>CM060924.1:951403625-956403625 GCA_030737875.1 Allium sativum | reverse complement strand
ATGAACAAAGTGACACATACCATTAGAAGTCGAGCTTGGAAATTAAACACCCTACTAATAGGCATTCAATGTTGGGTACATTTTGAATAAGCGCTGCATTGCTGGGACACGGCCTTAATATTTAGTAAACATTCGGCCTCGAATCGGTTGAACATGCTGATTACTATAGTATAAACTACCTATGTTACATGTTAATACTTGTATTCTCACATTAGACCATTTCCACCTATTACAATTGAAAAATAATCCACATGGCTGCAGCTATATTAGCATTCACCAAACTATAATGACATTCAAGGACCCTAGATCTGACCGTGTGTGAAGCACGGACCTCATCCTAGTTAGGGTGTCAACGGATGCTTTCGGATGCAGATAGTGTCATATCCACATCGGCATCGGAAATCATTTTCGGAATCTCGGATATTGTATATCTGCATCTATGAATACAAATAGATATCGGATAATTATCCAATCCGCCAACAATCGATAAATCAAGGAACATGAATGGAAAATTTTAGTTTAACATAAATTATATTTCAATCCAACTGATTAGTAAAGTGCTAAAAATAAATAAATATGATGATAATAAATAATCTTAAGTAATTAACATGAGTTTAAAATGTATAATATAGACTTTCAACTTAATAAAATGATAAATTAATATATTTCATTATGCTAAAATATACATAATTCTAAAATATAATCAATAAAATAAAGCGGACGGATAATTTTCGGATGCAGTGTGCCTATATCTGCATCCATTCTTCTGGATATCGGATATTTATCCACTTTTCGGATGTGGATGCAGACAGAAATCAGAATTTTTTTTTTTTTTTTTTTTTTTTGGATATTCATTGACAACCCTGATCCTAATCTCTAAGGCATGTGTGTGTGCGTATCTTTGTATGAATATATAGAGAGAGAGATACATATCGTATCAGAAAAAGGGTTCGATGGAAATAAAAATAACTGAAATCTTATATAGGCCATATGCATGAGACATCAAGTTAACAAAATTTGATTAATAAAAATATCTCTAAAGTTTAAGTTGTTACGGTTTTATTTTGACTTTTATAATACCTTATTTTGGGGGGGGGGGGGGGGGGGTAGGTATGGACACATGCATACATATCGTCTTAGCAAGAGGCTTCAATGAAAATAACCAAAATCTTATACACACCGCATGCATGAGAAAGCAAGTTAATAAAATATGATCAATGAAAATACCAATACTTTAAATCGTTACAGTTTTCATTTGACTTTTTTAATAGTGATTGTAGTTGCACATTGTACTACTACGTACTTCAGTTATCATAGTTTTTCTAGCCTATCATGCCTATCAAACTCTTTATGAAGCTTTTGTGTCATTGAACAATTGTGTTCTACCCTACCTTAACCATCAAACTCCTACAATTTATAAGGAAATACTCTCATCCGTTATTTTATCAGCATTTGCTCTAATTATCTCCGCGCTCAAATAACCGATGTACATACCAAACTCACATCAGACAACAAATATCAATCATGAACTAGTGATACCAGTTTGATTCGGTGGACAAAATAACTCAACCTTTTTACTAAGCTTTCCCACCACAGAGACTTTGTGATATTAGTACCATTTCATACCTACAGAATGCACTTTAGTGTCTCCCTTTCGATATTTCCCTTCAATATATGCTTGTAATGTTAGTTTTTAGTATCCACGTAATCCATCTTAATGTACCATTATTCTTTTAAAAAAAAATGCTTAATTCATTTAAAGACCAAATAAATTCAACGTATCATCTAGGCAACCAAATATTCTTGAAAGACAGCGAATCTTTCATGTCTTGGAACGATTAGTCTTATCTTACTCTATCATCATCAACATTACCTTCACAGAGTATGAACTACTAACAAACATTGACATTAACAGACCATCAACTGCCCACGTGCAAAGCACAGATTATATCCTAGAAATTATATAATAAATAACCAAGATTATTATATAAAAGACGAATAAGAAAGAAAAGAAGTATCCGAACATAATGTATCCATATAGAATGTAATGAATTACTTATATTTTTACCTTTACTGCCACAACAGAAATTTCGCCAAATCTTGTAAAACAGTTAGCATGCTCGCTTGCTATTCGTCCTGTCAATTGAAAAGAAGGTTATCGTACAATTAGCATGAACATAATCGTTAAGCAGCTGAGTAAAGAAATTGTTAAAAAAGTCAAATCTGAAGCCAACCGACCTTACTATAGAGGGGTAAAACAAAGACCCGACAAAATCAAAAGTTTCGAAGAAAAACGAGAACTGTTGAAAAAGCAAACGCTACACAGCCATAATACCTTTAAGTTGAGCAATAGATTGATGACCGTCAATCGCAAAAGTGAAATGAGTGTCGAGATCGGTATCAATGAACAGCGGAAGAAAAGAAGAAGCAGCAGCAGAAGTACCCATTACAGTGGAGAGAGATCTCCGCGTAAAACCAAACTTCAGCAGCGGTATTAGCCGTACTATGCAGGCCAGCTTACCATACACGACAATTAATTGCTGTCCTCTTTACACTCCCTACTTTCCTATTCGACAATTTCAACGGTTTAAAAAAGGAAATACTAGCATTTTCGAAAGGGGCACGCTCAGTTCGCGTCCGCGTCCGACGCGTCGACGTGAGACCCACACAAAATATCCTTTCAAGACGAACGGTTGAAAAAGAAGTTTCTGCGTTCAATGCAGCCGACGCGTCGGACGCGACTTCTGACGCAAAAGAAATTAATGCTGCATCTCGAAAATGTACTGTTATGCTTTGAAACCGGTAATACGTTGGACTGTGTATGTGTATGCGTTGTGATGCTTGGGAAGACCTTCAACATGAATATCTCGGAATTAAGTGAGTCTATTTTCTATAAGGTTTGGATTGTGACTGCGTATGCGTTGTGACTTGTGATGCGTTGTGATGCTTGGGAAGACTAAACATTGAATATGAAAAGCTGCTCACAACAAAACATTGAATATGAAAAGCTGCCCACAACAAAACATTGAGACAAAACGTCGAAAGCACCATGCATGCGTTGTGATGAATCTACTCACAACAAAACATTGAAGAAAAACCGTATTGCAGTGTTCACAATAAACACACACATAAACACAAACACAAACAATAAACACACACAAACATAAACAAAAAACAATAAAATAATAAATACAAAAACAATAAAATAATAATTCTGCCTCTTCCAAAATGTCCCTTCCGTAAAAAGAACGCATTCTCCGTTCCCAACAATTCCCTTTCCGATGCCCCTTCCAAATGTTCTTCCCGTTCAAAATCAAACGGACCATAAATGATACATGAAATTGAACACAACAAATCTCAACCGCTATATCTCTTTATGAATTTCATTTTCAACATAAAGACAAACAAATCCAACGGTCCAAGCTTTGTGTCTCTAATTTTGTGTAGGGGTGATCGGGTGAGCGTTTGGTTGGTTCGGTTTATCCAATGATGAAATTTGTCAAACCAAACTAAAACCAATAAAAATGAAAATCAAACCAAACCAACCAAATTAAGTTAGATTGGTTCGGTTGGTTATCCGGTTAAACCAAACTAAAATTGTTTACAATTTGTGTTTGGAATATTCACTATAGTTTGAAATAAATTATATGTATATGACTAAAGTATTATTATTTCTGATTTTTAGGCTTTCTAACATTAATTTTGACACATAGGTGATGATTAAAATTTATTTAAATAACTAAACTAATCTAAAAAATTTATCATAGTATCGATAATTTTGAAAATATAGTAAAAGTTCGGTTAATTTGGTTAAACCAATAACCGAACTTAATATTTTTCCGGGCCGATTACAAACCGATTTAATTGAAAAACCAAACCAAACCGACCAAAATAAATTGCTTTGGTTGGTTCATTTGGTTTAACCGAATAATGTTCACCCCTAATTTTGTGTTTAATTTTGTGTCTCAATAGAGATAAGGACATGCATATCAAATTTTAATCAAAAGGACAAAATGTCCAGTTCAAAATCACGGTGACTGTTTCTCTCATCTCGTAGCATCATTCTTCCATCTCATTCTATGTACTAAATCCATTCCTTCTAATTTACCAGAACAAAACAAAATCAACAACGATGGCGTTTGAAATCAAATCGACACCATCTTCTCCAATCGCACACGAAACTCACCACAAGAACAAAATTCATCTGAAAATCAACCGTAAGTTGAGCCATAACAAAATATTGAATGTAACGATGATTCTCAACAAATTGGGTATTACAGATTATTACGCAAAATTTGCACAAATTGCTCTGATATCAACCTGTAGTGCAAAAAGGGTTGCACTAATTGTGAAAGCACAAAAATTAGGATTTAGTTTTGCCACTTGAACATCAATGAATCTAACAATAGTTATTCTATCACTCCAAACAAATAGTAAATAACTATAAAGAAAAAACAAAAAACACATAATATTAATAATGGTTCCACTATCATCAATAAGATAGTGTACATCCAATCCAAAGGAAAGAGATTTTATTATGCTTAAGAGGGATATACAAGAGATTACAAGATAAGAGTTTACATAACCAAAACAACAAATTAAACTTAACAAGAAAAGACACTTCATTTGGGAATCGATGGCTCCATGCCAAGATGGATTTATAATAAGGGGATTGTTAAAGGGGCTCCATATTTGGTTAAGGGGGGGACCAATTTTAATTTATAATTGTTATGGGGAGGACAAAATAAATTAGTCTCCCCTTAAACATATAAATGAAAATTCCGATATTAACCCCCGATAATCCTCATTAATATAAACTGTAAAACTTAAACTTTTATTAATTCTTACAATTTAATGTTGCACATAAAAATAAAAAATGGATATAGTTAACGTAATGGAGACACAAGAAAATTTCATCGGTAATCAAAAGACATCGGATTAGATAATTAATTGTAATTTCATATTGGAATTGGTATGGTTAATTTCAAATGTAGAAACAAAAATTTTGAATTAATATGTTGTATTGAGTTTTTGTAATTGAGATGTTTAGTAATTTGCATGTTTGTTACTTGTGCTGAATTTAGTAAGTTAGTATTTAACATAAGTGACGGTCCAAGGGTAGTTAGGTCAATTTTTCTTTTTATTTTTAAATAAATCGGACCCTCCCTTAATAAAAATATATTAATCTGGAGTCCTCTTAAAATTATCCTCCCCTTCGACCTTTTCAGACATATTTACCAGTTTATACAATTTCATATCTATACCACATCTTTAAATTGTAAGTTTATTCTTTACTCTCTGCAAAGTTGTTTTTTTAGCATATCTTTACTCTCTGCAAAGTTGTCTTTTTAGCATACTAGAAAGAACACATCCTGTCATGGTCACTCGCGAAGCGCGTGCCATCACCACGTGCGAAGCGCGTGCCTATACACTCGTCTTTACTAATAATCAGAATAGGTTTGGTGTAACACTTTTTTGGTGTACACCTGAATTGACGAAAATGCCCTTCATACATCTCAATAAAATCTGTCAAAATACGGAAAACTAGCATGCGCGTATTTTATTTGAAGCACATCAACATATTTCCATTTGAAAAGCCCAAGAAAAAAGCATCTGCAAAATTTAACGCGTTTGACTGCTTCAGTTACTCACAGCCTGCAAATGTGCTATTCTAGAATCAACTCTTCACCTTCTAAATAGGGTATTGTTATTGACACTCCCTTTTTTATTAAGGAGCGTCACGTACAAAAATGAAAATTCGGTATAGTCCCACCATTTTTCGATTTTTATCATTTTCGGTGGTACTTTTTCGGCTTTGTGATAACCCGGAAAATACGGGCCAATTTAAAATTTTTAAATTGGTGATTTCAAAGGAAATTGAACAATTGAAATAGAATATTTCAATAAAATAGTGAATTAGAAATAGTGAGTCAGTTTGAAAATTTGAATTCAGACTTTGACTGACTGTGCAAGGTGGAGAATATAACGGATTTTAGCGAAACCAAAAATATTTAAATCTGTTAGTCAATACCTTTCTAACGAATCTGAAAAATCGAAGTTTCATAACGGGAATCAAAAGTTATGGCCGAATGAATTTTCAGAATGGTCGCTATATAGAATATATAGCCCTAGAAAATTGATATTTTGCATACGACCTCGGAATTCGACGAAACCACTTTTGTTGGGTCCGGGATGTCAAACTATTGCTAGGTTTCAAATTTCATAATTTTTGAAGCTAGTATGTGAGCGTGGCAAAAGAAAATGCGTTTGGTCAATTTCTGTTAAATTGGATCGACCAGAAAATGGTCATTTTTCAAACGATCTCAGAATTCGACGAAACTAGTTTTGTTGGGACCGTAGCGTCAAAACATAGCTAGATTTATTTTTCTGGAATTTTTCGAATTAGTTTGTGGCCCTGGCAAATTGAAATGCACGTTCAAATTTAAAAATTAAATGTTTTATACTTTAATTTTAAAAATAACTGACTGTAACAGTCGAATTGGCTAACGAAACATATTTCATTGTGTCCGGAATGGGGGTATTTAGCTAGGGGCGACAGTCGTTGGGTTTGAAAAGGAGTTCGTTTGAGAAAACGCTATTTAAAAATTTATTAAAACCATCGACCAATCATATTTCTCCATTCATTATTTAAAAAAAAAAACCGGAACCAACGGCGAAACCCGTTCCCCCCCTTCCAGGCCCGATCGCCGCCGCTTCCAGCCTCCGCCACCACCGCCGTTCGCTTCGCCTCCGCCCCCTCGTCAGATCCGACCCCAGCTCGACCACCCTCGACGCCTCCTCCGCCTGAATCGAGGCCAGAAAGTTCCGACCTTTCTGGAGCCGCCGCCGACGATCCCGACCACCGAGCGCCACCAAACCACCACCGACTGGAAGCCCTCTCTTACCTCTTCTACGTCCAACCCGCTGATCATCCCTCGTGCCTCGGTTCTCGCGAAAACTGCAAACCTAGTTTTGAACCATCGTGAAAGGTGAGTTCTTTTTTATGTTTGCACTTTGAAAAATCATATCTTTTTGGTGTGTTGACGAAATTCGATGAAACAGGAAACATCGGGACCGCAAGGAAGCTCTCTACCACATAGAAGAAGCCGCGGATTTTTCTGAGTCATCTACGATTTTTAGCACTTCGAAAACCAATGTGAGAAATCTAAATTAAAAGAATTTGAATAGAAAATGTCGTGTATAAATTATATTAGCGAAATATAAATTACATACGTGTTGTATACCTCATGTACATGTGTAATGTAAGCTATATAAGCGAAGTATGAATTTTACATGCATAGAATAATTGATATATGTGTTGAAATGCAAGTGAAATATAACAATTATAATATATATATATATATACACTCCCCTCGTCCACAAACCATGGACGATATTTATTGTTGTGAACTAGTGTGAAATATTGGATGAAAAATGCGAATGGTTGAATAATTGTTTGTGGTTGATATTGTTTGGTTGTGGTTGAAAAATACCCATTGGTGATTGAAATGAATTGGAAATATTTGTGGAAATAAAAATAAAACATGCCGCCTGCGTGCGAATTAGATGCATGAATCCCCATTGTCAAAAACCGCGAGGTTTTAAGGTAGAGCGAGGAGCCGTACTAGGGACGGTGCCGGTTTTAACTACACTGCAGTTATGCTGCCAAAATTTTGAATAATCTTCATGTGTTAGAACAATTTTCATATGTTGAAATTATTTTCATGCGTTGAAATTAGAGTCATATGTTGAAACTATATCCATGTGTGGAAATGTTCATGTGTTGAAAAGTGTTGTGTGAAAATTAAATTCATTTGTGAATGAATGAAGTGTTTAAATAATAAAAATCACATTTTTATAATATATATGAAGTATGAAAAATATTCGCCTTATATAAATAGTTTCAACAATAAAAATTCCATCTTTCTAATATGAACAACATAAATAAAATATCCATGTGTGGAAATGCTCATGTGTTGAGAAGTGTGTGTAGTAGAAAAGTTCATGTGTTGAATAAAAAGATCGAACAATAAAAATTACATTTTTATTGAAACTATGAAGTGTTGAAAAGATCCATTTGTCGAATAAATATTTTAAATGATAAAAATATCATTTTTATCATGTATGTGATATGTTAGAGATATGCGGACGTTGAAATAAATATTTGTGAAGAAATATTATTTTTAACATGCATAGGAACTAAATAAAATAGTCATGTGTTGAAATCTATTTTAGTTCGCCAAAATTATCATCTTTGAAATGTGAAGTGTTAAAAATAACCACTTGTTCAAATAAATGTGCATGAGTTGAAATATACATTAATTAGCTAATGATATGATTTTAGCCTATGCATGCAACATTAGAATGAATGGTGTTTTTAAACCAAAGTAAATCAAATATGAAGTTGAATGGAAAATGATAAGTGATAGAAACTGTATATATGTACATGCATATTTATTGAACATGTTATAGCAAAGGGGCTAGAGAAGAGGAATAAAATTTTGTGTCCGACAAATAGGTACACATTTACTGTTTTGTTTGGGTGATGATTTTATGAGCCTGTTGGCTAGCCGCTTGGCTTTTTCTTTTTCTTTTTTGACATGAGACGCCCGTGTGGCTATTTGGGAATTTTCCCAGCCCATCCCGTACAAAGGAGGTTATGGCGAAATTTTCCAAAATTTAAAGGCGTTAGTGAAATAATTGAAGTGAAAACGATATAGGAATTTTTGAATGAACTATATATATATATATATATATATATATATATATATATATATATATATAAAATTAAAACGAAACGTGGCCGTGCAGTTCGTGTTTTGAAACCGTGATTTCAAATGACTAGTGCGGGAAATCCGACCATTGGATTTTCCCGAAACCGCAACCGTTGGGTTCGCCTTGGAAATATCTTTCCAACGGCACCAACTTTGTGAAGATCCGGCGGTTGGATTGTCTGGAATGTTTAATTCAAATTTGAAGAAAAACAGCGCCAGAAATGATTTTATATATATATATATATATAATTAAATTAAATCGAATAACGAAGCTGCAGTTCGTAAATTGAAATCGTAACTTCAAATGGCTAGTGTGGAAGATCCGACCGTCGGATTTCCCCAAAACTGAAACCGTTGGATTCGTTTTGAAATGACCTTCCTAACGATATAAAATTTGTGAAGATCCAACGGTTAGATTTTCAGATATGTGTAAAACAAAATTAGTGAAAAACAGCGCCAGTGCATCGACACGACCTGAAACGTCGTTTAATTAAATATGGCCGTTTTAAATTAAATAAAAATGGCGATATATCGTTATAAAATACTATAGACGATATAGAATGGAAATATACCAATTTCGTTGTGTTTGCTTGATATGTGATGGTTGAATGTATTTAACATGAGAATTATAACTAAAGAACTGAAGTGTGAATGTTGAATAGTCCAACCATGTGAATAATTGATTTGAAAATCTAAATATACGTGGGTTATTTGAAAAGGCCGAGTTCATCTCATTTCAAATAATCGATCGACGTTGAGAAGTCGAAGAGTTGAAGCCGGTTGAAGACCGACGATCTTCACATTGGATGGATGGGCGTTACTGATGCTCGTGATTGGAGTAGCTACCGTGAAGGAGCTGAAGTAGTAGCCGTCCAAACATACTATTGATTGAACGGATATGCGAGGAATTGGTGCCTCCGGTTTCGTTCAGACCCAGAACGGACTTGTAAATGGACTGTGTGTCTGACATTGGATTTTGTTCTGTGTTGATTGATCTCTGTTAAATATATATATTTGTTTGGCGGCGGAGAATTTATTCTCTTGCTTAACGCCCTTCTCTGAGACGTACGAGCTCAGAGGTTATGTATTGACAGAAATCAGTCACATGGAGTGGATTACCTGTGTGGCACGCCTAAGTGGCATATGATCAAGGCTTCTGTTGCAAAGCAAAGTCTTGTGATTGATGATCAAAGCATGGTCCGTGTGACGTAGCTTTGTGTATAACGTGAATTCGCGAGCCTCACACCCCGGTATGAGTCAAAAACGGGAGAAGGACCCAAGGAGTGCACGACGTTTCTTTCTAGCTATGGTGGTGTCAGTGACCTCCCAGCCCTGACATTTATATCTACTTTTCACCTGTGTGGTTGTTGGAATACGAGGCGCCTCGATTATAGGTCTGTAAGGACCGGGAAACGTGTGTTCAGGAATTGCCAATCCTCAAAAGTAAGAGAGGACCGGCCTTGGAGGATCTAGGGATTGCTGTGTGCGGTCCCGAGGCATTTGCTAGAGTGTCTCGAATCGGAGAGGAGCTTGCCCCTTGCCTCGACTCATGAAGGAATCCAATTTCCAATACGAAATATGCGGACGTGATTGTATTACTAGTACGGCGACATAGTGGTATGGGTCATTTATGCCGCCAATGATTGATATTTATGATTGAAATCGCTTTTGAAAAATATATACACTAGTAATAATAGCAAACACTTCTGTTTTATACGTATGAAGCATTTTTTGCCATTATAAGGTAAAAACTCTATCCTCCGGCTTGCGTTGCATTGTGTGATGGGACATGAGTCTTATAATGGCTTCATTTTTTAAAAAGCATTGCGATGATTTAATCATTTACTTTATTTCATGCACTAGCACTCATTGGAGTAAACCCGTTCCGCGAAAGTGGCATGGTCCTTTGATTTGCCTTATTATTGTTGTTAATAAGTTAAGTAGATTTCTCATACCAGTCCCATGACTGACTCGTAGTTTGTTTCACCTTACAAACTCGGGTGCCCTCATTTTCCCACGGGCAGCCTAGTTACAGGTTTCTGATGCACTTTTGGCTCATGGCGAGGCTTGACTACACCGTGCTGACTTGGATTTTCTCCGCCATTATTGTATCTATATTATGATTCCGCCATTGGCGATGTAGACCGATATTTATTTTGTGTACTCTTTATGTATGATTCCGCCTCAGGCGATGGTGACTGATTATGTATCATTATGCACTAAGTTGTATCATGTACTGTGCTTCTCTGATGTGATGATATCTATATGATTCCGCTGTCATATGTGTGTAAATTATCCTATTTTCTGTTTATGCTATTATCTGTGATCTGCTAATGATGATTAATGTGTTATATTCCAATGATTATCCTTAACACCGTGTCACGGGGTTTTGGGATCGTCACAGCTGGTATCAGAGCTTTGGTTAACCTTAGTTCTGGAGTCTAAAACATTAAACACTTCGTCAAAATGGAATCAGTAGTATTCTAAGGCGTGTCGCTCATTAGAGATAGGACTAGTAAAGTCCTAGAATGAGCCGAGTAGAATAGCAAAAACAATTTGATCAGTCCATCATTATCTTTCCGTAAATTTTCTTCTTAACTATGCAATAAACTATCATTTCTGTTAGCTGACTCTTTCCTTGCTTATACAGAATTTGACAAATGGCTACCAGAGCAGCAGCCGCTAGAGGAGGCCGTGCCGGCCGAGGCCGAGGAAGGGGATAAGCCCCGGTTCAAGAAGGACCTTTGATACAACCTCCGGCCGCTCAATACTTCGAGCTAGACCGTGTAGCTAAGAGATACAAAAACTTAGGAGGTAAGACCTTCTCGGGAACTGGCACAGTAATAGAGGCCCTTGCATGGCTCAAAACATGCGAGAAAATTCTTGAAGGCCTAAGGCTTGGAGACGAAGATAAAGCTATTATGGGCGCCTGGCTTATGCAGGAACAAGCCGAACTATGGTGGGAATCTCTCACCGCCGGGAATAGAGAAGCTGGAAGAACATGGGATGGATTCAAAGAACTCTTCAAGGAGAAATATGTCCCGGAACAAGCACTAGAACGAATGCACGATGACTTCGCCAACCTCCAGCAGGGGGATCTTTCCGTGCAGGATTATCTGAATAAATTTACACTATTGTCGCCCTATGCTCTGGAGCTCGTCGCCACTGCAAAGTCCAAAAATAAGAGGTTTATCCTTGGGCTAAGGCGACAGTATCATGATAGAGCCATGGCCCATGTCAAGCTGGAATTCAACGAACTGGTGGAAATGACATGCAACTACGAAGACCTTGACCATAGGCATCTAGAGCAGGATCGCGCTAGAAGCCAAGCCGGGAACAAACGCAAGCCTGCTGCGAATCAAGCTAAGTCAAGCCAAGCAGCATCTTCAAACCCTCAGACTGGCAAGCCGCCGAGAGGAAATTGCTTTAACTGTGGCAAAGCGGGGCACTACTCTAATGTGTGCACAACCCCGAAGAGGCAGAAGACAAATTCACAAGGTTCAAGCCAGGGTTCTCAGAACCCTCGCTCCTGCTTTAATTGCCGCAAGACCGATCATCTAGTCAAAGACTGTCCTCTGCTGAAGAAAGCTACAGTAGCTCACGTCTATGACGGGTCGAGCCCGCCAGCTGCTTCCGAAGGAGCAGGTAAACCCGATGTGTTGGGAGGTACCCTTACAATTAAAAATATTCCTGTTTCTGTATTGTTTGACACAGGTGCATCACGTAGTTTTATTGCTAGTAACATAGTGCACAAATTAAAGTTAAAACCAAGGAAGCTTAAAGATTCAGTTGAAGTACATAATCCGATAGGAGGTTCTATTATCCTCAATTCATATTGTAAAGTGCCAGCCTCTTGTTCTTTTTACAAGTTTCCTTTTGATCTGGTCGTTATGGATTTTCCCGAATTCGATATGATTCTCGGGCTTGATTGGTTAACGAAATATGAAGCCGAAGTGAAGTGTGCGGAAAGAATCGTTAAAATTCGAACGAAGCTTGGACACATATTTATACCCTGTCATGGTTCGAGTCCAAACAGAGAAGAATTTTGGTCGGCATTAGAACTTATCCCCACTTCCATAGAAAAGATTCCGATTGTTAGAAACTATGCGGATGTGTTTGAAGAAGTTGAAAACTTACCTCCGCAAAGAGAAATAGAATTCCGAATCGATCTAATTCCCAATGCCAGACCGGTGGTACATCCAATTCGCAGAATGACTCCGAAGGAAAAAGAAGAATTAGGCGATCAAACTCGTCAACTGTTGTGGAAGGGTCTAATCATACCTAGTTTTTCTAATTGGGGTGCAGTTGTTGTGTTTGTCCCAAAGTCAGACGGTACTCTTCGATTATGCGTTGATTACCGAGACCTCAACAAACAGACGCTCAAAAATAAATATCCATTACCCCGCATCGATGATTTGCTAGACCAATTGAATGGGGCGAAAGTATTTTCCCGAATGGACCTAGCTATAGGTTTTCATCAATTGAGAATAGCAGAAGAGTGTGTTCCTTTGACAGCTTTCAGAGGTCCAGACATATTTTATGAATGGTTAGTAATGCCGTTCGGCCTGTGCAATGCTCCAACATACTTTGTCGATCTAATGAATAGAGTGTTCAGGGGAGTTCTGAATAAATTTGTCCTCGTCTTCATCAATGATATTTTAATCTACTCCAAATCAAAACCCGAGCATGAAAAACACTTGGAACAAGTATTGGAGATTCTAAGAAAGAACGTCTTCAAAGCCAAATTCTCTAAGTGTGTCTTCTGGCAAGAAGAAGTGAAATTTCTTGGCCATGTCGTGTCAGAGAAAGGGATTTCTGTTGACCCAAGCAAAATAACAGCAATTCAAGACTGGAAACAACCCACTACTCCCACAGAGGTTAGAAGTTTTATGGGGTTGGCTAGTTATTATCGGAAGTTCGTTAAGGATTTTTCGAAGATATCTGGTCCATTAACGAAGCTCACGAAGAAACATGAGAAATTCAAGTGGACTTCTGACTGTGAAGAAGCTTTCCAGGAATTGAAATCGAAACTAACCACTACTCCAGTGTTAACTATTATTGATGGCAATCGGGATTTAACGGTTTGGACAGATGCTTCTATTAGAGGTCTTGGTGCAGTGTTAATGCAAAGAGGCCAAGTAGTCGCTTATGCAAGCCGCCAACTGAAACTGCATGAGAAGAATTATGTGACTCATGATGTTGAGTTGCAAGCCATCGTTTTTGCCTTGAAAATCTGGAGGCATTATTTATTGGGCGAGAAATTTGTACTGTACACAGTTCATCAATCATTGAAGTATTTATACACCCAGAAAGATCTGAATTTGAGACAGCAGCGTTGGCTAGAATTTCTTGCAGCGTATGATCTTGATATCCTGTATACGCCGGGGAAGGCTAACGTTGTAGCGGATGCGCTTAGTAGGAAAACCGCAATCGTTGCCAATCTTATAATTATGCCAGGATTGATTGATAGAATATCTGTTCTTCAGAAAGGTGATAATTTTGTGAAAGAGATGATAAAAAGGATTCAAAGGGGCGAAGGCTCCAGTTTCCAAGTGGATAGTGAGGGAGTTCTGAGGCTGAATAGAAGAATATGTGTTCCCGACATTCCTGAACTCAAAAGAGAAGTGCTGGATGAATGTCATAAATCCAAATTTTGCATCCATCCTAGTGTGAGTAAAATGTACAACGATATCAAACGCACTTTCTGGTGGAAGGCAATGAAAAGGGATATTTCTTTGTATGTTAGCAGATGTCCTACTTGTCAATTGGTCAAGAGCGACCGGCAGAAGCTAGCTGGATTGTTGCAACCGTTGGAAGTCCCAAGTTGGAAATGGGAACAGATTTCCATGGATTTCATAGATGGTTTGTCGCGAACCAGGAAAGGTAATGACAGCATTTGGGTAATCGTAGATCGCTTCACGAAGACTGCCCATTTTATACCTGTCAGATCCAATAGAACCGCTCTAAGTCTAGCACAGATATATTTCAAAGAAATTGTTAAGCTGCATGGAATTCCCGTCAGCATAGTCAGTGATAGAGACCTGATATTTGCTAGCAAATTCTAGGAGGCTTTCCAGACAGAATTGTGAATGAAACTGAATATGAGCACCGCTTATCACCCTCAAACAGATGGCCAAACTGAGCGGGTGAATAGAATTTTAGAAGATTTATTGCGGGCTTGTATAATTGATTTTGGTGGGTCATGGGAAGATCACTTGCATTTAGCAGAATTCTCATATAACAATAACTATCAAGCAAGTTTGGGAATGTCGCCATTTGAAGCATTATATGGCAGACCCTGCAGATCTCCAGCATGTTGGGTAGAACCTGGCAACAGACTTGTGTTAGGACCCGATATAATTAGAGAAGCGCCTGATAAAGTCGACTTCATCAAAAAGCGATTGAGAACCGCCCAAAGCCGACAAAAAAGTTATGCAGATTCTAGAAGAAGAGATTTGACATTTGCTGTTGGCGATCATGTTTATTTGAAAGTTTCTCCGATGAGAGGAGTAATCAGATTTGGCAAAACTGGGAAGTTGGCACCGAGATTTATTCGTCCATTTCCTATACTTGAACGAATTGGAACTCTTGCTTATAGGGTTCAATTACCAGATTGGTTGCCTGGAGTGCATGATGTATTTCACATATCTCAACTCAGAAGACATGTGCATGATCCAAATCTTGTTGTAGAAGAAGCAGCGCAACAGGATATAGACATAACTCCAGAATTAGCACTCAGAAGAGAGCCATTAAAGATTGTTGGCAAAGAAACTAGAGAACTAAGAAGCAAAAAGGTTCATTTAGTTAAAGTACAGTGGAGCAGTGATCCTAGAGACTGTACTTGGGAGACTGAGGAAAGCATTAAGCAAGCTTACCCCCAAATGCAGAGTGGATATCTCTGACTAACTCCGGTGCAAGGTACCTTTACAATACTTTGCTTTTACATTTTGTTTCCTACTTTACTTTTGTTTCCTTTTCGAGGACGAAAAGTTTTAAGTGGGGGAGATTGTAATAACCCGGAAAATACGGGCCAATTTAAAATTTTTAAATTGGTGATTTCAAAGGAAATTGAACAATTGAAATAGAATATTTTAATAAAATAGTGAATTAGAAATAGTGAGTCAGTTTGAAAATTTGAATTCAGACTTTGACTGACTGTGCAGGGTGGAGAATATAACGGATTTTAGCGAAACCAAAAATATTTAAATCTGTTAGTCAATACCTTTCTAACGAATCTGAAAAATCGAAGTTTCATAACGGGAATCAAAAGTTATGGCCGAATGAATTTTCAGAATGGTCGCTATATAGAATATATAGCCTTGGAAAATTGATATTTTGCATACGACCTCGGAATTCGACGAAACCACTTCTGTTGGGTCCGGGATGTCAAACTATTGCTAGGTTTCAAATTTCATAATTTTTGAAGCTAGTATGTGAGCGTGGCAAAAGAAAATGCGTTTGGTCAATTTCTGTTAAATTGAATCGACCAGAAAATGACCATTTTTCAAACAATCTCAGAATTCGACGAAACTAGTTTTGTTGGGACCGTAGCATCAAAACATAGCTAGATTTATTTTTTTGGAATTTTTCGAATCAGTTTGTGGCCCTGGCAAATTGAAATGCACGTTCAAAGTTAAAAATTAAATGTTTTATACTTTAGTTTGAAAAATAAATGACTGTAACAGTCGAATTGGCTAACGAAACATATCCCATTGTGTCCGGAATGGGGTTATTTAGCTAGGGGCGACAGTCGTTGGGTTTGAAAAGGAGTTCGTTTGAGAAAACACTATTTAAAAATTTATTAAAACCATCGGCCAATCATATTTCTCCATTCATTATTTAAAAAAAAAACCCAGAACCAACGGCGAAACCCGTTCCCCCCCTTCTAGGCCCGATCGCCGCCGCTACAGCCGCTTCCAACCTCCGCCACCACCGCCGTTCGCTTCGCCTCCGCCCCCTCGTCAGATCCGACCCCAGCTCGACCACCCTCGACGCCTCCTCCGCCTGAATCGAGGCCAGAAAGTTCCGACCTTTCTGGAGCCGCCGCCGACGATCCCGACCACCGAGCGCCACCAAACCACCACCGACAGGAAGCCCTCTCTTCCCTCTTCCACGTCCAACCCGCCGATCATCCCCTCGTGCCTCGGTTCTCGCGAAAACTGCAAACCTAGTTTTGAACCATCGTGAAAGGTGAGTTCTTTTTTATGTTTGCACTTTGAAAAATCTAATCTTTTTGGTGTGTTGACGAAATTCGATGAAACAGGAAACATCGGGACCGTAAGGAAGCTCTCTACCACATAGAAGAAGCCGCGGATTTTTCTGAGTCATCTACGATTTTTAGCACTCCGAAAACCAATGTGAGAAATCTAAATTAAAAGAATTTGAATAGAAAATGTCGTGTATAAACTATATTAGCGAAATATAAATTACATACGTGTTGTATACCTCATGTACATGCGTAATGTAAGCTATATAAGCAAAGTATGAATTTTACATGCATAGAATAATTGATATATGTGTTGAAATGCAAGTGAAATATAGCAATTATAATATATATATACTCCCCTCGTCCACAAACCATGGACGATATTTATTGTTGTGAATTGGTGTGAAATATTGGATGAAAAATGCGAATGGTTGAATAATTGTTTGTGGTTGATATTGTTTGGTTGTGGTTGAAAAATACCCATTGGTGATTGAAATGAATTGGAAATATTTGTGGAAATAAAAATAAAACATGCCGCCTGCGTGCGAATTAGATGCATGAATCCCCATTGTAAAAAACCGCGAGGTTTTAAGGTAAATGTGAAAACCCGTAACTTCCCCGTAAAGGAAAGCGTCGGATAGTTCGAGAACAAGCCACAACAGAACGCATACAGAAGAACATTTCACTATATATTACAACAGTGCATCAGATTACAAGAATATACAGAGTATGAATGAATATTACACAGAAATATCAGAGATTTAAATTACATTTAAATACATCGCAGCGGAAAATAATACAATACACAACTAGAAGGGATATACGGATACAAAGCTTTCCGGATATCGTTCCAGCTGTAAACCAGGATCCTGTGAATATAAATCTGCAAAACCAAAACTACTAGCTACCCGTGTCGAAAATAAGGGCACCCAGAGTTTAGGTTAAAACAATAAACTCCAGGTCAGTCATGTGACTGGTGTGAGAACTAAAACAGTTATTAATCTTTGTTTTAAATCATTAGGTAAATCAAGGGACCACGCCGTATAACACGGAACGGGTTTCCTCCCAAGAATACCAGTGCATAAAACAAACAGCGCAATGCTAAATAAAGAAAAATGAAGCTGTTATAAGACCCAGGTCCCATCACACAATGCAACGCAGTCGAGGATAGGGTTTTCCCTTATAACAGCCAAAGAATGCTTGATACGTTTTAAAACAAATCATTTGATACTATTATAAGTGCATAGTGTATAAAACACTTCAAATCATAAGTATCAATCATAGGCGGCATGAACGGCCCATAACACTATGTCGCCATATATAAGTTTACAATCAAAACCGCAAATGTCGTATTTGGAAATTGGATTTCCGTCTATGAACCGAGGCTAGGGGCAAGATCCTCAACCGATTCGAGACTGCCTAGCCCGAGTCTCAGGATCAGAACGCATCGACCCTTGGAGCGACAGGGCCGGTCCACACGGAGTGGATTAAAAATGCCTGAGCACTACGTTTCGCCGCCCTTTGGGGCGTAAGCGAGCCAACTAAATGACTCCATCGGTTCGAGAACGACCGATCAATCCGAGGCGCCTCGCAACAGCAACAACCACATAAGTCAAACTCGTCAGGGCGTGTAAAACCACTGACGCCACTTCTAGCTAGGAGGAAACGCAGGCCCTCCCTGAGGTCCGTCTCCCGTTTTTGGTTCATACCTGGTGTGAAACACGCGAGGTAAACGTTACACAAAGCTACGCCACAAAGGCCGTGCTTTGATCATCACCACAAGACTTTGCTTTTCAACAGAAGCCTTGATCATTTGCATCTTAGCATGCCACACAGGCAAACCATCCTATGCAACCGATATCAGTCACACAGAATGAAATCCGATGTCAGACACACAGTCCATTTACAAGTCCGTTCTGGGTCTGAACGAAACCGGAGGCACCTAGTACCCCGCATATCCATCGATCTCCAAGTACGTCTGGACGATCACTAACTGTTTCCATCTTCTTGGGTGTACAGCCCAATCAAGATCATCAGTAATTACCCAAACGACGTGAAGACCTCCGGTCTTCGACCATCGTCTTCATCTTCGACTTATCGTCGTATCAGTTACTCAGAATGGGTTAAACCCGGTCTTTCCGAATAACTCGCGTATATATTATAAAAGTGTTACACAAACACAACATACGCCTCATTCCAATTCATTAGTCACTAACCGTAAATTAATCAAGAGAATAATTCCCCAAATATTAACCCCGAAGGCCGAAACCAACATCAGATCAATATCCAGAAAACCATTCTGCTTGGCCAACCGACAGTTAGTTTCTAAATTTCACATTCAAATCTAATTAAAGATTTAACTATCGCCTGGAGCAAAACTGGTGATACTCCATTCTCGATCTTTTCAATCTAATTAAAGATTCATTAAAACTCCACTTAGTTTTAATCTGTGACTGGGTTAAAGAATCAGTGTCATTTAAAACACGGTTCACGATAAACCCAAAGTCACACCCCATTAATTATCGGGTTAAAGAACAAGTGTTATTTAAAACACTGTTCACGATAAACCCAAAAATCAATATCCATTCAATTCCAATTAAATATTATTTAATTGGTACACTTCATTAAATCTAAATCAAAAGATTTAATCTTTTCTCAGTTGGGTTCAAGAACAGTGTTAGTGAAGACACCATTCACGACAAACCCAAATCACATTCATTAATTATCGGGTTAAAGAACAAGTGTTATTTAAAACACTGTTCACGATAAACCCAAAAATCAATATCAATTCAATTCCAATTAAATATCATTTAATTGGTACACTTCATTAAATCTAAATAAAAAGATTTAATCTTTTCTCAACTGGGTTCAAGAACAGTGTTAGTGAAGACACCATTCACGACAAACCCAAATCCCATTTGATATTCAATATAAGGCTCTGAATAGAAAATATATCGGCTTATATTCAATATCAAATTCTACGATTAACAAATGTCGTATTGGAAATAACGATATAAATATATATCTTTCAAATTTTCGTAACAACATCCGTATAATCACAAATTCCAACATCGAAATATTCCGAAGACAATTTCGATTCAAATCCACTCCAATGCAATCATTGGAAATTTTGGTTATTTTCAAAACCCTTTTCAAATTCAATTTATTTATTTAAAAATAAATAGAATTATAATTCTAGTTCAAAACTAGTTCATTTCGATAAAAATCTATTTTTATCTTTTCAAATAGGGAGTTTTTCATCCCAATTCTTTCTAAATCATTTCTTATGATTTTACACAAATTATTACTATTTTTAATAATTTTATCAAGGCCCGTACAGTCGATTTCCATCAATGGCCATCGAACTGCACTTACAGCGACCTTTTTCAAATTTGACTTGGACATAATTCCAAATCCAACCGTTAGATTTCAAATTTCTAATATTCGTTAGAAAGCTCTTTTCGATACGAACCCAACGGTTCCGGTTTTAGGAGGATCCGACGGTCGGATCTCCCGCAATGTCCGTTTGAAATAAATGGTCGAAATTCACGAACTGCCGCGGCGCGGCGCGTTCTATTCAGGCCATTATATTATATATATAATATATATAATATATACTTCGTCGATTTCTATTTAAAACGAATTATATAAATAGTTTTGAATTCGTTTCAAAAATCCATTTCAACTTCCATTTCAATTCAAAGCAAAATTGAATTCTTCTTTATAGATTCGTTTCAAAACTCACTTCTATTCAATTCAAATTTCAATTCAATTTGAATTCATTTCAATTCACTTTCAATTCAATTTGAATTCGTTTTCAATTCAATTCATTTCGAAATCGTTTTCAATTCAATTCATTTCGAAATCGTTTTCAATTCATTTTGAATTCGTTTTCAATTCAATTCATTTCGAAATCGTTTTCAATTCATTTTGAATTCGTTTTCAATTCAATTCATTTCGAAATCGTTTTCAATTCATTTTGAATTCGTTTTCAATTCAATTCATTTCGAAATCGTTTTCAATTCATTTTGAATTCGTTTTCAATTCAATTCATTTCGAAATCGTTTTCAATTCATTTTGAATTCGTTTTCAATTCAATTCATTTCGAAATCGTTTTCTAAAATCGATATAAATATCGTTCACGTCAAAATGGCGTCAATCTAATCAACACGGCTTCATATATTCCTTTATTTTCAAATATTCTATTTCGAATATTTCTTTTTCAAATATTTCTTTTTCAAAACTGGAATGAGGCCCAATCAATTACCATATAAAATTAATTATATGGATTTTCATACAACACATGTATATAACAGCATTGAAAATAATCAACCATCAACCAAAGTGCACTACACTGTATAAGCATCAAATATAGATATTCAACGCTTATAACAGCCTGTCAATCAATCGATCGACATATTTAATCAATCAGGATGAGTGAACTTCAAATTTCATCCTAACACCCGTGTGGGGTTTCGAACAATCAAACACATATTTTATTTGTGCAGTTAGGCGATGTGTAAAATTTATCGACCCAATCAACGTCATTCAAATAGGTGTACATAAACAAACCGTCTGGTTTGTAAATGAATATTTATTTATTCACATTCACGTTAAAAATTATATTTTTAACGATAACACATTTTATTTTAACATATGAATTTCTATTCATTTCATTCTTTAAATAAAATGCTATTTTTATTTTTCTAACTTATTTTAGAAAATTTCGGCGGCATAACGGCACGATACTAGAAACGGGACAAGGCCTAGCCTTATCCCCGGTCTAGTGAAGGCCCACGCCATTCACACATCAATCAAACCAATTCATTTCACCCCACAATTCAATTTCAATCAAATAATCTAACCAACTACACAACCAAACAAACAAGTCCATGGTATGTGGACGGGTGTCGGGTGCTTCTAATAAGCACCGTCTGCATCCTAGTATATATATAACTAGAAAAATAAATTGAAAGGTGAGAAATTCTCACATATAGCTATCCTAGCTCCACGGCACTTCATTGATAGAAATCTTCCTTGCAATCGCATCTTCGTCATCTTCGTTGCCCGAATTCTCTACATATGTAAAAATCGAATTTTTACTATGTTATTCAATATATAAAAATCGAATTTTGACTTCGCTATTCAATATATAAAAATCGAATTTTTATTTCAAAGTTCAATATATAAAAATCGAATTTTTATTTCAAAGTTCAATATATAAAAATCGAATTTTGACTTCGCTATTCAATATATAAAAATCGAATTTTTATTTCAAAGTTCAATATATAAAAATTGAATTTTTATTTCAAATCATTTTCTAATCTAAAGTTCGAATCTTTTTCTATTTTAATAGTTTGAAATAAAATCAGTTTTTAAACTTCTTTTAAAAATTCTGTTTTGTTTTTTTTTTTTTTTTTTTTTTTTTTTTAAACTTTCTGTTTTTATTATTCTAAAAAAAACAGTTTTTAAATCCTAAAACAAATCAGTTTTTAAATGCTTAAAAAAAAAAACAGAATTAAACCCTTAATCAAAAGAAATCAGTTTATACCTAAAAATAAATTAAAATCAACTTACAGTATGAATCGCAAGAAGGAGGGGGCTGGTAGCAGGGGTGGCGCGCGATGAGCAGGAGATCGGAGGAGGTGGAGTCGGGTGGCTTAGGGTTCCACGGCGGCGCTGGCGATTTGGGGCGAGGGGGGGCTGTAAGGCTGCGGTGGAGTCGAACGAAGGGGAGGAGAAGCTGGAGCGGGGAGGCGGGGTGGTGGGTCTCGCCTGCGTTGGGGCACGGCGGCGCCTGGAGGAGGCACGGCGTCGCCAATCGCCTGGCGCGATTTCCCCCTTTTGTTTTTCTTTTTTTTTTTTATTTTTTTTTATTTCAAAATTCAGAATGAACGGGGGGGGGCCTGAGCGGATATAAGGAGAGAGATGATTATATTTTATTTATTTATTTATTTATTATTTAATTATATAATTTAGCTAAGAGTTGACTTTTACGTACGATCTCGAAACGAGGCCCACCGCCGGTCGTCCATAGCGTTTTACCCCCATTCCGAACACAATGGAATATGTTTCGCAAGCTGATTCGATTGTTACAATCAGTTTCCTTTTGAATTTTCATTTAAATCACTATATTGAATTTTAAACGTACATTTCAAATTACCGGGGTCACATACTAACTCTATAAATTCCATAAAAATATTTTCTAGCTTCGTATTGACGATACGGTCCTAACAAAACTAGTTTCGTCGAATTCTGAGACCGTTTGAAAAATGGCCAATTTCCAGTCGATTAAAATCAACTGAAACTGGTCAAATGCGTTTTCTTTTGCCACGCTCTCATATTGATTCGAAAAATTACGAAATTTGGAATCTAGCAATAACTTAACATCACGGACCCAACAAAACTGGTTTCGTCGAAATCCGAGGTCGTTTGCAAAATGGCTATTTTTAAGGGCTATATATTATATTAAAATATATATAAATTCCACAGCGACTATTTCTAATTTTCAACTGGACATATCTCATCATTTATAAAGTGAAATCTCAGTTTCTCAACTTCGTTGGAAAGATATCATCAATTAGATCCTAATGTTTTTGGTTTCACAAAAATCCGGATTGTTTTGCACCCGGTACATTCAATTGAAGTTTGAAATCGAATTATCGAACTACCGCGCCATTTTTAATTCTATTTATAATTATATATAAATATTTATATTCTAACGACGACGCGTATAATATATACGTTCGAATTCTATTCGAAATAAATTTCTCGTCGATATTATTTAAAATAATTCATTTTAAATAATCAAAATTCGCTAAAATTGCCAAAATAAAAATTTCAAACTGGCCCAGATTTTCCGGGTTGTTACAATCTCCCCCACTTAAAACTTTTCGTCCCCGAAAAGGAACAAAGTCGAAAGTGGTTTGATTATTCCACTCTACGTTCGATCTGACTTCCATTCTCCAACTCTTTAGTTTCTGAGAATTTTCAAAATTTCAAAAATTTGGCTAACACCCTAAATTTTCGAAAAATTTCGCCATAACCTCCCCTGCAATGGGAGCATCGGGGAATTTCAAATAGCTTCCCCGGTCCTTCAGATCTCAAAAAGAAAAAGAAAAAGCCAAGCGGCTAGCCAATAGGCTCACAAAATCATCATCACCCAAACAAAACAGGAAATTATGTAGTAAACATGTACCTATTTGTCGGGCAAACAAATTTTATTCTCTGGCTCTAGCCTCCTTGCTATGACCTGCTCAATATAAGTATATGTATATGCAAGCAAATGCGACCAATTTTCAATATAATCCAATATTTGATTCAATTAGGCTAAATGGTTTAAAATTAGCAAACAAATGAACAAACAACACAAACATCAATCAATTAGTGAATTTAACGTTTCAAATTCATAATTTTGATATATATACTGAAAATCTTGTTTTTGATGCCAATTCACAACAAAGTGTTCTAGCTATATAAGATTTGGTTCTCACACCAGCCTAATGGAAATATATAGATATCACACTTTCGTTACTCGAAAATAAATGCTGGTGATGGTATACTTCATCATCAGGACCATGTCCGGGCGACTAGAGTGCGACTCTATATCTATCCAATATATTAAAACTTCGAATACACGCGGATCAGACGTATACGCAAAATCTATATATACTGGATTGTCCACATCAATTTAAATAGATAATCAAATACGAATAATTGATTAAATTTTCAAAACAAAAATTTGTTTTCATTTTCAAAAATATACTCTTCACACTCGTTCTAGGATACTACTGATCCCATCTCTAACGAGTCATTCTCGTTGGATATTACTAATCCAATTTCTGATGAATTCTTTCGTACGGTTCTAATGTGTCTTGTTCTCTGCTTTGTAAACCAAAGCTCTGATACCAAATGTGAAAACCCGTAACTTCCCCGTAAAGGAAAGCGTCGGATAGTTCGAGAACAAGCCACAACAGAACGCATACAGAAGAACATTTCACTATATATTACAACAGTGCATCAGATTACAAGAATATACAGAGTATGAATGAATATTACACAGAAATATCAGAGATTTAAATTACATTTAAATACATCGCAGCGGAAAATAATACAATACACAACTAGAAGGGATATACGGATACAAAGCTTTCCGGATATCGTTCCAGCTGTAAACCAGGATCCTGTGAATATAAATCTGCAAAACCAAAACTACTAGCTACCCGTGTCGAAAATAAGGGCACCCAGAGTTTAGGTTAAAACAATAAACTCCAGGTCAGTCATGTGACTGGTGTGAGAACTAAAACAGTTATTAATCTTTGTTTTAAATCATTAGGTAAATCAAGGGACCACGCCGTATAACACGGAACGGGTTTCCTCCCAAGAATACCAGTGCATAAAACAAACAGCGCAATGCTAAATAAAGAAAAATGAAGCTGTTATAAGACCCAGGTCCCATCACACAATGCAACGCAGTCGAGGATAGGGTTTTCCCTTATAACAGCCAAAGAATGCTTGATACGTTTTAAAACAAATCATTTGATACTATTATAAGTGCATAGTGTATAAAACACTTCAAATCATAAGTATCAATCATAGGCGGCATGAACGGCCCATAACACTATGTCGCCATATATAAGTTTACAATCAAAACCGCAAATGTCGTATTTGGAAATTGGATTTCCGTCTATGAACCGAGGCTAGGGGCAAGATCCTCAACCGATTCGAGACTGCCTAGCCCGAGTCTCAGGATCAGAACGCATCGACCCTTGGAGCGACAGGGCCGGTCCACACGGAGTGGATTAAAAATGCCTGAGCACTACGTTTCGCCGCCCTTTGGGGCGTAAGCGAGCCAACTAAATGACTCCATCGGTTCGAGAACGACCGATCAATCCGAGGCGCCTCGCAACAGCAACAACCACATAAGTCAAACTCGTCAGGGCGTGTAAAACCACTGACGCCACTTCTAGCTAGGAGGAAACGCAGGCCCTCCCTGAGGTCCGTCTCCCGTTTTTGGTTCATACCTGGTGTGAAACACGCGAGGTAAACGTTACACAAAGCTACGCCACAAAGGCCGTGCTTTGATCATCACCACAAGACTTTGCTTTTCAACAGAAGCCTTGATCATTTGCATCTTAGCATGCCACACAGGCAAACCATCCTATGCAACCGATATCAGTCACACAGAATGAAATCCGATGTCAGACACACAGTCCATTTACAAGTCCGTTCTGGGTCTGAACGAAACCGGAGGCACCTAGTACCCCGCATATCCATCGATCTCCAAGTACGTCTGGACGATCACTAACTGTTTCCATCTTCTTGGGTGTACAGCCCAATCAAGATCATCAGTAATTACCCAAACGACGTGAAGACCTCCGGTCTTCGACCATCGTCTTCATCTTCGACTTATCGTCGTATCAGTTACTCAGAATGGGTTAAACCCGGTCTTTCCGAATAACTCGCGTATATATTATAAAAGTGTTACACAAACACAACATACGCCTCATTCCAATTCATTAGTCACTAACCGTAAATTAATCAAGAGAATAATTCCCCAAATATTAACCCCGAAGGCCGAAACCAACATCAGATCAATATCCAGAAAACCATTCTGCTTGGC
Organism: Allium sativum; assembly: GCA_030737875.1. Lineage (NCBI taxonomy): Eukaryota > Viridiplantae > Streptophyta > Magnoliopsida > Asparagales > Amaryllidaceae > Allium > Allium sativum. The sequence continues at coordinate 956,377,023 of CM060924.1, read as the reverse complement.
CAACCGACAGTTAGTTTCTAAATTTCACATTCAAATCTAATTAAAGATTTAACTATCGCCTGGAGCAAAACTGGTGATACTCCATTCTCGATCTTTTCAATCTAATTAAAGATTCATTAAAACTCCACTTAGTTTTAATCTGTGACTGGGTTAAAGAATCAGTGTCATTTAAAACACGGTTCACGATAAACCCAAAGTCACACCCCATTAATTATCGGGTTAAAGAACAAGTGTTATTTAAAACACTGTTCACGATAAACCCAAAAATCAATATCCATTCAATTCCAATTAAATATTATTTAATTGGTACACTTCATTAAATCTAAATCAAAAGATTTAATCTTTTCTCAGTTGGGTTCAAGAACAGTGTTAGTGAAGACACCATTCACGACAAACCCAAATCACATTCATTAATTATCGGGTTAAAGAACAAGTGTTATTTAAAACACTGTTCACGATAAACCCAAAAATCAATATCAATTCAATTCCAATTAAATATCATTTAATTGGTACACTTCATTAAATCTAAATAAAAAGATTTAATCTTTTCTCAACTGGGTTCAAGAACAGTGTTAGTGAAGACACCATTCACGACAAACCCAAATCCCATTTGATATTCAATATAAGGCTCTGAATAGAAAATATATCGGCTTATATTCAATATCAAATTCTACGATTAACAAATGTCGTATTGGAAATAACGATATAAATATATATCTTTCAAATTTTCGTAACAACATCCGTATAATCACAAATTCCAACATCGAAATATTCCGAAGACAATTTCGATTCAAATCCACTCCAATGCAATCATTGGAAATTTTGGTTATTTTCAAAACCCTTTTCAAATTCAATTTATTTATTTAAAAATAAATAGAATTATAATTCTAGTTCAAAACTAGTTCATTTCGATAAAAATCTATTTTTATCTTTTCAAATAGGGAGTTTTTCATCCCAATTCTTTCTAAATCATTTCTTATGATTTTACACAAATTATTACTATTTTTAATAATTTTATCAAGGCCCGTACAGTCGATTTCCATCAATGGCCATCGAACTGCACTTACAGCGACCTTTTTCAAATTTGACTTGGACATAATTCCAAATCCAACCGTTAGATTTCAAATTTCTAATATTCGTTAGAAAGCTCTTTTCGATACGAACCCAACGGTTCCGGTTTTAGGAGGATCCGACGGTCGGATCTCCCGCAATGTCCGTTTGAAATAAATGGTCGAAATTCACGAACTGCCGCGGCGCGGCGCGTTCTATTCAGGCCATTATATTATATATATAATATATATAATATATACTTCGTCGATTTCTATTTAAAACGAATTATATAAATAGTTTTGAATTCGTTTCAAAAATCCATTTCAACTTCCATTTCAATTCAAAGCAAAATTGAATTCTTCTTTATAGATTCGTTTCAAAACTCACTTCTATTCAATTCAAATTTCAATTCAATTTGAATTCATTTCAATTCACTTTCAATTCAATTCGAATTCGTTTTCAATTCAATTCATTTCGAAATCGTTTTCAATTCAATTCATTTCGAAATCGTTTTCAATTCATTTTGAATTCGTTTTCAATTCAATTCATTTCGAAATCGTTTTCAATTCATTTTGAATTCGTTTTCAATTCAATTCATTTCGAAATCGTTTTCAATTCATTTTGAATTCGTTTTCAATTCAATTCATTTCGAAATCGTTTTCAATTCATTTTGAATTCGTTTTCAATTCATTTCGAAATCGTTTTCAATTCATTTTGAATTCGTTTTCAATTCAATTCATTTCGAAATCGTTTTCTAAAATTGATATAAATATCGTTCACGTCAAAATGGCGTCAATCTAATCAACACGGCTTCATATATTCCTTTATTTTCAAATATTCTATTTCGAATATTTCTTTTTCAAATATTTCTTTTTCAAAACTGGAATGAGGCCCAATCAATTACCATATAAAATTAATTATATGGATTTTCATACAACACATGTATATAACAGCATTGAAAATAATCAACCATCAACCAAAGTGCACTACACTGTATAAGCATCAAATATAGATATTCAACGCTTATAACAGCCTGTCAATCAATCGATCGACATATTTAATCAATCAGGATGAGTGAACTTCAAATTTCATCCTAACACCCGTGTGGGGTTTCGAACAATCAAACACATATTTTATTTGTGCAGTTAGGCGATGTGTAAAATTTATCGACCCAATCAACGTCATTCAAATAGGTGTACATAAACAAACCGTCTGGTTTGTAAATGAATATTTATTTATTCACATTCACGTTAAAAATTATATTTTTAACGATAACACATTTTATTTTAACATATGAATTTCTATTCATTTCATTCTTTAAATAAAATGCTATTTTTATTTTTCTAACTTATTTTAGAAAATTTCGGCGGCATAACGGCACGATACTAGAAACGGGACAAGGCCTAGCCTTATCCCCGGTCTAGTGAAGGCCCACGCCATTCACACATCAATCAAACCAATTCATTTCACCCCACAATTCAATTTCAATCAAATAATCTAACCAACTACACAACCAAACAAACAAGTCCATGGTATGTGGACGGGTGTCGGGTGCTTCTAATAAGCACCGTCTGCATCCTAGTATATATATAACTAGAAAAATAAATTGAAAGGTGAGAAATTCTCACATATAGCTATCCTAGCTCCACGGCACTTCATTGATAGAAATCTTCCTTGCAATCGCATCTTCGTCATCTTCGTTGCCCGAATTCTCTACATATGTAAAAATCGAATTTTTACTATGTTATTCAATATATAAAAATCGAATTTTGACTTCGCTATTCAATATATAAAAATCGAATTTTTATTTCAAAGTTCAATATATAAAAATCGAATTTTTATTTCAAAGTTCAATATATAAAAATCGAATTTTGACTTCGCTATTCAATATATAAAAATCGAATTTTTATTTCAAAGTTCAATATATAAAAATTGAATTTTTATTTCAAATCATTTTCTAATCTAAAGTTCGAATCTTTTTCTATTTTAATAGTTTGAAATAAAATCAGTTTTTAAACTTCTTTTAAAAATTCTGTTTTGTTTTTTTTTCTTTTTTTTTTTCTTTTTTTAAACTTTCTGTTTTTATTATTCTAAAAAAAACAGTTTTTAAATCCTAAAACAAATCAGTTTTTAAATGCTTAAAAAAAAAAAACAGAATTAAACCCTTAATCAAAAGAAATCAGTTTATACCTAAAAATAAATTAAAATCAACTTACAGTATGAATCGCAAGAAGGAGGGGGCTGGTAGCAGGGGTGGCGCGCGATGAGCAGGAGATCGGAGGAGGTGGAGTCGGGTGGCTTAGGGTTCCACGGCGGCGCTGGCGATTTGGGGCGAGGGGGGGGCTGTAAGGCTGCGGTGGAGTCGAACGAAGGGGAGGAGAAGCTGGAGCGGGGAGGCGGGGTGGTGGGTCTCGCCTGCGTTGGGGCACGGCGGCGCCTGGAGGAGGCACGGCGTCGCCAATCGCCTGGCGCGATTTCCCCCTTTTGTTTTTCTTTTTATTTTTTATTTTTTTTTATTTCAAAATTCAGAATGAACGGGGGGGGGCCTGAGCGGATATAAGGAGAGAGATGATTATATTTTTTTTTTTTTTTTATTTATTATTTAATTATATAATTTAGCTAAGAGTTGACTTTTACGTACGATCTCGAAACGAGGCCCACCGCCGGTCGTCCATAGCGTTTTACCCCCATTCCGAACACAATGGAATATGTTTCGCAAGCTGATTCGATTGTTACAATCAGTTTCCTTTTGAATTTTCATTTAAATCACTATATTGAATTTTAAACGTACATTTCAAATTACCGGGGTCACATACTAACTCTATAAATTCCATAAAAATATTTTCTAGCTTCGTATTGACGATACGGTCCTAACAAAACTAGTTTCGTCGAATTCTGAGACCGTTTGAAAAATGGCCAATTTCCAGTCGATTAAAATCAACTGAAACTGGTCAAATGCGTTTTCTTTTGCCACGCTCTCATATTGATTCGAAAAATTACGAAATTTGGAATCTAGCAATAACTTAACATCACGGACCCAACAAAACTGGTTTCGTCGAAATCCGAGGTCGTTTGCAAAATGGCTATTTTTAAGGGCTATATATTATATTAAAATATATATAAATTCCACAGCGACTATTTCTAATTTTCAACTGGACATATCTCATCATTTATAAAGTGAAATCTCAGTTTCTCAACTTCGTTGGAAAGATATCATCAATTAGATCCTAATGTTTTTGGTTTCACAAAAATCCGGATTGTTTTGCACCCGGTACATTCAATTGAAGTTTGAAATCGAATTATCGAACTACCGCGCCATTTTTAATTCTATTTATAATTATATATAAATATTTATATTCTAACGACGACGCGTATAATATATACGTTCGAATTCTATTCGAAATAAATTTCTCGTCGATATTATTTAAAATAATTCATTTTAAATAATCAAAATTCGCTAAAATTGCCAAAATAAAAATTTCAAACTGGCCCAGATTTTCCGGGTTGTTACAGTAGAGCGAGGAGCCGTACTAGGGACGGTGCCGGTTTTAACTACCCTACCGTTATACTGCCGAAATTTTGAATAATCTTTATGTGTTAGAACAATTTTCATATGTTGAAATTATTTTCATGCGTTGAAATTAGAGTCATATGTTGAAACTATATCCATGTGTGGAAATGTTCATGTGTTGAAAAGTGTTGTGTGAAAATTAAATTCATTTGTGGATGAATGAAGTGTTTAAACAATAAAAATCACATTTTTATAATATATATGAAGTATGAAAAATATTCGCCTTATATAAATAGTTTCAACAATAAAAATTCCATCTTTCTAATATGAACAACATAAATAAAATATTCATGTGTGGAAATGCTCATGTGTTGAGAAGTGTGTGTAGTAGAAAAGTTCATGTGTTGAATAAAAAGATCGAACAATAAAAATTACATTTTTATTGAAACTATGAAGTGTTGAAAACATCCATTTGTCGAATAAATATTTTAAATGATAAAAATATTATTTTTATCATGTATGTGATATGCTAGAGATATGCGGACGTTGAAATAAATATTTGTGAAGAAATATTATTTTTAACATGCATAGGAACTAAATAAAATAGTCATGTGTTGAAATCTATTTTAGTTCGCCAAAATTACCATCTTTGAAATGTGAAGTGTTAAAAATAGCCACTTGTTCAAATAAATGTGCATGAGTTGAAATATACATTAATTAGCTAATGATATGATTTTAGCCTATGCATGCAACATTAGAATGAATGGTGTTTTTAAACCAAAGTAAATCAAATATGAAGTTGAATGGAAAATGATAAGTGATAGAAACTGTATATATGTACATGCATATTTATTGAACAGGTTATAGCAAAGGGGCTAGAGAAGAGGAATAAAATTTTGTGCCCGACAAATAGGTACACATTTACTGTTTTGTTTGGGTGATGATTTTATGAGCCTGTTGGCTAGCCGCATGGCTTTTTCTTTTTCTTTTTTGACATGAGACGCCCGTGTGGCTATTTGGGAATTTTCCCAGCCCCTCCCGTACAAAGGAGGTTATGGCGAAATTTTCCAAAATTTAAAGGCGTTAGTGAAATAATTGAAGTGAAAACGATATAGGAATTTTTGAATGAACTATATTTATATATATATAAAAAAAAAATTAAAACGAAACGTGGCCGTGCGGTTCGTGTTTTGAAACCGTGATTTCAAACGACTAGTGCGGGAAATCCGACCATTGGATTTTCTCGAAACCGCAACCGTTGGGTTCGCCTTGGAAATATCTTTCCAACGACACCCCTTAACCAAAAGTGGAGTGTTAATAACAATAACCTTTAGATATGGTTCACCATCTCATTAATATTCCCACTTCTCTTCTCATTTTCTCTGCGCTTTGCTCTTCACTGTTCACTGCTTCAGGTATTCCAATATGTACTGAGTTTATATTTTTAAAGCTCAAAGCTTCATTATATTTACTTTTTCGTATATACTGGATTCAATCTATATATTTGAGTCATTCAAAACAAGATTTTTTTCCCTCCAAGCAAATGCATAAAGCTGCATCACGTTTGACCTCGGTGCCACTTGCATGTTTAGATCCTTGGACTACATGCCTTCATATTACAAATAACGCATTTTATTATTATATAATAATATATTTTTATTTTTATTGTGTTTTTTAGGAGAATTTTTTTTGCAGCTGTGGTGTTCATATCAGTTCAAAATTTCAGGTAAATTTATACCAATTTCTCCTGCTTTTCTATATTTTCATACTTACGTGTACATTACATTTTGCTGCTACTTTTTGGTCTGACCGTGAAGTACCCAAATTGCCCTTCAAATTATTAATTTACCTATTCAAGTAATTAATTGTTTAAAATTTTAGGCAACTGTCCAAAGAGAATATGCATGTGAGGAAAAACGAATAAGCATATGTAAATATAAATATAAATAAATAATATGTATAGAGAGAGACATGGGGAAATAGCATGAAAAAAACGAAAATAAATTAATGCAAACAAAAATGGTAAATCTGGACTATAAATTCATACGTTTAAATATTCCTTTTGGAGCACATAATCCCAAAATCAAACAATTAATTTATTAAAACTTTCCTTTTACGTTAACATAAACATATACTCCTATATTAATAACTCATTGATTATAATTAACGTACAATTCTTTTTAAATAGAAAGATTTCAATCAAGTTAACAAAATTAATGTCAATTTTAAAATAGACCTAAACAATGCATCTTTTTTTATCATAAAAGAATTTAATAGATTCAACATTAAATCCAATGCGGCAACAAATACAAAATTTGAGGCCACTGACCAAAGAATATGCATGTGAGAAAAAAGGAATGAGAATATCTAAATGTAAATAGAAATGAATAACATATAAAGAGATAGAGGGAGAGAGAGAGAATAAGGGGGAATAGCATGAAAAATGCGTAAATAAATCAATGTAGATAAAAATGGTAAGGGGGAAACAACAATATGAGGTGATCCACAATAAATTAAAATAAACATAATATGGCCATTATTACATAACATAAAGATAAATCTAGACTGTACATTCACATGTTTAAAAATCACTTTTTTGAGCACATAATCTCAAAATTAATCAATTAATTTGTGAATATAAATTTGTAGCCTAATATTTGTATTAATCAACACCATGCGCGAAGCACGTGCCATGACCACGCGCGAAGCGCGTGCCGTGACGTTCATAAAAATAATGTTAGAGGGGGTCACGTACTTAATTTTTTACGTTCCCTTTTTACCCTCGTAATAACAGTAGTTACAACTCAAAATCCCAATCAATTTCAAATTTAAAAATGCCAAATCCCTAAATTATTTGCAAACAACAAAAAAAGCGATCATAATAAATGAGGTGTATCGATAAATTCAGCGGTGGAATACCGTATGAAAAAATTTGTTTGATATATGTGTATCAATTTTCTATGAATGATATATTTTTATATGATCTGAATCATGAATCAAATTACTAAAGATATGATAATAAATAATGGAGGTCAATTGCAGAGGAAACAAACGGCGCAAACATAGCAAGTAATATCAATCATTCCCTTCCTTTGCAGAGATGAAAAAAAAATCCTTCATTTATTTGTCATCTCATGCAAATGCAATCTTCCATATTAAAAATATCTACTTTCCATTTTGCATATTTGTTTCCACCAATTTATGATGTTGTATCACCAAATTTAACACTCCACCTTGATACAAAATCACATATCATTAACACCTCATCTCAAGTCAAATTCTCTTCAAAACATAAAACTCTTCTTAAAAGAACTCCTCCTTAATCCAAATCTCATAGTGAGAAAAAATGGATGTTTGCCAAATGGATTCGAACAAGGCTACCCCCCATCACACCATGTTAATGAGCTCAGATTACGTCCCCGTCCACCAACAAATGTTGTAAATATCCAAAATCCAGATAAGGTAGATTGCAAAGTAATCTCAATACCACTAAGGTCAACGAATCATCTCAATTACCAATCTAAATACAGAGCTAAAAAATAAAGACAATTGACAACAAAAAGGGTAAATCCAAACCTCTATACATACAAAAAAATTCTCTAAAAACCATTACAAACTTCACCCATCGCCTGCAAAAGATGTATCTTCCACATAAGATGCACCATGCAAAAACCAACGATCTAAAAAAAGTTTGTAATACCATAATGATCTCCATCTCGACACTCGTCTATCACTTAACATGAGCTCATTTCCTGATCATCTTGGATCACTCAAGCATCATCAACGTGAAGACCCCTTTTTGAAACATGATCAAAAGTTCTCAAATCCAGTGGCCCCTTCAACCTAGTAAACTCCTTATCATGTCAAAGTTTCCAGATTGGAACGCTCTTCTCTCTCAACATAATCTCCTCCACTAAAGTCTTCCCTTTTCCCCAAAATAGTAGTAGAATAACAATCAGTGAATTTGTTGCTCTTTCTTTAAGCCATTTGAGTGCAATCTAAACAAATCGTCTTGCTTCAATACAAATATATTATGCAAAAATTGCTCTGATACCAATCTGTTATGCGAAAAATTGCACAAATGCGAAACCACAATAAACAAGATCTATATTTGTCAATTGAACATCAATGAATCTAACATTAATTATTCTATTATCAATTGAATTTCAAGTTCAACTGGAATTTCAGCCGCAATTAACACATGGAGATGAACCCTAAATGAGCTTCAAATCGATCTTGATCAATCAGTATACAAGAGTATGAAATTTGTAAATTACGAGAAAGAGTTAAATAAAAAGTGACTGAACTTATTAAAAAGTACACCTTACTATGAACTTTTCAACGTCATCTACGAAGGGAAAATTGCTTTGAAGGAATGCAAAAAACACCAAGAAAATTTGAATGCTGCCTATAGTTGTTATTCACCTAATCATGAAGCTTTCATATTTGGTAAAGAAGAATTGAAATGGGTGCCACTATTCATATCTCAATTTACACTTCTGACCACCAAAACTAAAAGCATCTTAAATTTTAACATTTTCTTCTACAGGCCACCGTGTAATTTAAAAACGTAAAAATGTTAAGGTCACCATCGTCTTATAAATGAATCAATGTAATTCGCAAAATCTAATTGTTTTACACCATCGAATCAATGTACTCTACGAGTCAAATACCTATAATCAAATAGTTCAAGAGAAAATTAACATAATTCATTTTCGTAACCACATTAGCATTTTTTTTAACGAGTCATTACTTGATCAGTTATAAAATGATTCGTCAAATCAACATGTATGTCTTTTAAGTCATTTGATCGATCGTCTTGCATCATATTATCATAACCATCATATTTATCATCTGAAACAATAAGGGCTTTCTCCAATTTATTATCATTCAAATACTCCACCCATTAAACGAAAAAAAAAATGTATCAATTTGTAAAACAAGATATGTAAGTTGTATGAATAAAATCCCTACAAATCAAGACTTACATTATCATTCTCTACTACAAAGTTGTCGAATTTAATGTTCTCCAACTTGAAATTTCCAACGGAGTGGAAAAGAAATCCAAAAACGCAATGGATAATTCTAACCATTAAGAAAACCTTAATAAAATGTTCTACAAAATAATAAAAATTAAGCAAATCTAACCTCTTTTTTATCTTTATCTTCCATCTCTATCAGCATAAAAGAATATCTGCTTTTGTTAAGGTTTAAGATTTGAAATTGTAGAGAAGTACGTGTTTTTTTAGGAGAATTACGGTGGTGAATATCTAAGGGAAGGAATAAGATATGGTGGCCAGATGAATAAAAATAATAATCATTTGTATTAAATTTAGAAAGGTGGTCAGAAGTGTGAATTAGATTATGAATAGTAGCACCTCTTGAAAATAACCACAAAAGATATTAGCTTGTTATTTTATATACCTTTAAAAGGAAAGAATATCAAAACAACATCAAAAATGACAAACGGAACAATTCCTCCACAATGCAAGAATTTCATAGCAAGAAATCTTGAAGCTGCAACACTATTACAAGAAACTTAATTGAAAGAAGAATCAAGTAGGAAGTTGTCAAAAAAAGCAACATGATGAAGACCTACCAATATTTATCATAATGGAGAATTTACTAAGCTTTTTCTTCCCCGACAACCAACAAAAACTAAGATGGGGATTTTCGCAGTTCTTACATGATTTTGAAACGATAAAGATAGTCTCTTGGCCACAAACAATATACTTTTTTTTACCAGATTTGTTAAAATATTTATTCACAAGCCAAGAAACATGTCGGGGTGTTCGATGCTTCCTTTGGTAAGATAAGTTATTTGAAAATACTTAATATATAATGCAAAGATAACAATCCGTATTCATGTCTATTTTTTTGGTACATAGTACTGCATGTATGGAAAAAATGAAGCTAATTAAAAAAGACGGAACATAAATGACACACTCCCACGGTTCCAAGGTGGGATCTCATAATCTTGAAATTGGATGTTGTCAAACAATTTTGGATGAAATCAAAGAAGGAGAGGTATCCATCTCAAATTTTATCATACTATTTCATCTTTAATATTATATAGAACACGTTGTGTTTTCAAAATTGATACATCGATTAATACAAAACTAATACCTTATCACTATAAAACTGTAAACTTTATTAATATTGATACCTAAGTAGTTGGAACACTGATACCATATTGATCTGTAATGACATGTATTTCAAAAATGATACCTCAGTAGTCTCAAAACCGATACCTTACTATTATATTCAAGTATACCTCTAAATATTAATACCTAAAATATTGCAAAAATGATACCTTATTATTCGATAGAATTATCTTTTTCAAAACCGATACCTAATTTATCGTAGAATTGCTACCTTTTTACTGTGTAGTGTTATCTTTTTTAAAACCGATGTTTAAGTTGATATAAAACTGATACTAGCTAATTACTGTATAATATTAACTTTTTGAAAATTTATACCTAAATTAATACCAAACTGGTATCATATTACTGTGTAGCATATTCTAATTCAAAACTGATGCCTCAATTATTGCAATAGTGACACCCTATTATTGTACAATATCATTTTACTCAGTACATAATATCACTTGCATGTATATACATAATAATTCGCTATAATTTTTTTTTTGAAAATATGAAGATTCAAGAAATATCAAACATCCGTCCTCACAAAGCAAAATTTCTGAAAACATTAGAAGCATTATCTTCAATAACCAGAAATGGGAAAGCAACTAGAACAAAAAAAATGCGACGAACGCTAAACACCACTTGGATCATTAGAGCAATATGTATCAGTAATAATTTTACAACTGCATATTCAAGAACTTGAGGAGAAGAACAAAAAATTAAATGGCAAATTGAAAAGAGAAAGAAAAATGATTAAAGAAGCGGAGGAATAATCACTCAACTTAAGACAAGAATTGAAATCAAAAGATTCAAATTTTAAAGACAAGCATTTTTAGGCAATGGTAGATTCTGAAGCAACAGTGGACAATATACCTGTTGTAGACAATCCAATCGAAACAAAAAAGTAAACGTTGAGCTAAATACGGAAATAAAAGATCAAACAAAAGAAAACAAGAGTACTCCTATCGATGAACAAAAAGAAACCAAAAAGGAAGAAACAATAAGTAAAAAGAAATGCGAACACGTTCCAATGAATCAGACTACAACTGAGGAGGACAACACCACAATAACCAAACAATCCCTTTTCAAAAAACAATGTTTGATCTCACTTCTCCAAATTTCAACTTGAATATCCCACAAGACCATAAGGAAGAAAAAATGGATGAAGAAAAAAACAACTCAACAATGAAAAAAGAAACCGACGACCAAAAGAAAAACACTTTCTCATGTGAAGATACTAAAATAAAGAACAAAAAGACAAAAAAAAGTGATTCATTTGAGTATTCAAAAAAATCCAAAAAAGATAAGAAAGCAAAAAGTGAAGTTAACATTGAAAAACAAGATAAAGAAGTAGTGGGAAAAATTAGAGACAATAACAGAAGGCACTGTGGAACAAAAAAAAATAAGCGAAAGAACAATAAAAACCAAAAGAATCAATACTACTATAAAGCCACTTGCAGTCATAGAACAGTCATGGGTAGAATTGCAATTGTCTCATCACAAAACTGTTCATTTACTCACTCTAGAATAACAAACCGTTGTTAAAAAAAAAATCTCTCTTGCAAAAACATAAGAAAAGCAAGTATTTTTTATACTACTACAATTTATTGAGAAATCAGTTCCATTCATTTAAAAAAAACATTCAAGTTGTCTTGTTCGACGATAATATAGTGAAAGGAGGATGCATAATTACGAAAGATATGCTGAAACATGTGTCGGAAGGCAACTTCACTGATGGCCAGGTACTATACTTTATTAAGACAATGTATAAAGAATTTGATATCAAACGCTGGAAAGCTAATATATAATCATTGTTAAGTTGTAATTTTCAACTAAAATGAAACGGATACCTTAACACATATGAAAATGATACCAGAATATCTGTATGTAATATGATACCTTTAAAATTTAGCAACTGATACCCAAGTACATATGAACTGATACCTAGAATCTGGGTATGAATATGATAATTTTAAAATTTTGAAACTGATACCTAAGCACATATGAAAATGGTACTTAGAGTACCTATATGTAATATGCAGGCCCGACCCTTATATGGTGCAAGCAGTGCTTTTGCACGGGGCACTAAAACCATCGGGGGCATATTTTTCAAAAAAAAAACCTAAATATATCATATCGCAAGATTGGATTCCCAAATCGCAACCGCCGCTGTCCTGCTGCCGTCGTCGCGCCTCGCCTGCCTCGAAGCCCTCGCCTGGCCCTCGTCGCAGCGACTCAGCCCTCCAGCAGCCTCCAGGTATCGCAACCGCCGCTGAATCTCTGATTCTCTGAATCGCAACTCGCAAATTCAACTGCCGGTATGTTTTTTTGCATACTATAAATTGGTTTTTTTTCACGTGCTTGACTACTTAGATAATTTGATTTATGTAATTATTTTATTTGAAAAACCACAGTTTTCAGTATATTTTTTTGTATAATGGTGTTTCATTGATTTGTACCTTTGGGCATGTTAGTTAAATAAAGTAGCAGGACAAAAAGAAAAAAAGTAAATGCAGTTACCATCATAATTCATATGAACTGGATTTCAAGATAAAACCCATTCACTTGCTTGTTTATGTTTGAAAAAAAAAGTGTTTTAATTAAACAGAACCAAAAGAAATAGGAATTGTTAAATTACCCTATGTTTTTAAAAAAGTTGTTATCAATATTTATCATCAAAATGGCACATGGTGGTATGCCAACTTAGTTGGAAATTAATCGAAATTTTCTAGTTTGCATTGCATGATTGCATTTGTGATCATTCAACCGAATTACCTATACCTGATCTTTGAAAGGCCAGTAGTTGAAATATTGATTGTTAAACAGTAGTTGAAATTCGTATCCAAAGGTGAAGCCTTTCAAGTTTCAAATATGATTGTTAAACAGTAGTTGAAATATTGATATCAATTAAATTTCTTGTAAATGCAAGTTGTTCACTTGCTTTGTTAATTAAATTTACAGAATACAACAATTTAAAATTTTACATAATATAACAATTATTTTTTGCTCTCTTATTAAGTTATTTTATTTTATATTTTTGAAATGCAGTAATGTTTTCTAAGAAACAACCCTATGGTAGTCAAAATAGAAAAAAAAAAAAGAACGAAAAGAAGAAGAAAAATCTTTACAAGGTTCATTACAAAGTCTTTGGAAAAAAAGAAATATTTCTTTTGATAACCAAACTGAAAATGAAGTTAATGAAGAAGTACAAGATTTTGTTCAAAACGAGTCTAATGAGGTGATCGAAGAAACAACAAATGTACTTGAAAATGAAGTGAACGAAGATACAACAAATGCTCTTGACAATGAGGCTACTGAAAATAATAAAGAAACTAAATATGTGGCCGAATGTCCTGAACCTTCTTTATCTTTGGATATATATGATCCTAGAGTGTGGGATAGTTTAGATGCAAAAATGAGAGATATGCTTTTTGAAAATGGTCCTGTTAGAGAAACCAACATTAATTTTCCTAAGGATAATCATAATAGAGGGTTTTCCACATTTTACTATGATCAAAAATTATGAAATGGGGAACTTTCTAATAGGAAATGGTTGGTTTACTCAAAGGAATTGAATAAAGTGTTTTGCTTTTGTTGTAAAGTGGTTAAAAGAGTTCGTTCAAGAAGTGATTTGGCAGATATAGGAGTTAATGATTGGACACATCTGAGTGAAAAACTTAAACAACATGAAGATAGTGTTGAATATCTCACTAACCTAAGAGCTTGGATGGAACTTCGACTTAGATTGAGCACTAATCAAACAATTGATAGAGAAGTACAAGAGATGATTAAGAAAGATACAGAACATTGGAAACAAGTCATGGTAAGAATCATTTCAATTGTCAAACGTCTTGCGATGAATAATTTGGCATTTCGTGGAACAAATGAAAAAATCTATGAAGACTCGAATGGAAATTTTTTAGGCTTTCTTGAATCAATAGCAGAGTTTGATCCAATAATGCAACATCATTTTCGACTTATACAAGATAAAAATATTCATTACCATTATCTGAGCCATAAAATTCAAAATGTATTGATATCTTTGTTGGCATCACAGGTAAGAAGTGCAATTATTAGAAAAATTAAAGAAGCTAAATATTTTTCTGTGATTCTTGATTGTACCCCTGATGCTAGCCACCAAGAGCAAATGACTTTGGTAATTAGATGTGTTGATGTTGTTAGCTGCCCAATAAATGTGAAAGAGTATTTTTTTGGAGTTTTTAAATGTGGAAGATACATCTAGATTAGGTCTGTTTGGTGAATTACAAGCTGCATTAACCTCAATTGATTTAAACATTAATGATGTGAGGGGGCAAGGTTATGATAATGGTTCTAATATGAGGGGAAAACACCAAGGTGTACAAAAAAGATTACTTGATATAAATCCTAAAGCTTTCTATATGCCGTGCGGTTGCCATTCTCTTAATTTAGTTATTTGTGATATGGCCAACTCTTGTCAAAAAGCTAAATCGTTTTTTGGAGCATGTCAAGCCCTTTATAATGTGTTTGCTAATTCTACAAAATGATGGAACAATTTACTTCAATATGTAAACGAATTGACATTAAAGTCTTTGTCCACTACACGATGGGAAAGTCATATTGAAAGTGTTAAAGCGATAAAAAGTCAGTTTCCAAAAGTAAAACAAGCTTTAAAAAAATTAGTTGAAGTTTGTGATGACTCAAAATTGACTTGGGATGCTGAAAAACTCCTGTCTTGTGAATTTTCAAGTTTTGAATTTATTTTGAGTTTGGTCATTTGGCATGAGATATTGTACAAGATAAACTTAGTGAGCAAAAATTTGCAATCTGATGATATGCTTTTTGATGTTGCTATTAAGAGTTTGAAAGGGCTTGTTTCATTTTTTGAAAAATATAGAGAAAATGGATTTATTTCTGCTTTGATTGATGCTAAAGAGATTGCTGATGAGATGGAAATTGAGTCAGAATTTCAAGTAAAGCGCAAGTCCATGAGATAAAAACATTTCGATGAAATTCCTAATACTGAGAGAGAGCAACAATCTGCTCAAGAAGATTTTAGGATAGATTACTTTCTTGTTTTAGTTGATATGGCTCTTTCTCGATTGAGGATTAGATTTGAACAAATAGAACTTTTTGAGTCTATATTTGGTTTCTTATTTGATGCATCCCAGTTAGTTTATTTGGATGATGATGAATTGAAAAACTGTTGTGAGAACCTTGAAACGGCTCTAAAACATGGTGAAGATTATGATATTGATGCAAAGAGTCTACTTTCAGAATTACAAATTTTGCAGGAAATGTTACCTAGAGAATCTTATGATACTGGTAAACCATGGAATTCCCTTAAAATTATGGAGTTTGTGAAAAAAATTGATATGTTTCCAAATGTTTTGGTAGCTTATCGAATTTTATTGACTGTACCTGTCACTGTAGCAACAGCAGAAAGAACTTTTTCAAAGTTGAAGTTGATAAAATCTTACTTGCGGACAACAATGACTCAAAATAGGTTGAATGGATTGGCAATATTGAGTATTGAAAAGGATATGTTGAAAAACATTGACCTTGAGCCTATAATTGAAGATTTTGCTTCTAAAAATGCAAGAAGAAGTCATTTCAAATGAGACCGGATTTCTATTGTACTTAAGCTTGTATGTCATGCATTGTAATAATTCTTTTCTCTTGTCATGTATCCGTACTTTGTTTTATCGTATGAATAAAAACATTCAGGCGTGGGGATGAGCCTCCTAGCATTGCACTTGGCTAGGTTCGAAACCCCAAAAATATAGAATTTCTTTTTATTTTTTTTAATATAAAAGGGCATATTTTTTTATCCCGCACTGGGCATGAAATTGGTCAGGACCGGCCCTGGTAATATGATAATAATATGACACCGTTAAAATTTAGGAACTGATACCTAAATACATATGAAACTGACACCCAGAATTTGTGTATAAAATGTAGAACCTTTCAAAAAAATTGAAACTGATACCTAGACAAATAACAAATGATATCCACTAAATGTATTTGAAAATGTGGTACCTACGTATACATCAAACTGATAGCTATAACATACATGAAACCGACATCCACCATTGATTTAAAAAAATTGATACTTACATATAAAAATAAAGGTGATTCTTTTTTGTCTTTTATTCGTAGTATACTAAAACTATAATTAGTGTTATATACCGAAATTTAGTCAGTAACTTTTCTTTTCATTCATAATGCAGATTATTGGCTGGTTCATTACAAAATGTGCCCAGTTAAAAGATAACTACGCTTTTAAAATATTTCTCATGTACTCTGAACTACTAAGAAAAGACTAACATTAATTATGCCCAAAAAAGACTAACTGAGAAAAGGAAAGGAATTATAAACCATTTAGCTCTCTCAGTGTTAGAAGAAGTTGTGCAAAATGAATACATAGTATAATATACTTACCATTATATTGTGAAATCCATTGGACTCTAGTTACTTTAGCATACGCAACAATGAAATGGTCACATTTCGATTCTCTGTGCCTGAGGAGATTGAACGAGCAAAATTGTTCAAATCTAAAAGCAATTATGACTTTGGTATGAAATAATTTTCAAAATAATAAACTAAAAAATATGTTATAAATTTGTATACATAATCAATGCTAATTAATAATTTTTGCAGAGAGTTAAAGTCGAAGAAATATTATAACAGCTATGAAAAAAAACATAATATCCAATATATACAACTCAAACAACTAAAACCAATTAAGCACCATTTGCACAACAAGCATCTGACACGTAAACTTTTATCTATTTCTCTTTCATATAAATTATCATAAGTATTTACGAACTTTTAATTGCAACATGCACAAACAATGATACTCAACAAAAATCTAATACCCACAAAAATAAAATTGATACCCATAACTTGAGAATGTATTAGTTTTATCTATGGGTATCAGTTTTATCTAATGAGTATAAATTTTATCTAAAGGGTATTAGTGTCATATTTTATGTTATTTATCTGTAGTTTTCATGATTGAAAATTCTACATTATTTAGAAGCTAATTGCAAACAGACTTCGTACATCCATTTCAAGCATTACTATTATTACCTAGGGGTGGGCGTAAACCGCACCGCAATGTGGGAACCACCCAAACCGGAACGCAAAAACGGTGCAGAAAACCAGAATGGATTCTCTCTCTAAAGTAAATAGCCCAAACCGAACCGACTTCCAATGATACGATTCAGTTGCAGTTTGAACTTTTGACCAAACCGTATTAAACCGAACCGAACCACATAACTACAATGACAATGTTATGATAAAAATTTGACATATTCCTATCTAACTTTTTATTTTAACAATATATATTCTATTTTCAGCGTATGTTGTAGTTATATTAATAATGATCATTATCACAAAGGAATTTTTTTTTTATAGTTTGAGTATATTAGTTTTCATACCATTTTTTTGGATAATGTTAATTAATTATAATCTTATTTGAGTTATCTTACTTAATGTTTATACACTGATTAACGTTGATGTTTGGTTAATGTATTAAATCAATTTCACTTTTCATTAATTGTTAAATTGATATATTCATGTAGTTAGAAACCAATCTTTCAATTCAGGATAACACTTTGTGTTTTAACCTTTAGGTGACACAATGCCATACAATCGTAAATTGATTGTTGATGGAAGTTATTCTCTAATTTCATATTTTATACGGGTCTGGACTGAATCGAAATCGGACCGTATTATGCCAAAATAGAACCGTTTGGACGGTTAGTATAATGATTTATATTTTTGATCAACCATTTGATGTGGTGCGGAAGCGGTTTGAGCTTCAAACCGCACCAGATCGGACCGCGTCCACCCTTATGATTACCAGCATAATTAGTTCTTCAAGAATTATGATTATTTTTTGACATTATGTACTCAAGTAGAATGCAACTTTGTTCTAACTTTAAGAAATAAAATATAACATTAACTTGAGATATATTAGCAAAAAAATTGATACCCATAGAAGCAAGAGCTGATATTTAAAGAACTAAAATCTGATACTAACATGATTAATAGTACACATAAAACACTTTACATGATTATTACTACAACCTTTTTTAAAATCAACAACTTTTTTCATTCATGCAGGGTAGATTGTGGAATTTATATGATTATTTTTATCATATCACTAAATATATCATAAATTCCACTCAAAGTTAGTCCACAGACTTGCTGAAAATAAGGGGATGAATTATCTATGAAATATTAACCGACAAGGGATATTGCAGGGACTTGGTTGACTTTATGTTAGAATTTCATAAAAAAAAGAGCTTGACCTTTTAATGGTGTTGAAGTATAGTTTTCAACTGTCGTAAATATCAAAATTGAAGTTTATGTAGTATTGACTTACAGTTTTATGAGGTGTCGAAGTTTTATGAGGTATTGAACTATAGTTGTATGCAGTGTTGAATTTTATGTGGTGATATAAAAGCAAACTATGCGTAAATGTCTATGTACTAGCAATTATTCAATATTGAATAGAAGTTACTTGTCTTGCTATTGTTCTTTTACTTCTATTATGTAACACCCCAACACTTTTCTGAGCTCGAGTTTTGACAAAAATCAAAACTCAAACCCATTCAAGTACAAAGTGTATAAATCTGGTGCCTATAAAACATGAGCATGAGCATAATCAGAGTACACTAATACCAACTCACAGTGAAAACATGATAGGATAACAAAGTATCGACTTAGGCAACTACTTTAAAATCAAATCGCCTACCGAGCATGGGAGAACAAGAACTGAAAACCAAACTTGAACACTTGGTAATATATGCCTTTCCTGAGATAACCTGAGAATTTTCATGAGGAGTGGGTCAAAACAACAAGTCCTAATGAGTAGAAAATGTACAATACTGTTTACAATACACATACATATCCCATTTGGTATCCACCAAAACATATGTCTAATAAGGCTAGTAATTCTAACCTAACCTTGCAAAGATTTACGCACGACGACTAACTACTATATCTTAGGTAATATTTTCCAAAGATAAAAATATCCTAATATTGAGATAGAACTTTTATGCATAAGAATGAAGTCTTTAAATCACAATTTAACCTACTACCAAAAACTAAGAGGCGAGCTACCCAACCACTCTTCCCAACTACTCAATATGCCATAAGAAGCTAAGTTATTTCTATGTAGCCACATAAAGCCTCACTATCAATATCTTATAAGAGTGGATCCTTTCGATCACTTAAGACCCGAGGTAGATCTATTGATCACTTATTGTCTTAATCGATGGTTTATCTTAAGCTAATAAAAATTAGAGGACACTAACTACCAAGTCCTACTAATTTAAGGCTTTCTTCACTCACATATATGCCCAAGCCCCGCATAAGGCAAGCGCAGTAAGCAGTCACTTATTACTTATAGGATAAACAGACGACTAGCCGCCATTTATGACTTCCTCGGGGGACCCCTGTGTTACTATCCAGCAAACCTTATTGGATAATCTCCTAGTCACTTAATAAGATAGACAGATCTATGGTACATTCATGGCAGTCATTTAATACCTTTTCTCAGGACAAACAGTAACCCTAATCACTTAATACCCCAGAGAAAGCGAACTATCATGGAGATTACTAATCTCTTACCCAATTAGCCTTAATACTTCTTATTTATGGAGAGACGAGTTATTCGATCACTTAATACCTTTTTAAGGGCGGGCTCGATGATTCTACCCTTATGGGGAAGGGTGAATCGAATCATTTAACACCCAATAGGTGGATCCCACTACTTAATACCTCAAATCTAGATGTAGGTTATGCTTATAAATTATTTTCTTTTTGATTTCTTCTTTGGACGGGAGGCGGATTCAACAACCACTTTGTACCTCAACGCTTGAAGTAATCCATATTTTAGGAAATTATTTTCGCTACGCATTAACTATTGTCATGAGTTTATATGATTAATGATATCCCAAATTAGTTGTACATATCTCTGATAGCTGAAAAGTGCAGACTTCTGTCGAATAAGGCAACTGACCTCATATCATTAACCTACTAAGTCCAATACTTATTTCTAAATATATTAATTCTAGATTTACTAGGATAAAACAAGAAAAACCTATAACTTCCTATCCTAGGGTGTTAAATTACTTATTTCCTTATTGGACTTAGCATTTACTATGTCAACCAATACTTATTAATCCCCTTTTTATTTCACTTATTATTTATATACAGACCGTCTGCCATTTATGACCATAACAGTCAAATTTCCTAAGGCATTAATTATCCTATTTATTGTCATTTACATCAGTCCCATTTAAATTCTAATCTAATTATTATAACTTCCAAATACTAATTTAATTCCACTTAGTTCTTATTTGAATATATATATATATATAAGTTCCTTACTTATTTATTTATTTTCATAGTTGGAGTTACAATCTCTATTCCTATTCGTAGTTTAAATTGTAGCCATTTAGGCATTTACTCCTTATTTAATTCATTTCTAAAAACATATATGGTTACAATTTTTATTACCATATTCATGATCTTTTAATTAAAGCAAATCAATTCCACATTTATTGCTACAACGGTCATAATATTTATTTCCATTTAAGATGAGTTATATTTCCGTATACATCCCCATAAAATGGAGAGTATTCCAATTCAAACACATAACAACAAACATTTATATAACAACGTTATTTATGTAGATTTGGACGAATAAAATTATAAAGAGAGAGAGAGAGTGAGTGTGTATGCGTAAGCGTGGAATTAACGTAGTTACTAATTTTATTTTATTATTATTTACTATTTATGTTCTGTACTAAAATAACGACTAAAACAATAATGCCTTCCTATTTGATTTATTTATATTTCTTGTTGATTTCAGGTAATGTATTTATTTAAAAAGAACAAAAATAACATATTTACAACAACCAAGTAAAACGCTAAACAATATCAAACATAAATACAATTATTATTCTAACAAAAATTGCACAAACCACCAATCAACCCCCAAATCCTATGGACCTGGAATAAAATACTAAACATCTAACAATACTTTTTGGCATTGATTTCCAAACCCGAGGTGTTTACAATAACCACATACAATCTAATAATAGTTGTAGGCAATTTGATAATATTAAACCGAAAGGCCCGCTCCACACCAAGTTTATATTCATAATATTTCAGATTAGTAAAAACAAACAAAACTGATAATCTTTTAGACATATAATTCAGATTCAACACAGACAAATTATAAGGTATTATAAACAATGAATATATTTCTCATTCACTTGAAAGTTATCTGAATCTGAATCTAAACACAACTTTTAGGTATACAACTCCCCAACCTTGTAGATTTATAACTTATTTACAAAGGGGATTTACAACACTGATTTAGATTTGTAGATCTGAAAGAAGAATAGGAAAAGAAGAAGTAAATCTAAATAAAAGAATTACCTAATCGAAGGACCAACCCTTTTGCATAAATCTGAATTCAATCTCTCCAATTATTGCTGACTAGATCTGTATATGTTTATATTTTAGGTTTATGAAGAAATTAGAGGATTGATAATGACAAAGCATCGTTGCTGCCTCCAGAAATATAAGCAAAAGAGTGGGGGCCTAGCCCTTTATTTATAGAGTAGAAATGACCCTGAACCATCAGATTAAATTATTGAAAAATCTGTCCGTTAATATATTTTTATAATATATATAACTAGCCAACATTGCATGATTGACCAAATGGTCGATGCAGCGGTCGACCGCTATGGTCGACTTGGCAATAAGGTGGTAGGGTATATATTTATTACTATGTATATTACTCTGCTCGATTTGTTTTCCATCCATTCATATTTCGTCTGTAACTTTTCATACAGACTTCGTTCGCCAAGTTCCAAACATGAGAGTTGACCAGAATTCCATCATGAACGCAACAGGGCAATTTTCATGGTAAATTCCATTGTTTGCAACAATTACATTTTTGGAATTTAATTAAATAACTAAATTAATTATCGTGAAAAAATCCGGGTTGTTACATTCTCTCCTCCTTTGAAAAATTGTGTTCCAAAATTTTACCAATGACGAAGTCATAGCCTGGCGCCTAATTATCTTAAACTATACAACCAATTAGTGTACATCCAATTTTGCAACCAACGTGTGTATGTGCACAATGTACATAATGAATTGCAACTAAAAAATATGCATGCATAATGATTTTTTAATCACATCCCCGTATATGTATGTATTTTAATTTTTTGAAACACTTTGAAAACATGAAGCAAACATGCCAAAATATACTGGTGGTTCTATATAAATGCAAATTTTTAAAATACAATTTTCATCCATAACCCTCACACAACTACGAATAGAAGTGTGAAACAAACAATTTTGCATCCAAACTCTATCATCCAACACGTCAATGCATCTAAATCGTTTCCTATTAATTTCTCCTAAGCCAGAAAAAGGAAATCAAATGGAGAAATTCAACATTCTTTCAACTTATAAACATTCCAATTCCCGCACTACAGTGGAATTTTACCTCAATTTCCCCAAAATACACTAAAAATTTCCATTTGTAAACTGCGAAGGAGGCTTAAAACAAGTTCTAAAACATAAAACGAATTAATTGACAACCCGCGTGCATCGTCAACAAGGTATGTGAACAATGTTTTCACGACCAAAATAGTCTTTCTCTTGTTATCGTTAACGTTTTTACGCATCGTTGTCCCTAATGCACCGCTAAAATGCGCAAAAAAATCATCTGAAGTCTTCCTTACGATTTACAATGACTATAAAATCGAAATTTTCCTTTAAAATAAATTTCCCTATAAAATTTCTTATGTAAATTTTGAAATTGCCTTTTGGTACTCTTTATTTTCTATATAAGATTTGCACAAAAATAAAATTTTGGTAACATGCACTCTACTACATTTAAACCATCTATTTTTTCTACAAAATAGATGTTTAAACATACATAAACTACCATACCCAAATCCATGTTTTTACATAACTTGGATTAAAAGAAAGCAAGTCAAACAAGATATAAATTTAAAAAGGATTTTTTTTTTCAAACAACATTTGCAAAAAGTTTCAAATTGTATTTGGCGGAAACTTAAATGATTTAAGTCACATGTTGTGTGGAAGGAAGCCGGTCATGCAGGAAAAAATGCAAAAACCGAAACCACACACAAGTCTCAAAAATATATATTAGCTTAAAAAGGAATAAGCAACAAATAATAAATATACCGTGAGGAAACAATGCAAAAACCCGTCCTTTGCTAAAACTTATTCACCACAGAATTCTATTATTTTCATCTCTAAAACAACTATTAGTTAGATAAAAAATTAGATTTCATTATTAATTCAAATATAACTGAGCGTGAAAGACATATAGAACTGAAATCCCATTACATCGTTGTGCGATTTACAGAAACAACACTAACGGTTACAGACACAATTATCACAACAACAAAGATAAA
This sequence comes from Allium sativum, assembly GCA_030737875.1. Taxonomy (NCBI): domain Eukaryota; kingdom Viridiplantae; phylum Streptophyta; class Magnoliopsida; order Asparagales; family Amaryllidaceae; genus Allium; species Allium sativum. The sequence goes on along the minus strand of CM060924.1, from coordinate 956,352,856 downwards.
AATGCTGGAAAGGAATACACATGATATACAATATTACATTAGACATCGCCTACAGGCTACGAGAAGGCCGAGTGCTGCGATGGAATTTGATCCATTGCCACGTCCATGTTATGAATGTAGAAAGGAAAAAATGCATCTAATCTCATGGGACTGTCGACGCTGCTTCTTGCAAATCTCGCGGAGCTCAGCCTGAATATGGCGAAGCCTGCTGCGGCCGACTAATGCTGCTCGACGTGAGCGGGAGATGCTGGCAGCTAAATGCCCATCCTTCTAAGAGAGGCACGATTAGTGGCAGTAGAGATCTTCTTTATCAAAGATTCTCCTCAAAGGTTCGCGTGAAAGTGTCGAAAGACACCAGCGAGATGATGACTGTATGGAAATGAGTCCTCGGGGCACCAGCATAAGGGTCGGAGAAGTGCATCATTAGTGCGCATGCCCAATTAACAGCTAGTCCGTCGATGAGCATCGAAGGATAAATCTGCTCGAGGCTCCTCGACTTAGGTATAGTGTTGTGCTGAATGATACACACAACAAGACAAACGATAGGCCATAAATTACCTATGTCCCAAACACCGGCAGCTCCAAGAAAGATGCGAGAAAGGATCTAAGGTTAGTGAACTCAATGTGGATGCCTTTCACTTCAGAATGAATCAGATTAGTGTACTCATAAAAATTAATGCCTACCTGGGCGTTGAAAAGATGAATGCAGCATGGATAACACTCGTGCTCGAAGGTGTCGCGGCTTAGGATCGGTGTCACGTCTACGGCGATAAATTGCTCCTCTAGATGGAAAGGGGAAAAATTAGCAAATTTCAACGGACGCCCTTGGTGAAACTCGTAATTCATCGTTTTCAAAAAGGCATCTATCTTCCTCGGGTAGTGATCAAGCCATGCAGCCTCTTGAGGTATGAGACCGAGGTGTTGTGCAAGGATATTTGAAGCTCGAGAAGGGACCACTAAGAAATCGGTGAAATCGAAGAAGGAAAATATAGATCTGGAGTATACAAGGGGTTAAATCTACAATGAAGGAATTTTGGTGGTAATTAGCGGAGGAGTAGAGCTTAGAGGTTCGTTTTTTGGGCTTGCGAAGGTAGCGAAATGAGTTTCGATTGTTGAAAATTCGGGGAATACGAAGCATAAGTGAACGGCTCGACCTAAAAGCGATAATCGCTTCCCAGATTTGGGTAGTTCCCAAAATGGGGTAGCGGTCGACCCCTAGGAAGGAGGGCGGACCCTTTTGGGGTGCGACCTGAACCTGGACCCAAACAGACTGGTCCGTCTATGGAAAATTATAATAAAATCGCATCACCTTCACGACTCCTCCGACAATCTCGTGCTGACATCCTTTGTATTATATACCTTTTTGACCACTTCAAGTCGGTAATTAAACCAACTTGGACCGTTCACAAAAGATTGTTATTGCTTATCAGGGTTTAAACAGAATATATACGCTGAATCACATAACTGAATAAATAACACAATATCTGATAATAGAAGCTTTTATTGCAAAATCAGAGTTTACAAAATTTTATTATAGAGTGGAAGATTTAAAAACACACAATATAAATTAAAATAAAAATAAATTATAGATGTCGAACCTAAGGTGAGCGTCTTCACCACTCTGACTTCAATAGCTGACGTCTTTAAATCTACAACCCTCGGGTCTAACTTGAGCGTTCCATGCAAAAACATAAAACTCTTGAGTTAGGATTAATTTATTTCAAGTAAGACAACTTCAATAAAATTCTAAAATAAAATAGTTAATCCTAACTTATGTGCAGCATGGGTATAACACAATGTTCGATATATGTCCAGATTTATACAACATATGCCCAGACACGCACAGAGGTGTACATAATTAGGTGCTGTGAATAACCAGGGATAAACACGCATGTGTGGAACATGTGGCCAATATATATGTATATGAACATGATTAAACATACGAGCTAGGTGTGTGCTTCAAATTTTTTTTCTTCCAAAATTAGGCATAAGAAAAAAATAACGCTAGGTAATTAAATCAGTAGGAAATTCAGGTATGTACTAGTACGCATTGCCAATGTTTTATAAACAAGTCAAATCCGAAGCCGGGTGGATACATGGTGCAACACGCATGACAAGGTAGAATTTATGTTAAAACATGTAAAGGGTTAACACGGCCAGTTCCAAATGGCCACTGAAATAATATATGTGCAATTCATGCATATGCATGACTTTTGGGTTAACTGCGAACAATGTTTTTAATTGACATTAGTTCTTTAAACCCGATTGACAGTGAAATTTAGATTGGTAATTCATAAATATTTTAACTAAGATTTAGTGAAATATTCTAAAGAGAAGTTTCAATTTAACATATTAAATTGAAATACGATTTTGGGTTTATTGTGAACGATGTTTTAGGCAACATTTGTTCTTTAACCCAGTTAAAGGCAAGATTGTTTCTTGAAAGTTAAATAATCATTAAATAATGATTCTTGAAGATTAAAACTAAATATAGTTTTAATAAATCTTTAATTGGATTGAATGAGGATAAAAGTAATCAAATTTACTTAATTCAAGAAATAAACGATAATGGAGTACCACTAGTTTTACTCCAAGCGGTAGTTAAATCTTTAATTAGATTTGATCGATAAAACGGTAATTAAGTTTACCGTAACACATTGGGTGTTAGATATGGAGTACCACCAGTTTACTCCATGGGTTGTGTAGGTTGGGAATATGATATTAATTAATGATTACTTCGGTAAGGCGTTAATCCCGACTAGTTGAATAAACCTTAATTTGGTTTAAATTAAAATCAAAGAATACTCTTGATTGGAATGAGGCGTTGGTTGTGTTTTAAAGCACATGATTTTAAATTACGCAAATTATTCAGAAAGACCGGGTTTAACCCATTGTGAATAATTCATACGACGATTGAAGATCGATGATGAAGACGGTTACTGAAGACCGGGAAATTTCCATATCGAATGGATGATTATTGATATCTTGATTGGACTGTACACCCAAAATGAGGGAAAAATTGGTGATCATTCAGACGTATTTGGAGATCTACCGGATATGGTTTCGTTCAGACCCAGAACGGACTGATAAATGGATTGTGTGTCTGACATTGTATTCCTTTATATTGTATTCGTTGATCTCTATTTAATATATAGTTGTTTGGTGGCAGAGAATTTATTCTCTTGCTTAACACCCTGTTATATATCGATAGATGAATCAATGATATGGTATGGTCTGATAATGTGGCATGCTAAGATGCATATGATCAAGGCTTTTATTGAAAAGCAGAGCCTTGTGGATGAAAACTAAAGCATAGCTTTTATATAGCGCCGCTTTGGATACAACGTGACTTCGTGGGCCTCACACACCACGGTATGATGGTGAACGATTTGTTTGATAATGTTCGGTTTGACCAATATACTTTATACGGATTTGGGGTCGGCCGATGGGCTAGGGTGGTCGCTCCACCCTAGAAGTGGGATAGTTCATTTCAGCCGAATCTCATGAGGATAGATCAGATTACTGCTCATCCAAAGTGCGCAGTATATGTATTTCGGTGTTTTCTCTTGCCGAGACGTAAGCCGTGGAGATACATTCACGATTGTTCTTTCGAATCAGTAGCCATCATGATGGAATCCAATTTTCCAATACGATCTTACGGTTTTTAGTTGTATACTTATATGGTGACATAACATATTATGCCGCTTACATAACATATTATGCCACCTAATTTTGATACTTTTATATTCGAAATTGTTTTCTACACTGTGCACTCATAGTATAAAAGATGAATTTCGCGTATTAAGCATTTTTGACCATTATAAGGAAAAATTCTATCCTTCGGCGTACGTGCAAGGGATTGAGTCTTATAACGGTTTCATTTTTCTAAAAAGCATTTCGTTGTTTTATGCACTGGTATTCTTGGGAAAAAACCCGTTCCGCGAAAGCGGCGTGGTCCCTTGATTTACCTAACTTTAAAATAAAGTTAATAACTGTTTTTGAGTTCTCACACCAGTCCCATGACTGACCTGGAGTTTATTGTTTTAACCTAAACTCTGGGTGCCCATATTTTCCACACGGGCAGCTAGTAGTTTTGGTTTGCAGATATTATATTCACAGGATCCTGGTCTACAGCTGGAGCGATATTCGGAAGGCTCTGTATCCGTGTATTTCTTTCAGTTGTGTTTTGTATTATTTTTCCGCTGCTATTTAAATGTAATTTAAACTCTGATATTATTGTATTTCCAATGTATATTATTATTCATACTCTGGAAAATTCTTGTACTCTGATGTAATTGTTGTAACAGCAATAAAATGTTCTTCTGTTTTGTGTTCTGATGTGTGCTGTTCTCAAAGCAATCCGGCTTTTCTTTACGGGGAAGTTTGGGTCGTTTCATTTGGTAGCAGGGCAATCATATAAGGAATACAAGACAGCTATGTTTCAAAGTGTTATTTAAAGTCATTACAGGAAATTCCAAAGTACATAAGTATCTGCCCAGGTTTTAACAAGCTGAGTAGAAAGGGTACACAGGGTAATATGTGAGCACTGGTGCAAAGAAATGGACAATAAATATGTATGAATTAAATATCCAACAACAAGTTTAACCATGTAATTAAGGACAAACATTACTTAAATAAACATTCCCATGAGGTGGCTGAAAAAGTTAACAGCTCATAAGTACTTAAATAAACATTCCCATAACTAGGTTTCTAGCTTAAGATAAAATATCCATTTGACTTAGTGAAATTGGTGCTTTAACTAAGTGAAGCATGGTGCTGTAAAACAAGCAAGGGTGCATATAATAAAGGTTATGTCCTAGTCATGTAAATTAGACAACCTAGTCAAGCAAGTTTACAACAAGGCAGTTTCAAGTTGAGACAGTAAGGAAGCAACCTGGTATATGTTTAGCATATAAACACATAAGTAGGTAGTTTTAGGATGTAAATAAGGCCGCAAGGTGGTCAATTTCAAGAGCATAAAGGTGAAAATAGTCAGGCAACAATGTGTAAAAGCAAATAGCCAAGACCAAGTCAGCAATGCAACATTGCCAAGAAATTCAGGACAAGCAAACACAAGTGCACATGCTAAGACCGGTGCAACAAAGTAAAAGATGCAATATGGCCAGAAAATGTAAAAGGGAACAACATAAGGCAGTAAGGCATGCATAGAAAAAAGGAGTGACAAGTTCAAAAATTGGTGCAGTGACAAGGTAAATACAATGCACCAGCAAGTGTTAAACACATGAAGGTGACAGTGTCAAAATAAAATGAAGGTAGGGTATATAAAGTCCTACTGCACATATATATATACATACAGATATATATGCACACACATGCATATTAAATTTATAGCAAATATCAGGACAAGTTTGTTCCGTGCAACAACTGTTCACACAATAATCAAGACAACACATGTTTTATACATGCGTATGTTGCCTACATACATATATATACATGAGGACTTATATATATATATTTAAAAATTTGAGGACATATATATATGGTTTAGCCTCCACGTATATATAAAAATCAAGGTTTCTAACAAGCAAGAGACATAAAACAACCAACAACAATAAGGGTCAAGGCAAGACAGTATGCATTACACAATCCAAACAACCAATCACATATACAACCCAACAGTAACTATTATATTTTAGTTTCTAGGAAGTTAAAATACTTGAAATACAATAAATCGTGAAAATACTCACATATTGTCGCGATAATTCTAGAGTGCTTGGTTAGACCGGAGGCTGTTGGACCATGGATGAGTGTTGCGGTTTTGATTTGAATAGCTGGTGGATGTCGACTTCCAAATTAGCGATGGCTTAGCGAGGACAACGATTTGATTACGATCTGGAGGAGGAAGCCAATTTCACTCGCAGGTGGAAGCCATGGATTTGAGAAGAGGGAGGAAGGAATTTCGTGATTTGGGGCAAAGGGTTTCTCGACTGAAAGGAATACAAATAAAGGGCGCAGGGTTTTAGGTTGGAAAAGAACATGTGGTGGAAAATTAAGGTATAAGGGACAAGTGTTGTAAATTTTGATCAAGACTTGTACAAGTGTAAACTTTTTCAACAAGTGGCACGATTTATAAAGAAAATTATTTTCTTAAGGAGTATACACTATTTTTATACTCTAAGTATTCAAACAAATACGTGTGTATTTTATACATTTCCAAATACAAAGCCTTAAATTAGTTTAAATTTAAATCCAAATTCAAATTAAATTTAAACCAAATTCAAATCTAAATAAATTATAAATTATAAATTCTCAAGATAAATTTTATAAATTAGAATTCAAATAAAATTTAAATTTTAATCAAACCAGTTAAATTCACAAAATTGAACTTAAATTTATATTTATAAAACTAATTCAAAACCAAGTTGAAATATATTAGATTTATAATTCGAAATAAATTTCTTGATATAAATATTGATTTGAATACTAAAACTAAATTAATCACATATTTTAAAAATGTCAGAAATCCAGGGTCGTTACAAGCTCGCTCCTTAAAACTTTTCGTCCTAAAAAAGGAGAGATTGTAAAAAATATACTTATATATTCAACAAAATACTTACAAACATCAATTTTAGTTTAAAAAGAAATAAAAAAAAGATTTAAAACTTGAAAATTTTCATACAAATTAAATTCATCAAAACTACTTTATTAAAACCAAATTTCAAATAAAACTTGATGTTAAAGTATAAATAATTTCTTCGACTTAAGATTCCGGTTTTTATTTCAAAACATTTGAAATACAATATTTTTCATTCATATTAAATCATACTTTACTTCAGGATTTCAAAATCAAAATCATTTTTAAAATTTTAAACAATCTATGATAAAATCGTATCAACACTTGTCACCCGTTCAGGATGTTCTCCCCTGATGACAAGGTCTGGGAACGACCTATCACAAGCATTCAATATCGATAAATGATGTCTCTATGAACCCCATAGCAGACCATCATTAAGGGATTACAACCCTAGTTACTCCCATTTTTTAGTCATAGGTTACCCAAATCCTGGGTAACATATAAAATCATTTCATATCCCAAAGTCATAAATCGTTTCGCAACAATATTTACAAATACTTTCAAATCATATTATTGTTGTTTCAAAACCCTTTAAAATATCGGGATTCAATTCATAGAAATATTCATTGTTTGTAAACCACTTTTATAAACTATTCATCATATCCAAATAACTTGGAAAATCAATTTCCTTTTTCAATAATTGGAAATCTAAATTTGATCAATACAATTTTCTAACTTTCAAAACAAGTATCATAAAATTTAATGTTTTTCAAATTCTAAATCAAAAGCTTCAGAAAATCTTTTAAAATCCTTAGAAGTCATATTAAACTTCTTTAGATCAAATAGTTTCAAAATATTTCAAGATTTCCAAATAATCTACATTTACATAAGATAAAATCTTTCAAGAGCCTGGATCAATATCCTAGAAATCATTTACGATTCATAAAGTAGAATATCCTTCCTTTTCAAAATCACTTGGAAATTTTCTGAAGTACGTGGTTAAATAACCATTTTGTTAATTTATTTATATTTTCTTTGATAAATTTTGAATAACTTGACAATGGATTTCGAATGGAATCGGAATCTAAGAAGATCTTATCGAAAGAGCCATCAAAGGAATGGAGTTGATAAGGAATTTTAAATTTTTGAAACACTTTATGTTTTTTAAAAAAATATCTTTCAAAATACATTGTCTCTGGAGTGATTCTAGTGTTAACTCCACTCATTCTAGGATATCTCCACCTTATTTCTAATGAGTTCTTAAACCCGATAAGCTAACCTTTGTATAAACCAATTATTTAATACCACTTTGTAAAGACATGCCTTTTTGACCGCTTTTAGTTGGTAATTAAACCAACTCGAACCATTCACAAAGACAAATTGTTATTTCTTATCAGGGTTTAAACAGAGTATGCACATATAATCACAGAACATAATAAATAACATAATATCTCACAATGGAAGCTTTTATTACAAAATTAGAGTATTATACAGTGGAAGATCTAAATACAAACAGTATATATTAAAATAAAAATAAATTACAAATAATAAACCCAAGGCGAGCATCTTCACCACTCTAACTTCACTAGCTGAAGTCTTTAAATCTACAACACTAGGGTCTAACTCGAGCGTTCCATGCAAAAATATAAAACACTCGAGTCAGGATTAACTTATTTAGGTAAGATAACTTCAATAAAATACTAAAATAAAATAGTTAATCCTAACTTATGTGCAACACGGGTACAACACAAAGTTCGATATATGTTTAGATTTATACAACATATGCCCGGACACGCATATAGGTGTAAATAATTAGGTGTTGTGAATAACTAGGGATGGACACACATGTGTGTAACATGTGGCCAGCATATATGTATGTGGAATAGGATCAAACATATGAGCTAGGTGCGTGCTTCACATTTTTTCTTCAAAACTAGGCATAAAAAAAATCAGGGCCAGGTGATTAAATCAGTAGGAGACTCAGGTATGTACAAGTATGCATTACCAGTGTTTTATAAACAAGTCAAAGCCTAATACAGACAGATACATAGTGCAGCATGCATGACAGGGTAGAATTTATGCTAAAACATGTAAAGGGCTTGAAAAAACCAGTTCCAAATGGCCAACGAAATAATATATGTGTAGTTCATGCATATACACAGCTAGACAGTAGGTAGATGGGCAATCACATAAGGAATGCAAGGCAACTATATTTCAAAGTTTTATTTAAAGTCATATCAGGGAATTCCAAAGTACATAAATATTGTCCTAGGTTTTAACAAGCAGACTAGATAGGGTATACAGGGTAATATGTGAGCATTAGTGCAAACAAATGGATAATAAACAGGTATGAATTAAAATATCCTACAGCAAATTTAACCATGTAATTAAGGATGAACATTACTTAAATAAACATTCCTATAACCTGATTGGAAAAGTTAATATCTCATAAGTACTTAAATAAGCATTCCCGTGACCTGGTTTCTAGCTTAAGATAAAATTCCAATTTGACTTAGTGAAATTTATGCATTAACCAAGAAGTGCATGGTGTTGGAAAACAAGCACGGGTGCATATAACTAAGGTAATGTCCTAGTCATGTAAATTAGACAACCTAGCAGAGCATGTTTACAATAGGGCAGTTTCATGTTGAGACGGTGGGGAAGAAACCAAGTATAAGTTTAATATATAAACACATAAGGCAACAATTTCAGGATATAAACAAGGCAATAAGGTGATCAATTTCAGGAGCACAAAGGTACAGATAGTCCAACAACAATGAGCAAAAGCATATATCCAAGACCAAGTCAGCAATGCAACATTGCCCAGAATTTCAGGCTCAGAAAACATAAGTTTAACACCCTCATTTTTAATTAAATAATAAAATAAAATTTTGAAAAGTTTTCAGAATTTGGTCATGAAGTTAGCGACATTGCGTCCGTGGCAATTTTTTGATCAATTTAGACCTATGGTTTGCAGAAAACAGATTTAAATCGAAAAAGATATCTTTAAATGAAGTTTTAGAACAAACGTGAAAAAGAATATATAAAAGGAAAACTAATAAGAATAATAGCTACCAATAATCTTAGTCTTGTACGCATAAGGCTAAGTGGGTGAGTTGGTAAGACATGCACTTCTCAAGGTGGAGGTCAGGAGTTCGAGCCTCGTCAACGTCGTGTTTTTAATTTTAGGACGGCTAAAGAAATGCATGTTCTAAGAGAAAAATATATATAAATGAACATACAAGGAAAATTATACATATAGGTAAGTGTATATATATACATGTATGTAACGGCCCGCTCCGCACTAGCCGACATTTTCCCGAAATGCACTGTGCCGATATCCAACTAGCACGGGACGGTCGCCAAAAGAAAAGAATGAACTAACAAAGGAACCTGTAGAATGTCTCACAGCGCATCGAACAAAATATACTAATAACATACTTGACATAAAACAGGAGAGACAGTGCATAAGCTGAAAATCAGAACTAAACATCATAGCAGCGGAAATTCAGAATACAGCTTATTACAACTTTCAAACTGTCTCAAAGCAAAAGTAAGATAAATGAGGTACACTACTAATGCCCAAGTAGCGACCACCTACGACACAGGGAGAATGTGTATATATATAATACGTGGAAGCCTCCTGCCCGCCTCCGAATCAGCTACTCGCGCATCACCAGCTAACCTGTCTCTAGTCTGCTCGTGTGAGCACCCAGAGTAATAAGAGGAGACATAAAACTCTGGGTCAGACATAAAGCCTGGTATGAGCGATAAGCATCTAAAGTGAACAATAACAGGTAGACTAAAACATACCTGAACCTGGACCTGCAACCAAAGAGTTAGCACTACATACTGTACAACACTCTAAGGTACCATATCAAACAGTGTAAAGATACGGAGGTGGGGGAGGTGTGCATGTCATAGGGATGGCAAACAATCAAACATAGCATCCATCCTCACATCTCTCACTCAGTGCATAAAGCATACGATATTCACCACTTCGATCACCCAACATTCCTTGCTACGATCACTTTGCCCCATGAAGTCATAAATGGCTTCACTGCACTGATAACGTAGCCACAAATTCCTCGCTATGTCCACTTGCCCCATGGAGTTATTCACCCCATCTGCGCTGGCTCATAGCCTTACCAATCCTTACTATGTCCACTTGCCCCATGGAGTTATTCACCCCATCTGCGTTGGCTCATAGTCTTACTACGCATCACCTTGCCCCTGAGGTCATAATGACCCTACTGCACTGATAACGTAGTCTTGCTACCATCACCTTGCCCCTCAGGTCGTAATGACCCTACTGCACTGATAAGTAGCCCATCATTCCTTTAGTGGTGAATCGAAGTTATGAATGTCGACAACTCCTTAGCACACGTCCCGCAGCAAAGTCCAGTCATGAAGTGAACTCGTTGGTTCCCAACTGGTTCCGGGATCCTGAGCTCTAACTTCCCCTATTGGACTACCTTTGCATCTCGGGTTATTGGTCAATACTGGGTCGGGTCGGGTTCTTCCTCAGGTCATCGGTTCGGGTCGGTGTTCTTTATCCGTTCGGGTCGGGTCCCCCTTCTGATGCGGTTCGGGTCGGTGCTCCTCTGGGTTCGAGTCAGCTGCTTCTTCTTTTTTTTTCGGGTCGGGTCGGTGCTTCCCTTCGGGTCGGGTCCTTCTTGGTTCGTGCTTTCGATCCGTCTTCATGCTCCTCTTCATATGCTCCTATCCGATCCGCTTTCTTGCTCCTGCTCTGATTTGCCTTTGTGTTTCCGATCCGATCCGTCCTCTTTGATCCGATCCGTCTCCCTCTATCCGATCCGATCCCAGTTCAGCTAGCGTGGCCTTTCTTTTTGCCATTTTTTCCTAAGTGTTGGGTTCCGATCCGATCAGATTCTTTGCTCAGTTCCACATATCTGATCCGAGCCCCCTTATCCGATCCGAACCCTGCACTGTTTTCTGAAACTATTCCAGCAAGTGTTTACGCCATTCGACGACGTTTTCGACCATTCTAACTATTGGAATCAATCACAAAGCATTTCATACAGTCATAGCAACATGCATAATCAACCACAAACATCATTCACATCAATATCATAGGTTAAAATGGATCAAATATACCCAAAATCCCATATTTCCCCTTAAGCATGTTTAGGTGAAACTAATGATAGGCTTAGGAAAACTAAACCAAATTAACCCAAATTCATATCAGAGGTCTAAAACATCATTTAGGAATTTATGAACATTTTTCCAGAATTTTATCATGTTTAAATTCGCTAATTAACACTAATCACCCCTAATTAGCCATAATTAGTGCAAAACTAAGCAAATCACTCACCTTAGCCACAAAATAAACTAAAATCTGAAATGATTCTCTGATTTGATGTGAATCTCAATGCCAACAGCAGCTCCTTTGTTGATTTGGTGAAGATCCTTCTTGATTAGGGGTTGCTAAGCCAAATCCTTAACCTAAAGGTGATTTGGAGGTGATTTAGAGGTTGGAGGCCATTTTTAGGGATCCTTGGTGATAAGTGGAGGCTAGAAAACTGAAATGGAATGATTCTCCATCTCATTTCAGCCCTCCCATAACCCTAATCCCGAAATGGGTTATGGGCCTACTTGCTAATCACCCGATTTGGCCCGGTTAAGCAGTTTTTCACCCTCCAAACCTTGTTTCAGCCATATCTCCCAAACGGTAAGTCCGTTTGGCTAATGTGACCACTCTACGGAAAGAGAAACCATCAAACGAATCTAATGGAAGTGGTTTCAGGTCAAAATTCCTTTCCAATCAAAAGTTATGGCCAAAACAGTACCAACTAAGGGAAAAATGGTCATTTAAAAATCGACAAAAATCATAAGCATGGGAAGTGACTCTAATAGATGTTTCCCAAAGTTACATGACCAAACGACTTCACATGGGAAAGAAATAAATACTCTACGATCCTATGATGTGTAGAATACGGGTCATTACAGTCTCCCCCCCCCCAAAGAAATTTCGCCCCCGAAATTCCCTAATCCAAACATACACAAAGGTTCCCGCATGCCTATCAATCATAAAACAACAATCAAACATGCAAACAAGCAAAGCAAGTCTATCCTAGCATGCGGAAAACTAAATTGCAAAGTAAATCTTACCAGGCAAAGAGTTCTGGATAAGCCTCCCCAATGCTCTCCTCTGTCTCCCAAGTACAATCATTCTCGTTCTCGCCCCACTGAACCTTGACTAGCTTCACCGCTTTCCTTCGAAGTTGCTTCGTATCATGCCCCACAATACGAATTGGCTTGCGGTTCCCAACCGCCTCGGGTTCTACTTCGAAGTCCTCTAACTGATCAGGTGAAATAGTCATATCTGAGTCGTGAACGAACTTCCTTAGTTGGGAAACATGAAATACATTATGAACTCCCGCCATTTTCTCTGGTAAGCCAACTCTATATGCCAAATTCCCGACTAGTTCAAGAACAGGGAATGGGCCAACAAATCTTGGTGCTAACTTGCCTCTCCTGCCAAATCGAATCACGCTCTTCAACGGAGAGATCTTGACAAACACCAAGTCACCAATGGAGAATTTCAAGTCCCTTCTCCTCTTATCGGCATAGCTTTTCTGCCTATCTTGAGAAGCTTTCATTCGTTGTTGAATGACCTTAATCTTATCCGATGTTTCTCTCACCACATCTAGTCCAAGCACAAACTTCTCGCCAGTCTCTATCCAACATGATGGTGAGTTGCACGGTCCTCCGTACAAAGCTTCATATGGAGCCATACCAATACTGGATTGGTAGCTATTATTATATGCAAACTCTACTAGATGCAAATGGTCATCCCATGATCCACCAAAATCTAATATACAAGCTCTCAAGAGATCTTCCAATATACGATTCACCCTCTCCGTCTGACCGTCGGTCTGAGGATGATATGCGGTACTGAGATGTAATCTTGACCCTAGAGCCTCTTGTAAGCTCTTCCAAAACCCACCAGTGAACAACGGGTCTCGGTCACTCACAATGCTTTTGGGTACTCCATGAAATCTCACTACCCACTTAATATACAATTCTGCCAACTTGGCTGCCGTTCTGGTCGATTTGACTGGTATAAATCTTGCACTCTTGGTCAATCGATCCACAATTACCCAAATGCTATCATATCCCGATCTAGTCCTTGGTAAGCCGTCGATGAAATCCATCGAAACTTGCTCCCATTTCCATTCGGGAATTTCTAATGGTTGCAACAACCCACTAGGCTTCTTTTGCTCGGCTTTAACTAGCTGACAATTCATGCATTTGGATATAAACTTCCCAACGTCTCTTTTCATCCCTTCCCAGTAGTAGGTCTGCTTCATATCTCGATACATCTTATTACCACCGGGGTGTGTAGTCAGTTTCGAGTGATGACATTCTCTAAGCACTTCATCTCTCAAACCATTCACGTTGGACACAACTAGTCTTCCATCCTTTCGAAGCCATCCATCTCGATCAAGCCCATACACATTCATCTCCTCATCAGTACCCATCTCTAACTTGGAGATGATTTCTAATAGATTAGGATCGTCCCTCTGGCTAGAACCAATCCGCTCTATCAAAGTGGGTCTGATCGTCAAACTAGCTAGCATAACTGGATCCAATTCGCACTTTGGTCTGAAATCAAACCCCGCGATATACTCCAGTTGCTTCCATTCAAGAAACATTGCCCCTAAGATGGCATGTCTCCTACTCAAGGCATCGGCTACCGCATTACCCTTCCCAGGTGTATATGCGATATCAAAATCATACGAGGCCAAGAACTCTAACCATCTCTGCTGACGGAGATTCAGATCTTTCTGAGAGAAGAGATATTTTAACGATTTATGATCGGTAAACAACTCAAATCTTTCTCCCAAGAGATAGTGTCTCCACATCTTCAGCGCAAATACAATCGCTGCCAATTCCAAATCATGGGTAGGATACTTCTTCTCATGCGGCTTTAGATGTCGACTAGCATAAGCTATAACCCTACCTCCTTGCATCAATACAGCACCCAGTCCGGTACCACAAGCATCCGTGTATACCGTCATCTCTTCATTCCCTTTAGGAATGACTAACACTGGCGCACGCGTCAACCTCTCCTTTAGACTTTTGAAGGCATCCTCACACACTCCGTCCCAGACGAAGGACTGATTCTTCTTAGTCAACTAAGTCAACGGTGCTGCAATCTTGGAGAAGTCCTGGATAAACTTACGATAATATCCGGCTAATCCCAAGAAACTTCTTACATCTGTAGCATTCTTGGGCGTAGGCCAATCTTGTACCGTAGCCACCTTCGCAGGGTCCACGGCAATACCACTCTCTGAAACAACATGACCCAAGAATCTCACTTCCCTTCTCCAAAAATGACACTTAGAGAATTTCGCTTTCAATTGGTGTTTCCTCAACACCTCCATCACTATCCTCAAGTGTCCCTTGTGTTCCTCCTCTGTCTTTGAATATACAAGGATATCATCCACGAACACAAGAACAAACTTATTCAACTGATCTCTGAATACTCGATTCATAAGATCCACAAAATAGGCTGGTGCATTAGTCAACCCAAATGGCATAACCAACCACTCATAAAATCCAGACGGCGTCCTAAATGCCGTTTTCGGAACACTCTCATCTGCTACTCGAAGCTGATGAAATCCTGTCGCGAGGTCCAACTGGGAGAACACTCTTGCTCCTTCCAGCTGATCAAACAAATCATCTATCCGCGGTAGAGGATACTTATTCTTCCTCGTCACCTTATTCAACTCGCGATAGTCCACACACAAACGAAGGGAACCATCTGTCTTAGTGGCAAATACAACTGGTGCTCCCCACTCGGAGACACTCCTTCTAATCAATCCCTTCTTCAAAAGATTGCTGACTTGCACCCCGAGCTCTCGCTGCTCCCTTGGTGCCATACGACGAAGTGGCATCATTATAGGTCTGGCATCTTTCACTAAATCAATACGGAACTCAATCTCTCGGTGTGGTGGAAGCCCGGTCACCTCCTCGAAGACGTCCGGATACTGGCCAACCACGGGCACATCTGACAACTCATCCTGCGGGATGTCGAGGGAATTTACAAAACTAGCCATAACCCCATCACTAGGTAGGCTACCAAACACTACCCTCCGCCCATCATCCGCCCTCACTGTCACCAAAAAGCCCTCACAGTCTACCACCACCCCGTATCTTTGGAGCCAATCGACTCCCAATATAATGCCATACCCAGTAAAGCCCAAAACAAAGCAATCACATACAAACATACATCCATGACTCGATAAGACCAAATTCCTGCAAATCATACTCAGGCTAGTCGAACCACCAATCGGGTTCGTCACAATCAATGGCCTATCGACTATCTCGGGTTCCAGTCCCAACCTATCTACCAGGTCACTAGATATGAAGGAACGGGAAGCCCCGGTATCAACCAAAACTCGAACTGGTATATCATAAATAGAAAGCATACCTTGAATAACAACATTCTTTCCTTTCTCCGCCGCAGTTGGGGCATTCGACGAAGAAGGAACAGCATCAATAGCATATGCTTTCACAATCTGCTTCTCCTTAAGAGGTTGCGGACACTTGTCCTTGAAATGTCCCACTTGACCACAGTTGAAGCACTTCTTATCCGCTGGCTTGGCCCGACAATCTTTAGCATAATGGCCCTTCTTTCCACAGCTGAAGCACTCAACATCCTTCTTGCTCTTTTTCTGGCCACCCTTAGATTGGTCCTGCTTCCTCTTATTTTGAGAATTATTCTTGCCTCCACCGCCTGCTTGCGGCTTTGGCCCTTCTGCAGATGCAGCCTCAGTCTTTGACTTAGGGTAAAGACCCTCTGATCTCAAAGCTTTTCCCACAATCGATTCAAAAGTCTCATCGATGTGATTAATAAGCCTTTCCCCCAAGTACCCATCCAGACTAGTAATGAACTTCTCATTCTTCTTTTCGGGAGTATCGATAAGAGACAGTCCATACTTCGACAAAGTGTCGAACTCAGCAATATAGTCAGAAACTGCCCTTCCATTCTGCTTGAGTTCCAAGAACCTCTTGAACAACACCGACTTCTGGGCAGCTGGAATAAACTTCTCGCTAAAGCGAGCCTTGAACTGAACCCAAGTAACCTGATCCTCTGGGGTAGCTGTTCTAATGGCATTCCACCAATTCATCGCTCGCCCTTGTAGCTGACGAGACGCTAGCCTTCTCTTCATCGCATCCTCGAGACCCAAGTCATCAAAGAAATGGTCACAGCTATCCATCCAGTCTTGAACATCTGTGGCCGACTCCGTTCCGTGGAACGGTTTCCCACCAAGATTAGTGTAATCCTTGCACAACTTGGCGAAATCGACCCTAGACGCCTGCACTACTGGGCCAACACCAACTCCGGGATTGGGAACTGCCCCTTGCACTTCTCTAAGCATGTCTCTCATGAGGCTGGTAAACATCACCCTCATGTCAGCGACATTCCCATTATTGGCCCCTCTACCGGTACCTCTAACATGTCGGCTCATCGTCAATCTGTAAAAGGGAAACGATCAACGACCCCATAGTGGTACTAGTGCAGTGCAACTTCATTCTTATACTACTAATAGTATATATATATAGCTTTTGAAAACCAAAGTAATCACAAATACGCGCTCTCATATACGTACTAACTCTCCCTAGTGTCTTTCCCTAGGTTAACTACGCAACCTAGAGCTCTGATACCAAGTGTAACGGCCCGCTCCGCACTAGCCGACATTTTCCCGAAATGCACTGTGCCGATATCCAACTAGCACGGGACGGTCGCCAAAAGAAAAGAATGAACTAACAAAGGAACCTGTAGAATGTCTCACAGCGCATCGAACAAAATATACTAATAACATACTTGACATAAAACAGGAGAGACAGTGCATAAGCTGAAAATCAGAACTAAACATCATAGCAGCGGAAATTCAGAATACAACTTATTACATCTTTCAAACTGTCTCAAAGCAAAAGTAAGATAAATGAGTTACACTACTAATGCCCAAGTAGCGACCACCTACGACACAGGGAGAATGTGTATATATATAATACGAGGAAGCCTCCTGCCCGCCTCCGAATCAGCTACTCGCGCATCACCAGCTAACCTGTCTCTAGTCTGCTCGTGTGAGCACCCAGAGTAATAAGAGGAGACATAAAACTCTGGGTCAGACATAAAGCCTGGTATGAGCGATAAGCATCTAAAGTGAACAATAACAGGTAGACTAAAACATACCTGAACCTGGACCTGCAACCAAAGAGTTAGCACTACATACTGTACAACACTCTAAGGTACCATATCAAACAGTGTAAAGATACGGAGGTGGGGGAGGTGTGCATGTCATAGGGATGGCAAACAATCAAACATAGCATCCATCCTCACATCTCTCACTCAGTGCATAAAGCATACGATATTCACCACTTCGATCACCCAACATTCCTTGCTACGATCACTTTGCCCCATGAAGTCATAAATGGCTTCACTGCACTGATAATGTAGCCACAAATTCCTCGCTATGTCCACTTGCCCCATGGAGTTATTCACCCCATCTGCGCTGGCTCATAGCCTTACCAATCCTTACTATGTCCACTTGCCCTATGGAGTTATTCACCCCATCTGCGCTGGCTCATAGTCTTACTACGCATCACCTTGCCCCTCAGGTCATAATGACCCTACTGCACTGATAACGTAGTCTTGCTACCATCACCTTGCCCCTCAGGTCGTAATGACCCTACTGCACTGATAAGTAGCCCATCATTCCTTTAGTGGTGAATCGAAGTTATGAATGTCGACAACTCCTTAGCACACGTCCCGCAGCAAAGTCTAGTCATGAAGTGAACTCGTTGGTTCCCAACTGGTTCCGGGATCCTGAGCTCTAACTTCCCCTATTGGACTACCTTTGCATCTCGGGTTATTGGTCAATACTGGGTCGGGTCGGGTTCTTCCTCAGGTCATCGGTTCGGGTCGGTGTTCTTTATCCGTTCGGGTCGGGTCCCCCTTCTGATGCGGTTCGGGTCGGTGCTCCTCTGGGTTCGAGTCAGCTGCTTCTTTTTTTTTTCGGGTCGGGTCGGTGCTTCCCTTCGGGTCGGGTCCTTCTTGGTTCGTGCTTTCGATCCGTCTTCATGCTCCTCTTCATATGCTCCTATCCGATCCGCTTTCTTGCTCCTGCTCTGATTCGCCTTTGTGTTTCCGATCCGATCCGTCCTCTTCGATCCGATCCGTCTCCCTCTATCCGATCCGATCCCAGTTCAGCTAGCGTGGCCTTCCTTTTTGCCATTTTTTTCCTAAGTGTTGGGTTCCGATCCGATCAGATTCTTTGCTCAGTTCCACATATCCGATCCGAGCCCCCTTATCCGATCCGATCCGAACCCTGCACTGTTTTCTGAAACTATTCCAGCAAGTGTTTACGCCATTCGACGACGTTTTCGACCATTCTAACTATTGGAATCAATCACAAAGCATTTCATACAGTCATAGCAACATGCATAATCAACCACAAACATCATTCACATCAATATCATAGGTTAAAATGGATCAAATATACCCAAAATCCCATATTTCCCCTTAAGCATGTTTAGGTGAAACTAATGATAGGCTTAGGAAAATTCAACCAAATTAACCCAAATTCATATCAGAGGTCTAAAACATCATTTAGGAATTTATGAACATTTTTCCAGAATTTTATCATGTTTAAATTCGCTAATTAACACTAATCACCCCTAATTAGCCATAATTAGTGCAAAACTAAGCAAATCACTCACCTTAGCCACAAAATAAACTAAAATCTGAAATGATTCTCTGATTTGATGTGAATCTCAATGCCAACAGCAGCTCCTTTGTTGATTTGGTGAAGATCCTTCTTGATTAGGGGTTGCTAAGCCAAATCCTTAACCTAAAGGTGATTTGGAAGTGATTTAGAGGTTGGAGGCCATTTTTAGGGATCCTTGGTGATAAGTGGAGGCTAGAAAACTGAAATGGAATGATTCTCCATCTCATTTCAGCCCTCCCATAACCCTAATCCCGAAATGGGTTATGGGCCTACTTGCTAATCACCCGATTTGGCCCGGTTAAGCAGTTTTTCACCCTCCAAACCTTGTTTCAGCCATATCTCCCAAACAGTAAGTCCGTTTGGCTAATGTGACCACTCTACGGAAAGAGAAACCATCAAACGAATCTAATGGAAGTGGTTTCAGGTCAAAATTCCTTTCCAATCAAAAGTTATGGCCAAAACAGTACCAACTAAGGGCAAAATGGTCATTTAAAAATCGACAAAAATCATAAGCATGGGAAGTGACTCTAATAGATGTTTCCCAAAGTTACATGACCAAACGACTTCACATGGGAAAGAAAGAAATACTCTACGATCCTATGATGTGTAGAATACGGGTCATTACAATGTATATGTGTATGTGTGTGTAAATATATATATATATATATATATATATATATATAAATGAATGAAAAATCCAAAAGTAACTTGCAATCAATCAAAATGATTAAGAAATAAATGTCAGCATAAAGCCGTTTGAATTTTGTAAAGAAAAGAAGTTGTGCGTAAATATATACGCATAAATTCAAAAATTGAAATTAAAGTGTAATTTAAGGGCAAAAAGTAATAAATGTGGAATGAATGAAAAAAAGGCAAGAGAATAGTTGCTTTTGAAATTTGGATATATTAAAAGGAAGGAAACAATGAATTAATAGTGTTATTAATGACATTCATTAAGCAACTATTAACGGACAAAGATCCGAAGAGTTACACGCATATATATGCGCATAAGTTTGAATTTTAAATATTGGGTATGCGTTATAAATTGAAGAACATAATGCATATAGAAATATTTAGCAAGAAAACAAAAGCTAAAGTCAACAATTAAATAAGAATTAATATTGGCAAAATTAATGTTAATGGCCCAGGTCATGGCTCGACCCACGGATCGGCATACCTCGGAGGTGGGTCGACACAGTACTAAGCCATTTAACGATATACTTTTCCACTTGTATGTTTCAGATTTTATTTTATTTAATCCGACAGACCAGAATCTCCCATACACCTATAAATAGACTATCACAGCGTAGCCTCCAACTTATTTTTTTAAGACAATGCCAAGGCTCTGTCATTTTCTTTCTTCTCCAAATCTTTCAGAAATTAGAATATTAGTTGTTAGGAATTGTGATTCAAGATTTGAAGACAATGATTACAAATCTACAATATAGGTGTTCAGATTTCTTATCCACGTGAGGTAAATGCTATAAATTTGAATTTTTAGAAATTCTTTCTTTCTTTTAATATTAGATTTGTATATCTGTGGTCATTTCAATATTAGATTCAATTAGGAAAACCAAGGAATATCATATCTAAATTAGATTCAAAGATTTGAAAGCAGTTAGGTGAGTGGATTTAAAATCATACCTTTTGGTAATGATATATTTATCGTTTACATTCCCCATAATTTTTAACATGGTAAATAATTGAAATTTGCGGTAATCTACTCCTTGAGTATGTTAAGAATATTATTGTTGTACAAATTTATTCCATTAATTCTCTGTTTGAGTTAAGAATTACTGTAATACTGAAATGGTAAATATGACGAAAAATCATGCATATGTTCTTAAGATTACTATTCAATAATAATTTGGATAAGTTGAAAAAGGGGATTGCAGTGAATTGTGGAAATAATGGTAGAAGAATTGATATGTCTAATTTTAAACAGAAATTTACCGTAACTAGAAACAGTATATGAAAAACAGAAAGTAACATCTGACTCAGAGAATAAAAAAGGAAAACAATAGTGGACTGAGTTAGTTGGATTTGGGAAAAAAGGATACATTTCCATAATGGTAAAATTACTGAGAACGCAGTTGCAAGAAAAGAAAGGAAAAAGGGATTAGTGTGAAATAGGGGTTCTTTTGCTGCATTGCACACTAATCAAATAAAATATATGTGTATATTCACAATAAAAATAAAAGAAATAGCTTACAACTATTAATCTTAATTGATGTACATTATGGAAACAGATCATTATATCTTTCCACTAACCAAGGCAATGAGGTATGCGAAATATTTTCCTGAAATAATGAGAATACACAATACGATAAATAAATGAAGGTTACAAATAGTAAAAGTGTGGTTAATGTTAAGGAACCTAGGGAAAATGTGATAAACGAGGGATATATCCTACTATAATTAATTATGCGAATAAGAATGAAATATAATAGATAGGCATGTCCTAGGGACAAGTAAATTTAAAGCATAGGTTATAATTAATAAGGAAAAGAGAATTTTTATAATAAACATTAGTTAAGGGAACTAAGTTAATAAGTAAACTCACTACAACGTTTGTGATAACAGTGTAAGATAAGGTTATGATTAAATAAAAAAGTAGGCTTATTATTAGTAGACTTATAATCAGAAAAATTAAGTCGAATAAATGTAATAATAATAAGCGGAGGTCCGCTCCGGTGGCACAGTATTGAATAGAGAAAGTAAGCAGTCAATTGTGGGCTAATAAACCAAGTAACTTGAACAAAAAGTGAATATGTGGACAATCAAGCTAATTAGCAATGTGATAAGGTAAAGCAAGTGCGTGATTAAAAGATTAGACGTATGATCTAATAACACGATGACGTGATGCACTTGGACCAATCCGTATGTAAGGTGAAGAACCCAACATAGTAGATCATTGTGGTGTTTGAAGACACGTGAGAAGCACGTCCAACTAATTATTCTACGGGACTGGAGGGAGGCATGTGGCCTATACAGGATGTGGTAGGGTACTCCGTGATGGTCCTCTATGGTAAGCTTCGGTCTGTACCCACAGAAGTGTGGTCTGTACGGTACCATCCGGTGAGTATACCTTGACTGCAACTGTGGTGTGGCGGTCAGAAGGCTATGTCGGATGGCATTGGGTGATTCGGTGATTTGCCTCGCCAATGGGAGAGGTTGGTCAGGACCAAATTAAGGATAGTAATCGTCGGATCCCTATCATCAACAATTAGTGGGATGTGGAAAGACTAAGAGCTAAACCAATAGATAACGTACTTTCACTATCGAGGCATTGGTGAGAGACAAGCCAAATTGGATGCTACAACGGTTGTTATGGGTACGTCATTATCTCCTAGTGTAGCCTTTCATTAGTTGAGGGAGGGGTCAGTGTGGGGCTATAGCCACCTTGAAAAAGACAAACCATATGTGAATATCTGTATTTTAGGCTTAATGAAGCTGTCCATACAGATATTGAAATCTCACGACCGAGTTTCGTGCATTGGATGCAGCCGTATAACGGGACTTAGGTTATAATAGGCAGTACGTTCGTGTGAGGGTCTAGATATATGCACTGGGTGGTGTATTGTAGACATTAGGGCATTACTCTATCTTGAGACGTGATTCGACCAAGAAATTCAGATATGATGATCTATACGCTTACGTGTCATAGCGATTTTTGGTTTTGTGTGATTATGTGGCATAACGACGTAGATTTCTGTATACGGTTTGGTGTAGGATGGAGGTTGTGAATGCTTTCGTGGTATGACAACGGAGACCGTATGAGTAGGGTACTATGGGGATTACCTTGAGATGTTAGGTATAACTGCATATATATATATACACACACACACACACACACACACTATATTAGGCTTAATTTACTAGGGAGTGGATGGGTACATCTTAAGTGCAGAGCCTAGAGTGTTGTTAACCCTAATAACCTAATAATTAAGAAACTGTTACTGAACGATATATGTAGGGTTATTTCATAATATATAATTTTTCCTCTCACTAAAACTTTGTGTTCTAACCCTCCTCATAACATACTCGCAGGTTGGCTGTGATATGGTAGCCTTTGGACACTTGTTAGACAGTGTTATTATTTCACTAAGGCTATATTTGATTATTATATTTTATCCATTCCGTTGTGAGATGTCTTATCGAGCTCTGATATATTTATTATCTTTGTCTCTTCTCTAGGATACCAGACAAGCTAACTCGGGATTCGGTAAATTACATACATACATATATATATATATATATATGCATGAGGATATATATACATGACGACACACACACACATATATATACATACATACATATATATAAATATATATATATATATATAGGTCAGTCTCCACATATATATAAAAACCAAAATTTCCAACATCCAACAGGAAAGAGACATAAAACAGCCAACAACGACAAGGGTCAAGGCAAGGTAGCATGTAGTAACCCAATCCAAACAACCCATCACGTATACAACCCAACAATAACTATTATATTCTAGTTTCTACAAAGTTAAAATACTTGAAATATAGTAAATCATGAGAATACTCGCATACTGCCACGATAATTCTAGGGTGCTTGGTTAGCTTGAAGGCTACTCGATTGTGGGTGAGTGTTGTGGCTTCGATTTTAATTATCGGAGGAGGTCGGCTTTAAATTTAGTGATGGCTCGGTGAAGACAACGATTTGATTATGATTTGGAGCAGGAGGCAGATTTCACTCATAGGTGGAAACCATGAATTTGAGGAAGAGGGAGGAACAAATTTCGAGATTTGGGTCAAAGGGTTTCTCGGCTAAAAGGAATAAAAATTAAGAGTGTAGGGTTTTGGTTAGAAAAGAACATGTGGTGCAAAATTAAGGTAAAAGGGACAAGTGCTGAAAATTTTGATCAAGACTTGTACATGTGTAAACATTTTCAACAAGTGGCATGATTTATAAAGAAAACTATTTTCTCAAGGAGTATATACTATTTTTATACTCGAAGTATACAAATAAATACATGTGTATTTTATACATTTCCAGATAATAGCCTTAAATTAATTTAAGTCCGAATTCAAATTAAATTTAAGCTAAATTCAAATCTAAATAAATTATAAATTCTCAAGTTAAATTTTATAAATTAGAATTCACAAACATTCAACAATACATTTATCAATTAGTTTAAAATATTGATAACATCTAAATTTTAATCAAATCATTTAAAGTCACAAATTGTAAGTATAATTGTATTTACAAAACCAAGTTGTAATAGATTATATTTAAAATTCTAAATAAATTTCTTGACATAAACATTGATTTCAACAATAAGACTAAACTAATAACGTATTTTAAAATGTCAAAAAGCCTTGGTCGTGACATCCACCATTTGTCAAGTCGAGAAATAATCTTCTCACGCTACTTATTCGCCTCAAAACTGCTGGAACCATCAAACGAACGAACGAATTCTGTAACATCCCGGATTTTTAGCCATTTAATGTTAAATATTTAAACTTATTTTAATATCAATTTGGAATAATAAATGGATTTTTAATTTGAATTTATCGATTTAATAATCAATATTTAATTTAACTTTGAATATATTGAAATATCGTGGTACTTAAAAATGAAATAATTTAATGTCGAGTTAAAACTAAACCGAAACGATTCAGTCGATTATTATAGATTTAGTATCGATAAATTTAATTGTTTGAAATCGATTTATATTTTGATCAATTGAATAGTCAGTTTAAATTGATATCTCTTCCAAACGATCGAATGAGACTTCTGAACCTATTCTAGAGTGCTCAGAATAGCGGTTAAACCACCTAGATACGTCAGTTGTGGTGTTTCAATTGGAGTTCAGGACCCCGAAATATATTATTATAAATTTAAATGGATAAGAAAAAATCTAATCAAATAAATACACATCAACTTCAGCCACCCTAAACCCATGCAGACTTAAGTATTAAATCGCGCCACCCTGTTCCTTTCCTCGAGCCAAAATTTCTGTCTTCCCTTTTCAATATCAAGATAACATCAAATTTAATGGCCAGTACTTCTGTTTCCGTTTGCACTTATATAAATCGTGCCTCGCCTTTGTATCTTCGCCATTCCAAAACAAAGAATCAGTTCAAGTTTCATTCATTCTCTCCTTTTCCCCAATAATTCCAAAACCAAACCGACCTTTGAAAAAAGGAAAAAAGAAAAGGAATCCACTCATTTTAATCATCAAAAATGATTTATATAACAAATCAAAGCTCGCCGCTTCGTGGTTTGGGTTCTTTGATTGGGAAGAGGGATTGTTGAGCGCGACGGTGGATTTACCGAGTTTGACTCCGAACGGTCGCTTTGGGGCTTAGGTCAAAGGGATATGTAGGCATTGTTTGTTAGTTTGGAGTATCGATTTGTGTTCGTAAGGGAGTTTGGCACCTGTAATGACTTTTTTAGGGAGGCTTGATTCAGGAATTGTTGCTACCAGTAGTGGGATAACCGAAGCGGTGATGGCGCATTGACCAGGAAGGAGTAAAGCACCCTGTTAACATAAGTAGGAAGTCGCGATAGTCCTGTTTGGTCCTGGCAACAAGGAGGGAAGGTCGCGGTGGTCTGGTATAGGGTTATCGATGTTGAGCTGGTGTGCGGTTGGATGTTGAAGTGCTCGAACAAGATAAACTAGGGTACGACATTAGAAATTTAGGGGAATCGATTACTTCATTATGGAGATGATTGGACAGTGGTTGAAAAGGAAAGAGATGGAGAGTGTTTATGGGTTGTTCGATAAATTTCCATAGTGGGGTGGACAATATATATGGGCCGATTTCAACTAAACGGATTGATGATTTGGAGTTTGCTTCATTATTGGAGTTAACTGCAAGAGCAATAAGGTATATGTTTTAAATAAATTTAAAGATACATAGAATTAATTAATTTAATTGTTAAGTTAGTTTAAATTATAAATAATTTAATTATTAAATAAAATCGACAATCGTAGGTGTTAAATAGATTCGATCGAGGCGATTCGTAGCCGTGAAATCTCGAATTAAACAGGATATACGGCAAAGGAAAATCACGGTGAGTAAACTTACTTCTTTGTTCGATTATAATTTATTATAATCGAATTTTATTTAATACAAATACTTTTATGTTGTTTGTTGGTTGCTTCGTTGCATTATGGTTTATTGATAAATGGTGGTTATATATATTAGTTATTTAGGCTTAGTGGTTGTGGCTATTATATATATACTGGATATTTCCCAGAGTACCATTAGCGGATGTTCGTAATATCATTAGCGGATGACCCAATCGCCCCACGATATATGAGTGGATGACCTTTTATACCGCGATATCCTGCCTTGATGCAGGATTGTTATTATTTATGTTGTCTAACATCTGTGAATGTAGGGAAAACAGGTTGGAGGGATACAACTGGATTCCTCAATTTATTATTATATGTTTACATATTTATATATATATGTGTGTGTGTGACATGTTGAATTGGATTGATGGTTTGTGTGTATATGGATGTTTAAATAACATTGGCCCTAGATATTACTATTTAAAATATTATAAAAGGGATTTTTAGATTTAAAAAAGAAAATTTATTTTTTGAAATAGAAATTGAATTTCGGATTTGGCTAGAAAATTATTAACTTGTTTTTAGAAATAAAAATAAGTAGTTGAATTTATAAACGATGTTTATAATTGAATAGAAAACTTATCATTGAATAATTTAGAAATGAAAACTCAAGTGCTAATTTAAAAAGGGAAATTATTTTCTGAAAGCAGAAACGGAATTTGAAATAAAAACATGTTTCAATATTTAAAACAAGAAGTTGAAATTTATAAATGACATTTATAAATGGAAGTGAATAATTAGCATGGAATAATTGGATTATTTAAATTCAAATATGAATTAAAAAGGGAAATTGGGAATCATTTCAAAGGAAACGATAAAATCATTTCCAATGTTCGGAATATAAATAAAATTGGAATAAATCCTTACGGATTTATGATTGGGATTCGATTATGTCGAATTTATAGAAATAAATCATTTTCAGAAAGGATATTGAAATTATATTAACGAAAGAGAATTTAAAATCTAATATGAAAATAGATTAAATATATAAGTTATAATAACATAATAAAATGAGAACCGAGTTTCAAATAGGATTATTAAATGGGAAGTATTTTTTAATATATATAATAAGGAAATTAATTTACAAACAATGTTTATAAAAGTGATGAAATAATTTTCATCGGATAATTTGGAAACAGATTTTTCCAAAGTAAGTACGGTTTATAAAACCATATTTTTTATGAAATTAAAGGTGAGATTTAAATCGAGTTTTTGTATTACAAGCTTTTATCTATCTCAAGATAAGAACGTTGTCGGTCAAGGTCTAAGCGGTAAATAAAATACCCAACTTGAACGACTTAACTATTATCAAGTGATGATATTAGTTTGTGATAACCCCAAACTCCTGTCCCAAAGAAGCAAGGATAATCATTGGAATATAACACATTAATCACATCAGCAGATTACAGATAATAGCATAAACATGAAATAGAATAATTTACATTAATATGATAGCGGAATCATAAAATGTAATAAACATCATCATCATCAAAGTTGCACAATTTAAGGATACAACTTAGTGCATAAGAGAAATGATCAGTCTACATCGAGATCAACGGTACATATACATCAGATAGTACATAATAGAAGTAATCAATCTACATCCCGATCAGCGGTACATATACATAATATAATATAGGCGGTAATGTCAATAGTCCAAAATATAGATAAAAGCTAGTCTTCGCCATCAGCCAAAAGTGCACTCCAAGCTATAGTGCTAAGCCAAAATAAATCCTGCAACCTGTTATTTGGTTGCCCGTGTAAAAATAAAGGCACCTGAGTTTGCAAGTGATACAAACTACGAGTCAGTCATGGGACCGATATGAGAAATCTACTTAGCTTATTTAATAATAAGGCTAATCACAAGACCACGCCGCTAATGCAGAATGGGTTTACTCCATTGGATTGCCAGTGCATAAAACAAGTAAATCATTTAAACAACGCAATGCTTTTTTTACAAAAATGAAGCCATTATAAGACTCAGGTCCCATCACACAATGCAGCGCAAGCCGGAGGATAGAGTTTTACCTTATAATGGCCAAAATATGCTTGATACGTATAAAACAAAATCATTTGATATTATCACTAGTGCATATATGTTTCGAAAGCAATTTCAATCATAATGTATCAATCATAGACGGCATGGGTACCATATATCATGTCGCCATATATAGGTTTACAATCAAAACCGAAATGTCGTATTGGAAATTGGATTTCCGTCATGAGTCGAGGCCAGGGATGGTACCTCTCCGATTCGAGACACTCTAGAAAATGCCTCAGGATCACCGGCAGTGAACCCTGTGACGCTTCAGGGCCGGTCCACACTTACGTTAGTGGATTAGTATTCCTGAACATACGTTTCCCGGTATTATCGGACCTATCCATCGGCTCGGTAGTAACTGATATATCTGAGGCGCCACGCTATCCATCATCCACATAGGTAAAAATAAATAAATGTCTGGGCTCCATACCATGACACCACCCATAGCTAGAAAGAAACATCGTGCACTCCCTACAGTCACGATCCCGTTTTTGACTCATACCGAGGTGTAAGGATCGCAAATTAACGCTATACACAAAGTCATGCTATTTAAATCCATGCTTTGATCATCAACCACAAGGCTCTGTTTTTCAATAAAAGCCTTGATCATTTGCATCTCAGCATGCCACATTGACATTCCACGTCATGCGACTGATGTCTATCGATATATAACCTCTAAGCTCGTACGTCTTAGAGAAGACTGTTAAGCAAGAGAATAAATTCTCCGCCACCAAACAGATATATATATTTAATAGAGATCAATGAACACAGAAGTAAATCCAATGTCAGACACACATCCGTTTACTAGTCCATTCTAGGTCTAAACGAAACCGGAGGCACCTTATTCCTCGTTCCATATGTCCAATACGGAAGAGAGGCCCTCGCACATCCGGACAATCAATAAGTATGCCCAGACCACTACCACGGTAACCTCATCAAGGGAGCTACCCATATCTAAGGCATCAGTAATAATCCACACGATGAGAAGATCACCGGTCTTGCACCATCTGCATATCTTTGACTTTTAATCGTCGATCAATTATTTGAAATGAGAATTAACTCGGCCTTTTCAAATAATTCATGTATATATAAAATTCAAATCAATTCTTTCCATGGTTAAATTATTTGACATTCATGTTTCAATTCATTAATATAATTTTCATGTAAAATACATCCAACCATCGAAATATCTGATAAACCAAGTAAAATCAGTTTATTTCCATTCCAAATCGTTTACAATATTTTAAAACGATTTATCACTATTTTTATTTATAAAAAAATAACCCCTTTTAATTAAATGACGCTTCAGGTCATTACGCGGCCTTAGCGCTGTTTTTCTTCAAATTTGAATTACACAATTCTCAAAATCTAACCGTTGGATCTTAACAAGTTTTATATCGTTGGAAAGATCTTTCCAAAGCAAACCCAACAGTTCCGGTTTCGGGAAAATCCGATAATTGGATCTCTCGATATAATCGTTTAAAGTTACGATTCCAAAACACGAACTGCAGTTGCACGATTCATTTTATTTTAATTTATATTTATATATGTATATAATTCATTCGACGGTTTCCAAACCATTTTCACTTCAAAAATTTGGCTAATGCCTTTAAATTTCGCCATAGCCTCCTTTGTTTGGAGAGCATTTTGGAAATTTATTGGTCCGTATTATGCACCTAATAAATCCTGAAACAACATACACAATTTTTAGTGACCTATTATGTGCCCAAGGGAGTGTGTAAAGATCATAACACTAGAGATAAATCTCGTCACCTGTCCAGTGTTGGAAAATAAATAATCCATGTACCATATCTAAAAATATGAGAGACGTGAATTATTGTCAACTCCAAACCCGTATGGTTTTTTTTATTAATCTTGCCATTACCATTACATTTTATTTAATCCATATCAGTCCTCAGTACAACGTGCAGTTCAATCATTGCCATATGAGCGTCTCGCTCGTATGGTAATCACAACCTCGTCATACAAGCTCCAAATGCTTATAGGGAATATGATATGCTATGGCATCAGTAGTTTGTCTTTGGTTCAACCTGAAATGCAGTCATTGCCATTCAAGCCTCTCGCTTGTATGGTAATTCCAACCTCGTCATACAAGCTCCAAATGCTTATATGGAATATGATAGAATATGTTATCTTCACGAAGTATGCCATCTAGTGTAGATCAAAATTAATTGTTACTATCCTATGGCGTTGTTTATAATCTCACACAGAACAACTAGCACACCGCATCCAATGGCATTCACAGAAGTTTATATAATAAATAAAATTGCGCAGCCAACTCATTAAGGTTTACCTATTTGTCGGACATGCAAATAAATTCTTTACTAAACAGCAAATCCATTTACCTATTTAGCATGTGTATATATATGCATATCTAGGCTAAAAATAATATTTTTAGCGAACAAATAATTATTTCCATACATGGTTATTTTTAACATTTCATATACATGTTAAAAATAATATTTTCGAAGAACAATCATTTATTTCAACCCATGGTTATTTTATACACCTCATACATGTGATAAAAATAATATTTTAACTAATAAAAATATATTTCAACATATAGTTAATTTTATTACTTCATTATCATGTTAAAATAATATTTTTGGCGAACAAAAATATATTTCAACACATGGCAATTTTTATTACTTCATTAGCATGTTAAAAATAATATTTTTGGCGAACAAAAATTTATTTCAACTCATGGAAATTTTTATTACTTCATTAGCATGTTAAAAATAATATTTTTGACGAACAAAAATATATTTCGACTCATGACTATTTTATTTAGTTCATAAACATGTTAAAAATAATATTTTGATGAAAAAAATTATATTTCAGCTCATGACTATTTTGTTTAGTTCATATACATGTTAAAAACAATATTTTTGGCGAACAAAAATTTATTTCAACTCATGACTATTTTGTTTAGTTCATATACATGTTAAAAATAATATTTTTGACGAACAAAAATATATTTCAACTCATGACTATTTTATTTAGTTCATATGCATGTTAAAAATAATATTTTTGATGAACAAAAGTATATTTCAACTCATGACTATTTTATTTAGTTCATATACATGTTAAAAATAATATTTTTGATGGACAAAAATATATTTCAACTCATGACTATTTTATTTAGTTCATATACATGTTAAAAATAATATTTTTGGCGAACAAAAATATATTTCAACTCATGACTATTTTATTTAGTTCATATACATGTTAACAAAAAATATTTTTGACGAACAAAAATATATTTCAACTCATGACTATTTTTTACACTTCGTACATACAATAAAAAATGTTATTTTTATTGTTCAAACATGAATATTTTATACTACATACAATAAAAATGTTATTTTTATTGTTCAAACAATTTATTTCAAACATGAATATTTTATATACTTTATACATACAATAAAAATGTTATTTTATTGTTCAAACAATTTATTTCAAACATGAATATTTTATATACTTCATACACACAATAAAAATGTTATTTTTATTATTCAAACAAATTATTTCAAACAACAACTATTTTATATAATTCATTACAGAAAATTTCAGCATTACAATGACAGGGTATTTAGAACCGACACCGTGTCTGAGCACGACTCCTCTGCTTACCTAGGCCTTACAGCATTACAATAATTTCATTTCCATAATACCATTCATTTTCACAACACAATGAATTTACCATAAACACAATCAATTTTGTTGCAACCACAATCAATCATGCGCAATCACAATCAATTTCCCACCACAATCATCACATAATCATCCATGGTTTAATAGAAAGTAGTGTCAGGGGCTACTAAGCCTCGTCTGCAACCTAATATATTTTTATCCATTTTATTTGAATTTAGAAATCTCACATTGGGTTCCACTCCTTCTAATTTTGCAGATGGCTCCAAATGCGTTCTAGTCTGTTTTAGAAAGTCGTGTACGATGTCACCGTCCCAATGTCTCTTGTTTCACTAGATTTTGACAATATGCAAAAAAGATATGATTTTTATTCGATAAATTAACTTTGAAACGCTTTAAAGTGTTATAACCTTTTAAAATAAACACAGCCGTTGCCTTTTGTTTTCGTTCAAAACTAGGTTTTGAATTATCTTCCAATCCGTTGAGCTTGAAGCCAATCAGATCATACCACGTTGAAGAACAAGGAGAGGCGCACTAGTGAGTGGTGGTCACGTCAAACTCGACGGTGGCAGGAAGGCGTGGCGACGCGATGAACTGAGCAACTTCCTAGGATCGATTATCGAGAAACACACAACGATGGATGAAGTTTATATGGATTTGAAGGTGGAGGAATTCTCTACAAAATTCCCTTCAGCATCATCGACTTTAATAGCGTGGATTGAGAGTTATTTGAGGAGAAAGAATTGTGCAGTTATCATCATTTGTTTTCTAACGCGGGCAGGTTTGAACGATAATGATTTAGGGTTTACGGAAATTAAGGGAATAGTTAATATATATATATATATTTAAATTATTTTTAATTTCTTTAATTCCAAAATTCCCGTTTCCCCATCTGAACTCCAAAGAAAACCCAATAATTGCCGCCCCCAGATAAATACCCTCAATCCAGACATAATGGAATATGTTTTGTAGGACTATTCGACTGTTTCAGTCAGTTATTCCAAAAATTAAAATATAAAACAATCAATATTAGATTTGAACGTACATTTTAATTTACTGGAGCCACTTACTGGTTCCGAAAATTTCCGAAAAGTAAATCTAGCTATGTTTGGATGATACGGTCCTAAAAAATTTAATTTCGTCGAATTTGGAGACCGTCTGAAAAATAGCCTTTTTCTGGTCGATCAAATTCAAATTGAAATTACCAAACGCGTTTTAATTTACCACGCTCACATATTAATTCCAAAAACTATGGAATTTTAAACCTAGCAATAATTTGACATCCCGGATCCAACCGAAATGTTTTCATCGAAAGCGGAGGTCGTTTGCATAAAGGCTATTTTAAGGGCTTTGTTGTTATTTAAAAATGGAATTATTAAATTCTGACCAAATTCTGTTAAAATTTCCTTAAAATAAAATTTTAAATTGGTTCTGATTTTTCAGGTTGTTACAATTTCCCCCGCTTAAATTCGTCCCCGAAAAGGAAACAATAGTAAAGTAGGAAACAAAACGAAAATACAAAATGTTGTAAATGTACCTTACACTAGAGCTAATCAGAGATGTCCACTCTACACTTGGGATAAGCTTGTTTAATGCTATCTTATGTTCCCCATGTACAGTCTTTAGGATCTCCGCTCCATTGCACTTTGACTAAATGTATCTTCTTGTTCCTCAAAACCTTGTTTCTTTGCCAATAATTTTTATAGGCTCCCTTCTCACTGCTAACTTCGGAGTAATATCCAAATCTTGTGTGACGATCCCAAAATCCGAGGGGCGGTATTAAGGATAATCATAAGGAAATAACACATTAATCATCATAGCAGAGTACAGATAATAGCAGAAACAATAAATAGAATAAATTTACATGGATATGACAGCGGAATCACAACATGTAATAATATCAGAATAGCATAGCGTGGGATATAACTTAGTAAATAAAAGGAAAGTGATCAGACATCATCGCCAGAGGTGGAATACATACATGCAGTGAGACATAATAAGGGTATCAGTCTACATCGCCGAAGGCGGAATACATATACATATAATGAGAAATACGGAAAGTAAATCAGTCTACATCGCCCGTGGCGGAATCATAACATAAGTATAGTAATGGCGGAAAAGTCAAAGTCGTCTCTGTGAAGTCAGCCTCGCCTTGAGCCAAAAATGCACTCTATGCAGCAGTGCAGAGCCAAAAACAACCTGTCACCTGTGTACTAGGCTGCCCGTGTGAAAATAAGGGCACCCGCGTTTGCAAAGTGAAACAAACAACGAGTCAGTCATGGGGACTGGTATGAGGAATCTATTTAACAGTTAAACAACAGTAATAGCAAATCATAGGACCACGCCACTTTCGCGGAACGGGTTTACTCCAGTGATTGCTAGTGCATTTAAAACAAAGTAAATTCTTTTAAAACAACGCAATGCTTTTA
Source organism: Allium sativum (assembly GCA_030737875.1). Classification (NCBI taxonomy): domain Eukaryota; kingdom Viridiplantae; phylum Streptophyta; class Magnoliopsida; order Asparagales; family Amaryllidaceae; genus Allium; species Allium sativum. The sequence continues at coordinate 956,318,298 of CM060924.1, read as the reverse complement.
GAAAGAATGAAGCCATTATAAGACTCAGGTCCCATCACACAATGCAACGCAAGCCGGAGGATAGAGTTTTACCTTATAATAGCCAAATATGCTTGATACGTATAAAGCGAAATCATTTGATATTATTACTAGTGCATATATGTTTCAAAAATGAATAGCATCATAAATATCAATCATAGACGGCATAAGTGCCCCATACCACTATGTCGCCATACTAGTTCTACAATCGAGTCCGTTATTTCGTATTGGAAATTGGATTTCCGTCATGAGTCGAGGCAAGGGGCAAGCTCCTCTCCGCTTCGAGACACTCTAGCAAATGCCTCAGGACTACACACTCTGGTAACCCCTGGATGCTTCAGGGCCGGTCCTCACTTACGTTAGAGGATTAATTATGCCTGAACACACGTTTCCCGGTCCTTACAGACCTATAATCGAGGCGCCTCGCATTCCAAAAACCACAAAGGTGAAAAATAGATATATATGTCAGGGCTGGTAAGTCACTGACACCACCATAGCTAGAAAGAAACGTCGTGCTCTCCCTGCAGTCCGTATCCCGTTTTTAACTCATACCGGGGTGTGAGGCTCGTGAATCTACGAAATACACAAAGCTTGGTCACGTAGACCTTGCTTTGATCATCATCCACAAGACTTTGCTTTGCAACAGAAGCCTTGATCACAGCATCTTGGCATGCCACATAGGCAGTCCACTCCATACAATTGATTTCCATCGATATATAACCTCTGAGCTCGTACGTCTCAGAGAAGGGCGTTAAGCAAAAGAATAAATTCTCCGCCGCCAAACAGATATATATTTAACAGAGATCAATCAATATAGAACAAAATCCAATGTCAGACACATAGTCCATTTACAAGTCCGTTCTGGGTCTGAACGAAACCGGAGGCGTCAAATTCCTCGCATATCCGTCCAATCAACACGTACGTTCAGACGGCTACTACCTCCGTCCCTTTCCGGTAGCTACTCCGGTCAGGAACCTCAGTAGCGCTCATCCAACCGATACGAAGATCGTCGGTCTTGAATCGTCTTTGCATTTTCCAATTCGAATCGCTCGATAAATTATTTGAAATGAGGGTTAGCTCGGCCTTTTCAAATAATTCACGTCATTAGAATTTAAATCGATTTTCTATATGGTTATATTATTCGACATCCATCTTTCAGTTATTTAGTGTTATTTTCATGTCAAACACATACAACCATCAAATATCAAACAATTCAAGCCCAATTGGTTTATTTTCAATCAATGTTGCTTATAATATTTTATAACGATTTTTCGCCATTTTTATTTATTTAAAAATGGCCATATTTTATTAAACGACGTTTCAGGTCGTGTCGTGGCACTGGCGCTGTTTTCCCCCTAATTTGTTTTACACATATCGGAAAATCTAACTGTTGGATTTCTACAAAGTCTATACCAGTGGGAAGATATTCCCAAAGCGAACCCAACGGTTCCAGTTTCGTGAAAATCCGACGGTCGGATCTCCCACACTAGTCGTTTGAAGTTACGGTTTCAAAATTCGAACTGCAGCGTCGTTATTCGATTTAATTTAATTATATTTATATTTATATATAAATATAAACGATTTTGGCGCTGTTTTTCTTCAGATTTGAATTAAACATTCCGGACAATCCAACCGTTGGATTTTTACAAGGTTTGTGCCGTTGGAAAGATATTCCCAAGGCGAACCCAGCGGTTGCGGTTTCGGGAAAATCCGATGGTCGGATTTCTCGTACTAATCATTTCAAATTATGATTCCGAAACACGAACTGCACGGCCTCTATTCCTTTTAATTATATTTATATTTACATATATAAATATAGTTCATTCTATTATTTTCAACTTCGTTTTCACTTCAAATATTTCACTAACGCCTTAATATTTCGAAAAATTTCGCCATAACCTCCTTTGTACGGGGAGGGGTTTGGAAATTTGTTGGGCCGTATTAGGTACCCAATAAATCCTAAAAAGCATTCACATATTTATAGTGATATATTTTGGTGTTTACGGGGGAGCATGTACTGATAATCACTCCAGAGAATAAATTCCCGTCACCCCGTTTCCGTGTGGAAATAAATAGTCCATGTGCCGTATCTAATAACTAGAGCGACGTGATTATTGTCAACTCCAGACCCGTGTGGGGTTTTTATTAATCTGGCAATTTATCGTTATAATTTATATAGTCCATATCAGTCATCAGTTCAACCTGTAGTACATAGTCATCGCCATACAAGCCTCTTGCTTGTATGGTAAATCTTCCACCTCGTCACACAAGCTCCAGTTGCTTATGTGGAATATAATGAAGTATGCCTATCGTCAAGAAGTATGCCATGTAGTGTAGTTCAAAATTAATTGTTACTATCCTATGGCGTTATTTATTATTTCACAGAGAATAGCCAGCACTCCGCATCCAATGGCATTCACAAGAGTTGATATATAAATAAAATTGCGCAGCCAACTCATCAAGGTTTACCTATTTGTCGGGCACGCAAATAATTTCTTTACTCTACAGCTAATCCATTTTTCCTGTTCAACACATGTATATATATGCAGAACAAAGCTAATAATAATATTTCTAGCAAACTATTATTTATTTCAACACGTGTGTATTTTTAACTAAGCGTATACATGATAAAAGGAATATTTTTATCATCAAAAATATTTATTCGACACATGTGTATTTTTAACTAAGCGTATACATGATAAAAGGAATATTTTTATCATCAAAAATATTTATTCGACACATGTGTATTTTTAACTAAGCGTATACATGATAAAAGGAATATTTTTATCATCAAAAATATTTATTCGACACATGTGTATTTTTAACTAAGCGTATACATGATAAAAGGAATATTTTTATCATCAAAAATATTTATTCGACACATGTATATTTTTAACTCTTCATATTCACAATAAAAATATAGTTTTTATTGTCTATTCATTTTATTTTTAAAATACGATAACATTCAACACATGAATTTCAACTCGACGAACAAATTGCAATTCAACACATGAATATTCTATATCGTTTGTATATATATAAAAATGTGATTTTTATCGCTAAAGCCATTTGTTTAAATTCAATTAATATTCAACACATGAATTTCAACTCAACGAATGAATTGCAACTCAACACATGAATATTCTATATCGTTTGTATATATATAAAAATGTGATTTTTATCGCTAAAGCCATTTGTTTAAATTCAATTAATATTCAACACATGAATTTCAACTCAACGAATGAATTGCAACTCAACACATGAATATTCGATATAGTTGTATATATATAAAAAATGTGATTTTTATCGCTAAAGCCATTTGTTTAAATTCAATTAATATTCAACACATGAATTTCAACTCAACGAATGAATTGCAACTCAACACATGAATATTCTATATCGTTTGTATATATATAAAAATGTGATTTTTATCGCTAAAGCCATTTGTTTAAATTCAATTAATATTCAACACATGAATTTCAACTCAACGAATGAATTGCAACTCAACACATGAATATTCGATATAGTTGTATATATATATAAAATGTGATTTTTATCGCTAAAGCCATTTGTTTAAATTCAATTAATATTCAACACATGAATTTCAACTCAACGAATGAATTGCAACTCAACACATGAATATTCGATATAGTATATGTAATTTATTTCAACGAATGAAAATTATTCTAGCACATAAATATTTCAGAAAATTTCGGCAGCATAACGGCAGGGTAGTTAAAACCGGGACCATCCCTAGTACGGCTCCTCGCTCTACCTTAAAACCTCGCGGTTTTTGACAATGGGGATCATGCATCTAGTTCGCACGCAGGCGGCATGTTTTATTTTCAATTCCACAATCCTATTCTATTTTGTTTCAACCACAAGAGGGTATTTTTCAACCACAAAGGTATTTTTCAACCACAATATTAACCACAAACAATCATTTCCAACCATTCGTCATACCATATAATATCACGTCAAACACAAGCAATAAATATCGTCCATGGTCTGTGGACGAGGGGAGTATATATATATATAATATAATAATTCACTTGCATTTCATCACAATTCAAAGCATATATGTTTCATTCAACGCTTGTATAATTTATACATCGCTAATATAACTTATACAACACATGTACATGAGGTATACAATGCGTATATAATTTACACTTCGCTTATATAATTTATACAACACGATTTCATTCACACAAATAGTTTAGATTCCTCACATTGGTTATTGCAGTGCTAAAAATCGTAGGAAGGTCAGAAAAATCCGCGGCTTCTTCCAGAATGTAGAGAGCCTCCTTGCGGTCACGGTGTCTCCTGTTTCATCAAATTTCGTTAAAGAACGAAAAATATATTATTTTTCAAAGTTTTGCAACACTTAAAAGTGTTATTTTCATTTCAGAATTTTCATCAGAAAAGTTTTTAAAACCTTCGAAACTAGGTCACAAATTTTCAGTCGATCCGTACCTCTATGCTTCGATCAGACCTTGTTGCGTCAAAGGGCTACGAAGCATCTCCAGATCGGCGGTGGTGGCGAAGGGCTCGGTGGCCTGTGCTCGTCGCGACGGCGCTCTGAAGGTCGCAACTTCCTCATCGATTTCCGATGCCGATGGTCGATGTCAGGGGATGTGGGTTGGTCGGATGTGGAGAGGAGGTGAAGGCGGTCGGAAGCCTTAACTGGCGGCGGCGGTGAAATGGCCTGAGGCGGCAGCAAAATGGACGTGAAGGTTGGAGCACTGTGCGTCGTCCAATCGTTCTCTGGCGGCTAGGGTTTTAGGTTTTTTTTTTTAAAGAAAAATTCCTATTGGTCCATGCTTTATAGAAATTTTTAAATAGTGTTTTTGCAAACGGACTCCTTTTCAAACCCAACGACTGTCGCCCCTAGCTAAATACCCCCATTCCGGACACAATGGGATATGTTTCGTTGGCCATTTCGACTGTTATAGTCAGTTATTTTTCAAATTGAAATATAAAACATTCGATATTTATTTTAAATGTACATTTCAATTTGCCAGGGCCACAAACTGAATCGAAAAATTCCAGAAAAATAAATCTAGCTTTGTTTTGACGATACGGTCCTAACAAAACCAGTTTCGTCGAATTCTGAGCTCGTTTGAAAACGGCCCTTTTTAGGTCGACCCATTTTAACAGAATTTGACCAAACACATTATCTTTTGCCCTGCTCACATACTAGCTTCAAAAATTATGAAATTTGAAACTTAGCAATAATTTGACATCCCGGACCCAACAAAAGTGGTTTCGTCGAATTCCGAGGTCGTATGCAAAATCTCAATTTTCAAGGGCTATATATACTATATAGCGACCTTTCTGAAAATTCATTTGGCCATAACTTTTGATTCCCGCTATGAAACTTCCATTTTTCAGATTCATTAGAAAGGTACTGATGAACAGATTTAAATATTTTCAGTTTCGTCAAAATCCGTTATATTTTCCACCCGGTACAGTCAGACAAAGTTTATATTCAAAATTTCAAACTGCCACATTATACACAGTTCTATATTTTATTGAAATAGGCTATTTAAATTATTCAAATTCTTTGGTAATAACCTAATTTAAAAATTTTAAACTGGTTCACATTTTCCGGGTTATTACAATCTCCCCCACTAAAAACTTTTCGTCCTCGAAAAGGAAATAACAGTTAAGCAGGAAATAAAATGTAAATGCAAAGTATTGTAAAGGTACCTTGCACCGGAGTTAGTCGGAGATGTCCACTCTGCATTTGGGATAGGCTTGTTTAATGCTTTCCTCAGTCTCCCAAGTACAGTCTCTAGGATCACTACTCCACTGCACTTTGACTAAATGAATCTTTTTCCTCCTCAGCTCTCTAGTTTCTTTGCCAACTATCTTTAATGGCTCTCTTCTGAGTGCTAATTCTGGAGTTATGTCAATATCATGTTGTGCCGCTTCTTCTACAACAAGATCTGGATCATGAACATGTTTTCTGAGTTGAGATACGTGGAACACATCATGTATACCAGGCAACCAATTAGGTAATGAAACCCTATATGCAAGAGTTCCAATCCGTTCAAGTATAGGAAAGGGACCAATAAATCTCGGTGCCAACTTCCCAGTCTTGCCAAATCTGATTACTCCTCGCATTGGAGAAACTCTTAAATAAACATAATCGCCAACGACAAACGATATATCCCTTCTTCTCGCATCAGCATAACTTTTCTGTCGGCTCTGCGCGGTTTTTAATCGCTTCTTAATGAAATCAACTTTATCCGATGCTTCTCGAATCATATCGGGCCCTAGCACAAGTCAGTTGCTAGGTTCTACCCAACATGCGGGGGATCTGCACGGTCTACCGTATAATGCTTCAAATGGAGACATTCCCAAACTTGCTTGATAGCTATTGTTGTAAGAGAATTCGGCTAAATGTAAGTGATCTTCCCATGAGCCTCCGAAATCAATAACGCAAGCCCGCAGTAAATCTTCTAAAATTCTATTCACCCGCTCAGTTTGGCCGTCTGTCTGTGGGTAATAAGCGGTGCTTAGATTCAATTTGGTTCCCAACTCTTCCTGGAATGCTTCCCAGAATTTGCTAGTAAACAGGGGATCTCTATCGCTGACTATATTGAGCGGCACTCCATGTAGTTTAACTATTTCTTTGAAGTAAATCTGTGCTAGACTTTGAGCCGTTCTGTTGGATCGGACAGGTATGAAATGGGCAGTCTTCGTGAAGCGATCTACGATTACCCATATACTGTCGTTTCCTCTCTTAGTTCGAGGCAGGCCATCGATGAAATCCATCGAAATTTGTTCCCACTTCCATCCTGGAATTTCTAAGGGTTGTAATAGTCCAGCTAATTTCTGCTGATCACTCTTAACTAGCTGACAAGTGGGGCATCTGCTAACATATAATGAGATATCTCTTTTCATTGCCTTCCACCAGAAGGTGCGCTTGATATCGTTATACATTTTGCTCACACCGGGATGGATACTCAATTTGGATTTGTGGCACTCATCAAGTATTTCTCTTTTTAGCTCAGAGATGTCGGGAACACAAATTCTTCCTTTTAATCTCAAAACCCCCTCACTATCCACTTGGAAGCTGGAGTCTATGCCTTCATCGATCCTTCTGATCATTACTTTTACAAAATTATCCTCCTTTTGAAGGGTCGAGATCCTGTCTATTAATGAAGACGTGATGACAAAACTGGCAATGATCTCATTCTTTCTGCTGAGCGCATCTGCTACAACATTGGCTTTCCCTGGAGTGTATAGAATTTCAAAATCATATGCTGCAAGGAATTCTAACCAACGCTGTTGTCTCAAGTTTAGATCTTTCTGAGTGAACAGATATTTCAAGGATTGATGATCGGTAAATAGTTCGAACTTCTCGCCCAATAAATAATGCCTCCAGATTCTCAAAGCGAACACGATAGCTAATAACTCAAGATCATGAGTTGCATAGTTCCTTTCATGCGGCTTTAGTTGACGGCTGGCATAAGCGATCACTTGGCCTTTTTGCATTAGCACTGCGCCTAGCCCTCTAATAGAAGCGTCTGTCCATACAGTCAAGTCTTGGTTACCTTCTATAATTGTCAATACTGGAGCGGTTGTCAACTTCAGTTTTAGCTCTTGGAAAGCTTCTTCACATTCAGGTGTCCATTTGAATTTCTCATGCTTCTTTGTAAGCTTTGTCAATACTCCTGATATCTTTGAAAAATCCTGAACGAATTTCCGATAGTAACTAGCCAATCCAAGGAAACTTCGAACTTCTGTGGGCGTAGTAGGTTGTTTCCAGTTCTGAATCGCTGTAATTTTGCTTGGATCTACAGCAATTCCTTCTTTTGATACGACATGGCCTAGGAACTTAACTTCATTCTGCCAGAAGACACACTTAGAAAATTTAGCTTTCAAGACATTTTTCCTTAGAATTTTCAACACTTGATCTAAATGTTTTGCATGTTCGTCTTCCGACTTAGAGTAGATTAAGATGTCATCGATGAAGACTAGAACAAATTTATTCAATACTCCACGGAACACTCTGTTCATAAGATCAACGAAGTACGCCGGAGCGTTACACAAGCCGAACGGCATTACTAACCATTCGTAGAATAAATCGGGACCCCTGAAGGCTGTCAAAGGAACAAAGTCTTCGGCTATACGTAATTGGTGGAAACCTGTAGCTAGGTCCATTCTGGAGAATACTGTTGCTCCATTTAATTGATCTAACAGATCATCTATACGGGGCAAAGGATATTTGTTCTTCAGTGTCTGCTTATTGAGATCCCGGTAATCAACGCAAAGTCTTAGGGTACCATCTGATTTCGGGACAAATACTACTGCTGCTCCCCATGCTGAAAAGCTCGGTCTGATCAGACCTTTCCAAAGCAATTCTCGGGTTTGACTACTTAACTCTTCTTTTTCTTTCGGGGCCATTCTTCTTATTGGATGTAATACTGGTCGGGCGTTAGGAATTAGATCTATTCTAAATTCAATTTCTCTTTGCGGCGGTAAGTTTTCTACTTCTTCAAACACATCCGCGTAGTTTTTAACGACCGGTATCTTTTCTATCGAAGGGGGAGTAACTTCTAAAGAAGACCAAAATTCTGTTCTATTTATTTTTGAACCATGGCATGGTATATATATAGGTCCAAGCTTCGTTTCGACTTTAATGATTCTCTCGGCACATCGAACTTCGGCCTTATATTTGGTTAACCATTCCAAACCGAGAATAACATCAAATTCCGATAAATCCATAACAATTAAGTGGATGGGAAACTTATAACATGAATAAGAGATAGGCACTCTGCAGTATATACTGAGACTAACAGAACCTCCTATCGGGTTTTGAACTTTAATTGGTTCCTTAAGTTTTCTTCGTTTCAATTTTAATTTGTGAACAAGGATACCAGATATGAAGCTACGTGATGCACCAGTATCAAAAAGTACAGAAACAGGAATATTTTTAATGGTAAGGGTACCTCCCAAGACGTCGGGTTTACCTGATCCATCGGTGGTAGCTGGCGGGGTCTTCCCGTCATAGACATGAGCCACTTGAGCATTCTGCTTCAGAGGACAATTCCTGCTATAGTGCCCCTTCTTATGGCAGTTGTAGCATTCGGCTGAGTCATTTGCCTTTGGCTTCCTCGGAGCTTTGCATACATTAGAAAAGTGACCTGACTTCCCGCCGTTGTAGCAATTTCCTTTCGGGATCTTTGCAAGTTTCTGAGTAGCGGCCGCGGTAATGCTTGATTCGGGTTGATCTGAAGAAGCCTTGCGCTTATTTCCTGCTTGGCTTTTAGCGCGGTCTTGGCTAGCATGCCTCTCATCCATGTCTTCGTAATTGCAAACCATCTCTACTAGTTCTGAAAAGGAGAGTTTGATGTTGCTCATAGCTCTATCGTGGTACTTGCGCTTCAGCCCAAATATGAACCTCTTGTTCTTTGCTTTGTTGGTCAAAATCAGTTCTGGAGCATAGCGCGATAACTGAGTGAACTTATTTAGATAATCCTGAATAGAGAGGTCTCCTTGCTGGAGATTAGCAAACTGCTCTCGCATCCTCTCCAGAGCCTGTTCCGGTACAAACTTCTCATTAAACATAGTTTTGAACTGCTCCCAAGTTCTAATAGTACCAGCGGCATCCTCTGAGGTAATGGCATCCCACCACAGCTCTGCTTCTTCCTGAAGGAGCCAAATGCCAAGTCGGGCTTTGTTGTTAGTTCCCATACCCATGCCTTCGAAGATTTTCTCACAGGTTTTCAGCCAAGCTATTGCCTCGGTCACTGTACCAGTGCCAGTAAAGGTTTTTCCCCCAAGATTTCTGTACCTCTTCGCTACTTTGTCAAACTCAAAGTCTTCGGGTGCTGGTGGCTGAACAATAGGGCCTTCCATAACTACGGGGATATTCCCCCGTCCTCCTGCTGCATCTCCTCGGCCTCCACGGCCTCCTCTAGCTGCTACTGCTCGTGTATCCATCTAAGAGTACTGTATAAGCAAGAAAAGAGTCAAGCTCACAGATTTGATAATTTTCATAAATGATAAAGCAAGGGAATACAAGGAAAGATAATGATGATGTACTGATCAAATTGTTTTGCTAATCTGCTTAGCTCATTCTAGGACATTGCTAATCCTATCTCTAATGAGCTACTCGCATTAGAACACTACTGATTCTATTCTGATGAGGTGTTTAATGTGTTAGATCCCGGAACTAAGGTTAACCAAAGCTCTGATACCAACTGTGACGATCCCAAAATCCGAGGGGCGGTATTAAGGATAATCATAAGGAAATAACACATTAATCATCATAGCAGAGTACAGATAATAGCAGAAACAATAAATAGAATAAATTTACATGGATATGACAGCGGAATCACAACATGTAATAATATCAGAATAGCATAGCGTGGGATATAACTTAGTAAATAAAAGGAAAGTGATCAGTCATCATCGCCAGAGGCGGAATACATACATGCAGTGAGACATAATAAGGGTATCAGTCTACATCGCCGAAGGCGGAATACATATACATATAATGAGAAATACGGAAAGTAAATCAGTCTACATCGCCCGTGGCGGAATCATAACATAAGTATAATAATGGCGGAAAAGTCAAAGTCGTCTCTGTGAAGTCAGCCTCGCCATGAGCCAAAAATGCACTCTATGCAGCAGTGCAGAGCCAAAAACAACCTGTCACCTGTGTACTAGGTTGCCCGTGTGAAAATAAGGGCACCCGCGTTTGCAAAGTGAAACAAACAACGAGTCAGTCATGGGGACTGGTATGAGGAATCTATTTAACAGTTAAACAACAGTAATAGCAAATCATAGGACCACGCCACTTTCGCGGAACGGGTTTACTCCAGTGATTGCTAGTGCATTTAAAACAAAGTAAATTCTTTTAAAACAACGCAATGCTTTTAGAAAGAATGAAGCCATTATAAGACTCAGGTCCCATCACACAATGCAACGCAAGCCGGAGGATAGAGTTTTACCTTATAATAGCCAAATATGCTTGATACGTATAAAGCGAAATCATTTGATATTATTACTAGTGCATATATGTTTCAAAAATGAATAGCATCATAAATATCAATCATAGACGGCATAAGTGCCCCATACCACTATGTCGCCATACTAGTTCTACAATCGAGTCCGTTATTTCGTATTGGAAATTGGATTTCCGTCATGAGTCGAGGCAAGGGTCAAGCTCCTCTCCGCTTCGAGACACTCTAGCAAATGCCTCAGGACTACACACTCTGGGTAACCCCTGGATGCTTCAGGGCCGGTCCTCACTTACGTTAGAGGATTAATTATGCCTGAACACACGTTTCCTGGTCCTTACAGACCTATAATCGAGGCGCCTCGCATTCCAACAACCACAAAGGTGAAAAATAGATATATATGTCAGGGCTGGTAAGTCACTGACACCACCATAGCTAGAAAGAAACGTCGTGCTCTCCCTGCAGTCCGTATCCCGTTTTTAACTCATACCGGGGTGTGAGGCTCGTGAATCTACGAAATACACAAAGCTAGGTCACGTAGACCTTGCTTTGATCATCATCCACAAGACTTTGCTTTGCAACAGAAGCCTTGATCACAGCATCTTGGCATGCCACATAGGCAGTCCACTCCATACAATTGATTTCCATCGATATATAACCTCTGAGCTCGTACGTCTCAGAGAAGGGCGTTAAGCAAAAGAATAAATTCTCCGCCGCCAAACAGATATATATTTAACAGAGATCAATCAATATAGAACAAAATCCAATGTCAGACACACGGTCCATTTACAAGTCCGTTCTGGGTCTGAACGAAACTGGAGGCATCAAATTCCTCGCATATCCGTCCAATCAACACATACGTTCAGACGGCTACTACCTCCGTCCCTTTCCGGTAGCTACTCCGGTCAGGAACCTCAGTAGCGCCCATCCAACCGATACGAAGATCGTCGGTCTTGAATCGTCTTTGCATTTTCCAATTCGAATCGCTCGATAAATTATTTGAAATGAGGGTTAGCTCGGCCTTTTCAAATAATTCACGTCATTAGAATTTAAATCGATTTTCTATATGGTTATATTATTCGACATCCATCTTTCAGTTATTTAGTGTTATTTTCATGTCAAACACATACAACCATCAAATATCAAACAATTCAAGCCCAATTGGTTTATTTTCAATCAATGTTGCTTATAATATTTTATAACAATTTTTCGCCATTTTTATTTATTTAAAAATGGCCATATTTTATTAAACGACGTTTCAGGTCGTGCCGTGGCACTGGCGCTGTTTTTCCCCTAATTTGTTTTACACATATCGGAAAATCTAACCGTTGGATTTCTACAAAGTCTATACCAGTGGGAAGATATTCCCAAAGCGAACCCAACGGTTCCAGTTTCGTGAAAATCCGACGGTCGGATCTCCCACACTAGTCGTTTGAAGTTACGGTTTCAAAATTCGAACTGCAGCGTCGTTATTCGATTTAATTTAATTATATTTATATTTATATATAAATATAAACGATTTTGGCGCTGTTTTTCTTCAGATTTGAATTAAACATTCCGGACAATCCAACCGTTGGATTTTTACAAAGTTGGTGCCGTTGGAAAGATATTCCCAAGGCGAACCCAGCGGTTGCGGTTTCGGGAAAATCCGATGGTCGGATTTCTCGTACTAATCATTTCAAATTATGATTCCGAAACACGAACTGCACGACCTCTATTCCTTTTAATTATATTTATATTTACATATATAAATATAGTTCATTCTATTATTTTCAACTTCGTTTTCACTTCAAATATTTCACTAACGCCTTAATATTTCGAATTTTTTTGCCATAACCTCCTTTGTACGGGGAAGGGTTTGGAAATTTATTGGGCTGTATTAGGTACCCAATAAATCCTAAAAAGCATTCACATATTTATAGTGATATATTTTGGTGTTTACGGGGGAGCATGTACTGATAATCACTCCAGAGAATAAATTCCCGTCACTTCGTTTCCGTGTGGAAATAAATAGTCCATGTGCCGTATCTAATAACTAGAGCGACGTGATTATTGTCAACTCCAGACCCGTGTGGGGTTTTTATTAATCTGGCAATTTATCGTTATAATTTATATAGTCCATATCAGTCATCAGTTCAACCTGTAGTACATAGTCATGGCCATACAGGCCTCTTGCTTGTATGGTAAATCTTCCACCTCGTCACACAAGCTCCAGTTGCTTATGTGGAATATGATGAAGTATGCCTATCGTCAAGAAGTATGCCATGTAGTGTAGTTCAAAATTAATTGTTACTATCCTATGGCGTTATTTATTATTTCACAGAGAATAGCCAGCACTCCGCATCCAATGGCATTCACAGGAGTTGATATATAAATAAAATTGCGCAGCCAACTCATCAAGGTTTACCTATTTGTCGGGCACGCAAATAATTTCTTTACTCTACAGCTAATCCATTTTTCCTGTTCAACACATGTATATATATGCAGAACAAAGCTAATAATAATATTTCTAGCAAACTATTATTTATTTCAACACGTGTGTATTTTTAACTAAGCGTATACATGATAAAAGGAATATTTTTATCATCAAAAATATTTATTCGACACATGTGTATTTTTAACTAAGCGTATACATGATAAAAGGAATATTTTTATCATCAAAAATATTTATTCGACACATGTGTATTTTTAACTAAGCGTATACATGATAAAAGGAATATTTTTATCATCAAAAATATTTATTCGACACATGTGTATTTTTAACTAAGCGTATACATGATAAAAGGAATATTTTTATCATCAAAAATATTTATTCGACACATGTGTATTTTTAACTCTTCATATTCACAATAAAAATATAGTTTTTATTGTGAAACGACCCGCAAATCTGAGCTACCTGAGTTGACTAAATACACCACAAGTCCAACCCAAATAACACAGAAATACGACTCATTATTAGAAAGAAGTTAGAGGATGAGAAATAGAAAGAAAGAAATATTAGAATAGAAGAAAAACGAAGATCACAACTCACAGCGGAACGAATAAAATATCTTATATAACATAAGCTTTGAAATACAAATCTGTTTTGTACATATATACATACCATCATCAGAGTACACATAACACTTGATTCAGCGGAAGTAACTCTAAATAACTAACGTTGAAGCCTCCAGCTTCAAGCTCCTCCAAGTGTATCTGTAAAAGCCTGAAACACTTGACTGCCCGTACAAATTTGGGCACCCAAGAGTTTAGGGAAAACAAAACAAAATAAACTCTGGGTCAGTCATGGGACTGGTGTGAGTAAACTCCAATCACTTGTTTAACTTTCAAAAATCCTTTTCGAAAGAAAAGATAATAGTAAGACCAGCCCACACATAAACATGGACGGCTTTTACCTTACTATAACCCAAAACACTTTGATATCAAATCCAGTGATATTATAGTAATGTCTACATCAGGTAAATAACCAAATAGTAGAACGCTTGCATCTCACACTCCACATATATTATAAAATCAAAACCCGCATGGCGCTTATTGGAGATTGGATTTCCAACATGACAAGGTATGGAACCACCTTCCGATGATGTATCTCTAGAGGCAAATACACCTGGGTTCAACAAGAACATCTTGCAACCCGGCCCACACATGACCGACCACTCATTTCGCTTGAGTGTATCGAATGTATATCACCAACGGTTGGACTCAAACCACCGTTTCCCGAATGGGCAGAATCGATAGATTTAGAAACAAAAGGAATTTCTCTAGATAGGTGATTATACACCCTAATGGGTGCGACCCACATAGCCATGCTGCCTGCCCGATTTTTGTCCTTTCCCGGTTGTTGAGGCCTGAGGCTACGCATACTTACCATTCATCGATAACACAATCACTTTGAATGCCACATCGTCAGATCCGTTAATCACTAGTTGGGTTTGCACGAATATTCTGGATATTATGCTAAGGGATAAATCCGTTGCAACCATACATATTCATACAGACCAACCCATTAGATCATTGGAAATACTCTGTCAGGCATTCATCCATATACGTTCGTTCTGGGACTGAACGACACCGAAGGCACTATTTCTATAAATAGAAAAGCCCTTGCACTTTACTCCGTCTTCAATATATCCAGCATACTTGGTTCGCAACGCTTATGCCGATACGGAGTGGTTCTTCGGATAATAACCCAACCGGTCTCTCCATATTGACAACGATGGTCAAAACTTCGATAGTCTGTGATTTAACTATCGGATAAAAACAAGTGTTCAATCAACATATCAAACAAATCCCTGGGCTTTTTAATTAATATTTCATTAATTAAATCTCTTCTACACTCTCTTATCAATATTTGTTAACCAAATATTTCAATAACCATATTGGTCTTTTACGCTATTTTTGATTTCGTTTCCTTGTCGAATTCTATATATATCGATATATAGATTCCTAATTGTCAAATTTCTTAAAAATATTCTAACTCCTTAAATTTCCGGAAAATTTCGCCATAACCTCCCCTGTATCGGGAGCATCGGGAAATTTCAAATAGCATCCCGGTATCTTCCTCAATCAAAAAAGAAAAAGGAAAAGCCAAGCGGCTTGCCGATACGGCGCATAAAACCTCATATATGAATTAAACATGTACCTTTTTGTCGAGCACATTATTTATATACCTGCATTATCCTTGCCCCATACCTGTCTCCTGTATGTCTATACCTGTCAGATTTATTTCAACTTCACACACTCGTTTTGACTCAATTCGTTAAAGTAATTCTTTAACTAACTTTCTGCCTATCTCACTTGTATATTTGAATATAACACGTTTCGAATATATTTCCACTTACTTATCAATCAATTGAATTCAAATTTCAATTTAAGTTCCATATTCGATTTCGAATATATATTTACAATCCCAAATTCCACTTTTCAAAACTCGACTTTAGTTCAAACTCGATTGACTAATTCTCCTTTGATTTAGTTAATTCTATTCAATAATCAAAAACAGGATTATTGTTTCAAAAATCATCTTCTTTACTTCACTTGAGTTCACATTTATTTTCTAACTCAAGTCTAGATTTTTAAATGGTAATCCGGATTTTTATTTGCTTAAAAATCCCAATATTTATATAAAATCCATTATGGTTTATAATGGTTTATGGCGCTGCTTTTCTAAAATTTTGATTTTGACATAACTCAAAATCTATACGACGAAATTCAGATTTTTCTCCTTCATTAGAAAACTATTTTCAAATCGGCCCTGACGTTTCTTGTTTCAAAGAATTTCGATTCCAATTGAGTTCTGTATACTCGATTGAAGTTCGAATCGCTATTTTACGAACTGCAGCGCTGCGGCGAGTTCGTTTTAATTATATTTATATATATAATAACTTTTTAAACTTCTAAAAAAGTGATTTCAACTTCGTCCAATATATATATTCATATATATTTCAAATTCCATTTGAATCTTTACATTTTAAATTCCATAGTTTTAAATCCTGTATTCAAATCCCATTTGAAATCCTTTATTCGAATTTCATTTCAAATTCCTTATTCGAATTCCATTTCAAATGTTTATTCGAATTCCATTTCAAATTCTTTATTAAATTTTCACTTTATTTCAATTCCTTTTTGAATTTCTATATTTGAAATTCATACTTGAAATCCCATTTCAAATTCATACTTGAAATTCATACTTGAATTCAAATATCTAACACCATTTAAATTTCTATTTGAAATTCTAAATGTTTTCAGATTCCATTTTTCTTATTTGAAATTCCCAAAATTTCAAATTACATTCTTCTTTTATTTGAAATTCCATTTTTGAATTTCCTTTATTCCAATTCCATTTGAATTCTAATATTCAAACTTATTTCAACGCCATTTGAATTTCTTCACTCAAAATCATTTGGATTCCCTTGAATTCAAATTTCATTTCAAAATCATTTGGATTTCCTATTTTGAAATCCTATTTGAAAGTCTATTTCCAATTCTACTTTGAAAATCCTATTTCAAAGTTTATTTCAAATTCTATTTTGAAATCTCATATTCAAATTTCTACTTGAATTTCTGTATTCAATTCCATGTTCAATTTCAACACTTGAATTTCTATTTCAAATCTCAATTCAAATTTCATATTTGAATTCTTCCTTGAAATACTATATTTCGAATCCTATTCAATTCTTATTTGAAATTCTATATTTCAAATTCTATTTTGAAATTCTACATTCGAATCTCTATTTGAATTTCTTTATTTGAATTCCTTTGAATTCAAATTTTATTTTTCATTCTAATCTCGTCTATTCAAATTCTATTTGAACTCCTATTTGAATTTCTAAGATTCAATCTCCTTTTAAAATTCAAATATTTAAACTCCTTTTAAAAATTCAAATGTTATACTCAAATTTCATTTGAGTTATATATTTAAAAATTTCATTTCACATCTTATTTTGAAATTTCATTTCAAATCCCAATTTCACGTTTTTATTTCTATTTCTGAATTATCAAGTGATAATTCTTTTCATTTCATTTATAACTTCGTTATAAAAGAACTATTTATAAACTTCGTTTATAAAGAAACTACTTGTTTTATTTTTCAAAACAAAAAAATTCAAATTCTATTTAAAAATAGAATTTTCCCTTTTTAAATTTCCAATATCCTTTTTACGATATTTTTAAATATCATTACTCAAGCCCAGTGATATTTAAATCAAACCATTCAAATTTCAATCATTTGATTTTTTTAACACATCATATATGAATATATGTGAAATCAAACAAACAACAAACATATAATATATTTTTGAGGAATCCAGTTGGATTCCTCCAACCTGTTTTCCTGCATCCACAGATGTTAGCACATAAATAATACCCATTCTGCTTCGTGGCAGAATATCGCGGTATAGAAGGTCATCCACTAATCATAGCGTGGGGCGTATAGGGTAATCATCCGCTATAAAACTGCGGGCATCCGCTAATGAGACTGCGGGAATCCAACCAATCAATCAACCCAATATATATATATATAGCCTAAATAACTAATATATATAAAATAACAAGAAAACATTCACACAAGCAACAAACAATTATTTTTAAATGGAATAGAAATAATTCTAAAGGTGAGTGAGATTTACTCACCAGAGATTTCAATTGGCGAATATCCATTTAAATGATATCTTCGTATTTACGGATCTATTAGGATCAATTCATCTTGTACCTACAATGGTTCATTTTTAATTTATCAATCGATTAAGCTTTTATTATATAAAATAAACTACTTAAATAAATTTTCATTTTAAATTTATTAAAACAGATACCTTATTTGCCTTGGAATTAGCTCGACCAAACTATGAATATCCCAACATACTTCGATCAACTTCCTTGCTAAACCAGTACTAAAAATGCTATCATTCACTTCGGCATTTCCTCGAACACTTAGCCGGCAACTTCCATTTCTTTTTTTTTTTTTTTCTATCCTTTGAACACTATTGCGTGACTTTTGCACACCTCAGAAGCACAACCCTTCAACGTAACCAAAGACCGAACTCTCTTCTCTGAACAACCATCAGCAAACCTCCCAGAACACCGAGTTTTCGCTCACCTGCGATTAACAACAGACCTGCACCCTTCCTCAATGTATTGTCGAACTCCATCAACTCCACAATTTGCATCGCACCCCTCCTGATGTCGGATTCCAGATACTCGTGATGGCCACGAGTTCACCGCCCCCAATTTGAAACGCATACCCTAAATCGACAGACCCCTTTCCTTACATCGCAGGCACCTCAACCCATTCGACTCCCCAAATCGCAATCTATACTAGAACCCGCCGGAAGCTTCAACTTCGTGTATATCTTTATCTGATCGCCTCCATTCTGACGTTCCACTCGTTTGTTATGTTAATCACGGTTTTTTTTTTCTTTTAAACCGATAGAGGGAATCGATTTTACGGATGACAAAAAGAGAAAGAAAAAGAAGAAGGAACGAAGGAATTTATTTGAGGAGCGACGTTGATTGAAAATCAGAGGAGATGGAGTGCGGTTTTATAAGGGCGCAAGGGAACATGAGTACCACAGACATTAATTTGATGTTTTCCTTGATATTGAAGAGGAAGACAGGAAATTTGGCTCGAGGAAAGAAATAGGGTGGCGCGATATAGGTCTGTGTTGTAAGTTTTAGGTCGGCTTCTGCAAACGTCGGGTGGCTGATATTAATTAGATTTGACTAGATTTTGTTTTAAATTAATTAACGTAAAATATCTCGCGGTACCCGAACTGCTATTTTCAACGTAGCGATTTACGTCTTCAGATTATGGTGTTATTTTAAAATTCACGGAACCTACTCTGTAATTTAATTCGACTAAATGAAGGAAATAACAATTTAAATTAACGATTTAAATTAAATTCAATTTAAAATATAAATGGTTTCAAACAATTTAAATTATCGATAACTATCGTTATAATTCAATATATAATTTATATTAGCCATTTGAATCTTTTAGATTCAGTTTTAAATTCTGAATCCAATTATTTATCGTTTCCATAATATGCTAATTAAATATATTAGATAATTATTCATAAACCGATTATTAGATTGATAAATTCAATATAAAAATCAACTTATTATCCTAATTAAATAATTTAAATAAATTTAAATACTCAATATTAACTGGCTAAAAATCCGGGATGTTACATTCTTCCCCCCTTAAAATAATTTCGTCCTCGAAATTGCTAAGGTAGAAAAAATACTACAAATCCATTACCTTTCAACAATCCACTTATGTTGAAACTCAACCCCTCGTATTCCAACCATTTTAATTCCACCAAAACTTTTGGCCTTCCTTCACTTAATTCGAATGATCTACGATCAATCCATTTATATCCAATCTATCTTCCACTAAACCAATTCAAATTGATTCTAGTCAATTGATTTACTTCAATCCATTTAACTTGCTTAAGTTAAATTTAAATTCCAGAATTCAAATCCCTGGGTTTTTCTTTTCAAATTCTTTTGAAATCCCATAAATATATACATATATTTATTTCCATCACAAATTCAAAACATTTGAATTTTCAATCCAATTTGTTTTCTTTCAAAACAAATTTCCAACAAAACCCTTTTTCTAAGGTAGCAATTCATCACTTAGAAACTTGGAAATGAACACTGATGATGTTGCAATCATCATCAGAATTATTTCCCAGCCACTGAAGTGAGTTCAGTGCTTTATTATTTCAGAATCCATCTAAAATGATTTTCTTTCAAATCCTTTAAACAAATCTATATTATTTTTATATACTTTGAAAAATATTTTCAAACTTCCCAGGATTTTGAAATTCTTAATTCTGGTTTGAATTTAGTTCTGATTCATCTCATTTGTATATATTTTATTCATATACAAATTTTATTTTGGTTATAAATAACCATTCTAAATTTATAATCTCATTTGATTATAAAGTCAACATCCAACACATCCATATAATAATTTCAGAAAATTATTAGTTATATATCAAAATAGAATTTTGGGTAAAATTATTTCATCTACCCATTTTAAAACAATATCGTGTTCAATCTTCTGTTCAAGTATTTAGAAACTCCTATCGACGTCGTGGCGTCCCACGATTCGACCAGAATTCATAAACTACTCAACAGACAAGCCAACACAATATAAAACAATTTTTATATCAATTAACAAATACGCTCTCTCGTATATATACGCTCAACTCATTCTAGGGTATTACTGACCCTATCTCTAATGAGCACATGCCACACAAGCCTAGGTGTTCGCTCAACCTAAGCTCTGATACCAACTGTAATGACCTAACGGCAATGGGCTAACCTCCCACCGTGGCTTACAGAGATACCTCAGAACTGCTTTTACGGCCAGCCTCGCGACTCGACCAACCCACATTGTCGGGAGATGTAGGGGTAAGAGTCTCCCGTTCGCCACCAAACGCGAAGCGAGAACCCCCTATCATCCGTACCAATTAAGCAACCAGCTCTGATACCAACTGAAACGACCCGCAAATCTGAGCTACCTGAGTTGACTAAATACACCACAAGTCCAACCCAAATAACACAGAAATACGACTCATTATTAGAAAGAAGTTAGAGGATGAGAAATAGAAAGAAAGAAATATTAGAATAGAAGAAAAACGAAGATCACAACTCACAGCGGAACGAATAAAATATCTTATATAACATAAGCTTTGAAATACAAATCTGTTTTGTACATATATACATACCATCATCAGAGTACACATAACACTTGATTCAGCGGAAGTAACTCTAAATAACTAACGTTGAAGCCTCCAGCTTCAAGCTCCTCCAAGTGTATCTGTAAAAGCCTGAAACACTTGACTGCCCGTACAAATTTGGGCACCCAAGAGTTTAGGGAAAACAAAACAAAATAAACTCTGGGTCAGTCATGGGACTGGTGTGAGTAAACTCCAATCACTTGTTTAACTTTCAAAAATCCTTTTCGAAAGAAAAGATAATAGTAAGACCAGCCCACACATAAACATGGACGGCTTTTACCTTACTATAACCCAAAACACTTTGATATCAAATCCAGTGATATTATAGTAATGTCTACATCAGGTAAATAACCAAATAGTAGAACGCTTGCATCTCACACTCCACATATATTATAAAATCAAAACCCGCATGGCGCTTATTGGAGATTGGATTTCCAACATGACAAGGTATGGAACCACCTTCCGATGATGTATCTCTAGAGGCAAATACACCTGGGTTCAACAAGAACATCTTGCAACCCGGCCCACACATGACCGACCACTCATTTCGCTTGAGTGTATCGAATGTATATCACCAACGGTTGGACTCAAACCACCGTTTCCCGAATGGGCAGAATCGATAGATTTAGAAACAAAAGGAATTTCTCTAGATAGGTGATTATACACCCTAATGGGTGCGACCCACATAGCCATGCTGCCTGCCCGATTTTTGTCCTTTCCCGGTTGTTGAGGCCTGAGGCTACGCATACTTACCATTCATCGATAACACAATCACTTTGAATGCCACATCGTCAGATCCGTTAATCACTAGTTGGGTTTGCACGAATATTCTGGATATTATGCTAAGGGATAAATCCGTTGCAACCATACATATTCATACAGACCAACCCATTAGATCATTGGAAATACTCTGTCAGGCATTCGTCCATATACGTTCGTTCTGGGACTGAACGACACCGAAGGCACTATTTCTATAAATAGAAAAGCCCTTGCACTTTACTCCGTCTTCAATATATCCAGCATACTTGGTTCGCAACGCTTATGCCGATACGGAGTGGTTCTTCGGATAATAACCCAACCGGTCTCTCCATATTGACAACGATGGTCAAAACTTCGATAGTCTGTGATTTAACTATCGGATAAAAACAAGTGTTCAATCAACATATCAAACAAATCCCTGGGCTTTTTAATTAATATTTCATTAATTAAATCTCTTCTACACTCTCTTATCAATATTTGTTAACCAAATATTTCAATAACCATATTGGTCTTTTACGCTATTTTTGATTTCGTTTCCTTGTCGAATTCTATATATATCGATATATAGATTCCTAATTGTCAAATTTCTTAAAAATATTCTAACTCCTTAAATTTCCGGAAAATTTCGCCATAACCTCCCCTGTATCGGGAGCATCGGGAAATTTCAAATAGCATCCCGGTATCTTCCTCAATCAAAAAAGAAAAAGGAAAAGCCAAGCGGCTTGCCGATACGGCGCATAAAACCTCATATATGAATTAAACATGTACCTTTTTGTCGAGCACATTATTTATATACCTGCATTATCCTTGCCCCATACCTGTCTCCTGTATGTCTATACCTGTCAGATTTATTTCAACTTCACACACTCGTTTTGACTCAATTCGTTAAAGTAATTCTTTAACTAACTTTCTGCCTATCTCACTTGTATATTTGAATATAACACGTTTCGAATATATTTCCACTTACTTATCAATCAATTGAATTCAAATTTCAATTTAAGTTCCATATTCGATTTCGAATATATATTTACAATCCCAAATTCCACTTTTCAAAACTCGACTTTAGTTCAAACTCGATTGACTAATTCTCCTTTGATTTAGTTAATTCTATTCAATAATCAAAAACAGGATTATTGTTTCAAAAATCATCTTCTTTACTTCACTTGAGTTCACATTTATTTTCTAACTCAAGTCTAGATTTTTAAATGGTAATCCGGATTTTTATTTGCTTAAAAATCCCAATATTTATATAAAATCCATTATGGTTTATAATGGTTTATGGCGCTGCTTTTCTAAAATTTTGATTTTGACATAACTCAAAATCTATACGACGAAATTCAGATTTTTCTCCTTCATTAGAAAACTATTTTCAAATCGGCCCTGACGTTTCTTGTTTCAAAGAATTTCGATTCCAATTGAGTTCTGTATACTCGATTGAAGTTCGAATCGCTATTTTACGAACTGCAGCGCTGCGGCGAGTTCGTTTTAATTATATTTATATATATAATAACTTTTTAAACTTCTAAAAAAGTGATTTCAACTTCGTCCAATATATATATTCATATATATTTCAAATTCCATTTGAATCTTTACATTTTAAATTCCATAGTTTTAAATCCTGTATTCAAATCCCATTTGAAATCCTTTATTCGAATTTCATTTCAAATTCCTTATTCGAATTCCATTTCAAATGTTTATTCGAATTCCATTTCAAATTCTTTATTAAATTTTCACTTTATTTCAATTCCTTTTTGAATTTCTATATTTGAAATTCATACTTGAAATCCCATTTCAAATTCATACTTGAAATTCATTCTTGAATTCAAATATCTAACACCATTTAAATTTCTATTTGAAATTCTAAATGTTTTCAGATTCCATTTTTCTTATTTGAAATTCCCAAAATTTCAAATTACATTCTTCTTTTATTTGAAATTCCATTTTTGAATTTCCTTTATTCCAATTCCATTTGAATTCTAATATTCAAACTTATTTCAACGCCATTTGAATTTCTTCACTCAAAATCATTTGGATTCCCTTGAATTCAAATTTCATTTCAAAATCATTTGGATTTCCTATTTTGAAATCCTATTTGAAAGTCTATTTCCAATTCTACTTTGAAAATCCTATTTCAAAGTTTATTTCAAATTCTATTTTGAAATCTCATATTCAAATTTCTACTTGAATTTCTGTATTCAATTCCATGTTCAATTTCAACACTTGAATTTCTATTTCAAATCTCAATTCAAATTTCATATTTGAATTCTTCCTTGAAATACTATATTTCGAATCCTATTCAATTCTTCTTTGAAATTCTATATTTCAAATTCTATTTTGAAATTCTACATTCGAATCTCTATTTGAATTTCTTTATTTGAATTCCTTTGAATTCAAATTTTATTTTTCATTCTAATCTCGTCTATTCAAATTCTATTTGAACTCCTATTTGAATTTCTAAGATTCAATCTCCTTTTAAAATTCAAATATTTAAACTCCTTTTAAAAATTCAAATGTTATACTCAAATTTCATTTGAGTTATATATTTAAAAATTTCATTTCACATCTTATTTTGAAATTTCATTTCAAATCCCAATTTCACGTTTTTATTTCTATTTCTGAATTATCAAGTGATAATTCTTTTCATTTCATTTATAACTTCGTTATAAAAGAACTATTTATAAACTTCGTTTATAAAGAAACTACTTGTTTTATTTTTCAAAACAAAAAAATTCAAATTCTATTTAAAAATAGAATTTTCCCTTTTTAAATTTCCAATATCCTTTTTACGATATTTTTAAATATCATTACTCAAGCCCAGTGATATTTAAATCAAACCATTCAAATTTCAATCATTTGATTTTTTTAACACATCATATATGAATATATGTGAAATCAAACAAACAACAAACAGATAATATATTTTTGAGGAATCCAGTTGGATTCCTCCAACCTGTTTTCCTGCATCCACAGATGTTAGCACATAAATAATACCCATTCTGCTTCGTGGCAGAATATCGCGGTATAGAAGGTCATCCACTAATCATAGCGTGGGGCGTATAGGGTAATCATCCGCTATAAAACTGCGGGCATCCGCTAATGAGACTGCGGGAATCCAACCAATCAATCAACCCAATATATATATATATAGCCTAAATAACTAATATATATAAAATAACAAGAAAACATTCACACAAGCAACAAACAATTATTTTTAAATGGAATAGAAATAATTCTAAAGGTGAGTGAGATTTACTCACCAGAGATTTCAATTGGCGAATATCCATTTAAATGATATCTTCGTATTTACGGATCTATTAGGATCAATTCATCTTGTACCTACAATGGTTCATTTTTAATTTATCAATCGATTAAGCTTTTATTATATAAAATAAACTACTTAAATAAATTTTCATTTTAAATTTATTAAAACGGATACCTTATTTGCCTTGGAATTAGCTCGACCAAACTATGAATATCCCAACATACTTTGATCAACTTCCTTGCTAAACCAGTACTAAAAATGCTATCATTCACTTCGGCATTTCCTCGAACACTTAGCCGGCAACTTCCATTTTTTTTTCTTTTTTTTTTTCTATCCTTTGAACACTATTGCGTGACTTTTGCACACCTCAGAAGCACAACCCTTCAACGTAACCAAAGACCGAACTCTCTTCTCTGAACAACCATCAGCAAACCTCCCAGAACACCGAGTTTTCGCTCACCTGCGATTAACAACAGACCTGCACCCTTCCTCAATGTATTGTCGAACTCCATCAACTCCACAATTTGCATCGCACCCCTCCTGATGTCGGATTCCAGATACTCGTGATGGCCACGAGTTCACCGCCCCCAATTTGAAACGCATACCCTAAATCGACAGACCCCTTTCCTTACATCGCAGGCACCTCAACCCATTCGACTCCCCAAATCGCAATCTATACTAGAACCCGCCGGAAGCTTCAACTTCATGTATATCTTTATCTGATCGCCTCCATTCTGACGTTCCACTCGTTTGTTATGTTAATCACGGTTTTTTTTTTTTTACTTTTAAACCGATAGAGGGAATCGATTTTACGGATGACAAAAAGAGAAAGAAAAAGAAGAAGGAACGAAGGAATTTATTTGAGGAGCGACGTTGATTGAAAATCAGAGGAGATGGAGTGCGGTTTTATAAGGGCGCAAGGGAACATGAGTACCACAGACATTAATTTGATGTTTTCCTTGATATTGAAGAGGAAGACAGGAAATTTGGCTCGAGGAAAGAAATAGGGTGGCGCGATATAGGTCTGTGTTGTAAGTTTTAGGTCGGCTTCTGCAAACGTCGGGTGGCTGATATTAATTAGATTTGACTAGATTTTGTTTTAAATTAATTAACGTAAAATATCTCGCGGTACCCGAACTGCTATTTTCAACGTAGCGATTTACGTCTTCAGATTATGGTGTTATTTTAAAATTCACGGAACCTACTCTGTAATTTAATTCGACTAAATGAAGGAAATAACAATTTAAATTAACGATTTAAATTAAATTCAATTTAAAATATAAATGGTTTCAAACAATTTAAATTATCGATAACTATCGTTATAATTCAATATATAATTTATATTAGCCATTTGAATCTTTTAGATTCAGTTTTAAATTCTGAATCCAATTATTTATCGTTTCCATAATATGCTAATTAAATATATTAGATAATTATTCATAAACCGATTATTAGATTGATAAATTCAATATAAAAATCAACTTATTATCCTAATTAAATAATTTAAATAAATTTAAATACTCAATATTAACTGGCTAAAAATCCGGGATGTTACATATTGTCTATTCATTTTATTTTAAAATACGATAACATTCAACACATGAATTTCAACTCGACGAACAAATTGCAATTCAACACATGAATATTCTATATCGTTTGTATAAATATAAAAATGTGATTTTTATCGCTAAAGCCATTTGTTTAAATTCAATTAATATTCAACACATGAATTTCAACTCAACGAATGAATTTCAACTCAACACATGAATATTCTATATCGTTTGTATATATATAAAAATGTGATTTTTATCGCTAAAGCCATTTGTTTAAATTCAATTAATATTCAACACATGAATTTCAACTCAACGAATGAATTGCAACTCAACACATGAATATTCGATATAGTTGTATATATATAAAAAATGTGATTTTTATCGCTAAAGCCATTTGTTTAAATTCAATTAATATTCAACACATGAATTTCAACTCAACGAATGAATTGCAACTCAACACATGAATATTCTATATCGTTTGTATATATATAAAAATGTGATTTTTATCGCTAAAGCCATTTGTTTAAATTCAATTAATATTCAACACATGAATTTCAACTCAACGAATGAATTGCAACTCAACACATGAATATTCGATATAGTTGTATATATATAAAAAATGTGATTTTTATCGCTAAAGCCATTTGTTTGAATTCAATTAATATTCAACACATGAATTTCAACTCAACGAATGAATTGCAACTCAACACATGAATATTCGATATAGTATATGTAATTTATTTCAACGAATGAAAATTATTCTAGCACATAAATATTTCAGAAAATTTCGGCAGCATAACGACAGGGTAGTTAAAACCGGGACCGTCCCTAGTACGGCTCCTCGCTCTACCTTAAAACCTCGCGGTTTTTGACAATGGGGATCATGCATCTAGTTCGCACGCAGGCGGCATGTTTTATTTTCAATTCCACAATCCTATTCTATTTTGTTTCAACCACAAGAGGGTATTTTTCAACCACAAAGGTATTTTTCAACCACAATATCAACCACAAACAATCATTTCCAACCATTCGTCATACCATATAATATCACGTCAAACACAAGCAATAAATATCGTCCATGGTCTGTGGACGAGGGGAGTATATATATATATATAATATAATAATTCACTTGCATTTCATCACAATTCAAAGCATATATGTTTCATTCAACACTTGTATAATTTATACATCGCTAATATAACTTATACAACACATGTACATGAGTTATACAATGCGTATATAATTTACACTTCGCTTATATAATTTATACAACACGATTTCATTCACACAAATAGTTTAGATTCCTCACATTGGTTATTGCAGTGCTAAAAATCGTAGGAAGGTCAGAAAAATCCGCGGCTTCTTCTAGAATGTAGAGAGCCTCCTTGCGGTCACGGTGTCTCCTGTTTCATCAAATTTCGTTAAAGAACGAAAAAGATATTATTTTTCAAAGTTTTGCAACACTTAAAAGTGTTATTTTCATTTCAGACTTTTCATCAGAAAAGTTTTTAAAACCTTCGAAACTAGGTCACAAATTTTCAGTCGATCCGTACCTCTATGCTTCGATCAGACCTTGCTGCGTCAAAGGGCTACGAAGCACCTCCAGATCGGCGGTGGTGGCGAAGGGCTCGGTGGCCTGTGCTCGTCGCGGCGGCGCTCTGAAGGTCGCAACTTCCTCGTCGATTTCCGACGCCGATGGTCGATGTCAGGGGACGTGGGTTGGTCGGATGTGGAGAGGAGGTGAAGGCGGTCGGAAGCCTTAACTGGCGGCGGCGGTGAAATGGCCTGAGGCGGCGACAAAATGAACGTGAAGGTTGGAGCACTGTGCGTCGTCCAATCGTTCTCTGGCGGCTAGGGTTTTAGGTTTTTTTTTTTTAAAGAAAAATTCCTATTGGTCCATGCTTTATAGAAATTTTTAAATAGTGTTTTTGCAAACGGACTCCTTTTCAAACCCAACGACTGTCGCCCCTAGCTAAATACCCCCATTCCGGACACAATGGGATATGTTTCGTTGGCCATTTCGACTGTTACAGTCAGTTATTTTTCAAATTGAAATATAAAACATTCGATATTTATTTTAAATGTACATTTCAATTTGCCAGGGCCACAAACTGAATCGAAAAATTCCAGAAAAATAAATCTAGCTTTGTTTTGACGATACGGTCCTAACAAAACCAGTTTCATCGAATTCTGAGCTCGTTTGAAAAACGGCCCTTTTAGGTCGACTCATTTTAACAGAATTTGACCAAACACATTATCTTTTGCCCCGCTCACATGCTAGCTTCAAAAATTATGAAATTTGAAACTTAGCAATAATTTGACATCCCGGACCCAACAAAAGTGGTTTCGTCGAATTCCGAGGTCGTATGCAAAATCTCAATTTTCAAGGGCTATATATACACTATATAGCGACCTTTCTGAAAATTCATTTGGCCATAACTTTTGATTCCCGCTATGAAACTTCCATTTTTCAGATTCGTTAGAAAGGTACTGATGAACAGATTTAAATATTTTCAGTTTCGTCAAAATCCGTTATATTTTCCACCCGGTACAGTCAGACAAAGTTTATATTCAAAATTTCAAACTGCCACATTATACACAATTCTATATTTTATTGAAATAGGCTATTTAAATTATTCAAATTCTTTGGTAATAACCTAATTTAAAAATTTTAAACTGGTTCACATTTTCCGGGTTATTACATCTTGTTGGGCTGCTTCTTCCATAACCAAGTCTGAATCATGCACATGTTTACAAAGTTGAGAAACGTGAAACACATCATGTAGTCCGGGCAACCAGTCTGGCAACTGAACCCTATAAGCAAGAGTTCCAAATTGAACCCTATAAGCAAGAGTTCCAATCCTTTCGAGTATAGGAAATAGACCAAAAAATCTTGGTGCCAACTTCCCTGTCTTCCCGGATCGGACTTCTCCTCTCATCGGGGAAACTCATAAATATACGTAATCACCAACAGCAAATGCCAAATCTCTTATTCTAGAATCTGCATAACTCTTCTGTCTGCTTTGAGCTGCTTGTAGCCGCTTCTAAATGAAATCAACTTTATCTAAGCTTCTCGAATCATATCAGGTTCCAATACTAGTCTATTGCCTGGTTCTACCCCACATGCAGGAGACCTGAATGGTCTACCATACAATGCTTCGAATGGTGACATTTCCAAGCTCGCTTGATAACTGTTATTGTTTGAAAACCCAGCCAAATGCAAGTGATCTTCCCACGATCCACCAAAATCGAGAATACAAGCCCGCAACAAATCTTGTAATATACGATTCACCCTCTCAGTTTGGACATCTATCTGAGGATGATATGCGGTGCTAAGATTCAGATTTGTTCCCAATTTTGCCTGAAATGCTTCCCAGAACTTTGCACCGAAGATCGGACCTATATCACTGACAATACTGTTGGGCATTCCATGTAGTCTAACGATTTCTTTGAAATAAATCTACGCCAGACTCTGAGCTGTTCTATTCGATTTGACAGGAACAAAATGGGTGGTCTTTGTGAAACGAACTACGATCACCCATATACTGTCATTGCCTTTCTTGGTTCTGGGAAAACCATTTATGAAATCCATGGAAATTTGATCCTACTTCCAATCTGGAATCTCCAACAGTTGCAACAATCCGACGAGTTTCTATTGATCACTCTTGACCTGTTGGCAAGTTGAACACCGGCTAACATATATTGAAATGTCCCTTTTCATAGATCTCCACCAGAAAGTGCGCTTGATATCATTATACATTTTGCTCACTCCTGGATGAATACTAAGCTTGGACTTGTGACATTCAACCAGTACTTCCCTTCTGAGCTCAGGAATATTCAGAACGCAAATTCAGCCTTTTAACCTCATAATTCCCTTGCTATCACTCTGAAAACTCGAGGTTTTGCCTTTTTGAATTTTCTTACTGATCCTTTGAATGAAGTGATCCTCTTTCTGAAGAATAGATATTTTATCAACCAATGAAGGTATAATAACAAGGTTAGTGATGATCGCATTCTTTCTGCTAAGCGCATCAGCTACAACATTGGCTTTCCCCGAAGTATACAAAATATCTAGATCGTACGCTGCAAGAAATTCTAACCAACACTGTTGCCTCAAATTCAAGTCCTTCTAGGTGAACAAATACTTCAATGACTTATGATATGAATATAATTCGAACTTCTCACCGAATAGATAGTGCCTCATATTTTCAAAGCAAACACGATGGCTAACAAATCAAGATTGAGTAGCATATCTCTTCTCATGCGACTTCAACTGACGGCTAGCATAAGCAACTACTTGGCCTCTTTGCATTAATACCACACTAAATACTTCCAGTGAAGCATCTGTATAGATAGTCAAATCTTGATTGTCATCGATAATTGTTAATACTGGAGCAATAGTTAATCTTAATTTCAGCTCTTGAAAAGTTGCCTCACATTCTGGAGTCCAATTAAATCTCGTGTGCTTCTTTGTAAGCTTTGTTAATGGACTAGATAGCTTCGAAAACTCTTTAATGAATTTCTGATAATAACTAGCCAATCCTTGAAAACTTCGGACTTCTTTGGGTGTAGTAGGTTGCTTCCAATCTTGGATAGCTGTAATTCTGCTTGGATCCAATGAGATTCCATCCTTTGATACTACGTGACCAAGGAACTTCACTTCTTCTTGCCAGAATATGCATTTAGAAAATTTGGCTTTTAAGACATTCTTTTTCAGAATCTCCAAAACTTGTTCTAAATGTTTCGCAAGCTCGCTAGTTGACTTAGAGAAGATCAAAATGTCGTCAATGAAAACCAGCACAAATTTGCTTAATACATCATGGAATATTCGATTCATTAAATCAATGAAATAAGTTGGAGCGTTACATAAGCTAAATGACATTACTAACCACTCATAAAATAAGTCTGGGCCTCTGAAAGCTGTCAAAGGAACACATTCTTCGGCAATACACAGTTGATGGAAACCTATAGCTAGGTCCATTCTTGTAATAACCCGGAAATCTGGGCCAGTTTAAAAATTTTATTTTGGCAATTTTAGCGAATTTTGAATATTTAAAATGAATTATTTTAAATAATAATGATGAGAAATTTATTTTGAATAGAATTCGAACGAATATATTTATATACGTCGTCATTAGAATATAAATAATTATATATAATTATAAAAGGAATTGAAAATGGCGCGGTAGTTCGATAATTCGATTTCAAACTTCAAATGAATGTACCGGGTGCAAAACAAACCGGATTTTAGTGAAATCAAAAATAATAGGATCTAAGTGATGATATCTTTCCAATGAATCCGAAAAATCGAAATTTCATAGCAGGGATCAAAAGATATGTCCAGTTGAAAATTCTGATTAGTCGTTGTGGAATTCAGACCCTTAAAAATGACCATTTTGCAAACGACCTCGGATTTCGACGAAACCACTTTTGTTGGGTCCGTGATGTCAAATTATTTCTAGGTTTCAAATTTCATAATTTATCGAATCAATACGTGAGCGTGGCAAAGGAAAACGCGTTTGACCAGTTTCAGTTAATTTTAATCGACTGTAAAATGACCATTTTTCAAAAAGTCTCAGAATTCGACGGGATTAGTTTTGTTAGGACCGTATCGTCAATACGAAGCTAGAAAATATTTTTCTGGAATTTTTCGAGTTAGTATGTGGCCCCGGTAATTTGAAATGTACGTTTAAAATTCAGTATAATGATTTAAATGTAAATTGGACGGAAACTTAGCGTAACGGTCGAATTGGCCAGCGATACATATCCCATTGTGTTCGGAATGAGGGTAAAACGCTAGGGACGACAATCGGTGGGTCTTGTTTCGAGGTCGAAAATAAAAGTTGCTTTTTGAAATTGATTATATAAATAAAATAATATATTATTATAAAACAACCTTTCTCTCTCCCTCCTTGCTTAGTCAAATAGGCCCCCCCCGTTCAAACCACTTTCATATCAAATAAAAAAAAGAAAAAAAAACTGCGTCGCCCCCCACCCAGCGATCGCCGCCGCCGCCGCCCGAAGCCCGCCACCGATCCTCCAACCTTCGCCTCTCCCTCCTCCCCTTCTTCTTCCCTGACCGAGCCCCCTTTCCCACGAAACCTCCAGCGAATCGACCCCCCCCTCTGCCCTAGCCGCGCCGCCTCCACCAGCCTCCAAGACCGACGCCAGACCCCCCTGAAGCCGCAGGCCCCCCCTCGAGCACCCGTCCGACAGTGAAGACCCCCCTTCCTTGATTAATCAATGTAAGTTTTTTTTATTTCTTTTATTTACTCAATGATTTTCAGTTCTAGTAACGAATGAATAGAAAATGAGGAAAGATTGGGATTTTAACATTAAAAGGCCGGATTTTTAAACAAGAAAAGATTGGAAATTTAATTTAGAAAAGATTAGTGATTTAGTTTAGAAAAGTTACGATTTTTAGCAAAGTAAAAATTCGATTTTTATATATTGAATAGCAAAGTAAAAATTCGATTTTTATATATTGAATAGCGAAGTAAAAAATTCTATTTTTATATATTGAATAGCATAGTAAAAATTCGATTTTTATATATTGAATAGCGAAGTAAAAATTCGATTTTTATATATTGAATAGCGAAGTAAAAATTCGATTTTTATATATTGAATAGTATAGTAAAAATTCGATTTTTATATATTGAATAGCGAAGTAAAAATTCGATTTTTATATATTGAATAGCGAAGTAAAAATTCGATTTTTATATATTGAATAGCAAAGTAAAAATTCGATTTTTATATATTGAATAGCGAAGTAAAAATTCGATTTTTATACATTGAATAGCATAGTAAAAATGTGATTTTTTTTATATATGTAGAGAATACGGGCAAAGAAAGTGATAAGAGGCAAGAACGGCGGAGATTTCTACATAAGAAGAGTCGAGGGATTGGATTAGCTAATCGGTGAGAACTTCTCACCTTTTAATTTTGGTTTCTAGTTAAAAATATATACTAGGATGCAGACGGTGTTTAGTAGCACCCGACACCCGTCATCCACAGACCATGGATGGCTTGTATGTTTGATTGTTTGTTGTGGTGAAAATTGATTGTGTGATGTGATGTGAAATGAAATAAAACATTAATATAGTTGAAATAAAATATTTATATAGTTAAAATATTTCATAGTTAAAATGGAATTTTTAACGTGTATATGAAATGAAATAAATTAATATAAACGAATCAAACGATTTGTTTATATACACATATTTGACTGATATTGATTGGGACGATAAATTTTACACATCGCCCAACTGCACAAATAAAATCTGTGTTTGATTGTTTGAAACCCCACACGGGTATCGGGATGATATTTGACGTACACTAATCCCGATTGTTTAGTTGTATGTCGATCGATTGATTGACAGACTATTATAAGCGTTGAATATTTATATTTGATGCTTATACAGTGTAGAATGCACTTTGGATGATGGTTGACTATTCATCGTTGTTATTGTATACATGTGTTGTAGAAAACCCATATAATTAACATTATATGGTAATTGATTGGGCCTCATTCCAGTTTAGAAGTAGAAATATTTGAAAGTAGAAATATTTGAAAATAGAAATATTTGAAGAAGAAATATTTAAATAGAAATATTTGAAATTGAAATATTTGAAATAGAATATTTGAAAATATGAATATATGAAGCCGTGTTGATTAGATTTACGCCATTTTGACGTGAACGGTATTTATATCGATTTTATTTATTTTATAACGAATATCGAAAGTGATTTCAAAATCTGAAATTTTGAGAAGAATTGAAATTCGAATTGAAATTGAATAGAATTGAATTCGAATTGAAATTGAATAGAAGTGAATTCGAATTGAAATTGAATAGAAATGAATTCGAATTGAAATTGAATAGAATTGAATTCGAATTGAAATCGAAAGGAATTGCATTCGAATTAAATTGAAATTGAATTGAAATCAATTTGAAATGAATTTAAAACGAATTTATATTGGAATATTCAATTTTGATTTGAATTGAATATGAAGTTGAAACCATTTTGAAAATGAATTTAAAACGATTTATAAAGCACGTTTTGAATTGAAATCGATGAAGTATATATTATATATATAATATAATGGCCTGAATAGAATGTGCCGCGCCGCGGCAGTTCGCGAATTTCAAACATTGATTTCGAATGGATACTGCGGGAGATCCGACCGTCGGATTCTCCTAAAACCGGAACCGTTGGGTTCGTATCGAAAAGAGCTTTCTAACGAATATTAGAAATTTGAAATCTAACGGTTGGATTTGGAATTATGTCCGAATCAAATTTGGAAAAGGTCGCTATAAGTGCAGTTCGATGGCCGTTGATGGAAATCGACTGTACGGGCCTTGATAAAATTATTAAAAATATCAATAATTGGTGTAAAATCATAAGAAACGGTTTGTGAAGAATTGGGACGAAAAACTCCATATTTGAAAAGATAAAAATAAATTTTTATCAAAATGAACTAGTTTTGAACTAGAATAGTAATTTATTTATTTTTAAAATAAATAAAGTGAGTTTGAAATGATTTTGAAATATAACCAGAATTTCCAATAATTGAATTGGAATGGATTTGAATCGAAATTGTCTTTGAAATATTTGGATGTTGGATTTTGTGATTATACAGATGTTGTTATGGAAATTTGAAAGATATATATATATATATATATATCGTTATTTCCAATACGATATTTGTTGGTGGTAGAATTTGATGTTGAATATAAGCCGATATATTTTCTATTCAGAGCCCTGTATTTAATATCAAATGTGATTTGGGTTTGTGGTGAATGGTGTTTTCATTAACACTGTTCTTAAGCCCAGTTGAGAAAAGATTAAATCTTTTTATTTAGATTTAATGAAGCATACCAATTAAATAATATTTAATTGGAATTGAATTGATATTGATTTTTGGGTTTATCGTGAACAGTGTTTTAAATAACACTCGTTCTTTAACCCGATAATTAATGGAATGTGATTTTGGGTTTATCGTGAACCGTGTTTTAAATGACACCAATTCTTTGACCCAGTTAAAGATTAAAACTAAGTGGAGTTTTAATGAATCTTTAATTAGATTGAAAAGGTGTTAGAATGGAGTATCACCAGTTCTACTCCAGGCGATAGTTAAATCTTTATTTAGATTTGAACGTGAAATGGTAATTGAATTTACCGATAACACCGTGGTGTTAGATATGAAGTATTACTAGTTTTACTTCATGGGATGAATAGGTTGGTATTGGGAAATAAAATAAATGATTACTTCGGTGTGGTTCGCTAATCCCGACTGGTTTGAATTGATATTCAAAGGAGATTAAAGAATAAATTTAAAGAATCTATCTTTGATAAAATTAATGGGAACCTTTCCCAAAATATAAGAATATTTGGATAAAAGAATATTCTGAATTGGAATGAGGCGTATGTTGTGTTTGTGTAACACGTGTTTATTATATATATACGCGAGTTGTTCAGAAAGACCGGGTTTATCCCATTCTGAATAACTGATTCGACGTGGTGTCGAAGATGAAGACGGTGGTTGAAGACCGGAGGTCTTCACGTCGTTTGGGTGATTACTGATGATCTTGATTGGGCTGTACACCCAAGAAGATGGAAACAGTTGGTGATCGTCCAGACGTACTTGGAGATCGATGGATATGCGGGGTACTAGGTGCCTCCGGTTTCATTCAGACCCAGAACGAACTTGTAAATGGACTGTGTGTCTGACATTGGATTTTAGTCTGTGTGATTGATTTCTATTAAATATATATCTGTTTGGCGGCGGAGAATTTATTCTCTTGCTTAACGCCCTTCTCTGAGACGTACGAGCTCAGGGGTTATATATCGATGGATATCAAACGCATGGAGTGAATTGCCTGTGTGGCATGCCTAAGTGGCAATATGATCAAGGCTTCTGTTGAAAAGCAGAGTCTTGTGGTGGATGATCAAAGCACGGCCTGTGTGGCATAGCTTTGTGTAACGTGAATTCGCGAGCCTCACACCCCGGTTGTGAACCAGAAACGGGAGAGGACATCAGGGAGGACATGCGTTTCTTTCTAGCTAGAAGTGGCGTCAGTGGTTTTACACGCCCTGACGAGTTTGACTTATGTGGTTGTTGCTGTTGCGAGGTGCCTCGATTTGATCGGACGATCCGGGTCCGATGGAGTCATTTGTTGGCTCATTTGCGCCCCAAAGGGCGGGGACACGTAGTGTTCAGGCATTTTAATCCACATCGGTGGACCGGCCCTGACGATCCAAGGGTCACTCGAGCTCTGATCCTGAGACATGGTAGGCTAGATTGTCTCGAATCGGTAGAGGACTATCTTT
This sequence comes from Allium sativum, assembly GCA_030737875.1. Taxonomy (NCBI): domain Eukaryota; kingdom Viridiplantae; phylum Streptophyta; class Magnoliopsida; order Asparagales; family Amaryllidaceae; genus Allium; species Allium sativum. Next base: position 956,281,151 of record CM060924.1, on the reverse strand, counting down.
TGCCTCGGTTCACAGAAGGAAATCCAATTTCCAAATACGTGACATTTGCGGTTTTATTTGTAGAGCCTAGTATGGCGACATAGTGGGATGGGGCGCTTATGCCGTCTATGATTGATACTTATGATTTGATGTTGTTTTATAGACTATGCACTTATGATAGTATCAAATGATTTGTTTCAAACGTATCAAACATTCTTGGCTATTATAAGGTAAAAACCCTATCCTCCGGCTTGCGTTGCATTGTTTGATGGGAACTGGGTCTTATAATAGCTTCATTTTTCCTTATTTAGCATTGCGCTGTTTGTTTATGCACTGGTGTTCTTGGGAGGAAACCCGTTCCGTGTTATACGGCGTGGTCCCTTGATTTGCCTAACTTTTAAAATAAAGATTAATAACGGTTTTAGTTATCATACCAGTCACATGACTGACCTGGAGTTTATTGTTGTAACCTAAACTCTGGGTGCCCTTATTTTCGACACGGGCAGCTAGTAGTTTTGGTTTTGCAGATTTATATTCACAGGATCCTGGTTTACAGCTGGAATGATATCCGGAAAGCTTTGTATCTGTATATCTCTTCTAGTTGTGTATTGTATTATTTTCCGCTGCTATGTATTTAAATGTAATTTAAATCTCTGATATTTCTGTGTAATATTCATTTATACTCTGTATATTCTTGTATTCTGATGTATTGTTGTAATGTACAATGAAATGTTCTTCCGTCTGCGTTCTATTTTGTCGTGTTCACAAAACGATCAGGCGTTTCGAACGGTCTAGATCGGTTTAGCGACTGATTCAGACAAGCGAAATTCCTTTCTGTCACAGTTGGTCAGAGCTTTGGTTTACAAAGCTAGAGAACAAGACACATTAGAACCAAACGAAAGAATTCATCAGATATTGGATTAGTAATATCCAACGAGAATGACTCGTTAGAGATAGGATCAGTAGTATCCTAGAACGAGTGTGAAGAGTAGCGTTTTTAATAAATAAAAGTGAACAATTTTTGTTTTGAAAATTTAAATCAATTATACGTATTTGAATATTTATTTGTATTGATTTGGACAATCCAGTATATATAAACTTTGTGTATACGTCTGATCCGCGTGTATTTGAAGTTTTAATATACTGGATAAATATAGAATTGCACTGTAGTCGTTCGGGGATAATTCTGATGATAGCGATCGCATCATCAGTATTTATGTTCGAGTGACGAAGGTGGGACGTCTATATATTTCCTATTGACTGGTGTGAGAACCAAAATTAGATAGGGCTTATTGTTGTGATTTGGCATCAAAAATGTGATTTTTGACTATATATCAAAGTTATAAATTTCAAAAGCTAATCAACTAATTGATTGATGGTTGTGTTGTTTGATTATTGTTTGTTAATTGATAATTTTGAACCATTACGCCTAATTGTATCAAATATTGAATTGTATTGAAAATTAGTCGCATTTGCTTGCATATACATGTACTTACATTGAACAGGTCATAGCAAGGAGGCTAGAGAAGAGAATAAAATTTGTTTGCCCGACAAATAGGTACATATTTACTATAATTTACTGTTTTGTTTGGGTGATGATGATTTTATGAGCCGATTGGCTAGCCGCTTGGCTTTTTCTTTTTCTTTTTGAGATCAGAGGGCCTGTATGGCAATTTCGGGATTTTCCCGTGCTCCCGGTGCAGGGGAGGTTATGGCGAAATTTTTCGAAAATTTAGGGTGTTAGCCAAATTTTTGGAAAAAATTTGAAAAGTTCTTAGAAACTGAAAAGTTGAAGAACTTAAGCCGTAATCAAAATACTGGAAGTTGAGTTGATTTGTTAAACAACTTTCGGCTTCGTTCCTTTTCGGGGACGAAAAGTTTTAAGTGGGGGAGATTATAATAACCCGGAAATCTGGGCCAGTTTAAAATTTTTATTTTTGCAATTTTAGCGAATTTTGAATATTTAAAATGAATTATTTTAAATAATAATGACGAGAAATTTATTTTGAATAGAATTCGAACGAATATATTTATATACGTCGTCGTTAGAATATAAATAATTATATATAATTATAAAAGGAATTGAAAATGGCGCGGTAGTTCGATAATTCGATTTCAAACTTCAAATGAATGTACCGGGTGCAAAATAAACCGGATTTTAGTGAAACCAAAAATAATAGGATCTAAGTGATGATATCTTTCCAACGAATCCAGAAAATCGAAATTTCATAGCGGGGATCAAAAGATATGTCCAGTTGAAAATTCTGATTAGTCGCTGTGGAATTCAGACCCTTGAAAATGGCCATTTTGCAAACGACCTCGGAAACCACTTTTGTTGGGTCCGTGATGTCAAATTATTGCTAGGTTTCAAATTTCACAATTTATCGAATCAATACGTGAGCGTGGCAAAGGAAAACGCGTTTGATCAGTTTCAGTTGATTTTAATCGACTGGAAAATGGCCATTTTTCAAAAAGTCTCAGAATTCGACGGAATTAGTTTTGTTAGGACCGTATCGTCAATACGAAGCTAGAAAATATTTTTTTGGAATTTTTCGAGTTAGTATGTGGCCCCGGTAATTTGAAATGTACGTTTAAAATTCAGTATAATGATTTAAATGTAATTTTGACGGAAACTTAGCGTAACGGTCGAATTGGCCTGCGATACATATCCCATTGTGTTCGGAATGGGGGTAAAACGCTAGGGACGACAGTCGGTGGGTCTCGTTTCGAGGTCGAAAATAAAAGTTGCTTTTTGAAATTGATTAAATAAATAAAATAATATATTATTATAAAACAACCTTTCTCTCTCCCTCCTTGCTTAGTCAAATAGCCCCCCCCCCCCGTTCAAACCACTTTCAGATCAAATAAAAAAAACGCGTCGCCCCCCCACCCAGCGATCGCCGCCGCCGCCACCGATCCTCCAGCCTCCGCCTCTCCCTCCTCCCCTTCTTCTTCCCTGACCGAGCGCCCTTTCCCGCGAAACCTCCAGCGAATCGACCCCCCCTCTTCCCTAGCCGCGCCGCCTCCACCAGCCTCCAAGACTGACGCCAGACCCCCCCTGAAGCTGCAGGCGCCCCCCCTCGAGCACCCCTCCGACAGTGAAGACCCCCCCTTCCTTGATTAATCAATGTAAGTTTTTTTATATTATTTTATTTCTTTTATTTACTCAATGATTTTCAGTTCTAGTAACGAATGAATAGAAAATGAGGAAAGACTGGGATTTTAACATTAAAAGGCCGGATTTTTAAACAAGAAAAGATTGGAAATTTAATTTAGAAAAGATTAGGGATTTAGTTTAGAAAAGTTACGATTTTTAGCAAAGTAAAAATTCGATTTTTATATATTGAATAGCGAAGTAAAAATTTGATTTTTATATATTGAATAGCGAAGTAAAAAATTCGATTTTTATATATTGAATAGCATAGTAAAAATTCGATTTTTATATATTGAATAGCGAAGTAAAAATTTGATTTTTATATATTGAATAGCGAAGTAAAAATTTGATTTTTATATATCGAATAGCATAGTAAAAATTCGATTTTTATATATTGAATAGCGAAGTAAAAATTCGATTTTTATATATTGAATAGCGAAGTAAAAATTCGATTTTTATATATTGAATAGCAAAGTAAAAATTCGATTTTTATATATTGAATAGCGAAGTGAAAATTCGATTTTTATATATTGAATAGCATAGTAAAAATGTGATTTTTTAATATATGTAGAGAATACGGGCAAAGAAAGTGACAAGAGGCAAGAACGACGGAGATTTCTACATAAAAAGAGTCGAGGGATTGGATTAGCTAATCGATGAGAACTTCTCACCTTTTAATTTTGTTTTCTAGTTAAAAATATATACTAGGATGCAGACGGTGTTTAGTAGCACCCGACACCCGTCATCCATAGACTATGGATGGCTTGTATGTTTGATTGTTTGTTGCGGTGAAAATTGATTGTGTGATGTGATGTTAAATGAAATAAAACATTTATATAGTTGAAATAAAATATTTATATAGTTAAAATATTTCATAGTTAAAATAGAATTTTTAACGTGTATATGAAATGAAATAAATTAATATAAATGAATCGAACGATTTGTTTATATACACATATTTGACTGATATTGATTGGGACGATAAATTTTACACATCGCCCAACTGCACAAATAAAATCTGTGTTTGATTGTTTGAAACCCCACACGGGTATCGGGATGATATTTGACGTACACTAATCCCGATTGTTTAGTTGTATGTCGATCGATTGATTGACAGACTGTTATAAGCGTTGAATATTTATATTTGATGCTTATACAGTGTAGAATGCACTTTGGATGATGATTGACTATTCATCGTTGTTATTGTATACATGTGTTGTAGAAAACCCATATAATTAACATTATATGGTAATTGATTGAGCCTCATTCCAGTTTAGAAGTAGAAATATTTGAAAGTAGAAATATTTGAAAATAGAAATATTTGAAGAAGAAATATTTGAATAGAAATATTTGAAATAGAAATATTCGAAATAGAATATTTGAAAATATGAATAATGAAGCCGTGTTGATTAGATTTACTCCATTTTGACGTGAACGGTATTTATATCGATTTTATTTATTTTATAACGAATATCGAAAGTGATTTCAAAATCTGAAATTTTGAAAAGAATTGAAATTCGAATTGAAATTGAATAGAAATGAATTCGAATTGAAATTGAATAGAAGTGAATTCGAATTGAAATTGAATAGAAATGAATTCGAATTGAAATTGAACAGAATTGAATTCGAATTGAAATCAAAAGGAATTGCATTCGAATTAAATTGAAATTGAATTGAAATCAATTTGAAATGAATTTAAAACGAATTTATATTGGAATGTTCAATTTTGATTTGAAATTGAATATGAAGTTGAAACCGTTTTGAAAATGAATTTAAAACGATTTATAAAGCACGTTTTAAATTGAAATCGACGAAGTATATATTATATATATATATTATATATATAATATAATGGCCTGAATAGAATGCGCCGCGCCGCGGCAGTTCGCGAATTTCAACCATTGATTTCGAATGGATACTGCGGGAGATCCGACCGTCGGATTCTCCTAAAACCGGAACCGTTGGGTTCATATCGAAAAGAGCTTTCTAACGAATATTAGAAATTTGAATTTACCGATAACACCGTGGTGTTAGATATGAAGTATTACCAGTTTTACTTCATGGGATGAATAGGTTGGGATTGGGAAATAAAATAAATGATTACTTCGGTGTGGTTCGCTAATCCCGACTGGTTTGAATTGATATTCAAAGGAGATTAAAGAATAAATTTAAAGAATCTATCTTTGATAAAATTAATGGGAACCTTTCCCAAAATATAAGAATATTTGGATAAAAGAATATTCTGAATTGGAATGAGGCGTATGTTGTGTTTGTGTAACACGTGTTTATTATATATATACGCGAGTTGTTCAGAAAGACCGGGTTTATCCCATTCTGAATAACTGATTCGACGTGGTGTCGAAGATGAAGACGGTAGTTGAAGACCGGAGGTCTTCACGTCGTTTGGGTGATTACTGATGATCTTGATTGGGCTGTACACCCAAGAAGATGGAAACAGTTGGTGATCGTCCAGACGTACTTGGAGATCGATGGATATGCGGGGTACTAGGTGCCTCCGGTTTCATTCAGACCCAGAACGAACTTGTAAATGGACTGTGTGTCTGACATTGGATTTTAGTCTGTGTGATTGATTTCTATTAAATATATATCTGTTTGGCGGCGGAGAATTTATTCTCTTGCTTAACGCCCTTCTCTGAGACGTACGAGCTCAGGGGTTATATATCGATGGATATCAAACGCATGGAGTGAATTGCCTGTGTGGCATGCCTAAGTGGCAATATGATCAAGGCTTCTGTTGAAAAGCAGAGTCTTGTGGTGGATGATCAAAGCACGGCCTGTGTGGCATAGCTTTGTGTAACGTGAATTCGCGAGCCTCACACCCCGGTTGTGAACCAGAAACGGGAGAGGACATCAGGGAGGACATGCGTTTCTTTCTAGCTAGAAGTGGCGTCAGTGGTTTTACACGCCCTGACGAGTTTGACTTATGTGGTTGTTGCTGTTGCGAGGTGCCTCGGTTTGATCGGACGATCCGGGTCCGATGGAGTCATTTGTTGGCTCATTTGCACCCCAAAGGGCGGGGAAACGTTGTGTTCAAGCATTTTAATCCACATCGGTGGACCGGCCCTGACGATCCAAGGGTCACTCGAGCTCTGATCCTGAGACATCGGTAGAGGACTATCTTTTGCCTCGGTTCACAGACGGAAATCCAATTTCCAAATACGTGACATTTGCGGTTTTATTTGTAGAGCCTAGTATGGCGACATGGTGGGATGGGGCGCTTATGCCATCTATGATTGATACTTATGATTTGAAGTTGTTTTATACACTATGCACTTATGATAGTATCAAATGATTTGTTTTAAACGTATCAAGCATTCTTGGCTATTATAAGGTAAAAACCCTATCCTCCGGCTTGCGTTGCATTGTGTGATGGGAACTGGGTCTTATAATAGCTTCATTTTTCCTTATTTAGCATTGCGCTGTTTGTTTATGCACTGGTGTTCTTGGGAGGAAACCCGTTCCGTGTTATACGGCGTGGTCCATTGATTTGCCTAACTTTCAAAATAAAGATTAATAACTGTTTTAGTTCTCACACCAGTCACATGACTGACCTGGAGTTTATTGTTGTAACCTAAACTCTGGGTGCCCTTACTTTCGACACGGGCAGCTAGTAGTTTTGGTTTTGCAGATTTATATTCACAGGATCCTGGTTTACAGCTGGAATGATATCCGGAAAGCTTTGTATCCGTATATCTCTTCTAGTTGTGTATTGTATTATTTTCCGCTGCTATGTATTTAAATGTAATTTAAATCTCTAATATTTCTGTGTAATATTCATTTATACTCTGTATATTCTTGTATTCTGATGTATTGTTGTAATGTACAATGAAATCTTCTTCCGTCTACGTTCTATTTTGTCGTGTTCTCAAAACGATCAGGCGCTTCGAACGGTCTAGATCGGTTTAGCGACTGATTCGGATCGAGCGAAATTCCTTTCTGTCACAATTCTAGAAATTACTTGCGCTCCATTCAAACGATCCAATAAATCATCAATGCGGGGTAATGGATATTTATTCTTCAATGTTTGTTTATTTAAATCATGATAATCTACGCATAATCGGAGAGTACCATCTGACTTAGGAACAAACACTACGACTGCTCCCTAAAACGAGAAGCTAGGCCTGATTAGACCCTTCCATAGCAATTGTCGAGTTTGATCACTCAATTCTTCTTTCTCTTTCATTGTCATTCTCCGAATAGCGTGCACTACTGGCCTTGCATTCGGAATTAAATCGATTTTGAAGTCAATTTCTCTTCGCGGAGGTAAACTATCAACTTCTTCAAACACATCCGCATAATTTTTAATGACTGGAATCTTTTCTAATAAAGTGGGAGTAACTTCTAGCGCAGACTAAAATTCTTTTCTATATGAATCTGAGCCTTGGTATGATATATATATTCCCGAGTTTCGTTTCAACTTAAATGATTCTTTCAGAACATCTAACTTCAGTCTTATATTTCGTCAACCAATCCAGTCCAAGAATAACATCAAACTCAGAAAAATTCATGATAATCAATTTAAAAGAAAACCGGTAATAAGAATAAGAGACCGGCACATTACAATATAAACCGAGAACAAGAGAATCTCCTATCGGATTATGAACTCTAATCGATTCTTTAAGATTTCTTGGTTTTAACTTTAACTTTTTAACTGTGTTACTTGAAATGAAGCTTTGTGATGCACCAGTGTCAAATAATACCGAAACAAGAATATTTTTAATAGTAAGGGTACCTCCCAAAACAGCAGGTTTACCTGCTCCCTTAGAAGAAGCTGGCGTATCTGCCCTGTCGTACACATGAGCCACTTGGGAACTCTTCAGCAATGGACAATTTGGCTTTATGTGTCCCTTCTTATGGCAGTTGAAACACTCTCTATTATCAGGACGGTTCTGACTAGGACCATATTGATTTGTCTTTTGCCGCTTTGGAACGTTGCATTCATTTGAGTAATGTCCAAATTGATCGCAATTATAGCATTTAACCTTTGATTTCCTATTCGCTTAAGGCTTTGTTGTTGTTGTGTTGCTTGCCTCGGGCTGCTTACTAGAAGATTTCCATTTGTTGCTAGCTTGGCTCTTCTCGCGGTCCTCCTAAAAGTTCCACTTATATAAACATTCATATCTGCATGCCATCTTAACCATCTTGGTGATTGGAAGGTCAATGTGTCCAGTTGTTCGACTTTTGTACCTACGAAGAAGTCCATGGATAAATCGCTTGTTCTTTTCAATAGGATCCTGAATAAGCTTGGGTGCGTAGCGAGATAGTTTGGTGAATTTGTTGAGATACTCATGGATAGTGCAATCTCCTTGCAGGAGATTAGCGAACTCGTCATGTAAGCGCTCGACCTCTTATCGAGGGATGAATCTTTTATTGAACACTTCTTTGAATTTAGCCCATGTCATATCTACCTCAAGTTTGCCTACTGTGATGGTGTCTCACCATATCAGTGCTTCATCCTTCAACAATCAGGATGCCATGAACCTCTTTCTATGATCTTTTAGCTCTAGGCCTATGAAGATTCGTTCGCATGACTTCAACCAGGCTTGGGCTTCTACCACTGTACCACTGCCCAGAGAATGGCAGGCCACCTAGATTACTGTACTTCTTAGCCACCCTATCAAGATCAAACGGTTGCGGGGGCGGTTGTTGTGGCACTGCAGCCTCAAGATTGGGCTGATTCGGAGCAGCGGGGATATCACCCCTTCCTCGGCCTCTTGCTGCCCTACCTCTACCTTTAGCACTCATCTCTGTCAGTTCTATACAAGCAAGAGAAGAGTCAGACCAACAGAATTGATAATTTTAAGGAATGGTAAAAACAGAAGGATATATGGAAAAACAATGATGTACCGATCAAATTATTATGCTATTCTGCTGTTCTCACTCTAGGATATTACTAATCCTATCTCTAATGAGCTACTCGCCTTAGAATACTACTGATTCTATTTTTGACGAGTTGTTTAATGTGTTTAATTATGGAACTAAGATTAACCAAAGCTCTGATACCAGCTGTGATAACCCCAAACTCCCATGCCACGAAAGCAAGGATAATCATTGGAATATAACACATTAATCACATTAGCAGATTGCAGATAATAGCATAAACATGAAATAGAATAATTTACATAAATATGACAACGGAATCATAAAATGTAATAAACATCATCATCATCGGAGTTGCACATTTTAAGGATACAACTTAGTGCATAAGCGAAATGATCAGTCTACATCGAGATCAACGGTACATATACATCATATAGTACATAGTAGAAATAATCAGTCTACATCGCGATCAGCGTTACATATACATAAGATAATACAGGCGGTAATGTCAATAGTCCAAAATATAGATAAAAGCTAGTCTTCTCCATCAGCCAAAAGTGCACTCCAAGCTATAGTGCTAAGCCAAAATAAATCCTGCAACCTGTTACTTGGCTGCCGTGTAAAAATAAGGGCACTCGAGTTTGCAAGTGAAACAAACTACGAGTCAGTCATGGGACTGGTATAAGAAATCTACTTAGCTTATTTAATAATAAGGCTAATCATAGGACCACGCCGCTAATGAGGAGCGGGTTTACTCCATTGGATTGCCAGTGCATAAAACAAGTAAATCATTTAAACAACGCAATGCTTTTTACAAAAACGAAGCCATTATAAGACTCAGATCCCATCACACAATGCAACGCAAGCCAGAGAATAGAGTTTTACCTTATAATAGCCAAAATATGCTTGATACGTGTTAAAAAAATCATTTGATATTATCACTAGTGCATATATGTTTCAAAAGCAATTTCAATCATAATGTATCAATCATAGACGGCATGGGTACTATATATCATGTCGCCATATATAGGTTTACAATCAAATCCGAAATGTCGTATTGGAAATTGGATTTCCGTCATGAGTCAAGGCCAGGGATGGCTCCTCTCCGATTCGAGACACTCTAGCAAATGCCTCAGGATCCCCTGTAGTGAACCCTGTGATGCTTCACGGATGGTCCACATTTACGTTAGTGGATTAGTATTCCTAAACACACGTTTCCCAATCCTATTGGACCTATCCATCAGCTCCGTAATAACCGATATATCCGAGGCGCCTCGCTATCCATCGCGCCTCACTATCCATCATCCACATAGGTAAAAATAAATAAATGTTCGGGCTCCATACCATGACACCACCCATAGCTAGAAAGAAACGTCGTGCACTCCCTGCAGTCACGATCCCGTTTTTGACTCATACCGAGGGGAGAGGCTCGCGAGTTAACGCTATACACAAAGTTATGCTACTTAAAGCTGTGCTTTGATCATCAACCACAAGGCTCTGCTTTTCAACAAAAGCCTTGATCATTTGCATCTCAGCATGCCACATTGACATTCCACGCGACTGATGTTTATTGATATATAACCTCTAAGCTCGTATGTCTTAGAGAAGGGTTTTAAGCAAGAGAATAAATTCTCCGTCACCAAACAGATATATATTTAATAGAGATCAATCAACACATAATGAAATCCAATGTCAGACACACATTCATTTACTAGTCCGTTCCGGGTCCGAACGAAACCGGAGGCACCTTATTCCTCGTTCCATATGTCCAATACGGAAGAGAGGCTCTCGCACATCCAGATAATCAACAAGTACGTCCATACCACTACCATTGTAACCTCATTAAGGGAGCTACCCATATCTAAGGCATAAGTAGTAATCCACATGATGTGAAGATTACCGGTCTTGCACCGTCTTTATATCTTCGACTTTTAATTGTCGATCAATTATTTGAAATGAGAATTAATTCGGCCTTTTCAAATAATTCACGTATATATAAAATTCAAATCAATTCCTTCCATGGTTAAATTATTTGACATTTATGTTTCAGTTCATTAATATAATTTTCATGACAAATACATCCAACCATCAAAATATCTAATAAACCAAGTAAAATCGGTTTATTTCCATTCCAAATCATTTATAATATTTTAAAACGATTCATCGCTATTTTTATTTATATAAAAATAGCTCATTTTAATTAAACGACACTTCAGGTCATTACGCGGCCGTGGCGCTGTTTTTCTTCAGATTTGAATTACACAATTCTCAAAATCTAACCATTGGATCTTAACAAACTTTATATCATTGGAAAGATCTTTCCAATGCGAACCCAACGGTTTTGGTTTCGGGAAAATCCGACGGTCAGATCTCCCGGTATAATCGTTTAAAGTTACGATTCCAAAACGTGAACTGCAGCTGGGCGATTTGTTTTATTTTAATATATATATATATATAATTCATTCGATGATTTCCAAACCATTTTCACTTCAAACTTTTGGCTAGTGCCATTAAATTTTGGAAAATTTCGCCATAGCCTCCTTTGTTCGGAGAGCGTTTGGAAATTTATTGGGCCGTATTAGGCACCCAAATAAATCCTGAAACAACATACACAATTTTTAGTCACCTATTCTGTGCCCAAGGGAGTGTGTAAAGATCATAACTCCAGGGATAAATCTCGTATACTTGTCCTGTGTTGGAAAATAAACAATCCATGTGTCGTATTTAAAAACAGGAGAGACATGAATTATTATCAACTCCAAACCCGTGTGGGGTATTTTATTAATCTTGCCATTTACCCTTACATTTATTTAATCCATATCAGTCCTCGGTTCAACCTGCAGTTCAATCATCGCCATACGAGTGTCTCGCTCGTATGGTTATCTCAACCTCATCATACAAGCTCCAAATGCTTATAGGGAATATGATATGCTATGACATCAATAGTTCGTCTTCGGTTCAACCTGAAATGCAGTCATCGCCATACAAGCTTCTCCTTTGTATGGTAATTCCAACCTCATCATACAAGCTCCAAATGCTTATATGGAACATGATAGAGTATGCTATCTTCACGAAGTATGCCATGTAGTGTAGTTCAAAATTAATTGTTACTATCCTATGGCATTATTTATATTCTCACACAGAACAACCAGCACACTGCATACAATGGCATTCATAGGAGTTTATATAATAAATAAATTGCGTAAACAACTCATTAATGTTTACCTATTTGTCGGGCACACAAATAAATTCTTTACTCAACAGCAAATCCATTTACCTTTTTAGCGTGTGTATATATATATAAGCATATCTAGGCTAAAAATAATATTTTTAGCAAACAATTAATTATTTCCATACATGGTTATTTTTAACAATTCATATACATGTTAAAAATAATATTTTCAATGAACAATTATTTATTTCAACCCATGGTTATTTATACACCTCATACACGTGATAAAAATAATATTTTTAACTAATAAAAATATATTTCAACACATGGTTATTTTTGTTACTTCATTATCATGTTAAAATTAATATTTTTGGTGAACAAAAATATATTTCAACACATGGCAATTTGTATTACTTCATTAGCATGTTAAAAATAATATTTTTGGCGAACCAAAATATATTTCACCTCATGGAAATTTTTATTACTTGATTAGCTTGTTAAAAATAATATTTTTGACGAATAAATTATATTTCAACTCATGAATATTTTATTTAGTTTATATACATGTTAAAAATAATATTTTTGATGAACAAAAATATATTTCAACTCATGAATATTTTATTTAGTTCATATACATGTTAAAAACAATATTTTGGCGAACAAAAATATATTTCAACTCATGACAATTTTATTTAGTTCATATACTGTTAAAAATAATATTTTTGACGAACAAAAATATATTTCTAGCCGTGACTATTTTATTTAGTTCATATACATGTTAAAAATAATATTTTTGATGAACAAAAATATATTTCAACTCATGACTATTTTATTTAGTTCATATACATGTTAAAAATAACATTTTTGACGAACAAAAATATATTTCAACTCATGACTATTTTATTTAGTTATATACATGTTAAAAATAATATTTTTGACGAACAAAAATATATTTCAACTCATGACTATTTTTAACACTTCATACATACAATAAAAATGTTATTTTTCTTTTTCAAACAAGAATATTTTATGTTATTTTTCTTTTTCAAACAAGAATATTTTATATACTTCATACATACAATAAAAATGTTATTTTTATTGTTCAAACAATTTACTTCAAACATGAATATTTTATATACTTCATACGTACAATAAAAATATTATTTTTACTGCTCAAACAATTTATTTCAAACATGAATATTTTATATACTTCATACATTCAATAAAAATGTTATTTTTATTGTTCAAACAATTTATTTCAAACATGAATATTTTATGTACTTCATACATACAATAAAAATGTTATTTTTATTATTCAAACAATTTATTTCAAATAACAACTATTTTATATAGTTCATTACAGAAAATTTCAGCATTACAACGACAGGGTATTTAGCACCGACACCGTGTCTGAGCACGGCTCCTCTGCTAACCTAGGCCTTGTAGCATTACAATAATTTCATTTCCATAATTTCCACAATACCATTCATTTTCACAACACAATGAATTTACTACAAACACAATCAATTTTGTTGCAACCATAATCAATTAATCACAATCACAATCAATTTCCCACCACAATCATCACACAATCATCCATGGTTTAACAGAAAGTAGTGTCAGGGGCTACTAAGCCCCATCTACAAACTAATATATTTTTATCCATTTTATTTGAATTTAGAAATCTCACATTGTGTTCCACTCCTTCTAATTTTTCAGATGGCTCCAAATGTGTTCTAGTCTATTTTAGAATGTCGTGTACGATGTCACGGTCCCAATGTCTCTTGTTTCACTGAATTTCGACAACATATGAAAAGATATGATTTTTATTCAATAAATTAACTTTGCAACGCTTTAAAGTGTTATAGCCTTTTAAAATAAACACAGCCATTACCTTCTGTTTTCGTTCAAAACTAGGTTTTGAATTATCTTCCAATCCGTTGAGCTTGAAGCCGATCAGATCATTCCACGTCGAAGAGCAAGGGGAGGTGCACCAGTGGGTGGTGGTCACGTCGAACTCGATGGTGGAAGGAAAGCATCGCGGCGTGATGAACGGAGCAACTTCCTGGGCTTGATTATCGAGAAACACGCAATGATAGATGTTGAAGTTTATATGGATTTGAAGACAGAGTAATTCTATACAAAATTCCCTTTAGCATCATCGAATTTTATAGCATGGATTGAGAGTTATTTGAGGAGAAAGAATGAGCAATTATCATCATTTGTTTTCTAATGGAGGCGGGTTTGAATGATAATGATTTAGGGTTTACGGAAATTAAGAGATTGGTTAATATATATATATATATTTAAATTTTAATTTCTTTAATTCTAAAATTCCCGTTTTTCCATCCGAACTCCAAATCAAACCCAACGACTGTCGCCTCCAGCTAAATACCCCCATTCCGGACACAATGGAATATGTTTCATAGGCCCAATGTACTCAGTCAGTTATTCCAAAAATTAAAATATTAAACATTCAATATTTGATTTGAACATACATTTTAATTTACCGGGGCCACATACTGATTCCAAAAATTCCCGAAATATAAATCTAGCTATGTTTGGACGATACGGTCCTAATAACATTAATTTCATCGAATTTGGAGACCGTCTGAAAAATGGCCTTTTTCTGGTCGATCCAATTCAAACTGAAATTACCAAACGCGTTTTAATTTACCATGCTCACATATTAATTCCAAAAATTATGAAATTTTAAACCTAGCAATAGTTTGACATCCTGGATCCAACTAAAGTGGTTTCGTCGAAAGTGGAGGTCGTTTGCATAATGGTTATTTTAAGTGCTTTTTTGTTATTTAAAAATCAAAATTTTAAATTCTGACTAAATTTCCTTAAAATAAAATTTTAAATTGGTTCTGATTTTCTGGGTTGTTACATAGTTTGTAATGGAAAAGGATGTTGAATTATAAATTATTTTCCATTGAAGGAAATTATAATTGGAATTCGATTATAGGAATTATATAAATAGTTTAACTTCAGGGGGGTTGAAATTGAATATATAAATCGAGTTTTAATAAATTCATAACTGAGTTATGAATGTGGCATAAAGAAATCAACGAGTTAAATAATCTGAATTATGAAGTTAGATTTGGGATTATTGGATAATTTTTTTTAATTCATTGAAAAATGGAGTTTGAATTATTTTATAAATGAAGTTTTTAAACGTTCAATTAAAAAGAACTCGACGCAGCGCGGTAGTTCGTAATTTAGCGTTTCAAAATTTAATTGAGTATAAAAAACTCAATATAAGTTGGAATTTGATGAAACTAGAAACGTTTGGACCTATTGAATAATAATTTTCAAATGGAAGAGAAAAATCTAGATTTCATCTTATATATTTTGAGTTATGTCAAAATCAAATTTCCAGAAAAACAGCGCTATAGTTGTTTTAAAACCATAACAGTTTATTAAATAAATAAAGGGATTTTTAGTGAATAAATATCTGAATTTCAATTAAGAAAAATCCAGATTTGAGTTATGAAATAAAGATAAACTCAAGTCGAATAAAGATATAAGTTGTTTCTCTTAACTTTTTGTAAGGACCCGTAACTTTCGCGTGAAGGAAAGAGCGGATACTTTGAGAACAACACACAAAAGAACGCAGACAGAAGAACATTTCATTGTATATTACAACAATTCCTCAGATACAAGAATATACAGAGTATAAATGAATAAAATACATTCGATGAATATCAGAGATTACAATAAATTACATAGCAGCGGAAAAATATACAAAACACAACTGAAAGTGATACAGGGATACAGAGATTTCCGAGCATCGTTCCAGCTGTAAATCAGGTTCCAGTGAATATAAATCTGCAAAACCGAAACTACTAGCTGCCCGTGTGGAAAATAGGGGCACCCAAAGTTTAGGTTAAAACAATAAACTCCAGGTCATTCATGGGACTGGTGTGAGAACTAAAACAGTTATTTAAAACTTTACTTTAAAAGAGAGTAATTCAAGGGACCACGCCGTATAACACGGAACGGGTTTCCTCCCAAGAACACTAGTGCATATATCAAAACAGCGCAATGTTTTTTGGAAAAATGAAGCTATTATAAGACCCAGGTCCCATCACACAATGCAACGCAAGCCAGAGGATAGGGTTTTCCTTATAATACCCAAACATGCTTTGTACGTTTAAAACAAATCATTTGATACTATTATAAGTGTATAGTGTCAAAACAATTTCAATCATAAATATCAATCATAGACGACATGGGTACCATATATCATGTCGCCATACTAGTTCTACAATTAAAACCGCAATATCACGTATTGGGAATTGGATTTCCGTCATGAGTCGAGGCAAGGGGCAAGCTCCTCTCCGTTCGAGACACTCTAGCAAATGTCTCAGGAACCCACTTTGATCCTTGGAATCGGCTAAGCCGGTCCTCTCTTACTTTTGAGGATTGGCAATTCCTGAACACACGTTTCTTGGTCCTTATAGACCTATATCTGAGGCGTCTTGTATTCCAACAACCACACAGGTGAAAAGTATATAAATGTCAGGGCTGGTAGGTCACTGACACCACCCTAGCTAGAAAGAAACGTCGTGCTCTCCCAGCGGTCCGTCTCCCGTTTTTAACTCATACCGAGGTGTGAGGCTCGCGATTTCACTTTATACACAAAGCTATGCCACACAGGCTGTGCTTTGATCATCAACCACATGACTTTGCTTTTCAACAGAAGCCTAGATCAATTGCCACTTACGCGTGCCACACTGGCAATTCACTCCATGCGACTGATGTCCATCGATATACAACCTCTGAGCTCGTACGTCTCAGAGAAGGGCGTTAAGCAAGAGAATAAATTCTCCGCCGCCAAACAGATGTATATTTAATAGAGATCAATCAACACAGAATAAAATCCAATGTCAGACACACAATCCATTTACAAGTTCGCTCTGGGTCTGAACGAAACCGGAGGCACTTTCCTCGCATATCCATCGATCTCCAGGTACAATTGGACGATCACCAACTGTTTCTCTCATCTTGGGTGTACAGCCCAATCGAGATCATCAGTAATCACCCAAACGATGTGAAGACTTCCGGTCATCAACCACCGTCTTCATCTTCGACATCTCGTCGAATCGGTTATTCAGAATGGGTATAAACCCGGCCTTTCTGAATAACCCACGTATATGATAAACAAATGTTACACAAACAAAACAAAAGCCTCATTCCAATTCAGAATATTCTTTTATTCACTAAATCACATTCTTAGGGAAGGGTTCCCATTAATTTTATCAAAGATAAATTCTTCCAAATTTATTCTTTAATCTTCCTTTGGATATCATATCAAACCATATTATGGTTTTTCAAACTAGTCGGGATTAGTGAACCACACCGAAGTAATTATTTATTTTATTTCTCAATCCCAACCTATTCATCCCATGGAGCAAAGCTGGTGATACTCCATATCTAACACCACGGTGCTATCGGTAAAATTAATTACCATTTCACGTTTAAATCTAATTAAAGATTTAACTATCGCTGTAACAACCCGGAATTTTGGGGCTAATTTAAAATTTTTATTTTAGAAATTTTAATGAATTTTAATAATAATGATGGAAAAACTTTTTTTTTAATTTAAATTAAGATATTATTTATGAATGATTTCAAAATTATTTCTATTAAACAACTATTCGTAGTTAGATAAATTGTGATTTATTACAATTGAATTTAGTATCAAATTGTATGTATAATTGTAATGATTAGCTACGAACAATTGATAATAAATGGAATAGTAAACTTATAAGGGATAACAATTTTTATTGTAATTTGAGTAGCAATATTGATTGGATTATTAGCATATGGTATCATGTTTGAAATTTCTATAGCATAATTCATGAAAAGAGTATCAATTAGCTTTTGAAAATTTTCCCTTTTTAAAGGAATGAAGGAATGTGAAAAAAAAAACACATACAAACAAAAAGAAATAAATTAGGAAAGAATTAACTTAGTTAATTTGGTTAATTAAAATTTGTAAGTGCATTATTCACTTTTAAGGAATAATAGTAATACTAAGACTTAATAAACAAGTCGTAGGGAATTGATTGGTCGATTGAGCCTATTAAATTATAGGGTCAAATAATAATAGAAGAAAAATTAAAATTAAAATTAAGATGTTGTTAATGAGATTTATAAATATATGTAGATAAGTTGATTTAAATAATATGGAGATTCTAAATGGAATAAATTATGACAACATGCCATTATGTTATAAGTTGTCAATGTAAGAGAAATATATATCATCTTTAATATTTTGCTTGTCTATGCAAAGAGTAACAATCATAAATAAATTTTAAAATATTAACGACTGCATTCGTTTACAATGACCTCCCCTCTTCATGGTTGCAACATTCATTCATTTCCTTAATTTTGATTCTATTAATTCCTTTCCTTACCTACATTCATGCATCTTATTGCATTGGCTTGTTATCATTTCTTATGTCTTCATCCCTTTAATTTCCTTTCCCTTTTTCTTTGTGTCATATACAAACTATCCTTTCACGCACACACACACAGAGATATATATATATATATATATATATATATATATTATTTCCTTCTGCATATATTCTTTCTTACATTATCTATATATATTTGTAGACATTTTCGTTGCCTTATTCTTTTCTGTGCAATTTAATTATGTTCCCTACAATTATGATATTAATGTTTTGAAATTTAAGAAGACGCACAAATTTATAACAATTTACATCAAATAATTTATCATGCATTCATTTCTTTTTTTCTCTTTCTCTCTTCCTCTTTGTGATTTATTTTTAAATTTTGAATGATAAATAATTATTTCCAACTCAACCTCAGTCAGCCACATTTAAATTGTTTGTAACTTGCATGTGTTTCCAGTTTTATTCATTTCAATGCGTAACCAAAAGCAATTATAGAAGAAAAAGGGAAGGTTTCCTCCTTAATAAAATAAACAAAATTTGAAATCTTATTCAATACGTGTCATTCATTGCGAAAATAATAATAAAGATTGCCGCATGCAAACCATTCATGTCCTTATTTCTTTTATCTTCTTCTCTCTCTTACTTTCATATGCATGTATGCTATGCAAAGAAATATATATAAATTAAACAGAGAAATGATAATTATAAAAGTCTTAAATGCATGCACCATGCATGTTTCAATTATGCCACAAATGTTTCAATTATTCCACAATTCCTTTTTGAAATGCCCACCTAACGTTCCATTCATTTACCATCCAATTTTGTCATTTTGTTTTATATATATATATATATTTTCCTTATAATATTCAGACCCAAATCCTAGCATTCTTACACAGCCGTCATACCATAAAATGAACGCACGAAAGGCTCTGATTTAAATCTCTATCTTTCTCTCAAAATTCAACAAATCAAAACATGAAATCAAAGAGATCCATGAGCTCTATAATCCCAACGACCATGATCGGAAACAGAGCATGGTGATGATCGATTTTTCCCCTACAAACTAGTGGCGTTCGGGTTTGGTTTTGGAAGGGAGGGGGGCCGCGAGTTGCTCCAAACTCCGGCAGGTGATAGGCGACGTCGAGGGCGACGGAGTGGTGGTTCCTGATGATGGGCCGTTCTCCTCTACAGGCGGCGGCAATGGGATTTACAGATCGATGTAGAAGGAGGATTAGTAATGTTCGTTAGAATCGAATTGACGAGATCTACAACATGACACCAACTAGAGCGTAAACCGAGCCCTTTGAAAATTCAGCAATTTTGAATGCGATTGACTTCTGAAAACCAAACATGGTGAGAATCTCTTATTTAATTATCTAATTAATTTAAATAATTATTTTATCAATGTTGAATGATTATTTGCATGTTGATCTGATTTGTGCTGTGTTGTATTGCGATTATTGATGTGGTAAATGGTTATGTGTTGTACTGCGATTGTTTATGTACATTTCTTTTGTTAATAAAAGAACAAATATAGAAGGCATGTTTTATTTATTTACAACTCTTTTGTAAATAAAATAACTAATGTAAAAGGCATATTCTTTTATTTACATTTCTTTGGTAAATAAAAAGGACAAAGTTTTAACATTAAATCTTGTCAACAAAGTAGCATTTTGTTAAAAGGAACCAAAGTAACACTTTTTGTTAATTAGAACAAATTTAACATATTTTGGTCAATGACATTATATTAAACAAAATCAACATATTTTGTTAATGAAATTATATTAGACAAAATTAACATATTGTATTAATGGAGACATATTAGACAGAATTAGCATACTTTGTTAATGAAGTTATATTAGAAATAAACAAAACTCATATTTTGTTTACATCGAAGAGTTAAACAAACTCATATTTGGTTTACATGAAAGAAGATTAGGACAAAAAGTACATTTCTTCTAAAAATAAATATTAACATAAAAGACACATTTTTACCTTTATTCTGTTTATACAATAAAATGCAAGTTTAATATTTATTTTTATTTATAAAATAAAATGCGAGCTTTAATCTTTATTTTTGTTTACATAATAAAATGCCAATTTTTATCCTTTATTTTGTTAACATAATAAAAAGCAAGTTTCTTTTTTTTTTAATTTTGTTAACATAATAAAATGTAAGTTTTTATCTTTATTTTTGTTTACAAAATAAGTAACAAGTTCTTATCTTTATTTTATTTATTTATTTTGGTTTTACAAAACAAAAGACAAATTTGTACCTTCCTTTTGTTTACATAATCAAATGCAAGTTTAATCTTTATTTTCATTTATGAAATAAAATGTGAGTTTTAATCTTTATTTTTATTTATTTATAAAATAAAGTAAAGAGGGGAACTTTTATTTAGATTCTTCAAAATTATACACCCCTATGTTGTATTGTATGTGTGTGACATTGAAATATTCGTCGTTGGGTACATAGAAGGGGTTAGACAAAAGCCCATATTTTCGCATTTTGACATTAACGTTACGACGTTAGGTAAATGGGATGGTTAGACAAAAACCATCATTTTGGTTATCATATTTGTCACCAAATTGACATGACAGAATTTGTGATAATCCTTATTTATATTTCACTTAGATAAATAGCACATTTTCATGTGAAAAGAGTAAACTAATTTAAAAGTACATTTTTGTGTATAAAAGATAAATTAGTTAAAATCACATTTTTATGCAATAAAATGGATTAAGAGGAAATTATACATTTCTATGTTACAAAAGGGTGATAAGGAAAAAGTACATTTTCGTGTTGTAAAAATGAGATGAGTAAATTATACATTTTTATGTTATAGAACTGGATTAAGTAAATTGTATATTTTTAGGTTAGGAAATTGGATTAAGGAGTTATGTATTTTACTATTTAAAAGGTATAAAATAAAAGTTTGGAATGAAAGAAATAAATTACATTGATTACTCAATTAATAGAATTAATGGACGCTTAAATTAAGGAGGACATATCCTTGTTTATTTGGAAAGTCATAAAACAAATTTCTAGACATTCCAACTATAAGGAGAATTTGAAACTGAAAGATTCTGTTTTATGTTAACATTAAATTTAGGAGATGGATTTCAATACTTGACATTATCGAACTACCGCGCCATTTTCAATTCTATTTATAATTATATATAATTATTTATATTCTAACGACGACGTATATAAATATATACGTTCTATTCTATTCAAAGTAAATTTCTCGTCGATATTATTTAAAATAATCTATTTTAAATGTTCAAACTTCGCTAAAATTGCCAAAATAAAAATTTTAAACTGGCTCGCATTTCCGGGTTATTACACATGTACTTACATTGAACAGGTCATAGCAAGGAGGCTAGAGCAGAAGTATAAAATTTGTTGCCCGACAAATAGGTACATGTTTACCATAATTTACTGTTTTGTTTGGGTGATGATGATTTTATGAGCCGATTGGCTTTTTCTTTTTGAGATCAGAGGGCCTGTATGGCAATTTCGGGATTTTCCTGGTGCTCCCGGTGCAGGAGAGATTATGGCGAAATTTTTCGAAAATTTAGGGTGTTAGCCAAATTTTTGAAAAATTAGAAAAGTTCTTAGAAACTGAAAAGTTGAAGAACTTAAGCCGTAAAGAATGGAAGTTGAGTTGGTTCGTGAAACAACTTTCGGCTTCTTTCCTTTTCGGGGACGAAAAGTTTTAAGTGGGGGAGAATGTAACAACCCAGAAAATCTGAGCCAGTTTAAAAATTTTATTTTGGCAATTTTAGTGAATTTTGAACATTTAAAATGAATTATTTTAAATAATATCGACGAGAAATTTAATTTGAATAGAAATAGAACGAATATATTTCTATACGTCGTCGTTAGAATATAAATAATTATTTATAATTATAAAAGGAATTGAAAATGGCGCGGTAGTTCGATAATTCGATTTCAAACTTCAATTGAACATACCGGGAGCAAAATAAACCGAATTTCAACGAAACCAAAAGTAATAGAATCTAATTGAGAATATCTTTCCAACGAATCCGAAAAATCGAAATTTCATAGCGGGGATCAAAAGATATGTCCAGTTGAAATTCCGAATAGTCGCTATGGAATTCAGACCCTGAAAAATAGCCATTTTGCAAACGACCTCGGATTTCGACGAAACCACTTTTGTTGGGTCCGTGATGTCAAGTTATTGCTAGATTCCAAATTTCATAATTTTTCGATTCAATATGTGAGCGTGGCAAAGGAATACGCGTTTGACCAGTTTCAGTTGATTTTAATCGACTGGAAAATGTTCATTTTTCAAACGGTCTCAGAATTCGACGAAACTAATTTTGTTAGGACCGTATCGTCAATACGAAGCTAGAAAATATTTTTTGTGAATTTTTTGGGTTCGTATGTGGCCCCGGTAAATTGAAATGCACGTTCAAATTCAATATATAGAAGTATATGTTGATTTTGATGAAAACTGGTCGAATCAGCTTACGATACATGTCCCACTGTGTTCAGAATGGGGGTAATTAGCTGTGGACTATAGGCGGTGGGTCCCGTTTCGAGGTCGTATAAAAAAGTCAACTTTTTGAAATAATTAATTAATATATATATAATTTCTGTATCACCTTAACCCCCTTATCTCCTTTCACAGTCAAAATTCGAAATTGAAAATAAAATAAAAAAATGGCCGAAGCCTCTCTCGTCGATGCCGCCCCAGGTGGCGTTGCACCATCGCCACCCCCCCTTCGTCCCTGCTCTTCCTCCACCTCCCCTTCTCCTCTTTCTCCTTCCTCCTCCTCCTCTCACACACCCGCGACCTCCCTCCTCCGCCTGGAACGCAACCGCGATCGTCGAGCTCTGACCGGCCATCGCCCCTCCGGCGCTCCACCTCGACCCCCCCTCCCCACCGCCCTTCGCTCCTCCTTCCCCCTTCTCAGTTGTAAACCGCGAGCATCCCAAGCCCTAACCCATCCAAACCCTAACCGCCACCCCGCCAGAACCAACTGCACCACCAGAGAACGCATGCCGCCGCCACCTCTGGTCCGACCACCGAATCTCCACCCCCCTTCTTCCAATTCGCTGTAAGTTTTCCTATTTTATTTTAATTTTATTTTAAATACTTAGTTTAGGTTAATCACTTTCAAATCTGATTTTTGTAGAAGTATAAAAATATAATCTTTTATATTGTAGAAGTATAAAAATATAATCTTTTATATTGTAGAAGTATAAAAATATAATTTTTACATATGTAAGATAGTAAAAATATCATATTTATAGATATAGCGAAATAAAAATCTGATTTTTATTATATATATGTTGAAATAAAAATGTGATTTTTATAGTGATGAAATAAAAATTAAATCTTTATTTTGAAAAGGCGAAATCTTTATTTTGAAAAGGCGAAATCTTTATTTTGAAAAGGCGAAATCTTTATATTTGAAAAGGTGAAATCTTTATATAGAGAATAGCGTGATAAAAATATAATCATTATTATATGAACAACGTTATAAAAATAGAATTTTTATCTATATATTAGCGGTGTCAAAATAGAATTTTTATCTATATAGTAGCGGTGTAAAAATAGAATTTTTATCTATATAGTAACGGTGTAAAAATAGAATTTTTATGTATATAGTAGCAATGTAAAAATAGAATTTTTATCCATATGGAGTGATTATAAAAATATGATTTTTACATACATAGCAACAATATAAATATGTGATTTTTATATATGTAGTGGCTACGGGCAACGAAAGTGACAAAAGGCGAGAACAGCGATGACTTCTACATAAGAAGAGTCGAGGCGTTTGGATTAGCTAGTCGGTAAGAACTTCTCACTCTAAATTTCTTTTTCTAGTTATATATATATACTAGGATGCAGACGGTGCTTAGCAGCACCCGACACCCGTCGTCCACAGATCATGGACGGCTTGTATGCTTGTTTGATGTGTTGTGAAATTTGTTTGTGATGTTGATGTGAAATCGATAATAAATTGTAGATGGTTGGAATAAATTAATTATAGTTAAAAATATATTTTTTAACGTGAATATGAATATAGTGAATGTGATTAATAAATATTTATTAATAAATCAGCCGATTTGTTTATATACACTGATTTGACTGATATTGATTGGGTCGATAAATTTTACACATCGCCCAACTGCACAAATAAAAATTTGTGTTTGTTGATTTGAAACCCCACACGGGTGTTGGGATGATATTTGAGAACACTAATCCCAATTATTTAATTGTATGTCGATCGATTGGTCGACAGACTGTGTAAGCGTTGATTATTTATATTTGATGCTTATGCAGTTATGTGGTACACTTTGGATGATGGTTGATTGTTTATCATTGCTATTATATACATGTGTTGGGTGGAATACATATAATTAACGTTATATGGTAATTAATTGGGCCTCATTCCAATCGGGAAAATAATGAATATTATAAAAGAAAATTCATTTGTTGAATATAAAAATAGTCATGTGTTGATGATATTTATGTGTTGAAATTATTCATGTGTTGAGTAAAATATTTTAATAATAAAATTTACATCTTTATCATATTTAAAATTAGAAGCTACTTCACGGTGGAGTCTAATTGAAAATCAAACGATAGATACCATAATTTTATAAAATATTTTACATAACAAAAATAGTCATGTGTCGATAGTACTCATGTGTTGAGATTAGTCATGTGTTGAAAGAAATATAGATTCATGTGTTGAATATAATTAATATTCATTTGTTGAATAGAACACGAATTTATTGAAATATATAAAGCCGTGTTGATTAGAGTTGCGCTATTTTGACGTGAACGATATTTATATCGATTATATTCGTTTTAATAATGAATATAGAAAAGGTAGTGATTTCAAAATATAACGTTTTGAAAATATTATCATTTATATAATAATGATATGAAATATTCAATTTTGATTTGAAATTGAATATAGAGTTGAAATGGTTTTGAAAACGAATTTAAAACAATTTATAAAATACGTTTTAAAAGGAAATCAACGAAATATATAATATATATATTATATATCTAATGGCCTGAATAGAACGCGCCGCGCCACGGCAGTTCGTGAATTTCGACCATTGACTTCGAATGGACATTACGGGAGATCCGACCGTCGGATTCTCCCAAAACCGGAACCATTGGGTTCGTATCGAAAAGCGCTTTCCAATGAATATTAGAAATTTGAAATCTAACGGTTGGATTTGGAATTATGTCCAAATCAAATTTGGAAAAGGTCGTTGTAAGTGCAGTTTGATGGCCGTTGATGGAAATCGACTGTACGGGCCTTGATAAAATTATTAAAAATATCTATAATTTGTGTAAAATCATAATATGTGAATTGGAAAGAACTGGGATGAAAAACTCCACATTTGAAAAGATAAAAATGGATTTTTATCGAGATGAACTAGTTTTGAACTAGAATTAAAATAAATTTATTTTTGAAATAAATAAATTGAATTTGAATTGGTTTTGAAAATAACCAGAATTTCCAATATATATAAAGTGGACTGGATTTGAATCGAAATTATCTTCGGAATATTTCGATGTTGGATTTCGTGATTATACAAATATTGTTATGGGAATTTGAAAGATATATTTTATATCGTTATTTCCAATACGATATTTGTTGGTTTCAGAATTTGATATTGAATATATGCCGGTATATTTTCTATTCAGGGCCTTGTATTTAATATCAAATGTGATTTGGGTTTATCGTGGATCGTGTTTTAGGTGACATTGGTTCTTTAACCCAGTTAAAGACAGGATATTGATTTTAAGAAGATTAAAACTAAGTGGAGTTTTAATGAATCTTTAATTAGATTGAAATATGAATTGATAATTTAAATTATCAAATCTGAAAAGTGATCGAGAATGGAGTACCACCAGTTTTGCTCCAAAGCGATTGTAAAGACCCGGAAATTCCCGCCCTTTGAATCGACCATAAACCACACAGGTCTGACCCAAAGGTTGGAAATCTTCGAATACTTTAACTTTGGGAATACAAAACATCAGAACAATAACAGCAGACTTTTATTACATTATAATAATGTTACATCAGAGTACAGAATATATATCAGAGTACAAATAAAGTAAACTACAGCGGAAGATAAACTATAACAGATTTAATACATTAAACAGCGGAAGACTTCTAAGCTCTGGACACAGCTTTAGGCTTCGATCCAGGACCCTGCTAAAGAGAGAGATATCTGCAAAAAGCTACTCGACTGCCCGTGTGGAAAAGAGGGCACCCGAGTTTGCAAAGTGAAACAAACTACGAGTCAGTCATGGGACTGGTGTGAGAATTCTAAACTAATTTAACTAATAAGACAAATCCAAGGACCACGCCGCTAATGCGGAACGGGCTTTATTCCAATGGATTGTCGGTGCATAAACCAAAGTAAATCGAGAAATAACGCAATGTCTTTTTGGAAAAATGAAACCATTATAAGACCCAGGTCCCATCACACAATGCAACGCACACCAGAGGATAGGGTTTTACCTTATAATGGTCAAAAGATGCTTGATACGTATAAAACGGATTTGATATTATTATTAGTGTATATATGTTTTAATAAAAAGATTTGAATCATAAGTATCAATCCTAGACGGCATGGTTACCATATAGCATGTCGCCAATACTAGTTCTACAATCAAAACCGCAAGGTCGTATTGGAAATTTGGATTCCATCATGAGTCGAGGCTAGGGGCAAGATCCTCTCCGATTCGAGACACTCTAGCAAATGCCTCAGGATTCCCCGCAGTGAACCCTTGGAAGCGGTAGGGCCGGTCCCCGCCTATGGGCAGTGGATTAGTTATGCCTGAACACACGTTCCCCGGTACCTTTGGACCTATAGTATGACCACCAACGGCCTATAAAAATAACGAGGCGCCTCAAAATCCATCATCCACATAAGTAAAATGTCAGGGCTGGCAGGTCGCTGACACCACTCTAGCTAGAAAGAAACGTGTGCACTCCCTACGGTCCATATCCCGTTTTTGACTCATACCGGGGTGTGAGGCTCGCGAAGTCACGCTATACACAAAGCTATGCCTAAACAGGCCGTGCTTTGATCATCAACCACACGGCCTGCTTTTCAACAAAAGCCTTGATCAATGCATCTTAGCATGCCACATTGTCAGTCCATACTATACCATTGATTTCTGCCAATATATAACCTCTAAGCTCATATGTCTCAGAGAAGGGTGTTAACCACCAAGCAGATATGTATTAACAGAGATCAACGAATGTAGTATAAAGGACTACAACGTCAGACATACATTCCATTTATAAACTTATGCTCTGGGTCTGAGCGAAAGTCAAATCCGTACAAATCAACACTACGTCCGGATAACTACCATCTTAGCCCCGTCTTGGGAGCAAATCAATCCAGGACCTCAACGTTAGTTACCCATTCGATGTGAAGATCGTCGGTCTTCAATCGCCGTCTTCAACTCTTAGATTTAAAACGTCGTATATAATCATTTGAAATGAGATTGAACTCGGTCTTCTCAAATGATTCTCGCATATATATATATATATATATAATTTGAAAACATTTCATATCGTTATTAATATTTGATAACGACCTATTGCTATTTTTTATTTATATAAAAATAGCTCGAATAAATTTAACGACGCTTCGGGTCAATAGGCGACCCTGGCGCTGTTTTCAACCAAATTTGACTTATGCATATCTAACCGTTGGATTTTGATGAAATTTATATCATTGGAAAGATTTTCCCAAAGCGGTCCTAACGGTTCCAGTTTTGGGAAAATCCGATGGTCGGATCTTTCGGTATAACTAGATTGTCGATACGCGAACTGTCGCGCGCGTGTCATTAAGTTTATAATTTATATATATATATATATATATATATATATATATATAAAAATATAAATCATTTGGCGATTTTAATTATAAAAATTTATTCTTTTTATCGCATCTAAAATGATGATAAAATATCACTTGTTTTATTTTACTACTTTTTTGTTTTATTTACACTAACTGTAAATAAATTATAATTTATATATCCTTTCATTTTATTTACACTAAGTGTAAATAAATTGTATTCTTTTTCCTATTTATTTACCTAATTGTAAATAAACGTTTTCTATTCTTTTCCTTATTTATTTACCTAAGTGTAAATAAATATTTCTCCTTTCCTTATTTATTTACCTAAATGTAAATAAATGTTTTCAATTGCTCTTTCCTTATTTATTTACACTATTTGTAAATAAATGTTTTTACTATTCTTTTATCTTATTTATTTACCTAAATGTAAATAAATGTTTACTTCCACTTTTCTATATTTATTCACATTAATTGTAAATAAATATATCTAATTTCTTTTTCTTATTTATTTACACTATTTGTAAATAAATGTTTTTATTTTATTTTTCCTATTTATTTACCTAAGTGTAAATAAATATATTCTTATCCTTTTGTTATTTATTTACCTAAATATAAATAAATGGTTTCATCTTCTTTTTCCTCCTTATTTACACTATTTGTAAATAAAGAGTTTTAATTTCTTGTTCTTATTTATTTACTTAATTCCTCTCCAATCTAATTAAAGTTTTAATTAAAACCTTATTTCGTTTTAACTTTCCAAAGTCATTATCCAATAATTAATCAAAAATTAGGAAATTAATCCCCTCATTAATCCGGGTTAAAGAATAAATGTTATTTAAAACATAATTCACGATAAACCCAAATTCAAATTTCATTGTAAATCCGTAGTTATAATAAAACCATTTTTTAATTCCTTTTATTTATTTTAAAATAAATAAACCATTTATTCTGATCAAAATATCATTTCTCATATTAAAACATTATTTTCAAAATATTAATTTTGAAATTAACTCTTTTAATATTCATTATAAAATGGATAGTATAAGTTAATAAACTTATTCAGGTTAAAATGATGTTTCTATTTAAAATGGATTAAATAATCCAATTCGTTATATAATCCATTTATGTTTTATAATGGGCCAGACTTCTCACATTAGGCCTACAACTTGTGGATGCTGGATATGCCGGTTGGGTCCGGGCAGACTTATTCCACAGTTGGGCTTAACCTCGAGTCAAAACCCAAATTGTATTCGTGTACTTGGACCTCTCACATTAGGCCCAACATTTATGGCTGCTGGATATGCCGGTTGGTTCCGGGAAGACTTCCGCCATAAACGTGACCTAACCTCGTGTCCAAATACAATTTATAATTTATAATTATAATTGTTTCTTAAAAATCTTATTTTTAAAAATATTTCATATTTTAAAACCTCTAAAATATCATTCATTCCTTGAAATACTCTTTATATAAATTCTTATCTTTCCATTTCAATACACATTAATTTTTCCCTATTATTATAATACTATAATAATAATCACTTCAAAAATCGTTTTAATTGTTATATTAAAAACCTACCATTCCAACATTAAATCAATCATTAATGTCAAGTATTGAAATCCATCTCCTAAATTTAATGTTAACATAAAACAGAATCTTTCAGTTTCAAATTCTCCTTATAGTTGGAATGTCTAGAAATTTGTTTTATGACTTTCCAAATAAACAAGGATATGTCCTCCTTAATTTAAGCGTCCATTAATTCTATTAATTGAGTAATCAATGGAATTTATTTCTTTCATTCCAAACTTTTATTTTATACTTTTTAAATAGTAAAATACATAACTCCTTAATCCAATTTCCTAACCTAAAAATATACAATTTACTTAATCCAGTTCTATAACATAAAAATGTATAATTTACTCATCTCATTTTTACAACACGAAAATGTACTTTTTCCTTATCACCCTTTTGTAACATAGAAATGTATAATTTCCTCTTAATCCATTTTATTGCATAAAAATGTGATTTTAACTAATTTATCTTTTATACACAAAAATGTACTTTTAAATTAGTTTACTCTTTTCACATGAAAATGTGCTATTTATCTAAGTGAAATATAAATAAGGATTATCACAAATTCTGTCATGTCAATTTGGTGACAAATATGATAACCAAAATGATGGTTTTTGTCTAACCATCCATTTACCTAACGTCGTAACGTTAATGTCAAAATGCGAAAATATGGGCTTTTGTCTAACCCCTTCTATGTACCCAACGACGAATATTTCAATGTCACACACATACAATACAACATAGGGGTGTATAATTTTGAAGAATCTAAATAAAAGTTCCCCTCTTTACTTTATTTTATAAATAAATAAAAATAAAGATTAAAACTCACATTTTATTTCATAAATGAAAATAAAGATTAAACTTGCATTTGATTATGTAAACAAAAGGAAGGTACAAATTTGTCTTTTGTTTTGTAAAACAAAAATAAATAAATAAAATAAAGATAAGAACTTGTTACTTATTTTGTAAACAAAAATAAAGATAAAAACTTACATTTTATTATGTTAACAAAATTAAAAAAAAAGAAACTTGCTTTTTATTATATTAACAAAATAAAGGATAAAAATTGGCATTTTATTATGTAAACAAAAATAAAGATTAAAGCTCGCATTTTATTTTATAAATAAAAATAAATATTAAACTTGCATTTTATTGTATAAACAGAATAAAGGTAAAAATGTGTCTTTTATGTTAATATTTATTTTTAGAAGAAATGTACTTTTTGTCCTAATCTTCTTTCATGTAAACCAAATATGAGTTTGTTTAACTCTTCGATGTAAACAAAATATGAGTTTTGTTTATTTCTAATATAACTTCATTAACAAAGTATGCTAATTCTGTCTAATATGTCTCCATTAATACAATATGTTAATTTTGTCTAATATAATTTCATCAACAAAATATGTTGATTTTGTTTAATATAATGTCATTGACCAAAATATGTTAAATTTGTTCTAATTAACAAAAAGTGTTACTTTGGTTCCTTTTAACAAAATGCTACTTTGTTTACAAGATTTAATGTTAAAACTTTGTCCTTTTTATTTACCAAAGAAATGTAAATAAAAGAATATGCCTTTTACATTAGTTATTTTATTTACAAAAGAGTTGTAAATAAATAAAACATGCCTTCTATATTTGTTCTTTTATTAACAAAAGAAATGTACATAAACAATCGCAGTACAACACATAACCATTTACCACATCAATAATCGCAATACAACACAGCACAAATCAGATCAACATGCAAATAATCATTCAACATTGATAAAATAATTATTTAAATTAATTAGATAATTAAATAAGAGATTCTCACCATGTTTGGTTTTCAGAAGTCAATCGCATTCAAAATTGCTGAATTTTCAAAGGGCTCGGTTTACGCTCTAGTTGGTGTCATGTTGTAGATCTCGTCAATTCGATTCTAACGAACATTACTAATCCTCCTTCTACATCGATCTGTAAATCCCATTGCCGCCGCCTGTAGAGGAAAACGGCCCATCATTAGGAACCACCACTCCGTCGCCCTCGACGTCGCCTATCACCTGCCGGAGTTTGGAGCAACTCGCGGCCCCCCTCCCTTCCAAAACCAAACCCGAACGCCACTAGTTTGTAGGGGAAAAATCGATCATCACCATGCTCTGTTTCCGATCATGGTCGTTGGGATTATAGAGCTCATGGATCTCTTTGATTTCATGTTTTGATTTGTTGAATTTTGAGAGAAAGATAGAGATTTAAATCAGAGCCTTTCGTGCGTTCATTTTATGGTATGACGGCTGTGTAAGAATGCTAGGATTTGGGTCTGAATATTATAAGGAAAATATATATATATAAAACAAAATGACAAAATTGGATGGTAAATGAATGGAACGTTAGGTGGGCATTTCAAAAAGGAATTGTGGAATAATTGAAACATTTGTGGCATAATTGAAACATGCATGGTGCATGCATTTAAGACTTTTATAATTATCATTTCTCTGTTTAATTTATATATATTTCTTTGCATAGCATACATGCATATGAAAGTAAGAGAGAGAAGAAGATAAAAGAAATAAGGACATGAATGGTTTGCATGCGGCAATCTTTATTATTATTTTTGCAATGAATGACACGTATTGAATAAGATTTCAAATTTTGTTTATTTTATTAAGGAGGAAACCTTCCCTTTTTCTTCTATAATTGCTTTTGGTTACGCATTGAAATGAATAAAACTGGAAACACATGCAAGTTACAAACAATTTAAATGTGGCTGACTGAGGTTGAGTTGGAAATAATTATTTATCATTCAAAATTTAAAAATAAATCACAAAGAGGAAGAGAGAAAGAGAAAAAAAGAAATGAATGCATGATAAATTATTTGATGTAAATTGTTATAAATTTGTGCGTCTTCTTAAATTTCAAAACATTAATATCATAATTGTAGGGAACATAATTAAATTGCACAGAAAAGAATAAGGCAACGAAAATGTCTACAAATATATATAGATAATGTAAGAAAGAATATATGCAGAAGGAAATAATATATATATATATATATATATATCTGTGTGTGTGTGCGTGAAAGGATAGTTTGTATATGACACAAAGAAAAAGGGAAAGGAAATTAAAGGGATGAAGACATAAGAAATGATAACAAGCCAATGCAATAAGATGCATGAATGTAGGTAAGGAAAGGAATTAATAGAATCAAAATTAAGGAAATGAATGAATGTTGCAACCATGAAGAGGGGAGGTCATTGTAAACGAATGCAGCCGTTAATATTTTAAAATTTATTTATGATTGTTACTCTTTGCATAGACAAGCAAAATATTAAAGATGATATATATTTCTCTTACATTGACAACTTATAACATAATGGCATGTTGTCATAATTTATTCCATTTAGAATCTCCATATTATTTAAATCAACTTATCTACATATATTTATAAATCTCATTAACAACATCTTAATTTTAATTTTAATTTTTCTTCTATTATTATTTGACCCTATAATTTAATAGGCTCAATCGACCAATCAATTCCCTACGACTTGTTTATTAAGTCTTAGTATTACTATTATTCCTTAAAAGTGAATAATGCACTTACAAATTTTAATTAACCAAATTAACTAAGTTAATTCTTTCCTAATTTATTTCTTTTTGTTTGTATGTGTTTTTTTTTTTCACATTCCTTCATTCCTTTAAAAAGGGAAAATTTTCAAAAGCTAATTGATACTCTTTTCATGAATTATGCTATAGAAATTTCAAACATGATACCATATGCTAATAATCCAATCAATATTGCTACTCAAATTACAATAAAAATTGTTATCCCTTATAAGTTTACTATTCCATTTATTATCAATTGTTCGTAGCTAATCATTACAATTATACATACAATTTGATACTAAATTCAATTGTAATAAATCACAATTTATCTAACTACGAATAGTTGTTTAATAGAAATAATTTTGAAATCATTCATAAATAATATCTTAATTTAAATTAAAAAAAAAAGTTTTTCCATCATTATTATTAAAATTCATTAAAATTTCTAAAATAAAAATTTTAAATTAGCCCCAAAATTCCGGGTTGTTACAGTCGCCCCCACTTAAAAATCTTTTCGTCCTCGAAAAGGAATGAAGCTAAAGTTGTTTAATTTTCCTACTCAATTTTTCATTCTTTAATTGATTTCCATAATATTATTAGTTGATTAACTTCCGAATATATATCTTTTATATATTCAAAATCATATTTTCTAAAATAGATTATAATTACAAATACGTATATTATAAGCTTGTTACTCTCAACTCATTCTAGGGCATTACTAACCCCATCTCTAATGAGTTTTCTCATTCTAGGATACTGCTGATCCTATCTCTAATGAGTATTCTTATTGGATATTACTAATCCAATCTCTGATGAGTCTTTTGTTCAGTTCTAACGAGTTGTACCCCCAAAGATTTGAGCTAACCAGAGCTCTGATACCACCTGTAAAGACCCGGAAATTCCCGCCCTTTGAATCGACCATAAACCACACAGGTCTGACCCAAAGGTTGGAAATCTTCGAATACTTTAACTTTGGGAATACAAAACATCAGAACAATAACAGCAGACTTTTATTACATTATAATAATGTTACATCAGAGTACAGAATATATATCAGAGTACAAATAAAGTAAACTACAGCGGAAGATAAACTATAACAGATTTAATACATTAAACAGCGGAAGACTTCTAAGCTCTGGACACAGCTTTAGGCTTCGATCCAGGACCCTGCTAAAGAGAGAGATATCTGCAAAAAGCTACTCGACTGCCCGTGTGGAAAAGAGGGCACCCGAGTTTGCAAAGTGAAACAAACTACGAGTCAGTCATGGGACTGGTGTGAGAATTCTAAACTAATTTAACTAATAAGACAAATCCAAGGACCACGCCGCTAATGCGGAACGGGCTTTATTCCAATGGATTGTCGGTGCATAAACCAAAGTAAATCGAGAAATAACGCAATGTCTTTTTGGAAAAATGAAACCATTATAAGACCCAGGTCCCATCACACAATGCAACGCACACCAGAGGATAGGGTTTTACCTTATAATGGTCAAAAGATGCTTGATACGTATAAAACGGATTTGATATTATTATTAGTGTATATATGTTTTAATAAAAAGATTTGAATCATAAGTATCAATCCTAGACGGCATGGTTACCATATAGCATGTCGCCAATACTAGTTCTACAATCAAAACCGCAAGGTCGTATTGGAAATTTGGATTCCATCATGAGTCGAGGCTAGGGGCAAGATCCTCTCCGATTCGAGACACTCTAGCAAATGCCTCAGGATTCCCCGCAGTGAACCCTTGGAAGCGGTAGGGCCGGTCCCCGCCTATGGGCAGTGGATTAGTTATGCCTGAACACACGTTCCCCGGTCCCTTTGGACCTACAGTATGACCACCAACGGCCTATAAAAATAACGAGGCGCCTCAAAATCCATCATCCACATAAGTAAAATGTCAGGGCTGGCAGGTCGCTGACACCACTCTAGCTAGAAAGAAACGTGTGCACTCCCTACGGTCCATATCCCGTTTTTGACTCATACCGGGGTGTGAGGCTCGCGAAGTCACGCTATACACAAAGCTATGCCTAAACAGGCCGTGCTTTGATCATCAACCACAAGGCCTGCTTTTCAACAAAAGCCTTGATCAATGCATCTTAGCATGCCACATTGTCAGTCCATACTATACCATTGATTTCTGCCAATATATAACCTCTAAGCTCATATGTCTCAGAGAAGGGTGTTAACCACCAAGCAGATATGTATTAACAGAGATCAACGAATGTAGTATAAAGGACTACAACGTCAGACATACATTCCATTTATAAACTTATGCTCTGGGTCTGAGCGAAAGTCAAATCCGTACAAATCAACACTACGTCCGGATAACTACCATCTTAGCCCCGTCTTGGGAGCAAATCAATCCAGGACCTCAACGTTAGTTACCCATTCGATGTGAAGATCGTCGGTCTTCAATCGCCGTCTTCAACTCTTAGATTTAAAACGTCGTATATAATCATTTGAAATGAGATTGAACTCGGTCTTCTCAAATGATTCTCGCATATATATATATATATAATTTGAAAACATTTCATATCGTTATTAATATTTGATAACGACCTATTGCTATTTTTTATTTATATAAAAATAGCTCGAATAAATTTAACGACGCTTCGGGTCAATATGCGACCCTGGCGCTGTTTTCAACCAAATTTGACTTATGCATATCTAACCGTTGGATTTTGATGAAATTTATATCATTGGAAAGATTTTCCCAAAGCGGTCCTAACGGTTCCAGTTTTGGGAAAATCCGATGGTCGGATCTTTCGGTATAACTAGATTGTCGATACGCGAACTGTCGCGCGCGTGTCATTAAGTTTATAATTTATATTTATATATATATATATATAAATATAAATCATTTGGCGATTTTAATTATAAAAATTTATTCTTTTTATCGCATCTAAAATGATGATAAAATATCACTTGTTTTATTTTACTACTTTTTTGTTTTATTTACACTAACTGTAAATAAATTATAATTTATATATCCTTTCATTTTATTTACACTAAGTGTAAATAAATTGTATTCTTTTTCCTATTTATTTACCTAATTGTAAATAAACGTTTTCTATTCTTTTCCTTATTTATTTACCTAAGTGTAAATAAATATTTCTCCTTTCCTTATTTATTTACCTAAATGTAAATAAATGTTTTCAATTGCTCTTTCCTTATTTATTTACACTATTTGTAAATAAATGTTTTTACTATTCTTTTATCTTATTTATTTACCTAAATGTAAATAAATGTTTACTTCCACTTTTCTATATTTATTCACATTAATTGTAAATAAATATATCTAATTTCTTTTTCTTATTTATTTACACTATTTGTAAATAAATGTTTTTATTTTATTTTTCCTATTTATTTACCTAAGTGTAAATAAATATATTCTTATCCTTTTGTTATTTATTTACCTAAATATAAATAAATGGTTTCATCTTCTTTTTCCTCCTTATTTACACTATTTGTAAATAAAGAGTTTTAATTTCTTGTTCTTATTTATTTACTTAATTCCTCTCCAATCTAATTAAAGTTTTAATTAAAACCTTATTTCGTTTTAACTTTCCAAAGTCATTATCCAATAATTAATCAAAAATTAGGAAATTAATCCCCTCATTAATCCGGGTTAAAGAATAAATGTTATTTAAAACATAATTCACGATAAACCCAAATTCAAATTTCATTGTAAATCCGTAGTTATAATAAAACCATTTTTTAATTCC
Source organism: Allium sativum (assembly GCA_030737875.1). NCBI lineage: Eukaryota > Viridiplantae > Streptophyta > Magnoliopsida > Asparagales > Amaryllidaceae > Allium > Allium sativum. The sequence goes on along the minus strand of CM060924.1, from coordinate 956,243,804 downwards.
TTTTATTTATTTTAAAATAAATAAACCATTTATTCTGATCAAAATATCATTTCTCATATTAAAACATTATTTTCAAAATATTAATTTTGAAATTAACTCTTTTAATATTCATTATAAAATGGATAGTATAAGTTAATAAACTTATTCAGGTTAAAATGATGTTTCTATTTAAAATGGATTAAATAATCCAATTCGTTATATAATCCATTTATGTTTTATAATGGGCCAGACTTCTCACATTAGGCCTACAACTTGTGGATGCTGGATATGCCGGTTGGGTCCGGGCAGACTTATTCCACAGTTGGGCTTAACCTCGAGTCAAAACCCAAATTGTATTCGTGTACTTGGACCTCTCACATTAGGCCCAACATTTATGGCTGCTGGATATGCCGGTTGGTTCCGGGCAGACTTCCGCCATAAACGTGACCTAACCTCGTGTCCAAATACAATTTATAATTTATAATTATAATTGTTTCTTAAAAATCTTATTTTTAAAAATATTTCATATTTTAAAACCTCTAAAATATCATTCATTCCTTGAAATACTCTTTATATAAATTCTTATCTTTCCATTTCAATACACATTAATTTTTCCCTATTATTATAATACTATAATAATAATCACTTCAAAAATCGTTTTAATTGTTATATTAAAAACCTACCATTCCAACATTAAATCAATCATTAATGTCAAGTATTGAAATCCATCTCCTAAATTTAATGTTAACATAAAACAGAATCTTTCAGTTTCAAATTCTCCTTATAGTTGGAATGTCTAGAAATTTGTTTTATGACTTTCCAAATAAACAAGGATATGTCCTCCTTAATTTAAGCGTCCATTAAATGGCGCGGTAGTTCGATAATTCGATTTCAAACTTCAATTGAATGTACCGGGTGCAAAATAAACCGGATTTTAGTGAAACCAAAAATAACGGGATCTATTTGTGAATATCTTTCCAACGAATCCGAAAAATTGAGATTTCATAGCGGGAATCAGAAGATATGTCCAGTTGAAAATTCTGAATAGTCGCTATGGAGTTCAGGCCCTTAAAAATGGGAATTTTGCAAATGACCTCGGAATTCGACGAAACCACTTTTGTTGGATCCGTGATGTCAAATTATTGTTAGGTTTTAAATTTCATAATTTTTCGAATCAATATGTGAGCGTGGCAAAGAAAAACGCGTTTGACCAGTTTTAGTTGATTTTAATCGACTGGAAATTGGCCATTTTTCCAACGGTCTCAGAATTCGACGAAACTAGTTTTGTTAGGACCGTATCGTCAATACGAAGCTAGAAAATATTTTTCTGGAATTTTTCTAGTTAGTATGTGACCCCTGTAATATGAAATGTACGTTTAAAATCCAATATAGTGATTTAAATGTAAATTTGACGAAAATGGATTGTAACGATCGAATCAGCCTACGATACATATCCCATTGTGTTCGGAATGGGGGTAAAACGCTATGAACGACAGGCGGTGGGCCTCGTTTAGAGGTCAAATGAAAAAGTACCTTTTTGAAATATAAATAAATTAAAATCTCTCTCCTCTCCTTATATTCCCCCCCCCCCCCCCCCGTTTTCTTCAAATCAGAAATCAAAACGAAAAAAAAAATAAAAAAAAGGAGAGAAGGGGGGATCGCGACCGCCCCCCTCCCCCCCGATGAGCTCGCCGCCGCCGCTCGGGGCAGGGCGCCCCGCCTCCATCCGTTTCCCTCTCCTCTTCTTCCCCCTAGCTCCTCCTCTCTCGCCTTCATATCCTCCTTCTTCTTCTGCATAAAACCGCCGCCCCCCTAAACCCTAAGCCGCCGCACCCCCTCCCTCCTGAAACCCTGCGCCGCCCCCTACTACCACCAGCACCCCCTCCTGCCGACGTCCAGCACCTCCTTCGACCAAATCGGTGAGCTTCCCCCTTTCTTTCTTCTATTTTATTTATTGTTCCATGTTTTTTTAACTGAAATTAGCTAATGATTTTTGAATTAACAAATGTATGATTTTTAATTTGAACAAAGACATGATTTTTATATAGTGGCGAATATAAAGATTTGATTTTTATATTATAGAGAGTTCAAAATATAATTTTTATCGCATGTAAAGGTTGAAAATATAATTTTCATATTATATAGATAATAAAAATGTGATCTTTATATGGTAGGATATAAAAAGACGATATTTTTATGTAGTGAAAGACGACATTTTTAAAGTAGGAAAAGGCGAAATCTTTATAATTGAAAAGGCGAAATTTTTATCTATATAGTAACGATGAAAAAATAGAATTTTTATCTATATAGTAGCGGTGTAAAAATAATTTTTTTATCTATATAGTAGCGGTGTAAAAATAAATTTTTTATCTATATAGTAGCGGTGTAAAAATAGAATTTTTATCTGTATAGTAACAATGAAAAAATAGAATTTTTATCTATATAGTAACGATGAAAAAATAGAATTTTTATCTATATAGTAGCGGTGTAAAAATAGAATTTTTATCTATATTGTACCGGTGTAAAAATAGAATTTTTATCTATATAGTAACGATGAAAAAATAGAATTTTTATCTATATAGTAGCGGTGTAAAAATAGAATTTTTATCTATATAGTAGCGGTGTAAAAATAGAATTTTTATCTATATAGTAGCAGTGTAAAAATGCGATTTTTAGATATTAAATAGCGAAGTAAAAATGCGATTTTTATATATTGAATAGCGAAGTAAAAATTCGATTTTTATATATTGAATAGCGAAGTAAAAATTCGATTTTGATATATGTAGTGAATACGGATGACGAAAGTGACGAAAGAAGAAACAGCGGAGATTTTCTACATATGAAGAATCGAGACGTTTGGATATGCTATCGGTGAGAACTTCTCACTCTAAACTTCTTTTTCGAGTTATATATATATACTAGGATGCAGACGGTGCTTAGCAGCACCCGACACCCGTCGTCCACAGACCATGGATGGCTTGTTTGTTTGATTGATGTGTTGTGAAATTAGTTTGTGTTGTTGATGTGAAATCGACAATAAAATGTAATGTGTTGAAATAAATTAATTGTCGTTAAAAATATAACTTTTAACGTAAATGTGAGTAAATAAATATTGATAAACAAATCGGCCGATTTGTTTATATACACTGATTTGACTGATATTGATTGGGATGATAAATTTTACACATCGCCCAACTGCACGAATAAAAATATGTGTTTGTTGATTTGAAACCCCACACGGGTGTTGGGATGATTTTTGGCGTACACTAATCCCAATTATTTAATTGTATGTCGATCGATTGGTCGACAGACTGTGTAAGCGTTGATTATTTATATTTGATGCTTATGCAGTTGTGTGGTGCACTTTGGATGATGGTTGATTGGTTATCGTTGCTATTATATACATGTGTTGTATGGAATCCATATAATTAACATTATATGGTGATTGATTGGGCCTCATTCTAATCGGGGAAATAATGAATATTATAAAATAAGATTCATGTGTTGACAGTACTCATTTGTTGAGATTAGTCAAGTGTTGAAAGAAATATAGATTCATGTGTTGAATAGAATAAATATTCATTTGTTGAATAGAATAAAGAAGTTTTTGAAAAATATAAAGCCGTGTTGATTAGAGATGCGTTATTTTGACGCGAACGATATTTATATCGATTTTATTCGTTTTATAATGAATATTGAAAAGTGATTTCAAAATTTAATATTTTGAAATGAAATTCAAATTAAATTAGATAAAAATTCAAATTGAAATTTTATTGAATCAATTTGAAATGAATTTGAATCGAATAGAAAATGAATTTGATTCGAATTGAATAGAAAGTGAATTTGAATTCGAATTGAATAGAAATGAATTCAAATTGAATTAAATTGAAATTGAATTAAAAACGAATTGAAATCGTTTTGAATGAAATTTAAAACGAACTGAAATTGAATTGAAATCAATTTGAAATGAATTCGAATTGAATTAAATAGAAGGTAAATTCAAATTGAATTGAAATGAATTAGAATTAGAATTGAATTGAAACGAATTGGAATTCGAATTAAATAAAATTGAAATGAATTCGAATTGAATTGAAATCAAATCGATTGAAATTGTTTTTGAAACGAATTTAGAACTATTTATAAAATTCGTTTTAAAAAGGAAATCGACGAAATATATATAATATATATTATATATATAATGGCCTGAATAGAACGCGTCGCGCCGCGGCAGTTCGTGAATTTTGACCATTGACTTCGAATTGATGTTGCGAGAGATCCGACCGTCGGATTCTCCTAAAACCGGAACCGTTGGGTTCGTATCGAAAAGAGCTTTCCAATGAATATTAGAAATTTGAAATCTAACGGTTGGATTTGGAATTATGTCCAAATCAAATTGGGAAAAGGTCGTTGTAAGTGCAGTTCGATGGCCGTTGATGGAAATCGACTGTACGGGCCTTGATAAAATTATTAAAAATATCAATAATTTGTGTAAAATCATAACATGTGAATTGGAAAGAACTAGGATGAAAAATTCCACATTTGAAAAGATAAAAATAGATTTTTATCAAAATGAACTAGTTTTGAACTATAAATAAAATCAATTTATTTTTGAAATAAACAAATTGAATTTGAAAGTGATTTTAAAAATAATCAATATTCCCAATACGTGGATTGGACTGGAGTTGAATCGAAATTATCTTCGGAATATTTCGATGTTGGATTTCGTGACTATACAGATATTGTTATGGGAATTTGAAAGATATATTTTATATCGTTATTTCCAACACGATATTTGTTGGTTTCAGAATTTGATATTGAATATAAGACGGTATATTTTCTATTCAGAGCCTTGTATTTAATATCAAATGTGATTTGGGTTTATCGTGAATCGTGTTTTAGATGACATTGGTTCTTTAACCCAGTTAAAGGCAAGATGTTGATTTTTGAAAAGATTAAAACTAAGTGGAGTTTTAATGAATCTTTAATTAGATTAAAATGTGAATTGATAATTTAAATTATCAAATCTGAAAATTGATCGAGAGTGGAGTATCACCAGTTTTGCTCCAAAGCAATAGTTAAATCTTTAATTAGATTTGAACGTGAAATGGTAATTAATTTTACCGATAACACCGTGGTGTTAGGTATGGAGTATTACCAGTTTTGCTCCATGGGATGAATAGGTTGGGATTGAGAAATAAAATAAATAATTACTTCGGTGTGGTTCGCTAATCCCGACTAGTTTGGAAAACCATGATATGGTTTGAAATGATATCCAAAGGAAGAATAAAGAATAAATTTAGAAGAATTTATCTTGGATAAAATTAATGGGAACCTTTCCCTAAGAATGTGATTTTGTGAATAAAAGAATATTCTGAATTGGAATGAGGCGTTTGTTGTGTTTGTGTAACATTTGTTTATCATATACGTGGGTTATTCAGAAAGGCCGGATTTATACCCAATCTGAATAACCGATTGGACGAGATGTCGAAGATGAAGACGGTGGTTCAAGACCGGAAGTCTTCACATCATTTGGGTGATTACTGATGATCTCGATTGGGCTGTACACCCAAGATGAGGGAAACAGTTGGTGATCGTCCAGACGTACTTAGAGATGGATGGATATGCAAGGAAAGTGCCTCCGGTTTCGTTTAGGCCCAGAGCGAACTTGTAAATGGATTGTGTGTCTGACATTGGATTTTATTCTGTGTTGGTTGATCTCTATTAAATATACATCTGTTTGGTGGCGGAGAATTTATTCTCTTGCTTAACGCCCTTCTCTGAGACGTACGAGCTCAGAGGTTGTATATCGATGGACATCAGTCGCATGGAGTGAATTGCCAGTGTGGCACGCATAAGTGGAAATTGATCAAGGCTTCTGTTGAAAAGCAAAGTCTTGTGGTTGATGATCAAAGCACGGCATGTGTGGCGTAGCTTTGTGTACAGTGTGAATTCGCGAGCCTCACACCTCGGTATGAGTCAAAAACGGGAGACGGATCGCTGGGAGAGCACGACGTTTCTTTCTAGCTAGGGTGGTGTCAATGACCTACCAGCCCTGACATTTATATACTTTTCACCTGTGTGGTTGTTGGAATGCGAGGCGCCTCGGATATAGGTCTGTAAGGACCGGGAAACGTGTGTTCAGGAATAACTAATCCTCAAAAGTAAGAGAGGACCGGCCCAGCCGATTCCAAGGATCAAAGTGGGGTCCTGGGACATTTGCTAAAGTGACTCGAACGCGGAGAGGAGCTTGCCCCTTGCCTCGACTCATGACGGAAATCCAATTTCCAATACGTGATATTGCGGTTTTAATTGTAGAACTAGTATGGCGACATGATATATGGTACCCATGCCGTCTATGATTGATATTTATGATTGAAAATGTTTTGACACTATACACCTATGATAGTATCAAATGATTTGTTTTAAACGTATCAAGAATTATTTGGCTATTATAAGGGAAAACCCTATCCTCCGGCTTGCGTTGCATTGTGTGATGGGACCTGGGTCTTATAATATCTTCATTTTTCCAAAAAGCATTGCGCTGTTTTGTTATATGCACTAGTATTCTTGGGAGGAAACCCATTCCGTGTTATACGGCGTGGTCCCTTGAATTACTATCTTTAAAGTAAAGTTTTAAATAACTGTTTTAGTTCTCACACCAGTCACCTGACTGACCTGGAGTTTATTGTTTTAACCTAAACTCTGGGTGCCCCTATTTTCCACACGGGCAGCTAGTAGTTTTGGTTTTGCAGATTTATATTCACATGATCCTGATTTACAGCTGGAACGATGCTCGGAAAGCTCTGTATCCGTGTATCACTTTCAGTTGTGTTTTGTATATTTTTCCGCTGCTATGTAATTTATTGTAATCTCTGATGTTTATCGAATGTAATTTATTCATTTATACTCTGTATATTCTTGTATCTGATGGAATTGTTGTAATAACAATGAAACGTTCTTCCGTCTGCATTCCGATGTGTGTTGTCCTCAAAGTATCCGCTCTTTCCTTCACGGGGAAGTTACGGGTTCTCACAACATGTATATGCATGCAATTGCGACCAATTTTCAATACAATTCACTATTTGATACAATTAGGCATAATGGTTCAAAATTATCAAACAAATAAACGAACAACACAACCATCAATCAATTAGTTGATTATCGTTTCAAATTCATAATTTTGATATATATGCAAAAATCAAGTTTTTGATGTCAATTCACATCAATGTACTCTAGCTATATTTTGGTTCTCACACCAGTCTAATGGAAATATATAGAAATCACACCTTCGAAACATGAACATAAATATTGATGATGCCATGGTCATTATCAACATCATCTCCGGGCGACTAGAGCGTGATTCTATATCTACCCAGTATATTAAAACTTCGAATATACGTTCATGACGCGTATATGCAAAACCTTTATATACTCGATTGTCCAAATTCAAAATAAATAAATATTCAAATACGTATAAAACGATTTAAATTTCAAAACAAAATTGTTTCCATTTGAAAAATATACTCTTCACACTCGTTCTAGGATACTACTGATCCTATCTCTAACGAGTTATTCTAATTGGACATTACTAATCCAATATCTGATGAATTCTTTCATATGGTTCAAATGTGTCTTGTTCTCGAGCTCTGTAAACCAAAGCTCTGATACCAACTGTACGGACCCTAACTTCCCCGTGAAGGAAAGAGCGGATACTTTGAGAACAACACACAAAGAACGCAGACAGAAGAACATTTCATTGTATATTACAACAATTCCATCAGATACAAGAATATACAGAGTATAAATGAATAAAATACATTCGATGAATATCAGAGATTACAATAAATTACATAGCAGCGTAAAAATATACAAAACACAACTGAAAGTGATACACGGATACAGAGCTTTCCGAGCATCGTTCCAGTTGTAAATCAGGTTCCTATGAATATAAATCTGCAAAACCGAAACTACTAGCTCCCCGTATGGAAAATAGGGGCACCCAAAGTTTAGGTTAAAACAATAAACTCCAGGTCAGTCATGGGACAGGTGTGAGAACTAAAACAGTTATTTAAAACTTTACTTTAAGAGAGAGTAATTCAAGGGACCACGCCGTATAACATGGAACGGGTTTCCTCCCAAGAACACTAGTGCACATATCAAAACAGCGCAATGCTTTTTGGAAAAATGAAGCTATTATAAGACCTAGGTCCCATCACACAATGCAACGCAAGCCGGAGGATAGGGTTTTCCCTTATAATAGCCAAACATGCTTGGTACGTTTAAAACAAATCATTTGATACTATTATAAGTGTATAGTGTCAAAACAATTTCAATCATAAATATCAATCATAGACGGCATTGGTACAATATATCATGTCGCCATACTAGTTCTACAATTAAAACCGCAATATCACGTATTGGAAATTGGATTTCCGTCATGAGTCGAGGCAAGGGGCAAGCTCCTCTCCGTTCGAGACACTCTAGCAAATGTCTCAGTACCCCACTTTGATCCTTGGAATCGGCTGGGCCCGTCCTCTCTTACTTTTGAGGATTGGCAATTCCTGAACACACGTTTCCCGGTCCTTACAGACCTATATCCGAGGCACCTCGCATTCCAACAACCACACAGGTGAAAAGTATATAAATGTCAGGCCTGGTAGGTCAGTGACACCACCCTAGCTAGAAAGAAACGTCGTGCTCTCCCAGCGGTCCATCTCCCGTTTTTTACTCATACCGAGGTGTGAGGCTCGCGAATTCACGTTATACACAAAGCTACGCCACACAGGCTGTGCCCTGATCATTAACCACAAGACTTCGCTTTTCAACAGAAGCCTTGATCAATTGCCACTTACGCGTGCCACACTGGCAATTCACTCCATGCGACTGATGTCCATCGATATACAACCTCTGAGCTCGTACGTCTCAGAGAAGGGCGTTAAGCAAGAGAATAAATTCTCCGCCGCCAAACAAATGTATATTTAATAGAGGTCAATCAACAAAGAATAAAATCCAATGTCAGACACACAATCCATTTACAAGTTCGCTCTGGGTCTGAACGAAACTGGAGGCACTTTCCTCGCATATCCATCGATCTGCAGGTACGTCTGGACGATCACCAACTGTTTTTCTCGTCTTGGGTGTACAACCCAATCAAGATCATCAGTAATCACCCAAACGATGTGAAGACTTCCGGTCTTCAACCACCGTCTTCATCTTCGACATCTCGTCGAATCGGTTATTCAGAATGGGTATAAACCCGGCCTTTCTGAATAACCCACGTATATGATAAACAAATGTTACACAAACACAACAAACGCCTCATTCCAATTCAGAATATTCTTTTATTCACTAAATCACATTCTTAGGGAAGGGTTCCCATTAATTCTATCAAAGATAAATTCTTCCAAATTGATACTTTAATCTTCCTTTGGATATCATATCAAACCATATTATGGTTTTTCAAACTATTCGGGATTAGCGAACCACACCGAAGTAATTGTTTATTTTATTTCTCAATCCCAACCTATTCATCCCATGGAGCAAAACTGGTGATACTCCATATCTAACACCACGGTGCTATCGGTAAAATTAATTACCATTTCACGTTCAAATCTAATTAAAGATTTAACTATCGCTTTGGAGCAAAACTGGTGGTACTCCATTCTTGATCACTTTTCAGATTTGATAATTTAAATTATCAATTCACATTTCAATCTAATTAAAGATTCATTAAAACTCCCCTTAGTTTTAATCTTCTTAAAATCAATATCTTGTCTTTAACTGGGTTAAAGAACCAATGTCACCTAAAACACGGTCCACGATAAACCCAAATCACATTTGATATTAAATACAAGGCTCTGAATAGAAAATATACCGGCATATATTCAATATCAAATTCTGAAACCAACAAATATCGTATTGGAAATAACGATATAAAATATATCTTTCAAATTCCCATAACAATATTTGTATAATCACGAAATCCAACATCGAAATATTCCGAAGATAATTTCGATTCAAATCCAGTCCACTTTATATATATTGGAAATTCTGGTTATTTTCAAAACCAATTCAAATTCAATTTATTTATTTCAAAAATAAATTGATTTTAATTCTAGTTCAAAACTAGTTCATCTCGATAAAAATCCATTTTTATCTTTTCAAATGTAAAGTTTTTCATCCCAGTTCTTTCCAATTCACATATTATGATTTTACACAAATTATAGATATTTTTAATAATTTTATCAAGGCCCGTACAGTTGATTTCCATCAACGGCCATCGAATTGCACTTACAACGACCTTTTCCAAATTTGATTTGGACATAATTCCAAATCCAACCGTTAGATTTCAAATTTTTAATATTCATTGGAAAGCTCTTTTCGATACGAACCCAACGGTTCTGGTTTTAGGAGAATCCGACGGTCGGATCTCCCGTAATGTCCATTCGAAGTCAATGGTCGAAATTCACGAACTGCCGTGGCACGTTCTATTCAGGCCATTAGATATATAATATATATATATATATATTATATTTCGTCGATTTCCTTTTAAAACGTATTTTATAAATCGTTTTAAATTCGTTTTCAAAACCATTTCAACTCTATATTCAATTTCAAATCAAAATTGAATATTTCATATCATTACTATATATATGATAATATTTTCAAAACGTTATATTTTGAAATCACTACCTTTTCTATATTCATTATAAAAACAAATATAATCGATATAAATATCAATCACGTCAAAATAGCGCAACTCTAATCAACACGGCTTTATATATTTCAATAAATTCGTGTTCTATTCAACAAATGAATATTTATTCTATTCAACACATGAATCTATATTTCTTTCAACACATGACTAATCTCAACACATGAGTACTGTCGACGCATGACTATTTTTGTTATGTAAAATATTTTATAAAATTATGGTATCTATCGTTTGATTTTCAATTAGACTCCACCGTGAAGTAGCTTTTAATTTTAAATATGATAAAGATGTAAATTTTATTATTAAAATATTTTACTCAACACATGAATAATTTCAACACATAAATATCATCAACACATGACTATTTTTATATTCAACACATGAATTTTCTTTTATAATATTCATTATTTTCCCGATTGGAATGAGGCCCAATTAATTACCATATAACGTTAATTATATGGATTCCACCCAACACATGTATATAATAGCAACGATAAACAATCAACCATCATCCAAAGTGCACCACACAACTGCATAAGCATCAAATATAAATAATCAACGCTTACACAGTCTGTCGACCAATCGATCGACATACAATTAAATAATTGGGATTAGTGTTCTCAAATATCATCCCAACACCCATGTGGGGTTTCAAATCAACAAACACAGATTTTTATTTGTGCAGTTGGGCGATGTGTAAAATTTATCAACCTAATCAATATCAGTCAAATCAGTGTATATAAACAAATCGGCTGATTTGTTTATAAATATTTATTTATTCACATTCACTATATTCATATTCACGTTAAAAATTATATTTTTAACGATAATTAATTTATTCCAACCATCTACAATTTATTATCGATTTCACATCAACATCACAAACAAATTTCACCACACATCAAACAAGCATACAAGCCATCCATGGTCTGTGGACGACGGGTGTCGGGTGCTGCTAAGCACCGTCTGCATCCTAGTATATATATATAACTAGAAAAAGAAATTTAGAGTGAGAAGTTCTCACCGACTAGCTAATCCAAACGCCTCGACTCTTCTTATGTAGAAGTCATCGCTGTTCTCGCCTTTTGTCACTTTCGTTGCCCGTAGCCACTACATATATAAAAATCACATTTTTATATTGTTGTTATGTATGTAAAAATCATATTTTTATAATCACTCCATATGGATAAAAAATCTATTTTTACATTGCTACTATATACATAAAAATTCTATTTTTACACCGCTACTATATAGATAAAAATTCTATTTTTACACCGCTACTATATAGATAAAAATTCTATTTTTACACCGCTACTATATAGATAAAAATTCTATTTTTATAACGGTGTTCATATAATAAAGATTATATTTTTATCACGCTATTCTCTATATAAAGATTTCGCCTTTTCAAATATAAAGATTTCGCCTTTTCAAAATAAAGATTTCGCCTTTTCAAAATAAAGATTTTGCCTTTTCAAAATAAAGATTTAATTTTTATTTCATTACTATAAAAATCACATTTTTATTTCAACATATATATAATAAAAATTAGATTTTTATTTCGCTATATCTATAATGATGATATTTTTACTATCTTACCTATATAAAAATTATATTTTTACACTTCTACAATATAAAAGATTATATTTTTATACTTCTACAATATAAAAGATTATATTTTTATACTTCTACAATATAAAAGATTATATTTTTATACTTCTACGATATAAAAGATTATATTTTTGTACTTCTACAATATAAAAGATTATATTTTTATACTTCTACAAAAATCAGATTTTGAAAGTGATTAACCTAAACTAAGTATTTAAAATAAAATTAAAATAAAATAGGAAAACTTACAGCGAATTGGAAGAAGGGGGTGGAGATTCGGTGGTCGGACCAGAGGTGGCGGCGGCAGGCGTTCTCTGGTGGTGCGGTTGGTTCTGGCGGGGCAGCGGTTAGGGTTTGGATGGGTTAGGGCTTTGGATGCTCGCGGTTTACAACTGAGAAGGGGGAAGGAGGAGCGAAGGGCAGTGGGGGGGGTCGAGGTGGAGCGCCGGAGGAGCGATGGCCGGTCAGAGCTCGACGATGGCGGTTGCATTCCAGGTGGAGGACAGAGGTCGCGGGTGTGTGAGAGGAGGAGGAGGAAGGAGAAAGAGGAGAAGGGGAGGTGGAGGAAGAGCAGGGACGGAAGGGGGGTGGCGATGGTGCGACGCCACCTGGGGAGGCATCGACGAGAGAGGCTTCGACCATTTTTTTATTTTATTTTCAATTTCGAATTTTGACTGTGAAAGGAGATAAGGGGGGGGGGGGGTTAAGGTGATATAGAAAATTATATATATATTAATTGATTATTTCAAAAAGTTGACTTTTTTATACGACCTCCAAACGGGACCCACCGCCTGTCGTCCATAGCTAATCACCCCCATTCCGAACACAATGGGACATGTATTGTAAGCTGATTCGATTGTTTCGACCAGATTTCGTCAAAATCAACATATACTTCTATATATTGAATTTGAACGTGCATTTCAATTTACCGGGGCCACATACGAACCCGAAAAATTTACAAAAAATATTTTCTAGCTTCGTATTGATGATACGGTCCTAACAAAACAAGTTTCGTCGAATTCTGAGACCTTTTGAAAAAGTACCATTTTCCAGTCGATTAAAATCAACTGAAACTGGTCAAACGCGTTTTCCTTTGCCACGCTCACATATTGAATCGATAAATTATGAAATTTGGAATCTAGCAATAACTTGACATCACGGACCCAACAAAAGTGGTTTCGTCGAAATCCGAGGTCGTTTGCAAAATGGCTATTTTTCAAGGTCTGAATTCCATAGCGACTATTCGGAATTTCAATTGGACATAACTTTTGATCCCCGCTATGAAATTTCGATTTTTCGGATTCGTTGGAAAGATATTCTCAATTAGATTCTATTTTTGGTTTCGCTAAAATCCGGTTTATTTTGCACCCGGTATGTTCAATTAAAGTTTGAAATCGAATTATCGAACTACCACGCCATTTTCAATTCCTTTTATAATTATAAATAATTATTTATATTCTAACGACGACGTATAAAAATATATTCATTCTATTTCTATTCAAATTAAATTTCTCGTCGATATTATTTAAAATAATTCATTTTAAATGTTCAAAATTCGTTAAAATTGCCAAAATAAAATTTTTAAACTGGCTCAGATATTCCGGGTTGTTACACTTTTATACCCATAATATTTTTGGGAAGATCAACTAGTGATTTGATGTGTTTTTTGATATGGCATTCAAAGTTTATGGTGACCAGATGTTCTAAAAAATCATACGTAGCCTTAAGCCTCACAACCGGAAATGACAAAAATCGAACAAGTAGCATGGCTAGTTGATTCATACCCAAGCAGGGTATATTTGTCACTGATCTAGAGAAAATTCATCATGTATTCTTCTTTCATTTCTGTATCTTACGGATTACAGTTGGAAGGCCAACAACCATGGATGACAATTTATTCGGTATACTCAAGTTAAATGAGTGACTGGTCATGTGTGGCCGGGTTGTAAGATGTTCTTGCTGAACCCCAGTGTATCCCCTATAGAGTACACTGATCGGAAGGTGGTCCCATACCTTGTCATAGTTGGAATCCAATCTCCAATAAGCGTCGTGCAGTTTTTTATTTTATACATGTATGTAGAGCGTGAGATGTCAGCATTCTACTATTTGGTTATTTTTTTGATCAGACATTATTATATGTCACTGGATTTTGATATCAAAAATGTTTTGGTTATTGTATAGTAAAAGCCGTCCATGTTTATATGTAAGCTGGTCTTACTATTGCCCTTTCTTTCAAAGGATCTTTAGAGTTAAAAATTATGGTTGGAGTTTACTCATACCAGTCCCAAGACTGACCCAGAGTTTATTTTGTTTGTTTTTCCCTAAACTCTTGGGTGCCCAAATTTGTATGGGAAGCCAAGTGTTTCAGGCTTTTACAGATACACTTGGAGGAGTTTGAAGCAGGAGGCTTCACCGTTAGTTATTTTAGAGTTATTTTCCACTGTATCAAATGTTGTATTGTAGTCTGATAATGGTATGTATATCTGATAAAAAAATGTATATTTAAAGTTATGATATATGATATTATATTTTGTTCGTTCTGCTGTGAGATTCTGATGTTTCCTTTTATTCTATCTTCTATCTGTTTCTATTTCTTTAAACCTAATGACTAGTATTTCTGTGTAATTTGGGTTGGTCGTGGGTTGTTTTATTCATCTCAGATGGTACGGATTTGCGGGCCATCACATTTAGTGTCAGAGTTTAGGTTGAGCGAACATTTAGGCTTTGGTGAGGGCTTACTCATTAAAGATAGGGTCAGTAGTACCCTAGAATGAGTTGAGTGTATATATGATAGAGCATATTTGTAAGTTAATATAAAAATTGTTTTATATTCTGTTGATTGGTTTGTCGAGTCGTTTATGAACTCTGGTCAATACCGTATGATCAACTGTATCGAAAGTGTTTATAAGCACTTAAATAGAGCAATTCAACACAATATTGTTTAAAAAGTGGGATAAACGAAATAATTTTGCCCAAAACTATATTTTGATATAAAAGAATAATTTTCTGAAATTATTATAGTATGTGGATGTGTTGGTTGTTATTATTATAATAAATGTGATCATAAAATTGAAATGGTTATATATAACCAAATAGAACTGGTATATACAAATGAGATGAATTAAAATTGGATTAAAATCACAATTTGGGATTGGAAAATATTTTTCCAATGGATATTAAAATAATATAGCTTTGCTTTGGATGGATTTTTTAATAAAAACCATTTCGAATGGATTTTGAAAGTGATAAAGCACTGAACTCACTTCAGTCGCTGAAAAATAATTCTGATGATGACTGCAGCATCATCGGTGTTCATTTTCAAGTTTCTAAGTGATGAATCGATACCTTTGGGGGGGAAATTCTCAATGGAAATTTGTTTGAAAGGAAACAAGTGTTTTGGAAAATTCATATATTTAAATTTGAGATGGAAATAAATACATGTATATATATATGATTTCTAAAGGACTTCAAATCAAAACCCAGGAATTTGAATTCTAGAATTAAAAATTTGACTTATGCAAGTTAAATAAATAGAATTAGTAAATGTGAAGCTGAAGAATTGATTTGAAATCAATTTAAGATTAACCAAAATATAAGTTATTTATTAAATATATAGAAAGATTTGTCGTTCTCACAAACAAAATTAAACAAACTGATTTAAATCAACTTCAATGAAGTTGAATGCATGTAAATGAAATATGAATTGAATGAGAATAAGTAGGTTGTAGTCATTCGAATTGAATGAATGTAAGTATATATGAATTGTCATATGAATAAAATGACATATATACTAAATATTGGAACTTTTATTAGCATATACATGCTAAATATATATGATATGATTTGTTTGGTATTGAATTCACGTGTTTAATCATTTAAACATATGGAAGTTATTGAACTATACCATGACTTGTTTGGTATTGAATTCACGTGTTTAATCATTTAAATAAATGGAAGTTATTGAACTATCATATTATGAGACTTATGAATTTAAATTAAGTAAGTACATGTACATGGAGCTACCAGGCTTAGTTTTAGGTGCGTGGATTGCAAATATGCTAAGAACGCTTTCTTAATAAACGCTTATTTAAGGTACGCCTATGCAAAAATATCAAATTATGGTATATAAACGTTTTCCGACCATATGGGTCAATGTATACTTTTTTCACTCTTTTGGTATATTGCAAAAGATCCTCCGTACAGGGGAGGCACTGCCAAAAAAATTCCAAAATTAAGAAGTTAGACAAATTTTCAAAAGTTTTGAAATTTTTTGTAAACATAAAAAAGATGATTTTCAATTTGAAGGTTTTTGAATGGGAAATAGAAAATTGAATATTTCCATGAAAACTTAAAGTTGTATGAGACTTGAGTTATAGAATATGAAATACTAAGTTATAATAAAGTGAGCTTTCAAAAGTTAACGGGTCTATAGCATTTCTTCTGCCTTAGTAATTTCGGGGATGAAATTTTTGAAGGGGGAAGGAATGTAACGTCCCGGATTTTTAGCTATTTAATATTAAATATTTAAATTTATTTTGATATTGATTTGGAATAATAAATGGATTTTTAATTTGAATTTATCAAACTAATAATCGATATACGATTTAACTTTGAATATATTGAAATATCGTGATACTGAAAAATGAAATAATTTAATGTTGAGTTAAATCTGAACCAAAACAATCCAGTCGATTAATGTAGATTTATTATCGATAAATTTAATTGTTTGAAATCGATTTATATTTTAATCAACTGAATTTAATTTGAATAGTTAGTTTAGATTGATATCACTTCCGAACGATCGAATGAGACTTCGGAACCAATTCCAGAGTGTTTAGAATAGTGGTTAAACCCTCTAGATACATCAGTTGTGGTGTTTCGATTGGAGTTCAGGACCCCGAAATATATTATTATAAAATTTAAATGGATAAGTAAAAAATGTAATAAAATAAATACACATCAACTTCATCCACCCTAAACCCGCCAGACCTAAGTATTAAATCACGCCACCCTATTCCTTTCCTCGAACCAAAATTTATGTCTTCCCTTTTCAATATCAAGCAAAAATCAAATTTAATGGCCAATACTTCTGTTTCTTTTTGCACTTATATAAATCGTGCCTCGCATTCGTATCCTCGTCATTCCAAAACAGCGAATCAGTTCAAGTTTCATTCATTCTCTTCTTTTCCCCAATAATTCCAAAACCAAGTCGACCTCTGAAAAAAAGGAAAAAAGAAAAGGAATCTGCTCCTTTTAATCATCAAAAATGATTTATATAATAAATCAAAGCTAGCCACTTCATGGTCTGGGTTCTTCAATTGGAAAGAGGGATTGTCAGCACGACTGTGGATTTGCTGAGTTCAAGTCCGAACGGTCGCGCTAGGGCTTAGGTCAAAGGGAGATGTAGGCGTCGTGTTTTAGTTTGGAGTATCGATTTGTGTTTGTAAGGAAGTTTGGCACCCACAATAACTTTTTGGGGAGGCTCGATTTAGGAACTATCGCTACCAGTAGTGGGATAACCGAAGTCACGATGCGGCATTGACCAGGAAGGAGTAAGGCACCCTGTTAACACAAGTAGGAAGTCGCGATAGTCCTGTTTGGTCTTGGCAACAAGGAGGGAAGGTCGCACTGGTGTGGTATGGTGTTATCGATGTTGAGCTGGTGTGCGGTTGGATGTTGAAGTGCTCGAATAAGATGAACTAGGGTACAACATTGGAAATTTAAGGGAATTGGTTCCTGTTACAGCAGATATGTTGCTTCCTTATGAGGATGACTGGACAGTGGTTGAAAAGGAATGAGATGGAGAGTGTTCATGAGTTGTTCGATAAATTGCCGTAGTGGAGTGGACGATATATATGGGCTGATTTCAACTAAATGGATTGATGATTTGGGGTTTGCTTCATTGTTGGTCGAGTTAATTGCAGAGCAATAAGGTATATGTTTTAAATAAATTTTGAAGATACATAGAATTAATTTATTTAATTGTTAAGTTAGTTTAAATTATAAACAGTTTAATCATTAAATAAAATCGATAACCGTAGGTGTTAAATAGATTTGGTCGAGGTGATACATAGCCGTGAAATCTCGAATTAAATAGGATATTTGGCAAAAGGAAAATCGTGGTGAGTAAACTCACTTCTTTGTTCGATTATAATTTATAATGACCGAATTTTTATTTAATACAAATATTTTTATGTTGTTTGTTGGTTGCTTGGTTGCATTGCGGTTCATTGATAAATTGTGGTTATTATACTATATATATTAGTTATTTAGGCTTGATGGTTGTGGCTATTATATATATACTGGATATTTCCCATAGTACCACTAGCGGATGCCTGTAATACCATCAGAGGATGACCCTATCTCCCCACGATATATGAGTGGATGACCTTCTATACCGTGATATCCAGCCTTGAAGCTGGATTGTTATTATTTATGTTGTCTAACATCTGTGAATGTAGGGAAAATAGGTTGGAGGGATCCAACTGGATTCCTCAATTTATTATTGTATGTTTACATATATATATATATATATATATGTGTGTGTGTGTGTGTGTGTGCGCGTGTGTGCGTGTGTGATATGTTGAATTGGATTGAGTTTTTGTATGTAAATGGATGTTTAAATAACACTGGCCCTAGATATTAATATTTAAAATATCATAAAAGGGATTTTTAGATTTAAAAAGGAAAATTTATTTTTTTGAAATAGAAATTGAATTTCGGATTTGGCTAGAAATATATTATTCTGTTTTTAGAAATAAAAATAAGTAGTTGAATTTATAAATGATGTTTATAGTTGAATAGAAAAATTATCATTGGATAATTTAGAAATGGAAACTCAAGTGCTAATTTAAACAGGGAAATTATTTTCTGAAAGAAGAAACAGAATTTAAAATAAAAAAATGTTTCAATATTAGAAATAAGTTGTTGAAATTTATAAACGACGTTTTATAGATAGAAGTGAATATTTAGCAAGGAATAATTGGATTATTTAAATTCAAATATGAATTAAAAAGGGAAATTGGGTATCATTTCAAAGGAAACGATAAAATCATTTCTAATGTTCAGAATATAAATAAAATTGGAATAAATCCATACGATTTATGATTAGGATTCGATTATGTCGAATTTATAGAAATAAATCATTTTCAGAAAGGATATTGAAATTATATTAATAGAAACTAGAATTTAAAATTTAATATGAAAATGGATTAAATATATAAGTTATAATAATATAATAAAATGAGAATCGAGTTTCAGATAATAAAATAAGGAAGTTAATTTACGAACAATGTTTATAAAAGTGATGAAATAATTTTCATCAGATAATTTGGAAAAAGATTTTTCCAAAGTAAGTATGGTTTATGAAACCATATTTTTTATGAAATGAAAAGTGAGAAAATCGAGTTTTGGTATTATAAGCTTTTATCCATCTTAAGATAAGAACGTTACCGGTCAAGGTCTGAGAGGTAAATAAAATACCCCAACTTGAACGACTTCACCATTATCAAGGAATGATATTAGTTTGTAACGGAAAAGGATGTTGAATTAATTGATTATTTCCATTAAAGGACATTATAATTGGAGTTTGATTATACGAATTTTATAAATAGTTTAACTTTAGGGGGATTGAAATTGAATATAGAAATTGAGTTTTGAATAAATTCATAACCGAGTTATGAATATGGAATAAAGAAATCAACAAGTTGAATAATCTGAATCGTGAAGTTAGATCTGGAATAACGGGCTTAGTTTATTTTTAAATTTATTGAAAATGGAGTTGGAATTATTTTATAAAGGAAAATTTTAAACGTTTAATTGATACGAACTCGCTGCAGCGCGGTAGTTCGTAATTTGGTGTTTCAAACTTCATTTGAGTATATAAAACTCAATATAAGTCAGAATTTGATGAAACCAGAAACATTTGGACCTATTGAATAATAATTTTCAAATAGAAGAGAAAGATTTAGATTTCATCTTATATATTTTGAGTTATGTCAAAGTCAAATTTCCAGAAAAACAACGCTATAATCGTTTTTAAACCATAACGGATTATTAAATAAATAAAGGGATTTATTGTGAACAAAAATCCAAATTTCAAATTAGAAAAATCCAGATTTGAGTTATGAAATAAACATAAACTCAAGTTGAGTAAATGGATTGATTTTTGGAACAAAAATCAGATTTTTTAATTATCGAATGACGTTAACTAATTTCAAAAGAAATTAGTTAATATTGTTTTTGGATCGAGCTAAATTTTGTTTATGTGAATTGGACTTGTTAAATTAAAATTGGAAATTTGAATATGAATCTTGGATTAGAATTTGGAAGTGAGCCAGGAGTTTGATTTTTGTATAAGTGAATACAAATATAATCGAACGTGATATGTTCAAATTAAAATAGATTCAGCAAAGAAACTAATTAATTATCATATGAGAAGCAATTAAAGAGGAAAAAATGTTGAATTGATTGGAAATAAATTGTGAATGGATATATGTGAGACAAGTATGGGATGAAGAGTATAAAGATTATATATTAAGTGCCCGACAAAAAGGTACATGTTTAAAATTTCCATATGAGATTTTATGAGCCTATTAGGCAAGCTGCTTGGCTTTTTGATTTTGTTTTTGAATGGAAAGGGCCTAGGCGAGTTGGGGTTTGAGCTATTGACCGGTACAAAGGAGGTGCGGGCAAAATTTCCATAAATTTAAGGAGTTAGAATATTTTTACGGAATTTTGATAACTAGAAATCAATATATTGATATATATATATATAATTCGTAAGGAATTGGGAAAAATAGTTAATGAACGAATATTAATTAAAAAGGGCCAGTGATTGTATGATTGATGTTTGTTTTTCTTCGATATATAAATCACCAACTATCGAATTTTTGACCATCATTGTCAATATGGGGAGACCAATTGGAGTTAATATAAGAAAACCACTACGTATAGACGTAGATGTTACGAATTAGATTATGCTGAAGATAAATTGAAGTCGGAGTTAAATGCAAGGGTTGTTCTGTTTGTCCAGTCCGAGGACAACTTGTATGGACGAATGTTAAAGTATTCCTAATAGATCACATAAGATGATCTTTTCAGTGTATTACGTTTGGTGGTGGAGGAGTTCGTTTCTCTTAGCTTTTATACCCGTAGTATTTTTGGGAAGATCAACTAGTGATTTGATGGGTTTAACGATGTGGCATTCAAAGTGTATGGTGACTAGATGTTCTAAAAAGTCATACGTAGCCTCAAGCCTCACAACTGGGAAATGACAAAAATCGAGCAGGCAACATGGCTAGTTGGGTCAAACCCAAGAAGGGTAATTTTGTCACCGATCTAGAGAAAATTCATCATTTATTCTTCTTTCATTTCTGTATCTTACGGATTACGGTTGGATGACCAACAACCATAGGTGACAATATATTAGGTATACTCAAGATAAATGAGTTACCGATCATATGTGGCTAGGTTTGAAGATGTTCTTGCTGAACCCCAGTGTATCCTCTCTAGAGTACACTGATCGGAAGGTAGTCCCCATACCTTGTCATAATTGAAATCCAATCTCCAATAAGTGCCCTGCGGATTTTTATTCTATACTATGTATGTAGAGCGTGAGATGCAAGCGTTCTACTATTTGGTTATTTATTTGATTAGACATTATTATAATATCACTGGTTTTTGATATAAAAAATGTTTTGGTTATAGTAAGTGTAACACCCCATGGCCATTAATGTCACTCACAAAGGGAATGCATTAATGTCGTGAAGTGTTATAGTAGTAAAGAACAGATAAATTACAAGAATAAATAAATAAAACACAGCGGAAGAGAAAACTTATTTCATAGCATCATAACTTCAAAACAAGCTTACATAAGTAGTCTTCAAAAACCATTACAACAGGATCAATTGTCTTTTCCAAGAATTTCAAAGTACATAAAGAATCAAATACTTAAATAACATAAATGCATAAATCCCCACTGAGCATAAGCAAAGCCATAAAGATGAGAGAGTCCAAAGTGATACATCTACTCTTTTCAAACAACTGAAAGAAATCGGCTCTAAGCTATAGTATTCCCTCCTTGCAAACCCGAGGGGGGCGGGAGGAAAGAAAAGGGGTGGAAACAAAACGGGTCAGACATAAAGTCTGGCGAGTCCAGTAATTTTAACAAATAATAGGTAAGGTAAATGATCAAGACATAAATAGGCACCATGATATGGCTATAACATAGATAAGGTAGATAAAAAGGATGAACAAGATGATTCCGTTCCTAAGTACTAAGACAATCCTACACCTTGGCTAAGTGAACAACCCTCCAAGTACTAACCCCGAAGACCGAAGTCAACATCAGACTAGCACCCAAAGGACTATCCAACTCAACCAACATGTATTTCGTTACACCGCACTTTTGCTAAGTTACACCACATTACTTAATTACACCGCACATCTACTAGTCTCTATTTACTAAAGGTTGATCCCTTCCCACTAACTGTACCCACATGACAAACTTGGTAGTTACTTGTACCTAGCTGCTATCGTAGGTGCCGGCTTGCTCCAACCACCGTTAAGGTACCCTTACCCTACCCATTCGATCGGCTCCCTAAACCCCATAGGCACCCGTGCTGGCCCCACAGTGGGGTGTATCACTCCCCAAAGTGACAACCCCGATACCAACATAAAATGCACCGGCCATACCTACACGATGCAACAACGTCTTACCTACCAGCCCGGATCCATGAATGCACATGAACTCGTTGGACTCGCGTTGCCACTGCTATTCACGTGTTGACCTCTTACATTCAATTCTAGTAAGCGTGCCCCAACCCCGGCCTAGTACTGGGCCCAATTAGATACTCAAACGGGTTACTGGTTGAAACGGGTCCCCCATCCGACACAAGCCTCCCACCTATGCTTGGTCCCCACTAGGTTTTTCTCCCACTTAACCATTTTAATTTAAATGTCCATGTCTTACACATGCTATGGTTAAGTCCATACTTACATGTCATAATTTACATGTCTTATTTTATACCTGTTAAGTCCATATTTACATGTCATAATTTACATATCACCCCACTTAACCCTCTAACCATACCCATGTCTTATTATGGTTAGTATTCCTTAATTCATTCCTTATGAAGAACGGTGCATGACCTCCTACATTAGACCAAATGCTTTGTGGCCGCTAGATTTGCCGGGCGGTTCCGGGCAGTCTTACGCCACAAACCGGGTCTAACCTCGTGTCATTAACCGCTGCGCCTACAATTCATTCCTTTGACCTCTCACATTAGACGTCCAATTATGGCAGCTGGATTTGCCGGGCGGTTCCGGGCAGTCTTACACCACAATTGCGCCTAACCTCGTGTCAAAGGTTTATTAATAATCGTATTTCACCCATACCCAATTTTCATGTCATGTATATCCAATTAAACATATAATCATGTTTATAATATTGCCTATTCCAAATTGTCACTAATTACATACTAATTAGCCTCAATTACAAATTTACAATTATAGGCAATTTCATCAATTCCATGTAATTCATATTGAAATATGCCAATTTCACATATTATCCAATTACCCAAAATATCCAATAATATCATATTTTCCATATTTCACATATTCCCATCGTTCCCACGTATTTGCATTCGCGCGTATTTTTAACATAGTCTCGAAGGTAGCCTAGATCCAAAAATAAAAGTAATAGGGATAAGAAGAGAGAATCAAATCACAGAAAATTGGAATTAATACAACATCATGAAATAAAGGGGCATGTAAACTGGCATAGAGCCATAATGACAGATTCAACTTGAATAAACTGATAAAGGTATGAACTTTACATAGAAACCTAGGCATATGATGACATGAATAAAAAAGGTGAAGACTTGGATGAGATTTAAATTACATACATACACATATGAATCCTCTTTACAACTTCATCATGTTACTTTTAATCCCATTATATTGTTAAAATCACCATACTCACCTTTCGTGGTTAAAGAATAGAATTATGCACTGAAATTGGTGTGGAAACATTGCGGTGCTGCTGATTTATCTTCTTGAATTGTTGTAGAAGCTCTAATCTTTAATTTGAGTTGAAGTTGAACACTTGAGATTTGATTTAGAGGCGGCAACTAGGGTTCAAGAGAGATT
This sequence comes from Allium sativum, assembly GCA_030737875.1. Classification (NCBI taxonomy): domain Eukaryota; kingdom Viridiplantae; phylum Streptophyta; class Magnoliopsida; order Asparagales; family Amaryllidaceae; genus Allium; species Allium sativum. Next base: position 956,219,350 of record CM060924.1, on the reverse strand, counting down.
TTGACAGCATAATGGTGTCATAGATAATATTTATGAATTAGGGTTAAGTCTTAGGGTGTATATATAGGTGTAGGAAGTTATTTAGGCCTTAGGATTAAACCTAGAACTGATTGGACCACTCAGATGCCATATCAGCCCTTAGGGCGAATCGGGCCATGGGTTGGCAGCCAAACACACTGGATTGACCTCTAGTCGACCCAGCGGGGCTTGGGTCGACTCCAAAAATGGTGCAGTTCGGCTATTCCCCCTCCCGATTCGCTGTTTTGAACTTTTTTTGAATATTTATTTATTTAATTTATATATATATATTTCCCTCATATGCATACAAACTTCATGGCTTAATAACTTCTTCATAATTAACCATTTTCACACTAAACCACTTTTTGAACTGCGTTCACACTAAGCCACTTTTTAGCCATTCCCCTAAAACAAAAATATGGCGTTGGCGGGGATCGAACTCCGTACCTCTTGTATGCAAGTCACATGTTCTAACAAAATGAGTTACTAAGTCTTTTGCTTACAAACCTTTGAACAATGCTAAACATCATTCTTTTCTCATTCCTCTTTTTCAAATAAATTATTCTTTAATTTTTTATTTTAATATTCTCAGAAAATACGGGGTGTTACATTCTCCCCTACTTAAAAGATTTCGTCCTCGAAATCTCTAAGTTAAAAAGAACGTATCCTACCATCCAATCATTCATCTACTCAACCATCAACCACTAGCAACCATGGTCCTTAAAAGATTTCTAATGCTTTTCATGTACATATGCATAGTGTGTGTAAATGTCCGTATACTAATGTAAAATCAGGCAGTCCACTGATTCGGTCGACCTCCTTAATGCAAATAATGATAGTGCCATGTATCCATCATGTATGCAAAGCACCCTATACATATCATTATTACATGTGTGCACAACCATTCATTTAAATGCAACATCCATATGATACATACATTCAACGTACATTCATTTTACTAAATACGTCCATTTATATGCAATATGCAATATGAAAGTGACTGAGCCGATCTAGTGCCTAAAGTGTGTGTATATGCATCCTTGTGCAACCATTAGCAAACACTTGCATCCACATGCATCCACCATACATAACATGTCTCAAACACATGTTTCAACCATAGGAATACCCTATCTAAAGATCAAAGATACTAGTGAGAGGACATACTAAAGATAGAACAAGTACAAGCTAAGCGATAAAGGAGAAATTAAAAGACATACCCTCGAAAAGAAAAGGGTACAATGAACGCATCTTCTCTTCCGTCTCCCAAGTAGCGTCGCTCTCATCATCTCCCCATTGCACTTTGACTAGCTTGACCTCTCGATTCCTCAACTTCTTAATCTCCAACCCAAGAATGCATGTAGGAGCTCATCGAATCGTCGCATCACGCTCTATTTCCACCTTTCTAAGCAAGCTCTTCCAAAACTCGCTAATAAAGATTGGATCGCGATTGCTCACTATGCTAGACGGAACACCGTGCAAACAAATTATCTCTCGAATGTATACGGAGTCTAATCATGGAGCAGTCCTCTTACTCTTCACGGGAATGAAATGGGCGCTCTTAGTAAGTCTGTCTACCACGACCCAAATCCCCGTATTACCCTTCCTCGATCTTGGTAACCCATCAACAAAGTCCATCGAGACACTCTCCCACTTCCATTGTGGGACCTCCAATGGGTGAAGCAACCCACCGGGCTTCTTTTGCTCTGCTTTTACTTATTGGCACACCAAGCATCTAGCGACAAACTCTGCCACATCCCTCTTTATACCGACCCAAAAGTAAACTCGTCTCATGTCCACGTACATCTTGTCCCCGCCGGGATGAATGGTCATCTTTGAACGATGTGCATCATCAAGAATGGTCTTCCTCAAGTTCTCGTCTCGTGGTACACAAAGTCTACCGTCCCTACGTAACCAACCCTTATCAACTAGGGTACACCTACTGAGATGGCTCGATGACTCCCCCCTTATGAGCTTCACTACTAACTCAACCAACTGTGGGTCATCTCGCTGTGCCTCACCAATACGTCCCAAAAGCGTAGGTCTAACCTATAAGGATGCTAGCAAACCGGGTACAATGTCAATGGACGGTCTAAAGTCAAACATAGAGATAAACTCTAAGCTTCGCCGCTCAACAAACAACGGACTCAAGGACAACCTTTTCCTACTTAAGGCGTCTGCCACCACGTTACCCTTGCCAAGGGTATATGCTATCTCGAAATCGTAGGATGCTAAGAATTCCATCCACCTTTGCTACCTTAAGTTCATGTCCTTCTGAGAGAACAAGTATTTTAGCGATTTGTGGTCTGTGAACAATTCGAATTTCTCGCCAAGAAGATAATGGCGCCAAGACTTAAGCGCGAAAACAATAGCGGCCAACTCTAGGTCATGTGTATGGTAATTTTTCTCATGCACTCTCAACTGCCTTCCTCCATAGGCTATTACCCTCCCCTCTCACATTAAGACTGCGCCTAGTCATGTCCCTCAAGCTTTGGTATAAACGGTAAATGGCTTACTCCCATATGGCAACACTAAGGTTGGGGCTATGGTCAAAGCTCTTTTTAAAGAGTAGAACGCATCATCACAATCTACGTCCCACGTGAAAACTAGGTTCTTCTTCGTCAAGCGTGTCAATGGGGCTGATATCTTTGCGAAGTCCTTGATAAACTTCCTATAGTAGCCAGCCAACCCCAAGAAACTCCTCACCTCGATAGCATTTTTAGGGACCTACCAATCTTGGATGGCCACCACCTTCGCGGGATCCATAGCTATCCCTTCTTTGGAAACCACGTGCCCTAGGAATCGCACTTCATTCCTCCAAAAGTGACATTTAGAAAATTTAGCTTTAAGGTTATGCGCTCGAACGATCTCCAACACTTCCCTAAGATGTAGGGCATGCTCTTCCTCGTTCTTAGAAAAGATCAAGATGTCATCCACCAAGATCACCACGAATTTGTTAAGGTACTCCCTAAACACCCTACTCATCAAGTCAACAAAGTATGCGGGGGCGTTTGTCAAACCGAAGGGCATCACAAGCCACTCATAGAAACCGTCCGGAGTCCGAAAGGCAGTCTGGTCTATGCTATCCTCAGCCATTCTCAACTGATGGAAACCAGTGGCTAAGTCCAACTGTGAAAACACTGAGGCGCCAACTAACTGATCGAAGAGATTGTCAATCCTCGGCAGTGGGTGCCTATTCTTCTTAGTAAGCTTATTAAGTTCTCTATAGTGCACATAAAGTCTAAGGGACCCATCCGCCTTTGTGGCAAATAGTACTGGAGCACCCCACTCCGATATACTACGTCTTATGAACCCCTTATCAAGCAACTCCCCTACTTGCTTATTGAGTTCCCTCCTCTCACGAGGAGCCATGTGGCATACTGGCAGAGATACGGGTTTTGCATTGTCTACAAGATAAATACGAAAGTATATCTCACGTTTTGGGGATAGCCCCTCACCTCATCGAAGACATCAACATATTCACGGACTATACGAACAGAATGTAAATCATCATTGGATGCGTCAAGTGACTCAAGATAACTAAGCATCACCGATCCTCTAGGATCACAAGAAATATCAAGGGTCTTTCCACTACGAGTCAACAATTTTACTACCCTTCGTTCACAATCTAGGATGGCACCATGTCTGGCTAGCCAATCCATCCCTAGAATCAACCCATAGCCCATGAAACCAAGCACAAAAGCATTACATTCAAAACCAACGCCTAATATAGACAATCTCAAATCCCTACAAACCATGGATAAATGAGCCGACCCACCAATAGGATTTGAGACTATAATGGGATCCATAACGAGACTAGTATTTAAGTCCAGTGTTTCAACTAATGATGTAGAGATAAACGAATGTGATGCGCCAGAATCGAATAAAGTATGGACAAGATGATCAAACAAGAAAATCAAACTTTCAACAGAAATTTTTCTACCTTCTTCCTGCCCCGGAGCCATAAGAGCATGAACCTGCCCTCCCGAAGTAGAACCTGCCCTCTGCCCTTGCTTCTTAGGACAGTCCTTGACAGCTTGACCTGGATCACCACAATGATAACAAGCGAACTTCTTCTTCTTCCTACAGTCTTTCTTCAAATGGCCGGGAATCCCATAGTTGTGACACTTCCTCTTTTCTTTACCACCTTTCTTTTGTTGTTGGGCTTTCTTTGGATCCTTCTTCTTATCTTGCGGCCTAAAAGTACTTACACCCTTCTCTTCTTCATGCGTGTATGCCATATCAACAAGCTTTTCATACGTAGCCCCCATTGGAATGTGGGACATAGCCAAACTATGAAACGGTTCATTTAGGCCCTTTGCAAACCTCAAGGCCTTCTTGTGAGGCGTATTCACCAACTCTAGCCCAAATCTCGCCAACTTATTAAATTCGGTCACATACTCCTTCACGGTCACGTTTTTCTGCTTCAATGTCAAGAACCTCTCCATGTACATACTCTCCTCAACTTGAGAAAGGAATTTCAACTCAAACCTTCTCCTAAAATCTGCCCACGTCTCTATCGGACGCTCTCCATTAGCAACCTCCCACCAAAACGAAGCTTCGTCCTTCATCAACCAAGCAGCCAATTGGACCTTCTTACAATCATCCAAATCGAAAATGCCAAATAGATCCTCCACTTCTTTCAACCAATTTCTAGCTTCAATGAATGTTTCAGACCCACTAAAAGGTTTTTTACCCATCGATCGAAAGTCTTTACATATCTTGGAGAAAGCATCTCCACGCGGAGGAATGACTGGAGCTAGGGGAGGAGGAACATCGACCGGACCCGTGGCAGCGGCCCTAGCCTCGAGATATTGACGAAACCAACCGGGTACATGAACACCCTCTGGTATCTCAGATGCTCCAGACATGCTGAAAAGAAAAGGAAAGAGTTTCAAAACAAGGAAAGCGAAAGAGAGATGTATGACTTGCGGGGATTATGCTCTTTAAAGTAAACTTTCCTTGAAACTAGCTTCTTTAAAACAAGTTTTTGAAAATACTTTCTATGAAAATAATAATTTTGAAAACACTTTTCAAAACCTTTTATCTGTTCTTGTAACCATAGCTCTGATACCACGTGTAACAACCCATGGTCATTAATGTCACTCACAAAGGGAATGCATTAATGTCATGAAGCGTTATAGTAGTATAGAATAGATAAATTACAAGAATAAATAAATAAAACACAACGGAAGATAAAACTTATTTCATAGCATCATAACTTCAAAACAAGCTTACATAAGTAGTCTCCAGAAACCATTACAACAGGATCAATTGTCTTTTCCAAAAACTTCAAAGTACATAAAGAAGCAAATAACATAAATGCATAAATCCCCACTGAGCATAAGCGAAGCCATAAAGATGAGAGAGTCCATAGCCATACATCTACTCTTTTCAAGCAACTGAAAGAAGTCGGCACTAAGCTGTAGTATTCCCTCCTTGCAAACCTGAGGGGGGGAGGAAAGAAAAGAGGTGGAAACAAAACGGGTCAAACATAAAGTCTGGCGAGTCCAGTAATTTTAACAAATAATAGGTCAAGTAAATGATCAAGACATAAATAGGCATCATGATATGGCTGTAACATAGATAAGGTAGATAAAAAGGATGGACATGATGATTCCGTTCCTAAGTACTAAGACAATCCTACACCTTGGCTAAGCGAACAACCCTCCAAGTGCTAACCCCAAAGACCGAAGTCAACATCAGACTAGCACCCAAAGGACTATCCAACTCAACCAACATGTATTTCGTTACACCGCACTTTTGCTAAGTTACATCACATTACTTAATTACACCGCACATCTACTAGTCTCTATTTACTAAAGGTTGATCCCTTCCCACTAAAAGTACCCACATGACAAACTTGGTAATTACTTGTACCTAGCTGCTATCGTAAGTGCCTGATTGCTCCTACCACCGTTAAGGTACCCTTACCCTACCCATTCGATTGGCTCACTTAACCCCGTAGGCACCCGTGCTGGCCCCACAGTGGGGTGTATCACTCCCCAAAGTGGCAACCCTGATACCAACATAAAATGCACGACCATACCTACACGATGCAACAACCTCTTACCTACCAGCCCAGACCAATGCACGCACATGAACTCGTTGGACTCGCGTTGCCACCGCTATTCACGTTTTGACTCTTACATTCAAGTCCAGTAAGCGTGTCCCAACCTCGGCTTAGTACCGGGCCCAATTAGATACTCAAACGGGTTACTGGTTGAAATGGTTCCCCCATCTGACACAAGCCTCCCACCTGTGCTTGGTCTCCACTAGGTTTTTCTCCCACTTAACCATTTTAATTTAAATGTCCATGTCTTACACATGCTAAATATGCTATGGTTAAGTCCATACTTACATGTCATAATTTACATGTCTTATCTTATACCTGTTAAGTCCATATTTACATGTCATAATTTACATGCCACCCCACTTAACCCTATAACCATACCCATGTCTTATTATGGTTAGTATTCCTTAATTCATTCCTTATGACGAACGGTGCATGACCTCCCACATTAGACCGAACGCTTTGTGGCCGCTAGATTTGCCGGGCGGTTCCGGGCAGTCTTACGCCACAAACCGGGTCTAACCTCGTGTCATTAACCGCTGTTCCTACTATTCATTCCTTTGACCTCTCACATTAGACGTCCAATTGTGGCAGCTGGATTTTCCGGGCGGTTCTGGGCAGTCTTACACCACAATTGCGCCTAACCTCGTGTCAAAGGTTTATTAATAATCGTATTTCACCCATACCCAATTTTCATGTCATGTATATCTAATTAAACATATAATCATGTTTATAATATTGCCTATACCAAATTGTCACTAATTACATATTAATTAGCCTCAATTACAAATTTACAATTATAGGCAATTTCATCAATTCCATGTAATTCACACCCAAATATGCCAATTTCACATATTATCCAATTATCCAAAATATCCAATAATATCCAATTTTCCATATTTCACATATTCCCATCATTCCCACGTATTTGCATTCGCGCGTATTTTTAACATAGTCTCGAAGGTAGCCTAGATCCAAAAATAAAAGGAATAGGGATAAGAAGAGAGAGTCAAATCACAGAAAATTGGAATAAACACAACATCATGAAATAAAGGGGCATGTAAACTGGCATAGAGGCATAATGATAGATTCAACATGAATAAACTGATAATGGTATGAACTTTACATAGAAACATAGGTATATGATGACATGAATCAAAAAGGTGAAGACTTGGATGAGATTTAAATTACATACATACATATGAATCCTCTTTACAACTTCATCATGTTACTTTTAATCCGATTATATTGTGAAAATCACCATACTCACCTTTCGTGGATAAAGAATAGAATTATGCACTGAAATTGGTGTAGAAACGTTGCGGTGCTGCTGATTTATCTTCTTGAATTGTTGTAGAAGCTCTAATCTTTAATTTGAGTTGAAGTTGAACACTTGAGATTTGATTTAAAGGCGGCGGCTAGGGTTTAAGAGAGAATTTGATAGCAGAATGCTGTCGTAGATAATATTTATGAATTAGGGTTAGGTCTTAGGGTGTATATATAGGTGTAGGAAGTTATTTAGGCCTTAGGATTAACCCTAGAATTGATATGGACCATTCAGATGCCATATCATCCCTTAGGGCGAATCGGGCCACGGGTTGGCAGCCAAACACACTGGATTGACCTCTAGTCGACCCAGCGGGGCTCGGGTCGACTCCAAAAATGGTGCGGTTCGGCTATTCCCCTCCCGATTCGCTATTTTGAACTTTTTTTGAATATTTATTTATCTAATATATATATATATATATATATATATATTTCTCTCATATGCATACAAACTTCATGGCTTAATAACTTCTTCATAATTAACCATTTTCACACTAAACCACTTTTTGAACTGCGTTCACACTAGGTTACTTTTTAGCCATTCCCCTATGTAACAACCCGAAAATCTGGGCCAGTTTAAATTTTTTATTTTGGCAATTTTAGTGAATTTTGAACATTTAAAATGAATTATTTTAAATAATATCGACGGAAAATTTATTTTGAATAGAATTCAAACGTATATATTTATATACGTCGTCGTTAGAATATAAATAATTATATATAATTATAAATAGAATTGAAAATGGCGCGGTAGTTCGATAATTCGATTTCAAACTTCAATTGAATGTACCGGGTGCAAAACAATCCGGATTTTAGTGAAACCAAAAATAATAGGATCTAATTGGGAATATCTTCCCAACGAATCTGAAAAATCGAAATTTCATGGCGGGAATCAAAAGTTATGCCCAGTTGAAAATTCAGAATAGTCGCTATGTAAATTATACATGGCCCAAAATGTCAAATTTTGCATACGGATGAATTTGGACTTGAAACCACTTCCATTGAGTTCAAAATGCCGTTTAGAACTCCGAAAAGTATAAGCTTCGATATATTCCAATATACGGAATAGTGGCAATTGGCAGGAGCTTTTCGGTTAACAAAACATAGCCCTTAAAAAGTGAAATTTTGCATATAAGCTCAGAATTTGACGAGATAAATTTTTATGGATTCATAATGACAAATTATTGTTGAGTTACAAAGGGCGCGTCGAACGGAGTCAGTATGTGGCCGTGCGAGCTAAAACAGTTCAGGGTAAAGCGAGCAGTCATTTTACAAAGGAACATTACTGATACGACCTCGGAATTCGATTCTACTTTTTTTTTTATGGATTCGTATGGTCCAATAATGGTTAAATCCAAGAGGGCATGATTTTTGGAGTTAGTGTGTGAGCGTGCGAGAGGAAAAGGTGCGTCAAAATCGCATTTTTGAGTAATATCTGAGCATATTCGTGATTTTTTTCAGACGGTCAAAGGAACTCGGAATTCGACGAAACTTGTTTCGTTGAACTCGTCTTCACGTCTACTATCTCGTGTTCGAAATCCGCAGCGATTGGAGATCGTTAGCATTCAGGCGATACGCGGGAAACGAGCATATAAATACTTTTACTTCCTTTTCTACTTCATTATTTTCATTTCCTCCTTCCTCCACAAAAACTCAAAAATGGCCTCCAACCTCCCACCGCCGCTGCCCCCTCCTCCACCAGCCACCACCGGCCTTTGATTGCTGACCGCACCCCCTCCTCCTCTTCCCCTCCTCCTCCTCTTCCTCCTTCTCTCTCTCTCTCCTCTCTTTTATGTGATTTTGCAAACCCTAGGAGCCACCACCACCATCACAGCCACCACCCCCGCTGCCCCTTAGCCGCCTCCTCACCTCACATCAGGTCCAGCGCCCCCTTCCCCCTCCTCAATTCCGGCCGTGGGCCCCCCGGTCACCAAAAACCCATTTTACACTAATCACCCGTTTTGCAAATAAGCCCCTGACCGTATTTCGCCAATAACTCTCAAACGGTGCGTTTCTAGCAAAAGTCCCTCTAAACCAAAGTTGTAGAGCACGAAATTCTCTTCGATTTGGCTATATGGAAGTCGTGTTTTGGAGTTCGGATCTGCTCGGAAAATGCGTTCGAAGTCTGTTGTTCAAAAGCGGTAAAATTCGTGTACTTTCGCGAATTCTGGCGAATTGGAGCATTTTCGGCAAAAAGTCCCTTAGGCAAAAGTGGTTCAGAATGCCGTGCTTGTGCTAGATGGAAAGATGGATTGAAGATTTGAGCTTGTATGCGAAGTCTGGAGCTCGAACAACAATTCAGCAGTTCAGAAAAGGCGTTTGAAAAAAAATCAATGTGAGAACTTCTCACTTTAACTTTTCTTTTCTAGTTATAAATATATACTAGGATGCAGACGGTGTTTAGTAGCACCCGACACTATCGTCCATAGACCATGGACTTGTTTGTTTGGTTGTGTAGTTGGTTAGATTATTTGATTTGAAATTGATTGTTTGGTGAAATGGAATGGATTTGATTGATATGTGTATGGCGTGGGCCATTATTAGACCGGGGGTAAGGCTAGGCCTTGTCCCGTTTCTAGTATCGTGCCGTTATGCCGCCGAAATTTTCTAAAATAAATTAGAAAAATAAAAATATCATTTTATTGAAATAAATGAACAGAATAGAATATTCATAGGTTGAATAAAATAATTTGATCGTTGAAAATATAATTTTTAACGTGGATATGAATATAGTGAATGTGAATAAATAAATATTCATTTACAAACCGGACGGTTTGTTTATGTACACCTATTTGAATGACATTGATTGGGACGATAAATTTTACACATCGCCCAACTGCACAAATAAAATCTGTGTTTGATTGTTTGAAACCCTACACGGGTATTGGGATAAAATACGGCATACACTAATCCCAATAATTAGTTGTATGTCGATCGATTGATTGACAGGCTATTATAAGCGTTAAATATCTATATTTGATGCTTATACAGCGTAGTGCACTTTGGATGATGGTTGATTATTTATCGTTGCTATTATATACATGTGTTGTATGGAATCCATATAATTAACTTTATATGGTGATTGATTGGGCCTCATTCGAATTGGGAAATTAAAGAATATTATAAAATAAAGGTTCATGTGTTGACAATACTCATCCGTTGAGATTAGTCATGTGTTGAACGAAATATTTTAACAATAAAATTTACGTCTTTATCATTATAAAATAAAGGTTCATATGTTGACAGTACTCATCCGTTGAGATTAGTCATGTGTTGAACGAAATATTTTAACAATAAAATTTACATCTTTATCATATATGAAATTAGAAATTAACGGGAAAATAGATGAGATGAGTGGTCTCCTGGATATTGATCTGATGTTGGTCTCGGCCTTTGGGGTTAATATTTAAGGAATCGTTCTCTTACTAATTTACGGTCGAAGTCTGGTTTAAATCAAACGATAGATACCATAATTTTTATAAAATATATTGAATAACAAAAATAGTCACACGTGGACAGTACTCATTCGTTGAGATTAGTCAAGTGTTGACAAAAATATAGATTAAGTATTGAATAGGATAAATATTCATTTGTCGAATAGAATAACAGAATTATTGAAATATATAAAGCCGTGTTGATTAGAGATGCGCTATTTTGACGCGAACGATATTTATATAGATTATATTCGTTTTTGAATTGAATTGAATAGAAAACGAATTCGAAGTGAATTGAATAGAAAACGAATTCGAATTGAATTGAATAGAAAATGAATTCAAATTGAATTGAATAGAAAACGAATTCGAATTGAACTGAATAGAAAACGAATTCGAATTGAATTGAATAGAAAACGATTTTGAATTGAACTAAATAGAAAACGAATTTGAATTAAACTGAATAGAAAATGAATTTGAATTGAATTGAATAGAAAATGAATTCAAATTGAATTGAAATTTGAATTGAATTTAAATTGAATTTAAATGAATTTTAAAACGAATCTATAAGGAAAAATTCAATTTTGATTTGAATTGGAAATGGAAGCTGAAATGTTTTTGAAACGAATTTAAAACTATTCATAAACTTTGTTTTAAATAGTAATCGACGAAATATATTATATATATATATATATAATATAATGGCCTGAATAAAACGCGCCGCGCCGCGGCAGTTCGTGAATTTCGACCATTGACTTCGAACGGACATTACGGGAGATCCGACCGTCGGATTCTCCTAAAACTGGAACCGTTGGGTTCGTATCGAAAAGAGCTTTCTAACTAATTTTAGAAATTTGAAATCTAACGGTTGGATTTGGAGATACGTCCAAATCAAATTTGGAAAAGATCGTTGTAAGTGCAGTTCGATGGCCGTTGATGGAAATCGATTGTACGGGCCTTGATAAAATTATTAAAAATAGTAATAATTTATGTAAAATCATAAGAAATGATTTGGAAAAAATTGGGATGAAAAAATCCATGTTTGAAAAGATGAAAATAGTTTTTTATCGAAATGAACTAGTTGTGAACTAGTTTTGAATTAAAACCCATTTATTTTTAAATAAATAAATTGGATTTGAAATGGGTTTTAAGTAGAATTGATTAGTGGGTTTATCGTGAAGGGTGTTTTAAATAACACTTGTTCTTTAACCCGATAATAAATAGAATGTGATTTGGGTTTATCGTGAACTGTGTTTTAAATGACATTAGTTCTTTAACCCAGAAAAAGGAGTTTTAAGGAATCTGCCATTAGATTGAAATGTGAATTGATAATTTAAATTATCAAATTTGGAAAATGAGCGAGAATGGAGTATCACCAGTTTTGCTCCAAAGCGATAGTTAAATCTTTAATTAGATTTGAACGTGGAATGGTAATTAATTTTACCGACAACACTGTGGTGTTAGATATGGAGTATTACCACTTTTGCTTCATGGGATGAATAGGTTGGGATTGGGAAATAAAATAAATAATTACTTCGGTGTGGTTCGCTAATCTCGACTAGTTTGGAAAAACCATAATTTGGTTTGATACGACATCCAATGGAAGATTAAAGAATAAATTTTATAGAATTTATCTTGGATAAAATTAATGGGAACCTTTCCCTAAGAATTGAGATTTAGAAACTAGCTGTAGGTTAGTTAAGAAGAATGGTTTCCTGGGTATTGATCTGATGTTGGTCTCGGCCTTCGGGGTTAATATTTGGGAAATTGTTCTCTTGCTAATTTATGGTTAGTGACTAATGAATTGGAATGAGGCGTATGTTGTGTTTGTGTAACATTTGTTTATAATATACGCGGGTTGTTCGGAAAGGCCGGGTTTATACCCATTCTGAATAACCGATTCGACGATAAGTCGAAGATGATGACGGTGGTCGAAGACCGGAAGTCTTCACATCGTTTGGATAATTACCGATGATCCTGATTCGGCTGTACACCCAAGAGGATGGAAATAGTTGGTGGTCGTCCAGACGTACTTGGAGATCGATGGATATGCGAGGAAAGTGCCTTCGGTTTCGTTCAGACCCAGAATGAACTTGTAAATGGATTGTGTGTCTGACATTGGATTTTATTCTGTGTTGATTGATTTCTGTTAAATATATATCTGTTTGGCGGCGGAGAATTTATTCTCTTGCTTAACGCCCTTCTCTAAGACGTACGAGCTTAGAGGTTATATATCGATATATATCAATCGCATAGCATGAATTGCCTGTGTGGCACGCTGAGTTGCATTGATCAAGGCTTCTGTTGAAAAGCAAAGTCTTATGGTTGATGATCAAATCACGGCCTACATGGCATAGCTTTGTGTATAGCATGGATTCGCGAGCCTCACACCTCGGTATGAGTTAAAAACGGGATACTGACCGTTGGGAGAACACGACGTTTCTTTCTAGCTTTGGTGGTGTCAGTGACTTACCAGCCCTGACATTTATATACTTTTCACCTTTGTGGTTGTTGGAATGAGGCGCCTCGATATTAGGTCTGTAAGGACCGGGAAACGTGTGTTCAGGAATTGCCAATCCTCAAACGTAAGAGAGGACCGGCCCAACCGATCCAAGTGGCTGCCCAAAGTGTGTAGTCTTGAGCATTTGCTAGAGTGTCTCGAAGCGGAGAGGAGCTTGCCCCTTGCCTCAACTCATGACGGAAATCCAATTTCCAATACGTGTATTTTGATTTTATTTATAGAGCCTAGTATGGCGACATGATAGATGGTACCCATGCCGCCTAGGATTGATATTTATGATTGAAATTGTTTTGACACTATACACTTATTATAGTATCAAATGATTTGTTTTTAAAACGTACCAAGCATGTTTGGCTATTATAAGGGAAAACCCTATCCTCCGGCTTGCGTTGCATTGTGTGATGGGACCTGGGTCTTATAGTAGCTTCATTTTTCGAAAAAGCATTGCGCTGTTTATTCTATGCACTGGTATTCTTGGGAGGAAACCCGTTCCGTGTTATACGGCGTGGTCCCTTGAATTACTCTCTTTTAAAGAAAAGTTTTAAATAACTGTTTTAGTTATCACACCAGTCACATGACTGACCTGGAGTTTATTGTTTTAACCTAAACTCTAGGTGCCCCTATTTTCGACACGGGCAGCTAGTAGTTTTGGTTTTGCAGATTTATATTCACAGGATCCTGGTTTACAGCTGGAATGATATCCGGAAAGCTCTGTATCCGTATATCACCTTCAGTTGTGCTTTGCATTATTTTTCCGCTGCTATGTAATTTATTGTAATCTCTGATATTTGTCGAATGTAATTTATTCATTTATACTCTGTATATTCTTGTATTCTGATGGAATTGTTGTAATAAGCAATGAAATGTTCTTCCGTCTGCGTTCATTTGTGTGTTGTTCTCAAAGTACCCGCTCTTTCCTTCACGGGGAAGTAACGGGTTCTTACAGTGGTATCAGAGCTTTGGTTTACAGAGCTCGAGAACAAGACACATTAGAACCATACGGAAGAATTCATCAGATATTGGATTAGTAATATCCAATTAGAATGACTCTTTAGAGATAGGATCAGTAGTATCCTAGAACGAGTATGAAGAGTATTTTTTTTTTCAAATGAAAACAATTTTGTTTTGAAATTTAAATCGTTTTACACGTTTTTGAATATTTTATTTATATTGAATATGGACAATCGAGTATATAAAGATTTCGCGTATACGCGTTATGAACGTATATTCGAAGTTTTAATATACTGGATAGATATAGAATCACACTCTAGTCGCCCGGAGATGATGTTGATAATGACCATGTCATCATCAATATTTATGTTCGTGTTTCGAAGGTGTGGTTTCTATATAATTCCATCAGACTGGTGTGAGAACCAAAACTTATATAGATAGATTTATTTGTTGTGATTTGGCATCAAAAACATGATTTTCTGTATATATATCAAAATTATGAATTTGAAACGTTAATTCACTAATTGATTGATGGTTGTGTTGTATGATTATTTGTTTAAACCATTATGTGAATGAATGGTGAATTTAGGCTTAATTGGACCAAATATTGAATTGTATTGTAAATTATTTGCAAATGCATCCATATACATATATATGTTTGAACAGATAAATGGATTAGCTATTGAGTAAAGAATTTATTTGCGTGCCCGAGAAATAGGTAAACCTTAATGAGTTGGATACGCACTTTTATTATTATATCAACTCCTGTAAATGCCATTGGATGCGGAGTGCTGGTTATTCTGTGTGAAATAATAAACATCGCCATAGGATAGCAACAATTAATTTTGAACTACATTACATAGCATACTTCTGGAAGATAGGCATACTTCATCATATACCACATAAGCATTTGGAGCTTGTGTGACGAGGTGGAAGATTTACCATACGAGCGAGAGGCTTGTATGGCGATGACTATATTTTACAGGTTGAACTGATGACTGATATGGACTATTTAAATTGTAATGGTAAAATTGCTAGATTAATAAAAACCCCACACGGGTCTAGAGTTGACAATAATCACGTCTCTCTAGTTATTAGATACGGCACAAGGACTATTTATTTCCCACACGGGACGAGGTGACGAGGATTTATCCTCTGGAGCATTTAAAATACACACTCCCTCAGGCTTTGACAGGGTGATGAGAATTTATTCTCTGGAGTTATTATCAATACATGCTCCCCTGTAAACACAAGAATATATCACTATAAATATGTGTATGCTTTATAGGATTTATTGGGTACCTAATACGGCCCAATAAATTTCCAAACCTCTCCCCGTACAAGGGAGGCTATGGCGAAATTTTTCGAAAATTCCGGGTGTTAGCCAAATTTTTGAAGAATTTGAAAATTCTCAGAAACTGAAAAGTTGGAGAATGGAAGCCAGATCAAACGTAGATTTGATTAATCAAACCACTTTCGACTTTGTTCCTTTTCGGGGACGAAAAGTTTTAAGTGGGGGAGATTGTAACAACCCGAAAATCTAGGCAAGTTTAAAATTTTTATTTTGGCAATTTTAGTGAATTTTGAACATTTAAAATGAATTATTTTAAATAATATCGACGGAAAATTTATTTTGAATAGAATTCGAACGTATATATTTATATACGTCGTCGTTAGAATATAAATAATTATATATAATTATAAATAGAATTGAAAATGGCGCGGTAGTTCGATAATTCGATTTCAAACTTCAATTGAATGTACCGGGTGCAAAACAATCCGGATTTTAGTGAAACCAAAAATAATAGGATCTAATTGGGAATATCTTTCCAACGAATCTGAAAAATCAAAATTTCATAGCGGGAATCAAAAGTTATGCCCAGTTGAAAATTCAGAATAGTCGCTATGTAAATTATACATGGCCCAAATGTCTAATTTTGCATACGGATGAATTTGGACTCGAAACCACTTCCATTGAGTTCAAAATGCCGTTTAGAACTCCGAAAAGTATAAGCTTCGATATATTCCAATATACGGAATAGTGGCAATTGGCAGGAGCTTTTCGGTTAACAAAACATAGTCCTTAAAAAGTGAAATTTTGCATACGAGCTCAGAATTCGACGAGATAAATTTTTATGGATTCATAATGACAAATTATTGTTGAGTTCCAAAGGGCGCATCGAACGGAGTCAGTATGTGGCCGTGCGAGCTAAAACAGTTCAGGGTAAAGCGAGCAGTCATTTTACAAAGGAACATTACTGATACGACCTCGAAATTCGATTCTACTTTTTTTTTCTGGATTCGTATGGTCCAATAATGGTTAAATCCAAGAGGGCATGATTTTTGGAGTTAGTGTGTGAGCGTGCGAGAGGAAAAGGTGCGTCAAAATCGCATTTTTGAGCAATATCTGAGCATATTCGTGATTTTTTCCGGATGGTCAAACGAACTCGGAATTCGACGAAACTTGTTTCGTTGGACTTGTCTTCACGTCTACTATCTCGTGTTCGAAATCCGCGGCGATTGGAGATCGTTAGCGTTCAGGCGATACGCGGGAAACGAGCATATAAACACTTTTACTTCCTTTTCTACTTCATTATTTTCATTTCCTCCTTCCTCCACAAAAACTCAAAAATGGCCTCCACCCTCCCACCGCCGCTGCCCCCTCCTCCACCAGCCACCATCGTCCTCGACCGCCGACCGCACCTCCTCCTCCTCTTCCCCTCCTCCTCCTCTTCCTCCTCTCTCTCTCCTCTCTTTTATGTGATTTTGCAAACCCTAGGAGCCACCACCACGGCCACCACCACCACCGCCGCCGCCCCTTAGCCGCCTCCCCACCTCACATCAGGTCCAGCGCCCCCTTCCCCCTCCTCAATTCCGGCCGTGGGCCCCCCGGTCACCAAAAACCCATTTTACACTAATCACCCGTTTTGCAAATAAGCCCTTGACCGTATTTCGCCAATAACTCTCAAACGGTGCATTTCTATCCAAAGTCCCTCTAAACCAAAGTTGTAGAGCACGAAATTCTCTTCGATTTGGCTATATGGAAGTCGTGTTTTGGAGTTCGGATCTGCTCGGAAAATGCGTTCGAAGTCTGCTGTTCAAAAGCGGTAAAATTCGTGTACTTTCGCGAATTCTGGCGAATTGGAGCATTTTCGGCAAAAAGTCCCTTAGGCAAAAGTGGTTCAGAATGTCGTGCTTGTGCTAGAAGGAAAGATGGATTGAAGATTTGAGCTTGTATGCGAAGTCTGGAGCTCGAACAACAATTCAGCAGTTCAGAAAAGGCGTTAGAAAAAAAATCAATGTGAGAACTTCTCACTTTAACTTTTCTTTTCTAGTTATAAATATATACTAGGATGCAGACGGTGTTTAGTAGCACCCGACACTATCGTCCACAGACCATGGACTTGTTCGTTTGGTTGTGTAGTTGGTTAGATTATTTGATTTGAATTTGATTGTTTGGTGAAATGGAATGGATTTGATTGATATGTGTATGGCGTGGTCCATTATTAGACCGGGGGTAAGGTTAGGCCTTGTCCCGTTTCTAGTATCGTGCCGTTATGCCGCCGAAATTTTCTAAAATAAATTAGAAAAATAAAAATATCATTTTATTGAAATAAATGAACCGAATAGAATATTCTCAGATTGAATAAAATAATTTGATCGTTGAAAATATAATTTTTAACGTGGATATGAATATAGTGAATGTGAATAAATAAATATTCATTTACAAACCGGACGGTTTGTTTATGTACACCTATTTGAATGACATTGATTGGGACGATAAATTTTACACATCGCCCAACTGCACAAATAAAATCTATGTTTGATTGTTTGAAACCCCACACGGGTATTGGGATAAAATACGGCATACACTAATCCCAATAATTAGTTGTATGTCGATCGATTGATTGACAGGCTGTTATAAGCGTTAAATATCTATACTTGATGCTTATACACCGTAGTGCACTTTGGATGATGGTTGATTATTTATCGTTGCTATTATATACATGTGTTGTATGGAATCCATATAATTAACTTTATATGGTGATTGATTGGGCCTCATTCCAAATGGGAAATTAAAGAATATTATAAAATAAAGGTTCATGTGTTGACAGTACTCATCCGTTGAGATTAGTCATGTGTTGAACAAAATATTTTAACAATAAAATTTACATCTTTATCATATATGAAATTAGAAATTACCTGGAAAATAGATGAGATGAGTGGTCTCCTGGATATTGATCTGATGTTGGTCTCGGCCTTCGGGGTTAATATTTAAGGAATCGTTCTCTTACTAATTTACGGTTGAAGTCTGATTTAAATCAAACGATAGATACCATAATTTTTATAAAATATATTGAATAACAAAAATAGTCACACGTGGACAGTACTCATTCGTCGAGATTAGTCATGTGTTGACAAAAATATAGATTCACGTATTGAATAGGATAAATATTCATTTGTCGAATAGAATAACAGAATTATTGAAATATATAAAGCCGTGTTGATTAGAGATGTGCTATTTTGACGCGAACGATATTTATATCGATTATATTCGTTTTTGAATTGAATTGAATAGAAAACGAATTCGAATTGAATTGAATAGAAAACGAATTCGAATTGAATTGAATAGAAAACGAATTCGAATTGAATTGAATAGAAAACGAATTTGAATTGAACTGAATAGAAAACGAATTTGAATTGAACTGAATAGAAAACGAATTTGAATTGAATAGAAAATGAATTCAAATTGAATTGAAATTTGAATTGAATTTAAATGAATTTTAAAATGAATCTATAAGGAAAAAATTCAATTTTGATTTGAATTGGAAATGGAAGTTGAAATGTTTTTGAAACGAATTTAAAACTATTCATAAACTTTGTTTTAAATAGTAATCGACGAAATATATATTATATATATAATATATATATAATATAATGGCCTGAATAAAACGCGCCGCGCCGCGTTAGTTCGTGAATTTTGACCATTGACTTCGAACGGACATTACGGGAGATCCGACCGTCGGATTCTCCTAAAACCGGAACCGTTGGGTTCGTATCGAAAAGAGCTTTCTAACGAATATTAGAAATTTGAAATCTAACGGTTGGATTTGGAGATACGTCCAAATCAAATTTGGAAAAGGTCGTTGTAAGTGCAGTTCGATGGCCGTTGATGAAAATCGATTGTACGGGCCTTGATAAAATTATTAAAAATAGTAATAATTTATGTAAAATCATAAGAAATGATTTGGGAAAAATTGGGATGAAAAAATCCATGTTTGAAAAGATAAAAATAGTTTTTTTTATCGAAATGAACTAGTTTTGAACTAGTTTTGAATTAAAACCCATTTATTTTTAAATAAATAAATTGGATTTGAAATGGGTTTTAAATAGAATTGATTAGTGGGTTTATCGTGAAGGGTGTTTTAAATAACACTTGTTCTTTAACCCGATAATAAATAGAATGTGATTTGGGTTTATTGTGAACTGTGTTTTAAATGACATTAGTTCTTTAACCCAGAAAAAGGAGTTTTAAGGAATCTTCCATTAGATTGAAATGTGAATTGATAATTTAAATTATCAAATTTGGAAAATGAGCGAGAATGGAGTATCACCAGTTTTGCTCCGAAGCGATAGTCAAATCTTTAATTAGATTTGAACGTGGAATGGTAATTAATTTTACCGACAACACTGTGGTGTTAGATATGGAGTATTACCAGTTTTGCTTCATGGGATGAATAGGTTGGGATTGGGAAATAAAATAAATAATTACTTCGGTGTGGTTCGCTAATCTCGACTAGTTTGGAAAACCCATAATTTGGTTTGATACGACATCCAATGGAAGATTAAAGAATAAATTTTAAAGAATTTATCTTGGATAAAATTAATGGGAACCTTTCCCTAAGAATTGAGATTTAGAAACTAGCTGTAGGTTAGTTAAGAAGAATGGTTTCCTGGGTATTGATCTGATGTTGGTCTCGGCCTTCGGGGTTAATATTTGGGAAATTGTTCTCTTGCTAATTTACGGTTAGTGACTAATGAATTGGAATGAGGCGTATGTTGTGTTTGTGTAACATTTGTTTATAATATACGCGGGTTGTTCGGAAAGGCCGGGTTTATACCCATTCTGAATAACCGATTCGACGATAAGTCGAAGATGATGACGGTGGTCAAAGACCGGAAGTCTTCACATCGTTTGGATAATTACTGATGATCCTGATTGGGTTGTATACCGAAGAGGATGGAAATAGTTGGTGGTCGTCCAGACGTACTTGGAGATCGATTGATATGCGAGGAAAGTGCCTCCGGTTTCGTTCAGACCCAGAACGAACTTGTAAATGGATTGTGTGTCTGACATTGGATTTTATTCTGTGTTGATTGATTTCTGTTAAATATATATCTGTTTGGCGGCAGAGAATTTATTCTCTTGCTTAACGCCCTTCTCTGAGACGTACGAACTTAGAGGTTATATATCGATAGATATCAATCGCATGACATGAATTGCCTGTGTGGCACACTGAGTTGCATTGATCAAGGCTTCTGTTGAAAAGCAAAGTCTTGTGGTTGATGATCAAAGCACGGCCTACATGGCATAGCTTTGTGTATAGCATGGATTCGCGAGCCTCACACCTCGGTATGAGTTAAAAACTTGATACGGACCGTTGGGAGAACACGACGTTTCTTTCTAGCTTTGGTGGTGTCAGTGACTTACCAGCCCTGACATTTATATACTTTTCACCTTTGTGGTTGTTGGAATGAGGCGCCTCGATATTAGGTCTGTAAGGACCGGGAAACGTGTGTTCAGGAATTGCCAATCCTCAAACGTAAGAGAGGACCGGCCCAACCGATCCAAGTGGCTGCCCAAAGTGTGTAGTCCTGAGCATTTGCTAGAGTGTCTCGAAGCGGAGAGGAGCTTGCCCCTTGCCTCAACTCATGACAGAAATCCAATTTCCAATACGTGTATTTCGGTTTTATTTGTAGAGCCTAGTATGGTGACATGATAGATGGTACCCATGCCGCCTAGGATTGATATTTATGATTGAAATTGTTTTGACACTATACACTTATTATAGTTTCAAATGATTTGTTTTTAAAACGTACCAAGCATGTTTGGCTATTATAAGGGAAAACCCTATCCTCCGGCTTGCGTTGCATTGTGTGATGGGACCTGGGTCTTATAATAGCTTCATTTTTCGAAAAAGCATTGCGTTGTTTATTCTATGCACTGGTATTCTTGGGAGGAAACTCGTTCCGTGTTATACGGCGTGGTCCCTTGAATTACTCTCTTTTAAAGAAAAGTTTTGAATAACTGTTTTAGTTCTCACACCAGTCACATGACTGACCTAGAGTTTATTGTTTTAACCTAAACTCTGGGTGCCCCTATTTTCGACACGGGCAGCTAGTAGTTTTGGTTTTGCAGATTTATATTCACAGGATCCTGGTTTACAGCTGGAATGATATCCAGAAAGCTCTGTATCCGTATATCACCTTCAGTTGTGCTTTGTATTATTTTTCCGCTGCTATGTAATTTATTGTAATCTCTGATATTTGTCGAATGTAATTTATTCATTTATACTCTGTATATTCTTGTATTCTGATGGAATTGTTGTAATAAGCAATGAAATGTTATTCCGTCTGCGTTCATTTGTGTGTTGTTCTCAAAGTATCCACTCTTTCCTTCACGGGGAAGTAACGGGTTCTTACACCCTAAAACAAAAATATGGCGCTGGCGGGGATCGAACTCTGTACCTCTTGTATGCAAGTCATATGTTCTAACCAAATGAGCTACTAAGTCTTTTGCTTACAAGCCTTAGAACAATGCTAAACATCATTCTTTTCTCATTCCTCTTTTTCAAATAAATTATTCTTTAATTTTTTATTTTAATATTCTCAAAAAATACGGGGTGTTACAGTAAGGTAAAAACCGTCCATGTTTATGTGTGGGCTGGTCTTACTATTACCCTTTCTTTCTAAGGATTTTTAAAGTTAAACAATATGGTTGGAGTTTACTCACACCAGTCTCATGACTGACCCAGAGTTTGTTTTGTTTGTTTTTCCCTAAACTCCTGGGTGCCCAAATTTGTACAGGCAGCCAAGTATTTCAGGCTTTTACCGATATACTTGGAGGAGCTTGAAACAGGAGGCTTCATCATTAGTTATTTTAGAGTTATTTTCTGCTATATCAAATGTTGTATTGTACTCTGATAATTGTATGTATATCTGATACAAAATTTTATATATTTAAAGTTATGATATATGATATTATGTTTTATTCGTTCTGCTGTGATATTCTGATGTTTTCTTTTGTTCTATCTTCTATTTGTTTCTATTTATTTAACCCTAATGACTCGTATTTCTATGCAATTTGGGTTGGACGTGGGTTGTTTTAATCAACTCAGATAGTACAGATTTACGGGCCATCACAAATTCTTAAATAGAAATTTCAGCGAGAAATTCGAAATAAATTTAAAACCGATTTCGCCCTTCCCTAGCTGACCAATGATTCGAATGATTTACGAAATCAAATACCCCAAGATGTATAGAAAATTTTCTTAGTCTTTTTCAACGGAATTAGTTTCGGAAACTTTTCAAAATTAATTTCATAAACTGAGGGTTCTCATATTATAAATTTATTATTTTAATTTATTTATATTACTGATTGGAACAATCTTTCCATGTTTTGAACTGTCGAGATTCTTAAATCTCAAAAGGATTATTTGTGATAATTCCTATAAACCAGTCAAAATATCCAAAAAGAAGAATATTAAAAATCACAAGCAATGAGTAATTATAACTTCTAAATTTTGAGGTTTATTCCATGCCATTTCCTAATCCCCATTCTTTACCAAAATGGAACATTTATTAAAATTGCACAAAACCCAAAAAATGAAGCATGCTTAGATTTAAATTTCTAGAATTTATGTGTATTTATTAAACAATTTCTTGAATACTATAAGTTAAAGCTTTTGAAACCCTTTTATTCTCAAAACTGTTTAAAAAGAAATCTCTCCGAGCACAAGACCAAGGATTCAAAAGGAATAGTTCTGACAAAAGGATATCTACATTTACAAAAAAAAATATCTAATGACATACTTCATAATTATAATTCCGGACTATAATGACACATTAACGTGAATTTTTTGTTTCAAGGCCGAGAAAAGGTGACTGGAACTCCCAACGAAACCTAAAAACAAGAAATCGTGACTATCTCAGTTGTAGCTAGATTTTAATTCAGTCACAAAAAAAAATCAGTCACCTAGCACAAATCCAAGAGTTCACCATATGTCTTCCTCATGCTCTTCAAAACAAATTGTCAAACGCACCATAGGGTAAGTCAGCGTCGACCAAGTACTCGCACTCAAAATACTTCTAACTCTTGGTCGTTTTAAACCTATCTTAAATAAATAGGCTTATGACTATTTCATCGCCGAAATAATTTAGAGTCAAGTAAGAAAGACCAAACAAAATAGAAAAGGAAATCGATTATGTTCTTTCACTAACCCTAATTTATTAATTTATCTGATCATCTAAAACTAAGCCCTAATGTAATGACCCAAAAATCCGGTAGAATTTGAGCTGACCAAAAACAAAAGTCCAACCCCAAATATCACGGAAATTCGAACCATTAATAAAAAGAAGTTAGAGGGTGAGGAAAGATAAGATAGAAACTTAGAATAGAAGAAGAAGAAGAACACAACATCAGAGTAACACGAATCTCACAGCGGAACAAATAACATATAATATATATAACATAACTTGAAATATACATCTGTACTTGAATATACATCAATATCAAAGTACATCACTTACAACACAGCAGAAATAACTATAGCTATATGATCTTGAAGCCTCCTGCTCCAAGCTCTTCCAGTATATCTGTAAATTCCCGACTACTTGACTGCCCGTACAAATTTAGGCACCCAAGAGTTTAGGGAAAACAACAAAGTAAACTCCGGGTCAGTCATGGGACTGGTATGAGTAAACAGTTTAAAACAGTTTCAGAAAACTAAATGATATCTCATAAGACCACGCCGTATAACACGGAACGGGTTTTTCCCTTATGAAAATCCAAACACTTGACTTATCTTTATATCAAAACTCTTTTGATATTATAATAATGCCTAAATCAAGTAAATAACAATCTAGTGGAACGTTTGCATCTCACGTTCCACATATATATACAATCAAAACCGCAAGCACGTATTGGGTAATGGATTTCCAACTATGACAAGGTATGGAATCACCTTCCGCTGGTATATCTCTAAAGGAGAATACACCGAGTTCAACAAGAACATCTTGCAACTCAGCCACACATGACCGACCACTCATTTCGCTTGAGTGTATCGAATGTATATCACCAACGATTGGGATCAGCAATCGTTTCCCGAATGGGTCAGCATCGACAATAGATTTTTAGAAGTAAATGAAACTCTAGATCAGGTGATTATACACCCTAATAGGTGCGACCTACATAGCCATGCTGCTTGCCCGATTTCTGTCATTTACCGGTTGATGAGGCTAGAAGCTACGCTTTATCATCACACCAGATTCACTTCGAATACCACATCGTCAAATCCATCAAATCACCGATTGACGTCCTCAACAGTACATTATGTGTTAGCTAAAGAAGTTTCCTTCTCCGCTTCCACTCTTGGTACGATTAGAGAAATCAATATACGTGATCGTCTGGAAATACTCTGTCAGACATTCATCCATACAAGTCACCCAGGAACAGGATGAACCGAAGGCACTATTTCTATTAATAGAAAAAGTCCTTGCACTCTACTCCGTCTTCGATTTTCTTTATATAATCTGATTCGCACGCTACTACCAATACGGAGTGGTTCTTCGAATAATAATCCAACCGGTCTCTCCATATTGACAACGATGGTCAAAACTCCAATAGTCTGTGATTTAACTATCGAATAAAAACAAGTGTTTCGATAGTCGATGATTTAACTATCGAATAAAACAAGTGTTCATCCAAACATCCAACAATCACTAAGCCTTTAATTAATATTCCATTAATTAAATCTCTTCTCTATTTCTTTATCAATATTTGTTAAACAAATATTTCCAACAACCATATTGGCCTTTTACGTTATTTGGAAAACATTTCCAAATATCGCCTTCTTTATTTTCTAATTTTAGAAATATTTATTATTCTATTTCCAAGCTTACATTTATTTGGGTTAAACCGGATGTTGTGTAAAACATCGGTACGACAACCCAAATACTATATTCAACTAACTCTCATTCAACATTGATCTTCGAGCCTGAAATCTTACTGTTTATCTGTTAATAATGAAATCAATCAAGTTGGGGTATAACTACCTCTCAGACCTTGACTGGATAACATTTATAACGTCAAAACAGATAAGACTACTTACTCGAACAATTAATACCATACAACTACTGATTTACTTTTAAACACGTATACACTTCCCCTTTCTATTCTTACTAGATTTTATTCTTATACTTCCTTTTTTATTATACTATTATATTTCTAAGTTCGTTTTCTTATCGACTTCTATATATTTTGATATGTTAATTTCTAACTATCAAATTATCTTAAAAATATCCTATCTCCTTAAATTCCCGAAAAAATTCGCCATAACCTCCTTTGTACCGGGAGCATCGGGAAATTTCAAATAGCTTTCCCGGTCCTTCTCATCTCAAAAAGAAAAAGAAAAAGCCAAGCGGCTTGCCGATACGGCGCATAAAATCTCATATGGAAATTAAATACGTACCTTTTTGTCGGGCATTCTATTTATTTCACTTCTATACTTTATTCCATACCTGTCTCCTGTATATTTATGCCTGTCCAATCTATTTTAACTGTACCAATCGTTTTAACTCAATTTGTTACTTAAATCTGTTAATTAACTTCTCCTTCTATTTTACCGTCATATTTGAACATGACATGTTCAAATATATTTTAACTGCATATTAACAAATTCTAGTTATACTCATACTCTCGTTTCCTTATCGACTTCTCTATTCAAATTCCAATTCAATTCTATTTGAATTCTCTTTATTTAAACTTCATTTGAATTCTATTTCAAATTCTATAGTTTAAAGTCCATTTGAATTCTATATTCAAATCTATTCAAATTCTATTGTTTAAATTCCATTTGAATCCTATATTCAAATCGTTTAAAGTCCATTTGAATTTCTATATTCAAATCTATAGTTTAAAGTCCATTTGAATTTCTATATTCAAATTCTATTTCAATTCCTTATATTCAAAGTCCATTTGAATTCTATATTCAAATTCTATTTCAATTCCTTATATTCAAAGTCCATTTGAATTCTATATTCAAATTCAATAGTTTAAAGTCCATTTGAATTCTATATTCAAATTCAATAGTTTAAAGTCCATTTGAATTCTATATTCAAATTCTATTTCAATTCCTTATATTCAAAGTCCATTTGAATTCTCTGCATTATTTATTAACAAAGTTTATAACTTCAATTCAAATCCCACCTTTCCATTTATAAACAACGTTTATAAATTCAATTCAAACCCCATATTTTCATTTATAAACAACTTTATAAATTCGATTCAAATCCCATATTTTCATTTATAAACAACTTTATAAATTCGATTCAAATCCCATATTTTCATTTATAAACAACTTTATAAATTCGATTACTTGTTTTATATACCTTCGAACAAGTTAAATATTTTCTATAGTCTTATTTAAAATTCAAATTCTATTTATAAAAATAGAATTTCCTTTTTAAATATCAAATACCCTTTTTGATGTTTTTATGAATCAGTATTCAAGCCCCAGGGATATTTTCAACAATCAAATCAACCAATTTTCAATCATTTGATTTTTAACACATCATATAGGAATATATATGAAATCAAACAAACAACAAACAGATAATATATTTTTGAGGAATCCAGTTGGATTCCTCCAACCTGTTTTCCTGCATCCACAGATGTTAGTCAACATAGTAATACCCATCCTGCTTCGAGGCAGGATATCGCGGTATAGAAGGTCATCCACTAATCATAGCGTGGGGCGTATAGGGTAATCATCCGCTATGGTACCGCGGGCATCCGCTAATGAGACTGCGGGAATCCAACCAATCACCAACCCAATATATATAATAGTAAATCCTAAATAACTAATATATTTAAATCAACTAGAACACATTCAAACAAGCATAACAATTATTTTTAACGATATAAAAATAATTCTAAACAAACAGGTGAGATTTACTCACCAGGGAATTTCATTTGGCGAATATCTTGTTCACATTCCATATCGTCTTAGCTACGAGTCGTCTCAAATTTTCTAGAATGAATTTATGCCTACGATATTTTATTTAAATTAAATGATTAATATTTATTTAAATAACTATTCAAATGAATAAATAACTTTTCCTATATTTTCTCTTTAAGCTTGCATATAGCTTATATAATTATTCACATAGAATAAAAGTCACTTAATTTTAATTACCTTAAATTTCTTCAAACAAAAATCTGGGTTCATGACTATTGCTCAAAATCGAACTCAACCCCAAAGTCTTGCATGTAACTCCATTATCTTTGCTACCAATTACCTTCCATATCAACACAGCCAAGCGGACTCGAACCCTCCTTCTCAGCAAATGCCAAATTCGACTTCCCTTTCTGAAATACACAGTCGCAAATTCTAGCATCCACCATCTACCTTCGTTCATCACTCAACACCATACACAGACCCTTATTGGAGCTGCCGCATCCTGCGGTGACCCTTACCCACCTTCTACTTCGCAAAAACCTCCCCACGAACATCACCAGTCTGAAATCGAACACCCCCTGCAACCCTAGAACATCCGCAGTTTCACCGGAGAGGACCAATTCGATCATCACTCCAACAGTCGCCACTTATACAGCTCCGACCCCTTTCATCATCGCAGTGACCCTCACCCATCTGCATACCTCTCCAACACTTCCAACTGGATCCGTTTGATCGCATCGTCGCCCATAGTCGTGAGTGCTTCAGTCACGATGTCGAGCTCGGTTTGCTTCTGAAATCTCGAGATTATCTTCGCAAATCCCTAAATCGAACGCACCCAAAATGAATTCGCTTGATTGAAGTACTCGAGCGACTTATCCTTGCGAATTGAATTACAGAAAAATCAATTAGAAAGAAGGGGGTATGTGCGATTTTATATAGAAGAGGAATGGAGAAATAAAAGGCCACGGCTGTTTTTGAGTTGTGGTGGAAAGAATGGCACGGCTTTGGTTTGATTTGTGGTAGAAAGGAGGCATCGGTGTTATGGTTTGGTCCACCACTATGTTATTTAATTTTAAATTAAACCGATATCCTTTAATTAAAATACCTATGATGCCGAACTCCTTTCTGAACCCAACAAATGTCAATTTTAGGGTAATACCCCTATTCCGGATACAACGGGATAGGTCACGAAGTCCCATTCGATCATCCTCCATGGATATTAATTTATATTGATATAAATTAAATTTCAAATCTTTTAAATTCTGCGATAATATTATTATCGTTATAAATTCAAATGAAATTTCTCATTAATTAATTGAACTGTATTTAATTCAAATTGAATTTTTGAATTCAACTTAATCCATTTTCTTATTCTGATAATTTAATATTTTCAATATTAAATTGAAATTGATTTTTAAATCCATAACTCCCTATAAAAATTGATTTATTTACTTAACTCAATATTTAAATCCATATCAAATATTATAAAATTTACCCCTAAGAGTCCGGGTCATTACAATCTTCCCCACTTAAAAATAATTTCGTCCTCGAAATTGCTAAGGTAGAAAAAGTGCTACAAACCCATTTTCTTTTCAAAATCTTATTTATGTTGATACTCAACATTTTAAACTTCCTTGCATAACTCTCTTCCGAATAGATTCCATATTCGATAACTCCTCCCTTCGAATAACTATATTCGATAATCCCTCTTTCGAATAACTAGATTCGAAAACCTTTCTTCGAATAAACTATATTCGATTTACTCTTTTCAATTAACTCTATTGGATTTTACACTTTTTGATTAACTCCATCGAATAACTAAATTCGATAACTCCTTCGAATAACCAATATTCTATAACTCACTTCGATTAAACTAATCGATAACTCTTTTCGATTAAACTATATTCGATTTAACTCCATTCGCTTGACTCTAGATCGCAGCGATCACAATGGTTACGCCTGATTCCCCCAGGAAACATCCGACCGCCCTAGGCTATCTCCAGCCCTGTGAATTACGCTAGCAGTCATATGAAATGGCAACTTATCCTGAGTAACTATGTTTGACTAACTCTATCTCAATAACTATATTCGATCAACTTTAATTGAATAACTAACATTCAATTAAATCCTAATTCGATTTTACCATGTTCAATTTACTTTATCTGGTTAACTCTTTATTTGAATAACAAATATTCGATAAATTCTAATTGAATAACTAATATTCAATTAACTCTACGGATTAACCCTAACTGATTAACTCTAACTGGTTAATTCTTACTTTAATCGACTTATTCTAACACTAATCGACTTTTCCTATTCGAATAACTCCTATTCGATAGCGTTTATTCATTTATAAAGATTTACTTTTAGTAACGGTTCTTTACTTTATAAATGTTCTCTTTAATAACGTTATTTCACTTATACAAGTGTTGTGTACCCTTTCTATTTAAAACAATCGGTGTTAAAAACCAATATCTCTTCTCTATATAAGTTCAGACTTATATATTCCATTTATCCAATGATAAATATTTAATTTAATTTATAAACTGTCATTTATAAATTAATCCTTTCTATCTTCTGTTAAAACAGATTTCCACTTTCTATTCATCTTCTGAATATTCCTTTGATTAATTCTATTTATTTAACAAATAAATATCTCATTTAACATTCTATTTATTTTCTATAAATAAATATTTCCGTTTACTCTATTTGTAAATGTTTTACAAATATTCCCTTCTATTTGTTTGCACATAACTTTATTTGTATTTGTGTTACAAATACATTTCCTCTTTAACTCTTTTGGTTTCTCCTTTATCCACACCCAATTCATATTTCATTCACATTGATTTTACTCAATTTATTCATTTCGATCCATTTAACTTACTTAAGTTAAATTTAATTTTCAACCATTCAAATTCCCATTAACTCGTTGCTAATTAACCGTTTTGCCTATTTCACCCTTTTTATTTGAATATAACTTGTTCAAATGTATGTCAACTTAAATATAACTAATCTAATTATATTTTCAACTTGAGTTTTATATTCGATTTCGAATATAAATTCTCAATCTCTTTTACTTATCCAAAAACCCAATTTCGATTCAAATTTCCTTTAACTAATTATTCTCCAATCTAGTTAATTCTATTTAACCATTTAAAAATATGATTTTTGTCTTAAAAATCATTTTACCTACTTCACTGGAGTTCATATTTATTTTATAACTCAAGTCTATATTTTTCTCATGGCCATTCGGATTTTATTTACTTTAAAAATCCTTTTACTTATATATATAAACCATTGTGGTTTTTAATGGTTTCTGGCGCTGCTTTTCTAAAAATTTGATTTTGACATAACTCAAAATCTATATGACGAAATCTAGATTTTTCTCTTTAATTAGAAAACTATTGTTCAACCGGTCCCGACGATTCTTGTTTCACAGAATTCCGACTTCAATTGAGTTCTGTATACTAAATTGAAGTTCGAATCGCCAATTTACGAACTGCCGCGTTATGACGAGCTCGTTTTAATTATATTTATAAATATAAACGTTTTAACTTCGTTTATAATAAATTCAACTTCATTCTGATATATTTTTAATATATATCAAATCCATTTTCCATTTCAACATAATATTCCCGATCTATTTCTCTTCTAATATTCAAATCCTATATATTTACAATATTCAAATTCCATTTGAATCTCTTTATTCAAACTCTATATTTGAATTTCCTTCCATTCAATTTCTATTTGAATTTCTTCTATTCAAATTCATTTGAATTCCTTATCTTCAAATTCTATTTGAAATCCTTTATCTTCAATCTCTATTTGAAATCCTTCATTCAAAACCTATTTCAAATCCCTTATTCAATTTCCATTTGAAATCCTTTATTCGATTTCTATTTAAACTCCTTTGTTCAATTTCAATTTGAAATCCTTTGAATTCAAATTCTATTTTAACTTCTTTGAATTCAAGTTCTATTTCAAACTTTATATTTTCTTTGAAATTCTAATATTCAACCTTCGCTTTACATTCTCTTTGAAATTCTATTTAACCAAATTCCATTTGAATTCTAATATTCAAATCTCTATTTGACTTTTCTTTATTCAAAACCATTTGAATTCCTTTGAATTCAAATTCCATTTCAATCTTTCTTATACAATTTCTATTTGAATTTTCTTTATTCAAACTCTTTTGAATTCAAATTCTATTTCACTTCTATTTGAATTATATATATATTCAAATTCCTTTATTTTACTTCTATTTGAAATCTATATTCCAATTTCTCATTTCAAAATTCCTTTGAAGTTATATAAATATATACATATATTTATATCTATCCCAAATTCAAAACATTTGAATTTTCAAACAACTTGTTTCTTTTCAAACAAATTTCCATCAAAAACTTTTCTAAGGCAGCAATTCATCACTTAGAAACTCGAACATGAACACTGATGATGTTGCGACCATCATCAGAATTATTTCCCAGCTACTGAATGAGTTCAGTGCTTTATTTCTTTCAAACTCCATTTAGAAAAATATTTTCCAAACTCCCAGGATTTTAAATTCTGAATTCTGGTTGGAATTCAATTTCAATTTATCACATTTGTATATTTGATTTCATATACAAATTTCATTGGTTATATATAACTATTTCATTTCTTATAATCTAATTTGATTATAATCCTAACAATCAACTTAACTATTTGAAAACAATATCGTGTCCAATCTTCTGTTCAAGTGTTTATAAACTCCTATCGACATCGTGGCGTCCCACGATTCGACCAAAATTTATAATCCACTCAACAGACTAGTCAACACAATATAAAACAGTTTTTATATCAAATAACAAATACGCTCTCTCGTATATATATACACTCAACTCATTCTAGGATACTACTGATCCTATCTCTAATGAGCACATTTCCATACAGCCTAGGTATTCGCTCAACCTAAGCTCTGATACCAACTGTAATGACCCAAAAATCCGGTAGAATTTGAGCTGACCAAAAACAAAAGTCCAACCCCAAATATCACGGAAATTCGAACCATTAATAAAAAGAAGTTAGAGGGTGAGGAAAGATAAGATAGAAACTTAGAATAGAAGAAGAAGAAGAACACAACATCAGAGTTACACGAATCTCACAGCGGAACAAATAACATATAATATATATAACATAACTTGAAATATACATCTGTACTTTAATATACATCAATATCAAAGTACATCACTTACAACACAGCAGAAATAACTATAGCTATATGATCCTGAAGCCTCCTGCTCCAAGCTCTTCCAGTATATCTGTAAATTCCCGACTACTTGACTGCCCGTACAAATTTAGGCACCCAAGAGTTTAGGGAAAACAACAAAGTAAACTCCGGGCCAGTCATGGGACTGGTATGAGTAAACAGTTTAAAACAATTTCAGAAAACTAAATGATTTCTCATAAGACCACGCCGTATAACACGGAACGGGTTTTTCCCTTATGAGAATCCAAACACTTGATTTATCTTTATATCAAAACTCTTTTGATATTATAATAATGTCTAAATCAAGTAAATAACAATCTAGTGGAACGTTTGCATCTCACGTTCCACATATATATACAATCAAAACCGCAAGCACGTATTGGGTAATGGATCTCCAACTATGACAAGGTATGGAATCACCTTCCGTTGGTATATCTCTAGAGGAGAATACACCGAGTTCAACAAGAACATCTTGCAACTCAGCCACACATGACCGACCACTCATTTCGCTTGAGTGTATCGAATGTATATCACCAACGATTGGGATCAGCAACCGTTTCCCGAATGGGACAGCATCGACAATAGATTTTTAGAAGTAAATGAAACTCTAGATCAGGTGATTATACACCCTAATAGGTGCGACCTACATAGCCATGCTGCTTGCCCGATTTCTGTCATTTACCGGATGATGAGGTTAGAAGCTACGCTTTATCATCACACCAGATTTACTTCGAATGCCACATCGTCAAATCCATCAAATCACCGATTGACGTCCTCAACAGTACATTACGTGTTAGCTAAAAGAAGTTTCCTTCTCCGCTTCCACTCTTGGTACGGTTGGAGAAATCAATATACGTGATCGTCTGAAAATACTCTGTCAGACATTCATCCATATCAGTCACCCAGGAACAGGATGAACTGAAGGCACTATTTCTATTAATAGAAAAAGTCCTTGCACTCTACTCCGTCTTCGATTTTCTTTATATAATCTGATTCGCACGCTACTGCCAATATGGAGTGGTTCTTCGGATAATAATCCAACCGGTCTCTCCATATTGACAACGATGGTCAAAACTTCGATAGTCTGTGATTTAACTATCGAATAAAACAAGTGTTTCGATAGTCGATGATTTAACTATCGAATAAAACAAGTGTTCATCCAAACATCCAACAATCACTGAGCCTTTAATTAATATTCCATTAATTAAATCTATTTTCTATTCTTTATCAATATTTGTTAACCAAATATTTTCAATAACCATATTGGCCTTATACGTTATTTGGAAAACATTTCCATATACCGCCTTCCTTTATTTTCTATACTAGGAAATATTCATTATTCTATTTCCAAGCTTTGCACATATTTGGGTTAAAACAGATGTTGTGTAAAACATCGTTACGACAACCCAAATACAGTATTTAACTAATTCTTATTCCACATTGATCTTCGAGCCTGAATCTTGCTACTTATCGGTATATCATGAAATCAACCAAGTTGGGGTATAATTACCTCTCAGACCTTGACTGAATAACATTTAACGTCAAAACAGACAAGACTACTTACTCGAATAATCAATACCATACAACTGATTATTCACCTTTAAACACATATATATTTTCTCTTTCTATTCCTATGAGATTTTATTCTTATACTTCCTTTTTCATTATACTATTCTATTTCTACGCTCGTTTTCTTATCGACTTCTATATATTTTGATATGTTGATTTCTAACTATCAAATTATCTTAAAAATATTCTATCTCCTTAAATTCCCGGAAAAATTCGCCATAACCTCCTTTGTACCGGGAGCATCGGGAAATTTCAAATAGCTTTCCCGGTCCTTCTCATCTCAAAAAGAAAAAGAAAAAGCCAAGCGGCTAGCCGATACGGCACATAAAATCTCATATGGAAATTAAATACGTACCTTTTTGTCGGGCATTCTATTTATTTCACTTCTATACTTTATTCCATACCTGTCTCCTGTATCTATACCTGCCCAATCTATTTAACTATACCAAATCATTTTAACTCAATTCGTTAATTATTTCTTTAGTCTATTTCTCCTTTTAATATTTCAATTCTATATTCAAACTCCAATTTGCTTCTATTATTCAATTTCTATATATCAAATTCTATTGTCTTATATTTTTCAAATCCTATAATAAAAAGTCCGTTTGAATTTCTATATTCAAATCTATAGTTCAAATTCTATATTCAAAGTCTATTTAAATTTCTATATTCAAATTCCATAGTTAAACTCCATTTGAATTCTATTATTCAAATTCTATTTTCAAAGTCTACTTAAATTTCTATATTCAAATTCCATAGTTAAACTCCATTTGAATTCTATTGTTCAAATTCTATTTTCAAAGTCTACTTGAATTTCTCTTTTCAAATTCCATTTGAAATACTATATTCAAATCTATTTGAATTCTCTTTTCAAATTCTATATTCAAAGTCTATTTGAATTTCTCTGCATTATTTATAAACAACGTTTATAACTTCAATTCATATCCCATATTTTCATTTATAAACAAAGTTTATAAATTCGATTCAAATTCCATCCTTTCATTTATAAACAAAGTTTATAAATTCAATTCAAATTCCACATTTCCATTTATAAACAAAGTTTATAAATTCAATTACTTGTTTATATATATATTCAAAACAAGTTAATGTTTCTATACTTCATTAAAAATTCAAATTCTATTTATAAAAATAGAATTCCCCTTTTAAATTTCAAATACCCTTTTTGATATTTTTATAAATCAATATCCCAAGCCCAGTGATATTTTAAACAATCAATCAACCAATTTTCAATCATTTGATTTTTAACACATCATATATGAATATATATGAAATCAAACAAACAACAATAGATAATATCTTTTTGAGGAATCCAGTTGGATTCCTCCAACCTGTTTTTCCTGCATCCACAGATGTTAGTCAACATAGTAATACCCATCCTGCTTCGAGGCAGGATATCGCGGTATAGAAGGTCATCCACTAATCATAGCGTGGGGCGTATAGGGTAATCATCCGCTATGAAACTGCGGGCATCCGCTAATGAGACTGCGGGAATCCAACCAATCATCAACCCAATATATATATAATAGTCAACCAATCCTAAATAACTATATATATTTTAAAACCATCAAACAGCATTCAAACAAGCACAGACAATTATTTTTAATGATATAAAAATAATTTCTAAATAAATGGTGAGTGAGGTTTACTCACTTTATTTTCCCTTGGCGTATATCCCGTTAAATTTCATCTCATCATGGCTATGGATCATCTTAAAAATAAATCGACTTTGTACCTATGATTTATTAAATTTCATTAATCGATTACGTTGTCATTTATTTAAATAAACAATTTATTCTACAAAGTGTGAATTAAAATTATTCCGTACTAATTAAATACTTAAATAAATTACCTTATATCTTTGTTTCTTGCAACTACTCGATGAAGCAAAATCCGAACAGCTCCAAAATTGCCCTGTTTCACTTTAGCATTCCAACAAATACCTCGTAGACAACTCTATTCATTGTTGTGCCATTTCTCCATCATCCTGAATGACCTCATCACTACTTCCACCTCGATCTAGTCACTCATCTGTTTCTGTTCAACTGCCGAACCAAATAATACAGTTCGAACTCCACATCAGTTATCCCCAAACCGTCGTCCGCCTTCCAGAAATTGTCGTGACCTATCATGCACCTCGACATCCCTTTGTTTTTCCAACCCTAAGAATCCATCGCGACTTCGGCTTCCAATTTCATTGCCTAAATCGAACAGTAGTTCGAATCCCTAGCATCGCGAGTTGGGGCTGTCTTCACGCTCGAGACGCATGGTAGCATCAGACTTCCCCTTTTTACCATCTTCGAACAAACGAATACTACGGCCCCATCTCGTTCCTGCAATCGCAAGTGTCTCCGTCGTTGGGTCGAGCTTCAATCGATTCGAGCTCCAGGGAGGTATCGGGTTTTCAAATCGCGATGGGTATTGGATCGCACGGGTTAGCATTCGAATCTGATAAATGGGTGATTGAGTGGAGTCGCCCTTCTCTTTTTTCCAATTTCGATTTGAAGTTGTGGAGTTTTTGATTTTCAGCTGTGAAATGTTTTAAGGGAGAGGTGCGGTTTGATTTTGGATTAGGGTGGCCTTTTATTTGTTTCTATCAAGGAACGGTGGTCATTCATTTTCTGATGAGGGAGATAGCCCACGTCGGCTATGGATGTGGATTCACCAACACCAAAGAGGATTTGGTTTATATTAAATACAATATTTTTATTTTAAATAAATTTCGAATTGGTGTCTTTTATTTAAAAATACACCGTGCTTTCCGAACTCCTTTTTGAACGCAACTACTGTCAATTTTAGGGTAATACCCCTATTCGGGACACACTGGCATAGGTCACGAAGTCCAATTCGATCATCTGAAGGAGATATTAATTTAAATCAATATAAATTAAATTCCAGAACAATTAATTCCCTTGAAAATAAATTAATGTTATCATTATTATTCAGTTTTGAATTTCTATTGATTATCTGAATCAATTTCATTATAGTCTGAACTCTTGAATTCAATTAACTTCGTATTTCGAAAATTATATAAATTCAAAGTAAATCATATTCCGGCTTTTAAATTGATAATCAAATATAAAATCCTTTTATATTTTTATTTCAATATTTAAACCTCATTAAATATTCTTAATTTACCGACGAAATATCCGGGTCATTACATTCTTCCCCACTTAAAATAATTTCGTCCTCGAAATTGCTAAGGTAGAAAAAGTGCTACCAACCCATTTATTTTTCCAAAACTTATTTATGTTGATACTCAACATTTCAAACTTCCTTGCATAACTCTCTTTCGAATAAACCCCTATTCGATAACTCCTCCCTTCGAATAACTATATTCGATAATCTCTCTTTCGAATAACTAGATTCGAAAACCTTTCTTCGAATAAACTATATTCGATTTACTCTTATCAATTAACTCTATTGGATTTAACTCTTTTCGATTAACTCCATCGAATAACTAAATTCGATAACTCCTTCGAATAACCAATATTCTATAACTCACTTCAATTAAACTAATCGATAACTCTTTTCGATTAAACTATAATGGATAGCTCAATTTGATTAACAAATAATCGATAACTCCTTCGATTTACTAATAATCGATAACTTCTTTCGAATAAACTATATTCGATTTAACTCCACTCGCTTGACTCTAGATCGCAGCGATCACAATGGTTACGCCTGATTCCCCCAGGAAACATCCGACCGCCCTAGGCTATCTGCAGCCCTGCAAATTACGCTAGCAGTCATACGAAATGGCAACTTATCCTTAGTAACTATGTTTGACCAACTCTATCTTAATACTATATTCGATCAACTTTAATTGAATAACTAACATTCAATTAAATCCTAATTCGATTTACCATGTTCAATTTACTCTATCTGGTTAACTCTTAATCTAATCGATTTATTCTAACTCCAATCGATTTTTCTAACTCTAATCGACTTCTCCTATTCGAATAACTCCTATTGGATAACGTTTATTCATTTGTAAAGATTTACTTTTTGTAACGGTTCTCCCCTTTATAAATGTTCTCTTTAATAACGTTACTTCACTTATACAAGTGTTGTATTCCCCTTCTATTTAAAACTATCGGTGTTAAAACCAATATCTCTTCTCTAGATAAGTTCAGACTTATATATTCCATTTATCAAATGATAAATATTTAATTTAATTTATAAACTGTTATTTATAAATTAATCTTTTCTATTTATCTGTTAAAACAGATTTCCATTTTCTATTCATCTTTTGAATATTCCTTTGATTAAATTCTATTTATTTAACAAATAAATATCTCATCTATAACATTTTATTTATTTCTTTAAATAAATATTTCCATTCTATCTATTTGTAAATGTTTTACAAATATTTCCTTTTTAAATTCTATTTGTAAATGTTTTTACAAATATTTCTCCTTCTATTTGTTTGCACATAACTCCTTTGTATTTGTGTTACAAATATATTTCCTCTTTAACTCTTTTGGTATTTCCTTTATTCACACCAAATTCATATTTCATTCACATTGATTTTACTCAATTTATTCATTTCGATCCATTTAACTTACTTAAGTTAAATTTAATTTCAATCATTCAAATTCCCATTAACTAGTTGCTAATTAACCGTTTTGCCTAGTTCACCCTTTTTATTTGAATATAACTTGTTCAAATATATGTCAACCTAATTATAGACTAATCTAATTATATTTTCAACTCTAGTTATACATTCGATTTCGAATATAAATTTTCAATCTCTTTTACTTATCCCAAAAACCCAATTTCGATTCAAATTTCATTTAACTAATTATTTTCCAATTTAGTTAATTCTATTTGACCATTTATAATATGATTTTGTCTTAAAAATCATTTCACTTACTTCACTAGAGTTCATATTTACTTTATATCCCCAGTCTGGATTTTTCTAGTGCCAATTCGGATTTTATTTACTTTAAAAATCCTTTAACTTATATATATAAACCATTGTGGTTTTTAATGGTTTCTGGCGCTGCTTTTCTAAAAAAATTTATTTTGACATAACTCAAAATCTATACGACGAAATCCAGACTTTTCTCTTTCATTTGAAAACTATTGTTCAACCGGTCCCAACGATTCTTGTTTCACAGAATTCCGACTTTAATTGAGTTCTGTATACTAAATTGAAGTTCGAATCGCCAATTTTCGAACTGCCGTGCTATGGCGAGCTCGTTTTAATTATATTTATAAATATAAACGTTCAGCCTTTGTTTATAATAAATTCAACTCCATTCTGATATATTTTTAATATATATCCAATCCATTTCACATAATATTCCCGATCTATTTCACTACTATTTGAAATTCTATATATTTACAATATTCAAATTCCACCTTTGAATTTCTTTATTCCAACTCATTTGAATTTCCTTCTATTCAATTTCTATTTGAATTTTCTTCGATTCAAATTCTAATTCAATTTCCTTATCTTCAGATTCTATTTGAATTTCTTATCTTCAAATTCTATTTGAATTTCTTATCTTCAAATTCTATTTGAATTTCTTATCTTCAAATTCTATTTGAAATCCTTTATTCAAAACCCATTTCAAATCCCTTATTCAAATTCCTTTTGAAATCCTTTATTCAATTTCTATTTAAATTCCTTTGTTCAATTTCTATTTGAAATCCTTTGAATTCAAATTCTATTTCAACTCCTTTGAATTCAAATTCTATTTCAAACTTTATATTTTCTTTGAATTCTAATATTCATCCTCTACT
Organism: Allium sativum; assembly: GCA_030737875.1. Classification (NCBI taxonomy): domain Eukaryota; kingdom Viridiplantae; phylum Streptophyta; class Magnoliopsida; order Asparagales; family Amaryllidaceae; genus Allium; species Allium sativum. The sequence goes on along the minus strand of CM060924.1, from coordinate 956,179,209 downwards.
TTATATTCTCTTTGAAATTCTATTTAACCAAATTCCATTTGAATTCTAATATTCAAATCTCTATTTGACTTTTCTTTATTCAAATCCATTTGAATTCCTTTGAATTCAAATTCCATTTCAATTTTCTTATACAATTTCTATTTGAAATTTCCTTTATTCAAACTCATTTGAATTCCTTTGAATTCAAATTCTATTTCACTTCTATTTGAAATCTATATTCCCATTTCACATTTCAAAATTCCTTTGAAGTAATATAAATATATACATATATTTATCTATCTAAAATTCAAAACATTTGAATTTTCAAACAATTTGTTTTCTTTTCAAACAAATTTCCATCAAAAATTTTCTAAGGCAGCAATTTATCACTTAGAAACTCGAAAATGAACACTGGTGATGTTGCGACCATCATCAGAATTATTTCCCAGCTACTGAATGAGTTCCGTGCTTTATTTCTTTCAAACTCCATTTAGAAAAAATATTTTCCAAACTCCCAGGATTTTAAATTCTGAATTCTGGTTGGAATTCAATTTCAATTTATCACATTTGTATATTTGATTTCATATACAAATTCCATTGGTTATATATATAACTATATATATAACTATTCCTGTTATTTAATCTAATTTGATTATAATCCTAACAATCAACTTAACTATTTGAAAACAATATCGTGTCCAATCTTATGTTCAAGTGTTTATAAACTCCTATCGATATTGTGGCGTCCCACGATTCGACCAAAATTTATAATCCACTCAACAGACTAGTCAACACAATATAAAACAGTTTTTATATCAAATAACAAATACGCTCTCTCGTATATATATACACTCAACTCATTCTAGGATACTACTGATCCTATCTCTAATGAGCACATTCCAACAAGCCTAGGTATTCGCTCAACCTGGCTCTGATACCAACTGTAATGACCCAAAAATCCGGTAGAATTTGAGCTGACCAAAAACAAAAGTCCAACCCCAAATATCACGGAAATTCGAACCATTAATAGTCCTAAATAACTAATATATATTTTAAATCAACCAAACAATATTCAAACAAGCATAGCAATTATTTTTAACAACTAGAAATAATTCTAATTAAATGGTGAGTGAGGTTTACTCACCGTGATATTTTTTTAATAATTTGATAGTTAGAAATTAACATATCAAAATATATAGAAGTCGATAAGAAAACGAACTTAGAAATAGAATAGTATAATCAAAAAGGAAGACTAGGAATAAAATCTAGTAAGAATAGAAAGAGAAAATGTATATGTGTTTAAAGGTGAATAATCAGTTGTATGGTATTGATTTTTCGAGTAAGTAGTCTTGTCTGTTTTGACGTTAAATGTTATTCAGTCAAGGTCTGAGAGGTAATTATACCCCAACTTGGTTGATTTCATGATATACCGATAAGTAGCAAGATTCAGGCTCGAAGATCAATGTGGAATAAGAATTAGTTAAATACTATATTTGGGTTGTCGTAACGATGTTTTACACAACATCTGTTTTAACCCAAATATGTGCAAAGCTTGGAAATAGAAAAACGAATATTTCCTAGTATAGAAAATAAAGGAAGGCGATATATGGAAATGTTTTCCAAAGAACGTATAAGGCCAATATGGTTATTGAAAATATTTGGTTAACAAATATTGATAAAGAAATAGAAAAGAGAATTAATTAATGGAATATTAATTAAAGGTTCAGTGATTGTTGGATGTTTGGATGAACACTTGTTTTATTCGATAGTTAAATCATCGACTATCGAAACACTTGTTTTTATTCGATAGTTAAATCACAGACTATCGAAGTTTTGACCATCGTTGTCAATATGGAGAGACCGGTTGGATTATTATCCGAAGAACCACTCCATATCGGCAGTAGCGTGCGAATCAGATTTTATAAAGATAATCGAAGACGGAGTAGAGTGCAAGGACTTTTTCTATAAATAGAAATAGTGCCTTCAGTTCATCCTGTTCCTGGGTGACTTGTATGGATGAATGTCTGACAGAGTATTTCCAGAATGGTCACGTACATTGATTTCTTCAACCGTACCAAGAGTGGAAGCGGAGAAGGAAACTTCTTTTAGCTAACACGTAATGTACTGTTGAGGACGTCAATCGGTGATGTGATGGATTTGACGATGTGACATTCGAAGTGAATCTGGTGTGATGATAAAGCGTAGCTTCTAGCCTCATCATCCGGTAAATGACAGAAATCGGGCAAGCAGCATGGCTATGTAGGTCGCACCTATTAGGCTGTATAATCACCTGATATAGAGTTTCATTTACTTCTAAAAATCTATTGTCGATGCTGTCCCATTCGGGAAACGGTTGCTGATCCCAATCGTTGGGGATATACATTCGATACACTCAAGCGAAATGAGTGGTCGGTCATGTGTGGCTGAGTTGCAAGATGTTCTTGTTGAACTCGGTGTATTCTCCTCTAGAGATATACTAGCGGAAGGTGATTCCATATCTTGTCATAGTTGGAAATCCATTACCCAATACGTGCTTGCGGTTTTGATTGTATATTATATATGTGGAACGTGAGATGCAAGCGTTTCCACTAGATTGTTATCTACTTGATTTAGACATTATTATAATATCAAAAGAGTTTTGATATAAAGATAAATCAAGTGTTTGGATTCTCATAAGGGAAAAACCCGTTTCGTGTTATACGGCGTGGTCTTATGAGATATCATTTAGTTTTCTGAAACTGTTTTAAACTGTTTACTCATACCAGTCCCATGACTGACCCGGAGTTTACTTTGTTGTTTTCCCTAAACTCTTGGGTGCCTAAATTTGTACGGGCAGTCAAGTAGTCGGGAATTTACAGCTATACTGGAAGAGCTTGGAGCAGGAGGCTTCAGGATCATATAGCTATAGTTATTTCTGCTGTGTTGTAAGTGATGTACTTTGATATTGATGTATATTCAAGTACAGATGTATATTTCAAGTTATGTTATATATATTATATGTTATTCGTTCCGCTGTGAGATTCGTGTTACTCTGATGTTGTGTTCTTCTTCTTCTTCTATTCTAAGTTTCTATCTTATCTATCCTCACCCTCTAACTTCTTTCTATTAATGGTTCGAATTTCCGTGATATTTGGGGTTGGACTTGTGTTTTTCGTCAGCTCAAATTCTACCGGATTTTCGGGTCATTACAGTTGGTATCAGAGCCAGGTTTGAATAATGCTAAATAACTAATCATCAACCCTATCATGCGACACATGCCTTAAAGCACGCAACATGGACTGGTATGAGTAAACAGTTTAAAACAGTTTCAGAAAACTAAATGATATCTCATAAGACCACGCCGTATAACACGGAACGGGTTTTTCCCTTATGAAAATCCAAACACTTGACTTATCTTTATATCAAAACTCTTTTGATATTATAATAATGCCTAAATCAAGTAAATAACAATCTAGTGGAACGTTTGCATCTCACGTTCCACATATATATACAATCAAAACCACAAGCACGTATTGGGTAATGGATTTCCAACTATGACAAGGTATGGAATCACCTTCCGCTGGTATATCTCTAAAGGAGAATACACCGAGTTCAACAAGAACATCTTGCAACTCAGCCACACATGACCGACCACTCATTTCGCTTGAGTGTATCGAATGTATATCACCAACGATTGGGATCAGCAATCGTTTCCCGAATGGGTCAGCATCGACAATAGATTTTTAGAAGTAAATGAAACTCTAGATCAGGTGATTATACACCCTAATAGGTGCGACCTACATAGCCATGCTGCTTGCCCGATTTCTGTCATTTACCGGTTGATGAGGCTAGAAGCTACGCTTTATCATCACACCAGATTCACTTCGAATGCCACATCGTCAAATCCATCAAATCACCGATTGACGTCCTCAACAGTACATTATGTGTTAGCTAAAGAAGTTTCCTTCTCCGCTTCCACTCTTGGTACGATTAGAGAAATCAATATACGTGATCGTCTGGAAATACTCTGTCAGACATTCATCCATACAAGTCACCCAGGAACAGGATGAACCGAAGGCACTATTTCTATTAATAGAAAAAGTCCTTGCACTCTACTCCGTCTTCGATTTTCTTTATATAATCTGATTCGCACGCTACTGCCAATACGGAGTGGTTCTTCGAATAATAATCCAACCGGTCTCTCCATATTGACAACGATGGTCAAAACTCCGATAGTCTGTGATTTAACTATCGAATAAAAACAAGTGTTTCGATAGTCGATGATTTAACTATCGAATAAAACAAGTGTTCATCCAAACATCCAACAATCACTAAGCCTTTAATTAATATTCCATTAATTAAATCTCTTCTCTATTTCTTTATCAATATTTGTTAAACAAATATTTCCAACAACCATATTGGCCTTTTACGTTATTTGGAAAACATTTCCAAATATCGCCTTCTTTATTTTCTAACTTTAGAAATATTTATTATTCTATTTCCAAGCTTACATTTATTTGGGTTAAACCGGATGTTGTGTAAAACATCGGTACGACAACCCAAATACTATATTCAACTAACTCTCATTCAACATTGATCTTCGAGCCTGAAATCTTACTGTTTATCTGTTAATAATGAAATCAATCAAGTTGGGGTATAACTACCTCTCAGACCTTGACTGGATAACATTTATAACGTCAAAACAGATAAGACTACTTACTCGAACAATTAATACCATACAACTACTGATTTACTTTTAAACACGTATACACTTCCCCTTTCTATTCTTACTAGATTTTATTCTTATACTTCCTTTTTTATTATACTATTATATTTCTAAGTTCGTTTTCTTATCGACTTCTATATATTTTGATATGTTAATTTCTAACTATCAAATTATCTTAAAAATATCCTATCTCCTTAAATTCCCGAAAAAATTCTCCATAACCACCTTTGTACCGGGAGCATCGGGAAATTTCAAATAGCTTTCCCGGTCCTTCTCATCTCAAAAAGAAAAAGAAAAAGCCAAGCGGCTTGCCGATACGGCGCATAAAATCTCATATGGAAATTAAATACGTACCTTTTTGTCGGGCATTCTATTTATTTCACTTCTATACTTTATTCCATACCTGTCTCCTGTATATTTATGCCTGTCCAATCTATTTTAACTGTACCAATCGTTTTAACTCAATTTGTTACTTAAATCTGTTAATTAACTTCTCCTTCTATTTTACCGTCATATTTGAACATGACATGTTCAAATATATTTTAACTGCATATTAACAAATTCTAGTTATACTCATACTCTCGTTTCCTTATCGACTTCTCTATTCAAATTCCAATTCAATTCTATTTGAATTCTCTTTATTTAAACTTCATTTGAATTCTATTTCAAATTCTATAGTTTAAAGTCCATTTGAATTCTATATTCAAATCTATTCAAATTCTATTGTTTAAATTCCATTTGAATCCTATATTCAAATCGTTTAAAGTCCATTTGAATTTCTATATTCAAATCTATAGTTTAAAGTCCATTTGAATTTCTATATTCAAATTCTATTTCAATTCCTTATATTCAAAGTCCATTTGAATTCTATATTCAAATTCTATTTCAATTCCTTATATTCAAAGTCCATTTGAATTCTATATTCAAATTCAATAGTTTAAAGTCCATTTGAATTCTATATTCAAATTCAATAGTTTAAAGTCCATTTGAATTCTATATTCAAATTCTATTTCAATTCCTTATATTCAAAGTCCATTTGAATTCTCTGCATTATTTATTAACAACGTTTATAACTTCAATTCAAATCCCACCTTTCCATTTATAAACAACGTTTATAAATTCAATTCAAACCCCATATTTTCATTTATAAACAACTTTATAAATTCGATTCAAATCCCATATTTTCATTTATAAACAACTTTATAAATTCGATTCAAATCCCATATTTTCATTTATAAACAACTTTATAAATTCGATTACTTGTTTTATATACCTTCGAACAAGTTAAATATTTTCTATAGTCTTATTTAAAATTCAAATTCTATTTATAAAAATAGAATTTCCTTTTTAAATATCAAATACCCTTTTTGATGTTTTTATGAATCAGTATTCAAGCCCCAGGGATATTTTCAACAATCAAATCAACCAATTTTCAATCATTTGATTTTTAACACATCATATAGGAATATATATGAAATCAAACAAACAACAAACAGATAATATATTTTTGAGGAATCCAGTTGGATTCCTCCAACCTGTTTTCCTGCATCCACAGATGTTAGTTAACATAGTAATACCCATCTTGCTTCGAGGCAGGATATCACGGTATAGAAGGTCATCCACTAATCATAGCGTGGGGCGTATAGGGTAATCATCCGCTATGGTACCGCGGGCATCCGCTAATGAGACTGCGGGAATCCAACCAATCACCAACCCAATATATATAATAGTAAATCCTAAATAACTAATATATTTAAATCAACTAGAACACATTCAAACAAGCATAACAATTATTTTTAACGATATAAAAATAATTCTAAACAAACAGGTGAGATTTACTCACCAGGGAATTTCATTTGGCGAATATCTTGTTCACATTCCATATCGTCTTAGCTACGAGTCGTCTCAAATTTTCTAGAATGAATTTATGCCTACGATATTTTATTTAAATTAAATGATTAATATTTATTTAAATAACTATTCAAATGAATAAATAACTTTTCCTATATTTTCTCTTTAAGCTTGCATATAGCTTATATAATTATTCACATAGAATAAAAGTCACTTAATTTTAATTACCTTAAATTTCTTCAAACAAAAATCTGGGTTCATGACTATTGCTCAAAATCGAACTCAACCCCAAAGTCTTGCATGTAACTCCATTATCTTTGCTACCAATTACCTTCCATATCAACACAGCCAAGCGGACTCGAACCCTCCTTCTCAGCAAATGCCAAATTCGACTTCCCTTTCTGAAATACACAGTCGCAAATTCTAGCATCCACCATCTACCTTCGTTCATCACTCAACACCATACACAGACCCTTATTGGAGCTGCTGCATCCTGCGGTGACCCTTACCCACCTTCTACTTCGCAAAAACCTCCCCACGAACATCACCAGTCTGAAATCGAACACCCCCTGCAACCCTAGAACATCCGCAGTTTCACCGGAGAGGACCAATTCGATCATCACTCCAACAGTCGCCACTTATACAGCTCCGACCCCTTTCATCATCGCAGTGACCCTCACCCATCTGCATACCATCTCCAACACTTCCAACTGGATCCGTTTGATCGCATCGTCGCCCATAGTCGTGAGTGCTTCAGTCACGATGTCGAGCTCGGTTTGCTTCTGAAATCTCGAGATTATCTTCGCAAATCCCTAAATCGAACGCACCCAAAATGAATTCGCTTGATTGAAGTACTCGAGCGACTTATCCTTGCGAATTGAATTACAGAAAAATCAATTAGAAAGAAGGGGGTATGTGCGATTTTATATAGAAGAGGAATGGAGAAATAAAAGGCCACGGCTGTTTTTGAGTTGTGGTGGAAAGAATGGCACGGCTTTGGTTTGATTTGTGGTAGAAAGGAGGCATCGGTGTTATGGTTTGGTCCACCACTATGTTATTTAATTTTAAATTAAACCGATATCCTTTAATTAAAATACCTATGATGCCGAACTCCTTTCTGAACCCAACAAATGTCAATTTTAGGGTAATACCCCTATTCCGGATACAACGGGATAGGTCACGAAGTCCCATTCGATCATCCTCCATGGATATTAATTTATATTGATATAAATTAAATTTCAAATCTTTTAAATTCTGCGATAATATTATTATCGTTATAAATTCAAATGAAATTTCTCATTAATTAATTGAACTGTATTTAATTCAAATTGAATTTTTGAATTCAACTTAATCCATTTTCTTATTCTAATAATTTAATATTTTCAATATTAAATTGAAATTGATTTTTAAATCCATAACTCCCTATAAAAATTGATTTATTTACTTAACTCAATATTTAAATCCATATCAAATATTATAAAATTTACCCCTAAGAGTCCGGGTCATTACACCTAATTACAAATGTAACACCCCAACTCTTTTCTGAGCCCAAATTTCGACAAATATCGAAACTCAAACCCTTTTAAGCATAGAGAATATAAATCTGGTACTTGCAAAACATGAGCATGAGCATAATCAGAGTATAATAAACCCTTTTAAGTATCGAATTAGGCAACTACCTTAAAAGAAAATCACCACATCAATACCGAGCATGAGAGAACAAGAACCGAAAACCAAACTTGAACACCTGCAAAGACCAGCCTTATCTGAGATAAACCTGAGAGTTGTTATAAGGAGGGGTCATGTAACGATCGACTTTTTCCGTACAACTTAAGCCGACATTTAACTGTACATGCCAGCTCAAAATGCACAGAAGTGCATATAGTTAGAAGAAAGAAGTTAGAGGGTGAGAAAACAGAAAGAAAAAAAAGTTAGAATAGAAGAAAAGGAAGAACATAACACAACAGAACTAGAGTAAACACGAATCTCACAATGTAATGAATAAAATAAAATATTTCAAAGATCTTTACACAAAGAGAAAACTAGTGTATATACATGAATATTCATCAAAGTACACAACCATATTGGCCTAATGATGATAAATACGACCAACACAACGGAAATAAATTATTACGAGAAAATACGAGAAAACATCTCGACTCTAGCTCATCTCCTGAAGATCCAAGCAAATCTAATGCTACCTAGAAAAGATACTTGGTTTGACCCGAGTATCATACATGGATCAGTTTGCTATACTTTTAGTGAGAAATCTCATAACATAAACAACTTGCTTAACTTTTGTAAACCTTTTAAAAAAAGGAACTCTCATAAGAAACGACCATAAATAAACATGACACATATTTTTACCTTACGATACACAAATCACTTTTTATATCAAAAATCTAGTAATATTATAATAATATCTACCAATTTACAAAAAATAGGAGTATAGCCGGAAAGCTTGTGTAGTAACCCGCATTTTAGCTGTTGAACAATTTATTTATTTAATTATTAAATATCGATTTATCGATATCGAGAACGTAAATTAAATAATATTGAATATTTAATTAATAATCATAATATAATAATATATTATAATGTCGAAATAGTCGGAAATAGTGAAATTCACAATATCGTGTGAATTGAATAGCATACGAGATTTGGTGGAGTTTCGATTCGAAATATAATAACGAATATATTCAATCGACGACAGTTTGAACGTATAATTATATTTTAATTAAAATCGAGCGCGTAACGACGCGGCAGTTCGCTATTTGGCGATTCGAACTTCAACTGAATGTACAGGATTCGTTTTAAGCCGGATTTCTGTGAAACAAGAAACGCGTGGAGCTGGTGGAGTATATTTTTCTAATGGAAGAGAAAAATCTGGATTTCGTCGTATAGATTTTGATTTACGTCCAAATCAAATTTCAGAAAAGTCGTTGTGGAATTCCTTTATAATTTGCGACGCTTTATATATGTTATAAATCGATTTTTCGATACGAACTGAATATCGGGATAATCTGGAGTCTGGAAATCAAGTCATAAAATCTGAGGTGATATTCTGGAGCCGAACGACATCGTATATGGATATATACGATAATATTAAATTATTAATATTTAATTTATTTAAATATATTTATATATTTAAATGGGTTTTTCAAAGCGTTAAAAATAGCCACTTTTGTAAACGAAGCCGGAATTCGACAAAACCAGTTTTGTTGGATCCACAACGTCAAATAGTTGTTAGATTTCCAGTTTCGTGATTTTTAGAGTCAGTGTGTGGCCGTACGGATTTTTAGAGTGAGAAACAGTTAGTATTTGGACAGTTAAAAATATGCTGTGTGAGCATACGGAGTCGGAATTCGACGAAACCAGTTTCGTTGGGTCCGTAATGTCAAGCTGAAGGTGCATATCCATTTTCATGATTTTTGAGTATCGTATGTGGTCACAGGAATTTTTAGAAGACGGATACGAATATAAAATGATATAAATAAAATATCTAAAATATCCTAAAAAAAATATCTAGATATTTTATTTGTCTATATACACCCCCATTAACTTTTCCTAAACCCTAAACTCATTTTTTCAGCGATCAAAAATGCGCCGTTCTCCTTTTACATCCTCACAGTGGAAACATCCACTTTCAAAAATCAAGAATAAACCAAATAGATTCCTACAAATATAGATGTATATATTTATGGGATCTCTGCATCTTGCTCGTCGTTCTGGTGTAGAAAAACATGGAGCTCGATTACTGTTTTGAAGCTCGACGCGGACAACAAGGAATTAGGGTTCACCGATTAAGGAGATTTAAGCACTAATTTGCGAAATGGAATGTATAATCGGGTTTCTTGCATCGAATAGCACTTGCGTGCTTTATTTTTTGGATACCCGAAATGAAAAATGTCGATGTCGGCTAAGGGAGTTCGCCTGCGACGGTCTTCTGAGCTGAAGTCGGAGGGGGTCTTAGGATGTGGGGTTGAGGAGAGGAACTCGAGGGAAGTATTATGGTGATCTTGGGGATGGACTTCGGTGAAGGTTTGAGGATAGAAGGAGCGGTCAAAGTTCGATTTAGGGATGAGGAAATTTACTGGAGCAATCGTATAATTTGGGGAGAAGGAATTTAGCGGGCCTGGGTTTGTATGGTAGGATTTGGGCTTGGTGGGCTTGGTGGGCTGGTTTCAAAGTAAGGGTGAAGTCCAATGGATATTTTATATAAGTTTATTTAATTTAAATAGTGTACCAACTTATAAACTGAATAACTTGATCATATGAAATCAGAATCACGAACCGTAAGTTGCGTTGGGACCGTATGGACGAGAGCTTCACAATGAAGCTAACTGGAAGTGGATTGGGGCTCATATGAATTTACGGCGAAATAAATAGTTTGATTCAAACCAAATAATAGTTTATCGTTCTTCAACGATGAACTGCAAATGTGAGTAAATCTCACCAACTCTGAACAGTTTATAATTTCATGTTGTATTTTTAGAACTGTTAGAAATTGTTTGATATACTGTGTGTAGATTGTTTGATTGAACTGCTAGTCAGTTAATTAAATTTCTATATTGATTCTGTTTAACAGAATATATCATATGGAACTGAAAGTGATGTTATCTATATTGTTTAACATCTGTGATGCAGGGAAACAGGTTGGAGGAATCCGACTGGATTCCTCAACAGTTATTTATTGTTTTTCATATATTGTTATATGATGTGATATAAAATCAGTGGGCGATTACATGTGCTTGGACGATATTGAACATCGTGATTTGATATGATTGAATACCATAACATACCGAAATGTTGATAAGGGGATTTTCAAAGTGATATTTGAAAATGAAATATTTATAAATTTAAATATTTATAAATAAGGAATATTTATAAATTGGGATATTTATAAATAGGAGGTATTTTGAAAAGGAAATAAATTCAAAACATTTCTTTTTGAATGGAAAGGCCTGTGTGGCGAGTTTGGGGATTTTTCCCGATGCTCCCGATACAAAGGAGGTTATGGCAAATTTTCCCGGAAATTTAAGGAGTTAGAATATTTTTTTAAGAATAGAATTGAAAAGGAAATATTTGCAAACCATTGGCAAATAAAATAAAATAGAAAAAGGAAATATTTGTAAACCATTTACAAATAGAATTGAAAAGGGAATATTTGTAAACCATTTACAAATAGAATTGAAAAGGGAATATTTGTAAACCATTTACAAATAGAATTGAAAAGGAAACGTTATAAAAAGGGAAATCATTTTTAAAGTGTAGAACCGTTATTTAAAAGTAAATCTTTTCAAATGAATAAAACGTTGTTAAAAAGGAAATCTTTATAAAGTGAATAAAGTAAATCGAATATGGTATTCGAAGTTAGTTAATCGAATATAGACATTCGAAAGGAGTTAATCGAATATGATATTCGAAGTTAGTTAATCGAATATGGTATTCGAAGTTAGTTAATCGAATATAGACATTCGAAAGGAGTTAATCGAATATGGTATTCGAAGTTAGTTAATCGAATATGGTATTCGAAGTTAGTTAATCGAATATAGACATTCGAAAGGAGTTAATCGAATATGGTATTCGAAGTTAGTTAATTGAATATGGTATTCGAAAGTTAGTTAATCGAATATGTTATTCGAAAGGGGTTAGTCAAGTCGAGTTAGTCAAATAGAGTTAATCAGTTAGAGTTAACCAGTTAGAGTTAATCAGTTATAGTTAACCAGTTGGAGTTAATTAGTTAGAGTTAATCGATTTGAGTTAAAACGAACTAGAGTAAATCAAGTATAGTTAATTGAGATAGAGTTAATCAAACATAGTTATCCAGGATAAGTTGCCATCTCGTACGACTGCTAGCGTAATTCGCAGGGCTGTAAATAGCCTAAGGCAGTCGGATGTTTCCTGAGGGAGTCAGGCGTAACCATTGTGATCGCTGCGATCTAGAGTCAAGCGAATGGAGTTAAATCGAATATTAGTTATTCGATAGGAGTTAATCGAGTTGATCGAGTTGAGAAATAAGTTAAGTTAAATAAGTTGAGTTGATCGGGTGGTTCGACCAAGTTAGTCGAGCCTAGTTAATCGAATCGAATTGGTCGAACCAAGTAAGCCGAGTTAAGTTAGTCAAGTTAGTCGAGCCTAGTTAATCGAATCGAATTTGGTTGAACCAAGTAAGTCGAGTTAGTCGAGTCAAGTTAAGTTAGTCGAGTTAAGTTCGTCGAGTTAAATTTATCGATGTTAGTTTCAACGAAAGGAGTTATCGATGTTAGTTTCATCGAAGTGAGATTTTCAAATATGAGATATTTGAAAAGGAAGAGTTATCGAATATTAGTTATTCGAAGAGAGATTATCGGATATCATTTATTCGAGAAGAAGTTAAATCGAATATAGGTTATTCGAAGAAAAGTTAATCAAATAGAGATTTCTCGAAGAGAGTTAATCGACAAATTCGATTATATCGAATTCGGGAAAGTACTTATACTTTCCAGTGTTTAAATAGAGATTTATTTATTTATAAATAAATAAGTGTTAGGTTAATTATTCACTAATAAGAATAGAAGTTATAATTAAAGTTAGATAATTCGAAAGTAGGGATTATAACGTTATCGTTATAACCAATGTTTTAAATATAGAAGTGGATCAGTAAAATTGGATCCGAGAAAGGCGTAAAGAAGTTGTTAAAGACTAAAAGATAAAATTTGACCATTTCGAAGTTATAACATTGTTCGGTTAAGGTCTGAGAGGTAATTATACCCCAACTTGAGTGACTTCCTTCTTAACTAAGAAATGGTAAGGTTTGATCGTAAAGGAGTTTTGGAAATGTTTTCCCAACGAGAATCAGAAATGTTTTCTGATAAAAGAAAAATAAGAATTTAGAATATAGGGAAACAGGAGATAAGTAAATAAATGAACTTAAGAGATTAATGTTAAATGATGTTTGTTCGATATAATTTCCATCTGGAAATAATATCGTTGTTTGCACACTTGTTTTCTTTGATAGTTAACTCACAGACTATCAGAGTTTTGACCATTTTAACGTTGTTAATATGGAGAGACCGGTTGGATTACTATCCATAGAACCACTCTGTATTGGCATAAGCATCGCGAATCATATATGCCAAAGATAATTAAAGACGGAGTAAAATGCAAGGGCTATCCTGTTTACAGAATAGTGCCTTCGGTTTGTCCAGTCCCAGGACAACTTGTATGGACGAAGGTCTGACAGAGTATATCCAATAGATCGCGTAAGTTGATCTGTTCAAACGTATTCACGTTTGGTGGCGGAGGAATTCGTTTCTCTTAGCTGTATACCCATGTTATTTTTGGATAAGTCAATTTGTGATTTGGCGGGTATGACGATGTGACATTTCTAAGTGAATGAAGATGGATGTCTGACATAGTATTTCCAGACGGTCACATACATTGATTTCTTAAACTATACCAAGAGTGGAAGCGGAGAAGGAAACTTCTTTTAGCTGACACGTAATGTATGGTTGTAGACGTCAATTAGTGATTCTGATGGATCTGACAATGTGGCATTCGAAGTGAATCTATTGTGATGATAAAGCGTAGCTTCTAGCCTCACATCCGGTAAATGACAGAAATCGGGCAGGCAGCATGGCTAAGTCGGTCGCACCGAAGAAGGGTGTATAATCACCTATCTAGTGAATATTCATTTGTTTCTTAAATCTATCAATGCTGTCCCATATATATACGGGAATGGTTGCTGATCCCAACCGTTGGTGATGTACATTCGATACACTCAAGCGAAATGAGTGGTCGGTCATGTGTGGCTGAGTTGCAAGATGTTCTTGTTGAACTCCAGTGTATCATTCCTAGAGTACACTGATCGGAAGGTGGTTCCATACCTTGTCATAGTTGGGAATCCAATCATCCAATACGAGCTTGCGATTTTGATTGTATACTATATATGTAGTAACGTGAGATACAAGCGTTTCTGCTAAATTGATATTTATTTGTACTTAGACATTATTATAATATCAGAATGATATTGCTTTGAAAAGTTATTTGGATTCTCATAAGGGAAAAACCCGTTCCGTATTCACGGCGTGGTCTTATGAGATATCATATACATGTTTAAATGATTTGAGTTTATTCACACCAGTCACATGACTGACCCGGAGTTTATTTTGGTTTCCCTAAACTCTTGGGTGCCTAAATTTGTACGGGCAGTCAAGTAGTCGGGATTTACAGGTATACTTGGAGAGCTTGGAGCAGGAGGCTTCAGGATTCTATAGCTATTTTTATTTCCGCTGTGTTGTAAGTGCTGTACTCTGATAAGTGCTATTGTATACATAACTGTTATATTTCAAAGTTATGTTATTTATTATATGTTATTCGTTCCGCTGTGAGGTTCGTGTTACTCTGATGTTGTGTTCTTCTTCTTCTTCTTCTATTCTAAGTTTCTACCTTATCTATTCTCACCTTCTAATTTCTTTCAATAATTACCGGGATTTTTCGATGTTTTGGTTATCGAAGTCGAGCTTACGTCGATAACCAAAGCCGCTCAAAATCCGGGTTACTACAGTTGGTATCAGAGCTTAAGTTAAGAATTACCTTGGCTCTGTGGCGTGACTCGGTAGAGATAGGGTTAGTAATACCCTAGATTGAATTTGAGTGTATATATACGAGTGCGTATTTGTATTTGATATAAAAATGGTTTTATATTGTGGAGATTCATTGGCTGAGTTGTTTATGAGTTCTGGTCGATCAGTTTGATCCACTGTATCGGTAGGAGTAAATAAACACTTGAATACGATGGACCGACACAGTATGGATATGTGATATATTATCATATATAGGATGTGTTGGTAGTGATGTTAATAAGATAAGATTATAAAATGTGAAAAGATTATATCTGACCAATCAGAATCATATAAGTAAAGTATATGAAATAAGATGAATTTAAATCAGATTTGGAATTAAAATAAGGAAATTTTAAGTTCTTGGGAGATTTTGAAATGTTTTCAAAATGGAAGTATTTAGTAATGGTTTTGAAAATGATATAGTATTGAAATCACTTGGGTCGCTGGAAAATAATCCGGATGATGACTGCGCAGTGTCATCGGTGTGATTTTCGAGTTTCTAAGTGGTGGATTACTACCAAAGATTTTAATTTGAATTGTTTTGAGAAAACAAGTTGTTCAGAAATTCAAAGGTCTTGAATTGGTATTATAATTTCAAATAGATTTGAAAAGAAACCCAAGAATTTAAATTCTGGAATATAAATTTAACCTATGAAGTTAAAGAGATTGAGATGGTAAAAATAAATTGAAATTTAACTTGAACATAGTTAAATAGAATTGAATTGGATTAGAGAATAATCTGTTATGGAATTGGGTTGATGAGTCAATAATTTGGAATTTGATATTGGGGTTCAAATGAAAATTCGATTTGGATTTGAGGATATGAACTGATTGAAATTTGATTGAGATAACACTGGTATATGCTGAGTTGATAGCATATGGAAGTGATAGAGTTGATATGCCCGACAAAAAGGTACCAGTTTATATTATATATGGATATGAGATTTATGAGCCGAATTGGCAAGCCGCTTGGCTGTTTGATTTTCTTTTGGGATAAAGAAGGCCCAGAGAGGCGAGTTGGAGTTTGAGATATTGACCAGTACAAAGGAGGTGCTGGCAAAAAATTTCGAAAAGTGAAGGTGTTAGAAAATTTTCAAAATTTTTGAAAATTTAGTTAGTCGGAATAAATTAATATTTTAGTCGATATTAATTGGTTCAGTTGAAATCGGAGACAAGAGGTAAACAGATAAATTTTTACCCAGAAGATAGGGTCATCCCTTAGCTTAGCAATTTCGAGGACGAAATTTTATTAAGGGGGGAAGATTGTAGTAACCCGCATTTTAGCTGTTGAACAATTTATTTATTTAATTATTAAATATCGATTTATCGATATCGAGAACGGAAATTAAATAATATTGAATATTTAATTAATAATCATAATATAATAATATATTATAATGTCGAAATAGTCGGAAATAGTGAAATTCACAATATCGTGTGAATTGAATAGCATACGAGATTTGGTGGAGTTTCGATTCGAAATATAATAACGAATATATTCAATCGACGACAGTTTGAACGTATAATTATATTTTAATTAAAATCGAGCGCGTAACGACGCGGCAGTTCGCTATTTGGCGATTCGAACTTCAACTGAATGTACAGGATTCGTTTTAAGCCGGATTTCTATGAAACAAGAAACGCGTGGAGCTGGTGGAGTATATTTTTCTAATGGAAGAGAAAAATCTGGATTTCGTCGTATAGATTTTGATTTACATCCAAATCAAATTTCAGAAAAGTCGCTGTGGAATTCCTTTATAATTTGCGACGCTTTATATACGTTATAAATCGATTTTTCGATACGAACTGAATATTGGGATAATCTGGAGTCTGGAAATCAAGTCATAAAATCTGAGGTGATATTCTGGAGCCGAACGACATTGTATATGGATATATACGATAATATTAAATTATTAATATTTAATTTAATTTATTTAAATATATTTATATATTTAAATGGGTTTTTCAAAGCGTTAAAAATAGCCACTTTTGCAAACGAAGCCGGAATTCAACGAAACCAGTTTTGTTGGATCCGCAACGTCAAATAGTTGTTAGATTTCCAGTTTCGTGATTTTTAGAGTCAGTGTGTGGCCGTACGGATTTTTAGAGTGAGAAACAGTTAGTATTTGGACAGTTAAAAATTTGCTGTGTGAGCATACGGAGTCGGAATTCGACGAAACCAGTTTCGTTGGGTCCGTAATGTCAAGCTGAAGGTGCATATCCATTTTCATGATTTTTGAGTATCGTATGTGGTCACAGGAATTTTTAGAAGACGGATACGAATATAAAATGATATAAATAAAATATCTAAAATATCCTAAAAAAAATATCTAGATATTTTATTTGTCTATATACACCCCCATTAACTTTTCCTAATCCCTAAACTCATTTTTTCAGCGATCAAAAATGCGCTGTTCTCCTTTTACATCCTCACAGTGGAAACATCCACTTTCAAAAATCAAGAATAAACCAAATAGATTCCTACAAATATAGATGTATATATTTATGGGATCTCTGCATCTTGCTCGTCGTTCTGGTGTAGAAAAACATGGAGCTCGATTACTGTTTTGAAGCTCGTCGCGGACAACAAGGAATTAGGGTTCACCGATTAAGGAGATTTAAGCACTAATTTGCGAAATGGAATGTATAATCGGGTTTCTTGCATCGAATAGCACTTGCGTGCTTTATTTTTTGGATACCCGAAATGAAAAATGTCGATGTCGGCTAAGGGAGTTCGCCTGCGACGGTCTTCTGAGCTGAAGTCGGAGGGGGTCTTAGGATGTGGGGTTGAGGAGAGGAACTCGAGGGAAGTATTATGGTGATCTTGGGGATGGACTTCGGTGAAGGTTTGAGGATAGAAGGAGCGGTCAAAGTTCGATTTAGGGATGAGGAAATTTACTGGAGCAATCGTATAATTTGGGGAGAAGGAATTTAGCGGGCCTGGGTTTGTATGGTAGGATTTGGGCTTGGTGGGCTTGGTGGGCTGGTTTCAAAGTAAGGGTGAAGTCCAATGGATATTTTATATAAGTTTATTTAATTTAAATAGTGTACCAACTTATAAACTGAATAACTTGATCATATGAAATCAGAATCACGAACCGTAAGTTGCATTGGGACCGTATGGACGAGAGCTTCACAATGAAGCTAACTGGAAGTGGATTGGGGCTCATATGAATTTACGGCGAAATAAATAGTTTGATTCGAACCAAATAACAATTTATCGTTCTTCAACGATGAACTGCAAATGTGAGTAAATCTCACCAACTCTGAACAGTTTATAATTTCATGTTGTATTTTTAGAACTGTTAGAAATTGTTTGATATACTGTGTGTAGATTGTTTGATTGAACTACTAGTCAGTTAATTAAATTTCTATATTGATTCTGTTTAACAGAATATATCATATGGAACTGAAAGTGATGTTATCTATATTGTTTAACATCTGTGATGCAGGGAAACAGGTTGGAGGAATCCGACTGGATTCCTCAACAGTTATTTTATTGTTTTTCATATATTGTTATATGATGTGATATAAAATCTGTGGGCGATTACATGTGCTTGGACGATATTGAACATCGTGATTTGATATGATTGAATACCATAACATACCGAAATGTTGATAAGGGGATTTTCAAAGTGATATTTGAAAATGAAATATTTATAAATTTAAATATTTATAAATAAGGAATATTTATAAATTGGGATATTTATAAATAGGAGGTATTTTGAAAAGGAAATAAATTCAAAACATTTCTTTTTGAATGGAAAGGCCTGTGTGGCGAGTTTGGGGATTTTTCCCGATGCTCCCGATACAAAGGAGGTTATGGCAAATTTTCCCGGAAATTTAAGGAGTTAGAATATTTTTTTAAGAATAGAATTGAAAAGGAAATATTTGCAAACCATTTGCAAATAAAATAAAATAGAAAAAGGAAATATTTGTAAACCATTTACAAATAGAATTGAAAAGGGAATATTTGTAAACCATTTACAAATAGAATTGAAAAGGAAACGTTATAAAAAGGGAAATCATTTTTAAAGTGTAGAACCGTTATTTAAAAGTAAATCTTTTCAAATGAATAAAACGTTGTTAAAAAGGAAATCTTTATAAAGTGAATAAAGTAAATCGAATATGGTATTCGAAGTTAGTTAATCGAATATAGACATTCGAAAGGAGTTAATCGAATATGGTATTCGAAGTTAGTTAATCGAATATGGTATTCGAAGTTAGTTAATCGAATATAGACATTCGAAAGGAGTTAATCGAATATGGTATTCGAAGTTAGTTAATCGAATATGGTATTCGAAGTTAGTTAATCGAATATAGACATTCGAAAGGAGTTAATCGAATATGGTATTCGAAGTTAGTTAATCGAATATGGTATTCGAAAGTTAGTTAATCGAATATGTTATTCGAAAGGGGTTAGTCAAGTCGAGTTAGTCAAATAGAGTTAATCAGTTAGAGTTAACCAGTTAGAGTTAATCAGTTAGAGTTAACCAGTTGGAGTTAATTAGTTAGAGTTAATCGATTTGAGTTAAAACGAACTAGAGTAAATCAAGTATAGTTAATTGAGATAGAGTTAATCAAACATAGTTATCCAGGATAAGTTTCCATCTCGTACGACTGCTAGCGTAATTCGCAGGGCTGTAAATAGCCTAAGGCAGTCGGATGTTTCCTGAGGGAGTCAGGCGTAACCATTGTGATCGCTGCGATCTAGAGTCAAGCGAATGGAGTTAAATCGAATATTAGTTATTCGATAGGAGTTAATCGAGTTGATCGAGTTGAGAAATAAGTTAAGTTAAATAAGTTGAGTTGATCGGGTGGTTCGACCAAGTTAGTCGAGCCTAGTTAATCGAATCGAATTGGTCGAACCAAGTAAGCCGAGTTAAGTTAGTCAAGTTAGTCGAGCCTAGTTAATCGAATCGAATTTGGTTGAACCAAGTAAGTCGAGTTAGTCGAGTCAAGTTAAGTTAGTCGAGTTAAGTTCGTCGAGTTAAATTTATCGATGTTAGTTTCAACGAAAGGAGTTATCGATGTTAGTTTCATCGAAGTGAGATTTTCAAACATGAGATATTTGAAAAGGAAGAGTTATCGAATATTAGTTATTCGAAGAGAGATTATCGGATATCATTTATTCGAGAAGAAGTTAAATCGAATATAGGTTATTCGAAGAAAAGTTAATCAAATAGAGATTTCTCGAAGAGAGTTAATCGACAAATTCGATTATATCGAATTCGGGAAAGTACTTATACTTTCCAGTGTTTAAATAGAGATTTATTTATTTATAAATAAATAAGTGTTAGGTTAATTATTCACTAATAAGAATAGAAGTTATAATTAAAGTTAGATAATTCGAAAGTAGGGATTATAACGTTATCGTTATAACTAATGTTTTAAATATAGAAGTGGATCAGTAAAATTGGATCCGAGAAAGGCGTAAAGAAGTTGTTAAAGACTAAAAGATAAAATTTGACCATTTCGAAGTTATAACGTTGTTCAGTTAAGGTCTGAGAGGTAATTATACCCCAACTTGAGTGACTTCCTTCTTAACTAAGAAATGGTAAGGTTTGATCGTAAAGGAGTTTTGGAAATGTTTTCCCAACGAGAATCAGAAATGTTTTCTGATAAAAGAAAAATAAGAATTTAGAATATAGGGAAACAGGAGATAAGTAAATAAATGAACTTAAGAGATTAATGTTAAATGATGTTTGTTCGATATAATTTCCATCTGGAAATAATATCGTTGTTTGCACACTTGTTTTCTTTGATAGTTAACTCACAGACTATCAGAGTTTTGACCATTTTAACGTTGTTAATATGGAGAGACCGGTTGGATTACTATCCATAGAACCACTCTGTATTGGCATAAGCATCGCGAATCATATATGCCAAAGATAATTAAAGACGGAGTAAAATGCAAGGGCTATCCTGTTTACAGAATTGTGCCTTCGGTTTTTCCAGTCCCAGGACAACTTGTATGGACGAAGGTCTGACAGAGTATATCCAATAGATCGCGTAAGTTGATCTGTTCAAACGTATTCACGTTTGGTGGCGGAGGAATTCGTTTCTCTTAGCTGTATACCCATGTTATTTTTGGATAAGTCAATTTGTGATTTGGCGGGTATGACGATGTGACATTTCTAAGTGAATGAAGATGGATGTCTAACATAGTATTTCCAGACGGTCACGTACATTGATTTCTTCAACTATACCAAGAGTGGAAGCGGAGAAGGAAACTTCTTTTAGCTGACACGTAATGTATGGTTGTAGACGTCAATTAGTGATTCTGATGGATCTGACAATGTGGCATTCGAAGTGAATCTATTGTGATGATAAAGCGTAGCTTCTAGCCTCACATCCGGTAAATGACAGAAATCGGGCAGGCAGCATGGCTAAGTCGGTCGCACCGAAGTAGGGTGTATAATCACCTATCTAGTGAATATTCATTTGTTTCTTAAATCTATCAATGATGTCCCATATATATACGGGAACGGTTGCTGATCCCAACCGTTGGTGATGTACATTCGATACACTCAAGCGAAATGAGTGGTCGGTCATGTGTGGCTGAGTTGCAAGATGTTCTTGTTGAACTCCAGTGTATCGTTCCTAGAGTACACTGATCGGAAGGTGGTTCCATACCTTGTCATAGTTGGGAATCCAATCATCCAATACGAGCTTGCGATTTTGATTGTATACTATATATGTAGTAACTTGAGATGCAAGCGTTTCTGCTAAATTGATATTTATTTGTACTTAGACATTATTATAATATCAGAATGATATTGCTTTGAAAAGTTATTTGGATTCTCATAAGGGAAAAACCCGTCCCGTATTCACGGCGTGGTCTTATGAGATATCATATACATGTTTAAATGATTTGAGTTTATTCACACCAGTGACATGACTGACCCGGAGTTTATTTTGTTTTCCCTAAACTCTTGGGTGCCTAAATTTGTACGGGCAGTCAAGTAGTCGGGATTTACAGGTATACTTGGAGAGCTTGGAGCAGGAGGCTTCAGGATTCTATAGCTATTTTTATTTCCGCTGTGTTGTAAGTGCTGTACTCTGATAAGTGCTATTTTATACATAACTGTTATATTTCAAAGTTATGTTATTTATTATATGTTATTCGTTCCGCTGTGAGGTTCGTGTTACTCTGATGTTGTGTTCTTCTTCTTCTTCTTCTTCTATTCTAAGTTTCTACCTTATCTATTCTCACCTTCTAATTTCTTTCAATAATTACCGGGATTTTTCGATGTTTTGGTTATCGAAGTTGAGCTTACGTCGATAACCAAAGCCGCTCAAAATCCGGGTTACTACAGTTGGTATCAGAGCTTAAGTTAAGAATTACCTTGGCTCTGTGGCGTGACTCGGTAGAGATAGGGTTGGTAATACCCTAGATTGAATTTGAGTGTATATATACGAGTGCGTATTTGTATTTGATATAAAAATGGTTTTATATTGTGGAGATTCATTGGTTGAGTTGTTTATGAGTTCTGGTCGATCAGTTTGATCCACTGTATCGGTAGGAGTAAATAAACACTTGAATACGATGGACCGACACAGTATGGATATGTGATATATTATCATATATAGGATGTGTTGGTAGTGATGTTAATAAGATAAGATTATAAAATGTGAAAAGATTATATCTGACCAATCAGAATCATATAAGTAAAGTATATGAAATAAGATGAATTTAAATCAGATTTGGAATTAAAATAAGGAAATTTTAAGTTCTTGGGAGATTTTGAAATGTTTTCAAAATGGAAGTATTTAGTAATGGTTTTGAAAATGATATAGTATTGAAATCACTTGGGTCGCTGGAAAATAATCCGGATGATGACTGCGTAGTGTCATCGGTGTGATTTTCGAGTTTCTAAGTGGTGGATTACTACCAAAGATTTTAATTTGAATTGTTTTGAGAAAACAAGTTGTTCAGAAATTCAAAGGTCTTGAATTGGTATTATAATTTCAAATAGATTTGAAAAGAAACCCAAGAATTTAAATTCTGGAATATAAATTTAACCTATGAAGTTAAAGAGATTGAGATGGTAAAAATAAATTGAAATTTAACTTGAACATAGTTAAATAGAATTGAATTGGATTAGAGAATAATCTGTTATGGAATTGGGTTGATGAGTCAATAATTTGGAATTTGATATTGGGGTTCAAATGAAAATTCGATTTGGATTTGAGGATATGAACTGATTGAAATTTGATTGAGATAACACTGGTATATGCTGAGTTGATAGCATATGGAAGTGATAGAGTTGATATGCCCGACAAAAAGGTACCAGTTTATATTATATATGGATATGAGATTTATGAGCCGAATTGGCAAGCCGCTTGGCTGTTTGATTTTCTTTTGGGATAAAGAAGGCCCAAAGAGGCGAGTTGGAGTTTGAGATATTGACCAGTACAAAGGAGGTGCTGGCAAAAAATTTCGAAAAGTGAAGGTGTTAGAAAATTTTCAAAATTTTTGAAAATTTAGTTAGTCGGAATAAATTAATATTTTAGTCGATATTAATTGGTTCAGTTGAAACCGGAGACAAGAGGTAAACAGATAAATTTTTACCCAGAAGATAGGGTCATCCCTTAGCTTAGCAATTTCGAGGACGAAATTTTATTAAGGGGGGAAGATTGTAGTAACCCGCATTTTAGCTGTTGAACAATTTATTTATTTAATTATTAAATATCGATTTATCGATATCGAGAACGTAAATTAAATAATATTGAATATTTAATTAATAATCATAATATAATAATATATTATAATGTCGAAATAGTCGGAAATAGTGAAATTCACAATATCGTGTGAATTGAATAGCATACGAGATTTGGTGGAGTTTCGATTCGAAATATAATAACGAATATATTCAATCGACGACAGTTTGAACGTATAATTATATTTTAATTAAAATCGAGCGCGTAACGACGCGGCAGTTCGCAATTTGGCGATTCGAACTTCAACTGAATGTACAGGATTCGTTTTAAGCCGGATTTCTGTGAAACAAGAAACGCGAGGAGCTGGTGGAGTATATTTTTCTAATGGAAGAGAAAAATCTGGATTTCGTCGTATAGATTTTGATTTACGTCCAAATCAAATTTCAGAAAAGTCGCTGTGGAATTCCTTTATAATTTGCGACGCTTTATATACGTTATAAATCGATTTTTCGATACGAACTGAATATCGGGATAATCTGGAGTCTGGAAATCAAGTCATAAAATCTGAGGTGATATTCTGGAGCCGAACGACATCGTATATGGATATATACGATAATATTAAATTATTAATATTTAATTTAATTTATTCAAATATATTTATATATTTAAATGGGTTTTTCAAAGCGTTAAAAATAGCCACTTTTGCAAACGAAGCCGGAATTCGACGAAACCAGTTTTGTTGGATCCGCAATGTCAAATAGTTGTTAGATTTCCAGTTTCGTGATTTTTAGAGTCAGTGTGTGGCCGTACGGATTTTTAGAGTGAGAAACAGTTAGTATTTGGACAGTTAAAAATATGCTGTGTGAGCATACGGAGTCGGAATTCGACGAAACCAGTTTCGTTGGGTCCGTAATGTCAAGCTGAAGGTGCATATCCATTTTCATGATTTTTGAGTATCGTATGTGGTCACAGGAATTTTTAGAAGACGGATACGAATATAAAATGATATAAATAAAATATCCTAAAAAAAATATCTAGATATTTTATTTGTCTATATATACCCCCATTAACTTTTCCTAAACCCTAAACTCATTTTTTCAGCGATCAAAAATGCGTCGTTTTCCTTTTATATCCTCACAGTGGAAACATCCACTTTCAAAAATCAAGAATAAACCAAATAGATTCCTACAAATATAGATGTATATATTTATGGGATCTCTGCATCTTGCTCGTCGTTCTGGTGTAGAAAAACATGGATCTCGATTACTGTTTTGAAGCTCGACGCGGACAACAAGGAATTAGGGTTCACCGATTAAGGAGATTTAAGCACTAATTTGCGAAATGGAATGTATAATCGGGTTTCTTGCATCGAATAGCACTTGCGTGCTTTGTTTCTTGGATACCCGAAATGAAAAATGTCGATGTCGGCTAAGGGAGTTCGCCTGCGATGGTCTTCTGAGCTGAAGTCGGAGGGGGTCTTAGGATGTGGGGTTGAGGAGAGGAACTCGAGGGAAGTATTACGGTGATCATGGGGATGGACTTCGGTGAAGATTTGAGGATAGGAGCGGTCAAAGTTTGATTTAGGGATGAGGAAATTTACTGGAGCAATCGTATGATTTGGGGAGAAGGAATTTAGCGGGCCTGGGTTTGTATGGTAGGATTTGGGCTTGGTGGGCTTGGTGGGCTGGTTTCAAAGTAAGGGTGAAGTCCAATGTATATTTTATATAAGTTTATTTAATTTAAATAGTGTACCAACTTATAAACTGAATAACTTGATCATATGAAATCAGAATCACGAACCGTAAGTTGCGTTGGGACCGTATGGACGAGAGCTTCACAATGAAGCTAACTGGAAGTGGATTGGGGCTCATATGAATTTACGGCAAAATAAATAGTTTGATTCAAACCAAATAACAGTTTATCGTTCTTCAACGATGAACTGCAAATGTGAGTAAATCTCACCAACTCTGAACAGTTTATAATTTCATGTTGTATTTTTAGAACTGTTAGAAATTGTTTGATTTACTGTGTGTAGATTGTTTGATTGAACTGCTAGTCAGTTAATTAAATTTCTATATTGGTTCTGTTTAACATAATATATCATATGGAACTGAAAGTGATGTTATCTATATTGTTTAACATCTGTGATGCAGGGAAACAGGTTGGAGGAATCCGACTGGGTTCCTCAACAGTTATTTTATTGTTTTTCATATATTGTTATATGATGTGATATAAAATCTATGGGCGATTACATGTGCTTGGACGATATTGAACATCGTGATTTGATATGATTGAATACCATAACATACTGAAATGTTGATAAGGGGATTTTCAAAGTGATATTTGAAAATGAAATATTTATAAATTTAAATATTTATAAATAAGGAATATTTATAAATTGGGATATTTATAAATAGGAGATATTTTGAAAAGGAAATAAATTCAAAACATTTCTTTTTGAATGGAAAGGCCTGTGTGGCGAGTTTGGGGATTTTCCCGATGCTCCCGATACAAAGGAGGTTATGGCAAATTTTCCCGGAAATTTAAGGAGTTAGAATATTTTTTTAAGAATAGAATTGAAAAGGAAATATTTGCAAACCATTTGCAAATAAAATAAAATAGAAAAAGGAAATATTTGTAAACCATTTACAAATAGAATTGAAAAGGGAATATTTGTAAACCATTTACAAATAGAATTGAAAAGGGAATATTTGTAAACCATTTACAAATAGAATTGAAAAGGAAACGTTATAAAAAGGGAAATCATTTTTAAAGTGTAGAACCGTTATTTAAAAGTAAATCTTTTCAAATGAATAAAACGTTGTTAAAAAGGAAATCTTTATAAAGTGAATAAAGTAAATCGAATATGGTATTCGAAGTTAGTTAATCGAATATAGACATTCGAAAGGAGTTAATCGAATATGGTATTCGAAGTTAGTTAATCGAATATGGTATTCGAAGTTAGTTAATCGAATATAGACATTCGAAAGGAGTTAATCGAATATGGTATTCGAAGTTAGTTAATCGAATATGGTATTCGAAGTTAGTTAATCGAATATAGACATTCGAAAGGAGTTAATCGAATATGGTATTCGAAGTTAGTTAATCGAATATGGTATTCGAAAGTTAGTTAATCGAATATGTTATTCGAAAGGTGTTAGTCAAGTCGAGTTAGTCAAATAGAGTTAATCAGTTAGAGTTAACCAGTAAGAGTTAATCAGTTAGAGTTAACCAGTTGGAGTTAATTAGTTAGAGTTAATCGATTTGAGTTAAAACGAACTAGAGTAAATCAAGTATAGTTAATTGAGATAGAGTTAATCAAACATAGTTATCCAGGATAAGTTGCCATCTCGTACGACTGCTAGCGTAATTCGCAGGGCTGTAAATAGCCTAAGGTAGTCGGATGTTTCCTGAGGGAGTCAGGCGTAACCATTGTGGTCGCTGCGATCTAGAGTCAAGCGAATGGAGTTAAATCGAATATTAGTTATTCGATAGGAGTTAATCGAGTTGATCGAGTTGAGAAATAAGTTAAGTTAAATAAGTTGAGTTGATCAGGTGGTTCGACCAAGTTAGTCGAGCCTAGTTAATCGAATCGAATTGGTCGAACCAAGTAAGCCGAGTTAAGTTAGTCAAGTTAGTCGAGCCTAGTTAATCGAATCGAATTTGGTTGAACCAAGTAAGTCGAGTTAGTCGAGTCAAGTTAAGTTAGTCGAGTTAAGTTCGTCGAGTTAAATTTATCGATGTTAGTTTCAACGAAAGGAGTTATCGATGTTAGTTTCATCGAAGTGAGATTTTCAAACATGAGATATTTGAAAAGGAAGAGTTATCGAATATTAGTTATTCGAAGAGAGATTATCGGATACCATTTATTCGAGAAGAAGTTAAATCGAATATAGGTTATTCGAAGAAAAGTTAATCAAATAGAGATTTCTCGAAGAGAGTTAATCAACAAATTCGATTATATCGAATTCGGGAAAGTACTTATACTTTCCAGTGTTTAAATAGAGATTTATTTATTTATAAATAAATAAGTGTTAGGTTAATTATTCACTAATAAGAATAGAAGTTATAATTAAAGTTAGATAATTCGAAAGTAGGGATTATAACGTTATCGTTATAACCAATGTTTTAAATATAGAAGTGGATCAGTAAAATTGGATCCGAGAAAGGCGTAAAGAAGTTGTTAAAGACTAAAAGATAAAATTTGACCATTTCGAAGTTATAACATTGTTCGGTTAAGGTCTGAGAGGTAATTATACCCCAACTTGAGTGACTTCCTTCTTAACTAAGAAATGGTAAGGTTTGATCGTAAAGGAGTTTTGGAAATGTTTTCCCAACGAGAATCAGAAATGTTTTCTGATAAAAGAAAAATAAGAATTTAGAATATAGGGAAACAGGAGATAAGTAAATAAATGAACTTAAGAGATTAATGTTAAATGATGTTTGTTCGATATAATTTCCATCTGGAAATAATATCGTTGTTTGCACACTTGTTTTCTTTGATAGTTAACTCACAGACTATCAGAGTTTTGACCATTTTAACGTTGTTAATATGGAGAGACCGGTTGGATTATTATCCATAGAACCACTCTGTATTGGCATAAGCATCGCGAATCATATATGCCAAAGATAATTAAAGACGGAGTAAACTGCAAGGGCTATCCTGTTTACAGAATAGTGCCTTCGGTTTGTCCAGTCCCAGGACAACTTGTATGGACGAAGGTCTGACAGAGTATATCCAATAGATCGCGTAAGTTGATCTGTTCAAACGTATTCACGTTTGGTGGCGGAGGAATTCGTTTCTCTTAGCTGTATACCCGTGTTATTTTTGGATAAGTAAATTTGTGATTTGGCGGGTATGACGATGTGACATTTCTAAGTGAATGAAGATGGATGTCTGACATAGTATTTCCAGACGGTCACGTACATTGATTTCTTCAACTATACCAAGAGTGGAAGCGGAAAAGGAAACTTCTTTTAGCTGACACGTAATGTATGGTTGTAGTCGTCAATTAGTGATTCTGATGGATCTGACAATGTGGCATTCGAAGTGAATCTATTGTGATGATAAAGCGTAGCTTCTAGCCTCACATCCGGTAAATGACAGAAATCGGGCAGGCAGCATGGCTAAGTCGGTCGCACCGAAGTAGGGTGTATAATCACCTATCTAGTGAATATTCATTTGTTTCTTAAATCTATCGATGCTGTCCCATATATATACGGGAACAGTTGCTGATCCCAACCGTTGGTGATGTACATTCGATACACTCAAGCGAAATGAGTGGTCGATCATGTGTGGCTGAGTTGCAAGATGTTCTTGTTGAACTCCAGTGTATCGTTCCTAGAGTACACTGATCGGAAGGTGGTTCCATACCTTGTCATAGTTGGGAATCCAATCATCCAATACAAGCTTGCGATTTTGATTGTATACTATATATGTAGTAACGTGAGATGCAAGCGTTTCTGCTAAATTGATATTTATTTGTACTTAGACATTATTATAATATCAGAATGATATTGCTTTGAAAAGTTATTTGGATTCTCATAAGGGAAAAACCCGTTCCGTATTCACGGCGTGGTCTTATGAGATATCATATACATGTTTAAATGATTTGAGTTTATTCACACCAGTCACATGACTGACCCGGAGTTTATTTTGTTTTCCCTAAACTCTTGGGTGCCTAAATTTGTACGGGCAGTCAAGTAGTCGGGATTTACAGGTATACTTGGAGAGCTTGGAGCAGGAGGCTTCAGGATTCTATAGCTATTTTTATTTCCGCTGTGTTGTAAGTGTTGTACTCTGATAAGTGCTATTGTATACATAACTGTTATATTTCAAAGTTATGTTATTTATTATATGTTATTCGTTCCGCTGTGAGGTTCGTGTTACTCTGATGTTGTGTTCTTCTTCTTCTTCTATTCTAAGTTTCTACCTTATCTATTCTCACCTTCTAATTTCTTTCAATAATTACCGGGATTTTTCGATGTTTTGGTTATCGACGTCGAGCTTACGTCGATAACCAAAGCCGCTCAAAATCCGGGTTACTACAGCTTGCATCTCACTTTCCAACAAAGTTGGTTTACAACTAAAAACGTACGGCTCATATTAGAGTTTGGATTTCTAACATGACTTGGTGTGGAACCACCTTCCTATCAATGTCCTCTAGAGATGGAACACTAGGGTTCAACAAGAACATCTTGCAACCTAGCCATACATGATCGACCACTCATTCAACTTGAGTGTACCAAATATGTAATCACCACAGTTGTTGGTCGTCCAACCTACTCATTCTGAAGCATACAAAAAGGGACAATCGATTTCTCTAGATCAGGTGATGATATATCGTAATGTCTATAACTCAGGTAGCCATGTTGCCTGCCCCATTTAAGTCATTTCCATGTTTATGAGGCTTGAGGTCATGATTACCTTTTGTCAGAAAACATAACATTTAAACTTTGTATGCCACATTGTCAGATCCGCCAAATCACAAATTGATTTGCACAAATATGCTCTGGGTGTTAAGCTAAAAGAAGTTACCTTATCTATCACCATATTTGGTATATTTGTAAAAATCAACGTACATGATCTTAGGAAATAATCTGTTAGGCATTCATCCATATAAGCCCATTTTGGGACTGAACGAAATTGAAGAAACTTCAGAATGTCGGAGTTACTGCTACGAGTATAATACTGGTTGTTAACCAGAGACATCAGCGAGCAACCCTCTCGCTTTGAAGATCTATGTCTTCAAATAATCTTGTAATAATCCCTGTAAGTTAATTTTCGAACACAAAGTCAGTTCGAAGTGGTTTTGGGTCCAGTTCTCATCCGGTCTCTTTGAATTACCACGTCAATTGTCAAAAGGGAATATTCATTTGATAGTCGGTTCTTTAACTATTAAAACAAACAGTACATATCAGCGCTTCAGCAACTCAAGACCTTTTATTAAAACCTTTCATTAAAACCATTTTCATTGATTCTTAAAAATCGATTTCATATTCTTATCTTTAACGGGAAAAATACATTCCTAAATATCACTTGTTTTCATTAATTCGAAACCAATTGTGATGGCCCACCCCGCAACAACCGACATTTACTCCAAAAGTGCGTTGTACACATGTCCAGTTGGTACGGAATGGTCGTCAGAAGGAAAGGAAAGAAGGAAATGAACTAACAAGGAACCTGTAGAATGTCTCACAGCGCATGGAACAAAATATAATAACAATATATTTGACATAAAACAGGTGAGACAGTGCATAAGCTGAAAACAAACTAACATAGCAGCGGAAAATCCAAGTACAGCTTATGATCCAAAGCTAACATTATTACAACTTTTCAAACTGTCTCAAAACAAAGGCAAGATAAAGGAGGTACGCTACTAATGCCCAAGTAGCGACCACCAACGACACAGGGAGAATACCTATATATCATACGTGGAAGCCTCCTGCTCGCCTCCGAATCAGCTACTCGCGCATCACCAGCTAACCTGTCTCTAGTCTGCTCGTGTGAGCACCCAGAGTAATAAGAGGAGACATAAAACTCTGGGTCAGACATAAAGCCTGGTATGAGCGATAAGCATCTAAACAGAATAATAACAGGTAGACTAAAACATACCTGAACCTGGACCTGCAACCAAAGAGTTAGCGCTACATACTGTACAACACTCTAAGGTGCCATTTCAAATGGTGTAAAGATAACGGGGGTGGGGGTGTGCATGCCATAGTGATGGCAAATAATCAAGCATAACAACCATCCTCACATCTCTCACTCAGTGCATAAAGCATACGATATTCACCACTTCGATCACCCAACATACCTTGCTATGATCACTTTGCCCCATGAAGTCATAAATGGCTTCACTGCACTGATACATAGCCACTAATCCTTTGCTATGTCCACTTTGCCCCATGGAGTCGCAATGACCCCACTGCACTGGCTCATAGCCTCACTAATCCTTTACTACGTACACTCTGCCCCATGGAGTCATAATGACCGCACTGCACTGGCTCATAGTCTTACTACGCATCACTTTGCCCCTCAAGTCATAATGACTCTACTGCACTGATAACGTAGTCTTGCTACCATCACCTTGCCCCTCGAGTCATAATGACTCTACTGCACTGATAAGTAGCCCATCATCCATTTTCAGTGGTGAATCGAAGTTATGAACGTCGACAACTCCTTAGCACACGTCCCGCAGCAAAGCCCAACCATGAAGTGAACTCATTGGTTCCCAGCTGGATCCTGAGCTCTAACTTCCCATTTGGACTACCTTTGCATCTCGGGTTATGGGTCATCACCGGATCGGTTCGGATGTTGCATACCACGAGAAGTGTGAATAGATCGAAGAGTGGAGTAGAGAGCGGGTCGGGTCCTCCTACCGATCCGATCCGGTTCGGATGCCTTCCTGCACTTCTTCCAGCAAGCAATTTACGCCACTCGACGGCGTTTTAGACCATTCTACCTATTCTAATCAATCACAAAGCATACCATACAGTCATAGCAACAAGTAGAAGTGACCTCAAACACCAAAACAACAATCATACCATGTAAAATGGATCAAACATACCCAAAAACCCCATATTTCCCCTTAAGCATGTTTAGGTGAAACTAATAATATGATTAGCAAAACTTAACCAAATTAACCCAAATTCATATCAGAGGTCTAAAACATCATTTCGAATTTTATAAATATTTTTCCAGAATTTTATCATGTTTAAATTCGCTAATTAACACTAATTACCCTTAATTAGCCATAATTAGTGAGGAACTATGCAAATCACTCACCTTAGCCACAAATAAACTTAGATCTGAAATAAATCTCTGATTTGATGCGAATCCCAATGCTAAACAGCAGCTCCAATGTTGATTTGGTGTAGATCTCCCTTGATTTGATGTTGCTAAGCTCAATCTTCAAGTAGAAAGTGATTTGGAGGTGATTTAGAAGTTGGAGGCCATTTTTAGGGTTTCTAAGAGGTAAGTGGAGGCTAGAAAACTGAAATGGAATGATTCTCTAATCCTTTTCAGCCTCCCCATAACCCTACTCCCGAAATGGGTTATGGGCCCATTCACTAATCAACCTATTTGGCCCGGTTAAGCAGTTTTTCACCTTCCAAACCTTATATCAGCCATATCTCCCAAGCGGTAAGTCCGTTTGGCTATTATGACCACTCTATGGAAAGGTAAACCATCAAACGAATCTAATGGAAGTGGTTTCAGGTC
This sequence comes from Allium sativum, assembly GCA_030737875.1. Classification (NCBI taxonomy): domain Eukaryota; kingdom Viridiplantae; phylum Streptophyta; class Magnoliopsida; order Asparagales; family Amaryllidaceae; genus Allium; species Allium sativum. The sequence goes on along the minus strand of CM060924.1, from coordinate 956,146,181 downwards.
AAAATTCCTTTCCAGTCAAAAGTTATGACCAAAACAAGATCAGCTAGGGGCAAAACGGTCATTTAAAAATCGACAAAAATCATGAAAATGGGAAATGAGTCTAATGGTTGTTTCCCAAAGTTAATGACCATACGACTTCATATAGGAAAGAAATAAATATTCTACGATCCTCCGATACGTAGAATGCGGGTTGTTACATTCTCTCCCCCCCCCCCCCATGAAATTTCGCCCCTGAAATTCCCTAACCAAAACACACAAAGGGTCCCGCATGCCTATCAACCATAAAACAACAATCAAACATGCAAAACAAGCAAGGCAAATCTATCCTAGCATGCGGAATAACTAAATTACAAGGTAAATCTTACCAGGCAAAGAGTTCTGGATACGTCTTTCTAATGCTCTCTTCTGTCTGCGAAGTATAATCATTCTCGTTCTCGCCCCATTGAATCTTGACTAGCTTCACCGCCTTCCTTCGAAGTTGCTTCGTATCGTGCTCGACAATACGGATCGGCTTGCGGTTCCCAACCGCCTCGGGTTCTACTTCGAAGTCCTCTAACTGATCAGGTGAAATAGCCATATCTGGGTCGTGTACGAACTTCCTTAGTTGGGAAACATGAAATACGTTGTGAACTCCCACCATCTTCTCTGGTAAGTCAACTCTATACGCCAAGTTCCCGACTAGTTCAAGAACAGGGAATGGGCCAACAAATCTTGGTGCCAACTTGCCTCTCCTGCCAAATTGTATCACGCTCTTCAACGGAAAAATCTTGACAAACACCAAGTCACCAACGGAAAATTTTAAGTCTTTTCTCCTCTTATCAGCATAACTCTTCTGCCTATCTTGGGCAGCCTTCATGCGTTGTTGAATGGTCTTAATCTTATCCGAGGTTTCCCTCACCACATCTGGTCCAAGCTTGAACTTCTCGCCAGTCTCTATCCAACATGATGGTGAGTTGCACGGTCTTCCGTACAAAGCTTCATATGGAGCCATACCGATACTGGATTGGTAGCTATTATTATATGCAAACTCTACTAGATGCAAATGGTCATCCCATGATCCACCAAAATCCAATATACATGCTCTCAAGAGATCTTCCAATATACGATTCACCCTCTCCGTCTGACCGTTGGTCTGAGGATGATATGCAGTACTGAGATGTAATTTTGACCCTAGAGCCTCTTGTAAGCTCTTCCAAAACCCACTAGTGAACAACGGGTCCCGGTCACTCACAATGCTTTTAGGTACTCCATGAAATATCACTACCCACTTCATGTACAATTCTGCTAACTTAGTTGTCGTTCTGGTCAATTTGACTGGTATAAATCTTGCGCTCTTAGTCAATCGATCCACAATTACCCAAATGCTATCATGTGCCGATCTAGTCCTCGGTAAACCATCGATGAAATCCATCGAGACTTGCTCCCATTTCCATTCGGGAATTTCTAATGGTTGTAACAAACCACTAGGCTTCTTTTGCTCGGCTTTAACTAGCTGGCAATTCATGCATTTGGATATAAACTTCCCAACGTCTCTTTTCATCCCTTCCTAGTAGTAAGTCTGCTTCTTGTCTCGATACATCTTATTACCACCGGGATGTATAGTCAGTTTTGAGTGATGACATTCTCTAAGCACTTCATCCCTCAAACCATTCACGTTGGGTACAACTAGTCTTCCATTCTTTCTAAGCCATCCATCTCGATCAAGCCCATACACATTCATCTCCTCACCGTCGATGTCCATCTCTAACCTGGAGATGATTTCCAATAGATTAGGATCATCCTTCTGGCTGGAACCAATCCGCTCTATCAAAGTGGGTCTGATCGCCAAACTAGCTAGCATTTCTGGATCCAATTCGCACTTTGGTCTGAAATCAAACCCTGTGATATACTCCAGTTGCTTCCATTCAAGAAACATAGCCCCTAAACTGGCATGTCTACTACTCAAGGCATCGGCTACCGCATTACCTTTCCCAGGTGTGTATGCGATATCAAAATCATACGAAGCCAAGAACTCTAACCATCTCTGCAGACGTAGATTTAGATCCTTCTGGGAGAAGAGATACTTTAACGATTTATGATCAGTGAACAACTCAAATCTTTCTCCCAAGAGATAATGTCTCCACATCTTCAGCGCAAACACGATTGCTGCTAATTCCAAATCATGGGTAGGTTACTTCTTCTCATGCGGCTTTAGCTGCCGACTAGCATAAGCTACAACCCTACCTCCTTGCATCAATACAGCACCTAGTCTGGTACCACAAGCATTCATGTATACCGTCATTTCTTCATTCTCTTTAGGAATGACTAATACTGGTGCACGCGCCAACTTTTACTTTAAACTCTTGAATGCCTTCTCACACACTCCGTCCCAGACGAAGGACTGATTCTTCTTAGTCAACTGAGTCAATGGTTCTCTATCTTGGAGAAGTCCTGGATAAACTTACGATAATATCCAGCTAACCCCAAGAAACTTCTTTACATCTGTTGCATACTTGGGTGTACGCCAATCCTGTACCGTAGCCACCTTCGCAGGGTCCACGGCAATACCATTCTCTGAAACAACATGACCCAAGAATCTCACTTCCCTTCTCCAAAAGTGACACTTAGAGAATTTCGCTTTCAATTGGTGTTTCCTCAACACCTCCATCACTATTCTCAAGCGTCCCTTGTGTTCCTCCTCTGTCCTCGAGTAAACAAGGATATCGTCTACGAACACAAGAACAAACTTATTCAACTAATCTCTGAATACTCGATTCATAAGATTCACAAAATAGGATGGTGCATTGGTCAACCCAAATGGCATGACCAACCACTCATAGAATCTAGAAGGCATCCTAAATGCCGTTTTCGGAACACTCTCATCCGCTACTCGGAGCTGATGAAATCCTGTCGCAGGTCCAACTGGGAGAACACTCTTGCTCCTTCCAGTTGATCAAACAAATCATCTATCCGCGGTAGAGGATACTTATTCTTCCTCGTAACCTTATTCAACTCGCAATAGTCCACACACAAACGAAGGGAACCATCTGCCTTAGTGGCAAACACAACTAGTGCTCCCCACTCGGAGACACTTCTTCTAATAAATCCCTTCTTCAAAAGATTGCTGACTTGCACCCCGAGCTCTCGCTGCTCCCTTGGTGCCATACGACGAAGTGGCATCACTATAGGTCTGGCATCTTTCACTAAATCAATACGGAACTCAATCTCTCGGTGTGGTGGAAGCCCGGTCACCTCCTCGAAGACGTCCGGATACTGGCCAACCACGGGCACATCTGACAACTCGTCCTGCGGGATGTTGAGGGAATTTATAAAACTAGCCATTACCCCATCACTAGGTAGACTACCAAACACTACCCTCCGCCCATCATCCGCCCTAACTGTCACCTAAAAGCCCTCACAGTCTACCACCACCCCGTATCTTTGGAGCCAATCGACCCCCAATATAATGCCATATCCAGTAAAGCCCAAAACAAAGCAATCACAAACAAACATACATCCATGACTCGATAAGACCAAATTTCGGCAAATCATACTAAGGTTAGTTGAACCACCAATCGGGTTCGTCACAACCAATGGTCTATCGACTATCTCGGGTTACAGTCCCAACCTATCTACCAGGTTACTAGATATGAAGGAACGGGAAGCCCCAGTATCAAACAAAACTCGAACTGGTACATCATAAATAGAAAGCATACCTTGAATAACAACATTCTTTCCTTTCTCCGCCACAGTTGGGGCATTTGACGAAGAAGGAACAACATCAATAGCATATGCTTTCACAATCTGCTTCTCCTTAAGAGGTTGCGGACACTTATCCTTATGATGTCCCACTTGGCCACAGTTGTAGCACTTCCTTTCCGCTGGCTTGGCCCGACATTCTTTAGCATAATGGCCCTTCTTACCACAGCTGAAGCACTCAACATCTTTCTTGCTCTTTTTCTAGCCATCCTTAGATTGACTCTACTTCCTCTTATTCTGAGAGTTATTCTTGCCTCCACCGCCTGCTTGCGGCTTTAGCCCTTCTGCAAATGCAGCCTCAGTCTTTGACTTAGGGTAAAGACTCTCTGATCTCAAAGGTTTCCCCACAATCGATTCAAAAGTCTCATCGATGTGGTTGATAAGCCTTTCCCCCAAGTATCCATCCAAACCAGTAATGAACTTCTCATTCTTCTTCTCAGGAGTATCGATAAGAGATAGTCCATACTTCGACAAAGTGTCGAACTCAGCAATATAGTCAGAGACTGCCCTACCATTTTGCTTGAGTTCCAAGAATCTCTTAAACAACACTGACTTCTGGGCAGCTGGAATGAACTTCTCGCTAAAGCGAGCTTTGAACTGATCCTAAGTAACCTGATCTTCTGGAGTAGCTGTTCTAATGGCATTCCACCAATTCATCGCTCGCCCTTGCAGCTGACGAGACACTAGTCTTCTCTTCATCGCATCCTCGATACCCAAGTCGTCGAAGATACGATCACAGCTATCCAACCAGTCCTGAACATCTGGGGCCGACTCCGTTCCGTGGAACGGCTTCCCACCAAGGTTAGTGTAATCCTTGCACAACTTGGCGAAATCGACCCTAGGCGCCTGCACTACTGGACCACCACCAATTCCGGGATTGGGAACTGCCCCTTGCACCTCCCTAAGCATGTCTCTCATGAGGTCAGTAAACATCGCCCTCATGTCAGCAGCATTCCCATTATTGGCTCCCCTACTAGCACCTCTAGCATATCGGCTCATCGTCAATCTGTAAAAGGGGAAACGATTAACGACCCCATAGTGGTGCTAGTGCAGTACGACTTCATTATTATACTACTAATAGTATATACATATATAGCTATTGAAAAACAAAGTAATCACAAATACGCTCTCTCATATACGTACTATCTCTCCCTAGTTTCTTTCCCTAGGTTAACTACGCAACCTGGCTCTGATACCAAATGTGACGGCCCGCCCCGCAACAACAGACATTTACTCCAAAAGTGCGTTGTACACATGTCCAGTTGGTACGGAACGGTCGTCAGAAGGAAAGGAAAGAAGGAAATGAACTAACGAGGAACCTGTAGAATGTCTCACAGCGCATGGAACAAAATATAATAACAATATACTTGACATAAAACAGATGAGACAGTGCATAAGCTGAAAACAAACTAATATAGCAGCGGAAAATCCAAGTACAGCTTATGATCCAAAGCTAACATTATTACAACTTTTCAAACTGTCTCAAAACAAAGGCAAGATAAAGGAGGTACACTACTAATGCCCAAGTAGCGACCACCAACGACACAGGGAAAATATCTATATATCATACGTGGAAGCCTCCTGCTCGCCTCCGAATCAGCTACTCGCGCATCACCAGCTAACATGTCTCTAGTCTGCTCGTGTGAGCACCTAGAGTAATAAGAGGAGACATAAAACTCTGGGTCAGACATAAAGCCTGGTATGAGCGATAAGCATCTAAACAGAACAATAACAGGTAGACTAAAACATACCTGAACCTGCAACCAAAGAGTTAGTGCTACATACTGTACAACACTCTAAGGTGCCATTTCAAATGGTGTAAAGATAACGGGGGTGGGGGTGTGCATGTCATAGTGATGGCAAACAATCAAGCAGAACAACCATCCTCACATCTCTCACTTAGTGCATAAAGCATACGATATTCACCACTTCGATCACCCAACATACCTTGCTATGATCACTTTGCCCCATGAAGTCATAAATGGCTTCACTGCACTGATACATAGCCACTAATCCTTTGCTATGTCCACTTTGCCCCACGGAGTCGCAATGACCCCACTGCACTGGCTCATAGCCTCACTAATCCTTTACTATGTCCACTCTGCCCCATGGAGTCACAATGACCCCACTGCACTGGCTCATAGTCTTACTACGCATCACTTTGCCCCTCAAGTCATAATGACTCTATTGCACTGATAACGTAGTCTTGCTACCATCACCTTGCCCCTTGAGTCATAATGACTCTATTGCACTGATAAGTAGCCCATCATCCATTTTCAGTGGTGAATCGAAGTTATGAACGTCGACAACTCCTTAGCACACGTCCCGCAGCAAAGCCCAACCATGAAGTGAACTAATTGGTTCCCAACTGGATCCTGAGCTCTAACTTCCCATTTGGACTACCTTTTCATCTTGGGTTATGGGTCATCACCGGATCGGTTCGGATGTTGCATACCACGAGAAGTGCGAATAGATCGAAGAGTGGAGTATGAGAGCGGATCGGGTCCTCCTGCCGATCCGATCCGGTTCGGATGCCTTCCTGCACTTCTTCCATCAAGCAATTTACGCCACTCGACGGCGTTTTCGACCATTCTACCTATTCTAATCAATCACAAAGCATACCATACAGTCATAGCAACAAGTAGAAGTGACCTCAAACACCAAAACAACAATCATACCATGTAAAATGGATCAAACATACCCAAAAACCCCATATTTCCTCTTAAGCATGTTTAGTTGAAACTAATAATATGATTAGCAAAACTTAACCAAATTAATCCAAATTCATATCAGAGATCTAAAACATCATTTCGAATTTTATAAATATTTTTCCAGAATTTTATCATGTTTAAATTCGCTAATTAACATTAATTACCCTTAATTAGCCATAATTAGTGAGGAACTATGCAAATCACTCACCTTAGCTACAAATAAACTTAGATCTGAAATAAATCTCTAATTTGATGCGAATACCAATGCTAAACAGCAGCTCCAATGTTGATTTGGTGTAGATCTCCCTTGATTTGATGTCGCTAAGCTCAATCTTCAAGTAGAAAGTGATTTGGAGGTGATTTAGAGGTTGGAGGCCATTTTTAGGGTTTCTACGAGGTAAGTGGAGGCTAGAAAACTGAAATGGAATGATTCTCTAATCCTTTTCAGCCTTCTCATAACCCTAATCCCGAAATGGGTTATGGGCCAATTCACTAATCACCCTATTTGGCCCGGTTAAGCAGTTTTTCACCTTCCAAACCTTATTTCAGCCATATCTCCCAAACAGTAAGTCCGTTTGGCTATTATGACCACTCTACGGAAAGGTAAACCATCAAACGAATCTAATGGAAGTGGTTTCAGGTCAAAATTCCTATTTAGTCAAAAGTTATGGCCAAAACAATATCAGCTAGGGGCAAAATGGTCATTTAAAAATATTCAAAAATCATGAACATGGGAAATGAGTCTAGTGGTTGTTTCCCAAAGTTACATGACCATATGACTTCATATGGGAAAGAAATAAATATTCTACGATCCTCCGATGCGTAGAATGCGGGTTGTTACACCAATAGCCATATCTTTACCTTTTCAAATTAACCGTATTCGCAAAATCTCCCATTTATTTCCTTGCTTTGGAAATAGCATTATGTATTTACAAAAACTTCTTTTTTATTTCCTTTACTTCGAAGTATCGCCATATATGTATAACCAATTGGTATAGATTTCATCACTAATTCTTATATGGGCCAAATAAATGTTATGCGACACATTTCTTATTATATAAACCCAAAAGGCTTTATCTAATTTCAACTTTGAAGACTGCAATTTATAATAACACTTGTGGAAATAAATTTCCAATATTTATTCTTGTTTTCAAACCAATTTAATCTTCTTGATTCATCTCTTCAAAAATTATAGCCATTCACTTATTTCTTGTAATAAGTGTATTCTCAAAATCATGCTATTTTCATTACTTAGAAAAGAATGCTATATACTTAACCAAATGGTATAAGTTTAGATCATACTTCATATCTAGGTTAAACAATGTCAAGTGATTCATTGTTTACTATAGAACTCAAACAGTTCTACTTAACTTATAAACTTTGAATTCAAAGTTTATAATATCGTTTATGGAAATAATGAATTTACTTCCCTCGTCCTCTCTCGTTTCCAAACTAGTATTATCCTTTATATAATCATGAAGTCGATCAAGTTGGGGTATTTTATTCACCTCTCAGACCTTGGCTTGACAGCATTCTTATCTTCTAAATAAATAAAAGTTTGTTAACGCAAAACTAACATTCAGTAAATGTCACCGTAAGTTCCATTTACTATTAAATATGGTTTTTAAACCCTTCTCTATATTTAAAATCTCCTTTCAAATTCAATCACCTTTCCATGATTCAATTATTAAGTAAACGCTTATTAAAAACCATCGCACTAGCTTAATCCTCTTTATAAACTTTTGTTTATAAAGCTTCGATTCCATTATAAATAGAATCCTTTTATCAAAATCCTTATAAGTTTTATTTCAAAACTTATTTTAGATTTATCTTTAAAAACTCCTTTCTTACCTAAAAGATTCGAATTTAAATCGAATCACTAAACTTAACTTGCATATTGAATTTCAGTCCATTTTAGGCACTTGCTTAGTTTTCCACTTCGTATCATTCTACATATAAGCTCTAATTCCATTTAGGCTCTTTCTTACATTTATAAAGTGATTTATTTATTTAAAACTTGGTTTTATAACTTCGCCCAAGCTGGATTTTGATAAAATCTTTTAACATGATTCTTTATAAGAATTCATTTTTAAACCTAACTTGTATCAATCATAAATAATACTTGCTTAAGTTCTTGTATAATATAACTTCTTATATATATATACACATTCTGAAATCCACACCATTTCTGCGTCAGATTAACAAAACTATTATAAATTTGTTCGAAACGGCTTACATCACTTAAGAATTTCATTTAACTATCAACAGGGTTTTATGGCTTCATAAAAAAATATTAATGAATTATAATTACAAGATCATCACTTCGATTAATTTTAATTAAATAATAATCAACCTCGACATCATTTAAAGTAAAAATAGTTTATTTAATAATTGCTCTCGCTGAAGAAGTTATTAAAACAATATATAACTTCATTAATAAACAACATCTCAATAATCATTATAATATACAGTTAATTAAAGGATTATTAAACCTTTTAAAGAACCATATTAAATTTTAAACAACTATTTGTTAAAACTATTTCTATTCAATAATCGAAAATAGTTTATTAAATATCCAATTCCAATTGGATCAGTTGACTTAGTCAACTAGAAACCCGTGATTAACTTGTTAATCAAGTTCAATTAATCATTTCTTTAAAATTAATAAATAACATAATAATTTAAATAATCTCATTTAAATGTTTCTGAAACAATTAACCCAAATTATTAAACCTTAGGTTAATTGCAGACTTACTTGCTTATACAGCTTATTTAAAATATAAGAATTGTCATAATAAATCATTTTATAATTACTTATAAAACTAAGAATAAGTATTGATTTTCTTTTAATAAAAACTTTTATTTAAAATAATTTATATAAAATAGATTTCAAAATCTGGCTTTAGTTTTAAAATAAAATTTATAACTTCATTTCAGTTAATTCACCTAACAGTAATTCAACGTCTTAAAAATATGGTTTAGGCCATTTACGGCCAATCACTAAATAAATACTGATTAATCATTAAAAAAACATTAATGTTGAATTCCCATTCAACCATCAACAACCAAACAGATTGGATAAACAGTTCATATAATAATAATATAAAAGTAAATAACATTAAAATATTTGAGGAATCCAGTTTGATCCCTCCAACATGTTTCTCCCTGCATCATAGTTAATATAACAGTTTATATATGCACATAAACAGAAAATTTAAACTAATTCATTTAAAATGAATCTTCTACATAAAAGCAGATAGTGTCAGGGTTTATCCATTCATAGACGAAAATTTATACCTATAACCAAACAGTCCAAGCAAGAAACCATAATCACTCCAAAAAATCATTCAAACAACAACAACAACCAACTATCCAAACAATCAGCCAGTCATATCATATAAATAAATATTGATTAAACAATAGTAATTATAACATGATATAATTTAAATAGTATTCCAGAAAATATGAGCTAACAACTCGCCAGTCGTTCAATTGATGATTCAAAGTCGTTTCATTTAATTTTAAACAAGCGTTTAAAATTAAACAAAAATCTGATTAGCTCCAATCCATTCTAGTTCATCATAGACTTGTAGTACTCGTCAATATGATCCCAATGCCTTTTGTTTCATTGAATTCTGATATAGAACGACAAAGATATAAACATTACAAGTTTCTATATAATTAAACGATCATTAAAGATAATTAATTACCCTAATACAAGTTATGATCTCTCTTCCTCGTTTAACATAGTTTGAAATCTGCTAAAGCTTCTTCCTCACCATTTCTGTACTCATCTTCAACCTTCTCTACCTCGTTCCACCACAAAACCCAAAACCAAGCACTCCGACGAACTCCCCTTCTCGAGAGTATCACTCCGGACATCATCTCATATAACTCGCACACCCGTAGCGTTTTCCGTTCTTCACTGCCCATGTACAGGCAGCAAACCATTATTGAATCGAATCCCCCAAGCTAAACTCCTCCACAATAATGAATTCAGACTCCATTTATTCAATCGATGCTTAAACACCCTAAAAATTAAAACCCTAACTAATTTGCACCCTTTGACATACTCTGTCGAATTCCCAACATGCTGCGCACCTCTAAAAATCCCATATAGATGAAGATCTAGCCTCACCAAGTTCACAAAAATATGTTTTGAGAATATAGGATTTTTGTATGATTTTAAAATTAATTTTGAAGAGGTGGGTTTTGTTTTCTTTCTTTCTTTTCTTTTGTAACTAGCGGCTGCAGAATGGATTGAAGAAGGAGAGGGTTAGGTTAGGATAGGATAATATATAGGGTAGGTTCATATTATTTTGTTCGATTTTATAGAATATAATATCCTATCGCTATTTTCAATTGACGTTACTTTATTCATACGATCGCGTATGAACTTCGGTTGTGATGAAAATGGACATCATGGTATAGTTTGACATTCTAGACCAAGGGAAATTTGTTTCATCGAAATCCGAGTCCATTTGCAAAGATAACGCTATTTTGACTAGTAAATTATTAACCAATATATGTGTATTTGTGCATGCTCACATAATAACTCTGAGTGGTTCGAACTTGAAATCTAGCAATAATTAGCCATTACAGATTTAATAAAATTTGTTTCGTTGAAGTCCAAGGTCGTTTGAAAAATGGCTATTATCTAGTGTTAAATAAAACCAATAAAATATAAATTGATTCTAAATAATTCAATTTAATAAAAATAAATAATTATTATTATCGTATATATTCAATTATAGTTATACATCTTCGATATAAATTATTTTTGATTTTAAACTCAACATTGAATTCTAAGTTAAATCGATATTCAATTCACTTAAAATCCTTTTATCTTATATAATAAATCGTTGTAGTTCATAAACGATTATACCACGATTTTCTGAAGAATTGATTTTGACATAACTCAAAATCTATAAGATGAAATCTCATTTTTCTCTTTTATTAGAAAACCATAATCTAATAGATCCAAAAGATTCTTATTTCAAAGAATTTCGACTTATATTGGAACCTATATACTCAATTGAAGTTCAAATCATAAAATTATGAACTACAATGGCACGGTAAGATTGTTTTAATTAAATTATAATTAATACATTCAAACTTTGTTTAATAAATGAATTCCTTAATATAATTCAAATCTATACTTAATCGAACCCTTTTATATTGTCCAATTCATACTGCATTGCAAGTCCAACTTATTTCGACTATTTTAGAATTATATTAATTATTTCACTATTTATATTTATAAAATATTCAATTACAATATGAGGTGTTTAAATTTCGAAATCACTATTCTAATGTTTGAATAAATTAATTATTTGGCTATTAAAAATCCAAGATGTTAGAGGTCAGAACAACAAGTTCCAATGAGTAGAAAATATACGACGTTGTCTACATTACACAGTTGTATCCCAATTGGTCTCCACCAAGACATATGTTTAACAAGGCTAGTAATTCTAACCTAACCTTATAAAGATCTATGCATGATGACTAACTACTATACCTAAGACAACACTTCCCAAAGATAACGATATCGCAATACTGAGATAGAACTTTTACACATAAGTGTGAAGCTTTTAAACCATCATTCAACCAACCACCAAAAACTAAGAGGCATGATTTCCAACTACTCAATATGTCATAAGGAGGTAAGTTATTTCTATATAGCCACTTAAAGCCTCACTATCAATATATATAAGGGTGGATACTTTTGATCACTTGAGACCGAAGGTGTATTTATTGATCACTTAATGCCTTACTCAGTGGTTTACCCTACACTAATATAAATTAGAGGACGTTAGCTACTAAGTCCTACTAATTTAAGACTTCCATCATTCATGCATATGCCCAAGCCCGCATAAGGCAAGAGATAGTAAGAGGTCACTTATTACCTACAGGATAGGTAGACGACTAAACATCATTTATGACATTCACTCGGCGGACCCCTGTGTTACTATCCAACAAACCTTATTGGATAATCTCATAATCACTTAATACTTCCCGCAGGATAGGAAGACCTATGGTACCTCCATGAAGATCATTTAATACCTTTTCCTAGGGCGGAATCTAACTCAGTCACTTAATACCCAGAGGGAGTAGACTATCATGGAGATTATTTATATAATTCCCAATCAGCCTTAATTAATTCTTATTTGTGGAGAATGTAACGCCCTGCCCTTTTTTACCACTCTAAGTCAGTAATTAAACCAACTCGAAGTGTTAGAAATGAAAAATTGTTATTAGAAAGGGTAAAAATATTTTGTTTGTAATTTAGTATCAAAACCATTCGATTTATAAAGTCAAGCTAAATAAATTTTTCTCAATTATCACCTTTATTAAAATATTATTTGAAAAAAAATCCATTCAAGACATTTCAAATGTTTTCGTATTTATATAATTCCTTTCATTTCCATTCTAGATATTTTACTTGCTTTAAGCTTATTTAAATTTACTCAACTTAAAATTTAAGCCTTGTTCAACAAAGGCTTGGATTAATTAGATAGTTGGAAAAAAAAATCTTTCAATTTGATAATTGGAAATCATGAATTCAACCATTCTTATCAAAACATCTCTTCAACAAGTACAATTACACTATCCTAATACATAACATTATCATTCAACCAAACACGAGAATCAATTTTGGATTTTCTTTTAATCATTCAAAATACACATGTATATTTGCGCCAAATCATGCTTCACAAATCAAACTTCATTTTGATCAAGATAAACAAAGCTACCAAAGTGGTCTCCTCCACTTTGAGACTCGAGAATAAATTCCAATGAAGTAAAATTATCATCGAAATTATTTTCTCGCGACAAAACTAGGTTCTCCATTCGTATATTTCCGTCTCTGAAAATATTTCAGAAAATCACTTCAAACATTTCTATTCGAAAATACTCTTATATACAACTAGCAATTTTTTTTTCAAACCCTTAGAAATCAATTTCAATAAATTTAATTGATTCCTTTAAAATATAAATTAGGAATTTCAATAAATTGATTGATATGAATCCATGAGTTTATAGATTTGGATAAAAATATAAGTGTAGCTAAATATTTCAGAATTTAGGTAAGTATTGTGCATTTTGGCAAACATATCTTTCGAGTTAATTTATTTATATAAGAATGTTAGTCATGATCCGAGTGTTTTGTATTTTTGTGCATGGTACTCAGGTCAGACCGAGTATTACAGTTGGAGATTGGCATCTATCAACGGTGGAGATTCGTGAAGCCCTTGTCCTTGTTCGACTATTCCTATCAAATTTTATTTTAAATAAAATGTATGTATTAGCCTTATGTTGTATTTAACGCTGCAACTCTGATATATTTTATTATTTTATTTTCGCTGTGAGATATTGTATCTTATTCTGTGTATGTTATTCTGTTAAACCCATAAGATAAATAACAATATATCATTTTGAGCAATTTAAGTTGGTTTAATTACCGACTTAAAGAAGTTGAAAAGATAGTCTGTTACAGAGAAGCAAGCTATTCTATCACTTAATACCTTTCAAAGGGTCGACCTGATGATTCTACCCTTATAGGAAGGGTGAATTGAATCACGTAATACCCAATAGGTTGGTCCTACTATTTAATACCTCAAATCCAAAAGTAGAATAAACTTATAAATTATTTCCTTTTTGGTTTCTTCTTTAGACGAGAGGGGAGCTCTACAACCACTTAGTACCTCAACATTTAAAGTAAACCTTATTTTAGGAAATAATCTTCGCTACGTAATTAACCATTATCACGGATTCCTATGGTTAATGATATCTGATGTAACAATCCGGAAAATCAGAACCAATTCAACATTTTTATTTTAGCAATTTTAATGAATTTTGAATATTAAAAATGATTTATTTCAAATAATAACGACTAGAAATTTATTTTGAATAGAATTAGAACATATAAATTATTTAAATCGAAATTAGAATATAAATATTTATTTTAATTATAAAAAGAATTGGAAATGGCGCGGTAGTTTGAAAATTCGATTTCAAATTTCAAATGAATGTACATGATTCAAAATAAACCGGATTTTAGTGAAACCAAAAATATTTGAATCTGTTTGAAAATATATTTCCAATGAATCTGAAAAATCCAAATTTCATAGCGAGAATAAAAAGTTATGCCCAGTTGAAAATTCAAAATAGTCGTTATGGAAAATATAGCCCTTAAATATAGCGATTTTGCAAACGACCTCCGCTTTCGACGATACCACTTTTGTTGGATTCGGAATGTCAAATTATCACTAGATTAAAATTTTCATAATTTTTGGAATAAATATGTGAGCGTGGCGGATTTAAATGTGTTTGGTCAATTTAGTTTGAATTTAATCGACTGGAAAATGACCGTTTTTCAAATGGTCTCCAAATTCGACAAAATTAGCTTTGTTAGGGCTGTATCGTCAAAACATAGCCTAATTTATTTTTCTGGAACTTTTGGAATCGGTATGTGGTTCCGGCAAATTAAAATGTACATTCGAATTTAATATTCAATGTTTTATATTTTAATTTGATGAAAACTGATCGAAACAGTCGAATTGGCTTGCGGGACATATCCCATTGCGTTCGAAATGGGTGTAATTAGCTAGAGGTAACAATCGTTGGGTTCGATTTTGACTTAGATTGAAAAACTAAATTCTGGGAGAATTAATTAAAATAATATAAAAAAATATATATACCACCTCCTTCAAGTCTAACCCTAAATTCTCAAGCCCGGTCAAAATAAAAAAATCCCTCCCCCAAAATGGGAAAACACAGTTGCCCTCCCCCATTTTTCCACCGTCGCGCCTCCCCTACCGCCACCGTAGGAGCTGCGCCTCCCCCTTCGCCGATGACCGCGACCCCCAGCGCCGTTTCTTCCTTTCCCGCCACCTCTTTCTCCCTTTCTCCCCCTTTTCTTCCTCTAACCCGCTGTTGACCGCCGCCATGACCCATTCCCGCCACCTTCGTGCCTGCCGCCACCCTCCCCCACGTCAGCCGCCACCTCAACATCCCCCAAGGCCTTCTCCGCCACGTCAGCACCCCGTGGACCCCCTTTCACTATAAAACCCACTGAAACCCCGCCACCATTTCACCGCCTCCGATACCTTCCGGCCATCCACGCCCTCCCTTCGCCGCCTACAGTCACCCAACGCTATCTTGTAAGTTTTTTATTCATTATTTATTTTATTTAGTTAGGTAAATAAAAATATAGATTTTTATACAAACTGTATAGAAATAAAAGTATAATTTCTATATAGGAAGTAGCGAAATAAAATATATGTAGATAAGATTTTTAAAATATATATAGATAAGATTTCTATAAATGTAAAGATAAGATTTTTTATAAATATAAATACAAGATTTTTATGAATATAAAGATGAGATCTTTATACATGTGGCGATGTTATAAAAATGTGTTTTTTATAATGAAGTAACCGATATAAAAATGTGATTTTTATCATATAGGTGGAGTAATAATAAAAATATGATTTTTAGTATATGAATAACATAATAAAAATATGATTTTTATGTATGGAAAGCGTTATTAAAAATGTGATCTTTAATATCAATTGTGTGAAACAAATGACGATGGAACAGACTGAAATCAGAACGGAATCCAAATCGTCAAATTAAAGACTGACGAAGTGGAAACTCAAGGTGAGAACTTCTCACTTTAATATTATTTTCTAGTTAACATATATACTAGGATGCAGACGGTGCTTAGCAGCACCCGACACCGCCATCCACAGACCGTGGATGACTTGTTTGATTTTATAATGTGTTATGAAAATTGATTGTGATTGTGATGTGTAATGGAATATATTCAGGTGTTGAAATAAATGCTTTATCATTAGAAATATAATTTTTAATGAGTATATAAATGAAAATAAATATTCATTTACAAATCGGATGATTTGTTTATGTACACACATTTGACTGATATGGATTGGGACGATATATTTTACACATCGCCCAATTGCACAAGTAATAATCAGTGTTTGTTGTTTGAAAACCCCACACGGGTATTGGGATGAAATTGGACATACACTAATCCCAATATTTAGTTGTATGTCAATCGAAGGGTTGACAGGCTGTTGTAAGCATTAATTATTTGTATTTAACGCTTATGCAGTTGTGTAATGCACTCTGGATGATGGTTGACTGGTTTGATTGTTGTTGTGTACATGTGTGTATGAAATCCATATAAATAAAATTATATGGTAATTGGCTGTGTCTGATTCCAATTCAAAAGGAATGAATATTTTTAAAATAATGAATATTTTAAAATGGCGAATAATGAATATTTTAAAATAAAGAATATTTTAAAATAATATTTTGTAATGGATCAAAATATGATTTTGATGTCCGATTTGGGATGGACACGGAAATACTTAAATATATAAAGCTGTGTTGATTAAATTAACGCCATTTTGACGTGAACGATATTTGTATCGATTTTATTAATTTTTATAATGAATATCGAAAAGGAAGTGATTTCAAAATCTAATGTTTTGAAAATATTAACATTTATATATTAATGATATGGAATATTCAATTTTGATTTGAAATTGAATAAGAAGTTGAAATCGTTTTGAAAACCAATTTTAAACAATTTATAAAATACGTTTTAAATGGGAATCGATGAAATATATAATATATATTATATATTTAATGGCCTGAATAGAACGCGCCGCGCCGCGGTAGATCGCGAATTTCGACCATTGACTTCGAATGGACATTACGGGAGATCCGACCATCGGATTCTCCTAAAATTGGAACCGTTGAGTTCGTATTCAAAAAGAGCTTTCCAATGAATATAAGGGATTTGAAATCAAACGGTTGGATTTGGACTTATGTCCAAATCAAATTTGGAAAAGGTCGTTATAAGTACAGTTCGATGACCGTTTACGGAAATCGACTGTACGGGCCTTGATAAAATTATTAAAAATATCAATAATTAGTGTAATATCATAATAAATGATTTGGAAAGAATTAGGTTGAAATGTTCCTTATTTGAAAAGATAAAAATAGTTTTTTATCGAAATGAACTAGGTATGAACTAGAATTATGAAATCCAATATTTTTAAATAAATAAATTGGATTTGTAATGGTTTTAAAAATAACTAGAATTTCCAATATATGAATTGGAATGGATTTGAATCGAAATTATCATCGAAATATTTCGATGTTGGATTCGGGATTATACAGATGTTGTTATGGAAATTTGGAAGATATATTTTATATTGTTATTTCCAAAACGATATTTGTTGGTTTCAGAATTTGATATTGAATATAAGCTGGTATAATCTCTTTTCAGAGCCTTATATTTGATATCAAATTGGATTTTGGGTTTGTCGTGAATGGTGTCTTAAATAACACTGTTCTTGAACCTCGTGTCAAAAGAATAAATCTTTTAATTAAGATTATTGGTGTTTCCAGTTAATTAACATTTAATTGGAATAAAATGGAATGTGAATTGGGTTTATCATGAGCTATGTTTTCAAGGACATTCGTTCTTTAACCTGATTTACAGTGAAATGGAACTTGGAATTTATAAATATTTTTATTAAGATTTAACGAGACTTTTCCAAAGTAAAGTTTTCCAATTTAATATACTAAATTGGAATTGAATGGAATTCGATTGATAATAATCGAAGTGAACTTCTATGGAGGAAGACTGTTAATACATATAGAATTTAAAAGGCTTTGTCGTTATTCAATTTATATTATTAGTCGGATACGGAAATTGATATTAATTATATATTGATTTGTTTTTCCCTGAAGATTCTATAATTAATGGAATGTGATTTGGGTTTGTCGTGAACTGTGTTTTAAATGACATTAGTTCTTTAACCCAGTTAAAGGCAGGATTACATGTTTGTCATTGTATTTCGAACTGTATGGTTGATCTCTGCTAAATATATATCTGTTTGGTGGCGGAGAATTTGTTCTTTTGCTTAACACCCTTCTCTGAGACGTACGAGCTCAGAGGTTATATATAGGCAAAAATCAATAGTACGAGGTATATTGTCGATGCGGCATGTTTGTGTTTCCAAAGTTAAATAATCATTAATATTGATTTTTGGGAAGATTAAAACTAAGTGGAGTTTTAATGAATCTTTAATTAGATTAAAATGTGAATAGATCACCAGTTTTGCTCCAAGCTATAGTTTAATATTTAATTAGACTTGAATGGGAAATGGTAATTAAATTTACCGATAACAGTGTGGTGTTAGTTATGGGGTAATACCAGTTTTGCTCCATGGGATGAATAGATTGGAATTAGGAAATTAAATAAATGGTTACTTTGGTAAGGTGCGCTAATCCCAACTAGTTTGGGAAACCTTAATATGGTTTGAATTGATATTCAAAGGGAGATTAAGGAATAAATTTAAAAGAATTTATCTTTGATAAAATTAATGGGACCATATGCCTAAGAATGTGAATATTTGAATAAAAGAATATTCTGAATTGGAATGAGGCGTATGTTGTGTTTTTATAGCACTTGTTTATTATATACACGAGTTATTCGGAAAGGCCGGGTTTATACCCATTCTGAATAAATGATTCGACGATAAGTCGACGATGAAGAGGGTGGTTGAAGACCGAAGGTCTTCACATCGTTTGGATGATTATTGATGTCTTGATTGGGCTATACACCCAAGACAAGGTAATAAGTGGTGATCGTCCAGACGTACTTGGAGATCGACCGGATATGCGAGGACCTCTCTCCTATATTGGACATATGGGAAAAGGAATAAGGTGCCACCAGTTTCGTGTAGACCCAGAATGTAAATGGATATGTGTCTAACATTGGATTTTATTCTGTGTTGATTGATTTCTATTAAATATATTTCTATTTGGCGGCAGAGAATTTATTCTCTTGCTTAACGCCCTTCTCTGAGACGTACGAGCTCAGAGGTTATATATCGATAGATATCAGTCGCATGGCATGAATTGCCTGTGTGGCATGCAGAGATGTAGTGATCAAGGCTTCTGTTGAAAAGAAGAGTCTTGTGGTTGATGATCAAATCACAACTTAATATAGCATAGCTTTGTGTATGGCGTTATATCGCGAGCCCACACCTCGGTATGAGTCAAAAATGGGATCGGACCGTTGGGTGAACATGACGTTTCTTTCTAGCTATGGGTGGTGTTATGGTTTTGCAAGCCCTAATTTTTTTTATATTTTTACCCATGTGGTTGTTGGATTGCGAGGCGCCTCGGATATATCGGTCTCTATGAAGCCGATGGATATAGGTCCGATAGGACCGGGAAACGTATGTTTAGGAATAACTAATCCTCAAACGTAAGGGAGGACCAGCCCAACCGATCCAAGGGTTACCCAGAGTGTGTAGTCCTAAGACATTGGCTAGAGTGTCTCAAAGCGGTGAGGAGCCATCCCTGGCCTCGACTCATGACGGAAATCCAATTTCCAATATGTGACATTTCGGTTTTGATTGTAGAGCCTAGTATTGGCGACATGATAGATGGTACCCATGCCACCTATGATTAATGCATTTATGTTTGATTTTTTTTTATACACTATGCACTTATGATAGTACCAAAATGATTTGTTTTTAAATGTACCAAGAATGTTTGGCTATTATAAGGGAAAACCCTATCCACCGGCTTGCGTTGCATTGTGTGATGGGACCTGGGTCTTATAATAGCTTCATTTTTCCAAAAAAACATTGCGCTGTTTATTCTACGCATTAGTATTCTTGGGAGGAAAACCGTTCCGTATTATACGGCGTGGTCCCATGATTTACTCTCTTTTAAAGTAAAGTTTAAAATAACTGTTTTAGTTCTCATACCAGTCACATGACTGACCTGGAGTTTATTGTTTTAACCTAAACTCTGGGTGCCCCTATTTTCCATATGGGCAGCTAGTAGTTTTGGTTTTGCAGATTCATATTCACAGGATCCTTGTTTACAGCTGGAACGATATTCGGAAAGCTCTGTATCCGTTTATTTCTTTCAGTTGTGTTTTGTATTATTTTCCGCTGCTATGTAATGTATTTAATCTCTGATATTTATCAAATGTATATTATTTATTCATACTTTGTATATTCTTGTACTCTGATGTAAATTGTTGTAATAAGTAATGAAATGTTCTTCTATTTGTGTTCTGATTTGTCATGTTCTCAGACAATCCATTCTTTCTCTTTTCTTCGGAGACCGGGGAAGTTCGGGTCGTCACAATTTGGTATCGGAGCTTTGGTTTGTAGAGCTCAAGAACAAGGAACATTAGAACCAAATGAAAGAATTCATCAGAGATTGGATTAACAATATCCAACAAGAACGATTCATTAGAGATGGGATCAGTAGTAACTAGAATGGGTCTGAAAAGTGTTATTTTTAAGATGAAAACGAATTTTGTTTTGAAAATTTAAACCATATTATACGTATTTAAATATTTATTTTATATTGAATTTAGGCAATCGAGTATATAAATATTTTGGATATATGCCTTGCAAACATATATTCAAAGTTTTAATATACTGGATGGATATAGAATCACAATCTAGTCGCCCGGAAACGATCCTGATGATTACTATAGTATCAACAGTATTTGTGTTTGAGTTTCAAAAGTGGGATTTCTATATATTTCCAATTGGCTGGTGTGAGAACCAAAACTAGATAGGGTTATTCTTGCGAATTGACATTAAAAACATGATTTTGTGTGTGTGTGTGTGTGTATATATATATATATATATATATATATATATATATCAAAGTTATGAATTTGAAAATTAATCAACTAATTGATTGATGGTTGTGTTGTTTGATTATTAGTTTAACTAATAAAACCAATATGATAAAGGAAAGATGAATTTAGCCAAATCTAATTAAATATTGTATTGAGTTGGAATTTTCTTAGAAATGCATACATGTATATATGCACATTGTTGAACATGTTATGGATAAACTGATAAGAAGAGAAATAAAATTTTATGTCCAAAAATAGGTACGTATTTACCAATTTTCTTTTTTTTTTAAAAGGTTTATGGGCCTAAGGCTGGCCGCTTGGCAATTTTCTTTTTCTTTTAAAAGGTTTATGGGCCTAAGGCTGGCCATTTGGCAATTTTCTTCTTCTTTTAAAAGGATTATGAGCCTGAGGCTGGCCGCTTGGCAATTTCTTTTTCTTTTAAAAGGTTTATGAGCCTAAGGCTGGCCGCTTAGCATTCTCTTTTTCTTTTGGATTGATGAGGGCCCTGCGAGGCGAGTTATGGTTTTATATGTCTCCCCGTACAAAAGAGGTTATGGCGAAATTTTCAAAAATTTAGGGTGTTAGCTAGTTTTTGAAAAATTAGAAATTCTTAGAAACTGAAAAGTTGAAGAATGAAAGTCAAACTGAAAGTTGAGTTGGTTTGTAAAACAACTTTCAGCTCCGTTCCTTTTCGAGGAAGAAAAAATTTTAAGTGGGGGAGATTGTCGAAAGATATTATCCAGAAACAAATACATTTCATCTTCCATTCGGTGAAATGATGATAACTATCGACGAAGTTGTTCACACTAACGGTTTACCAGCAGAAGGACGAGTTGTTTCAGGATCTCTTGGTGGTTCTAGGACTATAAGTCCTGATCATATTTATGGTCTCTTGGAAAAATATCTAGGGATAGATAGGCCATAGGCTATTATGATAATAGGAGGGAAAAAAGATACAATTGGAATGGTTGAGAAAGACGTTTGCAGGTTCGAAAGAGGACGACTCTGATGATCGAAAAAAAATGTGCAACTGCGTATCTCTTGTATACCATTGGTTTGTTAGTGTGTGGTGATAAGTCGGGCAACAACGTATCCATTCAGTATTTACAGTGTCTTGATGATTTGAGTTCAGTGCATACGTATTCATGGGCTACAGCTTGCTTGAGCTGGTTGTTCTACAATTTAAGTCAGTGCAGCAGAAAAGATGTGCATCAATTATGTGGTTGTATGACGTTGCTGCAGGTATGTGTTTGTAATTCGTCTTGTTTATCCTTTACGTGTAATTACTAATGCATAATGATGACATGTTGTAGGTATGGATTTATGAGCACTTTCCTGTTTTAAGGCGACATAATAGATGTGTTGGGGCAGTTGAGGGAGATGTGAGAGCATCATTCTACTTTGCAATTGATCAAGATCAAAAACTATCATCCGACTTAATTAATTTGAGAGAGAAGATTGATGATTTAACACAGTGTGATGTTGTGTGGGACTGTTACCAAGGCAAGCGTGGCATCTACAAATTAGAGCGATGTTCTTTTTACGATGGCCCAATTGTTTATTTTGAAACCGTTGAGCTATATCTTCCGCAAAGGGCACTTTGTCAATTTGGTTACTTTCAACCCATCCCTTCAACTACTTTCTTTGTCAATAGTAAGAAGTTCAAGCTGTCTATTACATTTTATAAAGCAACATACTCTAATATCCAAGATCGTAGTTGGGAAGAATGGTCGAATCATTTGTTGAACGAGAGATTACTATCTTCAAAAATTGTACTTCATTGGGATTGTGCCGACACTTACATGGAATGGTATAGCTCTGCTTCCCATCCTCTCGTGGCTAATCTTAAAAAAAGATTAACTGAACGAAGGAATGAATGTGATGCAACTGAACTTCTTCTTCGTATTGTAAGTTGTATTTTTTTCATTTTTTATTACGTAATTTCCACTTTGATGTTAATCATTTTCATATGTCGTCATGCAACAAAAGAGGTTGCGACACATTACTGAGTTCATAAGCTCTTCTGCTCCTGATGAAATAATGAAGAAGCAAACACTAGAGAAGATTGCACAGATAGAGAGGCCAGAGCCAATGGAATTATACGGAGGGATATTGCAGCTGGGGAACAAAGTGTTAGCAAGGCGCTGCAGACGAAAGCAACTAAAAAGGTGGCAACCAAAAAGAAACCAGTGAAGAAGAGGAAGTAGTTGCATTACTATTTTGTTTACTTGTTAATATGTACTTGTTAATTATGTACTTGTCGTAGGTGACAGTGTTTTGTGGTGGGTTAACTTATTGTGTTTTGGTATGAAATTAATTCTGTGTATGGTATGATGGTTAAGACTTTGTTACTTGTTATGACTGGTGATTTTTTGGTCAATGGTATGAATTTTATGACTTTTGAGAATTTGTGAATTGTTTGAATTTGTGAATGGTATGAAACAATGAAGGGCAATCATTTGTGAGTGGCATGAAAATGGTGTGAATGGTAGTCATTTGTGAATCTGAATTTGTGGATGGTATGAAAATTGTGTGGATTTGAGAATGGTGTGAATTTGTGAAGTTGAGAATGGCGTGAATTTGTCGATGGTCTGAATTTGACTCTTCTTAATGACAAATTTTACACGACAAAAGCATGTCGTATAGGACAAAACGAAGGGTAGATTCCGCATTAATATATTTTACATGGAAGATGTTTGTCGTATAGTTGCAGGAAGAAGACAGGAATGGCATATAACCTAATACGAAGAGTAAATGTCGTACTAATTTTTTTTATACGAGAGGTCCCTGTCGTATAGTTGCAGGAAAAAAATACAGTAATCCCATATAAGATACCACGTCATACTAATATCGTATAAAAAAAATTTACACGATAGGGCCACGTCATATAGTTGCAGGAATAATTACAGTAACCCCATATAACATAACACGACATAGGTATGTCGTATAAATTTTTTTCAGATGACGGACGCTTGTCATGTTATGTTATATGTGATTACTGTAATTATTCCTGCAACTGCACGACGTGGCCCTGTCGTATAATATTTTTTTTACATGCAATTTACTCTTCGTATTATGTTATATGTCAAGCCTGTCATATTTCCTGCAACTATACGACGTACATGTTTCATATAAAATATATTTCTACGGATTATACCTTACGTATAGGCCTATACGACATGAATTTGTCGTGTAAAATTTGTCAATAACAAGAGTCTCAAATACCATAAACATTAACCATTAACATTAACCATGAACATAACCATGAAAATTAAGCTTAAACATTAACCATGAACACAGTAACCATGAACATTAACCATTGAGATACCATTAACATGAACATACCATAGTCACAAAATACCATAATCAATTAGAAGCTACCATAATCAAATATATCGTAGTCATCAATTACAAGCAGCAATAGTTACAAAATAGTCAATTACCACATGATACTAGTAAGAAGACAAATCTACTGGTTTACTATTGTCCTCACCTTCGAAGTCTTTAGCTATCGCGCGGTACATGCTGATTCGGTCACTGATTCGTCGGACCTAATCTTATGCATTAATGTTGTAGAATTGCTCAAAGTATTGAAATTGCGGTGGAGGAGGCAATGGACTTGCTGAAGTAAATTTTAGACCAACAAAATGCGAACCATCTACGTAGCCCATAGCAACCATTCTATTTTCATTCATAGGGATTACACGAACTGCAGTCGGAACAAAGGTACAACAGATCTGTTTATTTATCAGCACTACCACGGTGCCAAATGTTTCTGCTAATATAAATCCTGACTCTGGCATCTGCATCCACTTATCAACCCCAACAAAATCTGTATCTTGTATTTTATTTTTAATTTCATCGAAACCACATTCATCCCACATTCTTTTATACATCTTCGAATTTTGTGATATGTTGTCAAGCATCGACTCGCTGACAAACTTACACGGATTATCAGGTCTTTGATTATGTAGATTTAGATGTTCAACAACAACCCAATATCCACAATTTCCGTCAATTAGCATGTCCTGTATATCAAGTATATATGGCTCCATGTGTTTTGGAATTTGCGACAAATATTTGTGCTCAAATGGTTTGTTCTCGTACCCCTTTTTAGTAGAAACACCGAGTTTTTTTAGATACCGACTAACCGGAGTCAAATTCGAGCCACATGACAGTTGAGGATCAACATGTTCATAATAAGAAGGATCTCGCTTAGTTGATCTATCTTTTTTGGACGGTCTACCTTTTCGAATTGTAGACACAGGAGGTTCTAAAATATCGGTTGTATGCAGAAACGCTTGCTTTTTCAAACCTTCTTGCATAACTGATCGAATGTTATCAGGGGAGTCATCGTACCTGCTCTTCAAGGCCTTGATTTCAGGCAAGTCATAAAAATCAAGAGTTGATCGATGTAACACAGGGAGAGTATAGGATAATTACTTCCAATAAGCATCTATAGCGGTTAGAGGTATGAAACCGTGCGTGTGTCTAAAGTCCGCGAGCGTATGACCACAGGGTAAACCATTTACTTGCCACACAACACAACCGCAATTGTCAGCAGTCAAACCAATAGTTGAAATGCTTCATTGTTCATCTAGTAACAAGTCCAATGCTTCATGCGACACAAACCCAGTTAGCTCCTTCAACGTGGGTTCTTTTCGAAATCGATGCATTGCCTTCAGTGTGCTTATTTCGAATGCATTTTCTATTCCAACAAATTCATTTTCAGAACACTGATGTGCACTATTCCAACATTGCACAAAACTTCCAGCAGCCGTGTCAAAGTACAATTTCAAATGGGCGTGTGCACTTTCCGCAATGCTCGTAGACACGTTATCATAGTGTTTTATTTTGTTGGTCCAAGCCAAAACAAACATTTCTCTATATTTATTTAACCAATTTTTAATCACATATGTGACGGATTTTTTTTGCTTCCCATCCCATTCAAGACGAAACGAGTTAAGATTGCGACAATACTCTTCTTCAGAAAGTGAGTTTATTATATTTATCCAACCTTCCCAAAAACGTTCATACTCCTTTTTACCTTCATCATCGTCTAATACGACCTCATTATGTTGAATCATGACTCGCTTCTTTTTCACAAGTTGGGTTTACAGTTTGCTTGAACGTTCTTCGAAATATGCCATGCACATGGGATATGTCGAGCTGTTGGAAATACATTAGCTACTGCATTTATAAGTTCGATTTCGGCATCCGTGATAATAACACTTGGAATATCTTTTTCTCTATAACACTGTCTTACGCACTGAAGAACCCATATATATGATTCTGTTGTTTCTCAGCTAAGAAAAGCAAGTGCAACGGTAAAGGATGCTCCTGTCGATGTTTGTGAAACCATATGGAAGCACGGAAGCTTGTTTCGATTCGTTTTGAACGTGTAATCTAAAAATAATATTTGAGGAAAACACTACGCTAAAAGGACGCATCTTGGATGACTGAAGAATAAATATGTAATTTCGTTACTTTTCTCATCAACTCTGTGTTGAACGGAATAATAATGGCTGCAGGCCAATTTCATAAATTGCTGCATAATCGTCCGACCTTCTGTATTATGTTGTTTAATTTTCACTTTAGCATTGTACACAGTTCTTATGG
The DNA here is from genome assembly GCA_030737875.1 of Allium sativum. Taxonomy (NCBI): domain Eukaryota; kingdom Viridiplantae; phylum Streptophyta; class Magnoliopsida; order Asparagales; family Amaryllidaceae; genus Allium; species Allium sativum. Next base: position 956,119,397 of record CM060924.1, on the reverse strand, counting down.
TCGACTTGTTCTCCGGGTTGTCAATTCTTATAGCACTTAAAATATTTCGAGGCCTAACACCGCTAATCGTCATTGTTTCAACGGTTTTAAATTCTTCATCTTTTAGCCTTACCACAAAAGGATGTCCGGTTAGTACGTTTGGAATCCTATGATTATGTTGTCTATTAATAACTTTCAATGTCCATCTTCCATCTTCTCGACATCGAGCATGCAGACTAAATGGACGTGCGCATTTTCTACTTCCCGACCATCTGCGTTTTTTTCCTGATATCGGAACATAATTCTTTCCTTGTGATCAATATACTCCCCGCTTATTTCGCAAACAAGATACATCAATGATCCTTTTCCATTTGCATGCAAATTTCTCAGTCTAGTTCTTTTTGTCAACAACACAGTTTGCAGCGATGCCACGTTTTATGCACCAATCTCGTACTATTTCTTTAGAATCAAACATCTGCAAAAAACAAACAACAAAAACTCAAACATGCTTCAATTAATTAATTTAAATACATGTTTATCTTACCATATCCATAGTGAAATGAGCTGTTAAATCGGCATATTCATCATTGTTACAATTGTCATTCTCATTGTCATCCTCGTTGTTACAATTGTCATTCTCATTGACATCCAGATTGTTAAAATTGTCATTCTCATTATCATCCTCACTTTTACAACTGTCATTCTCAATGTCAACCTCCATATTAAAATTGTCGTTCTCAATGCCATCCTCATTGTCATTCTCAATGCCATTCGCAATGTCAAACTGAACGTCGACACCATCATCAGTTTGTACATTGGGGGCTGCTAGCTTCTGCAAAAGCAGCTCAAACATTAAAAGATTTACAAAACTGAAATAATACGACAGAACACCATCGTTTAGGGTTATATGACGTACATATGTCATATAAAGTTAATCAACATGGTATATTCTTACCGTATAATTACGTGAAACACCCCACCTCCATTAAGGTCACTCACAAAGGGAATGCCTTAACTTTGGTGGAGGTTTATAAGTAAAAGCCACAGATGAACTGAAGACATATATAAATACACATATTTTAAACAGCGGAAACCAAACAAACTTTTATTTCATCAATACGTGTATCAAACAAAGATTTCCATAATTGTCTCAAAATACTTTCAACATTACAACCTCATAACTGCCTTGATTATTAAAAAAGCATGAAAACATAAATAAAGTGATGAAAATCCCCATAGTGACATCCAAAACCATTATTCGAGCAAGAAAGATCCAAATCATACATCTACGTTCTTGGTGCTTGTAAAGAGCCTGACTGAGTTGAGCTGTTTCCTCCCTGTGGACCTTGGGGGGGGGAACGAAAGAAAAGGAGACGAAAAGAAAATAGGGTCAGACATAAAGGCTGAGTAAATCTAGTAACTCTTCAATATGTGAATAAGAAAAGGATACGATGGATATAAACTAAAAATAAAAGATATGACATTTACATATAGTTGAAAAGTAATAAAATATGTAAATTTAGAAAACACGATATGCTTAACCCGAGGTTGGATTCAGTTGTGATGTAAACCTGCCCGGACCCGCCCGGCTGTCCAGTAGTCACAACAATACCTATCCAATGTGGGTGGTTAAGCATTGAGCCCAATAAGGATCCGAGGTTAGACTGAGCTACGGTGTAAACCTGCCCGGAACCGACCGACATATCCAATAACCATAGCAATACCTGTCTAATGTGAGTGGTCTTGTAATAACCCGGAAAATGTGAACCAGTTTAAAATTTTTAGATTAGGTTATTACCAAAGAATTTGAATTGTTGAAATAGCATATTTCAATAAATTATAGAATTGGGTATAGTATTGCAGTTTGAAATTTTGAATATGAACTTTGTCTGACTGTACCGGGTGGAAAATATAACGGATTTTGACGAAACTGAAAATAATTAAATCTGTTTATCAATACCTTTCTAACGAATCTGAAAAATCAAAATTTCATAACAGAAATCAAAAGTTATGGCCAAATGAATTTTCAGAAAGGTCGCTATATAGTATATATAGCCCTTGAAAATTGGTATTTTGCATACGACCTCGGAATTCGACGAAACCACTTTTGTTGGGTCTGGGATGTCAAATTATTGCTAAGTTTCAAATTTCATAATTTTTGAAGCTAGTATGTGAGCGGGGCAAAAGAAAATGTGATTGGTCAAATTTTGTTAAAATGGGTCGACCTAAAAATGGCCGTTTTTCAAACGAGCTCAGAATTCGACGAAACTGGTTTTGTTAGGACCGCATCATCAAAACAAAGCTGGATTTATTTTTCTAGAATTTTTCGATTCAGTTTGTGGCCCTGGCAAATTGAAATGTACGTTTAAATTAAATATCTAATGTTTTATATTTTAATTTGAAAAATAACTGACTGTAACAGTCAAAATGGCCAACGAAACATATCCCATTGTGTTCGGAATAGGGGTATTTAGCTAGGGGCGACAGTCGTTGGGTTTGATTTCGAGTTCGTCTGTGGAAGGGGGTATTTTTGGAATTAAATAAATTAAAAATTAAAATAAAAAGGGGATCGACCAATCACAATTCATCTCCCTCATCGTTCTTCCTGTCGCGACGCGGAAAAGGGATCCGAACTTCTCTCTTCAATTTCTCCTCAACCACACAACGAAATCAAGCAAACTCAGATCCATTTTGAAGAGCGTTCAGAGATCTTCAAATCCATAGTAATTTCAAGAATTATCGTTGAGTATTGAGGGAGTTATAGCGTCGGGAAACCCCGAACTTTGTGTCGCCGCCATGCCCGCTAGGGAGCGTCGATCTGATCATCTCGGGTAGGGTTGGGAAGCTCTTCCCTTCCTCTTCGACGCAGCGCTGGTCGTTCGTCCTAAAACTTCGTGGTTTTGCCGAAAAGTTTAACCCTAGTTTTCGAAATCAAAAGAGGTATACGGCTAAACCTATTTTCAACTGATTTTTACACTATAAAGCGTTGCAAACTTGTAAAAATCGTATCTTTTTGCTATTTTAACGAAATTCGATGAAACAGGAGACACCGTGACCGCAAGGAGGCTCTCTACATTCTAGAAGAAGCCGCGGATTTTTCTGACCTTCCTACGATTTTTAGCACTGCAATAACCAATGTGAGGAATCTAAACTATTTGTGTGAATGAAATCGCGTTGTATAAATTATATAAGCGAAGTGTAAATTATATACGCATTGTATACCTAATGTATATGTGTTGTATAAGTTATATTAGCGATGTATAAATTATACAAGCGTTGAATGAAACATATATGCTTTGAATTGTGATGAAATGCAAGTGAATTATTATATTATATATATATATATATACTCCCCTCGTCCACAGACCATGGACGATATTTATTGCTTGTGATTGACGTGATATTATATAGTATGACGAATGGTTGGAAATAATTGTTTGTGGTTGATATTGTGGTTGAAAAATATCTTTGTGGTTGAAAAATACCCTCTTGTGGTTGAAACAAAATAGAATAGGAATGTGGAATTGAAAATAAAACATGCCGCCTGCGTGCGAATTAGATGCATGATCCCCATTGTCAAAAACCGCGAGGTTTTAAGGTAGAGCGAGGAGCCGTACTAGGGACGGTCCCGGTTTTAACTACCCTGCCATTATGCTACCGAAATTTTCTGAAATATTTATGTGTTAGAATAATTTTCATTCGTTGAAATAAATTACATATGCTATATCGAATATTCATGTGTTGAGTTGCAATTCATTCGTTGAGTTGAAATTCATGTGTTGAATATTATTTGAATTTAAACAAATGGCTTTAGCGATAAAAATCACATTTATATATATATATATATACAAACTATATCGAATATTCATGTGTTGAGTTGCAATTCATTCGTTGAGTTGAAATTCATGTGTTGAATATTATTTGAATTTAAACAAATGGCTTTAGCGATAAAAATCACATTTTTATATATATACAAACTATATCGAATATTCATGTGTTGAGTTGCAATTCATTCGTTGATTTGAAATTCATGTGTTGAATATTATTTGAATTTAAACAAATAGCTTTAGCGATAAAAATCACATTTTTATATATATACAAACTATATCGAATATTCATGTGTTGAATTGCAATTTGTTCGTCGAGTTGAAATTCATGTGTTGAATGTTATCATCTTTTAAAAATAAAATGAATCGATAATAAAAACTACACCTTTATTGTGAACATGAAGAGATAAAAATACACACGTGTCGAATAAATATTTTTGATGATAAAAATATTCCTTTTATCATGTATACGCTTGGATAAAAATACACACGTGTTGAAATAAATTATAGTTTGCTAGAAATATTATTATTAGCTTTGTTCTGCATATATATACATGTGTTGAACAAGAAAAATGGATTAGCTGTAGAGTAAAGAAATTATTTGCGTGCCCGACAAATAGGTAAACCTTGATGTGTTGGCTGCGCATATTTATTTATATATCAACTCCTGTGAATGCCATTAGATGCGGAGTGCTGGTTATTCTGTGTGAAATAATAAATAACGCCATAGGATAGTAACAATTAATTTTGAACTACACTACATGGCATACTTCTTGACGATAAGCATACTTCATCATATTCCACATAAGCAACTGGAGCTTGTGTGACGAGGTGGAAGATTTACCATACGAGCAAGAGGCTTGTATGGCGATGACTATGTACTACAGGTTGAACTGATGACTGATATGGACTATATAAATTATAACGATAAATTGCCAGATTAATAAAAACCCCACACGGGTCTAGAGTTGACAATAATCACGTCGCTCTAGTTATTAGATACGGCACATGGACTATTTATTTCCACACGGAAACGGGGTGACGAGAATTTATTCTCTGGAGTGATTATCAGTACATGCTCCCCCGTAAACACCAGAATATATCACTATAAATATGTGAATGCTTTTTAGGATTTATTGGGTACCTAATACGGCCCAATAAATTTCCAAACCCCTCCCCGTACAAAGGAGGTTATGGCGAAATTTTTCGAAATATTAAGGCGTTAGTGAAAAATTTGAAGTGAAAACGAAGTTGAAAATATAGAATGAGCTATAGTTGAAATTACAGAATGAACTATATTTATATATATAAAAATATAAATATAATTAAAAGGAATAGAGGTCGTGCAGTTCATGTTTCGGAATCGTAATTTGAAACGATTAGTGCGAGAAATCCGACCATCGGATTTTCCCGAAACCGCAACCGCTGGGTTCGCCTTGGAAATATCTTCCCAACGGCACCAACCTTGTAAAAATCCAACGGTTGGATTGTCCGGAATGTTTAATTCTAATCTGAAGAAAAACAGCGCCAGAATCGTTTATATTTATATATAAATATAAATATAAATAAATTTAATCGATTAACGACGCTGCAGTTCGAATTTTGAAACCGTAACTTCAAACGACTAGTGTGGGAGATCCGACCGTCGGATTTTCACAAAACTGGAACCGTTGGGTTCGCTTTGGGAATATCTTCCCACTGATATAGACTTTGTAGAAATCCAACGGTTAGATTTTCCGATATGTGTAAAACAAATTAGGGGAAAAACAGCGCCAGTGCCACGGCACGACCTGAAACGTCGTTTAATTACATATGGCCATTTTTAAATAAATAAAAATGGTGAAAAATCGTTATAAAATATTATAAGCAACATAGATTGCAAATAAACCAATTGGGCTTGAATTGTTTGATATTTGATGGTTGTATGTGTTTGACACGAAAATAACACTAAATAACTGAAAGATGGATGTTGAATAATATAACCATAGAAAGAATCGATTTAAATTCTAATGACGTGAATTATTTGAAAAGGCCGAGCTAACCCTCATTTCAAATAATTTATCGAGCAATTCGAATTGGAAAATGCAAAGACGATTCAAGACCGACGATCTTCGTATCGGTTGGATGGGCGCTACTGAGGTTCCTGACCGGAGTAGCTACCGGAAAGGGACGGAAGTAGTAGCCGTCTGAACGTATGTGTTGATTGTACGGATTTGCGAGGAATTGACGCCTCCGGTTTCGTTCAGACCCAGAACGGACTTGTAAATGGACTGTGTGTCTGACATTGGATTTTGTTCTATACTGATTGATCTCTGTTAAATATATATCTGTTTGGCGGCGGAGAATTTATTCTTTTGCTTAACGCCCTTCTCTGAGACATACGAGCTCAGAGGTTATATATCGATGGAAATCAATCGTATGGAGTGGACCGCCTATGTGGCATGCCAAGATGTTGTGATCAAGGCTTCTGTTGCAAAGCAAAGTCTTGTGGATGATGATCAAAGCAAGGTCTACGTGGCCTGGCTTTGTGTATAGCGTGGATTCGCGAGCCTCACACCTCGGTATGAGTTAAAAACGGGATACGGACTGCAGGGAGAGCACGACGTTTCTTTCTAGCTATGGTGGTGTCAGTGACTTACCAGCCCTGACATATATATCTACTTTTCACCTTTGTGGTTGTTGGAATGCGAGGCGCCTCGATTATAGGTCTGTAAGGACCGGGAAACGTGTGTTCAGGAATAACTAATCCTCTAACGTAAGTGAGGACCGGCCCTGAAGCATCCAGGGGTTACCCAGAGTGCGTAGTCCTGAGGCATTTGCTAGAATGTCTCGAAGCGGAGAGGAGCTTGCCCCTTGCCTCGACTCATGACGGAAATCCAATTTCCAATACGAAATAACGGACTTGATTGTAGAACTAGTACGACGACATAGTATATGGTAGCTATGCCGCCTATGATTGATATTTATGATGCCATTCGCTTTTGAAACATATATGCACTAGTAATAATATCAAATGATTTTGCTTTATACGTATCAAGCATATTTGGCTATTATAAGGTAAAACTCTATCCTCCGGCTTGCGTTGCATTGTGTGATGGGACTTGAGTCTTATAATGGCTTCATTCTTTCTAAAAGCATTGCGTTGTTTTAAAAGAATTTACTTTGTTTTAAATGCACTAGCAATCACTGGAGTAAACCCGTTCCGCGAAAGTGGCATGGTCCTATGATTTGCTTTTACTGTTGTTTAACTGTTAAATAGATTCCTCATACCAGTCCCCATGACTGACTCGTTGTTTGTTTCACTTTGCAAACGCGGGTGCCCTTATTTTCACACGGGCAGCCTAGTACACAGGTGACAGGTTGTTTTTGGCTCTGCACTGCTGCATAGGGTGCATTTTTGGCTCATGGCGAGGCTGACTTCACAGAGACGACTTTGACTTTTTCCGCCATTATTGTTCTTATATTATGATTCCGCCACGGGCGATGCAGACTGATTTACTTTCCGCATTTCTTATTATATGTATATGTATTCCGCCTTCGGCGATGTAGACTGATACCCTTATTATGTGTGACGGCCTGGAATTTCGCTCGATCTGAATCAGTCGTTAAACCAATCTAGACCGTTCGAAACCCCTGACTGTTGAGAACAGGACAAATCAGAACACAAACAGAAGAACATTTCATTTTATATTACAACAATGCATCAGATTACAAGAATATACAGAGTATAAATGAATACATATTACACAGAAATATCAGAGATTTAAATTACATTTAAATACATAGCAGCGGAAAAATAATATAAAGTACAACTGAAGGTGATATACGGATACAGAGCTTTCCGGATATCATTCCAGCTGTAAACCAGGATCCTGTGAATATAAATCTGCAAAACCAAAACTACTAGCTGCCCGTGCGGAAAATAGGGGCACCCAGAGTTTAGGTTAAAACAATAAACTCCAGGTCAGTCATGTGACTGGTGTGAGAACTAAAACAGTTATTTAAAACTTTGCTTTTAAAAGAAAGTAATTCAAGGGACCACGCCGTAAAACACGGAACGGGTTTCCTCCCAAGAATACCAGTGCATAGAATAAACAACGCAATGCTTTTTCGAAAAATGAAGCTATTATAAGACCCAGGTCCCATCACACAATGCAACGCAAGCCGGAGGATAGGGTTTTCCCTTATAATAGCCAAACATGCTTGGTACGTTCAAACAAATCATTTGATACTATAATAAGTGTATAGTGTCAAAACATTTCAATCATAAATATAAATCATAGACGGCATGGGTACCATATATCATGTCGCCATACTAGTTCTACAATTAAAACCGCGATACACGTATTGGAAATTGGATTTCCGTCATGAGTCGAGGCAAGGGGCAAGCTCCTCTCCGCGTTCGAGACACTCTAGCAAATGTCCCCGGGATTACGCACACTGGGTAACCCCTGGATCTTCAGGGCCGGTCCTCACTTACGTTAGAGGATTAATTATGCCTGAACACACGTTTCCCGGTCCTTACAGACCTATAATCGAGGCGCCTCATCCAACAACCACAAAGGTGAAAAGTATATAAATGTCAGGGCTGGTAAGTCACTGACACCACCAAAGCTAGAAAGAAACGTGCGCTCTCCCTGCAGTCCGTATCCCGTTTTTAACTCATACCGAGGTGTGAGGCTCGCGAATACACGCTATACACAAAGCTACCACGTAGGTTATGCTTTGATCATCAACCACAAGACTTTGCTTTTCAACAGAAGCCTTGATCCATGCAACTCAGCATGCCACACAGGCAATTCATGCCATGCGATTGATATCTATCGATATATAACCTCTAAGCTCGTACGTCTCAGAGAAGGGCGTTAAGCAAGAGAATAAATTCTCCGCCGCCAAGCAGATATATATTTAATAGAAATCAATCAACACAGAATAAAATCCAATGTCAGACACACAATCCATTTACAAGTCCGTTCTGGGTCTGAACGAAACCGGAGGCACTTTCCTCGCATATCCATCCATCTCCAAGTACGTCTGGACAACCACCAACTATTTCCATCCTCTTGGGTGTACAGCCCAATCAGGATCGTCAGTAATTATCCCTACGATGTGAAGACTTCCGGTCTTCAACCACCGTCTTCATCTTCGACATATCGTCGAATCGGTTATTCAGAATGGGTGTAAACCCGGACTTTCCGAACAACCCGCGTATATTAAAACAAATGTTACACAAACACAACATACGCCTCATTCCAATTCATTAGTCACTAATCGCAAATCAGCAAGAGAACAATTTCCCAAACATTAACCCCGAAGGCCGAGACCAACATCAGATCAATACCCAGGAAACCATTCTTCTTAGCCAACCTACAGCTAGTTCCTAAATTCCACATCCTCAGGGAAAGGTTCCCATTAATTTTATCCAAGATAAATTCTTTAAAATTTATCCTGAAATCTTCCTTTGGATGTTATTTAAAACCAAATTATGGTTTTTCCAACTAGTCGAGATTAGCGAACCACAACGAAGTAATTATTTATTTTATTTCCCAATCCCAACCTATTCATCCCCTGAAGCAAAACTGGTAATACTCCATATCTAACACCACTGTGTTATCGGTAAAACTAATTACCATTTCACGTTCAAATCTAATTAAAGATTTAACTATCGCTTTGGAGCAAAACTGGTAATACTCCATTCCCGCTCATTTTCTAAATTTGGAAATTTAGATTACGAATTCACATTTCAATCTAATTGCAGATTCGTTAAAACTCCTTTTACTGGGTTAAAGAACTAGGTGTTATTTAAAACACAGTTCACGATAAACCCATTTCAAACTCAATCAAATATATTAGAAATTCGATTATTTAAAACCCCTTTTTAAATCTTGTTCATTTATTTAAAAATAAATTGGTTTTAAATTTAGTTCAAAACTAGTTCATTTTGATAAAAACTATTTTTATCTTTTCAAATATGGAGTTTTTCACCCCAATTTTTCCCAAATCATTTCTTATGATTTTACACAAATTATTGATATTTTTAATAATTTTATCAAGGCCCGTACAGTCGATTTCCAACAATGGCCATCGAACTGCACTTACAGCGACCTTTTTCGAATTTGATTTGGACGTATCTCCAAATCCAACCGTTAGATTTTGAATTTCTAATATTCGTTAGAAAGCTCTTTTCGATACGAACCCAACGGTTCCGGTTTTAGGAGAATCCGACGGTCGGATCTCCCGTAATGTCCGTTTGAAATAAATGGTCGAAATTTACGAACTGCCGCGGCGCGGCGCGTTCTATTCAGGCCATTATATTATATATATAATATATATAATATATATTTCGTCGATTTCTATTTAAAACGAATTATATATTTAGTTTTGAATTCGTTTCAAAAACAAAGTCAACTTCTATTTCAATTCAAATCAAAATTGAATTCTTCTTTATAAATTCGTTTTAAAATTCATTTCTATTCAATTCAAATTTCAATTTAATTTGAATTCATTTCACTTCATTTTAAATTCAATTCGAATTCGTTTCTCAATTCAATTCAATTCAATTCAATTCAAATTGATTTTCTATTCGATTCAAATTCATTTTCTATTCAAATTAAATTCGTTTCGGTTTCTATTTGAATCAAGTTCATTATTTATTCAATTTGAAATCAAATTGGTTTTCTATTCCATTCAATTCGAAATTGTTTTATATTCAATTCAAATCGAAATCGTTATATATTCAATTCATTTCGAAATCGTTATATATTCAATTCATTTCGAAATCGTTATATATTCAATTCATTTCGAAATCGTTATATATTCAATTCATTTCGAAATCGTTATATATTCAATTCATTTCGAAATCGTTATATATTCAATTCATTTCGAAATCGTTATATATTCAATTCATTTCGAAATCGTTATATATTCAATTCATTTCGAAATCGTTATATATTCAATTCATTTCGAAATCGTTAAAATCGATATAAATATCGTTCGCGTCAAAATGGCGCATCACTATTCAACACGGCTTTATATATTCTGTTTCAAATATTTCTTTTTGTCAACACACGACTAATCTCAACGAATGAGTACCGTCCATGTGTGACTATTTTTGGTTAAAATATTTCGTTCAACACATGACTAATCTCAACGGATGAGTACAGTCAACACATGAACCTTATTTTATATTGATAAAGATATAAATTTTATTATAAAAATATTTCGTTCAACACATGACTAATATCAACGGATGAATATAGTCAACACATGAACCTTTATTTTATATTGATAAAGATATAAATTTTATTATAAAAATATTTCGTTCAACACATGACTAATATCAACGGATGAATATAGTCAACACATGAACCTTTATTTTATATTGATAAAGATATAAATTTTATTATAAAAATATTTCGTTCAACACATGACTAATATCAACGGATGAATATAGTCAACACATGAACCTTTATTTTATATTATTCTTTATTTTTCAAATTGGAATGAGGCCCAATCAATTACCATATAAAGTTAACTATATGGATTTTCATACAACACATGTATATAATAGCATTGAAGAATAATCAACCATCAACCAAAGTGCACTACACTGTATAAGCCTCAAATATAGATATCTAACGCTTATAACAGCCTGTCAATCAATCGATCGACATATTTAATCAATCAGGATGAGTGAACTTCAAATTTCATCCCAACACCCGTGTGGGGTTTCAAACAATCAAACACAGATTTTATTCGTGCAGCTGGGCGATGTGTAAAATTTATCGACCCAATCAATGTCATTCAAATAGGTGTACATAAACAAACCGTCCGGTTTGTAAATGAATATTTATTTATTCACATTCACGTTAAAAATTATATTTTTAACGATAAAACATTTTATTTTAACATATGAATATCTATTCAGTTCATTCTTTAAATAAAATGATCTTTCTATTTTTCTAACATATTTTAGAAAATTTCGGCGGTATAACGGCACGATACTAGAAACGGGACGAGGCCTAGCCTTATCCCCGGTCTAGTGAAGGCCCACGCCATTCACACATCAATCAAATTCACTTTCGTTATGCAAACCACAAAATTTGGAGTAAGGGTCTAACCTAGCCTTACTCCTTCGCCTTATAACGGCGCACGTCTAATCCTAACCAATTTATCGATTCGATTTTTCACACCACAAACCACATTCAAATCATTATCTCAATCAATTACCAAACAGCCAAACAAACAAGTCCATGGTCTGTGGACGATTGTGTCGGGTGCTACTAAGCACCGTCTGCATCCTAGTATATATATAACTAGAAAAATTAAATTGAAAGGTGAGAAGTTCTCACTTATAGCTATCCAAACATCTTGACTCTTCTTTGATAGAAATCTTCATTGTTTTCGCATCTTCGTCAGCTTCGTCGTCCGTAGCCACTACATATATAAAAATCGAATTTTTACTTCGCTATTCAATATATAAAAATCCATTTTTCTATCGAAGTTCAATATATAAAAATTCTATTTTTCTATCGAAGTTCAATATATAAAAATTCTATTTTTCTATCGAAGTTCAATATATAAAAATTCTATTTTTCTATCGAAGTTCAATATATAAAAATTCTATTTTTCTATCGAAGTTCAATATATAAAAATCCTATTTTTCTATCGAAGTTCAATATATAAAAATTCTATTTTTCTATCGAAGTTCAATATATAAAAAATTCTATTTTTCTATCGAAGTTCAATATATAAAAATTCTATTTTTCTATCGAAGTTCAATATATAAAAATTCTATTTTTTTGTAGATTCCCTATTATATAAAAATCATATTTTAATACCGTCCCTCATATAAAAATCACGTTTTTATAATATCACTTCATGTATAAAAATTCAATATTTTCACTAAATTAAAAATCTTAACTATTTTCATAAATAAAAAAAAATCTAAACCTTCTCATATTACTAAAGATCGAGTCTTATATAACTTAAAAATCAAATTTCTAACTAAAGAATTAAAAAAAAATCAGAAAGCTCACCATTTTTAGTTAGGGTTTCATTCGCCTGACAATCGGAGGAGGAGGCTCGGGGTTCGCTGGTGGTGGCGTGGTGGCTGAGGGTCCGGCATCCGCTTTGGCATTGGCGGTTTGGGGGAGTAACAGGCTTCGATTGCAAAAAAAAAAAAAAAAAAAAGGGGTTCGTTGTTCTCGCGTGGAGGAGGGGTGAAGCTCGTCGGAGCTATGGCGAAGTGGGAGGGGAGTGGCGACGCGTTGGATTCCGGGGCGGAGGCGACGAGGTCCGCCTGGAGGGCGATGAAAAATCGCGTTTTTTTTTTTTTTCTTTTACAAGTGGATCGGGTTCTGAGGAAATGAGGGAGGGGTTGACCGATTAGAAAGAGAGGGGTGAGAGTTTTAAAATTTATGTATTAATTTAATTATTTAGTTATTCTCCATAAAGTAAATTTTCCGTTCGAACTCCAAACGAAACTCAACGACTGTCACCCCTAACTAATTACCCTCATTCCGAACCCAATGGGATATGTATCATGAGCCAGTTCGGCTGTTACGATCAGTTTTTATTTAAATTAAAATATAAATCATTCAATATTCAATTTGAACGCACATTTTAATTTACCGGGGCCACACACTAACTTTAAAAATTCCAGAAAAATATTTTCTAGCCTCATATTGACGATACGGTCCTAACAAAACTAGTTTCGTCGAATTCTGAGACCGTTGGAAAAATGGCCAATTTCCAGTCGATTAAAATCAACTGAAATGGTCAAACGCGTTTTCCTTTGCCACGCTCACATATTGATTCGAAAAATTATGAAATTTGGAATCCAGCAATAACTCGACATCACGGACCCAACAAAACTGATTTCGTCGAAATCCGAGGTCGTTTGCAAAATGTCCATTTTTAAGGGCCTGAATTCCATAGCGACTATTCAGAATTTTCAACTGGACATATCCTTTGATTCCCGCTATGAAATCTGGATTTGTCGGATTCGTTGGAAAGATATTCTCAATTAGATCCTAATGTTTTTGGTTTCACTAAAATCCGGATTGTTTTGCACCCGGTACATTCAATTGAAGTTTGAAATCGAATTATCGAACTACCGCGCCATTTTCAATTCTATTTATAATTATATATAAATATTTATATTCTAACGACGACGTATATAATATATACGTTATAATTATATTCAAAATAAATTTCTCGTCGATATTATTTAAAATAATCTATTTTAAATATTCAAAATTCGCTAAAATTGCCAAAATAAAAATTTTAAACTGGCCCAGATTTTGCGGGTTATTACAATCTCCCCCACTTAAAACTTTTCGTCCCCGAAAAGGAACAAAGTCGAAAGTGGTTTGATTATTCAACTCTACGTTCGATCTGGCTTCCATTCTCCAACTCTTTAGTTTCTGAGAATTTTCAAAATTTCAAAAATTTGGCTAACACCCTAAATTTTTGAAAAATTTCGCCATAACCTCCCCTGCACCGGGAGCATCGGGGAATTTCAAATAGCTTCCCCGGTCCTTCAGATCTCAAAAAGAAAAAGAAAAAGCCAAGCGGCTAGCCAATAGGCTCACAAAATCATCATCACCCAAACAAAACAGGAAATTATGTAGTAAACATGTACCTATTTGTCGGGCAAACAAATTTTATTCTTCGGCTCTAGCCTCCTTGCTATGACCTGTTCAATATAAGTATATGTACATGCAAGCAAATGCGACCAATTTCAATATAATTCAATATTCGATACAATTAGGCATAAATGATTAAAATTAGCAAACAATTAAACAAGCAACTCAAACATCAATCAATTAGTGAATTAGAGTTTTCAAATCCATAAAATTTGATATATATACAGAAAATCTTGTTTTTGATGCCAATTCACAACAATGTGTTCTAACTATATTAGTTTTGGTTCTCACACCAGTCTAATGGAAATATATAGATATCACACCTTCGTCACTCGAACATGAATACTAATGACAACTAGTCAATCATCAGAATCATCTTCGGGCCACTAGAGTATGATTCTATATCTATCCAGTATATTAAAACTTCGAATATACGTTCATGACGCGTATACGCGAAATCTATATATACTCGATTGTCCATATTCAAAATAAATAAATATTCAAATACGTTTAAAACGGTTTATATTTCAAAACCAAATTGTTTTAATTTGAAAAATATACTCTTCACACTCGTTCTAGGATACTACTGATCCTATCTCTAACGAGTCATTCTAATTGGATATAACTAATCCAATATCTGATGAATTCTTTCGTATGGTTCAAATGTGCCTTGTTCTCGAGCTCTGTAAACCAAAGCTCTGATACCAAATGTGACGGCCTGGAATTTCGCTCGATCTGAATCAGTCGTTAAACCAATCTAGACCGTTCGAAACCCCTGACTGTTGAGAACAGGACAAATCAGAACACAAACAGAAGAACATTTCATTTTATATTACAACAATGCATCAGATTACAAGAATATACAGAGTATAAATGAATACATATTACACAGAAATATCAGAGATTTAAATTACATTTAAATACATAGCAGCGGAAAAATAATATAAAGTACAACTGAAGGTGATATACGGATACAGAGCTTTCCGGATATCATTCCAGCTGTAAACCAGGATCCTGTGAATATAAATCTGCAAAACCAAAACTACTAGCTGCCCGTGCGGAAAATAGGGGCACCCAGAGTTTAGGTTAAAACAATAAACTCCAGGTCAGTCATGTGACTGGTGTGAGAACTAAAACAGTTATTTAAAACTTTGCTTTTAAAAGAAAGTAATTCAAGGGACCACGCCGTAAAACACGGAACGGGTTTCCTCCCAAGAATACCAGTGCATAGAATAAACAACGCAATGCTTTTTCGAAAAATGAAGCTATTATAAGACCCAGGTCCCATCACACAATGCAACGCAAGCCGGAGGATAGGGTTTTCCCTTATAATAGCCAAACATGCTTGGTACGTTCAAACAAATCATTTGATACTATAATAAGTGTATAGTGTCAAAACATTTCAATCATAAATATAAATCATAGACGGCATGGGTACCATATATCATGTCGCCATACTAGTTCTACAATTAAAACCGCGATACACGTATTGGAAATTGGATTTCCGTCATGAGTCGAGGCAAGGGGCAAGCTCCTCTCCGCGTTCGAGACACTCTAGCAAATGTCCCCGGGATTACGCACACTGGGTAACCCCTGGATCTTCAGGGCCGGTCCTCACTTACGTTAGAGGATTAATTATGCCTGAACACACGTTTCCCGGTCCTTACAGACCTATAATCGAGGCGCCTCATCCAACAACCACAAAGGTGAAAAGTATATAAATGTCAGGGCTGGTAAGTCACTGACACCACCAAAGCTAGAAAGAAACGTGCGCTCTCCCTGCAGTCCGTATCCCGTTTTTAACTCATACCGAGGTGTGAGGCTCGCGAATACACGCTATACACAAAGCTACCACGTAGGTTATGCTTTGATCATCAACCACAAGACTTTGCTTTTCAATAGAAGCCTTGATCCATGCAACTCAGCATGCCACACAGGCAATTCATGCCATGCGATTGATATCTATCGATATATAACCTCTAAGCTCGTACGTCTCAGAGAAGGGCGTTAAGCAAGAGAATAAATTCTCCGCCGCCAAGCAGATATATATTTAATAGAAATCAATCAACACAGAATAAAATCCAATGTCAGACACACAATCCATTTACAAGTCCGTTCTGGGTCTGAACGAAACCGGAGGCACTTTCCTCGCATATCCATCCATCTCCAAGTACGTCTGGACAACCACCAACTATTTCCATCCTCTTGGGTGTACAGCCCAATCAGGATCGTCAGTAATTATCCCTACGATGTGAAGACTTCCGGTCTTCAACCACCGTCTTCATCTTCGACATATCGTCGAATCGGTTATTCAGAATGGGTGTAAACCCGGACTTTCCGAACAACCCGCGTATATTAAAACAAATGTTACACAAACACAACATACGCCTCATTCCAATTCATTAGTCACTAATCGCAAATCAGCAAGAGAACAATTTCCCAAACATTAACCCCGAAGGCCGAGACCAACATCAGATCAATACCCAGGAAACCATTCTTCTTAGCCAACCTACAGCTAGTTCCTAAATTCCACATCCTCAGGGAAAGGTTCCCATTAATTTTATCCAAGATAAATTCTTTAAAATTTATCCTGAAATCTTCCTTTGGATGTTATTTAAAACCAAATTATGGTTTTTCCAACTAGTCGAGATTAGCGAACCACAACGAAGTAATTATTTATTTTATTTCCCAATCCCAACCTATTCATCCCCTGAAGCAAAACTGGTAATACTCCATATCTAACACCACTGTGTTATCGGTAAAACTAATTACCATTTCACGTTCAAATCTAATTAAAGATTTAACTATCGCTTTGGAGCAAAACTGGTAATACTCCATTCCCGCTCATTTTCTAAATTTGGAAATTTAGATTACGAATTCACATTTCAATCTAATTGCAGATTCGTTAAAACTCCTTTTACTGGGTTAAAGAACTAGGTGTTATTTAAAACACAGTTCACGATAAACCCATTTCAAACTCAATCAAATATATTAGAAATTCGATTATTTAAAACCCCTTTTTAAATCTTGTTCATTTATTTAAAAATAAATTGGTTTTAAATTTAGTTCAAAACTAGTTCATTTTGATAAAAACTATTTTTATCTTTTCAAATATGGAGTTTTTCACCCCAATTTTTCCCAAATCATTTCTTATGATTTTACACAAATTATTGATATTTTTAATAATTTTATCAAGGCCCGTACAGTCGATTTCCAACAATGGCCATCGAACTGCACTTACAGCGACCTTTTTCGAATTTGATTTGGACGTATCTCCAAATCCAACCGTTAGATTTTGAATTTCTAATATTCGTTAGAAAGCTCTTTTCGATACGAACCCAACGGTTCCGGTTTTAGGAGAATCCGACGGTCGGATCTCCCGTAATGTCCGTTTGAAATAAATGGTCGAAATTTACGAACTGCCGCGGCGCGGCGCGTTCTATTCAGGCCATTATATTATATATATAATATATATAATATATATTTCGTCGATTTCTATTTAAAACGAATTATATATTTAGTTTTGAATTCGTTTCAAAAACAAAGTCAACTTCTATTTCAATTCAAATCAAAATTGAATTCTTCTTTATAAATTCGTTTTAAAATTCATTTCTATTCAATTCAAATTTCAATTTAATTTGAATTCATTTCACTTCATTTTAAATTCAATTCGAATTCGTTTCTCAATTCAATTCAATTCAATTCAATTCAAATTGATTTTCTATTCGATTCAAATTCATTTTCTATTCAAATTAAATTCGTTTCGGTTTCTATTTGAATCAAGTTCATTATATATTCAATTTGAAATCAAATTGGTTTTCTATTCCATTCAATTCGAAATTGTTTTATATTCAATTCAAATCGAAATCGTTATATATTCAATTCATTTCGAAATCGTTATATATTCAATTCATTTCGAAATCGTTATATATTCAATTCATTTCGAAATCGTTATATATTCAATTCATTTCGAAATCGTTATATATTCAATTCATTTCGAAATCGTTATATATTCAATTCATTTCGAAATCGTTATATATTCAATTCATTTCGAAATCGTTATATATTCAATTCATTTCGAAATCGTTATATATTCAATTCATTTCGAAATCGTTATATATTCAATTCATTTCGAAATCGTTAAAATCGATATAAATATCGTTCGCGTCAAAATGGCGCATCACTATTCAACACGGCTTTATATATTCTGTTTCAAATATTTCTTTTTGTCAACACACGACTAATCTCAACGAATGAGTACCGTCCATGTGTGACTATTTTTGGTTAAAATATTTCGTTCAACACATGACTAATCTCAACGGATGAGTACAGTCAACACATGAACCTTATTTTATATTGATAAAGATATAAATTTTATTATAAAAATATTTCGTTCAACACATGACTAATATCAACGGATGAATATAGTCAACACATGAACCTTTATTTTATATTGATAAAGATATAAATTTTATTATAAAAATATTTCGTTCAACACATGACTAATATCAACGGATGAATATAGTCAACACATGAACCTTTATTTTATATTGATAAAGATATAAATTTTATTATAAAAATATTTCGTTCAACACATGACTAATATCAACGGATGAATATAGTCAACACATGAACCTTTATTTTATATTATTCTTTATTTTTCAAATTGGAATGAGGCCCAATCAATTACCATATAAAGTTAACTATATGGATTTTCATACAACACATGTATATAATAGCATTGAAGAATAATCAACCATCAACCAAAGTGCACTACACTGTATAAGCCTCAAATATAGATATCTAACGCTTATAACAGCCTGTCAATCAATCGATCGACATATTTAATCAATCAGGATGAGTGAACTTCAAATTTCATCCCAACACCCGTGTGGGGTTTCAAACAATCAAACACAGATTTTATTCGTGCAGCTGGGCGATGTGTAAAATTTATCGACCCAATCAATGTCATTCAAATAGGTGTACATAAACAAACCGTCCGGTTTGTAAATGAATATTTATTTATTCACATTCACGTTAAAAATTATATTTTTAACGATAAAACATTTTATTTTAACATATGAATATCTATTCAGTTCATTCTTTAAATAAAATGATCTTTCTATTTTTCTAACATATTTTAGAAAATTTCGGCGGTATAACGGCACGATACTAGAAACGGGACGAGGCCTAGCCTTATCCCCGGTCTAGTGAAGGCCCACGCCATTCACACATCAATCAAATTCACTTTCGTTATGCAAACCACAAAATTTGGAGTAAGGGTCTAACCTAGCCTTACTCCTTCGCCTTATAACGGCGCACGTCTAATCCTAACCAATTTATCGATTCGATTTTTCACACCACAAACCACATTCAAATCATTATCTCAATCAATTACCAAACAGCCAAACAAACAAGTCCATGGTCTGTGGACGATTGTGTCGGGTGCTACTAAGCACCGTCTGCATCCTAGTATATATATAACTAGAAAAATTAAATTGAAAGGTGAGAAGTTCTCACTTATAGCTATCCAAACATCTTGACTCTTCTTTGATAGAAATCTTCATTGTTTTCGCATCTTCGTCAGCTTCGTCGTCCGTAGCCACTACATATATAAAAATCGAATTTTTACTTCGCTATTCAATATATAAAAATCCATTTTTCTATCGAAGTTCAATATATAAAAATTCTATTTTTCTATCGAAGTTCAATATATAAAAATTCTATTTTTCTATCGAAGTTCAATATATAAAAATTCTATTTTTCTATCGAAGTTCAATATATAAAAATTCTATTTTTTTGTAGATTCCCTATTATATAAAAATCATATTTTAATACCGTCCCTCATATAAAAATCACGTTTTTATAATATCACTTCATGTATAAAAATTCAATATTTTCACTAAATTAAAAATCTTAACTATTTTCATAAATAAAAAAAAATCTAAACCTTCTCATATTACTAAAGATCGAGTCTTATATAACTTAAAAATCAAATTTCTAACTAAAGAATTAAAAAAAAATCAGAAAGCTCACCATTTTTAGTTAGGGTTTCATTCGCCTGACAATCGGAGGAGGAGGCTCGGGGTTCGCTGGTGGTGGCGTGGTGGCTGAGGGTCCGGCATCCGCTTTGGCATTGGCGGTTTGGGGGAGTAACAGGCTTCGATTGCAAAAAAAAAAAAAAAAAAAAAGGGGTTCGTTGTTCTCGCGTGGAGGAGGGGTGAAGCTCGTCGGAGCTATGGCGAAGTGGGAGGGGAGTGGCGACGCGTTGGATTCCGGGGCGGAGGCGACGAGGTCCGCCTGGAGGGCGATGAAAAATCGCGTTTTTTTTTTTTTTTTTCTTTTACAAGTGGATCGGGTTCTGAGGAAATGAGGGAGGGGTTGACCGATTAGAAAGAGAGGGGTGAGAGTTTTAAAATTTATGTATTAATTTAATTATTTAGTTATTCTCCATAAAGTAAATTTTCCGTTCGAACTCCAAACGAAACTCAACGACTGTCACCCCTAACTAATTACCCTCATTCCGAACCCAATGGGATATGTATCATGAGCCAGTTCGGCTGTTACGATCAGTTTTTATTTAAATTAAAATATAAATCATTCAATATTCAATTTGAACGCACATTTTAATTTACCGGGGCCACACACTAACTTTAAAAATTCCAGAAAAATATTTTCTAGCCTCATATTGACGATACGGTCCTAACAAAACTAGTTTCGTCGAATTCTGAGACCGTTGGAAAAATGGCCAATTTCCAGTCGATTAAAATCAACTGAAATGGTCAAACGCGTTTTCCTTTGCCACGCTCACATATTGATTCGAAAAATTATGAAATTTGGAATCCAGCAATAACTCGACATCACGGACCCAACAAAACTGATTTCGTCGAAATCCGAGGTCGTTTGCAAAATGTCCATTTTTAAGGGCCTGAATTCCATAGCGACTATTCAGAATTTTCAACTGGACATATCCTTTGATTCCCGCTATGAAATCTGGATTTGTCGGATTCGTTGGAAAGATATTCTCAATTAGATCCTAATGTTTTTGGTTTCACTAAAATCCGGATTGTTTTGCACCCGGTACATTCAATTGAAGTTTGAAATCGAATTATCGAACTACCGCGCCATTTTCAATTCTATTTATAATTATATATAAATATTTATATTCTAACGACGACGTATATAATATATACGTTATAATTATATTCAAAATAAATTTCTCGTCGATATTATTTAAAATAATCTATTTTAAATATTCAAAATTCGCTAAAATTGCCAAAATAAAAATTTTAAACTGGCCCAGATTTTGCGGGTTATTACATTATGTCTCACTGCATGTATGTATTCCGCCTCTGGCGATGATGACTGATCACTTTCCTTTTTATTTACTAAGTTATATCCCATGCTATGCTATTCTGATGTTCCTACATGTTGTGATTCCGCTGTCATATCCATGTAAAATTTTTCTATTTATTGTTTCTGCTATTATCTGTACTCTGCTATGATGATTAATGTGTTATTTCCCAATGATTATCCTTAATACCGCCCCTCGGATTTTGGGATCGTCACAGTTGGTATCAGAGCTTTGGTTAACCTTAGTTCCGGGATCTAACACATTAAACACCTCGTCAGAATAGAATCAGTAGTGTTCTAATGCGAGTAGCTCATTATAGATAGGATTAGCAATGTCCTAGAATGAGCTAAGCAGATTAGCAAAACAATTTGATCAGTACATCATCATTATCTTTCCTTGTATTTCCCTGCCTTATCATTTATGAAAATTATCAAATCTGTGAGCTTGACTCTTTTCTTGCTTATACAGTTCTCTTAGATGGCTACACGTGGAGAAGCAGCTAGAGGAGGCCGTGGAGGCCGAGGAGAGGCAGCAGGAGGACGGGGGAATATCCCCGTAGTTGTGGAAGGCCCTATTGTTCAGCCACCAGCACCCGAAGACTTTGAGCTAGATAAAGTAGCAAAGAGGTACAGAAATCTTGGGGGAAAACCTTCTACTGGCACTGGTACAGTGACCGAGGCTATAGCTTGGCTGAAGACCTGTGAGAAAATCTTTGAAGGCATGGGTATGGGAACCAACAACAAAGCCCGACTTGGCATTTGGCTCCTTCAGGAGGATGCAGAGCTGTGGTGGGATGCCATTACCTCAGAGGATGCAGCTGGTACTGTCAGAACTTGGGAGCAATTCAAAACTATGTTTAATGAGAAGTTTGTACCGGAACAGGCTCTAGAGATGATGCGAGAGCAGTTTGCTAATCTCCAGCAAGGAGATCTCTCTATTCAGGACTATCTAAATAAGTTCACCCAGTTGTCGCGCTATGCTCCAGAGCTGATTTTGACCAACAAAGCAAAGAACAAGAGATTCATATTTGGGCTGAAGCGCAAGTACCACGACAAAGCTATGAGCAACATCAAACTCTCCTTTTCAGAATTGGTAGAAATGGCTTGCAATTACGAAGACATGGATGAAAGGCACGCTAGCCAAGACCGCGCCAAAAGCCAAGCTGGGAATAAGCGCAAGGCTTCAACAGATCAACCCGAATCTAGCATTACCGCGGCCGCTACTCAGAAACCTGCAAAGATCCCGAAAGGAAATTGCTACAACTGCGGGAAGCCAGGTCACTTTTCTAATGTATGCAAAGCTCTGAGGAAACCAAAGGCAAATGACTCAGCCGAATGCTACAACTGCCATAAGAAGGGGCACTATAGCAGGAACTGTCCTCTGAAGCAAAATGCACAAGTGGCTCATGTGTATGACGGGAAGACCCCGCCAGCTACCACCGATGGATCAGGTAAACCCGACGTCTTGGGAGGTACCCTTACCATTAAAAATATTCCTTTTTCTGTATTTTTTGATACTGGTGCATCACGTAGCTTCATTTCTGGTAACCTTGTTCACAAATTAAAATTGAAACGAAGAAAACTTAAGGAACCAATTAAAGTTCGAAACCCAATAGGAAGTTCCGTTAGTCTCAGTTTATACTGTAGAGTGCCTATCTCTTATTCTTGCTACAAGTTCTCTTTTAAAGTGATTGTCATGGACCTTTCCGAATTTGATATTATACTGGGGCTGGACTGGTTGACACAATATAAGGCCGAAGTTAGATGTGCCGAAAGAATCGTTAAAGTCGAAACGAAGCTTGGGCCTATATATATACCATGCCATGGCTCAGAAATAAATAGAACAGAATTTTGGTCTTCTTTAGAAGTTACTCCCCCTTCATTAGAAAAGATACCGGTCGTTAAAAACTTCACGGATGTGTTTGAAGAAGTAGAAAATTTACCGCCGCAAAGAGAAATTGAATTTAGAATAGATCTAATTCCTAACGCCCGACCAGTAGTACATCCAATTAGAAGAATGGCCCCGAAAGAAAAAGAAGAGTTAAGTAGTCAAACCCGAGAATTGCTTTGGAAATGTCTGATCAGACCGAGCTTTTCAGCGTGGGGAGCAGCAGTAGTATTTGTCCCGAAATCGGAAGGTACTCAAAGACTTTGTGTTGATTACCGTGATCTCAATAAGCAGACACTGAAGAACAAATATCCCTTGCCCCGAATAGATGATCTGTTAGATCAATTAAATGGAGCAACAGTATTCTCCAGAATGGACCTAGCTACAGGTTTCCACCAATTACGTATAGCCGAAGACTGTGTTCCTTTGACAACCTTCAGGGGTCCCGATTTATTCTACGAATGGTTAGTAATGTTGTTCGGCTTGTGTAACGCTCCGGCATACTTTGTTGATCTTATGAACAGAGTGTTCCGTGGAGTATTGAATAAATTTGTTCTAGTCTTCATCGATGACATCTTAATCTACTCTAAGTCGGAAGACGAACATGCAAAGAATTTAGAACAAGTGTTGAAAATTCTAAGGAGAATGTCTTGAAAGCTAAATTTTCTAAGTGTGTCTTCTGGCACAATGAAGTTAAATTCCTAGGCCATGTGGTATCAAAAGAAGGGATTGCTGTAGATCCAAGCAAAATTACAGCGATTCAGAACTGGAAACAACCTACTACACCCACTGAAGTTCGAAGTTTCCTTGGATTGGCCAGTTACTATCGGAAATTCGTTCAAGATTTTTCAAAGATATCTGGTGTATTAACAAAGCTAACAAAGAAGCATGAGAAATTCAAATGGACTCCCGAATGTGAAGAAGCTTTCCAGGAGCTGAAACGGAAGTTGACAACCGCTCCAGTATTGACAGTTATAGAAGGCAACCAAGACTTGACTGTATGGACAGATGCTTCTATTAGAGGGCTAGGAGCAGTGTTAATGCAAAAAGGCCAAGTGGTCGCTTATGCCAGCCGTCAGCTGAAGCCGCATGAAAGAAACTCTGCAACTCATGATCTTGAGTTATTAGCTATCGTGTTTGCTTTAAGAATCTGGAGGCATTATTTATTGGGCGAGAAATTCGAACTATTTACCGATCATTAATCCTTGAAATATCTATTCACTCAGAAAGATCTAAATTTGAGACAACAGCGTTGGTTAGAATTCCTTGCAGCATACGATTTTGAAATTCTATACACTCCAGGGAAAGCCAATGTTGTAGCAGATGCGCTCAGCAGAAAGAATGAAATCATCGCCAGTTTTGTCATCACGTTTTCATTAATAGACAGGATCTCGACCTTTCAGAAAGACGATGAATTTATTCAAAGAATCAGTCAGAGAGTCAAAGGAGGTGAATCCACAAGTTTTCGACTCGATGACAAAGGAGTTCTAAGATTAAAGGGCAGAATTTGCATCCCAAACCTTCCAGAGATTCGAAGAGAAATACTTGATGAGTGCCACAAATCCAAATTAAGTATCCATCCCTGTGTGAGCAAAATGTATAACGATATCAAACACACATTCTGGTGGAGGTCAATGAAAAGAGATATCTCATTATATGTTAGCAGATGCCCCACTTGTCAGCTAGTTAAGAGCGATCAGCAGAAATTGGCTGGATTATTACAACCATTAGAAATTCCAGGATGGAAGTGGGAACAAATCTCGATGGATTTCATCGATGGCATGCCTCGAACTAAGAAAGGAAACGACAGTATATGGGTAATCGTAGATCGCTTCACGAAAACTACCCATTTCATACCTGTCCGATCCAACAGAACGGCTCAAAGTCTAGCACAGATTTACTTCAAAGAAATAGTTAAACTACATGGAGTGCCGCTCAATATAGTCAGCGATAGAGATCCCCTATTTACTAGCAAATTCTGGGAAGCATTCCAGGAAGAGTTGGGAACCAAATTGAATCTAAGCACCGCTTATCACCCTCAAACAGATGGCCAAACTGAGCGGGTGAATAGAATTCTAGAAGATCTACTGCGGGCTTGTGTTATTGATTTTGGAGGCTCATGGGAAGATCACTTACATCTAGCTGAATTCTCTTACAACAATAGCTATCAAGCAAGTTTGGGAATGTCTCCATTTGAAGCATTATACGGTAGACTGTGCAGATCTCCCGCATGTTGGGTAGAACCTGGCAATAGACTTGTGTTAGGGCCCGATATGATTCAAGAAGCATCGGATAAAGTCGATTTCATTAAGAAGCGATTAAAACCCGCACAGAGCCGACAGAAAAGTTATGCTGATGCGAGAAGAAGGGATATATCGTTTGTCGTTGGCGATTATGTTTATTTAAGAGTTTCTCCAATGCGAGGAGTAATCAGATTTGGCAAGACTGGGAAGTTGGCACCGAGATTTATTGGTCCCTTTCCTATACTTGAACGAATTGGAACTCTTGCATATAGGGTTTCATTACCTAATTGGTTGCCTGGTATACATGATGTGTTCCACGTATCCCAACTCAGAAAACATGTTCATGATCCAGATCTTGTTGTGGAAGAAGCAGCGCAACATGATATTGACATAACTCCAGAATTAGCACTCAGAAGAGAGCCATTAAAGATAGTTGGCAAAGAAACTAGAGAGCTAAAGAGGAAAAAGATTCATTTAGTCAAAGTGCAGTGGAGTAGTGATCCTAGAGACTGTACTTGGGAGACTGAGGAAAGCATTAAACAAGCCTATCCCAAATGCAGAGTGGACATCTCTGACTAACTCCGGTGCAAGGTACTTTTACAATACTTTGCATTTACATTTTATTCCCTGCTTAGCTGTTATTTCCTTTTCGAGGACGAAAAGTTTTAAGTGGGGGAGATTGTAATAACCCGGAAAATGTGAACCAGTTTAAAATTTTTAGATTAGGTTATTACCAAAGAATTTGAATTGTTGAAATAACATATTTCAATAAATTATAGAATTGGGTATAGTATTGCAGTTTGAAATTTTGAATATGAACTTTGTCTGACTTTACCGGGTGGAAAATATAACTGATTTTGACGAAACTGAAAATATTTAAATCTGTTTATCAATACCTTTCTAACGAATCTGAAAAATCGAAATTTCATAACGGAAATCAAAAGTTATGGCCAAATGAATTTTCAGAAAGGTCGCTATATAGTATATATAGCCCTTGAAAATTGGTATTTTGCATACGACCTCGGAATTCGACGAAACCACTTTTATTGGGTCCGGGATGTCAAATTATTGCTAAGTTTCAAATTTCATAATTTTTGAAGCTAGTATGTGAGCGGGGCAAAAGAAAATGTGATTGGTCAAATTCTATTAAAATGGGTCGACCTAAAAATGGCCGTTTTTCAAACGAGCTCAGAATTCGACGAAACTGGTTTTGTTAGGACCGCATCATCAAAACAAAGCTAGATTTATTTTTCTGGAATTTTTCGATTCAGTTTGTGGCCCTAGCAAATTGAAATGTACGTTTAAATTAAATATCGAATGTTTTATATTTTAATTTGAAAAATAACTGACTGTAACAATCGAAATGGCCAACGAAACATATCCCATTGTGTTCGGAATAGGGGTATTTAGCTAGGGGCGACAGTCGTTGGGTTTGATTTCGAGTTCGTCTGTGGAAGGGGGTATTTTTGGAATTAAATAAATTAAAAATTAAAATAAAAAGGGGATCGACCAATCACAATTCATCTCCCTCATCGTTCTTCCTGTCGCGACGCGGAAAAGGGATCCGAACTTCTCTCTTCAATTTCTCCGCAACCACACAATGAAATCAAGCAAACTCAGATCCATTTTGAAGAGCGTTCAGAGATCTTCAAATCCATAGTAATTTCAAGAATTATCGTTGAGTATTGAGGGAGTTATAGCGTCGGGAAACCCCGAACTTTGCGCCGCCGCCGTGCCCGCTAGGGAGCGTCGATCTGATCATCTCGGGTAGGGTTGGGAAGCTCTTCCCTTCCTCTTCGACGCAGCGCTGGTCGTTCGTCCTAAAACTTCGTGGTTTTGCCGAAAAGTTTAACCCTAGTTTTCGAAATCAAAAGAGGTATACGGCTAAACCTATTTTCAACTGATTTTTACACTATAAAGCGTTGCAAACTTGTAAAAATCGTATCTTTTTGCTATGTTAACGAAATTCGATGAAACAGGAGACACCGTGACCGCAAGGAGGCTCTCTACATTCTAGAAGAAGCCGCGGATTTTTCTGACCTTCCTACGATTTTTAGCACTGCAATAACCAATGTGAGGAATCTAAACTATTTGTGTGAATGAAATCGCGTTGTATAAATTATATAAGCGAAGTGTAAATTATATACGCATTGTATACCTAATGTACATGTGTTGTATAAGTTATATTAGCCATGTATAAATTATACAAGCGTTGAATGAAACATATATGCTTTGAATTGTGATGAAATACAAGTGAATTATTATATTATATATATATATATACTCCCCTCGTCCACAGACCATGGACGATATTTATTGCTTGTGATTGACGTGATATTATATAGTATGACGAATGGTTGGAAATAATTGTTTGTGGTTGATATTGTGGTTGAAAAATACCTTTGTGGTTGAAAAATACCCTCTTGTGGTTGAAACAAAATAGAATAGGATTGTGGAATTGAAAATAAAACATGCCGCCTGCGTGCGAACTAGATGCATGATCCCCATTGTCAAAAACCGCGAGGTTTTAAGGTAGAGCGAGGAGCCGTACTAGGGACGGTCCCGGTTTTAACTACCCTGCCATTATGCTGCCGAAATTTTCTGAAATATTTATGTGTTAGAATAATTTTCATTCGTTGAAATAAATTACATATGCTATATCGAATATTCATGTGTTGAGTTGCAATTCATTCGTTGAGTTGAAATTCATGTGTTGAATATTATTTGAATTTAAACAAATGGCTTTAGCGATAAAAATCACATTTATATATATATACAAACTATATCGAATATTCATGTGTTGAGTTGCAATTCATTCGTTGAGTTGAAATTCATGTGTTGAATATTATTTGAATTTAAACAAATGGCTTTAGCGATAAAAATCACATTTTTATATATATATACAAACTATATCGAATATTCATGTGTTGAGTTGCAATTCATTCGTTGAGTTGAAATTCATGTGTTGAATATTATTTGAATTTAAACAAATAGCTTTAGCGATAAAAATCACATTTTTATATATATACAAACTATATCGAATATTCATGTGTTGAATTGCAATTTGTTCGTCGAGTTGAAATTCATGTGTTGAATGTTATCATCTTTTAAAAATAAAATGAATCGACAATAAAAACTGCACCTTTATTGTGAACATGAAGAGATAAAAATACACACGTGTCACACGTGTTGAAATAAATAATAGTTTGCTAGAAATATTATTATTAGCTTTGTTCTGCATATATATACATGTGTTGAATAGGAAAAATGGATTAGCTGTAGAGTAAAGAAATTATTTGCGTGCCCGACAAATAGGTAAACCTTGATGAGTTGGCTGCGCAATTTTATTTATATATCAACTCCTGTGAATGCCATTGGATGCGGAGTGCTGGTTATTCTGTGTGAAATAATAAATAACGCCATAGGATAGTAACAATTAATTTTGAACTACACTACATGCATACTTCTTGACGATAAGCATACTTCATCATATTCCACATAAGCAACTGGAGCTTGTGTGACGAGGTGGAAGATTTACCATACGAGCAAGAGGCTTGTATGGCGATGACTATGTACTACAGGTTGAACTGATGACTGATATGGACTATATAAATTATAACGATAAATTGCCAGATTAATAAAAAACCCACATGGGTCTAGAGTTGACAATAATCACGTCGCTCTAGTTATTAGATATGGCACATGGACTATTTATTTCCACACGGAAACGGGGTGACGAGAATATATTCTCTGGAGTGATTATCAGTACATGCTCCCCCGTAAACACCAGAATATATCTCTATAAATATGTGAATGCTTTTTAGGAATTATTGGGTACCTAATACGGCCCAATAAATTTCCAAACCCCTCCCCGTACAAAGGAGGTTATGGCGAAATTTTTCGAAATATTAAGGCGTTAGTGAAAAATTTGAAGTGAAAACGAAGTTGAAAATATAGAATGAGCTATAGTTGAAAGTATAGAATGAACTATATTTATATATATATATATATATAAAAATATAATTAAAAGGAATAGAGGCCGTGCAGTTCGTGTTTCGGAATCGTAATTTGAAACGATTAGTGCGAGAAATCCGACCTTCAGATTTTCCCGAAACCGCAACCGCTGGGTTCGCCTTGGAAATATCTTCCCAACGGCACCAACCTTGTAAAAATCCAACGGTTGGATTGTCCGGAATGTTTAATTCTAATCTGAAGAAAAACAGCGCCAGAATCGTTTATATTTATATATAAATATAAATATAATTAAATTTAATCGAATAACGACGCTGCAGTTCGAATTTTGAAACCGTAACTTCAAACGACTAGTGTGGGAGATCCGACCGTCGGATTTTCACGAAACTGGAACCGTTGGGTTCGCTTTGGGAATATCTTCCCACTGATATAGACTTTGTAGAAATCCAACGGTTAGATTTTCCGATATGTGTAAAACAAATTAGGGGAAAAACAGCGCCAGTGCCACGGCACGACCTGAAACGTCGTTTAATTAAATATGGCCATTTTTAAATAAATAAAAATGGTGAAAAATCGTTATAAAATATTATAAGCAACATAGATTGCAAATAAACCAATTGGGCTTGAATTGTTTGATATTTGATGGTTGTATGTGTTTGACACGAAATTAACACTAAATAACTGAAAGATGGATGTCGAATAATATAACCATAGAAAGAATCGATTTAAATTCTAATGACGTGAATTAATTGAAAAGGTCGAGCTAACCCTCATTTCAAATAATTTATCGAGCGATTCGAATTGGAAAATGCAAAGACGATTCAAGACCGACGATCTTCGTATCGGTTGGATGGGCGCTACTGAGGTTCCTGACCGGAGTAGCTACCGGAAAGGGACAGAAGTAGTAGTCGTCTGAACGTATGTGTTGATTGTACGGATTTGCGAGGAATTGACGCCTCCGGTTTCGTTCAGACCCAGAACGGACATGTAAATGGATTGTGTGTCTGACATTGGATTTTGTTCTATACTGATTGATCTCTGTTAAATATATATCTGTTTGGCGGCGGAGAATTTATTCTTTTGCTTAACGCCCTTCTCTGAGACATACGAGCTCAGAGGTTATATATCGATGGAAATCAATCGTATGGAGTGGACCGCCTATGTGGCATGCCAAGATGCTGTGATCAAGGCTTCTGTTGCAAAGCAAAGTCTTGTGGATGATGATCAAAGCAAGGTCTACGTGGCCTGGCTTTGTGTATAGCGTGGATTCGCGAGCCTCACACCTCGGTATGAGTTAAAAACGGGATACGGACTGCAGGGAGAGCACGACGTTTCTTTCTAGCTATGGTGGTGTCAGTGACTTACCAGCCCTGACATATATATATATCTACTTTTCACCTTTGTGGTTGTTGGAATGCGAGACACCTCGATTATAGGTTTGTAAGGACCGGGAAACGTGTGTTCAGGAATAACTAATCCTCTAACGTAAGTGAGGACCGGCCCTGAAGCATCCAGGGGTTACCCAGAGTGCGTAGTCCTGAGGCATTTGCTAGAATGTCTCGAAGCGGAGAGGAGCTTGCCCCTTACCTCGACTCATGACGGAAATCCAATTTCCAATACGAAATAACGGACTTGATTGTAGAACTAGTACGACGACATAGTATATGGTAGCTATGCCGCCTATGATTGATATTTATGATGCCATTCGCTTTTGAAACATATATGCACTAGTAATAATATCAAATGATTTTGCTTTATACGTATCAAGCATATTTGGCTATTATAAGGTAAAACTCTATCCTCCGGCTTGCGTTGCATTGTGTGATGGGACTTGAGTCTTATAATGGCTTCATTCTTTCTAAAAGCATTGCGTTGTTTTAAAAGAATTTACTTTGTTTTAAATGCACTAGCAATCACTGGAGTAAACCCGTTCCGCGAAAGTGGCGTGGTCCTATGATTTGCTTTTACTGTTGTTTAACTGTTAAATAGATTCCTCATACTAGTCCCCATGACTGACTCGTTGTTTGTTTCACTTTGCAAACGCGGGTGCCCTTATTTTCACACGGGCATCCTAGTACACAGGTGACAGGTTGTTTTTGGCTCTGCACTGCTGCATAGGGTGCATTTTTGGCTCATGGCGAGGCTGACTTCACAGAGACGACTTTGACTTTTTCCGCCATTATTGTTCTTATATTATGATTCCGCCACGGGCGATGCAGACTGATTTACTTTCCGCATTTCTTATTATATGTATATGTATTCCGCCTTCGGCGATGTAGACTGATACCCTTATTATGTCTCACTGCATGTATGTATTCCGCCTCTGGCGATGATGACTGATCACTTTCCTTTTTATTTACTAAGTTATATCCCACGCTATGCTATTCTGATGTTCCTACATGTTGTGATTCCGCTGTCATATCCATGTAAAAAATTTCTATTTATTGTTTCTGCTATTATCTGTACTCTGCTATGATGATTAATGTGTTATTTCCCAATGATTATCCTTAATACCGCCCCTCGGATTTTGGGATCGTCACGGGTCTGGTGCTGCTAAGAGACTAAGGACAGATGGTAGGGTTAAGTCAACTATAACACTTAACCAAATTCAACATGTTTACAAGAATTGATGGGTGGGGTTAGGTAAATACAGACACTTAACCACTTAACATGTTTGACTAGAAAATCCTGGTAACGAGGGACCCGTTTCAGCAGTAACCCAAAGTTAGGTATCAACGGTACCCTGAAACTAGGCAGGGTGGGGCACGATTACTGGGCTGATTGTAAGCGGTCAAACGACGGCGGTGGGTGCACAGTGCAGGTCTAACGGGGTGCGGGCGTGCACACACTCCGGAGCAGACAACCAGGGCACTGGGGACACCAGTAGTATAACCTATGTCTTCTAGTTTTGATTCGGGGCCGCCACCATGGGTCTTGATACACCTCATGGTGGAACCAGCATAGGTATCTACAATTCTTGGGGGCCGTATGACACATGTTAACGCGAGTAGGAGCCGATCTTTAATAAGAATGGGGATCACTTCACCCTCACCATGGGGTGCCAGTTAGAATAAACTCGAGTAGGTGCAGAGATATAGTATGGGTGTGATAGTACATTCGACACTCCCTTAGCCTGTGACACTTTCCTATTTTTAGTTTATATCCATCATATCCTTTTCTTATTCACATATTGAAGAGTTACTAGATTTACTCAGGCTTTATGTCTGACCATATTTTCTTTTCGTCTCCTTTTCTTTCGTTCCCCCCCCCTCCCCCAGGTCCATAGGGAGGAAACAACTCAACTCAGTCAGGCTCTTTACAAGCACCAAGAACGTAGATGTATGATTTGGATCTTTCTTGCTCGGATAATGGCTTTGGATGTCACTATGGGGATTTTCGTCACTTTATTTATGTTTCATGCTTCTTTAATAATCAAGGCAGTTATGAGGTTGTAATGTTGAAAGTATTTTGAGACAATTATGGAAATCTTTGTTTGATACACGTATTGATGAAATAAAAGTTTGTTTGGTTTCCGCTGTTTAGAATATGTGTATTTATATCTGTCTTGAGTTCATCTGTGGCTTTTACTTATAAACCTCCACCAAAGTTAAGGCATTCCCTTTGTGAGTGACCTTGATAGAGGTGGGGTGTTTCATTACGGCTTTAAATTCCTCGTCGTATATTGTTACACGACACTGTTCTGTCGTATAAAGCATCATTATACGACGGTGGGCTGTCGCTCGACGATGATACGCGACAGTATAGCCCTGCAACTTTTTAAAAAACATTGGTTAAAAAAATTAGTCATCTAATTGATTTCTTCCATATATTCAACGTGATGTTCACTTTCTGGCGTAAGAATCATATTTGAATCTTGATTTGATGGATCATCCATGGTTGAATTAAGAAGTTGCTTAGAAACTAATTAGGGTTTAGTCTTCATCTTAGTGATTACGTTATTTTACCACAGTAGAAAAAAGGACATTTTGGGAATTTTATTTTATATTGTTAAGGGGGGACTATTTGGGTTGTTCTCCGCTTAACACAAATTCTTTTTTAAAAAAATGACCCCCCTTAACAAAAAATGGTGTGTCATTAACAAACCCCTAAAAATATCAATAATTAGTGTAAAATCATAATAAATGATTTGGAAAGAATTGGGATGAAAAATTCCATATTTGAGAAGATAAAAATATATTTTTATCGAAATGAACCAGTTGTGAACTAGAATTATGAAATCCAATATTTTTAAATAAATAAACTGGATTTGAAATGGATTTAAAAATAACCAGAATTTCCAATATACGAATTGGAATGGATTTGAATCGAAATTATCATCGGAATATTTCGATGTTGGATTCAGGATTATACAGATATTGTTATGGAAATTTGGAAGATATATTTTATATCATTATTTCCAAAACGATATTTGCTGGTTTCAGAATTTGATATTGAATATAAGCTGGTATAATTTCTATTCAGAGCCTTATATTTGATATCAAATTAGATTTTGGGTTTGTTGTTAATGGTGTCTTAAATAACACTATTCTTGAACCCCATGTGAAAAGAATAAATCTTTTAATTAAGATTATTGGTATTTTCAGTTAATTAACATTTAATTGGAATAAAATGGAATGTGAATTGGGTTTATCATGAGTTGTGTTTTCAAGGACATTCGTTTTTTAACCCGATTTATAGTGAAATGGGATTTGGAATTTATATATCTTTTTATTAAGATCTAACGTGAATTTTCCAAAGTAAAGTTTTCCAATTTAATATATTAAATTGGAATTGAATGGAATTCGATTGATAATAATCGAAGTGAACTTCTGTGGAGGAAGACTGTTAATACATATGGAATTTAAAAGGCTTTGTCGTTATTCCACTTATATTATTAGTTGAATACAGAAATTGGTATCGATTATATATTGATTTGTTTTTCCGTGAAGATTCCATAATTAATGGAATGTGATTTTGGTTCATCGTGAACTGTGTTTTAAATAACATTAGTTCTTTAACCCAATTAAAGGCAGGATTACATGTCTATCATTGTATTTCGAACTGTATGGTTGATCTCTGCTAAATATATATCTGTTTGGTGGCGGAGAATTTATTCTCTTTCTTAACACCCTTCTCTGGGACTTACGAGCTCAGAGGTTATATATAGGTAGAAATCAATAGTACGGGGTAGAATGTCGATGCGACATGTTTGTGTTTCCAAAGTTAAATAATCATTAATATTGATTTTTGGGAAGATTAAAACTAAGTGGAGTTTTCATGAATCTTTAATTAGATTGAAATGTGAATAGATAATTCAAATTATCAATTTTGGGAAATGATCAAGAGTGGAGTATCACCAGTTTTGCTTCAAGCGATAGTTAAATCTTTAATTAGACTTGAACGGGAAATGGTAATTAAATTTACCGATAACACCATGGTGTTAGTTATGGGATAGTACCAGTTTTGCTCCATGGGATGAATAGGTTGGGATTGGGAAATTAAATAAATGGTTACTTCGGTAAGGTGCGTTAATCCCGACTAGTTTGGAAAACCTTAATAAGGTTCGAATTGATATTCAAAGGAAGATTAAAGAATAAATTTAAAAGAATTTATCTTTGATAAAATTAATGGGAATATATCCCTAAGATGTGAATATTTGAATAAAAGAATATTATGAATTGGAATGAGGCATATGTTGTATTTTTATAGCACTTGTTTGTTATATACGCGAGTTATTCGGAAATGTAGGGTTTATACCCATTCTGAATAACTGATTAGACGATAAGTCAACGATGAAGACGGTGGTTAAAAACTGGAGGTTTTCACATCGTTCGGACGATTACTGATGTCTTGATTGGGCTGTACACCCAAGACAAGGTAATAAGTGGTGATCGTCCATACGTACTTGGAGATCGACCGGATATGCGAGGACCTCTCTCCTGTATTGGACATATGGGACGAGAAATAATGTGCCGCTGGTTTCGTTCACACCCAGAATGAACTTGTAAATGGATGTTTGTCTGACACTGGATTTTATTTTGTGTTGCCTGATTTCAATTAAATATATATCTGTTCGGCAGCGGAGAATTTATTCTCTTTCTTAGCGCCCTTCTCTGAGACGTACGAGCTTAGAGGTTATATGTCGATGGATACCAGTTGCATGGCATGAATTGACTGTGTGGAATGCAGTGATGCAGTGATCAAGGCTTCTGTTGAAAAGTAGAGTCTTGTGGTTGATGATCAAAGCGCGGCTTTAATATAGCATAGCTTTGTGTATAGTGTTAATTCGCAAGCCTCACACCTTGGTATGAGTCAAAAATGGGATCGGACCATTGGGAGAACATGTCGTTTTCATTCTAGCTATGGGTGGTGTCAGGGTTTTGCAAGCCCTGACATTTTTATATTTTTACCTATGTGGTTGTTGGATTGCGAGGCGCCTCAGATATATCGGTCTCTACGGAGCCGATGGATATAGGTCCGATAGGACCGGGAAACGTGTGTTCAGGAATAACTAATCCTCAAACGTAAGGGAGGACCGGTGAAACACGCCACGTCCGTTAATGTCACTCACAAAGGAAATGCATTAAGTTTCGCGAAGCGTTTTAGTAAACAGAACATAAACATTACAAGACAGATTTAATTTTTTTGCAGTGGAATAAAAACAACTTTTATTAATCATAAAGCATAGTTACACCATATGTTTGAAAATACATAAACTCCGTTCATCATTTAAACTTCTGTCTTGTACTTTAAATATTGGAGTACAATAATAAAGAAGCATAATCCCCAAATCATAAGCCATAGTAGCAAAGATAGAACCTTGAGCAATACATCTAGAAGTTCCGAGCAAGATGATTTCAGAATCCTAACTAAGCCTGACAATTCCCTCCCCTGAGAACCTGGGGATGAGGGGGAGAAACGGAAGAAAGAAGGAGAAACAAAAAGGGTCAGACATAAAGTCCGGCAAGTCTAGTTACTTTTAGTCAGTAAATAAATAAAAGTAACATGATAGGCATAAAGTGGATAAAAGAGGTCACTACATAAATGGCAAGTAAGACGAGGTAAGGTATATATATGCTTCACTAATTACTACTCTGCACTATCTAGTATAATCAAGATAAGATTATACCTTCCGCTATAAGTTGGTAGACATAGGGCATACTTCCGAGTATACCCTAACTACTACCCTAATCGATCAACTTCCTACTCTGTCGATATCCTATGCTGGCCCCATAGTAGGGGGTATCACTTCTCTAAAGTGGCAACCCAAGATGTGCACAGGAATACCTACTGGTGTCACGGTCGTCTTGTCCCCCTCTGCCCGACCCATGCACGCACATGTCCCCGGTCGGTTTGCGCCGTCTACACCACCGGTCACGTTTTGGATCTCTTATAATCAATCAGTAAGCATGCCCCTTCTCCGCCTAGTACGGAGTTCTCTACTTTGATACCAACTACGGGTTACTGACTGAAATGAGTCCCACACAATAAGATACAAGCTCTCCCCTTTGTCTTGTATCCCCACTAGGTTTTCCACTGACTATGTATACCCTAAAAGGGTGATCTTTAATTATATAGCCCTATACTAGTTATGTATACACTGAAGGGTGATCTTTAATTACATAACTCCCACACAATATGATACAAGCTCTCCCCTTTGTCTTGTATCCCCACTAGGCTTTCCACTGACTATGTATACCCTAAAGGGTGTTCTTTAATTACATAGCCCTATACCAGTTATGTATACCCTAAAGGGTGATCTTTAATTACATAACTCTATAATGGTTAAGTTTGTGGGCCTATATATACAAATATTACCCACCAACCCAAGATGTACTTAACCCTCCCACTGATTCAAGCATGTTTTATTAATGGTTAAGTTTGTGGGCCTATATGTATTAATATTACCCACCTACCCAAGATTTACTTAACCCCCCCCCCCCCCCCCCACTTTGCTTAATCAAGTTTACTTAACCTCAACTTAAGTCTAAGTTCACACAATCCCTATGGATTAGATTTGGTTAAGTAGTCCAATTCATTACCATGTCCATTTATGGTTTATAATGGGCTAGACCTCCCACATTAAGCCTACAACATGTGGATGCTGGATATGCCGGTCGGTTCTAGGCAGTCTTATTCCACAGTTTGGCTTAACCTTATGTCTTAGCCCGATTCGTATTTACGTACTTAGACCTCCTACATTAGGTTCAACATTAGTGGCTGCTGGATATGCCTGTCGGGTCCAGGCAGACTTCCGCCACTAATGTAACCTAACCTCGTGTCATAAGTACAATTACAATTCTTAATTGTAATTACTAAACATTCCATTATTTATTTATTTATTTATTTATAAATTAATCCTTTCCTTTTATAGGTGTCAATACCAATTTTAATGATAATTTGAATTACATATCAATTCAAATAAAGATTACATGCCAATTATAAATCCCTTTTCCCCGTTTCCTTAACTAACGTATTCGCGCGTATTTTGGCGGCATCTAGGCTATAAAGTAGCCTAGCCATAACAATGGAAAGGGAATATGATAAAGGTGATAATTTCAATACATATTGACATGACGTACTGGCATGAAAACAAAGTGACATGTAATTATCATAATGGTGTGGATATATAAAACTGATAACTTGTGGCGATTCCTAAAATATAAAATCAAGCATAATGAGATCTAAATGTCTCCTAATTGGATCTAACATAATTAGGGTGACATAAAGATGGATTCATATGTAAAGTTTACAACAGATCTAGATTGATCATAGTAAGGGAATTCATATAAACAACTAGATCCAACTGTCCAATTAAATAAATGTAACATGTCAAGTTTACAATAGATCTAGATTTACCACAATAAGGAAATTCATATAAGCAGCTAGACCCAACTGTCCAATTAAATAAATGTAACATGTCAAGTTTACAATAGATCTAGATTTAACATTAGGTGTCCAATTACCTAGATCTAGCATAGTAAGGGTGACATAACAACATGTTTAGATCAAAAGGTAAATTAAAATTAAGGTCTAGATCCAAATAACTCACAATTATCCAAACTAATGGATGTACTTCCATCATAACATGGTTACAAGTCAAGATCCATATAAACATCATAATCGAATCACCACAATTATATTACATCTAAGAAATTAGATTTGTCATGACATAAGATAGAATTTCATATTAACACAAAATCATACTTTACAACTTATCCAATTCATTTTCTATCAAAGCATACTTTTATTTATCTAAACCTAAATGTAATCTAGAAACTCACAGCGTTAGGTTTAGAGATTTGAGAAAGAACGGATCTAGAATTCTGAATTTGATTTGCTAAGAAGTTGTTGTAGAAATTCTGATCTTCTAATTTGACTTGATGGAGAAGAAAGGCTTGTTTAAATTTAGATTAGAGCAGCATGGAGGCGCCATGGATGAAAATAATGAGATTAGGGTTAGGTTAGGTGTTTATTTATATGTGTAGGGGCCATTGGAATTGTCCATGTCATCCGACCAATAGAAAATAGACATGTTGCGAAAAAACAATCATTAACCAATAAAAATGCGCCGTGTGTGCAACATGATGCGCAGCAGCAGGGGTGTTGACACCCACACGTCATATATATAGATATGTGTGTGTGTGCGTGCGTGTGTGTGTGTGTATATATATATATATATATATATATCTTTTTAACCATCTTTCCAATTAACCCTTTTCACACTAAACCGCTTTTTAATTGAACTACGTTCTCACTAAGCCACTTTTTAGCCATTCCCCTAAAACAAAAATATGGGGCTGGCAGGGATCGAACTCCGTACCTCTTGTATACAAGTCACATGTTCTAACCAAATGAGCTGCTAAGTCTTTTGTTTACAAACCTTAGAACAATGCTAAACATTATTCTTTTCTCATTCATCTTTTTCATGTTTTGTTGCAATATTTAATTTAAAGATATTTTTTTCATCTTAAATCGGTTTTCTGCG
Source organism: Allium sativum (assembly GCA_030737875.1). Classification (NCBI taxonomy): domain Eukaryota; kingdom Viridiplantae; phylum Streptophyta; class Magnoliopsida; order Asparagales; family Amaryllidaceae; genus Allium; species Allium sativum. The sequence goes on along the minus strand of CM060924.1, from coordinate 956,079,498 downwards.
AACCATAGGTCTAAATTGACTAGAAAATCGCCACGAACGCAATGATGCTAATTTCGTGATCAAATTCCTGAAGCTATTCAAATTTTCCTTTTTATTTCTATTTAATTGTTCGCATGCATTTCTTCGCATTTCATATATTGCATTTAATTTCTTTTATTAATCTTTTTCCTTCATTTCATTGCATGAAATTATTACATGCAATTTTATTGTCATTATTTAATTTTTCTCCTAAATATATCTATGTATATAATATATATATACATATTTCCACATTTTTAATTTCATTAAAAATGCGGGGTGTTACATTCTCCCCTACTTAAAGGATTTCGTCCCCGAAATCTCTCAGTAAAGAAGAATGTATCCTACCATCCATCATCCATCTACTCATCCATTGTCCTTAAAATATTTCTAATGCTCCTATGAATATATGCATAGGTGTGTGTATATGTCTCAATACTAATGCGAAGATCAGGCGGTCCACTAATTCAGTTGATCTCCTTAATGCAATGTATGTTAGTGCCATGAATCCAACATGTATGTAAATAATCCTATTATAACATGTAAGTCCTATATGTATGCACACTCATTCGTCCGAATGCAACATCCATATGATGATACATCCATTTCCATCCATGAGGAAAAAGAAAAATGCATACACATCCATATGCAGTATGAGAGTGATTGAACCGATCTAGTGCCTAATGTGTGTGTATATGAATCCATAGGAAACCACTAGCAAACACTTGCATCCATCAAACATAACATGTCCCAAACACGTGTTTACATCCATTGGTTCCCTATCTAAAGGTCGAAGATTCGATCGATAGGACACAGACGAATGATAGAAACAAGTACGAATACAAAGCTTTGGAAAAAGAAGTTAGGAACATAGTCCTAAAAGGAAAGGGTATGAATCGTAATCTTTATTTTCAGTCTCCCAAGTCTCATCGTTGCTGTCTTCTCTACTTTTCCTTCCTTCCGCAAGTTTGGCTCCACTTCCTCAAACTCTATACATTTTATCGCCACTTGGATGAATAGTCATCTTAGAATGATGGGCTTCCTCAAGGACTGTCTTTAATAGGTTTCCCATCCTGATATGATTCACCTATCAACCCTCCTCTCAAGTAGCTCTCCTACTTGCTTATCAAGTTCCCTATTTACTTTTAGGAGTCACATGTCGTACAGGCAATGCAACTGACTTTGCATTATCCACCAAACATATTCGAAAACCAATCTCGTGCCTTGGGGTAAACCCCGAACCTCATAAAAAACATCAGAATAATCTCGGACTACTGGAATAGATTGCAAATCATCGATAGATGCATCAAGAGATTCTAGGAAACTAAGCATAACCGACTCCTGTGGGTCACAAGTAATTTCGAGGGTCCCCACATGACAAGTTAGAAGCTTAACGACCCTCCTCTCACGATCTAGAATGGCTCCGTACATTGTAAGCCAACCTATCCCTAGAATCAACCCCTAGCCCATGAAACAAGATGTGCATCGCACTCAAACTCGACACCTAACACAGATATTCTCAAACCCCAGCAAATCATGGATAAATGAGCCGAACCACCAATGGGGTTTGAGACAACAACGGGATCCACTACTATACTAGTAATTAGCTGCAAAGATCAACTACAGAACTAGATATGAATGAACGCGAATGAGCCCGAATCGAAAAGAGTTCTAACTGGTTGATTGGAAAGAGAAATCAAAACCTTCCATGGAAACTTTCCTACCTCTATCTGGTGCACTAGCCACGAGAGCATTAGCTAGCCCTCCAGAGGTTCCTATCCTTTGACATTGCCATTATTTCCTTGGGCACTACCCCAGAATAGTGTCCAACCTCTCCACAAACGAAGCAAGCATTCTTCCTTTTCCGGCAGTCCTTGGCCAAGTGACCCTCTCGCCCACAACTATGGCACTTCCTCTTATCCTTAGCCTTGTCATTTTTTCCGCCCTTCTTCTGTTGTTGTTGCTGTCCTTTCTTGAGCCATACCTTTTTCTCATCCTTGGGCTGTGCTCCTTAGCCCTAACTTCCTTATACTCCTTTTTACCCACGTTTGTGTAACAAGCTAACAAATCTTTCGAAAGTTGCCTCCATTGCACGGAAATCCTTACGAAGCTCGAGAAAATTAACCATAGGTGAAACCACTGCGGCTATGGATGGAGGTTAGGCACTTCATTGCCCTTCGACATGTGGTAGACATCCCTACAGCATCATGTCAGAATGGGGACACCTTTCGAGAAGAATCGGTTCCCCAGACAAAAAGGGAAAAAGGAATAAAGCGGAGAATCGAGAGATATTACATATGGCTTTGGGGAATATGTTTTTCAAAACAGGCTTTTCTTTTGAAAATGCTTTCTTTTAAAACCTTTTTGAAAATAATTTTCAAAAACTTTATCCAATCTTGTAACCTTCAGCTCTGATACCAAGTGAAACACCCCATGTCCGTTAATGTCACTCGCAAAGGGAATGCACTAAGTTTCGTGAAGCGTTTTGGTAAACAGAACAGAAACATTACAAGACAAATATAAATTTTTTGCAGCGGAATAAAAAAAAACTTTTACGAATCATAAACATGGTTACACCATATGTCTGAAAATACATAAACTACGTTCAACATTAAAACTTTTGTCTTGTACTTTAAATATCGGAGTAAAATATTAAAGAAAGCATAATCCCTAAATCATAAGCCACAGTAGCAAAGATAGAACCTTGAGCAATACATCTAGAAGCTCCTAGCAAGATGATAGCAGAATCCTGACTAAGCCTGAGAATTCCCTCCCCTGAGAACCTGGGGGGAGAAACGGAATAAAGAAGGAGAAACATAAAGGGTCAGACATAAAGTCTGGCGAGTCTAGTTACTTTTAGCCAGTAAATAAATAAAAGTAACATGATAGGCAAAAGTGGATAAAAGAGGTCACTACATAAATGGTAGGTAAGACAAGGTAAGGTATATATATGCTTCACTAATAACTACTTTGCACTATTACTAGTATAATCAGGATGAGATTATCCCTTCTGCTATAAGTTGGTAGACTTAGGGCATACATCCAAGTATACCCTAACCACTACCCTAATCGATCGGCTCCCTACTCTGTAGATATCCTGTGCTGGCCTCACAGTAGGGGAATCACTTCCCTGAAGAGGTATCCCAAGATGTGCACAGGCATACCTACTAGTGTCACGGTCGTCTTGTCCCCCTCTGCCCGGCCCATGCACGCACATGTCCCCGGTCGGTTTGCGCCGTATACACCACCCGTCACGTTTTGGATCTCTTATAATCAATCAGTAAGCGTGCCCCTTCTCCGCCTAGTACGGAGTTCTCTACTTTGATACCAACTATGGGTTACTGACTGAAATGGGTCCCACATAATATGATACAAGATCTCCCCTTTGTCTTGTATCCCCACTAGGTTTTCCACTGACTATGTATACCCTAAAAGGGTGATCTTTAATTATATAGCCCTATACTAGTTATGTATACACTGAAGGGTGATCTTTAATTACATAACTCCCACACAATATGATACAAGATCTCCCCTTTGTCTTGTATCCCCACTAGGCTTTCCACTGACTATGTATACCCTAAAGGGTGATCTTTAATTACATAGCCCTATACCAGTTATGTATACCCTAAAGGGTGATCTTTAATTACAAAACTCTATAATGGTTAAGTTTGTGGGCCTATATATATACAAATATTACCCACTAACCCAAGATGTGCTTAACCCTCCCACTGATTCAAGCATGTTTTATTAATGGTTAAGTTTGTGGGCCTATATATATTAATATTACCCACCTACTCAAGATTTACTTAATCCTCCCATTTTTCTTAATCAAGTTTACTTTACTTCAACTTAAGTCTAAGTTCACACAATCCCTATGGATTAGATTTGGTTAAGTAGTCCAATTCATTACCATGTCCATTTATGGTTTACAATGGGCTAGACCTCCCACATTAGGCCTACAACATGTGGATGTTAGATATGCCGGTCAGTTCCGGGTAGTCTTATTCCATAGTTGGGCTTAACCTCGTGTCTTAGCCCGATTTGTATTTTCGTACTTAGACCTCCCACATTAGATTCAACATTAGTGGCTGTTGGATATGTCGGTCGGGTTCGGGCAGACTTCCGCCGCTAATATAACTTAACCTCGTGTCATAAATATAATTACAATTCATAATTTTAATTACTAAACATTCCATTTTTGATTTATTTATTTATAAATTAATCCTTTCCTTTTATAGGTGTCAATACCTATTTTAAAGATAATTTGAATAACATATCAATTCAAATAAAGATTACATGTCAATTATAAATCCCTTTTTCCCCATTTCCTTAACTAACGTATTCGCATGTATTTTGGCGGCATCTGGGCTATAAAGTAGCCTAGCCATAACAATGAAAAGGGAATATGATAATGGTGATAATTTCAACACATATTGACATAACGTACTGGCATGATAACAAAGTGAAAGGTCACGTAATTATCATAACGGTGTGGATATATAAAACTGATAACTTGTGGCAATTCCTAAAATATCAAATCAAGCATAATGAGATCTAAATGTCTCCTAATTGGATCTAGCATAATTAGGGTGACATAGAGATGGATTCATATGTAAAGTTCACAACAGATCTAGATTGATCACAATAAAGGGATTCATATAAATAACTAGATCTAACTGTCCAATTAAATAAATGTAACATGTCAAGTTTACAATAGATCTAGATTTACCACAATAAGGAGATTCATATAAACCACTAGACCCAACTGTCCAATTAAATAAATGTAACATGTCAAGTTTACAATAGATCTAGATTTAACATTAGGTGTCCAATTACCTAGATCTAGCATAGTAAGAGTGACATAGCAACATGTTTAGATCAAAAGGTAGTTTAGCATAAAGGTCTATATCCAAATAACGTCACAATTATCCAAACTAATATATGTACTTCTGTCATAACATGGTTACAAGTCAAGATCCATACATCATAATCGAATCACCACAATTATATTAGATCTAAGAATTTTGATTTGTCATGACATAAGATAGAATTTCATATTAACACAAAATCATACTTTACAATATATCCAATTCATTGTCTTTCAAAGCATACTTTTATTTATCTAAACCGAAAAGTAATCTAGAAACTCACAGCGTTAGGTTTAGAGATTTGAGAAAGAATGGATCTAGAATTCTGAATTTGATTTGCTAAGAAGTTGTTGTAGAAATTCTGATCTTCTAATTTGACTTGATGGAGAAGAAAGGCTTGTTTTAGTTTAGATTAGAGCAGCATAGAGGCGCCATGGATGAAAACAATGAGATTAGGGTTAGGTTAGGTGTTTATTTATAGGTGTATTAAGACCTTTAGATTAGATCAGGAGCCATAGGAATCGTCCGCGTCATCCGACCAATAGAAAATAGCCATGTTGCGGGAAAAACAATCATTAACCAATAAAAATGCGCCATGCGTGCAACATGATGTGCAGCTGCAAGGGTGTTGACACCCACACGTCATATATATATATCTTCTTTTTAACCATCTTTCCAATTAACCCTCCGATTAACCCTTTTCACACTAAATTGCTTTTTGATTGAACTGCGTTCACACTAAGCCACTTTTTAGCCATTCCCCTAAAACAAAAATATGGCGCTGGCAGGGATCGAACTCCATACCTCTTGTATACAAGTCACATGTTCTAACCAAATGAGCTACTAAGTCTTTTGTTTACAAACCTTCGAACAATGCTAAACATTATTCTTTTCTTACTCCTCTTTTTCATGTTTTGTTGCAATATTTAATTTGAAGATATCTTTTTCATCCTAAATCGGTTTTCTGCAAACCATAGGTCTAAATTGACTCGAAAATCGCCAAGAACGCAATGATGCTAATTTCGTGATCAAATCCCTGAAGCTCTTCAAATTTTTCTTTTTATTTCTATTTAATTGTTCGCATGCATTTCTTCGCATTTCATATATTGCATTTAATTTCTTTTATTAATCTTTTTCTTTCATTTCACTACATGAACTTATTACATGCAATTTTATTGTCATTATTTATTTTTTCTCTTAAATATATCTATGTATATAACATATATACATATTTCCACATTTTTAATTTCATTAAAAATGCAAGGTGTTACAACCGGCTCAACTGATCCAAGGTTTACCCAGAGTGTGCAGTCCTGAGACATTGGCTAGAGTGTCTCGAAGCGGTGAGGAGCCATCCCTGGCCTCGACTCATGACGGAAATCCAATTTCCAATACGTGACATTTCGGTTTTGATTGTAGAGCCTAGTATTGGCGACGTGATAGATGGTACCCATGCCGCCTATGATTGATACATTTATATTTGAAATTGTTTTATACACTATGCACTTATGATAACATCAAAATGATTTGCTTTTAAATGTACCAAGCATGTTTGGCTATTATAAGGGAAAACCCTATCCTTCGGCTTGCGTTGCATTGTGTGATGGGATTTAGGTTTTATAATAACTTCATTTTTCCAAAAAAGCATTGCGTTGTTTATTCTATGCACTAGTATTCTTAGGAGGAAACCCGTTCCATGTTATACGGTGGTCCCTTGATTTACTCTCTTTTAAGTAAAGTTTAAAGTAACTGTTTTAGTTCTCACACCAGTCACATGACTGACCTGGAGTTTATTGTTTTAACCTAAAATCTAGGTGCCCCTATTTTCCATATGGGCATCTAGTAGTTTTGGTTTTGCAAATTCATATTCATAGGATCCTGGTTTATAGCTGGAACGATATTTGGAAAGCTCTGTATCCGTTTATCTCTTTTAGTTGTGTTTTGTATTATTTTCCGCTGCTATGTAATGTATTTTAATCTTTGATATTTATCGAATGTATATCATTTATTCATACTCTGTATATTCTCGTACTCTGATGTAAATTGTATCAATAAGTAATGAAATGTTCTTCTATTTGTGTTTTGATTTTTCATTTTCTCAGACAATCCGTTCTTCCTCTTCTCTTCGGAGACCAGGGAAGTTCGGGTCGTCACATCTGACATCAGTTGTGCATACATCCGACTGCTGAAAAGTGCAGATTTCTATCGAATAGGGCAACTGACCACGCATCATTAACCTACTAAGTCAAATCTAGGGGTGAGCAATATTCGGTTAGAACCAAATTATTCGACCGAACCGGTTTATTCGGTCGTCTTGGTTCGGTTTTGAAATTAAATCGGTTTGAATTCAATTTGTAGAATAATTTTGTTTGGTTATCGGTTTAACCGAACTTTTACCATATTATCTAATTTTATGTTGTTGTCGTACTTTAAATAATTGGTTTAGTGATTAAATACAAAAACATTTGTTAAAAATAAGTCAAATTTTATTGTAAACATAAAATTTAATGAATAAAATTTCTCCAAACATAAATTTATGCTTTTCTTTGGGTGAATTAATCATTTGAACAATAAGATATCCTTCAAGTTCGGTTAAATCGGTTACCGATCGAATTAACTAAAATTATTTCGATTCGGTTTGGTTCGGTTTTGAAAATTTTCGGTTCTAATTTGGTTTGAACTTTTTTTACCCCAAAGCCAACCGAACGCTCACCCCTAGTCAAATCCTTATTTCTAATTATATTAATTCTATATTGACTAGGATAAAATAAGAAAAACCTATAACTTCATATTCTATGATGTTTTATTATTTATTTCCTAATTGTACTTAGCATCTACTATGCCAACCAATGCCCATTAATCCCCTTTGTATTCTGTTTATTATTTCAGTTAAGACTGTTTGCCATTTATGACCCCAACAGTCATATTTCCTAAGGCATTAATTATCATATTTATTGCCATTTACTCCAGTCCCATTTAAATTCTAATCTAATTGTAACTCTTAAATACTAATTTAATTCCGCTTAGTTCTTACTTGAATATAAATAAAAATATGTATATGTATATGTGTGTGTATACATAAGTTCCTTATTTATTTATTTTCTGAGTCGGAGATACAATCCATATTCCTAATCATAATTAAAATTGTAGCCATTTAGGCATTTATTCCATATTCAATTCATTTCCTAAAAACATGTATGATTACAATATTTATTACCCTATCCATGAACTTTTAATTAAAGCAAATCAATTCCACATTATTGCTACAACGATCATAATATTTATTTCCATTTCAGATGGGATATATTTCCATATGCATCTCCATAAAATGGAAACTATTCAAATTCAAATATATAACAATAAACATTTATATAACATCCTTATTTACGTAGATTTTGGATGGATAATATTAATATATATATACATATATATATAGTTGTATATTTTTAACCGTGGAATTAACGTAGTTACTAATTTTATTACTATTTACTATTTATGTTCTAGTCTAAACTAACGATCAAAACAACCCTTTTGTGTTAAATCCTTTTTAAGGTTCAAAATATCATAAATGGATTATAACTGTGATTATTGTAACCATTTTCCCGGAATATTTAAAAGAGAAATATTGGCATATTTCAAATCACAAGAAATGGAAAATATTTTATTTTTGAAATGGCTGATGTAAACTATGTACAAACATACGTGAATTTACACATCCCTTCCTATTTGATTTGTTTATATTTCTTGCTGATTTCAAATAATGCCTTTTTATTTAAAAAGAACATAAAGGGCATATTTACAATAACCAAGTAAAACCCCAAACAATATTAAGCACAAACAGGGTTATTATTCTAACAAAAAAATGCATAAATCACCAATCAACACCTAAATCCTATGGATCTGGAATAGAATACTACACATCTAAAAAAGCTTTTTGGGATTGATTTCCAGATCCGAGGTATTTGCGAAAACCACATATAATCTAAGAATAGTTGTAGGCAATGTGATAATATTAAACTGAAAGGCCTACAAATCCACACCTAGTTTATATTCGTAATATTTCAGATTTGACAAAAACAAACAAATCAGATAACCTCTAGACATATAATTTTGATTCAATACAAAAGAATTATATAAGTTATTATAAAAAATGAATATATTTCTCACTCAGCTAAAAGTTATCCAAATCTGAATCTGAACATAGCTTTTAGGCTTACAATTCCCAAACCTTACATATCTACAATTTATTTACAAAGGGGATTTGCAATGCTAATTTAGATTTGTAGATCTGAAAGAATAATAGGAAAAGAAGAAGGAAAGATACATAAAAGAATTAACTAATCAAAGAACCAACCCTTTTGCATAAATCTGAATTTAGTCTCTTCAATTATTGCTGATTAAATTTGTATATGTTTATATTTTAGTTTATAGAAGAAACAGGAGGATTAAAAATGGTAGAGCTTCGCTACTTCCTCCAGAAATATGAAAAATATAATGGGGTCTAGTCCTTTATTTATAGGTGCAGAAATGACCCTAAATCGTTAGATCAAATTCTAGAAAAATCCGTCTATTAATATAGTTTTTTATAATATATACAACCGTAGCCACCCATGCCTGATCGACTATACAATCGATACAGCGGTCGACCGTCGACTTGACAGTGAGGTGGTAGGGGATATATTTATTACAATATATATTATGCTGCTTGATTTATTTTTTCGTATTACGTTTGTAACTTTTTCATACAGACTCCGTTCGCGAAGTTCCAAACATAAAAATTTACAAGAATTCCATCATGAACGCAATGGTATAATTTCATGGTTAAATCCCATCATTTACGAAAATTCCATTTTTTGGAATCTTATTAAATAACTAAATTAATTTTCACCAAAAAATCCAGGTTGTTACATATTATAATTTAAATATTTATATTAAAACATGTTGTTGTTGTTATATATCTGTAAGAAAGTAATTTGATATTGTTGTTGTTATATATGTATAATTATTAAAATGATACATATTGTCATGTAGAAGTGATAATGTGTAACTTCATATACTACGTATATTTTTCAAACCTACCAATATTAGTATAAAACTGATACCCAGTTACTGTAAACAATACAACATAACAGAACTGATAGCGGCATGGGTATAAAACCAATACAAACTTAATGTAAACAATACAACAATATGAAAAAACTGACACTAATATGGGTATAAAACCGATACCCAGTTATTGTGAATACAACAACATAAAAAATTTGATACTAATGAAGGTACAAAACTGATTCCTTGCCACCAAAACAATACAAAAACATAACAAAAATGATACCAATGGGCATACAAGACTGATATCATGTTACACCAACAACACAACAGTATAACAAAAATGATACCGATTTGGATTCAAAACTGATACTTGCAATTGTATATTAAAAAGCAGTAACACACAACAATCAACTAAAAAACGATACAATATAATGAATTTCAATTACAAATAAAAAGATTGAGCATATTTCCAATATATCATATACCAAAGTACTTATATTTCCAAATTTAATAGAATAAAAACTTAAAAATACTTATAATCCCTAATACAAATCTATAAAAAAAATCACATCATATTCAAAGCTTAACAATTACGCTTGTTGGGACTATATTGTTTACATACATCACATCTATTTTGTTTGTTTTGAAAGAATGAAGACCCTCCTTTACGTTTTGTAGAAGGTATGCCGACACCACGTTTATCCTTTGACGACCTAATGACTTCTTCAACCCTGGAATTAACAATAGGCTTATCAAAGTTAGGAATATGATTGACAACATTACCATAAGAAGATTGATAAGCATCTATAGGAAAATAGTGTTCAACAAAGCTATAAACACATAATTTTTCCTGTATCTTTCCATTGATTACAACTACAACTCCAATTCTTAAGATCAACATGATGAGAGAATGAAGATTTCACTTTAAAAATATACTCCAAAGATTTGAAATATCCCACCTAAAACCTTCTTCAGTCTACCCTTTCAATCGAATCTCCATAGAAGGACATTAAACAGTATTCCACAATTGATATTTTTCTCTCCTTTAGCCATTTGTTCCATAACTTTGACATGAATTCCATCCAATCATGATGTAATAGGCAATGTCGTTTCGTCTAAAATCCAACTGTTAAAATTTCAACCATATTAGAGCCATATTCCCTATATCGTTTACCCGGAAAAAACAAGCCAACCCATTTACTAAACGGTTTGTTCTTCAAAAAATTCATAGCTGCACCACCACCAATTTCCAAAAATCTAGAATATGCACCTTCAGGTTCATACATATTTGAAGTTCTAGAAGAAATCTTAAATAACTCAACAATGGGAATGATTACATTCTTTAAGATAGCAATAACTTTGAAATGCCTTACGGAAAACTTCACGAATATTAAAAACTAAACCTGAATGACAATCCGATATAAAAGCTGAATCACAACTTTCTTGAAGCATTTCCTTTAAATGACCAAAAAAATTGTCCAATTATCCACATTTTCAATAGACACTATAGCCATTGCTAAAGGGAAAAAACCTGTAGAGACATTACAAAATAAAAATCAAAATAAAGGAAAATCAACGATCATATAAAAAAACCGATACATAGAATTTGCTGTCAATAACTAAAAACCAATACCTAAAAATAGGAACCGATACTATAGAAATTAGACATGAAAAGAAAATGAAAAAAGAAAAATTTATAAAAATATGAAATATAAAATAATACCCATAATAAACTCTGAAATATAAAACTGATACTAGCAAACATTAGAAACTGATACCAAAAAGCTGATACTATCGAGCATATAAACATGATATCCAGTACATATAACCTAAAAACCGATACTATCAAACACTAAAAACTAATACCTAAAAAATGATACTCACAGTATAACTTTGAAACATACAAAATGATACTGTCAAACACTTAATACTGATACTATTAAACACTAAAAACCGATACCTAAAAAATGATACTCGCTATATAACTTTGAAACATACAAAATGATACTATCAAACACTTAATACTGATACTAATTGAAACGACCCGAACTTCCCCGCGAAGGATAGCACGGATTGATTTGAGACCAAGCCACATCAGAACACAAACAGAAGAACATTTCATTGCTTATTACAACAATCTCATCAGAATACAAGAATATATAGAGTATACATGAATAATATACAGGACAAAAATATTAGAGATTTACAATTTACAATGCAGCGGAAAATAATACAAAACACAACTGAAAGTAATACACGGATACAGAGCTTTCTGAGTATCGTTCCAGCTATAAACCAGGATCCAGTGAATATAGATCTACAAAACCAAAACTACTAGCTGCCCGTGTGGAAATAGGGGCACCCAGAGTTTAGGTTAAAATAATTAACTCCAGGTCAGTCATGTGACTGGTGTGAGAACTAAAACAGTTATTTAAAACTTTATTTTAAATCAGATATATCAAGGGACCATGCCGTATAACACGAAACGGGTTTCGTCTCAAGAATACCAGTGCATATAACAAAACAACGCAATGCTTTTTGGAAAAATGAAGCTATTATAAGACCCAGGTCCTATCACACAATGCAACGCAAGCCGGGGGATAGGGTTTTCCCTTATAATAGCCAAACATGCTTGGTACGTTAAAACAAATCATTTGATACTATTATAAGTGCATAGTGTATAAAAAACATCAAATATAAATGTATCAATCCTAGACAGCATGGGTACCATATATCATGTCGCCAATACTAGGCTCTACAATCAAAACCGCAAATGTCACTTATTGGAAGTTGGATTTCCATCTGTGAACCAAGGCAAGGGATCGTCCTTACCGCTTCGAGGCTCTCTAGCCCGAGCCTCAGGCAAGTACTCAGTCAAGCCTTGGATCGTCAGGGCCGGTCCACTCGATGTGGATTAAAATGCCTAAACACTGCGTTTCCCTGCCCTATGGGGCGTAAATGAGCCAAATGACTCCATCGGCCCTGGATCGACCGATATAACTGAGGCGCCTCCTATCCATCATCCACATAAGTAAAATGCCAGGGCGTGCAAAACGCTGACACCACTCCTAGCTAGAAAGAAACGCATGTCCTGCCTGAGGTCCTCTCCCGTTTCTGGTTCACACTGGGGTGTGAGGCTCGTGAATTAACGCTACACAAAGCTATGCCATAAAGGTCGTGCTTTGATCATCAACCACAAGACTCTGCTTTTCAACAGAAACCTTTGATCATTTGCATCTCAGCATGCCACACAGGCAATTCACGCTATGCAACCGATGTATATCAGTTACACAGAATGAAATCCAACATCAGACACACATCCATTTACAAGTTCGTTCTGGGTCTAAACGAAACCGAAGGCACCTTATTCCTCCCCCATATGTCCTATACAGGGGAGAGGCCCTCGCATATCCATCGATCTCCAAGTACGTCTGGACGATCACCACTTATTACCTTGTCTTGGGTGTACAGCCCAATCAAGACATCAGTAATCATCCAAACGATGTGAAGACCTCCAGTCTTCAACCACCGTCTTTATCCTCGACACATCATCGAATCAGTTATTCAGAATGGGATCTGAATAACTCGCGTATATAATAAACAAGTGCTACAAAAACACAACATACGCCTCATTCCAATCTAGAATATTCTTATACTTTAGGAAAAGTTCCCATTAATTTTATCAAAGATAAATTCTTTAAATTTACTCTTTAATCTTCCTTTGGATATCATTTCAATCTAATTAAAGATGCATTAAAACTCCACTTGGTTTTAATCTTCCCAAAAATCAATATTAACGATTGTTTAACTTGGGAAATCATATCATGTCTTTAACCGGGTTAAAGAACCAATGTCATTTAAAACACCGTTCACGATAAACCCAAAATTACATTCCATTCCATCAGCTTTCACCGTAAATTAGCAAGTGAACAATTCCCTAAGTATTAACAACGAAGGCCGAAACCAACATCAGATCAATACCCAGGAAACCATTCAACTTGACTAATCTCCAATTCGCTTCTGATTTTCTTAACTCCATTGGGTCTAAGAATAGTATTATTAAAGATACCATTCACAACAACCCAAATCACATTCCATTAATTATGGAATCTTCACGGAAAACAAATCAATATATAATCGATATCAATTTTCATATCCGACCAATAATATAAATGGAATAACGGCAACACCTCTTAAATTCCATATGTATTAATAGTCTTCCTCCACAAAAGTTCACTTCGATTATTATCAAATCGAATTCCATTCAATTCCAATTTAATATATTAAATTGGAAAACGTTACCTTGGAAAATTCCAGTTAAATCTTAATAAAAAGATTTATAAATCCCAAATCATATTTCATTGTAAATCGGGTTAAAGAACGAATGTCGTTAAAAGCACAGTTCATAATAAACCCAATTCACATTAGCCTCTTACCGGGAATTAGTAAGAGAACAATCCCCTAAGTATTAACCCCGAAGGCTGAAACCAACATTAGATCAATACCCAGGAAACCATTCAACTTAACTAATCTCCAGCCAGTTTCTAATTTTCTTAACTCCATTCGGTTCAAGAACAGTATTATTAAAGATACCATTCACGATGAACCTAAAATCTAATTTGATATTAAATACATGGCTCTGAATAGAAAATATATCGGCTTATATTCAATATCAAATTCTGAAACCAACAAATATCGTATTGGAATAACGATATATATACCTTCCAAATTCCTCCACAATCTTCGTATAATCACGAAATCCAATATCTAAATATTCCGAACATAATTTTGATTCATATCCATTCCAATTCATATATTGGAAATCCTAGTTATTTTTAAAACCATTTCAAATCCAATTTATTTATTTTAAAAATATTGGATTTATTATTCTAGTTCAAAACTAGTTCATTTTGATAAAAATCTATTTTTATGTTTTCAAATATGGAATTTTTCATCCCAATTCTTTCCAAATCATTTCTTATGATTTTACACAAATTATTGATATTTTTAGTAATTTTATCAAGGCCCGTACAGTTGATTTCCATAAACGGCCATCGAACTGCACTTACAACGACCTTTTCCAAATTTGATTTGGTCATAATTCCAAATACAACTGTTAGATTTCCAATTTCTAATATTCTTTAGAAATCTTTTTTCGAAACGAACCCAACGGTTCCGGTTTTAGGAGAATCCGACGGTCGGATCTCCTGTAATGTCCGTTCGAAGTCAATGGTCGAAATTCACGAACTGCCGCAGCGCGGCGCGTTCTGTTCAGGCCATTATATTATATACATAATATATATAATATATACTTCATCGATTTCCATTTAAAACGTATTTTATAAATCATTATAAATTCGTTTTCAAAACGATTTCAACTTTTGAATATTCCATCCCAAATCGGACATCAAAATCAGATTTTGATCTTTGACTGAATATTATTTGAAAATATTCGTTATTTTAAAATAATCGTTATTTTAAAATATTCATTCATTCAAAATAATCGTTATTTCAAAATATTCATTCTTTTAAAATAATCGTTATTTCAAAATATTCATTCTTTCTGAACTGGAATCAGACACAGTCAATTACCATATAATGTGGTTTATATGGATTTCATACACATATGTATACAACAACAATCAAACGCATTCAACCATCATCCAGAGTGCATTCTACACTGCATAAGCATTAAATATAAATATTCAACGCTTGCACAGTCTGTCAATCAATAGATCGACATACAGCTAATTATTGGGACTAGTGTATGTCATATAACATCCCAATACCCGTATGGGGTTTCAAACAACAAACACAGATTTTATTTGTGCAGTTGGGCGATGTGTAAAATTTATCATCCTAATAAATGTTAGTCAAATGTGTGTGTATAAATAAATCGTCCAATTTGTTTATAAATATTTATTTTATATACACGTTAAAAATTATATTTTTAACTATAAAATATTCATTTCCATTCCACATCACACAATAAATTTTCACAACACAATCAAACAAACAAGTCATCCATGATTTGTGGACGATGGGTGTCAGGTGCTGCTGAGCACCGTCTGCATCCTAGTACATATTAAAACTAGAAAATGAAAATAAAAGTGAGAAGTTCTCACCTTCGGGTTCCACTCCGCCAGTTTTATTTCTGAATTTCTGAGCCGTCTGGAATTGCCCAGAATTCTAACGCAGCACTTTCACGCTGTTCATGGAAAAAAAATCACATTTTTAACATGATTCTTATTTATTTAAAAATTATATTTTTACATAGCTAAAATAATTCTATTCTTACTTCACTAAAAATTCTATTTTTACATCGCTAAAAATTCAATCTTTTCTTTGCTAAAAATTTGTTCTTTCATGTGTTAAAAATAGAATCTTTACACGCTAAAAACCTATTCTTTCTATACACAAAAATCTAATCTTTCTAATGATAAAAATATAATCTTTTCTATTATAAAAATGTAATCTTTTCTTAATTACAAAATTCTAATCTTTTCAGTGATAAAAATAAAATCTTTTCAGTTATAAAATTCTAATCTTTTCAGTGATAAAAATATAATCTTTTCAGTTATAAAATTCTAATCTTTTCAGTGATAAAAATATATTCTTTGCTATGATAAAAACCTATTCTTTACAATGATAAAAAACTATTCTTTACAATGATAAAAATCTATTCTTTGCTTTGTTAAAAATCTGTTCTTTACTTTGTCAAAAAACTATTCTTTACAATGATAAAAATCTATTCTTTGCTTTGTTAAAAATATATTCTTTACTTTGTTTTTCATATCAAAAATCAGTTTTAAACTAATGTTATTTAAATTAAAATCTAAATTAATTAAAGTAAAATAAAATAAATAATAAAAAAAATTACAGGAGGCCGGAGTTACATCGGAGAAGGATGTTGGGGCGTGCGACCGGCGGTTGGTGGTGGCGGGGTCCGTCAACAAGTCGACGGCGGCTGGTTGGGGTTGCTAGGTTTTGGGGTGCGGAGTTTTAAGCGGAGGAAGGAAGAACGGTGGCGGATCGAAGTAGGGCGGGTCCTAGGAGCGAGGCCCCCCTTTGGCGGCGGCGGCGTCGGGCCTGGGTGCGTTGGTGGCATGCATCCCCCCTTTTTTTCTCTCTTTCGATTTAAATTGAACGGGTAAAGTGCTGAGGGGTTAGTTGACCGTGTGAGAGAGGAAAGGGTGGTTTGACCCTTTTTTATTATTTATTTATTCAATTAATTTATTTTTCAAAAAGTAAATTTTTTCGTTCGAACTCCAAATCGAACCCAACGACTGTCGCCCCTAGCTAATTACCCCCATTCCGAACACAATGGGATTTGTCCCGCAAGCTGATTCGACCGTTTCGATCAATTTTCGTTTAAATTTGAAGTTTAAATCCATATATTCAATTTTAAACATACTTTTCAATTTACTGGAGTCACATACAGACCCCAAAAATTCCAAAAAAAATCATCCTAGCTTCGTATTGACGATACGGTCCTAAAAAAACTAATTTCATCAAATTTGGTGACCATTTGAAAAATGGCCATTTTCTGGTCGATCCAAATTGACTAAAGTTGATAAAACACGTTTTCTTGTGCCACGCTCACATATTAATTTCAAAAATTATGAATTTTGGAATCTAGCAATAATTTGATATCTTGGATTCAACAAAAGTGGTTTCGTCGAAAACGGAGGTCGTTTGCAAAATTTCCATTTTTAAGGGCTATACTTTCCGTAACGACTAATCTGAATTTTCAACTGGGCATAACTTTTTATTGCCGCTATGAAATTTTGATTTTTCGGATTCGTTGGAAAGATATTTTCAAATAGATTCGAATATTTTTGGTTTCACTAAAATCTGGTTTATTTTGAATCCTGTACATTCATTTGAAATTTGAAATCAAATTTTCGAACTACCGCGCCATTTTCAATTCCTTTTATACTTAAAAATAAATATTTATATTCTAATGATGATTTATATAAATATATACGTTCTAATTCTATTCAGAATAAATTTCTCGTTGTTATTATTTAAAATAAATCATTTTAAATATTCAAAATTCATTAAAATTGCCAAAATAAACTTTTTAAATTGGCTCAGATTTTCTGGGTTATTACAATCTTCCCCACTTAAAATATTTTCGTCCCCGAAAAGGAACAAAGCTGAAAGTTGTTTTACAAACCAACTCAACTTTCATTATTTTCATTATGGCTTAAGTTCTTCAACTTTTCAGTTTCTAAGAACTTTTCAAATTCTTCAAAAATTTGGCTTCGAAAAATTTCGCCATTACCTCCCCTGTACGGGACCACCGGGAAAATCCTGAAATCACGATACAGGCCTCTCCAATCCAAAAAGAAAAAGAAACAATCAAGCGGCTAGCCAATCGGCTCATAAAATCATCCAAACCCAAGAAATTAGTAAACATGTACCTATTTGTCGGGCAAACATTTTTATTCTTCTGCTCTAGCCTCTTTGCAATGACCTGTTCAATGTATACACATGTATATGCAAGCAATTCCAAACAATTTTCAATACAGTTCAATATTTGGTACCTTTTGGCTAAATATACCGTTCTTTCACATAATGGTTTAAATAAATAATCACACAACACAATCATCAATCAATTAGTGGATTAACATTTTAAATTCATAATTTTGATACATATACAGAAAATCATGTTTTTGATGCCAATTCACAACAATATACTCTAACTAGATTTTGGTTCTCACACCAGTCAATTGGAAATATATAGGCATCCCACTTTCGAAACTCAAACACAAACTACTGATGCTATATAGCCATCAGTAGAATCATCCTCAGGCGACTAGAGTGTGATTCTATATCTATCCAGTATATCAAAACTTCGAATATACGTTCATGACGCGTATATGCAAAATCTCATATAATAGATTGCCCAAAATAAAATAAAATAAATAAACACATACGTATAATAAGATTTAAATTTTCAAAACAAAATTTGTTTTCACTTTTATTTTAAAAATAGCACATTTTACACTCGTTCTAGGATACTGTTTATCCCATCTCTATCGAGTCATTCTCAATGGATATTACTAATTCAATCTCTGATGAATTCTTTCGTTCGGTTCTAATGTGTCTTGTTCTCGAGCTCTGTAAACTAGAGCTCTGATACCAAATGAAACGACCCGAACTTCCCTGTGAAGGAAAGCATGGATTGAGTTGAGAACAAGCCACATCAGAACACAAACAGAAGAACATTTCATTGCTTATTACAACAATTTCCTCAAAATACAAGAATATACAGAGTATACATGAATAATATACATGACAAAAATATCAGAGATTTACAATGCAGCGGAAAATAATACAAAACACAACTGAAAGTAATACATGGATACAGAGCTTTCCGAGTATCGTTCCAGCTGTAAACTAGGATCCTGTGAATATAAATCTGCAAAACCAAAACTACTAGTTGTCCATGTGGAAATAGGGCACCTAAAGTTTAGGTTAAAACAATAAACTCCAGGTCAGTCATGTGACTGGTGTGAGAACTAAAACAGTTATCTAAAACTTTACTTTAAATCAGATATATCAAGGGACCACGCCGTATAGCGCGGAATGGGTTTCCTCACTAGAATACCAGCGCATATAACAAAACAACGCAATGCTTTTTGGAAATATGAAGCTATTATAAGACCCAGGTCCTATCACACAATGCAACGCAAGCCGGGGGATAGGGTTTTCCCGTATAACAGCCAAACATGCTTGGTACATTAAAACAAATCAATTGATACTATTATAAGTGCATAGTGTATAAAACAACTTCAAATATAAATGCATCAATCCTAGATGGCATGGGTACCATATATCATGTCGCCAATACTAGGCTCTACAATCAAAATCGCAAATGTCACGTATTGGAAGTTGGATTTCCATCTGTGAACCAAGGCAAGGGATCTTCCTTACCGCTTCGAGACTCTTTAGCCCGAGCCTCAGGCAAGTACTCAGTCAAGCCTTGGATCGTCAGGGCCAGTCCACTCGATGTGGATTAAAATGCTTGGACAATGCGTTTCCCCCGCCCTATATAAATGAGCCAAATGACTCCATTGGCCCAGGATCGACCGATATAACTGAGGCGCCTCCTATCCATCATCCACATAAGTAAAATGCCAGGGCGTGCAAAACGCTGACACCACTCCTAGCTAGAAAGAAACGCATGTCCTCCTTGAGGTTCTCTCCCTTTTCTGGTTCACACCGGGGTGTGAGGCTCGCGAATTAACGCTACACAAAGCGACGCCACAAAGACTGTGCTTTGATCATCAACCACAAGACTCTACTTTTCAAAAGAAACCTTGATCATTTGCATCTCAAAATGCCACACAGGCAATTCACACTATGCAACTGATGTATATCAGTAACATAGAATGAAATCTGATGTCAGACACACATCCATTTATAAGTTCGTTCTGGGTCTGAACGAAACCGGAGGCACCTTATTCCTCCCACATATGTCTAATACAGGGGAGTGGCCCTCGCATATCCGTTGATCTCCAAATACGTCTGGACGATCACTACTTATTACCTCGGCTTGAATGTACAACCCAACCAAGACATTAGTAATCATCCAAACGATGTGAAGACCTCCAGTCTTCAACCACCATCTTCATCCTCGACACATCGTCGAATCAGTTATTCAAAATGGGGTAAAACCGGTCTTTCTGAATAACTCGCGTGTATAATAAACAAGTGCTATAAAAACACAACACACACCTCATTACAATCCAGAATATTTCTTTATACAAATATTCTTATACTTTGGGAAAAGTTCCCATTAATTTTATCAAAGATAATTTTTTTAAATTTATTCTTTAATCTTCCTTTGGATATCATTTCAATCGAATTAAAAATGCATTAAAACTCCACTTGGTTTTAATCTTTCCAAAATCAATATTAACGATTGTTTAACTTGGGAAATCATATACAATCTTTAACTGTGTTAAAGAACCAATGTCATTTAAAATACTATTCACGACAAACCCAAAATCCCATTTGATATTAAATCTGTGCAGTTAAAGCGCTTAGCGGTTCTATAACGGCGGAGGTGCAAAAAGGTGTAGCGGGGATAAAGCGGGGAAATAGCGGGGATATAGCGGAAGCGCAAAAAGGTTCATTAGATGTAAAAATAAATATTTGAAAATTAATTAATCATCTTTCTCACATTATATATGTAGAAGAAACTAATATTAATTAACGTTATATAACAAAGTCACGGAATATCAAAGTTATGCATGCTAAACTTGGTGAGTGTAATTGATTGTTACCATATACTAGGCACATATGCCTTAAATTTAGCCATTTATGCTAACTTTATGGATCTTTTTTAAGGAGAACTAGTCAAATTAAGCTCTATATATTAATATTGCTAAAGCGGATGCTAAAAAGCGTCGATTTAGCGGATGTAGCGGATAATAGCGGGGCTATAAGCGGATCTACTGTTCATCAGCGCTAAACTGAAATAGCGTAGTGGTTGAAGAGCGCTATGGGCTATAGCGGGGATATTGCGGGGCTTTAGCGGGGCTTTAACTGCATAGTATTAAATATAAGGCTCTGAATAGAAAATATATCGGCTTATATTCAATATCAAATTCTGAAACCAACAAATATCATATTGGAATAACGATATATATACCTTCCAAATTCCTCCACAATCTCCGTATAATCACGAAATCCAATATCTAAATCTTCCGAGCATAATTTCAATTCAAATCCATTCCAATTCATACATTGGAAATCCTGGTTATTTTTTAAACCATTTCAAATCCAGTTTATTTATTTTAAAAATATTGGATTTATTATTCTAATTCAAAACTAGTTCATTTCGATAAAAATCTATTTTTATCTTTTCAAATATGGAATTTTTCATCCCAATTCTTTCCAAATAATTTCTTATGATTTTACACTAATAAATGATATTTTTAATAATTTTGTCAAGGCCCGTACAGTCGATTTCCATAAACGGCCATCGAACTGCAATTACAACGACCTTTTCCAAATTTGATTTGGACATAATTCCAAATCCCAAAGTTAGATTTCTAATTTCTAATATTCGTTAGAAATCTCTTTTCGATATGAACCCAACAGTTCCGGTTTTAGGAGAATCCGACGGTTGGATCTCCCGTAATGTCCGTTCGAAGTCAATGGTCGAAATTCGTGAACTGCCGCCGCGCGGCGCATTCTGTTCAGGCCATTATATTACATATATATATAATACATATAATATATACTTCGTCGATTTCCATTTAAAATGTATTTTATAAATCGTTTTAAATTCGTTTTCAAAACGATTTCAACTTCATATTCAATTTTAAATCAAAATTGATTATTACATATCATCGATATATAAATGATAATATTTTCAAAACATTAGATTTTGAAATCAATTCCTTTTTGGTATTCATTATAAAAATGAATAAAATTGATATAAATATCGTTTACTTTAAAATGGCGTCAATCTATTCAACCCGGCTTTATATATTTATATATATTCGTGTCCATCCCAAATTGGATATCAAAATCAGATTTTGATCTTTTACTGAGTATTATTTTAAAATATTCGTTATTTTAAACTAATCATTATTTTAAAATATTCATTCATTCAAAATAATCGTTATTTCAAAATATTCATTCTTTTAAAACAATCGTTATTTCAAAATATTCATTTTTCTGAACTGGAATCAGATACAGTCAATTACCTTATAATGTGGTTTATATGGATTTCATACACATATGTATACAACAACAATCAAACGCATTCAACCATCATCCAGAGTGCATTCTACACTGCATAAGCATTAAATATAAATATTCAACGCTTGCACAGCCTGTCTGTAATGACCCGAAAATCTGGTCCAATTTGAGCTGACTAAATAACACAAGTCCAACCCCAATTACACTGGAAAATCAGAACACTAATAGAAAGAAAACAGAGGGTGAAGAAAGATAAGATAGAAACTTAGAATAGGAGAAGAAGAAGAACACAACATCAGAGTAACATGAACCTCACAGTGGAACGAATAACATATAATAGATAACATGTCTTTGAAATATAAATCTGTACGTGAATATACATATCATTTTCAAAGTACAGCACTTACAACACAGCGGAAATAAACTATAGCTATATGATCCTGAAGCCTCCTACTCCAGCTCTTCAACTATCTGTAAATCCCGACTACTTGACTGCCCGTACAAAATTGGGCACCCAAGAGTTTAGGGAAAACAAAACAAAATAAACTCTGGGTCAGTCATGGGACTGGTATGAGTAAAACAGTTTAAAACAGTTTAAGCAGGTAAATGATATCTCATAAGACCACGCCGTATAACGGAACGAGTTTTTCCCTTATGAGAATCCAAATTATCTTTATATCATAAACCTTTTGATATTATAATAATGTCTATCAACCACAATATAATAATCATCTAGCAGAAACACTTTCATCTCACGTTCTACATATATAGTATACAAATCAAAACCGCAAGCACGTATTGCGTAATGGATTTCCAACTATGACAAGGTATGGAACCACCTTTCGCTAGTGTACCTCTAGAAAGGAATACACTGGGTTCAACAAGAACATCTTGCAACCCGGCCACACATGGCCGACCACTCATTTCGCTTGAGTGTGTCGAATGTATATCACCAACGGTTGGGATCAGCAACCGTTTCCCGAATGGGATAGCATTAACAACAGATTTTTAGAAGTAAATAAAACTCTAGATCTGGTGATTATACACCCTACTTCGGAGCGACCGACTTAGCCATGTTACCTACCCAATTTCTGTCATTTACCGATTGATGAGGCTTGAGGTTACGCTTCATCATCACATCAGATTCACTTCGAATGCCACATTGTTAGATCCATCGAATCACCAATTGACGTCCTCAACAATACATTATGTGTTAGCTAAAAGAAGTTTCCTTCTCCGCTTCTACTCTTGGTACGGTTGAAGAAATCAATGTATGTGACCTTTCAGGAAATACTCTGTCAGACATTCATCCATACAAGTCATCCAGGAACAGGATGAACCGAAGGCACTATTCAGTACATCCATCTTAGGCACTGTTATCAAAGACTTATACAATATCCCTTGCACTTTACTCCGTCTTCAATTATCTTTGGCATATATGATTCGCAACGCTTATGCCAATACAGAGTGGTTCTTTGGATAATTATCCAATCGGTCTCTCCATATTAACAACGTTAAAATGGTCAAAACTTTGATAGTCGGTGAGTTAACTATCAAATGAAAACACGTGTGCAAACAACGATATTATTTCCAAATGGAAATTCTATCAACCAATCATCAATCATATATATATATATATATACATTCCTTATTTTCTATGTTTAGAAAATATACGTTATTAACACTGGAAAACATTTCCATTGTTATTTACATATCACTATCATTTCACAACTATCAGTCCCTGTCTGTAAACTAGTAGGAGAACAAACTCTGTAAGTATAAAACCAGAAGGTCGAAACCAACATCAGATCGATACTCAGAAAGCTATTCAACTTAACTATTCTCTAGTCAGTTTCTAGTCTTGTTTAACTTTATTTGATTTACTCTATTTCGAATAACTAATATTCGGTAAACTCTATTCGCTTAACTCTAAATCGCAGCGATCACAATGGTTACGCCTGATTCCCTCAGGAAACATCCGACCGCCATAGGCTATCTGCAGCCCTGCGAATTACGCTAGCAGTCGTGCAAAATGGTAACTTATCCTATATAACTATGTCTGATTTACTCCTTTTGATAACTACGTTTGATTAACTCCTTTTAGATAAACTACGTTTGATTAACTCCTTTTGATAAACTACGTTCGATTAACTCCTTTTATAATCCTATTTATTTCCTAGATAAATATTCCTTTATTCTATTCTATTCGTTTTATAAACATTTTTCCCTTTTATAAAACTCTATTCGTTTTATAAACATTTTCCTTTTATTTACTTTCGAAATATTTCCTATTTATAAAATCTATTGATTTTATAAAATCCCTTTATTTCAATATACATTGAAATGATTCTTTTTACATCCCAGGGACTTTTTATGATATAAAAAATATCGAATCATAATGATCAACATCATTCTAACACACATAATCAAACAGATTATATATCACATCATATATTACAATATATGAACAGAACAGTATCATAAATATTGAGGAGTCCAGTTGGACCCCTCCAACCTGTTTCCCTGCATCACAGATGTTAAACAACACAAATATAAAATATTCTGTTTAAACAGAATCAATATTCGATTAACGATTATTTATATATCATTATCTATAATTTCAACTAATACACAAGCAACTCAACCAAACAGTTAACACACAGCAATCAGTCATCATTTATCAGTTCTAAGTATACGTTATAAAAATAGAACTGTTTAGAGTTGGTGAGTTTTACTCACATTTGCAGTTCATCGTTAAAGAACGATAAACTGTTGCTTGATTTGAATCAAACAATTTATTTCACCATAAATTCAAACGAGCTCCACTCCACTCCCAGTCAGTTCCATTGGGTAGTGTCCGTCCATATGATCCTGTCTGATCTTGTTTCACCAGATTCCGATAATATATGACCAAGTTATAACAATTCGAAGTTGGTACATGACTTAATTAATAAGAACAAATATTTATGATAAATATTGGGCCTAACTTTTAAATAGCCGGCCCACTTAATACCAGCCCGCCCCAACTCCTTCCCCGCCGACGTATTGCTCCATTATTACTTCTCCATTAACCGATACAAACTCCACCACCACTCCTCCAATACTAATCTACAGTTCCAAATAAAAATACCACAATTTAACTTATCAACCCCGCTTCGTTCCCAAACCGTCAGAGTTAAACTCGACGTCCCCCCTTCATCGCATCGACACGGTATCTCGCGTGAGTACTGTACAAACATCAAACTCGATTCTCACCGAATCGTTCCAAAAATGACCATAAGCTTCCATTCTCCACAATAATCCCAGCCACGATACTCGTTTACCCTCAAACTTCACAAATCGCTCAAAAAGTCTAGCCCTAGACTACGGTGGAACCTCGACAGCGAACACAGATATCATCGAAGCCTTTAAAACTCATACTAGCTTGAAGAGGAAAGCAAGCAAAACCTAAATACATGAATTTGCTATTTTCCAGAGGTTTATTTCTATTTGTTTTGATTTCTGAAGTTCACGAGTTTGGGTTTTTAGGAAGAACGACGGCGGATTTAGTTTGTTGACTGAGTTAAAATTAGGTTTAGGTTAGGATTTAAGGTGATTTTATAGTGGAAGGAATTTAGATATTTATTTTAGATATTTTATTTTTATATTCATTTATAATGAACTGTTGCTCGTATTAGTCTTCTAAAAATTCCTATAATCACATACGATACCGAAAAATCACGAAACTGGACATACAACTAGAATTTGACATTACGGCCCCAACGAAACTGGTTTCGTCGAATTCCGACTCCGTTTGCTCACACAACGTATTTTTAACCATCAAAATATCGATTGTTTTTCACTCTAAAAATCCGTACAGCCACACAGTGACCCTAAAAATCATAGAACTTGGAATCTGGCAATAATTTGATGTCGCGAATCCAACAAAATTAGTTTTATCGAATTCCGACTTCGTTTGCAAAACCGTCTATTTTTAATGCTCTGAATGACCCATTTAAATATATAAATATAATTAAATTAAATATTAATAAATTAATATTATCGTATATACTCACAGTGGAATACCATACAACTCTCATTGGATTTATATCTTGATACTTCAAATCCCGATTAAATCGATATTCGATTTAAAATGAAATTCCTTTTTAAAGTATAAATAATTCCTTTATAAATTATAAAGGAATTTCACAGCGACTTTTCTAAAATTTGATTTTGACATAAATCAAAATCTACCCGAAGAAATCCAGATTTTTCTCTTCCACTAGAAAGATATACTCCACCAGCTCCACACGTTTCTTGTTTCACAGAAATTCGGCTTAAAACGAATCCTTTACATTCAGTTGAAGTTCAAATCGCCAAATGACGAACTGCCGCGCCATTTCAAGCTCGATTTTAATTATAATATAATTATACATTCAAGCTGTCGTTCAAATAATATATTCGTTGCTCTAATTAAATTCTAAACTGAATTAAATATCACAGATGATCCAGTTCACACCATATCGCCATTTCAGCCAATTCTGATTATTTCAGAATTAAATACATTATTTAAATTTATTATTTTAATTAAATATTCACCATTATTAAATTCCATGACCATTAAATCCTTTAATCACCTTTTAAATAATTAAATAAATTAATTATAATACCTCTGCAAATGCGGGTCATTACATTCTTCCCCACTTAAAATAATTTCGTCCTCGAAATTGCTAAGGTAGAGAATGACCCTATCGACTGGTTTAGAACATATTTGTTCACTTCTTAACTTCAGTTTCAACCGAACCAATTTAATTTCAATTAAAAATTTATTCAATTCTTATCAACGAAAATTTCAAAATCCTGAAAATTTTCTAATACCTTAACTTTTCGAAAAATTTCGCCAGCACCTCCTTTGTACTGGTCATTAGGTCAAACTCCAACTCGCCTCTCTGGGCCATCTCCAACCCAAAAGAAAATCAAACAGCCAAGCAGCTTTCCAATTCGGCTCATCAAAAACTTATATCCAATAGAAATATAAACTTATACCTTTTGTCGGCATATCAACTCTATCACTTTCACCTGTTATCAATTCAACATATACCAGTGTTATCCCAATCAAACTCCAATCTATTTTTATCCACAATCTCAACCATTCGCTTATACCTACGTCGAATTTTATATTCAAATTCGAGTTCCATTCTCGATTTCAAACTCTTAACTTCCCAATCCAATTCTCATTTCAGATTCTTATCTCGACAATCCAATTTTATTCAAGAACAAATTTTTTCCTGATATCGTTCTATTTCCATTCAGTTTTCACTTAACTGTTTCAATTCAATTCCAGCTTACTTTCGCAAATTTCTATTTAAATTTGTTCTTAATTCAAATATTCTCTTCCTGGCAATTTTAAACAGCTTTGCTTTTCTCAAAACAATTCAAAAACAAAATCCTTTGGTAGTAATCCATCACTTAGCAACTCGAAAATGAATACTGATGATGCAGCTGTCATCATCAGAATCTATTTTCCAGCGACCGAAGTGAGTTCAATACTATAAAACCATTTCTAAACATTTCCACTTTGAAATTCATTTCAAAATATAATTCACACTGCTTGTACAACTATTTAAAATCTCCCAGGATCTTAAATTTTCCCTTTTTTTTTCTAATCCAAATCCATTTACAAACACTTATCCAATTTTCCAGAATTTTAATTCAATTCCTGGTTTAAATTTTAGATTTAACTCATCTGATTTCACGTATTTCACTTATATGAATTCTGATTGGTTATTTACATAACCATTTAATTTATAATCTTACTCGATTATAATAACAACCAATATATCCACTATATTATAATTTTGATATATATTTCTTCTCTATATCAAGATATACCTTGGGTAAACTTATTTTAATTTACCCCTTTTTTTAAAAAACATATCGTGTCGACTCATCGTATTCGGGAGTTTATAAACTCCTACCGATACAGTGGATCAAACTGATCGACCAGAACCGATAAACAACTCAACCAATAAATCTCCACAATATAAAACAAATTTTTATATCAATAACAAATACGTTCACTCGTATATATACACTCAAACTCAATCTAGGATATTACTGACCCTATCTCTACCGAGTCACGCCACAGAGCCAAGGTAATTCACTTAACCTTAAGCTCTGATACCAACTGCAATGACCCGGAAATTTGGTTCAAGTAGGCTTTAGAACCATCCTCTCCCCCAATCCCCAAAGCAGCAAGGTAATACCCCACCGTGGCTTACATTGGTACCCCAACACCATATTTTACGGCCAGCATTTCGACTTCACAACCAACCCTCATTTTCGGGACATGTAGGGGTAAGAGTCTCCCGTTCGCCACCTAACGAAAAGCGAGCACCCCCTATCATGCGACACATGCACCCAGCACGCAACATGGACTGGTATGAGTAAAACAGTTTAAGCAGGTAAATGATATCTCATAAGACCATGCCGTATAATGGAACGGGTTTTTCCCTTATGAGAATCCAAATTATCTTTATATCAAAAGCCTTTTGATATTATAATAATGTCTATCAACCACAATATAATAATCATCTAGCAGAAACGCTTTCATCTCACATTCTACATATATAGTATACAAATCAAAACCGCAAGCACGTATTGGGTAATGGATTTCCAACTATGACAAGGTATGGAACCATTTTTTGCTAGTGTACCTCTAAAGAGGAATACATTGGATTCAACAAGAACATCTTACAACCCGACCACACATGACCGACCACTCATTTCGCTTGAGTGTATCGAATGTATATCACCAATGTTTGGGATCAGCAACCGTTTCCCGAATGGGATAGCATCAACAATAGATTTTTAGAAGTAAATGAAACTCTAGATCGGGTGATTATACACCCTACTTCGGAGCGACCGACTTAGCCATGCTGCCTGCCCGATTTCTGTCATTTACCAGTTGATGAGGCTTGAGGTTACGCTTCATCAGATTCACTTCGAATGCCACATTGTCAGATCCATCGAATCACCGATTGACGTCCTCAACAATACATTATGTGTTAGCTAAAAGAAGTTTCCTTCTCCACTTCCACTCTTGGTACGGTTGAAGAAATCAATGTACGTGACCTTTCAGGAAATACTCTGTCAGACATTCATCCATACAAGTCATCCAGGAACAGGATGAACCGAAGGCACTATTCAGTACATCCATCTTAGGCACTGTTATCAAAGACTTATACAATAGCCCTTGCACTTTACTCCGTCTTTAATTATCTTTGGCATATATGATTCGCAACGCTTATGCCAATACAGAGTGGTTCTTTGGATAATAATCCAACCGGTCTCTCCATATTAACAACGTTAAAATGGTCAAAACTTTGATAGTCGATGAGTTAACTATCAAATGAAAACACATGTGCAAACAACAATATTATTTCCAAATGGAAATTCTATCAACCAATCATCAACCATATATATATATATATTCATATTCCTTATTTTCTATGTTTAGAAAATATACTTTATTAACACTGGAAAATATTACCATTGTTATTTACATATCACTATCATTTCACAACTATCTGTCCTGACTGTAAACTAGTAGGAGAACAAATTCTCTAAGTATAAATCCCGAAGGTCGAAACCAACATCAGATCGATACTCAGAAAACTATTCAACTTAACTAATCTCTAGTCAATTTCTAATCTTGTTTAACTTTATTTGATTTACTCTATTTCGAATAACCAATATTCGATAAACCCTATTCGCTTAACTCTAAATCGCAGCGATCACAATGGTTACGCCTGATTCCCTCAGGAAACATCCGACCGCCATAGGCTATCTGCAGCCCTGCGAATTACGCTAGCAGTCGTGCAAAATGGTAACTTATCCTATATAACTATGTCTGATTTACTCCTTTTGATAACTACGTTTGATTAACTCCTTTTTGATAAACTACGTTTGATTAACTCCTTTTGATAAACTACGTTTGATTAACTCCTTTTATAATCCTATTTATTTCCTAGATAAATATTCCTTTATTCTATTATATTCGTTTTATCAACATTTTTCCCTTTTATAAAACTCTATTCGTTTTATAAACATTTTCCTTTTATTTACTTTCAAAATATTTCCTTTTTATAAAATCTATTGATTTTATAAAATCCCTTTATTTCAATATACATTGAAATAATTCTTTTTACATCCCAGGGTCTTTTTAAGATATTAAAAATATCGAATCATAATGATCAACATCATTCTAACACACATAATCAAACATATTATATATCACATCATATATTGCAATATATGAACAGAACAGTATCATAAATATTGAGGAGTCCAGTTGGACCCCTCCAACTTGTTTCCCTGCATCATAGATGTTAAACAACACAAATATAAAATATTCTGTTTAAACAGAATCAATATTCGATTAACGATTATTTATATATCATTATCTATAATTTCAACTAATACACAAGCAACTCAACCAAACAGTTAACACACAGCAATCATTCATCATTTATCAGTTCTAAATATACGTTATAAAAATAGAACTGTTCAGAGTTGGTGAGTTTTACTCACATTTGCAGTTCATCGTTAAAGAACGATAAACTGTTGTTTGATTTGAATCAAACAATTTATTTCACCATAAATTCAAACGAGCTCCACTCCCAGTCAGTTCCATTGGGTAGTGTCCGTCCATACGATCCTGTCTGATCTTGTTTCGCCGGATTCCGATAATATATAACCAAGTTATAACAATTCGAAGTTGGTACATGACTTAATTAATAAGAGCAAATATTTATGATAAATATTGGGCCTAACTTTTAAATAGTCGGCCCACTTAATACCAGCCCGCCCCAACTCCTTCTTCCCCGCCGACTTATTTCTCCATTATTACTTCTCCATTAACCGATACAAACTCCACCACCGCTCCTCCAATACTCATCTACAATTCCAGATAAAAATACCACAATTTAACTTGTCAACCCCGCTTCATTTCCAAACCTTCAGAGTTAAACTCGACATCCCTCCCTTCATCGCGTCGACACGGTATCTCGCGTGAGTACTGTACAAACTTCGAACTCGATTCTCACCGAATCGTTCCAAAAATGACCATAAGCTTCCATTCTCCACAATAATCCCAGCCACGATACTCGTTTACCCTCAAACTTCACAAATCGCTCAAAAAGTCCAGCCCTAGACTATAGTGGAACCTCGACAGCGAACACAGATATCATCGAAGCCTTTAAAAATCATACTAGCTTGAAGAGGAAAGCAAGCAGAACCTAAATACATGAATTTGCTATTTTCCAGAGGTTTATTTCTATTTGTTTTGATTTCTGAAGTTCACGAGTTTGGGTTTTTAGGAAGAACGACGGCGGATTTAGTTTGTTGACTGAGTTGAAATTAGGTTTAGGTTAGGATTTAAGGTGATTTTATAGTGGAAGGAATTTAGATATTTATTTTAGATATTTTATTTTTATATTCATTTATAATGAACTGTTGCTCGTATTAGTCTTCTAAAAATTCCTATAATCACATACGATACCCAAAAATCACGAAACTGGACATACAACTACAGTTTGACAATACGGCCCCAACGAAACTGATTTCATCGAATTCCGACTCCGTTTGCTCACACAGCGTATTTTTAACCATCAAAATATCGACTATTTTTCACTCTTAAAATCCATACGGCTACACAGTGACCCTAAAAATCACAGAACTTGGAATCTAGCAATAATTTGATGTCGTGGATCCAAAAAAATTAGTTTCGTCGAATTCCGACTTCGTTTGCAAAACCGGCTATTTTTAAAGCTCTGAATGACCCATTTAAATTTATAAATATATTTAAATATAATTAAATAAATATTAATAAATTAATATTATCATGTATACTCATAGTGGAATACCATACAGCTCTCATTGGATTTATAACTCGATACTTCAAATCCTTATTAATTCGATATTCGATTTAAAATGGAATTCCTTTTTAAAATATAAATAATTCCTTTATAAACTATAAAGGAATTCCACAGCGACTTTTCTAAAATTTTATTTGGACGTAAATCAAATTCTACCCGCCGAAATCCAGATTTTTCTCTTCCACTAGAAAGATATACTCCACCAGCTCCACACGTTTCTTGTTTCACAGAAATCCGTCTTAAAACGAATCCTTTACATTCAGTTGAAGTTCAAATCGCCAAATAACGAACTGCCACGCCATTTCAAGCTCGATTTTAATTATAATATAATTATACATTCAAACTGTCGTTCAAATAATATATTCGTTATTCTAATTAAATTCTAAACTGAATTAAATATCAAAGATGATCCAGTTCACACCATATCGCCATTTCAGCCAATTCTAATTATTTCAGAATTAAATACATTATTTAAATTTATTATTTTAATTAAATATTCACCATTATTAAATTCCACGACCATTAAATCCTTTAATCACCTTTTAAATAATTAAATAAATTAATTATAATACCTCTGCAAATGCGGGTCATTACACTTTCAATCAATCGATCGACATACAACTAATTATTGGGACTTGTGTATGTCATATAACATCCCAATACCAGTGTCGGGTTTCAAACAATAAACACGGATTTTATTTGTGCAGTTGGGCGATGTGTAAAATTTATTGTCCTAATCAATATCAGTCAAATATGTGTATATAAACAAATCATCTGATTTGTTTATAAATATTTATTTTATATACACGTTAAATATTATATTTTTAACTATAAAATATTTATTTCCATTCCACATCACACAATAAATTTTCACAATACAATCAAATAAACAAACAAGTCGTCCATGGTTTGTGGACGACGGGTGCCGGGTGCTGCTGAGCACCGTTTGCATCCTAGTATACATTATAACTAGAAAATGAAAATACAAGTGAAAAGTTCTCACCTTCGGGTTCCACCCTACCAGTTTTATTTCTGAATTTCTGAACCGTCTGGATTTGCCCAGAATTCTAACGTAGCACTTTCACGCTGTTCATGGAAAAAATCACATTTTTAACATGATGCTTATTTACTTAAAAATTATATTTTTACATAGCTAAAAAAAATTCTATTTTTACTTCGCTAAAAATTCTATTTTTACATCGCTAAAAATTCAAACTTTTCTTCGCTAAGAATTTATTCTTTCATGTGTTAAAAATCGAATCTTTACCCGCTAAAAGCCTGTTCTTTCTATACACAAAAATCTAATCTTTCTAATGATAAAACTATAATCTTTTCTATTATAAAAATATAATCTTTTCTTAATTACAAAATTCTATTCTTTTCAGTGACAAAAATATAATCTTTTCAGTTATAAAATTCTAATCTTTTCAGTGATAAAAATATAATCTTTTCAGTTATAAACTTCTAATCTTTTCAGTGATAAAAATATATTCTTTGCTATGATAAAAACCTATTCTTTACAATGATAAAAATCTATTCTTTGCTTACTTAAAAATCTATTCTTTACTTTGTCAAAAATATATTCTTTACAATGATAAAAATCTATTCTTTGCTTTGTTAAAAATCTATTCTTTACTTTGTTTTTCATACCAAATATCAGTTTTAAGCTAATGTTATTTAAATTAAAATCTGAATTAATTAAAGTAAAACAAAATAAATAATAATAAAAACTCACATGAGGCCGGAATCAGACCGGAGAAGGATGTTGGGGCGTGCGACCGGCGGTTGGGAGTGGCGGGGTCCCTCAGTAGGTCGACGGCGGCTGGTTGGGGTTGCTAGGGTTTTGGGGTGCAGAGTTTTGAGCGGAGGAAGGAAGAGCGGTGGCGGATCGGAGCAGGGCGGGTCCTGGGGGCGAGCGACGGTGGCGAGGCCCCACCTCCGGTGGCGGCGGCACCGTGCCTGGGTGCGCTGGTGGCGTGCGTCCCTCCGTTTTTCTTTCTTCCAATTTAAATTGAACGGGTAAAGGGATGAGGGGTTAGTTGACTGTGTAAGAGAGGAAAGGTGGGGTTTGACCCTTTTTTATTATTTATTTATTTATTTTATTTTTCAAAAAGTAAACTTTTTCGTTCGGACTCCGAATCGAACCCAACGACTGTCTCTCCTAGCTAATTACCCTCATTCCGAGCATAATGGGATGTCCCGCAAACTGATTCGACTGTTTCGATCAGTTTTCGTTTAAATTTAAAGATTAAATCCATATATTCAATTTTAAACGTACATTTCAATTTACTGGAGTCACATACGGACCCCAAAATTTCCAAGAAATCTTTCTAGCTTCGTATTGATGATACGGTCCTAACAAAACTATTTTCGTTAAATTTGGAGACCATTTGAAAAATGACCATTTTCTGGTCGATCCAAATTGACTGAAGCTGCCAAAACACGTTTTCTTGTGCCACGCTCACATATTAATTCCAAAAATTATGAATTTTCGAATCTAGCAATAATTTGACATCCTGGATCCAACAAAAGTGTTTTCGTCGAAAATGGAGGTCGTTTGCAAAATTTCCATTTTTAAGGCTATATTTTCCATAGCGACTATTCTGGATTTTCAACTGGGCATAACTTTTTATTGCCGCTATGAAATTTCGATTTTTTGGATTCTTTGGAAAGATATTTTCAAATAGATTCTAATATTTTTGGTTTCGCTAAAATCCGGTTTATTTTGAATCTCGTACATTCATTTGAAATTTGATATCAAATTTTTGAACTACCGCGCCATTTCCAATTCCTTTTATAATTAAAAATAAATATTTATATTCCAGTAACGATTTATATAAATATATACGTTCTAATTCTTTTCAAAATAAATTTCTTGTCGTTATTATTTAAAATAAATCATTTTAAATATTCGATATTCATTAAAATTGCCAAAATAAATTTTTTAAATTAGCTCAGGTTTTCCAGGTTATTACACTAATGATCTACCATAACAACTGAAAAATAATATCATAACTTAAATCAACAAAATATAAAGCCATACCTTGATTACCATTATTTGCAGTAGCCGCCATTAATATACCTGGTTTCCCCTTTAAATGAGTTGCATCTAGGAATATCGTAGCTCAACAATATCTGAACCCAATGATACAAGCACCTAAACCAACAATGACTCTCTCGAATTGATTCATAGAGGCATCAAAATCCATGTTAATATAGCTACCTGGATTATGCTTCTTTATCGCCTTTAAATACCATCTCAAATCATTATAATACATTTCATCGTTATCGTGCAATTCCATTAAAACAAAATTCTTTCCACAATATGCAACGAGTAAGACAACTCAAGATTATACTATCTATGAAAATCATCAATTATATCTCTAGGTTTCTTAGTAGAATGATTTCAAATTTCATCAATTATAAAAGATTTAACACATGAACTAGAAAGGTGGGGATTATTCATTTCTAAGGCCACCCCCACAAGAACGCCCACTAACCAAATGTTAAATAAAAAACCATTAAGTTGTCTGGGATCACCAAGAAGCGTGCACTTTAAAATGAAATCCACTTTAAGATGAAGAGCTAACGACTGTAATCCTAGTAGGAATATTCTTCAGAAAAAGTAATTCATATCTCTTTTGAATTTGTATGCCGTTAAAAATTCTCTAAAATCAGCAGCTCCTCCAAAATAAAAATTAATAAAATTGGACATGGATATTGTAGCTGTGCAATTAAAGCGCTCAACAGATGCAATGCGGTAGAGGTGCAAAAAGTTGTAGCGGGATATAGTAGATGAGTCTAAAAGATCATATAAAACTTGTACTTGCTGCTTTTACAGATATGTAAATGATTAATAAAGGAAAAATAACATTTGGTTAAATTATAATTAGTACATTCTATTTTGCTTCTATTTTGCTTGGTTAAATTTAATAGAATAAAAACGTATGCAAATATATGTAAACTTAAATTTTGCTTAGTTAAATTTAATAGAATATTATATTATTTTCTATTTTGAAAAATATATATTAAAAAATTCTATTAAAAAGCTAATTTTATAAATTTTATAATGATAAAAGTCATTTTGCATTCGTTTCTTTTATAGAAGATATAGCGTGAATAGCGTAATATAGCTGAAATAATGAGATTTATCGGGAACATCAAAATATAGCGGGGCTTTAAGAGAAAAGGCTATTTCGGAGGCTTTTTGGAAATAGTGTAGCGGTAGAAATCCGCTATATGATATAGCGAGGATATAGCGGGGTAACAGCGGGGCATTAACTGCAAAGTGTTAGATAGGTATTGATTAAGAAATTGTACATTATTAAGTGTAGATTCAAGAGTTAGAGAATGAAGAATCATGATTATTAAAGAGTTCAGGATATTCCATATAAGTTTAGGAGTCTTATAATACATGTTAAATTCTAATAGCACTTGATTGCTTTTTAAAATAATTTTCAAAATAAGCCTTGTTTTCAAGATAATATTTTTCAAAACAAGCTTTTTAATTCCTAATCTTTTATGTTGTTTTACTTTAGTTTTGCAATTTCTTAAATGTTTATGTTTTGACAATTTCTTTATACTTTGTTTCTAAATAGTCTATATTTAGTACTATATACTAAATATTTTCAAAATTTGGTTCGTAAATTTTTTTGAGTCTTATTATGATTAAACAATGTTCAAATTATTTTATGAGGTTTCAAATTATTCTATGAAACAAATGATCTAAAATAAATAATTTCATAAATATAAAGGACATTTCGACATATCCATGGTAAATATGTCAACAAATACGCTTATTTTTTTAAAAAAAAGTTTAATTTCCAAAAGAACTGTCCACTTGTTCCAACCTTTCACGAATAGATATGATTGTTGTTCTACTTTAAATACCAGTCATTTTGAATGAATTTTCAAACCATTTTCTCCATTAATTGATCCTCTTTATCTTCCCTTATTTTCTATAGAAATTATTAATCATACTTCGTCGAAACTTAACCAGAATCAAATTCATTTATCTTTGATTTGATTTTTTACTTTTCTTTCATCAATCTCTCAAAATCAATGTACGATTAAGGGTTATAAGATCAAATATAATATAAAACTAAAAGATCTAAGTCTATAAACTCCATTGAACTAAAAACAGTATTATATTGAAAAAGGGTGTGATTGTAGTTCATAAATCAATCGAGTGTGGTTGATCCCAGAAATCAATTAGGTGTGCTCGGTACCCTCAGAAATCTAGTTGACTCTATCCAAAGGTTAGAAATTATGGAGGGTGTGTCTCATAGCCTTGAGATCGAGATTGCATTACGATATTATGTTGAAAAGAAATCCATACGGGGTTTATGCACAACTAGATGTAGGGTATCTCAGACCCAATAAAAAAACCTAGTGTGTTCTTTCCTTTACTTTACTGCATTTAATTTTATTTGCACCGTAATTTTGTGAATATTTATGTAATTGGTTAATTGCATCAATTTAAGTGTAATATTATATTTCTTTTCTAATGATTCATATAATTTAGAAAACACTATTCACCTTCCTCTAGTGATAATTTTGTCTTAAGATCCATATTCCACATTTTCACACACACTATATATATATTCTGTGTGTGTATATACATGTATATATATATATGTGTGTGTGTGTGTATACACACAAACACACACACAAATATATATATATATATATATATATATATACATGTGTATATGTGTATGTGTGTGTGTATATACATGCGCTGCTCACCCAAGAGGTCGAAGGTTCGATTCTTACCAGCTACAATTATAGCTGAGATTTACCTGGAGTACGTGGAGGGGGCATCTGCATACTTCCTCAGAGTTTACAAGCAAAGCTTGGTTCTCTGGGTATCATATATATATATACACACACACACACGCACTCACACTACACCATAACAGCCATTTGACACACAGGGATGCAGACGTAAAATACGGTTTAAAGCCGTATCATATTTGATACAGCTCAGATTCGTATCAACCTGCATTTTGCGATCCGCACCACCCCAAACACCCTAAATCCGACCGTCCATCAACGAAGCTCCGGATCAATTAATTTGATACGACTTTTGGCCAAATCGAACGCGTATCATATTGTACACCCCATTAGGCACTCGGAATTAAAATTTTGGCTTCTCCCTTTTCCGTCTGTTTTACCTTAATGATGACCGAAAATCCAAATTAGGGTTTTCAGTCACCAAATCGTGCCTCTACCTTTCTCTGGAACCTCCCTACCAACAGAGACGAACAACCCTCTCCTTCGACGCAGCAACCCTTAGTCCTTAGCGCTCCGTTGACCGTAGGTATGTGTTTCAATTGAATTGTGTTTTGCATGCCTGATAGTGGGGATTAGGGAACAAGTTGAAATCTTTGTGTGTCAGCTGACCCTTACTTTGTGTTAGTTTGTTAGTTGCTTCAGTTGAATCATGTTGTGCATGCCTGATAGTAGGGATTAGGGAACAAGTTAAAGTCTTCGTGTGTTAGCTAATTGCTGCTTTGTGTTAGTGCGTTAGCTATTTCAATTGAATTGGTATGTACTAGTGTATTAGCTAGTTGTTATACCTTGGAATCAAAGAAATCAAATTTGAATCATGTTTTATGATAATGTAAAAAATATCTGAATTGCTATTGGAAACAATGTATGGTATAACTTTAGATTGCGGTATATATATCCATGAAACAAAGTAATAACAGTGAGTTAGCCATAAGGATGCAGTAACCTTTACTAATGTTAAGATGTTTAATGTCAGTCCATAATCTGATTGTATTTACAATAGCCATTTAATGATATGTTCATTAGATCGCTTGTCACGTTGAATCCAAAATGTAGTAACCACATCCATGTACAAGTTGTCACTGATTTATAGTTTAACTATTTAGCAACTAAAAGTTGTCCATTTCATAAACTAAGCAAATGGATAATCCTATAGTCCAATATTTAACCATGATTTCATCGTCATTTGGCTGTTTGTTTTCCTTATGCTTGAAATTTAAATTAGGTTGTCTTATAACAAGTTTACTCTATTTTGAGAGATAACAAATTTACTGAAAATATAATAACAGGCTTGCTGAAACCTGGGAAGATGGATGATTACTCGACTTTCTAGTTAATAATTTAACGGACAATCCACTAGGAGGATGCATTTTAGCTCACGCATAGGGTCGAGTATCCATGCTTATTAGCTTTATCCAAATGTCAGATGTTGCTGCACTTAACCTTAGTAAAAAGCTGCTTTCACAAGCAACTTTCCCCTACTTTGTAGCAGAGACTGTAGTGTAAGTTATATTGCACTACGCAGTCTGCTTCAAAGAAACTGAAAGTTGCAAGTGAAAGCAGCTTTTTCCAAAGGTTAAGTGAAGTGGAATTCGACATTTGAATAAAACTAATAACCATGGATTACTGACCCTGCACGTGAGCTAAAATGCAGCCATTTGATGGATCGCCCAGTAAATTCTTAATCAAAAAGTCGAGTATGTGTGTCATCTGAAGATGGTGATTCGATATCTTTAGACGTTGGAGCAGGTATATATTATTTTACACTTATCTCAGTGTAGTATCTTACAAGGACGATGCCTTGCATTTTTAATTATTGACATTTCAGATCATCTTTGAGACATATACTTACTAACTACACAAACACATATCATTTCTATATATATGTCTTAACAAGTTCCATTTTAATTAGCTCATTTCTGTATGCTATAGTGAGTTACAATGTCGATCTCCTGTCCAGTGAAGTATTTGTAACTTGTTTAATGAATTTATATGCAGTCCTGTTGGAGAAAATAGAAAAAGTGGTGAGGTGTATCGGCTATATACGATGTTGGAGATCACGTTAAACCATAAAGCATGTGAGATGCTGGTATGTTTCTAGGTTACAAGTTCATGAAATCATGTCAGTAACATAATAAACATGTTATACATATAATTGACAAATATGCACACACGAACACAAAGACACGATATTTTGCATACAATCAGGCATAAAATTACTTCTTTTTTTCTGTAGATTTTGGTGCTTTTGTGCTGCTAGAACTCAGGCTAGTTATCACGATTTAGTTTTACTGCCAATCATCAGATTGGCCTTTTATGATTTTGTTTTAAACTGTGTATATATATATATTTATGCTGTTATAAAACTTTATTAGCATCAGCTAGCTTATTCTCATATGTACTGCTTTGATTCACAGCAAACACATGGATTTCATCGGCATGATCAGCGCGTATGCTCAATCTTCCCGGCCTCGACTGGAGTTATATCAGGATGATCATATGTTCTTACCTTTTTTTGTTAGTTCGTGCTGTTACGAAAATCTTTGATAGTTTCCTTTGTATAGGTTTATATGTTATACATTGTGTTCGTGTTATGAAAAATCTTGTAATGCTTTGAGTGTATATATGTGTATATATATATAAATTGTGTTATTCTTGTGTATAAATTGTGGTATATATGATGTGTTATGAAAAATATGTGCTACAGTTTCTGTTGTTATATATATATATATATATATGTATGTATGTATGTATGTGTGTGTGTATATATATATATATATATGCGCATGTAGTATATATATGTGCACACAGATATAACTAGATACAGTCAAAGGTCGTGTCTGAATACAATTTAGATACAGCTATAAGCCGTATGTTATCACTAGTGAGATACGGTTTATAGCCGTATCTAAATAGTTAACACGCCATTTTTTGATATGTCTTTTTCCCGTGTTTAAGAGTTTAGATACGGCTAAAAACACAGCTTAATTAGCATATATGGTGTATGTGTGTGTGTGTGTATGAACGACTATTGGGACACATTATATACATATGAATGACTATTGAGACACAAAATTAAATGCATTAATTATGAACCATTGAATTTGTTTGCCTTAATGGAAGGTGGAATACACCGGGAGTTCCAATAGTTGAGATTCCCTATGTCTGAATTTGTGTCATCGTTTTGTTTCTAAATAGACTTTCCTTATATAATATATATCTTTGTATTAGAATACTAATATCAAAAAGAAATAAATTTTGTGAACTTGGGTGTAGAATTAGTGAGTGATATGTAATAAATCTTTGTATAATTGTTTTTCTAAATTCATATGGACTTGAACGATTTTTATTACTCTTTTATTAATAGAAACGTGGTAATGCAAATTAAATCAAAATTTTGTATGATTTATTATATAATGTAATAAATACTTGATAATTAATAAGAAATTCAAATATATGAACACGAATGCGAATAATATAAGAAAACTTAGAAACCTTTAAATAGTATTAAATGCTGGTATATGATCATAAAAACTTAGAAACCTTTAAATAGAGGGGAAAATTAGTAGATTTTTCGTATATGATCATAAAAAATTTGAACTCTTTGGACTTTAATGGGAAAAAAAAATATCGTTTTTTCAACACTAATGTGGGACATATATTTAATTTTCTTTTGAAAATAAATTATCAGGCAAATTAACAAGTATTTATTAGTTGTATTTATATAAATTTTTTGAATTTAATGGTTAAAATAATTATTGGGTACAAATCAAAAGGGTTCGGTGTGAAGCTTTAGTTAATGGCGTCAAGGCCGACTGCCTCCCTTTTCTTCGACCTCCTCCATCCACTTTCTTCTTCCACCATCCATCTAAGTTCTTCTTCTCTCTTTATATTTAGTGTTAGACCAAAAAATGGGACTAACACCCAAATGCTATGTGAAAACCTCACAATCACAGATGAATGCAGAAAAAGCAGTAAAAATAAGAGGGGACACACGAGATTTTTATAGTGGTTCGGTTCAAACCAAGCCTACGTCCACTTTATAGTTTTTTAAATCCTAAGAAGCTATTACAATATTGTTTGCTTGCTGTTTATACAAGAAATCCTCATGTTTACATTGAAGAAGGGGAGATTAAAGGGAAGATTATACACGATAGCCTCGTGTTGTAATGTGGAACTTGGCTCCCTTATTGAGCAATGGCCTTGCGTGAAGTAATGGTGGAAGCCATGATGAGTGAGAGCCAAAAGATCCCCCCAAATCGCCATACGATGGTGTATTTATAGGCGCAGAGAAGCCCTAAGGAGATCCGGATGAATGACAAGTGTCTCCAATCCGATGCCTTGTTAAAACGTGGTGAGCAAGTGGAAGAAGTCCTCTCTGTCCGTGTACAGCCATGTGGAAGGCGATCCATGAAAGTAGGAGGAAATGGTGCCACAAGAATAGGTCAAATTCAAGTAGTGCAGAAGCAGGTCAGGTCGGTTTGGATCGGATCCAAACCGAACCAGTTCCCAGGGCTG
This sequence comes from Allium sativum, assembly GCA_030737875.1. Lineage (NCBI taxonomy): Eukaryota > Viridiplantae > Streptophyta > Magnoliopsida > Asparagales > Amaryllidaceae > Allium > Allium sativum. The sequence continues at coordinate 956,036,612 of CM060924.1, read as the reverse complement.
AATCCGACCCTTTAAGGGGTGATCCGATCCGAACCGATGTATGGTGATGGTAACTCCAAAATCCATGTCTCCGGTTCTGCATGCATTCACGGAAACTGGCGTAACTTTCAAACCGTAAGTCCGTTTTAGCCAAACAAAAGCTCGATTCGAAGCTAATTCAGAGAGCTACAAAAGTTACGGAGCTTAGCTCCATAATCGCTGTTTTCCGGCCCAAAAAAGGTCATCTGATAGGAGTTTCGGGCCTTTCCTTGTTTGTGATGCGACTTCAACCAAATCGCTTCATGTCTTCTGATGATGCTTCCAATACTCGAGCATATTGTTAACTAGAGATTCCCTGTGTGACTTCTTTGACTAAAAAGCGGGTCAACATCTAGGCCTTGTTTACGTCTGCGTTAAAGATTAGTAGTGCCGTCCTTAATTTCAAAATTTACCCTTTTAGCTCCTCTAACCCTAACACTTCCGATCCTCTCAAATATGAACCATACTTGCTTATGCAACTAGTCATCACACTTGCGACTTAACGTGGTGACCCTTCTGAGTTTCTTAGTACTACTGTTAGTTGTGCAAATAGACTTTTGACTTTCTGTTGTCCGAAACTCTATACTATGCAACTCAAGGTCTCCAGGCTAGTTTGGTTTATCATTGCCTAGTGGTTGTTCTATCCGGTATTTTCTGGATTCTTGCTAAGTGATGGGTCGTAACATGGGTTAGCAAGTTTCTGTGTAGTTATCGATGGCCGGTACTGGATTTTTAGAGCGGTTTCGGCTTGCTAAGAAGTGGATGCTTTCAACGTTAGCGTGGAGCTCCTTCGGTTAGCAGTAACTTCTAGCATTGGGGCAGTTAACGCTATTCACCAAAGTTTGCTTAGGTTTGCTTTTGGTTGTATTGGGACTGTTTTGGTGTAAGATATTCATTGTTATGAAGCTGTCGTCTTTTTAGTGTCGAATTGAGGTCTGGTTTAACTATTTGGGAGTTTGTCTTCTGGATATCGAGTCTATGGGTCATATTCTGGGTTATTGGAGTTGTAGCATTTGCTATGGATTTTTGTACCTGGTTGGTTTAATTCTGTGTTTTGGTGTTTACGTGTTATGTCCAACATTGCAAGATGTAAATCAGGTAGCGCATCTGCTCTCTTTCTTACTTCTTTGTTTATTGGATACTTGATCACATGCCAACACAATCTAAGTCTACGAGGAACATGTGATTGTCTTTGGAAGCTTTGAAGAAATGTTTGCTTTGTAATCTCTGAGACCAGTTGGTACTGTGTCTTTAGGTAACTGCAGTACAATTTGGGTCTCAAGTCCTTATGTCAAATATTGGATGGAAGATAGGTCGTCATGTTACTCTACAGTCTAGTTCAGTACTCTTTACGCCGAGCTACTTTCGGCATGTTAATTCTCGAGCTTTGTAATATGGTAGGGGTTGTGAAGCGACCTAAACTCCCTGATCAGCCTAGACCAAACGAGAAGGCGGATTGTTTGAGAACACAGCACATCTGAACGTAAAACGGTAGAACTTTCTACTGTTATTACAACAATTTACATCAGAGTACAAGAATACCAGAGTTCGGAAAAATAAATACATAGTGGAAATACAATAATCAGGGAATAAAATACATTACATAGCAGTGAAAATGTCATACAAATACAATGTAAATACAATGCAATGGAAAAACATCAACAAACACAGTTGAAGACAATACACAGATACAAAGCTTTCCAAATACAGCTCCAGCTATAAACCAGGATCCTGTTAAATAGAAATCTGCAAAACTTAAACTACTAGCTGCCATTGTGTGGAAAATATGGGCACCCAGAGTTTAGGTGAAAACAATAAATTCCAGGTCAGTCATGGGACTGGTGTGAGAAGTTAAAATAGTTATAAAACTTTACTTTAAAATATGGTAAATCACGGGACCACGCCGTATGTCACGAAACGAGTTTACTCCAATGAATACCTTGAAATAAAACAATTGATAAACAACGCAATGCTTTATGAAAAATGAAGCTATTATAAGACTTAGGTCCCATCACACAATGCAACATAGGACGGAGGATAGAGTTTTACCTTATAATAGCCAAACATGTTAGGTACGTCTTAAAACAAATATTTTTGATATTATTATAAGTGCATAGTGTATAAGACAACTTCAAATATAAATGTATCAATTCTAGACGGCATAGGTTACATATATTATGTCCCCATATAGGTTTATAATTAAAATCGTAAAAGTCGTGTATTGGAAATGAGATTCCATTTATGAGTCAAGGCAAGGTGTGACGACCGCCCTCAACTCCTGCACTTAACAAGGGAAATAATGCACTGAAGGATGTGCCAGGTAGCTGCGGACGATCATTAGGGTAAGATAACACAAGAGGAACTTGTCGTATAACTCACAACGCAAGGATAAAGTGTAATAGAACATATATTACAGGTATTAACAGTGAACCATATTTGAGCAGAAACTTAAGCTTTCATATCATACAAAAAGAATATCAATACATCTTTGGATTACAACATAAGAATCTGTACAAAGATGCCTTAATACAATCACTTAGAGAATCATACAACCAAATGCAACAATGAAAACAACAACAAGTTATGTATAGTAGGAAACTGATACGTAAGCCTCTTGCTCGTCATCGATCTACAACATCGTCCACTAAGGTCTGCTACCTGTGACCTGCTACTCAGTCTGTCCATCCACATCAGGATGAACAACCTAAGGTAATGATAGGAAACCTAAAACCTTGAGTCAGACAACAGTTTTAATGAGCGATAAAACAACTATCTAACATCATCAATAAATTATATGAGAATAAGCAGATTAATCAACTAATCTACCATCACCAACAGAGAAGAACCAAAACTCATCATCCCCACATCCGACAGTGATAGCCTTTACAAACACCCAAGTAGAAACAAACAATACCTTCATGGCAACAAGTTATCAAGTGTAGACCATCCTAATCAATATTGACATCACCCCAGCACAAGCCCCAAAGGCCTAAACCAACATCAGACAAGCACCCAAGAGATATCTCATTCGAGATCGAATAATCTACACAAGATGATACAAGAAAATCAATCATCATCCACGACTCTGGCTATCACTGCCAATCCTGCTTTGAAACCATAATTAATCGTGTGATGGTTACGACACGCCATATGGCAAGGGTTAATGGTAAACCCCGGTTCTAGCAAAAACTCCATATGCCTTTCATCAATATGTATCTAGGCCTTTCATTGATGCCCAAGGCACTCGACCGTTCAACCGGTCTTTTAGGCGTGCCTATTATACCATTGCTTTGAGTCCACTAGAACCTACGACAACGATAATTCCTCTGCCTTCGATAACTCTAGTCGTCATCACCGACGACTATCCTTAGCTCAAGCATCTTCTCGAGCGACCATTATCAACAACTCAAAATCTTTGAGTTATCTTCACATTTGTTGCATTTCATCGATCAGCGAACACATCACAACAATTTTAACTCAAATCGAAGCTACATTCCTTATCGAACCAAAATAACGTCAATATTTGGTTTTCATTAGTCAGGTCTTTCTTCCTGTTCAACAGTCAGGTCGTCCAACGACCTAACTACGCCCAACTTATTTGGCCACCACACGAATGACCCAGCTTCCTCCTTATCCAACGACCTGACCTATCAGGTTCCCAACAACCCAACTAAGCAACAAGCTAACAACGTCGCATCAATTTGGAGACACGATCTAACATCCCTCGACATGGAGCCAATGACCTGACTCCCACATCACACAGGACGACCCGCCTTGCACTAGAGTAAACCGACCTGAAGCCAACGACCCGAAGCCCTTCAAATCTCCAACAACCTAACTTCCATGACCTAACTTCGGACGATGCGACTTTTCCAAGCATCAATACACCACCGATCCACCCAATTATTCTTCGTCACATCACCACCGACCTAACTATCCAAGACCCGACTCCGCCACAACCCATCCGTATCTTGGAGCACATGACACGACCTAAGCCTCCATCGACCTAAGCACCAATGACCCATCACGTCTTGGAGCACAAGACAAACCACCGCAACCTAGTACCACCAACGACCTAAGCTTCATACCACATCACCGCCGACCCGATCTAACTCCTAATGACCCATCATCCAAATCGATCAATTCAACCATCAACACTTCATAAAATCATCAAACAACACTTGAACAACAATGATTCATCATGCAACTATAACGAACTGGCTTTTTAACAACTCCAAGTCGGTAATTAAACCAACTCGAACCGTTCAAAATGTCAGATCGTTAGTGCTTATATGGTTGAAATACAAATCATCACAGAATCACAGCCATAGAACATAGAGTATCTCACAGTGGAAGTAAAAATTTATACAATACCACAAATTCTTTAAATTTTACATGATATTAGAGTACAAAATAAAAATGGATACAGCGGAAGAATAAGTATAGAATCATACTATTTTTCAATAATGAGCAGATAGGGCATAACCGAGTATGACATGGTAGATGAACGGCTGGATCTCCAACAAATCTCAAGCTCTAACAGATATCTACAAGCTGAAATCCTTGGTCTAGCCCGAGTATTTGCAAGAATAAAACAAACAAAGTACTCGAGTCAGGACTAACATTCTCATATAAGTGAATTAAATCAAATGAAGTGTTAACTGAAATATACAATAACTTAAAGGATGTTTGGGATTTCCATCCTCTAAGGACTCGTAGAAATAATGAACATAAAATAGTACGCTATTATTGTAATGTCTATCCAGTAAAGTAAATATACTGAAAATAGCGTAAGTGGGATTACCATATTACCCTTACGCAGTTTATAGGCATCACGGTCTATATAGTACCGTAAATTCACCGCACTGGTGTTATCAGAGGGCACTCCATAGAAAGAAATACTAAATCAAAATCATACGGGGCTCGTATGGGATAAATATGACAAGGCACACTAGGCAATGCCCAAGGTAGGATTCTACCAGTTGCGCTCCCGGACCGGTGGTAACGCATAGCAGCCACTACCGCCCACCTTGGAACACACTCCCAAATCAAAAAGGGTGCACCCAAATCAATCACAACAGTAATAGAGATGGTATCGAAGAAGCGTGTCCGATATGAGGTGCGACCTCAATTAGTCACTGTATAGCTCCTGTTTTAGTCATTTTAATTATGACCCGAAAGTCAAGGCCATTTCATTATCGTATACCATCTTCGATCCAGTGGTCGCTTCCAAGCCATCTTGTTGTCGTTCCGATACTCCATCACGTACACAGTTGTTAAAGTGGTATCGGCACTGACAGAGAGTATGCCACTTACCAACTTCGGTCTCTTTAACAACAGACGCTTACTTTTTCTCACACCGTGGTCATTTGATTTGAAATCATATTTCAAATATCACAAATTTCTTTATTTCAAGTCTTGCCCCAAAATCAATTACACAAATCATTCGTCATTGGTTCGATTAAGATTATATAACCAATATTCATCATTCTTTCCCAAATTCCATGAAATATGGTTATTACTTGAAAATCCTATACTTTATCCTTTGGATTCACTAGACTGGATTGCATATAAATTTATTTCGGATTATAAAATAGATTTGGAAAGGTTAAGCTTGAAAATAGCCTATGTATACTGAAAATAATGTATATATATAGTTGGAAAGGTATATGTATAGTAAATTGAAAGTAATTTATAAATATACATAGTTGGAAAATATATGTAGATTAAACTGAAAGTAATATTCAAACATATATATATACAATTGAAAGAGTATTATCAAATTCCTATAGTTAGAGAAATCAAAACATTTTTATGGAAAGATATTTATAGAATCAAGAAATGTAGAAAATGGCCTTTATGAAATTCTAGTTTTATTCAAATAATATTAATCCAATCCAATCCAAATCCACGTATCAAAATTTCTTTTTCCATTAAAATTTCACATTTAAATCAAGTTCCCTTTATTTGGTTCAAATTCAACACTTCATGGTTAAAACAATTTTCAAATCAATGTTACCTTGGATTCGACATATCCATTTTATAAAATAAATTCCCAATGCTCCTTTATCGTCGGCTCTAAATCAAAATGTGATTTGTTAAGTTCTAGCTTGTTAACAGCTCGAATTCACCATGACTTAATTAACCATATTCTTTTTATACTTAATTTCATTTTTGATAGAATCCTTCTTGTATTTACATGGCAAAAAATTCCTTCACAAATCGTGAGTCAAAATAAGCTTTGGGAAACATTTATCAAATAAAGGATTTATAATTTAAACTTAAGTATTAACTTGCATAAATACCACTTTAAACTTATTTAGATATACATTGGAATTCTTGAAATTATCAAGTAAATATTTGAACAAGATTAACTAAAACTTTTCCTTACGTTATACAGAATTCCATTTAAAAATTTCTACTTATAACATCGATGACATATTTAAAATATTTTATTTTATTGACCACGGTGTTCGTATATAAAATTTTCTAACCTATGGTCAAGTGATACGGATATTTATCATTTCAATCTGATCTTTAAAATATTTGAATCCCGGGTATGTATCATTTCAACGCGCATCCCAAATTGATCTGAATACATAAGGGGTTCGGGTATATATCATTTCAACCCGTAATGATTTCTAATCAAAAAGGGACTTGCATGGTGAACAAAAATATAAACATATCATATCATGTCAAGCATACAACCATAGTGTCATATGAAATAACAGTGTGTGTCTCACGTGCACAACCACGAAGCAAACAAATCTAGAGCAACCTAACATTTCATTCAACATTTCAATCTTTAATTCACTTCATAAATATATTAGTCTGTGAGTGATGAAAACTCACCTGTTGAGGCTTGAAGATGAAAGCAAAGTAGACATTTAAATTTGAGCACGAAGCTACACGATGAATGGTACATGAATAGAAGGCGCATGAATCCCATTTTAACTTGACCCTAGACTGCTACAATTCCTAACAAAATTTTCTAAGTTTATGAATTACCAGCAAGTTGGAGAATGAACCCGGAACCAAAACTCTTGATGCTCTTAAACCATAGCATTACAGCACATTCTCAGGCATTTTCCCAAACATGTAGTGGGCTTTGTATCAACCTGGACGTGCTGAGCTATAAGTGGAGTTCGAAGGAGACTTTAAGTGGCTACTCAACAGTGCCAAGTCGGACTGCGTCAGGAAAAGATAGTGTCATCGGTAAAGTGGAGAAAGGCGTGTCCACAGTTTCGGTGGAGTTCTATGAGAAGTAAATCGAGTGGTAAGGTAGTCGCGGATCTGAGATGGCATGGGGATCGAGTGTAGTGTCGAAGGAGAAGGGGTACCCGGAATGGCCAGCAAGGTGCCAGTGGTCGGAGCGTTGTCTGATGGTTGACGGTGTCAGGTTTTGGGTCTGCGAGGAGCGTTGGTTTACTGACCTAATTTGGAGATGAGGTCTCGATCCATGGTTCTGAAGAGGCCAACCACGGGTGGATTGTCAGAGGACATGCGTGACTTCGCAAGCGGTGGTCTGAGATCCTCAAGCGGCGGTGGAGGACGGAATCGCGCAACTTCAGAAGTGAAGACCGGTTTGTGGGTGAAGCCGTTGGTTTGAGGAAAGGAGAGACATCATTCGATTTTGGAAAAATCGAATTTGGATTTGGTTGAGATGGGTTATTCAGCAATTATAAGAGTAGAAAATGGGATAGGTTTTGTTTTGTGGTGTTCCTCTCCTTTTTAACTGGAAACGAGAGGAGGAATGAAATGCAAAGATTAGACTTTTTTCTTCTGAATTGTAAACAACTGATTTAAAAGAAGAAGAAAGGGGGAAGAGTGCAGGAAGTCACGAACACGTGGTATGATTCCTCTACACCAGAAGATTTCAAAATCTCAGCTTACTGTATCGAAATCTTTGTAATTGACAGAGAACGATTTGAAAAATCTTGTACTGTGCTTTTCGAAATCTTTGCATCTGACAAAGGAAGATATCACTATCTCTGGGCACTATTTAAAAATCTTTGAAGGTGACAGAGCCATATTTTTAGCTACTGCCATATCCTTAACAAGACAATTTTAGATTTGGTTGGATTTAACCGTAAGGCTGAACAAAAAACCAAGTGGAACGAACATTACTCATGAACGGTATATAGTGTTACTGCTAAAATGAACAACGTTACTATTTGTTTTAAACACATTATCTCACTATCTAACGCAAACGTCATATGTTCCGTAACTTGTTTTTTGTTTTAGTTGTTTGGATTTCAACTACAAACTTGAAATAAAACTTATATTTAGCAATGAATTGTCAGCTAATCTTAAAATAATTAGTCTATAAATTCGTCTTATTTCAAAAGAATTTCCAAGTATTAAATTTACAAAGAAATTGGATTTCTTTCTCAACTAAGCTACAATATTTACATTCCAATATTAAACTTTAATTATCACAAAGTTACATTTCTGTTATTCCAATACTTAAAGTTGGTTAAAATGTCAATAACGCGCCAAATAGTCATGTAAAAATTTAAATTTACAAAAGAAATCCATTTCAGAAGTAAGTTCAACTTTCGTCCAAAATAAATAAAAGTCTGAACTTCATGTTGAGATCCCAATATATATATTTATTTCAATGATAAATTCTAAATTTAATTTATATTTAAAATGTTAAAATTACCTGTTCGTTACAGCCTCCCCCACTTAGCGCTTTTTGTCCTCGAAAAGGAAATGTCGTATGAATTTAAGTTGACACATGTAACATTACAAGTACTTTACTTAGTTTAAAACTTGTTAGGGAGAAAATAAGTTATAGATTTTTAAAACTCAAATTTTTTTCTAACACCCGGAATTTACGGAAAATCTCGGCAACACCTCCTTTGTACGGCTTGCCCGGAAAATTTACAATTTCAATATACATCTCATTCACACGATGAGACATCCCGATATAAGGGAAACAGAAGAAAAACAACCCAAAAGCGATATGTAAACTGAGTTAGTACCTTATTCAGCGTTTTAAAGCGTATTTGCTTATTTTTATTTGCATTTTGGCACAAAAGCGAGCTCCATAGCGAAGCGCGCCATTTGTACCTACTAAAAATCTCAATAATGGAATTAGAGTCATGGTATTGTAGAAAAATAGATTTGCATAAAACTAAATGGCACGTAGCATAAATAAGCATGTATGCAACAAAATATGTGAAGCTTGATGTACGTAGTAGTATGTAATTTATGTCATAACCAAAACAATGTTCTTTTGACAAAAAGCAAAGGAAACAAAGTAATGTACACAATTTACATGCAAATTGTGACGATCCCAAAACCCCGTGACACGGTGTTAAGGATAATCATTGGAATATAACACATTAATCATCAATAGCAGATCACATATATTAGCATAAACAGAAAATAGAATAATTTACACACATATGACAGCGGAATCATATAGATATCATCACATCAGAGAAGCACGGTACAGGATACAACTTAGTGCATAATGATACATAATCAGTCACCATCGCCTGAGGCGAAATCATACATAAAGAGTACACAAAATAAAGATCAGTCTACATCGCCAATGGCGGAATCATAATATAGATACAATAATGGCGGAGAAAATCCAAGTCAGCACGGTGTAGTCAAGCCTCGCCATGAGCCAAAAGGTGCGTCAGAAACCTGTAACTAGGCTGCCCGTGTGAAAATGAGGGCACCCGAGTTTGCAAGGTGAAATAAACTACGAGTCAGTCATGGGACTGGTACGAGAAATCTACTTAACTTATTAACAACAATAATAAGGCAATTCAAAGGACCACGCCACTTTCGTGGAATGGGTTTACTCCAATGAGTGCTAGTGCATGAAATAAAATAAATGATTAAATCATCGCAATGCTTTTTATAAAATGAAGCCATTATAAGACTCAGGTCCCATCACACAATGCAACGCAAGCCGGAGGATAGAGTTTTTACCTTATAATGGCCAAAAATGCTTCATACGAATAAAACAAAAGTGTTTGATATTATTACTAGTGCATATATGTTTCAAAAGAGATTTCAATCATAAATATCAATCTTAGGCAGCATAGCTACCATCTACTATGTCGCCATACTAGTAATACAATCACGTCCGCATATTTCGTATTGGAAATTGGGTTCCTTCATGAGTCGAGGCAAGGGGCAAGCTCCTCTCCGTTCGAGACACTCTAGCAAATGTCGCAGGACCCCACTATGATCCTTGGAATCGGCTGGGCCGGTCCTCTCTTACTTTTGAGGATTGGCAATTCCTGAACACACGTTTCCCGGTCCTTACAGACCTATAATCGAGGCGCCTCGCATTCCAACAACCACACAGGTGAAAAGTATATATAATGTCAGGGCTGGTAGGTCACTGACACCACCTTAGCTAGAAAGAAACGTCGTGCTCTCCCAGCGGTTCGTCTCCCGTTTTTGACTCATACCGGGGTGTGAGGCTCGCGAATTCACGTTATACACAAAGCTACGTCACACAGACCATGCTTTGATCATCAACCACAAGACTTTGCTTTGCAACAGAAGCCTTGATCATATGCCACTTAGGCGTGCCACACAGGCAATCCATTCCATGCGACTGATTTCTATCAATACATAACCTTTGAGCTCGTACGTCTCAGAGAAGGGCGTCAAGCAAGAGAATAAATTCTCCGCCGCCAAACAGATATATATTTAACAGAGATCAATCAACACAGAACAAAATCCAATGTCAGACACACAGTCCATTTACAAGTCCGTTCTGGGTCTGAACGAAACCAGAGGCACCAATTCCTCGCATATCCGTACAATCAACAGTATGTTTGGACGGCTACTACTTCAATTCCTTCACGGTAGCTACTCCAATCACGAGCATCAGTAGCGCCCATCCATCCAATGTGAAGATCGTCGGTCTTCAACCGTCTTCGACTCTTCGACTTCTCAACGTCGATCAATTATTTGAAATGAGATGAACTCGGCCTTTTCAAATAATCCACTTATATTTAGATTTTCAAATCAATTTATCACATGGTTGGACTATTCAACATTCACATTTCAGTTCTTTAGTTATAATTGTCATGTTAAATACATTCAACCATCACATATCAAGCAAACACAACGAAATGGGATAATTTCCACTCTATATTGTCTATAGTATTTTATAACGATATATTGCCATTTTTATTTATTTTAAAACGGCCATATTTAATTACACGACGTTTCAGGTCGTGTCGATGCACTGACGCTGCTTTTCACTAATTTTGTTTTACACATATCTGAAAATCTAACCGTTGGATCTTCACAAATTTTATATCATTAGGAAGGTCATTTCAAAACGAATCCAACGGTTTCAGTTTTGGGAAAATCCGACGGTCGGATCTTCCACACTAGCCATTTGAAGTTACGATTTCAATTTACGAATTGCAGCGTCGTTATTCGATTTAATTTAATTATATTTATATATATACATAAATATAATCGTTTCTGGCGCAGTTTTTCTTCAGATTTGAATTAAACATTCCAGACAATCCAACCGTCGGATCTTCACAGATTTGGTGCCGTTGGAAAGATATTTCCAAGGCGAACCCAACGGTTGCGGTTTCGGGAAAATCCAATGGTCGGATTTCCCGCACTAGTCGTTTGAAATCACGGTTTCAAAACACGAACTACACGGCGATGTTTCGTTTTAATTTTATTTATATTTATATATTTATATAAATATAGTTCATTCAAAAATTCCTATATCGTTTTCACTTCAATTATTTCACTAACGCCTTTAAATTTTGGAAAATTTCGCCATAACCTCCTTTGTACGGGAGGGGCTGGGAAAATTCCCAAATAGCCACACGGGTGTCTCATGTCAAAAAGAAAAAGAAAAAGCCAAGCGGCTTGCCAACAGGCTCATAAAATCATCACCCAAACAAAACAGTAAATGTGTACCTATTTGTCGGGCACAAAATTTTATTCCTCTTCTCTAGCCCCTTTGCTATAACATGTTCAATAAATATGCATGTACATATATAAATTTTTATCACTTATCATTTTCCATTCAACTTCATATTTGATTTACTTTGGTTTAAAAACACCATTCATTCTAATGTTGCATGCATAGGCTAAAATCATATCATTAGCTAATTAATGTATATTTCAACTCATGCACATTTATTTGAACAGGTGGCTATTTTTAACACTTCACATTTCAAAGATGATAATTTTGGCAAACTAAAATAGATTTCAACACATGACTATTTTATTTAGTTCCTATGCATGTTAAAAATAATATTTCTTCACCAATATTTATTTCAACGTACGCATATCTCTAGCATATCACATATATGATAAAAATGATATTTTTATCATTTAAAATATTCATTTGACAAATGGATGTTTTCAACACTTCATAGTTTCAGTAATGATGTAATTTTTATTGTTCGATCTTTTTATTCAACACATGAACTTTTCCACTACACACACTTCTCAACACATGAGCATTTCCACACATGGATATTTTATTTATGTTGTTCATATTAGAAAGATGGAATTTTTATTGTTGAAACTATTTATATATAAGGCGAATATTTTTCATACTTCATATATATTATAAAAACGTGATTTTTATTGTTTATACACTTCATTCATTCACAAATGAATTTAATTTTCACACATCACTTTTCAACACATGAACATTTTCAAACATGGATATTTTTCAACACATGACTTTAATTTCAATGCATGAAGATAATTTCAACATATGAAAATAATTCTAACACATAAAGATTATTCAAAATTTCGGCAGCATAACGGCAGGGTAGTTAAAACCGGCACCGTCCCTAGTACGGCTCCTCGCTCTACCTTAAAACCTCGCGGTTTTTGACAATGGGGATTCATGCATCTAATTCGCATGCAGGTGGCATGTTTTATTTTTATTTCCACAAATATTTCCAATTCATTTCAATCACCAATGGGTATTTTTCAACCACAACCAATCAATATCAACCACAAACAATTATTCTACCATTCGTATTTTTCATCCAATATTTCACACCAATTCACAAAAATAAATATCGTCCATGGTTTGTGGATGAGGGGAGTATATACATATATATATATATGTGTATATATATATATATATTTAATATAATTGCTATATTTCACTTGCATTTCAACACATATATCAATTATTCTATGCATGTATAATTCATACTTCGCTTATATAGCTTACACTACGCATGTACATGAGGTATACAACACGTGTGTAATTTATATTTCGCTAATATAATTTATACACGACATTTTCCATTCAAATTTATTTAATTTAGATTTCTCACATTGGTTTTCGGAGTGCTAAAAATCGTAGTTGACTCAGAAAAATCCGCGGCTTCTTCTATGTGGTAGAGAGCTTCCTTGCGGTCCCGATGTTTCCTGTTTCATCGAATTTCGTCAACACACTAAAAAGATATGATTTTTCAAAGTGCAAATATAAAAAAGAACTCACCTTTCACGATGGTTCAAAACTAGGTTTGCGGTTTTCGCGAGAACCGAGGCACGAGGGGATGATCGGCGGGTTGGACGTGGAAGAGGGAGGAGAGGGCTATCGGTCGATGGTGGTTTGAGGGGGTACAGTGGCCGGGATCGTCGGCGGCGGCGCCAGGAAGTGGCGGGCTTTCTGGCCTCGATTCAGGCGGAGGAGGGGTCGGTCGGGGTCGTGGTGGGGTCGGATTTGAAGAGGAGGCGGAGACGAAGCGAGGGGTGGCGGCGTCTGGAAGTGTCGGAGGCGAACGGAAAATGGCCTGGAAGGTTGGAACGACGGTGATCGTCGATATCGGGGGAGGGGGGTCGGGGTTTTTTTGTGATTTTATTTTTATTTTTAATGAATGGAGAAATATGATTGGTCGATGGTTTTATTATATTTTTAAATAGTGTTTTCTCCAACGAACTCCTTTTCAAACCCAACGACTGTCGCCCCTAGCTAAATACCCCCATCCCGAACACAATGGGATAGGTTTTGTTTGCCAATTCGACTGTTACAGTCAGTTATTTCTCAAATTAAAGTATAAAACATTTAATTTTTAACTTTGAACATACATTTCAATTTGCCAGGGCCACAAACTGATTCGAAAAATTCCAGAAAAATAAATTTAGCTATGTTTTGACGCTACGGTCCCAACAAAACTAGTTTCGTCGAATTCTGAGATCGTTTGAAAAATAGCCATTTTCAGGTCGATCCAATTTAACAGAAATTGACCAAACACATTTTCTTTTGCCATGCTCACATACTAGCTTCAAAAATTATGAAATTTGAAACCTAGCAATAATTTGACATCCCGGACCCAACAAAAGTGGTTTCGTCAAATTCCGAGGTCGTATGCAAAATATCAATTTTCCAGGGCTATATATTCTATATAGCGACCATTCTGAAAATTCATTCGGTCATAACTTTTGATTCCCGTTATGAAATTTCGATTTTTTAGATTCGTTAGAAAGGTATTGATAAACAGATTTAAATATTTTTGGTTTCGCTAAAATCCGTTATATTCTCCACCCTGCACAGTCAGTCAAAGTTTGAATTCAAATTTTCAAACTGACTCACTATTTCTAATTCACTATTTTATTGAAATATTCTATTTCAATTGTTCAAATTCCTTTGAAATCACCAATTTAAAATTTTTAAATTGGCTCGTATTTTCCAGGTTATTACAATCTCCCCCACTTAAAACTTTTCGTCCTCGAAAAGGAAACAACAATAAAGTAGGAAACAAAATGTAAACACAAAGTATTATAAAGGTACCTTGCACCGGAGTTAGTCAGAGATGTCCACTCTGAATTTGGGGTAAGCTTGCTTAATGCTTTCCTCAGTCTCCCAAGTACGGTCTCTAGGATCACTACTCCACTGCACTTTAACTTAATGAACCTTTTTGCTTCTTAGTTCTCTAGTTTCTTTGCCAACAATCTTTAATGGCTCTCTTCTGAGTGCTAATTCTGGAGTTATGTCTATATCCTGTTGCGCTGCTTCTTCTACAACAAGATCTGGATCATGCACATGTATTCTAAGTTGAGATATGTGAAATACATCATGCACTCCAGGCAACCAATCTGGTAATTGAACCCTATAAGCAAGAGTTCCAATTCGTTCGAGTATAGTAAAGGGACCAATAAATCTCGGTGCCAACTTCCCAGTTTTGCTAAATCTGATTACTCCTCTCATCAGAGAAACCTTCAAATAAACATGATCACCAACAATAAATGTCAAATCTCTTCTTCTAGAATCTGCATAACTTTTCTGTCGGCTTTGGGCGGTTCTCAATCCCTTTTTGATGAAGTCGACTTTATCAGATGCTTCTCTAATCATATCGGGCCCTAACACAAGTCTATTGCCAGGTTCTACCCAACATGCTGGAGATCTGCACGGTCTGCCATATAATGCTTCAAATGGCGACATTCCCAAACTTGCTTGATAGCTATTGTTATATGAGAATTCTGCCAAATGCAAGTGATCTTCCCATGACCCACCAAAATCAATTATACAAGCCCGTAGTAAATCTTCTAGAATTCTATTCACCCGCTCAGTTTGGCCATATGTTTGAGGGTGATAAGCGGTGCTCATATTCAGTTTCGTTCCCAATTCTGTCTGGAAAGCCTCCCAGAATTTGCTAGTAAATATCGGGTCTCTATTACTGACTATGCTGATGGGAATTCCATGCAGCTTAACAATTTCTTTAAAATATATCTGTGCTAGACTTTGAGCGGTTCTATTGGATCTGACAGGTATAAAATGGGCAGTCTTCGTGAAGCGATCTACGATTACCCAAATGTTGTCATTACCTTTCCTGGTTCGCGGCAAACCATCTATGAAATCCATGGAAATCTGTTCCCATTTCCAACTTGGGACTTCCAACGGTTGCAACAATCCAGCTAGCTTCTGTTGGTCGCTCTTGACCAATTGACAAGTAGGGCATCTGCTAACATACAAAGAAATATCCCTTTTCATTGCCTTCCACCAGAAAGTGAGTTTGATATCGTTGTACATTTTACTCACCCCAGGATGGATGCAAAATTTGGATTTATGGCATTCGTCTAGCACTTCTCTTCGAAGGTCTGGAATATTTGGGATGTAAATCCTATTATTTAACCTGAGAACCCCTTTATTGTCAATGCGGAAACTTGTGGTTTCCCCTTCCTTGACCCTTTGACTGATTCTTTGAATGAATTCATCGTCTTTTTGAGGGGCTAAAATCTTGTCAATCAATCCAGGCGTAATTATAAGATTGGCAATGATTGCGGTTTTCCTACTAAGCGCATCCGCTACAACGTTAGCCTTCCCCGGCGTATATAGGATATCAAGATCATACGCTGCAAGAAATTCTAGCCAACGCTGATGTCTCAAATTCAGATCTTTCTAGGTATATAAATACTTCAATGAGTGATGATCTGTGTACAGTATAAACTTCTCGCCCAATAAATAATGCCTCCAGATTTTCAAAGCAAAAACGATGGCTAGCAACTCAAGATCATGAGTCACATAATTCTTCTCATGTGGTTTCAGTTGGCGACTTGCATAAGCGACTACTTGGCCTCTTTGCATTAACACTGCACCAAGACCTCTAATAGAAGCATCTGTCCAAACCGTTAAATCCTGATTGCCATCAATAATGGTTAACACTGGAGCAGTGGTCAGTTTCGATTTCAATTCCTGGAAAGCTTCTTCACAGTCAGAAGTCCACTTCAACTTCTCATGTTTCTTCGTGAGCTTCGTTAACGGACCAGATATCTTCGAAAAATCCTTAACGAACTTTCGATAAAAACTAGTCAACCCCATAAAACTTCTAACTTCTGTGGGAGTAGCAGGTTGTTTCCAGTCATGAATCGCTGTTATTTTGCTTGAGTCAACAGAAATCCCTTTCTCTGACACGACATGGCCAAGAAATTTCACTTCTTCTTGCCAGAAGACACATTTAGAGAATTTGGCTTTGAAGACGTTCTTTCTTAGAATCTCCAATACTTGTTCTAAGTGTTTTTCATGCTTGGGTTTTGATTTGGAGTAGATTAAAATATCATCGATGAATACGAGGACAAATTTATTCAGAACTCCCCTGAACACTCTATTCATTAGATCGACAAAGTATGCTGGAGCGTTGCATAGGCCAAACGGCATTACTAACCATTCATAAAATATGTCTGGACCTCTGAAAGCTGTCAAAGGAACACACTCTTCTGCTATTCTCAATTGGTGAAAACCTGTAGCTAGGTCCATTCGGGAAAATACTTTCGCCCCATTCAATTGGTCTAGCAAATCATCGATTCGGGGTAATGGATATTTATTTTTGAGCATCTGTTTGTTGAGGTCTCGGTAATCAACGCATAATCGAAGAGTACTGTCTGACTTTGGGACAAACACAACAGCTGCACCCCAACTAGAAAAACTAGGTCTGATTAGATCCTTCCACAACAGTTGATGAGTTTGATCGCCTAATTCTTCTTTTTCCTTCGGAGTCATTCTGCGAATTGGATGTACCACTGGTCTGGCATTGGGAATTAGATCGATTCGGAATTCTATTTCTCTTTGCGGAGGTAAGTTTTCAACTTCTTCAAACACATCCGCATAGTTTCTAACAATCGGAATCTTTTCTATGGAAGTGGGGATAATTTCTAATGTTGACCAAAATTCTTCTCTATTTGGATTCGAACCATGACAGGGTACCGTAATATATCCAAGCTTCGTTCGAATTTTAACGATTCTTTCTGCACAATTCACTTCGGCTTCGTATTCGTATTTCGTTAACCAATCCAGCCCGAGAATGATATCGAATTCGGGAAAGTCCATGATGATTAAATCAAAGGGAAACTTGTATCGAGAAAAAGAAGTGGGTACTTTACAATATGAACTGAGAATGAGAGATCCTCCTATCGGATTATGTACTTCAACTGATTCTTTAAGCTTTCGCTGTTTTAACTTTAATTTGTGCACTGTGTTACTAGCAATAAAACTACGCGACGCACCTGTGTCAAACAATACAGAGACAGGAATATTTTTAATTGTAAGGATACCTTCCAAAACATGAGGTTTACCTGCTCCGTCGGAAGCAACTGGTGGGCTCGACCCGTCATACACGTGAGCTACTGTAGCTTTCTTCAGCAAAGGACAGTCTTTGACTAGATGATCGGTCTTGCGGCAATTAAAGCAGGAGCGAGGGTTTTGAGAACCCTGGCTTGAACCTTGTGAATTTGTCTTCTGCCTCTTCGGGGCTGTGCACACATTAGAGTAGTGCCCCGCTTTGCCACAGTTAAAGCAATTTCCTCTCGGTGGCTTGCCAGTCTGAGGGTTTGAAGATGCTGCTTGGCTTGACTCAGCTTGATTCGTGGCAGGCTTGCGTTTGTTCCCGGCTTGGCTTCTAGCGCGATCCTGCTCCAGATGCCTATGGTCAAGGTCTTCGTAGTTGCATGTCATTTCCACCAGTTCGTTGAATTCTAGCTTGACATGGGCCATGGCTCTATCATGATACTGTCGCCTTAGCCCCAGGATAAACCTCTTATTTTGGACTTTGCAGTGGCGACGAGCTCCGGAGCACAGGGCGACAACAGTGTAAATTTATTTAGATAATCCTGCACGGAAAGATCCCCCTGCTGGAGGTTGGCGAAGTCATCATGCATTCTTTCCAGTGCTTGTTTCGGGACATACTTCTCCTTGAAGAGTTCTTTGAATCCATCCCATGTTCTTCCAGCTTCTCTATTCCCGGCGGTGAGGGATTCCCACCATAGTTCATCTTGTTCCTACATGAGCCAGGCGCCCATAATAGCTTTATCTTCGTCCCCAAGCCTTAGGCCTTCAAGAATTTTCTCGCATGTTTTGAGCCATGCAAGGGCCTCTATTATTGTGCCAGTTCCTGAGAAGGTCTTGCCTCCTATGTTTTTGTATCTCTTGGCTACACGGTCCAACTCGAAGTATTGAGCGGCCGGAGGTTGTATCAAAGGTCCTTCTTCAACTGGGGCTTCTCCCCTTCCTCGGCCTCGGCCGGCACGGCCTCCTCTAGCGGCGGCTGCTCTGGTAGCCATTTTTAAAATTCTGTATAAGCAAGAAAAGAGTCAGCTAACAGAAATGATAGTTTATTGCATAGTTAAGCAGAAAATTTACGGAAAGATAACGATGGACTGATCAAATGTTTTTGCTATTCTACTCGGCTCATTCTAGGACTTTACTAGTCCCATCTCTAATAAGCGACTCGCCTTAGAATGCTACTGATTCTATTTTGACGAAGTGTTTAATGTGTTAGACTCCAGAACTAAGGTTAACCAAAGCTCTGATACCAGCTGCGACGATCCCAAAACCCCGTGACACGGTGTTAAGGATAATCATTGGAATATAACACATTAATCATCATTAGCAGATCACATATATTAGCATAAATAGAAAATAGAATAATTTACACACATATGACAGCGGAATCATGTAGATATCATCACATCAGAGAAGCACGGTACAGGATACAACTTAGTGCATAATGATACATAATCAGTCACCATCGCCTGAGGCGGAATCATACATAAAGAGTACACAAAATAAAGATCAGTCTACATCGCCAATGGCGGAATCATAATATAGATACAATAACGGCGGAGAAAATCCAAGTCCACACGGTGTAGTCAAGCCTCGCCATAAGCCAAAAGGTGCGTCAGAAACCTGTAACTAGGCTGCCCGTGTGAAAATGAGGGCACCCGAGTTTGCAAGGTGAAACAAACTACGAGTCAGTCATGGGACTGGTATGAGAAATCTACTTAACTTATTAACAACAATAATAAGGCAAATCAAAGGACCACGCCACTTTCGCGGAACGGGTTTACTCCAATGAGTGCTAGTGCATGAAATAAAATAAATGATTAAATCATCGCAATGCTTTTTATAAAATGAAGCCATTATAAGACTCAGGTCCCATCACACAATGCAACGCAAGCCGGAGGATAGAGTTTTTACCTTATGATGGCCAAAAATGCTTCATACGAATAAAACAAAAGTGTTTGATATTATTACTAGTGCATATATGTTTCAAAAGCGATTTCAATCATAAATATCAATCCTAGGCAGCATAGCTACCATCTACTATGTCGCCATACTAGTAATACAATCACGTCCGCATATTTCATATTGGAAATTGGGTTCCTTCATGAGTCAAGGCAAGGGGCAAGCTCCTCTCCGTTCGAGACACTCTAGCAAATGACCCAGGACCCCACTATGATCCTTGGAATCGGTTGGGCCAGTCCTCTCTTACTTTTGAGGATTGGCAATTCCTGAATACGTTTCCCGGTCCTTACAAACCTATAATCGAGGCACCTCGCATTCCAACAACCACACAGGTGAAAAGTATATATAATGTCAGGGCTGGTAGGTCACTGACACCACCTTAGCTAGAAAGAAACGTCGTGCTCTCCCAGCAGTTCGTCTCCCGTTTTTGACTCTTACCGGGGTGTGAGGCTCGCGAATTCACGTTATACACAAAGCTACGTCACACAGACCATGCTTTGATCATCAACCACAAGACTTTGCTTTGCAACAGAAGCCTTGATCATATGCCACTTAGGCGTGCCACACAGGCAATCCACTCCATGCGACTGATTTCTATCAATACATAACCTCTGAGCTCGTACGTCTCAGAGAAGGGCGTTAAGTAAGAGAATAAATTCTTCGCCGCCAAACAGATATATATTTAACAGAGATCAATCAACACAGAACAAAATCCAATGTCAAACACACGGTCCATTTACAAGTCTGTTCTGGGTCTGAACGAAACCAGAGGCACCAATTCCTCGCATATCCGTACAATCAACAGTATGTTTGGACGGCTACTACTTCAGTTCCTTCACGGTAGCTACTCCAATCACGAGCATCAGTAGCGCCCATCCATCCAATGTGAAGATCGTCGGTCTTCAACCGTCTTCGACTCTTCGACTTCTCAACGTCGATCGATTATTTGAAATGAGATGAACTCGGCCTTTTCAAATAATCCACTTATATTTAGATTTTCAAATCAATTTATCACATGGTTGGACTATTCAACATTCACATTTCAGTTCTTTAGTTATAATTCTCATGTTAAATACATTCAACCATCACATATCAAGCAAACACAACGAAATGGGAAAATTTCCACTCTATATCGTCTATAGTATTTTATAACGATATATCGCCATTTTTATTTATTTTAAAACGGCCATATTTAATTACACGACGTTTCAGGTCATGTCGATGCACTGGCGCTGCTTTTCACTAATTTTGTTTTACACATATCTGAAAATTTAACCGTTGGATCTTCACAAATTTTATATCATTAGGAAGGTCATTTCAAAACGAATCCAACGGTTTCAGTTTTGGGAAAATCCGACGGTCGGATCTTCCTCACTAGCCATTTGAAGTTACGATTTCAATTTACGAACTACATCGTCGTTATTCGATTTAATTTAATTATATTTACATATATATAAATATAATCGTTTCTGGCGTTGTTTTTCTTCAGATTTGAATTAAACATTCCAGACAATCCAACCGTCGGATCTTCACAGATTTGGTGCCGTTGGAAAGATATTTTCAAGGCGAACCCAACGGTTGCGGTTTCGGGAAAATCCAATGGTCGGATTTCCCACACTAGTCGTTTGAAATCACGGTTTCAAAACACGAACTGCACGGCCACGTTTTGTTTTAATTTTATTTATATTTATATATTTATATAAATATAGTTCATTCAAAAATTCCTATATCGTTTTCACTTCAATTATTTCACTAACGCCTTTAAATTTTGGAAAATTTTGCCATAACCTCCTTTGTACGGGAGGGGCTGGGAAAATTCCCAAATAGCCACACGGGCGTCTCATGTCAAAAAGAAAAAGAAAAAGCCAAGCGGCTAGCCAACAGGCTCATAAAATCATCACCCAAACAAAACAGTAAATGTGTACCTATTTGTCGGGCACAAAATTTTATTCCTCTTCTCTAGCTCCTTTGTTATAACATGTTCAATAAATATGCATATACATATATACAATTTTTATCACTTATCATTTTCCATTCAACTTCATATTTGATTTACTTTGGTTTAAAAACACCATTCATTCTAATGTTGCATGCATAGGCTAAAATCATATCATTAGCTAATTAATGTATATTTCAACTCATGCACATTTATTTGAACAAGTGGCTATTTTTAACACTTTACATTTCAAAGATGATAATTTTGGCGAACTAAAATAGATTTCAACACATGACTATTTTATTTAGTTCCTATGCATGTTAAAAATAACATTTCTTCACCAATATTTATTTCAACGTCCGCATATCTCTAGCATATCACATATATGATAAAAATGATATTTTTATCATTTAAAATATTCATTTGACATATGGATGTTTTCAACACTTCATAGTTTCAATAAAGATGTAATGTTTATTGTTCGATCTTTTTATTCAACACATGAATTTTTCCACTACACACACTTCTCAACACATGAGCATTTCCACACATGGATATTTTATTTATGTTGTTCATATTAGAAAGATGGAATTTTTATTGTTGAAACTATTTATATATAAGGCGAATATTTTTCATACTTCATATATATTATATAAAGGTGATTTTTATTGTTTATACACTTCATTCATTCACAAATGAATTTAATTTTCACACATCACTTTTCAACACATGAACATTTTCACACATGGATATTTTTCAACACATGACTTTAATTTCAACGCATGAAGATAATTTCAACATATGAAAATAATTCTAACACATAAAGATTATTCAAAATTTCGGCAGCATAACGGCAGGGTAGTTGAACCCGGCACCGTCCCTAGTACGGCTCCTCGCTCTACCTTAAAACCTCGCGGTTTTTGACAATGGGGATTCATGCATCTAATTCGCACGCAGGCGGCATGTTTTATTTTTATTTCCACAAATATTTCCAATTCATTTCAATCACCAATGGGTATTTTTCAACCACAACCAATCAATATCAACCACAAACAGTTATTCAACCATTCGTATTTTTCATCCAATATTTCACACCAATTCACAACAATAAATATCATCCATGGTTTGTGGACGAGGGGAGTATATACATATATATATATATATATTTAATATAATTGTTATATTTCACTTGCATTTCAACACATATATCAATTATTCTATGCATGTATAATTCATACTTCGCTTATATAGCTTACACTACGCATGTACATGAGGTATACAACACGTGTGTAATTTATATTTCGCTAATATAATTTATACACGACATTTTCCATTCAAATTTATTTAATTTAGATTTCTCACATTGGTTTTCGGAGTGCTAAAAATCGTAGTTGACTCAGAAAAATCCGTGGCTTCTTCTATGTGGTAGAGAGCTTCCTTGCGGTCCCGATGTTTCCTGTTTCATCGAATTTCGTCAATACACTAAAAGGATATGATTTTTCAAAGTGCAAACATCAAAAAGAACTCACCTTTCACGACGGTTCAAAACTAGGTTTGCGGTTTTCGCGAGAACCGAGGCACGAGGGGATGATCGGCGGGTTGGACGTGGAAGAGGGAGGAGAGGGCTATCAGTCGATGGTGGTTTGAGGGGATACGGTGTCCGGGATCGTCGGCGGCGGCGCCAGGAAGTGGCGGGCTTTCTGGCCTCGATTCAGGCGGAGGAGGGGTCAGTCGGGGTCGTGGTGGGGTCGGATTTGAAGAGGAGGCGGAGACGAAGCGAGGGGTGGCGGCGTCTGGAGTGTCGGAGGCGAACGGAAAATGGCCTGGAAGGTTGGAACGACGGTGATCGTCGATATCGGGGGGGGGGGGGGTCGGGGTTTTTCTGTGATTTTTTTTTATTTTTAATGAATGGAGAAATATGATTGGTCGATGGTTTTATTATATTTTTAAATAGTGTTTTCTCCAACGAACTCCTTTTCAAACCCAACGACTGTCGCCCCCAGCTAAATACCCCCATCCCGGACACAATGGGATAGGTTTCGTTAGCCAATTCAACTGTTACAGTCAGTTATTTCTCAAATTAAAGTATAAAACATTTAATTTTTAACTTTGAACGTACATTTCAATTTGCCAGGGCCACAAACTGATTCGAAAAATTCCAGAAAAATAAATCTAGCTATGTTTTGACGCTACGGTCCCAACAAAACTAGTTTCGTCGAATTCTGAGATCGTTTGAAAAATGGCCATTTTCTGGTCGATCCAATTTAACAGAAATTGACCAAACACATTTTCTTTTGCCATGCTCACATACTAGCTTCAAAAATTATGAAATTTGAAACCTAGCAATAATTTGACATCCCGGACCCAACAAAAGTGGTTTCGTCAAATTCCGAGGTCGTATGCAAAATATCAATTTTCCAGGGCTATATATTCTATATAGCGACCATTCTGAAAATTCATTCGGTCATAACTTTTGATTCCCGTTATGAAATTTTGATTTTTCAGATTCGTTAGAAAGGTATTGATAAACAGATTTAAATATTTTTGGTTTCGCTAAAATCCGTTATATTCTCCACCCTGCACAGTCAGTCAAAGTTTGAATTCAAATTTTCAAACTGACTCACTATTTCTAATTCACTATTTTATTGAAATATTCTATTTCAATTGTTCAAATTCCTTTGAAATCGCCAATTTAAAATTTTTAAATTGGCTCGTATTTTCCGGGTTATTACACAAATTCATGTTTTCATTTTTCTCCTCTCCCTTTTTTTTCTTTTTCTTTTCTTTCTCTTTTCTTTCGTACCACTTGCTTCCATCTTACTTAAAAGGAATAGTTTCTAAGTTATTTATTTTTCGAGAAAGTGTAAGAGAACATCAAATACAATATACAGAAAGTATACATACTTATAAATGGCTTTAAACAATTATAACGCTTCCATTATAAGTTTCATTTTATTGAATATGATTCCTTTATTCGCTTTTGATTTCTATTTTTCTTATGTCAATATGTAGTTTGAATGTTTACAAAATCTATGCTTCAAGTTCTATTTTATTCTATTAAATTCGTCATTCAAACCACTTGCTTATATGCACTTCACATTTGTTTGTTCACCAAAATTTATATGAACAAATACAATAACATGGCATGAAGCCTAGGTGAACTAAACAATAACCTGGCAAAGTGTGTGTGGGTTTTCTCTTTCTTTTTTTTTTTGCCGCCGGTTGCACTACAGCAGCAACTGCTGCTGCAGTTGTCGCTGTAGATTGCTGCAGCTGCCGCTGTTAGCAGCAGCCCCATTCTCTCTCTTTTTTTTGTTGCCTTATGGCAGCAGCCTCTAGCAGCGGCACAACAGCTATTACTGCCCTTTTTCCTTCTTCTTCTTCCTATTTATTATTTGGAACCCATAAACTAAAGTATGGTGCAGCCCAGCTTTCTGCTTTTATAATTTCCATGTATTGGCTTTCTTGTATAAAACAATTGGCTAGTTTCACGTTATTCCTAACATATCATTTCTTCTCGATCATTTAATTTACTTATGAAGGTTTTTCCTTCTTTCAAACATTTACAACGGGCTTTGCCTGTTGCCATTGCAGGGCAGCAGCAACCTCGTCATTATATTTATGTTATACTATACATAATTTACATTTTTCTCAATTTTCCAAAGGAATCTGTATAATTAAAATAACTTTGGTTTCAACTTAAGAGCAACTACATGCATTTTGAATCATCAATTGCCAACTATCAACCAAAATGTCCATTGTCATTTTGCATAATCAATTGCTAATTAAAAATGCACTAATAGTACAATTAAATTTCCATTTCTTTAAGCCACCTTAATGGTAGATCATGAGGCACACATACTGGTCATTTTGATTGTCTTATGAAACATCAATGCAGGTTCTAGATGGCAGGGCAGTTCTAGAAACATTATTCTCCATTTTTAGTCTTATGATAGTTGCATTAAATGACACAGTTGAACGTGATCAGTATCCTTTAAATCTTCAATTGTATTTCGATTAACATAAATTCGGGGATTTTTGTTTTAGTTTGTGCTTGTTGAGACAAAACTGCCGCGAAGCAGCTCTCAACAGCAGCAGCTATATTCCATCCTTACATACTTTTTCCCACCTAGTCAAGTTATTCAATTATCCATGCATTATCAATTATTTTCATGAATGAATTGCGGTTTCCATTTCACATTTCCCTTAATTTAGAAATTTTGTAACCAAATTTGGCATCATTTTATACTTGCCTGTAAAATATTTCATTGTTTCACAACCCTTATAAATTTAACCGAAATCGTTTATTTCAGACTATCATTTTACATGTCATACTTGTATAAATTATGTTTGCGTTGTTATAAATTCTCAACATGTATTTATCTCGATTTTATTTCTTAAAAAGGCTTATTTTATTGAAGGGTTTCAAATTATTCTTAAGAAAATTTGCATACTATAGATTTTTCTCTTTTTAGTTTTAATTTTGGTAACCAAAGATAGCAAGCTACATTCTAATTTTATTCGATTCATCCATCTTCTTAATAAAATGTTTATATGTTCACAACATATAACTTATTGTTCTTTTATTTCTTTAAGTTCACACTTATCTAACAAATCATTATTCTTGTTTTCTTTCCTTTAACATCTTCAAATATATGCTGAAATGCCCTCAATTTGGAATATTCGTCTCATTGTCGAAACCCGAAAACAAATACCGTGATGTCGCGATCATCTCCGGAATTATTTTCAAGTGACTAAAATGTGATTCTAAATCTATCTAGTACATCTAGGATTTAATACATACGCTGGCCAGGCGTATATTCTAAGTCTTGATGTACCCTATAGTCAAAATTTTCTTCTCTTTTTTTTCCACAGATATACACCAATTTCTAAATGTACGTATACACGACAAAATAATATATTTCAAAGCGTTTCTTACTATAAGATTTCAAATAGGGAAATTTATACCTCCCCCTACTTATTTGTTTTGTCATATTTTGATTTCAATCGTATATGTATTAATTTAAAATTTACAATAGAAAAGTATATAAATTATTATTATTCTCAAAACATACATCCCAGGATTTCCTTTAATACACATATCAATTTCCAAACCTTAAATTTTCTTTGCTTTATTCATACTTATGGAATCCCAACATGTATATAGATTGCTATCTTTGAATCCCGTGTTCATATTTAGTAATTTAGTTCAAAGAATTGTCAAATTACTAAATTAATACATTTTTCACATCAATTTGTGTTTATACACATTGAACTCACATTATATTGTTTATGTAGTTTTATTATTCGATAGTCATAAAGAATTCAACCAAGTCATTTATTCCCAATGTTTAAATTTTACAATCCATTTTAATGAGTTCACAACTATTTTGATTAATGGAATTTTTCTTATTATCGGGTTACAATTCCACGCATAACTCAATTTATTCGATGAATCTCGCATTTGACACTTAGTTATTTATTCAAGTTATATTTTACAAAAGTTCTCATTTTAAGTTTCATATTTTCATAAAGAAAATTTCAGTTCCAAGAATACATCTTAAATATCAAATTGTTATTTTAACACATTTACTCGGAATATTTATACTTTGAACTCAAGAAGTTTGTTTACCTTTTTATCATAAAGAATTTGACTAACTCGTTTATTTCTCAACGTTTCAATTTACAAGTTATACTTACATACAGACTAACTAAAATATTAAGTTCAAAGTATATTAGCCAATGATTTTTTTCCTCTTACATAGGGTTATAAATTTATATATACCCCAATACCATTGGATTTCAATTCAGTTTATTCAATACCATAAGATGTTTGACGCTTAGAGGTTTATTCGAGCTTTATCATGTCTGACATCGAGCTAAGTACGAACATAGGCTAATAGCTGAAATATTGACCGAATCAAATCAGGAAAATTTTCAAAGGTCTAAAGACAACCCAACGAATCGAAGTGACAATTTCAATTTCCTAAGTAGCGAACAAGCACGATCGAGTTTCAGATTTAGAAAATTTTGACTTAGGAGGGACCCAGCCGAGGGACGAATTCAAAGGAACCAGATTTAACAAGGATATTTTCATAAACAAGGCGAGAATTTCAAATTATTTATGCATATATAATCCCTTTAAAATTCCTTAAAACATTAAAATATCTTTATTTTCAAAATACGCTCTCTCGGATATGATTCCAAGATGATCTCACTGATTCTAGAGTATTTCTACTCCATCTCTAATGAGTGTTTCAACCTCATAAGCTAAGCTTTCTATAAACCAAAGCTCCGATACCACGCTGTAACGAACTGGCTTTTTGACCACTCCAAGTTCGTAATTAAACCAACTCGAACCGTTCAAAATGTCAGATCGTTAGTGCTTATATGGTTGAAATACAAATCATCACAGAATCACAGCCAAAGAACACAGAGTATCTCATAGCGGAAGTAAATATTTATACAATCCCACAAATTCTTTAAATTTTACATGATATCAGAGTACAAAATAAAAATGGATATAGCGGAAGAATAAGTGTAGAATCATACTATTTTTCAATAATGAGCAGACAGGGCATAACTGAGTATGACATGGTAGATGAACGGCTGGATCTCCAACAAATCTCAAGCTCTAACGGATATCTACAAGATGAAATCCTCGGTCTGACCCGAGCAATTGCAAGAATAAAACAAACATATTACTCAAGTCAGGACTAACATTCTCATATAAGTGAATTAAATCAAATGAAGTGTTAACTGAAATGTACAATAACTTAAAGGATGTTTGGGATTTCCATCTTCTAAGGAGCCATAGAAATAATGAACATAAAATAGTACGCTATTATTGTAATGTCTATCCAGTAAAGTAAATATACTGAAAATAGCGTAAGTGGGATTACCATGTTACCCTTACGCAGTTTATAGGCAACACAGTCTATACAGTACCGTAAATTCACCGCACTGGTGTTATTAGAGGGCACTCCATAGAAAGCAATACTAAATCAAAATCGTACGGGGCTCGTATGGGATAAATATGACAAGGCACACGAGGCAATTTCCAGGGTAGGATTCTACCAGTTGCACTCCCGGACTGGTGGTAACGCATAGCAGCCACTACCGTCCACCTCGGAACACACTCCCAAATCAAAAAGGGTGCACCCAAATCAATCACAACAGTAATAGAGATGGTATCGAAGAAGCGTGTCCGATATGAGATGCGACCTCAATTAGTCACGGTATAGCTCCTGTTTTAGTCAATTTAATTATGACCCGAAGGTCAAGGCCATTTCGTTATCGTATGCCATCTTCGATCTAGTGGTCGCTTCCAAGGCATCTTGTTGTCGTTCCGATACTCCATCACGTACACAGTTGTTAAAGTAGTATCGGCACATACAGAGAGTATACCACTTACCGACTCCAGTCTCTTTAACAATCGACGCTTACTATTTCTCACACCATGGCCATTTGATTTGAAATCATATTTCAAATATCGCAAATTTATTTATTTCAAGTCTTGCCCCAAAATCAATTACACAAATCATTCGTCATTGGTTTGATTAAGATTATATAACCAATATTCATCATTCTTTCCCAAATTCCATGAAATATGGTTATTACTTGAAAATCCTATACTTTATCCTTTGGATTCACTAGACTGGATTGCATATAAATTTATTTTGGATTATAAAATAGAATTAGAAAGGTTAAGCTTGAAAATAGTCAATGTATATTGAAAGTAATGTGGGTATATATATATATATACATAGTTGGAAAGTTATATGTATAGTAAATTGAAAGTAATTTATAAATATATATATATAGTTGGAAAATATATGTAGATTAAACTAAAAGTAATTTTCAAACATATATATATACAGTTGAAAGAGTATTATCAAATTCCTATAGTTAGAGAAATCAAAACATTTTATGGAAAGATATTTATAAAATCAAGAAATGTAGAAAATGGCCTTTATGAAATCCTAGTTTTATTCAAATAATAGTAGTCCAATCCAATCCAAATCCATGTCTCAAATTTTCTTTTTCCATCAAAATTTCACATTTAAATCAAATTCCCTTTATTTGGTTCAAATTCAACACTTCATGGTTAAAATGGTTTTCAAACCAATGTTACCTTGGATTTGACATATCCATTTTATAAAATAAATTCCCAAGGCTCCTTTATCGTCGACTCTAAATCAAAATGCGATTTGTTAAGTTCTAGATTGTTAACAACTCGAATTCACCATGACTTAATTAACAATATTTTTTTATACTTAATTTCATTTTTGACAGAATCCTTCTTGTATTTACATGGCGAAAAGTTCCTTCACAGATCATGAGTCAAAATAAGCTTTGGGAAACATTTATCAAGCCTTGCAATTCCTTTACAACAAATCATTAAACTCTAAATTTGTCATATTGTTAAATTCGTTAGATAAAAATAAAGTAATAAAGGATTTATAATTTAAACTTAAGTATTAACTCGCATAATTATCACTTTAAACTTATTTAGATACATATTGGATTTCATGAAATTATCAAGTAAATATTTGAACAAGATTACCTTAAACTTTTCCTTATGTTATTCAAAATTCCATTTAAAAATTTCTACTTATAACATCGATGACATATTTAAAAATATTATTTTATTGACCACGGTGTTCATATATAAAATTTTCTAACCTATAGTCAAGTGATACAGATATTTATCATTTCAATCCGATCTTTAAAATATTCGAATCCCGGGTATGTATCATTTCAACTCGCATCCCAAATTGATCCGAATACACAAGGGGTTCGGGTATATATCATTTCAACCTGTAATGATTTCTAATCAAAAAGTGAACTTGCATGGTGAACAAAAATATAAACATATCATGTCAAGCATACAACCATAGTGTCATATGAAATAACAGTGTGTGTCGCACGTGCACAACCACGAAGCAAACAAATCTAGAGCAACCTAATATTTCATTCAACATTTCAATTTTTAATTCACTTCATAAAAATATTAGACTGTGAGTGAGGAAAACTCACCTGTCGAGGCTTGAAGATGAAAGCAAAGTAGACATAGAAATTTGAGCACGAAACTACACGAGGAATTGTACATGAATAGAAGGCGCATGAATCCCATTTCAACTTGACCATAGACTGCTATGATTCCAAACAATTTTTTCTAAGTTTACGACAAACCAGCAAGGTGGAGAATGAACCCAGACCCAAACTTGACCCAAACCTCTTGCCGCTCTTAAACCATAGCATTACAGCATCTTCTCAGGCATTTTCCCAAGCATGTAGTGGGCTTTGTATCAACCTGGACGTGTTGAGCTATAAGTGGAGTTCGAAGGGGACTTTAAGTGGCTACACAACAGAGCCAAGTCGGACTGCGTCAAAAAAAGATAGTGTCATCGGTAAAGTGGAGAAGGCATGTCCACGGTTTCGGTGGAGTTCTGTGAGAAGTAAATCGAGTGGTAAGGTAGTCGCGGATCTGAGATGGCATGTGGATCGAGTGCAGTGCCGAAGGAGAAGGGGTATCCGGAATGGCCAGCAAGGTGCCAGTGGTCGGAGCGTCGTCTAAGGGTCGATGGTGTCAGGTTTTGGGTTTGCTAGGAGCATTGATTAATGACCTAATTTGGAGATGGGGTCTCGATCCACGGTTCTGAAGAGGCCAACCACTGGTGGATTGTTAGAGAATGTGCGTGACTTCGCAGGTGGTGTCTGAGGTCCTCAAGCGGCGGTGGAGGACAGAATCGCGTGACTTCAGAAGTGAAGACCGGTTTGTGGGTGAAGCCATTGGTTTGAGGAAAGGAGAGACATCATTCGATTTTCGAAAAATCGAATTTGGATCTGGTTGAGATGAGATATTCAGCAATTATAAGAGTAGAAAATGGGATTGATTTTGTTTTGTGGTGATCCTCTCCTTTTTAACTGGAAACGACAGGAGGAATGAAATGCAAAGATCAGATTTTTTTTTCTTCTGAATTGTAAACAACTGATTTAAAAGAAGAAGAAAGGGGGAAGAGTGCAGGAAGTCACGAACACGTGGTATGATTCCTCTACACCAGAAGATTTCAAAATCTCAACTTACTGTATTGAAATCTTTGTAATTGACAGAGAACGATTTGAAAAATCTTGTACAGTGCTTTTCGAAATCTTCGCATCTGACAAAGGAAGATATCACAATCTCTGGGCACTGTTTAAAAATCTTTGAAGGTGACAGAGCCATATTTTTAGCTACTGCCATATCCTTAACAAGACAATTTCAGATTTGGTTGGATTTAACCGTAAGGCTGAATAAAAGAACCAAATGGAATGAACGGTATATAATGTTACTGCTAAAATGAACAATGTTACTATTTGTTTTAAACACATTATCTCACTATTTAACGCGAACGTCATACGTGCGAATGATTATTCCATAACTTGTTTATTTGTTTTAGTTGTTCGGATTTCAACTTTGATCTTGAAAAAAACTTATATTTAGCGACGAAATTGTCAACTAATCTTAAAATAATTAGTCTATAAATTCGGCTTATTTCAAAAGAATTTCCAAGTATTAAATTTACAAAGAAACTGGATTTCTTTCTCAACTAAGCTACAAGATTTACATTCCAATATTAAACTTTAATTATCTCAAAGTTACATTTTTGTTATTCCAATACTTAAAGTTGGTTAAAAGAAAAATAATGCGCCAAATGGTCATGTAAAAATTTAAATTTACAAAAGAAATTTATTTCAGAAGTAAGTTCAACTTACGTCCAAAATAAATAAAAGTCCGAACTTCATGTTGAGATCCCAATATATATATTTATTTCAACGATAAATTCTAAATTTAATTTATATTTAAAATGTTAAACTTACCAGTTCGTTACAACAACCATATGAATATCACTGC
Organism: Allium sativum; assembly: GCA_030737875.1. Lineage (NCBI taxonomy): Eukaryota > Viridiplantae > Streptophyta > Magnoliopsida > Asparagales > Amaryllidaceae > Allium > Allium sativum. The sequence continues at coordinate 956,003,759 of CM060924.1, read as the reverse complement.
ATCAATCCATAAATAACCAAAATAGTGGATCTAAACTTGCATAAACACATGAATTAACATAAGAATTACCGATTTAAGTTGCAAGATTAGATCCTATGGTGATTTGAATTAAAATCCTACTTACATCGATTCGATCTATATGAAAACAACTCGAAATGATGAGCACAAGAATAAACAACTCATATACTTGATCGAATCTGTGTGAGAGATGCTTAGCACTCACCACACTTCGATTTAGCTTTAAAATGATGAATCATGAATTTGGACAGTGAAGAATAATCACAAAATTACTTGATTTGATGCGATCTATCTTCCCTCGATGTAGATCTAGCTCTGCTTGATGTAGATATTGAATCCCTTTGCGTAGATCTAGAATTTTAATGGTGGAAGAGAAGTATTTGATTGAGCAAGGAGGATCACAAGGTTAACCAAATGAGAGAAATGAAGAAAGTAAACTATTCTCCATACCTTTACCCCTATCTTTATAGCCTCAAACCAGCCCACTAATGGGCCACTCCAAATCAGCCCGTTAATGACTAGCCAAACCGGTACAGAAATTGTGCAGCACTAAAACAATGATTCCTCCCAAACCACTGAACCAAATCTTTAATGTGACCGCTCTACGGAACAGGCAACACCATTTCCTTTCCAATGAAATCGATCTCAGCACCTGGTTCGATCCCAGCCAAAAGTTATTCCCTATACAAAAAACTGATAGGGGCAAAATGGTTACAAATAAAATTGGTAAAAACTATGGACATGTCTCACATCCTCATAAACAACATATCAAAATATGAGAATGATCCAACCCTCAGTGAATTAAACAAAAGTGTTTTATGATCCTTCGATACGTAAAATGCGGGGTGTTACATTCTCCCACCTTTAGGAATTTCGCCCCCGAAATTACAAGCAACCAAAACAATTCTGCATGCCTACCGTCCATAAGCAGCCAATTAACCATCCAAACTAGCATCCATCAAGCCATGCATCCATATCCTTATCTTAGCATGTGGAATTCTAACAACGATGATACAAGTTACAATGGTATAAGGTGACACAATATTAACGGGTCATACCGACGAAGAGTTCTGGATGGGTCGTCTTCATACTCTCTTCCGTCTCCCATGTACAATCATCGTCATCTTCACACTATTGTACCTTGACAAGCTTAACCGTCTTCCTCCTAAGTTGATCTGTGTCATTCCCCCAATGCGAAGCGGCAAACGAGGTTTTGTAACTACAGACTTGACATCTAGGTCTTCGTACTGCTCTGGATACGTAGGAAATTCCAATGGCTGAAATGATCCACTATGATCCTTGGACTATTGGTCAAATGATCCACTATGATCCAAATTCCTTCGTTTCCTATCCTAGTTCTAGGTAGTCCATCAATAAAACCCATCGATACCTGCTCCCACTTCCATGTAGGAACTTCCAATGGCTGAAGTAATCCACTCAGCTTCTTCTATTTAACTTTTACCAACTGACACAGTTCATGCACTTGGAAATAAACTTTCCAACATCCTTCTTCATACCTTCCCAGTAGCAGGCTCGCTTCATGTGCTGATACATATTATTACTACCAAGACAAATCGTCAACTTCGAGTGATGACATTCTCTCAGAACCTCATCTCTCAATCCATCAATATCAGGTACAACTAGTCGTCCTTTCTTTCGAAGCCAACCCTCTCGATCAACCTCGAATTCTTTATCCTTTGGTTCCAACTTCTGGATAATCTTGATAAGCTTTGCATCCCGCTTTTGGCTCTCGCCAATCTTTTCGATGAGAGTAGGTCTTATCGATAAGATTGCCAACGTTTGAGGTTCCAACTCACACCGTGATCTGAAATCAAATCCTTCCAAGTACTCGAGGTGCTTCATTTCCGAAAACATCGCTCCTGAACTTGCGTGTCTTCGACTCAACGCATCCGCCACTGTGTTTCCTTCACCAGGAGTATTGGTTATACCAAAATCATACGATGCTAGAAACTTTAACCATCGTTGTTGCCAAAAATTCAAATCCTTTTGGGAGAAAAGATACTTCAACGACTTGTGATCCATAAACAACTCGAATCTAACTTGTGATCCATAAACAACTCGAATCGAACTCCCAATAGGAAATGTATCCATATCTTCAGAGCAAACACGATCACTTCCAACTCCAAATCATGAGTCATAAATTCCTTTCGTGTGGCTCCAGCTGTCGACTCGTGTAGGCCATAACCTTATCCTTCTGCATCAGCACTGCTTTGAGCCCAGTACCGCATGCATCGGTGTATACCACCGTCTCTTCATTCCCACTTGGAATGGTCAAAACAGGAGCACTCGTCAGTCTCTTTTTTAGGATTCCAAAAGCTTTCTCATACTTCGCATCCCATATGAACACTTAATTCTTCTTCGTCAATCCTGTTAATGGTGCAGCTGTCTTGGAGAAATCCTTGATAAACCGACGATAATATGCTGCCAACCCAAGGAAACTTCGAACATCTGTCACATTCTTAGGTCTATCCCAATCCTGGATTGCTGCCACCTTAGTGGGGTCAACCGCTATTCCATTTCCGGAAACAACTTGGCCTAAGAACCTCTTTTTGCTCTTCCAGAAGTGACACTTCGAAAACTTAGCTCTCAACTGACGCTTTCGCAAGATCTCCAAAACAACTCGCAAGTGTGTCTTCTGCTCTTCCTCATTCTCGGAGTAAACCAGGATATCATCTACGAACACAAGCACGAACTTGTTCAACTAATCCCTGAAAACCCTATTCATAAGACCCACGAAATACGCTGGCGCGTTAATCAACCCAAATGGCATCACCAACCATTCGAAGAAACTAGATGGTGTCTTAAAAGCCATCTTCGGTACACTATCCTTTGCCACCCTCAACTGGAGGAATCCCGTTGCCAAATCCATCTGAGAAAACACCTTGGCCTCATGAAGCTGATTGGAAAAGTCATCAATCATCAGCAACAGTTACTTATTCTTCTTAGTCACCTTGTTCAGCTCAAGATAGTCCATACACAATCTCAAAGTTCCATAAGGCTTGGTTGCAATCACAACTTATGCAACTCATTTGGACACACTTATCCGAATGAATCCTTTTTCCAAAAGGTCACGTACTTGAACTTCTAACTCTCGTTGTTCCTTAGGCGACATCCACCTAAGAGGCATGACGATATGTCTATCACCTTCGACCAAATCGATTCTGAACTCAATCTCACGATGCAGCGACAACCCTTTGACCTCGTTAAAGACATCCTTAAACTCACTTGTGATCTGCACCGATGACAAGTATTCCTGTGGAATCAAAAGCGAATACAAATAGCTCACGAAGACACCATCTTCGAGCTTACATTGAGTCATAACCATTCGCCCTTCCACATTCCTGACTGTCACCTCCAGCTTCTCGCAATTCTCTTTTGCAGCATACCTCTTAAGCCAATCCATACCTAGATAATCCCAAACCCAGCGAAGTTCAAAACAAAACAATCACACACAAAGGAGCAAACATGACTTGACAACACTAGACCATGACAAATCATACAAAAAATGGACGAACCCCCAATTGGATTAGTCACAACCAAAGGTCCATCACAAATCTAGGGTTCCAAACCCAAGCGGCACATAAGCTCATTACAAACGAATGAATGTGGTGCTCCAGTATTAAACAACACACGAACTGAAACATCTATAATGGAAAGAATACCTTGAACGATGACACTCTTTCCTTTCTCCTCTGCCATAGGAGCCCTCGAAGAGGATGGAACAACTTCCAAAGCATGCACCTTCACTATCTTCTTTTCCTTCTCTAGTTCTGGGCAGTCGTTCTTGTTATGACCAGGCTTATCAAAGTTATAGCACTTCCTTTAGGCTTTCAGATTTTTGCAATCCTTGGAGAGATGACCCTTCTGTTGATAGTTAAAGCAAACCACCTCACTCTTTGGTTTCTTCTGGCCATTCTCCCATTTATGTTGTTGTTGCTTCCTCTTTTGGTTATTATTATTACCACGCTATTGTGGTTTTGAAGCCTCTTTAGTCGCAACAACAACGATTTCTTCCTTAGGAAACAAACTTTCATGTCACATAGCTTTCTCGACGATCTTCTCATATGGGTCATCCAGATGATCAATCAACTACCTCCAATATACGTATCCAAGCCCACGATGAACTTCTCATTCTTCTGATAAGGAGTCTCAATATATGAACAAGCATACTTGGATAAAGCCTCAAAATTTGACACATAATCCAATACTGGTTGATCATTATGCTTCAACTCTACAAACTTTTTGTACAGAGCCGACTTCTGAGTGGTAGAAATGAACTTCATATCAAACTTGACTTGGAACTTCTCCCATGTAATGTCATCTTTTAGAGTCTCTAAAGTGATAGAATTCCACAGTCCATAGCTCTGCCTTATAGCTGTCTTGATGCAAGCTTTCTCTTAGTCGCATCATCAATTCCTAAGTCTACAAAAATCTGAATACAAGAATCTAACCACCCCTTAATCTCAATGGTTGGTTCTGACCCTTTAAATGGCTTTCCTCCCAGAGAAGCAAAGTCCATGCACAACTTTGCAAAGTCCACATCCCTAGGTACCTGCATATGAACCCCAACATCAACCGTGGGTGCTCCAGGAGTGGGTACCCTTCCCATGATTGCTGACATCATAGCCTCAAACATAGCTGAGTTGTCTGGCATACCGCCATCACCCCCTCCAGGAACAGTCTCCTTTATAGAAGCATGTATCGATGGTCTACGACTCATTCTGAATCTGCAAAATAAAATGTTTAGTCTACATCCGATAAAACTGCAATGGAGTACAACCGCTATTATACTATGCACTCAAATATAGTATACATCCATCAAAAATCTACAAATACGACTCTCATACGTAATTATATCTTTTAACTTTGGTCAAAACCGATAACAAAAGCTCTGATACCAAATATGACGACAACCCACAATTCCTGCACTTAACAAGGGAAATAATGCGCGGAAAGGTATGCTAGGTAGCTATGGACGATCGTCAGGGTAAGATAACACAAGTGGAACTTATTGTATAACTCATAGCGCAAGGATAAAGTATAATAGAACATATATAACAGGTATTAATAGTGAAGTAGATTTGAGCAGAAACTTAAACTTTTATATCATCCAGAAAGAATATCGATACATCTTTGGATTACAACATAAAAATCTGTACAAAGATGCCTCACTATAATCACTTAGAGAATCATACAACCAAAAGCAACAGTGGAAACAACAACAAGATATGTATAGTAGGAAATTGATATGTAATGTAGCGACCCTCCCTCTCGGTTGATCCAAATCGATTGTTAAACCGAATTAAATCAAACCAAAAAGGTGGATACACTAACTTTGGGCGCACAACGCATCAGAACAAACAACAGAAGACTTTTATAAACATCATAATAATGTTACATTAGAGTATAAAATATCATAGTATCGAAAATAATACAACGGAAAATAAATTTACAATAAATGTAATACAATGCAGCGGAAACAAATAAACTAACACAACGGAAGACTATCAATGCTGTGGACACGGTTTTAAGCTTCAATCCAAAATCCTGCTAAATGAATAATCTGCAAAACCAAAACTACTGACTGTTCGTTTGGAAATTATGGGCATGCAGAGTTTAGGCTAAAACAGTAAACTCTGAGTCAGTCATGGGACTGGTGTGAGAACTCAAGACAATTATTAAACTTTACTTTAAAATAAGGTAAATCACGGGACTATGTCGTATGTCACGGAACAGGTTAACCCCCATGAATACCAGTGCATAAACAATAACCAATAATAGTCATATGGATCTACGATGCATCATACAACATGCAATTCCTCAATCTACCCATTTAGGCTTAATCCCAAATTTAGATTTTTAAAATCCAATTCACTTTACAGAAATTATTTCTTTGGACTTTATTCCCGATTTCTTATTTCAAATCATTTGAAATACATATATAGCTTTATATCAAAGTAGATTTCACTTCGGGATCTCAAACCCAAATCTTTGGAAATATGAATTCCAAAACATCACAATGTATACAAAAAGGTATGCAATCAAATATCGGGAGGTATTCAACCCTCAGACAAGGCGGTACGCACCTCACCAACTTGATATATATATATATATATATATGCACCTCCCACTATGGAGCAGGCTACACTGACGGTGAAACATCCTACGCCTTCGGGGAAAATACACCGCCCTCACACTTTTAGTCATCCAGGGTTACCCGAATCTTTAGCCACATACCAAATCATTTTATATCCCGAAGTAGGGAAAATCATTTCACAACATAACAATCCCAAGTACTTTCAAACTATAGTACTTTACATTAGCACTTCACACATATGATCAGTCACTATCAATCACATAACCTTTGAGCTCGTATGTCTCAAAGAAGGGTGTTAAGCAAGAGAATAAATTCTCCGCCACCAAACAGATATATCATCAATAGCAACTAATCGGTTATGTGATGAACTACAATGTCAAACACATAATACATTTCGACAACATAGTGTTAAGCCCTCGAAATCCTTTCTGTTTTATAAAACATTTTATAAAACAATCCCTGTCCAAAATCGGGAATACATTTCTTTTCACTTAAGAAAATATCATTTCAAAATCATTCATTAAATTTGAAATGAACTCAACATCGCTAACACCTCGTAGTCAAATCGTGAAGTGTTTCAAATGGTGTTAGCTTACCAGTATTTCTACCCAACCCAATGCTAAATGTGAAAGCATATCTTGCTCATAAACTAGTCGAGCACAATCCAAACAATCAATCAATCACAACCATGAATATCAACAACCAAGTATATTTGGTTTATACCACATCTCATGTTTTGGTAAATTTAGTTACCATTCATTCATTCAAATCTAATTAAAGATTTATTAAAACTCTTCTTCATTTCAAAATCTAAAATCATTACTTAATGATTGTTCAACTTTCTGGAAATTAATCCTGCCTTTTAACTAGGTTAAAGAACCAATGTCATTTAAAACACAGTTCACAATAAACCCCAAATCAGCCTTCGTTAACTATGGAATCTTCACGGAAAACAAATCAATATATAATCGATATAAATTTCAGTATCGTACTAGTACTATAAGTGGTATAGCTGTTAGGCCTTTTAAATTCCATAAATAGTAACGGTCTTCCTTTACAGAAGCTTATCTCGATTATCACTAAGTCGAATTCCATTCAATTTCAATATCTTTTATTAAATTGGAAAACTTTACTCTGGAAAATTTCCTTTAAATCTTAGAATAAAAATTTATAAATTCCAAATCATATCTTCACTGTTAATTGGGTTAAAGAACGAATGTTATTTAAAACACAATTCACGATAAACCCAAAATCTACAACTAAATTAATTAATTGGTAAACTTTTCTAAATCTCAATTAAAGATTTATCTTTTTCTCAACTGGGTTTAAGAACAGTGTTATTGAAGACACCATTCACGACAAACCCAAAATCCAATTTGATATTAAATACAAGGCTCTAAATAGAAATTGTATAGGCTTATATTCAACATCAAACTCTAAAACTAATGGATATCGTATTGGGAAACGGTATATATATCTTCCAAATTCCTCAACAATATCCGTATAATCATGGAATCCAATATCGAAATATTCCGAAGATACTTTCCATTTAAATCCTTTCCAATTTATGAATTGGAAAACTCTGGTTATTTTTAAACCCATTTTTCTCAATCCAATTTATTATTTCTAAAAATAATTAGATTATTATTCTAGTTATTACATAGTTCATTTCGATAAAAATATATTTTATCTTTTCAAATATGGAATTTTTCATCCAAAATCTTTCTGAATAACTTATTATGATTTTACACAATTTTTCCATATTTTTAATAATTTTATTAAGGCCCTACAGTCAGTTTCCAATATCGGCCACCGAACTGCATTCACAACGACCTTTTCTGAAATTGATTTGGACATAATTTAAAATCCAACCATTCAAATTTAAATCTATAATATTCACTGGAAAGATCTTTTTGATACGAATGCAAGGTTCTAGTTTTAGAAGAATCCGACGGTCAAATCTCCCGTTACATCAATTTGAAGTCAATGGTTGAAATTCGCGAACGATCGCTGCGCGGCGCGTTCTATTCAAGCATTATATATATTATCGATTTCCATTTAAAATGTATTTTATAAATCGTTTATAAATTCGTTTTAAAACGATTCCAACTTCCATTTCAATTTTAAATCAAAATTGAATATTCCATTACATGACAATTCTATACAGTGCATATATATGTTAAAAATTATATTTTTATCGAAATGAACTAGTTAATAACTAGAATAATAATCCAATTATTTTTGGAAATAATAAATTAGATTGAGAAAAATGGATTTTAAAATAACCAAAGTTTTCCAATTCATAAATTGGAAAGGATTTAAATGGAAAGTATCTTCAGAATATTTCGATATTGGATTATGTGATTATACGGATATTGTTGAGGAATTTGGAAGATATAGATATCGTTATTCCCAATACGATATCCGTTAGTTTTAGAGTTTGATGTTGAATATAAGCTGATATAATTTCTATTTAGAGCCTAATATTTAATATTAAATTGGATTTTGGGTTTGTCGTGAATGGTGTCTTCAATAACACTGTTCTTAAACCCAGTTGAGAAAAGGATAATTCTTTAATTGAGATTTAGAGAAGTTTACCAATTAATTAATTTAATTGGAGATTTTGGGTTTAGAATTGTGTTTTAAATAACATTCGTTTTTTAACCCAATTAGCAGTGAAGATATGATTTGAAATTTATAAATCTTTACTCTAAGATTTAATGGAAATTTTCCAAAATAAAGTTTTACAATGTAATAAAAGAAATTGGAATTGAATGGAATTCGATTTTGTGATAATTGAGATGAGCTTCTGTAAAGGAAGACCGTTACTATTTATGGAATTTAAAAGTCCTAGCCGCTATACCACTTATAGTACTAGTACGATACAGAAATTTATATCGATTATATATTGATTTGTTTCCATGAAGATTCCATAGTTAACGGAGGCTGATTTAGGGTTTATTGTGAACTGTGTTTTAAATGACATTGGTTCTTTAACCCAGTTAAAAGCAGGATTAATTTCCAAAAAGTTGAACAATCATTAAGTAATGATTTTAGAGATTGAAACGAAGTAGAGTTTTAATAAATCTTTAGTTAGATTTGAATGAATGAATGGTAACTAAATTTACCAAAACATGAGATGTGGTATAAACCAAATATACTTGGTTGTTGATATTCATGATTGTGATTGATTGATTGTTTGGATTATGCTCGACCAGTTTATGAGCAAGATATGTGTAAGAACCCGTAACTTCCCCGTGAAGGAAAGAGCGGATACTTTGAGAACAACACACAAATGAACGCAGACGGAAGAACATTTCATTGTTATTACAACAATTCCATCAGATACAAGAATATACAGAGTATAAATGAATAAATTACATTCGATAAATACCAGAGATTACAATAAATTACATAGCAGCGGAAAAATATACAAAACACAACTGAAAGTGATACACGGATACAGAGCTTTCCGAGCATCGTTCCAGCTGTAAATCAGGACCCTGTGAATAAATCTGCAAAACCAAAACTACTAGCTGCCCGTGTGGAAAATAGGGGCACCCAGAGTTTAGGTTGAAACAATAAACTCCAGGTCAGTCATGGGACTGGTGTGAGAACTAAAACAGTTATTTAAAACTTTACTTTAAAGATAGTAATTCAAGGGACCACGCCGTATAACACGGAACGGGTTTCCTCCCAAGAATACAAGTGCATATAACAAAACAACGCAATGCTTTTTGGAAAAATGAAGCTATTATAAGACCCAGGTCCCATCACACAATGCAACGCAAGCCGGAGGATAGGGTTTTCCCTTATAATAGCCAAATAATGCTTGATATGTTTAAAACAAATCATTTGATACTATTATAGGTGTATAGTGTCAAAACAATTTCAATCATAAATATCAATCATAGGCGGCATGGGTACCATATATCATGTCGCCATACTAGTTCTACAATTAAAACCGCAATATCACGTATTGGAAATTGGATTTCCGTCATGAGCCGAGGCAAGGGGCAAGCTCCTCTCCGATTCGAGACACTCTAGCAAATGTCTCAGGACCCCACTCTGATCCTTGGATCTTCAGGGTCGGTCCTCTCTTACTTTTGAGGATTAGTTATTCCTGAACACACGTTTCCCGGTCCTTACAGACCTATATCCGAGGCGCCTCATATCCAACAACCACACAGGTGAAAAGTATATAAATGTCAGGGCTGGTAGGTCACTGACACCACCCTAGCTAGAAAGAAACGTCGTGCTCTCCCTGCAGTCACTATCCCGTTTTTGACTCATACCGAGGTGTGAGGCTCGCGAATTCACGTTATACACAAAGCTACGCCACACAGGCCGTGCTTTGATCATCAACCACAAGACTTTGTTTTTCAACAGAAGCCCTGATCAATTGCCACTTACGCGTGCCACACTGGCAATTCACTCTATGCGACTGATGTCCATCGATATACAACCTCTGAGCTCGTACGTCTCAGAGAAGGGCGTTAAGCAAGAGAATAAATTCTCTGCTGCCAAACAGATGTATATTTAATAGAGATCAATCAACACAGAATAAAATCCAATGTCAGACACACAATCCATTTACAAGTTCGTTCTGGGTCTGAACGAAACCGGAGGCACTTTCCTCGCATATCCATCCATCTCCAAGTACGTCTGGATGATCACCAACTGATTCCCTCATCCTGGGTGTACAGCCCAATCAAGATCATCAGTAATCACCCAAACGATGTGAAGACTTCCGGTCTTCAACCACCGTCTTCATCGTCGACATCTCGTCGAATCGGTTATTCAGAATGGGTATAAACCCGGCCTTTCTGAATAACCCACGTATATAATAAACGAATGTTACACAAACACAACAAACGCCTCATTCCAATTCAGAATATTCTTTTATTCACAAAATCACATTCTTAGGGAAAGGGTCCCATTAATTTTATCCAAGATAAATTCTTCTAAATTTATTCTTTAATCCTCCTATGGATATCATTTCAAACTAGTCGGGATTAACGAACCACACCGAAGTAATTATTTATTTTATTTCCCAATCCCAACCTATATATCCCATGGAGAAAACTGGTAATACTCCACATCTAACACCACGGTGTTATCGGTAAAATTAATTACCATTTCACGTTCCAATCTAATTAAAGATTTAACTATCGCTTTGGAGCAAAACTGGTGGTACTCCATTCTCGATCACCTTTCAGATTTGATAATTTAAATTATCAATTCACTTTTTGATCTAATTAAAGATTCATTAGAACTCCACTTAGTTTTAATCCTTTCAAAAATCAACATCTTGCCTTTAACTGGGTTAAAGAACCCATGTCATCTAAAACACGATTCACGATAAACCCAAATCACATTTGATATTAAATACAAGGTTCTGAATAGAAAATATATCGGCTTATATTCGATATCAAATTCTGAAACCAACAAATATCGTATTGGAAATAACGATATAAAATATATCTTTCAAATTCCCATAACAATATCTGTATAATCATGAAATCCAACACCGAAATATTCCGAAGATAATTTCGATTCAGCTCCAGTCCAATTAACATATTGGGAATATTTATTATTTTTAAAATCACTTTCAAATTCAATCTATTTATCTTAAAAATAAATTGATTTTAATTCCAGTTCAAAACTAGTTCATTTCGATAAAAAATCTATTTTTATCCTTTCAAATATGGAATTCTTCAGCCCAATTTTTCCTCAAATCATTTCTTATGATTTTACACAAATTATAGATATTTTTAATAATTTTATCAAGGCTCGTACAGTCGATTTCCATCAACGGCCATCGAACTGCACTTACAACGACCTTTTTCAAATTTGATTTGGACATAATTCCAAATCCAACCGTTAGATTTCAAATTTCTAATATTCACTAGAAAGCTCTTTTCGATACGAACCCAACGGTTCCGGTTTTAGGAGAATCCGACGGTCGGATCTCCCGTAATGTCCATTCGAAGTTAATGGTTGAAATTCACGAACTGCCGCGGCGCGGCGCGTTCTAGTCTGGCCATTATATATATATATATATATAATATTATATATATTTCGTCGATTTCCTTTTAAAACGAATTTTATAAATAGTTCTAAATTCGTTTCAAAACAATTTCAACTTCATCTTCAATTTCAAATCGATTTGATTTCAATTCAATTCGAGTTCATTTCAATTCAATTCAAATTCAAATTCGTTTCAATTCAATTCAAATTCAAATTCGTTTTAATTCGATTCAATTTGAATTTACCATCTATTTAATTCAATTCGAATTCATTTCAAATTGATTTTAATTCAATTTCAGTTTCCAAATTCACTTTCTGTTCAATTCAATTTGAATTCATTTCAAATATTAAATTTTGAAATCACTTTTCCATATTCATTATAAAACGAATAAAATCGATATAAATATCGTTCGCGTCAAAATAACGGATCTCTAATCAACACGGCTTTATATTTTTCAAAAACTTCTTTATTCTATTCAACAAATGAATATTTATCCCATTCAACACATGAATCTATATTTCTTTCAACACACGACTAATCTCAACACATGAGTACTGTCAACACATCACTATTTTTGTTATGTAAAACATTTTATAAAACTATGGTATCTATCGTTTTGATTTTAATTAGACTCCACCGTGAAGTAGATTCTAATTGTAAATATGATAAAGATGTAATTTTTATTATTTAAAATATTTTACTCAACACATGAATAGTTTCAACACATGATCATCGTCAACACATGACTATTTTTATATTCAACACATGAATTTTCTTTTATAATATTCATTATTTTCCCGATTGGAATGAGGCCCAATCAATCACCATATAATGTTAATTATATGGATTTTCATACATCACACGTATATAATAGCATTGAAAAATAATCAACCATCAACCAAAGTGCACTACACTGTATAAGCATCAAATATAGATATCTGACGCTTACACAGTCTGTCGACCAATCGATCGACATACAATTCAATAATTGGGATTAGTGTACCCAAATATCATCCCAATACCCGTGTGGGGTTTCAAATCAACAAACACAGATTTTATTTGTGCAGTTGGGCGATGTGTAAAATTTATCATCCCAATCAATGTCCTTCAAATAGGTGTACATAAACAAACCGTCCAGTTTGTAAATGAATATTTATTTATTCACATTCACTATATTCATATTCACGTTAAAAATTATATTTTTAACGATAAAACATTTTATTTTAACATATGAATTTCTATTCAGTTCATTCTTTAAATAAAATGATATTTTTATTTTTAGAAAATTTCGGCGGCATAACGCCACGATACTAGAAACGGGACGAGGCCTAGCCTTATCCCCGGTCTAGTGAAGGCCCACGCCATTCACACATCAATCAAACCCATTCCATTTCACCAAACAATTCAATTCAATTCAAATAGACTAACCAACTACTCAACCAAACAATTTAACAAACAAACCATCCATGGTCTGTGGATGACGGGTGTCGGGTGCTACTAAACACCGTCTGCATCCTAGTATATATATATATAACTAGAAAAAGAGAATTTAGAGTGAGAAGTTCTCACTAATAGCTATCCAACTTCACGACACTTCTTTTATAGAAATCTTCATCGTTATCGCATTCTCGTTGCCCGTAGCCACTACATATATAAAAATCACATTTTTACTTCGCTATTCAATATGAAAAAAACCCAATTTTTACTTTGATGTTCAATATATAAAAATCATATTTTTACTTCGATGTTCAATATATAAAAATCATATTTTTACTTCGATGTTCAATATATAAAAATCATATTTTTACTTTGATGTTCAATATATAAAAATCATATTTTTACTTCGATGTTCAATATATAAAAATCATATACATTCCTAAAGAAAAATCATATATAAAATCGAAATCAGAAAATACTTACATAGATAGGTATTTTTTTTCCAACCGGGGTGGTTTCCTTTTTATTATAAAATTACTTTCAGATTTCTATAAAACATAATTCAAATTTTATATAAATTACAATCCCAGTTTTTAAAATAAATTTCAGTTTTTTTCTGTAAATCAATTTTCAGTTTAATGTAAATCAAATTAGGCTAATTATATAAAATCGACAGTAAAATAAACTCACATTTACTTGTTGGAGGCCGAGGGACTGCGTCGGAATGCTACAGGCGGAGGGCTGGGAGCGGCACCGGAGGTCTTGGGTCAAGGGCGAGGTCACGGCGGTGGAGGCAAGCGGGTTTGGGCGGTTGTGGTGGTTGCGTTTGGGTTTGGGGTTGAATTCGAGGTAGGGCGATGGGTTGGTCGATGGAGATGGCGCTGGAGGTGTGCGTGGGGTTCGTCTGAGGCGGGCGGATCATCGGAGGTGGGGCGGAGCTCCTGGAGCTGGCGGCGGCGGCTCTTGAATGCGATGGCCCTCGCGTTTTTTTTTCTTTCTTTTCTGAGAATTCGATTCGAAATAAAAAGGGGGGGCCAGAGAGATTTAAGGGGAGAGGAGAGAGGATTCCAATTTTTAATTATTTTAATTATAAAAAAGTTGACTTTTACATACGACCTCTAAACGAGGCCCACCGCCTGTCGTCTATAGCGTTTTACCCCCATTCCGAACACAATGGGATATGTATCGTAGGCTGATTCGACTGTTTGAATCAGTTTTCGTCAAATTTACATTTAAATCATTACATTGAATTTTAAACGTACATTTTAAATTACTGGGGTTACATACTAACTCTAAAAATTCCTGAAAAATATTTTCTAGCTTCGTATTGATGATACGGTCCTGACAAAAATAGTTTCGTCGAATTCTGAGACCGTTAGAAAAATGGCCATTTTCCAATCGATTAAAATCAACTAAAACTGGTCAAACGCGTTTCCATTTGCCACGCTCACATATTGATTCGAAAAATTATGAAATTTGGAACCTAGCAATAATATGACATCACGGACCCAACAAAAGTGGTTTCGTCGAAATCCGAGGTCGTTTGCAAAATTCCCATTTTTAAGGGCCTGAATTCTATAGTGACTATTCAGAATTTTCAACTGGACATATCTTTTGATTCCCGCTATGAAATCTCGATTTTTCAGATTCGTTGGAAATATATTATCAAATATATTCTATTATTTTTGGTTTCACTAAAATCCGGATTGTTTTGCACCCGGTACATTCAATTGAAGTTTGAAATCGAATCATCGAACTACCGCGCCATTTTCAATTCTATTTATAATTATATATAAATATTTATATTCTAGCGACGACGTATATAGATATATTCATTCGAATTATATTCAAAATAAATTTATCGTCGATTTTATTTAAAATAATATATTTTAAATGTTCAAAATTCGCTAAAATTGCCAAAATAAAAATTTTAAACTGGCCCAGATTTTCGGGTTATTACAATATGCTTTTACATTTAGCATTGGGTTGGGTAGAAATACTGGTATGCTAACGCCTTGTGAAACACTTCACGATTTGACTATGAGGTGTTAGCGATGTTGAGTTCATTTCAAATTTAATGAATGATTTTGAAATGATATTTTCTTAAGTGAAAAGAAATGTATTCCCGATTGTGGATAGGGAATGTATTATAAAATGTTTTATAAAATAGAAAGGATTTTGAGGGCTAAACCCCATGTTGTCAGAATGATTTCAGAATGTACTATGTGTTTGACATTGTAGTTCATCACATAACCGATTAGTTGTTATTGATGATATATCTGTTAGGTGGCGGAGAATTTATTCTCTTGCTTTACACCCTTCTTTGAGAAGTATGAGATCAAAGGTTATGTGATTAATAGTGACTGATCATATGTGTGAAGTGCTAATGTAAGTACTATAGTTTGAAAGTACTTATGATTATTATGTTGTGAAATGATTTTCCCTACTTTGGGATATAAAATGATTTGGTATGTGGCTAAAGATTCGGGTAACCCTGGATGACTAAAAGTGTGAGGTGGTGTATTTTCCCCGAAGGCGTGGGATGTTTCACCGTTAGTGTAGCCTGCTCCATAGTGGGAGGTGCATATATATATATATATATATATATATCAAGTTGGAGAGGCGTGTACCGCCTTGTCTGAGGGTTGAATACCTCCCGATATTTGATTGCATATCTTTTTGTATACATTGTGATGTTTTGGAATTCATATTTCCAAAGATTTTGGTTTGAGATCCCGAAGTGAAATATACTTTGATATAAAGCTAGATATGTTTTTCAAATGGTTTGAAATAAGAAATTGGGAATAAAGTCCAAAGAAATAATTTCTGTAAAGTGAATTGGATTTTGAAAATCTAAATTTGGGATTAAGCCTAAATGGGTAGATTAAGGAATTGCATGTTGTATGATGCATCATAGATCCATATGACTATTATTGGTTATTGTTTATGCACTGGTATTCATGGGGCTTAACCCGTTTCGTGACATACGGCATGGTCCCGTGATTTACCTTATTTTCAAGTAAAGTTTAATAATTGTTTTGAGTTCTCACACCAGTCTCATGACTGACTCGGAGTTTATTGTTTTAGCCTAAACTCTATGTGCCCATATTTTCTAAATGGATAGTCAGTAGTTTCAGTTTTGCAGATTATTCATTTAGCAGGATTTTGGATTGAAGCTTAAAGTTGTGTCCAAAGCATTGATAGTCTTCTGTTATGTTTGATTATTTGTTTCCGCTGCATTGTATTACATTTATTGTAAATTTATTTTCCGTTGTATTATTTTCAATACCATGATATTTTGTACTCTAATGTAAGATTACTATGATGTTTATAAAAGTCTTCTGTTGTTTGTTCTGATGTGTTGTGCGCCCAAAGTTAGTGTATCTGCCTTTTGGTTCGATTTAAGTCGGTTTAGCAATCGATTTGGATTGACCGAGAGGGAGGACTAGTTCATTTTGGTTAAAAAAAATTATCTTTTCAAACATATAATTTTTCATCCAAAATCTTTCCAAATCAATTATTATGATTTTACATAATTTTTCCATATTTTAATAATTTTATTTAGGCCTTTACAGTCGATTCAAAGTAATCACTGGTTAATAAATTTAATCAGTTCTAATTCAATTTGAATTATTTTTCTAATTATCCAATTTATTCGTTGGAAGATTCAGTTTATTTTAAAACCATTTTCAAATGAATAAATTGGCTAATTAGAAAAATAATTCAAATTGAATTAGAACCGGTTAAATTTATTAACCAGTGGTTATTTTGAATCGACTGTAAAGGCCTTAATAAAATTATTAAAAATATGGAAAATTGTGTAAAATCATAATAAATGATTTGTAAAGATTTTGGATGAAAAATTCCATATTTGAAAAGATAAAAACATATTTTTTTTATCGAAATGAACTAGTTAATAACTAGAATAATAATCCAATTTTGCCATTTTGCAAACAACCTCCGTTTTCGACGAAACCACTTTTGTTGATTTTGGAATGTCAAGTTATTGTTAGGTTTCAAATTTCATAATTTTTGGATGATTATTAGTTTAACTAATGAAAATATTGGAATGATAAAACCAATATGAAAATGAAAGGTAGATTAAGCCAAATCGGATCAAATATTGAACTGAATTGAAAATTGATTGAAATTAATTGCATATATGTACATGTGTATATAATGAACAGGTCATAGCAATAAAAAGTTCTGTTGTTTGGGTTCTGACGCGTTGTGTTCTCAAAGCAATCTGGGCTCCTCCGTCTCTTCGGGGATCGGGGAAGTCTAGTTCGTCTCAGTAAGCCTCATGCTCGTCATCGATCTGCAGCATCATCCACTAAGATCTACTACCTGTGATATGCTACTCAATCTGCCTATAAAATTTATGAAATCTTATGTTACGGCATCAGTGGTGTGATTTTTAGCATCCAGCAACGTGCAATCAGAACCACTATAGCAGTTGGTACACTAACAACATGAACTCCATTAGAGTTCAACGTTAACTGGGGATTTAACTATAGCAGATCAAAGTTATAGATGTAAACCTCCTTTTATATAAATTTTTAGTATATGGCTCTCCCTTAAACAAAAAGTACCCTCACTAAACTCATCAATCTTTCCAAGTAACCTATCTAATGCATTCTAAAAATAGATAATGTTGGCTTGGCATTCAAAAGGCTACATAGGACAAATAACTTGTGATTACGGAAAATGTATATTTGAACTATCTTATAATTGATAGTATTAACCCGATTTATAAAAGTGTTGAAACTGCCAACACAATTGAATACAATCGCTTAATGTTGTTTACTAAGCAAATGAATAACAGATCCAGGATTTAAATAACGCTCGGATAGACTGAATTTATCCTGAAGGTAGATCTGGTATTTTGGAATTTAAAGATTAAGCTGTACTCAACCGTAAATATCAGTATAAAATTGTAAAACCTATTAGCAAAGCTTTCTAATTATAATCGCTTAATGCTTTTCTACAAAGCAGATGAATCCTAGATCTTGAATTCGAATTACAACCGTGAATATCTAGCAGTTTGAACATGACTTACTTGAATTTCTTGACGGTGGATTGCTTTCGGCCACTGATTTTGGAACACCTCCTGATTTGGTTTTTTGGAAAAAGGAGAATGCGGCTTGATTTACTTTCAGAAAAAAGGAGCTCGGATTTTGATTAGAATTTGCTAATTGGGGACCGGGAAGATGTGGCGTCTGGGTTATATCTGGATGCTAATTTTTAGCGAAGGGAATTACAAGAGGAGACACGGAAATTTCAACAATTACTGTAGCGCAAAAATGAAAATGCAAAGTGGGAATTTGTTCCCAAGCGTCTAGTATTGATTGTAAATTATTATTAATCAAAAATTATTAATATTTATTATTAATTATAAATTATAATATATTTGATAATAATTACTCGATGTTGTTACTAATAATTGGAAAATAAAATTAAGCCTGTTGAAATACTAATTATATATAATAATTCGTACTTAGTGATTATTTATTAATAATCACTAATTATTATAAGTTATAAATGATTAATATAATATTATTAACGGTTAATGATTAAATAATACAATATTATTAAAGATTAGTAATATAATATTATAGTTAGTAATTAATAACATATGAATAATATATTATTAATAATAACAATAAAAAATAATCGATATTAATCTTAAGTAAGTAATGTAATTATTGATTGTCGAAAATTGGTAATAATCATTAGGCATTTTATGATCATTGTAAAATTAGCATCGGTCATGACCACTCTAAAACTGACACTAATACAACGGGCATTACCCATTGTAAAATTTGCACCTCTTACAATGGGCATTTTATGACCGTTGTAAAATAGATATCTATTACAACGGTCAATTTCTAAACGTTGTAAAATTAACATATTACAATGGGGTTGAAATGACCGTTGTAATAGCCTTCTATACAACAGGCAAACATTGTCCGTATAAAAAGGACGTTGTACAGAACATCTATTGCAATGGTCCAAAAATGACCATTGCAATATCATTCTATTACAACGGGCAGCGAGTGCCTGTTGTAAAAAGGACGTTGTAATAGAGTATTTTTGTTGTAGTGTTAATGACTAGCCAAATCTATACAGAAATTGTGCAGCACTAAAACAGCGATTCGTCCCAAACTACTGAACCAAATCTTTAATGTGATCGCTCTATGGAATTGGCAACGACATTTCCTTTCCAATGAAATCGATCTCAGCACCTGATTCATACCTGTCAAAAGTTATTCCCTATAAAAAACTGATAGGGGCAAAAAGGTTACAAATAAAATTGCTAAAATCTATGGACATGTCTCACATCCCCATAAACAACATATCAAAATATGAGAATGATCCAACCATCGGGGAATTAAATAAAAATATTTTATGACCCTCTGATACGTAAAACGAGGATTGTTACACAAGGGATCTTCCTCACTGGTTTCAGATCACCTCTAGCAAGATGTCAAGGATCACACCATAGCTAACCCTTGGAGCGCCAGTTCCGATTCATACTTACTTTTGTGGATTTGTTATTCCTGAACAATACGATTCCCAGTCCTATTGGACCTGTCACTTGGTCAGTATGCCTATTATATGAGCCTTTTTCAGCTCTATATCTGAGGTCCCTCGCTATCCATCATCCACTTAAGTAAAATGTTTGGGTTCCATACCATGGCATCACCTCTAGCTAGAAGGAAACACATCTCCTCTTTTTGACTCATACCAGGGTGTGAAGCTCGCGAATTAGCGCTATAAACAAAGTTGTGATGTATTACAGCCATACTTTGATTACCATCCAAAAAGCTCGGCTTTTCAACAAAAAGCCTGGATCATTGCAACTGAGCATGCCACATTGTCAGCCCATTCCATACCATTGATTTCCACCAATATATAACCGCATACGTCTCAAGGAAGAGTGTTAAGCAAAGAGAATAAATTCTCCGCCACCAAACAGATATACATTTAGCAGAGATCAACAAATATAGCGCGAAATACAATGTCAGACATACAATCCATTTGCAAGTCCGTTCTTGGTCTGAACAAAACCAAAGGCACATTATTCCTCGTCCCATATGTCCAATACAGGAGAGAGCTCCTCGCATATCCAGTCGATTTCCAAGTATGTTTGGATGACCACCACTTATAACCTCAACTTGGGTGTACTTTCCAAGTGTGACATCAGCAATAGCCCAAAATGTGAATATCTCGGTCTCCAACCACCGTCTTCATTCTTCGAATTTTAATCGTCGCAACTGTTATTCAGAATAGGTTAAATTCGATCTTTCTGAATAACTGACACATCTTTATAATCATGTGATAAATACACAAAGATAGCACCCATCTAATTCCAATCCAGAATATTCTTTTATTCAAATATTCATATCTTTGGGGAAAGGTTCCCATTAATTTTATCAAAGATAAGTTCTTTTAAACTTATTGCTTAATTCCCTTTAGATATCATTTTCAAAAAAAATTATTATATCTTTTCACAACTTAAACTAAACTAAGGTTTATATAACTAGTCGGGATTATCAAGCCTTACCGAAGTAATCATTTATTTTTCTATTCCTAATCCCAACCTATTCATCTCATGGAGAAAAACTGGTGGTACTCCATATCTAACACCCATCGTGTTATCGGTAAATTTAATTACCATTTAATGTCTAAATCTAATTAAAGATTTAACTATCGCATGGAGTAAAGCTGGTGGTACTCCATCTCGAACACTTCTCGAATTTTATAAATTTAATTATGCCATTCACATTTCAATCCAATTAGATATTCATTGAATGGAAATCAACTTTGGCATTAAATATAAAATCTTAAATGGAAATCATGTCGATATACATTCAATACCAAATTCTGAAACCAACATATATCATTTTGAAAAAACGATATCAGTATCTTCCAAATTTCTCAATGATATCCATATAATCACGGAATCCAATATTGAAATATCCGAAGATTATTTCCATTCAAGTTAATTCCAATTTATACGTTGGAAATCTTTAGTTATATTAAAACCATTTACAAATCCAATTTATTAATTTAAAATCATTGGATTACTACTCCAGTTGTTAACTAGTTCATTCAAATAAAATATCTTTTATCTTTTCAAAACTTAGAATATTTCATTCAAAATCTTTCCAAATCATTTATTATGATTTTACACAACTTATTTATATTTTTAATAATTTTATTAAGGCCCTTGCAGTTGGTTTCCAATATCGGCCACTAAACTGCATCCATAGCGACCTTTTTTCAAAACAGATTTGGACTAAAATAAAAATCTAACTATTGGATTTCAAAAATTCTCATTTTATTAGAAATCTCATTTCATTATGGTTCCAACGATTTCAGTTTTGGGAGAATCTGATGGTTGAATCTCCCATTACATCAGTTTGAAGTTACGGGTTGACGCTTGCGAACTGTCGCTGCATAACACGTTCTATTCAAGCCCGAATTGAATTATAAATTTTAAATATAAATCGAAGCGCTTCAAAACCATTTTTTATAAAATATATAATTTTCTTTGAAAGCTCGTTTCAGTCGTTTATATTGAAAATTGCATATTTCAATGTACAGTCAATTTTAATATAATTTTTACTTCAAAACCATTCGTTGCAGTTACGAATATTAATAGATA
Source organism: Allium sativum (assembly GCA_030737875.1). Lineage (NCBI taxonomy): Eukaryota > Viridiplantae > Streptophyta > Magnoliopsida > Asparagales > Amaryllidaceae > Allium > Allium sativum. The sequence continues at coordinate 955,981,484 of CM060924.1, read as the reverse complement.
TTTTTATATTTTTTCGTCCATTCAAAATAGGACGTCTAAATCAAACTTCAATTTTCATTGAATATTATATTATTAAAATATTCATTTGTATTCCGAATTGGAATAGCATTCAATCGATATCCATATAAATTAATTTATATGGATTTTATTCATCATATGCATCAAACAATAGTTGTAAACAACTATCAAACTATCCTATAACATTCAGTATGCACTTACATCCATGCAAGGCTTAAATAAATTATTTGACGCTCATATCGATCTGCCAATCAACCGATTAATATCAAATCTAAACACTTGGGATTAGTGTAAATCAAATATCATCCCAATACCCGTATGGGGCTTTCACCAATAAATAATCAATTAATAAATTATTTATTCAGTTCAAAATTGTTTTTCAATCCAACAAATTATACTTAAGCAATTGATAATAAATTCACCGTTTAAATTATAAATGGATATTTATATCCATTTTCAACTGCCACAAATAATCTAACATTGTTTTTAACACATTAATTATTTCAAAGTCACATTCGAATCATAACACAAACAATCAACAATTCATCCATCGGGGTTGCAAACAATTGTGATGTGAGCTACCATATACCGTATAACAATTTGTGATAATTAAGTAAATAAAAATAAGTATAAGCAATCAATATATAATCAGTTTGAGTGAGAGGCTATCACATTGGTTGTTTGTCGCTAAATAACTGTAAACGGTCGATTGACCGAATCAAACGTTTTCTTCTGCCAAAAATTGATATGAGCTCTAAATCTCTCCAAATCAATTCCATTGTGAAGCTCTCCTCGATACGGTTCCAATGCATCTTGAGTCATTGAATTTCGAATTCGTATGAAAAAGTTATGTATTTACAACTTTCATGTACATATATATGTCATTAACATTAAAATAAATAAATAATTTACTGTAATTTCTTGCTAATCGCTCCTCTAATCACTCTTCCTCTCCAAAAACTCACGCACGTACAACAACCCCAAGCCCTTCATTACTGAAAATTTTCTCCCTCTCCCTTCTTCGTTTCTCAACGAAATCGAATGCCACTTACATTTTTGTTCTTCTCCTCGAATGCTCTTTTACTTCATCACCATCATTCGAAGCTCGACCTCCCCACAAAATCACGCAACAATTGCCGAACGCAGCAACCCCGTTTTTCTTTTCGACATTTTTCATCACCGAATTGCTTCAAATTTCGCCTGCAAGTGCTATTCTACCTCACGAACTCAAAAACAATAATCAAAGCAAGCATCTTTGCTTCTAACTGCCAAAAACCTGAGCCCAAGCACCTTAAAGCTCCCGTTTCACTTTACTGTAAAAATTTGGGCACACAAAATCTTCACCAAACTCATATTCATTGAAGCCTACACTCATACGAGTTCAATGATTTAAGCTTCGCAATTTATAGATTTTTATTTGATTTGATTTTGAATTTTGAAACTTGCATTTAAGTTTATAAAGAGGGAATTTGGCAGGTGCGTGAATTAGGAGATTAGGTTTAGGTTAGGAAGTAGAAATGATAATTTATAGTAGAGGGTAATTATTTTTTTATTAGTTTTATATTTTATTCTATCTAATTTATGCTTGTTTTCTTGGTTTAAAAATCCATATGTTCACATAAGGATCTCGTTTTCAATGAAAATTTCCATGTAGCTACTCTTTGACATTACGGACCCAAAGAAACTTGTTTCGTCGAAGTCCGAGTCCGTTTGCATATGAAACACCCCACCTATGTTAAGGTCACTCATAAAGGGAATGCCTTAACTTTGGTGGAGCATTATAGGTAAAAGACACAGATAATTTACAAGACATACATATATAAGCAGCGGAAAAACCAAATTTATTTCATACGTGGTTCATAACAGCAAACATTACAGCAAACTGTCTCAAAACAACCTCCAAGTCATTACATCAAAATCTCTGTCTTTAATATTACATAAAGAAGCATAAAAAATAAATAAAACTGCATAAATCCCCAAGTGGTAGTGTGTCCAATGCCATAGCCAATGATAAGAGGTTCCAAGCCATACATCACAGAATCTTCAAGCTTAGAAAGATAAACGGTCCAAATTAAGCTGCTGGCTACCTGAGGAGGGGGATGGAAGAAAAGAGAGCGAAAGAAAAATGGGTCAGACATAAGTCTGGTAAGTCCAGTGATTATTCAGCATGTAAACTAGTAAGAGAACCATGACATGAATAAATTGGACGCGGGACAATAACAAGGAAATAAGGTAACATAACATAACGCAAGATAAACAAGTAAGATAAACTAATCACACTATCGCACTCATATCCATGTTCTCTGCACCTACTAGATATTTCAACCATTATCGTGAGTTCAAACCCAGTGATCCCTTTTCATTGATCGACTCCTACTCCCACGCATTTACTACTTGTGTCATACGACCCCGCTCGATTGTAGATATCTGTGCTGGTCCCACCATGGGGTGTATCAGATCCTATGGTGGCAACCCGACACAATTCAAGATGCACAGTGTATAACTACTGATGCCTAGTGCCGGCTTTTTCCACTCCGGAGTATGTGCACACCCATACTCCATCGGAACCTACACTGATGCACCAATCGCCGTTGTTTTGACCGCATATAATCAGCCCAGTAATCGTGCCTCACCCTGCCTAGTTCCACGATATATATATGTGGGTTACTGCTGAAATGGGTCCCCGTTACTAGGGTGTCCTAGTCAACATGTTAAATTGGTTAAGTCTCCAAGTTAACCTAACCCCACCCATCAGTTTAGTTAACATGTTGCATTGGTTAAGTGTTGCCTTAATTAACTTAACCCTACCATTCCTATCTTAGCTTTAATTCATTTATTAAAGCACCAACCACTCACATTAGACAGATATTATTGCGGTTACTAGATGTGCCGGTCGGGTCTGGACAGTTTTATACTGCAACTCAATCTAACCTTGGGTTCTTTTGGGCTCGATGCACTGACCTCCCACATTAGATATATATTGTTACGGTTGTTGGATGTGCCGGGCGGTTCCGGGCAGTCTTACACTGTAACTCAATCTAACCTCGGGTTAGGCATATTCATCTTTCCCAAATTCACATATTTACCTCTTTATATTTATATGTAAATTATTGTCATTCAAGTCAAGCCCCACTTTCCCTTTAAATCAATTTCATAATTTTAGGTATAAAAATTTATACCACTTTTATGCCATAAACCATTTACATGTTTATAAGCCAAATATGCCAATTATATGTAATTTCATGTTTTTCCCCCAACGTTACCCCCGTTAAATGTTCGCACAAATCACATAAAATGTTAGGCTCGATACATAACCTAACTTATACACAAAAGGGGAAAAGGAGAAACATGTAATATTCCAACATCATAAAAATATGAATCTAACTACACATGTGACATATGAATTTGGCGTAAAACAATATACATGTAATTATGAACATGCAAATTTTGGATCTACTCAACATGAATCGTGAAATAGGGGTTTCGTATAGAACTACATAAACTTAAATTAGGCATGTAGTTGTGAACTTGCTAATTTAGTTGGACCAAACTTAACATGAACCTAATCATATTAGCATGTAGTTTTGGTCATATATGTGATCACGGTTGAACTTGCATAAACATAGCAAAATTCCCAAATTGACATACAACATATAGGTGTCATCATGATATGTTATCGCCAAAATTATACAACATGGTATGTCATCGCCAAATTTCACAACATGATATGCCATTGCCAAATTATACAACATAATATGTCATCGCCAATTTATTCAACATGATATGTCATCGCCAAAGTATACAACATAACATGTCACCGCTAAATTACACAACATATATGTCATAGCCAAATTATACAACATATGGACTCATTGCCAAGCATTTAACATTTATCATCAAATCACATACAACATAATCACAAACTTAATCATGATAAAAGTCATAGTCTTAATCAATTCAGCTTTAATAAAAAGGATAGGCATGAATTTACATAGGGCGTTGTTCTACATCCAGTTATTTAGTCACAATTCTAATATCGTTTAGATCTAAATGATAACTGGACTTACAAAAAGGAGACTTGTCTTGTGTTCTGGGATCTGTATTCTGAAATTGAATAGCTCTCCTTTGTTGTAGACGTTGAATTCTCTTAGTTGAATTAGATTTGATTTGCAATTCCTAACTTGCGTTCTAGTTGAAGGAGAATGGCGGCTACTCTAGGTTGAGTTCTGACAGCATGACGGTCTTTGGAATATTTTTGTGTGGCTTAAGGTTTGGATTTAGGTTGCTTATATATAGAAGTTTGATTTAATAGAAGCCATAAGATCAACCCAGGGCAAATCAAAGCCATTCAAACCTAAGACAGCCAACCATAACTTGCCACACAAGCCCTAATGACACTGCAAATCGTCGCAGGAAGAAACACGTCAGTTTTTAGATCTGGCCCAAGGGGGAGGTCGACCCCCAGGTCGGCCCCCTGGTCGATCTGTATGGGGGGAGGTCGACCCCCTGGTCGACCTGGTCTTAGGCGGGAAAATTCCCGCCCAGCCCGCTTTTGCTTCTGATTTCGATATTTGAATTTTCTAAATTTTAATCTGAGCTGTTTATTTAAATTCTTGAATCTTCTGAAAGTCATAACTCCTTCATACGGAGTCTGATTTATGCAAACTCGGACTCTGTCTCAAGCAGAATTCCGAGGCGTATGCAATGGCGTAACCCATTTTCGTTAATTCTCACTTTTTAATCAAGTATTCTTTAATTCGTAACTTTAATGATTACGGAGAATACGGATGTTACATTCTCCCCTCCTTAAAGTATTTCGTCCTCGAAATCTTCAAGTTAAGAAGAACGTATATCCTACCATCTAATCGTCCATCTACTGATCCATCAAACACTTGCGTCCATTGTCCTTAAAAAGACTTCTAATGCTTCATGATCATATGCATAGTGTGTGTACATGTCCTTACCTAATGCAAAATCAGGCGGTCTACTGATTCAGTCGACCTCCTTAATGCAATTTATGTTGGTGCCATCAGTCCATTATGTATGCAATCATCCCTAATCATACCTTCTGCATGAGTGCACAATCATTCATACGAATGCAACATCCACATGATAACACATCAAGTTTCAATCATATACAAGTACATATATGCATATGCAATATGAAAGTGACTGAGCCGATCTAACACCTAATGTGTGTATATGCATCCACGAGCAACCACTAGCAATCACTTGCAACCATCAATCATAACATGTTTCAAATACATGTTTACATCCATTGGTTTCTACCTAAGGATCAAGAATAGCACTGAGGAGAATACTAAAAAGATAGATACGAGCATGAATAAACTTAAGGAAAAAGAGAGCAAAGATGTACCCTCAAAAAGAAAAGGGTAGGCTGCGCGTATCTTGGCCTCAGTCTCCCAAGTCGTGTCTTCCTCAGTGTCACTCCATTGCACTTTAACAATTTTGACTTCGCGGTTGCATAGCTTTTTGACTTCTGTACCCAAGATACGAGTTGGAACTCTTCTCACACTCGCCTCTCGTTCTACTTCTACTTCCTCTAATATGCTTGGTTCCACCACTTTCGCAGACTCATGTAAGCACTTTCGTAGGTGAGAAACATGAAAGATATTATGTACTCTAGCCAATCTTTCGGGCAGCTCTACTCTGTAAGCCATCTTTCAATCCTTTCAATGATAGGAAACGACCCTACAAATCTTGGTGTCAACTTTCCTGCGGATCTGAAGCGAACGACGTTCCTTAAAGGAGATACATTAAGGAAAACCCTGTCTCCAACCTCAAACTCAAGGTCGGTCCTTCTTTTGTCTGGGTAGGACTTCTGTCTATCTTGGGCGATCTTCATTCTTCTTCGTATCAAGTCCACTTTCTCTGAAGTTTCTCTAATCATGTCTGGCCTAAGTATGAGCTTGTCTGTAGACTCCCACCAACAATTTGGTGACCGGCATGGTCTTCCATATAAAGCTTCGAAGGGTGTCATGCCTATGGTGGATTGGTAGCTATTGTTGTAGGCAAAATCCACCAAAGGAAGATGATCCTCCCATGTTCCTCCAAAGTCAAGAATGCATAATCTCAACAAGTCTTCTAATACTCTGTTCACCCTTTCCGTCTGACCGTTGGTTTGGGGGTGATAGGCCATGCTTAAGCATAGTTGTGTGCCTACAGCCTCTTGCAAGCTTTTTCAAAACTCGCTCGTAAAGATAGGATCTCGGTCACTCACAATGCAAGAGGGTATCCCATGGAGTCGAACTATCTCTTTATGATAAACGGATGCTAAAGATGAGGCGGTCTGGTCCTTCTACTTTTAACGGGTATAAAGTGAGCGCTTTTTGTGAGTCTGTCCACTATTACCCAAATATTGGTATTGCCCCTTCTTGACCTAGGCAGCCCATCAATAAAGTCCATTGAAATGCTATCCCATTTCCACTGTGGGACCTCTAGAGGATGAAGCAAACCACCAGGCTTCTTTTGCTCCGCCTTGACTTGCTGGCATATTAAGCACTTAGAGACGAATTCAGCTGCATCCCTCTTCATGCCATTCCAAAAGAAAACCCTTTTTACATCTTTATACATCTTGTCTCCACCTGGATGTATGGTCAACTTGGAATGGTGTGCCTCTTCGAGAACCTTCTTCACCAAATCCCTTGCTTGTGGGACGCATAACCTTCTATCCCGCCTCAACCAACCTTTATCATCGATGGAGTATCTATTGAGGTGACTAGAAGTCTCACCCCTAATTAGCTTATCCATCACAGCAACTAGCTGTGGGTCTTCACGTTGCGCGGTTCCTATTGAGTCCAAAAGAGTAGGCCGCACTTCTAGTGATGCTAACAAACCAGTTACATGATCGATGGAGGGTCTAAAGTCAAAGTTGGCTATGTATTCCAAGCTCTGCATTTCTACAAATAGAGGGCTTAAGGTCAGCTTCTTTCTACTCAAGGCATCTGCTACTACATTGCCCTTGCCAGGGGTATAGGAAATCTCGAAATCGTAGGATGCCAAGAACTCCATCCATCTTTGTTGCCTCAAGTTTGCGAGAAAAGGTACATCAACGATTTATGGTCAGTATACAATTCAAACTTCTTACCTAGGAGATAATGGCGCCAAGACTTAAGCGCAAAGACGATGGCAGCCAACTCTAGATCGTGGGTTGGGTAGTTTTTCTCATGTACTTTCAACCGTCTGCCTCCATAAGCTACTACCTTCCCTTCTTGCATCAAGACAACACCATGTACCGTACCATAAGCATCCGTGTATACGGTAAACATCTTGCTCCCATCCGGCAATGTCATAACTGGGGTAGTTGTTAGAGCCTTCTTTAATCGTTGGAAAGCAACATCGCAATCCAAATCCCAATTGAAAGTTAGGTTCTTCTTTGTCAACCTTGTAAGCGGAGCTGAGATTTTCACAAAGTATTTGATGAACTTTCGGTAAAAGCCCGCTAGCCCGAGGAAGCTTCGGACTTCGGTAGCATTCCGTGGAACCTTCCAATCTTGCACTGCAACTACTTTTGCGGGGTCCACAGCTAACCCTTCCTTGGACACCACATGTCCGAGAATTCCTCTCTCTAGAAGCGACATTTGGAGAATTTGGCTTTCAATTGATGTGCTCGAAGAGTATCCATAACTTCTTTTAAATGTTGAGCATGCTCTTCCTCACTCTTTGGGAAAATCAAAATGTCATCTACGAAGACCACCACAAACTTATTGAGGAACTCCCTGAACACCTTCTTCATCAAGTCAACGAAATAAGAGGGTGCGTTTGTCAAGTCGAAAGGCATGACAAGCCACTCGAAGAAACCATTCGGAGTTCTGAACGCGGTCTTATCAATGTTGTCTTCAGCCACTCTTAGCTGATGAAACCCGGTAGCTAGATCTAGTTGGGAGAAAACTGATGCACCTACAAGCTGATCAAACAAGTCATCTATTCTTGGGAGTGGGTGCCTATTCTTCTTGGTCATCTTGTTTAGCTCCATATAATCAACGCATAGGCGAAGCGAACCGTCCGCTTTAGTTGCGAACACTAGTGGAGCACCCCATTCGGAAATACTTCGCCTTATAAACCCCTTCTCAAGCAACTCTTTAACTTGCTTGCTGAGTTCTTTCCTCTCCCTTGGAGCCATGTGTCTAACGGGTAAAGCAACGGGTTTTTCATTATCAACGAGGTATATGCGGAAGTCTATCTCCCGCTTCGGAGGTAACCCCTTCACCTCTTCAAAGACATTCGAGTTTTCGCGGACTAGTCTAACAGGCTGCAAATTCTCAATAGACGCATCATGAGATTCTAGATAGCTAAGCATAACAGAGTTCATGGGATTACAAGAAATTTCGAGAGTGTTACCGAGGCGAGACATGAGTCTAACCACTCTCCTTTCACAATCGAGGATGGCACCATTACTGGATAGCCAATCCATGCCTAGAATCAACCCATAGCCCGTGAAGCCCAAAACATAGGCATTACATCTAAACCCCACACTTAGTATACAAATTTCCAAACCCAAACAAATCACTGAAAAATAAGTTGAGCCCCCAATTGGATTTAAAACAACCAAGGGATCCTCTACTAAACTAGTGTCTAGTTGCAAAGATTCAACTAAAGCGGTAGATATAAAAGAGTGCGATGCGCCAGAATCAAAGAGTGTACGAACATGATGATAAAAAAGATAAACTAAACTCTCAAACAGAAACTTTTCTACCTCGTTCTTACGGAGGTGCCATGAGAGCGTGAACCTGCCCTCCAGAAGTAGATCCAGCTTTCTGCCCTTGCCCTTGCTTTCTTGGGCAGTCCCTAGCCATGTGCCCTGTCTCGCCGCAATGGAAACAACCACCCATCTTCCTCTTCTTCTTTCTGCAGTCCTTAACTAAATGTCCAGGAATGCCACAAAAATTACACTTCCTATTGTCACGGGGTTTGTTGTTCTTCCCGCCCTTCTTGGAATCTGTCTTCTTGCTCTGTGATCCTTCCCCTTTCCTATCTTGAGGTACTTCCACCTTTGTCTCTTTCTTGCCAGCCTTATCTTCTTCTTGTAACAGTGCCATGTCCACCAGCCTCTCATAAGTCGCACCCATAGGGTATATGGGACATAGCTACGCTGTGCAGTGGCTCATTCAATCCTTTAATAAAACGGAGAGCCTTCTTATATGGAGTGTTCACTAACTCCTATCTAAATCTAGCTAGCTGGTTGAATTGGTTAACGTATTCCTTGACTAACATACTCCCCTATTTGAGAGCTAAGAACTTCTCCATCTGTAGGCTTCATTCAGCTTCTGAGAGGAATTTCATTTCAAACCTCATTCTGAAATCCATCCAAGTTTCAACTGGTCTTTCAGCATTAGTAACTTCCCACCAATAGGAGGCTTCGTCTTTAAGCAACCATACGGCCAACTATATCTTCTGCCAATCGTCCACTTCGAAGATATCAAACAAATCCTCAGTTTCTTTGAGCCAGTTTCTTGTTTCCACAAAGGATTCATTTCCATTGAAGTTCTTTCCACCCATGGCTCGAAAGTCCCTACAAATTTTTGAGAAAGCATTTGCACGAGGAGGAGGAGGAGGAACTGCTGCAACTGGGGGAGGAGGAACGTCTGCTGGGCCTACGACATTAGCCCTAGCCTCTAGGTACCTTCTGAACCAGCCAGGTACCAGCACGCCCTCTGGAAGGTTAAGATCCCCAGACATGCTGAAACGAAAAAGGAAAGATTCAAAACAAAAGGGTAGAAAGATACTGCATATGGCTTTGGGGGATTACGCCTTTTTAAACTAAAATCTTTTTCTTGAAAATTGCTTCTTTAAACTTCTTTTTGAAAAACAGTTTTCAAAAATTTTATTTGATCTGGTAAACCTTTGCTCTGATACCAAGTGAAACACCCCACCTCCATTAAGGTCACTCACAAAGGGAATGCCTTAACTTTGGTGGAGCATTATAGGTAAAAGATATAGATAGTTTACAAGACAAACATATATAAGCAGCGGAAAAAGTAAATTTATTTCATACACGGTTCATAATAGGAAACATTACAGTAAACTGCCTCAAAACAACCTTTAAATCATTACATCAAAATTTCTGTCTTGATTATTACATAAAGAAGCATAAAACATAAATAAAACTGCATAAATCCCCAAGTGGTAGTGTATCCAAAGCCATAGCCAAAGATAAGAGGTTCCAAGCCATACGTCACAGAGTCTTCAAGCTTGGAAAGATAAACGGTCCAAATTAAGCTGAGCTATTCCCTCCCAGGCTACCTGAGGGGGGATGGAAGAAAAGAGAGCGAAAGAAAAATGGGTCAGACATAAGTCTGGTAAGTCCAGTGATTATTCAGCATGTAAACTGGTAAGAGAACCATGACATGAATAAACTGGACGCAGGACAATAACATGGAAATAAGATAACATAGGATAAGCCAAGATAAACAAGGTAAGATAAACTAATCATACTATCGCACTCATATCCATATTCTCTGCACCTACTAGATATTTCAACCATTATCGTGAGTTCAAACGCAGTGATCCCTTTTCATTGATCAGCTCCTACTCGCACGCATTTACTACTTGTGTCATACGGCCCCGCTCGATTGTAGATACCTGTGTTGGTCCCACCATGGGGTGTATCAGAACCTATGGTGGCAACCCGGCACGATTCAAGATGCACAGTGTATAACTACTGATGCCCAATGCCTGCTTTTTCCACTCCGGAGTATGTGCACGCCCATACTCCGTCGGAACCTACACTGACGCACCAACCGCCATTGTTTTGACCGCTTATAATCAGCCCAGTAATCGTGCCCCACCCTGCCTAGTTCAGGGTACCATGATACATCTATGTGGGTTACTGCTGAAATGGGCCCCCGTTACTAGGGTGTCCTAGTTAACATGTTAAATTGGTTAAGTGTCCAAGTTAACCTAACCCGACCCATCAGTTTAGTTAACATGTTGCATTGGTTAAGTGTTGTCTTAATTAAATTAACTTTACCATTCCTGTCTTAGCTTTAATTCATTTATTAAAGCACCAACCACTCACATTAGACAGGTATTGTTGCGGTTACTGGATGTGTCGGTCGGGTCCGGGAAGTTTTACACCGCAACTCAGTCTAACCTCAGGTTCTTTTGGGCTCGATGCACAAACCTCCCACATTAGATATATATTGTTACGGTTGCTGGATGTGTCGGGCGGTTCCGGACAGTCTTACACCGTAACTCAATCTAACATCGGGTTAGGCATATTCGTCTTTTCCAAATTCACATATTCATCTCCTTATATTTATAGGTAAATTATTGTCATTCAAGTCAAGCCCCACTTTCCATTTAAATCAAGTTCATAATTTTAGGTATAAAAATTTATACCACTTTTATGCCATAAACCATTTACATGTTTATAAGCCAAATATGCCAATTATATGTAATTTCATGTTTTCCCCCAACGTTACCCCTGTTAAACGTTCGTACAAATCACATAAATGGTTAGGCTCGATACATAGCTTAACTTATACACAAAAGGGGAAAAAGAGAAACATGTAATATTCCAACATCATAAAAATATGAATCTAACTACACATGTGACATATGAATTTGGCATAGAACAATATACATGTAATTATGAACTTGCAAATTTAGATCTACTCAACATGAATCATGAAATAGGGGTTTTGCATAGAACAACATAAACTTAAATTAGGCATGTAGTTGTGAACTTGCTAATTTAGTTGGATCAAACTTGACATGAACCTAATCATATTAGCATGTAATTTTGGTCATATATGTGATCATGGTTGAACTTGCATAAACATAGCAAAATTCCCAAATTAACATACAACATATAGGTGTCATCATGATATGTCATCGCCAAAATTATACAACATGGTATGTCATCGCCAAATTTCACAACATGATATGCCATTGCCAAGTTATACAACATAATATGTCATCGCCAATTTATTCGACATGATATGTCATCGCCAAAGTATACAACATAATATGTCATCGCTAAATTACACAACATATATGTCATAGCCAAATTATACAACATATGGACTCATTGCCAAGCATTTAACATTTATCATCAAATCACATACAACATAATCACAAACTTAATCATGATAAGAGTCACAGTCTTAATCAATTCAGTTTAACAAAAAGGATAGGCATAAATTTACATAGGGCGCTGTTTTACATCCAGTTATTTAGTCACAATTCTAATATCGTTTAGGTCTAAATGATAACTGGAATTACAAAAAGGAGACTAGTCTTGTGTTCTAGGATCTGTATTCTGAAATTGAATAGCTCTCCTTTGTTGTAGATGTTGAATTCTCTTAGTTGAGTTAGATTTGATTTGCAATTCCTAACTTGCTTTCTAGTTGAAGGAGAATGGCGGCTACTCTAGGTTGAGTTCTGACAGCATGACGGTCTTAGGAATATTTTTGTGTGGCTTAGGGTTTAGGTTAGGTTGCTTATGTAGAAGTTTGATTTAATAGGAGCCGTCAGATCAACCCAGGGTAAATCAAAGCCATTCAAACCTAAGAGAACCAACCAGAACTTGCCACACAAGCCCTAATGACACAGCAAATCGTCACAGGAAGAAACATGTCAGTTTTCAGATCTGGCCCGAGGGGAGGTCGACCCCCTGGTCGACCTGTATGGAGGGGGAGGTCGATCCCTTAGTCGACCTCCTGGTCGACCTGGCCTTGGGCGGGAAAATTCCCGCCTAGCCCGCTTCTACTTTTGATTTTGAAATTTGAATTTTTTGAATTTTAATCTGAGTTGTTTATTTAAATTCTTGAATCTTCTGAAAGTCATAACCCCTTCATACGGAGTCCGATTTACGCAAACTCGGACTGTCCCAAGCAGAATTCCGAGACGAACGCAATGGCGTAACCCGTTTTCCTTAATTGTCACATTTGTAGTTAAGTATTCTTTAATTCGTAACTTTAATGATTACGGAAAATACGGGGTGTTACAGAACAAACTATGAATTTTAAAGTCAAAATATTGACTGTTTTTCACAGTAAAAGCACACTCGGCCACATACTAACTCTAAAAATCACGAAACTTGGAATCCTACCATTATTCGACGTTAAGGATTCAACGAAAAAGGTTCTTCGAATTCCGATGTCGTCTCAATAATGTTCCTTTATTAATCTGCTCAAATTATTTTATAAAATGGTTTTATCGCATCCGGTCACATACTAAGTCCGTTTGGAGCAAAATTTGAAATCTAACAATAATTTAATATTTTGAATCCAATAAAATTGGTTTCATCGAAAATGGAGGTTGTTTGCACAATGTCCATTTTTAAGGGTAACATAATATTAAAATATTAATAAATTCTACAACGACTATTTGAAATTTTAATTTGGACATTGCTTATAATTTATAACTTGAAATCTCAATTTCTTACATTCGTTTGAAAGGTATAGTTAAATAGATACTAACATTTCTGGTTTCACAAAAATCCGACTTAAAATGAATTTTGTATACTCATTTAAAGTGTAAACTAAATTTTCAAACTACCGCGCCATTACGAGCTCGTTTTATATATATTATAAATTTATACGTTCTAACTTTGTTTTAAATTAATTTAAGTCTTTTATTCCCAAAAAAATCGTTTAAAATATTTAATTTTCATTAAAATCATTAGAAACAAATTTTAAATTGGTTCCAAAATTCGGGTTGTTACTGGTTACTTTTGTGTCCTCTCCATGTCAGTACCACCATGCCTTGTGCATGATCTTCACTGTTTGGATGTACAAATTGAGGTTACTGTGGTGATACTATCACAACAGTGAATGGTAGCTTCAGATTGTTGTATAAATAGTATCTTTTGTACTACTATGATATTTCACCTCATTTTGAAGTATGTAATGAACAATGTTATACTCCTGTGTAGAGAAAGTAGTCTAGATTATTTTCCAGCTCCTATACTTTAATCTAGATTAGATATAGTGGATGACCCACTTTAACTAGTGCTTGTAGTGGACGCAGTCCACTTTAAAATTTGAGTAGTTGATAAATACTTGGTCTATTACCTGAAAAAATGTATTTTATTACATGCTATAATAAAAATTGTTTGCAGTCACTTTGAAAATCAATCAGATTTGCCAATTGTTTTTGAATTTAATATAATATATTTAATTGGACAAATTAACGCCATTAATCCAAAGTTTCATGTGTCTTCCCTTATTAATCCAGAGTTTGGATTATTTTAGTTAATCCCAAGTACCTTCCTATATTGATCCCGCTTACCTCTTAATTAGTTCAACCGATTTCACTTTCCCAAATAAAACATCAATTTATTTCTTTTTGTTGACATCGCCTCTTTTCCAAAATCTCACCTTTCCTCATTTTTTATTCATGAATAAAAATTCCAATTGGTAGCCAAATTTTTGGCTCTTTTCATTTCTACTGAGGTCCTCTTGTGAATTTCCACCAATACAACGAATTCTATTGGAAATTCATGAAGCACTTTTGAAATAAAATCAAACTCAATTGGAAATCGAGATTCAGAAGGCAATGATCAAGTGTGGTGGGTGGTTTTTGGTTGGGATCGTGATTGGGTATGGTCAATGAAGGATTCGATTGTGCTTTTTCATTATCAAATTATATATATATATATATACTGACAGATAGGTTTCTAATTATCAAATTTTCTTAAAAATATTTTAACTCCTTAAATTTCCGGAAAATTTTTCCAGCACCTCCTTAGTATCGGTCAATAGCTCAAACCTCAACTCGTCTCTTTAGGCCCTTTCCATTCAAAAAGAAAATAAAAAAGCCAAGCGGCTTGCCGATTCGGCGCATAAAAACTCATATGGAATATAAATGTGTATCTTTTTATTGGGCACTCGAATTATAATCGTTATACACTTCATTCCATACCTATTTAACATATATACGTCCATTCCCAATTTATTCCAACTCAATTTAATCATTTTTAACTCAATTCGCTAATTTATTCTTTAATCAGCTCTTTTGCCTATTCCGCTTTTTAATTAAACATATCATGTTCATATAAAACTTTTATTGACTTATGAACCGATTGAATTCCATTTTCAATTCAAGTTTCATATTCGATTTTGAATATGAATTTACGAGTTCAATTTACTTAACCAAAACTCAATTTCGTATCAAAACTCGATTAACTAAATATTCTTCTAATTAATTAATTATATTTAATAATTAAAAATCTGATTTTTGTTTCAAAAATCAGTTCACTTACTCCACTTGAGTTCAAATTTATTTTATATCTCAAGTCTAGATTTTTCTAACGGAAAATCGAATTTTATTTACTTAAAATCCTTTTATTTGTTTAAATAAACCGTTATGGTTTTATAATGGTTATGGCGTAGTTTTTCTAAAAATTTGATTTTTCATAACTCAAAATCCAATATTTTCCCACCCATCAGAAAACTATAATCAAATCGGTCTTGATGATTCTTGTTTGAAAGAATTCTGACTTAAATTGAGTCTTATATACTCAAATGAAGCTCGAAACGCCAAATTACGAACTACCTCGTTGCGTGGAGTTCGTTTTAACTATATTTAAATATAAACGTTTAAACTTCGTTTATAAAAAAAATTTAACTCCATTCTAATATATTTAAATATAAAATATATTATTTTCCAAATCCAACCTAGTATTTCCAATTTTACTAAATTGTCGATTATTTTATTATCAATTCATTTTCAAACTCAACTTCTAGATTAAATGCCAATTCCTTTGGAAACAAATTAGCTTATAAAATTCGATATACTCGAATTCTAATTCTTAATCTCTTGGATTATCTTTATTAAGTTTAAAATCTGAATTTTGAAATAAAATCAATCGTTCTCTTTTTTGAGACGATTTCTAATACAATTTAATTCAATTTTTAACTCTAACTTCCAAATTATCTGATGATAATTTTCTCCACTATATTTACAAACATCGTTTATAATTTAATTTCCTTGTTTTGTAAATTAAAACAAGTTTCATTTCAAAATCTATTTGAAACTCAATTCCTTTTATATTCTGATTTCCAGAATAAAAACCACCGTTTCCTTTTCGAAATGATTTCAAATTATATTTTTAAATTCATATTTGGATTTAAGTTACAAATCATTTCTTGGTAATTAATTCTCCACATTTATAAACATCATTCATAAATTTACTTGTTTTATATATTCAAACAAGTTCCATTTTGAAATATGTTTATAAACCAAAAACTAATTTTTGAATATTCTATTTATTATAACTTATCTATATATTACGTAGAGTCTATTTTTGATATTTTAATTTTAATCTTATTTTCTAATTAACGCAATTCCAATATCCTTTCTGGATATAAATTATTTTATAATTTCGGCATAGTCTAATTAAATTTTCCTATTAAATTTACATTCCGAACATCGGAATAGATTTCGTCGTTTTCTATTTAAAACGATTCCCAATTTTTATTTTAAATTAACATTTGAATTTAAATTCCCAATTATCCAATGATAATTATCCATTTAATTTATAAACACTGTTTATAAATTTATCCCAATTCCTTGCATTATCCAAGGTAAATTATTCCATTTTATTTATAAACATCATTTATAAATTCAATACTTGTTTTTATTATTCAAAACAAGTTAATAATACTTAGCCGATTCAAATTCTATTTTTTGAAAAATAGAATTCCTCTTTTAAATCTCAAAATCCCTTTTCATGATATTTTTATAAATCGACATTTAGGTCCAGTGATATTTTAAACATCCAAATCACCCAATTATCAATCACAGGTTTTCTTACACAATCATATGCAATAATATATATATATATATATATATATATGAAAACAAGCAATAATAAATTTTGAGGGATCCAATTGGATCCCTCCAACCTGTTTTCTCGCATCCACAGATATTAGTCAACATAAATAATGCCCATCCTGCTTCAAGGTAGGATATCGCGGCATAGAAGGTCATCCACTATCATATTGTGGGGGCGTATAGGGTCATCCGCAAATGATACTACGGGCATTTGCTAATGGTACTATGGGAAATATCCAACCGCCAATATATATATATATATATATATATATATATAATAGCCACAAACACCAAGTCGAAATAACTAATATATATAATAACCACAATTTATAATTAAATAGAAATGCAATCAATCAACCAACAAACAACATATAAATATTTATATTAAATAAATATTCGATTATAATAAATTATAATCGAACCAGAGAGTCGGTTTACTCAACGTGATTTTAATTGACAGAAAAAATCAGATATGTTTGATCTAAATTCCATCCGTCTCTAGAAAATCCAAATCCATTTCCCGTTTAACTCGATTTATGCTAGCATTTTAGACCATGTATAAATTAAGCAATATTTCTAAGGAACCGATTAACTAAATTAGTAACTAAGACTTAATTAACTAAATTAACTTCGCTTTCATCTCATTCCCTAATCTCCTTTAATCACGGTTTAGTATTGTATTTTTAAGTTAATGTGATTATATATATAATCCCTTAAATAAACCTAACTAATTTATTTATATAAATGGGATATATACAAATTTATTTAACGATTAAACTGTTTCAATTTAAACTAAATATTAAGATAAACAAACAATCTAATTTATGTATTTTAAATTTTTTAAAACAGTACCTTACTCCCTACTATGGTAAATTACCAAAATTGATCCTACCACTACGAATTCCAATCCACAAACCCCCTCATGTCTAGAATCCAAGCAGTGAATCACCACTCTAACCCGAAATTGTGCACACATAATTTGAGGAATTTTCCATGAACATCAATACCCAAAGCTCCTCCTTCGAATCACCAGAATGCACAACTCATCACTCCCTTCCTCAATCGCGACTCGGCATGTGTCCAGCTATAGGATCGACATCTTCAACTTCAAAATCCACCAAGATGTCCACGCAAGACGCTATTTTCCATTATAAACCCAAACCCTTAATAGAAACCCTTCCATTGTGCTCGAATTTCCATAGTTTTTAATCCCTGATCGGTGCTCGAATTTGTCACGATTCCTAAACTCACGCGTACTTAGAACTATACCAAAATCTCGATTAGTTTCTTGCTTTTGATCGAGATTTGGACTTGATTTTGCATCATTTAAGGAGCCACCATTTTTAATTTTGAGGACTTCGGTTTTTCCCCGAGCATGAGAATTAATGAGGATACAAGAGAGCGAAATTGGAAGAAATAAGGGATAAGGGAAGTCGCAATGATCATTCTAAAACTCTTACTGAAGCTTTGATTATTTTAAATTTACAGAGGAATGAAATGTTGCAAGATATCAAAAAATAAAAAAGGAAAAATAAATTGCGTTTATATAGATGAGGTATACTTAGGCATTAAGGAACTAGTACTGCACATGGTACCACTTTAGGAGATAGGTTAGGATAGGCAAGTTACATCGTATTAAATTTTGATTTGATTATAAATTAATACGATTTGATTTAAAGATATCTCTATTCTTTTAAATATATTTCGAATTGATTTCAAGCTTATCTACTCATTAAAAATCAAGGGTATATAACTTGACATCACGAACCGCTATTTCGACGTAACGACTGACGTTTCAACGTTATAACACTATATTGAACTCAACAGAATAGATAATAAAATTAAATTTAAACGTATATATAAAATATCCATATTAAATCGATATAAAATAATTTTAAACTCAGAAATAATCAATTCTCTGATAATAAAATATTTTAATTATCGTCTATATTTAAATACAATTAATGGTGATCATCTGAACTATTTTGATTCAGTTTTTAACTTCGATTTCAATTATATTTTGTATTGTGATAATTTAATATATTCGATATTAAATCAAAATTGATTATTAAATCGATAACCAAATATAAAAATTCATTTATATTATCAACCAAATATTTAAAACAATATTAAATATTTAAAATTAATTGACAAAAATTCGGGTCATTACATTCTTCCCTCCTTAAAATAATTTCATCCCCGAAATTAGTAAGGTAAGAAAAATGCTACAAACCCATTTACTTTTCAAAGTACACTTATGTTGAAACTCAACATTCCATTCTTATGCATTCAAGTTCATCCAAATTGATTCTTAATCAATTTATTTACTTTGATTCATTTCACTTGTTGAAGTTAAATTTTTATTCCAAAATTCAAATACCTGGGTTTTATTTGAAACCCTTTTGAAATCACATAAATATATACATATATTTATTTCTAGCTCAAATTCAAAAACATTTGAATTTTTTCAAAACAATATGTCTTCTTTCAAACAAATTTCCATCAAAAACTTTTCAAAGGTATCAATCCATCACTTAGAAACTTGAAAATAAACACTAATGATGTTGCAGTCATCATCAGAATTATTTCCCAGCAACTGAAGTGAATTCGGTGCTTGATCATTTTTAAAATCCATTCAAGAATGATTTTTATCCAAAAAATCCCTTCAAAACAAGGCTATATCATTTTAATATACTTCGGAAAATATTTTCCAACTTCCTAGGATTAAATTCCAAATTCTAGTTTGAATTAAATTTTAATTTATCTCATTTGTATAATTCATTCTTATACAAATTATATTTGGTTATAAATAACTATTTCAATTGTATAATCTCATTTAGTTATAATAATATCAACTAATATATCTATATATTATATTAATTCCAGGAAATTATTACTTCTATATCAAACTAGAATTTTGGGTAAAATTATTCCA
The DNA here is from genome assembly GCA_030737875.1 of Allium sativum. Lineage (NCBI taxonomy): Eukaryota > Viridiplantae > Streptophyta > Magnoliopsida > Asparagales > Amaryllidaceae > Allium > Allium sativum. The sequence goes on along the minus strand of CM060924.1, from coordinate 955,961,728 downwards.
TTTACCCACTTTAAAACAATATTATGTCCAACCTTCTATTCAAATGCTTATAAACTATTATCGACGTCATAGCGTCCCACGATTTGATCAGATTTCATAAACAACTCAACAGACTAGCCAACACAATCTATTTTATGTATTTTAAATTTCTTAAAACAATACCTTACTCCCTACTGTGGTTAATTACCAAAATCGATCCCACCACTGCGAATTCCAATCCACAAACCCATTCACGTCTAAAATCCAAGCGGTGAATCACCACTCTAACCCAAAATTGCGCACACATAATTTGAGGAATTTTCCATGAACATCAATACCCAAAGCTCCTCCTTCGAATCACTAAAACGCACAACTCGTCACTCCCTTCCTCAATCGTGACTCGGCATGTGTCCATCTACAGGATCAACATCTTCAACTTCGAAATTCACCAAGATGTCCACGCAAGATGCTATTTGCCATTATAAACCCAAAACCTTAATCGAAACCCTTCCATTGTGCTCTAATTTCCATAGTTTCTGAGCCCTAATCAGTGCTTGAATTTGTTGCGATTCCCAAACTCATGCGTACTTCGAACGATACCAAAATCTCGATTTGTCTCTTGCTTTCAATCGAGGTTTGGACTTGATTTTGCATCATTTAAGCGGCCTCCATTTATAATTTTGAGGACTTCGTTTTTTCCTGAGCTCGAGATTTAATGAGGATCCAAGAGGGCGAAATGGGAAGAATTAAGGGATAAGGGAATTTCACAATGATCATTCTAAAACTCTTACTGAAGCTTTGATTTTTGAAGTATCAAAATTTAAATTTACAGAGGAATGAAATGCTGTGAGAGATCAAAGAAGAGAAAGGGGAAAATAAATTGCATTTATATAGATGAGGTATATTTAGGCATTAAGGAACTAGTATTGTGCATGGTACCCACTTTAGGAGATAGGTTAGGATAGGCAAGTTACATCGTATTAAATTTTGATTTGATTATAAATTAATACGGTTTGATTTAAAGAGATATTTATTCTTTTTAAATAGATTTCAATTTGATTTCAAGCTTATGTACTCATTAAAAATCAAGGGGTATATAACTTGACATCACGAACCGCTATTTCGATGAAACGACTGACGTTTCAACATTATAACACTATTCTAAACTCAACATAATAGATTATAAAAATAATTCTGAATGTATATATAAAATATCCATATTAAATCGATATAAAATAATATTAAACTCAAAAATAATCAATTCTCTAATAATAAAATATTTTTATTATCGTTTATATTCAAATACAATTAATACTGATCATATGAATTGTTTTGATTCAGTTTTTAACTTCGATTTCAATTATATTTCATATTATGATAATTTAATATATTTGATATTATATCGAAATTGACTATTAAATTGATAACTTAATATAAAAATTCATTTATAATATCAACTCATTATTTAAAATGATATTAAAATTTTAAAATTAATTGACAAAAAATTTGGGTCATCACATATTTATATTAAATAATCAAACATTACTATTCGCCTTCTTCCACCATCATTCATGTAACAACCCATAATTTCTGAACCAATTTAAAATTTATTTTTAATGGATTTTAAGAATTTAGAATGATTTATTTTGAGAATTAACAATTTAAACATTATTTAAATCGAAGTTAGAAAGTATAAATTCATTTTAATTATAAAATGAGCTTGAAATGGCGCGGTAGTTTGAAAATTCGATTTTGAATTTCAAATGAATGTACATAATTCAATATGAATCAGAATTGGACGAAACAGAAACGTTGGAATATTTAGAACTGTAATTTTCTAATGGATGTAAGAAATTGAGATTTCACTTTATAATTTATAAGTTATATCCAATTTAAAATTTAGAACAGTTGTTATGGAATTTATATATATATTAATATTATATATAGCCCTTAAAAATAGTCATTTTGCAAACGACCTCCGTTTTCGATGAAACCACTTTTGTTGGATCTAGAATCTCAAGTTATTATTAGGCTTAAAATTTCATAATTTTTGGAATTAGTATGTGAGCACAATAAATTTAAACGTGTTTTCAATTTCAGTTTAAGCTAGCTAAAAGATCATTTTTTAGACGGTCTTCAAATTTGACGAAATTAATTTTGTTAGGACCGTATCATCAAAACATAGCTAGATTTCAATATTCGTAATTTTTGGAGTCAGTATGTGGCCCTGGTAAATTAAAATGTACGTTGGAATTCAATATTAACCGCTATATTAATTTATATTTTAATTTTGATAAAAACTGATTAAGACAATAGAATTGTCTTACGAAACATATTCCATTGTGTCCTTAATGGGGGTATTTGGTTAGGAACAACAATCGTTGGGGTTGATTTGGAGTTCGGAGCGTTAATCAAGTAATTAGAGAATTAAATAATATTATTATAAAGTATAAATACTCCTCGACACATGCCAAACCCTAGTTCATTTCCCCCAAACGTTCAGCCGCTATCCACGATTTTGAGAGCCTGAAAGCTCCAGATTTAATCCCTTATAATCTTGCAATTCATTTAATAATTCACGAAACCTCCAAAACAAAACTCAAAGATATCTACAACGCCTTTAATTCCATAAGGATGTGATGATTTATCGTGTAGCACCTAGGGAGAATTTTGGGTTTGAAGTCGATAGCTTTGGGGGTGTTTTCGAGGCGTTGTAGGACGACAAGCGTGGGCTATTTCCCGGCGTGGGTAGAGGGCGACGACGGCTACACGGAGGTGATGGTGGATCGTGGTCCGGTGGGGTGTAGGAGACACATCGTGTGGCCTTAGGTGAACGACGATGGGTTTTGAAGTATGGTCTTTACCTGTAGGTAACGATTTGGGAAGAGAGATTAAATAATGTAATTAATTTATTTAATTACGTAATTAATTTATTTAATTATGTAATCAATTTTATTAATGTAATAAAAGTTTAAATGCTTATATCTCGGTCATACGAATATAGAATCTTGCCAAACCAGATGCGTTGAAATCGTCTTGAGATGATTTACAACATGGAACTGACCAGAACGGAAATTGAGGATGTTGCAGTTTTTGATAAAATTAAACGCTCGTTTAATTTTATTAAAACCATCCACAAATAAAGATTGACGGAGTGGAAAACCAAAGTGAGAATTCTCTCACTAAAATATTTGCATAGTTATTTATTTTATAACTAAGAATATATAGATTGCCAATGTTGATTTTTATCAGTTTTAATTATCATAAATTTGTATACGATGCCTGTGAACTCACCTTACTGTTGTTTGAAACCCATGGATGACTTGATTGACTGTATTATGTTTTGTTTGTGGTACTGAAATATTTAACATGATAAAAATAATGTTAATAAATTTGTGGTAGTTGAAGTTGAATTATAAGTATCCATTTATAAGGTAAATAATAAAAATTGGTTAATTAGAAAAATAATTCAAATCGAATTTGAACTGATTAAATTTATTAACTAGTGATAATTTGAATTGGTTGTTGTTGTTTGGAAACCCCACACGGGTCTGGGGATGATAATTAACTCACATCTCCCTTGAAATTAATTGTATCTCAACCGACTGATTGACAGACTGTTATAAGCGTTATTTAATTATTTAATGCTTATACAGTTGTAAATTGAATTTTGGATGTGAATTGACTGTTTAATGGTTGTTTATCACTATTTTTGAATACATGCAATGTGTGGAATCCACATAAATAAAACTATATGGTAATTGATTGAATCTGATTCCAATTCAGAAATAACGAATATTTTAAAATAATATTCAGTGAAGAATCAAAATATGATTCTGATGTCCGTTTTCGGATGGACACGAAAATATTGAAATTATGAAGTCGAGTGAAGTAGATGTACGCCATTTTAACTCGAACAGAATTTTCTTTCGATTTTATTCATTTTATAATGAATATCGAAAGAATTGATTTCAAAATCTAATATTTTGAAAATATTACCATTTTAATATTATAACAATATGGAATATTCAATTTTGATTTAAAATTGAAATGGAAGTTGAAATCATTTTAAAATGAATTTATAAATGATTTATAAAATACGTTTTTAAATGGAAAACGACGATGTATATTTTATACATTTAAATGGCCCGAATAGAACGTATCGCGTAGCGACCATTCGCGAATTTCATCCATTGACTTCAAATTAGTGTAATGGGAGACCCGACCGTCTGATTCTCCTAAAACTGAAACCGTTGGGTTCGTATCGAAAAGAGCTTTCAAATAATAATAAGAGATTTGAAATCTAGCAGTTATATTGTAAGATATGTCCAAATCAATTTCAGAAAAGGACGCTATGAATGCAATTCGGTGGCCGTTATTGGAAACCAACTGTAAGGGCCTTAACAAAATTATTAAAAATATGGAAAAATTATGTAAAATCGTAATTAATGATTTGGAAAGATTTTAGATGAAATATTTCAAGTTTTGAAAAGATAAAAGATATTTTTATCCAAATGAACTAGTTATTTAATCCAATATTTTTAAATAAATAAATTGGATTTGTAAATGGTTTTAATATAACCAGGAGTTTCTAAAGTACGAATTGGAAAGGAGTTAAATGGAAATAACCTTCGGAATATTTCGATATTGGATTATGTGATTAAACAGATATTGTTGAGGAATTTGGAAGATATAGATATCGTTATTCCCAATACGATATCTGTTAATTTCAGAATTTGATATTGAATATAAGTCGATATAATTTCTATTTAGAGCCTTGTATTTAATATCAAATTGGATTTTGGGTTTGTAATGATTGGTGTCTTTAATAACGCTGTTCTTAAACCTAGTTGAGGAGAGAATAAATCTTTTAACCAAGATTTATTGAAATTTTCCAATTAAATAATATAATTGGAATTAAATGGTAGTTGATTACTGGTTCATTGTGAACGATGTTTTAAATGACATTAGTCCTTAAACCCGATTAATAGTGAAGTTATAATCTGGAGTTTATAAATCTTTTAATTAAGATTTAAAGGAAATTGTCCAATGTAAAGTTTTCCAATTTAATATATTAAATTGGAACTGAATGGAATTCGATTTAGTGATAATCGGGATGGGATTCTGTGAACAAAGACCATTACTATTTTATGGAGTTTAAAGGCCTTGCCGTTATTCCGTTTATAGTACTAGTACAATACAGAAACTTATATCAATTATATACTGTTATGAATTCCGTGAAAGTTCCATTTTAATGGAAGAGGATTTTGGGTTTATCGTGAATAATGTTTTAAACGACATTTGTTCTTTAACCCAAGTAAAGACATGATTAATTACCTAAAATTTGAATAATCATTAAGTAATGATTTTTGAGATTAAAACTGAACTAGAGTTTTAATGAATCTTTAAGTAGATTAAAATGAGAGTAGTAATTAAATTTACCAAATTCAAGAATGTTTTGAGATGGAGTACCTCCAGTTTTACTCCACGCGATAGTTAAATCTTTAATTAGATTTGAACGTGAAATGGTAATTAAATTTACCGATAAAATGATGGGCATTAGAAATGGAGTACTATCAGTTTTGCTCCATGGGATGAATAGGTTGGGATTGGGATTAAAATATTAAATGACTACTTCGGTAAGGCTCGATAATCTCGACTAGTTTTATAAACCTAAATTTGGTTTAGAATTGTTGAAGGAAAATATAAAATCTTTTGCAATGGTTTTTAAAAGAAGATTAAACAATAAGTTTAAAAGAATTTATGTTTGTTAAATTAATGGGAACCTTTCCCCAAAGAAGTGAATATTTGAATAAAAGAATATTCTGGATTGGAATGAGGCATATGATGTGTTTATATATCACTTGATTATAAGATGCGCAGGTTATTCGGAAAGACCGGGTTTAACCCATTCTGAATAACTGTTGCGACGATTAAATGTTGAAGATATTGAAGACGGTGCAGGACCGACAATCTTCACATCGAATGGATTTCTACTAATGCCTTTGATTGGAGTTGCTGCCTTGAAAGGGTTACAGTGGTAGTTGTCCAGACGTACTTGTTGAATGTTCGGATATGCGAGGGCCTCTCTCCTGTATTGGACATATGGGACGAGGAATAAGGTGCCTCCGGCTTCGTTTAGATCCAGAATGGACTTGTAAATGGATTATGTCTGACATTGTATTGTGTGCTATATTCATTGATCTCTGCAAAATATATATCTGTTTGGTGGCGGAGAATTTATTCTCTTGCTTAACACCCTTCTCTGATGCGTACGAACTTAGAGGTTATATATTAGTAGAAATCAATGGTATGGTATGGATTGACAATGTGGCATGCTAAGATGTAAATGATCAAGGCTTTTGTTGAAAACCAGAGTCTTTTGGATGATGATCAAAGCACACACTACACCAGAAAAGGCTTTTTATAGCGTTGAAAAAACTCTACCATAACTTGTTGCAGCGTTCTGATAAAAGATGTTGTACGACACGCAACTAAAAGTGTGAATTTTTTTGTTTCATTTTAGTAAACGCAACCGAAATTGGAAATATTGTAGCTTTTTTGAAATCCTACAAAAAGGTTTTTTTGCAGCGTCTTAAAATGCTACTAAAGTGATACTTGCATCATAGCGGTTTTTCAGTCCTACTATATGTTTTTTGTAGCGGTTTTTCTGTCCTACTATATGTTTTTGTTGCGGTTTTTCTGTCCTACTATATATTTTTTGTTGTGTTTCATTTCAGCAACAATATCTTTTGTAAATTACATTTGTAGAATTTTTCAACGCCACTAAAACTTACTGATGTACATCACAATTTCATATTGCGGTTATTTACCGTTAATGGGTTGTAACATTTTCATAAATCACTTATATATAATAGAAATATTAAAGCAGATAATTATATGAGTATCATTTTCAAACTAAAATCAATAATATTTAAATACTTACAAAATACATTACTCTCAATATCAAATATAACACCCATAATCATCTCAATAGTAGTATTTCGACAAAATAAGTGAATCCACATACCACAATTGCTTACAAACAAGTCTACACGACTAATACAAACAAAATAATAGTTAAATTCTTCTTCATAGCTCACCAGTTCTTTGATGCGGGTGTTTTTCACTTTGGAAATCTAATTACCTGTACATAAGCATGGTATGATAGTTATTAATATAATAATATGAAAAGGAGAAAGCTACAGTTCTCTAGGAGGCAATGAAGATGTCATAACAATTAAAATGTCAAACACTAAGAGCAAGACATGAGATAAGTTTGTATTATCCAGCAAATAACAATATCATGCTAAGAAGAAATCTAATTTGGTAGCCAATGAAGATACATATGATATAGTACCATGACCTTTCTGTTGGAGTCTACGCTTTGTATGCTTAATGCACACAAACCATCAAAGTACCAAGCAACCAAACATAAAATTACAAATGAATGCTACTGGTAATATAATTAAATAACTATATTTCATGATGCTTTCGCCTAATTTACATAGAAACCCAGGTGCAGAAGTCGGGTAATAAAATATTTTGCAAAAAGCATAAGGCACCATTATTTGCGAGGAAGTATCATTCATGGCTTAGTCTCTTTGGTAACGTTATTTCTAGTTCAAACAGTTTCTTTGTACCATTATTTTATTAGTTTATATCTATCTATTTAAAAAAGAACAATACAGTTCATGCATTAATAATAATATGTAAACACATGAGTAACCATTTAAGGCAAGTATTTCACAAATAAGCATGGTCCTTTCTACAACATGAGAACTATGAAACTGTTGTGAAACTGTTTTTCAGTGAATATAACTATATTATATAACTGTATTACATTTAAATTGTAAATTGATGAGAAATTACTGGTACCAATATAACTATAAATTATAGGTAAGAGGGTAATGGCATAAAGCTTTAGACTGCTTTTCAATGCATACATCTGTACGATATCCTTATGAATTTCGGAATGAAATGAATACAGAATATAAATAGATTCCCTATATGAATATGATTACGGATCTTGGTATGTTAATTTTTTTTCACCTGTTACTGATTTTGCCTAATTATATTTACAGATGATGTATTCAAATCTCAAGATTGACAAGTTCAACTTTGGAAAGGACATAAAAGAGAGAATGTCATTCAGATAAGGGAATAAACTATTTTTTCTAGCAACGTAATTCAGACAAGGGACAAAGACTTCAATTCAGGAGAGATGATAAAATAAAGAAAAGAAAGGGAGAAGTAGAAGTACATATAGGAAACTATAGTTCTGCACGACTATTCCTCCCTTCAAAATTTGGAAAACCCGGAACGGTACCGATTGGGACATAACTCAAAAACTCACTAATACCAATCCAGAATTTTTTCCAGGGGATAAGTCTGTGCTATATAATTAACGGTACTCAATAGATAACAAAATAAATTGTAACTAATTCAAATTCATTATTTTTAGTAAGGTTAACTTATAATTAGAATATCAGATAGAAGGTGATATAAAAGTTGGCCTGGTATTCATAAATCCTAATATCTAAGTAATCTTCAATATTCTGCCTTTTGACATTTTATTTCATCAACTTTTGATTTAAAGTTATCATAATTTAAGGAAAGCAGGAGTTGCAAGTGCATTCAGAGTACTTGCAAGTGTCAATGCATATTTAGAGGAAGAAAAACAGCAACATATTTATATTCAACTCGATTATATTTGCACTACGACTAAACATGATTTAGAAATATTTAAGTGACTAATGTGCAAGCATAGTTTCAAAATATGAATATGGCAGAGACAATACCATTATAAATATCATAAAAGAATTTATGTCATTTTATTTGCTTATCAACCTATAAGTATAATGAGTATGCCATGTGATGTTTGGAGTTGCATTTCGCACCTTTCTATCCTGCCTCCAGAAAATATATAAACAAGTATGTCACAGATCTTACTTTTTTCTTCTTCTTTTTTGAATAAAATCAAGAATGGCTTAATATATTAATAAATAGTAAAAATTGCTCACATTCTATGGATGATGAAGAGTTGGCATGTTAACTACCACCAAGTGTTAATCTAACACCCTCATTATATGAAGTTGTGGTGAAACCAAGAACTTGGATTAATTTGCTGATGTCCATTGATATGTCCGCTGGTGAATTAACTCCACGGTTAACCGAAGATGCTGAGACAACTTTGATTAGTGAACGGCTGTAGCCCATAACAACTGCAACAGTCTCAGCCATTTGTGCTCGTGATAATATGTCCGGCCCTCCAACATTCAACAGTAATTTCATTTGATTGACATCAGTCATAACAGACAACCATTTTACCAACAATGCCGATATAACATTCACAACATCTTTGACAAATACCGGACAACGATACTCATCATGGAAAAACTCAGTTTCCGTGCTGCCAGCAAGAACATTATTGATCCACTGTACAGGAAGGGATTTCTCAACAGGAGATGGTGTATGCGGTCCATATATGATACAACTTCTCAATATAGCAAAGTTTGAGCAATTTTCAGTTTTATAATTCTCAGCTGCCAATTTAGATTTTCCATACATGTTGAAAGGTATTGTCTCATCACCCTCTTTGTAGAATGACTTCACTCCTTGATAAACTTGATCAATTGAAAGATGAAGCAACAAAGACTTCTGATTGCCAAAGCTATTCATCCATTCCACAAGCGAGGTTGGCACATTCACAACCATTGCAACTTCCTGATCCAACTCACAAGCTCGAGGAACTGATATTGCAGCACAATTAACGATAACTTCCGGCTGGCCGAAGCTGGCGAAGATGACATTGAAACCGGCACCGGATCGGATGTCTATGGGGAAATAACGGACTGTAGGAAGGGTATCAAGGAGAGCTTGCGGAGGGACAGGGCAATGGTGAGTGAATGAAAGCAAGTACAAAGTGTGGGATTTGTCACAGATCTTACTTATTTGGAGACCAAGATGATAATTTCAGCAAATATGTCACAGATCACAAGGTGATGATTATGTTTTATAATGAGATATAGAAAATGGTAAATGGACTATACATGAGTAAACTTAGAAATCAGAAGGGGCAAATGTTAGAAAATAGAAGAGAAAAATAAAATTAAACTTGCCTCTGAACTGTGGATTCTTTAATTCAGGTAGCAATCCAATTTAACTATAGGATAACCCAACCCGAAATTCCCTCCAAGTCACATTTTGGAATGTACAATCTAACGATTTTTGCAATCACTGATCCAGAATTTTAATCACGGATGGTCTGGTAACTAGAGCATCTCAAATTAAGCTGTTGAGTCCATGTCCGCAGCATAAACATAAATCTCCATTTTCTAGATCATATCGAAGGGTGAAGTTTCCATGCTGCACCATATCTAATCGTCAAAATAAAGAAAAACGTTTATTTGGTGAAGACATGCTTATGGCTAAAGATAGTAATAATCTTAAAGAGAAAATGCTTTGTTCAGCTAAAGCATGCACTATTGGTGGAAGTATCACTTAAAATTTTTCAATTTGTACGAAAGAAGAAAAGGTTAGTGTGCTACTATTAAATCTTGTAGGTCTAGATAGTCTTCAAGATGTGCAACCATTTCTGTTCAATTTATTTGCAGTCCCAGATATCATTAGACTTCCAAGATTTAGTTAAATGGACTTGTCAAGGTAAATGGACCATACATGCCTACTAAATAACTCCACCCTAAACAAACAAGAGGAAACAAAATTTAGTTGAACATCATACCAGGCACATCAATAGCTGAACCATGATATTTATATAATTTTCCCACGCCTTTGGACGAGCTACTACATATGGGGGAAAATAAGTAAAACAACATAACAAGCGAATTAACTTCCTCAAGTTTCAAGATTCATATTAAACTAATGTCAAGTGGTAAAAGCTAGCAATGTTGTAGTTCAAACAATCTTTAAGGAGTTCATCAAACAAGTGCCTTAGCATGCATAAATGATGTTTTGCTCATTTTTTGAAATACATAGGTAACAAGCAAAATCACTAGGTAATAAATAACTTCATAAGACAACATGTATAAGAACTTCTTGCAAATGTTAATTATCAAATTTAAGAGTAAAATAAGCTCTACTTGCAAAGTAGATCAATACTAATCTTCTTTTTCTAGAGCAAAAGATACAAGGAAAGCACACTAACTCTTACTCAATTTAGAATAAGCTTAACTCAAAGTCAATATAAAAAGTGTGACTTATGGGAAAAAAACTGCTAAGATAATTTGATGCTCACGGTTTTCAAAATAGGACCATGTAGCATGTACCATCAAGCTAAGTATGCTTTTAATAGATGTATTGTTCTTTCTAAAAACAATCGCATATGCATTCAATAATAAAATTAATATGACTAGGCACATTAATTTTCAGTTCAGAGTCCATTAGCAGCCCATCAGAAAATATCCACCTCAATAAATGAGCATCAACTGTTTTATCTTTTTCACTGAAAAGGAAATGAACTGAGAAAATATGCATAATAAAATCTACCATTACATTAATTGTTGAAATCGCCGTTTACCATTTTCACATAAAAAACAATAAATTTTATGTTAACTAAGAAAATTTTGAATAGAAATCTCAAATTGATTGATAAAAGCAAACTTATCTCTGCAGTGTGCGGAATCCGCATGGTACATAGCTTAAGGAACAGACCTGCCACCTCCATAGGACAAACTGGTTAGAGTTCGCAAATAAATCTTGATCTAAATGAACTGCTGCAAGAACTGGGAGTACTTTCCAACCACATGGAATGTCATAACGCACAATATTATACATTCATTTTCAGACAAAAAGCAAGGTTTTTTTTTTGACATATCATGTTGAGTTATAGGGATAAAATATCATGCCTTTGTGATGCACAACTATGATTGCCTTTCGACGAAGAAAATTTACAACATTTCTGAATCAAAGGATCTCGTTCATTACCTATTTCAGAATAATGTAAAATGGTTATATATTTATTTTGTATATGTTATTGTTATACATTTTCCTACTTTAAACAATTCTCTACTGCAATGACTACAAAAAAAAAGGTTTAGCAAATTGTACCTTTAATCCTTGAATAGCTTTTGGCTAAGTGTATAGAAAATATATTTCAAGAGCTAGCAACAGAAGTTGTTTCATAGCTTGCAAAAACTATGACTTATAGGTAAATCCAGAATTTGTTCTCTTGACAAATTTGAGTGCTTCAATGCCCAACCAACCAGATCATCCTCCTCCATATTTTCTTTGCACTTGTTCATTTTTTCAATTTTTTTTTTTTTTCATTTTTCACTTTATAACTTGAAGTATTGTCGCCCTCAACTGTACATTAGTAGCATATTGTCAAATATCAGTTTCCATTCAGCCATAAATTTTACAAGAGAAAAATGTTTAGACATAACATTATGTCTCATTTTCCTATATACATGTGATATAAATGACAATTCTAAACTACATTTGGGAGGTGAATGATCTATATTTACATAATGGGAAATTCTAGACAATATTCACATAATTGATAGGAAAAACTATTTTTTATATTTAGGTACTTAGATGGCCATGTTTGTACTACAAAACTTATCTATTACATAAGGTAGTACAAGTTATCAATGTCTGGTGATTCGAATGACATGGTAGGTAGGGATCGAATCCGTAAACTAGTGGATCGAAGCCAAAACGTGGACATTGATGCTAGACAATCAAAAGACTATCAGTGTGTCCATAATCATTGATAAGCATGCACTCTTCATCCATCGTTTCTCTCTCCGTTGTACTATGCAAAGTATTCAGTGGTCTGTATGTGATCATGAGGACTGGAAATGCCTTATATTAAATCAAAAAAAAAAATGTTCATATTGTTATCATCCACGAACAAAAGTAGGTAATAATTATTCTGAATAAGATGAGACACTACCGAATATATTAGCGAGTAATCCACCTTTTGAATTCATCATGAGACTCTTAAACACGATATTCCTAATGCCATAGAAGCCCTAGTCTAGTTTACACCAACCAGTTAGCATTAACCAATACAATCATCACCTATACCACATTCGAATACATAATCTAAACTAAAAATAGTGAAACTAGAGCAGCAAAGAACAATGAAGTGGTTTATTAGCGTTTGTCATTAGTATATAAGCTCAATCATTCTAATGTGATTAAGATAATGGTTGAAATAGTCTGACAGATTTTGTAGATATGTGGTATATACTAAAAACTTTAAAAAGAAAGAGAAAACAAACTTGTACTTGTCTCACCTCATAATGAACAACAATTTTTTAGACTGCTTAATAAAGTTTTGTTAATTAGTTTCCACTTTTTCTCTCACATGAATCCTTCCATTTAAAAAAACTACATTTGCTATAATTTACGCGGTACAACATAAAATATGCTAAGAGGTGTGACTACAACATTTTGTAATACTTGAAACAAAAAATATAATGGTGAAGAAAAGTAAGAAACATGATGCCTAGGTGTACTATGTTCATATAGTCATGTTATAATAAGTTGTTCATACTAGATATTGACACCGGTAGTTGGCCCAACTAAAATAAATCAATGTTGTCACTTTATATATCACTAATAACACTGCATTTTCTAAATTTGCAAAATAATTAAACTGTATTGACTCATGTACAAATTTGACAGAAAGCTAAGCTTCATGTTTTGAACATAGTTTCTAAAGAGATAAGTTAAGCTACTAAAGCAACACTACTTCTTACAGGCTTTTCGCATATGGTCGTGAAGACCAGTATATTTTAAGTCATTGATACAAGTAAGGTAATCATGTATCTAAGGAACCATGGAACCACAAGGCAACAAACGCTTGCATTTTTGTATGGCTTTAGTCCTATGCAATGAGTTAAAATATTAAAAGGAGATTTAATCAATTAACAGGGGTAAGAAGTCAGAAGACTTACCTTTATCATTTAATGATTGATTAATAAAAGTGTGATCATCACTAACTGTGCAATAAAAGCAATTTATGACTGAACTTACTTGCAATTTTAATTTAATTATTCATCGTACCATCATGTACATAACAAGATCTACCTACTTGCAACATCATCTGTTTTTTTGTCAAAAAAACGAAGATGCTACAATACGAAATTATATTAGCTATTTTAATCACTACAAAAAATATTTAGCTCGGTCACTTGATTTTTGTTTTCATCACGATTAAAGTAAGAGTGAGGGTACTGCAAAATAGTACCCAACCTGCTACATTTTATGTAGCTAAGCTGCAAATGCTGACACACACACACACACACACACACACACACACACATATATATATATATATATATATATACAGTGCCTTGAAATGAAATCATATAATATAATATTTTGATAAAAAAAGGTTGCCTTTATGTACCTCAAGACCTAGGCGGTGAAAATTCACTTATTGCATACAACACGTTGACTATGAAGAAATTTCCCACTCAAACAACTTATATAACAAGGAAACAATGCATTTATCTAGAGCAAAGCAACCAAAAAACGAATTGCGAAAACAAGTTAACATGACTTATGTGAGGGTACTAACAGATAATATATGGAATTTGATTTGTCTCTACAGCTATTATGATGACTAATATAAAGTTGAATTTGAATTGCATAGAGAAGTTGTGTATAAGTAAGAATTATGATGACTAATATAAAGTTTACTCAACGGCTATATGTGAATAAGAAGCTAGAAGACAAACTGCATGCCGACAACAATTATCAATAACGCCATTCAATTGCAAAAGTGCTAACACACAGTGTGTAATCAACAACAATCATAATAAACCTAAAATCACATAAAACACAGTCCAAAATAATAAGTAATCACAACCATCAATGCTTCTATACATACAAACAGTTTTATATACCAAACCAAACGAAACCCTAACTTTCATACGACCTAGAATTCATTAAAAAGGATGATTAACTCTACATATAAGAAGATAAGAAACAGAAATGCATGTAATTACCACATCAACGGTTTGAAAGAGGCAGTTCAAAGAAGTCGTGGTGGACGTGGAAGGAGAAGGAAGGGGACGAAGGGAAGGCGCGGTGATTTCACAAGAGTGAGACCGAAGCAACGTCGGCATCTCAAAAATGACGATGACAAGCGATGATTCAGACCAAATAGCAGCCTAAGGCGGTTGAATTAATTTTAGAGGATTTGAGATTGAAAATTTCTGGACTAATTTTTTAATTAGAGATTTGAGAAGAGGAGCTTGTAACACCCCACCTCTGCTAGGGTCACTCACAAAGGGAATGCACTAGCTTTGGTGGAGCATTATTTAGGTAAACATACACAGAAATATTACAAGACAGAACATATAAAACAGCGGAAGAAGAACCAAATTTCATTGCTTTAAAATCTAGAAAGGTCTAAAGCCTTTTACATCAAAATGCTATTAAAAATCCATTACATCGAAATCTGTCTTGTAATAGTAAAGAAGCATAAAACCATAGTTATAAATCATTCCCCAATAAAGCAGCAAAGCAAGCCATAGCCAAGAGCAATCCAAGCCTTCATGAAATAGCCTTGGAGCTTGGTAGATCCGAACTAAGCTGTGTTCCCTACCCTGTGAACCTGGGGGGGGGGGAGAAAACGGAAGAAAAAGAGGCGAAACAAACTGGGTCAGTCATAAAGACTGAGTAAGTCCTAGTGACTTTCAGCATAAAAACAGGTAAAGATAACATGGCATGAATAAACTGAAAGTAAACATAAGCATGGTGACAAGATAAGCTACAGACACGATAACTAAGAATAACATCATAGGACTTCTATCATGTATAACATTGCAAGGTTCCCGTTCAGGATGAACTAAGTATAGTTTCGCACAATTTCTATCAAGCATCGCAAGATTTCTCTGCTTCACCATTAAAACGATATCTATTTGCTCTGATTTCCTAAATTCTCTGCACCAACTGTACTAGTATCCCAACCCGTATCATTCTTTCCGTGTATAAGTACAGTCCCTTGCCGTATATCGTACGGGTTTCATCACGTATTTCTGTACTACTTCAACGTAGTGCCACCATTCTTGAAATCGTTGGGACCGCCACCCTTGTTCTGGCTAGGTTTCCTTATCATGAGCTATCGCGTGTTCAACTAGGATTTATGCCACCTAGGACCACTAGGGATTATGCTACCTATTGAACGTTTTCTAGATTCAATTAGGGTTTACGCCACCTAGGACCACTAGGGATTACGCTACCTAACGAAATCCACGTAACGATCTATTAATCGATCGGCTCCCTACAAGTCCTAGCTTGTTCATATGTCTGTGTCATACGGCCCAATCATGAAATGTAGTCACCTGTGTTAGGTCCACCATAGGGTGTATCAAGCCCTATGGTGCCAACCATCGACACGAATCAAGCACACACAGATAAACCTACGGATGCCCAATGCCTGCTTTTTCTGCTCCGGAGTGTGTGCACGCCCGCACTCCGTTAGAACCTACACTGGCGCACCCACACAGCCGTCGTTCTGGTCGCTTACAATCAGCCCAGTAATCGTGCCCCACCCTGCCTAGTTCCAGGGTACCATGATACATCTAGTGGGTTACTGCTGAAATGGACCGTGTAACTAGGGTTTCCGTCTAGTAGGTTAAGTGTTGTCATTTAAATTCGAGACTTAACCCCATCGGTCTAGCATGTCAAGTTGGTTAAGTGTTGTCATTCAAGTTCGTGACTTAACCCATCTACGTGTCATGTCAAATTGGCTAAGTATTGCGTTTAAGTTCATGACTTAGCTCTACGAATCATGTGTTAAGTTGGTTAAGTATATTCAAGCGGTTCATGGCTTAACCCTACCAAATCATTGTGTTTAATTGGTTAAGTATATTCAAGCGGTTCACGACTTAACCCTATCAAATCATCGTGTTAAACTGGTTAAGTATATTCAAGCGGTTCAGGACTTAACCCTATCAAGTCATCGTGTCAAATTGGTTAAGTATATTCAAGCGGTTCAGGACTTAACCCTATCAAGTCATCGAGTCAAATAGGTTAAGTATATTCAAGCGGTACATGACTTAACCCTATCATGTCATCGAGTCAAATAGGTTAAGTCTATTCAAGCGGTACATGACTTAACCCTATCATGTGGCATTAATTCATTAGTGCACCCCAACCTCGCACATCAGACCTGTTGTTGTGGTTACTGGATATGCCGGGCGGTTCCGGGCAGATTTACACCACAACTCAATCTGACCTCGGGTTTCAAGTGCGGTATGACCAACTAACCACATTGGATCCTATTGTTTGCAGTATCTGGATTTGCCGGGCGGTTCCGGGCAGATTTACACTGCAAACTCAACCCAACCTCAAGTTGGCCATTTTCATGTTTATTCTAATGTCATGTCCATGTTCAAGTTTCATATCAAGTTCGTGTCAAGTTTTCAAGGCAAGTTTCATATCAAGTCGATGTCAGGTTCGGGTCCATATTCAAGTTATAACAGCGTTCATGTTTCAAGTTTTGCCTTTTATCAGGTTCATAATTCATGTTCATAACCAATTCATGTTTTTGCCTATTCTACCCAAATCGTATTCCCATCGCACGTGAACGTGAATCGATCTATACTACAAATAAATCCAAATCTCGAAATAGGTGGAATAGCATCAAAACTATGATAGGCAAAAGGGACTAGCATAAAGCAATAAAAGGGGTTACAAGACTAACATGGCATAACTTGAGATAGTTGATTACAACATCACTGACATATAGGATTTCAAATCTAGCAAGGTAAGGTGATAGTCATGGTAAACGCTGACATAAAATAATAGGCATGCAAAGGCAAGCCAAATACAAGAATAATGGATCCAATGGTTTTGGTGTACATAATAGCGAATAAGCTAAGCAAGTCACACCCTTAGTATGAGATCCAACAAACTGCAAATTCGGTATACAACATGGATTTCAATCAACTATAATAGTCCCAGGTAATTAACCCCAATAGTCATGGTCATAGGTAGAAATCTCGTAATTAAGAATCCTAAGCGATTAATCACAATAGTCATGGTTAATTATCCAAAGTAGTTCTAGGCAATAGTCATAGGCAATTAACAGTAATAGTTTCAAAGTCATGGTCATAGATAATGGCCTTATGTTCATAATCATATATAATAATTCTCATAGTCAAGAGTCAAGTTGATTAGCCACAATTGTCCTTGTCATAGTCATAGGCAACAGCCTTTCGTTCACCGTCATAGGCATAGGCTTAGTCTTATTAGTCATAGGCAGTCTTATGTTCACCGTCATAGTCATTGGCATAGTCATGTTAGTCATAGGAAGTCTTATGTTCTCAGTCATAGTCCTTGGCCATTAACAATAGTTTCAACGTCATAGGCATGTTAAGGTTATAGACACGAGGGAGTTTGATTTACAACATGAATAGGTCCAAAGCAATATTTACGAAAGTCAAGATCCAAGACGAACAAGAATAGATACGAATCAATTACCATACATAGATCCAATTCCAATTTACAACATGGATATTAAATTTATAGCTTTTATCTAAAAGTAACTTGAACTTACAGTGCGTGGATCGAGAATTAGAAAGCAGAATTTGATTGTTGAATCTCTATTTGATTGATCGTGTTCTAATTGAAATCCCACAATTTGCAAATCCCTAAGCGTAGTCTTGATGGAGAAGGAGCAGTCCTTTTTCTTCCTTTTTATCTTATTATTTTAATTATCTTAGAAGCAGCATAAGGACAGAAAGAAATGGTGTGGAGAGAATGAGGCTAGGGGCTGTTTATATAGGGTTAGGCAGGCGAATCTGGTCAGAAAACGAGTCTAAATACATCAAAATGCATCTGGTTCAGAAAAGTGGTTCGGGAGGCAGGTCGACCCCCAGGTCGACACTATGGTCGACCTGGTCCCTGGGAGGTCGACACTATAGTCGACCCCCAGGTCAACCTGGTCCACGGGCGGAAATTTTCCCGCCCAGTCTGATCTGGGGTTTGAGTTCGAATTTCGAATTCGAATTTCGAGCTGTTTTTGATTCTGAAAATACCTGAAACTTCGGAGGGTCATATCTCCCTCATACGGACTCTGATTTTCGAAAACTCGGATTCTATTTCATGTAAAATTTTGATACAAACGCAATGGCATAACCCGTTTCCCTTGATTATTGTTTTAAAAATTAATTCTGCCTTGATTTCTAGTTTCAACATGTTATAAAAATTCGGGTTGTTGCAGAGCTGGAATGGAAAGTGGGAGTTAAAAAAAGGTCTATTTTGTTTCTGCGCTAATAATGTAAGAGAAAATGTTACATGAACGGTAAGCGGGAATGAGGAAAAAAAGCCCGCCCAGAACTAATCTATAGATAAAACGCTTCCATTACAACAAGATCAGACAAATAATTGCTTTTAGTATTCAAATGCTGCTATTTATTGTAATTAAAATCAGAAATTCTTGTAGTGACAGCTTTAAGTAGCATAGCTTTGTGTATAGCGTTAATTCACGAGCCTCTCACCCGGTATGAATCAAAAAGGGGATAGTGACTACAGGGAGTGCACGACGTTTCTTTCTAGTTAGAAGTTGTGTCATGGTATGGAGCCCAGACATTTTTACTTATGTGGATGATGGAATGAGGCGCCTCAGATATTGAGTCTCTAATGGCTCAGAGATAGGTCTGATAGGATCGGGAAACATGTGTTCAGGAATAATTAATCCACTAAAGTTAGTATGGACTGGCCCTGAAGATCCAAGGGTCACGAGAGTGTGATTCCTGTGGCATTTGTTAGAGTGTCTCGAATCGATGAGGAAGATCCCTTGCCTCGACTCATAGATGGAATCCAATTTCCAATACGTGACTTTTCGGTTTTAAATTGTAAACCTATGTATGACGACATAATATATGGTACCAATGCCATCTGTGATTGATACATTTATATATGAAGTTGATTTTGACACTATGCACTTATAATACTATCAAATGAGATTTG
Organism: Allium sativum; assembly: GCA_030737875.1. Lineage (NCBI taxonomy): Eukaryota > Viridiplantae > Streptophyta > Magnoliopsida > Asparagales > Amaryllidaceae > Allium > Allium sativum. The sequence goes on along the minus strand of CM060924.1, from coordinate 955,941,793 downwards.
TTTTAAAACATACCAAGCATATATGGCTATTATAAGGTAAAACTCTGTCCTCCGGCTTACGTTGCATTGTTTGATGGGACCTGAGTCTTATAATAGCTTCATTTTTTCAAAAGCATTGCGTTGTTTATTAAATAGTTTTGCTTCAAGCTTTGGTATTCACATGGAGTAAACCTGTTCCATGACATACGGCATGGGCCCGTGAATTACCTTATTTTAAATTAAGGTTTAATAATTGTTTTAGTTCTCACACCAGTCCCACGACTGACTCAGAGTATATTGTTTCTACCTAAACTCTGGATGCCCATATTTTCCACATGGGCAACTAGTAGTTTTGGTTTTGCAGATTTCTATTTAACAGGATCCTGGTTTACAGCTGGAGCTATATTCGGAAAGCTTTGTATCCGTATATTTCTTTCACTTGTGGTAGTTGATATATTTCCGTTGTACATTGTTTTTATACATTTTTATTTCCACTGCTTTGTAATTTAAATCTCTGATATTATTTTTCCGTTGTGTAATATTTATTCGTACTCTGATATTCTTGTATTCTGATGTAAATTGTTGTAATAGCAATGAAATATTCTCATGTTTGTGTTCTGATGCGTCGTGTTCTGAAAGCAACCTGTTGTTTCCTGTCTCTTCGGAGATCGTGGGATTTCGGGTCGTTAAAGGTGGTATCAGAGCTTTGGTTTCCAAAGCTCGCAAACGAGACATATTAGAACCAAACGAAAGAATTCATCGGAGATAGCATTAGTAACATCCTATAAGAATGACTTGTTACAGATGGGGTTAGTAATACCTTAGAATGAGTTTGAAGAGTATTATTTATAGAAACAAATTTAGTTTTGAAATTTAGTATCTATTATTCGTATTTGAGTATTTTATTTTATATTGAATTTGGACTATCGGGTATATGAAGATTTTGAATATACGCGTAATTAATGTATATCCGAAGTCTCAACTATACTGGATAGATATAGAATCACACTCTAAAAGTCCAGGGATGATTCTATTGATGACTACGTAGCATTAGTAGTTTATTTTCGAGTTTCGAAAGTGGGATATTTATATGATTCCAATTGACTGGTGTGAGAACCAAGACTTAGTTAGGATTTGATGTTTGTGACTTGGCATTGAAAATTGGATTTTTAAGTATATAAAAGTTATATATTTGAAAAAGTTAACCAACTAATTGATTGTAGGTTGCGATGGGTGATTATTAGTTCAATTAATTAAAATATTGGAATGATCAAACCAATAAGAAAATGAAAGGTAAATTTAGCCAAATCGAATCAAATATTGAACTGAATGGAAAATTAATTGGAATTGCATATATGCACGTGTGTATATAATGAACGTGTCATAGCATGGAAGCTAAAAAGAGGAATAAAATTGTATGCCCAACAAATATGTACATATTTACTATATTTATTGGATTTGATGATTTTATGAGCCGATTGGCAAGCCGCTTGGCTTTTTCTTTTGATTAATGAGGGCCCTGTGAGGGAAGTTGTGATTTTACCAATCAACCCGTACAAAGGAGGTTATGGCGAATTTTTTTGAAAATTTAGAGTGTTAGCCAAATTTTTGAGAAATTAGAAAGCTCTTAAAAATTGAAAAGTTGAAGAACTCAAGCCAGAATGAAAGTTGAGTTGGTTAGTTAAACAACTTTCATCCCGGCTCTTTTTCGAGGACGAAAAAGTTTTAAGTGGGTGAGATTGTAACAACCCGGAATTTCTGAACCAATTTTAAAATTTATTTTCAATTGATTTAATGGATTTTAAGAATTTAGAATGATTTATTTTGAGAATTAATGATTTAATGGGTCTGTTTGTCACAGGTCCCTATTAAGTTTCAAAATTAGGCTCACATCCGGTCCTAAACTTATTGTAAATTAGGTCCCTATTTTTCAAAAACATATAAAAAAAATATAAAAAAATCACGAAAATTCATTATTAAATAAAACACCTTCACGCCAAAAAATTCAGGTGGAAAAATAATAAAAAACCACGTCAAAACTCAAAATAACACAAAATCAGCGAAACAGCAGGTTTTTACATCAAAAGATGCACCTATTTGTAAATAGTTGCATACATTCATGCTTATATTTCAGTGTTGCGCCCAAACTGCAGTATAAATGCATACATGTATGCAGCTAAACTGCATTACATGCATCCTTTTATGCATATATTCAAATTTGGCCAGTTTTTTAAAGCATTCGCCGTTTTCAGACATTGTTGCACACATTTATGTTCTTGTACAAAATAAATGCATGCATTCATGCGCATATCCGCAAGCCGTCGCCCCTTTTAAAATTGTTGCACACATGCATGCATATATACAGAATAGTTGCATTCATGCATGCAACTTTTCGTTACATGTGAATCTCAGTTCAACTTTGTATGCATAAATGTATGCAGTTATTTGCTAATAGTTGCATACATGTATGCGTATATTGGTCCAGATTTTCAGCATAAATAAACTATATAAATATATGCATACATGTATGCTACTATAAGCAATAGTTGCACAGAAGTATGCAACTTTTTTTTTAATTTGCATCGACTCCTGGGATTATTTCCAGATTTTAGAATTTTTTTTTTTTTTACTGTGTGGCGCATTTTTTTTGGGTCAGAATTGGAAAAACACGTAACATGGCATGGGACAAGGCGGAAGGGGATGAAAATTTTGGGCGGCACCTTAAAATAGGGACCGGAAATGCATTAAAACTTTCACTGGACGTGGTGTGAATTAAGTTCCATTTTAGGGATTTGAGCCTAATTTTCACTAAAATTTTGTTAAATCAAAGTTAGAATGTATAAATTTATTTTAATTATAAAACGAGCTTGAAATGGTGCGGTAGTTTGAAAATTCGATTTTAAATTTCAAATGAATGTACAGAATTCAATATGAATCAGAATTGGACAAAACAAGAAATGTTGGAATATTTTGAACTATAATTTTCTAATGAATATAAGAAATTGAGATTTCACTTTGTAAATTATAAGTTATGTTCAGTTTAAAATTTAGAATAGTCGCTATGGAATTTATATATTTTTTAATATTATATATGGATCTTAAAAATAGTCATTTTGCAAACGACCTCCATTTTCGACGAAATCACTTTTGTTGGATCTATAATTTCAAGTTATTATCAGGTTTAAAATTTCATAATTTTTGGAATTAGTATGTGAGCACAGTAAATTTAAACGCGTTTTCAATTTTAGTTTAGATTTAATAAGCTAGTTAAAAGGTCATTTTTCAAATGGTCTCCAAATTCAACGAAATTAATTTTGTTAGGACCGTATCTTTTAAACATGACTAGATTTCAATATTCGTAATTTTTGGAGTTAGTATGTGGCCCCGGTAATTTAAAATGTACGTTGGAATTCAATATTGACCGTTATATTAATTTATATTTTAATTTTAATAAAAACTGATTAAAACAGTAGAATTGGCTTATGAAACAAATTCCATTGTGTCGAAATAAGGGTATTTGGTTAGGAACGACAGTCGTTGGGTTTGATTTGGAGTTTGGAGCGTTAACCAAGTAATAGAAGAATTAAATAATATTATTATAAAGTATAAATACTCCTCAACACATGCCAAACCCTAATTCATTTCCCCAAAAAGTTCAGCCGCTATCCACGATTTTAAGGACCTGAAAGCTCCGGATTTAATCCCTCATAATCTCGCAATTCATTTAATAATTCACGAAACCTCCCAAATAAAACTCAAAGATCTCTTCAACGCCTTTAATTCCATAAAGATGTGATGATTTATCGTGTAACACCTGGGGAGAATTTCGGATTTAAAGTCGATGGCTTTGGGGGTGTTTTCGAGACATTGTAGGCCGGCAAGAGTGGGCTGCTTCCCGGCGTGGGTAGAGGGCGACGACGGCTATGCGGAGGTGACGGTGGATCGTGGTTCGGTGCACTACTGGAAAAGGTGCAGAGCTGCAACGCCGGTTTCCAACAATTTGCGACGCCATTCCGACGCCCTGCCTATTTTGGCGTCGCAACGACGTCAAAATGAAGGAAAATTTCGTCACTATCTTTTCTCGTATTGGTGAGGTGTGGGAGGCGCAACGTGTGGCCCTAGGTGAACGACGATGGGTTTTGAAGTCTGACCGTTACTTGTAGGTAATGATTTGAGATGAGAGATTAAATAATGTAATTAATTTATTTAATTATGTAATTAATTTTATTAATGTAATAAAAGTTTAAATGCTTATATCTCGGTCATACGAATGCAGAATCTCGCCAAACCAGATGCGTTGAAATCGTCTTAAGATGATCTACAACATGGAACTGACCAGAACGAAAATGGAGGCTGTTATAGTTTCTGATAAAATTAAATGCTCGTTTAATTTTATTTTAACCATCCACAAATAAAGACTGACGGAGTGGAAAAACAAAGTGGGAATTTTCTCACTAAAATATTTGTATAGTTATTTATTTTATAACTAAAAATATATAGATTGCCCATGTTGATTTTAATCAGTTTTAATTATCATAAATTTGTATACGGTGTCTGTTAGCTCACCTCACTGTTGTTTGAAACATATGGATGACTTGATTGACTATATTATGTTTTGTTTGTGATATTGAAATATTTAACATGATAAAAATAATGTTAATAAATTTGTGGTAGTTGAAGTTAAATTATAAATATTCATTTATAATGTAAACAGTGAAAATTGGTTAATTAGAAAATTTATTCAAATCGAATTAGAAAAATAATTCAAATCGAATTAGAACTAGTTAAATTTATTAACCAGTAATTAATTTGAATCGACCGTTGTTGTTTGGAAACCCCACACGGATCTGGGGATGATAATTAACTCACAACTCCCTTGAAATTAATTGTATGTCAACTGATTGATTGACAGACTGTTATAAGCGTTATTTCATTATTTAATGCTTATACAGTTGCAAATTGCACTCCGGATGTAAATTGACTGTTTAATGGTTGTTATCACTATTTTTGAATATATGCGACGTATGGAATCCATATAAATAAAATTATATGGTAATTGATTGAGTCAGATTCCTATTCAGAAATAACGAATATTTTAAAATAATATTCAGTGAAGAATCAATATATGATTTTGATGTCCGTTTTTGGATGGACACGAAAATATTGAAATTATAAAGCCGAGTGAAGTAGATGTACGCCATTTTAACTCGAACAGAATTTTCTATCGATTCTATTCATTTTATAATGAATATCGAAAGATTTGATTTCAAGATCTGATATTTTGAAAATATTACCATTTTAATATTATAATGATATGGAATATTCAATTTTTATTTAAAATTGAAATGGAAGTTGAAATCATTTTAAAATGAATTTATAAACGATTTATAAAGTACGTGCTTAAATGGAAATCGACGATATATATTTTATATATTTAAATGGCCTGAATAGGACGTATCGCGCAACGAACGTTCATGAATTTCAACCGTTGACTTCAAATTGATATAACGGGAGACCCGACCGTCTGATTCTCCTAAAAGCAGAACCGTTGGGTTCATATCGAAAAGAGCTTTCGAATGATAATAAGAGATTTGAAATCTAATGGTTAGATTTTAAGATATGTCCAAATCAATTTCAAAAAAGGTCGTTATGAATGCAGTTCAGTGGCCGATATTGGAAACCGACTGTAAGGGTCTTAATAAAATTATTAAAAATATGGAAAAATTATGTAAAATCATAACTAATGATTTGGGATGAAATATTCCAAATTTTGAAAAGATAAAAGATATTTTTATCCAAATGAACTAGTTATTAACTAGAATAATAATCCAATGTTTTTAAATAAATAAATTGAATTTGTATGTTGTTTAATATAACCAGAGTTTTCCAAAGTATGAATTGCAAAGGATTTAAATGGAAATAATCTTCGAAATATTTTGATATTGGATTCTGTGATTATACGGATATTGTTGAGGAATTTGGAAGATATAAATATCGTTATTCCCAATATGATATCTGTTAGTTTCAGAATTTGATATTGAATATAAGTCGATATAATTTCTATTCAGAGCCTTGTATTGAATATCAAATTGGATTTTGGGTTTATTATGAATGGTGTCTTTAATAACGCTGTTCTTTAACCCAGTTGAGGAGAGATTAAATCTTTTAACCAAGATTTAATGAAGTTTTCCAATTAATTAATATAATCGGAATTAAATGGTAGTTGATTACGGGTTCATTGTGAACGATGTTTTAAATGACATTAGTCCTTAAACCCGATTAATAATGCAGTTATAATCTGGAGTTTATAAATCTTTTAATTCAGATTTAATGGAATTTGTCCAAAGTAAAGTTTTCCAATTTAATATATTAAATTGGAATTGAATGGAATTCAATTTAGTGACAATCGGGATGGAATTCTGTGAAGGAAGACCATTACTATTTATGGAGTTTAAAAGGCCTTGCCGTTATTCCGTTTATAGTTCTAGTACGGAAATTTATATCGATTATATACTGTTATGAATTTCGTGAAAGTTCCATTTTAATGGAAGAGGATTTTGGGTTTATCGTGAATAATGTTTTAAATGACATTTGTTCTTTAACCCAAGTAAAGACAGGATTTATTTCCTAAAATTTGAATAATCATTAAGTAATGATTTTTGAGATTAAAATTGAACTACAGTTTTAATGAATATTTTAGTAGATTAAAATGGGAATGGTAATTAAATTTACCAAATTCAAGAAATGTTTTAAGATGGAGTACCACCAGTTTTACTCCGTGCGATAGTTAAATCTTTAATTAGATTTGAATGTGAAATGTTAATTAAATTTACTGATAAAACGATGAGGCGTTAGAAATGGAGTACTACCAGTTTTGCTCCATGGGATGAATAGGTTGGGATTAGGATTAAAATATTAAATGATTACTTCGGTAAGGCTCGATAATCCCGACTAGTTTTATAAACCTTAATTTGGTTTAGAATTGTTAAAGGATAATATAAAATCTTTTACAATGGTTTTTAAAGGAAGATTAAATAATAAGTTCAAAAGAATTTATGTTTGATAAAATTAATAGGAACCTTTCCCCAAAGACATGAATATTTGAATAAAAGAATATTCTAGGTTGGAATGATGCGTATGATGTGTTTATATATCACTTGATTATAAGATGCGCAAGTTATTCGGAAAGATCAGATTTAACCCATTCTGAATAACTGTAACGATGATTAAATGTCGAAGATATTAAAGACGGTGCAAGATCGACAATCTTCACATCGAATGGATTTCTACTGATGCCTTTGATTGGAGTTGCTGCCTTGAAAGGGTTATAATGGTAGTTGTTCGGACGTACTTGTTGAATGTTCGGATATGCGAGGGCCTCTCTCCTGTATTGGACATATGAGACGAGGAATAAGGTGCCTCCGGTTTCGTTTAGATCCAGAATGGACTTGTAAATGGATTATGTCTGACATTGTATTGTGTGCTATATTCGTTGATCTCTGCTAAATATATATCTGTTTGGTGGCGGAGAATTTATTCTCTTGCTTAACACCCTTCTCTGATATTATTTTTCCGCTGTGTAATATTTATTCGTACTATGATATTCTTGTATTCTTATGTAAATTGTTGTAATAGCAATGAAATGTTCACGTGTTTGTGTTCTGATGTGTCATGTTCTCAAAGCAATCCGCTGTTTCCCGTCTCTTCTGAGATCCGGGGATTTCGGGTCGTTAAAGGTCACCATGGATTTGAGCTTGTCGTGCATGCTAAGGGCCTTCAGACCACCAATCAGCACCGCCATCACCTTCGCTACTCCAAGTGGGTCCCATACCAGTAATCATTCCCCTTAAAACCGCCGCCATTGCCGGAATTTGGCCCACGAACCAAAAATTCTTTGAGCGCCCTACCGTCCACCACACACCACCAATTGACACGAAATTTGATCAGTGGTTAGGTATCACCACCCTGGACATTTCTTTAGTTGATCACTTTGCCTGAAAGTGACCACGTCAGCCGAAAATTGATACTTTCCATTCGCTGCACCCAAAAACAGCCCATCTTCGATCATATCAGAACTACAGCCACCACGACCACTTTTAGGCCGAACCCCCGACTACAAAGTTGTATCTCTCTCTCCCCTCTCTAACTTCCTAGTTAGTGACTTTGTCTAATTTTTCTTCGTTTGTCCCCAAACCCCCAAAATCTAAAAGTCGTACCCCCCGCTTGGGGCCGGTTCTGACTACCTCCGACCTCCAGTCGCCACCAAATGTTTACAATAGGTAGCCCTCATCGAGTACTCCAACCTTTATGTTGGTGACTTCCTCCAATTCGTGATAGTTTGGAAGATAAAAATAAAAAATGGAAGTGGGGCTAAAACGCAAAATGGAAGGCTGAAAAATGGGTTAGGGTTTAGGGTGGAGGAGGGGTATTATTTATAGAAGTGGGTTAGTGTAACACCCCACATCCGTTAAGGTCACTCACAAAGGGAATGCCTTTACTTCAGTGGAGCATTATGGGTACTGGAACAGAAATATTACAAGATAGACATATATAAAACAACGGAAGTAAAGTGGAAGTACTTCAAATCATTTATTAAATATAATTGTTTACAATAAAAGCCCATCAACTTCCAATACCCAATTACATAGCTAAAATATATGTCTTGCTCAAAAACAAAGAAGCATAAAAATAAATTGTGATATTCCCCAATAAAGCAAAGCAAGCCATAGCCAAGGGAAATCCAAGCCGTACATGATAGAGCCTTGGAGCTTGGTAAGATCCGAACTAAGCTGTATTCCCACCCTGCGAACCGGGGGAGGGGGGGAGGGGGGAGGGAACAAAAGAAAAGGAGGCGAAACAAAACGGGTCAGTCATAAAGACTGAGTAAATCCTAGTGACTTTCAGCATAAAAATAGGTAAAGATAACATGGCATGAATAAACTGAAAATAAACATAAGCATGATGACAAGATAAGCTACAGGCACGATAACTAAGAATAACATCATATGACTTTTGTCATGTATAACATTGCGAGGTTCCCATTCAAGATGAACCAAGTATAATTTCGCAAGATCGCAAGATTTCTCTGCTTCACCGTTAAAATATTTCTAGGATATCTATTTGCTCTGCACCACCCGTACTAGTATCCCAACCCGTGTCATGTGTTGACTATAAAATGATCCCTAGCCCAGTGTCATGAAATGACCCATTACTTGTTCCCACGAAACGATCTATTAATCGATCGGCTCCCTACAAGTTCTAGCTCGTCATGTGTCTGTGTCATACGGCCCTATCACGAATGTAGTTATCTGTGCTAGGTCCACCATAGGGTGTATCAAGCCCTAGGGTGCCAACCACCGACACGAATCAAGCACGCACAGTGTAAACCTACTGGTGCCCAATGCCTGTTTTTCAACTCCGGACTACGTGCACGACCATAGTCCGCATGAACCTACACTGGCGCACCAACTCAGCCGTCGTTCTGGTCGCTTACAATCAGCCCAGTAATCGTGCCCCACCCTGCCTAGTCCCAGGGTATCGTGATACATCTTAGTGGGTTACTGCTGAAATGGACCGCGTAACTAGGGTTTCCGTCTAATAGGTTAAGTGTTGTCATTTAAATTCGTGACTTAACCCTTATCAGTCCAGCTTGTCAAGTTGGTCAAGTATATTCAAGCGGTTCATGACTTAACCCTAACAAATCATCGTGTCAAATTGGTTAAGTATATTCAAGTGGTTCATGACTTAACCCTAACAAATCATCGTGTCAAATTGGTTAAGTATATTCAAGCGGTTCGTGACTTAACCCTACCAAATCATCGTGTCAAATTGGTTAAGTATATTCAAGCGGTTCGTGACTTAACCCTACCAAATCATCGTGTCAAATTGGTTAAGTATATTCAAGCGGTTCGTGACTTAACCCTAACAAATCATCGTGTCAAATTGGTTAAGTATACATTGACTTAGCCCACCTGCTTATCATGTTGTGACGGTTGAGTGTTACCCTCGGTTGTTACTTAACCTTACCACGCATCACGTTATATTGGTTAAGTGCGTGTTAACTTAACCACATCCACTAGTCATATTATAATGGTTAAGTGTTACCCTCGTGTGTTTACTTAACCCTACCACGCATCAGATTATACCGATTGGGTGTTATCAACCCATTCAAGTTAAACCAACCCATCCGTTAGTCATGTTATAACGGTTAAGTGTCATTAGCCTAGCTATATTACTTAACTCACTCATTCATGTCATATTGGTTAAGTGTCATTAGTCTAGTCATATTACTTAACCCACCCCCTAGTTAACATGTTATGCTGGTTAAGCGTTCTTAGTTTACTTAACCCTATCAATCCTGACTTAGCTTTAACTTATTCATTAAAGCACCAACCGGTCACATTAGACAGGTGTTGCTGCGGTTACTGGACAGCCGGTCGGTTCCGGGTAGGTTTACACCGCAACTCAGTCTAACCTCCGGTCCTTATTGGGCTCAATGCCTTAACCTCCCACATTGAATAGGTATTGTTGTGATTACTGGACAGTCGGGCGGGTCCGGGCAGGTTTACATCACAACTCAATCCAACCTCGGGTTAAGCATTTCGTATTTTCTAAATTTACATATTTGCTCTTTATATGTAAGTGTGCTAACAATTTAATGTTATGGCCCATTTTCCAAGTTCATAATTCACGTTTTTTCCCCAAAACGTATTCCCAAATTATTATCATAATTCACTATGAAGTTATGCCAAGTTATAGCCTTTTATTTACAATACAAGCCAACTACCCAAAACCCAACTTAGGCGCGTTCATATTAAACTTTCTCCATGTCATAAATTATCATATATGTTTCTACTCCAAATTTTACATAATTAACATATGCCCAAGTTCTAGATTACATGTCAATTTTACATATGCCCAATTCATACCAAATTTACATATGTTCAATTCATGCCGTTTTACATGTATGCCAATTTACCCATATACCAAGTTTCATGATTTACATGTTTACAAAGCTATGCTCAATTTACATAGATCAAGTTTTATACCCAAAATTACATGTATACCATGTTTATACTAATTTACACATAACAAGTTCTAGCCAAATTACATATGTCAAGATCCATGTCAAATTATATACGCCAATTCTCATTCTTGCGATTACCATTATAATGACAATACCCAAATATTCAATTTCATGTTAATGGTAGTAATACCCAAATATCCAATTTTTATGTTATGCCATCAATTACACCAAACACATATATCCAAATAGGCAGTATCCCAATATTTCCACATATTCAATCGCACGTATATCGTAGTTTAGGCCTAGGTCCGAAATTGACCAAGGTTCATCAAAAGAAAATAAATAGGGGGAGGTAGAAGTTGCAATAAGAACAAGATCAGAAAGAAAACAACATAAATCATCATGATAGGCATAAAGATTACAACTTGATGATAACATCATTATGAATCAAGAAAACTGCTGAATAGATCATAAACTTGGCATGAGAATAAAGATAGACAAGTCTCAAAACTCAAGATTCAAGAAGCAACAGAAATATATCTGAATCGATAAACATACTTAGATCCAATTCCACTTTATTTCATGTCCATATTATAATTAAATATTTAAATCTAAAAGTAACTAGCACTTACAGAGCATGGCTAGCGAATTAAGAACTGAATTTGTTGTAGAAATGTTGCAGCGTTGTTGATTTACTGTCTTGAATCGTTGTAGAAGTCTTAATCTTTGAATTGGACTGTGTATGAAAGCTTAGGAAATTTATTAGAGGCGGCGGCCATGATCAAGAGGGATTTAAACAGCATTTTGATGTAAGAATGATTTTTTATGAATTAGGTTAGGCCTTAGGGTGTCTTTATATGGGGTAACAACTAGTTTAGGCCCTTAGATTAACCCTAGAATCAACCCGGACCATCAAAACACGTCTCAGGCTTCAAAAATGGGTTCTGGGTCAAAACAGGCCAACCAAGTCGACCTGTAAGGGGGGAGGTCGACCATATGGTCGACCTGGAGGGGGGGGGGGGGGTAGGTCGACCCTAAGGTCGACCTGCCTGGTCCTGTGCTGCCTAAAATTTGCTGAATCTTCTACAGGCCGTAACTTCTTCATCCGGACTCCGATTTTCGAAAACTTGGACTCTATTTCATGTAGAATTCCGAGACAAACGCAATGGCGCAACCCGTTTCCCTTAATTCTCATTTTAAAAATTAATTATACCTTGATTTCTTGTTATAACATGTTATTAAAATTCGGGTTGTTACGGTTAGCTTATCAATTAAGCCTCGCATATATCATTTTATTGCTACGCGCCTATAATTATCTCTATTCGTTGTTTAAAAATTTGCATGGGTGCATACGAACTTCGTTCAGGGTGAAAATTGATATACAGCTATGGTTTGATATTACTGTCCCAATGAAACTTATTTTCGTCAAAATCCGAGTTCGTTTGCTCAAATAGCGCGAGTTCGAGCTCAAATTATTGACATATATATTTACACTAAGCGTTTACAGCTCGCGCGGCCACCTATTAACTTCGATTGGCGCAAAATTTAAAATCTTGCAATAATTTATCATTATGGATCCAATAAAATTGTTTTCGTCAAAATCCGAAGTCGTTTGCGAAAAGGCTAGTTTTAAGGCCTACATAAAACCAATAAAATATTAATAAATTCAAAAACAATTCAAAATAAATAATAATAACTTAATATTATCGTGTGTGTATATATATATATCCAAATAGAACATCATATAGCTCTAAAACAAACATACTTGAGTTTATAACTCGATACTTCCATTTTTAAGTTATATCAGTATTCATTTTATAATAAAATCCCTTTATTTTATGGTTTATAAATGATTCCATAGCGACTTTCTGAAAATTTGAATTGGACATAACTCACAATCCATAGGACAAAAACTCGAATTTTCACTTTCGTTAGAAAACTATAGTTCAATAGTTTAGAACATTTCTTGTTTCAACCAATTCTGACTTTTATTGGATCCTATACATTCGTTTAAAGTTTAAAATGTAATATTACAAACTACCGCACTGATATGAGCTCGTTTCAATTATATTTTTAAATTATAAGTTCAAACCTTAAATTAAATAAATTTCAAGTCGTTAATTCTTAAAATAAACCGTTTTAAATATTTAATATTTCCTAATAAAATCTAAGTCGTTACAGCAATATTCGGTTAAAACCAGATTAACCGACCGAAGAGGTCATTTTCGATTGGTTCGGTTTTTAAATTAAATCGAATTTAGTTTGATTTTTTATATAATTTTGTTCGATTATCGGTTTAACCTAATTACTACTATATATTCCAATTATATGGTATTGTAGTGCTTCAAATAATTGGTTTACTGATAAAAATACAAAGTTTACTTGTTAACGTAAGTTAATTTTTATTATAAACATATAAAAAAAACAGAATACAACATAAATTTATACTTTGCTTTGAGTGAATTAACCATTTAAGTAATAAAACATATCTTTGTAGTTCGTTATATCGGTTATCGAGTTCTGTTCGAAATGATTTGACTTTGATTTTATTTTTTAATTTCAATTCAGCTTGATGTTATTTCCTTCAAAACCGACCAAGTGCTAACCCCGTCGCAGACTACTGAACTAACCGAAGGGTCTGAGTCATTATCGTCCATAACATCTAATTTATTATTTGTAAATTCTATTCATACACCGAAAATCATTTGACATACACCATCAATTTGTCATGAAAAACTATGACAAAGTTACTCTTTTTGTTAATTGCAATTTATTCTTTTTTATTATATGCCGTCTATTTATAACATTAAAATAAATGATACTTGCATCAAAATTATACAATTTTGATGAATTAGAGAAACCCCAAATATTAATCAACACAATTTTCACAACTTCGTACTCCAATTTAAAAGTTTTACATTTTTTCTTTTAAGATTACAGTTGATTTTGATGAAATTAAGAATTTCTGTTAAAAGAATTAAAAAAGCTATAATGTTAATTTCAAAAATTAATACTTATTCATTAAACTTTTAGTATATTTTTTGCTAATAGTTCAATTTTGCGATGGGAAGATGAAAAAGGTGAAAATAAAGATAATTTGATAAAATGTTAGTGTACAAAAAATAATTTTGGATGTATGCTGTCATAGAATAGGACTAGCTTTTAATTTCGCCTTCATCAACCTTTTTCGAGAAGTGCAACGAGTCCCTGAAAACAAGGTCAGAGAATTTTTCAAGCTGAATCTTACTGTGGAATTCAGGGAACAAAAATTCTGAACGACTCATATTGTTATTTAGGGGTGGGTATGGAAATTTTCCGTACCAACTGAAACATTTTCCTTTTCTTCCGATTAGCCAATGTTTTCAATTCCGTTCTACTCTGGAATTCCAATAGATGTAAATTGGAAAAGATGAAACAAAGTAGAGAATTCCATTTTTTTCCCGTTGAGACATTTAGTACTACAGAACTTGCAACAAGTTGTTGTAGTCTACCGTCAACGCAAAATAAACGAAGAACTGCATGTGAACACAATACACTGAATACCAATATTTTTTAGTTTTACCGTTAGTCTTGCGAATATAATTCAAAAAAAAAAACTTAAAGCAATTTTAAATAACATGCACATTTGTTTACAAAGAGTGTTGATGACGCACCAAAAATGGATAGAGGAGACACGTCTGAAAACATAATTCCATATATCCCATTGTTTGTCGATTTTTTCTATTTTCGACAGTTCTCTGCCGAATTAAAGATGAAACTTAGCTACACCCTTATCGAATTTTGTGGAAAAATTATGACCTGCCCTTAACCAAATTTCACACGTGTTCCCTCTATTCAAAACTCGTGTGTCATTAACAATATTACAAAATATACTGAAAACACTGTGGAAATTTATAAATATAAAATAAACCAACACCGATTTCGTTTTCTAGACTCTCCATCAGCAGGTTGCGTGAACTCGAGCTCAACAACTCAACGAGCGACGCATCTTAGATCTCAAGCTCTACAGCTGGAGAACAACACAGTATTTTGGCACCACAACAACACATTTCAACATTGATCAACTTAGCAAGAAGCTGTGAGATCTGTGCTAAGGCTATAGAATGTTACAACCGAGTTGTGCTCCAAGTCTGATCATGATGGACTAGAGCGGATGAAGATGCTATGGTCAAATGGAAGGTGGCAGGTGAAGGAAAGGAGGAGGTAAGTTTCAATAGTCTTAAAAGGAGGAGGTGAAACCAGCTGAATTCAAGAAGAATGAGGTGAATGATCAAAAGAAAAATAAGGTGAAAAGAAGAGTAGACAAAATAGCAAACTATGCAAGCAGGTAAAATGAAAAAGAGATTTATTTATTCTAGTCTGAATCCTCTATCATGTTAATTTCTAGTGCTATTTATACAAAACCTGAGTAACAAACTCTGGCCCTCACATGACTTGAACTTAAACGGGCCTTGACTTATTCAAAAGCCAATTAAAAACAATATTTGCAAACAACTTAAACGGGTCAGCATGCACGACCTGTGCACCTGCAACATTCACATTCGGATACATGCTATCCTTAATGGCCGCTGCTCGTTGTTTGCAATGACACTGAACTCAGACAACACTATTATATTTGCAATATTTAACTCCTCGAAAGATGACGCCAACGAATTCCTTGAAAGAAGACGAAGCTTTGGCATAATAGATTACATGGAATTTCTTAACTTAAACAAGAAATTGCTTTCGGGCACTGCGATTCATTTGTAGAGGAAAAAAGGGATCTACGATATTCATAATTGCAAAGAAGAAACCAACCGGTAGTTGATTGGGAAGAAGGAAACGGTTTAACTAAATATTTTTTTGAAATTGGATTTTATCTTTTGCAAGCGTGAGAGGGTATTTGGAGGCCCAACTGAACAATTAAGATATGCATTTGGAAAGAAAGGGTATTCGACGGAAGTTGCGACAAATTTCCAATTTCTTTCACTGTTATCTATTATATTATATGAAAGCACAATCTATCCTCATAGTCCTTTCAGTTCCACTTTTGTCAAAAAACATGATGACGCCATCTGTCACTAGAAAAGATCTTTCGGCCTCAATCTCACAACGAATCGAATCCCACGTGGTCCTAACGTATACACAGTGCTGGCCCACAACAATGGCTGCCCAAGCCCAAGACAATGCTTTCGGGTAAAAAATTTACCATGCCTACCAGTTGATGGAGAAAACATGCTAAGTACAAATTTGCCTCCTACCAGCTTTGAACCCACATTGATAGGGAAGATGCCCTTGTTCTTCCCGCTACACCATCACATTATCATATAACATTAATTTTTGCCCCAACTCAGTGGGCTGCCCCTAGCCCGAGGGCTTGGTGTGCTGCCGGCCGGGCCTGCCTATGCACCAACAAACATTCCATCCTCTTATTGAATCCACAAATCTTTTTCCCCCAAATGCCCTAACCCTACCGAATCGACCCCGATCGTCCTCTTCCTCTACGTCAACCCGGTTCCTTGCCCATAGCGTGCGCTGCCAATTTCATGTCTCCTCATCTCGCTCTGCACTGACGTCGGCGGGATCCCTGATAATTTTTCCCCTAAATTCAATCTAGCTTCAGAGTTCCTTCTCCTACCACAAAACCCCAATATCAAAGATCAAGTAGACGAATTTCAATCATGGTTCTAGGTCAGCTCGGCGGGAGCATATCCCGGGCGTTGCAGCAGATGAGCAATGCCACAATAATCGACGAGAAAGTATTAAACGATTGCCTAAATGAGATCTCTCGCGCTTTATTGCAATCTGATGTCCAGTTCAAGTTGGTTCGGGATATGCAGTCTAATATTAAAAAAATAGTCAATCTGGACGATTTAGCTGCTGGTCATAACAAACGAAGAATCATTCAGAAGGTGTGTTTTTTTTTTCCCTTAAAAAGGTTTGCCAGATCTAGTTGTCATTTTTGCCTTTTGCCTACTGAGGTAGTAGTCCAGTTTTTATCTTTATAGTGACAATTTTTTTTTTTTTTTGTTGATTTCTCAACCTCTCTTGTTTTGATGAATTTGTTACTTAGTCTAGTAGATAACCTTTTCTCTTCATCATGAAAGCAGCTAACTACACCACAGATTGATTTCAGTTTCCCAATAATATTCATACCGGACCAATTGCTCGACTCAGCTTTAAATTGGTTATTGCAGTTGACGAGATATTACCTAAATTTAAATGCTTTATAGATTTGATCCAATGCTAGTTATTATATGCATTTGAGTATGTAAAATAGAATTTCTGTAAGTAGAGATTATACTATCCTTCTCGTACGATTAACCATTTAGCATGGGTTCTAAATACCTACTACCATGCAGTCATTAGAATGTTCACCAATGTACATTACATGAGTGAAAAAATGGATGGGCACGCGTGCGCACACGCACACACACACACATATATATGTGTGTGTGTGCATATATATATATATGTGTGTGTGGGGGGGGGTGGGGGGTGGGGGGTGTAATTGTACACACACACACATACATACATACATACATACATACATACATACATATATATATGTGTGTGTGTGTGCATATATTTATATACGTGTGTGTGTGGGGGTGTGCGTGTAACTGTATACACACACACATATACACACACATACTTATGGTTGCATGTGAGAACTTATGGGAGAAATAACCTCATAACACATGAGCTTCATATATCAATCCATACCCTACTTCCTAAATAAATTTATTGGCATTTAAAAGCCAAACATTAAAATTAGTTGAGTTCAATACTAATGGCATATTCATTTTAGTAGTGCGTTTGATTTTTCTTAGATAGTGTTCAATCTCATAACTTCATTCAATACCGTATGATATCCACAACAATGACACAAAATAAGTAGTTTTTTTGTTTATTACTTGATTTGATCTATAAGAGAATATGGGAAAAATGGAGAAGAAACTATCACCGAATCAAGAAAATAAATGAAAATTGGATTCTGTAATTAAAATAATAATTAAGAAATCATTCTTATTTAACTATGGGGAACAGTTGATTGAAGGAAGAAATACAACGGGAAGATAAATCATAGAACATTAATGTATCCATTGCTATTTTTTTAAGAATTAATGACAATAAGAAAATGTTCAAGATAATTAAATTACTGGGATATATGACAACATACTAGATTTTGACAAAACTGAAAATGAAAGAACACGTCAATTTAAACTTAGTTTTCATATAATGTCATATTGATTTGAAACACTAATCGGTTTCGAAGCAGAATTGGTACACCAAAATCAAAATATGTGAAAAATGATTAGTGATATTAGTGAAAGATATCGTCCTGTATATGAATATTAACCTCGGTGTTAAGTCTTATGTCAGTGCATAATAATAAATAAGTTTATTTAGAAAGAATATTCTAAAAACTAATTCGATGTCCAAGAAGTGTAGCATTTTCTCTTTTTTGGGAAAAATGATGCATAAACTTGAAAATCGTTAATGCTTATAATGTAATAGAAACGATAAAGTATAGGAGAACTTATGTGAGAAATTATCTTATAGCATATGAGTTTCATCTCTCGATCTATAGTCTACTTCCTGAATAAAATTTACATGTCATTTACAATGCCAAATATTAAAATTAAAATTAGTAGAGTTTAATACCAATTGCATACCTATTTTAGCAGTGCGTTTGAATTTTCTTAGCTAGTTGCAGTATTATTAAAAGTGCGCATACGAGCAACACACAACGATGCACACCTAAAGCGATTCGCTTAGGGTATGCGACATGACTTGAACTATGCGCGTGCTATTATCGCTTATGCCCTATGCGCAACGCGCAAAATATGCGCACTCAGTGTAAGCTGTGCAAGAGCATGGGAAAAAAAGAGAAAAAAAAAAAGTAATTGACCGGCTTTAAAATTGACCTTCTAAAATAATTATGTTCTTCCTAATTGTGACTTCAACTCATTCATGCTTAAGGTGTCAACCGTTTCAAACGAGATCCTTTTCTTCTGGTGGCTTCAGTTCATACGACGATTACATAGACTCCACTTCATCTTTTTTAATCTTTCTCTTCTTTAATATATTTCATCTGTAACTTCTGTCTTCTTTCATTTTTTTTTTTTTTTTATTCTTTTGATTTCTGTCTGCTATGTTCTCGTCAGTTTGTCTTAGTGAGTCCCTTCAGTAATGAAATGTATGTAGCCTACTCTGTGCTGATCAATTTGTCTCGGTGAGTTTCTTCAGTACTGAATTGAGTTCTTAGTATTGTATGTATATGTGTGTGTGTGTGTGTGTATATATATATATATATGTGTGTGTGTGTGTGTGTGTGTGTGTGTGTATTTATGCACACGTATGTACAAGTTATCTTTCGCACCTCACTTTACTTTTTTTATTGTGGTTTGTTGGTACTACTGTTTATCTTGTATGCAAGTTATATATACACATATATACAAGTTATGTGCATGTTTTCTTTCTGCTTGTATAAAGATAAAGCTGCCAAATTTTGCACCATGACTCCATTAGTTTCTTTAATTTAGATTGTTTGTATTGAATTAGTTAGTATAAACATAGCTACCGTCATGCATTTCTTTCAAATGCCACGTTGTATGTTCTTTATTGTTTACAATCTTTTTGTTGATGTCATGACACTTTGATTTGCTTATGAATGTGTTATTTTCTATTAATTCATAATGGTTACATTATTCACATGTGTATGACACTTTGATTTGCTTATGAATGTGTTATTTTCTATTAATTCATAATGGTTACATTATTCACATGTGTACGATGTGTGTATATTTAGAATTTTACATACGGTGCACTTTTCTTTGACGAAATGATTGCTTCATGTTTGCGCGTTGTGTTTATGCTCCAAGGGGTCTCTGCGCTTCGGTGCGTGTTTCACGTTTAATAACACTGGCTAGATGTTCAACCTCGTAATTGATTTACAACAATGGCGCAAAAGGAAAAGTTTTATTTTTTTTTCCTTTTTTTGCTGCTTGATTAGATCTATATGAGAATAGGAAAAAGTTGGAAAATGAACCGTCACTGAATGAAGAAAATAAATGAAAACTGGATTCCGTAATTGAAAAGAATGCGAAGAGTTGTTCTTTTTTAACCATGGGCAACGATTGATCAGAGGAAGAAATATAATAGAAGAATAAATTATATAACACTAATGTGTCCATTGCTAATATTTAAGAAATTAATGACAATAAGAACACGTTGAGATAATTAAATTACCTAGATACATGACATCATAGTAGATTTATGAAAAACTAGAAACGAAAGGACACACCAATTTAAACTCAGCTTTCATGTAATATAATAAGTTAGATTTTGATTTGTATAAGGTTGGATCAACTTGATCAAACCTATATTATTTTACGCTTTAAAAACCGACTTTCTTTTCGTATTCAAAATAAATTGGACTAGTAGATTCATGACGACTAGTTTTTTGGGTATGTGCAACAGACATGCATACAAACATATCTTTATACACTAATCTGAAATTATTGAATTCAATTTATATGTAGTATCAATAAACATAAACTGAAATATAAAGAAAAAAGAAATAAACTTTGTTTGGGGACTAAGATTCGAAATTACGACCTCATATATCAAAATTTAGCATTTGAAAATTGATATCGTTTTTTTCCTATGCAGAATATGAATGTGTGACCTCTTATTCAGATATGTGCATATTTGTTTATGGTTAGATCAGAATATTGAATTATTGTTGCTGTATTTCAATTATTAATAAAAATATTGAACAATATTTGTGATTTATTTCATTATTTAACGTTGATCGAATAACCTGTTTATAACTTTTTTTGGGTAGATCTTGTATTTAAATTATAGGCATAATATACAATCTAAAAATTTAAGTTAATTTTTTTTGTTAATTTTAGTAAGCGGAATATGCTGGTGTGTATGGTTTTTGGATACGTTTAGCATTTTTGCTTTGCATAGGTGATCAAGATATTACATGAATTCATGGATTAATATTACTTTTTCATGTCTAAATCATGAATATGGAAGAAAAACATCTATTCCAAAGAAGAATAGTTTCAAATTATAGTTTTGTTTATGACCCAATCTTTTTATATACATGATATGCACATCTTGTTTTGAAAATTTGCGTACTTCATACTTTTGGAAGTGTGGTGCTTACAAAATCATTTATTTTTCTCTTGATGGGTTTTAGTTCTATTTAGTGATCATTGTTTGCATGTACTAACTGTGGAATAGTTATAAAAACACTTCTTTTTATCTTCAGCAGCCCTTTTGCCAACTACTACTAAGATGATTTTTACGAGAGCCAAAAAAAGATGATTTTGGTTATCCCTTGTTTATTCCGAAAGATATGTGATTTAGAGTCAGTTTTATACTTTATATTAAAATGTATTTGAACTTTGTTTTAGGCTGTATTTGATGAACTATGCAAGATGTTGGATCCAGGAAAGCCGTCATTTACACCGAAGAAAGGAAGTCCAAGTGTCATAATGTTTGTTGGTCTACAAGGTAATTTAACATTTTGAAAATCGCATGTCGAATGGAGTACGATTCATCGGACTAATGCTTTTCAATACATTTAGTTTTACCCTTTATCCCCTTTTAAAGATATGCCAACTCTCTTAAGCAGAACTGAATTTATGCATGCACCGATCGTTTTGATTTTAATCAGTAGAAAATAGTGAAATTTAAGAATGCATCTTTACTCATGGGGGATAAAAAGTTCAAAACTTATTTTCAGAAAGTATATTTTATTATATTCATTTATTTTTTTATGTTTAAATTTTCTGTCTTACTTCAAATCATATTCTAAGTTTCAGTTCTTTTTAACAGAGCATAAATCAACAAATTTGAAATTGATTAAAGAAACAATTTTTATTTGGTTTTAATATTTTGGTTTCACAATTTTCTAGGTAAAATAAAATTAGTTAGATTAAAAAAATAACATTTTTTTTTTTTAAATAGTTGTGAAACTATTATTTTTAACTTTAAATGAAAATGAATGTCTTATTTACTTTTAGACAATTTGTTCTTTCAATTGTCTTTTAGTACCCTTTTCCCTGTTTTTTACATGTTAAACTAAATAATAAAAAACAGCTATTTGGTTTCCACTGTTGCAGTAGTATTAGCTAAAGACTATGTTGTGTTGATTTCTTATATAACAGAATGACAGTTTTCTCAATTGGTGTGTGAAATTTTGTGAGGTTAAATTTAAGACTCATTTGGAAGTTCAAATCACTACCCATCAGCATCTTACGAATAGGATGTGATCCATCTGATTTGTTTTTTATTGTTCTGGATAATATTCTTGCTTGTGTTTGTCAATATCGGATATGAAGTTGATCTCATATAATTCGTACTAAGGTTGAAAGCACCATGCTGATGGTATCGAGTGATTATTGGTAGCTAAGTCACTTGTCTCTTAGCATTTATTTTAAGTGCTATGATTTGAATTTTTAGTTGTCACCTTTTGGTTATTCGATCTTTATCATATTTTTAGGTTCTGGAAAGACCACAACTTGCACCAAATATGCTTACTATCATCAAAAGAAAGGATTTAAACCTGCACTTGTCTGTGCTGATACATTCAGGGCAGGTGCATTTGATCAATTAAAGCAAAATGCCACCAAGGCCAAAATTCCATTTTATGGAAGGTAATTATTTGCTTAACCAATTTTTTTTGGTAAAGATATGTATATGAAAATTTTGTAGCATTCTATCTGTCTAGCATTTCTTTGACCTGGGAGTGCTATAAAATTTTGACCATTCAGCCACATTAAGATGAATATTTCAATATATATAGAATGAGATCCTTTTAAATTTTGCAACCTCTTATTTAGTAAATATACCATTTTTCCTTGTTTTTTGTTTACGAATATTTACAGAAATTAATCGTCAAAAAGTCTGAAACCCAATCTCATGGTTATTTCGAAGTTATCTATAATAATAAACAATTCCGGCTAAAATACAACACAATATGCATTGAGGTTTGGATTATGAAAATAATTAACTGCCTGTATGGGCTTTAATGTAAAATATTTGGACAGTTCGGAAAAAAACGCAAAAGTTGTATTTTTGAAAAGATGGTATTTGAATGCAAAATTGTGGGAGAAAATTAATGTAATAATTGTCAAGTGATAAATTATAAAATTCTGAAGATAAAATATCTGCACTTGGAGAGAATTAAGGAGATTGAAGACAACTCGCTATAATTAATAAGAAAGCTTAAGATTGTGCATCCTTCTAAGTTGATTACTGAACCAAATACGATATGAGAACTTGCTACTGGAGGTGAATATTTTTATATTACTCAATTGCCACATTTTTGGAAAAAACTAAGTTTCCAATAAATTTATCCAAAATGAAAATCTTATCATATATTGAATAATATTGGTTGTAATAAGCACAAAATCGACGTATTTTTTTAATTAATTTCAAAAATAAAAAACTTGAATAATAATTTGATCATATTATCTCGTTGAATGTCTAAGTATTGATGTGATATTATATTGTTACATCTATTTTGTTTTGAACTTATGAATAGATATACAATATATTCGAGTAGCAATACTAGCTTGTTGATTTGTTCATACACGATCAATATCGAATTGCAAGATAAAACAATAAAGTACAACTTATTTTGAGTAGTAGTAAAAAAAGGTTTTTAGATCAAATACACATGTCTGTTTTCAAACAAAAAATAATCGGTAGAAGGAAATTTATGTATTTTAGATTATTAAAATAAGAAAGAAAATGCATCTTTTTTATGCCCCATGTGCGCCATGCAATGAAAACAAAGGGTGCAATCACCGTCACTGTCATCGCGGCACTCGACTAGTCGAGATTGAAGCCTCGACTTGCCAATTATCGATTGGAAGCTGTAGTAGGAAGAAAACAAAAGAACGCGAAATAGTTGCAGGAAGGAATAAGAGACAAAAAAACCAAACGAAAGTGGAATCAAAAGGATAAATTGAAAAACTAAATAAATAAAATTTACCGCATACACCTTCAGCAAATTCCTTTCAATTTTGATAGCAAATCGAGCATCATTGAGGATAATTTGAGCGGATTCGAGCATCTGCTTCAACCAAAATCGAGTAGACGAGGTTCGATTTGATGTCCTTTTTTGTTTTCTTTTCTCTTTTTACCTTTTTGTCTAATTGGATTTCATGTATTTTGTTTTCTTTTCTATTTCTCACTTTTTATCCGATTGGATCTGATATCGTTTTTAGGTTTATTGGGTAGGAAGATTTAAGGTGTTGGTGTGGGCTGAGTACTTGTGGGCTGTCAAAATTGAAATGGTTAATTATTAGATGGGCTACTTTTTTTTTCAAAGCTTTCCAGTGAAGTAATTATTATTCAACTTCTACTTTAATTACTGGAGACTTTAATGTACTTCTAACTGTTGGACTTATATATTTCTTATCCATTAAAAATATAGAATTCAATATTACTTTTACTAGTGGAGACTTTAATGTATATATTTATTTATCGACTAGTCTACTACTAGTCCACTAGTCGACTAATTGAACCTCTATCGACTTGACTCGACTCGACTTACCACCGTAACAACCATGATCACCACGCCATATGGCATGCCTTCAATAACTATGTTTCCACCATTCAAAATATCTAGTCAAATAAATATTTGGTTTTTTTCTAAAATAATAAAATAATAACAATAATGCTCATTGTCAGATTTCTTATCTATTACACTTATAACCAAATGCAATTCAATTTCTCTTTTGTCAAAAGTAATTTGAAATGAAATGTTTCGTATAATATTTTATTTTGAGACATACATGATATTTTAGTGTTGAATTTCATTTGTTGCAATTGACAACTATGAAAAAAAATCAAATATTTTAAAGATATCGTGCAAAGTCTCATATCTTAAGCAAGCACCAACACACACCTTTAAAACATGTTTTAGTTAGACGAGCTCAGTTGCTTTATTTGCTTGGCCATTCAATATTTATTATTTGACTCAATAGGAGTTCCAAGGTAGCAACCTACACACATAACACATCAATTATCCAAATTAGAAAGTGAAAACCATATTTAAACATTACAGTCTTCACTTATTGGATATTGCGATCCTATTCGTACATTTTTTAGATATCCTTCACTAAAGGTGGATACCCAGTGCCAAAGGCTCCCGTACTCAAGCGCGAGAGGACTTCCCAGGTCAGTCTCCCGTCCTGATACTATTCTCACGGCTTTCCAGGCTCTGGTGGTGGTCGATTAGTGCCAAAGCCTTTCCCTCACATATGTGAAGAGACCGGGACTCGAACCTGCGCGCTCCACATTACAGCCGGGTAATCTTACCGTTGCGTCAGACACCACCCTCTGTTTCCTTCACTATTAGTTCTTATTTTTACCATGTTAAGATTGAATCAGGACAATTTCATAATTTAAAAAAATAATAAAAGTGTGAACTAGAAATATAATAACACTATATTTGACCTCCTTATGATTAAACTTCAATTCAAAGAACCCTAAACCTGAAGACCCTAATGTTTATTTATACCAAGGTTCGAGAACTCGGTTTCGGTCATTTGAAATTTTGTCAATTTCGGTTTTGTTTTTGATGTCTATCACAGTTTCAGTTTTCAACAGTTATTAATGAAAATTCACCTAAAACTATAACATAGTTAAAGAGATTTAAATCAATTATACCAAGTTAAATAACATTAAACTAAATTAAACGACTCTAAACAAAAATATTTGAAAACCGGCCTGTTAAACAACAATGCCATTTGAATTTCACAACCCCATTTATGAATTTAATCCATTTATAAACCAGCTCTAACGTAAATTAGAACATAACATTAATCCAACTTCATTTGTAAACCAGCTCAAAAACGACCCACCGCACTAAAAATTCAACCAGACCCTAACCCAATTGAAACAACAGCCTCCTTTAATTCACAGTATGAGAGCAACCTCTCGTTCAAAGATGCATATCGTTCAAAGCAGGTTTAAGCATAGTTGTGAAAGGCGCGCATGGTGCGGTGAGGCGAGGCATTTGCGTCATTTTTGCTTGAGATACGGCACATACTAAAAGGCGCATCAAATGACGTCCCACACATAAATGACGCACGGTTGTCTTTATTTTATTGTTTTTTTGGCATTTCAAACTGCAATAATTACTACTACAAATACTCTTACCATCACTACAACCACTATCACCACTACTATTACTATTATTATAATAATGACATGAAATACAAATAACTTTGTTGATACCCTTTTTTAGTTATATGAAAACATAATTACATCATTATTATTTTCTATTCGATTATCATCAACGAGTTAGTAACTTTACAAATTATGTAATTAGCTGCTTAGCATGTCGACATTTAGAACTGACATATATTCTATTATCCAACATAGTTTAAATTCATTTTAATATAGTCAGAAGTATATAATGTAATGTTTAAAAGATCATAAAATATTGCTTAACATAGATGCAAAAGCAAATGAATGAGACCGAGAACCCGTGAATGATAAATCAAGAGAAGCAACTTTGGAGGAAGAAAAAGCATTATCAGAAAATAGACGGTTAGGCAGCTCTAAAACATACCCTTGGATTTTTTTTTTTTTTTTTTTTTTTTTTGCATATGTGTGATTATGTCCAGTATCTTTGTACAATTTGTCTAGAACATAAAAATATTTAACGATTTGGTATTTGTTAAGTTCAATCGAGCATTAAAAAGAAGGTATAATATTGTGACACCATTGATCCAGTATCTTTGAATGATGTTGATGATTGTAATGATTGATAAACGAGAAATATGAATGATGCATCCGATGCGGAAGATGAGCTTATATTTGACGATGAGGATGACCTGACTTGGGGTGTTGCTGCTAAAGCAACGAGAGTGGAGGAAGCTAGATGTAACAATCCGTAAAATATACCTAAAGACATAAATATTAATAATTAATAAAAATAAACAATTTAATAATTAAATATAAACAGGCTGAAAAGTGAAATTTTGCAGCATTATAAATTTGACTACGAAAATCTTTTTTTTTGATTCGTGGCGAAACCCTGATACGTTATCATATATAATATGCATAGTTATCAAGGCGTGCGCTTAGGCGCGCCTAAGTGCAGAAAAGCCAAAGGCTCAAGGTTTGCGCCTTTTTGCAGTTTGAGACACTTTTTTTTGCTAAATTCAAAACTTCGTTTATAAACAGTTAAATAAAAAAGTAATTGTTCAATATATTATAAAATATGGTTTAAAATTTAAATCTTATTAATAAAATATGTAGATAATTGAATGAATTATAAAATATGGTTTAAAAATTAATTTGTAGTTAGTAAAATAATAGATCAGACTCATGTAAAAGGCACACAAAAAAGCCCAAGCTCAAAAAAGCCACAGGCACAATGCTTGCGTCTTAGCGCCTTGACTACTATGATAATATGTTAAAAATGGTGCTCGTATGAAGAAATTACAATCAAATGAAATTAGACAATGAATGCAAATATATATATATATATATATATTATAATTAGATAAATAATATATATTAAAAATATGTAATAAATAAAATAAACAAGGATGGGTTTGAATTTCAAATAGAAGATAAGATGGAGGGTACAAAGAATACTGTAAACAAGCTAAGATATAAAGGAAATAAAAAAACATTATATATAATTTGACACTTCAGCTCCAATAATGCTAGGTTTTTAGGGTTAATATATATAATTAATGATCAGGATTATATCTAAATAATCCAATGACCCAAACTTACACAAGCGACTATATATAGACCCTTAGACCTCACAACTAAAACCTAGTCATTTTTCTCCAGTGCGCCACCACTACGCCTCTGCCTTTGCGTCCATTGACTTCCAGAATTATGTTTATTCATCTTCTTCTAATATATTTCTTTCTCTCTAGTCTCTTATAATAGATCTAGATTAGAAATATATTCTGGAATTCATATGAAATATATAAGAATTTGGTTAATATATTATTATGTATATATATGGATTTCTAGAGTTAGGAATTTCATCCAAAAGGCACAACGTTTGATATACGCTCTTTAAATCGATATGAGTGGAATATTGTATTTCTTAGGGCATATTTTACTTTTTGTAGATTAACATATTGATTTGTATGCCTAAGAGGATTTGACACAACGATAAAATAAAATGACAAAACCCCCAAATCCTCTATTTTTCTTTATATCGTGCAAGAATTGCCAATTTATTGGGTTTATGGATTTTTGTCTTAGAATTGATGTGTGACTGAAATATAGTATTTACTTAGTCCATACCGTAAATTTGGCAGGTTACATATATCAAGGTATGTCTCACTGTTATTACGAGGCTCGACTAGTAACGACTAGTCATCGACTAGTCGATTAGTCGACATTGGAGCATCGACTGGAAGAGCCGACTTGCCATTGGTCGAGCTCGAACCCTAAATCACGAAATCGAACTCGAACCCTAAGTCACGAAGTCAAAGTCGAAATCACGAACTTGAACCCTAACTCACGAACTTGAACCCTAGATCATGAAGTCAAAGTCGAAGTTGAACTTGTTATCAGTATTAACCTGAAGTGAACCCTGGTTGTTTATTATAAACTGCAATTATCTATTAATACAATGCAAAGATGCATATATATATTTATATACTGCAATTATGTATTGATATATGTATATGTATTTATTTATTTATCGACTAGTCTATGACTAGTCCGACTAGTCGACTAGTTCGACTAGTCGACTAGTTGGACATCTATCGACTCGACTCGACTTGCCGCCGTAACAACCATGGTATGTCTACGCAACACACAAACACAAAGTATCTAACCAATGAGGTGGATATCCAAGTCAATCGCTCATTAGTGTATTTAGGGTAAAGACCCTACGAGGCGGGCATTCTCGGTTACTTAATGACCTTAAAAGGTGGATTCTTATGATATCTTATAACCATGAGGTGGACCCTAGCCTCTTAAGACCCCGTCCTAACACATCAACGTTCTTAAGTCTATACTCTCACTTGTAGTATGAGAAGTAGTATTGCAAACGTTACTACTTAACTGATATTAGGGTAGAGCACCTATATCGCTTAAGACTTCCCTTAGACATGCTATGACCATATATCTTTTATAACCTGTCATGTCCCTATGTGAGCCGCTATAAGCTTATAGAGGAAATGGACATCCCCGTGAACTACCCCACTCCGTTACCGCTATGCCTAACCACTTTAGAGAAGGAGGACCCATAGACTTAGAATCTAATAAAGGTGGGTCCCATTATTTTGGTTTCTCTCCAAGTAATAAACTTTCGGAGGAGTTGCTAGTCCTAACCACGTAAGACCCAAACTAGATAAGAAGAGAGTCAGTCACTTAAGACCTTCTCAAGGTGTGGTAAACACGTCTATTTTCACACAAAATAAATTTATATATACATTAGACCTCTCACATTAAACCGTATACCTGTAGATGCTGGATATGCAGGACGGTTCCGGACAAGCTTCTACTACAAGTAGGTTTAACCTCTTATCATACTGTACTAAGTTTGAATGACCCATGACATCCAGACCTCTCACATTAGTTGGGCCTGCTTGTGGTTGTTGGATTTGTTGGTTGGTTCTGGGCAGGTTTATACCACAAATGACAACTAATCTCGTGTCTATGTATCACTATTAATATATGTAAAGCCATTCCATACACACAAGCAACCAATATATATGAGGACATTTCAAATTCAAATCTTATCATAATCGCATTTATTACGTTAATTACGCTATGTAAGTATAATATTTAAAACGTATAAATAATGCTAATTTTCGTATGAACGGGAGAACGTTCTAACGAGATTAAAAATTGTCAACTTGTTCTACTTTAAAGGTATACAAGTTAATTTCCATGTTTGACCGCTACTTCTAATGCTTGATGGCATAATAGGGTAATAATAGATAGCAGTGGATGAAAAATACATCATACATACAAATTTCAACATGCATCCTAGGCTTATTGAAATGATTTTAGTAATGGATCAAGAATAGAGTATAATATACATATACAAAAATATATACATGCATATACATGGGCTTTATTTTATCTAATTTACCCATTTGTATATATTGCACATAACGTTCATATTTGATAGGCTTTACATCTGAATACATTCAGATTCAGAATAGAACCCAAACCTAATCAATTAGTGAATCAAGCCAAATCCAAACCTTTTTAGGTTACAATCAAATAACTGCATACAATAGAAGCACATCACCCCTTTATATTGTCAATTTAATACTAAGACAAAAATCCATAAACCCAATAAATTGACAATTTTTGCGCAATGTAAAGAAAAATAGAGGATTTGGGGGTTTTGATATTTTATGTTATCTTTGTGCCAAATCCTCTTAGACATACAAATCAATATGTTAATCTACAAAAAATAAAGTATGCCCTAAGAAATACAATATTCCACTTACATCGATTTAAAGAGCGTAAATCAAACGTTGTTGTGCCTTTTGGATGAAATTACCAACTTTAAAAATCTATATATACATAAGAGTAGATTAATCAAATTATTGTATGTATTTCATATGAATTCCAAAATATATTTCTAATCTAGATCTATTAGAAGAGATTAGAGAGAAATAGACTAGAAGAAGGTGAATAAACCTAATTCTGGAAATCAATGGAGGCAGAGGCAGAGTGGCGGCACACTGAAGAAAAATAACTTGGGTTTAGTTGTAAGATATAAGGGTCAATACATAGTCGTTTGTGTAAGCTTGGGCCATTGGATTATTTAGATATAATCCTGGCCATCCATTTATATATATTAACCCTAAAAACCTAACCAAACATAGCATTTTTGGGGTTGAGGTGTCAAATTATGTAAACATTTCTTTATTTTCTTTATATCTTAGCTTGTTTACAATATTCTTTGTCCCCTCCATCTTATCTTCTATTTGAAATTCAAACTCATCCATATTTATTTTATTTATTATATATTTTGGATATATATTATTTATCCGTATTTATTTATTTATTTGCGTTCACTGTCTAATTTCATATGGTTGTAATTTCTTCATACGAGCACTGTTTTCAACATATTGTATATGAAAACGTATCAGAATTTCGCCACGAATCCAAAAAAAATCCGTAGCCAAATTCTTAATGCTGCAAATTTCCACTTTTCAGTCCGTTTATATTTTATTATTAAATTGTTTATCTTTATTAATTATTAATATTTATGTCTTTAGGTATATTTTATGGGGTGTTACATTCTTCTCCCTTAAAATAGTTTTCGTCTTGAAATCTATTTGAAGGGGCAAAAAACACAACTCATTCGAAACATCTATGTTATATTTTAATTCATCCATAATTATCCATGGCTCACAATGGTTATGAACTGCATACTTACTAAAGTGAGCTCAATCCTAGCGTGTATGTGTAATAAGTGATGCAGTATGCATGCAAAACAACCTAATATGCATATATTTATATATGAGTGCGTCGTGCAATTGTGTTGCATCCATTTCCTAATATCTAATTTAGCAACCACAATTCATCAATAAACGCAATTTAGAGTAAAAATTACCCGAGAAAAGCTCTGGGTGAGATCACCTTATCCTCGGTTTCGCATGTGCTTCTGTAGGGTCATTTCCCCATTGTACTCAGACAAGGTGAACGGTTTTATTGTGGATCCGTGCTTTACAATCTTTGCAGTGGCACGGGGTACCCTGGACTCCAACATGAGTTTTTCTATGTTCCCAATTTCATCAAGCTCGAGTTTGATAGTAGAATCATGAAGGCATTTCCTTAGATGAGATACATGAAAAACATTATGGATTCCCGATAGACGTTCTGGGAGATCCACTCGATAAGCCAAAGATCTTATCTTCTCGACGACACGAAAAGGCCCAATAAATTTGGGAGCCAACTTCATAATCTTTCCAAACCGAACAGTCTTCTTAAGAAGGGATTCCTTCACGAATACCAAGTCTCCAATATTGAACTCAAGTTCCCTCCTTCGCTTATCGACATACGATTTCTGACGGCCTTGGGTTGCCTTCATCCTCTGCCTAATCAATGACACCTTCTCCGTGGAATCACGGACGAAGTCTGGTCCGAGTATAACCTTGTCGACAGTTTCCCACTAACAGGTTGGCGATTTATATGGCTTCCTGTAAAGCGCTTCAAAATGGGACGTTCCAATCGTCGTTTGAAAACTATTGTTATAAGTGAATTCTACGAGCGGTAGGTGCTGCTCCCAAACTCCTCCAAAGTCGGTGATGCAGGCTCTGAGCAAGTCTTCCCAAAATCTGATTTACTCTTTCTGTCTAGACGTCAGTCTGCGGATGGTAGGCTGTGCTTAGGTTGAGGGTCATTCCCAATGCTGCTTGTAGGCTTCTCCAAAATTCGCTTGTGAATAAGGGGTCTCTATCACTCGCTATACTTGATGGAATACCATGTAATCTGATTATCTCTTTGACATAGTGAGGTTGCAGTCTTTGTCTTCTTAATTGGTATAAAATGAGCATTTTTGGTTAAACGGTCTATCACAACCCAAATGGCCTCATTTTCCTTTTGGCTTCTAGGAAGTCCATCAACTAAATCCATGGAAATATGTTCCCACTTTCACATGGGAATCTCTAAAGGTAGTAACAATCCTTCGGGCTTCCCTTGCTCCACTTTCACATTTTGGCATGTCAAACATTTAGCTACGAACTCGGCCACATCTTTCTTCATTCCTTCCCAATGGATATTCCTCTTCGCCTTGACAACTATGCATTGATTTGAAAAATATAATTGCTGGATTAGATTCAGATTTCTATTTTATCAGCAATGTGTGTTATTATTTTGAATTTGAAAACTATTGTACTTGAAATTTTATATTTTATGTTTTTTCTTTTGGTTAAATGCATAAAAATCTTTGTTGCATATGTTTTAGCAAAAAATATTGAATTTTTTGGTTAAAATATTAAATTTATTAAAAAATAAACATGCACAATAAATTAAAAAGGCGCGTGCCATTTGCCGTGCCGTGCGCCAAGGCTCCAAAAAGGGTTTTCCTCTTTTTGCGCTGTGCGCCATTAATAATACTGAGTTTAAGCAAAATCGTTGATGGAAGCTATTGTTCTCGAAGCTGTGGAAGAGTATAAAAAAAAGGAAGAAAAAGAAGATGCCTGCTGAGAGAATCGAGTTCATGAGGGAAAGCAAGTTGATTTTATTTATCAGATACGTATAGTCGATGTTCTATTTCGCTTGTGTCTTCGACTGTCTAATGGCATCTTCTTTTTGCTCGATTGTTTTGAACTTGAAAAAACGTCATTTTTTTTTACTGTCCATTTCAGCACCGGAATTTTAGTCGGTGCCGGCCCGGTACCACTGGAATTTCTGGTACCAGCTGAAACCTAATACCTTTTTCTCTAAAATATTTCGTTCTGAACATCTGAAAGTCTTCATCTGTTTTTCAGACTTAACATTCATCATTAGAACCTTTTATTTGCTAAGATGTACATCAACAATCCTCTCGATATTAAAACCAAAATCAAACACCAAGACCAAGTTGTGTCTCTGCCATTAACTTCAACTTTGTTGTATCCTTCAATTTTCAGTCATTTCACAGCCAGAGCAGTGCAGCAGTTTTTATATTGGAAGAAAATACGGCAGTTTTTAATTTTATTTAATATGCTTAATTTATAGCATAAGTTTTGTTTATGTACCATCGAACATGCTTAAACACCATTAACCAATGCTTCAACGCTTAAACACCGTTAACCTATGCTTCAACGTTGATTTTGCGCTCTCTCACTCTCTCTCTCTCTCTCTCTCTCTCTCTTCAAATTACTATTTAGAAAGTGATGATAAATATGACATATTTTTTCTTAAGCATCACATAAACGACATATGGGTTGCACTGTTTAGTTTCCCAAAGGATGCAATTTAATTGTATTAACATGATTATTTTCTTCAGACTTCAGTCTAATATTAGAGGTATAATAATTTTAAGATTAGTTAAATGAAAAATGAATACAATATTGTTAAATATACAAGGACCACTAGCTCAATGGTAAGATCTCAAGGTTGTTGTGTTAGAGTTTTTGGGTTCCATCCCCTGAGACCAAAATGAGTGCCCTGCTTAAATTACCATTTTCATTATAAAAAAATAATAATTGTTAAATATGCGTGCATCACTCAGATCCATTTACTTAATTTAATCATATGTTAAACATCATCTGTTAAACATAAATCTACGAAAAACGAATACAGTACTAGTAAAATATATGTATGTCCTTCACTTAATCTTCTTTCTATATGATGCTTTAAGAACTCAGTTTTTGTTATTTGAATTTTTGTTAACTTCAAACGATTTTGAAAGTTTTGTTTTCGGTCTTAATTTTCGTTTTCAGTGGTTTATTAATGAAAACATAATAATTATCTTTGTAAATAAAATATAAAATATAGTCTGTAGTAATTAAATTCAGTTAAAACTTAGTTAAAATTAAATGCTACCTAAATTCAGTGAAAATAACTTAAAACTAATTGCTAATTAAATTATGCTATATATACTCAAATTTCAAGCCAACATAGCCAGTGCCCAACACCACTCAACCAGTACATAAATTAAAATTTCAGCTTAGCACAACCAATGCCACAGATATCAGCCTAATTCACCACGCCAGCCCACCACAATGATGTACAAAGTTGTATTATACTTAAGATTGTCAATAAACATGTGAAAAAAATTCGGAACTCATACACATGCGTATTCGAAAGGGGAGAAATATCCAATATTCAAAAAAGTGGATACAGTTGCGGATACAAAGATATTTGCATTTGAAATTCATGTCTAGTTTTTTTCTTTAGATTGTAGTTTATATTATGTATACTTTAGTATGGTGAAAGATATGTATGTTCTGTTTTATCATGTTAATAACTTATATTATATGCATTTGATGCATATCAACTGCTCAGATTAGGTATTAATATATTATTATTGTATCTGTTGATTTTGCATACTCTTATAAGTAATGAGATTGAAAAATAATAATGTAAAACCAGAATTTTCTATTTTTGTTCCTTGATTTATTTGTTATTAACAGATAGGAAAATTATCCGATATTTGTTCGTATCCGCAAGGCGGATATGCGAAAATGATTTTCGATGCTGATGTGACAGTGTCCACATCCGGAGACATCCCTCATTATATTGGGGCCCCCCAAAAAAAACCCGATGATGTCTTAAATAAATGACGATGGTGAACAAGGAAACAAAATCTTTACTATAAGGTTGATTTGAAGAAGACAAAGGCAAGTCGAGGTCGACTTGAATGATACCACCAAAATTTGGGGGTGGCATCCAATGGCTCCATGGCCCATGTAAACATTTTGTTTGGTGACACTAACACATCACTTAGTCCGTTGAAGTTGTCGATGACACACTTAAGGGCTAAAATATTTATACTAAAATAGAAGTAAATTTCTCGTACTGGTTTTCAAGGTTTCAGATCTTGGATTTTGGAGAAAATCACGGGTTTATATCTCGGTCAAAATGGGTGATATTTAAAACACTTATAACTAAAAATGCTGCCAAATCTCGGATCTCGGGTAAAATCTTGGATTTTCATCTCGGGCGAGATGAGCGAGATTTAAAACCTTATTGGTTTTGTATCTTTTGCATGTGTGTGTACTCGATCCTTGGAACTTAATTACAGTTTTGTTTTTGTACCCAGAAAGAAGGAAAAAGAAGCGAAACCTTGTGTCACAAAATAATTGGGGGGACTATACGCTAGCACTTTATATTGAATTGATGGCCCCGATTGAATTCAGCCTAAATAATTATTGTTGCTTAGGTGTACTTTCGTAGTTACGGAGATTCAATGATTAGTCGTATGCTTGACTTGTATTTGGTCAGATTACTGTATCTGTTTATTTTGTAGAATATAACATCTTACTTTTCTTTAGAAATACATGCTTATATATACATTGCTTTAGGGCATATTTATTATCTATATCACATGTTCATTTAGTCTTGCTGATGGAACACATTGTACAACAGCTACATGGAATATGATCCTGTGAAAATAGCTATTGAGGGTGTGGAGAGGTTTAAGAAAGAAAACTGTGATCTGATTATTGTTGATACGAGTGGACGTCACAAACAAGAAGCTGCACTCTTTGAAGAAATGCGCCAAGTTTCAGAAGCCACTGTAATTTTTATTATTATACTATAAACACACACGCACAAGTTTGACGACTCCGATTCTTAATTCAGTACTTGCTACTTAAACTCTTACCATATGCTTTCAATTGATTTTGCTTTCTATGCTTTAAAAAACTGTCATTGATAGCCTTATCCTTCTAACTAAATATTGCATTTCAAATTGTATTTAAAGAGGGAGACTAAGAAAATTTTGAGACCGTTTCAGGATACGATACCGACACATCTAATTCAAGGATTCATTTGAAATATAGACCTCCGCTGAACTTATTCCAATAATTGGTGTAAAAATTAGCTAATTTTTCGATTTTATACATGCGCATGTACAAAATAAAAACTTGTATGTGTGCATTTTGAAAATGTGCTTGCGTAGAATTTAAAACGAAGCTTATATTTGTATTAAGTTTCAGACAAACCTTATTTATGAAATAAATTATGTACTCAGGCTTAGTTTTGTAACCGGTCATTCCTCTTGTTCTTCCAGAAACCCGACCTTGTTATATTTGTCATGGATAGCAGCATAGGCCAAACTGCATTTGATCAGGCACAAGCTTTCAAACAAAGTGTATCAGTTGGTGCTGTGATCATTACTAAAATGGACGGGCATGCAAAAGGAGGTGGTGCACTCAGCGCGTGAGTTTTACCCTTTTCCTTGTGTTTTTTCTTCTATGTATTATTAGGCTAATGTCACTCACTGTTGCTTCATGTTATATCCTGTTGTTTTTTCTTTGCCCTTTCCTAAACGGTTGTGTTCAGCCACATGAAAGTCTTATTTTCTAGAAGTTTATAACTTTGAGTCATATCTTCCATTAAGATTGGTAGGGCTGTCAACGGAAACTTTCGGATACAGATAGTGCTATATCCGTATCCGTATCCGCGGGTACGGACGGATATCGGATAATTATTCTATTAGCCAACGATCGATAAATCAAGAAATATAAATGATTTTTTTTAGTTAAATATAAATGTTTTTCAATTTCATTGATCATAAAAGTGTTAAAAATAAACATATATGATGAAACTAAATAGATTTGAGTAGCTAATTTGCATTTAGTGCATATAATACAAACCTTCGACTTAGTAAAGCAATGAATAACTCTTATTCATTATACTAAAATACATATAATTTTGAGCGTAATTTATAAAAAAAATCGGATGGATAATTTTCGGATACTGATATCTATGTATCCGTATTTGCATCCTTTTTTTTGGATACCGGATATTTATCCGTTGTTTGGATACAAATGCGGACAGATTTTGCCTTTTTCGGGTATCCATTGACAGCCCTAAAGATTGGTTCTTATGATTATTTTCCGTTCTTGCTTTCCATGTCACTGACTGTTGCTTTACATTATATCTGTTAAGTTTCTTGAATACTGTTTGGCTTCTTTCAAAATATTCTTTAACTTTTAAGTGATAATATCCATGGGCATACATTTTTTTTCCTTCTAATGTAACGGCTTAATTTTATTTATTTATTTTTGCTGTCAAGGGTCAATGAAAGAATACCACCTACCTCTGTATTCTTGCCGGATAATGTTTATAACCTCATTATCCCTACAGTCTGGGTTGGAAATCTGTATGTAATAAGCGTTCAATTAGATGGAATGAAGTAATCTGCCCAACTAATTTAGCTTTTAGGTTCTAGTTGACATATTCACTTTGTAACATCAAAGCTTGTTTCTGCTTGCTAGCTGGATGTTGGGAAACTAATTTAATCTTGCGTATTTGCTGATCTTGTAAAATGATATGATGGTTGGAGCTTTACCTTATTTGAACTTTGTGTAATCTTGTTTATTGACACCACATTTTGTTGTTTCTGTTAAATTGTAAAAAATTCACAGCTGCAAATTTTGAATACAGAGCTGACATGTTATTTTTGAATCCAGGGTTGCTGCAACTAAAAGTCCAGTCATATTTATTGGAACTGGAGAACACATGCATGAATTTGAAGTTTTTGATGTTAAGCCATTTGTGAGCAGACTTTTAGGTACAATGATATTAGATCACTTCAAACTAATACATAGTTCCACTGTTTCTTAGTTCAAATCATCGCTCTGACAGTTGTTTTGGAAACATAATAAGAACATATTTTCAATATAGGTAGGAACACACTTCAAAACACATGTTTCACTTATGAAAGGACTGGTCACATTGTTTTAATGTATTAGATCACTCTAACAAATTTTAATTGCGATAGGCAAATGGCGTACAATAATAGCATGTATGACACTATATATTGAACTATAGAGATTAACTAAAATTGTAACATTGTCGACTAACATTCTTGATGTTATTGACTAAAACCCCTTGGTGAAGTATAAGATATTTAGGTTAAGGTTTTCTAAACTAAAATTATTTAAGTAAATAGTGGGTTTTGATATTCATTTAGTAGCTTTATCAAAAACTAGTTGAATCACAACTAAAAATGTAGAGTATTAAATCAAATCATATCAGATCAAATTGAAATCTTAGATCTGGTAACGGTGTAATACATCAAATCGCTATTTCACTAGGACACAACCTCAGATAAGCAAATCAGATGTATTGAAATAGATTAAGGGAAAAAGAAAAAAGATGACAGGATAATTGAAAAACCAAGGAAAAACCTTAAAGAGAAATAATATTTTACTAAGGAGGTCTATTTGATGGATTAGCCTCTTAATGAAACCAAATCGAGCAAAGGAGAATTGGTTTGCAAAACTAAAACATAATCTAAATAGCAGAATTAAGTCAAATATGACAGTTGGTAGATGTGGAAACAGGATTACACAGTAATGAATTGTTCTAAATTGAGAGAAATTTCTAAAGTATGTTACGTGTATATAAAGATGCTGTTGAGTAGATCAGATGTGAAATCCGAGAACAAATACAAATAGGCTGGTGCGAATACAAAACATGCTGGTGATGCTGAATTTGAAGGATTCTTGCCATTCGTTATTGAAATAGTTGTTGGACAAGCTAGTTTGGATGCTTATTGACGTTATTGGTGTTTGTATGTTCACTTCAAAATCCTGATATTTTTAGTAACAACTAAGTGGTTTTTTTCTTCTGGGTCTGAGGCAAGTACAACAAATATATTTATAATAATTTGGTTTTTCTGGGTTGACCATTGTGCTCTTGTAGACTCTTAACATGCCTAAAATCCAGTATTCAAATTCTTATAAACAAAAAATATAAATTAAACAAGCAAGACGTCGGTTTAAACTGTTTTGTATATAAAAAATATAAATTAAACAGCAATATTGTTAAATCAAGCTGACAGGTGAAAGATCATATGATTTTACAATTTCTAGACGTTGTTGTTATTTGAATGTACTGCTAGTATGATAAGTTATTACCATATATATTTCTTAATTGAATATCATTTTTTTCTATAGACTCTTTAGTAAACAAACTAGTAGCACTATGAATTCTAACAAACATTATAACATTTTTGAAATTTTATTATTATTATCAGAGCTTATTGTTGTTCCAATCTCAACTGTCGGTTTTTCTCAAGTGGTTGTTTTTTCTTGTTTTGTTCTCATATCCATTTTCTTTTTAAGCACCGTTTCTATGGTTTTGTTAAAACTTTGTACTATATAGGTCAGGGTGACTGGTCTGGATTTATGGACAAGATTACTGAAGTGGTTCCTACTAATCAGCAACCTGAACTTCTCCAGAAACTTTCTGAAGGAAGTTTCTCCCTTAGACTGATGTATGAGCAGTTCCAGAATATTCTTAAAATGGGGCCTATCGGTCAGGTTTACTATTTGTGCTCCTTTTTTTTTTTTTTTTTAACATCTACGTATTAGTAATAAAACGTTATGTTTTAAGACACTATATTTCTTTCAAGCAGGTAATGTCTATGTTGCCAGGATTTAGTGCAGAACTGATGCCTAAAGGTCATGAAAAGGAGAGCCAAGCCAAGATAAAGAGATACATGACTATGATGGATTCGATGACTAATGAAGGTACGATGTTAGGCTGATAGATTGGACAATTCAATTTGCTTGATAAGGATTTTTTTTTTTTTTTATATGTTTAGAAAACAATTTAGTCTGCTTTAAAAATCATATAACACATATTTGATCCTTCTAAATGTTAATCACAATACTAAGTGGTTTCTGCTTACGTTCTTGAACACTTTGAAACTGTGGCAATGTAATTTTCTCAAATAATAATAATAAAAATACTAGTGCATCTGAAAGTGCACTGCAAAAAAAATTGTATAGGTGCTAGTTCAAACCGAGCAAACATATTAAATTGCTGTGATGCATTTTGAAACTACACCGGTGCAAAATGATCCTTTCTATCACGAAGGTCGAAAATTGATCTATTTTTGTAACTATTTTTCCAAAGGATCTGAATGTGAAGCTAGTTTTGAAGAGCAACAGAAGTGGGAATATTTTTTTGTTTTGTTTATCTACCTGATAATGTTATGCTGATTAACTGGCAAAAAAACCCTAATAATTTTTGATCTATTCATGTGTCAGCTAATATGCTGTAAGGTTTGCAGTAACTTAGGCTTGTTTTTCCTTTGTCATGAATATTTTTATGCTATTTTTATATAACATCCTAATTTAGTTTCAAAATACACAGCATCTTTTCTCGGAAGCTATGCTGTAGAAAAAATTATGTTATTAGTTTCACTCAGACTGCAAATATTTAGAGTTGCCACAACTCACAAGAACCTTAATTTAAAAAAAAAAAAAAAAAAATTACAAACCTATGATTAGGTGCAGATTTGATTTTTGAAAAAAAAAAAAAAAAAGCGAAAAACAAAATTTATTGAAAGCATTTTGAGTATAATTTAAAACATATTCTTGAGGAGGGATTTTCGTGTATCAAACTTGAAAATAAAGGACGGATTTAAATTTCCACAATTTTCTATGATTAAATTGGCAAAATTTTGGCTAGCTAATGTGCAGCTGTAACTACGAAATTATGCAGAGCTTGATACAACAAACCCGAAATTGATAAACGAGTCGAGAATGATGAGGATAGCAAGAGGTTCGGGGAGGCCATTAAGAGACGTAACGGACATGATGGAAGAGTTCAAAAGGCTTGCGAAAATATGGAAGAACATGAAAGGTATGAAAATACCTAAAAAGGGAGATATGAGCGCCTTATCAAGAAACATGAATGCACAGCAAATGGGTAAAGCTCTTCCACCACAAATGCTAAAACAAATAGGGGGCATGAGTGGACTTCAAAGCTTGATGAAGCAGATGGGTAGTGGCGGCATGGGTGGTTTAGGCAATATGTTTGGAGGTGGGGGAGATAAGTAGTTTTATAAGCAGTTTCATCTGTTTGATTGAAGGTTAGGCAATATGGTTGTTGTTTAGCTCTTCAACATTAGGCAGAAAGAGCTTGTGTTCATTGTTATGGACTTTGTTAGAATTCTGTATACAGTGGTGATGATTATGATGAATTTCATAGTAAGAAACGGCTTTCGGTTGTTCTTTGTTAGGGCAAATTTGCTGCGTATAAATATGAGATTTTACTTAAATTTGCTCTTTACTTATAAGTTGGCTTATAAATTCTACGCTTCTTGTAACAGCATAAGTTGCTGCGTAGGCCCTGTTTTGCTGTATATTTTTCTGAAAGCGGGATGCTAGAGAGTTTTCCAATGAAAGACCTGCATTTGAACGGTTATTGATATTTGTATTTTAGAACATCTTTGTCCGCTATGGTTAAGATTTCCTTTTTTATTTAAATAATAACATTCTCCGAAAAATAATAAGACGACTTCTGACACAAAATAGGGCATAAATTTGTACAAGATGAGTGTTCATTGTTGGATGGGATAACTATTTAAACATAGAACTAGATATAAATGAAAAGGCAGAGAATCATGATCATTAGATTATTTTGTTTTTATGTAGAGAAGTGGAATTCAAGAGGTCGATATAATGGTTAGATTTGTTGTGTCATCAATTGTGTCAAAAATTTGTGTTCAAATAGAATTTCCCTTGTTAAATATTTTGTGTTCTTATAACAAGTGGACATTGC
Source organism: Allium sativum (assembly GCA_030737875.1). Classification (NCBI taxonomy): domain Eukaryota; kingdom Viridiplantae; phylum Streptophyta; class Magnoliopsida; order Asparagales; family Amaryllidaceae; genus Allium; species Allium sativum. Next base: position 955,899,582 of record CM060924.1, on the reverse strand, counting down.
GAGATTTGATGGTACGATTTGTATTAACATAGTATTTTCCAAGAAAAATAACATGACCATAAACAAACAATCATATGGTTATATGTTCGCATAAGTATGCTCAAGAAATCCATCCATGAGCACATCGTTAGCTTTTGGATTTTATTTAGGTTTTAGGTTACGATGGCAGTTTGGGCATAGTTCCATTTTCGATAACAAGCGAGAGCGAATTTGAAGGCATTAAGGTTAAATGGATTTTGATGGTTTCGATGATTCTTTCACTAGTGCAATATAGCGATTTCAATCTATCTATGAATGCCCCATAAACATCTTTCTATTTATCACGACACTTAAACCAATTCAAGGCTTGCTCAACCCTTGAATTGAGTTGAATTTGAATAAGCACTTCAATAATGGTGTCCTTATTCAAGCATATGAGGTTGGATATTTTATAAGTGACCGGCTTTGGATGTTTATATAATCAACTCCTCTATCATTTCCCTCGTTTATCTCCAAATTTTTCTTGTTTTTATTTAGGAAATAAGAAAATACCGTCATGACCACAAAATCGTGGAAGACGAACCATCTATACATGTTGTTGTCGATATCTAATTGATTCATTTTACACCAACACCTAGCACAATATATATTGATTAACGTGTTTTTCATGTGAGTACTACGCCATGGATCCAATGTATATTTTTTCATTGTTGCCATAATACGTTGTATTACATAGTTACTATATCATATCGATTAGTACATAATTATTGTCATATCATGTTATAGTTATTATTACATCATTAATAATAGTTGTAGTGCTTTTGGTGCCACACTTTTTTTGATATCAATGTAAACTACCAAAAATTATCCTCTAATATCACTTAAAAATAGGATCTAATAATTACACTTCTTACAAATTCAAACCTCCTTTCACCCAATATTAACAAAAATTTAAATCGTTAAAACATGATCTAATAAACATGCATTACAAAATCGTTCTTTGTTAAGTAATAATACAAATAAATACTAAAACTATCAAAGAAAAGACATTGTAACATAGACATTAAAATTAAAATTAACCACATGTAAATATATAACTAAATGTTCACAAATACAGTTTGTAGAGGAACAACTCATGCACGAGCATATAGTTTGATCACGCGCGAAATGCATGCTGAAATGCTTATAATAATATAAGAGTACTAATAGATTGATGTATACCATACTATTAATGTAACCCCCCATTTTTCATGATTGGAAGTTAAACGGTACAGATGCTGCAGTCATCTCTAGTTTCAACTTTCGGTGATAGGAAATCAAATGTTGTCCAACCATAACATCAGATAACATGGAAGTATGAAAATTTTCACAAAAACATTTATTGATATAAATATTCATTCATACAACCCAACGTATAACTCGTTCAAAGAAAATATAAGTTATTAGAAAATAACATCAAGAGCGACATATAAAGGTTATAGCGGTGATTCTGGAGCATCTGTTTGGACTTCCTAGCCTTCCCCACTAGTCTTCCTTGGAGGGCTCGCCCTTTGCCCTTGCTCTTGCTGTGGAGCTTTGGAGTTTCCATCGCCACTCTTACCTATGGCGCCAGTCTGCTGCGGCATTGCTTACTGTCTTGTTTTCTTCTTTTTTTGTGTCGTTGACCCTCTTTTTGCTCTCACATATTTTTTGTTCTGTGTCCTCTGTTTGTGTGAGTGCACGGTTTCTGCTTTCTGTAGAAACTGTTTTTGTGAGCCGTTGGAGAATGGCTAGATTCTCCCTTTTGTTATATTATATTTTCCTTTAGCAAAAAAAGAGCAACATATAAAGATACCACTTCAGGTGACTAGAGTATATATAGTAGCAGTGTTAAACATGCCGATGCATACAACCAACAACAAAATGAAACACAACAAAATTCCTAATAGCTACAGCCTTCAGCTTGCCTCCGGAAGCTTATTTGTAGATGGTACTTGAAAGACCTTAACCTTTAGCCTACTCAATTGAGTATCCAAGAGTCTAAGGAAAAAAAAAAAATATAAAATACAGATCAGTCAAAAAGACTGGTGTGAATAAAACTAAGCAACTTGACACCATCAATATCTAAAGAGACCACACCGCATAGCGGAACAGGTTTCCTTCTCGTTAGAATCATATTACGAAAATATATTAACCCTGTATTCCTGCACATCAATGGTTAGTTCATTTATTACAACAAATATATTCAACAACAATCACCAACTACAATATTTATTATGCAACACAATGGACCCCCTCCACAATTATACTCGCATTCGTGCTTTCGCAAAGAACTGCTTCGCTAGTCAACGGAGCTGAAACCTCATTCTATAATTGATTCACATCTGGGACTCGTGGTATCATATTCCACATACATAGAACCAATAAACCCTCTAGTTCCCTCCAGTGCTTCGTAGAGTAACTCCCCACTAACACGAAAACGAAGTCTCTCACCTAAATCATCCATACCGCGTTAGGCAAAGGATATCATTATTTATATTATATTTTACTAGTGTACTTAAATTAACACCCATTGAACCCTCCTAATATTTCCCTGCACAGATGCAATGTCCAAACAATGACAACAACCAACACATAAACATTTCTAGGGATTTTATTCAAAGTCCAACTTATACTACAATGGATACGATAGCTTTGTCATCTCCAATCTCTATCGACTCCCGTAATGATGTCGAAGTCCATATTAAAACTATTCTGAAAGGGATAACACTTCCGGCTTTGCTTCTTAACAACAAACAAAGCCTATCGTCCTGCAATGACGGCAAGCAGTAGAGGCAGGGCCTCTTTTCCATTTTAGAAAACATTTGGATAAAAGTTTCATTGTTGTCATCATCGATGCCGACAACCATGGAGGCAGAGCTTTAAAACATTTGATTTAGAAAAGGTTCCTTAAGTCCCCTCAGTTCTCAAGGAAGTAATTTAAGGAAAACTATTTTACGAAGGCATGTCTGCGTAAGCAACGACTCAACGATTTCCAAAGGTCTCAGAAGCATAGGCTTAGGCAGGAAGCCCATTCCGGTTCCAATGAAAGAACCATAGGCGTATAGACTATGTACCTTTTGAAGTCAGTATTTTTTTTATTTTTATAAAATAGTTCTTTTATAAAAAGTACCCTTTCAGCCATGCCGAAAGAGCTGAGGCGGAAGCAACCTGTGGAGCACCTATCTTTCTAAACCAAAATATTTATAAGTATCAGGACCAATTCTCAGAACTGAAAGGTATGAGGCGGAAGCCCGAATACTTCGAATATCATATTTGTGATATCTCAACTATACAGCATTTCCGAAGGTTGGTTTCGATTGTTGTTGGAAGTGCTTCTGGACCTAGAAAATAACACTGACAGTTATTTTAGGAAAAACTGATTTTTTTTTATAAAGCATTTCTTTTCCACCAATTCCGCTATATTTGTCGGAATTCTATTGGTTATATAAAAAGTATTCAGATAAATAATATACAATTTTTCAATATTTTGTACTATACAAAAATGCAAAATACATGGACATATTACCATATATGCTATACTAGAATTAACATATAATCTTTCCTAAAAACCGTGCACCCTTAGCAAATTCATAAAAAATTCATACAAGCATAACAATTTACGAAATCTGAAACCCATCTCCAGTATCATTCAAAGTACATCTGCAAAAGTTTCACATTATCTGGAAAGTTCTATCTAAGGGTTTCAACCTATGCCTTGATCATTTTCCTGCATAGTAACATCTTACAAAATCAACTTATGTCACAAAGTTAACATGATATTTCACAACAAGCATATAACATCAAGGACAACATGAAATCATCATAAATAATAACGCAACCTTCGGATATACCAAGGTAACTAAAATCATGGGGGTAAAATATATTATTCACCTTGGTTAGATAGAGGTGATGATATTTATTGGTGCAATGTTCAAACTCTAAGTTTTCCTAGCTTTTTTCTTCTTCTTCTCCTAGCTTTAAAAGATGACCTTTCCTAGGTTTTCTTTAAGTTTTCGTTTAGGTTTTATAATGAGTATAGTGAATGAAATATTGGAGAACATGATATACATATATACGTCAGGGGCCGATTTTCCCTCTTTATGTGTCCCTTTCTTATATACTTTATATTTAGTTTGTTCGTTTCGAAGGCCAACCTCTAATTAATTTATTAAACAAAAATCTCATTCTCTTATTCAATATATTATTCCAATTTAATTTCTTTTAATTAAATTCACTAATAATGTTTTTCTAAAATCAGGGATGTTACATCCTCTCCTCTGGGAATTTCGTCCTTGAAATTTAGACAAGGACTATATAACCATAGTTACAAGCAACCAAGCAACCAATGCTATCAGTACAACCGTTTCATACTAGAATCTAATCTATAAGGAATATAGACCATACCAATCTAGGTAAGCTTCTCTAATTTTGCTTTCGGTTTGCCAAGTGCAATCCCTTTCATTGACACTCCACAAGACTTTCATATGTTCAACTAACTTGTTCCTTGATTTCCTTTCGTCTCTTTCTAAATTTTTTACTGATTGTCTTACAATAGTTAGATCAGGTTCCACCACCAACTCTTCCGACATCTTTGGATCCATAGTGGCATCGGGATCATGCATATAATTTTGTAAGTGCGATACATGAAACACATTATGAACTCCCACAAAGTTATAAGGTAGCTCTACTCTATATGCAAACTTTGAAATTCTTTCCACTATAGGGAAATGTCCAACATACCTTGACGCAAGCTTTTGGGATTTCTCGAAACGAACCACGCCCTTTATAGGTGATGCCTTGATGAAAACTATCTTCAGTCGGAAATTCCAAATCCTTACGTCTTCCATCAGCGTAACACTTCTTCCTGGATTGAGCTTCCTTCATTCGCTTTCAGATGATCTCGATCATCTCAACGGCTTCTCTTACTATTTCGAGACCAAGAACAAATCTGTCGCTTGTCTCCAACCAACACGATAGTGATTTACATGGTCATCCGTATAAAGCTTCGAAAGACGTCATTCCTATACTATCTTGAAAGTTATTGTTATAGGAAAATTCCACTAAGTGTAAATGGTCCTCCCATGAACCATCAAAATCCAAAACGCAAGCTCTTAAAAAGTCTTCCAATACCTTATTAACCATTTGTCTGCCCACCTGTCCATGGATGGTATGTAGTACCCATCTTAAGCTTCATTCCCAATGCCTTATGCAGGCTCTTCTAAAACTCACTAGTATATAGTGGATCCCTATCGCTTATGATACCACTTGGAATTACAAAAAGCCTTATAATATTCTTCATGAATAACTCAGCTAAAACCGGTGTCATCCTATTGGCCCTTACGAGGATAAAATGAGCATGTTTGGTTAATCTGTCCACGAAAACCCATATGCTTTTGGTTTCCCTCTTTGTCCTCGGCAAACCATCAATAAAGTCCATGGATCGAATCCATCCCACTTCAAAATCGGAATATCTACCGGTTGAAGCAAACCATTAGGCTTTTGATGTTCAGCTTTGACTTGCTGACAATTCCGACAGTGCTTTACCTACAAGCCTGCATTCTTCTTCATTCCTTCCTAATAACATCTTCTCTTTATATCATGGTATATCTCGATACTTCCAGGTTGTATCGTAAACTTAGAACAATAACATTTCCTAAGCACTACTTTCCTTAAGTCACCAATATTTGGAACACATAACCTCCTTTCTTCCTTAACCATCCATTTCGGTCAAGAGAAAATCCTACTGGATCATCATCTTCTGCTGCAACTATGAGATTTTTGATCCTTTTAGCTAATGAAGGATCCTTTTCCTTCCTATAAGCAATCTTCTGAATCAAAACTAGTCGAACCTCCAAACATGACACCATAGGTTTGCTTCCACTTGGACATGCTGCCGATCTGTTTGTTACATTACATGTAACCAAAGCTTTCAAATCTTTCCATTCATTCAACATAGTTGACACCATCACTTGATGATTTCTACTTAGGGCACCAGCAACCTTATTCCCTTTTTCTGGGGTGCATTCAATGCTAAAATCATAAGACACTGAAAATTCCAACTATCTTCTGCTGTCGCATATTCAATTTCTTTTGAGAAAATAAATATCTCAAAGACTTGTGGTCCTTAAATAAGTCAAACCTTTCACCCAATAAGTAGTACTTCCAAATTTTCATGGCAAAAACTACAACAGCTAACTCAATATCATGAGTTGGGTATCATACCTCATGTGCCTTAACTGTCGGAAAGCATAAGCAATAACTCTTACCTTCTTAATAAGAATAGCTCCTAATTCTACTCCATAAGCATCTATATAAACAACTAAATCTTTATTTCCATCTGTTAATGCCAAAAATGGCACTAATCCCATATTTTAGTGAAATCACCACCCCTTTACAGTGAAAATAATATAGAACACAAGAAAATAAATGCAAAAGGTAGGAAACCGAAAGTAGAGAGAGAGAGAGAGACAATTTTTATAGTGGTTCAGCCGTTGACAAGGTCTACATCCACTCTGAATATATTTTATTATTATCCTTGCCAAGCCAAATACAATGAATCATAGCTGATTAGAACGCTCTCCGTAGTAAAGATTAATAGGAAATCACAAGGACTATTGATTATTGGAGTAGATCTCGATAATAAACCTAGGTGACCTAAGTTTTCCATCTTTGGAGATGAAACATGCTGTTGAAGATAAACCATGGTAGCTAGAGATGAAATATTGTTGCTAAAGATGAAGAATGACTGAGGATTGACTTCGACAGCGTTTCGACAAGGCTGGGATTAGGATCCCCTTTTCTGATAGCACTAGATGGAGTATTTATAGAGTTATCAGAAGTATTAGACCAAGCCCAGCTATATATAGGCCTGACATAACATAAAGAAGCCACGTCCAAAGTCCCATTGCTGCATAACTTAACATCATGGACCGGTATCAGTCCGTGGCCTATGAATAGGTTCCGATCCATGGACTTAGACAAATTCACGATGAAAACTTCGCAGCTTTCTTTCCTTAGTCCTTATGAGCCCTTTTGCCGAGTTTGGTATGGAACAAACTTCATTTGACTAGCTTTGGTGATCCGTCGTCTCATTGCACATGCTTTTCCTGTTAGTCCATCGAGCAATCTTATCTACGTTGATCTTATTGACTTGAAACCTTTCCAATAGGCATGTTGGATGCTTGGAGTCACTGCATAACAAATGTTGGGTCGGTATTCATTGCACCTATGGATCGGTACCAGTTCATAGGACATGGACCGGTACTGGTCCATGGACTTAGCATATATTGTTCAAAACTTCTTGTTCAGCTATCCATTACCATTTTGAGTCCGTCTATCGAATTTGTGCTTATCCCGAGATCACGTTGTTTCTGTTCCTTGTGAATATCCTTTTCAGGTTCAAAACCAGGTTGATAGTTACCCCTAGAGTACATTTTGTTGAAAACATGATGTGCTCTGGAATAATGACTCGATGCGCTACGCAATTAAATCGACTAGAATCAAAAAGTTTACCTTCCTAGGGGATCCATCCATGCTTCTGGACCATATTTTATATCTTATACCAAAACTCTATGTTTCAATTCAATTTTCACAACATGGCCTAGGAAGCCGACTTAGGCTTTGATACAGTACCATAGGTATTGGAATTAAGGGTTCAAACTCAGTTTTGCACAAAGTTTCCAGACTTAGTCGGTAAGACATTTTGAATTTGGAATTAAATCAACAATGGACTTGGTGTCAAGGGATTATCTTTGACTTATTAGATGACTACTTGCACTCTTTGACCTGGACCGTCTTTGTTTGTGACAACAACGCAACTCTAGTTTTGGATTTCTTAAGAGGCTCCAATTTGACTTGGTTGACTACTGTATTATGTGTGGGAAGTTCATGCTAAGTGTGCTCAAGAGAATAACCTGATTCTAGATTATCGGCATGACCTAGCGTAGGGATGTGTGTTTTGGAAACTCTTAGAAAATTTTCCCTTTTCCTTCTCGGGGATTTGGAGCCGATTCTTTCCACCTACGTCGCTTGGATAAAAACTTGTTTCGGGTTGATGTAGAGGATTATTTTTTATTTTTAGGATATATCTGGTTATCGTTGGAATATGGCAATTCTGCTGAAATGCCGCATGGTGTATATGTTAATCCGAGAACACTTACATCATCTCCATTTTTAGTATTGCCTTCGCATATCCAATGGTCCTGATCGCTTTGATCATGAGCCTTACTGTATAAAGTGGGTTATTCTTAGGATTTTGAGTTCGACTTTTACGTAGTCTTGATTAATGGCACGACTAGACTTCAAACTTGAATCCAAACCTATGATCCGTTTAGACTGATCTAGAGTTCGGAACACTTTGAAGCTCCTAACTTCTTATTTTAGACTTTTATGGTGACCTGAAGCTTCAATTCAAATGTGGTTTGGCTTAGGATCATCTTAATGCTTCAATTCAAGAAATGAACTAGTCTTAAATTTGGACTTAACTACCTCATCGAACAAGTTTACAGATTAATTGTAGTGTTTATGGACTATATTTAAGTTGCCTTAGCTGCGAAAATGGGCCACATGCCCTTGAAATGGCTTTTTTGAATGAACTAATGCGCTTGGCGATCTGTAATACCTAGAAATTCCATAATTTGAAGTTCATGGCATTTTTAACAGGCTTAACGCTATTTCGACCAGATCTTAATAGCCAAATGAGGCGTAGCTAAGCTCAATTTTCGAAGTCCATCTCTTAAAGCAACAACACATTCAAGGGACCTAGAATGGAGAGCCTTTGACGTCGATTCAGGCGACGGGTTCGTTGTCGATTGTTCAAGTTGACAACAATAAGTCAAATAAAAAGAAGCAATATGTAATGCCTTTTAGGCTCAAGTGGGTACCTCCATGAGATGGTATCTTTCGAGTGCAGATTTGGCTCGTTGGATACAACTTACATCGATACGATGACACACTTGTCCTTGGATGGGGCTTAGGAACCTTTTAATCGACGCTTGCCGAATTCGTGTTCTGAACGACCATTGTAACAATATTGCACTTAGGTAATATGCGCACCTAATTATTCTAAATACAAGCTTCTTTGTGTAGAGCGACGTTGAAATATCTAACCCACAAACATTCTGGAGAGGGAAACTCTTCTCAATCGAATGCTGATTCGATTTCAGCTATGCACTCCTCCTTAGTTCATATTGGGGCCTTCGCTCTTGACCTTATAGAGAGAGCCATCACTATGACAAGTCATGTACCTGATTTTTCACATCCAGTGCTTAAGCTTATTTCCAATCCACCTAAGAGATGTCCTAAAGTGGTCACACATCGAATGTTTCAACATGTGTGCATTTAGTTTGTAATTCCTGAAAGCGATATATAATTGTCGATTCATGGTGAAGTTGCGGATAAGCATCCCCTTGGTTTTACTTCTTGTTACAACTATATGTGCTTGAACGAGGTTGTTCCTCCTTTTTTCCTCTTTTATGGATGTGCTTCAAGAGTTGGAAATTACGTCGTACCAGCTTCGCCGGTTACGCCATGTTGATGGGAATAATTTTGCAACATTGGAGGCATAGTTTTTTAACAAGGATTTCATTGCCATTATTCCATCTGGTCGTGCGATGTGCCTTTCACTAACCCTCTAGGAGTTGTAATCCATCCCTAGTGGGGTTTTCTATGATAATTGCGACTAACCAGGTTATGAAGTGCCTGTCTTCGACTTAATGTTTTTGGAAGTTGACGTGTAGTTTCCTTTGAAGTGTGGCTTTGTTTCTAGATCACTTTCAAACCTATTATCTTGTTGTCAGCTTATACACATTAGTGGGATGATGCCTTCTTTTCCGTTTGTTTTGCACGTTTCTTTCATGTGGAGCTATAATATGTTGTTTTACATATGAAATGATCTAGCCATTGCTTAGACAATGAACTGTGGTCGATTGACCCCTAGTTAAAGTTTCTCATTTTCCCTTTGTGACGTAACATGCGCTCTTTGGAGTTTTCATACATAGAAGTTCTTCTACTTTTGAATTTTTTGGACGGAGGCCATTTGAGGGAGGATACAATTGAATTTCGCATTGTGCTTAGTTAGGAGCGAAGATCAGCTATGTTTTAGCCGAATGCCTATTGCTTTAAGGCCAAGCTTTTCTTTTTCTGGCATCACTTGTCCTTTTTTTGTGAATTTGGATAAGTCGTTTACTTATTTAGATCCAAATCCTCAATATCACTGGATTTACTAATGCAAACTGGGCATCAGATCCAGATGACAGAAAGTCAACCAGTGGCTACTGCATTTACATTGGAGACAATATTGTTTCATGGTGCTCAAGAAAAAGACTACAATTTCAAGATCTAGTACAGAAGCATAGCAAATGCTACTGTGGAAATAATGTGGCTAAAATCACTACTCAACAAGCTCAACATACAAACATGTAAATCAGTGTTGTGGTTTGACAATCAGAGTATAATTTATATGTCAGCTAACCTCATATTACATTCTAGAACTAAGCATATAGAGATCGATTTATACTTTGTCAGAGAACTGATTATGAAAGGAAATACGGAGGTTAGGCACATACCAGCTACTTACCAATGAGCAGACACACTCACCAAAGCTTTATCAGCCCCAAACTTTCTAAAATTTAGAGATGAGCTCAAAATTATGAAGATCGAAGAAAGTAGTTATCTTTCCAAACATCATAAAGCCAAATCAAAGCTTCAGAAGCTAGAAGAGACTCAAAGCAGTGAAGATTCAACCCAAACTTCAAGTATTAACACTACAAGAAAACACTGATTTTGCAGCGGATGAATCTGTCGCAAATCCGTCGCTAAACATATATTAGCGATGGATTTGTGACGGATAACACTGGTCATAAATTTCACATCGGTATTTTAAAGACCATTTTGTGATGAAGTTAACGTCAATTCTCCGACATTTTACCGTCATTTGTCAATATATTTAAACTTAATTTAAAAAAATTACCGACATTGTACCGACGGATATATATTTCTTTAATATATATTTTTTAAAATTTCCGTCGAAGATCCTTTGCTAAACAACAAGGAAATAGAAACGGATAATTTCAACTTTTGCTTTACCTTTAGATATATGTCGTCGGTAACTCGTCACGAGTGCTAACATTTTAGAAAGGTTATTGGTGATAGTTGCTTTTATTTCCATTGGCAATCACATGCAAATTTGTAAAATCCACTCGTATTCCCTTTCTATTCCATCGGTAAATGCTACTACAATAAAATACTAATTTACAACCAACGGACGCCAATGTTAATATACGCTTATACATTATATTTTAATAATATACGCCAATGATAACAAAATAAAGTATAAACTAAAAATAATAATTTCAATCCATGAGTTATCAAATTCAATACATAGTTTTTCAATTCCATATTGATGTCAATTTGAGTACACAAATGACAAAACATCATTCATATTTAAAGTCTGCAAGTACCAGATGCATCACCAAAAACTTCAACCGGTCAAAGCCTTTCTTTTCCCAACAAATAGTCCAAGTATACTATGTATTCACCTAGTTTCTAAAAGATCTAACCTACTTGCGTACAAAGGGCCTTGCTTTCAAATGAGTCTGTCTGCCGAAATAAACAAATTCATAAGATGCAACGGAAAGACATTGGAATGTCATTTTACCCAAAGGTGACAAATACACAGAAACATCAAATGTTCATAGTATAATAACATTTAATGCTCTAATATGAAACTAGATTATTGTTGATTTTCCATTATGAAGTTGCACAAAGTACGGTAAAATTAGATGGTAAATGTATATAATGGATTGAGTATAACTAGCATAAAACATGAGTATTAGTGATATTACCATTTAATCATGCTTCTATTAGTTTTCTAACTTAAATGGAAATACAATATTCAGTGGCACGACATTAACATATCATTGTATAATACCATATGGAATATAATATGAGATATTCCTAATAATTTAATCACGTTACCATAATGTATCATCAAGTATTCATGATTCTGAGAGTTCATTTCACCATCAAATACTTGTTCAAATAACATTATTTCTCTGTTATTTGTTCCTGAAAGAGTCTATGCAGCGGTAGGATCGTATAGAATGGAGTATAGGATATAATGTATATGGTAGAGTAGTAAGCAGTAAATCACACAGTCGATTTATACTGGTTCGGACCACTGTCCTACGTCCAGTCCCAGACTCACTTCTGGTATTTCACTAACACTAAAACCCTCACTTCACCCGGAGGAATAGGTTCACAATCACCCGAACCACTGAACGGGATTTCTTGCCTCAACCGCTGAAGAGGTCTTCACTAATACAGAATAATTGTTGACTCTTTTGTGTTCTTGATAACACGGATTGTCGAATATTAAGTACACCCTTCCTATAGTCTTTCCTTGATGATAATCTGAAGTGCGTGAAGGAATATGGAAGTTTAAAAGTCTCAAGTATGAAAGTAGATAGCTTTTTAGAACTTAGACAGCTTTGAATAAGATAGAGAGAATTAGAATAAAATTCGATGATTAGATCATCTAAGCAATTCTCTATTTATAATATATAAAAAGATACAATTGATCGTGAAGAGTTTTGATGAAGAGATATGGATTAAATAGTTGTATCTCTTCATAAAGGATGCAACTCTTCGGAATTCATATGTCTGAAAATAAAATTCAGATGTCCGTTTATTTTAAAAATCAAATCAGAAAGGAAATAGTGTATTTCGGGGGCATTTCAGACGTCTGAAATATATCAACCAGACGTCTGAATATTGTATTTAAAAATATTCGGTTTCAGCAAACAGACGTCTGAATTTTTCAGACCAGACGTCTGTTTTCTGTTTCTTGCCTATTTCTTGCCTTATTTAAATTAGAAAACTATATGTATATAAAACGTGTGTGTATAATCATCAAGGAAGACTTTAACGTATAAATCTAGGACTAACAGACTCTTACAACATATTTAATCTTCAATTATAGCTCTTGAATCTGTTGTTGAATATCTTCCTGCAGGTTAGCTTAGAGGTTCTTTGGTATAATTGTATAGTTTTTGTCATCAAAATCCAACAATAGAATTTCTAACATTCTCCCCCTTTTTGATGATAACAACTATACAATTTAAAAATATATTCTTTCTATAACATCTTCCTCTTAGTATAATATCTCCCTCTATCAATATACACATGAATTTCTCCCCCTTTGTCATTATAAAAAAGAATGAGGGAATGTAATAAATATCGTCATCTTCTCTTTATTTTCTTCCCCTGAATGTGTGATATATGAATATTCCTCCCCCTAAGTATGTGACTATTATTTTCCCAAATTCCCTGATTTAGCTTTGAGCTCAGTTTTCAAAGATATTAGAGATACTGAAATACCCTCCTTTTTGTTGTGGTGTACCTACAACAAATATTATATATATACTTTGGTACCCACTTTCTCTGTTAGGGTCCAGGGGTTAGAAAGAAGGTAACCATACCCAAGAGGGTGTAATGGAACCTTTAAAAATAAAATTTTCATTATTAACTACTAAATCAAAATAATCATCTATATATCTTTCTCTGTTTTTCCAATTTACAGGAATCCAAATACTTAGATAATTTCTATTAATATTTCCTTTTGTACTTCTATTATAAATGTTTCTAGTCATAGAAGCATTTGAATTTCTATAGAAATTTGATCTTCGAGTTACACGTGCTTTAGTACTAGCAGTTAAATTTTTGTAATACATGAAAGCATATCTAGTACTAGTTTTATGATTAGTTTTAATATACCCTAAGCCACTTTTATCATGTAAAGGTCTAGAGCAAGATAAAATATCATTTAAATCATTTTGACCTTTATTAAATTTTGCGAACTTATTTGTACATTTTTCAAATTTGATTCCAAAGTCGCGATTGAAATTTTCAAAAGAAGTCTTGCAATCTTTTAAACCAATTTTCTTATTTAATTCAGAATTCTCCCTTTTTAAAGTACTATTCTCATTTTGACAAATTTGAGATTCTGAATTAACTAAAGAAGAGTGTAATTTTTCAAAATTATCTTTCGAATCAGACGTTTCATTTTGCAAAGTATTACTATTAACCTTTAAAAACTCATATTCTTTAGATAATTTTAAATTCTTTTCAGTTAAAGCTCCATTCTCTTTTTCAAGAGATGAAACCAAAGAATTATAATTATTTAAAGAATCTTCTAATGATTCATTTCTATTTTTCAAGAGATCGATTTCCTTTAAAAGAACATTGTTTTTATCTTCTAGTCGCTCATTTTCTTTTTGAAGGAAATATTTTTGAAAAACAAGCCCTTCTAAGGTATTTTCAAAACATTTGGCTTGTTTGACTAAAAACTTGTTTTCTTCTTTTAATTTGGAATTTTCTTGCTCACAATCTTTAGACTTGGCTAAAATAATTGCATTAAGTTTACCCAAACTTTTAAAATCTTTTAATAATTTTTCGTGTTCTAATAAAAGATCTTTATATAATGAATCCTCACATACCAATTATGATCTCACTTTAGCCATTAAACATTTGCTCTCTTGCTCCGTCGCTTCTGCTTTGTTGTTCTTCCACTTTCTAATGCCTTTACTAGATTTCTTTATTGCCATTTATTCTAGGATGTTGTTACGATCTCTAGAATACCAAGCTCTGATACCAATTGAAAGAGTCTATGCAGCGGTAGGATCGTATAGAATGGAGTATAGGATATAATGTATATGGTAGAGTAGTAAGCAGTAAATCACACATTCGATTTATACTGGTTCGGACCACTGTCCTACGTCCAGTCCCAGACTCACTTCTGGTATTTCACTAACACTAAAACCCTCACTTCACCCGGAGGAATAGGTTCACAATTACCCGAACCACTGAACGGGATTTCTTGCCTCAACCACTGAAGAGGTCTTCACTAATACAGAATAATTGTTGACTCTTTTGTGTTCTTGATAACACGGATTGTCGAATATTAAGTACACCCTTCCTATAGTCTTTCTTTGATGATAATCTGAAGTGCGTGAAGGAATATGGAAGTTTAAAAGTCTCAAGTATGGAAGTAGATAGCTTTTTAGAACTTAGACAGCTTTGAATAAGATAGAGAGAATTAGAATAAAATTCGATGATTAGATTATCTAAGCAATTCTCTATTTATAATATATAAAAAGATACAATTGATCGTGAAGAGTTTTGATGAAGAGATATGGATTAAATAGTTGTATCTCTTCATAAAGGATGCAACTCTTCGGAATTCAGATGTCTGAAAATAAAATTCAGATGTCTGTTTATTTTAAAAATCAAATCAGAAAGGAAATAGTGTATTTCGGGGGCATTTCAGACGTCTGAAATATATCAACCAGACGTCTGAATATTGTATTTAAAAATATTCTGTTTCAGCAAACAGACGTCTGAATTTTTCAGACCAGACGTCTGTTTTCTATTTCTTGCCTATTTCTTGCCTTATTTAAATTAGAAAACTATATGTATATAAAACGTGTGTGTATAATCATCAAGGAAGACTTTAACATATAAATCTAGGACTAACAGACTCTTACAACATATTTAATCTTCAATTATAGCTCTTGAATCTGTTGTTGAATATCTTCCTACAGGTTAGCTTAGAGGTTCTTTGGTATAATTGTATAGTTTTTGTCATCAAAATCCAACAATAGAGTTTCTAACAGTTCCTTGATGCAATATAGCAGCTATATTTTTGGCATAAATTGCATTTAAATTTCAAAAAAACAAAGTATCATTAGTTGCAGAGAATGATTAAGTATTGCATCGATACATTTGCTTAAATGCAGAGGACGACGGGCAAGCATCAGGCTCGTGCGGTTGAAATCTGAACATCTAGAACTGAAATTACTAATGTAGATGACTATAAATAAGTTATGGTTTTGATCTCCCACTATTCCCAAACACTGACAATAGTTTCCCAGCATTTATCTACTCTAGCCAACCATATCAGTTTTTTTAGTCTACTATTTAACACTAGTTCTAATCATCCAACGAGTAATATTCAAACTGCTTGCACACCCATCGATTTTACATGGTTCTATATTCGCTATGCCCACGTCCATATGCTTACATCTGATAGACTTATCATGTACCTACTATTGACAATTGACGCTCACATGAATCTGCTAAACTAGACCGCCACCTTTTATTTTTAATTCAGTCATCATGTAATGTATTAAAACAATCTTTAATTTGGTTATTGCTTAATCTCTAATCAATAACTTGCAATATCTTTCTACCAAATGTTAAGTCCGCACACTAAGGTAGCTAAGAGTTTAATTTAAGTCAGTGCAAAATTTGCTTGGCCTGCTGAACTACAAACCCATGACTTAAGCTATAATTAGTTCTAAACCCAAAAAACTTGGCTTTTTAGTACCAACTGAAACAATTTTTTATTTTTTATTTGTGCAAAGTAAATTTAGGGGCATCCAAAATATAACTAGAAAACTGTCTCAGTAATTTTGCTGCTGATATCAATCCTTCTCATAGCATACCAAACTTCACAACAGTACCATCTACGCAGAGAACGGGTAATAAGTGCACATGCAAATATTTGCAGCACATCATGAAAATAGGTTAATTTGCAGTCAACACAATAAATAAAATAATATGATGAATGCGTACCTGATAGATAGCACCCTCACCTTCTTCTCACTTTTAATTCTTCTTTTTTCACAACATGTTAAGTGCACAGAACTCCGACATAGGTCATAGACCACTGAAGCAACTACAAAACAAAACAAATGTAAAATGATAGTAATAGCCAATTATCTAAAAGACATAGTTTAGGTATCAAATTTTATAGGAATAAAGGAAATTATGCACTTAACGAAAACATAACAGGAAGCATTGGAGATGAAGACATATTTGACACTATCAAGTTCTTCCCATAGTTACCTCCCTTGATCATCCTCAAAATCCGATTAGGTCAACTTTAAAATCATGAGATGGTAACACAGCTTTGCATAAAGCATGGTACTCCAATTGAGGACTTTATGGCTCCTAGACCAACTGACAGAGCTCACTTGCCTCTAGAGGAATACACAATGTGCAGCAGAAAGATGTGCCTGATTGGATGTGTTATGCATTTCAACCCGTTCTTCCAAAGTATTCCAAATTATTACCAGCTTTTCATTTAAGATGGCAAAAATTTCTTTTGGACTACAGCCAGGTCTCCTTGATAAAAGATGACTAAATTCCCCGAGTATGTATGCACTTACCTGAGGAACACACACAGATACATAAGAGCTGTGGCTTTTTTTCTTTCATTTTTATACAGACATTATTCCATGCATGGATAAAATGTAACACAAAATGAGACAAATCTGTGATAGATAAAGGGAATCACCAGAATCATACACACAGCTAATACCTCAGCACTTGTCATGTCAGACAACGCTAACTGGTGAATGCTTCTGGAAATCATGTATTATACAAGATTACACCATATAAATGCTACAATAAGTGTGAGAACTCATGCAACTAATTTATTTCAACATATCGTCATGGAAACTAAAATACATCAAGGTAACAAACAAAACTTAATACAAGCCTAAGTACACGCTATATCCAGTTGATAGTAACTCAACTAAACGGTGAAAAATCAAGAAAATTGAGAAATCAAGGATATATGCAACACTCGAAACGAACAATGCAATGACAACAACTAAAAAATTATCTACAAGAAGATTCTATGTTTCCAGAGTGTAACTAATACAAGAATACTTGCCATTCAACTTACGGTCAAACTTGTTTTAAGCATATGGAAGAATAACATGCTTTTAGTACCTTGTAACTGATACAAGATACGGTATACCTTGTAAGTAATACAAGAATAACATGTGTGCTTCCATTCAAATAAATCCAAATGGATGTGCCACACTCGTGGCAACTTCTGTTCTCTATAGCCGATATTCAGGTTGTGCACCAACTTGTGAAGATCATCATAGCGTTTATCCCAAAGCATTGGAAGAAATTTTCTCCGTCCTTTAATTACTTTGAGAGCCATGCAAAACAATAAGTTATCATCTGAGGTTGGAAAAAACTGTGCACGTTCAAAGTGAACTGGATCTTTGTTCGACGTCCTCTGGGATTCACTAGTGGATGGATGGAATTAAGTAGTGATAGCCTTCACGGCCTTCATCATTAACTTACAGTGAAACCGCCGACTCCCTTGGACGATGTGTATCAAAGAGATGTCACAGCCGTACAATCAACTGATGTTAAGCTTAGAGACATACAAGTCAACATCTACGATCAGAACTTGCAGGCAGTTGGGTTGCTCTCCCCAGGTCACAGATGTGGCACAACAAAGGATCCAGTGATGATGAAGAGAATCTTGCTAATGCTAGAGAATACAAGGGGCAGGTGAAGAGGCCAAGATTGAAGTGGTCACCCAAAGCACATGCGACGAGGAACATACTGATGACGTGGAACATACTGATGACCCTGCACAAAAATACCTAAATAAAACATTAATCTGGTTCGACAAGGGGGTAAAACACTACAAAAAAATACCAATATAAAACATTAATCTTTAGACTGATGTCAATAGATGCACCTATTTTTTCCCCACTGATTTGTTAGTGGCGCATTAAATAACAATACACATAACCATTACTAAATAAATCATAAATCACCTAATGAGAATAATAGAAAAATTAACTAAACATAACCATTCCATAAACTAAAGTACCCATAAAACTGCAGCAATATTAGGATAACTGTGTTGAATAGAGGAAAATTGCTTGAACAAGTAAAGAACTTTTTTTTGTAGATGTAATTATACTTTCTTTATATCGGTTAAGCACAGAGGAAAAAACCATCAGATAAGCCAAAACATATTCATGTCATCATTTATAAACAAAAAAACACGAATTTAGATAAATTTGTTGCAACAAAAGTTTGAAACCACTACCCGATTTATCAAAGCTTCAGGGTTAATGTTTCATCACAAACTTCCTTGTATGGAGCTCACTATCATCCCCTAATTCCCTCCACAACTCCAAACTTGTGAAGGTTTCTTGATATATGGACCGTTCATGATATTCAGTATGCTGCAAGCAGGACTATATTCTAGATCAGGCAATAGTTTTGGTGTCAACAAAAAGCACTGAGGGGTATTTTGTTGACTTGCGATGGAGCCGCTTGTCATTCAGTTGAGCAACAATTTCAATTAGTTTATAAGTGACTGAATTTAGATCCTCCTTTCCCAATAAAGATTGTAGCATCCTTCTCCCTTGATCCACGCGATTTTCCATGTCACGGCGCTTCTTTTTTGCTCCATTATTTTGTTAACGAATATTTTCCCATTCTTTGTGTAAAGGAGCAGTATCGTTTTCTAACTGTCTCCGCTCTTCACCAAAGGAGTTTAAGACTTTCTTCTAACTCAGCAATGGTACTTTTCAGGTCAATTTGTTTTTATTTAAGGATTTCCAAATTGCTAACATCTATGCTACACATAAAAAGATGGGACTGTTGCACAGAATTGACACTGCCTAAAATATGACCACCATATCTAGATTTGGTCCATCGGTAGTGACTTTCTGGAGTCCACAAATCTCTCCAATTTTGTAACTTCATCGGCTCTACGATCAGTTTCATTTGACCCAACATACGATTTGTCCAACATTTCTTGGATGATCAAAACATATTTTACGGCATGAGGAGCATCAAATACTTGATCGAGGCGAGACTGGACGTCAAGATCGTTCATCTCACGGCTCATATGGAATGGTGACAAATTGTCTCCTATATCCTCCAAATAATTGAGAATGGGAACATCGTAGCCTTTTAGACTTCGTACCAGTGATCTCTATCAGCAGGGTCTTGTGTGATGATAGACTTCCATATGTAATTAGAAACATGGTTCTCCAAATATGTCACATGACTTCGATTGTTTACAGTCACCTCAAGAAGGATAGGACCATAAACTTCTTTTCTCGACTCACTACGATGTTCTTGCAGGCAACTATACACCTCAAATGTTTTTTCTGCCCCTGAATGCTTCAGGGCTTGGAGAAGCTTATTTTTTTTTCCATTTCCTTCAATCGCTCAATGTTTTGTCACAGGGTTATTTTCTTTTTCTCTAAGAGGTGCTCCTTTTCTGCTGCCTACATTGCGATTTGGCTTGCACTATTTTCCAACCCCAATATTTGAACAAGTAAAAAGGTTTTCCCTAGGAAGTTCATATATTGGAAGCTCTTCAAGCTCCCTTTCAGCAATAATGAGATCTTCCTTGGCTTTTATAATCCTTTTCTGCTAAGTTTCTTCTTGCTTTTTAAACTCATCCATTTCTTTGTACTTTGCATGAATTTGGACACCGATCTTTAGCTTCCATCTCCAAAAAGTTCAGAGCGCTTTTTAGCATTTTGACTTATTTGGTGATTTAATTTCTTGGTACTTGCTTCATGCATTGCTTTAATCTTTTTCTTTTCCTCTATAGGTACTCTCAGTTCGTTAAGAAATTGTGCACATGTGTCGAACTTCTTCTTGGCCTCAGTTTCTCGTTTTTGAAAATCCTAAATAGATGATAATGATAATAGGCAATCAGTATATGTTCTTAACATCAATCAACAACGTATATTAAACATAGGTCTGACAGTTATAAAATAAGGAAATAGAAGCGACACATAATTACCATATGTATTTCAAATAGAATATCCTACTTTAAGCTCCCCGATCGTTTGTAGAGCGCCCGCACCTAGTTACCATTTCTCATCGAATAGAAATATTATGTTTTGTAAGCAAACAGGTTAGTAATTTTATTTGAAATAAAACCACATAAGGGAATAAGGTAGTAAGAAATAGTCAAATCTAAAGAAAAAGAGAGTGTGACAACCCCAGTTTCGACAGGCTGAATTTTTTTTTAAATTCCAATCCATCGAAACTCGGACTGGTTTGCTCTAGTATCCTGTAGAAAAGATAGAGACATAAAACAAGTCAGAGCTCAGAAATTATCTCACAGCGGAATGGATAAAATATAATATAATCAAAATATAGCCTCCGTATTAATAATACTGCCTAACCAGCATCCAAGGCTATCATGTCCCTGCCACAAATCTAACATGCGAGTATGTTATGAGGAGGGGGTCAGAACACAAATTCTGGTGACTGGATTTAAACTATACACTTTGGATAATCCTACATATACCGTTCAATCATATTTTCTTATTTATTACGTTACTGTGGCTTATCAACACTCAAGGCTTACACACATGTCATACCCATTTACTTCCCAGTGGATTAACATAATACAGTGTATATGTAGCTACTCCCAATATTGAGGTACACCCCATGGTACCCCACTCGCACGATCTGCACCGTATCACCATCGAAACATATGCAGTCCATCATCCTACATCGTAGTGACGTACGGATATCAATATTACATTCTGCATATATCTATCATTACTATGCTACGTAAACGTACTGACTGCCACCTTTGTTCGAATCAGACTCCATACCGGAGTAACGCCTTCAAGTCTACGATACACCACCCAGAGCCGACATGCATGTATCTAGACTGTCCACCATACGTATCTTCAATTGTAGCTCGATGCCTCAATCGCATGTCCTCTAATGTGCACCGAGTTCTATGGCAGGGCGATACAAGCAACACGGAACTCCGTCGGGAGCTTTTCCATATCTGTACAGGCTCGTCTTTAAAGAGCCTCTACATACAGATATACCTAGGGTCTGTTTTCGTGGTGGTTATGGCCCCACCTCGGCCCCTCCCTCAACTTGTAAAGACTACTAGATCTAAGCGACTGCCCCTAAGCAAACAATCTAAACATCCATGTGGTGTCTCCCCTCAACCCCATACCCCGATAGTGAAGGGTGAAATGATATCTTTGGTTTAGCTCGAGTCTTTCCACATCCCACTGGCTTCCGATGACGGGTGTCCGACAGTCTACTATCCTTTTGATCCTGACCCTCTACCTCCTCGTGAGGCAACCGCCGAACCACCCTGGTATCACCTCGTCACAACATTCTGACTGCATAGCTACATCTGCAGTCAAGGCCCACCCACCTAATAGTTACACGCGACCCATCCTCTGCGGACACAGCCTAAGACATCTGCCGCCGCACAGAGGACTATTAGGAGCACCTTACGTACCTCAGGAAGCCGCGTGCTTCCCCTTCCAGTCCTTTGGAGCCGTCAGAACAATCAGATGAATGTGCGCTCCCCCTCGTGCCTTATAACACCTTGATGATCTACCCCGTTAGGTTATTCACCCTCAAACGTACGGACTGGTCCAAGCACCTCACTTTAATATGTTGTTAGACCCTATGTCTAAACATTCTTTTACGCGCTTGCCTTACCTCACTAGGTTTCCATTTAACTTGGTTATTCCCTTTCATATTGAATTCTTATTCAAATTACCAAGTTTCTCTTGCTTATTAATTTCAGTCATATAACTTAACCCATTTAAGTTTATTAATAAGCCCACAACATGTTATTATCTAGATTGTGGCCTAACGTCTGTAATCCATAATCTCTTTTATATTCTTGTTTGATTTCATCATTATACTAACATGTTTTACTTAATATGTAATTAAGTGTATCTCAATTCACATGTTTCCAGTTAACATGTCACTTACCATTTATGTTTAAATATAGCTTATTTCATTTCATAAGTTTTCCTCATCCTTTCTCATTTAATCATAATTCCATTTTACATTGTCAATACAACTTATCGCTGTTTACTTATTAACTTAGTTCTATTAACTAAGGACCATTAATAAATTTCTCTACCTGTTTATTATAACCTTTGTTATAATTTCCTCTTGTCCCTAGGACAAGCCTAAACATTCTTATCAACGGGTTTCAGACTTCCAAGCTTACAGGTTACTTAATTTATAATTAAATACAACTTCTTATATTTCATATATTTTCCCCTTTTTCTCAACTGGTTTCCAGCTTTCCCCATTTGCTACTTACTTAATTTACAATTAAGTGCCTCTTAACTCATTTCACTGGCTATCCAATTTCCCTATTAGTTTATCATAACCGAAGTTATAATCCCCACTTGTTCCTAGGACAAGTCTACCTATTATACAACATTTCCATTAATGTTATTTATTTATAATAGGTGATTATCGTTCCCCTTTTTAAACCATTTTCTTTTACTGTTGTATTCCAGTATTCCTTATTCATTGTAATATATATTCCTTATTTTAATTAAGGAAACACTTCATGCACCTTATCAGTTTGATAGAAGGAATCAGTGATTTATTTTCATAACGTATTCCCATCTAAATCCTTTGTAGCAAGTAATTTCTTTACTCTTCTTTCTTTAGTTACTGTGGCTTACTTGCAACCACATTCTCAGAAATAGGTCATTTAGGGAAATACATCACTTTTCCTTCGTATCACACTAACTCAGCCCATTACATCCCTTCCTTTCTTATTTTCTGAGTTAGACATTTAATTACCATTATTACCATTTATTCATATCTTGTTATATATATATATATATAAGCACTAGACCTCTCACATTAAGCCTACACTTGTGGACGCTGGATTTGTCGGGCGGGTCCGGGCAGACTTCTACCACAAGTTGACTTAACCTCGTGTCTTAGCACCATTACGTAATTTAATTTTTCACTTAGGCCTTCCACATTAGGTTCAACATTAGTGGCTACTGGATATGCCGGTCGGGTCGGGGGAGACTTCCGTCACTAATGCAACCTAACCTCGTACCATAAATGCAGTTACAATTTCTAATTGTAATCCTAGGCATAATCATTCTTTTACAATTTTACCTATTTAATTATAGGTGTTTATACCCCTTTCCCAAGTCATATTTCTCATGTGCTATATGCCCAAAATAAGTCTATAATCATAGTTTGATTTATGCCCCAAACTATATTCATGTAATCAATTCTAACATGAAACCATTTAATCATATAATTGTGCCAATTCATACAAGTAAGGGTTCATGTGACAAATTAACATGTAGTATGAACAACATTAGTTTCTAACCATTCCTAACAAGTTGTTTTTCAACATGTAATCATACCAATAATTCAATAGATTTAACATATGGATTTCCTGATCTATTCATATTAACGTCTCAACTTGTAACAACAATTTATAATTAAACATGCAATTTCACAATTTATTAAAAGGGGAATGCTAAACGATAGTCATAACATTATCTAAAGGCTACAGTTTGGACCCACTCACCTTTCATACTTCCCCAAATTTTGGATCTGATCCGTTCTATCATCCATCGCTTTCCTTTCCCCTTTAATTTGATTTGATACCTAATAACGCAGATCGACTATTTTCATTAAGAGAGAAGGGAAAGAAAATAAGAAGAATATGAATAGATTGGATCTGGGACGTTACATTGCTTTTCACGTAATTCTGAACGACTTTTAATAAAAACACCAATCTCTTCCCTCTAGATCTTAATTTAAGATTTTCTAATTTATAAATCTAAATTTCTGAATATGTTTGAGGAGAGAGAGAGAGAGCAATGGCGGAGCTCTAGCGTAGCCGCCGAATTATGAGATTTAGAGTTAGGCCTAGGGTCTTATTTATAGGACTAGCGGAGGAATCAGGACCCTCAGATCAAAATCTAAAACACCAGAATTGTCCACGTCAGAAAAGAAGATTCCAGAACAGGGCCGGCCCTGGGCAACGTGAGGCCCAAGGTAGAAAAGAGGCAAAGCATGAAATTTGAAACCTAAGGCCTAAAAATTTACACAGTCAAAAACCTAAAGTAGCGTCCTACCAGAATTCGAACACAGGACCAAAGGTATAACAAGGCAATGCCTTTACCACCAGACCACATACACACTTGCTAAGTTCTAGATAGGTGATCTTTGTATACAAAATTTTAAAAATTCGAGGCCCCAAAAAATCTGAGGACCAAGGCCACCGCCCCCCTGTTGGTGGGTCGACCCCCAGCGGTCCATTTTCTCTACGAACTTTCCCGCCCGCGATTTTGATTTTTTTTTAACTGATTTTCGAATTTTCTGGACATATTTATTTAATATATATATATATATATATATAAGCTCCTTATATGTATACAAACTTCTAATGCTCATAACTTCTTCATACGGTGTCCGTTTTACGCAAACCAGGTGTCTATCTTGACCAGAATTTCGAGATGGACGCAATAGCGCAGTTCGTTTTACTTAATTCTGAATATTTAATTAAGTTATCTTTATTTTATTATCTTAAAAATACGGGATGTTACAGAGAGCTTCAATAAAGAGTTGGAAATGGATTAATTTGGTATTCTACGGAACTGATAAGGTGAAAAATTAGGAGTAACTACTAAGGTGAAAATTAAGAATTATATGATTATGTTAGAAAATGGATCAGCAACCAGCAAAAATTAACTTCTGCAAACATTGAACCACACATTAGTTAGGGAACGATGAATTTACCTCTCCAATTGCAGATTCGACGAAGTAACTGGCAGTGGGCGATTTAGTGTACGGTTGGTAAAATAGGGATCGTCACCGGAGATGCTATTGCGGTGCGAATCCGACCGACCATTACAAATATCAACCCTGATATCGAAAAAAGTGTAATGGTGGAGATCTGAGTTGAGAAAAAACACGGTGGAAGTGATTGAATAAACAAAACGTGGTTAGGTTTTGAAATGATAGAAAGGGAGATCGAAGCTAGAAAACGAGATCGAAAGAGGATTAGGTCAAGAATCGCTATTCGCTGGAGACCATTTCAACGATGAATAGAACTTGGGGAATTTGGGGCAAATAGCTTGAACAGCGGGAAAATGAAAATTGGGGGCCAAAGCGATGAAGGAAAATCAGATTAGCATGCGGATCGGTGATTGGTAGGTGGTAACGTAGACCGTTGGATCATATCCACGTGGATTGATAATTTTATTAATCTTTTAATTTAAATGTATTCATCGGTATTCTGCCTGTATTTCTAGCGGAAAATAGCGGTAGAAATTTACTGTCGGTAATTTGACGCAATTTGCAACGGCTTAGTGAGGGATGTCAGAAAACGACGTTAATAAATAAAAGAAAAAAGTTGAAAAAGGAAAAAAAACTATCCCTTGCATATCACATGAAAATCCATCGTAAATTAAAGACGGAAATTTCCGCTTCTCAGTATATGACATTAAATCAGTGTTTTCTTACAGTCTGAGCAGATCGATGTGAATCATCTATCAAACTTGATACAAGTAATCAAATCTGAAGCTATTACTGGATGTGACAAAGGAAAGGAAGTAACTTCATCCTTTAATTTGAAGAATCAAAAAGTAGAGACGAAGAATCGACAGTAGTTTCCAACATGGAAACCCTAACCCTAGCTTTGATTCGAAAGGGAAAATAAAATGAAGGTACACACTTTACCGTTGCCTTATGTTTCTTCATTCAGATTGCATACGTGGACACATATTAGCCTTCCACTCTGATTTATATCTGCCGTCCATTTTCTATCTGCAAAGAATTGTTTTAACCAATTCTGATGAAGCCCAAAGCCTGTATGTAACTCACACACACACACATATATATATATATATATATATATATATAATGTAACTCACACACATATATATATATATATATATATATATATATATATATATATATATATATATATATATATTTGTACTGGGCCTTGTATTATATTCATTCAATTTCCGCAATTCATTTGTAATAAAAACAATTAGAGATACATTTCTATATTGATTTCATATCATCAATAAATCATATTGTTCTCATTTCTTTACACTTAGTGCTTCTTAGTAAAGGAACCGACTAAGGTGAAATAGCATAAGCGAAACATTGATCAAAGATACTGTCATATTTAAATATTCGAAGCTGTATACAGCATTATTTTAACGTTACTATAACCATTGGCATGTAATGTTAAATATGCCCATTTTCAACATAGAATGGAACTCGCCCACTGTCATATAGAAAATCCCATTTTGGAATTCTACTTTGAAGTTGGCATTTTAATTTGACTGATTCGGCATGTCTTTTATGACTTATTTTAGCAATTTTAAATCGTCTAAACACAGGAGAAAGACTTCAACAGTTAGGGAATTCTACTGACAGTCTCTGTGTTATGTGTGAAAATGAGGTAGATAACTTCTATCAACTTTTTATCAAATGCTCCTACACTTCTTTTATTTGGATTTCAATGAACCTCAATCTTAGTTTGTTACCTGATACTTACCTATGCTCATGTAACAAAGGGTTCTTAAGATATGAACTTGATGTTGATAATCATCCAAACTGAAAAGGATGAAGAACTTATTCTACACAATTTCCTCTCTTTTTCTATGTTTACTTCTTGAGGGACAGGAGAGTAAATAAAGAAAAAGAAGCAAGACGCGCAAACAAGAATAACTAATGTTTCCTCAAAATGTTGTGGATGTAAGAAGCCTACTGAGATCTCTTCACTAATTAACTTTATGATGTAACTACCATATAAGAACAATGATATAATAATATTCACTGTTCAGAATTTGGAATCTGTATAATTGGTAACATCTAGCTGAATGATGGTCTCTTCGTTTAATTTTTGAATTTGTTTAACTTACCATCTGTTCATAACAAAACTGCATGCTGCTGCTGCTTAGCCTAAATTCAACACTAATACAATAATCTTAAGGACTTCACAATAGTATTATAACACATGAACCAAGTTAACCATAGTCGTTGATACATTAATGCATGCAGCATGGATCATATTCTATAATTGATAGAATGGAAAAATATATAACACATACTCATCCTTCTATCAAAAATATTACAAAGGCAATGGGAAACCAAATTCAAATTCTGAGAACAATTATATTTAAGTTCAAATTAAAGTTTATATTCAAATTGAACGAACAATGCAACAGACACAGCAGATTCTGTAATAACATGAGACTAGACAGAACACTTAAAAGACATATAAATTTCAATGCATGCATATTTTGTCATTATCATAAAATAGCTAATTTATTTAACAGAAGCAAAAACAAACTCCAAAAGCTAAACAAATTAATAAACTGGAGTAAATTCGAACAGTGAACCCAATCCAAATAGAGCTCCAACATGTCGAGGTCCATTAGCTGCACCAACAAGTTTCTTCTTCATGATGAACTCCATGGCTGTTAATGCAATAAGCAAACTATCTGATCCAGCCTGATGAGATTCGGCCAATGGCCGTTCAACATCCAACAGTTCTGCCAATTTTTTCAAGTCACCCGTGAACCAGCTGTATTCAGCATAGACCATCTGCTTGATATCCAAAATCTCTCCTATACAAATTAGTCTTTGACATCCATGAAACTCCTCAATGGAATCAGGCAGCCTTCCATTATTGAGAGTTTTCACCAAATAACCTAAATCATAAATTCCTTGAAAGGTGACCCAGTCTTTGAAAGGATAAGTATGCAACTTAGATGTCCTGAAGACTTTTGTAAAGTCCGACGACTCAATTCCCTTTTCCAGATTCATGTCAATATCGACTCCTTTTTTCAACAGAAGATCTACTGATTTCGCATCATACCGATCACGCCGGATGTTGAAATCTTTAAAATTGAATTCCCACACATGCCGAACCTTGCCAAAGGGTTCGCCAGGGAATTATCCATTGTTGTCAAATAGAACGAGCCCTAATTGAATTATCGGCATCCCATCAAAGGTGGCCTTCATCAATTCGTACGCCCTGCGTGGAGGAAGGGACAAAAGGGTGACGCCGATCTGAAGCATTTGCCAGGAAACTTCGCACTGATTGCAATACTCAAATGATATTCGATTAAGGAATCAATGAGCCTGAATTGGCTGGCCAAATTGGAAGCGTACACCCTTCTGATTAAATGATAATGATGGGGTCAGATTAAACACTTCCATTTTCTATTGTTGTTTTTCTACTGAAATCAGGGCGATTGATTTATACGTACGGAGAAAGTAACAAGAAAGAAGAGACTGAGTTCTTGCGGAGAAAGTAACGAGAAAGAAGATCAGATGAGCTGATTATTCAGTGTTCGAGCCGGTATTTATAGAAGTCTGGTAACGTTTAATTCTGAGCTTACCCGAAATAATAGCATATACGCGCATATATCCCTGACGTATTCACGCTCTTTCCATATATTCTTCGAACGTTGATTTTATATCTGATTTGAATAACCAGTGGGCTTTTAAAGTTTGTCTCATAACACATAAATCAATATTAACAATTCTGGTAACATTCGGAGCTTTACAACATAATAGCATATATACGTTTCATATATCCCTCACATATTTAAAGTCTTTCCATATACATTCTTCAAAAGTTCATTTTACATCGGAAAACTTTCTGAGTTGGGCCGATTTTAAAAACTTATAACAAATATAAACCAGTTTCCAAACTAATTACAAAAATAGACCAGTTTTATAACACTGACGGCATCTCGAATGCCGCTAGTTTTTTTGATTTTTTTTTATAGAATTTTTTGTTTTTAATATTCACGGCATCTGAAATGCTGCCATATTTACACTAGACGCATCTCAAATACCGCCAGATTTTTTTTTTTACATTGGCGTCATCTTGGATGGAGCCAGTGAAAAAATAAATTTTATTGGGGCATCCGAAATGACGCCAAGTTTTTTATTTTATTTTTTTTATATTGGTTCCATCCGAGATGACGGCAATGTAATTAAAAATAAATAAATAGTGAGGCATCTGGGATGCCACCTTCGTATTAGAAAAGAAATAACTGACAACATCTGAGATGCCGCCAGTTACAGTAAAAAATGGTCCCTTTTGTAAATAGTTTGTAGTGTGGTCTATTATTGTTATAAGTTTTTAAAAGTGGTCTAAATAATAAAAATCTTTTATATCAAATTTGAATCATCAGTGCACTTTTAAAGTTGGCCACAACAAATAAATCAATATTAGTAAAATATTAAGGTAACGTTCGGTTTATTATTTTCAATTTTAAATTTTCGTAATTATAATAATGGGAACGACCCACATACTATGAATAATGAACGTTTATAAAAAACGTAGTTAACAAAAAAAAAAAAAACAATTTTTTATTATTTTCCATGTTTTAAGAAATAATGGAAGAACGTTAGCAAATTCATTCATCAACCTACCTTCCAAGCTCTTCATCTATGTTTTGTCCTCTCGATCAACCCTTAACTCTTCCCATGTTTTGTAATTAACATTGAAAACTCAAAACATAATACACAAAATAAGCCAAATGTACCGAATCTACTTCATGGTTTATCAAAATGTAGTATGTTTATTGGTTTCCAAATTCTATTTTTTTTTGACAAAATATGCAATTATTCAACGTCCTTATCTATTTGAGTACTTGTTTTTCCCCCCTTTTTCATTCCTTTTTTTCTTTCTTTCAAAACCTTATTTTACAAAAGTACATTCTCTTTGCAAGTCAAATATTTTTTAAACCTAAAATTTTATTTGAAATTGTATTATTTTTCCAAGTTACTTTCCTTTTAAAATTTAATTTCAATTCAAACTTGAGAGCTTCCTTTAGAACCCTGATTGTATTCGATGCCATCTCAGTTTTCGCTTAATAATATGACGAATTGGAATTTCGAACACTTCGTATTTAAATATTTGAATCTTGGATTTGGTATGATTTAATAACCATGTTAAACACTTTTTGAATAAATATCAGATGATGATAAAATTGTTTTAAATAATGTTTACAAATACAAATAGTTCGAAGAAACATCCATAATAGGACCAAAAATTTCATTTTACCGATAAACAACCTTTTGCTCGGTAAAAGTTGTTTGGATTTATTGCGTGTAATAATTATAAACTATAAATATTTTCTATGTTATGGACCACTTAACACTATAAGAATAAGCGTTATTTCAGGCGGCTCAAAACCCCCGGCAGTTGTCAGAAGCCGCCAGGAGTCCTTAGAATAATTCATCGCAAATAAGGCGTCAGAGAGTAGTATTTTCGACGGCTTCCGACGTAGCTCACCATATGCTTTCCCGACAGTTTATGACAACTTTCGATGTCTTGTGATGGTTTATGACATGCATCGGTAGCCATGGATAAAAATGACCTGTAGGCCGTTGGAAAACCCGCTTCTTTTTATATTCCAGCTGCTTTATAGCCTTCCAGCCATATCTCTCTTACAAACACTTTTCCTTAGACACTTTTTTAACACGTAATGATGTGAACATTAGTGATGTCATAAAAGGTATTTTAAAAGGGGTAGCTTGGGAGGCCTTGAGGGCTAAGTTAAGAAGTAATGAGATGGAAAGGTGCGCATGGAAGGGGGAATGACTTGTGATCAAGAATATGAGGTAGAAGGTGACATTGACATTTTAGCAAATATGTATGCATAGAAAATGAGATGCTGATTCGTAAATCATAGAAACAATTCTCTTCTTCTTCTTCTACTTTTGCATAAACAATTTCAAATCTCGAATTAACTTCACCAAAATCAAGCAATAGTCCTAAACACACTAAAGCAATAAAGAGGTAACTCAAAACTTAAAGGATTAAAGCACACTTCCCCAAACACTTGCTAAGCCTGAGTGTTTACACCAAAAATGTTCTAAACACCCTAGAATCATATGTAGAGCATAGAATATGAAGAAAACAGCAAAAAAAGAAGAGAAAGAGTAGGACGACAAGATTTATAGTGGTTCAACAATCAGGCTTGCGTCCACTTAATATATTCTATCATTTATTATGCTGTATGATTACAAATGCAGCCATTTTTCATGTATGAATGTAAAGAAAAGTGTTGAGGGAGACCATGATAGTATTCTTGTGCGTGTATCAGAGAGTAAGAGGAAGAAGATCCCTTGAAATGCTTTGAATCCATCTGTTAATAGTTGAGTTCAAATCCAGTTCGACATCTCATGTGGAGGGCGATTCGAAAATAGTGGAGTAGACAGGTTGACAGGTGAGTGGTGAAGAATGTGGTCATATAACTGAAACGTGTCCCCTTCTAGTTCGGCATGACCGAACTGGGGACAATGATCCAGAAATTACTTGATAATGTGATGGTGGGCCCCACACCGAACCGAAGACGGTCAAACCGAAATTGAGTTGGCTTATAGTTGGTGGGTCCTATGCCGAACCGGAGAATATCGAACCGGGAGTTTGGCTGGACCTGACTTCCATGCATTCTATATTCGAGTCTTTGAGACATCCGGCGCTTCTACCAAACATAATCAGGCTCATCTAAGTCCATTCTCGAGTCCCGAGCGATCCAATGATGAGAAGCTCAATGTATGACGACCTTATGACAAAGAGCATCAACATTTTTCCCTTAAAGTACGTCTTACTGCTAACCTGACATGCTTTGAATTGATAAAAATCAAAGTCATTAAAAAGGATTCTCTTGACAGTCTGGAACAATCATCGCACTCTAGTTGTGTTTGTTCCCTGTGCTCGGTTCCATTGAGCTTATCACATAAGGTAATAAAATCAGTTGTTGAAATTGTTTTTTTCTTCTTCTGAAGTTCTAAGTAGTAACTGAAATTCCAACAGGCCAAGAAATGTTGAGTATGCATGGATCTTCAAGTTTTAAGCAGATAGTTGATCCGGATTCCCGATTCCCTAAACATGCGTAGTAAGTCGCGATGTAGGAATAAGTTGGTTATGTATGAAGTGGTCATTGCTTCGGGCATTTTCCCGTTCTTATCATGGACTGTTAAGAAATGAACACATTCATTTTTTGTTTGCATTAGCCATCAATCAAGCTTCTTCATATGGCGAAAGTGATGCTAAGTCAAGCTAAATTTCGTGTATTGTGTTGCTATGTCGAAAGAATTTGCATTGAATGCCTAGGCGATGCACTTTCTATTCAATGTACTTGCAAGCCATTATTTTTCATCTAATTCTGGATGATTATCGGTTGTCCAAATGCTTGGGCGTTTGGTACAAGGAGTTCATTAACGATTCATCCTTCCAGTCGTAATTAGGATCTTGTGGAACCATGGATACAAGTGTCATAAGCGGGGCGCAAATTTCCGCTTCATATCAGATTACATGTACGGACTCTGTTTGATGATAGCAGGGTTGGAGATTTTGTTGTAGGGTCTTACTTTTATGGATTCATGCCTGTTCATTGGAATCAAGGAACAGGATTGAATGGTTACGTCGTATCCAACTCGAATTAGCTTCTATGTTGTGGTGTTGAGAACTGGATTCGGTTATCGGGTAGTCGAACCATGACTTTTGAAGCTCGTTCCTTTGCCCCCAGTCATTGAGAGTTGGCGGATTAGTAGGCGTCAATGTCACATTTTTCAAAGTTATGGGATTTTTCATCCAATTATAAGTTAGAGTTGAATGTGGAATGATTTTTTGGCACCCAGTCTGTATTAGTTTCTATTTCTAATGGCGAAGATGGGATGATGTCATATGAATGGTTGATTCATGCTTACCTTCTTGTCTGTAATCTTATCCAAGCTTTGATGACTGGAGTTAGATGACAAAAAATCAGATTGTAATTGCCTTGAGTACTCCCATTTGCCCCTCGAGTTAGAAAGTGGGATGGAGCCAGTTGATGGATTGTCATGTCACACCTATCTCATGGTTTTTAAGTGGCCTGCTAACGTTATGACATAAGTTTGATATGAGCTGTCACAGACGAGTCACGCTTTTTTTAAAATTTCTGCAATGTTTCCCCAAACCCAAAGGCAATGGAAAGAGATGGGTGTCTAATCACACCCGTTCCAAGTTTAGACATGTGCTTAAGTACCAGTACTATTCTACAAGCTTAAATGATTAAGTTGTTCAAGTGCTCAAGTCTTTGCATTTTCCATTTAATGTACTTGCAATTTGCTACTCGTTATTGTACTTGTGTTATGATTAGTCACTCACGGGTATGTGCGTTGATTCGAGATATCACTGTCAAGGCCTCCTTTCGGTCATTGTCTTAAGTCGCATGATATTTTGTCGAATATCCCACTCTCAATGCCTCCTCTCGGTCGTTGCCTTAAGTCGTATCGAAGGTTTAGAGCCGAGCTTTATTGCCATCCCTCTAATTCTGTATACCCTTCCCCTTGGTCATAGGGTTGCGTAGTTAGTGCGGACGTCATGGTTCGTCCTTTATACTTTCCCATTGTCAGTCTGGGTTAGAGTTATGGACGTCGCAGAATCATCCTTTATACTCTCCTATTGTCAGTCTGGGTCAGAGTTATAAAGCGAGTTGTAATGGCCTAGAAAAAAATTTGACGCTCGAAATTTCGACAATAATACATAACTACATATTACTTGCCAAAAATCCAAGAATCAAATCCCAAACATTAATAGCAAGAAATTAGAGGATGAGAAAAGAAGGAATGAAATTTTAGAATAGAAGAATAAGAAGATCAACATCAGAATCTCACAGCGGAACGAATAAAATATAATATATGAAATCTCTTTACATAAAGAAACTGTATATACACATACCAATCATCAAAGTACATCATCACTACAACAAAAATACCCTATTACAACGTCCATTTTACAACGGGCGTTGGCTGCCCGTTGTAATAGAATGCTATTACAACGGTCATTTTTGTGACTGTTGTAATAGATGTCTGTACAACACCCTTTTTACCACTGGCATAGATTGCCCGTTGTAGTAAATGTTATCACAACGGTCACAAAATGTCTATTGTAATAGATATCTATTTTACAACGGTCACAAAATGCCCGTTGTAATAGATGCCAATTTTCGACGGTCAATAATTAATACTTACATTACTTCCATAAAATTAATTTTGATTATTTTATTATTATTTAATAATTAATCATTGACCATATATCATTAATAATATTATATTATTTAATAAATAATCATTAATAATATTATATTAATCATTTATAACTTATAATAATTAATGATTTTTAATAAATAATCTCTAAATACTAATTATTATATATAATAAGTATTCCAACAAACTTAATTTTACTTTCCAGTTATTAGTAAGTAATATATATCCAGTAATTAATATCAATAATTTATAATTAATATTCATAATTTATGATTAATAATATTACTACACTATCTGAAAAATACCATTTTACAATATTGAATCTGCATTAAATCACCGAAGTGTTATAAAAATTCTTGATCTTTCACGATATTTAAGAAAAAAAATGTTGTAATAGGATTTCCATGACATTGTTTCTATTTAAATGTTGTTAAAGTAAAAATATCTACAATGTGTACCCAAAGCTTTAAAAAAAGTTTTAAATAATTTTTCTCTTTATATAATTGTATACATATTGGATTTCATCCAATGATATTATATAACTTATATTATTGCCTTTTACTAAGTTTGTTTACTATTTACACAATAATGAACAATAAACAGTTATATTAATAATTACTATCAAATAGTTAAAAATTAATATAAGAATTGTTAAGCATTGATCCAAAATTATTATTAAATAACAAATATGCACTAATGAATTTGCTCTTTGTCGTTAATGAATTTAAACAAAAAGCATATATGACGGTCGGGATCAAAATATTTTTTTCATTTTAAATAATCACCACCAATAAATTTATACAACACTCGAATTTTTAGAGCACTTCAATATAATCGCAAAAAATCACATCTTAAACTAGCCTCATATGTTACTAACTGCTAATTATAATAATATTTTACTAATTACTAATCATTAATAATATTATACTATTTATTAATATTTAATAATTAATCATTAATAATATTATATTAATAATTTAGAACTCGTAATAATTAATGATTATTAACAAATAATCACTAACCACTAATTACTAATTATTATATATAATTTATATTTAACGCTTAATATTTAATAATTGCTTTTTAATATATAATATTTAAAAGATAATTAATGATTTATAATTTATTATATTTAATTTTTAGTTAATTCTTTATTTCAATTAATGATTAGTTATCAATATAAACATTAATAAATAAAAATTTGTATGTAATAATGAATAGTTAAAAATTAATTAATTTTGATAATCAATTATCGAATCATCAAATTGCATGAAGCGTGGACCGCTTCTATTTTTCACCATTCCGCTTCATCAAACCGACCGTTAGGGAGATTTCCCTGCTATAAGAGCCGTCCCAATGAATTCAGGAACAAAAATCTCTCATCTTCACGCATGTGTTTCTTCCGCCCCAAATTCTCCGTCCTTTACCTCCAATGTTTCCTCAACCTTTATTTCGCTGTTCAATTTTTGCTCCGTCCTCAAAAGATCATCCATACTCTATCCGTTTCAAATTCCTTTCCACCCTAACTCGTTTTCACGCATCTATTTCATCTGCCCAAAATTCCCCGTCCTTCCTCTCCTGTGTTTCCTCAGCCTTAATTTCGCTGTTCAATTTTCACTACGTCCTCGAAAGATCGTCCATACTCCATTTGTTTCAAATTCCTTTCCACCCTAAAACCTCGTTCCAACCTAGATGAATCGAAAATGGGTAAAATTTAACCGCTGCTGCCTTTGATTTGCTACTCTTTCTCAGCAAAATTCTGGTAATTTTTTCTAATTTAGATGTCAGATCTGGAAATTGATTCATTTTGGCATCGTATTCTATTATGATCTAGAAACATTTAAATCTAGAAATGGTGAAACTTGCTTATGAAATGATAAAGATGCAGATGCAGTCTCCAAATATTCATTCAATAACTTTGTGTAACGGCAAGGAATTTCGCTCGGTCCGAACCAGTCGCTAAACCGACCCAGACCGTTCGAAACGCCCTATCGTTTGAGAACATGACAAAATAGAACGCATACAGAAGAACATTTCATTGTACATTACAACAATGCATCAGATTACAAGAATATACAGAGTATAAATGAATATTACACAGAAATATCAGAGATTTAAATTACATTTAAATACATAGCAGCGGAAAATAATACAATACACAACTAGAAGTAGATATACGGATACAAAGCTTTCCGGATATCGTTCCAGCTGTAAACCAGGATCCTGTGAATATAAATCTGCAAAACCAAAACTACTAGCTGCCCGTGTCAAAATAGGGGCACCCAGAGTTTAGGTTAAAACAATAAACTCCAGGTCAGTCATGTGACTGGTGTGAGAACTAAAACAGTTAATCTTTATTTTCAAAGTTAGGTAAATCAAGGGACCACGCCGTATAACACGGAACGGGTTTCCTCCCAAGAATACCAGTGCATAAAACAAACAGCGCAATGCTAAATAAAGAAAAATGAAGCCGTTATAAGACCCAGGTCCCATCACACAATGCAACGCAGTCGAGGATAGGGTTTTCCCTTATAACAGCCAAAGAATGCTTGATACGTTTTAAAACAAATCATTTGATACTACTATAAGTGTATAAAACAACTTCAAATCATAAGTATCAATCATAGGCGGCATAAGCGCCCCATCCCATTATGTCGCCATATATAGGGTTACAATTAAAACCGCAAATGTCACGTATTTGGAAATTGGATTTCCGTCTATGAACCGAGGCAAAAGATAGTCCTCAACCGATTCGAGACGCTCTAGTCCGTGTCTCAGGACCCAGACACAGGTGGGCCCTTGGATCGTCAGGGCCGGTCCACCGATGTGGATTAAAATGCCTGAACACTACGTTTCCCCACCCTATGGGGTGTAAGTCTGGTCCGTCAGCCGACCAGAATGCATCGGCCGAAACCGATATAACCGAGGCGCCTCGCAACAGCAACAACCACATAAGTCAAACTCGTCAGGGCGTGTAAAACCACTGACGCCACTTCTAACTAGAAAGAAACGCAAGTCCTCCCTGAGGTCCGTCTCCCGTTTTTGGTTCATACCGGGTGTGAAACACGCGAGGTAAACGTTACACAAAGCTACGCCACAAAGGCCGTGCTTTGATCATCACCACAAGACTTTGCTTTTCAACAGAAGCCTTGATCATTTGCATCTTAGCATGCCACACAGGCAAACCATCCTATGCAACCGATATCAGTCACACAGAATGAAATCCGATGTCAGACACACAGTCCATTTACAAGTCCGTCCTGGGTCTGAACGAAACCGGAGGCACCTAGTACCCCGCATATCCATCGATCTCCAAGTACGTCTGGACGATCACTAACTGTTTCCATCTTCTTGGGTGTACAGCCCAATCAAGATCATCAGTAATTACCCAAACGGCGTGAAGACCTCCGGTCTTCGACCATCGTCTTCATCTTCGACTTATCGTCGTATCAGTTATTCAGAATGGGATAAACCCGGTCTTTCCGAATAACTCGCGTATATTTTAAATAAGTGTTACACAAACACAACATACGCCTCATTCCAATTCATCAGTCACTAACCGTAAATTAATCAAGAGAATAATTCCCCAAATATTAACCCCGAAGGCCGAAACCAACATCAGATCAATATTCAGAAAACCATTCTGTTTGGCCAACCGACAGTTAGTTTCTAAATTTCACATTCATAGGGAAAGGTTCCCATTAATTTTATCCAAGATAAATTCCTGAATTTATTCTTTAATCTATCTTTGAATATCAATTCGAATTAGTCGGGATTAACGAACTTTACCGAAGTAATCATTTGTTTTAATTTCCCAATCCCAACCTATTCATCCCATGAAGTAAAACTGGTAATACTTCATATCTAACACCACAGTGTTATCGGTAAATTCAATTACCATTTCACGTTCAAATCTAATTAAAGATTTAACTATCGCCTGGAGCAAAACTGGTGATACTCCATTTTCGATCTTTTCAATCTAATTAAAGATTCATTAAAACTCCACTTAGTTTTAATCTTCGACTGGGTTAAAGAATCAGTGTCATTTAAAACACGGTTCACGATAAACCCAAAATCACATTCCATTAATTATCGGGTTAAAGAACAAGTGTTATTTAAAACACTATTCACGATAAACCCAAAAATCAATATCAATTCAATTCCAATTAAATATTATTTAATTGGTACACTTCATTAAATCTAAATAAAAAGATTTAATCTTTTCTCAACTGGGTTCAAGAACAGTGTTAGTGAAGACACCATTCACGACAAACCCCAAATCACATTTGATATTCAATACAAGGCTCTGAATAGAAAATATATCGGCTTATATTCAATATCAAATTCTACGACTAACAAATGTCGTATTGGAAATAACGATATAAATATATATATCTTTCAAATTCCCATAACAACATCTGTATAATCACGAATTCCAACATCGAAATATTCCGAAGACAATTTCGATTCAAATCCACTCCAATGCAATCATTGGAAATTTTGGTTATTTTCAAAACCCTTTTTAAATTCAATTTATTTATTTAAAAATAAATAGAATTATATTTCTAGTTCAAAACTAGTTCATTTCGATAAAAACCTATTTTTATCTATTCAAATATGGAGTTTTTCATCCCAAATCTTCACAAATCATTTCTTATGATTTTACACAAATTATTACTATTTTTAATAATTTTATCAAGGCCCGTACAGTCGATTTCCATCAATGGCCATCGAACTGCACTTACAGCGACCTTTTTCAAATTTGATTTGGACATAATTCCAAATGCAACCGTTAGATTTCTAATTTCTAACATTCGCTAGAAAGCTCTTTTCGATACGAACCCAACGGTTCCGGTTTTAGGAGAATCCGACGGTCGGATCTCCCGTAATGTCCGTTTGAAATAAATGGTCGAAATTCACGAACTGCCGCGGCGCGGCGCGTTCTATTCAGGCCATTATATTATATATATAATATATATAATATATATATCGTCGATTTCTATTTAAAACGAATTATATAAATAGTTTTGAATTCGTTTCAAAAATCTATTTCAACTTCCATTTCAATTCAAAGCAAAATTGAATTCTTCTTTATAGATTTGTTTCAAAACTCATTTCTATTCAATTCAAATTTCAATTCAATTTGAATTCATTTCAATTCACTTTCAATTCAATTCGAAATCGTTTTCAATTCAATTCATTTCGAAATCGTTTTCAATTCAGTTCATTTCGAAATCGTTTTCAATTCAACTTATTTCGAAATCGTTTTCAATTCAATTTATTTCGAAATCGTTTTCAATTCAATTTATTTCGAAATCGTTTTCAATTCATTTCGAAATCGTTTTCAATTCAATTCATTTCGAAATCGTTTTCAATTCAATTTATTTCGAAATCGTTTTCAATTCAATTTATTTCGAAATCGTTTTAAAATCGATATAAATATCGTTCACGTCAAAATGGCGTCAATCTAATCAACACGGCTTCATATATTGATATTTTCAAATATTCCATTTCGAATATTTCTATTTCAAATATTTCTATTTTAAAACTGGAATGAGGCCCAATCAATTACCACATAAAGTTAATTATATGGATTTTCATACAACACATGTATATAATAGCATGGAAAAATAATCAACCATCAACCAAAGTGCACTACACTGTATAAGCATCAAATAAAGATATCTAACGCTTACAACAGCATGTCAATCAATCGATCGACATATTTAATCAATCAGGATGAGTGAACTTCAAATTTCATCCTAACACCCGTGTGGGGTTTCAAACAATCAAACACATATTTTATTTGTGCTGTTGGGCGATGTGTAAAATTTATCGTCCCAATCAATATCAGTCAAATCAGTGTACATAAACAAACCGTCTGGTTTGTAAATGAATATTTTATTTATTCACATTCACGTTAAAAATTATATTTTTAACGATAAAACATTTTATTTCAACCTATGAATTTCTATTCAATTCATTCTTTAAATAAAATGATATTTTTATTTTTCTAACACATTTTAGAAAATTTCGGCGGCATAACGGCACGATACTAGAAACGGGACAAGGCCTAGCCTTATCCCCGGTCTAGTGAAGGCCCACGCCATTCACACATCAATCAAATCAATTTCATCTCACCAAATAATTCAATTCAAACAAATAATTCAACTAATCTATGCAACCAAACAAACAAGTCCATGGTCTGTGGACGATTGTGTCGGGTGCTACTAAGCACCGTCTGCATCCTAGTATATATATAACTAGAAAATTTAAATTGAAAGGTGAGAAGTTCTCACCGAAAGCTATCCAATCATCTTGACTCTTCTTCTCACCTTTTTATCGTCTTCTTGCCCGTAGCCTCTACATATGTAAAAATCGAATTTTTACGTCGCTATTCAATATATAAAAAAAAAAATCGAATTTTTATTTCAAAGTTCAATAGATAAAAATCATATTTTTCTTTCGAAGTTCTACATATAAAAATCATATTTTTCTTTCGACAACATAAAAGATTATATTTTTATAACTTTACAACATAAATAAAAACCAGTTTTAAAGTAAATAAAATTCCGTTTTTTAAACAAAATGAAATCAGTTTTCTAAACAAAACAAGATCAGCTTTCTAAACCA
The DNA here is from genome assembly GCA_030737875.1 of Allium sativum. Taxonomy (NCBI): domain Eukaryota; kingdom Viridiplantae; phylum Streptophyta; class Magnoliopsida; order Asparagales; family Amaryllidaceae; genus Allium; species Allium sativum. The sequence goes on along the minus strand of CM060924.1, from coordinate 955,858,254 downwards.
AAATAAAAACAGTTTTCCTAAACAAAAATAAAAACAGTTTTCCTAAACAAAAATAAAAACAGTTTTCCTAAACAAAAATAAAAACAGTTTTCCTAAACAAAAATAAAAACAGTTTTCCTAAACAAAAATAAAAACAGTTTTCCTAAACAAAAATAAAAACAGTTTTCTAAACAAAAATAAAAACAGTTTTCTAACTAAAATAAAAAAACAGTTTTCTAACTAAAATAAAAAAACAGTTTTCTAACTAAAATAAAAAAACAGTTTTCTAACTAAAATAAAAACAGTTTTCTAACTAAAATAAAAAAACAGTTTTCTAACTAAAATAAAAACAGTTTTCTAACTAAAATAAAAACAGTTTTCTAACTAAAATAAAAAAACAGTTTTCTAACTAAAATAAAAACAGTTTTCTAACTAAAATAAAAAAACAGTTTTCTAACTAAAATAAAAACAGTTTTCTAACTAAAATAAAAAAACAGTTTTCTAACTAAAATAAAAAAAACAGTTTTCTTAAACAAAAATAAAATATTAATAATAAATAATAAAAAAAAAGCGAAAACTTACAGCCAAGGGGGGGGGGGGGGTTTCTTCCTGCGTCGGAGGAGGATGGTAGGGGGGAGCGCGAGTCAGCAGGGAGGAGGAAGAAGAATGTGGAGGTGGGGAAGATCGGAGGAGGGGGGGGGGGTGTTCGGTAGAACGAGGAGAGAGGAGTTGTGGGGGGGTGGGGGAGGACGGTCTTCGACCTGATGCGGAGGGGAGGTATTGACGGGGATGGGAGGCGATGGAGGCGCGATCAGTGGAGCGACGGGTGGAGGCGGCGGTGGTGCTGGCGTCGATCGCCAGGAGTCGCGGTAGCCATATATTTTTTTTTTTTTCGATTTTGGATCTGAACTGATACGGGGGGGGGGGGGGGGGGCAGAGTGATTTAAGGGAGAGGGGTATTATATTTTTTTTTATTTATTAATTTATTTATTTTATCCTAAAGAGTTGACTTTCACATACGACCTCGAAACGAGGCCCACCGCCTGTCGTCCATAGCGTTTTACCCCCATTCCGAACACAATGGGATATGTACCGCAAGTTGATTTGATCGTTTGAATCAGTTTCCGTTTAATTTACCTTTAAATCATTATATTGAATTTTAAACGTACATTTCAAATTACCGGGGTCACATACTAACTAGAAAAATTCCAGAAAAATATTTTCTAGCTTCGTATTGGCGATACGGTCCTAACAAAACTAGTTTCGTCGAATTCTGAGACCGTTAGAAAAATGGCCAATTTCCAGTCGATTAAAATCAACTGAAATTGGTCAAACGCGTTTTCCTTCGCCACGCTCACATATTGATTCGAAAAATTATGAAATTTGAAACCTAGCAATAATTTGACAACACGGACCTAACAAAACTGGTTTCGTCGAAATCCGAGGTCGTTTGCAAAATGTCTATTTTTAAGGGCCTTATATATATAAAAATATATATAAATTCCACAGCGACTATTTCTAATTTTAAACTGGACATATCTTATCATTTCTAAGATGAAATCTCAGTTTGTTAACTTCGTTACAAAGATATAGTTATACAGATTCAAATATTTCTTGTTTCGTTCAATTCTGACTTATATTGAATTATGTATACTCATTTGAAATTAGAAATCGAATTTTCGAACTACCGCGCCATTTTCAATTCCTTTTATAATTATATATAATTATTATATATTCTAACGACGACGTATATAAATATATTCGTTCGAATTCTATTCAAACTAAATTTTTCGACGATATTATTTAAAATAATTCATTTTGAATATTCAAAATTCGCTAAAATTGCCGAAATAAAAATTTTAAACTGGCCCAGATTTTCGGGTTGTTACACTTTGTCAGCTATATGTTGGCCTGCAGTATACTTAAAGAAATTAGCAGGAAAGGATATTCGGATCCTGTGTAATTTCGTGTACAAAATGAATGGCAGCTTCTGAAATACCTTGGAAACATTAAAGCCATATCTTCTAGATTATATACATACTACCCAGTAAGGGATAATAAAGCCTGAATTTGGTTTCTGTGAAACCTATTTGTCATATTTGAGAAAAAGAATTTGGAATCTGAATTACCCTCTTGTAGCTAGAAAATTTTACCTTTTTCAATCATTTCCTTCTATTGAACCTGCATCAATTTTCTTAACTCTAAAATAGTTTCAAGCAATTTATCATATAAAGTTTCCAGGCTCATTACCAACTTGTTAGGCCCCTTAAAGCTGTTTTACTATATCATTTTTCAAACATTTTTTTTAAAATTGTCTTTTATCTTTCTGAACCTACAGATTTTTTTAAGTAAAGTCTACAAAAATTAGTAGATAACATACCTTCTTGAACAAATTGTGTTATGCATCTGATGGGTTTTAAAATGAGACATGCCAAACTGAATTGAAACATTTGAATTTAGTTTGATTGCAACCATTTATTTGGATTTGTTTTCTATGTACAATCATATAATAATTATATCTACCAAAAAGGATATATTTATACATACACACAAGCGTATGTACGTATGTCTATATATAAAATGATCAAAGTTACTTGTTTTGATTATTGTACAGGTTGTGTATGATGGTCAGTTGAGTTTAAAATTTCCAATGTACAAAAATAAAAGTAAAAAATTGATAATTCAAGCTCCTTCTTTATGTTTAGTTTTATGTGTATTTTTTTACTTGGCATTTGCTTGGAGTATACATTGTGTTTGGTGAAATTTTTAATCGAATATCCCTCTCTATTTCCACAATTTAAATTTTGAACCTCTTTAATTTGGCTTCGAACATGAGGACTGAGTGACGAGAGATGATAGCATGACCACTTTGGCTACAGATGATTAGGTGACAAACTTGCTTGCTGTCATAAATGAATTGAATTGTACAGATTCCTGCTGTAGAAAAACCCAAACCAGCCTATCATAAACGCAGTGATTGATGGTCCGGACATTATTTACAGAGGATATATTGATATCAGTATTGTTGTTGGTACACCTAAGGTATGCACCTACTGTATGAACCTTTTTATTCAAGACTGTATTATACTCATTCTAGTTTCACTTCATCTCTGTAGATCCTTGTGGTTCCTGTCATCCGAAATGTTGATACAATGAATTTGGCTGATATGGAGAAAGAGATCAACATGCTTGCCAAGAAGGCGGTTAATGGCTGAATTTCAATCGATGAGATGGCACGAGGTTCATTTACAATATCCAACGGTGCTGTTTATGGAAGTCTTTCGAGCACCCCCATTATCAATCCTCAACAGGTACTGCTCTTACTTGTCATTGTTACGTTGATGGTTCACATAGATATATGTGGCGGTACAGTATGGTTATAGGTTGGGAGGGTTCCAATGATTTTTGACCCATTTCTGGCTTGCTAGAGAACCCAGATTTACATCTGGAGTTCTATACATAACGCTTTGGAATTCTGAAAATCGTAAACATGAAGAGTTGAAACAAAACTCAAGAATATTAATTATATAAGGGATTAGGAAATTTTTGGATGTGTTTGGTATATTTTATTAGTTTAGATTTTTGAGTTTCTGATTGAAAAAATAAATCGTAAAAACAGCATCCAAAATTTTGATTTTTTGGCCATGAATTATTAGAATTTCTTTAAAATTTATTTTTGTTGGATATTTCTAGAAATTTCAATTTTCTCAATTCTATTTTTTTTTTTACCAAAATCTTGGATATTCAAAATAATTTAGATTCTTATAAATTACTACCACCTTTTGAAATTCTGGATTGTTGGGTTCCTTTAACCATCATGCATTTGTTGTGTTAGAACTTTATAGCTTAGAAATATGATAATCAGGGAACAAAAGAGATTTTGTAAATTTTAAGACATGTCTCCACTATTGATACTGAAAATTCAATCAATACAATTTTCACTGTTTCCTTTTGACTTTCCGAGAATACCCAAGATGGTATTCCTTCATGCCCATTTATCAGAGGAATATCGCCATCGGTTTGCGACGTCCATCATAACTGACGATGGAATATATATACTGTCTTCTTGCACCTATTTACAGTGATCATCGTTTTATATTTTTCAGCGTTTATTTCAAAATAAATTAAGGAGGTTATTACTCTCATGCACCCGATGATCTTTCCTGTGGCGTTGATATGAAACAAATCAGGCGGTGTGGAATTAGAAGGTATAATTAGTATTTAATGAATCCCAGATGTTTATTTATGGGATTTAAGTCTCAAAGGTATAAACTCAAATTTTTATGTATAAATCTTGAGATTTAACATGCATATTTTCTATCTGCATGAAACAAAGAGTTGTGTTCATTAAGGAGGTTGCTAAGTTATAAGATGTTGTCTTCATTGTCCATGTTTGTAGCATGCAAAATAGGATATTCAAGACTCACCCAACTTCTATAAATTACATTTCAAAATAGTAATGTGATCAAATGGGAGAAGTTTTCATCTTGGTCGCTAATGAATAACAGTATAACTAGTTCTGAAAAGCATCACCTTGTTCGCTAAAAACTTTTGCCGAAGATTACTCCAAATTAAACTTTTAAAAATAGCTTTCTTAAAATGATGTAATCACCTAAAACCATTTCAAACTGGTTACCCTTTATGAATAAATCATTCATAGCTGTAAACTTAATATATAAATTTATGATGATTACAGCTGAATGACTGACGTATATGAAATATTATTTTGATGGCCAAACAAATCTTATTTAAAGACTGACACAGAGATATCTACATCAACCATTTACACGAAACAAAATGTTTTGCCTATAAATCAATTTTCGTGTATTTCCTCTTTTGAAAAATCTCGGCATAAATTGATATTTGTGTGATTCTCCTCTTATGATATACTTGGACTTGATTAGAATGAATCTGGACATGATTCAAAATAAATTTTGGAAAAAATTGATTGCCCTCGACTAATTTTCTGGAAACAAATTTGAAAACAAATAAATATTTTCATGCCATAAATATATCCTTAAATTATGGTGATGCAGATTTGAATCTCCTGTATATTTTCTGGAAACAACATTCTTGTACTTAAATTTGTTGCCAAAAATATCTAAAGGACACAATGATTTTCTGCAAATTGATAACTTGCCAAAAACATGCTGTCCCACTGAGTGATGTTCCAATGATTTATCAATTACCATGTTTGTATTTGCAATACACTTGCCATGATTGCTTCGAACTAAATCTGCCTGATTTCATGTCCGTTATTTGGTCACTGGAAACAATTTTGAATTGTAGAAATGCACCATTCTTGCTCTTGGAATTTCTTGCCTTTCTGTAAAACATGTTGATCTCACCTGATTTTCTGGACTGATTTAAACATGCTTCCAAAAATGTCTTTATAAATAAAAATAAAAAAAATGAGAGCTCTACCTTTACCAAATTTCATATAATGTTAATTTTCCTTCTATTACCTATAATCAGAAAGTTGGTTTCTGCCATGTTTACAACTACCCCAACCTTCAATTAGTGATTTAGAACATTTTGGTAGAAGCACTATAATTGGTTCCAATTAAATTTTTATAATTTATTTTGGAATATAGTATATGTAATCCTTACATACTGGAAGTTAAACTATTGTTGAACGCTTACTTTGCTCCTATTTGGTTACATCCTGCTAATCTGCTGAGTTTTAAGGTTTACTTATATCTTATTGAATTGGTGTAATCAAACAATATGACTGCATACTTCCCACAAACCTCACCTTGTTTCGAAGGCCTGACTGCATGAGGTTTAATAATAACTTTATACAAGGCTGAAAATACAAAACATACCATATATATTATAATATCTTTAACTGCAACTATTTTCTAAGGTGTTTTAGTTTGTAAATGGAAAATAAACACCTTTCTGGAAAGTCACGTTTTGATACATGAGATGGGATTCACATAAAAGCTAAGTTTTATTGGATAGCACAGTTTCTGCCAATTTGCATAATTTCTAGACAAAATCGGAAACTGTTACCATGCTATATCAATTTGTAATTATATGGTAGAAATATGCTCGTTTTAGCTATGGTTGGCAATCGCATTTAATTCAATTCATTGCATGCATTGGTTTAGCAGGTAATATTTGCATACATTAATCCAATTCGTTATATGCATTAGTTCATTTTGCATGCATTAATTCAATGCATTTATTTGCGTGCATTGGTTGATATTGTTTTACTAGCATGCATTATTTTAATTCGTTTGTTTGCATTCAGTCCATCTATTGCTGCCTTAGTATAAAGGTATTACGTATGCATTGATTTAATTCATTTCATTTGCTAAGATCAAAATGTTATTCCTTAAAAATAAGTATTACCAAATAATGAACTATTTTGTCTCTGTTTATACTAAGTCGACTGACATACCAGTTTTTCCCTTCCAGTTTTGTCTCATTTTTTTTTGTCAGTTCAATTTTGTTCAATTTGCTCTGGTTGGAAGTTCCAAGCACGCATTAGTATACTAGTTTATATTCCTTATAATTTCAGCTAAAGTTACAATGTTGAAATTGCCAATGATTCTACCCATATCGATGAAAAAGTCAAAGCCGTTGTTAATCCAGCTTTTAACGATGTAGAGGTTTCTTCGCTATATTAAAGAAGGGGAGATCGGCGAGTCACTCTAAAAGAATAAAACTTGTGTTTAACATAGCCAGGTGCGCTCTCTATTTCTAGTGAAATAAGCAGCATTTGTTGTTTCAAGTTACGATCACCAGAAACTTGTCGGCGTCGTCAAACCCATGCACATTCAACCTCTCACACGCTCGAACAACAACTAAGTTGTTGTGCTCTGCACAGCAACTAAGTTGCTGTGCCTTGAACAGCAACTAAGTTGCTATGCCGAGGCACAGCAACTAAGTTGCTTCAACAAATAAGTTGCTGTGCCGAAACACAGCAACTAAGTTGTTGTGCCGAGAACAGCAACTAAATTGCTGTGTCGAGGCACAACGACTAAGTTGCTTCAGCAAATAAGTTGCTATGCCGAAGCACAGCAACTAAGTTGCTTCAGCAAATAAGTTGCTGTGCTCACAGGCACAACAACAACTAAGTTGTTGTGCTCACATATAGATATCATCCCATTATTGTAGATATATAAAACAATTTCCTCATGCATGGAACAAATAATTAGTTGATTTCTGAAGTCAGAGTTAAGAAAATTCACACCTGCCAAGTTCCCATGTTGAGCCGACCATTAGTAATGGGCACACTGGGATAGAAAGAAACATGGAAATGTACTTCATATACTTCATCTGGACCTGCAAAGTTGCATATACATATTTCACTAGTAGAATATATACTTCATATATTATTAATGAAAACCTATATTAACACATATATTAGCACTTTTATATATTTATTACTTCATATATCATCCAAACATCGTTGACTTACCGTTGCCCCTCTAGTGCAAAGCATGTTTTGAATATTACCCAAATATACTTGAGAAACACAGTATCTCCACAGTTTTAAACATGTTGAACTGGATGTGTGAAACGCTTCGCACATTCATGGATTTGAAAGAGAATGCAAAGTTCTATAAAAAGGTGTTTTCCGTACGAATCTGAATTTTCAAATGTGTAATTATTACGGACATTGGTTCGTGTGCACACATAAATGTTAAATGCAGTTTTGAGTTTGCGCCATGGTGTACATGAGTTCCCTATGCATACATAAATTGATTTAACATGATATAATATAATAAGTATTTGATCAGTTTTATATGTATTCAGCTGAGTTTTTAAATACATTTTAGATAAAAGATTCACAATGGTTTTTCAAAGGTGAACTTAGTTCCAGTCTACATCTGCATATATTTGGACTTTCAATAGAAGCCTATTATGTAATTAATTCTTCCTTTGGTCATATACGTGTAGAAATAAAAGTTCGTATATAATGTCAGTTACAAATACAAATATTTTAACTTAAATACAACTGCAAACTGTGGATATGGTGGCGTCTAAACTGAAGTAGGAAGACTATGGAACCAAAGGCTGTAAGGTTACAACAATGCAAGACTTAAATGTTGTATAATAAGTTTTGAATGGTGTATAATAATATATTCTCTTTACATCTGGTAACTTTTTTTTCTTTTTTTTGCAGTCACACCGTGCTAGTAACTATATGCAGACTCAAGATCAGCAGGCCGTTGGATCTACCGTCGCGTGGCACAAAGATTACGTTTCCTTGGTCTAGTGTTGGTACTTATGAAACTAGTTATGTAATTTATGTTAGAACTATGTCGACGTAACTTATCTAAACCTTTTGGAATGTAAATTTGTCTAGTCTTTTGGAGTATAAACTTATCGAACTTTTTGAAATGTGTTGGAAATATATGATTCTTGCTTCAGTCTTTTAGTATGTGTTATTATGTGATTTTGATTGTTGCATTACAGTATTTATTGCATGTTAAAATATTCATTATTATTATGGATGTATATCACAGCAGTTATATTTAAATTTGCTATTACAACGGGCAAAAACCGTTGTAATATACTGTATTACAACGGGCAAAGGCCGCTTGTAATTTATTAGCTATTACAACGGGTTAATAACCATTGTCATAGAGTCATTGCACGTGACAGAACAAATTATTACAATGGTCTTTTACAACAGTCACTGCCCGTTGTCAAATTGTCAGGAGCTATTACGACGGTGCATATTAAGACGGGCACATGCCCGTTGTGAAATGCATATAACAACGGTTTTTGCCCGTTGTAAAATGACAGTTTTGTTGTAGTGCATATATCATACACATCGGAAAAATCTCTAAATAGCTAACGATGAAGCCTCCTGCTTCCAACTCCTGAACTCAAAGCAAAACCTAACCTGTAAATATACTCGGTCTGACCCGAGCACATTTGATTTAAAACAAAACTCGCCCGGATTAATCTGGAATACTTTCAGTGATAAATTCATAGCACAACAACTCGTTTAACTTTAAAAATCCTTTCGAAAGAAAAGGATAATAGTAAGACCAGCCCACACATAAATACGGACGGTTTTTACCTTAGTTACTATAACCCAAAATGGTTATGATATATCAAAATCCAGTGATATTATAATAGTGTCTATCAAATCATAAATAAATAACCATCTAGTAGAATGCTTGCATCTCACGCTCTATATATTTATTATAAAATAAAAAACCGCAAGGCTCTTATTATAGATTGGATTCCAACAGACAAGTTATGGGACCACCATCCGATCAGTGTACTCTAGAGGGTATACACTGGGGTTCAACAAGAACGTCTTGTAACCCGGTCACACATGACCGACCACTCATTTGACTTGAGTGTATCGAATATATTGTCACCCAATACGGCTGCGCAGCTACTGTTTTCCCAGGAGATACAGAAATGAAAATAAGTAACAAATATGAGTGTTCTCTAGATTGGTGACAATATACCCTGCTTGGGTATGACCTACCTAGCCATGCTGCCTGCCCGATTTCTGTCGTTTCCCGGTTGATAAGGCTTGACGTCACGTTTAACTTTTAGAACATCCGACCATCATTTACTTTGAATGCCACATCATCAGATCCGTCAAATCACTAACCGACGCCAACAAATATACTCTAGGTGTTAAGCAAGAGAAGTCCTCCGCCACCAAACTTGGTATATTTGTAAAAATCAACGTACGTGACCCTCAGTAAATACTCTGTCAGACATTCGTCCATATAAGTCATCCAGGAACAAGATGAACCAAAGGCAGCCTCCTGCTGCATCCTTATATGGCAATCACCCCAAGGATCAGTAGCAAGAATTCCTTGCACTCCATAGATTCCAATCACGACAAAACCACAGTTTATTTCTGGGAGCTAACCAGAGATTATAAGTAGTCCTTCTATTTCATGAAGATCTATAGTTTTCAATGCTCCATCTTCATTTGCTGCTTGTTAGCTTCGTACGTAACGTTGGATCGAAGTGGTTTTGGGTCGTCCCCATCCTGGTCTCTTCGAAACAACACGTCAAAAGGTTCAATAATATATTCATTGATAGTCGGGTTTTTAACTATCAATTCACATGGTACGGTTAAGTATATTGGCAGCTCTGATTCCTTTACTAAATCTATTTTATCGATCCTTAAAAAGCGATTTCATATTTTCTTGTCTCAATCTCATTATTCGTTATATCGAAACGATAACATATCTTTATTTACTAACTTCCCTTCATTTCTTTATTTCAAAACATCCCTATATATTCGCCTAATCTCATACATTGCCTTTGCCTTGCGAAAATCATTTTATATTCTTAACTCAAGGTTATAATAAATTCACAATTCCTCTTGAGTTAAACCATATTAACTTTATACATTGTTTATTAGAATCCATAAGTTTTAATTAACATTTAAAATCTTGTCAATAATGTCACAATATTTCTCTTGTATAAATAATAAACAAATTTCAACACCCCTACCATTTCAAACAAATACCATCCCTTGATAATAGTGAAATCGTTCAAGTTGGGGTATTTTAATTACCTCTCAGACCTTGATCGACAATGTTCTTACCTCAGAATAGATAACGGTTTGAAACACAAAACTTACCACTCCTATTTCTATCAATTCCGTTTACTGGTTTATTCAAAACAGGATTTGATAACCATCCCTTTTATTTGGCGTATTACTCTCAAACTAGATCTCTTTTGTTTTATTCCTGTATACTTGCTGAATGCAACTCCTTTTATTTTTGCAACCCTTTTTTCAGTCTATAGTCATTTTATTCAACCAAATTCCTTAAACGAAACTTATTTAAGTTAATCGCCTTTAATATTTAAATTCCTTTTATAAACCTATTTTACGAAACTTGGATTCTATTTAAAATCTTCTTATAGAATCCCTAAATCCTTTCCATCTAGAATCACATTTCAATTTAAATTTTACTTAATTAAATAATTAAGTAAAAACAAATCTTTTTAAAACTTTGCATTTGCTTACCCCACTTTTATAAACTTCCGACTTTAACTTGGATCTTTATTATCAAATCTCTTACGAAATCTCTTTCCGTATCTCTTGCTTATACTTAATTTAATTTATTAAGTTTCGATTACTTAAACACGGCACAATAGTTTCATAACTGGTTTTATACTTTTGGTATAACATTGTTCTTAATACGATTCGTTTTAAAGACCCGATCACTTCTTAATTCACTCCCATATAAGAAGTAAATTACTTTAATTATTATTAATTGTAATAATAATTAATTAACTCTATTATTGACTGAAGTGAAATAGTTTACTTCATTAAAAATAGATCAGCTAATCACTTACCGATATTATTAACGATGAATACTTCATTAATGATTTATCGACCGATAAGCAAATATAAATATCATTAAATAAAAAGAATATTAACATTTAAGAAATATTATTAAAATTAAACAATTACTCATTTAACCATTTTCATTAGATTAACCGAAGAACGATTAATTCTAATTATCAACTCTAATTTAAACAGTTGACCTCGTCAACTTAAAACATCAGCTATTTGCTAAACTAATTTTGATTATTTCTCTTGTTAGATTAATATAATTAATCTAATTATCTTGTTTAACTGTTTAATTTAAACAGTTATCTTCAAAACACTAACCCGTAGGTTGAATCCTGGCTTCTACACTTATTAAAATTTTCTGCAAAATATTATATAACTATTTTTATAAAACCATTTATAAATATTATCCTATTTTTATTCTTTTATTTTAATAGAAATAAATTATAAAACTATACTTCAATTATAAAACAAATTTTATAATTGCAATTACCTAACGACGAATCAATGTCTTAAAACAGCATTTCAGATCATTTGCTGCCAATAACCTAATCAATACTGTCTATTGATTTAAAACATCACATCAATGTTGAAGTTCAATTCAATGTTCTGTATATAATCAGCCATCAATATTCAAACAGGATATAATGCGGTTTGGGGGTAAACAGTTCATACTTGGATAATATGGAAAAAATAACAACATCTAAAAATATTTGAGGAATCCGGTCGGATCCCTCCAACCTGTTCATCCCTGCATCACAGAACATAATAATATTTGATAATGAAATAATTATTTAAATCAAAATCATCCAATACGACAAATATAATTGTCGACAACCATTTAATAAGCAACCAAGACATTCAATCATCCAATTTCTATGATTAACGATGAATTATATTTTAAATATGAATTTAACACATCATAGAATTACAGAAATCGTGAGAATTAACTCAGCTTCGTTTTTGATAATCGATTCGGGAGTCATTTTATTTAATTTTAAACGAGCATTTAAAATTAAATAAATATCCAACTGCTTCCGTCCAATCCTACACAGCAGCCTAGTGCTCTTTTCTACGATCCCAATGAACCCAGTTTCACGCCATTCTGCTATCGTATGAAATAGTTACTATCATTTCAAGTTCAACGGATTTTTATGTAATATAAATCAAATATTAGAACTAACTAATTACCTTTGTTTAATTTAATCCCCGCTAATCACGTCATTATATCCACTTATTATACTGTTAACCCCACGTCATTGCCATGCGTTCAATTACGCGTCTCCACTCTTCCACTTTGAAAATTTCCGATCCTCTTCCCAAAACAAGAAACACGACCTTTCTTCCTGAGATATTGGACCCTCATGCCATAAACTTGCAGCAGTGAACAGAAACTGTGTTACAAAATTTCTATAGATATCACCAACTCTATCGTGTTTTCTCACTGGCTACTGCTACATGCGCCAACCCAGCTTGCGACCACCACCCTGAACTCAGCTCTCAACACCCCTCTGTTCTTCCCTTAACACATTGACGAAACTGTTTCTTACCGTAACCCCCGCAAAACTGTACAGAGCGTCTCCGTTATACTCCACCGTAAAATAAAAACACGAATTCTTCCTTACTGATATAACTGAAACCCTAGAATCAATGGTTATAGCCTGGCCCACCCTATGCTTCTTCGATTCTTCCCCAGTGCAAATAAAAACAGCGTCGCTCCTATATCCTTTCTTCCCACCAGACAAATTTGTATTTTCCATTCCCCTATAATCTATAAAAGAAAGAGCACAGCTCCTTCCTTTCCTCACTGGAACCAGACCCCCTCAGCACACATTTAAATCTCAAGGCAACCCATTTTCTTTTTTGTATAGTAACCTCCTTGCTCAACTTTACTGAACTACACCTCCTCCATGTTACCGTGACTAAGAGCATCAATCAGTAAGCAGCGATTCACGGTGGGAAGAAGAGAAAAAAAGCAAAAAAAACCTATAAACGGGGATCATTTCCTCGTTTATAGAAGATATTTTTTTTTTTTTTTTAAGAAATAGCACTAAACGAGGTTCAGAACCCCATATAGAACATAAACGGGATTCAGAACCCGTCTACGGATCGTCAAAAGAAAATAAAATGGAGATTTCCCCGTTTGAACCACCTCTCCACGCTCAAACTGCCACTGCTGAAGCATGGGGAGACGCATATTAAATGGGGGAATTACGCATTTGAGCATCTCCTGTCACGCTGCTGGATACGCTCCAATAACCTTCTCCACTCACCGCTATATCCACCCACCGCTCCTTCACTAGAGAATCGCCGGCCTACTTCTCATCGTCACCACCCAAACCTCCCTCTCTGACCATCCACTTAAACTTCCCCTTCACGCTATTTTTTTGGCGTTTCCCTTTGTATTACAGTTACAGTTCGGACCAACGTGTCCACAAGGACGCCTACACCTCCTTGTGCTACACCCAAGTGCCACGTCTATGTCAGCCTCTTTTTCTTTTTACCCTTTTTTTTCTAATGTTTTATACTACTGCTGGAAACATTCGAACCTTCCTCCTATCGCGCCTGTTGCTTTGACCACGTCTCAGACCGTTCATCTGCAATAGCAACTGGCGCTCCGTAGCCTCCCCTATCAGCTCCAGACGCTGCCAACAACCGTATCGCTGAAACCGTCCCTTCCTTCTTAGTTGAATCCAGTCATCAACTCAAACTCACGCACCCTTCCCCCATTGCTCCACTGGAAGAACCAAACGCATCCAGCTAGTTCGAAAATAAACTAGGGTTGCAGTATTTTTCTTTGTTTTTATTTTCTCTCTCCCTTATTTTCGAATGGAAAAAGAAAGAGAGGCTTGCTTTATTTTCTTCGCTTGCTGTGTCTTTTAAAGATGAATACATGGGTTCGCATATGTATACAAAACATGCAAGGAAAAAGTGTAGAGGACGCATTAAAACAGGCATGGTTAAGGAGTCTGAAAGGGACGTGTAATTTAGTATGGGTATGGCGAATCAGTGCATTAGGGAATGGAGCATCATACTTGTAGCTGTGTAAGCTACTGTTGGCTAAAATGAAAATATATCATTTTGTTTTCTAGCTGAAGTCTTGTTGGGTATGTAAAGCATGACTACCTAATACGTTAGTAACCTAGTGAATTCCTATGTATACTGAAGTGTGAATTCGGTCCATCATTCTTAGTAACCTAGTTTACCAGCTCTAAATTTGTAGAGCGCATCTACAATACAGATACATAAACTAATCAAATATGTTAATTTTAATAACCTTAGATAATTCCACTTAACGATCATTTTTCCACTTTGGACCTGCATTCTCCTACTTATGCACATGTCTCTCTGGTAGGAACCGACTTAAACGGAACAAGAAATTTACACCGCTCAGCTCAAGCTTTTCCAACTTTTTGTTGTATCGGCTGCATTCAATTCTGTGAATTTATAGACCGTTACGGACAAAAATAAAAATATCATTGAGATGAGCAATGTGCCACGATCCCAAAAATATAATAATATTGGTAGGTTAACTTATATTGTGAAACCTCCAAAATGCTGATATAGGGTGCAAAATACTCCAAATAAAAAATGGCGTATTTTTCCCAATTAAAAAGTACAGTAAAATTCTAAAAATTAAATTATAACTACGTCTCAAAGGTCTTGTCCAAATTCGAAGCCAATATTTAATTATATTAAATCATCGTTATGGTTTATAAATGATTTCATAGCGATTTCCTGAACATTTGATTTGGACATAACTTGCAATCTATATGATGAAATTTCCATTTTTCTCTTCTATTAGAAAAATATAATCAAATCGATCTAGATGATTCTTGTTTCACAGAATTCTGAGTTATATCGGATCCTGTATATCTAATTGAAGTTCAAAATTCAATATTACGAACTGCCGCGTCATTTTGAGCTCGTTTTAATTATATTATAAATTATATATATATTCAAACTTTATTTTAAATAAATAAATTCGATAAAAATATATTATATTTCCAATAATATATATATATATATATAACACATTTAAATGACCGAAAATCTGGGACGTTACACGAGTGGTCTTCAGTCTTGGCGTGTCTCTCACACTCATCCTTGATTTATACTCTTGTCCAGACTCCAAGGACTAGAGTTAGTCGGGCAAACAATCTAGTCACGTTTTCCATGGCATTGTTCCTTTGCCCTCACATCAAAGACAAAGGTTTCCTTGAGGATAGTTAGATCACATCCATGTTGAGTTTATACTCCTTCCATTTAAATATGAGATATAGTTAGAGACGTTGTTGGGCAAGTGTTTTGAGTCATCTCACTCTTGTCTTAGCATTTTTCTTTTGCCTCCATGTCGAAGACAAAAGTCGCCAGGTAAACAATCAGATTATGTCTGAGTTGAGTTGAATTTTGTCTGTCATGTCAAAGGTATATGTGTTTATTGATGAACGTCGTTTTAGATTCATCTCAGTGTCATTTTCTTGCTCTCACATCAAAGGTAGAAAGTGGTTGTGTGGACAATTAGATCACATCCTTATCATTTTTGTATTCCTCCAGTTGAATCAAGGGATGGAGTTGCGGATCTGCGGGGTGGTTGTATCATACCAGAGTACATCTTTATACTCGGGCTAGCGGGTCAATGGCTAGAGATTGGGAGGGATGGACTCGTAAGTATGTCTAGGCATAAATGAAACATGTCATGCTCATTTGCGTTCTTGCTCTTACCCTTATGTCAAAGGCAAGAGTTAGGGGATAAATGGTCGAGTTCCATATGCTTTAGGTTGTAGATGTCAGGGAAAGACTTAGTAAGGGAACATCGGATCACGTTCGCCTAAGATTTGTATTCTTCTGATCAAAATGTTGGAAAGAGTAGACTGACGAGCAGCGCTTCCTCCCCTATCTGAAATTGTGTAATTCAGTCGTGTTGAGTGCAGGAGCTAGTTATATGGACGGTTGAACCGCGTCCGTTAGCAATCATCTACCGACTTAGAAATGCACTAGATGACACACAATTGTCTTAATACATGTCATGCATAAGCTAAGTAATATATATACGGTCAGATCAGATCCACTTTGAGAGACATTTCTATTCTCCCAGTGATGGCATGGTTTAGTAAACAAGCAGGCCGATCGTGCTCATTGCGATGACTTTTTGAGGTTCTGCATGCAGGTGTTGGAGGTTTGAACGGTAGTAGATTCTGTGTGTATACACCATTCACATATAAATTCATCTGAGTTATCGTGTTAATAACTCATGAAGCATGCAAAAATGAGAAGCATAATTGAAAAATAATTTTGTTAAAGAAATAAGTGTTATTTTGAGTGATAATGCATCACATATTTTAGCATGTCCATTTTGCTTTGTCTTGTATCCGCCAGAAGACAACTGCTGAAGGTCTAGTTGGTGAAGGAAACCCTTTCATATTATTATGGAGCAGCAGTTCCAAGTATGAACAGACCTCGATTCAGGTCTTGAATAAATAAAGGCGGTTTGGCAGGCTTTGTGAGTGAACAATGAAATTGCATCCTCTTTGAATTACTATCTTTCCCCCACGTCAAGGGCAAGAAATAAGGGTCACACAGTCAAATTATGTCTGTCAACAGTTGCATCTCATCTTACTGGTGCTAGAATGGTCATTGGTGGGAGAACAACAGATTCAAGTTTATGGAAGCTTCACACTTTCCCTGTTGGAATGAGTGATAAGGTGAGTAGGAAGAAAGTCACACTTCATCCATCCACAGTTATGCTTTTTGTCCTATGTCGAGGATGAGAACAAATGCATGGACGGTCAAACAGCGTCCATGCTTAAGCATTTAGATTTTCAGCTTGGCGTGGCTCGTGTAAGGCTAAAGTGGTTAGCTATACTTTAGGTGTAAGTATGGTCACAGATGGCTATGTCGCACCAGCTTCAGATTATAAAATGAAGTCGCAAGTAATTTAAGCTTGGATTTCAAAATTACCCCCTATGGCTGGGGAATGATTCGATGCACAAACAATCAAGGTTGAGAGTAGAATAGTAAATGTTAGAACCTCCATTTTGGACTAAATTTTGATTACGATAACTATGTAACAACGATATTATTCACTAACATTTTTTACAAGAAATAGGAAAATAATATAGTCTAAATACATGAAGATTCAACAATAAGATATATTTGATATATTTATAATGAAATCGAGTCTATATTTAGTTAGTTATTATTGTTAAAATCCCTCTGATAGTATATAATAAAATTTAGTTTTAAAAGGATGAATCACATGTGCAGAATCATGTGCGTCAGCTGGCTGACTTGAAAATTTAACCGACTGATTGTTGGGTATTCAGACATATGAATTTGAACATTCGACCGACTAAATTTCCAATTCAGCCGGCTGAATTATGCGACTTGTGCACATATACTCTAATTTTCAAATACTAGCCTTTTTAGCCATCTGAATTACAAATTCAAAGGGTTGCGACTTTTTAAAGAGTCATAACTCTTTAATCCAAGAGTTATAACTACATCTTTTGACTAAAAGTTTTTATGAATAATTGCAACCTTTTATTTAATATAAATATACTTCAAAATCATTTGTTTCAATCATCAATCTTTTCTAATTTCTATATTCTCTGATTCTACAATATTTTCAAAAAAATATTCACTTGTGTTATCATATTTTCAATACTCAGTGATAATAAATCAGGTTCCTTCTTAATTCTTCACTTGCTTTCATATATATATATATATATATATATACATATACACACACACACACACAAAGGAGAAAATTATAGGTTGGGTGTATTTAATTTTGACTGTATCTGTGTTACCAAGACCACATACAAAGTCAAAATAACTTGTTGTATTTGGTGAAGTCCAGATCTGCTTCTCAAGCAAGGAGTTCTCTTCGGCTGTAAGGCAAAATACTGTTTTTCTATTCAGGTCCCTATTCTATTGCTTAAGTCCCTGTTCTACTGCTCAGGTGTTGTAATACTTGTTCCTCTGGGTTAAGTGATGGTGTTGATTAGTTAAATTCCAAGAGGAGTCCGGGATGGATGTAGGATGGTGCTCCGAACCAGTATAAAAATTCCTGGTGTTTTTTACTTTATTTACTGTATTTATATTTATTAGCTATGATTTAATCTCTAAGCATTCATATCATTAAATATTTACTTGCATATATCAAGATTAATATATCACACTATCGAAACTTTTGAATATACATGTATTTCCGTTATACTCGATCCTACTCAATTTTTCCATTTGGTATCGAAGCAGGACATCATATAACTGTAAAATAGTTATTTGATATTTCATTAATATGGAAAATAACACTAACGCAAGCGCTAACACAAGTTTTACCGAAGGTCAATCCACTGCACGACCTCACTATTTAATGACTTAAATTATAATTACTGGGCTATATGAGTAAGTGTAAATATACAAGCCAATGGATTTGACTCTTGGAATATTACTCAAATCAAGTATACTCCTCCAAATACTAAATATTCTAAGTGGTTAAGTTCACAAAAATAAAATGCTACTGCAAATGCTAAAGCTATGAATATTTTTGTAATGGCCCAGTAGGCATTCTACGCCCGAATTTCAACAATAATACATAAACCCGTAATATTTGCGAACCCCAAGTATCGAAATCACTAGGTAGTTAATAGAAAGAAATTAGAGGGCGAGAAAAGATAAGAAATATTAGAATAGAAAAATAAGAAGAAGAAACACCAAATCAGAGTCTCATATCACAACAAAATAAAATATAATATAGAAATACATCTTTATTGAGAGATCTGAAATAATACTTACAATCATCAAAGTACCAATACATCTAGACAGTTATAACATTCTGTCCTCATATACAACACACAACAGAATAACAAATCATTCGTCTGGACTTCTCCAACTCATCTCTAGACTTAGCAGCATCCGATAACCTAAACCGGTAAAACTTGGTCTGACCCGAGCGTTGCAAACGCTATGGGTTAGTTTGGTGAACCAGTGTGAGAAAACTCACTATGTTTATAGGTATCATCCAACTTGATTTTAAACTTAAAATATTTTCGAAAGAAAAGGATAATTGTAAGACTAAATCTACACATAAATACGGATGGTTTTTACCATACAGTAACCCAAAGCATTTTGAAATCATATTCATTCTGATATTATAATAATGTCTAAATCAAAAAATAACTATCTAGCATAATGCTTGCATCTCACACTCTACATATATAGTCTATAATAAAAAACCAAGGGCTCCTATTTGAGAATAGATTTCCAACTATGGCAAGGTATGGGACCACCTTTGGTCAGTGTACCTTTAGAGAAAATAAACTAGGATGCAACAAAAACATCTTGCAACCTTGGCTAAACATGACCGGCCACTCATTTTGCTTGAGTGTACCAAATATATTTTCATCTTATGGTTGGCCAACCACTGTATTCCGTGGATATACAAAAGCAAAAGAAGAACAAATAGAAAATTTACAAGATGGTGATAATACACCCTACTTGGAAGCGACCCACTTAGCCATGCGACCTACCCAATTTATACCATTTCCCTGTTGAAGAGGCTTGAGGTCATAATTATCTTTATGGAACATCTGGCCACCATTCACTTTGAATGCCACATCATCATATCTGCCAGAAAATCACTAATTGATGTCCACAAAAATACTCTGGTTGTTAAGCTAAGAAAAGTGCCCTACTATGCCACCAACTTAGTACGTTTGAAGAACTCAACGTGCATGAACCCTTTGGAAATACTCTGTCAGACACGCGTCCATACAAGTTGTCCTAGGACTGCACAAATCGAAGGCAACCTCATACTACATCCTAATAATCACCTTATATATCGGTAGCGAGTAGTCCTTGCAATCCGTAGATTTCAACCACGATAGAAATACAACATATCTCTGGCCGCTAAACCAGAGATTTTATGTAGTTCTTCTATTTTATGAAGATCCACGGTCTTCAATTGCTCCATCTCAATCAGTATCTGATATGTTCAATATTTATGTATTCGTTGGTCGGAATGGTTTTTGAATATAAATTTGATTCCGGTCTCTCTGTACCGAAAATTGTATAATAGGCCAGATTTTGATAGTCAATTATTTAACAATAAAAATAAACATCCATGCAACTATAAAAATAAAAATGGATTCATTGGTTCAGTAGTCAGCATCACTTGGGCCCTTTAATTTAAAAATATTTACGAATGATTAATTAAACTTCTAAATCTTTTAATATTTTCAAACATAGTATTAACATCTTATTTAATTATACTAATATTCTCAAAACCATTTCATTTTAATACTTATAAAAAATCTTAAAACCATTTCCAGTTTTTCATTTAACTATAATTTCAGCACATTAGTTACGATATTTTTATACTTCAACATTCATTAGTCCCTGAGTGTAAATTGATAAGTGAATAATCCCCTAAGTATTAACCCCAAAGACCAAAATCAACATTAGATTAACACTTAAAAAATCACTCAACTCAACCAATCTCCAGTTAGGTTCCAATTCTTTAATTTCTTCCCTTAACTCCTTATCAACCAGTATTATTTCATTTCTAATCCATTCAACCATCTTCTGCTTTGAAAATCTCGTTTCAATTTCACTACTAAGTAACATTAATTTAAACTTAACGTTTTAGCCTCACACTCTTCCTTATAAACCTCTTTTTATACAATCAAATTTAATATAAACCCCTTTTTATCTTGATTTCTTTTTACTTAATTCAAATATTTAGTAAATATATATTTTAAGCTATCGTATTCACTAGAAATCTCTTTCGTAACTTTGTTCTAAAAATTTGGGTTTTACAATAAAATTCGTTCATAAACTCCTTTCACAATCCAACTTAACTTTATACCAAACTCAAATATTACTTACAGAATGGATTTAATTTAAACAATACTTACTTAAATTATTATTAATTAAAATAATAATTTACTTCATCGTTAACTATTATAGAAATAGTTAAGTCCTTTATTAACTAAAATAAATTGTAAATTCTTTTTTAAATATTATTAAAATTAATAAAAATATTCATTAACCTATTTTCATTAGATTAATTCAAAACAAATAAATCAGATAACTAAGTCAATTAAAATAGTTGACTTAGTCAACTTGAACACAATTATCTCATTAATCAATTCCAATTAGTCTTTCCTTTAAACTAATTATAAATATAATTAACTTAAGTAATCCATTTAATTGTCTTTTGAGAATAAGTAATCCAACTCTTAACCCGTAGGTTAATTTTTGCTCATTTGCTTATAATCTTTTTAACATAAGAGTTTATCTTATTAAATCACTGAATAATTACTTTAAACTTTAATAATAAATAATAAAGATTTATTTCCATTTAATGAACTTTCGTTCACAATAATATATTTAAAAATCTATCTTCAGTTATAAAATAAATTTTATAACTTCATTTATATCGATTTATCTGACGGTAAATTAATATTTATAAAATGATTTATTTCTAGGTCATTGGCCGTCAATTATTAAATGAACTACCCATTTTTTAATATCAAAACAAACATTGAATTTAGGTTCAACAATCAAAAATCAAATTAATCATTCAATCATGTTGGTTAAACAGTTCATATAATTGAAATATAAAAATAAACAATAAATTTGAGGAATCTAACTGGATTCCTCCAACCTGTTTTTCCATGTCTCCAAATATGTTACCTCAAATAAAATCATCTATTTCTTAAACAGATATGCTATTCAATCATCAAACGATAATAGTAATCCAAACGTCCATATTTCAGTTTAATATGTTTATATTATTATAAACGTAACCAACAAGGTAAGTTACCTCATTTGGTAATAATCGTTAAGATAACGATTTCATTTCATTCAAATTAAATGAACGTTTAATTTAAACAGTATATATATAGATATTCCGCATCCACCCAACAATTATCAAATCATCCAACTATTAGCAAACATAGCACACAAATATTAAACCCGACTTATAGAAATATAAGTGAAAAAAAAAGAGTGAGTTGTACTCACATTTGGGCTTCCATTAGTAGTCAAAATGGTTTTTTTTTTAATTAAATTAAACAAGCATTTAATTTAGTTAAAACTTCTAGCTGCATCCAGCTCTGTCCAGACTAGATCCAAAATGTTACGTCCATCGATACTGTCCCAACGTCATTTGGTCTGTTCCATTCTATTAACAAATTAGAACGTTACACAAATTATAGGTTCATGTTTTTAATTTAAATTAATTAAACTTTAATTAATATTTATTTTCCACTAATTATGCCTTAAACTAATCGACCGCGTTTATTTATTATTTTTGAATGGGCACGTATAACACGGCCGTATGTAAAACCTAAACTATTCAGTTGTTTACCTCAGTCAGCCACCTTGTATGGGTTAGGCACGTTAACAATTGGGCACGTTATAGGCACATATACATCTTCCAACCTGCTATTGATATTAAATTGGCCACGTTATATTTACAGGATTTGGCAGTTTAAAATGATTAGGCTTATATAAATTAACAATTAGGCCCATTTACGTGATTAGGCATATCATAAATTAGGTTAGGCACATAAAATCAGGGATTAGGCACAATTCGAAACAATTCCAAGCCATGATAATATTTAATTAAGCCAGATTAGGCATTTATAACTACAATTAGACATATTCACGTACTGTATCCTCCTCATTGGTTTTTTTCGAAACCGCAAAGCTGCTTCTTAAGCCACCGCCCACCTCGCCTCAATGCTCCATCCATCTGAGCACCGACTCCCCTCGATTTGATCAGAACCCCGCTGCTAAAACCATGGTCGACCTATCCCTCTTGCTTTCTTCCGCGAAATACCCACTGCATAACAAACTGCCACCGCCTTCGTACGCCGCTTTCAAACATCTCCATCGCACCACCAATCTCCGACCATCCAGGCAACCTACGCCGACCCTTACTCTCAAACCGCCTGAGCTCGGCCACCCTGAACTTTACGCTACTTTGTTCATTCTTTGTGTTCGGTTTTTAAAAAAAACATGGAAGCTTGTATGGTTTAATAGTAGAAAGGAATTTTTTGGACGGAGGCCATTTGAGGGAGGATACAATTGAATTTTACATTGTGCTTAGTTGGGAGCGAAGATCAGCTATGTTTTAGCCGAATGCCTATTGCTTTAAGGCCAAGCTTTTCTTTTTCTGGCTTCACTTGTCCTTTTTTTTGTGAATTTGGCTAAGTCGTTTTACTTATTTATATCCAAATGCAGAGATTTGCTTGAAACCCGATATAGTTGATGATTTCACAATACCAGCTTTCATGGGATCCAATAAAGGAGGGTTTGCCATCTCGTTTCAAACAAAGGCTCCATTGTCGTTTTCTCATTGACATTGGGTAAGTTTTAAGAGAGTATTTATCAGATAGAGTATAAGTTACTTTATTTTGCTTATAATGAGTAATTTATGCATGATATATGGTCCATTTATGGCATTTGAGAGAACCAGACCTGCTTTGCTGAAATAACACACTGTATATGCTCCGACCGACACTTGGAATTCAAATGGCGACTACTTGACGACTTCTCTTGGATTCCAAGCATCATTCATACGAGCTCGTAGTCTAAAATAAAATGTACCTGACAGTCTTGATGTGGAGTATCTTTGCATAAAATGACTTTTCGGCCATTCACATTCATGTCTGGTGAAATGACATTTTCTCCTCTTTGGGTGAGGTCCTATTATAGCTTATGCACCTTCGAGCAACATCCGAGGTATACTGTCGCACTTTGGGCATTGTATGCTGAATTTTTTTGATGGAACTCATCACCTAGATGCTTGGGTTTCAGGCTTATATAATGGTCAATGATAAGAAGCGGCTTATTCATTTACCATCGCCCAGGTATGCTTCCAGTCTTTAATAGGATTGGAGCTACTCGATGCTTTATTCTCTTTTAGTTTACATCGGTTTACTCTTACTTAAATGGTTCCTCAGTTGCATGCATCTATGTGGGGGGGGGGGGGGGTTTACAACACTTTCTTCGAGGTTTTGAGGCTAAGGCATGCATTTTAAGCCTAGTGTGGATTTCAAGCCTACTTGAGTTCACTTCCCCATTATTCCATGGATGAAGTAAATTTCCGTCTTTGTTTTCCATGGCCTAGATTGGGCATGTGTCTCTCGCATGTAGTGCTTGCAGTTTATCCTCTTCATGAAAGATCTTAGCAATGAAAGATTAATTTTTTCTAACATAATGAAGATTGCATAATTTTCACGTGCTTTTTGTACTGTATGTAACTGCTTGTGAATGTGACACCCCATATCCCCTAATGTCTCCCATATAAGGATGCATTAGGTTCTGTGAAGCGCAGTAAGTATACAGTAACCAAATTTCCACAAGACACAATAATAATTACAGCGGAAAAAATAACTTTTATTATTAAATAAAAAGCATTACTTCTAAATCCCAATTATAACATCATTTTTTTATATTTTCTCCAATACAAAATACAATGGATAAAACCCGCTGTCTCATGAAGCAAACTATCAGAGTACAAATCTTAATAGCATATCCCTCTATAATGGCCATATCAAATTAGAGCAAAAGTCGAAGCAATACGTAAAGTCAGATATCCAAGAATCCAAGTTGAATTTCACGGTCACTACTAAACATCACCCTAAGAGCCTAAGGGGGCGGAGGGAAGGAAGAGAGAGAAGAAAAAGCAAAATTGGTCGGACATAAAGTCTGGCGAGTTCCAGTGACATTTAGCATAAGCACAGATAAGCGGTATCAAGACAGATAAATAACATTGGATGAGAAAGTACAGTAAAAATATGCAAGTACGAAGTAAGCGGATACCAAGATAACGTAAGAATAGTTAAGCTTCTCATTTATATCCCAACAACAAGTATTCTACACCAATACTAGTATATCAATATTAGGTTTTACCCTAATTACTAGCCATGCGATCAACTCCCTATTACGTAAATACCCGGTGTTAACCCCGACAGTAGGGTGTATCAGTTCCTAACCCAACAACTTATAGGACACAGACCTATTTACTGGTGTTACAACGTCTTATTCCCATTCGGACCCATGCACGCTTATGACTCCGCCAGAACGTGCCCATACCCACCTTCCTCGTTTTGAACCTCTTACTATCCAGATCAATAAAGTGTCCCCTGGCCCCTACCTAGTGCGAGGTCCTTAGTCCAATACTAACAGGGATACCGACTGATATGGGTTCCACACAAATCAACACAAGCCAAACCCCCTAAGCTTGTGCCCCCAAGTAACTAGGATTTAAGAGTCCCCAAAACCCGATACAACAATAAGACGAGAGGCCTCTTTGCTTATTAATTATCCATTTTAATTTAGCAAGTTTAAGTTCATTAAGAAGGATGGTTGTAAATGACATTTTTCTGTAAATATTATCCAGTGTACAACCCCTTCCCTAAATTAAGCACCTTCCCAGATGCATATGTATTACGGTAACTTGTTTTACTTTTAATTACATATGTTACTCACATTTTCCAAAACATGTTCTTTACCTAATATAATATTATGTTTAGTCTATTTAAAATGTTTGCATATTTTTTCTTTTTACTATAATCCCCAAATTTACAGTCAAAAGTTCTCATACTACATTATGCCCTAATTTCTCCTTTTTACTGTCATTTCATTTATTCCAATGATATGCAAATTAAAACGATAAATGTCCTAGGCTCAACGTAAGTAAAAGGAAAAAGAAGGAGAACAACGGAATCAAACCTAAACGGTATAAAATAGGCATATAAGCTGTAAATAAATAAAAGATAAAAGAGAGGATAAGGAAGATAGATCTATACATGAACATAAATTAACTGTAGATCAAAATAAAAGAACATGTATTAACTGTACAGCTGAATTAACAGTAAAGAACATATATAAATGACAACTTATAAGTGCTATTTATTCCAGATCTAAAACTATTTACTATCATAATACTTTTTAGATGTTAGATCTAAAAATAACTTGAACTCACAACGATAGGTTGTATTCAGAAGTGGTCTTTGAAATAGGGCTGTTGTTGATTATAGATCTTGAATTATCTTTTTAATCTATATCTTCTAGTAGCATCTCCCTATTTTTCTTAATTAATTTTAGAACGTACTCATAGAGGAAGAGAGGAATAAAGAGAATTTGTGTATAGGAAAAATGAGAGATAGCCACCCTATTTATAGATTAACCAGGACAATCACAAACCATTTGATATTAGGTTTTCAAATCCAGCTATACACCTCAGCGAATGAGTATAATAAACAAAACTGTCCAAATATAGAATTCAGAATTTGTCCTGCATGCGGGTGGGTCAACCCCCACCTACCATGTCGACCCATGGGTCGACCCAAATATGGGTGGGTTCGACCCAGTTACCATTGCTTGCTGCGTTTAATTTCCTGTTTGAATTTTGTTTTAAACTTTGAAGCTCATAACTTCTTCATATATTATCCGATTTATGCAAATCAAGAGTCTGTCTGAACCAAAATTCCGAGACAAACGCAACAGTAAAGTCGGTTTTGCCTAATTATGAATATTTAATTAATATTCATTTTATTGTCTTTCTTGTGTAATTATGGTGTATTAAGTTATGGGGTGGATTTCGTCCCCGAAATCTCTAAGTTAAGAAGAATGTTATTATCTTAACAACCACCTACAACCATCTATCATCCAACAAATAATAGCATTCATTGTCCTTAAGAATTTCTAATGCTTATATGAACATATGCAAGGGTGTTGTGTGTATATGTTCCTATACTAATGCAAAAATCAGGCAGTCGACTGATTCGGTTGACCTCCTTAATGTAATATATGATGTTCCATGTATCTAATATATATGAAAAAGAATCCTAATATAACATATAAGTTCTATATGCATGCATAGTCACTCACCAAAATGCAACATTCATGTGATGATTCAGCCATTTTCGTCCATTTAAATTTAAAATGAGCACACATCCATATGCAATATGTAAGTATTTGAGCCGATCTAGTGCCTAATTTGTGTGTATATGCATCCACTTGCAACCACTAGCAAACAATTTCATACACTTGCAACCATCAGTCATAACATGTCTCAAACTCATGTTTTCATCCATTGGTTTCAACCTAAGGATCGTGGATTCAAATGATAGGATAAATGTACTCGAATGATAGAAACAAATGCGAATTCAAATGTTTGGAAAAGAAATTAAGAACGTGCTCTCAAATAGTAAAGGGTAAGAAGTGCGAATCTTGTCTTTGGGTTCCCACGTCGCATCGTCGCGGTCTTCTCCCCACCGTATCTTCACTAATCTGATTTCCTTGTTGCGTAGTTTCTTAATCTCTGTTCCAAAAATGTAGGTAGGAACTTTCCTAACTGACGCCTCTTTCTCAACCTCAACATCCTCAAGTGTGCTCGGATCCACTACGTCTGCTATATCATGTAGATATTTCCTCATATGGGAAATATGGAACACGTCGTGAACTCCTGCCAGCCTCTCTGGTAGTCTAACCCTATAGGCCATCTGGCCTATCCTTCCACTATAGGTAATGGTCATACGAACCTTGGTGCCAACTTCCCTACCGAGCCAAAGTGAACAACATTCCTAAGAGGTGATACTTTGATAAAGACCATGTCTCCTACCCCCAAATTCCATATCAATCCCCCTCTTATTGGCATATGTCTTCTGCTAGTTTTGAGCTGCTTTCATCCGTCGGCGAATAAGATCAATCTCATCAGAAGTCTCTCGAATCATCTCAGGTCCAAGTAGAAGTCCGTTCATAGACTCCCACCAACATCTTGGTGATCTACAAGGTCGTCCATAAAGTGCCTCGAAGGGTGCCATGCCTATACTTGACTGGTAACTGTTATTGTAGGAAAACTCAACTAATGGGAGGTGCTCCTCCGAAGTCCCTCTGAAATCTAGGATACACAGTCTCAATAAATCCTCAAGTACCCTATTGACCCTCTAAGTCTGTCCATCGGTATGAGGGTGATATGTTGTGCTCAATAATAACTGTGTGCCTAGTGCCTCTTGCATGCTCCTCCAATACTCAATCGTGAAATGGGGTCATGGTCATTTACTATATTGGAAGGTCCCCATGAAGTCAGACTATCTCCTTAAGGTATACTGATGCTAGCCAAGCTGCTATCCTCTTGCTCTTGATAGGAACAAAGTGAGCGCTCTTCGTAAGTATGTCAACTATAACCCATATACTCGTATTGCCCTTTCTTGATCTGGGCAGTCCATTAATGAAGTCCATAGAGACACTCTCCCACTCAAATATGTTCTGTCTAATGAATCCTATCTCGAATAGCTCCCCTACTTGCATCTTGAGCTTCGTCCTTTCTCTAGAAGCCTTGTGGTGCACTGGTAGCGCGGCTAGCTTTTCATTATCTACCAAGTAAATCCAGAAATCTATCTCACGCC
This sequence comes from Allium sativum, assembly GCA_030737875.1. Classification (NCBI taxonomy): domain Eukaryota; kingdom Viridiplantae; phylum Streptophyta; class Magnoliopsida; order Asparagales; family Amaryllidaceae; genus Allium; species Allium sativum. The sequence continues at coordinate 955,829,541 of CM060924.1, read as the reverse complement.
TCAAAGGTAATCCCTTAACCTCATCAAACTCGTCCAGATAGTCTTTGACTATGGGTACTGATCGATGATCGTCTACAGAACCATTAAGCGAATCTAGGAAATTGAGCATAACTGACCCCCGTGGGTCACACGAAATCTCGAGAGTTCTCTCTTGGTACGTTAGAAGTCTAACTACTCTCCTTTCACAATCGAGAATGGCACCATACATGGCTAACCAGTCCATTCCTAGAATCAACCCATAAAGCCAAGAATATATGCGTTGCATTCAAACTCGACCCCTAAGATAAAAATTCTCAAATGCCGACATATCATAGAAAGATGAGCTATACCTCCTATGGGGTTTGAAACTACAACGGGATCAGAAACAATACTAGTATCTAGGTGTAGACTATCTACCAAAGAATTGAATATAAATGAATGAGATGCACTAGAATCAAAGAGAGTCCTAATAGGATAGTCAAAAAGGGAAATTGAACCTCCGTAGTGACTTTCCTACCACGATCCGGTTCACTAGCCTCGAGATAATGCACTTGTCCACCAGACGATCCTCCCCTTGTCCTTTCTTGTTAGGGCATTGCTTAGTGAAATGTCCAAGTTGATCACAAGTGAAACAAGCCTTCTTTGCCTTTCTACAATCTTTCACAAAATGTCCTAAAGCTCTGCAACCATGGCACTTAACGTATGGCTTGATCTTAGCCTTATCAGGCTTTCCTCCTTTATTTTGTGCCTCCTTCTTGGGCCACCATTTCTTTTTCTCAACCTTGGGTTGTGCTTCCTCACTCTTGACTTCCTTCTTCTCCTCTTTACCATCCTTGTGCATCAACGCCATGTCAACAAGCCTCTCAAAAGTCTCCTCCATCGGAATATGTGAAAATGGTAGTACTTGGAGAGGTTGATTCAACCCTCTCGCGAATCTAAGAGCTTTCTTATGGGGAGTGTTCATCAAGTCCAAACTGATCTTGCTAATTGATTAAACTTGTTAACATATTCCTTTTGCTAACATACTTCCTTGTTTTAAAGCCAAAAATTTCTCCATCTAGATTCCTTCCTGTGCCCGAGACAAGAAATTCATCTCAAATCTCTATCCAAAATCATCCCAAGTAGCTATTGGTTGTCCCGCTTATGTCACCTCCCACAAGTATGAAGCTTCCTCCTTTAGCTGCCAAGCGGCTAACTAAATATTTCTTCTATCGTCGAGCTTGAAAAGACCAAATACATTTGCCGTTTCTCTAAGCCAGTTGCTCACTTCAATAAAACTCTCAGTACCACGAAATGGCTTGCCTCCCATCGCACAGAAATCCTTACAAAGCTAAGAAAAGTTGACTAAAGGAGGAGGTGGAGCTATCGCGGCTACAGTTGGTGGTGGGGCATCTCCTTCTGCTCCGACAGGTGCCGTAGCTCTAGACATCTACGGAACCATGTCGATAGTGGGATCCCCTTAGGAAGATTAGGAGCCCTAGACATGCTGAAAAGAGAAGAAACAAGGATTCAAAAAGAGAATGAAAGGAATATTGTATATGACTAGAGGAGATATGTTTTTTAAAAATAGGTTTTATTTGAAAATATTTTTCTTTTGAAAACATTTTTCCAAAACTTTTTTTTTGATCTTGTAACCTTGTGCTCTGATACCAAGTGTGACACCCCACATCCCCTAATGTCACCCATATGCGGATGCATTAGATTCTGTGAAGTGCAATAAGTATACAGTAATCAAATTTTCACAAGACAGAATAATAATTACAGCGGAAAAAATTAACTTTTATTATTAAATAAAAAGAATTACTTCCAAATCCCAATTACAACATCATTTTTGTCATATTTTCTCAAATACCAAATACAATGGATAGAACCAACTCTCATGAAGCAAACTATCAGATTACAAAATCTTAAAAGCATATCCCTCTTTAATAGCCATATCAAAGTAGAGCAAAAGTCGAAGAATACATAAAGTTAGAAATCCAATAATCCAAGCTGAATATCATGGTCACTACTGAACACCTCCCTGAGAACCTGAAAGGGGGGAGGAAGAGAGAGAAAGAAAAACAAAATAGGTCAGGCATGAAGTCTGATGAGTTCCAGTGATTTTTAGCATAGGCACAAATAAGCGGTATCAAGACAGATAAATAACATTGGATGAGAAAGTACAGTAAAAATATGCAAGTACAAAGTAAGCGGATAACAAAATAAGGCAAGAATAGTTAAGCTTCTCATTTATATCCCAAGAACAAGTTTTCTACACCAATACTAGTATATCAAGATTAGGTTTTACCCTAATTACTAGCTATGCGATCGGCTCCCTATTACCTAAATACCCTGTGTCAGCCCCGACAGTAGGGTGTATCGGTCCCTAACCCATCAACTTATAGGACATAGACCTATTTACTGGCATTACAGCGTTTTATCTTCCTCATTCAGATCCATTCGCATTCGTAACTCCGGCTGGAACATGTCCGAACCCGCCATCCTCATTTTGAACCTCTTACTATCCATATTAGTAAAGCATCCCCTAGCCTCTACCTAGTGCGAAGTCCTTAGTCCAATACCAACAGGGATACTGACTGATATGAGTTCCCCACATATCAACATATGCCAAACCCCCTGAGCTTGTGCCCCAAGTAGCAAGGATTTAAGAGTCCCCAAAACCCGATAGAATAACAAGACGAGGGGCCTCTTAGCTTATTAATTATCCACTTTAAGTTAGCAGGTTTTAGTTCATTAATAAGGATGGTTGTAAATGACCCTTCCCAGAACAAGCATCTACCAGATGCATATGTATTACAGTAACTTGTTTTACTTTTAATTACATCAGTTACTCACATTTTCCATAACACGTTCTTTACCTAATATAATATTAAGTCTAGTCTGTTTAAAATGTTTGCATATTTTTCCGTTTTACTATAATCCCCAAATTTACAGTCAAAAGTCCTCATGCTACATTATGCCCCAATTTCTCCTTTTTACTATCATTTCATTTTAATCCAATGATACGCAAATTTAAATGGAAAATGGCCTAGGCTCAGTGTAAATAAAAGGAAAAGGAAGGATAATAATAGAATCAAACCCAAATGGTATAAAATAGGCATATAAAAGACTATAAATAAATAAAGATAGAAGAGGGGATAAGGAAGATAGATCTATACATGAACATAAAATAACTGTTGAACTAAATAAAAGAACATGTATTAACTGTAAAGTTGAATTAACAGTATAACAACATATATAAGAAATAACTTATAAGTACTATTTATTCCAGATCCAAAACTATTTACTGTCATAATAATTTTTAGATGTTAGATCTAAAAATAACTTGTACTCACAGAGATGTAGGCTGTATTCAGAAGTGGTCTTTGAAACGGGTTGTTGTTGATTACAGATCTTGAATTATCCTTTTAATCTATATTTTCTAGCAGAATCTCCCTATTTTTCTTAGCCAGTTTTAGAACGTAGTCATGGAGGAAGAGAGGAATAAAGAGAATTTGTGTGTAAAAAAATGAGATCTAGCCACCCTATTTATAACCAAGACAATCCCAAACCATTAGATATTAGGTTTTCAAATCTAGCCATACACTTCAGCGAATGAATATAATAAACAAAACAGTCCAAATACAAGGTTCAGAATTTGTCCTGCATCCAGGTGAGTCGACCCCCCACCTACCGTGTTGACCCATGGGTCGACCCCCCTTAGACATGGGTCGACCCAGATATGGGCGGGGTCAGCCTAGTTACCTTTGCTTGCTGCATTTTATTTCCTATTTGAATTTTGTTTTAAACTTTGAAAGCACATAAATTCTTCATATATTATCCAATTTACGCAAACCAGGGGTCTATATGAACCAAAATTCCTAGACGAATGCAACGATAAAGTCGATTTTACTTAATTCTGAATATTTAATCAATTAATATTCATTTTATTGTCTTTATTATGTAATTATGGTGTATTAAATTATGGGGTGTTACAGTGCATGTGACTTGATTTTCCATGTGGCATTTTATTAGATCATATATTATCGTTTTTATGCGGCACATTTATGTATTGCATTTCAGTGTATATGAGGATTTTGTTTGAGTTTTAGCATGTTTGCCCCTGTTGGGGTAGTCAATCTGTACAACTACATGGGTTCTTGTATATGCAGGGAGATTAGATACTCTAGGCGATTTGTTTAATTACTCCTAGTCTGTTTTGCATAGCTTCTCATATCCTCATAATTTAGTACTCTTGCCGCTTGACTGCTTTATCATGATCACAGCTTTTCCAACTTGTCGCTACCACCCTAGTTGTGCCTCAGTACTCTTCCTGGTGGTTTGCATAGAGACAGTTTGGATTTGGAGAGTATTTTTAATGTTGCATACCATCTTGGTTGTCTACTTTGCAGGTCTATTCATGTTTTTGGGAACTAATTATCTTTAGAGACGAAGAATAATTGATGATTGACTTTGGCAGTGTTCTGGCAAGGCAGAGGTTAGGATCCCTTTTTCTGATAGCACTAGATAGAGTATTTATAGAGTTCCAGCAGGTATTGGACCAAGTCAGCTACACACAAGCCTGACATAACATAAATATACCAAGCCCAATGTCCCATTGCTACATGACTTAAGATCATGGACCAATACCGGTTCATGGCCTATGGACCGATGCCGGTCCATGGACATAGATAATTTCGAGATGCAAACTTTTTAACTTTCTTTACTTAGTCCTTACGAGCCCCCTTGCTGAGTTTGGTATGGACCAGACTTTGTTTGACTAGCTTTAGTGATTTGTCATCTCATCGCTCATGCTTTTCCTGTTAGTCCGTCGAGTAATCTTAACTACATTGATCTAATTGACTTTAAACTTTTCCGGCGTGTCTGTTGGATTCTTGGAGTCACTACAACACATATGCCAGGTCGGTATTTGTTGTCCCTATGGATCGGTACCGATCCATAGGGCATGGACCAATACTAGTCCATAGACTTAGCAGATATTGTTTTTAAACTTCTTGTTCAGCTATTCATCACCATTTTGAGTCCATCTATCGAATTCTAGTTTGTCCCAAGATCGCGTTGTTTCTATTCCTTGTGAATATTCTTTCCACGTCCAAAACTGGGTTAACACCATCCGACACTACTTGTTTGGGATGAGGATCAAGGATCTTAAGGAAAAACTAACACTAGAGGGGGTGAATAGTGTTTTAAAGAATTTATAGAAATTTTAACCAATTATTAATTACACGAACTACTATATGAATCACATAATGAATATCACAACAGAAACAATCATAGATGCAGATACAAACAAAAGTAAAATGCAGAAAAGGGAAGAACACACCGGTTTTTCTGGTTCCAATTTCTCTTACGTCCAGTCCCGCACAATGCTGGATTACACAGAGTTTTATTAATATCAGTATCAAATTATAACACCCTTGATTTCACAGCTACAAGGTTAACACTGCTCCTTTCCCTTGATTTACGGGCTGCAAGGAACACACCCTTCCCTTCCTTGACTTCAAGGCTATAAGGAACACACCTAACCTATTTCTGATTACAATTGCCTTAGAACTCTTGAGTAGCATTTCCAAACAGAGAGTATTTGATAGAGAATGATAATAGAAGAAGAATGATATAATTTGTATTGAAATCGACAGAGTATAAGTGTATAATCTTAGAAATTTGATAAAAATAGTGGTGGTATGTTAAGGGAAGAAGAACGAGAAGATTAGTTATAAAAAAATTCGAAATTAAGGCATTTATATAGTGTTTAAAAGGACATAACTGTTTATGAAACGTTTTAAAATGAAAAGACACAACTGTGTAAAATTAAAAATATTTCAGTTATATGTCGACATGTAGGTATATGTATGTCGACATATATTTAAAATTTAAATTAAAATCATTTTTATAGTATTTAAACCATTATATATTCTCGAAATTCCTGAAATAAAACTAGTTGTTAAAATATTATTTTCAAATATAAAAACATAATAAAATATTAATTAGACACGTGATTAAAAACAACATATATATAAGTAATATAAAATCTATATACTATAATTATAAAAAATAAATATATATGTATATATAAAATTTTAAAGAGATATATACAAACATAAAGAGTTTTATGAAAACTTTAGAGTTAAACAAGAATATTTGAAATTATAATCAAAACTTAGTATATAAAATGTTTGTATAAATGATTTAATATATAAACCTATAAAAATAAGAAACTAATCAATTAGGAAATATATATTTGAAATTCTTGGATGATTAAAAATCATTTTGAGAGGAGTTTGAAAAGAGATAATTTGAAAACATAGTTTTAGTGCTATTTAGAGTTTTACATAATATCTAGACTCTTTTACCCTGATAGTCTCGGACTCTTGAACTCTTGATATCTTGAAACTCATGTGTCTTGATTCTCCTTTGAAATCTTGAATCTCTTTACTATACAGCCTTCAAAAAATTTCACCTGCATATAAATCCTTCATATATATATATATATATTCTGGATAAAAGTGTTAGTATATATTTTATAATCAATAATGATAATGATTGAAACATGGTTGTTGTCATCAAAGAATCATCAACATTACATTCTCCAACACCACTAACACCAGAGCATTCATCAATAAGTGCTTTAACTCCTGAAATGCTTCTTCACACTTATCTGATGACTATACAAACTTATTATCCTTCCTGATTATCATAGTGATTGACATCGCAATCCTGGAGAAGTATTTAATAAACCATCGACAGTATCCGGCCAGTCCAAGAAAGTTTCGGACTTCCGTAACACTTTCAGGCCTCTTCCAACTCACGACGGCATCAACCTTCGCTGGATCTACCAACAATCCTTTGCCTGAAACCACACACTTTATCCTCCCAAATTCAACAGTTAAAAAATTTGGCCTTCAAGTAATGCTTTCCTAAAGTCTATAAAACAATTCGAAGGTGGCCCTTGTGCTCCTTCGTATCTTTCGAATACACCAGTATATCATTTATAAAACTAACATAAATTTATCTAAGTGCTCTCGAAACACTCGGTTCATCAAACCTACAAAGAAATCAAGTGCATTTTTCAATCCAAATGGCATAACCATCCATTCATAAGGTTCGTATCTTGTACGAAGGGCAGTCAATGAGATGTTCTCTTCTGCTATCCTCAGTTGGTGAAAATCGGTAGCCTAATCCGATTGAGAAAACATCTCCGCTCCACTTAGCTGATCGAATTGACCATCAATACGAGGCAGAGGATAAATTTATTCTTCATCATCCTTTCATTGAGCTTCCGACAGTCAATACACATTCTCAACGTTCGATCTGACTTCTTCACAAACACCGTCGTAGCGCCTTAAGGTGAACTACATGGACGAAGTAAAGCTTCTTCCTTCTAAATCAACACATTGTGTCTTCAGTTCTTTCATCTCCAAAGGGGTCATTCGACTAGGTGACCAACTTACTGGCTTCGCTCTCGGCATAAGATCAATGCAGAACTCAATAGCTCTCTTCGGTGGCAAGCTCGTTACTAGTTCAAAGACATCAACAAATTCCTTAATGACAAGGACACTACTTACCTCTTCCTTCATTTCCTAAGAACTTACTAATGAAAACATTCACGGAACCTCTTTCTGTATAAAGGACACAATTCTATCGTTGCTATCAGGACGTTTCAATGACACCTTTCTATAACGACAAAATATTCTAGCATCATAACGACTCAATCAACTCATCCCAAAAAAAAATCTGAAACCATCAAAATCAAACACATACAAACTACAAAAAACATAATTTGGCAACGAATTTCTAGGTTATCATGTCTCATCCCAAGTGCCACGTAACCTTCAATTGGGTTAGCTACTCTAAAGGATGTAACTTGGTATAATGGTTCTAAAGACAACTTATCCACTACACATCCAAATATAAACCGGGTGTGATGCACCAGTGCCAAATAAAACTTTAACAGGTATGTTATGAAACAAAAACATACATTCCAACACTATTTTTCCTTTACCAGAAGAAGCAGGTCAAGAAGACGAAGGCTTCTTAGCAATCACTTTTCCCTTCGCTGCTTCCAAACACTTGTTTTCATAGTGCCCAAGCCGATTACAATTGAAGGACGTAATATTCTGCCTTCTGACAGTGACCATGGGTATGGTGTCCTTGCATTCGATAGAGTAATGACCCATTCATGAAACTTAAAACAAACCACTTTCGCTCTATCATTTCTCGTCTTTGCTCCTTTTCGAGCTTTCTTCCCTTTGAAGGATTTGCTTTTCCTGTTAGAATGCTTCCATTGGGCTTCTCACCCCTTCTTTGAATCTCTTCATTTCAGATAGTCATTTCAACAACATCGATGGGGTCACACAAGAGAGGCATTGTTGCATTCATAATTTTAAATATGAGCCCCATATAAACTTCACATTCCTCAAGATGTCGTTCTGCGAGTATAATGAGGCTTTTCATCAAACTTAGCATCATACTCTACAACTGACATCTCTCCTTACTTCAACTCGTCATACTTTCTCATCATCATAGTATGTGCTGCTTCCGAGATGAATATTGCCTTAAGCATCCTGTGGAAGTCTTCCTAGGTAATTCCTTCCTCCGGTGTCCTTACTGTAACTCCATTCCACTAATGTAGTCCTCCAACTGTCTTAAAGCCAACATCCTCTTCCATTCTTCTGTCAAGCCTAAGTCTTCAAAGATTCTTTCACAATGTAACAACCAAATATCCGCATCAACAACATCTTTTGTTCCAAAAAATGGTTCTCCACGTAAACTAGAATAATCCCTACTCAATTTCACATAGTTGTTTCCAGCTTGCGCTCCTGGATTAATTTCTTTGGAACTAGCAGCAACTCCAGCTTGATACATTTGAACGAAAGTCTAGAACTAATTCCTCATATATATTGGTGGAGTAATGGCACATTGGTTCGCATTTTCCCTCTGACCCTAACCTCCGCTAGCATTAGGTTGAGCATTTCCATTAGTTACAGTGCTTATGCCACCATCATTCAACGTTGCACTCCTTCTTTCCATATCTTATTTCCCTTCTGTAGACAAATCTTAATAAGATACCAATGGGTGATCCCAAGACTGTGGGATATATACATACATATATATACAAATACGTTATAATTTTGTCATCCCAACCCTTTAGTATATTCCTCTGATATTTTGGTTTTAACTAGGAGATACTTTTGAAAATAGGTTATTTAAGTTTACATAAACTTATGCTCTGATACCAAATCATAACATCCCACTATCCATGACCGAAAGGTAAACGCTACAGATGCTGCGGTCATCTCTAGTTTCAATTTTCGGAGATAAGAAATCGAATGTTGTCCAACCATACATCATATAACACAGGAGTATGTAAAATTTCATAAAAAAATTCATTGATATAATTATTCATTCATACAACCCATCGCATAACTCGTTCAAAAAAAAATAACTTATTACAAAATAACACCGAGAGCGACATATGACGATGCCCCCTCGGGTGACTAGAGCATAAATAGTGGCAGTATTAAATATGCCAATATGTACAACCAATAACAAAATGAAACACAACAAAACTGCTAATAGTTACAACCTCCTACTCGCCCCTGGAGGCTTATTCATATAAGATACCTGAAAGATAGTAACCCTTAGAATACTCAATTGAGTACCTGAGAGTTTAAGAGGAAAAAAAACAGGTTTGTCAAAAAGAATGGTATAAATAATAACTTAGCAACCCGACACCACCAATATATAACAGGATCACGCTACATAGTGGAATGGCTTTCCCTCTCGTTAGAATCATATCACGAGACCACACTAACCCTGTACCACATCAATGGTTAGTTCACTTATCACAAAAGTATATTCAATAACAATCATCAACAACAACATTTATCTTGTAACACACAATGGATCCCCTCCCCAATTATACTCTTATCTTTGCTTTCACAAAGAACTGCTTCAGTAGGAAACAAGGCCTAAACCTCATTCTATAATTGATTCCCATCTATGACTCATGGTATCATATTCCACCTACACGGAAGCAATATACCCTTCGGTTCTCTCAAGTGCTTCACAGAGTAATCCCCACTAACACGAAACTAAAGGCTCTCACCTAAATCTTCCATTTTGCGCTAGGCAAAAGATATCCATATCATTATTTACATTATATTTTTACCGGCGTACTCCAGTTACCACCTATTAGACCCACCGAATATTCCCCTACATAGTTGCAATGTCAAAACAATGGCAACAACCAACACATAAACAATTCAACGGATTCTAGTCAAAGTCTAAGTTACACTACTATGGATACAATACTTGTGTCATCTCCAATTTTCTTCGACTCCCATAATGATGTCGAAGTCCATATTCAAACTATTTCGAAAGGGACAAACCTTCTGGCTTTGCTTCTTAACAAGAAACAATGCCTGTTGTCCCCTAATGATGGCAACCAGTAGAGCGGAGCATCTATTCCAAACATTTAGATAAAAGTTTCCTTATTGTCATCACCGATGCCAACAACCATAAAGGTAGAGCGTCAAAACATTTAATTAAGAAAAAGTTCATTAATAACCCCTTCAGTGTCTAAGCAAGTAATTTAAGGAAAATGGTTTTACAAAGGCATGTCCAAGTAAGCAATGACTACAAAATTTTCCAAAGGTTTCAGAAACATAAGCTTTGGTAGCAAGCTCATTCTGGTTCCAACAGACCCAGAAGTGTATAGTCTGTGTTCCTTTCGAAGTCACTATTAAAAATCTTTTGTTTGTAAAATAGTTCTTTTATAGAAAGTGCCCCTTCAGCCCTGCTGAAAGAGCGAAGGAGGAAGCCTCTTGTGAAGTGTCCATCTTTCTAAACCAAAAAATTTGTAAGTATCAGGACCAATTCCCAAAACCGAAAGGTATGAGGAAGAAGTCTAACTTCAAATATCATACTCGTGATATTTCAACTATTCAACACTACAGATAAGTGGTTTCGATTATTTTCGAAAGTTCTGGATCTGGAATACGGCACTGACTATAATTTTAGGCAAAGCTGTTTTTTTATAAAGCATATCTTTTCACCAACTCCACTATATTTGTCGAAATTATTGTAACAACCGCATTCAATGCATCGGAGGATCGTAGAATATTTATTTCATTTTAATACGAAGTCATATGGTCGTGTAACTATGGGAAGCGACTATTGGGGTCATTTCCCACATTCCCGAATTTTGCCAATTTTTAAATGACCGTTTTGCCCCTGGTGAATTTTGTTTCGCCTATAACTTTTGATTGGTACGGAATTTTGATCTAAAACCACTTTCATTAGATTTAGATGATGGTTTACCTTTCCGTAGAGTGGTCACATTAATCAAACGGGCTTACCGTTTGGGAGATATGACTGAAATAAGGTTTGAAAGATGAAAAACAACATAATTGGGCTTAAAAGGGTAATTAGCAGCTAGGCCCATAATCCATTTCGGGATTAGGGTTATGGGAGGGTTGAAAGAGTTTGGGAAAACATTTCCTTTCAGTTTTCCAACCGCCACTAATCTTCCTTGAACCCTAGTAATGGCCTCCATCTTCCAAATCTCATTCTAATCCTTTCCTAATCGCTTTTTTAACCACTAATTGATCAAATCAACCCCAAATCAAGAGGAATTAGCATCAAATCAGAGATAGAGCTGCTACTATACATTTGAATTCGTGCCATATCAGTCATAGTTTCAGATCTAAGATTTCATTTATGGCTAAGGTGAGTGATTTGCACTTTTATACGCTAATTACGGTTAATTAGGAGTGATTAGTGATAATTAGCGAAATTATGCATCATAAAAATTTGGAAAAATATGTAGAAATTCTAAAATATTATTTTATGTCACTGGTGAAAATTTGGGTTAATTTGGATTAAGTTTGCTAATCCTATTGTTAAAACATGATTAAGGGGATTAAGGGGAAAATAATGCTTTTTGGGTATGTTTGATCCAAAACATTTCATGTGATTGATGTTTTAATGTTTTTGATTGGTTCTATATGTTGTTACTGCTGTTTGGTATGTATTGTGATGTCATAGGAAGGTTAGAATGGTTGAAAATGCCGTCGTTTGGCGAAATTAGCCCGTAGAAAAAAACTGCTGAAATTCAGTTCCTCAAGGGGGTAGGGGTCACGAACCGCCCCAGGCTCATGAACCGCCACCAGGAGAGGTTCACAAACCGCTACCAAGAGAGGGTTACGAACCACCACCAGGAAAGTGTCACGAACTGACCGGAAGGAGCACCATAAGCCAGAAGGGGGTGACCAGGGGATCACGATCGGGGGGGGGGGGGGGGGGGGAGGAAGGACCAGGAAAGGGAGGGACCGGGGGGTGACCCGGTGGGGGGGGGGACCGGGAAAGTGACATGTCCTCGACGATGACCACGACAGAACCGAGATAATGACTCCAAACCGAACCGAAATCGAACTTCGACTACGCGATGACGATTGTGGATTCATCTGAAAACCAATTCCAATCCGACCAGAACCCGAGATGCAAAGGAAGTCTAAGTAGGAAGTTATTACTCAGGATCCAAATGGGAACCAATGAGTTAACTTCTAGAGTTGGACTTTGCTGCGGGACGTGTGTAAAGGGGTTATCGATATCATTAACTTTGGTTCACCGTTGAAGAGAGGGGGCGTGTAGACGAACCAAAGCCAGGGAAGTGTGGACTGGTTGACCGTTAACCTAGAGCCATGGATGTGTGGACTGGGTAAGGTTATTTACTAAGGTTATTTACTATAGACAAGGGAAGTATGGTCATTGCAATATTTGTACGGAGTTGTCGTCATGGCCCCAACGGATTTGGTGCTCAAAGCGATGGATATCTTATGCTTTACGCAGTGAGTGAGTGATGTGAGGATGATTGCCATGTTTAATGTTTGCTATCACCATGACACGCGCACTCCCGTTTTTACACTATATGTTAGTGTTACCTTAGAGTATTGTACATCTCGTTGTGCTAACTCTTTGGTTGCAGGTCCTTGTTCAAGTATGACTATTTATACATGTTATTGCTTTTATTTTGTTGCTATCGCTCATACCAGACTTTTGTCTAACCTAGAGTTTTATGTCTCTTCTTATTACTCTGGGTGCTCCTAAATGAGCAGACCAGAGACAGGTTATGTGGTTATGCATGAGTAGCTGTCAGGAGACGAGTAGGAGGCTTCCACGTACTATTTACATATATTCTCCCTATGTTGTTGCTGGCCACTTCTTTGGGCATTAGTAGTGTACGTTTTCTATTTTGCTTTAGAGATAGTATTTTGAAGTTGTAATAATGATGGTTTGGGTCATAAGCTGTATTTTGGATTCCGCTGCTATGATGGTTTAGTTTTCAGCTTATGCACTGCCTCGCCTATTTTATGTCATGTATGTTATTATTATATTTTATTCCATGCACTGTGAGATATACTACAGGTTCTTTGGTGATTCATCGTTTCAACCCTTTACTTTTTTGACTACCGTTCCGTGCTAGTTGGACGTTGGTACAACACATTTCGTGGAAATGTTGGCTGGTTTGGGGCGGGCTGTTACACTTGATATCAAAGCCTAGGTTGCATAGTTAACCTAGGGGAAGACATCGTGGAGAGATAGTATACGTATCTGAGAGCGCGTATTTGTGATATTTTGGTTTTCAAAAGCTATACATATATATACTATTAATATATCTAAGGATGACGTCTCACTACACTGGCACCACTGAGGAGATGGTTAATCGTTTTCTCTTTTCAGATTGAATGATGAGCCGAAATACAAGGAGCACAGTGAGGAAACCCACATCAGGAGTTGAAGATGGAGCAAGTTCAGGGGCCAACAATGGGAATGTCCCTAATATGAGGACGATGTTTACTGCCTTTATGCGAGAGATGCTTAGGGACGCTCAGGGAGCAGTTCCTAATGATGCTAACGGCGGTGGTGCAGGCGCCTAGGACCTATTTCTCTAAGCTTAGCAAGGATTGTACTAGTCTTAGTGGAAAGTCGTTCAATGAAATGAAATCGGCTACGGAGGTCCAAGATTGGCTTGATAGTTGTGAGCGCATCTTTGAGGATTTGGGGATCGAGGATGCAATGAAGAGAAAGTTAGCATCGCGTCAGCTTCAAGGACGAGCAATGAATTGGTGGAATGCTATTAAAGCAGCTACTCCCGAGATCAAGTTACTTGGAATCAGTTTAAGACTCGCTTCAGTGATAAGTTTATTCCAGCTGCTTAGAAATCAGAGTTATTCAGGAAATTTCTAGGGCTTAAGCAGAATGGTAGGGCAGTCTCGGAATATGTTGTTGGGTTCGATACATTATTGAAATGGATTATCTCTTATCGATACCGTCGAGAAGAAGAACGAGAAGTTCATAACTAGCCTAGATGAGTACTTGGGGGAGAGACTCATAAACCATATCGATGAGACTTTCGAATCTATTATGGGAAAGGCATCGAGATCTGAGAGCCTTTACCCTAAGTCGAAGACCGAGGTTGCTATTACATCTGCAGAGGAGCCAAAGCCGCAGGCAAGCAGTGGAGGCAAGAATAATTCCCAGAATAAGCGGAAACAGAATCAGACCAAGGATGGTCAGAAAAAGAAGAATAAGAAAGATATCAAGTGCTATAGCTGTGGCAAGAAGGGTCACTATGCCAAAGAGTATCGAGCAAAGTCAGGGGAAAAGAAGTGCTTCAACTATGGCCAAGTGGGGCATTTTAAGAATGAATGTCCACAAAGCCCTAAGAAGAAGCAAATGGTGAAAGCATATGCTATCAACACTGTTCCTTCTTCGTCGAATGCCCCAACTGCGACGCAAAAGGTTAAGGGTGTCGGTATTCAAGGTATGCTTTCTACTTATGATGTTCCTATTCGAGTATTGTTTGATACCGGGGCTTCTCATTCCTTCGTATCTAGTGACCTGGTAGATAGGTTGGAATTGGAACCCGAGATTTTCGATAGACCTTTAGTTGTGACGAACCCGATTGGTGGTTCGACTAACCTTTGTATGATTTGTCGAAATTAGGTCTTATGGAGTCATGGATGTATGTTTGCTTGTGACTGCTTTGTTTTGGGCTTTACTGGGTTTTGCATTATTTTGGGAGTCGATTGGCTCCAAAGGTATGGTGTGGTGGTAGATTATGAGGGATCTTCGGTGACCATTAGAGCGGACAATGTGCGCAGGGTGGTATTGGGTTGCCTACCTTGTGATGAGGTGATGGCTAGTTTTTTACATTCCCTCGACATCCCGTATGATGAGTTATCAGATGTGCCTATTGCTGGCGAGTATCCGGACATCTTTGAAGAAGTGGTCGGACTTCCACCACACTGAGAGATCGAGTTTCGGATTGATTTAATGAAAGATGCCAGACCTATAGTGATGCCACTTCGTCGTATAGCGCCAAGGGAGCAGCGAGAGCTCGAGGTGCAAGTGGGCGATCTTTTGAAGAAGGGATTTATCCAAAGAAGTGCTTCCGAGTGGGGAGCACCAGTTGTATTTCCTACTAAGGTTGATTGTTCCCTTCGCTTATGTGTGGATTAACGCGAGTTGAATAAGGTGACTAGGAAGAATAAGTATCCTCTTCCACGGATAGATGATTTGTTTGATCAACTGAATGGAGCAAGAGTGTTCTCCTTGTTGGATCTTGCGATAGGATTTCATCAGCTCCGAGTAGCAGCTAAGAGTATTCCTAAAATGGCATTTCGGACGCCGTCTGGATTCTATCAACTGTTGGTCATGCCATTTGGGTTGACCAATGCACCCGCATATTTTGTGGATCTTATGAATAGGGTTTCCAGGGATCAACTAAATAAGTTTGTTCTTGTGTTCGTGGACGATATCTTGATTTACTCGAGGACAGAGGAAGAACACAAGGAACACTTGAGGACATTGATGGAGGTGTTGAAGAAACACTAATTAAAAGCAAAATTTTCTAAGTCACTTTTGGAGGAGGGAAGTGAGATTCTTGGGCCATGTTGTTTCAGAGAATGGTATTGTCGTGGATCCTGTGAAGGTGGCTACGGTGCAAGATTGGTCTACGCCCAAGAATGCAATAGACGTGAGAAGTTTCTTCGGGTTAGCTGGATATTATCGTAAGTTTATCCAAGACTACTCCAAGATAGTGGCACCGTTAACTCAGTTGACCAAAAAGAATCAAGCTTTCATCTGGGACGAAAGGTGTGAGAACGCATTTAAGAGCCTAAAGGAAAAGTTAACGTGCACATTAGTGTTAGTTATTCCTAAAGGAAACGATGAGATGACGGTATACATGGATGCCTGTACTGGTACCGGACTAGGTGCTGTACTGATGCAAGGAGGTAGGGTTGTAGCTTATGCTAGTCGGCAACTGAAACCGCATGAGAAAATATATCCTATCCATGATTTGGAATTGGCAGCGATCATGTTCGCGTTAAAAATGTGAAGACACTATCTCTTGGGAGAAAGATTCGAGTTGTTTACCGATTATAAGTCATTAAAGTATCTTTTCTCTCAAAAGGATTTAAATCTTCGTCAGCAGAGATGGTTAGAGTTCTTGGCTTCATATGATTTCAATATCGCATATGCACCCGGGAAGGGCAATGCGGTAGCTGATGGATTGAGTAGGAGACATGACAATTTGGGGGTTATGTTTCTTGAATGGAAGCAACTGGAGTATATAACAGGATATGATTTCAGACCTAAGTGCGAATTGGATCCAGAGATGTTAGCTAATTTGATGATCAGACCAACTTTGATTGAGCAGATTGGTTCCAGTCAGAGGGATGATCCTAATCTATTGGAAATCATCTCCAAGGTAGAGATGGGCATCGACAGTGAGAAGATGAACAAGTATGGACTTGATCGAGAAAGATGGCTTCGAAAGAATGGTAGACTGGTTGTACCCAATGTCAACGGATTGAGAGATGAAGTGCTTAGAGAATGTCATCACTGAAAACTGACTATACATACCGATGGTAACAAAATGTATCGAGACATGAAGCAAACCTACTACTAGGAAGGGATGAAGAGAGATGTTGGGAAGTTTATATCCAAGTGGATGAATTGCCAGTTGGTTGAAGCCGAGCAAAAGAAGGCTAGTGGTTTGCTACAACCGTGGGAAATTCCCGAATGGAAAAGGGAACAAGTCTCAATGGATTTCATTGATGGTTTACCAAGGACCAGATCAGGTCATGATAGTATTTGTGTGATTGTGGATCGACTGACCAAAAGTGCAAAGTTTATACCGGTCAATTCGAATAGAACGACAACTAAGTTAGCAGAACTGTATATCAGGTGGGTAGTGAGATTTCATGGGGTACCTAAAGGTATCGTGAGTGACCAAGATCCATTATTTACTAGTGGGTTTTGGAAGAGCTTACAAGATGCTTTAGGGTCAGAATTACATCTCAGTACCACGTACCATCCTCAAACCGACGGTCAAACGAAGAGAGTGAATCATATATTAGAGGATCTCTTGAGAGATTGCATATTGTATTTTGGAGGGTCATGGGATGACCATTTGCATTTATTTGAGTTCGCATATAATAATTGTTATCAGTCCAGTATTGGTATGGCTCCATTTGAAGCTTTGCACGGAAGACCATGCTACTCACCATCATTTTGGTTGGAAACTGGTGAGAAATTTGTGCTTGGGCCAGATGTAATAAGAGAAACTTCAGATAAGATCAAGGTTATTTAACAACGAATAAAGGCTGCCCAAGTTAGCAGAAGAGTTATGCTGATAAGGACGAAGAGAATTGAAATTCTCCGTTGGCGACTTGGTATTCATCAAAATTTCCCTGTTAAAGAGCGTGATTCAATTTGGTAGGAGAAGTAAATTAACACCAAGGTTTGTTGGTCCATTTCCAGTTCTCTAACAGGTTGGTAATTTAGCGTATAAAGTTTGATTGCCAGACAAGATGGTAGGAGTTCACGACGTATTTCATGTTTCTCAGTTAAGGAAGTTTGTACGTGATTCTGATATGACTATTTCACTATGTCAGTTGGATGAGAATCCGAGGTAGTTGGGAGCCGCAGGACGATTCGTATTATCAGACACGAAACAACTTCGAAGAAAGACGGTGAAACTGGTCAAGGTTCAGTGGAGCGATAATGAGAATGACTGTACTTGGGAAACCGAGAAGAACATAAGGAAATCGTGTCCAGAACTCTTTGCCTAGTAAGATTTTTAACGCGATTTAGTTATTCCCTTGTTAGTAAACCGCATGCTAGGATGAGCTGGTTTTGTTATTGTGTATGTTTGATTGTTGGTAAATGGTTGATAGACATGCGGGACACCATTGTATGGTTTCATAGTTAAGGAATTTCGGGGGCGAAATTTCTTAAGGGGAGGAGAGTGTAACGACCCGCATTCTACGCATCGGAGGATCGTAGAATATTTATTTCATTTTCATACGAAGTCATATGGTCATGTAACTATGGGAAGCAACTATTGAGGTCATTTCCCACATTCACGATTTTTTCCAATTTTTAAATGTCCATTTTCCCCTGGTGAATCTTGTTTTGCTTATAACTTTTGATTGGTAAGGATTTTTGACCTTAAACCACTTCCATTGGATTCATATGATGGTTTACCTTTCCGTAGAGTGGTCACATTAATCAAACGGACATACCGTTTGAGAGATATGGCTAAAAAGGTTTGGAAGATGAAAAACAACATAATTGGGCTTAACAGGGTAATTAGCAACTAGGCCCATAACCCATTTCGGGATTACGGTTATGGGAGGGCTGAAATGGTTTTGAACCCTAGGAATGGCCTCCATCTTCCAAATCTCATTCTAATCCCTTCCTAATCGCTTTTTAACCACTAATTAATCAAATCAACACCAAATCAATTGGAATTAGCATCAAATTAGAGATAGAGCTACTGCTATACATTTGAATTTGTGCCATATTAGTCAAACTTTTAGATCTGAGATTTCATTTGTGGCTAAGGTGAGTGATTTGCACTTTTATAAGCTAATTACGACTAATTAGGGGTGATTAGTGATAATTAGGGAAATTATGCATCTTAAAAATCTGGAAAAATATGTAGAAATTCTAAAATATTATTTTATGTCACTGGTGAAAATTTGGGTTAATTTGGATTAAGTTTTCTAGTCCTATAGTTAAAACATGGTTAAGGGGATTAAGGGGAAAATCATGATTTTTGGTACGTTTGATCCAAAATATTTTGTGTGATTGATGTTTTAATGTTTTTGATTGGTTCTATATGTTGTTACTGCTATTTGGTATGTTTCATGATGTCGCAGAAAGGTTATAATGGTTGAAACCGTTGTCGTTTGGCAAAATTAGCCCGTAGGAAAAAACTGTAGAAATTCGGTTTCTGAAGGGGGGTAGAGGTCACGAACTGCCACCAGGCTCACGAACCGCCACCAGGAGAGGCTCATAAACCACCACCAGGAGAGGCTCACGAATCGCCACCAAGACAGGGTCATGAACCACCATCAGGAAAGGGTCACGAACCAACCAGAAGGAGTGCCGTGAAGTTGAAGAGGGGTGACCAGTGGATCATGACTGCGGAGGGGGGGGGGGGGGGGAGAGGGAACCGGGAAGGCGACCTATCCTCGAAGATGAGCATGACCCAAGCCTAAATGATGACTCCAAACCGAACTGGAACCGAACTTCGACAACACGATGACAATTATGGATTCTTCTGAAGATCAATTCCACTCCGGCCTGAACCCGAGATGCAAAGGAAGTCTAAGTAGGAAGTTATTACTCAGGATCCAGATGGGAACCAACAAGTTAACTTGTAGAGTTTGACTTTGCTGTGGGACGTGTGCAAAGGGGTTATCGATATCTCTTTGGTTCACCTTTGAAGAGAGGGGGCATGTAGACGAACCGAAGCCAGGGAAGTGTGGGTTGGTTGGCCCTTAACCTAGAGCCAGGGATGTGTGGACTGGGTAGGGTTATTGACTATAGATTATGGAAGTATGGTCATAACAATAGTTGTACGGAGTTGCCGTCATGGCCTCAATGGATTTGGTGATCAAAGCGGTGGATATCGTATGCTTTACGCGCTGAGTGAGTGATGTGAGGATGATTGCCATGTTTGAATTTGCTGCTATCGCTCATACCAGACTTTTGTCTGACCCAGAGTTTTGTGTCTCTTCATATTACTCTGGGTGCTCCTAAATGAGCAGACTAGAGACAGGTTAGGTGGTTATGCACGAGTAGTTGTCCGGAGATGAGCAGGAGGCTTCCACGTGCTATTTACATATATTCTCCTTGTGTTGTTGTTGGTTACTGCTTTGGGTATTAGTAGTGTACCTTTTCTATTTTGCTTTAGAGACAGTATATGAAGTTGTAATAATGATGGTTTGGATCATAAGCTGTATTTTGGATTCCGCTGCTATGATGGTTTAGTTTTCAACTTATGCACTATCTCACCTATTTTATGTCAAGTATGCCATTATTATATTTTATTCCATGTGCTATGAGATATACTATAGGTTCTTTGGTTATTCGTCGTTTCAACCCTTTACTTTTTTGATGACCATTACATGCTTGTTGGACATTGGTACAATGCATTTCGTGGAAACGTCGGCTGGTTTGGGGGCGGGCCGTCACAATTATATTGGTAATAAAAAAGTATTCAGATAAAAGCATATACAATTTTCCAATATTTTGAAATATACAAAAATACAAAACTCCTGGACACATTATCATACACGTTAATACTAGAATTAACATATATTCTTTCCTAAAGCATGCACCCTTAGGAAATTCATACAAGCATAACAATTCATGTAATCCGAAACCCATCTCCAATAGCATTCATCGTACATCATACATAAGTTTCACTAGGAAAGTTCTGTCAAAGGGTTTTTATCAATAACTTGATCATTTTGTTGCGTACTAACATCTTATGAAACCATCTTATGTCCCAAAGTTTATTTGGTATTTCACAACAAGCATATAACATCAAGAACAACTTGAAATCGTCATAAAAACACTACCTTCGGATATACCAAGATAACCGAAATCATAGGTGTAAAGTATATTATTCACCTTGGCTGATGGAGGTGATGTGATTTGTTGGTGTAGCGTTCAAGCTCTACCTTTTCCAAGATTTTTCCTTCTTCTTCTCTTAGCTTTAATGGACGTCCTTTCTTGGGTTTTCTTTTAGTTTTCATTTAGGTTCTAGAATGAGTATAGTGAACGAAATATTGGCGAACATGACTCACACACACACCAGGGGCCAATTTTCCCTCCTCATGTCTTTATTTCTTATACACATTATTTTTAGTTTATTTATTTTAAAGGTCAACCTCTTAATTAATGTATAAAGAACAAATCACATTTTCTCATCCACCACATTATTGCATTTTAATTGCTTTTAAGTAAATTCACGAACAATGTTTTACTAAAACCAGGGATGTTACAATTCAAGACAACCATATATTCCTTTTTCTCATTTGCTTTAAATAATATATTATTTTCTTACAATTTATTTCCTCTTATTCGACTTTTTATGAGGGACTATTTATATTGGACCCCATCATGCTTTGGTTTTTTTTAATTAAATGCATATCAATTTCTCTTTTAAATTGATGACTAAATTCCCATATTGATTCCATCCATTTTACAATCTCTTCTTTTTACCTTTAAAATAAAACAATTATAATTTATTTACATTACAATGAATCTCAATATTGGTATCAACTTAATGTACTACCTTAAACAAATAAGATTTCATCCAAAATCAACTTTCGTCCGAGGCTTTTTAATGAATTTAAAAATCGATATCGTGGATGCCACTCTTGACATATTTTTTGTTGGATGTTATCTGGAATATATTGGATTATAATTAAAGATTAAAAAGTTTCTTATCTTCACTTTCTTAATTTTTGAATTAGTCCTAAATCATTGGAAAAAATATTGTTGTATTTTTCTAATTATATTTCATTCAAAATTCAAATATTTTTTTAGAAATACATACACTGTCTTTCAACCTTACAAATTAAGTTTTTATAGAAATAATTCTTGTCAAATGAAGCAACATGTGCAAAATTTTGGTGTTTACAACCAACTTCTTTGATGGTGCAAGACTAAATTTTTTATTTGTTCTTATTGCAATTGATCAACCATAATTGAATAATGTTAGCAAAATTTATGGTTAAAACCCCAAGGTTGTTTATTCCTATATATTCCTTTGAATGTGAAAGGGTTAGGTCAGGCTTGGTTACTGTTTCCATTATGAAATTCCTGTTAGGCGCTTCCGGTGACTTCCGGATGTAAGTTCCTATAGAAAACAAGATACCATGATAATGTTAGAGTTTGTGCCCTATAGAAAATCCATTTGATGTGATTAATAACATTGTTGATGTTATGTTTTATTTTGAATAAAAGATTTTATTATGTTTTATTTACTGCAAAATATAAATATTAACATATAATAAGTCCTTAGACTAATAATACAGAACTATATAGTTTCAATTAAGTGACTAAAACATGATATTATATAATATAATAAGAAATTTAATTCTTAAAAAAGTCCCTAGTCAAGTTTTGTTGTAAACACAACAACAATGAAACATTGAGACTAGTTGACTAATGATCATACCTCATTGACCGTTAATATATGACATATTAATGTTAATACATAAATACATGTTAGAGAATAGTGTATTGGGCAGACCCAACGTGAGGAAACTTCATGGGGCTTGATTAATAGTATCATAAGTGAGTCTCAAAGTGACAATGATGTAATGGTCCTCAAACCTAAAATCATTATATATTTTATTCGAGGATATTTGTGTTCTGATATCATCAAAAGTTACTATTAACAGAGTAAACGATAAAAGTGATTATTGGATACATCTTGAATCAATTAAGTAATATGAATGATCTAGATGGAATTTAATCCAAAAATATAAGTAGAGATATCCATGGGCCTCTTGATTGAGTAAGATTATGAAATCATGGCCATGCTCAAATACTGATTTGTTTTATATAATTTGCTCATAGATCAAGATAAAATGATTAAATTATAAAGAGGATGATACCTTTTATGCCTTGAGTTTAATCTTGGATATAATGGTTAAAAGGATTAAATTATGTTTAAACATTGGTTACGCAATAGGTTGTATCAAATCATCAATTTTATTATAACTTGGGTAACAACGATGTATTACTAGCTTGCGCTCACTGTTTATAATTTTGAATATAATTTTAAATTGTTGCCAACGTTATAATAACCTATAGGGTCACACACTAATAAGAAATAGAGAGACGATGACGAGAATCATTCGTGGATACCTTGAAGACTCTATTCAATAGGACATCATTCGCCATTCCATTCAATCCGGTGCTATTCGATTCCGTGATTTTGCAAAGTCAAATTGGTATGCTTTTCACTCGAATTTTTATTTTCGCTTGGATCATGTTATTTTGGTTGTAAATTTATGATTCCCGCGGACGATTCAATCGAAAATACCCAACAATGGTCTCAGAACACGACAAATCAGAACCCAAACATAAGAACAATTCATTGCTTATTACAACAATTTCATCAGAGTACAAGAATATATTAGAGTATGAATAAGTATTACACAGAAAAAATATCAGAGATTAAAATACATAGCAGCGGAAATAAAAATGTATAAATACAATGCGTAGCGGAAATAAATCAACTAACACAACTGAAAGAAATAGACGGATACAAAGCTTTCTGAATATAGCTTCAGCTGTAATCCAGGATCCTGGGAAAAGAAATATCTACTAAAACCAAAACTACTAGCTGCCCGTTGCGAAAAATATGGGCACCCAGAGTTTAGGTTAAAACAATAAACTCCGAGTCAGTCATGGAACTGGTGTGAGAACTAAAACAGATATTTAAAACTTTACTTTTAAAATAAGGTAAATCAAGGGACCACGCCGTATAACATGTAACGGGTTTACCCCCAAGAATACTAGTGCCTAAAACAAATAGTGCAATGCTAAATAAAGAAAAATGAAGCTATTATAAGACTCAGGTCCCGTCACACAATGAACGCAGTCAAGGATAGAGTTTTACCTTATAATAGCCAAATATGCTTGGTACGTCATAAAAACAAATCCTTTTGATACTATTATAAGTGCATAGTGTATAAAATCATTTCAAATATAAATATACCAATCATAGATGGCATGAGCGCCCCATCCCACTATGTCGCCATATAGGTATACAATCAAAACCGAAAGATGTCGTATTTGGAAGTTGCATTTCCATCATGATGGCTACTGATTCGAAAGATCGATCATGTAGTGCAATTCCCAACGGCTTACGTCCCGTGCATGAGTAAACGACGTAATGCACATCTGCACTATCCTGGAAATCAAGTATCTCAACGGCTTACGTCCCGTGCATCAGAAAATACCGTATATCCTATCCAATATGGGAATGGGGGGGTGCCCATATCCCTACCAGGTGTGTAGCGACCACACCCAACCTGCCACGGTCGACCAAGTCCATCCTCTCTAAAGTATACTGATCTAACCATCAGTTTAGCACCATACCGATGTGTGAGGCTCGCGAATTAACGCTACACAAAGTTGTGATATTTTAAGCTGTGCTTTGATCATCATCCACCAAACTTTGCTTTCCAACAAAAGTTTGGATCACTACATCTCAACATGCCACACTATCAATCCTTGTCATACCATTGATTTCTGCCGATATATAACCTCTAAGCTCATACGTCTCAGAGAAGGGTGTTAAGCAAGAGAATAAATTCTCCACCACCAAACAAATATATATATATATATATATTTAGCAGAGATCAACGAATACAACATAAAGTAATATAATGTCACACACACCATCCATATACAAGTCCGTTCTGGGTCTGAACGAAACCGGAGGCACCTTATTCCTCGTCCCGTATGTCCAATATATGAGAGAGGCCCTCGCATATCCGTACAATCAAAAAGTACGTCCGGACGGCTACCAATGTAGCCCCTTCAAGGTAGCTACTCCAATCATGAGAATCAGTAGTAAACCATCCATTCGATGTGAAGATCGTCGGTCTTACACTGCCTTCAATCTCTTCGACTGTTAGTCGTCTTATCAATTATTCTGAATGGGTTAAACCCGGTCTTTCCGAATAACTCGCGTATCTTATAACCAAGTGCTATAACAACACATCATACCCTCATTCCAATCCAGAATATTCTTTTATTCAAATATTCACATTTTTAGGGAAAGGTTTCCATTAATTTTATCAAAGATAAATTCTTTTAAATTTATTCTTTAATCTTCCTTTGGATATCATTACTAAAGATTTCATTATCTTTTCAATTCTAAACAAAATTAAGGTTTTCCAAACTAGTCGGGATTAGTGAACCTTACCGAAGTAATCATTTGTTTATTTTCCCATTCCTAACCTATTCATCCCATGGAGCAAAACTGGTAATACTCCAAATCTAACACCACGATGTTATCGATACAAATTAATTACCATTTCACGTTCAAATCTAATTAAAGATTTAACTATCGCTTGGAGCAAAACTGGTGATACTCCATTCTCGATCATTTTCCCAACTTTGATAATTTAAATTATCACTTTCACACTTCAATCTAATTAAAGATTCATTAAACTCCACTTAGTTTTAATCTCCAAAAATCATTATTTAATGATTATTCAAATTTAGGAAATAAATCCCGTCTTTAACTTGGTTAAAGAACCAATATCATTTAAAACATAGTTCACGATAAACCCAAAATCAAATTCCATTAATTATGGAATCTTCACGGAAAATAGATCAATGTATGTAATTGATATAAATTTCCGTGTTCGACTAATAATATAAATGGAATAACGACGAAGTCTTTTAAATTCCATATATATTAACAGTCTTCCTCCACAGAAGCTCACTTTGATTATTACCAAATCGAATTCCATTCCATTCCAATTTAATATATAAAATTGGAAGACTTTACTTTGGAAAATTCCATTAATATTAATTAAAAGGTTATAAATTCCAAATAATATTCCTCACTGTTAATTGGGTTAAAGAACAAATGTTATTTAAAACACCGTCCACGATAAACCCAAAAATCCAATTCTCTTATTCAGTTCCAATTAAATATTAATTAATTAGAAAACTTCACTAAATCTTAATTTAAAGATTTATTCTTTTCTCAACTAGGTTTAAGAACAGTGTTATTTAAGGCACCATTCACGACAAACCCAAAATCCAATTTGATATCAAATACAAGGCTCTGAATTGAAATTATATCGGCTTATATTCAATATCACATTCTGAAACCAACCAATATCGTATTGGGAATAACGATATATATATCTTCCAAATTCCTCAACAATATCCGTATAATCACGGAATCCAATATCGAAATATTCTAAAAATTATTTCCATTTTGAATCCATTCCAATTTATTCATTGGAAAAATTCTGGTTATTTTAAAATCATTTTCAATGTCCAATTTATTTATTTCTAAAAATAATTGGATTACTATTCTAGTTATTAACTAGTTCATTTCGATAAAATATATTTTTATCTTTCCAAATATGGAATATTTCCTCCAAAATCTTTCCAAAACCCTTATTATGATTTTACATAAAGTTCCCATATTTTTAATAATTTTATTAAGGCCTTTACAGTCGGTTTCCAATAACGGCCACCGAACTGCATTCATAGCGACCTTTTCCAAAACTGATTTGGAAATATCTTAAAATTCAACTGTTGGATTTCAAATCTCTTGTCTTCATTGGAAAGCTCTTTTCAATATGAACCCAACAGTTCTGGTTTTAGGTGAATCTGATGGTCGGATCTCCCGTTAAATTCTCCTTCGTGTTAAAATGGCGTTTAACTACTTAACACGACTTCACATTTCAATATTTTCATGTCTATCCAAAATCGGACATCAAAATCACATTTTGATTATTCACTGAATATTATTTTAAAATATTTGTTAATTCTGAACTGGAATTAGACTCAATCAATTACCATATAATTTCAATTATATGGATTTCATACATCGCATGTATACAATAATAATGATAAACAATCATTAAAAATTCATACAACATCCAAAGTGCATTTTACAACCGTATAAGCATTAAAATAAATAAATAACGCTTATTCAGTCTGTCAACCCATCGATTGACATACCACTAAATATTGGGAGTAGTGTATGTCAAATATCATCCCAATACCCGTGTGGGGTTTTCAAACAACAAATACTGCTTATTATTTGTGCAGTCGGGCGATGTGTAAAATTTATCATCCCAATCAATATCAGATAAATAGGTGTACATAAACAAACCGTCCGATTTGTAAATGAATATTTATTTTATTTTCTTTCCATGATAATTTTATATACTTTTTATATAAATAATTTTATATACAACAATATCAATCCCAATCATAATCCAAACAAGTAATCAACGATGGTCTGTACAAAAAATAATAGTGTCAGGAGTTACTAAGCCTTGTCTGCAACCTATTATATAATAACTGTAAAATAATTTGAGTGAGGGAGAGTTCTCACAGTCGTTTCCACTTCTCCATTCTTTTATTTCTGAATTTCAGTTCTGTTCGGATTTGAATTTGCCTCAAATTCCAACGTGCTCCGTTTCAGTTCTAGTCAATCCCATTGCGTAGCCCTCTTCTTCGCGATTCCAACGCACCCGGTTTTGTTCAATTCTACAACCGTATGTAAAAGATACGAGTCTTTAAATATAAATTACATAATAACTTTAATTAAATAATATTCAAATCCTAATTAAGTCAATAAGGTTATTAATTACCCTTCTCCTTCATTCCCTTTCAGGAACCGTGAAACCAAACCATCGGTCCACAAACCCACTGCGTGCCACCTCCTCGTTGCACCGTCCTCCGATCGGAGTTGACCCCAACAACCGCCTACGCCTCCTCCACGGTCGCCGGTGACGTCGTCCAGTCCGATCCTCCCCTGGCCTCGAAATTGAACTCATACGCCATGACTTTGCACCAGAAATTCTCCCAATTCTTGAAGCTATAAATCATCACGTCCATATCAATTTGAAGCTCTAAAGATTCTCTACCGATTTCGTGTCTCAAATTTCTTCAATTATAGTTTGGATTTAGAGAATAAAAGGGAAAAAAGAATCAGCAATTTCGGCCGTTTATCATATAGGAGCGGCGATTCCAGATAGGGTTGACCGTGGGAGTGTTTTGACTTTTTATAATTTATTTTATTATTATTTTAATTCAAAAATATATGATTTTGCATACGAACTCCAAATCAAACCCAACGACTACCATTCCTAGCTAAATACCCCCATTCCGGACACAATGGGATATGTTTCGTAAACCAATTATGCTGTTTCGATCAGTTTTCATCAAAATTAAAATATAAATCAATATATGTTAAATTTAAACATACGTTTTAATTTACCGGGGCCGCATACTGACTCCAAAAATTCCCGAAAAATAAATCTAGCTATGTTTTGATGATACGGTCCTAAAAAAACTAATTTCGTCGAATTTGGAGACTGTTTGAAAAATGGCCATTTTTCAGTCGATTAAATTCAAACTAAAAGTACCAAACGCGTTTTAATTCACCACGCTCATATATCAATTCCAAAAATTATAAAAATTGGAATGTAGAAATAATTTGACATTCCGGATCTAACAAAAGTGGTTTCGTCGAAAATGGAGGTAGTTTGCAAAATGGCTATTTTTAAGGGTTATATATTATATAAAATATATATAAATTCCATAGCGACTATTTCGAATTTTAAACTGGACATAACTTTCAATTTATATTATGAAATCCGGATTTTTCACTTTCGTTTGAAAGATATTATTAAACATATTCAAATGTTTCTGGTTTTACTGAAATTCGATTTATTTTGAATCCTGTATATTCAGTTGAAATTTAAAATCGAATTTTCAAACTACCATGCCATTTCAAGTTCGTTTTGTAATTAAAATAAATTTATACGTTCTAATTTCAATTAAAATAAATTTTTAGTCGTTACTATTTAGAATAAATCATTTTAAATATCCAAAATCCATTTAAATAGCTAAAATAAAAATTTTAAATTGGTTTCGAAAATCCAGGTTGTTATAAACACGTCCTTCATCTTCTTCTTGAAAGCACGGGAGTTTCTTTCTCGCCATGTCTACCACCCTGTAGCTGCGAGGCAAATCTTATAGACCTCTATCATCAGTTGAGACACGTGACTCCCATCGTTAGGTAGTTCATCTCATCCTCTAAATCATCTATTTGTTCAGTATTAAAGCATTTCAGCTTTTATATAGCCCATAATCGTCGACTAAATTGACACTCGAAAATAGATGATTTAGGGTTTCCGATGCATTTGAACATAGTTTATGATTTGAAAAATGATCTATAGGTGTTAATTTCGTCTCAGTATTAATATTGACAAATTTGATGTGTTTATTGTCAATTGTATCTGGATTGTTGAAATTAATTGATATAGATAATTTTCTAAAACATTTTTTTCTTGATGTTGATCACACTGCTTGAATCATTTTCTTCTTCTTTGATGTTGTTATGCTTTTAATATTGAAAACCAGTTCTTCTGATTAATCAAATTATTTAAGTTAGAGAATCACTATCGAGTCTTCTTGGTTTTGTGTTAACATGATATTGATCATGATTTTAGATTATCTGCAAGACATTAAGATGACCTTCAAGTCATGATAAACATATTAGAATGGCTGTTTTGATTGTTTAGATATGTCATCCAAAAATCTGTCATATATATACATGTTGTATGCCTTTAATTTTGTTGGGAATAGATCGTATCAGTGTCCCACTTGAATACATGACTATTTCCCACTTAATGATGTACACCTCATCTATTATATGATACACAATCTCATGTTAATATACTGCCTATATTTGTATTGACATATACTCTATTTTGATATTGATATATAATACACAATCTCATGTTGATATATTTTGATATATGTATTGACATACACCTCATCTAATTTGTACATATTTTGGTATATAATTGTCACAACTACTTTGTACTACAATTTATTTTTTAGTAGAAAATACTCTGTAGTAAATATGTATTTGTATCCACATACACCTTTTATAAATATGTATTTATATATCCTATGGACATGTTTGTATAGTTGTATGCAACATGTATAATTTGGATAACACTGTTGTATAAATGTTGTTTATATAAGATGCACTGTTGAATAAATGCTGTAAGAATGGACTGCTGATATATATATATATGTATATATATAAGTATGTATGTGCATGCTATGTTATATGTATATAATTTGTGCATATATGTATAAGCCTGCATTCGTGTGTGTGTGTGTGTGTGTGTGTGTATATATATATTCATTTGATTGCATCTGTATGCAGTTATGTGTGAGTAAATGAATATTTAATGTTTGTAAGTCCAATGCATATTACTGTAAATATATATGCATAGTGTCATTGTTTTATCTCATATGCATGTTTGAAACAGAGCCTGGACTTGTATATTTTTTATATCTCCTGTTGCAAGTAATGCCAGCATGCATTTCTATTTTACTTTTGTAGATATTGTATCTACAATCCTTGTACCTTTATATATATATTCATTTGATCAACATGTACCTATATATATTATTGTATCTCATGTTGATAAAAACACATGCGTGCACTAATTTATATATATGGACTGAATTCCAGTATGCATGTGTATATACGAAAAAAAAATACTCCTATGCAATGCTTGTAGTATATATATATATATATATATATATGTGTGTGTGTGTGTGTGTGTGTGTGTGTGTGTATATCCTCTGACTTATACTTTAGAACCCACTCATACACCAATTTTAAAATGCAAATATGATTTTCCATTTCCAGTTATATAATACCTCCAAACTAAATATTAATATTAAGTCTAAAGTGAAGTTTTCCAAGAATAACACTCACTAGTGCCATAATCAATAGTTATGGGTTATGCCAAAGCATAAGCACACTGTTTATTATGGTTACCTGCGGTAGAGTAATTGTGATACTCAAATTGTTTAAACTTGGGTCTGCCTTAACTAGACTTCCATAATAGGATTATGGGCTTAGAGACATAGAGCATGAAATATCCAATATTTGAAATGAACAAAGTTTATTCAACATGTTATCTAAGAATTATATATGTGATATAATTGACATAAGATGTCTGCCTAAAAGATTGTGTTTTGGGGATTAGCCAAATCTAACTCAAGGCATGATAAAATATGGGTCCTGGATTCACTTATATAAATAAATATATATATATATTGACATGTGTGTATATATATATATATTAAAATAGAGGGATGTTGATTTGAATAGGAGCACGTTTAATTTAATTTATACACATTTGAATAAGCATTCACTGCTATGTATAATTGTGTGAATTGTCACCAATTGCTTCACAATTGGTGCAAATATATGAAGCAATGTCATTCATTATTATTTTTATTATCTCCTGGATATTCAGTGGCAAGCAACACCAACAATTTATCACTAGGATCCGTCCTTGAGAAGGATAAACTGAATGGAATTAACTTCCTTGACTGGCATTGAAATTTGAGGATTGTCCTCAAATAAGAAAGAAACTCGTGTGTACTTGATTGACCTGTTACATAGGCACCACCAAGTACAACAACTCGTGCAGAGATGAATGCCCACAAGAAGCATCAAGATGATGCTCTTCGTGCTAGCTATCTCATGCTTGCAACCATGACTCCAATGCTTCAGAAGCAATATGAGTTAATGAATGCATATGAGATGATCGGGCACCTTAAGAAATTGTTCGAAAGGCAAGCTCGACAAGAAAGATATGACATAAGCAAGGCACTGTATCATTGCAAATGGGATAAAAGGAACCTATTGGTCCACATATGCTGAAATTGATTGGATATATCGAGTATCTTGAAAGGTTAGGGTTTCTGTTAACACCTGAAGCTCAAATCGATCTTGTTTTACAACCATTAAACAATCACTATTCTCAATTCGTGATGAATTATCTCATGAATGAAATAGAAATACCCTTATCTCATTTATTAAGCATGTTATGAAATGTTGAAAACAATATGAAGAAAGCAGAACCTGTTGCCATGATGATGGTGCAAAAATAGACCGCTAAAGCAATGGGTAAAGGAAAGAAAAAGCAGCTTAAGAAGACTACTGCATGACCAATTTCAAAAAGGCACTGAAACCGAAAGGTAGGGTTCCAAAAAGGGAAGCTGTCACTACTGTGGAAAGCCAGGTCATTGGACTCGCAATTGTTATGCATATTTGGAAGATCTAAAAAAAAGGGAAGTATGACTTCAACCAAAACAAGTATAAATGTTATAAGCGTAAATTTATCTACTTCTACATCTGGGGTATTAGATACCGGATGTGGATCACATATTTGCATTATTTTGTGGGAAATGCAGAAGAGCAGAAATTTGGCAAAAGGAAAAGTGGACTTGCGAGTGGGAAATGGAGCAAAAGTTGTTGTGTTGGCCATGGGAAGCTGTTGCTTGTCCTTATCTACTGGCTTAGTTTTAGAATTAAACGATTGTTATTTTTTGTCTTCTATTAGAATAAATATTATTTTTGTATCTTATTTAGACAAGCTTGGATTTTCATTGGTTATAAAAGATAGTTATTGTTCATTTTATTTAAATGAAATATTTTATGGAAATGCACAATTAGTTAACGATCTTTATATTCTCAACTTTGACGTGCCTATTTATAACATAAATACTAAGCGAATTGAATCTAATGAGTCCAATATATCTTTGGCATTGTTGTTTGGGTCATATAAACGGGAAACACATATCAAAACTCCATAAAGATGGAATTTTGATTTAATTTGATTTCGAGTCATATGAAGAATGCAAATCTTGTTTATTGGGCAAAATTACTAAAGTACATTTCACTGGACACAGTGAACATACTAATGATGCATTAGGCATTATACATAGTGATGTATGTGAACCTATGCATACATTATCTAGAGGTAGGTTTTTATTATTTCATTACATTTACTGATGATTGTTGAATATAACAATATGATTTTTGTTTTATGATAACAAACACATATATAATCATATAAATGTGTTTGTAATTGTACTATTCTATATTTCATCACATATAGAAATAAATATTTATTTTTGAATAAAATGCTATTGCACAGAATTTAATATTCAAGCAGTGTTTTTATTCAAATAAATATTTTATTTCAACATTTGGATTAATACATATTTCTAACTCAACAATTGTACATTCCACTGTGATATAATTCATTTAATGCACATTTACATTCATTCCTCACTAAAACACTTAATTCACTCAGATTTCACTCAATTACATATTTAGTTTCATATACAGACACATACAGACTTGTTCAAATTGACACACTTTGTCGTCTGATGTTTCAGATCTAGTCCATTCACTTGTATACCTATCACAGAAACACACAGTAAAATGGAACAAAATAGACTAAAATTCTAGCAAATATAATTTTATTTTAAATTTTATTTGCCTCATAATTTTCGTGTGTTTCTCATCATTTTCTTAGACTTGTTATGATATATATATACACATTTATTTGAGTCCTGACTGCTTTTGATATTCACAATAATTCACTATAAATACCAAAAAGTAGACTGAATACTATTGCTCGCAGATCAGCCTCAACACGACTATAGTGGTCTGCTGATCAAGACCAGCCTCGACTCACACTTTTATCTGCTGATCTTGACAAGCCACGACACATCATATAGTGGCCTGCTGGTTTAAATAGAAAAATATTTTTGCACATGTATACGGTGATCTTCAAGAGAACAGGTTCAAAATCAATTCATGCACAACTTCAAACTCAAGGTTGACTAAGTAACACGACATACATATACACAAATAGATGTGTGTGTACATATATATGAGCTTGGAAAAGTGTAGTACCAAACTAGCTAGAAATATAAACATACAAGTAAATACATGTAGCAGCTACAAGCATGTGCACCAGAAGGTGCATGACAATGGGCACAAAGTCAAAGGGCAGCATGACAGTGTCAAGCAAGTCAAGATGACAAAGCAAAGTAAACATGTACAAGAATCCAACATATTTCAGGTTTAAGATAAGCATAGCCAAGTGATACAAGTGAAAACAATTGAAGTAGCAACTGCCTCAAAGACAAATGCAACATCAAGATGTTCAAATATGGTGCACTAACTGATCAAGCAATGGGGACAAGTATACAAGATTGCCACAGTGGATCAACATGCAATAAAAGTTTCAAGTGCATACACAATTATACTTTAGAATGCACAAGTATATGTGTTAAAAGCCATCAGGTCAAACATGACACAAGGGTAACAAATTCATGATCAAGTAACATGGCATGCTCAAGCAAAAACTGTATACAAATGTATTAAACCATTTCACAAATGCCAATAAATAAAAGTATAAGATCTGCCAAGACAAAAAGTGCAAGCAACAAACAAATAAGTCAAAGCATGGACACATCAGACAACATGCACGGAGTATCAAATTGGCCAACTAATAAATCAACCAAAGCAATGAAATAGGGATGATTATGAATATGTATACAAGTGTACATAAGCAAGAAAAGTTCGATATGACACATGAAAAAGAAGCAGCGGCACAACATTAAACATGCATAAGAGCATCTAGGCAGATAGAAATGGAAAGCATTAACAAGGGTGCACATAGTCACAATATGGCGCAAAAGCATGCAGTAATAAACATGTGTATCATGGCAAACAAGGCAAGTCTCAATGTGAACAAGAGCTACAAAGGTATAAGCACAACAATACTCCAGAATAAACAAAACACAATATGTAATCATGTTTCTATCAATAATGGTCAAAGTAAAATGGAAGAAGCCTAGAATCTGTTCATTGTATCATTGAAAACTAGCAGCAACATAATGATGCAAGCATGTACATCACACTAGACAAGAACATGTTAAACGGACTAGCAGGTTGGAAACAATATGGGGCGTTCGAATGGGTATAAAAGAAAAGATTTTTTCTTTTTAAATTGACTGGTTCAAAATTTGGAAAGATTTTAAGTTTGCATTCATGGGATATGTAAAAACAATAAGAATTTATTCTCAAAACACACAGTGATGTAAACTCGGCTCAAATCATCGATGGAAAGCATGACAGAAAATATTAATGTGATTAAAGGGATTATTTTTGGCAAAGGATGAATTCACGTTGTGTAACACCCCAAGTCCATTAATGTCACTCACTAAGGGAATGCATTAACTTTCATGGAGCGTTATAAGAGTATAGAACAGAATATCACAAGACAGATATATAAAATGGTACTTAAAAATTCAAAATTTATTCATTGCAGCGGAAAAGTAAAACATGTCTGGTTACAACATCAAAACCATATACTAAGCCAAGTACACAAATATCAATCTTGAACAAAATTATTATCAGAGTACATAAAAGCAAAACCATAATCTCACCCCAAATAGACATAATGAAAAGAGATAAAGCTGAGCATAACTTTCAACACTTCCAAGCACTTCAAGAAGAAAGAAATCCAAGTCAAGCTCCATTAGTCCCACCCTGGAGGGGGGGGAGGGGGGGAGAGGAAAGAAAAAAGGCGAAACAAAAAGAGTCAAACATAAAGTATGGCGAGTCCAGTGACTTTAACAATATAATCAGTAAAGTAACAGGATAAGAACATAAACTGGATATAAGAGATGACTGTAACATAAGCAGATATGACAAGGTAAACAAGATGAACAAGATATAACGTTGATTGCGCTTCTAATCACTATAAGATAATTCCTACACCGCACCAATACTAGTTCAATACTGAAAGTTGATCCCTTCTACTAATCATAATAAAAATAATGATGGTAGTTTCGTGTACTCCTAGCTGCTGTCATAGGTGCCGACTGCTCCTATCTCGACTAGTTGTACCCACTACCCTCCCCATTCGATCGGCTCCCTAACTCGTAGATAGCCATGCTGGTCCCACAGTAGGGTGTATCACTCCCTAAAGTGGCAACCTGATACTACTATAATGCATGGCTTATACCTACACGATGCAACAACATCTTACCTACCAGCCCGGACCCACGCACACACATGACTCCGCTGGCCTTGAACTGCCATCGCTAACTCTTTATTGACCTCTTACAATCAACCCCAGTAAGCGTGTCCCTGTCCTTGACCTAGTTCAAGCTCATATATTGTGACCGCCTGCCCCGCACCAGCCGACATTTCCCATGAAAATGTGTTGTGCCAATGTCCAACTAACACGGGACGGTCGTCAAAGAAAGAAAAGGGAATTTGAACTAACAAGGAACATGTAGAATGTCTCACAGCGCATGGAATAAAATATAATAATAACATAACTTTGACATAAAAAAAATGCGAGACAACGCATAAGCTGAAAACTAAACATCATAACAGCGGAAAATCCAATAATAGCTTATGTTCCACATCATTATTATTACAACTTTTGAAAACTGTCTCTAAAGCAAATAAGGAAGGTACACTACTAATGCCCAAAGTAGTGACCAGCAGCGATACAAGGAGAATATATAGCAAATAGTACGTGTAAGCCTCCTGCTCGTCTCTGGACAGCTACTAGTGCACAACCAGCTAACCTGTCTCTAGTTTGCTCGTTTTAAGAGCACCCAGAGTAATAAGAAGAGACATAAAACTTTGGGTCAGACAAAAGTCTGGTATGAGCGATAAGCATCAAAACAGAACAATAACAGGTATACTAAACCATACCTGAACCTACAACCAAAGAGTTAGCACAACGTACCGCTCAATACTCTATGGTGCCACTAAACATAAGGTATAAAGAATACGGGGGTGGGGGTGTACATGACATAGTGATGGAAAACAATCAACCATAACAACCATCCTCACATCTCTCACTCAGTGCGTAAAGCATACGATATCCACCACTTTGATCACCATATTCCTTGTTATGATCACTCTGCCCCATGGATTCATAATGACACCACTGCACTAATCCATAGCCACTAGTCCTTGCTATGTCCACTCTGCCCCATGAAGTCATAAAAACTCCACTGCACTGGCTCATAGCCATGCTACGATCACTCTGCCCCATGGGGTAATAACTACCCCACTGCACTGATACGTAGCCTAACATTCGTCTTGGTGGTGAATCAAAGCTATGGACGTCGATAACCCCTTTGCACACGTCCCGCAGCAAAGCCCAACTCATGAAGTAGACTCGTTGTTTTCCAACTGGATCCTGAGTACAAACTTCCCACTTGGACTACCTTTGCATCTCGGGTTTTGGTCTTCTCTGGATCGATTCAGTCTTTCGCGTCGCTTCGGATCGTGATCATCCATCAGTTCATTCTCCATCTGGTTCGATTGTGACGCTCCAGGTGTGGTGCTTCAGTTCGGAGAAGCTGTTCGGGTCGTGGTCCCCTCCAGACATCGGATCGATCCGTCCCTGAGGCGCCTTTGGTTCAGTCAAGTCCCACGGTTCGGGTCGGGTGCTCTCTTCGGATCGTGCCTCCATGCTAAGGTCGGATCGTATGAAGCAGTTCGTGAGTAACATCGGTTCGGATCAGAGCTCCTTCTCTTAAGCAGGTGGGATCGTGGAGCTTCTAGGGCGAGCGGTTCGTGATGCAACAGATTGGGGCGGTTCGGTTCGTGCTTTCCCCCTCGGATCCGATCCGGTTTGGGTAATTTCCTGCACTTCTTTCCAGCGACTGTTTTACGCCATTCGATGGCGTTTTCGACCAATCTAACTTTTCTAAGCAATCGCAAATCATTCCAAACAGTCATAGCAACATGGGTAATTGACCACAAACACTAAAGCAACAATTTTATATGTTAAAATGGATCAAACATAACCAAAATCCCATATTTTCCCTTCAGCATGTTTAAGCAAAATTATGATAGGATTAGTAAAACTTAACCAAATTAACCAAATTTTCTAATAGAGGCCTAACACAATGTTTCGAAATTTACCAATATATTTCCAAATTTTTAACTTGTATAATTTCACTAATTATCACTAATTACCCTTAATTAACCATAATTAGTGAGGAACTATGCAAATCACTCACCTTTGCCACAAATAAAACATCAAATCTGAAATGATTCTTTGTTTGGGCGCGAATACCAAAACAATACAGCAGCTCTTTCCCCAATCCTATGCTAATCCCCTTCAATTTGACGTAATTTAGCCAAATCTTCAATTAGAAAGTGGTTTAGAGGTGTTTTAGATGTTGGAGGCCATTACTAGGGTTCCAAGAATGAAAGTGGCGGCGGAAAATGTGTCTAAAGAAATGTTTTCTAACCCTAATCAGCCCCTATATACCCTTAATCCCGAAATTCTCCAATGGGCCTAGCTATTAACTACCCAGTTAAGCCCAGTTAAGCAGTTTTTTACTTTATAAACATTGTTTCAGCCATATCTCCCAAACAGTAAGTCCGTTTGGCTGATGTGACCACTCTACGGAAAGGGAAACCATTATCCGGACCTAATGGAAGTAGTTTCAGGTCAAAACTCCCTTTCAATCCAAAGTTATGGCAGAAACAAGATCAGCTAGGGGCAAAACGATCATTTAAAAATCGGCAAAAATCATGAACATGGGAAATGACCCCAATAGTCGTCTCCTAAAGTTACATGATCATACGACTTCGTATGTGAAAGAAAGAAATATTCTACGATCCTTCGATGCGTAGAATGCGGGTCGTTACATTCTCCCCCCTTAATAAATTTTGTCCTCGAAATTCCTTAATCCAAAACATACAAAGGATTCTGCATGCCTACCAGCCATATACAACAATCAAACATGTAAAACAAACAAAACAAACCTATCGTAGCATGCGGAAAGACTAAATCGAAACTGAAATCTTACCAGGCAAAGAGTTCTAGATACGTCTTCCTAATGTTCTCCTCTGTCTCCCAAATACAGTCATTCTCATTCTCGCCCCACTGAACTTTGACTAATTTCACCGTCTTCCTTCGAAGCCGCTTCGTATCGTTCCCAACAATATGCATAGGCTTGCGGTTCCCTACCGCCTCGGGTTCAACCTCGACATTATCCAACTGATCAGGTGAAATAGTCACATCGGGATCGTGCACAAACTTCCTTAACTGGGAAACATGAAATACGTTATGAACTCCTGCCATCTTGTCTGGTAATTCAACTTTATATGCCAAATTCCCAATTTGCTCAAGAACTAGGAATGGACCAACAAATCTTGGTGCTAACTTGCCTCTCCTGCCAAATCGTATCACACTCTTCAACGGAGAAATCTTGACAAACACCAAGTCGCCGATGGAGAACTTTTATTCTCTTCTCCTCTTATCAGCATAACTCTTCTGCCTATCTTGGGCAGCCTTCATCCATTGTTGGATAACCTTAATCTTAGCTGAAGTTTCTCTTATCACATCTGGTCCAAGCACAAACTTCTCACCAGTTTCTAACCAACATGACGGTGAGTTGCACGGTCTTCCATACAAAGCTTCAAATGGAGCCATACCTATACTGGATTGATAACTATTATTATACGCAAACTCTACTAGGTGCAAATGGTCATCCCATGATCCACCAAAATCTAATATGCAAGCTCTCAAGAGATCTTCTAATACTTGATTCACCCTCTTTATCTGACCGTCGGTTTGAGGATGATACGCAACACTGAGATGTAATTCTGATCCTAACGCCTCTTGTAAACTCTTCCAAAATCCACTAGTGAACAATGGATCTCGGTCACTCACAATACCTTTGGGTATTCCATGAAATCTCACTACCCACTTTATATATAGTTCCGCTAACTTAGCTGTCGTTCTATTCGACTTGATGGGTATAAACCTTGCACTCTTAGTCAATTGGTCCACAATCACCCAAATGCCATCATGGCCCGATCTAGTCCTTCGTAACCCATCAATGAAATCCATTGAGACTTGTTCCCGTTTCCATTCTGGAATTTCTAATGGTTGCAACAAACCATAAGGCTTCTTTTGCTCAGCTTTAACTAGCTGGCAATTCATGCATTTGGATATAAACTTCCCAACGTCTCTTTTCATCCCTTCCCAGTAGTAGGTCTGCTTCATGTCTCGATACATCTTGTTACCACTGGGGTGTATAGTCAGTTTTGAGTGATGACATTCTCTAAGCACTTCATCTCTCAATCCATTGACATTGGGTACAAATAGTCTTCCACTCTTTCTAAGCCATCCATCTCGATCAAGCCCATACTTGTTCATCTCCTCATCGATACCCATCTCTAACTTGGAGATGATTTCCAATAGGTTAGGATCGTCCTTCTGACTGGAACCAATCTGCTCAATCAAAGTGGGTCTGATCCTCAAACTTGCTAACATTTCTGGATCCAATTCGCACTTTGGTCTGAAATCATACCCAACGATGTACCCCAATTGCTTCCACTCAAGAAACATAGCCCCTAAACTGGCATGTCTTCTGCTCAATGCATCAGCTACCGCATTGCCCTTTCCTGGTGTGTATGCGATATCAAAATCATAGGAAGCCAAGAATTCTAACCATCTTTGCTGTCGGAGATTTAGATCCTTTCAAGAGAAAAGATACTTTAATGACTTATGATCAGTAAACAACTCGAATCTTTCTCCCAACAGATAATGTCTCCACATCTTCAATGCGAACACGATTGCTGCTTATTCCAAATCATGGGTAGGATATCTTCTCTCATGCAGTTTCAGCTGCCAACTTGCATAAGCTACAACCCTACCTCCTTGCGTCAATACAACACCTAGTCTGGTACCACATGCATCTGTGTATACCGTCATCTCTTCATTCCCCTTAGGAATGACTAACACTGGTGCACATGTCAACTTGTCCTTTAGACTCTTAAATGCATTCTTGCATTTTTCGTCCCAGGCGAAAGCTTGATTCTTCTTGGTCAACTGAGTCAACGGTGCTGCTATCTTGGAGAAGTCTTGGATAAACTTACGATAATATCCAGCTAATCCCAAGAAACTTCTTACATTTGTTGCATTCTTGGGCGTAGACCAATCTTGTACTGTAGCCACCTTTGTAGGATCCACGACGATACCATTCTCTGAAACAACATGGCCCAAGAATCTCACTTCCCTCCTCCAGAAGTGACACTTAGAAAACTTTGCTTTCAATTGGTGTTTTCTCAACACCACCATCACTATCCTCAAGTGTTCCTTGTGTTCTTCCTCTATCCTTGAATAAACAAGTATATCGTCCACGAACACAAGAACAAACTTATTTAACTGATCTATGAATACCCTATTCATAAGATCCACAAAATATGCTGGTGCATTGGTCAACCCGAATGGCATGACCAACCACTCATAAAATCCAAACGGCGTCCGAAAGGCCGTTTTAGTTATACTCTCAGCTTCCACTCTAAGCTGATGAAAACCTGTCGCGAAATCCAACTGCAAGAATACTCTCGCGCTACTCAACTGGTCAAACAAATCATCTATCCGTGGTAGAGGACACTAATTCTTCCTCGTCACCTTATTCAACTCGCGGTAGTCCACACACAATCGAAGGGAACCATCTTCCTTGGTAGCAAACACAACTGGTGCTCCCCACTCAGAAAAACTTCTTTTGATAAATCCCTTCTTCAAAAGATCGCTCACTTGCACCCTGAGCTCTCGCTGCTCCCTTGGTGCCATATGATGAAGTAGCATCACTATAGGTCCGACATCTTTCACTAAATCAATACGGAACTCAATCTCTCGGTGTGGTGGAAGTCCGGTCACTTCCTCGAAGACGTCCGGATACTGTCCAGCCACGGGCACATCTGACAACTCATCATGCGGGATGCTGAAGGAATTTAAAAAACTATCCATTAACCCATCATTAGGTAGACCACCAAACACTACCCTCCGCCCATTATCCGCTCTAACTGTCACCAAAAAGCCCTCACAGTCTACCACCACCACCCCGTATCTTTGGAGCCAATCGACTCCCAAAATAATGCCAAACCCAGTAAAGCCCAAAATAAAGCAATCACAAACAAACATGCATCCATGATTCGATAAGACCACATTACGACAAATCATGCTAAGGCTAGTCGAACCACCAATCGGGTTCGTCACTACTAAAGGTCTATAGACAATCTCGGGTTCCAATCCCAACCTATTTACCAGGTCACTAGATATGAAGGAACTAAAAGCTCCGTATCAAACAATACTCGAACATGAACATCATAAAAAGAAAGCATACCTTGAATAATGGCATTCTTTCCCTTCTCCGCCGCAGTTGGGGCATTCAACGAAGAAGGAACAACATTGATAGCATATGCTTTCACAATCTACTTTTCCTTAGGGGGTTGCAGACACTTGTCCTTGTGATGTCCCATTTGGCCACAGTTGAAGCACTTCCTATCCGCTGGCTTGGCCCGACATTCTTTGGCATAGTGGCCCTTCTTACCACAGCTGAAGCACTCAACATCTTTCTTATTCTTTTTCTTCTGCCCATCCTTGTTCTGATTCTGCTTTCTCTTATTCTGAGAACCATTCTTGCCTCCACCATTTGCTTGCAGTTTTGGCTCCTCTGCAGATGCAAACTCAGTCTTCGTCTCAGGGTAAAGACTCTCT
Organism: Allium sativum; assembly: GCA_030737875.1. Lineage (NCBI taxonomy): Eukaryota > Viridiplantae > Streptophyta > Magnoliopsida > Asparagales > Amaryllidaceae > Allium > Allium sativum. Next base: position 955,787,011 of record CM060924.1, on the reverse strand, counting down.
GACCTCAATTCTTTCCCCACAATCGATTCAAACGTCTCATCGATGTGGTTAATAAGCCTTTCCCCCAAGTACTGATCCAAGCGTGTTATAAACTTCTCATTCTTCTTCTCGGGAGTGTCAATGAGGGATAATCCATACTTCGATAAAGTATCGAATTCTGCAATGTACTCCGAGACTGCCCTACCATTCTTCTTAAGCTCCAGAAATTTCCTAAACAATTCTGACTTCTGGGCAGCTGGGATAAATTTTTCACCGATCGGGCCTTAAATTGATCCCATGTAACTTGAACCTCTAGAGCAGCTGCCTTAATAGCATTCTACCAATTAATTGCCCGTCCTTGCAGGTGACGGGACGCTAGCTTTCTTTTCATCGCATCCTCGATACCTAAGTCTTCGAAGATACGCTCACAGCTATCCAACCAATCCTGAACTTCTGTAGCCGATTCCGTTCCGTGGAACGGCTTTCCACCATGACTAGTGTAGTCCTTACAGAGCTTGGCGAAATCGGCCCTAGGCGCCTGCACCGCTGCACTACCACCATTAGCAGTATTAGGGACTGCCCTCTAAACGTCCCTATGCATCTCTCTCATGAAGTTAGTAAACATAGCCCTCATGTCAGGAGTATTCCCATTGTTGGCTCCTCTACCAGCACCACTCGTATATCGGCTCATCGTTCAATCTGTAAAGAGAAACGATTAACCATCCTCTTTATGGTGTCAGTGCAGTGCGACTTCATCCTTAGCTATACTAATAGTGTATATATATATATAGCTTTTGAAAACGAAAATAATCACAAATACGCGCTCTCATATATGTATTATCTCTCCCTGGTGTCTTTACCTAGGTTAACTACGCAACCTAGAGCTCCAATACCAAATGTGACGGCCCGCCCCGCACCAGCCGACATTTCCCATGAAAGTGCGCTGTGCCAATGTCCAACTAACACGGGACGGTCGTCAAAGAAAGAAAAGGGAATTTGAACTAACAAGGAACCTGTAGAATGTCTCACAGCGCATGGAATAAAATATAATAATAACATAACTTTGACATAAAAAAAAGGCGAGACAGTGCATAAGCTGAAAACTAAACATCATAGCAGCGAAAAATCCAATTACAGCTTATGTTCCACATCATTATTATTAAAACTTTTGAAAACTTTTTCTAAAGAAAATAGGGAAGGTACACTACTAATGCCCAAAGTAGTAACCAGCAGCGATACAGGGAGAATATATAGCAAATAGTACGTGTAAGCCTCCTGCTCGTCTTCGGAAAGCTACTCGTGCACAACCAGCTAACCTGTCTCTAGTCTGCCCGTTTTAAGAGCACCCAAAATAATAAGAAGAGACAAAAAACTCTGGGTCAGACAAAAGTCTGGTATGAGCGATAAGCATCAAAACAGAACAATAACAGGTATACTAAACCATACCTGAACCTACAACCAAAGAGTTAGCACAACGTACCGCTCAATACTCTATGGTGCCACTAAACATAAGGTGTAAAGAATATGGGGGTGAGGGTGTACATGACATAGTGATGGAAAACAATCAACTATAGCAACCATCCTCACATCTCTCACTCAGTGCGTAAAGCATACGATATCCACCACTTTGATCACCCTATTCCTTGCTATGATCACTCTGCCCCATGGAGTCATAATGACACCACTGCACTGATCCATAGCCACTAGTCCTTACTATGTCCACTCTGCCTCATGAAGTCATAACAACTCCACTGCACTAGCTCATAGCCATGCTACGATCACTCTGCCCCATGGGGTAATAACTACCCCACTGCACTGATACGTAGCCTAACATCCGTCTTGGTGGTGAATCAAAGATATGGACGTCGATAACCACTTTGCACACGTCCTGCAGCAAAGCACAACTCATGAAGCTGACTCGCTGTTTTCCAACTGGATCCTGAGTACAAACTTCCCACTTGGACTACCTTTGCATCTCGGGTTTTGGTCTTCTCCGGATTGGTTCGGTCTTTCACGTCACTTCAGATCGTGATCATCCATCAGTTCATTCTCCATCTGGTTCGATCGTGATGCTACTGGTGTGGTGCTTCGGTTCGGAGAAGCGGTTCGTGTCGTTGTCCCCTCCAGACATTGGATCGGTCCGTCCCTGAGGTGCCTTTGGTTCAATCAAGTCCCACGGTTCGGGTCGAGTGCTCTCTTCGGATCGTGCCACCATGCTAAGGTCGGATCGGATGAAGCAGTTCGTGAGTAGCATCGGTTCGGATCGGAGCTCCTTCTCTCAAGCGGGTGGGATCGTGGAGCTTCCAGGGTGAGCGGTTCATGATGCAACAGTTTGGGGTGGTTCGGTTCGTGCTTTCCCCCTCGGATCCGATCCGGTTCGGGTAATTTCCTACACTTCTTTCCAGCGACTATTTTACGCCATTCGACGACGTTTTCGACCAATTTAACTTTTCTAAGCAATCACAAATCATTCCAAACAGTCATAGCAACATGTGTAATTGACCACAAACACAAAAACAACAATTTGATATGTTAAAATGGATCAAACATAACCAAAATCCCATATTTTCCCTTAAGCATGTTTAAGCAAAACTAATGATAGGATTAGTAAAACTTAACCAAATTAACCAAATTTTCTAACAGAGGCCTAACACAATGTTTTGAAATTTACCATTTTTTTCCTGATTTTTAACATGTATAAATTCACTAATTATCCTTAATTAACCATAATTAGTGAGGAACTATGCAAATCACTCACCTTTGCCACAAATAAAATATCAAATCTGAAATGATTCTCTATTTGGTCGCGAATACCAAAGCAATACAGCAGCTCTATCCCCAATCCTATGCTAATCCCCTTCAATTTGATGTAATTTAGCCAAATCTTCAATTAGAAATTGGTTTAGAGGTGTTTTAAATGTTGGAGGCCATTACTAGGGTTCCAAGAATGAAAGTGGCGGCTGAAAATGTGTCTAAAAAATGTTTTCTAACCCTAATCAGCCCCTATATACCCTTAATCCCGAAATTCTCCAATGGGTCTAGCTATTAACTACCCTATTAAGCCCGGCTAAGCAGTTTTTCACTTTCTAAACATTGTTTTAGCAATATCTCTCAAACGGTAAGTTCGTTTGGCTATTGTGACCACTCTACGGAAAGGTAAACCATCATCCGGACCTAATGGAAGTGGTTTCAGGTCAAAACTCCTTTTCAATCAAAAATTATGAACGAAACAAGATCAGCTAGGGGCAAAACGGTCATTTAAAAATCGGCAAAAATCATGAACATGGGAAATGACCCCAATAGCCGTCTCCTAAAGTTACATGACCATACGACTTCGTATGTGAAAGAAATAAATATTCTACGATCTCTTGTTGCGTAGAATGCGGGTCGTTACATATATATACTAAAATGGGTTATTGGTTGAAAAAGGTCCACCCACTTGACACAAGCTTCCCTCCTAAGCTTCGTACCCACTAGGAATCCCCACTTAACCCCTCTTAATCCCATGTCTTATCACATGTTTCATCTTGGTTAAGTGCTTTTGTTATATTTCACATGCTACCCATGTTATCCACTTAACCCTTTATTATTCCCATGTCTTATCACATGTCTTATCTTGTTTAAGTGTTCATTAATTCATTATAACTGTAATCTTGCAAGACCTCCCAGATTCGATTAACGTTTTGCGGTTGTTGGATATGCCAGCCGGTTCCTGGTAGGCTTATACCGCAGTCTGAATCTAACCTCGTGTCTTTGCATTATCACGCATCTAATTTGTGCCTTTGACCCCTCACATTAGATTACCAAATTGCGGTTGCAAGATGTGCCGGGCGGTTCCGGGCAGACTTATACCGCAATTCGAATCTAACCTCGCGTCTTAGGCGTTCATTATTACTTTCTTGATTCAAGTCCCTATTTTAAATCTTGGATTAAAATATATTTCAATTACCCATAATTTCTAATCTAAATTATGTTTATAATTTTAATCCAAATTAGGCCTATAATCTTATGTATACATGTTATGCCAAATTACGCCCAAATCAATTTACGTTCATTGTTATTAACAATTTATGCCAAACTGCATGTATACAAATTATATCCAATTATGCCCAATCCAACTTATGCCAAATCTCATGTATACAATTTATACACAATTATGCCCAAATCAATTTATGCCAATAATCTCATTTTATTACATATTTCCTCAAACTTTTCCCAATAGTTCAAACGTTAATCGTGCGTAAATCTCAATGCAATATACTTGGGCTCGAAGTTAGCCTAATATCAAAAATAAAAAGGAAGAGAGGTAGGGAAGAGAATCAAAACATCAAGACTGGCATAAACATAAGAACAGGCATATGAAACATAAACATGCATATAACGGTAAAATGGATCAGAAAGGTATATGACAGATTTATCGGCATGAATCAGAAAGATAATTATTTACAAACTTGATAAGATTCATCTCAGAAACAGGCATATTCATTAAATCCAATTCACAATCCTATCACAATTACTTTTTAAATTCAATTATATGTGAAAGTGACATAGACTCACAGTGATAGGATTCTTAGAAAAGAGAATTAGGCGTTGTTGTAGCAATTCTGATCTTGAATAATCTCAACTTGATTGATGTAGATCTGATCTTCTAATTTTGATTATTAAAGAAGAACTATCTCTAATTCTCTACTTTGATTTTGGTTGGAGCAGAAAGGCTAGGTTAATTTAGATTAGAGCAGCATGGAGGCGCCATGGATGAATAACAATGAGATTAGGGTTAAGTTTAGGGGTATTTTATAGATGCTACAGGTGAATTAAGACCCTTAGATTAGATTAGGATCCATCTAAACCATCCAAACCATAAAAACACGTCATCCAGCCAATCCCGGAAGGACACATCAGCCCTAGACCACCAAAACACGTAGGCCAGATCTGGGCAGATGGGGTCGACACCCCTATAGGGGGACGTCACCCCTGTCGACACCCCTATAGGGGGGTCGACACCTATGTTGTCTCCCCTGGGGGGGTCGGCACCCTAGAGCGGGAGATTTCCCGCTCACCCAGATTTAGCTGATTTTGATTTTTGAATTCATTTTTGATTTATAATTTAATTATTATTAAATTCTACTAATTCTTGAATTCTTTTAAGCTTCATAACTTCTTCATACTGTATCCGTTTTATGTAAACTCGGATTCTATCCCAAGCAGAATTCCGAGATGAATGCAATGGCGTAACCCGTTTCCCTTAATTCTTCTTATAAAAATTAAGTATTCTTTAATTATCCCTTATGTCATTTTTTAAAATTACGGGGTGTTACATTCTCCCCTCCTTAAAGGATTTCGTAGCCGAAATCTTCAAGTTAAGAAGAATGTATCCTACCATCCAATCATCCATCTACTCATCCATCATCCACAAGCATCCATTGTCCTTAAAAGATTTCTAATGCTATATGAACCTATGCAAAAGTGTGTGTATATGTTCCTTATCTAATGCAAAGATCAGGAGGTCTACTGATTCAGTTGACCTCCTTAATGCAAAACGTGATAGTGCCATGCGTCCATTATGTATGCAAAAGAATCCTAATCATACATATCATTTCTATATGAGTGCGCAAGCATTCATTCAAATGCAGGATCCATATGATAATACATTCAATATACATCCATTTATTTAAATATGCACACCATTCATATGCAATATGAAAGTGATTGAGCCGATCTAGTGCCTAATGTGTGTGTAAATGCATCCACGAGCAACCATTAGCAAACACTTACATCCACTTGCATCTACCACACATAACATGTATCAAACACATGTTTGCAACCATAGAATTTTCTACCTAAAGGTTAAAGATATAATCGAGAGGATACACTAAACGATAGAGCAAGTATAAACAAAGCAGTAGAAAAAAAAGGAGTAGTTAAGAACATACCCTCAAAAAGGAAAGGGTACGACGCACGTATCTTGTCTTTAGTCTCCCAAATGGCGTCTCCTTGATCATCTCCCTATTGGACTTTAACCAACTTGACCTCTCGGTTGAGTAATTTCTTGACCTCCGATCCAAGGATGCATGTAGGAACTCGTCTAACTATGGCATTTCGCTCTACTTCCACTTCTCTAAGCATGCTCGGCTCTACTACTTCCGCGGTATCATGTAAACACTTCCGCGAATGCGACACATGAAATACGTCATGAACACCACTAAGTTTCTCGAGCAACTTCACTCTGTAGGCCATCTGTCCAATTTGCTCTGTAATAGGGAATGGCCCTACGAACCTTGGTGCCAATTTCCCTACAGACCCAAAACGAACTATATTCCTCAACGGTGATACTTTAATAAAGACCATGTCTCCAACATTGAACTCAAGATCGGTCCTTCTCTTATCAGCATATGACTTCTGCCAGTCCTGTACCGTCTTCATACATCTTCGAATCAAATCTATCTTCTCCGAAGTTTCTCTAACCATATCGGGCCTAAGTAAAATCTTATCAGTAGATTCCCACCAACAAGTAGGTGATCAGGAAGGTCATCCATATTGAGCTTCAAAAGGTGCCATGCCAATGTTAGTCTGATAGCTGTTGTTGTAGGCGAACTCTACTAATGGAAAATGTTCCTCCCATGTCCCTCTAAAGTCCAAGATGCACATCTCAAAAGATCTTCTAGAATCCTATTCACTCTTTCTGTTTGGCCGTCCGTCTGTGGGTGATAAGCGGTGCTCAAACACAATTGCGTTCCTACCGCCTCTTGCATGTTCTTCCAAAACTCACTAGTGAAAATGGGATCTCAATCGCTTACGATACTAGAAGGTATGCCGTGTAGATGAACTATCTCTCAGAGATAAACAGATGCTAACCATGCCGTTGTTCTTTTAATCTTGATGGGAATGAAATGTGCGCTCTTGGTAAGTCTATCCACTACTACCCAAATCCCCGTATTACCCTTCCTTGACCTCGGCAATCCATCAATGAAATCCATGGAAACACTTTCCCATTTCCACCATGGAACCACTAAAGGGTGAAGCAAACCACCTGGCTTCTTTTGCTCAGACTTGACTTGCTGGCACACTAAGCATCTAGAAACGAACTCAGCCACATCGTTCTTCATTCCGGCCCAAAAGAAAACTCACTTCATATCCCTATACATCTTGTCACCACTGGGATGTATGGTCATCTTGGAACGATGTGCTTCTTCAAGGATTGTCTTTCTCAAGCTCTCGTCTCGAGATACGCAAAATCTCCTATCCCTATGCAACAAACCTTTGTCATTTATAGTATACCAACTAAGATGGCTCGAAGACTCCCTTCTTATGAGCTTGTCTACTATCTCTATCAACTGTGGGTCATCTCGCTGTGCTGCCCCTACCTGTCACAAAAGCGTAGGTCGCACCTCTAATGATGCCATTACACCGGGTACATAATCGGTAGAGGGTCTAAAGTCAAAGGTAGATATATACTCTAAACTTCACCGCTCGACAAACAAAGGACTCAAAGTCAACCTCTTTCTACTCAAGGCGTCAGCTACAACGTTACCCTTGCCAGGGGTATATGCAATCTCAAAATTGTAGGATGCTAAGAACTCTATCCACCTCTATTGTTTTAAGTTTAGATCTTTTTGAGAGAACAAGTATTTTAGTGACTTATGGTCTTTATACAACTCAAACCTCTCTCCAAGCAAATAGTGACGCCAAGACTTAAGCGCAAAAACTATGACAGCTAACTCTAAGTCGTGGGTAGGGTAATTCTTCTCATGGGCCTTTAACTGCCTTCCACCATAGCATATCACCCTTCCCTCTTGCATCAAAACTGCGCCAAGCCCTGTCCCACAAGCATCGGTATACACTGAACGGTTTACTCCCATCCGGCAGAACTAAAACTGGAGTTGTCGTCAATGCCCTCTTCAAACGTTGAAAAACACCGTTACAGTCAACATTCCAAGAAAAGGTCAAATTCTTTTTCGTCAACCATGTAAGTGGGGCTGATATCTTAGCAAAGTCCTTGATGAACTTTCTATAATAGCCCACCAAACCAAGAAAACTTCTTACTTCTGTTGCGTTCTTAGGAATCTTCCAATCTTGGATTGCTACCACCTTCGCGGGATCCACTGCTATCCCTTCCTTAGAGACCACGTGCCCTAAGAACCTCACTTCCTTCCTCCAAAATGACATTTGTAGAACTTAGCTTTGAGTTGATGTGCTCGAAGTGTCTCTAAGACTTCCCTAAGATATAGGGCATGCTCTTCCTCACTTCTAGAGAATATCAAGATATCATCCACAAAGACTACCACGAACTTGTTTAGAAACTCCCTAAACACCCTGCTCATCAAGTCTACGGAATATGTGGGTGCATTCGTCAAACCAAAAGGCATGATAAGCCACTCGAAGAAACCGTCGGGAGTCCTAAAAGCAGTCTTATCTATACTACCCTCAGCTACCCTCAACTGATGAAATCATGTAGCTAAGTCCAACTGGGAGAAAACCGAAGCACCAACCAGCTGATCAAATAGGTCATCTATTCTCGGTAATGGGTGTTTATTTTTCTTTGTGAGTTTATTTAGCTCCCTATAGTCCATACACAATCTGAGCGAACCATCAGCCTTCGTAGCAAAAACAACTGGAGCACCCCACTCCAAGATACTTCTTGTTATGAACCCTTTCTCAAGCAACTCTTTCACTTGTTTACTAAGCTCCCTCCTTTCTCTTGGAGCCATGTGGCGCACCAACAATGCAACTAGCTTTGCATTGTCCACCAAGTATATACGGAAATCTATCTCGTGTTTTGGAGGTAAGCCCTTAACCTCCTCAAAGACATCTGCATACTCACGGACTACTCGAACAGATTGCAAATCATCAATAGATGTGTCAAGAGATTCTAGGTAGCTAAGCATAACAGAACCCTTAGGGTCGCATGAGATATCGAGAGTATTACCCAAACTAGTCAACATTCTAACTAGCCTCTTTTCACAGTCTAGAATGGCACCATACCTGGCTGGCTAATCCATTCCTAGAATCAACCAATAGCCCGTAAAACCAAGCACATAAGCGTTGCACTCGAACTCAACGCCATATACATATACTCTCAAATCCCGACATAACATAGAAAGATGAGCCGTACCCCCAATAGGATTTGAGACTATAATGGGATCCACAACAAGACTAGTATCAAGGTGCAGTGTTTCAACTAACGAAGCAAATATAAATGAATGTGAAGTGCCAGAATCAAACAAAGTTCGAACACGATGATCAAAAAGGAAAATCAAACTTTCAACATAAATGTTTCTACCTCTTTTCTGTCCTGGTGCCATGAGAGCATGAACCTGCCCTCCAGAAGTAGGTCCTGTCCTCTGCCCTTGCCCTTGTCCTTGCCTCTTCGGGCAATATTTAATCAGATGTCCTGCTTCACCGTAATGAAAACAACCATGCTTCTTCTTCTTCCTACATTCCTTACTTAGGTGGCCAGGTGTTCCACAATTAAAACACCTTTTCTTCCCTTGGCCCTTGTTATCCTTACCACCTTTCTTTTGTTGTTGCTATGCTTTCTTTGGATCCACTTTCTTATCCTGTGCCTTAACCACTCCAGCACCTTTTTCCTCTTCATGTATCAGCGCCATATCAACAAGATTCTCGAAAGTAGCCCCATAGGAATGTGGGACATTGCCAACTCGTGTAATGGTTCATTCAGGCCCTTGGCAAATCTCAAGGCCTTCTTATGTGGTGTATTAACTAATTCCATACCAAATCTCGCTAACTGGTTAAATTTGTTAACGCACTCCTTCATAGACAAACTCCCTTGTTTCAAAGCCAAGAACCTCTCCATGTATAAACTCTCCTCTGCTTGTGAAAGAAATTTCAACTCGAACCTTTGTTTAAAATCCATCCACGTCTCCACTGCATGTCCTCCATTAGTTACTTCCCACCAAAATGAGGCTTCGTCCTTCAACAATCAAGCAGCTAGCTGAACATTCCTTCCATCGTCTATCTCAAAGATACCAAACAAGTCCTCCACTTCCTTGAGCCAATTCCGAGCCGCAACAAATGTCTCAGTTCAATAAAACAGCTTTCTGCCCGTCGCACGAAAGCCTTTGCATATCTTAGAAAAAGCGTCTACATGGGGAGGAGGAGCGGCTGCAGCTGGGGGAGGAGGAACGTCTTCTGGGCCTGCGGCAGTAGCCCTAGCCTCCAGATACCTTCTGAACCAACCTGGTATCTGTACGCCCTCGGGTATAACGGGTTCCCCAGACATGCTGAAAGGAAAAAGGAAGAGATTCAAGATAGAGAATCTAGAGATAGATATATGGCTTTTGGGGATTATGTTTTTCATATTAAACCTTTCTCATGAAAATATCCTGATTAAAACATGTTTTTGAAAATACTTCTTAAAAAATGCTTTTGAAAACGGTTTTCATAATCTTTTATCTGTTCTGGAAACCTTCATCTCTGATACCACGTGTAACACCCCAAGTCCATTAATGTCACTCACTAGGGGAATGCATTAACTTTCATGGAGCGTTATAAGAGTATAGAACATAATATCACAAGCAGATATATAAAATGGTACTTAAAAATTCAAAATTTATTCATTGTAGAGGAAAAGTAAAACATGTCTGGTTACAACATCAAAATCATATACTAGGCCAAGTACACAAATATCCATCTTGAACAAAATTATTATCAGAGTACATAAAAGCAAAACCATAATCCTACTCCAAATAGCCATAATGAAAAGAGATAAAGCTGAGCATTACTTTCAACACTTCCAAGCACTTCAAGAAGAAAGAAATCCAAGTCAAGCTCCACTAGTCCCACCCTGAGGACCTGGGGGAGGGGGGGAGGAAAGAAAAGAGGCGAAACAAAAAGAGTCGGACATAAAGTCTGGCGAGTCCAGTGACTTTAACAATATAATCAGTAAAGTAACAGGATAAGAACATAAACTGGATATAAGAGATGACTATAACATAAGAAGATATGACAAGGTAAACAAGATGAACAAGATATAACGTTGATTGCGCTTCTAATAACTATAAGATAATTCCTACACCACACCAATACTAGTTCCATACTGAAAGTTGATCCCTTTTACTAATCATAATAAAAATAATGATGGCAGTTTCGTGTACTCCAAGTTGCTGTCATAGGTGCCGCATGCTCCTATCTCCACTAGTTGTACCCACTACCCTCTGCATTCGATCGGCTCCCTAACTCGTAGATAGTCGTGTTGGTCCCACAATATGGTGTATCACTCCCTAAAGTGGCAACCGGATACTACTAAAATGCACAGCTTATACCTGCACGATGCAACAACGTCTTACCTACCAGCCTGGAATCACGCACGCACATGACTCAGTTGAACTTGCACTTCCATCGCTAACTCTTTATTGACCTCTTACAATCAACCCCAGTTTGCATGTCCCTGTGCTCAACCTAGTTCGAGCTCATATAAATACTAAAATGGGTTAATGGTTGAAATGGGTCCAACCACTTGACAAAAGCTTCCCTCCTAAGGTTGGTCCCCCCCTAGGAATTCCCACTTAACCCCTCTTTATCCCATGTCTTATCACATGTCTCGTCTTGGATAAGTGCTTCTATTACATTTCACATGCTACCCATGTTATCCACTTAACCCTTTATTATTCCCATGTCTTATCACATGCCTTATCTTGGTTAAGTGTTCATTAATTCATTAGAACCGTAATCTTGCAAGACCTCCCACATTAGATTACCAATTTGCGGTTGCTAGATATGCCGGGCGGTTCCAAGCAGTCTTATATCGCAATCCGAATGTAACCTCGTTTCTTTGCATTATCACACATCTAATTTGTGCCTTTGACCTCTCACATTAGATTACCAAATTGCGGTTGCTGGATGTGCCGGGCGGTTCCGGGCAGACTTATACCACAATTCGAATCTAACCTCGTGTCTTAGGCATTCATTGTCACTTTCTTGATCCAAGTCCCTATTTTAAATCTTGGATTAAAATATATTTCAATTACCCATAATTTCTAATCTAAATTGTGTTTATAATTTTAATCCAAATTAGTCCTATAATCTTATGTGTACATGTTATGCCAAATTACGCCCAAATCAATTTGCGTTCATTGTTATTAACAATTTATGCCAAACCTCATGTATACAAATTATATGCAATTATGCCCAATCCAACTTATGCCAAATCTCATGTATACAATTTATACACAATTATGCCCAAATCGATTTATGCCAATAATCTCATTTTATTATATATTTCCCCAAACTTTTCCCAATCGATCAAATGTTAATCGTGCGTAAATCTCAACATAATATACTTAGGCTTGAAGTTAGCCTAATATCAAAAATAAAAAGGAAGAGAGGTAGGGAAGAGAATCAAAACATCAAGACTGGCATAAACATAAGAACAGGCATATGAAACATAAATATGCATATAACGACAAAATGGATCAGAAAGGTATATGACATATTTATGGGCATGAATCGGAAAGACAATGATTTACAAACTTGATAAGATTCATCTCAGTCGCAGGCATATTCATTAAATCCAATTCACAATCCTATTACAATTACTTTTTAAATTCAATTATATGTGAAAGTGACATAGACTCACAGCGATAGGATTCTTAGAAAAGAGAATTAAGCGTTGTTGTAGCAATTCTGATCTTGAATAATCTCTACTTGATTGATGTAGATCTAATATTCTAATTTGATTGGCTAAGAAGAACTATCTCTAAATCTCTTCTTTGATTTTGGTTGGAGCAGAAAGGCTAGGTTAATTTAGATTAGAGTAGCATGGAGGCGCCATGGCTGAATAACAATGAGATTAGGGTTAGGTTTAGGGGTATTTTATAGATGCTATAGGTGAATTAGGACCCTTATATTGGATTAGGATCCATGAACCATCCAAACCAGAAAAACACGTCACCCAGCCAATCCCAGAAGGACACATCAGCCCTAGACCATCAAAACACATCGGCCAGATCTGGGCAGATGGGGGTCAACACCCCTGTAGGGCGGTCAACACCTAAGTCGACTCCCCTATTGGGGGTCGACACCCTTGAGCGGGAGATTTCCCGCTCACCCAGATTAAACTGATTTTGATTTTTCAATTCATTTTTGATTTATAATTTAATTCTTATTAAATTCTGCTAATTCTTGAATTTTTCTAAGCTTCATAACTTCTTCATACTGTATCCGTTTTACGCAAACTCGGATTCTATCCCAAGCAGAATTCCTAGACGAACGCAATGGCGCAACTCATTTCCCTTAATTTTTCTTATAAAAATTAAGTATTCTTTAATTATCCCTTATGTCATGTTTTAAAATTACGGGGTGTTACACGTTTTTAAAACATTCTCGATATACAAGACAATTCGAAGCCATGTGTAATCAAGAAAATATCACAACCAAATCGAAGGGAGAAATCTGAGCAATTACAGATTTTTTTAAACCTCACATGCAGTATCGAAATACACAAGCCAATCAATTGAAAAAAAACAAATCAAAAGATACTCGCGTACTATTAGTGTTTTTGATCATCCCCAAAGCAAAGTCGAACGATCAGAGAGCAAGAAGGAATCCAAGCTATCAGAGAAGAAACTTCATCAAATTTTCAGGAATCGCGACTTGGGGAAAAAAGAAAAAGCTTAAGTTAACATGGTGGTTATTGAAGAACAAAGGGAACCGACATTTTTTCTTTTAAGTGGTAAAAGAAATAAAAGGGAGCCGACACTTTTTATTTTTATGCGACTTAGGGGGTTCTGTTTTTTTGTTTTAAGTTGTTTATTTTTTGTAAATCATTTTATAGTTTTCTATTTTCTCTTCAAACTAGGGTTTATAGTTAAGGAAAATATGACCTCAGGGATTTAGATCAGTACAGGCTTCTAAGCGTAGGATTAGAACAATAGCAAGGAGTCGCGAGTGTACAGGTTTCGTATGCAGGATATTGTATTAATACTTAGTAGAAACCTTGGGGAATGCAAAAGTAGGCAAAGGTTTGCCGAAGCTGGGTAGATTTTGTGTCGTTTATTTTCTGCATTTATTTATTCTGCTGTGATCTATGCTATGATATTCTTTATATTCCGCAAAACTACAATAAACCCTGTTTATCCCCCTCTAGGGTTAAATTGATTCTATAAGTGGTATTAGAGCAGGTATTTTTAACTCTAGAGTCATGGATCTCTCAAGCAATATCTTTCCTAGTTGTTAGTCTTGTAAGCGTCAGTCCAGTAATACTCCAACTATTTTCAATGGAACAAATTTTTTAAATTGGAAATCAAAAATTAAATTCTTTTTAAAATCTATTAATTCTTAATATTGGAATATTATTGAAAATGTGGGTGATATGCTAGATAAGAAGAGCAAAGTTATCAGTGCTCGTGTTATGCATATTATTTATTCTTATCTTAGTATTGATCAGTTTAACCATATCTCACATTATTTATCTGCACAGGATATTTGGAATACTCTCGACTCGATGTATGGTAGAAACGATAATAATAGCTCAAAACCTTCAAAGATCAACTCAAGTTCAGAAATATGCTTGAATGGATTTACAGATGAAGAAACGAATGATGATAACGATGGAGACTCAACAGACAATGAGATAGGAGATTTTTCAAATGAAGATTTGTTTCATATGTAATGGTTTAACAAAAGTTGTTGATAGTCTAAAATTGAAAAATAAATTCTGAAATATGAAAATTTTGAGTTGATCAGTAAAAATAATGTTTTGGAATTAAAACTTGAAAACGTCAAAAAATTAGAAAACTCTGATTGCAAAAATTGTTTCAATTTGAAACTGATTTATCTCATCGCAATAAAAATCTTCAAAAGTTAAAAAAAAATGAGTTTAAAAGAAAAAGTGGATGAACTAATTTATAAAAACAATTTTTTGCAAAAGGAGTTTGAAAATTTCAAGATTACTAAAAATTTCAAAGATGAATTTTCTAAGAAACAAAAGTTGTTGAAAACCGAATCAATTTTGCATGAACTTGAAAAAGAAATTGAGAAATTCAAAGAATTTGAAAAACTTGAGTTTGAAAAGCAAAATCTATTTGAATCTGAGATATCTGAGTCCAAGGCCAAAATTAAATTGTTTGAAAATGGAAATTTGGTTTTGAAACAAACTGATGCTGAAAAGAAGATCGCTATAAATCATTGTTCAAATTTAATGAAAGAAACTAGTGATCTCAAATTCAAAATTCAACGACACGAACCAATTTTGATTAAATTTTCAAATGGAGAAAAATTGTTGAATATGTTGTTAAAAACCCACTGTTGGAATTAAAAATGGTATTGGTTTTGGGTGAATTAATGAGTTTGAAAAGTGGAATTCAAATGATTTAAAAAATCCTTAAAAATAGCTTTTGAAAAGACCGAATTGGATATTTTTAATTTAATAATCTTAAAGGGTTTTTACATCAAAACCCGACGAGAACTCGTTTAGAAACAATCCAGTTAAACGTGTTTGGATCCCGAAAGATAATAAAATGAATTCGAGTAAGACTAAACGGATTTGGATTCCTAGGGGTACTTTAGTGGATGCTTATGGATTGTTATATAAACGGGCTTAAGTACTAAAACAACTAAATAAAGATTTGAGTGGTAAAATAGTTTTTGGTAGACCATTCGATCCTATCAACAACTAGGTACTGAAGATGGCTAAGGAGCAACTTCAAGAGAGATGAAGATCAAGTTGTTCCAAGTTCTTGTTGATCTTATTTTCTGAGTTTCTTAGCCATGATTGACAAGTTAGAGAATCTACATCATCAATGGTAAATCAGGTATGATTTCTAAACTCGTGTTTCTTTATATGTTTTTATTCTTCTTTTATTCTTCTTTTTATTCTTCCTTGTATTTTTCCTTTCTGGTAACCACATTTCGCTTTAACACTTTCACAATAATTTTTGACATGTCTTGAGCTTCTTAACTTCAAATTGCAAAATTCTTGATTTTTTGGAAATTAGATTCATTTATCTTAAACTTTCATGTTTATGATTTCCATATTTTGAACTTAAAAATGTGAATATTTGCAATTCTTTTGAAGTTTTTTTATTGAGTCCTGAATTTTTGCCAGTGCTATAGTATTTTGTACATATCTTGAACACTGTTTTTTGAAATTACGAAATTCTTGAAGTTCTTAAAAGCTAATGAAATTTCTCACAACTTTGTTTTTTTAATTTTCTTCTAATTCAGTCTTGGAAAGACTAAACAAAACTACTTATTACAGCACACTACTTGAAAATTGTTTCTGATAAGTTCTGATAATTTCATTGGCTTTTGGCCAGAGTTGACTATTTTGATTTGAAAATCATTTGACTTAAGTAGTTGATAAGTAGATCTCAAATCACGATCTTGAGTTGAATGTTTTTATGAAATCATTTGTGATTGTCGGTAGTTTGAATCTCATGGTTTATATTTTTTTTGTGGATTAGAATTATGAAAATAAGTTTCACCAAGTGGTTTCAAATAACTTGTTTTTGTTTTGGATCATGGATTTTCTCTTAGGTTTGCTATAAATATTGTAAAAAAAATCTCCTGTGAATCTTGCTTAGAAATTGATTTTTCTTGGACACCGATAAAGGAAATTGAATTGTTACATTTGTCTACTAGGGCTTGGATGCATTGTAATTCTGAGCATTAGGACCTACAAGTGATATCAGTTGTAGAAGTATTGAAAATTTTCACAGTCAACTGTTTAATTTCTGAAAATGATTTTTAACTTGCATTGTTCCTTCAGATCCCTCTTGAAATTGATATTTTCAAATTTAAAATGTTCTTTGGTTACTTTTTCAAAAGTTGAAATTATTGACCAAATTGAACCACCTTGGAACTCAGCAAAAATATTATTAGATTTATGAAATTGTGATGAGTTATGACTATAGTATACTTTATAACAAGAGGACATATTATCTAAATTTTCATAATGATTGGACAGATTTTATAATATATTTGAATTGGTATTTATTTCATGATCATCTTCTTTTTCCACCATCTTTATGTCATTTATTATGGTTTTATATAATGTGGAGAGTTAAATTAGTTTTTTACATCATTAAATAAAGTACTATTTCAAAATTTGTGATGGAAATGTGACTATGCTATTTTTCAAAATAAGAGAATTGAAAATTTTCAAAAAAATCTTGGTACGGTTGAACATATTTCATAATATGATTAATTTAGAGATTTATTTCATGACCATATCTATTTCTTCCATATTTCTATCATTCATTATGGTTTTATATTATGAGGGGATTTTTATATAATATATGTTTCTCTAGCCTCATTTTAAAAACCTAGATATGGTCATGCATGCTTAGAGAACGCTTATAATTTAAGTTGCAGCTGACCTCATTTAAAAGCCCTTATGGTTACGCGTGGTTAGTTTGCTCTTAAAAGTAAAAAAAGTAAAAAAAAAAGAAAGGAAATATATATATATATATATATAGGAAATCCAACTTGTTATGTAAAAACCGACCTATCGATCCATTTTCTGAAATACGAAATGTGTTGCTATTTTATGATATATTATGATTTTTTGGATGATAGTTTTGGGATTTGCGATATTTGATTTTTTATTATTTGAATTTATAATCATAGTCCAAATCCATCGCTATTTTGTGCTTAGTTTTGAAATTTATTTGAAAGTAATTGGAATTCACATGTTTTATAACTAACTCCATTTTATAAATCCATCGTAAATCCACCATTCTGAAATGTGAAATTTGTTTATAGTCTGAAAAATATTATTATTTTTGTTTGATTAATTGAGGTATACGATATACATTCTCTCTCTTGAATTTAATTTATATATCTAGTCTATATTCATCACTGTTTCGAGTTCGATTATTCTTTTGATGATAACAAAATGGGGAGAATGGTTAACATTTTGATTGATGAGTGAATAATTCAAGAATATTTTGAATATTGGAAATTAAATCTTTTTTAACTCACTCATATAAACATATTTAGGGGGAGCTCTGTTGTTAGGGGAGCTTACAAATAGGGGGAGTTCTATACTTCACATTCAAACACATTTATCATTTTCAAAATCTTATGTGTATGTTTGTCATCATCAAAAGGGGGAGATTGTTGAATATAACAATATGTTTTTTTATGATAACAAACATATATATTATCATATAAATGTGTTTGTAATTGTACTATTCTATATTTCATTACAAACAAAAATAAATATTTATTTTTGAATAAAATACTATTGCATAGAATTTAATATTCAAGTGGTCTTTTTATTCAAATAAATATTTTATTTCAGCATTTGGATTAGTACATATTTCTAACTCCACTATTGTACATTCCGCTATGATATAATTCATTCAAGTCACATTTACATTCATTCCTCACTACAACACTCAGTTCACTCAGATTTCACTCAGTTACATATTCAGTTTCATATACATACAGACACATACAAACTCATTCTCATACACTGACACACTTTGTCTTCAGATATTTCAAATCCCGTCTAATCACCTGCATACCTATCACAGAAAAACACACAATAAACTAGAAGAAAAATATATTCAAATTCTGGCAAATATAAATTTATTTTAAATTTTATTTGCCTCAAAATTTGGTGTGTTTCTCATCATACTTCTAGACTTGGTCTGATATATAAACATTTATTTGAGTTTAGACCGCTTGTGATATTCAAAATGGTTCACTGTAAATACCATAAGGTAAGCTGAATACTAATGTTCCTAGATCAGTCTCAACACAACTATAGCATTCTAATGATCAAGACCAGCCTCGATTCACATTAGTGGTCTGCTGATCTTGACAAGCCACGTCACATTATGTAGAGGTTTGCTGATTTAAATAGAAAAATATTTTTGCATATGTATACAGTGATTTTCAGGTGAACATGTATAATACCAATTCATGCACAACTTCAAGCTCAAGGTTGCCTAATCAACATGACATACATATACACACATAAATGTGTGTGTGTGTATATATATATATATATATATATATATATATATATATATATATGCATGGCAAAGTGGAGAACCAAACTAGCCAAAAATACAAACATACAAGTAAATACATGCAGCAGTAGCTACAAGCATGTGGACAAGAAGGTGCATGACAATGGGCACAAAGTCAAATGGCAGCAGGACAGTCTCAGGCAAGTCAAGATGACAAACCAAAGTCAACATGTACAAGAATCCAACATATTTCAGGTTCAAGATACGCATAGCCAAGTGATACAATTTAACACAATTGAAGTAGCATCTGCCTTAAAGACAAATGCAACATCAAGATGTTCAAATATGGTGCACTAGCTTATCAAGCAGTGGGGACAAGTATACAAGAATGCCATAGTGGATCGACATGCAATAATAGTTTCAAGTGCATACATAAGTGTACTATAGAATGCACAAGTATATGTGCCAAAACTATCTGGTCAAACATGAAACAAGGGTAACAAATTCATAATCAAGTAACATGGCATGCTCAAGCCAAAACTATATACAAATGTATTACACCAGTTCAAAAATGCCAATAAATCAAAGTATAAGATTAACCAAGACAAACAGTGCAAGCAACAAACAAATAAGGCAAAGCATGGACACATCAGACAACAGGCGTGGAGTATCAAAATGGTCAACTAGCAAATCAACCAATGAAATGAAATAGGGATGCTCAGGAATATGTACACAAGTGTATATAAGCAAGCAATGTTCAATATGACACACAAGCAAGAAGTAGTGACACAACATCAAACATGCATAACAGCAGCCAGGCAGATAGAAATGGCAAGCATAAACAAGTGTGCATATAGTCACAATATGATGCAAAAGCATGCAGCAGTAAAGATGTGTATCGTGGCTAACAAGACATATCTCAATGTGAACAAGGCCTACAAAGGTATAAACACAACAATACTCTGGAATACACAAAACAATATGCAAGTATTTATTTCTACCAGCAATGGTCAAAGTAAAAAAAGGAAGAAGACTATATTATGTTCATTGTATCATTGCAAAAGTACAACAGCATAATGACGCAAGCATATGCATCAGACTAGACAAGAACATGTTAAATGCACTAGCAGGTTGGCAACAATACTGGGTGTTCAAATGGGTATAAAAGAAAAGATTTTTCTTTTTAAATTGACTGGTTCAAAACTTGGAAAGATTTCAAGTTTGCATTCTTAGGATATGTAAAAACAACATGGGTTTATTCTCAAAATGCACAGTGATGTAAACTCGGCTCAATTCATCAATGGAAAGCATGCAGGAAAATATCAATGTGATTAAGGAATTATTTTTGGCAAAGGTTGAACTCACGTTTTTGAAACATTCCAAATATACAAGCCAATTCAAAGTCGTATGTAATCAAGAAAATATCACAACCAAATCAAAGTGGGAAATCAGAGTCATCAACGGTTTTTTAAACCCTATAAATAGATCACCATTTTAATCACAGGCAGTATCTAAATACACAAGCCAATCAATCGAGAAAACAAATCAAAAGATACTTACGTACTATCATTTTTTTCCGATCATCCCCAAAGCCAAGTCGAACGATTAGAGAACAAGAAGAAATCCAAGATATCAGAGAAGCAATTTCATCAAATTTTCAGGAATCGCGACATTGGGGAAAAAAGAAAAACCCTAAGTTTACAGGGTGGTCATTGAAGAACAAAGGGAGCAGACAATTTTTCTTTTATGCGGTAAAAGAAATAAAAGGGGACCGACATTTTTTATTTTTATTGTTAATTAGGACTTAGGGGTTTTTGTTTTAAGTTGTTTATTTTTTGTAAATTATTTTATAGTTTTCTAATTTCTCTTCAAACAAGGATTCTAGTTATAGGATTTATAGTTAAGAAAAATCTGATCTCGGGGTTTGAGATCAGTACAGGCTTTTGAGCGTAGGATTAGAACAATAGCAAGAAGTTGCGAGTGTACAGGTGTTGTATGTGGGATATTGTTTTAATATTTAGTAGAAACCTTGGGGACTATTGAAGTAGGAAGGGGTTTGCCAAAGCTAGGTAAATTCTGTGTCGTTTATTTTCTGCATTTATTTATTCTGCTATGATATCTTTTATATTTTGTAAAAATGCAATAAACCTTATTCACCCCCTCTAAGGTTTATTTAGATCCTACAATGATTTCAATAGATATGGTTATGTGTATCTTATGAAACACAAATCAGAATCCTATTAAAAGTTCAAAGAATTTAAAAATGAAGTTATAAACCAACTTGGAAATAATATATAGACTCTTCGAATAGATCGCGGAGGAAAACATTTAAGCGAAGAATTTAATGACTACCTGAAAATGTGTGGAATTATATCACAACTCACTCCACCTGGAATATCACAATGGAATGGTGTGTCCGAAAGGAGAAATCACACCCCTATTAGATATGGTACGATCAATGATGAGTCATTCAATCTTCCAATAAGCATTTGAAGTTATGCCCTTGAAAAAACTGCATTCGTACTTAATCTTGTTCCCACTAAAACAATTTTGAAATATGGACCGGGAAATGTCCCAGTGTGTCTTTCATGATGTTTTGGGGATGTAGGACGTTTGTTAAACGTCTTGCTTCTGACAAGCTAGGACCCAAATCTGATAAGTGTTATTTTGTGGAATACCCAAAAGAAACAAAAGGATATTATTTCTACAAACCTTCTAAGAATAAAGTATTTATTGCTCGAACTGGTATTTTTCTAGAAAGAGAACTAGTCTCTAAAAGTACCAATGGGAATAAAGTAGAATTCGAAGAAATTCTGGAACTACAAGGTATCAATAAACTTGTACTAGAAATTGAGCAAGAACCACAAACTGTTGTGGAAAGCCTTCTCAAATTACACAAGATTTTCGTAGATATGGTAGAATACGCCGTGAGCCTTATAGATATTTTAGATTTATTATGACTCAAACTGGAGATATAATTCTCATAGACCAAGATAAGCCCACTTCTTACCAAGAGGCTATGAATGGACTGGAATCCGAGAAATGGCTTGAAGCCATGAAATTTGAAATGGATTCCATGTACACCAACCAAGTATGGATGGTTGATATACCTAACGGAGTAAAACCAATTGGGTGTAAGTGGGTTTGCATGAAGAAAACTGACATGGATGGTAAAGTACAAACCAATAAAGGCCGATTGGTGGCAAAAGATTTCAAAGATGTTCAAGGAGTTGAATATGATGAAACTTCTCTCTAGTGGCAATAGTTAAATACATTTGGATTATATTAGCAATTGCAGCCTTTTACGATTACGAAATATGGCAAATGGATGTCAAAACTGCCTTCCTTAATGGGAACCTTATCGAGGATGTGTACATGACACAACCTAAGGGGTTTGATCCAAGAGATGCTAGAAAGGTATGTAAGATGCAACGATCCATTTATAGATTAAAGCAGGCATCTCGGAGTTGGTATCTTTGTTTTAATGAAATAGTCAAAGAGTTTGGATTCATTAAGAATGAAAATGAATCTTGTGTATACCAAAAGGTTATTGGGAGTAACATTATATTCCTAGTATTATATGTTGATGACACATTACTTATTGGAAATGATGTTAGTTCATTACAAGCGGTAAAGAGATAGTTGGGTGGAAAATTCGATGAAAGACTTGGATGAGGCAACCTATATCTTAGGTATCAAAATTTATAGAGATAAATCAAGAAAAATGATCAGCCTAAGTCAAAGTATATACATTGACGCAATGCTAAAAAGGTTTGGCATGCAAGAAGCAAAGAGTGGATACATACCCACGTCACATGGTATAACACTCTCTAAGACTCAATGTCCTAAATCACAAGATGATAAGGAACGAATGATAACTATCCCTTATGCTTTGGCAATTGGATCAATCATGTATGCAATGTTGTGTACTCGTCTGGATGTCTCATAGCTTTACATATGATAAGTATATTCCAATCTGATCCAGGTTAAAGTCATCGGAAAGCAGTCAAGAACATCCTTAAGTATCTTAAAAGGATTAAAGACTCAATCTTGATATATAGAGGTAAAGAGGAATGAATCGTAAAAGGCTACATAGATACTAGTTTCCACTGATAAAGATGACCCACAGTCAGGTTATGTGTTCTTTCTTAATGGTGGTGTTGTGAGGTGGAAAATTCCAAAGCAAGAAACAATCGCTAATTCAACACTGGAGGATGAATACAATGTTGCTTCTGAAGCTGCTAAGGAAGCTATTTGGATTTAGAATATCATCATTGAACTTAGTGTTGTTCCATCCATTGTTGATCCAATAGATTTTATTGTGACAACAATGGGGCCATTGCATATGTCAAGGAGCCTAGATCACATCGTCGATCCAAACGCAAACTTAGGCGATACCATCTCATCTGTGAAATTGTTGACATAAAAGATATACATATCTGCAAACTACCAATAGATAATAATGTTGCTGACCCATTGACTAAACCTTGTCACAACAGAAGAATGATAGTCTCACTAGTTTCATGGGTATAGGATACATGAGCGATTGGCTCTAATGCAAGTGGGAGACTGTTAGAGTTTGTGTCATAGAGGCAATCTATTGATGCGATTAATAACATTGTTAATGTTATGTTTTATTTTGAATAAAAGATTTTATTATGTTATATTTATTGTGAAATATAAATATTAACAAAATGTAAGTCCTTAGCATAATAATACAGAATTATATAGTTTTAACTAAACGACTTGAACATGAGGTTATATAATATAATAAGTATTGTAATTCTTAAAATTCCTTAGTCAAGTTTTATTGTAAATAGAACAACAATAAAACATTGAGACTAGTTGATTGATGATCATACCTCATTGATCATTAATATATGAGATATTAATGTCAGTACATAAATACATGGTAGAGAACAATGTATTGGGCAGACCCAACATGAGAAAAATTCATGGAGCATGATTAATAGTATCATAAGTGATTCTAATAGTGACAACGATGTAATGGTCCTCAAACCTAAAACATTATATAATTTATTTGAGGATAATTGTGTTTTGATATCATCAAAAGTTTCACTTAACATCTTGAATCATTATAAAAGTGATTATTGGATACATCTTGAATCGGTTAAGTAATATGAATGATCAAGATGGAATCCTACAATATAAGTAGAGATATCCATGGGCCTCTTGTTGAGTAAGATTATGAAATGCATAGTTGTGCTCAAATACTTATTTGTTCAATATAATCTGCTCATAGATCAAGATAAAATGATTAAATTATAAAGAGGATGATGTGTTCTATTCCTTGAGTTTAATCTTGGATATAATGGTTAAAAGGATTAAATTACGTTGGAACATTGGTCATAGAAAAGGTTGTATCGAATCGTTGATTTTAGTATAACTTGATAAGAACAATGTATTACTAGATATTCCTCACTGTTTATAATTTTAAATATAATTTGAATTTATTGCCAACGTTATAATAACCTATCATGTTACACACTAAGAACATTTAAAAGGGGAGAACTAATTTTTGAATGGTTAAAATATCAAATATTGATATTTTAAATTACTTAAGAATTAGTAAGCCACGCTTCTCGCTTACACTTGTTTTAAATGGTTGTGATTTCTCTCCCAAAATAGAGATAAGCGATGAAGAACTCAAAAATAAAGAAATAGAGAGAAAAATATGTTTTGTCCAGTACCAGATCCTTTCCATCTCAAATTCGTGAGACAAAGACGAGAATCATTCATGGATACCTTGGAGACTCTGTTCAGTAGGACAACATTCTTCGTTTGATTCAATCCGGTGCTATTCGATTCGGTGATTTTGCAATGTCAAATTGGTACACCTTTCACATCATTTATTATTTTCGCATGGATCTTGTTACTTCGGGAGTTCTGTTCCATGGGCGTCTTCTGTTTTGTACATCCAACTCATCCTCTTCCATGTCGTCGACATCGATGGCCTGGTTTTGGTAAGGTTGGTGAGGATAAGTGGTCGTACATTCTATCTGATCCAAAGGAACTTAGGCCTGTTGGGTTGCTAGGAGTGTGGGCCCCAAGTTCTGAGCAACGGCAGTTGGGTTCTATCTAGGAGGGGGTCGGTTACCTAGCCCTGGTTCATCATTGATAAACAAACGGGAGTGATCGTGGTAATGCATTCCCCTGCTGTAAGTGACATTTGTCCTATCTCCGTTTCCATTTCCTTTTCCATGGCCGGGGCCATGACCGTTAGCGTGGGCATTTGAACAGACAACGACATTGTTGTTAAGGTTGTACTTTCTTCGCTGATGCGGGCCCCAAGATTCGGAGGAGGAGGTTTGAAAGATGGTACGTCTTACTCGGCGGTTGTTCTGAGCTAGCTGAAATTGAGAGACGATGCGTTGACTCTCCTGAAGTTGGCGCATCAAGTCAGTGTTGTTTTTCAATGCTTGGTAGAGTTCAAGAGCCATATTTTCATACTTCTTATTCAGCGCGTATATCTACGCTTGAGTAGCTAGGGCTTTGGGGTCCGCAGGAGGAAGGATGTCCATTTCGATTGGGGTATTAGCCAATTGAGGTGGCTGAGATGCTTCAACCTCGGCTGCAGCAGAGGAGCGGATTAGTGTGTTCTTTGGTCGCTTAGCCATCGTACACAGACTTGTCGATAGGTTAAAGGAGGAACCTAAAGCACGTTAGAGTCGAGATGGAGATGTGCGACAAAGAAACGAGTCTACATTCTTAGTGAAAGAACCAGAATGTTGATGCCAAAAAATTTCGTCTACACCCAAGATTCTTAATTGATTAAGAATATAGTTTTGCGTAAGGAAAATAAGTACAGAAGGGCAGAGAAACATTAAGTGACACTAGAGATTTATAGTGGTTCGGTACCGTGAGGGGCTACGTCCACTTTGGAAGAGGTGCTAATATTTTATTGACAACAATGATTTATGGATTATAGCCCCCTCCTAGGCATCTAATTACAAGCATTCCCATGTAATTCAAAGTCATAGTCATCATATTCGATTGTTGGGAAAAAGTCAATTTTTTCCTTCTTCTTCCTCAAAGCAAAGATGCCATTAAAGAGGTCTCTCATAGCTCTAGAGAGATGTCAAATCAGCTAATTCCCAACCCTTGTAATAAATGAGCTTGGGGGTATTTATAGTGGAGTGGTTAGGTGGGAGTAGGTAGGATTTGGGGACCACACAGCAAAAAATCGCATCACGGGCTTGCACGCACCAGGAAACCGCGTCACAAATGGTTGACGGAAGGATAATTGCATCCCTTTCGTGGGACGCTCTCTATACCCCGGGGGCGCCGCATCCTCGGGATGCGATGACGTCGCATCGAGTTGTGCGCTATAGCTTTAGGTAATCGGGATGCGATGATGTCACGGTCAAGGGTAATGGGTATTAACATTTAGAGAAGAAGGCTTAATTGGCTAATTAGCTTTAGGTAATTAAATAATTAGTTAATTACATTATTTATTTAAATCCGCAAACTTATAACACTTGTAACTTCTGTGTATGAGGTTGGATTTGGACGTAGTTTCTTTTATGGACTTGTATTGATGAGCTCTACATGTTAGAGCCGGTTTGGCTAAGGTAGGTGATATTTTCTCTCACCAGATTGTAGTTGTTCATATAGTATAGTTTTATCGTTTAACTGATTTATAATTATAAAACGTAATATTTAGGATAATCGAACCTAGTAAATAATAAATAATAAATAAAAATATTAGAATGTGATTAGTAGTTTTACCCATTATTATTACATTTTACCTAGTTGTGCGCTATAGGGTGCACACTATTTACCTCTTCATGCGCTATTGCGAACTGTTTTGGCCATATTTGTAGAAATTTATTTTTTGGAAAAATATTTCACTTTGATGGCTATAGATAGATTCTATTTAAATTACTATTGCTATTATGGATGCTCATATGTTAGTTTAGGGATTTGGATGACTATTGGTTGCATGGTTGAATTATTTGCTTAGTTTAGATTAAAACGCCATTAGTAGGCAATCTAGTGTTAGGAAAACCTCATTCGTAAGAATTTGGTGCTTATAAATAGAATACACAAGCAGGTGTGTACTGATTGGGTGCACAAGGATGGTAGACTCGAATAAGTGAGATAAATTCATGTTGGAGCTTCACAGCGTTCTGACGGATTCGACGATAGTGCAGCATTGAAGCTCAGCAATGGATTTGAAGATAGAGTGACACTGGAGCTTGATGGCCGACCTGAAGGTGGTGGATGAACCTGGCGGCGAGATAGGTTTCGCAATGAATGCTGGATGTTTTCCTTGGATGCATATTTAACCAATTTTGGTTGCATAGGTGATCCGAGTAGCCGTTATCGATTACTATGAAGTGGTTTATATCGATTACTACTGTTATTGGCCACTCTAGCCAATTTGACATGGAAGGTAGTGTGATTTCGAGGATCAGGATGTGAGGATTTTTTTGATAGCGGTTTCGAAATGATGGCTCTTGTTTAGTATCTTTGGCTTAAGGCATGGATGTGGTGCTTTTAGACGGTGGTTCCTCATTCGATGTCGACGATTCCAGGATGGGGAGAAAGGTTGCTACGATAAATGGTCTTACTCGAGATGTAGAACAAGACGACATAAGTCTTGTTGAGGTGACTTTTGGAGAGAGAGATAAAGAGAGATAAGAGACATGATGATATCCTATGACATATGATGACTGTCGAGGATAGTTCCCATATTTTGGCAATTTCGGATGGGAGTCTTATAGACAGTCTAATGATGGATTCTGTGGTGGAGAACGTGTGCAAAGGGATTATTGATAACACATGGTTTTAGTGGCTGCTCGTAAAGAGAGGGTAGTGGGTGTTATGTCCATTTGGACCAGATAACTAGTTTTCGAAGATGGTAGATTTATGGCATTCACCTGGACCAGATGGGTCTATACCTTAGGGTGTACAGGTGCGTACATCTATGTCCTAGAAGACTGAGTAAAATGTATTTGAGTACCATGGAAATTGAGCATTACCGTAAATTTAATGCACTGAGTGAGTGAATGTGAGGATGGATGATGGATGCTATGTTTGATTCATCATTTATCAGCTTAGAGGCATCATGTGGTATGGATATCAATGATTTGGATATCTAGAGATCCTTAGTATTCTGATGTAGAATACACCCATATTATTATCATGGAGTAGTATATATATTTTTGTTATATGTGTTGACTCTGTGGATGCAGGGGCTAGACAAGTATGATTTCTCATACCCTCTGTGCCATATATACTATTACACCTTTTCAGTACTTTGAGATTTGTTTATCGCTCACACCAAACTTTTGTCCAACCCAAGGTTATATTTTCCTCTTATTACCTTGGGTGCTCATCGATGATGCTGATGAGTAGCCAGGTGGTAGAAACAGATATCATTCGTAGCTACGCAGGTGAACTAGCCAGAGGCTATGTTTTATATACTTATACTTGTATCCTTATTGTTTATTCCACTGTGTAGCACTATGGAACCTCGACAATATCATGTATTCTTGTTTTAGATAGTTTATCAGTTTGGGTTATTTATGTCATGTATAAACTCTATTACTGTTCTATATAACTATATCGTCCTGTATACTCTGATTTTCTGGTTTACATAATTGTTGCTGTCCAATGTATTTTATGTATGTGATTTGATTATTATATGTTATCTGATGCGTTGTGAGATATACGATAGGTTCTATGATTCTGTTTATATCATGTTCTCTCCTTTCTCTTCTAATTCTATTTTCTTCTTTTCTTTATCCTTTCTCTTATTTTCTACTATTTCTTTCACTGACAGTTACTTTACATCAATCGGGTGCTTGTGCATTGTGAATTATTATTTTTGAGTACCGGTGGTGTATGGCGTGTAATTTCAAGAAGAATCCTTTGCCTCTTCATCCTGGCTCCGAAAGAAAATATTGGTGAAGCAATCCTAACCTTGCCGAAGGCCCATTGGTTTCAGCTCCCTTTCACCCGAGTTCTACCTTTCGATTTTCACTTGGTTATATTTGTTATTTCAGATCTATCATAAAGCCGAAAGTTGTTTTGTATTTGTTATCTACAAAAGAAGAATTCTGGGTTTCTATCAATTTATCATCTAAATTTGAGTCAAAAGTGACTTCGTTCATATTTTCTTTTTATGGAAGAAGGGATCCGAAAGTGAGTTCGCCTATACTAACTACTTCTAGAGAGAAGTTTCTAAACTTTTACTATTCCGATACATAAATATGGGTTTTAGTGCATTATGCTTATTCGTTTAATGGTAAGAAGGTAAATCACACATAAAACATACTCAAGTAAACAGGCCAAAAGGCAAAGAAAAACTTCCATTAACTTTCAATCAAATATTCTATTTAGTTACAAATAAATAAATATTTGCATATAAAAAGGTCATAAGAAAGTGAAGGAAATTCACAAATTATTAAGTCCTTATGTCAAGTTCTCTGACAATGCAGGTCCTGGAAGATGTTTCAAAACAATTTGAAGCATATTCTTAAGCTTCTTTTTCCTTGGCACCGTCCACGTCGTCGATTGAGTCAATTCGAGTTTTAATGGCTTGATTGTATGCTCTGTTAGTTCCTATGGGAAGCTTGGTTGCTCTTTCATACTCGACATTGCATTTCTTTAGATTATATATCACCTTCTTCAAAAGTCTAACTTGATTAACATATTCACAGATATAACGATTTGCGTGATCTTTCTATTTGTGCTCAAACTATTTCCATACTTCATATTTCACTTTTTTACCCAGCCTTTTACAAGCTCTTCATCGAAGCCCTTCGGAGGATTCATCGAATGAGAAAAATGTTCATTGACTTCTTTCTTAGGTCATGTCGCTCCGATAGGACCAGGTGGAATCTGGGAAGAAGAAATTGGAAAGTGAGGAAGCCATCATTCAAAATGAATTCCAAAGATTTGCAGGAAGCTTGGAAGTCCTTTAGTTGGAATACTCGATCACAAACTTACTTTTGAAGCATGTCCATGTCTTTGTCAAATTCTTCCAAAGGATTGACCTTTACACTACAAGAAAAATCAATTTTGGTGGCACACAAAAGACACCACCGAAACTTATGCTGGTGTTTTGATAAATGCCGCTAGAAAACATGCAATTAAAAATCCGTGATTTTTAGTTGCGGTTAATTCAACGTCACTATAAATATACATGTACACATTCAAAGAACCACAAAATACATAAACAAAAGCACTAACATAAACACAACTATGTCATAACCGAACAGTAGTGTCAAGACATAGCGTTAGCAATACATTTACGTAACCGATTTAGCATAAACAATGTCATAATAGTACTATAGCTAAAGTACCATAAACAACTAATAACGACTACACACTTCTCAATTTCAATGAATATCCTAGGGGGATGGTGACACTATTTAATTTGTCGATTATAGGAAATTGGCAAGCATGGATGCAGAGTTACAAGGCGTTGACAGGGACACCTTGGACATTTGGATATTTCATAAGCCTTTACCTCAGAACTATTTTGCTGCTGCTTAATGTTGTTGTTGCTTTTGTGTTGGAAGCTTTCTTTGCTGAAAATAAATTGGAAATGCCAAGTGAATCTGAAGGAAATAAAGACTTATCCAGACCATTGATTGGCGACCTCGTGTCGGCGTGAAATCAAGAAGCCGGACAGTTGATATTCTTCTTCATCATATTTTAAGCAGCGAACTTGGCAAAATGATATTAGAGTACTGTCGAATGCATACGAGTTATTCAGGCTTCCTAGTTCCTATTAATATATTAAATTGAAATAGCATAAGAGTTGAATTTTTTTAGTGTAGCATGTAAAATTATTACAAGCAGCTACATGGATTGGTGGTGGTAACTAATTGTCAAAATCATACCCTAAGTAAGAACGAAGTACCTAATGGTAAGTAAACTCATGGTGGCTGTTAATTAAAATGCTATTCTCAACGTTTCCTTCATTGTCAGACTATTTTATTTGTATTCCTTCAATGTTTCCTTCATTCATTTTTTCCAAAGCTCCTACCCTTCATTTCTTGCCTAAGCATATGATTTTTTTCAAAATCACTAATACAACCGAACAACTATGCTTAGTAGCCAAACCACCAACTTGCTCTAGCACAAAATTTCCATGTACATCATCATTAGAGACAATGTTGTTATGTAACGACAGTCAGAACAAAGCCCTCCTTCCTTGCACGCATATGAGCTGGCACACAACTCCCATATAACAAAAGGAATCCCTGATATTACGTGCCTACCAGCTCATATTTATACACAATTCCTTCAATATATTCCGTGATGTGGGACTATTAATTCTAACCCGTCATTCCTCCTTAACAACATGCGAGGCAATCCTAACAGTCTTCCCCTCGACTCGCATCCTACGAGTATCTTTTGAGAGCACTGCCTTGCCTGCATGGCCCAGTTCGAATCTTCGGCTCTGATACCACTGTTATGTAACGACGGTCGGAACAAAGCCCCCTACCTTGTACGCATATGAGCTGGCACACATGTCCCATATAACAAAAGGAATCCCTGATGTTACGTGCCTACCAGCTCATATTTATACACAATTCCTTCAATATATTCCGTAATGTGGGACTATTAATTCTAACCCGTCATTCCTTCTTAACAACATGCGAGGCAATCCTAACAAATGTCATTGGAATTATCAAAACTACTATGTAATCTCATCAATTTAATTGTAACAGGAAATCCATGAAATTGAAATGCATTTAGAAAGTGGTTGACTGGATGCTTTGAAATTGGTTTACAGATGATACCACTTTCTCTTGCAGTACAAATACTACACTACAGCACAATCACGTACACAATGTTTATTGTCGTCGACAAAGAATCATAGTAGATGGAAGTATAAGTCATTGTTTTATGTCCACAACAATTCAAAACATACATTTAAAACAAGAATTTGTTACAAAACATACTTCTGGGCCTAGGCCCATGATGCAACCTTTCCAGATGCAATAGCCCAAGACAGGCTCATACATCATAACAATATTCGTCCAGCCAGATACACAATCTGAAAATAACAAAATACTTGTTAAATGGTGAAATGCAAAAGCAGAGAGTACTATCGTTTCCATTTCCAGACTGTTTCTTATATACACATGTCTACATGCATGCTATTATAGTATTTTTTTATCAAATAAAATCACCTGTATCCAAAATTATCTGTCCCCTCTATATCCAACCAATTATCATCTCCTGAATTTCACCTTTTTGCAATTAAACCCTCTTTTTTTCTTTAATTAGTTGTAAAAAGATGAAAATCTGGGATTTTGATTGGTTGGGTACATGGAACAGAGAATTTTAGATACAGAGGATTAACTCTTCTTTTTAATGCATTTGCAATTGAGAGGTTAAGAAACAATTAGTACAATTATTAGACTTGCCTGACCCGTATTTTTCTGGGTTCCCCCTGTCAAAGGTATATGGAATGATGCAAGGGAGGAAAACATGCAGATGTTAAAGTGTGCCACAGTAAAGAAGAGTGAAGGGAAATATACAAGGGAGTGTAATTTCTTTAAACTAAATTAGAAAAACAGCTTGCAGATATTGTTCATAGAAAGCAATATTGAAGTTTGGAGACGAAATAATGACGTGGAAACTGAAAAAGAGGAAAGAACTAATAAGAGGATAATAAACAAATATGTATGATTTCAATTGGGCATCCAGACTTTGTTTCCATCACAACTACTGAAGTAGTATTTTATGTGAAGCGAAGAAATCACCAGTCAAAATGTGCGGTTAGTATAAAATTGTGGAATTCACGGGGTAAAATCAAAGAAACTACATGGTAAAATTATTCACTTGTTTGTTCTTAGGAAAAATCAAAGAAACTAAAAAAAATAAGGCTCAAAAGGATGTTGATGTTGATGCGTATATTGCAAATGCTGAAAAACAATCAAAGAAGAAAAGTCATCCAAATCTAATGCAGTAATGTAAGTGATAGGAAAATACCTAGCACAAGACAAAGACTAAAGAGGCATAAAAACGGATCTAATGCAGTAATTTAAGTGATAGAAAAATTAGAGAACCTTCCCTTTGGCTTATTCGAGGCAAGAATTTCTGATAATGGTTGCTTCCTAATACCACATTACCTCTCTATTTTAATCTCTTACTCAACCATTATTTGCCGACCAATCATGTATTAAGCTAATCTAAATACCCTAATCTCTCGTAGTCGCTATCTTCTTCGCATCTTTTGCAGAAAAATTCAAATTAGTACAGTAATCTCTCGATCGTTTGGTGATCTGAAAACCCTAATCTCTCACTTTCTCTTCTAGTTTGCTTAATTCAAACCTTATTCACGACTTTTGTATATTGCGATGATCCAGGGTTTAGCTCGTTAATCGATTTTACAAATGAGGACGAACGAATATCAAACAAAATAGAAATAAGGTAAAACAGTGTGGTAACCCATATTTTTTAAGTGTGTGGTATTAAGAAGAGTTTAATACTAGTTCTTGTGGTATTTGTTAGTCGCGATATTAGGAAGAACATATTGGGGTACCCATAGCACCACACATAAGATATAATGAAGACTGTAGTGCATTTTAAATTGATGACCGAACTTGAACATGTAAAAACATCATTTTGTACAAGTTAGACTTCCTCCAAAATCCAAATGCTGACTCCGTATATTAAAAAAAAGTGATAGGAAAATACCTAGCACAAACACAACAGCCATCATACCACCATGCTTGGATTTACAAGCTCCGCCTCTCCAATCAATGGAGACTTCTGCTGGCATAGCTGCCGGAGAAGAGTTATCTCCCTTCAGTTTTTGTCTTGTCTGATTATCCATTAATGATTTAGGAAAAGAATCTGAATCTACTACTTACAATCATTAATTCTATGTCTATATAAAAATGAAGCCGATAAAACAATCAAAGCAGAACCCTTGCTTTGAATTATACAAATGATTAAGGCTAAATTTGTGGATAGACACAATCAAAATGGGGCTCCCCTACTGTGATTTTCACTGTAGGACAGAGTCTCATTGCAGTAACCATAGTTATCATAACCGAACTGTAGGTAAAACCGCAATGCTCAAAGGTCGAAGGTTTTTATGGTCGGACTGGTTGAACCGTCGGAACCGTGCATGTTTAATTATAAACGAGTAACTGGACTAGATATAAAATTAGCATAAAATATGGGGATAAAATAAGATGACACATGTAAGCTGAAAGAAAACAAGGGTCTAAATGCAAAAGGCTGCCAAACGAATTGAAATAAAGTACGGATTTATCACGCTGCTTGCCTACTTTTCATCTTCTTCCTCAAAATGTGTCTTCCTCCTTCAAATAAACCCATAAAAAAAACCTCCATCAGAATCTACAGAAACACGAAGCTAAATCTGGAAATATCTTTCAAAATCGCGGTTATGTGAGGGTTCGATCTTATTTCTTGGGATCCAACCACGGTCCGATGTAATTTAGGGTTGGAATCGCCTCTAGACCGTCATGGCAAAAGGTCGGTGGTTTTGAGGATTCGACCGATGGTCTGGTCCAGTCTTGATAAAAATGGCAATAACAATTGTACAACTTCACTGTGGAATATCAAACAATTCTAATAAATATATAAAAAATGCCTATTCTCGTTGAGGAAAAACACGTAGGAATGGTCTGTTGCAACCATAGTTTCAAAGTCTGAACCGTGTTGGTGAAAGGTCAATGGTTCTAGTGGTTGAATCGGTTAGACCATGAGAACCATATTGATTGATTATTTTCAATTCAAATGTAAAATGATTTCAATTAAGGTAAAAAATTAAGTATTTATAGTAAATACAATTTACTTTAAAGCAAGTAGTTTTGAGCAATTCAGGAAAAATATTAGTGGAATTAATTTTATATTAATTCGCTTGTTCAAAATTATAAAAAAAATTGTGAATATGAAAGCGGTTCAATTCAACGATGATTCGTAAAATTTACAATAATAATGCATATTGACTGTTAGTTAAATTGATTATGTGAAAAAATAAAAAGTGAAACGATAGTTTTTTTTCTCAAATTTGAAGAACCGCGAGGTTCAACGATGTTGGTCTAGAGGTTTTACAGTATTTTGAGGTTAGACTGCGGGTTCATTCACGCGCAAGGTTATTTCATTTTCAAAACCGTAGAGCTTTAAGGTTGGAGGTTAACCATGGTCGAAGCGAGATTGGGTTGGGTCTTTAAAACACTGGTTGCAACATCCAAACACACAAAATTCGAGTTATATGGAAGAATTTTACAACTTCTATTTTATGACCGATTAGACCCATGGATTTTTACATGATCACGAATTAGCACAAACCATATCAATGTAACAAGAGATACTGGACTTTCATTTGAAACCACTTCTTGTATCCAGGGATATAATTGTACAACTATCATGTTTCTTTAGAGAAACCACTTGACAAATTCATAGTATCCATGATAAACATAACTCTAGAAACAAATAAAAGGTTAGCTAGGAATATTTTATGTACCTTTTTAGCATCACTTCCAACAGAGAGAGTAGAAACCTCAAATCCCTACAATAAGAAATCTAGATAATTTTAACTTCACATTAGAAGGTGTCAAGCAGAAACAAAGGCTTTTTTCTTCTTTGCGTTTTCACCTAAAACTTATAAAGGTTATAACTCACGGTAAAACGTTACGAAGATGCGTATTTTGTTGCCAGCATCTAGCATGGTGTTCCTTCAACAGTTATACACTGAACGACTTAATCGCTATCATTATTCTCCTTAAGAGTTACCGATGTATTATAACAACAAGCACAGAACTGTGTTTTGGCAATTTTGGAAGACCCAAAATGGAAATCAACAAGAATGTCTGATGTTTAAAATAAGCACAAGATTAAGATAACAATGAAACCTGAAATGCAGAATCTTGGGTTTTTGGAGGAGGCTCAATGATTTGCTCAGCCTCGATACCTTTTGAAGCAGCAAATACTTTAAACAGGCTAAACGAAGTGCAAGAAGGGAAGTGTTTAGAATTGAGGGGAGAGAATGAGAGTGAAGAGTTGGTTTTATTAGGAGAAGAGCTAGTAAAGGAGAGGAGAGATAAATTTGGTAAAAAGGAAGCCAAAATTGTTGCCATGGCGACCTAGCAAGAGAGAAAATTTACAAAAGAGAAAAGGAGCTTGGGAACTTGAATTGTTTATGATAGAGGAGAAGTAAAGCATTGAAAACGAAAAAGAGTGGCAACTTAAAATTTCAGCGAAATTTTTCTAGAACATTGACGGGAATCAATCTGTAGCATTTCTTTATTTATTTTAATTTTTTAAGATGATTAGTAGTTACATATAACCTTAAAAGCTACCAAAAAATGCAACTAATAGCAAATTTTCTTGTATTGTTACCAGGTTCTTCGCTGCAATCAATTCCTTTTCCTGTTGAACAAGCTTCCCTTCCATATCTCTCCTCTGCTCCTGGAGAGTTTGCCTGATAACCCTTTACTCTTGAAAAATTTTAAACCACTCTAAAGCGAGAGTGATGTCCCAAATTTCAGAGGAACAGAGTCTTAAGAGGACTTTCCCTTTTTAAGTATTAGTTATGATTTGGGCAGAAGGAACCTACGGCGGATTGGACGGGAAGTCCGATCAAAGAAAAATTATACAATGTTATTTACAAAAAGGATTATTAATACATAGTTTATTGACAAAAAGTTGACATCAAGAATGCAAGTATATCAAAAAGAATGTAACACATAGTTTATTGACATAAAATTGACATTAAGAATGCAAGCTTATCAAAAAGAAATTTTTTTCATATTAACTCCATTTGGATATTTACATGATCTCAGGGGGATTTATACAAAATTGATTTTTTTTAACATTTCTAAAATAAATTTGTCCCTATAGTATAAGAACCACTCAGGCAAAAGGTCAAGGGATAACGAGAAAACTTTAGGAAGGCACTATGTT
The DNA here is from genome assembly GCA_030737875.1 of Allium sativum. Lineage (NCBI taxonomy): Eukaryota > Viridiplantae > Streptophyta > Magnoliopsida > Asparagales > Amaryllidaceae > Allium > Allium sativum. The sequence continues at coordinate 955,750,166 of CM060924.1, read as the reverse complement.
TCCCTCGAATGTGGGGTCCAAATTCTCTTGGATACCTCTGGTGGAAGTGCTAAGCATACCTCCACCAAGATCACCGAAGAACGAATAGTCATCCTTCTTAAATTAGCAACAATCTTCCTAGAGAAAACCAACTAAGAAGTCTCTTTCTTCAACTAAGATCTAGAAGAGCGCCATCAATTCTTTGTTCTCTTTGCTAAGACTCTTGTTACGAAGGCGAGCCTTCTTTATAAAGGTTCGGCTTTATCACTTTTGAAGGACATTGGCGCTGAGGCACCCTTATCAAGCTTGAAATATCTAACTGATAAGTCATTGTAGTTCCATATTTGTTTATCTAACTCCCTCCGTAAGGAATTTATTTTTGCTTGCATTTTACTAAATTTATCCTTATAGGGTATGGAATGCTTCGATGAATCTAAAGTTATAAGATATTTGTGTGACTTAGTTGCTAACACATAAATGAAGAATCAAGGAAAATAGTATTGTACCTAAAGAATAGGTGGCCAAAAGGGTGCTACTGAGCTAGCTACAAAAATATTACCAAACTCAGTAATCATTGGAAGCTCGACAAGGTCGACATGCCTTGTAGAATCGAAGGCTTCAGTGTCAGAAATGCCTTTCTCTGCATTAGAAGCATCACTTTTATCGGGATATTGGCTATCTTGTTCACGACCATTGTCCAAGAATGCTACAAAACCCTCAGCACTAGTCGTATCATTAAAACTGTTGGGGTCTCCCCCTTTGGGCTTTCATCATTATCATCATCACTATTGGAGGAACTCTCTGTATCATCGTTTGAAGCTTCGTGATCCTTGCCAGAAGCATCTTCATCAGTGTTTGACACTTCAAAAGAAAGAAGACTCTTAGCATCCGTAATATATTTTTAAGAGATTTCAACCTACTTCTTAAGGTTATCTACTTTCCTCTGAAAATCTTTCGCTATGTCCGAAGGTAGGCTGTGGAAGCTCAGATCAGAGTACTTATCTTCTTTTCAAAATAACCAGCTACAAGGGCATCCGTAACGGTGTTCGTCAAAATTTCATTAAACGAGCAAGCCAAGAAGTCATCAACCTTCAGCATCCATGAAAGTAGCAAGAACTTTAGAAAGGACCCATTTTTCCTTTCACAAACCCTCATTAAGACCAAAAGAAAGAGATGCATATTTCGTACCCAGATCCTCTAACTCCTTCTTGGGCCTAACTAATGCAATACTTTGCTCGAAATTTTAACTCAAAAGAGATTGCATCGAATTTTCCTTCTCCGACAGGGAAGCTTTTATAACATCAAGTTCCTTCAAGGCTTCAACCTTTGAGAAAGATAGTTCATAATTTTGAGATTTAAAGCTCAATTTTCTTATTTAAGAGCAAGCTGATCAGCAATGTATTTCTAGGAGGAAAAACCATTGTCTAGCAAGATGCAAAACTATAAGGGAGAATGTAAGGAAGAAAAAACACGAATATAGACAAAAGTTAACAGATTACCGAAAGTGGATGAACAATAACAATTTTTTGTTCTAAATAAGTTTTAGGAGGAATAAAAGGGCAAGAAAATGAGGGGGAGTCAATTATCGCCTTAACCAAGTCGGAAAAAGAATTTTCTTGAGGAAGACTTGACAAGGAACCAACGACGCTAGTGACAGTACGGAAGAAGGAGAAGACCCCAGTGTGGTGAATATATTCCCTAAGAGAATAAAAGAAGTACAAGGTTAAGAAGGCGGCAAGAGAGTTGACCCATCAGAATGAACTTCGACCAGAACTTCAATACCATAAGTTTGAGGTGGGTAGGTAGCCAAAATGGAAATTATTGATGTCTTACCCTCACCGCTTAAAGTTTCCACCTAAATTAAATCAGTGAGTTTAGCTTTTCTGGAATGGCCTTCTGCTTAAGATTAAGAAATCCCCTTTCGTACTACCACTTTGACATTATAAATTTCTTTTCAATTCCATTCTTCTGCAAGGAGGAGCAGGGGTGACACTAGTAAGATGCGCAACACCCATGGTGTCGGAGGAAGTAAATACAAAAAGAAAAAATCAATTAAATAATTAGATACTAAGGTTTCCTAATTTCCAAAAGAAAATTTAGAGCTTACCTGAAGAGTTAAGACAAATGGATAACATAAAAGAAAAACTATGCGGGTAGCCCCTCACTATATAGCATATGACTGATGATCAGTAGTGCATTATTGGTGAGCATCCAAGATCTTTTGACCAGTTGGAAGAATGGAATGTTTTGCAAGAAGGCCGAAGATCAAAAGAGAAGACTACTTCCATAATGATGAAGAAACTTTTGCCATCTAGTTCATAATGAATTTGGTTTTGATGCATGGGGACTTTGGCACTGCACCTAAGATTAAAATTATAACATTATTAAATAAAGAAAGGCTTCATGCAATGTAGTAACGAAAGGTTCCAAAATAATCACCGGTTTGGGAGAAAGTTCTAGAGATACTGGGAGGACATCTAACAAAGAAGAATTCATGCTTCCATTCCCTAGATTTGTTGATGCTTCCTCTAACCAGCTTCGATAAAAGGTTTGCCTTGTAGATTTGAGAGTTCACATGATTTAGCTTCGCCAAACTGACTAATTGTTCAAGAGTGGTGGCGTCAAGAGAGAAGTCCATGGACTCATGCAAGAAAACCTCCAATCCAAGCATACACGTATAAGCATTCAAGGTAAGCTGAATCAAAGCAATTTTTAGATGATGGTGGAAATCATGGATAAAAAGAGGGAAGGGAATGACACCTCCATGAAAATGTGGATAGTGGTGAAGGCAAAGAACCCTTTCGGGGGGGAGGGGGGGTTATTGATAGTACCCTCGGCCTTGGAGGAGTAACGTCAACCGTGGAAATATCAAAGTCCTTTAATATGGCATTGACTTCGTATTGAGATGAAATGAAGAAATGCTTCTCGATAGCAGCACTCTTTGGAGGAGCCTCCTCTAGAACTAATTGGGAAGACTTGCTTCAACCAACGAGAGGAGCTTTAGAGGTGGTTTTTTAACCGATTTCTTTTTGTCTGACATAACGCTGTTAGGTGATATTGTTTGAGTTATAATAATATGGGATAATAGAGGAATGTCGTTATGTTAAACACAAAAAGAAAGCCTTTCACCCTTACTAAAACTCTTCGAACATCACTAATGAAATGCATAAAAAATGGAGGCCTTTGGTAAGGGGTAAAAGGGTCTTATCACCGAATTCGATTAGACAATTTTTTATTATTATAGTCTATTCTTCTATATCAAATATTTCGGGTCCAAACCCGAATCCATGAAACTAAACCTAACAAATAATATCTGATTGAAATCTTTGAAATTCAAACTTTAATTCTAGAAAATTCGCTCCATAAACAGAATCTATCAACATATTAAAGAAAAAAACTATACTGAAGTTCGATATTAATCATGACTCCAATATGAAATACGAATACTCGTGGTATTCGTAACTAGATTTCAAGCTGATTATTGAACAATTGAATTAAGATTAGAAATCAAAGACTCGAAGTTTTGAGGAAAATATCGAGTTTATAATCTATTTTAATACATCCTGAAATCGAAATGAGATATTTACCTTAATCTTTGATCATGATGACTTAAAATGATTTGAAAGATTTTAGTAAACTTTGATACTCGTACGAAAATTCTTCAAATGCAGGAAATGAAAATGAAGAAAGAGCTATATCTATTTATAAAGAAAAATTGTTAGTCATACAACCATCAGATCAGATCTGAACGGGTGGATTAAAGTTCTAAAAGATAGGAAAGTTGAATCATTACTTAAGAAATATACCAGTTGGACTTGCCGACTTAAAAAGTCAAGAACACGCATTCACTAGCGGGGAGGTGGGGGGAGGCAATTGTTAGCACTAAAATAACTAAGAGAAAACCAAAAGCCAGAATAAGGGTGAAGGGGTGCTGAACCAATAGGCCTTCGGCAAGGGTATGAATGCTTCACCAATATTTTCTTTCGGGGCTAGGATTGAAGAGGCAAAGGATTCTTCTTCCCAAGAAAAAGCCCCTGTCGACATAACCCAAAGGGCATTGTCACCATATTTGCCATCTCCAAGCGTGTAGAGCTAAGCTTAATATACCTTTTGAACTACCCGAAGAGGAAATACTGGTAAGCTTAAGGATTTACCAATTGATTACTACAAGTAACTCTTAAGTGCAAAGAAAGATAGTACCATAAGCGATGTCGAAAGCCGGGAGCGCGTACAAGCTCACTTCTCCATCAAGTAGCCAAGACTTCCTGCTTCAGAATAATTCCTTAAGTGAAAATCATAACGGCACCATACTACTTATTTAAAAGAAAACGAAAGGCGCCATCACAAAGCATATATATGCACTTCTGCTGAAAAAGCCGGGACGAAGCCCATATGACAAGCGGAGGGCCAACCCTCACCTTAAATATAACCTTAGGGGTCCAGAAGTAGGATCTTAGTTTCTCACTTTCAATCTTATATCTATAAGTTTTAGTTGTAAACCATAATTTCTAAATCAATTTGGGAAAAATGTTTGTTACCAGAGAAGTCATTAATGAAGAGCTTTTGCCAAGCAACTGAGATAACGAAGTCGTAATTACTTGATTATTTCTTTATTATTATGTCATATCTTTGCATATTTCATATCAAACGAGCCCGAAAGATAATGATCTAACTGAAACACCTTGTGGAAGTCTAGAAAGATCTTAAGCATTGAAGTAAGCTAACTGTATCTACTTTGAGCTTGGAACATCTGGAACACCATGATTTTCACATGACGATGATTTCCCAAGACTGCTTAGTTCAGCTAGGGTCCAAGGTCCCTTTCCAATTACCTGATAGGCCTTTCGTAATCCCTACCGAAATCACTCATGCTTACAACCAAATGATTGTTTCTTAAGATGATCTAATTTGGTACGAGTCCAGCGTCCGCTTTCATAATACCAAGGGACCCTTTGCATGCCTCACCGAAAGGGTATCTAAGAGATCTACATGGTTACTTACCACAAAAACATTAAGAATTCCAAATCGCCATACCAAGGGCTTATAGTCTGACTGAAAGTTTCATATTGAAACCAAGGAATATATCAAGTAAAGCTAATTAAACAGAGAACTCAAGCTATTTTCAAATGGTCTTCCACCCTTTGTTTTACGAATAAGTTGTCATTGTATCTTGTTTTCTACGGGAACTTACTTTTGGAAATCTTCGGAAGCGTCTAACAGGTGCTTTATAATGGAAACGGTAACCAAACTTGATCTAACCCTTTCATAAGTAAAGAAACATACAAGAATACACCATTTTAGGGTGTTAAACATAAATTTGTCTAATAAATTATAACGACCCAAACTCGCCCTTAAGGGAAAGCCTGAATTGAGTTGAGAACATGACAAATCAAAATGCAAACAGAAGAACATTTCATTGCTTATTACAACAATTACACCAGAGTACAAGAATATAACAGAGAATGAATAAATATTATACATCAGAAAAATATCAGAGATTTAAATTACATTAGCAGCGGAAAAATAATACATAACACAACTAAAAGAAATACACGGATACAAAGCTTTCTGAGTATAGTTCCAGCTGTAAACCAGGATCCTGTAAGAATAAATCTGCAAAACCAAAACTACTAGCTGCCCGTGTGGAAAATAGGGACACCCAGAGTTTAGGTTAAAACAATAAACTCCAGGTCAGTCATGTGACTGGTGTGAGAACTAAAACAGTTATTTAATCTTTACTTCAAAATAAAGTAAATCAAGGGACCACACCGTAAAAACACAGAACGGGTTTCCTCCCAAGAATACCAGTGCATAAAGCAAACAACGCAATGCTTTTTGGAAGAATGAAGCTATTATAAGACTCAGGTCCCATCACACAATGCAACGCAAGCCAGAGGATAGAGTTTTACCTTATAATAGCCAAGCATGCTTGGTACGTTTAAAACAAATCATTTTGATACTATTATAGTGTAAAGTGTATGAAAACAACTTCAAATATAAATGTATCAATCATAGACGGCATGGGTACCATATATCATGTCGCCATACTAGTTCTACAATTAAAACTGCACAATGTCGTATTGGAAATTGGATTTCCGTCATGAGTCGAGGCAAGGGATGTACTCCTCGCCGGCTTCTAGACACTCTAGCAAATGCCTTAGGGTCTCCCGCAGTAGACCATTGGATCCTCCAAGGCCAGTCCTCCCTTACGTTTGAGGATTAGTATTCAGGAACACACATTTCCCGATCCTATATGACCTATATCCATCGGCTCCCGCAGTAGCCGATATATCTTAGATGCCTCGCACTCCAACAACCACATAGGTAAAAATATAAAAATGTCTGGGCTTGCAAAACCCTGACATCACCCATAGCTAGAAAGAAACATCATGTCCTCCTTGGGTCCCTTATCCCCTTTTTGACTCATACCGAGGTGTGAGGCTCGCGAATTAACGCTATACACAAAGCTATGTCCTTTAAGGTCGTGCTTTGATCATCAACCACAAGACTTTTCTTTTTAACAAAAGCCTTGATCACTGCATCTCAGCTTGCCACACAGGCAATTCACTCTATGCGACTGATGTCTATCGATATATAACCTCTGAGCTCGTACGTCTCAGAGAAGGGTTTTAAGCAAGAGAATAAATTCTCCGCCACCAAACAGATATATATTTGATAGAGATCAATCAACACAAAATAAAACCCAATGTTAGACACATATCCATTTACTAGTTCATTCTGGGTCTGAACGAAACCGGAGGCACCTTATTCCTCGTCCCCTATGTCCAGTACAGGAGAGAGGCCCTCACATATCCAGTCGATCTCCAAGTAGCCTGGACGATCACCGCTTATTACCTCGTCTTGGGTGTACAGCCCAATCAAGACATCAGTAATAATCCAAACGATGTGAAGACCTCCGGTCTTCAACCATTGTATTCATCGTCGACTTATCGTCGAATCAGTTATTCAGAATGGGTATAAACCCGGCCTTTCCGAATAACTCGCGTATATAATAAACAAGTGCTATAAAAACACAACATACGCCTCATTCCAATCCAGAATATTGCTTTTGTAACGACCCGGGGATTTTCGACTCCGAAAATCGACACAAAACCCAGCGTCGACTGTTCAGACATCGAAAATACCGGACCATTAATAGAAAGAAATAAGAGGATGAGAAAGATAAGATAGAACTAATAGAATAGAAGAAGAAGAAGAAGTAGGAGAACACAACTGAGCAGAATCAGAGTAAACACGAATCTCACAGCGGAACGAATAAAATATGTTATATAACATAACTTTGAAATACAAAACTGTACATACCATTTATCAGAGTACAATACATCATATCACAGCAAAAATAATCTCTAAATACTAACGGTGAAGCCTTCTGCTTTTAGCTCCTTCAAGCGTATCTGTAAAAGCCTGAAACACTTGACTGCCCGTACAAATTTGGGCACCCAAGAGTTTAGGGAAAAACAAACAAAATAAACTCTGGGTCAGTCATGGGACTGGTGTGAGTAAATTCCAACCATATGGCTTAACTTTGAAAATCCTTTTTGAAACAAAAAGGATAATAGTAAGACCAATCCACACACAAACATGGACGGCTTTTACCTTACTATAACCCAAAATATTTTTGATATCAAAATCCGGTGATATTATAATAATGTCTAATCAAATAAATAACCAAATAGTAGAACGCTTGCATCTCACGCTCTACATACATAGTATAAAATCAAAACCCGCAGGGCGCTTATTGGAGATTGGATTCCAACTATGACAAGGTATGGGACCACCTTCCGATAATGTATCTCTAGAGGCGAATACACTGGGTTCAACAAGAACATCTTGTAACCCGACCCACACATGACCGACCACTCATTTCGCTTGAGTGTATCGAATGTATATCACCAACGGTTGGACTCAAACCACCGTTCCCGAATGGGCAGAATCAATAGATTAAGAAACAAAAGGAATTTCTCTAGATAGGTGATTATACACCCTAATGGGAGCGACCCACATAGCCATGCTGCCTGCCCGATTTTTGTCATTTCCCGGTTGTGAAGCTTGAGGCTACGTTTACCTTTTAGGACATCTGGCCACCATACACTTTGAATGCCACATCGTCAACCCGTCAAATCACTAGTTGATCTTCCCAAAATATTACGGGTATAAAAGCCAAGAGAAACGAATTTCTCCGCCACCAGACGTAATACCTTGAAAAGATCGTCTTCTGTGACCCTTAGGAATACTCTGTCAGACATTCGTCCATACAAGTTGTCCTGGGACTGAACAAACATAACAGTTCTTGAATTTCACTCCGTCTTCGATTATCTTCAACATAATCTAATTCGCAACGCCTATGCCTATACGGAGTGGTTCTCGGATATTAAATCCAACCGGTCTCTCCGTATCGACAACGATGGTCAAAACGCTTCGATAGTCGGTTGTTTAACTATCGAAGTAAAAACAACATCCATTCAATGTACAACCAATATCACACAAATCACAGGCACTTTTTATTTAACATTCGTTATTATATTTCTTTGGACAACGTCATTACTTATTATTTTTGAATAAGTGAATTTCAAACAAGCTGTTTTCCTTCCCTAGGAAGTGCTATTGTATATAAACATCACGCTTAAGTTTGGTTAACAGCGTTTCATTTATCGTTACAGTTCAAACTAGCTATACGCTGCTATATCCCTTTATAACTAATCTTGACATAACAGTCACGCTTAAGCCTAGTCAATCAGCGTTACTTTACTGCTATAGTTCTGAGACTTGCAATATGCTACTATATTCCACTTTATAATTAATCTCAACACCTCTTTCCGTTACAAATTCTTGACATCTCTTTTCATTACAAAAATCTTGATATCTCTTTTCGTTACAAAAATCTTGATATCTCTTTTCGTTACAAAAATCTTGATATCTCTTTTCGTTACAAAAATCTTTGATAGTCGGTGTTTTGAAAATAAACATCCATCAAACCATTTCACAATCTCGGCACTTTCTAATATTTCATTATTCATATTTTTCTAGATATTTCCAAAACTGTTTAACCTCATACTTCTTTGAAAAACCCATTTCCAAATATTATAGCACTTGTTCACCCACATTCTAGAAGATATACATTTATTTAATATCTGGAACATTTCCATCTTCCTTACCTTTCTTATTTTCTGTACTTTTAGAAAATACACATTATTAATGTTGGAAAAAAACATTTCAAAACTCCATTTCTAAATTTCTCGTTAATCAGATCAATTTAGTTTAACACAAATAGAAATATCTACTTACAAAATGTTTACTTTCTGACCACTATTTACTTTTATTAAAATATCATTTCGCAAAAGGAATCTAGACTTGTTTTACTACCCTTATTTCAAATACGATCATACTCCAAACATAGAATTATACTTTATTTCATAAGCATCTTTAAAATCGACTACTTGTTTTTGATATACTTAAAACCAGTCATCGCCTCCTTGTTTAATCAAGATTCAATTTCTGTTATTTAGAAATAATAAATAATCGATTCTTCCTATTTAAACTCGAATCAATTTATATCTAACTCACGGTATTAAAAATACCAGTTTATAATAGAACTTCTATTATAATTTATAATTTCGCTTCAATTATAAAGATATAATTTTTATAATTGAACTTCGTTGATTTGCTTGACGGTCAACCAATTTCTTAACAAAACGATGTGTTTATGGTCGACTGTTGCCACTTTCTAAATCAATATCGTTTATTTACTAAATCAACATAACGTTGAACTTCCATTCAACACAGTTCAAACAGTGCATAAACAGTACATATAATTATTGAAGAATCCGGTTGAATTCCTCCTACCGGTTTCCACATCCACAAATGTTAGTCAAACAATTATCACTGATTCCATACTGATGGAATCAATATCCAACCGGTGATGGGTACATATGCAACGATATATAATATTTCAACCAATTTAACCATAATCTGCCTAAACAACCATCACACAGCATTCAACCATTATTTAAAATATAAATAAAATATTTTAAATAAAACAAAGTTAGTGAATTTACTCACCTTGGCGCGTTAACCGTTAAATAACGATTTGCGTCGGTTGATGAGATCAGACGTTTTATTCAGCCATAATTCGCAACGGCTCCAAGCATACGATCATACGATCTGAATGAATCCACATCTTTGCAATCCACTTTGATTCAAATTTACCCATCGTAAATTTCAGGTAGCGTCTTCCTCCAAATTTCCTTTTCAAATACAGATAAAGCAACGTAGTTCTTTCCTCAATATCGAACTTGATACTAGTCAATCTTTTAACTGGGCTTCGTTTCATTATATATACGTCTCCCATCGGCCCACTTTGCCTTACTTGAACCCATATGGATATCTCTTTGTTTCTTTTAGTGCTGCTATTCTTCCCCAATACGAAAACGTGTCTGCTCCAGAAAATGATTCGCTGCTCTACATTATTCACTAGCAAACCGTTCCAGTTATTCACACAAGAATTATCACGAGCCCTTTTCACTGTCTCCTACTTAAGACAGCTTCAGTCTGTCCGCTTCCACCATTTGTCGCAGTTCAAAATCTTCAGTCCTCACCATTTAACACAAACCTGTCACCATACTTCTCGACAGTTCCTTCCTTCCTGCCGTTCCTTGCTGAAACCAATGCAAGCTTTCACCATCTACCCTCAGGCACATGCAAAATTCATGCTACTTCTTCCTCATCTCCTTTCTTGAAAGCTCCACGCCCCCTTTGTTTCACCTACTCCAAACTGTGACATCAACCCACATCCGCTTTATCCATACCCCTTTCTCCACGTTATCACCATCCCACTTCTATATTTACCACACACTCACTTCCAACATGCACCACTAACTACCCTCCTGTCGCACGCTTCTCCCCCTTATTGCCATACACTCCAGCTTCATACAGCAAATGAAACTCCACGTTATATATTTATTTATTTATTTTCTTTATTTTATTTGTTTCTTATAATTTGAAGCTACGCTTTGCCATTAAAGCACTTCGAGGACTCCTCCCCCAAGAAGAAATGAATGCAGCGGTATTTATAGACTTAAGATATCGTGTTGATGAAGGCATAAGTTGTAGCAGCTTAGAATAGACCGGAATGAATTTTCATTTCAAAGTCTCTGTTGGATGGATGTTGAAAGTATAGCTGTTGCTGTATGTTTTAGCCTAGGGATAGCCTGTCGTTCAAGCGATGGGATGCTGTATATTTACAGATCACAGAGGCGTGATGGCCAAGGAGGAATGGTACCATTATAGCTCGTGTAGGCATGAAAAAAATAAACTAGGGTAGCTGAAAAGGGTACGTCTTCCCACAATACCTTGGTCTGTGCGTTTTCCTTTTGAAATATAGGGTGAGTTTTCTTGTCACGTATGGTTTAGGGTAGATTGGCTTTCCAATGTCTGCACGTCTTGGAATATAGGAAACGCTGTATATGTCGGTTGTATACTTTGTTTTAACTGTTCACTTTGGTTTGTTTTTATTTTTATTTTTATTTTTATAGTCTATATGACAGTAAGCCTACACTATTGAGTAGGCCAAGTTATGGATGCTGGCGATGGGACAAAGTGTGAAGCCCACGTTTCTATTGAATATGATGCAGCGTTTAGATAACCGAGACTTAGAGGCTAGGTGCAGCTTTTAGTATGTGACAGCATTTGGTGTTTAGGTAGGCAACATGTGAGGAAGTTGGTTTTAGTCTTGTATATTTATTTTAAGTTCCTTTTTCCTCTTTAGTTTTGCGTACTATGCTACATAAAATTTTATTCACGGTTGAACCGCTAGGGACAGAAATAAGAACACAGTCGTGTTCTGCGAGGTGTCAGGGTCCCAAAAATATAATAATATCGGTAGGTTAACTCATATTGTGAAACTCCGAAATACCGATACAGGGTGCAAAATACTACAAATAAAAAGTAATACCGATACAGGGTGCAAAATACTACAAATAAAAAGTTGCTTATTTAATTAACTAAAAATTACAGTAAAATTCTAAAAATTAAATTATCACTATGTCTCAAAAGAACCTTGTCTAAATTCGAAACCGATATCTAGTTATATCAAATAAACCATTACGGTCGATATACGATTTCATAGCGACTTTCTGAATATTTGATTTTGACATATCTTGCAATCTATACGACGAAATCTCAATATTTCACTTCTGTCAGAAAGATACAGTTCAACAGATTCCAATATTTCTTGTTTTGCAGAAATCCGATTTAAACTGGTTTCTGTACACTCAGTTGAAGTTCAGAACGTTAAATTACGAACTGCAACGTCGTTATGAGCTCGATTATATTGAATATATATTTTTATACGTTCAACTTCGTTTTAATTAATATTTAAATCTACTTATATTAAGAATTCAATATTTAAACTGATTTAAATATTCAAATATAAACCGATAAAAATGCGGGACATTACATTCCTTCCCCCTTAAAATAATTTCGTCCTCGAAATTGCTAAGGTAGGAAAAATGCTACAATTTCTGTGGTAAACATGTTAAAAATTCTTTTGGTTTACTTCATAATTTCAGTTCCAACTGAACTGATCAAAATATTAATTCCCTTCTTTGTAACGAAAATTTTCAAAATTCTGAAAATTTTCTAACACTTTAATTTTCGGAGAATTTCGTCAGCCTCTCTGTTGCACGGTTCATTCGGCACTACTACAATACGCCACTCTGGGCCTTCGCCCTTTATTGGGCATCCAACTTTCTCGCTTCCATTTGCAATCCATTCAGCATACCCAAATGCATCTCCAACTGATCTCCAGTCAGTTTATTCTCAATCAATAATCCCAACTCAAATTTCTTTTTCAAACTCCAGTTCAATTCCAATTCCAAATAATCAAATTTCCCAACCAAGTTTATTTCCATTTCCAATCTCAATTCACAACTCAACTATTTTGCCAAGTCAAATCCTTATTCTAGTACGTTTTTCCCCTTACTTGGCTTCAATTCAACTCCACTTTTATTTGACTTATTTAAATTCTCTGTTTATTTACTTCATAAGTGAATTTTAATTTCAGAATTCAAATTCCTGGGGTTTTCATTTCAAATCAGTTTGGAATAATATATATTTATATATATTTAAACATATATAGCAATAGCAATTCAAACATTTGAATTCACGAACAGCTTATTTCAAAACAAAATCTTTGGTAGTAATCCGTCACTTAGCACTCGAAAATGAATACCGATAATGGTCGACTTCATTATCGGAATTCATTTCCCAGCGATCAAAGTGAGTTCAATACTATATCACTTTCAAAACTCATATTCAAATACTTTTATTGGAAATTACTTCAAAAATATCTTTTTGAAACTTGGATAATATTTCAAAATTTCCCCAGGATCTTAAAATTCCATATATTTAATTCAAATTTCATTTACAAACATTTTCATGTTTCAGAATTTTTATTCCAATTCTGGTTTAAATTTCAGATTCAGTTCATCTGATTTTACATATTATATTTATAAAATATTTCGATTGGTTATTTATATAACCAATTCAATTATAAATCTTATTCGATCCTAAGTTCACCCAACACATTCAATATATACTAGATAATTCCAATATATATGTTTTCTTTATATCAAAATATATTTTGAGTAAAATTATTTCATTTACCCTCTTCTCCAAAACATACCGTGTCGAATTGCTCTGTTCAAGAGTTTAGAAACAGCTATCGATACAGTTTGCATTAATGTTTCGACCAGAATTCATAAACCTCTCGACTGACCAGTCAACACGATATAAAACAGTTTTTATATTAATTTACAAATACGCGCTCATATATATACACTCAAACTCAATCTAAGGTACTGCTAACCTTATCTCTATTGAGTCACGCCACAGAGCCAAGGTAATCACTTAACCTTTAGCTCTGATACCACTGTAACGACCCGGGGATTTTCGACTCCGAAAATCGACACAAAACCCAGCGTCGACTGTTCAGACATCGAAAATACCGGACCATTAATAGAAAGAAATAAGAGGATGAGAAAGATAAGATAGAACTAATAGAATAGAAGAAGAAGAAGAAGTAGGAGAACACAACTGAGCAGAATCAGAGTAAACATGAATCTCACAGCGGAACGAATAAAATATGTTATATAACATAACTTTGAAATACAAAACTGTACATACCATTTATCAGAGTACAATACATCATATCACAGCAAAAATAATCTCTAAATACTAACGGTGAAGCCTTCTGCTTTTAGCTCCTTCAAGCGTATCTGTAAAAGCCTGAAACACTTGACTGCCCGTACAAATTTGGGCACCCAAGAGTTTAGGGAAAAACAAACAAAATAAACTCTGGGTCAGTCATGGGACTGGTGTGAGTAAATTCCAACCATATGGCTTAACTTTGAAAATCCTTTTTGAAACAAAAAGGATAATAGTAAGACCAATCCACACATAAACATGGACGGCTTTTACCTTACTATAACCCAAAATATTTTTGATATCAAAATCCAGTGATATTATAATAATGTCTAATCAAATAAATAACCAAATAGTAGAACGCTTGCATCTCACGCTCTACATACATAGTATAAAATCAAAACCCGCAGGGCGCTTATTGGAGATTGGATTCCAACTATGACAAGGTATGGGACCACCTTCCGATAATGTATCTCTAGAGGCGAATACACTGGGTTCAACAAGAACATCTTGTAACCCGACCCACACATGACCGACCACTCATTTCGCTTGAGTGTATCGAATGTATATCACCAACGGTTGGACTCAAACCACCGTTCCCGAATGGGCAGAATCGATAGATTAAGAAACAAAAGGAATTTCTCTAGATAGGTGATTATACACCCTAATGGGAGCGACCCACATAGCCATGCTGCCTGCCCGATTTTTGTCATTTCCCGGTTGTGAAGCTTGAGGCTACGTTTACCTTTTAGGACATCTGGCCACCATACACTTTGAATGCCACATCGTCAACCCGTCAAATCACTAGTTGATCTTCCCAAAATATTACGGGTATAAAAGCCAAGAGAAACGAATTTCTCCGCCACCAGACGTAATACCTTGAAAAGATCGTCTTCTGTGACCCTTAGGAATACTCTGTCAGACATTCGTCCATACAAGTTGTCCTGGGACTGAACAAACATAACAGTTCTTGAATTTCACTCCGTCTTCGATTATCTTCAACATAATCTAATTCGCAACGCCTATGCCTATACGGAGTGGTTCTCGGATATTAAATCCAACCGGTCTCTCCGTATCGACAACGATGGTCAAAACGCTTCGATAGTCGGTTGTTTAACTATCGAAGTAAAAACAACATCCATTCAATGTACAACCAATATCACACAAATCACAGGCACTTTTTATTTAACATTCGTTCTTATATTTCTTTGGACAACGTCATTACTTATTACTTTTGAATAAGTGAATTTCAAACAAGCTGTTTTCCTTCCCTAGGAAGTGCTACTGTATATAAACATCACGCTTAAGTTTGGTTAACAGCGTTTCATTTATCGTTACAGTTCAAACTAGCTATACGCTGCTATATCCCTTTATAACTAATCTTGACATAACAGTCACGCTTAAGCCTAGTCAATCAGCGTTACTTTACTGCTATAGTTCTGAGACTTGCAATATGCTACTATATTCCACTTTATAATTAATCTCAACACCTCTTTCCGTTACAAATTCTTGACATCTCTTTTCATTACAAAAATCTTGATATCTCTTTTCGTTACAAAAATCTTGATATCTCTTTTCGTTACAAAAATCTTGATATCTCTTTTCGTTACAAAAATCTTTGATAGTCGGTGTTTTGAAAATAAACATCCATCAAACCATTTCACAATCTCGGCACTTTCTAATATTTCATTATTCATATTTTTCTAGATATTTCCAAAACTGTTTAACCTCATACTTCTTTGAAAACCCATTTCCAAATATTATAGCACTTGTTCACCCACATTCTAGAAGATATACATTTATTTAATATCTGGAACATTTCCATCTTCCTTACCTTTCTTATTTTCTGTACTTTTAGAAAATACACATTATTAATGTTGGAAAAAACATTTCAAAACTCCATTTCTAAATTTCTCGTTAATCAGATCAATTTAGTTTAACACAAATAGAAATATCTACTTACAAAATGTTTACTTTCTGACCACTATTTACTTTTATTAAAATATCATTTCGCAAAAGGAATCTAGACTTGTTTTACTACCCTTATTTCAAATACGATCATACTCCAAACATAGAATTATACTTTATTTCATAAGCATCTTTAAAATCGACTACTTGTTTTTGATATACTTAAAACAAGTCATCGCCTCCTTGTTTAATCAAGATTCAATTTCTGTTATTTAGAAATAATAAATAATCGATTCTTCCTATTTAAACTCGAATCAATTTATATCTAACTCACGGTATTAAAAATACCAGTTTATAATAGAACTTCTATTATAATTTATAATTTCGCTTCAATTATAAAGATATAATTTTTATAATTGAACTTCGTTGATTTGCTTGACGGTCAACCAATTTCTTAACAAAACGATGTGTTTATGGTCGACTGTTGCCACTTTCTAAATCAATATCGTTTATTTACTAAATCAACATAACGTTGAACTTCCATTCAACACAGTTCAAACAGTGCATAAACAGTACATATAATTATTGAAGAATCCGGTTGAATTCCTCCTACCGGTTTCCGCATCCACAAATGTTAGTCAAACAATTATCACTGATTCCATACTGATGGAATCAATATCCAACCGGTGATGGGTACATATGCAACGATATATAATATTTCAACCAATTTAACCATAATCTGCCTAAACAACCATCACACAGCATTCAACCATTATTTAAAATATAAATAAAATATTTTAAATAAAACAAAGTTAGTGAATTTACTCACCTTGGCGCGTTAACCGTTAAATAACGATTTGCGTCGGTTGATGAGATCAGACGTTTTATTCAGCCATAATTCGCAACGGCTCCAAGCATACGATCATACGATCTGAATGAATCCACATCTTTGCAATCCACTTTGATTCAAATTTACCCATCGTAAATTTCAGGTAGCGTCTTCCTCCAAATTTCCTTTTCAAATACAGATAAAGCAACGTAGTTCTTTCCTCAATATCGAACTTGATACTAGTCAATCTTTTAACTGGGCTTCGTTTCATTATATATACGTCTCCCATCGGCCCACTTTGCCTTACTTGAACCCATATGGATATCTCTTTGTTTCTTTTAGTGCTGCTATTCTTCCCCAATACGAAAACGTGTCTGCTCCAGAAAATGATTCGCTGCTCTACATTATTCACTAGCAAACCGTTCCAGTTATTCACACAAGAATTATCACGAGCCCTTTTCACTGTCTCCTACTTAAGACAGCTTCAGTCTGTCCGCTTCCACCATTTGTCGCAGTTCAAAATCTTCAGTCCTCACCATTTAACACAAACCTGTCACCATACTTCTCGACAGTTCCTTCCTTCCTGCCGTTCCTTGCTGAAACCAATGCAAGCTTTCACCATCTACCCTCAGGCACATGCAAAATTCATGCTACTTCTTCCTCATCTCCTTTCTTGAAAGCTCCACGCCCCCTTTGTTTCACCTACTCCAAACTGTGACATCAACCCACATCCGCTTTATCCATACCCCTTTCTCCACGTTATCACCATCCCACTTCTATATTTACCACACACTCACTTCCAACATGCACCACTAACTACCCTCCTGTCGCACGCTTCTCCCCCTTATTGCCATACACTCCAGCTTCATACAGCAAATGAAACTCCACGTTATATATTTATTTATTTATTTTCTTTATTTTATTTGTTTCTTATAATTTGAAGCTACGCTTTGCCATTAAAGCACTTCGAGGACTCCTCCCCCAAGAAGAAATGAATGCAGCGGTATTTATAGACTTAAGATATCGTGTTGATGAAGGCATAAGTTGTAGCAGCTTAGAATAGACCGGAATGAATTTTCATTTCAAAGTCTCTGTTGGATGGATGTTGAAAGTATAGCTGTTGCTGTATGTTTTAGCCTAGGGATAGCCTGTCGTTCAAGCGATGGGATGCTGTATATTTACAGATCACAGAGGCGTGATGGCCAAGGAGGAATGGTACCATTATAGCTCGTGTAGGCATGAAAAAAAATAAACTAGGGTAGCTGAAAAGGGTACGTCTTCCCACAATACCTTGGTCTGTGCGTTTTCCTTTTGAAATATAGGGTGAGTTTTCTTGTCACGTATGGTTTAGGGTAGATTGGCTTTCCAATGTCTGCACGTCTTGGAATATAGGAAACGCTGTATATGTCGGTTGTATACTTTGTTTTAACTGTTCACTTTGGTTTGTTTTTATTTTTATTTTTATAGTCTATATGACAGTAAGCCTACACTATTGAGTAGGCCAAGTTATGGATGCTGGCGATGGGACAAAGTGTGAAGCCCACGTTTCTATTGAATATGATGCAGCGTTTAGATAACCGAGACTTAGAGGCTAGGTGCAGCTTTTAGTATGTGACAGCATTTGGTGTTTAGGTAGGCAACATGTGAGGAAGTTGGTTTTAGTCTTGTATATTTATTTTAAGTTCCTTTTTCCTCTTTAGTTTTGCATACTATGCTACATAAAATTTTATTCACGGTTGAACCGCTAGGGACAGAAATAAGAACACAGTCGTGTTCTGCGAGGTGTCAGGGTCCCAAAAATATAATAATATCGGTAGGTTAACTCATATTGTGAAACTCCGAAATACCGATACAGGGTGCAAAATACTACAAATAAAAAGTAATACCGATACAAGGTGCAAAATACTACAAATAAAAAGTTGCTTATTTAATTAACTAAAAATTACAGTAAAATTATAAAAATTAAATTATCACTATGTCTCAAAAGAACCTTGTCTAAATTCGAAACCGATATCTAGTTATATCAAATAAACCATTACGGTCGATATACGATTTCATAGCGACTTTCTAAATATTTGATTTTGACACATCTTGCAATCTATACGACGAAATCTCAATATTTCACTTCTGTCAGAAAGATACAGTTCAAGAGATTCCAATATTTCTTGTTTTGCAGAAATCCGATTTAAACTGGTTTCTGTACACTCAGTTGAAGTTCAGAACGTTAAATTACGAACTGCAACGTCGTTATGAGCTCGATTATATTGAATATATATTTTTATACGTTCAACTTCGTTTTAATTAATATTTAAATCTACTTATATTAAGAATTCAATATTTAAACTGATTTAAATATTCAAATATAAACCGATAAAAATGCGGGACATTACATTCCTTCCCCCTTAAAATAATTTCGTCCTCGAAATTGCTAAGGTAGGAAAAATGCTACAATTTCTGTGGTAAACATGTTAAAAATTCTTTTGGTTTACTTCATAATTTCAGTTCCAACTGAACTGATCAAAATATTAATTCCCTTCTTTGTAACGAAAATTTTCAAAATTCTGAAAATTTTCTAACACTTTAATTTTCGGAGAATTTCGTCAGCCTCTCTGTTGCACGGTTCATTCGGCACTACTACAATACGCCACTCTGGGCCTTCGCCCTTTATTGGGCATCCAACTTTCTCGTTTCCATTTGCAATCCATTCAGCATACCCAAATGCATCTCCAACTGATCTCCAGTCAGTTTATTCTCAATCAATAATCCCAACTCAAATTTCTTTTTCAAACTCCAGTTCAATTCCAATTCCAAATAATCAAATTTCCCAACCAAGTTTATTTCCATTTCCAATCTCAATTCACAACTCAACTATTTTGCCAAGTCAAATCCTTATTCTAGTACGTTTTTCCCCTTACTTGGCTTCAATTCAACTCCACTTTTATTTGACTTATTTAAATTCTCTGTTTATTTACTTCATAAGTGAATTTTAATTTCAGAATTCAAATTCCTGGGGTTTTCATTTCAAATCAGTTTGGAATAATATATATTTATATATATTTAAACATATATAGCAATAGCAATTCAAACATTTGAATTCACGAACAGCTTATTTCAAAACAAAATCTTTGGTAGTAATCCGTCACTTAGCACTCGAAAATGAATACCGATAATGGTCGACTTCATTATCGGAATTCATTTCCCAGCGATCAAAGTGAGTTCAATACTATATCACTTTCAAAACTCATATTCAAATACTTTTATTGGAAATTACTTCAAAAATATCTTTTCGAAACTTGGATAATATTTCAAAATTTCCCCAGGATCTTAAAATTCCATATATTTAATTCAAATTTCATTTACAAACATTTTCATGTTTCAGAATTTTTATTCCAATTCTTGTTTAAATTTCAGATTCAGTTCATCTGATTTTACATATTATATTTATAAAATATTTCGATTGGTTATTTATATAACCAATTCAATTATAAATCTTATTCGATCCTAAGTTCACCCAACACATTCAATATATACTAGATAATTCCAATATATATGTTTTCTTTATATCAAAATATATTTTGAGTAAAATTATTTCATTTACCCTCTTCTCCAAAACATACCGTGTCGAATTGCTCTGTTCAAGAGTTTAGAAACAGCTATCGATACAGTTTGCATTAATGTTTCGACCAGAATTCATAAACCTCTCGACTGACCAGTCAACACGATATAAAACAGTTTTTATATTAATTTACAAATACGCGCTCATATATATACACTCAAACTCAATCTAAGGTACTGCTAACCTTATCTCTATTGAGTCACGCCACAGAGCCAAGGTAATCACTTAACCATTAGCTCTGATACCACTGTAACGACCCGGGGATTTTCGACTCCGAAAATCGACACAAAACCCAGCGTCGACTGTTCAGACATCGAAAATACCGGACCATTAATAGAAAGAAAGAAGAGGATGAGAAAGATAAGATAGAACTAATAGAATAGAAGAAGAAGTAGGAGAACACAACTGAGCAGAATCAGAGTAAACACGAATCTCACAGCGGAACGAATAAAATATGTTATATAACATAACTTTGAAATACAAAACTGTACATACCATTTATCAGAGTACAATACATCATATCACAGCAAAAATAATCTCTAAATACTAACGGTGAAGCCTTCTGCTTTTAGCTCCTTCAAGCGTATCTGTAAAAGCCTGAAACACTTGACTGCCCGTACAAATTTGGGCACCCAAGAGTTTAGGGAAAAACAAACAAAATAAACTCTGGGTCAGTCATGGGACTGGTGTGAGTAAATTCCAACCATATGGCTTAACTTTGAAAATCCTTTTTGAAACAAAAAGGATAATAGTAAGACCAATCCACACATAAACATGGACGGCTTTTACCTTACTATAACCCAAAATATTTTTGATATCAAAATCCAGTGATATTATAATAATGTCTAATCAAATAAATAACCAAATAGTAGAACGCTTGCATCTCACGCTCTACATACATAGTATAAAATCAAAACCCGCAGGGCGCTTATTGGAGATTGGATTCCAACTATGACAAGGTATGGGACCACCTTCCGATAATGTATCTCTAGAGGCGAATACACTGGGTTCAACAAGAACATCTTGTAACCCGACCCACACATGACCGACCACTCATTTCGCTTGAGTGTATCGAATGTATATCACCAACGGTTGGACTCAAACCACCGTTCCCGAATGGTCAGAATCGATAGATTAAGAAACAAAAGGAATTTCTCTAGATAGGTGATTATACACCCTAATGGGAGCGACCCACATAGCCATGCTGCCTGCCCGATTTTTGTCATTTCCCGGTTGTGAAGCTTGAGGCTACGTTTACCTTTTAGGACATCTGGCCACCATACACTTTGAATGCCACATCGTCAACCCGTCAAATCACTAGTTGATCTTCCCAAAATATTACGGGTATAAAAGCCAAGAGAAACGAATTTCTCCGCCACCAGACGTAATACCTTGAAAAGATCGTCTTCTGTGACCCTTAGGAATACTCTGTCAGACATTCGTCCATACAAGTTGTCCTGGGACTGAACAAACATAACAGTTCTTGAATTTCACTCCGTCTTCGATTATCTTCAACATAATCTAATTCGCAACGCCTATGCCTATACGGAGTGGTTCTCGGATACTAAATCCAACCGGTCTCTCCGTATCGACAACGATGGTCAAAACGCTTCGATAGTCGGTTGTTTAACTATCGAAGTAAAAACAACATCCATTCAATGTACAACCAATATCACACAAATCACAGGCACTTTTTATTTAACATTCGTTCTTATATTTCTTTGGACAACGTCATTACTTATTACTTTTGAATAAGTGAATTTCAAACAAGCTGTTTTCCTTCCCTAGGAAGTGCTACTGTATATAAACATCACACTTAAGTTTGGTTAACAGCGTTTCATTTATCGTTACAGTTCAAACTAGCTATACGCTGCTATATCCCTTTATAACTAATCTTGACATAACAGTCACGCTTAAGCCTAGTCAATCAGCGTTACTTTACTGCTATAGTTCTGAGACTTGCAATATGCTACTATATTCCACTTTATAATTAATCTCAACACCTCTTTCGGTTACAAATTCTTGACATCTCTTTTCATTACAAAAATCTTGATATCTCTTTTCGTTACAAAAATCTTGATATCTCTTTTCGTTACAAAAATCTTGATATCTCTTTTCGTTACAAAAATCTTTGATAGTCGGTGTTTTGAAAATAAACATCCATCAAACCATTTCACAATCTCGGCACTTTCTAATATTTCATTATTTATATTTTTCTAGATATTTCCAAAACTGTTTAACCTCATACTTCTTTGAAAAACCCATTTCCAAATATTATAGCACTTGTTCACCCACATTCTAGAAGATATACATTTATTTAATATCTGGAACATTTCCATCTTCCTTACCTTTCTTATTTTCTGTACTTTTAGAAAATACACATTATTAATGTTGGAAAAAAACATTTCAAAACTCCATTTCTAAATTTCTCGTTAATCAGATCAATTTAGTTTAACACAAATAGAAATATCTACTTACAAAATGTTTACTTTCTGACCACTATTTACTTTTATTAAAATATCATTTCGCAAAAGGAATCTAGACTTGTTTTACTACCCTTATTTCAAATACGATCATACTCCAAACATAGAATTATACTTTATTTCATAAGCATCTTTAAAATCGACTACTTGTTTTTGATATACTTAAAACAAGTCATCGCCTCCTTGTTTAATCAAGATTCAATTTCTGTTATTTAGAAATAATAAATAATCGATTCTTCCTATTTAAACTCGAATCAATTTATATCTAACTCACGGTATTAAAAATACCAGTTTATAATAGAACTTCTATTATAATTTATAATTTCGCTTCAATTATAAAGATATAATTTTTATAATTGAACTTCGTTGATTTGCTTGACGGTCAACCAATTTCTTAACAAAACGATGTGTTTATGGTCGACTGTTGCCACTTTCTAAATCAATATCGTTTATTTACTAAATCAACATAACGTTGAACTTCCATTCAACACAGTTCAAACAGTGCATAAACAATACATATAATTATTGAAGAATCCGGTTCAATTCCTCCTACCGGTTTCCGCATCCACAAATGTTAGTCAAACAATTATCACTGATTCCATACTGATGGAATCAATATCCAACCGGTGATGGGTACATATGCAACGATATATAATATTTCAACCAATTTAACCATAATCTGCCTAAACAACCATCACACAGCATTCAACCATTATTTAAAATATAAATAAAATATTTTAAATAAAACAAAGTTAGTGAATTTACTCACCTTGGCGCGTTAACCGTTAAATAACGATTTGCGTCGGTTGATGAGATCAGACGTTTTATTCAGCCATAATTCGCAACGGCTCCAAGCATACGATCATACGATCTGAATGAATCCACATCTTTGCAATCCACTTTGATTCAAATTTACCCATCGTAAATTTCAGGTAGCGTCTTCCTCCAAATTTCCTTTTCAAATACAGATAAAGCAACGTAGTTCTTTCCTCAATATCGAACTTGATACTAGTCAATCTTTTAACTGGGCTTCGTTTCATTATATATACGTCTCCCATCGGCCCACTTTGCCTTACTTGAACCCATATGGATATCTCTTTGTTTCTTTTAGTGCTGCTATTCTTCCCCAATACGAAAACGTGTCTGCTCCAGAAAATGATTCGCTGCTCTACATTATTCACTAGCAAACCGTTCCAGTTATTCACACAAGAATTATCACGAGCCCTTTTCACTGTCTCCTACTTAAGACAGCTTCAGTCTGTCCGCTTCCACCATTTGTCGCAGTTCAAAATCTTCAGTCCTCACCATTTAACACAAACCTGTCACCATACTTCTCGACAGTTCCTTCCTTCCTGCCGTTCCTTGCTGAAACCAATGCAAGCTTTCACCATCTACCCTCAGGCACATGCAAAATTCATGCTACTTCTTCCTCATCTCCTTTCTTGAAAGCTCCACGCCCCCTTTGTTTCACCTACTCCAAACTGTGACATCAACCCACATCCGCTTTATCCATACCCCTTTCTCCACGTTATCACCATCCCACTTCTATATTTACCACACACTCACTTCCAACATGCACCACTAACTACCCTCCTGTCGCACGCTTCTCCCCCTTATTGCCATACACTCCAGCTTCATACAGCAAATGAAACTCCACGTTATATATTTATTTATTTATTTTCTTTATTTTATTTGTTTCTTATAATTTGAAGCTACGCTTTGCCATTAAAGCACTTCGAGGACTCCTCCCCCAAGAAGAAATGAATGCAGCGGTATTTATAGACTTAAGATATCGTGTTGATGAAGGCATAAGTTGTAGCAGCTTAGAATAGACCGGAATGAATTTTCATTTCAAAGTCTCTGTTGGATGGATGTTGAAAGTATAGCTGTTGCTGTATGTTTTAGCCTAGGGATAGCCTGTCGTTCAAGCGATGGGATGCTGTATATTTACAGATCACAGAGGCGTGATGGCCAAGGAGGAATGGTACCATTATAGCTCGTGTAGGCATGAAAAAAAATAAACTAGGGTAGCTGAAAAGGGTACGTCTTCCCACAATACCTTGGTCTGTGCGTTTTCCTTTTGAAATATAGGGTGAGTTTTCTTGTCACGTATGGTTTAGGGTAGATTGGCTTTCCAATGTCTGCACGTCTTGGAATATAGGAAACGCTGTATATGTCGGTTGTATACTTTGTTTCAACTGTTCACTTTGGTTTGTTTTTATTTTTATTTTTATAGTCTATATGACAGTAAGCCTACACTATTGAGTAGGCCAAGTTATGGATGCTGGCGATGGGACAAAGTGTGAAGCCCACGTTTCTATTGAATATGATGCAGCGTTTAGATAACCGAGACTTAGAGGCTAGGTGCAGCTTTTAGTATGTGACAGCATTTGGTGTTTAGGTAGGCAACATGTGAGGAAGTTGGTTTTAGTCTTGTATATTTATTTTAAGTTCCTTTTTCCTCTTTAGTTTTGCGTACTATGCTACATAAAATTTTATTCACGGTTGAACCGCTAGGGACAGAAATAAGAACACAGTCGTGTTCTGCGAGGTGTCAGGGTCCCAAAAATATAATAATATCGGTAGGTTAACTCATATTGTGAAACTCCGAAATACCGATACAGGGTGCAAAATACTACAAATAAAAAGTTGCTTATTTAATTAACTAAAAATTACAGTAAAATTCTAAAAATTAAATTATCACTATGTCTCAAAAGAACCTTGTCTAAATTCGAAACCGATATCTAGTTATATCAAATAAACCATTACGGTCGATATACGATTTCATAGCGACTTTCTGAATATTTGATTTTGACATATCTTGCAATCTATACGACGAAATCTCAATATTTCACTTCTATCAGAAAGATACAGTTCAACAGATTCCAATATTTCTTGTTTTGCAGAAATCCGATTTAAACTGGTTTCTGTACACTCAGTTGAAGTTCAGAACGTTAAATTACGAACTGCAACGTCGTTATGAGCTCGATTATATTGAATATATATTTTTATACGTTCAACTTCGTTTTAATTAATATTTAAATCTACTTATATTAAGAATTCAATATTTAAACTGATTTAAATATTCAAATATAAACCGATAAAAATGCGGGACATTACAGCTTTATTCAAATATTCTTATACTTTGGTAAAGGTTCCCATTAATTTTATCAAAGATATTTTTTTTTAAATTTATTCTTTAATCTTCCTTTGGATATCACTTCAAACCAAATTAAGGTTTATCCAAACTAGTTGGGATTAGCGCACCTTACCGAAGTAATCATTTGTTTAATTTCCCAATCCCAACCTATTCATCCCATGGAGCAAAACTGGTAATACTCCATATCTAAGACCTCAGTGTTATCGGTAAAAATTAATTACCATTTTCCGTTCAAATCTAATTAAAGATTTAACTAACGCTTGGAGTAAAAATGGTGGTACCCCATTCTCGATCATTTCCTAAATTTGATAATTTAATTTATCAAGTCTCAATCTAATTAAAGATTCATTAAAACTCCATTAGTTTTAATCTTCCCAAAAATCAATATCAATGATTATTCAACTTTAGGAAAATAAATCTTGTCTTTAACTGGGTTAAAGAACGAATGTCATTTAAAATACCGTTCACGATAAACCTAAAATCACATTCCATTAATTATGGAATCTTCACAGAGAACAAATCAATATATAATCGATATCAATTTCTGTATCCGACTAAGAATATAAATGGAATAATGACAAAGCCTTTTAAATTCCATATATATTAACAGTCTTCCTCCACAGAAGCTCATTTCGATTATTACCAAATCGAATTCCATTCCATTCCAATTAAATATTAATTAATTGGAAAACTTTACTTTGGAAAATTTCCATTAAGTCTTAATAAAAAGACTTATAAATTCCGAATCACATTTCACAGTTAATCAGGTTAAAGAACAAGTGTTATTTAAAACACAGTTCACGATAAACCCAAAAATCCAATTCTTAGTCCAGTTCCAATTAAATGTTAATTAATTGGTAAACTTCTCTAAATCTTAATTTAAAGATTTATTCTTTTCTCAGCCGGATTCAAGAACAGTGTTAATAAAGACACCATTCACGACAAACCCAAAATCCCATTTGATATTAAATACAAGGCTCTGAATAGAAATATATCGGCTTATATTCAATATCAAATCCTGAAACCAACAAATATCGTATTAGAAATAACGATATAAAATATATCTTCCAAATTTCCATAACAATATCCGTATAATCCTGAAATCCAACATTGAAATATTCCGAAGATGATTTCCATTCAAATCCACTCCAATTCATATATTGGAAATTTTGGTTATATTAAAACCGTTCACAAATCCAATTTATTTTATTTAAAAATTATTGGATTTCAAATTTAGTTAATAACTAGTTCATTATGATAAAAACATGGAATTTTTCATCCAAATTCTTTCCAAATCATTTATTATGATTTTACACAAATTATTTGTAATTTTAATTATTTTATTAAGGCCCTTTCAGTCGATTTCCATAAACGGTCATCGAACTGCACTTACAGCGACCTTTTTCAAATTTGATTTGGACATAATTCCAAATCCAACCGTTAGAATTCAAATCTCTTATATTCGTTGGAAAGCTCTTTTCGATACGAACCCAATGGTTCCAGTTTTAGGAGAATCTGACAGTTGCATCTCCTGTAATATCAATTTGAAGTCAATGGTCGAAATTCGCGAACTGCCGCGGCGCGACGCATTCTATTCAGGCCATTTAATACATATAATATATATTATATATATATTTCGTCGATTTCCATTTAAAATGTATTTTATAAATCGTTTTAATTTCGTTTTAAAAACGATTTCAACTTCATATTCAATTTTAAATCAAAATTGAATAATCCATATCATTAATATATAAATGATAATATTTTCAAAACATCAGATTTTGAAATCATTTCCTTTTCGATATTCATTATGAAAATGAATAAAATCGATATAATTATCGAGCACGTCAAAATGGCGTTAATCTAATCAACCCGGCTTTATATATTTAAATATCTTCGTGTCCATCCCAAATCAGACATCAAAATCATAATTTGATCCATTACTGAATATTATTTTAAAATATTAGTTATTTTAAAACATTTATTATTCGTCATTTTAAAATATTCGTTAATTTAAAATATTCATTAATTTAAAATATTCGTTCTTTCCGAATTGGAATCAAACACAGTTAATTACCATATAATTTTATTTCTATGGATTTCATACACACGTGTGCACTACAATAATCAAACATAGTCAACCATCATCCAGAGTGCATTACACAACTACATAAGTGTTAAATATGAACAATCAATGCTTAAATAGCCTGTCGACCCATTGATTGACATACAACTAAATATTGGGATCAGTGTGTGTCCAATATCATCCCAATACACGTGTGGGGTTTTCAAACAATAAACACTGATTATTATTTGTGCAGTTGGACGATGTGTAAAATATATCGTCCCAATCCATATCAGTCAAATGTGTGTATATAAACAAATCGTCCGATTTGTAAATGAAAATTTATTTTATTCATATACACATTAAAAATTATATTTTTAACGATAAAATATTTTATTTCACACATGAATATTTTATTTCCCAGACACATCACAATCACAATCAATTTCCACAACGCAACACAATCAAATAAGTCGTCCATGGTCTGTGGACGACGGTGTCGGGTGCTACTAAGCACCATCTGCATCTTAGTATATATTTAACAAGAAAATAAAATTAGAGTGAGAAGTTCTCACCTTGGGTTTCCACTCCGCCAGTTCTTTATTTCTGAACGGTTTGGATTTGGATTTGATTCCAGTCGGTTCCATCGCAATCTATTTGACGCGGTTTATGTTAAAAATCACATTTTTATCATAACGTTATACATATAAAAATCACATTTTTAACACGCTACGCCATATATAAAAATCATATTTTTATAACTCTATTACATATATAAAATCATATTTTTATAACTCTAACTTCATAATAAAAATCATATTTTTATTTCAAATCCATATGTGTAAAATCACATCTTTAACACGATGTTTACATTATAACGATCATATTTTTATTCTAAACCATTTCTATAAAAATCATATTTTTATATGGCTATTATATATATATATATAAATCATATTTTTATATCGTTACTTCATATATAAAAATCATATTTTTATATAAAGAGAATTCATATAAAAATCACATTTTTAACCATATCGTTATATATAAAGATCACATTTTTATCTCGCTGTCTTCATAATAAAAATTATTTTTTTATTTCGCTGACTTCGTAATAAAAATTATATTTTTATTTCAAAATCATTCATATAAATATCGTATTTTTATAATGCTATTTTACCAATAAAAATCACGTTTTTATATCGCTCTACATATAATAAGTATCCTATTTTTATATGATTAAAAAACATATCTTTACATTATAAAAATCTCATCTTTATATTATAAAAATCTCACCTTTGCATTTATAAAAAATCTAATCTTTGTGTTTATAAAAATATAGTCTTTGTATTTATAAAAAATCTAATCTTCCTATGGGATTTAAAATCATATTCATATCAAGAAATTTAAAACAAGAAATCTTACATTGATTTTTTTAGGGTTTCGATCGGAAAGGAACATAAAGGAGGAGGCGGAGGCTGAGGAGGTCGCGCCGGGGTGCGTGCAAGTGGTGGGTGGTGCGTAGTAGGCCGGAGGCGGCCTGGATTTGGGCGAGGTGGTGGCGATTTAGGGTTTAGGGGGTGTTTTTCGGGTTTTAACAGTGGAGGGGGAGGAGCTGACGTCGCGGAGGAGGGCCATGGGGCGGAGGGAAGGTTGCGGTCTGGTGGGGGATGGCGGCGGCAACACCTCCGACGGCTGGAGGCGTTGACGATCGACGTGTCTTCTTCCGTCATTCCTTTTAAAAAAAACTGTGGGCTTGAAGAATGAGCGACAGAGAGTCAAAGAAAGGAGGTTATATTTAATTAATATTTTATTTAATTTAATCCCTTTTGATTTTAAAATACATGCTTAACGATACAAATTCCAAATCAAACCCAATAACTATCGCCCCTAGCTAAATACCCCCATTTCAAACACAATGGGATATGATTCGTAAGCTAATTCAACTGTTACGATCAGTTTTTCTCAAAATTAAAATATAAATCAATATATATTTAATTTAAACGTACATTTGAATTTACTAGGGCCACATACTGACTCCAAAAATTCCAAAAAAATATATTTTTAGCTTCGTATTGATGATACGGTCCTAACAAAACTAATTTTATTGAATTTGGAGATTGTTTTAAAAATTTAATTTTCTGGTCGATCCGAATTGACTAAAATTGTTAAAACATGTTTTCCTTTGCCAGGCTAACATATTAATTCCAAGAATTATGAATTTTGGAATCTAGCAATAATTTGACATTCCGGATCCAACAAAAGTGGTTTCGTTGAAAACGGAGGTCGTTTGCAAAATGGCTATATATATTAATAAAATATATATAAATTCCATAACGACTATTTCAAATTTTAAACTGGACATACTTTCAATTTATAAAATGAAATCTCAGTTTCTAACATCCTTAGAAAGATATTGTTGAACAGATTCAAATATTTCTTGTTTCATCCAATTCTGACTTATAATGAATTCTGTATATTCATTTGAAATTAAAAATCGAATTTTCAAACTGCTGTGCCATTTCAGGATCGTTTTATATTTATAATAAATTTTAACGTTCTAACTTTGTCGAAAATAAAATTTTCGTCGTTATTATTTAAAATAATTCATTTTAAATATTCAAAATTCATCAAAATTGCCAAAATAAAAATTTTAAATTGGTTCTGGTTTTCTGGGCTGTTACGCAAATAATATAGTACAATTTAGGACAATGGTATGATAATGGAGATATATATTGTATTTAAGTAATTAGCAATTTATCTATTTAGATGAGAAAACTAGTTTAAACTTAATTGAATATTTCGTATTTGCAGAAATAACCATAACATGCATAAGTCATAGTCATTAAATTATGAAGTTAAAATCTACAAAAATTAATTAAGCCAACAATATATAATGTATGCATGTGTGTGTGTGTATATATATGTGTGTGTGTGTGTGTGTGTGTGTGTTTATGGCGATGATCATTGAGAAATTATGCAGAATTGGCCCACTAAAACTTCCAAAGTGTTTTTGGATGTCTTTATAGAATTAAGCTTACTATCATTGTTAAAGGGTATTTATATTATGAAAACTGATTATGTGTCCAACTAAACAATCGATAACTTAATCGAACTTATTTGAAGTTGTTTGAGCCATATGCCTAGCACATGTTCGCCCTACTTATAAGATAAGGCAGAATTTGTTGTCATGGTATCATACAGTAATTAAATGTAACAAAATAATGTTGAGTACGTTCAGGGACGACCCTAGGGGTAGGCCAGCTCGGTGACCACCTAGGGAAACCCCTCGGAAGCTGCAGCAAGAGGGGGGAGGAGGAGGTGTGATGAGAGTATGTTTTATTTTCTAATTAGTAAATTAAGTTGAATCCATGTACCAAAATGTAGTTGTAATTGAGTGGTAATACACCTGCTCCACTATGACGAGGCGGGAGGTTCAATCCCTATAGTTGCCACAAAAATTAGGAGCATTATTTTCTCAATTTTTTTCCTCCAGGTTAACCATTGCCTTGGCTGCAGTTATGTTCGGGTCGATGCTGAGTACATTGATACTCGGGTTGTTGGCCTAAGTGCATTTAACATTTCTATGATACACTTTCCTGCGCTATACTCAATAGCTTACATGTGAGTCCTTTTGCTCTATTCTAATATGTTAAAATAATGCAATCCTTATCGATGATTGTATCCAACATTATCAAAGGGACAGTGGTCGATTACCCATACCTTTCACTTACTAGTTTTTGAGTTTATACTTATGCTAGTTAACTTCTACTATTGCTCTACATAGAGATAGGTTCGTGAGATCGAGTTCTTATGGATTTCAATGATACATTTGAGCCTACATCAATATATGCTCATGATATCATCAAAATTAGATGGGGGTATTATCGGTATTGGAGCTAACATACCAACAATAATGGATGAGCACATATATAGATCCACTGGAGATAGGTGACATCGTTATACACATTATTCTTTTATACCTTTTTGATACTGTTTTCCTTTGGAACCAATAGAAGCATGATTTTTCTAAAGTATTTAGCTTATATTGCTAGTCTGATGTAGCTGGATCATTGAGTGGGGAATGACTATATTGAGTTACCTTTATTTACTTATGAAATCCCATATTTTAGGATGGTTGAATGCCAAGCTAACTTTTGGTACATCCTGCTGATTTGATACTGCAAGTACTGGACAAACACCATTCCCTTATTTATTTTTATACCGCCACTGGTGAGCTAGAATCTTCCCTAGGATGAGATGTTACGAGACTGTCCAGGTTAGACCGCATATCCTATTATGGGGTTCAACATGAGCTTATGCCAGACCATGAGTAGTCAGATATGCACCATTGGGGCAACCTCATACTAACACCATAGGTTTGATATTAAACCGAATTATTTCAGGGAGGTCATTTATTTTATGCTCATCCTTTAGTCGTTTCATACTATTAGCCTGCACGAGTTGTTTATGCTAGGGGTGAGCAAATGGTTGGTTCGATTTAAAATTGATCAAAATGTTGAAACCAAAATAACCATTCAAGAAATATAAACCAAACCAAACCAATACTTTTTGAAATCAAAACCAACCGAACTGATAATGTTTGGTTCAGTTTGATTGGTTTATTTGGTTTATCTTAAAATGAAATATATCTTCTGGTTGTTGATATAAAATTGGATTTAAACCAGTAATTGAATTCATATGATGCAAAGATCTTTGAAAACAAATTCTTCTTCTAAAAATGTTAATATGAAACTAAAGAAAAATAATTTTGCTATGAAAGTATAACAAATAATAACATTGTTAGTAGTAACTTTTTAACTTTAAAATAAATAAATTTATAAATTTGATTTAATTAGTTGGTATGGTTTCAAATATTAAAAACCAAACCCGACCAATATACCGAAGTAATATAAAAATAAAAACCAACCAAATAACTTACAAAACCTAACCAAACTGACCGAACTTAATTGGTTTAGTTGGTTTAATTGGTTTTAAACAATAAATGCTCTCCCTTACTTCACCTTTGTTGTAGTTAAGAGAGCGGTGCAGTTTATGAACATCCGATCAAATAATTATTCCAATTGATCTGCTGCCTTACTGTGAAAGGTTTAGCTTGGATAGGCGGATTAGATCTATGAGTGTTACTCAACATAGAGGGTTGGCTTGATACTTCTCAATTCTTTATTGAAGGAGACAAGTAAGATGTATACTTTTTTAGAGTGGAACCTTACCATTTGTTTTTATCGAATTATGTACTTGGCTTGAACTTCGATGACATCAGCCTCATGTTTCAGTTGGCGAAATATCATTTCCTTAGAGCACATTTGGTCGATGACCATTGCAATACACTCGATTTCATCCACCGCATGCCTAGAGAAACATTTTAGGGGATACAATGTTTATGCTTCTCTGGTCATGAAAACTCGCACCCCATTGGGTTTGAATTATTACAAAAAGCGGAAACTCAAGTCCATTGATACGGCAACCATTATCCTGCCAATAAACTGAGATATTCATCCAAGCTCAAGTAAACAACCTACAGTGGCATAAGTTAAATATGTAATAATAAATAAGTACGGACCATAATATTCACACTTTATAACAAGTGTCCATAATAGCTCTAATCCTGCCTAAATGACCAGTACATGTCTTCTACCGAGCATGTGGGTTGTTTTAAGGAGTGAGTCAAAACAATTGTTCTGTTGACTGTTAAATTATATACTTTATACAAAAAATGATCATATACCGATTACTTACCATTCATGTTATATTAGGTTTTATATTACTCGTTTATACCAGATCAATGTGCCATTGTACGCACATTTACTCCCCCGTAGATTTAACATAATATATATATATATATATATCTTAATCCACCTTAGACCTAGATACTACCATTTTAGTATCTTTCACAATCGCCTCGTTGGTTTCTACCGTCTCGCCATGTCATAATATCGCCATCGTATGCTACGAGCATAAGTAAATTGCACTCTCATCATGAGTGTGCGCGTCGTCTATCCTATCACACATAATATGAATCCCGCTAATGGGTAACCCCATTGCTCACGCAGTATGGGAATTCAGTCGAGGATTTACTCTACGGTCTATCTTTTCCTATCCATATCAACACTGTAAGCCACCCCTTTCAAGTTTGGAACTAGGGGTGACCGTTCGGCCGGTTCAATTGGTTTTGAGGTACAATTTCAAACCGAATATTTTCCAAACAGAACCGAATCGAATTAATTTTGGTTAATTCGGTCGATTATTGATTTAATCGAACTTGAAGGATATATTATTATTTAAATGATGAATTCACTCAATGTAGAACATAAATTCACGTTTGGAGAAATTTTATATAGCAAATTTTGCATTTATAATGAAATTTGATCTAATTGCAATAAATGCCTTTGTATTATACTGCTACACTAATTATTTAAAGTACTACAATACTGTAAAATTAGATAATAAATTAAAAGTTCAGTTAATTCGGTTAAACATGTAACCAAAAATTTTATTTTACAAACCAAATTCAAACCGACTTAGTTTTAAAACTAAACCGAATCAACTGAATGAATCGGTTTGGTTGGTTAATTCAGTTTGAACCGAATTTTTCTCACCCCTATTCAGAAGGTATCTCTTGATATGAGTTACTAACATTTCCTTAAACAATCTAATAAAATTATATGGTAGAGCATGGCCCCTCCCCCAAAGTGTCATGATAGTGAATGATCGTCGGGACTAAAGAGGCTTAACTCGTATCCTTCCTCACTTAACAATATAAACCAATGATGATCTAATAATCGTGTGGCTATTATCTTTCACGGTACACAAGTGCTGCACCTCTGTGGTCGCATAATTACCTAGCAATTCATCAATATTTTAGGTTGTCTAGGGCAATCAAGACAATGTTCCCTAAATACCATTTGCAGACCTTTCCTCTAGTAGGTCGCACTTTTGCTCGATCATATCAAAGGGGCTAGTCCTCTTCACATTATCAAATAGTTCTCTTATTTTCTTATTCAATATTCGCTCGAGAAACATTGCCAAGCACAAGCCACCCAAAAGTGGTCATTTATTTCCTAATCCATGGTTTGTCTAGAATCCGTCAAGATGAGTTTCCAATATTTGCATTTAGCCACTTATTTCCTTCTTCAATGGCAAACACTATACCATCGTTAGGACGGGATACACATTATCCCAAATTATTTGTAATGGCCAGCAACCCTTTTCTTACATTAAAGGTTTACCCAAATCCGATTTTAAGCTCATATAGAAGTCACATATGTTTTTTTTATTAGACACCGTGTCTAACTTTCATTCATATGTGCTCATTTTACCTTTTTTTAAAAAATATCTCTCCTCTTTATTTTCATTGGCTAATCATATCATGCTATTTTCTTTTTTATTTCACTTTACTTCTTTTTATTTTATCTTCTTCTTCTACCTGTAGTCTTCACTTTTATTATTATTACAATGCTACCTTACAGTTCCATTAACCTTATCATCTTATTCTTCTTCTTAATATTTTACGCTTCTAAAACGGTGAAACTTATCATATTTTAGTAAGTCAAATTTCGGTTTTTACCTTTTAGTATGCGGTCCACTTCCATACTTTTCGCAAAATGTCGATATTGCATGAGTACAAGAGAATGATTTCTCCTTTTTTTATTTAGTGAAGTAGGCAATACAAAACACATCAACTACTTTTATATTGTACTTACCTTCCTTTTTCAAGATATTCTATAACTACACACATCACATTTATAGGGGTTAAAATAAAAATATGGAAATCTACTTGTTCCAATCTTCTTTTTCAACAAACTAAAAAATCAACTAAGTCTGAAAGGGTAAAGTCTGGGTTATTTTGAATTATAGTTTTTACGGAGTAGTATTTTATCTGTTCATCCCAAATAAATTCAAACATTTATAGTTCTATTTCTTTTCAACTCAGAGTTGAACGGTCTGTAAGTATTCTTACATTTTTTAACTTTATAGACAACATATTTGTAATTGCATTCTACCAAAAATTATGGTTTTTATATAATTTACAGCCCTTAAACAAATAAAGTGAAATTGGACTACAGTGATATAATATACTATCATAATAAAACATATAATTTATCCACTTACATCTTTCGCTTTTTAAATCTTCAAATTTAATCCAGATCTATTTTAATTATCTGCATTCTCCTTTTTTAATCTTCTATTTTGGATTTACGAATGATGTTCATGCAGATTTATTATATTAAATTAAAATAAAGGGATTCAGATTCAGATTAAAACCATATTTAAATGTTTACCTCGTTAGAATAGAGCGTTGATTTGAATTTCCTTCCCAACCTTTTGTAATATTCTTCTCCAAATTAAATCTGATAAGCTAAAATTAAACTCTATAATGTTAAAGGTTTTGAAGCAAGAAGAAAACGACAGAGCTTCCACGCTCATTTGAAAAAAAATGAGTCCGAAGTTTAGCTATACACGTTTATCTATAAATATTCAAATTAGCGCTAACCATTGGATGAAAATCTATCAGATGTAGGCTACATAAGCTAGGGTTTGCGGCATGGCTCCGGCTGTGTGACGGTCGACCTAGGCCCTAGGTGATTGACCGCGATGATCGTCCCTGATGGTAGTCGACCTGTGGGTCCACATACGTTTGCGTAATGTGCTCTTGCTTTTGACATGCATATTAGTATATTTATTTATATGCTTATTTCACTGACTCATTAATTAATTTGTTAACCCTTTCCATTGTCCCTTATTATTTCTTTTGTTATATATATATATTCATTATTACTCATACACATTTCAAAATTCGAACGTATACAACTGGTTAGGATTATATACATACACTTATATATATATATATTCTGACATTGAGATTTCAAATGGTCATAACAATTCCGTTTGAATTACAACCCGAGAACACTATATATGAAAGTTCATCAGATAATCGTCGGAAACACAATGATATAAGTTTCTTTGCAAATTCAAACATATAGAATGTTCATTTTTCATCATTTTCAAATTTAGCGATTAAATTTATTTTAATTAATTATTTGAAAACGCAAGGTGTTACATTCTCACACCGTTAAGGAATTTCTCCCCCAAATTTCGACAAGGTTTAGCGTATATAAATCTTCCAACATCCACATTATACTAACATCCATTTAGTGAACATCCAATTTTGCAACCATGCATATAATAATGTATGACGTGTCACAGTTTATATAATACGCATGAGCAGTAATTTCTAACTGGCACTTCCTAAGTGATTCTTTTAAAAATATGATGAAAACATCTTAAATATACTAGCAGTTTTACATGAATGTAACTTTTGAAAACCAAAAATAGTTTTTCATCAAATTTTTTCCACGTTTCCATAGAACAAAAGCATTGTTTAATCAATTTTGCATCCACAATCCTACCACACTACTGTTAACATTTAAATCTTAGATCTAATTAATTTTCTAAACCTAGTTTTTTATACTAGAAAAGGGTATCAACTGAAAATTCATTATTTCCGTCGTTTTCATACATACCCTTTTCTTGGTACATTGGAACCTTCCCTAGTGCCCCTATTAAATTTTCAACTTTCCCAAGTGCAGTTTGTGTAAGTAAAATTTTAATTTTAAAAATTCAATAATTTTTTCATTTTGAAATTCATTTTTATGTTTTTTCACTTATTGACAAGATCTCTTAAAGAATTTTCCTTTTTGAAGTTATTATAGTATATTCACTTTAATTTATTATTAGCCTTCCAACTCAAATTTTTTATTTTTATGTATTTTTTCATGGCTTCATATGAAATTTTCTTACTTTATTTTTTTCTTATAATGTAGCATCCCATGCAGAAAAAGCCCAAAAACGAACATTTCCACTAAAGTGCACAGATTTAAATAATAACTAATACATACAACCTATACACAAATATTTACAACACTAAAAGGAAATATAGATATTGCTAAATAGCCTTAAGTAAAAAAATACAGCTAACTCTAAGGACTATGGTAATGAGAACTAGACTCTTCCCCACAGAGAAATGCTCAGAGCATAAATTCGGAACATCCCAGTTGTTGGCCCTGCCTCATCTTCTTCTGCATCTTCTCCTGTTATACCTGTACCACCTCCTTCTGCACCTTCTCTATCTGCTTATGTTTGCAACGTAGAGCTCAGACCAACTCGGAGATATTTTTGGACCTTATGAGCTGTTGCTGATCGGGTCAAGGTTCCGGCTTATCTTGTGAGTCGTACCTAGGCTAATACTCATGTTAAGGCTTATAATGCCATACAGGCTCGAGTTGCAAATACTTCTTCAAAGGAAACTTTTCTTCCATGATACTCTGGCCCTCCTTGGGTTGCTCGTCCAATCAGTGTCCATCCTCCTTATAGAATGAACATCTTAACCAGTCTACCTACTAATGCAAGGCACTTCTCCTGCAAAGATGATACCAAAATGTATCGTCCTTAAGTGGCAATAAGACAATAAGGTCCTATGAATGATAACCGCTCTTTGACTAGAACAATGCTTTATAATCACTCGATCCCAATTCATTTATATCTTTCTCATAATGGCGTAGGTGGCTCTCTGGATGGAGAGATTAAAAACTCCCCATCTTGGGGATGAGATTTACTGTAGGATGTGTACAATCAACCTACCCTAAGGCGCAAGTGCTCCATGTGCCAAACCTGATGTATTGGAAGAAAGATATATACAAGGACGACATGGTTCATCATCTCAATCTCATCTACATCCATATCGTACTCTTGGATGTTCGACGTTCCTCATAGTTGGGAATCAGAAAATATAATCGACACTCTCTTAAACCTCTAAGAGCACAACCAACAATGGCTTGTTCACTTACTAAACAAGCCACGGAGCAACCAGGTGTGGCTTGTTCACTCACCCGTGGCTGGTCTGTGGCTAGTTTTGAGCTCCTCCGTGGCTGGTTCACCCAATAGAGGCTGGTTCTTATAACGGCAAACTGTTTGCCGTTATAAGATTATAACGGCAAACACTTTGCCGTTATAAGATTATAAAGGCAAAGTGTTTGCCGTTATAATCTTATAACGGCACACAGTTTGCCGTTATAAGAACTAGCCGTTGCAACCAAACGGCTAGTTCACTTCCTCCCTATAAACCACCCTATCTCCTTCTTCTTCCTCCTCCACACAACCACTCCACCTTCCCAACTTCTTCATCAACAAAATGTCTTCGTCTGCACCCAAGCGAAGCGGAAAAAAAACCATAAACAAGAAACTCATGTCCCAACCGCACTCGTCATCGTATGCGATGCAACGGTCAATCCAACAACAGCAATCGTTGCAGCCATCTCACGAATATGGCTACTCGCCGTATTCAAATTATCCATACCGTCCACCGTACCAACCGCTCGATCATCCTAATTTTTCTCCCATCCAATCGTCCGTCCCGCCACAGTTTTACCAACGACGGCCCGGGGTAGGCGTGTACGACGATCATTCGTCGTATATGTCAATGATGATGCAGACCGAGCAAAGTCAACAACCTCACCTAACTCCGCAACAGACCGAGGTTCGTGACCGCGAAGCGATGCAAAATCTGCAAAGACAGTTTTCGTATGGGTATGTCTCTCCTACTACCGAAGAAAATGTTGGGACTTCTACGGAGGAGGAGGAGGAAGATGCAAATGAGGAAGTAAATGTTACAAATTCTGAAGAATTGAATGAAGAATACGTTGCACCTATCAGTCCCGAATATAACCAAAAGAAGAAGAAGAAGGTGAAGTCTTTAAGGAGCATTTTCAGTAAACGACACCAAACCGAAGTTGAATCGGAGCCGAATCACGGAATAGAAGATATTGAGGATGATAATGCTGAAGGGGAAGATATACCAGCGGATGGAAGAAGAAAACAATGTAAGTTTACTTCCGAGCAGTACATTTCACTTGCTAAATCGTGGATACGCATTTCACAAGACATCATTGTTGGAAATAATATGAAAGGTGAGAAATTTTGGGAAAGAGTAGCAGAGTTCTACAATTCGTTGGAAGCGAGGAATAGAACATGGGCATCACTTAGAGGCGGTTATAGAGTTATGAATGCCGCGTGTCAGAACTATCTTGCAATACTGACAGCCTTGGAGAACAGACAACAAAGCGGTGCTGCACCTTATGACG
Organism: Allium sativum; assembly: GCA_030737875.1. NCBI lineage: Eukaryota > Viridiplantae > Streptophyta > Magnoliopsida > Asparagales > Amaryllidaceae > Allium > Allium sativum. Next base: position 955,709,745 of record CM060924.1, on the reverse strand, counting down.
TTGTAAGTAGCGTAGATTACTTTGAAAAATAACTTACTATACTATGATCGATTAGTTAGAAATGACATACGCTCATACAATATCCACTTTGTGTTACAGATTGAAGAGTCACGAAAGGCCTACCGGCAAAAGTATGGTCATCCATTTAAATTCCAAGACTGTTATGAGCTTCTATCTAGGTTGCCGAAGTGGAAGAACCCCAGCAACTTCATGTTTGAGCAGCAGAACAAAGCTAGAAGGATGAACTACTCTGATTCTAGTCCAGGAAGTGGCCCGAGTTCGCAAGAAAGAAACCCTTTATTTGGAAGTAGTGATGGACGACCTGTCGGCAGATCCAAGGCAATTCAGCTGGAGCAACGAGGTGTAGAGTTTGCTAGATTTATGGAAACAATGGAGAGTTCATCTAAGGCAACAAAAGAGCATAGAGCTCGATTTTCGGTGGAAAGAAACCGTAGCGACGAAGATTTCCAAAAGGCAGTTAGGGATGATCGAGAGCTCCGCAGACAAGAACATGCGGAGAAACAAGCCATGGAAGAAAAGAAGCTGGAGGAGCAGAAAGCTTTGGCGCGAGAGAATAATTATGTTAAAATGATTACATGTGATTTTAGTAAGCTTACCCCTCTACAGCAAGAACTAGTAGCCGAGCAGATTGGAGAGTATAGAAAAAACAAAGGAAGCAGAAGCGGAAGCGTTAGTGGCTCGTATATGGACTAGCTATGTATGTTGGGTTAAGTTGTAATATGATTGTGAACTGTTTGTAGTATTTATGTGCTGGTGGGTGTTTATGTACTAGCTATATATGTTGGGGTGAGTTGTAATATGATTGTGACCTGTTTCTAGTATTAATGTAGTAGTTGTTGTTTATGTACGAGCTGTATATGTTGGGTTGAGTTGAAATAATGATATAATCTACAATATGATTGTAAACCACATTTATTGACTCAAGTACGCACTGATAGATAGTTCAAATGATACATAGTACACGACTACACACTGATACATAGTTCTAGTACCAACTACTGATTCCGACTATTCCTTCCTTTATGCGCCCACAAATGTTCCACCAACTGGTCACGCAATTGGAAGTGTGCAGCTTGATCTTCAATGTATTGAACCATATCAACATATTCTTCCATTGAGTTTACATCTTTATGGGGTTTTGCATTTGAGCCCGTAAACATGTCAGGATAATTAGACTTTTGATTCTTATATCCGCCTCTTTCAGACTCCACAATCATGTTATGTATTATTATACAAGCATACATGATTTCTGAAAGCACTCTTGCATCATGAAAACGAGTAGGATTTCGTAAAATATGAAATCGGGCTTGTAAAACACCAAACGTACGTTCGATGTCCTTTCTATAGCTAGCTACTTTTTCAGTGAAATACCTTTCTTTATCATTTGATGGAACTTTGTACCCTTGCATCAAAGTTCTCCACTTTGGGTATATTCCATCGACTAGGTAGTACCCAGTATTGTGTTCGATATTACCAAGTTTATATGAAACATCTGTTGACAATCCGTTAGCAAGTTCTGTGAAAAGATATGATTGTTTTAAAACATTTATATCATTCAATGAACCTGGGACTCCAAAAAAAGCATGCCAAACCCATAAATCGTCTGTTGCTACTGCTTCAAGGATCATTGATGGCACTTTCTTATGTCCGGTGAACATTCCTTTCCATCCCGTTGGGCAGTTTTTCCAAGCCCAATGCATGCAATCTAAACTTCCAATCATACCTGGAAATCCTCTGGCTTCTGCCCTGCGTAGTATCCTGGTTATATCGTTAGGTCCAGGCGTCCGTAGATACTCCTTCCCAAACTCTGCAACAACTGTTTTACAGAATTCTTTCAGACACTCTATTGCTGTTGATGCTGCGATTCTGAAATATTCATCCATTTGATCGCCAGATGTTCCATAGCTTAACATCCTCAACGCCGAGGTGATTTTGATGTGTGGTGAATGGCCAATTTCTTGTGCTCCGTTCAGTCTATAAGTGAAATATGGATTTGACTGGTGAAGTTTAAGATATATTTTTGAGAAAATAGCCGGACTCATACGGTAACGACGGCGGAACAAAGTTATATCAAAGGTTGGATTGTCGATGAAGTAATCCCTCATTAGTCTTTCATGTCCATCCTTGTAGTCTCTCTTATACCGTCGGTCAATCCGGCCATGCATGCTACCCCGATGGTTGCTAGTTGAGCCTTTAGCGAAATAATTGGAATACACAACCATTGCGTGCTGTTCCAGCTCCTCCTCCGTCTCTTGCTCCACTTCTAGTTCGGAATTATCAGTTTGATTCTTCTTGTTTTTGTAGTAATGGTAGTATAGATTTGGATCCATTGCTTGCTTTTTTATAAGTTGAGTTTCGTTGTTATCTCTAAGCGTATCCGAACGAGAGATATATATAAGCAGGGATGGTAAACTAAATATCTCTGACATAGAGTACATGTAGGCAATAATGGGTGGCAATAATGGTTCCAACATGATGGTTCTGTCATTGAGTAGTCAATTCGGATAGTTGTTGTGATGTGAAAGGTTGGCACTAAATGGTTGGCAATAATGGTTCTGTCATTGAGTACTCAATTCGGACTGTTGTTGTGATGTGAAAGGTTGGCACTAATTGGTTGCCAATAATGGCTCTGCCATTGAGTAGTCAATTCGGCCAGTTGTTGTGATGTGAATTTTGGACATTTAAAATAGAATATTTTAAATAATATCGACGAGAAATTTATTTTGAATATAATTCGAACGTATATATTATATACGTCGTCGTTAGAATATAAATAATTATATATAATTATAAATAGAATTGAAAATGGCGCGGTAGTTCGATAATTCGATTTCAAACTTCAATTGAATGTACCGGGTGCAAAACAATCTGGATTTTAGTGAAACCAAAAACATTAGGATCTAATCGAGAATATCTTTCCAACGAATCCGAAAAATCAAGATTTCATAGCGGGAATCAAAAGATATGTCCAATTGAAAATTCTTAACAGTCGCTATGGAATTCAGGCCCTTAAAAATGAAAATTTTGCAAATGACCTCGGATTTCGACGAAACCACTTTTGTTGGATCCGTGATGTCAAGTTATTGCTAGATTTCAAATTTCATAATTTTTCGAATCAATATGTGAGCGTGGCAAATTTCATAATTTTTCGAAGGTGTTTGAGTGCGGTATGTTGTGACTAAGTAACATATGTATATATAGCTGCAATATTAGTTATGGTGTGAATGGTCACTAGCTACACTTTGTGATTTTCAAAGCTTGTGTAGGTAAACAAACAAAATACTGATGTAACCGGTCACTGGTACGACTGTAGGGAACACTGTAGGGAATCTGCTTTTTAGTGATAAAGTGTATCGAGGACGACCCCCTGTGGCTACAGACTGAGAGCTGGACTATATTCCAATAACTCTCGACAAAGAGTGACATGACGCCACTATCACATAAAAGATGACTGCACTATGCGAACTGTGCAAGACGTGACCAGTTAATGTGCTACAGTCCGTCGACCAACTACAGATGGTTACGAAACGTTAATACATTTCAAACAACACATACAGGAACTAGAACAGCAGAACATAGTAACATCAAATAACGATACAAGTGATACGATACAAGCGATACGATACAAGTGATAGGATGCGTAACGATACAGTACATATTAGCATAACATAAAATATTTAAATCCTAATTTAATCCACGTTGGAGTCGATAATTTGAATTACTTAGGTCGTTAACTTGATTTCGCAGCTTTCTTATTTCTTCCTCTAGTTCCAAAGCATACGTAATTGCTCGACGGGGAAAGCGATCATCTATCCACTGTCCGAACTCGCATCCGTTGTTTCGTACTGGACAAGTATAATATCGTCGTCCAACGTCTTTTCCATGACGGACGACTAATTGCGGTGCTTCAAAACCACAAAAGCATACAATATTTGCGGATTGCACCTCGCCTTCTTCAACCGTGGCTCTTACACGAGGAATTACAAGGTTAGCCCTACGGTCATGTTGTCGTGCTGGATTGTCTTGCTGATTGCTTATTTCCATTTCGTGCATTCCTGCTTCGAGCTCTAATTGTCGCACCTCGTCATTGTGTCGCTCTTCCATTTCAATATACCACTCGGTTGGTTCTCTAGATGCGGACGTATTAGGATTTGATGGTCCAGAAATAAGGTCCGTGTAATTGTAAGAAGATGGATAAGAAATTGGCATGACTACGCTCTAAGTAGATGGATAGGGTTTTAGTGAAACGACATTCGATATATGTAGGAGGAGATGCAGTTACCAATGCATAAAGGAGTTTGCCGTTATAAAAATATAACGGAAAATTGTTTGCCGTTATAAAAATATAACGGCAAACTATTTGCTTTTTTATTTTATAGCCGTTGCGCCCCAACGGCTACTTAAACGGTCGTAATCCCTCCCATTATATATCAACCTACCTCCTCCTTCTTCCACACTAACACACTACCTTTTCAACTTCAAGTTGTACAACCCAAAAAATGTCTTCTTCTGCACCCAAGCGAAGCGGAAAAAAAGGTGTAAGCAAGAAACCCCTATCCCAACACCAACAGTATTCAAATGACGATGCTCATTCTGTTTATCAAAGAGCTGGAAAAGAAATTGTACGCGAAGGGAAGGTTTCCGAGCCACTAGGGACGATTGGATCCATCTCTGTTTGCTATTGTGGACAAGTGTCGGTCGTTGTTGTTGACGAGACCGAAACAAATGCCGGTCGTCGATTTTTCGGTTGTGAAGCCTTCAACGACCACATGAATTATCCTGATGCCATTGATTGTTGTTGCTTTAAGGAGTGGATTGACCCTCCCATTTGCGAACGTGGACGTCAGTATGCACTCGAAGCACAAGCAGAAATAAGACGCTTGAGCAAGATTAATGCCGGTAAGACAAGAGATGGTCCTTTCCCTAAACCATGGTAGGTGTACGTGTTTGAATTTGATGCTGGTGTGCTCAGTTGTTGTAGTTTGTATGATTATGGTTTGGCATTTCCTTCTCTTCTACTAGTTGTCATTGTTCCAGTTGTTTCAATTGCTCAATAGTTGTACTAGTTGTTGAAGTTTGTATGATTATGGTTTGTCAATAGTTCTACTAGTTGTCATGATATTATAGTTGTTTTCATTATGTCGCAAGCAGAAATAAGGCACCTGGGAACGGCCCATTTTTCGTAACCATTTCGTGAATTGAAATGGTTAAAGCACTGGTGGACGACCCTTTTTTTGGTGCTGGTAGTCTCTTCCGAATTAAATGACAACAGTATACGAAATTAATAGTAATGGCACCATTTTTCGTTCTGCAATGATGTGACTGGACAATGTAGAGAATCTAACATAATATCACGAGGTTAATAGTACATGCCAACATTTCTTGTGATGGCACCATTTATCGTGCTGCAATGATGTGACCGGACACTGTAGGGAATCTAACGTAATATCATGAGATTAATAGTAAATGCCAACATTTCATGTGATGGCACCATTGAAATAGTTCATACAGACACAACAACTGACGATAGTACATGCGAACTAGCTCAATCAAAGCATGGAGTAGGAATTAGTAACTTCATTAAAATGCATTTTACGTTTAGTCTTACGGGCGTCGCCTGATGTTCAATCGCAATTGCTCATTATCACTTCGAACACGTCTATTTTCCCGTTCGAGTTCGTTACAATATGCTATTCCCCGAGGACACAAAGGTTGGTCTATCCATTCCGTGTAATTGCAACCATTTGGAAAGGCTGGGCATCGCTGAATGCGCCGACCTATATTGTTTCCCTCTGCTTGAACCACAACTTCAACCGCGTACCCGCAGTAGCAATGAACTGGATAGGAATCAACTATTTGTTCCTGCAGTGGTACACGAAAGAACTCTGCTTCCTGAGTTGACTGAGTGACAACTTGTTCAGATGATACTTGAACAGGTGGGACTTGAGTTTCATATGGAGGTTGAACGTTCAGCTGTTCGTACGACGGTTCAGTTTGCGGTCTAATTTGGTTTAGGAACTGAAATTCGTCTTGAAGCTCCTGTAGCCTCATTTCGTTGTACACCTGTTCCTCGGAGTCTATAGAAGATGACCACGAAGACATCTTCAGTGAGTTCTAATAGAAGGATGTGCTCTAAGAATGAGAACGAAGGTGTTTGAGTGCGGTAAGTTGTGACTAAGTAACAAATGTATATATAGCTGCAATATTAGTTATGGTGTGAATGGTCACTAGCTACACTTTGCGATTTTCAAAGCTTGTGTAGGTAAACAAACAAAATACTGATGTAACCGGTCACTGGTACGACTGTAGGGAACACTGTAGGGAATCTGCTTTTTAGTGATAAAGTGTATCGAGGACGACCCCCTGTGGCTACAGACTGAGAGCTTAATTGCAATGATGTGACCGGACATTGTACAGAATCAACCATAATAACACGAGAACCCTGTAAACCGTATTCAAGTATGTTTAATTGTAAATGTTGGTCGTACATTGCCCTTATAAGTACTCCATATCTGATAATCCATCTCATACCTTCTACAGCTTCAAGCAGCACCGTTGTAGAGTAAAGGGAGAAAATTTATTTTCTTGTTTTCTTAAAGGTAACGTTTATTATCAACAAAATTCGTACTTCTAGTTACTCTACTAATTCTACTGATGCACAGGTTACATGGACAATTCAAAAATAAGTGATGAAGAAATGGGAAGGATTTTTGATGAGTACGAACGAAACTTAGTGAACGATAACGAAAAGGGTTTAGTTCATGATACACAAGTTGAAGAGGTGCCCGTCGCGATTCAGCATCGAGCGGTTACAGCTCCGCGTCCTTCTCCAGTAAATCAACGACCTAGTAATAGTGCTTGTAATAATTCTCCTACTCCAGATTTTTCGTCTAAGGATTTGCTGGCCCTCGTAAAATCCTATATTGAGATTGAAAAGAGAGATGAGTTGCTAATGCAAAGTGGAGGGGGTTTAACATATGAAGAAAGATGGGCAATGATCACGAGGCTATACAACAACCATCGTTCCCGGCCCACTACACGAACATCGGCTGAGATCCAAATGGCTAATCGTCATTTTGCAGACGCTTGTGATCGGTACACAAAGATTATCGAAACTGTTGAAGACGAGAACATATTTAAAACAAATCAAGCAACATATGATTCTCGTTACCTTTTCGAGTATGGTGAGGAGTTCGTTGGTTACGAAGCGTATAAACTACGCTACAGTTGGTTGACCCGCTATGGAACTGAGTAGGCTTATGGTATTGTGATTTTATTGTTGTTTTACTGTCTATTTACTTTGCTGTTTGTGCGTAGAATATGGAGTTATATGTAAACCTTGTTATGTTGGCGTGCTGTTTAAGAATTTTGCATTTCTACACGAGAAGAGGGAAACCTTGTTCAACATCAAATTCAAACGTTATTACATTCCAAATAACTCTTACAGGAACTAGAACAACAGAAGATACCGGCTCTACACAAAAACATTCTCTACACATAAATACAGTGTCTACACATAACCAAATGTAGTCTCTACACAGAAACATAATCAAAACGTACACAAAATACATCGAAAGCACATAATAGCGGTAGTCAACAAATACAGAACGCATACTCAAACAATAGGAACATACAACTGACAACTGCGAAAACGTAAAACATCGAAAGTACATAATCATGGTAGTGAACAAATACAAGAACGTCTACTCAAACAACAAGAACAGACAACTATCAACTAGGAATACGTAGAACAACAAAAGTACATAACAGTAGGACCAAAAAATGCATAACAGTGGTAATACAACAAAAGTACATAACACTGGTACATAACACTGGTACTCAAAAAATGCAGAATGTCTACTCCAACAGTAGGACCATACACCTGACAACTGTGAAAGTACATAAAAGTGATAGTAACTCACTCGTCCGAGTCATCTGAATGTGTACGTGGACGTGTGCGGCGTCGATGACGTCTCTCATGATCACCAACATCTGGAGGCTGACTGGACCCAGCACTAGACCTATGGTGGTAATACATCTGCAAGTCCTGAAGTCTCTTGCGCTCTGCCTCAAGCTGGGCCTCTAAATGCGCCTGCTGCTGTCGTGCCTCCTCTGCAACACGACGTAGCTCACCATCATAGTAATCTAGGCTACGCCTATGCTCTATATAGCCCGTATGCCTAATCCCCATCTGCATATCATACAGATCATGATATGATACATGTGTAGGATCCGGGTAATCGTGATGGGCCGGAGGATGAAACACGTCAATGTAACGATCCGGTCCAATGGTGGGCACTGCCATGGTCCATCCAAAATGACTGGCGGCCGCCACATGATCAGCTGCACGAAAACTCTGACTGGACTGGGTAACATCCTCGACAACAGGTGGACGTATGCCGTGTCGTATAGCAGATGGCCCTACTAAATCAATCGATGCTGCATGCGTAATCATATCTGAGGACCCGGTGAAAAATCTACGCCAGAAGGTAAGGTAACACTCCCCGATAATAACAAAGCTCTCAGCCGTCCACCAGCCTGCTGTCCTGGCTATATCTAGCTGCTCCGTCGGGTAAATCATACACCGATAAGTATGTGGGTGTGGATCATCCGGAATAGCATCGAAGTCATACAACTGTCTCCAGCACCTCTCACCAAGATACCAATAAGCACCTAGCGCCACGGGACAAGATATAAGTGGAAATCTCCGTCCGGCAAGCATCCTAGCAATCTGTATGATCTCAAGATCGATGGATGTACTCTGCTCAAATGGATGCCATAGAATCTGATCCCTATACATCCTCAGCTCAATCTGGTTATGGGCAACGGGAAACACATGGCGTGACTCATTATCTCTGGGCCCCCGGTTGTCCGCAGTCCAAAAGCATATACGGGGGAAAAAGGTCGATGGGTCAGCAATACGGGTGATAAAATGAAAGTTCCTAGAGTACTCAAAGTACCAATACTGTAACAACTCCCAGAATCCAAATAAAGAAACCTGAGAATCAGTGATGGTGCACTGCATGTCGAGACATCTGTATAGGTATGCAAGGATAGGTGTGCCCCAATCATATAAAATCGCCCCATCGGCATCTATCTCAGCCGCGACCGCAAAAAACCCCACAGGAACGCTACTGCTCGAAGAACTAAAGAAAAGGTTACCCATAAGGTATAACACAAATAATCGAGCAAGCTCCAAGTCGTCATCAACAGAGTAGTGCTCGAGTATCCTGTCCATAGCCGCATGGATCGCACTCACTCTAATAGCGCCTTCTGCCTGATACGACGTAGCAGAAACATCCAAATGAGGCAGTAGATCATGAACAAGTGCACGATCACGCCATCGACCATCGTCATAAGGCAGTTGGGGATAAGCACTTACTCCAATGCTAATACCAGTAAGCATGGAGAAATCAAGCGGTGTAAGTCCTAACTCACCACAAGGAAAGTGAAATGTGTGGGTGGTTTTGTACCACCGTAGAGCAATGGCCGCACACAATTGGACATCGGCATTTATAACATGGTTTATTCCTAAAATAGCAAATCGCACAATAAGATAAAATATGACTACTAAATTATCCACTTATTTCATTAAAAGGTCTATAATATTACCTAGAAAAAATTGAAATCCAAGAGCATGTAACAGTCCTGCGACCCCCTCCTTACCCGCCAAGTGTGCATGATAATATCTAAGTGTGGTCGCTAACGAACCACGTGGACGTATATTCCGCGACTGTTAACGGTTCAACAAAATGTTATACCATCTACCCAATATATAACACTCAAAGAATACTATGTAAATAATATTAAAAATACTTACAGCCAAACTCGACTGCGTGCTAACGTGTACTTCGTCATCTGGAAGAATGCGAAAGTTGGATAGCGCAGGAAGCTTCGCGGCGCTGAGGTTCATATCCACATAGCCATCGAGTTGGCCCTCTCTAGCGGCAACTGATCCAACACCCCTACGTGCCCTGCCTGCTCGTCCGCCTCTACGCCCGCCACGTCCCCGATGACCGCCTCCCTGTTGCACCTCTGCTTCTTCGTTCTCCATGTTTTCGGCGGCTACAAGTAAGTCTTCTATTCCGAGCACTGGCTGTTGGCCACTACCACCTTCACCACTCCCGCCGGCGCCACGATCGTCGCCGTGCATGAATTTTTTGGCGAAATTTTTTAGTAATCTAGCCATATTTTCGAACTAATATCTCACACAAGCTAGTTAATTTGGTTAAAAACTGACGGATTGGTGAATTGGTGGAGAAAATTGGGTGAAAAATGGGGGAGGGAAATGAGTTTTCGGGTTTGAAGAAGGGGAAGGAGAAATGAAGCTGAGGGGGGTGGCGGCGAGGGTTTTGAGGGGGGGGGACATTATAACGGCAAACACTTTGCCGTTATAATTTTATAACGGCAAAGTGTTTGCCGTTATAATATTACAACGGCAAAGACTTTGCCGTTGTAATATTTATAACGGCAATATCTTTGCCGTCGTATCCACTACTCCCAACCAGTCCGTGGCTGGTTCTCCCCTTCTGGGTGCTCGGCTCGTTGGACCAGTTTCAGAACATGAGAGAGAATAATTGAACAGAACGGATGGTTGGTTATGGTCTAATGTAAATATCACCTGGTTCGCAACGAAAGACATATTAGTTACAGAGAGATCAACTACTATTAATCTCTCTACAGCCGTATTTTTCAACAGAAATAAAAAAACATAAAAATACAATCGTGGTCGTGGGTATCATAACGCCCTAAATAGATCAAATACACCACACCACCACCTATACGAAATGAACAACTTGCCTAAGAGAATTCCTAGTAGCAGGTGCATGGTGCATTTTGGAGCGTGAATCGCTATTTTTAAATTAAAGACTAAACGGTTTTCTGAAAACCGTTTAGGCCCGGGAAAAAGAAAAAATATATATATATATCACAAGCTTCTGTTTACAGAGTCATTATTCTCTGTAAACAGAAGCTCTCGATTTTCATCAAAACCCCCAAAATATCAAAATCCTAATCCAAAAATTCTTTGAAAAACAAAGGATTTTTGCAACAATTTCAAATAAATCAATATCTACTCTTTTGCATCACTTTAGCTCCATCAATTCCACCATTCTCCATCTTAAAACCATCATTTTTGACTTTTTGTGGATTTAGCAAATTAGTTGAATTGGTTGATGATGAAAGACGAAATCATTGAAGGCACTAGCGCCATGAGTGGGTTACGTAGGAGAAAAGTTTCGCGAAAAAAATCGAAAAACGATTGAAAGCAAAGAAGGTGGATATGGAGCAAGGAAGGAGACAACAATTGATCCGACGTTTCCATTCATGTCTATCACGAGTCTACAAGAAGGAGTTACACATGTCTACAACAGTGGAAAAGAGCTTACAGTGTATTTTTTTGTTTCAAAGTGTTTTAACTAAAATTATTTGATATGTAAAGATTAGGTAACTGATTAGTTTTATAACTAGAATCACAACAAGATGAGATGTCATGGAGCATTTACGACAATGTTGAAATGGTGGAAGAAAGTTAAAGTGTATCATCAAGTTCGAGATCCGATAGTGAGTATATTTGGAAAATTTATGGAAATTGAATTGAAAAACTCTGACAACAGATGCATACATGCTATTGTTGAGAGTTGGTGACCGACTATGCATACCTTTTTATTTCCTAGTATGAAGATCGGGTTTACATTGTTAGATTTTACCATGCTGACATCCATTCTCGTGGGGATGAATAATCTAACAATACCATATGATGAGAGTTGGAGGCAATTCGAAAATGCAAAGCAACTATTGCCACTTCTCGAGGAGAAGTTATTCGGGTAGGAAATGTTGCTTTATCGCATCTTGTGAAGTACTTTCATGATGGTTATCTTGAGGCCAATGATAACAAAAGTCATCTTGTGAAGTACTTTCATGACAGTTATCTTGTGAAGCACTTCTAGTGTTGTATTGTTACATAGTTTCTACCACTTTAGTGCTCCAGTGCTCTATTGCTATAGTGCTCTATTGCTGTATATCACTTTAGTGCTCCAGTGCTCTATTGCTATAGTGCTCCTGAGTAGTCATATCACTTCAGAGGTGGATCCTATTGCTATAGTGCTCTATTGCTACATATGTTAAGGTGTTAAGAATCACTATAGGAGACATTTTCTGAACTGAGCCCACTGACTTGTCATATCACTTTAGTTTAATGGGTTGTCACATGTACACTGCTTTAACCCTACACTAACTAGTCTTATCAGGAAAGATTAATAACTTCGTAATTTAAGGGTCGTCACATGTACACTACTAAAACCCTGCATTGACTAGTCTAAGTTTTCTCCATCAAATTTGTTGTATGTTTACTCCACATATTGCCCCTATATATTTCTACGGTTACTACTTTTTAGTTATCTGGAACCAAAATTTTCATCAAGATAAAAAGTGCCTTCATGGTCATGGACCTCGTCAATGGATTCGAACTATGATCAAAACTTTGCTGAGCATCCACCATCACGTCCAAGAACAGATATTGATTGGAATATCGAATACCAAGAGAAGCACTATGAGGACCTGCGTCGTGACTACTCGGAGCTGGCCCACCTGACGATTCATCCACCAATTGCTCATGTTCCAGATGTAGATCATCAAGTAGTCCAAACTATAAACGAAGAACACTTACGAGCGGCTACAGTCCCTCGTCCTCCGACTGTTGAAGTGGTAGATCAATTCTTGGTAGTTCGGCATCCATACGAACAAGAGGTACGACGAGTTTTAGTTAATCGGTCTCCTAACGAGCAGGAAGTTAACTCATAATCCGTTTGTTGCCATTGTGGTTACGCGGTGGAGGTAGTAGTCCAGGCGGACAGAGAGAATATTGTTCGTAGGATCCAGTTATGCTCGCTATGGCCTAACGGATGCAACTATTTTGAGTGGATAGACGACCGTTTATGTCCAAGGGGTATTTCTTATGCCAACGAGTTAGAACAAGAGATTAAGCGACTTTGAACCTGTAACACCCCACCTCCGCCAGGGTGTCTCTTGCACGCACTCTGACTTTGGCGGGGCGTTTGTACTGGGTAAACATGCATAATGATATATCAAGGCAGAACAAGAACATATGTATATATGTAAACAGAGTAAATAAGATAAGTAAAACAGTGGAAGATTTCAAACTATTTCAAAACAAGTCTGGTACAACATAATGTCAACTTTCCAAATACACAAGTCTAGATAAAAACAACATCACTGAAAAATTGAAATACATAAGTACTATCCCCAAAATAAGTGATAACCATAGCTAGCTTCATGTCAAGACCGTACATGAGCTAAAATCCCACAAGCAAGCGATCAGAAATCCAAGCTAAGCTCCAATATTCCCACCCTGAGAACCTGGGGGGGGGGGGAGGGGGGAGAACGGAAGAAAAGAGGCAAAAGAAAAACAGGTCAGTCAAAAAGACTGAGTAAGCCCTACTACCATCAGTCTATAAACTAATAAAGTTAACTGTCATGATGAAAGCTGAGATGAACATAAGGATAACTACATACTGGCATGATAGATAAAGGTGTCATCGCATAATCAGGTTTAAGGTTTTGCACCACAGGTGTACTAGCAAACTAACATGACTTGAATAAACACGTATTGATCCCTTGGCCCAAGCTTTGGCCCAATAACATGAAATGACCCTAATACGAGGTCCAACCAAACGGTCTAATCGATCGGCTCCCTAAGCCTAACTCGTCACGTGTTGGTGTCAATACGGCCCAAACATAATGTAGTCGGACTGTGTCGGGTCCACCTTCGGGTGTATCAAGCCCTAGGGTGTAAACCCCTGGACACCATAAACATAAGTGCACAGTCTCGATCTACTGGTACCCGTGCATGTTTTCTCCGGCTACGGACTATGTGCACGACCATAGTCCGTCCGGAACTACACCGGTGTACCACTCGGCCGTCGTTTTGGTCACTTACATCAAGTCCAGTAATCGTGCCCCACCCTAGCCTAGTCCCTAGGGTCTTAATGATACGAACTTGGGATTACTGCTGGAATGGACCCCCAATGCTAGGATTTTCTAGTGGGTTAAGTACGGTTTAACCCTTTTACTAATCATGGATTAACTTAGTTAAGTGTAATGATGGGTTCACGACTTAACCCCGATTAATCCATCAAGCCCAAATTGATTAAGTATTAAGTGGACCATGACTTAAACCCTAATCATGAGGCATTAATTAATTAATGTGCCTTAACCTCTCACATTAGACTTTGTTGCGGTTACTAGTTAAGCCGGTCGGTTCCGGGTAGCTTTACACCACAACTTGGTCTAACCTCGGGTTCAAGGTACAACATGACCAACTTCTCACATTGGGTCCTATTGTTTGTAGCAACTAGTTAGGCCGGTCGGTTCCGGGTAGTTTTGTGTACAAACTCAACCCAACCTCGAGTTGGTCACACTTATATTTTCTAAGTGTCATGTCCATCATGTTTCCAAAACATATTACAAGTTTTCAAGAATTTGGGTAGACCTAACTTTATAGGTAAATTCCCAATGGGTAGACCTAACTTAATAGGTAAATTCCCAATCTTATGTTTTCATGTCTTTTAAGTTTACCCAACCCCAAACGCAATCCCATCGCTTACATAATCGCAATAGCACATAAAGGATAGAAAGAGGGAACTTGGCATAAAGATGACAAATGGTGTTGAAGCCACAAGTTTAACATGGCGGCATATGAAATGTACATATGTTCATATACTTGCATATTGCATCATTAGGCCTCAAAAGTATGCATAAAACCAAACTTAGCATATAAGTGATACATGGTGATAAATGACATGTAGAAGTTGCCATAAGTTCGCATTTAGCCTCACATACAAGTTATCATAAGGGATATGATAACTTACATGTTGCCAAAATGCAACCTTTAGCATAAAGCTTGAAGCTTTAAGCTCATAAACCCAAGATAAGCTTGCATAACATGATAACATGAGCAAAATGATCAACCCAAACTTGCATAACATAACTTGCATATCATATGGCAAACTTGCATATCATAACATAGCAAACTTGCATAACATAACATGATAAACTTGCATATCATAACATGGAAAACTTGCATAACATAACATGATAAACTTGCATATCATAACATGGCAAACTTGCATAGCATAACATGGTAAACTTGCATATCATAACATGGCATACTTGCATAACATAACATGATAAACTTGCATATCATAACATGGCAAACTTGCATAACATAACATGATAAACTTGCATATCATAATGATCAAACACAACTTGCATCATTCATTAACTTTAGAGTTTAAAAAGAAGGTAAAAGGGCTTACAAATTCTTATGAAGACACAAATATATTAATAGATTGAGACAAGCCCTTATGAAATCAAATAAACCCAATATGAAAGCTCCAAATCAATAAAAACCCTTGCTTTATGATGTAAATATGGAAACTTGACTTGAATACAAGCTAATGATGCTCATACAAGCTTGAAAACACTTGTATGCATGGAAAATCTCTCATAGAAATTTATTTAGGAATTTTATGAAGAGAGTGGAGGCCATGAGAGGAATGATTTTGCCATAGTTTAGTTGTATGAATGAATAATGATGATTTAGGGTTAGGTTAGGGGCTTATTTATAGAGATTAGGATTAGTTTCAACCTTAGGATTAAACCCTAATTCCAATCTCAGCCCTTAAAACCGAATCTGGCCCCAAAACCTAACCAAAACCCCAAAATGGTGCACCAGGCAAAACTGCCCGGCTGAACCAAGTCGACAGCCAAGTCGACAGGGCTGTCGACTTGGGTCAACCAAGTCGACTCCCAAGTCGACAGGGCTGTCGACTTGGGTGCTCTGGCGGGAATTTTCCCGCCTGGCCCAATCTGACCGTTTTTCGAATTTTGAACCCGAAATTCGAAATCCGTTTTGAACTTGAAATTTTCTGAAAACTTCATTGGGCCTTAATCGGGTCATACGGACTCCGATTTTCGAAAACTCGGACTCTATTTCGCGTATTTTTCCGAGACGAACGCAATGGCACAGCCCGTTTCCCTTGTTTCAGATTTTAGAATTAAATTCTGCCTCGATTATGTTATAACAGGTTGTTAAAAATACGGGTTGTTACATTCTCCCCTCCTTATAGGATTTCGTCCCCGAAATCTTCAAGTTAGGAAGAACGTATCCTACCATCCAACATCCATCTACTCAAAACATCATCCACGAGCAATCATTGTTCTTACAAGATTCTAAATGTTGTATGAACATATGCAAAGGTGTGTGTATATGTACTTATCTAATGCAAATATCATCAATGCAAATTATGTTAGTGAAATGAATCCATATGTATGCAATTCCTAACATAATGTATAACATCTATATGTGTGCACATAACATACATCCATATGCAAAGTCCATGTGATAGCACAACATATTCATCCATGAATAAGCATAAACACTCATGCGTATGCAATATGAGGAGTGTGTGAGCCGATCTAGTGCCTAATGTGTGTAATGCATCCACGAGTAACCACTTGCAAACACTTGCAACCACTTGCAAACATCAAGCATAACATGTTTCAAACACATGTTTCATCCAAAGGGTTTCTACCTAAGGTTCTCATGACAAGATTAACGGAATAACAATATAAACAAGACAAACATGGGTAGCAAAAGAAAGATATGCTACAAAGAGATCGGGAAGATAAGCAAGATATACTCTTTTCGGATTACAAGAAATCCCTTCCTAACCCAACCCATATCCTATAAAAGCAAAAAAGGTTTAGTCAACCTAACGGACCCCTTCAAACCCTGACATGCATTACTAAACGATGAGTCATACCCCCCTTATGGAGTTTACAACAGAAATGGGATCGAGTATGGGACCGAGAGGATATACGTAAAAGATAACATGCGAGTAAGCCCCACAGGAAAACAAGGATCAAGGATATACTCATAATAAAAAAGATATGATGCGCTTATCCAGCCTTCACTCTTCTAAGTCACGTTTCCTTGAGTTTAACTCCACTGTGCTTTGACCGTCTTTTACTTCATGATTCCTTGGCTTCTTAACTCTTATATCCAAATATGAGTTGGAACCCATTTCATTATCGCCTCTCGTCTTCCTTTTTCACTTACTCTTCTATCATTCTTGGCTTAAACATAACTATGACCTCATGGTTTCATGCAAGCTCTCCAAAATTCACTAGTGAATCCTGGATCTCGTTTACTTACTATAAAGTATTCCACGCAGCAGAACTTTTCTTGAAAATACCAACCCTCGTTGCCAATTGCTCTTACTAACGTGATTTTCTATAACTCATGCTTGAACGAAATGAACCATATGCCTGCGAATGATAGGCCGTACTTAGATTTAGTGCTTGCCCATGACTTCCCGTAGACTATCCCAAAACTGGCTAGTGAAGATTGAGTCGCGGTTACTAACTATACTTGAGGGAACCCCGTGCAACCTCCTTATTTCTTGAAAGTAATCCGTTGCTAGCTATGATGCAGTCCTTTCGCTCTTTACCGGAGTGAAATGAGCGCTCTTCGTGAGTCTACCTACCATGACCCACATGCTCGTATTCCCTTTCCTTGATCTAGGCAGTCCATCCACGAAATCCTTCGTGACGCTTTCCCACTTCCATTGCGGGGACCTCCAATGGATGTAATAGCCCACCGGGCTTTTTATGACTCGGCCTTAACCTGTTGGCACAACATGCACCTTGGGACAAACTCGGCCACCTCCTCGGATGATGTGCATCTTCAAGAACCTTCTTTCTCTCATCGCGTCTTAGCCATCCCTTGTTATCTATAGCGATGTGACTTAACATCTCGCCTCGAATCAACTTGTCCATGATCTCGGCTAACTGCGGGTCTTCCTTCTGTGAAGTCCCTACTTGATCCAGAAGGGTAGGTCTAAACTCAAGGGACGCTAACTGACTAATTAAACTGAGAAAGCTTCTTACTTCAATTGTCCTCGTCGGAGCTTTCCGGTCTTGAACCGCGACCACTTTAGCGGGATCCACCGCTAAGCCTTGTTTAGAAACTATGTGCCCAAGAAATCTAACTTCTTTTCTCCAAAATGACATTTGGAGGACTTGGCTTTCAACTGATGGGCTCTAAGCGCATCCATCACCTCCTTGAGATGTCTAGCATGTTCTTCCTCGTTCTTTAAGAAAGTCAGGATATCATCTACAAAGACTACCACAAACTTGTTCAGGAACTCCCTAGGCACCCTACTCATCAAGTCCACGAAGTAGGCGGGTGCATTAGTCAAACCGAATGGCATGACTAGCCATTCTAAGAATCCATCTAGAGTTCTGAATGCAGTTTTGTCTATACTATCCTCAGCTACTCTGAGCTGATGGAATCCAGTAGCAAGATCAAGAGAAAACAGATGTTCCTACAAGCTGATCAAACAAATCATCGATCCTTGGTAATGGTTGTCTATTCTTCTTGTTCTACTCACGATAATTAACATACGGGCGAAGCGAACTGTCCACATTACTAGCGAATACTACTAGAGCACCCTCCTCGGAAATGCTTCATTGTATGAAGTTCTTCTCAAGCAACTCCTTGACTTGCTTTCTTAACTCTCATCTTGCGGGACCATGTGCCTAACCGGCCACGTAACTGGCTTGGCATTATCAACCAGATAAATGCGAAAATCTATCTCGCGTTTAGGGGTAACCCCTTCACTTCACCCAAGATATCAGGATATTCTCGGACCACCCCCATAGATTGCAAACTATCGATAGACGAGTTGAGGGATTCAAGATAACACAACGTGACGGGACCCATAGGGTTACAAGAAATTTTTAGGGTATTACCGAGGCGAGTCATGAGCCTCACAACCCTATGCTCAAAAATCAAGGATGGCTCCAAAACTGGACAATCAATCCATGGCCAAAATCAACCCATACCCCATGAAACCGAGAATATAAGCATCACACGAGAACTCTACACTAAAGATAGAGATTTTCAAATCCACGTAGATAATAGACAAATGGGCGGAAACCCCAATTGGATTTGAAACACACACGGGATCATTAACTAGACTAGTACTTAGGTGCAAACTTTCAACTAGATCAGATGAAATAAACTATGCGATGTGCCAGAATCAAACAAAGTACAAACAAGAAAATCAGAAATGTAAACAATACTTTCAACAGAAACACTACCTCGATCATGAGCTGAAAGAACGATGTTGAGGGGATGAACTCGCCCTCCAGATGGTCTTGCACACTGAGTCTGACCTTGCCCTTGCTTCTTCGGGCAATCTTTGCTGAAATGTCCAAACTCACCACAATCAAAGCATTCACCACTCTTCCTTTTTCTCTTCCTACAATCCTTAATAAGATGCCCAACTGAACCGCAATAATGGCACTTCCTCTTGTCGTTATTTCCCTTGCTATTGTTCCCCTTGTTGCCTTGACTCTTGTTCTTGTTCTTGCGGTTTTTGGAGTTCTTGCCTTGCTTCCCGGAATTCACCGTTCCTTCCGACGTAGGCCCTCCCTTCTTCGGGCAGTCCCTAGTGAAGTGTCCCATTTCTCCATAGTCAAAGCAAGTGCCCTTCCTCTTTCTGCAATCCTTGTTTAGATGAGTCAAGCTTCCACAAGTAAAGCACTTCTTTTCCTTCTTATCCTCAGACTTCTCCTCCTTCTTTTTCATTTCCTTTTTGGGCTCCGTTTCCTTGTTTTGAGACTCATTCATCTTGACCTCCTTCTTGTCACTCCTATTCTCTTCATTGAGTAGGGCCATATTCACCAAACTCTCGAAAGTTGCCCCCAAGGGTATATGAGACATGGCTAAACCATGTAATGGCTCGTTTAATCCTAGAGCAAAGTATAGGGCCTTCTTCTGAGCTGTGTTAACCAAGTCTAAACCGACCCGAGCCAGTTGATTAAACTTATCTATGTATTCCCTAATAGTCATGTCCCCTTGCTTCAGTGATAGGAACCTTAGTCCAAACTTTCCCCTAAAGTCATCCCAAGTCTCAATTGGCCGAGTAGCGGTGGTGACCACCCACCAACGTGCAGCTTCTTCCTTTAGCAACCACACTGCCAATAAAACCTTCCTACGGTCATCTATGTCAAAGATGGCGAAAAGATCTTTGGTTTCTTTCAACCAATTCCTTGCCTCTACAAAAGTCTCCGTTCCAATGAAATTCTTGCCACCCATCGTCTTAAAGTCCTTACAAGTTTCCGAAAAATCCGCTTGTGGAGGTTGAGGGGGAGGAGGAACATCAGTTATGGGAGGAGGAGGAGAAACATTAGCCACCGAAGGAGGAGTAACATTTGCGGGGCTGGCTTCGGTCGCCCTAGCCTCCAAAAGTCTCCTATACCAACCAGGTACGTGTACTCCCTCCGGAATAGCAAAGTTATCGGCCATACTGAAAACGAAGAAAAAAGATAGATTCAGAATGGAGAAAAACGAAGGAATTTTTTTGCTAATGGCTTTTTGGGGAATAGCCTTTAAAATAAACTAGACTTTTCTTTGGAAAATACTTTATACTTGGTTTTGAAAATAGTTTTCCAAAAGTTTCAAAAACCTTTTTGTTCCTTCTCGTAAACCATATGCTCTAATACCAAAATGTAACACCCCACCTCCGCCAGGGTGTCTCTTGCACGCACTCTGACTTTGGCGGGGCGTTTGTACTGGGTAAACATGCATAATGATATATCAAGGCAGAACAAGAACATATGTATATATGTAAACAGAGTAAATAAGATAAGTAAAACAGCGGAAGATTTCAAACTATTTCAAAACAAGTCTGGTACAACATAATGTCAACTTTCCAAATACACAAGTCTAGATAAAAACAACATCACTGAAAAACTGAAATACATAAGTACTATCCCCAAAATAAGTGATAACCATAGCTAGCTTCATGTCAAGACCGTACATGAGCTAAAATCCCACAAGCAAGCGATCAGAAATCCAAGCTAAACTCCAATATTCCCACCCTGAGAACCTGGGGGGGGGGGGAACGGAAGAAAAGAGGCGAAAGAAAAACAGGTCAGTCAAAAAGACTGAGTAAGCCCTACTACCATCAGTCTATAAACTAATAAAGTTAACTGTCATGATGAAAGCTGAGATGAACATAAGGATAACTACATACTGGCATGATAGATAAAGGTGTCATCGCATAATCAGGTTTAAGGTTTTGCACCATAGGTGTACTAGCAAACTAACATGACTTGAATAAACACGTATTGATCCCTTGGCCCAAGCTTTGGCCCAATAACATGAAATGACCCTAATACGAGGTCCAACCAAACGGTCTAATCGATCGGCTCCCTAAGCCTAACTCGTCACGTGTTGGTGTCAATACGGCCCAAACATAATTGTAGTCGGACTGTGCCGGGTCCACCTTCGGGTGTATCAAGCCCTAGGGTGTAAACCCCTGGACACCATAAACATAAGTGCACAGTCTCGATCTACTGGTACACGTGCATGTTTTCTCCGGCTACGGACTATGTGCACGACCATAGTCCGTCCGGAACTACACCGGCGTACCACTCGGCCGTCGTTTTGGTCACTTACATCAAGTCCAGTAATCGTGCCCCACCCTAGCCTAGTCCCTAGGGTCTTAATGATACAAACTTGGGATTACTGCTGGAATGGACCCCCATTGCTAGGATTTTCTAGTGGGTTAAGTACGGTTTAACCCTTTTACTAATCATGGATTAACTTGGTTAAGTGTAACGATGGGTTCACGACTTAACCCCGATTAATCCATCAAGCCCAAATTGATTAAGTATTAAGTGGACCATGACTTAAACCCTAATCATGAGGCATTAATTAATTAATGTGCCTTAACCTCTCACATTAGACTTTGTTGCGGTTACTAGTTAAGCCGGTCGGTTCCGGGTAGCTTTACACCACAACTTGGTCTAACCTCGGGTTCAAGGTACAACATGACCAACTTCTCACATTGGGTCCTATTGTTTGTAGCAACTAGTTAGGCCGGTCGGTTCCGGGTAGTTTTATGCTACAAACTCAACCCAACCTCGAGTTGGTCACACTTATATTTTCTAAGTGTCATGTCCATCATGTTTCCAAAACATATTACAAGTTTTCAAGAATTTGGGTAGACCTAACTTAATAGGTAAATTCCCAATGGGTAGACCTAACTTAATAGGTAAATTCCCAATCTTATGTTTTCATGTCTTTTAAGTTTACCCAACCCCAAACGCAATCCCATCGCTTACATAATCGCAATAGCGCATAAAGGATAGAAAGAGGGAACTTGGCATAAAGATGACAAATGGTGTTGAAGCCACAAGTTTAACATGGTGGCATATGAAATGTACATATGTTCATATACTTGCATATTGCATCATTAGGCCTCAAAAGTATGCATAAAACCAAACTTAGCATATAAGTGATACATGGTGATAAATGACATGTAGAAGTTGCCATAAGTTCGCATTTAGCCTCACATGCAAGTTATCATAAGGGATATGATAACTTACATGTTGCCAAAATGCAACCTTTAGCATAAAGCTTGAAGCTTTAAGCTCATAAACCCAAGATAAGCTTGCATAACATGATAACATGAGCAAAATGATCAACCCAAACTTGCATAACATAACTTGCATATCATATGGCAAACTTGCATATCATAACATAACAAACTTGCATAACATAACATGATAAACTTGCATATCATAACATGGCAAACTTGCATAACATAACATGATAAACTTGCATATCATAACATGGCAAACTTGCATAGCATAACATGGTAAACTTGCATATCATAACATGGCATACTTGCATAACATAACATGATAAACTTGCATATCATAACATGGCAAACTTGCATAACATAACATGATAAACTTGCATATCATAATGATCAAACACAACTTGCATCATTAATTAACTTTAGAGTTTAAAAAGAAGGTAAAAGGGCTTACAAATTCTTATGAAGACACAAATATATTAATAGATTGAGACAAGCCCTTATGAAATCAAATAAACCCAATATGAAAGCTCCAAATCAATAAAAACCCTTGCTTTATGATGTACATATGGAAACTTGACTTGAATGCAAGCTAATGATGCTCATACAAGCTTGAAAACACTTGTATGCATGGAAAATCTCTCATAGAAATTTATTTAGGAATTTTATGAAGAGAGTGGAGGCCATGAGAGGAATGATTTTGCCATAGTTTAGTTGTATGAATGAATAATGATGATTTAGGGTTAGGTTAGGGGCTTATTTATAGAGATTAGGATTAGTTTCAACCTTAGGATTAAACCCTAATTCCAATCTCAGCCCTTAAAACCGAATCTGGCCCCAAAACCTAACCAAAACCCCAAAATGGTGCACCAGGCAAAACTGCCCGACTGAACCAAGTCGACAGCCAAGTCGACAGGGCTGTCGACTTGGGTCAACCAAGTCGACTCCCAAGTCGACAGGGCTGTCGACTTGGGTGCTCTGGCGGGAATTTTCCCGCCTGGCCCAATCTGACCGTTTTTCGAATTTTGAACCCGAAATTCGAAATCCGTTTTGAACTTGAAATTTTCTGAAAACTTCATTGGGCCTTAATCGGGTCATACGGACTCCGATTTTCGAAAACTCGGACTCTATTTCGCGTATTTTTCCGAGACGAACGCAATGGCACATCCCGTTTCCCTTGTTTCAGATTTTAGAATTAAATTCTGCCTCGATTATGTTATAATAGGTTATTAAAAATACGGGTTGTTACAGAACCTCTTTAGAATCCCTTAAGATTGAGCGTAACAATTAATGTGCTTGCGTACTGAATTTCCTAGTTTAACATCTCTTGTATTCTATATTTTAGTGGATAGTATTTATTTATTTCTCTTGTATCCTATTTTTTGCTAGTGATGTTATAATGAACATCTGTTGTACCGCACGTGTATTTTGGAATTAGTGTCATTGATACCATTTTTAATAACTAACATATGTTATATCAACTGTCAACTATCAAAGTAGAATGATATAAGTGCTTAAGGAAAACAAAAGATTATAAACAGTTAATTATGCGTATATAATTTTAAATACACGCAGGAGTTCAGGTAATTCTGTGATGTAAAAGCAAATTTAAAACTTAAAAATAAAGAACAAAGTTACAACTCTAATTTTAAAACTATAAAAAATAAGTAACCTAATGTTAAGATAAAAAACAAATTTTCAAACTTAAACGGAATTAACGAATTTAAAAAATATATTTCCAAACTTCAAAAATCAATGAATTAAAAAATAAGAAACAAATTTACGAACTTAAAGGCATTGAAACAAATTTAAAAAAAATTAACTACAAACTTTAAATAATTAAATAATTTAAATATAGGAAACAAATTTAAAAACTTAAAATGTTTAACAAATTCAGAAAATTCAGAAAACTTAAAATGTTAAACAAATTTAAAAACTCAAACAAAGTGCTTGAGGATGTGCATTTAAACACAATGGACCATATCATATAAACGGTTTTATGAGAACCGTTTATATGTTAAACGGTTTTCTGAAAATCGTTTAACATATGTACAATTTTCATAAAACCGTCGTCGCTCCAAATTGGAAATGGCGAGCGTCGCCATTTCAAATACTGCTCCACGCCTCTCGCGCTTTTGCTAGACAACGTTAATACCATTTTCATCACCGTTTCGTCCCCTCTCCACATTGCTTGGAAGTGCACTAACCCACAACAAAACACCAGATTATAACTTGCCATACCAAATCGAAGTCAAGCGGCATCTTTTAGCTGACTCCCCATCTTTGTAAAAGCATTCGTTCATCTCTCTATAGTTTGCCATTGGTATATCGTCGATTAAATTGGAGGTGAACTTCAATTTCAGTAAGCTTAAATCTCTGATGTGCTGACAATGTTTTGGCTTCACGTCGACATTGATTCCTCTTTACCCAGATCTGATGAACTACAATAGCCGCAACAGTAATGAGAAAGTTATGTAAAGATTGCTTGCTAGAATTCGAGATCAGAGCTCTAATAGGCGATCCTAAAGGTTAGGCGCGGAGCATGGGCGTACTTCTAGCTTCGAATAGAGACGATCCAAAGATAATTGCATACTCACAATTGCTGAAAATACGGTAGGAAAATTGTATTCCAACCCAGGAAATTATTTAGTCGCCCCCTTTAATTTGAAAAAACTGATAAACCCCCATTTCTAGTGAGTAACTCTAACTGAACTAAAAAAAGCTCCAAAAATACGCTTCCATATAAGGTTTCTGCATGGTTTTTCTAGGTACTTCGTAAATGTCCTACGTGGTTCCTCAGCATACCACCCAGCAACTGTGAAAACCCATAACTTCCCCGTAAAGGAAAGCGTCGGATAGTTCGAGAACAAGCCACAACAGAATACATACAGAAGAACATTTCATTGTATATTACAGCAATGCATCAGATTACAAGAATATACAGAGTATAAATGAATATTACACAGAAATACCAGAGATTTAAATACATAGCAGCGGAAAATAATACAATACACAACTAGAATGAGATATACGGATACAAAGCTTTCCGGATATCGTTCCAGCGGTAAACCAGGATCCTGTGAATATAAATCTGCAAAACCAAAACTACTAGCTGCCCGTGTCAAAATAAGGGAACCCAGAGTTTAGGTCAAAACAATAAACTCCAGGTCAGTCATGGGACTGGTGTGAGAACTAAAACAGTTATTAATCTTTATTTTTAAAGTTAGGTAAATCAAGGGACCACGCCGTATAACACGGAACGGGTTTCCTCCCAAGAACACCAGTGCATATAAGTAAACAGCGCAATGCTTTTCTAAAAATGAAGCTATTATAAGACCCAGGTCCCATCACACAATGCAACGCAGCCGAGGATAGGGTTTTCCCTTATAATAGCCAAACATGCTTAGTACGTTTAAAATAAATCATTTGATACTACTATAAGTGCATAGTGTATAAAACAACTTCAAATCATAAGTATCAATCATAGGCGGCATGAATGCCCCATAACACTATGTCGCCATATATAAGTTTACAATCAAAACCGCAAGACGTCGTATTGGAAGTTGGGTTATCATTTATGGTATGAACCGAGGCTAGGGGCAAGATCCTCACTGATTCGAGACTGCCTAGCCCGAGTCTCAGGCAAGCGCGCAGGCAAGCCTTGGAGCGACAGGGCCGGTCCACCGATGTGGATTATTATACCTGAGCACTACGTTTCGCCGCCCTTTGGGGCGTAAGCGAGCCAACTAAATGACTCCATCGGTTCGAGAACGACCGATCAATCCGAGGCGCCTCGCAACAGCAACAACCACATAAGTCAAACTCGTCAGGGCGTGTAAAACCACTGATGCCACATTTAGCTAGGAGGAAACGTAGGCCCTCCCTGAGGTCCGTCTCCCGTTTTTGGTTCATACCGGGTGTGAAACTCGCGAATCAACGTTACACAAAGCTACGCCACAAAGGCCGTGCTTCGATCATCAACCACAAGACTTTGCTTTTCAACAGAAGCCTTGATCATTTGCATCTTAGCATGCCACACAGGCAATTCACTCCATGCGATTGATATCCATCAATATATAACCCCGAAGCTCGTACGTCTCAGAGAAGGGCGTTAAGCAAGAGAATAAATTCTCCGCCGCCAAACAGATATATATTTAATAGAGATCAATCACACGGACTAAAATCCAATGTCAGACACACCGTCCATTTACAAGTCCGTTCTGGGTCTGAACGAAACCAGAGGCACCTAGTACCCCGCATATCCATCGATCTCCAAGTACGTCTGGACGATCACCAACTGTTTCCATCTTCTTAGGTGTACAACCCAATCAAGATCAACAGTAATCACCCAAACGACGTGAAGACTTCTGGTCTTCGACCATCGTCTTCATCTTCGACTTAACGTCGTAGCAGTTATTCAGAATGGGATAAACCCGGTCTTTCCGAATAACTCGCGTATATTTTAAATAAGTGTTACACAAACACAACATACGCCTCATTCCAATTCATCAGTCACTAACTGTAAATTAATCAAGAGAATAATTCCCCAAATATTAACCCCGAAGGCCGAAACCAACATCAGATCAATATTCAGAAGACCATTCTACTTGGCTAACCGACAGTTAGTTTCTAAATTTCACATTCATAGGGAAAGGTTCCCATTAATTTTATCCAAGATAAATTTCTTGAATTTATTCTTTAATCTATTTTTGAATACCAATTCAAAACTAGTCGGGATTAGCGAACCTTACCGAAGTAATCATTTGTTTTAATTTCCCAATCCCAACCTATTCATCCCATGAAGTAAAACTGGTAGTACTTCATATCTAACACCACGGTGTTATCGGTAAATTCAATTACCATTTCACGTTCAAATCTAATTAAAGATTTAACTATCGCCTGGAGCAAAACTGGTGATACTCCATTCTCGCTCATTTCAATCTAATTAAAGATTCATTAAAACTCCACTTAGTTTTAATCGTTAACTGGGTTAAAGAATCCGTGTCATTTAAAAACACAGTTCACGATAAACCCAAAATCACATTCATTAATTATCGGGTTAAAGAACGAGTGTTGTTTAAAACACTGTTCATGATAAACCCAAAAATCAATATCAATTTAATTCCAATTAAATATTATTTAATTGGTACACTTCATTAAATCTAAATAAAAAGATTTAATCTTTTCTCAACTGGGTTCAAAAACAGTGTTAGTGAAGACACCATTCACGACAAACCCAAATCACATTTGATATTAAATACAAGGCTCTGAATAGAAAATATATCGGCTTATATTCAATATCAAATTCCACGACAAACAAATATCATATTGGAAATAACGATATACATATCTATATCTTTCAAACTCCCATAACAATATCTGTATCATCACGAAATCCAATATCGAAATATTCTAAAGACAATTTCGATTCAAATCCATTTCAATATAATTATTGGAAATTCTGGTTATTTTTGAAACCCTTTTCAAATTCAATTTATTTATTTAAAAATAAATAGAATTATAGTTCTAGTTCAAAACTAGTTCATTTCGATAAAAATCTATTTTTATCTTTTCAAATATGGAGTTTTTCATCCCAAATCTTCGCAAATCATTGCTTATGATTTTACACAAATTATTACTATTTTTAATAATTTTATCAAGGCCCGTACAGTCGATTTCCATCAACGGCTATCGAACTGCACTTACAGCGACCTTTTTCAAATTTGATTTGGACATAATTCCGAATCCAACCGTTAGATTTTGAATTTCTAATATTCGTTAGAAAGCTCTTTTCGATACGAACCCAACGGTTCCGGTTTTAGGAGAATCCGATGGTCGGATCTCCCGTAATGTCCGTTTGAAATAAATGGTCGAAATTCACGAACTGCCGCGGCGCGGCGCGTTCTATTCAGGCCATTATATTATATATATAATATATATAATATATATTTCGTCGATTTCTATTTAAAATGAATTATATAAATAGTTTTTAAAATTCGTTTCAAAAGCAATTTCAACTTCCATTTCAATTCAAATCAAAATTGAATTCTTCTTTATAAATTCGTTTTAAAATTCATTTCTATTCAATTCAAATTTCAATTCAATTTGAATTCATTTCAATTCGCTTTCAATTCAATTTGAATTCGTTTTCAATTCATTTCGAAATCGTTTTCAATTCAATTCATTTCGAAATCGTTTTCAATTCAATTCATTTCGAAATCGTTTTATATTCAATTCATTTCGAAATCGTTATATATTCAATTCATTTCGAAATCGTTATATATTCAATTCATTTCGAAATCGTTATATATTCAATTCATTTGGAAATCGTTATATATTCAATTCATTTCGAAATCGTTTTATATTCAATTCATTTCGAAATCGTTTTATATTCAATTCATTTCGAAATCGTTATATATTCAATTCATTTCGAAATCGTTATATATTCAATTCATTTCAAAATCGCTTTCAATTAAATTCGAAATCGTTTTCAATTCATTTCGAAATCGTTTAAAATCGATATAAATATCGTTCACGTCAAAATGGCGTCAATCTAATCAACGCGGCTTCATAAATTTCTATTTTCAAATATTCTATTTCAAATATTTCTTCTTCAAAATAGTTGTTATTATCAAAATATTTCGTTCAACACATGACCAATCTCAATGGATGAGTACTGTCAACACATGAACCTTTATTTTATATTGATAAAGATGTAAATTTTATTACTAAAATATTTTGTTCAACACATGACCAATCTCAATGGATGAGTACTGTCAACACATGAACCTTTATTTTATATTGATAAAGATGTAAATTTTATTACTAAAATATTTTGTTCAACACATGACCAATCTCAATGGATGAGTACTGTCAACACATGAACCTTTATTTTATATTATTCTTTATTTTTCAAATTGGAATGAGGCCCAATCAATTACCATATAAAGTTAATTATATGGATTTTCATACATTACACACGTATAATAGCATTGAAAAATAATCAACCATCAACCAAAGTGCACTTCACTGTATAAGCATCAAATATAGATATCTAACGCTTATAACAGCCTGTCAATCGATCGATCGACATATTTAATCAATCAGGATGAGTGAACTTCAAATTTCATCCTAACACCCGTGTGGGGTTTCAAACAATCCAACACAGATTTTAGTTGTGCAGTTGGGCGATGTGTAAAATTTATCGACCCAATCAATGTCCTTCAAATAGGTGTACATAAACAAACCGTTCGGTTTGTAAATGAATATTTTATTTATTCACATTCACGTTAAAAATTATATTTTTAACGATAAAAACATTTTATTCCAACATATGAATTTCTATTCAGTTCATTCTTTAAATAAAATGATATTTTTATTTTTCTAACATATTTTAGAAAATTTCGGCGGCATAACGGCACGATACTAGAAACGGGACGAGGCCTAGCCTTATCCCCGGTCTAGTGAAGGCCCACGCCATTCACACATCAATCAAATCCATTCATCTCACCAAACAATTCAATTTCAATCAAATAATCTAACTAATTTTTGCAATCAAACAAACAAGTCCATGGTCTGTGGACGATTGTGTCGGGTGCTACTAAGCACCGTCTGCATCCTAGTATATATATGTAATTAGAAAAGAAATTGAAAGGTGAGAAGTTCTCACCGATAGCTATCCTAACTCCACGGCACTTCTAATGCAGGAAATCTTCACTGTTTTCGTCTCTAATCACTTTCTTCGCCCGTAGCCACTACATATATTAAAATCATATTTTTACATCGATGTTCGATATATAAAAATCATATTTTTACATCGATGTTCGATATATAAAAATCACATTTTTACTTCGTTATTCAATATATAAAAATCGAATTTTTACTTCGTTATTCAATATATAAAAATCGAATTTTTACTATGCTATTCAATACATAAAAATTTTATTTTTACATTGCTACTACATAGATAAAAATTCTATTTTTATACCACTACCGTATAGATGAAAATTCCATTTTTAACTATACAAAAATCATATTTTTATTTCGCTACAAATATAAAAATAATATTTTTATATTTCCTATTATATAAAAAATTCTATTTTAAAACCGCTACCCTTATAAAAATTGAATCTTTATTCTCACTACTACATATAAAAATTATATTTGTATTCTCTACAATATATAAAGATTAAATTTTCATCCATTACACTATATAAAAATCATATTTTTCTTCTTTCTATAATATAAAAATCATATTTTTATTTTCCTAATCAATTTAAATATATATTTTACATTGTTGAAACAATGTTTTAATCTACAGCAAGAAAATAAAAAGAATAATAATTAAAAGCTCACCTTCTTTGCCAAAATCGAAGCTTTGCTGCTGGAAGGGGGTTTCATGGCGGCGGTGGATGGTCTAAGGGGGCCGCAAGGGGTTGCCGAGGAGCTGGGGGAGGTTCAGGTGGCGGTGGCGGCGAAATAGGGTGGCGGCGCAGCTAGGGTTTCGGTCTGGAGGCGGGTTTGGAGATAAAGGCGAAGGAGGGGGGAAGATCGGAGAGGCGGCGTCAGGTTCAAGGTGCGGCGGCGCCTACGTCGAGGGGGGGGATCGATTCGTCTGGGTTTTTTTTTCTTTTATTTTTCTGTTTTGAAAATAGACGGGAGGGGGGGGGGGGTAAAGGAGAAAGGGATTATGAGTTTTTTAATTATTAATTTATTATTTTAAACTCCCCAAAAGCAACTTTTTATTTTGACCTCCAAACAAGACACACCGACTGTCGTCCCTAGCGTAATACCCCCATTCCGAACACAATGGGATATGCTTCGTAAGCCAATTCGGCTGTTACGATCAGTTTCCATCAATATTAAAATATAAATCAGTATATATTCAATTTGAACGTACATTTTAATTTATCGAAGCCACATACGGACTTTAAAAATTCCCGAAAAATTATTTCTAGCTTCGTATTGACGATACTGTCCTAACAAAACTAGTTTCGTCGAAATCCGAGGTCGTTTGCAAAATTTCTATTTTTAAGGGCCTGAATTCCATAGCGACTATTCAGAATTTTCAACTGGAAATATATTTTGATTCCCGCTATGAAATCTTGATTTTTCGGATTCGTTGGAAAGATATTACCAATTAGATCCTAATGTTTTTGGTTTCACTAAAATCCGGATTGTTTTGCACCCGGTACATTCAATTGAAGTTTGAAATCGAATTATCGAACTACCGCGCCATTTTCAATTCTATTTATAATTATATATAAATATTTATATTCTAACAACGACGTATATAATATATACGTTTGATTCTATTCAAAATAAATTTCTCGTCGATATTATTTAAAATAATTCATTTTAAATAATCAAAATTCGCTAAAATTGCCAAAATAAAAATTTTAAACTGGCCCAGATTTTCGGGTTGTTACAATCTCCCCCACTTAAAACTTTTCGTCCCCGAAAAGGAACAAAGTCGAAAGTGGTTTGATTAATCAACACTACGTTCGGTCTGGCTTCTATTCTCCAACTTTTCAGTTTCTGAGAATTTTCAAAATCTCAAAAATTTGGCTAACACCCTAAATTTTCGAAAAATTTCGCCATAACCTCCCCTGCACCGGGAGCATCGGGGAATTTCAAATAGCTTCCCCGGTCCTTCAGATCTCAAAAAGAAAAAGAAAAAGCCAAGCGGCTAGCCAATAGGCTCATAAAATCATCATCACCCAAACAAAACAGTAAATTATGTAGTAAACATGTACCTATTTGTCAGGCAAACAAATTTTATCCTCTGCTCTATCCTCCTTGCTATGACCTGTTCAATGATATACTTGTATATGCAAGCAAATGCAACCAATTTTCAATATAGTTCAATATTTGGTTCGATTAGGCATAATGGTTCTAAATTAGCAAACAAATGAACAAACAACACAAACATCAATCTATTAGTGAATTTAACGTTTCAAATTCATAATTTTGATATATATATACAAAAATCAGATTTTTGATGCCAAATCACAACAATAAGCCCTATCTAATTTTGGTTCTCACACCAGTCTAATGGAAATATATAGAAAATCACACCTTCGAAACTCGAACATAAATGTTGATGATGCGATCGCTATCATCAATATCATCTTCGGGCGACTAGAGTGTGATGCTATATCTATCCGATATATTAAAATTTCAAATACACGTGGATCAGACGTATACGCAAAATCTTTATATACTGGACTGTCCAACTCAATATAAATAGATAATCAGATACGAATAATTGATTTAAATTTTCAGAACAAAAATTGTTTTCATTTGAAAAATATACTCTTCACACTCGTTCTAGGATACTACTGATCCCATCTCTAACGAGTCATTCTCGTTGGATATTACTAATCCAATATCTGATGAATTCTTTCGTATGGTTCTAATGTGCCTTGTTCTCGAGCTCTGTAAACCAAAGCTCTGATACCAACTGTGAAAACCCGTAACTTCCCCATAAAGGAAAGCGTCGGATAGTTCGAGAACAAGCCACAACAGAATACATACAGAAGAACATTTCATTGTATATTACAGCAATGCATCAGATTATAAGAATATACAGAGTATAAATGAATATTACACAGAAATACCAGAGATTTAAATTACATTTAAATACATAGCAGCGGAAAATAATACAATACACAACTAGAATGAGATATACGGATACAAAGCTTTCCGGATATCGTTCCAGCTGTAAACCAGGATCCTGTGAATATAAATCTGCAAAACCAAAACTACTAGCTGCCCGTGTCAAAATAAGGGCACCCAGAGTTTAGGTCAAAACAATAAACTCCAGGTCAGTCATGGGACTGGTGTGAGAACTAAAACAGTTATTAATCTTTATTTTTAAAGTTAGGTAAATCAAGGGACCACGCCGTATAACACGGAACGGGTTTCCTCCCAAGAACACCAGTGCATATAAGTAAACAGCGCAATGCTTTTCTAAAAATGAAGCTATTATAAGACCCAGGTCCCATCACACAATGCAACGCAGCCGAGGATAGGGTTTTCCCTTATAATAGCCAAACATGCTTAGTACGTTTAAAACAAATCATTTGATACTACTATAAGTGCATAGTGTATAAAACAACTTCAAATCATAAGTATCAATCATAGGCGGCATGAATGCCCCATAACACTATGTCGCCATATATAAGTTTACAATCAAAACCGCAAGACGTCGTATTCGAAGTTGGGTTATCATTTATGGTATGAACCGAGGCTAGGGGCAAGATCCTCACTGATTCGAGACTGCCTAGCCCGAGTCTCAGGCAAGCGCGCAGGCAAGCCTTGGAGCGACAGGGCCGGTCCACCGATGTGGATTATTATACCTGAGCACTACGTTTCGCCGCCCTTTGGGGCGTAAGCGAGCCAACTAAATGACTCCATCGGTTCGAGAACGACCGATCAATCCGAGGCGCCTCACAACAGCAACAACCACATAAGTCAAACTCGTCAGGGCGTGTAAAACCACTGACGCCACTTTTAGCTAGGAGGAAACGTAGGCCCTCCCTGAGGTCCGTCTCCCGTTTTTGGTTCATACCGGGTGTGAAACTCGCGAATCAACGTTACACAAAGCTACGCCACAAAGGCCGTGCTTCGATCATCAACCACAAGACTTTGCTTTTCAACAGAAGCCTTGATCATTTGCATCTTAGCATGCCACACAGGCAATTCACTCCATGCGATTGATATCCATCAATATATAACCCCTGAGCTCGTACGTCTCAGAGAAGGGCGTTAAGCAAGAGAATAAATTCTCCGCCGCCAAACAGATATATATTTAATAGAGATCAATCACACGGACTAAAATCCAATGTCAGACACACCGTCCATTTACAAGTCCGTTCTGGGTCTGAACGAAACCGGAGGCACCTAGTACCCCGCATATCCATCGATCTCCAAGTACGTCTGGACGATCACCAACTGTTTCCATCTTCTTGGGTGTACAGCCCAATCAAGATCATCAGTAATCACCCAAACGACGTGAAGACTTCTGGTCTTCGACCATCGTCTTCATCTTCGACTTAACGTCGTAGCAGTTATTCAGAATGGGATAAACCCGGTCTTTCCGAATAACTCGCGTATATTTTAAATAAGTGTTACACAAACACAACATACGCCTCATTCCAATTCATCAGTCACTAACTGTAAATTAATCAAGAGAATAATTCCCCAAATATTAACCCCGAAGGCCGAAACCAAGATCAGATCAATATTCAGAAGACCATTCTACTTGGCTAACCGACAGTTAGTTTCTAAATTTCACATTCATAGGGAAAGGTTCCCATTAATTTTATCCAAGATAAATTTCTTGAATTTATTCTTTAATCTATTTTTGAATACCAATTCAAAACTAGTCGGGATTAGCGAACCTTACCGAAGTAATCATTTGTTTTAATTTCCCAATCCCAACCTATTCATCCCATGAAGTAAAACTGGTAGTACTTCATATCTAACACCACGGTGTTATCGGTAAATTCAATTACCATTTCACGTTCAAATCTAATTAAAGATTTAACTATCGCCTGGAGCAAAACTGGTGATACTCCATTCTCGCTCATTTCAATCTAATTAAAGATTCATTAAAACTCCACTTAGTTTTAATCATTAACTGGGTTAAAGAATCCGTGTCATTTAAAAACACAGTTCACGATAAACCCAAAATCACATTCATTAATTATCGGGTTAAAGAACGAGTGTTGTTTAAAACATTGTTCATGATAAACCCAAAAATCAATATCAATTTAATTCCAATTAAATATTATTTAATTGGTACACTTCATTAAATCTAAATAAAAAGATTTAATCTTTTCTCAACTGGGTTCAAAAACAGTGTTAGTGAAGACACCATTCACGACAAACCCAAATCACATTTGATATTAAATACAAGGCTCTGAATAGAAAATATATCGGCTTATATTCAATATCAAATTCCACGACAAACAAATATCATATTGGAAATAACGATATACATATCTATATCTTTCAAATTCCCATAACAATATCTGTATCATCACGAAAACCAATATCGAAATATTCCGAAGACAATTTCGATTCAAATCCATTTCAATATAATTATTGGAAATTCTGGTTATTTTTAAAACCCTTTTCAAATTCAATTTATTTATTTAAAAATAAATAGAATTATAGTTCTAGTTCAAAACTAGTTCATTTCGATAAAAATCTATTTTTATCTTTTCAAATACGGAGTTTTTCATCCAAAATCTTCGCAAATCATTGCTTATGATTTTACACAAATTATTACTATTTTTAATAATTTTATCAAGGCCCGTACAGTCGATTTCCATCAACGGCTATCGAACTGCACTTACAACGACCTTTTTCAAATTTGATTTGGACATAATTCCAAATCCAACCGTTAGATTTTGAATTTCTAATATTCGTTAGAAAGCTATTTTCGATACGAACCCAACGGTTCCGGTTTTAGGAGAATCCGACGGTCGGATCTCCCGTAATGTCCGTTTGAAATAAATGGTCGAAATTCACGAACTGCCACGGCGCGGCGCGTTCTATTCAGGCCATTATATTATATATATAATATATATAATATATATTTCATCGATTTTTATTTAAAATGAATTATATAAATAGTTTTTAAAATTCGTTTCAAAAGCAATTTCAACTTCCATTTCAATTAAAATCAAAATTGAATTCTTCTTTATAAATTCGTTTTAAAATTCATTTCTATTCAATTCAAATTTCAATTCAATTTGAATTCATTTCAATTCGCTTTCAATTCAATTTGAATTCGTTTTCAATTCATTTCGAAATCGTTTTCAATTCAACTCATTTCGAAATCGTTTTCAATTCAATTCATTTCGAAATCGTTTTATATTCAATTCATTTCGAAATCGTTATATATTCAATTCATTTCGAAATCGTTATATATTCAATTCATTTAGAAATCGTTATATATTCAATTCATTTTGAAATCGTTATATATTCAATTCATTTCGAAATCGTTTTATATTCAATTCATTTCGAAATCGTTTTATATTCAATTCATTTCGAAATCGTTATATATTCAATTCATTTCGAAATCGTTATATATTCAATTCATTTCGAAATCGCTTTCAATTCAATTCGAAATCGTTTTCAATTCAATTCATTTCGAAATCGTTTAAAATCGATATAAATATCGTTCACGTCAAAATGGCGTCAATCTAATCAACGCGGCTTCATAAATTTCTATTTTCAAATATTCTATTTCAAATATTTCTTCTTCAAAATAGTTGTTATTATCAAAATATTTCGTTCAACACATGACCAATCTCAATGGATGAGTACTGTCAACACATGAACCTTTATTTTATATTGATAAAGATGTAAATTTTATTACTAAAATATTTTGTTCAACACATGACCAATCTCAATGGATGAGTACTGTCAACACATGAACCTTTATTTTATATTGATAAAGATGTAAATTTTATTACTAAAATATTTTGTTCAACACATGATCAATCTCAATGGATGAGTACTGTCAACACATGAACCTTTATTTTATATTATTCTTTATTTTTCAAATTGGAATGAGGCCCAATCAATTACCATATAAAGTTAATTATATGGATTTTCATACATTACACACGTATAATAGCATTGAAAAATAATCAACCATCAACCAAAGTGCACTACACTGTATAAGCATCAAATATAGATATCTAACGCTTATAACAGCCTGTCAATCGATCGATCAACATATTTAATCAATCAGGATGAGTGAACTTCAAATTTCATCCTAACACCCGTGTGGGGTTTCAAACAATCCAACACAGATTTTAGTTGTGCAGTTGGGCGATGTGTAAAATTTATCGACCCAATCAATGTCCTTCAAATAGGTGTACATAAACAAACCGTTCGGTTTGTAAATGAATATTTTATTTATTCACATTCACGTTAAAAATTATATTTTTAATGATAAAAACATTTTATTCCAACATATGAATTTCTATTCAGTTCATTCTTTAAATAAAATGATATTTTTATATTTCTAACATATTTTAGAAAATTTCGGCGGCATAACGGCACGATACTAGAAACGGGACGAAGCCTAGCCTTATCCCCGGTCTAGTGAAGGCCCATGCCATTCACACATCAATCAAATCCATTCATCTCACCAAACAATTCAATTTCAATCAAATAATCTAACTAATTTTTGCAATCAAACAAACAAGTCCATGGTCTGTGGACGATTGTGTCGGGTGCTACTAAGCACCGTCTGCATCCTAGTATATATATGTAATTAGAAAAGAAATTGAAAGGTGGGAAGTTCTCACCGATAGCTATCCTAACTCCATGGCACTTCTAATGCAGGAAATCTTCACTGTTTTCGTCTCTAATCACTTTCTTCGCCCGTAGCCACTACATATATAAAAATCATATTTTTACATCGATGTTCGATATATAAAAATCATATTTTTACATCGATGTTCGATATATAAAAATCACATTTTTACTTCGTTATTCAATATATAAAAATAGAATTTTTACTTCGTTATTCAATATATAAAAATCGAATTTTTACTATGCTATTCAATACATAAAAATTTTATTTTTACATTGCTACTACATAGATAAAAATTCTATTTTTATACCACTACCGTATAGATGAAAATTCCATTTTTAACTATACAAAAATCATATTTTTATTTCTCTACAAATATAAAAATAATATTTTTATATTTCCTATTATATAAAAAATTCTATTTTAAAACCGCTACCCTTATAAAAATTGAATCTTTATTCTCACTACTACATATAAAAATTATATTTTTATTCTCTACAATATATAAAGATTAAATTTTCATCCATTACACTATATAAAAATCATATTTTTCTTCTTTCTATAATATAAAAATCATATTTTTATTTTCCTAATCAATTTAAATATATATTTTACATTGTTGAAACAATGTTTTAATCTACAGCAAGAAAATAAAAAGAATAATAATTAAAAGCTCACCTTCTTTGCCAAAATCGAAGCTTTGCTGCTGGAAGGGGGTTTCATGGCGGCGGTGGATGGTCTAAGGGGGCCGCAAGGAGTTGCCGAGGAGCTGGGGGAGGTTCAGGTGGCGGTGGCGGCGAAATAGGGTGGCGGCGCAGCTAGGGTTTCGGTCTGGAGGCGGGTTTGGAGATAAAGGCGAAGGAGGGGGGAAGATCGGAGAGGCGACGGCGGGTTCAAGGTGCGGCGGCGCCTACGTCGAGGGGGGGGGGGGGATCGATTCGTCTGGGTTTTTTTTTTCTTTTATTTTTCTGTTTTGAAAATAGACGGGAGGGGGGGTAAAGGAGAAAGGGATGATGAGTTTTTTAATTATTAATTTATTATTTTAAACTCCCCAAAAGCAACTTTTTATTTTGACCTCCAAACAAGACACACCGACTGTCGTCCCTAGCGTAATACCCCCATTCCGAACACAATGGGATATGCTTCGTAAGCCAATTCGGCTGTTACGATCAGTTTCCATCAATATTAAAATATAAATCAGTATATATTCAATTTGAACGTACATTTTAATTTATCGGAGCCACATACGGACTTTAAAAATTCCCGAAAAATTATTTCTAGCTTCGTATTGACGATACGGTCCTAACAAAACTAGTTTCGTCGAAATCCGAGGTCGTTTGCAAAATTTCTATTTTTAAGGGCCTGAATTCCATAGCGACTATTCAGAATTTTCAACTGGACATATATTTTGATTCCCGCTATGAAATCTTGATTTTTCGGATTCGTTGGAAAGATATTACCAATTAGATCCTAATGTTTTTGGTTTCACTAAAATCCGGATTGTTTTGCACCCGGTACATTCAATTGAAGTTTGAAATCGAATTATCGAACTACCGCGCCATTTTCAATTCTATTTATAATTATATATAAATATTTATATTCTAACGACGACGTATATAATATATACGTTCGATTCTATTCAAAATAAATTTCTCGTCGATATTATTTAAAATAATTCATTTTAAATAATCAAAATTCGCTAAAATTGCCAAAATAAAAATTTTAAACTGGCCCAGATTTTCGGGTTGTTACAGCAACCCTTCGCGGTTCCTCGAGAAACTACGTAGGCTTACTGCGTGGTACGCTGAGAACCACGGAAGGCATCTACGAAGTACCCTGGAAATTAAAAAAAAAACACATGAAGGGCATTTTCATCCATATAATTTTTGATAGAAACGGAGGCTACTACTTAATTTCCTGGGTTGGAATAAAATTTTCTAGGCAATGGTTTTCATTATAACTATCAGATAAGACACATAGATTATCAACAGTAATCCCCTGATTATTTAGTCGATCTGTAGTTGTAGATCTCCTCAATATGCCATGTATGTCGTGAAAGAAAACTTATTTGCCACTTTTCCATTCCATAATGGTTTAAGATTCAGGTTATGCTTTGTATGTTCTCTTATCACATTCCACACTTGAGAAACCTGAAGTTGTTATTGTTTGTTATTTGCCAGTAGTCATGATTTTCGATCGAACGCACATGAACTTGAGTAATTTAATCTGCTGCCTCCATAGTTTCCGATAATAAGTGTGGTTGCAACTGTCGATTACATAGCATGCGACTTACTTTGTAATCTCTAGTCGTACTCGCATGCGCACGGCTCTATCCAAATAAGTCCACTAAAGGTTTATGGTTTATCCACGGGTAAACCATAAATCCTCTTGTTCACAAGTCGCTATAATTATATTCATAACTTGCTTAGATATGTCACATTGTCGAAGAATTGATATCATTATTACTGAGTAATTGTTGCAAATGGGAATTATCCAAAAATTTGAGTTTTTAAGATACTTTGCTCACATCCACCTCAACCATAAAGATTCTTTTGTAAGTAGAATCCATAGCAACTTTAATCTTGCAGTGGTATTCAAATCAACAAATTTATGCAGTCCTATAACTCCTTCAAACTTGGATCCACATAACGTGTCCTACAATATTTTATGTAATATCCTTCCAGGAAAAGTATACACATAATTTGTCAACTTTATTAAGCATGGAAACTGGTAAATTGTATATTAGCAGCCAATACAAAATTATACGAGTTATTATACTGTGAATAAGCTCTGCTCTATCAGCAGTAGTTAAGAAACTACAATCCTATCCTTTGAAGTTACTAATGATTTTGTTTAGAAAGGGAGACAGACCAATGGATCGCGTGAATGTAATCGGACGTTAGTGGAACTCCTAAATATTTGAAAGGTAAACTATGTTCCTCAATTCGCAATATTTAAAATATTTCATTAGATTGTCATACATGTAACAACCCGCAAATTCTAAACCAATTTAAAATTTTTATTTTAAAATTTTTAATGGAATTTTAATAGTTAAAATAATTTATTTTTAAATAATAACGATGAAAATTTTATTTAAATCGAAGTTAGAACGAATATATTTATTATAAAAGGAGTTAAGAATAGTGCGGTAGTTTGAAAAATTGAATTCAAACTTTGACTGACTGTGCAGGATGCAAATTAAATCCGATTTTAGTAAAACCAAAAATATTAGAATCTATTTAACAATATATTTCCAACGAATCCGAATAATCGACATTTCATAGCGGAAATCAAAAGTTATGCCCAGTTTAAAATTCAGAATAGTCGCTGTAGAATTTTTATATATTTTTTTATATTAAAAATAGTCATTTTCAAATGACCTCTGTTTTTTACGAAACCACTTTTGTTGGAATCGGAATGTCAAATTATTGCTAGATTTCAATTTTCATAATTTTTCGAAATAATATGTGAGCGTGGTAAAGGAAAATGTGTTTTGTCAGTTTCATTAAAATCGGATCGACTAGAAAATGACCATTTCTCAAACGGTCTCAGAATTCGATGAAATTAGTCTTGTTAGGACTGCATCGTCAAAACATAGCTAGAATTAATTTTTCTGGAATTTTTAGAGTTAGTATGTGGCCCGATAAATTTAAATGTACGATCAAAATAAATTAATGATTTATATATCAAATTAAAGAAAACAAGCTGGAGATGATCAAATGGGCTGACGGGACCTAATCCATTGGGTCCGGAACGTGGGTATTTGCCTAGGGACAACTCTAGTTGGGCTCAGTTTGGAGTTATTTGGGATAAGCGGGCTATTTTGTAAGCTAGAGAATAAAATAGTAATTTATTATAAATAACCAAGTATCTTAGAACCCTAACCCTAGCGCCTACTTCTAACAGCCGCCATATACCAAATTTAATGGCCACGACTTTCCAAACTTTGATCCCAAATCACTTTCAATCCAAACAAAATCATGCTAATCTCCTTAAGCGAAAATTGAAGAGAGCCGTAAGATCTACAATCCCAACAGGGGTGATCGCGTCTGGTGTTGCATGGAGGCCAGGAATGGTGCTCAAAGGCGTTGCGTTTTGATAGGTCTCGCGGGTGGTAGAGGGGGCCGAGCTCTATGGTGTTGGCGGCGCTGGGAGGTGGTGGCACGTGCTTCGACGAGGTGCTAGTTGATCGACCTCCGATGGCTAGCGTGAATCGAGAAGGAAGGATGAAGCTTTCAGCGTGAAAAGGGGGAATAAGAAACGATTGTGAGGAAGAAGGTTTGAAAATTGTGTTAAGTGTTTACTAAAGGAATTAATTACTATTTAATTATTCAATAAAGTATGTGGCCCGATAAATTTAAATGTACGATCAAAATAAATAAATAAATGATTTATATATCAAATTAAAGAAAACAAGCTGGAGATGATCAAACGGGCTGACGGGACCTAGTCCATTGAGTCCGGAACGTGGGTATTTGCCTAGGGATAACTCTAGTTGGGCTGAATGTGGAGTTATTTGGGATAAGCGAGCAATTTTTAAACTAGAGAATAAAATAGTAATTTATTATAAATAACCAAATATTTTAGAACCCTAACCCTAGCGCCTACTTCTAACAGCCGCTATATACCAAATTTAATGTCCAAGGCTTTCCAAGCTTTGATCCCAAATCACTTTCAATCCAAACAAAATCGTGCTAATCTCCTTAAGCGAAAATCGAAGAGAGTCGTAAGATCTACAATCCCAACGGGGGTGATCGCGTCTGGTGGTGCATGGAGACCAGGAACGACGGTCAAAGGCGCTGCGTTTTGATGGGTCTCGCGGGTGGTAGAGGGGGCCGAGCTCCATGGTGTTGGCGGCGCCGGGAGAAGGTGGCACGGGCTTCGACGAGGTGCTAGTTGATCGGCCATCGATGGCCTATGGCTCGCGTGAATCGAGAAGGAAGGATGGAGCTTTCAGCGTGAAAAAGGGGAACAAGAAACGATTGTGAGGAAGAAGGTTTGAAAATTGGGTTAAGTGTTTACTAAAGGAATTAATTACTATTTAATTATTCAATAAAGTAATTAACGCAAATCTTATCATATCTAGCTCGTACGGATTCAGAATCGACCGATTTTCAAAGCGTTGGAATCATGAAATCCAGATCTACGCCATGAAGCTGACTGAAGCTGAAACAGAGCACTTTGAAAATTCAGTTAAAAAAAAGTGAGAATTCTATTTCCTTTTAAATAATTAAAAATAAATTAATTATTATCGTGTTTAGTAATCCTTGCATGTTCGTGATTTGATTTTAACTGTTTGATGTTGTTTGTTGACCTGTTTATTCGATAGAATATTTTTGTTGTATAAGAAATGAAAATCAGAAATAAACCAGATCTAGGTGAGAATTCTTTTTATATATATATAATTGAAATTTATTCATTTATGATAATATTAGAAATCAGATCCGCTGTTAAGTTCAGTTTGATGTTATACGAGATTTGATATAGATTGATTAATGTTGTTTGGTATGATTTATTTGGTAAAATTGTATATAATGGAATTATGGAGATTTGTTAGCAAATATAGAAATATCACCTTTATGTTAAATTAGAATTGTTACATAAAAATATCATATTTATGTTGAATTAGGATTGTCACATAAAAATATCATTTTTTTGTTAAATTTGAATTGTCATATAAAAACATCACTTTTATTAGAGAATGTCATGTTAATTAAAAACATCAATCTTGTTAAGGAATGTCATGTACAATAAAAATAACATTTTAGTTATAAAATGTTAAGATTGATAAAAATAACATTTTAGTTATAAAATGTTAAGTTGATAAAAAATATCACTTTTTATTTGTTTTGTTGCGTTAGAATTGACGACAAAACAAAATATCACATTTATATGTTCTGTTGAATTAGAGTTGTCGATAAAACAAATATATCACTTTTATATGTTTTTGTTGAAATAGAATTGTCGACAAAAATAAAGTTATCTTTTTATTTGTTTTGTTGAAATGTTAGAATTGATTTAACATAAAAATAATCTTTTTATGTTAATGTGAAATGTTAGAAATGATGTAACATAAAAATATTCTTTTTATGTTATTATGAATGGTTAGAATTGTTAAACATTAAAAATATTCATTTTTATCATTTAAATAGAATGAGCCTAAAATATTCTTTTATATGATATTTGAAAACGTAGGGAGATTTCAACATATGAAATATTCTTTTACATGATATTAGAATACATAGGAAAATGTTAACATAGGAAAATATTTGTTTATATGATATTAGATTACAAAGAAAAATGTAAACATATAAAATATTCTTTTGTATGATAGTAGAATAAATAGAAATTTGTAAACATATAAAATATTCTTTTATATGTTATTCGAACACATAGAAAAAGCTAAACAAATAAAATATTCTTTTATTTGTCATTAGAGTACATAGGAAAGGGTATGGAAATAATGGTGGCATATTTGTTGAAATAAGAATTGACATAATAAAATTGTCATTTCGTTGAATTAGAAATGTAAATACAAAAATGTCGTTTTGTGAATTAGAAATGTCAAATATAAAAGATTTTATCTTTATTGTCAATTTGTTACAATAAAAGAGTTGAAATAAAAGATTATATTTTTAATGTAGTTTTCAAATAAAAGACTTCACATTAAAAATTACATTTTTAATGTAGTTTAGTTTTAAACAAAAAGATTTGTATTAAAGATCATGTTTTATTTTCACTTTGTTTAAATAAAAAGAAGTAACATGAAATATTATATTTTTATTGCTCATAGTTTTAAATTTTTGATCATTAAAAAGGATTAAACAAAAATATACATTTTTGTTCATTAAGAAGAAAGATTAAATTTTTGATCATTAAAAAGGATTAAACAAAAATATACATTCTTGTTCATTAAGAAGAAAGATTAAATTTTTTGTCTTTAAAATTGATTAAACAAAAGTATACATTTTTGTTCATTAAGAAGAAAGATTAAATTTTTGGTCA
Source organism: Allium sativum (assembly GCA_030737875.1). NCBI lineage: Eukaryota > Viridiplantae > Streptophyta > Magnoliopsida > Asparagales > Amaryllidaceae > Allium > Allium sativum. Next base: position 955,664,904 of record CM060924.1, on the reverse strand, counting down.
TTAAAAAGGATTAAACAAAAATCTACATTTTTGCTCAATAAGCAGAAAGATTAATTTTTTGATCATTAAAAAGGATTAAACAAAAATATACATTTTTGTTCATTAAGAAGAAAGATTAAATTTTTGATCATTAAAAAGGATTAAACAAAAATATACATTTTTGTTCATTAAGAAGAAATATTAAATTTTTGATCATTAAAAAGGATTAAACAAAAATATACGTTTTTGTTCATTAAGAAGAAAGATTAAATTTTTTATCGTTAAAAAGGATTAAACAAAAATATACGTTTTTGTTCATTAAGAAGAAAGATTACATTTTTGATCATTAAAAAGGATTAAACAAAAATATACATTTTTGTTCATTAAGAAGAAAGATAACATTTTTTATCATTAAAAAAAACGGATTTAACCAAAATATACATTTTTGGTCATTAAAAAGAATTAAACCAAAATGTACATTTTTGTTCATTTAAAAAGGGATGAAAAAAGAATATACATTTTTGTCAATTAAAAAGCATTAAATAATAATAAACTAGAATTGTCATTAAAAGTATAAAATATCATTTTATTGTACTTTCATATATTAGAATTTATATACAAGTATAAAATATCACTTTTATTGTAAATGCATATATTAGAATTTATATGCAAGTATAAAATATCACTTTTATTGTAAATGCATATATTAGAATTTATATGCAAGTATAAAATATCACTTTTATTGTAAATGCATACATTAAAATTTATTGTATAGATAAATTGTTTGAAACATTAAAAATTACATTTTTAATGTAAAGGTAAAATATATGTAAATATTCATTGTATAGATAAAACGGTTGAAACATTAAAATTCACATTTTTAATGAAAGGAAAAAATTATGTAAAGTATTCATAGTTTGGATAATAATGTGGAAATAATAAAATTTACATTTTTAATGTAAAGCCTGATTCATGTAAAATGATCACTGGTTGAAATAGAAAAGTTTAACAATAAAAATTTACATTTTTATTATATATAGAAATGATAAAAAATATGCATAGTTGAAATAAATTAGTTAATCAATAAAAATTACATTTTTATTGAATGTATGATTCGCTAAAAATATGCATAAATTAGTTAATCAATAAAAATTACATTTTTATTGAATGTATGATTCACTAAAAATATGCATAAATTTGTCAATCAATAAAAATTACATTTTTTGTTGAATGTATGATTCGCTAAAAATATGCATAAATTTGTCAATCAATAAAAATTACATTTTTTGTTGAATGTATGATTCGCTAAAAATATGCATAAATTAGTGAATCAATAAAAATTACATTTTTTATTGAATGTATGATTCGCTAAAAATATGCATAAATTAGTTAATCAGTAAAAATTATATTTTTTATTGAATGTATGATTCGCTAAAAATATGCATAAATTAGTTGATCAATAAAAATTACATTTTTATTGAATGTATGATTCGCTAAAAATATGCATAGTTGAAATAAATTAGTTAATCAATAAAAATTACATTTTTATTGGATGTAAGATTCGCTAAAAATATGCATAGTTGAAATTAATTAGTTAATCATTAAAAATTACATTTTTATTGAACGTATGATTCGCTTAAAATATGCATAGTTGAAATAAATTAGTTAATCAATAAAAATTACATTTTTATTGAATGTATGATCCGCTAGAACAATGCATACTGGAAATAAATTAGTTGATCAAGTAATGGTTTTGAAGTCGTCGAGCGAATTATAGATATATTTATATATATAAATATAAATTAAAATTAAACGAATCGCGCACGGTAGTTCGCGTTTCGAAATCGTAATTTTAAACGATTATACCGAATGATCCGACTGTCGGATTTTCCCAAAACTAGAACCGTTAGGACCGCTTTGGGAAGATCTTTCCGACGATATAATTTTTTTAAAAATCCACCAGTTAGATTTTGAGGAATGTGTAAATCAAAGTCTTATAAAAACAGCGCCAGGGCCGCATAGCGACCTGAAACGTCGCAAAATTAATTAAGCTATTTTAATACAAATAAAAATAGCGATAAATCGTTATTAAATACTATTAACGATATGAAATGATTTTAAATTATATATATATATAAGAATCATTTGAAAAGACCGAGTTCAATCTCATTTCAAATGATTATACTACGATTTAAGTCAAAGATATTGAAGACGGTGATTGAAGACCGACGTTCTTCACATCGAATGGACGACTACTGATGCCCGACATTGGGTTGCTCCCAGTAAATGGTTAGTATTTGTAGTTTGTCCGGACGTACTTGTTGATTGTTCGGATATACGAGCGTCTCTCTTTCGTATTGGACATACGGGGAGGAATAAGGTGACTCTGGTTTCGTTCAGAACTAGAACGGACTTGTAAATGGATGTGTGTCTGACATTGGATTTCATTCCATGTAATTAAATTGATTTCTATTAATATATATTCGTTTGGTGGAAGAGAATTTATTCTCTTGCTTAACACCCTCAGAGGGTATATATTGGTAGTTATTGATCGCATGGCGTGAATTGTCAATGTGGCACGCCAAGATGCAAATGATCAAGGTTATTGTTGAAAAGCAGGGCCTTGTGGTTGATGATCAAAGCATAGCATGTCTAGGCGTAGCTTTGTGTATAGCATGACTTCGCGAACCTCACACCCCTGTATGAGTCAAAAACAGAGCAAGAGAATGCAGGGAGTGCACACGTTTCTTTCTAGCTATAAGTGGTGTCAACGTTTACAAGCCCTGGCATTTTTACTTATGTGGATGATGGATTATGAGGTACCTCGGATTTATTGGTCGCCAATGGCCAAATTATAGGTTCAATAGGATCGGGAAGCGTGTGCTCGGGAATTGCCAATCCACTAAAGTATTTGTGGACCGGCCCTGCAGGATCCAAGGGATCGCCAGCGTCCGTACCCTAAGACATTGCTTGAGTGTCTCGAGTCGGTAAGGAGATCGTACTTAGCCTTGACTCATGATGGAAATCCAACTTCCAATATGACACCATGCGGTTTTGATTGTAAAACTAGTATGGCGACATAATATATGATAGATATGCCGTCTATGATTGATACATTATGATTGTAATGTTTTTGAAATATATATACACTAATAATAATATCAATTCCATTTTTATCGTATCAAGCATTTTTGACCATTATAAGGTAAAACTCTATCCTTTGGTTTGCGTTGCATTGTGTGATGGGACTTGAGTCTTATAATGGTTTTATTTATTTAAAAAGCATTGCGTTGTTTAACGATTTACTTTATTTTATGCATTGGCAATCCAATGGAGTAACCCGTCCTGCGTTAGCGGCATGGTCCTGTGATTAGCCTTGTTGTTAGATTAGTAAGTTAGATTTCTCATACCAGTCCCATGACTGACCTGTAGTTTGTTTCAGTAGCAAACTCGGGTGCCCATATTTTCCACACGTGAAGTTGAGTAGCTTGTTTTGCAGATATTTATCTCTTGAGCAGGATTTTGGATTGAAGCTTAAAGCTGTGTCCAGAGCATTTATAGTCTTCCGCTGCAATGTATTAAGTTTATTGTAATTTATCTTCCGTTGTATTATTATTTATCGATGTACTCTGATATTCTGTACTCTGATGTAACATTATTATGTTTTATAAAAAGTCTTCTGTTGTTGTTCTAATGTGTTGTATTCCCAAAGTTAACGTATGCGGGATTTGAACGGTCTTGATCGATTAAGTCCGGGCAAAATCCGTATCGTTACAGTTGGTATCAGAGCTTTGGTTAGCTCAAATCTTTGGAGTACAACTCGTTAGAACTGAATGAAGGACTCATCAGAGATTGGATTAGTAATATCCAATAAGAATACTCATTAGAGATAGGATCAGTAGCATCCTAGAATGAGATACTCCTTTGAGATGGGGTTAGTAATGCCCTAGAATGAGTTGAGAGTGCCAAGTCTATAATTAACGTATTTGTGATTATATATATAATCTGATCTTAGAAAATATAATTTTTGAATATATAAAAGTTATATATATTTGAAAAACTAATCAACAAATTGGTTAATGTTTGTGTTGTGTGATTATTAGTTCAACAAATAAAATTATTGAAATCAATAAAAGAATAAAAGTTGAGTTGGTTAATTTAACAACTTTTAGCTTCGTTCCTTTTCGAGGACGAAAAGATTTTAAGTGGGGGAGATTGTAACAACCCGCAAATTCTGAACCAATTTAAAAAATTTATTTTAGAAATTATAATGGAATTTTAATAGTTAAAATAATTTATTTTTAAATAATAATGACGAAAAATTTATTTAAATCGACGTTAGAACGAATATATTTATTATAAAAGGAGTTAGGAATAGTGCGGTAGTTTGAAAATTTGAATTCAGACTTTGACTGACTGTACAGGATGCAAATTAAATCGGATTTTAGTGAAACCAAAAATATTAGAATCTATTTAACAATATCTTTCTAATGAATCCCAAAAATCGACATTTCATAGCGGGAATCAAAAGTTATGCCCAGTTTAAAATTCAGAATAGTCGTTGTAGAATTTATATATTTTTTAGTATTAAAAATAGCCATTTTTCAAATGACCTCCGTTTTCAACGAAACAACTTTTGTTGGAACCGGAATGTCAAATTATTGCTAGGTCTCAATTTTCATAATTTTTCGACTAATTAATATGTGAGTGTGGCAAAGGAAAATGTGTTTTGTTAGTTTTAATCAAATCAGATCGACCAGAAAATGACCATTTTTCAAACGGTCTTAGAATTCGGCGAAATTAGTTTTGTTAGGACCGCATCATCAAAACATAGCTAGAAATAATTTTTCTGAATTTTTAGAGTTAGTATGTGGCCCGATAAATTTAAATGTACGATCAAAATAAATAAATAAATGATTTATATATCAAATTAAAGAAAAAAGCTGGAGATGATCAAACGGGCTGACGGGACCTAGTCCATTGAGTCCGGAACGTGGGTATTTGCCTAGGGATAACTCTAGTTGGGCTGAATTTGGAGTTATTTGGGATAAGCGAGCAATTTTTTAAACTAGAGAATAAAATAGTAGTTTATTATAAATAACCAAATATTTTAGAACCCTAACCCTAGCGCCTACTTCTAACAGCCGCTATATACCAAATTTAATGTCCAAGGCTTTCCAAGCTTTGATCCCAAATCACTTTCAATCCAAACAAAATCGTGCTAATCTCCTTAAGCGAAAATCGAAGAGAGTCGTAAGATCTACAATCCCAATGGGGGTGATCGCGTCTGGTGGTGCATGGAGACCAGGAACGACGGTCAAAGGCGCTGCATTTTGATGGGTCTCGCGGGTGGTAGAGGGGGCCGAGCTCCATGGTGTTGGCGGCGCCGGGAGAAGGTGGCACGGGCTTCGACGAGGTGCTAGTTGATCGGCCTTCGATGGCCTATGGCTCACGTGAATCGAGAAGGAAGGATGGAGCTTTCAGCGTGAAAAAGGGGAACAAGAAATGATTGTGAGGAAGAAGGTTTGAAAATTGGGTTAAGTGTTTACTTAAGGAATTAATTACTATTTAATTATTCAATAAAGTAATTAACGCAAATCTTATCATATCTAGCTCGTACGGATTCAGAATCCACCGATTTTCGAAGCGTTGGAATCATGAACTCCAGATCTACGCCATGAAGCTGACTGAAGCTGAAACGGAGCACTTTGAAAATTCAGTTAAAAAGCGAAGTGAGAATTCTATTTCCTTTTAAATAAATAAAAATAAATTAATTATTATCGTGTTTAGTAATCCTTGCATGTTCGTGATTTGATTTTAACTGTTTAATGCTGTTTGTCGACCTGTTTATTCGATAGAATATTTTTGTTGCATAAGAAATGAAAATCAGAAATAAACCAGATCTAGGTGAGAATTATTTGTTTTTATATATATAATTGAAATTTATTCATTTATGATCATGTTAGAAATCAGATCCACTGTTAAGTTCAGTTTGATGTTACACGAGATTTGATATAGATTGATTGATGCTGTTTGGTATGATTTGTTTGGTAAAACTGTATATAATGGAATTGTGGAGATTTGCTAGCAAATATAGAAATATCACCTTCATGTTAAATTAGAATTGTTTCATAAAAATATCATATTTATGTTGAATTAGGATTATCACATAAAAATATCATTTTTATGTCAAAATAGAATTGTCATATAAAAACATCACTTTTATTAGAGAATTTCATGTTAATTAAAAACATCAATGTTTTTAAGGAATGTCATGTAAAATAAAAATAACATTTTAGTTATAAAATGTTAAGATTGATAAAAATAACATTTTAGTTATAAAATGTTAAGTTGATAAAAATATCACTTTTTATTTGTTTTGTTGCGTTAGAATTGACGACAAAACAAAATATCACCTTTATATGTTTTGTTGAATTAGAGTTGTCGACAAAACAAATATATCACTTTCATATGTTTTTGTTGAAATAGAATTGTCGACAAAAACAAAGTTATCTTTTTATTTGTTTTGTTGAAATGTTAAAATTGATTTAACATAAAAATATTCTTTTTATGTTAATGTAAAATGTTAGAAATGATGTAACATAAAAATATTCTTTTTATGTTAATATGGATGGTTAGAGTTGTTAAACATTAAAAATATTCATTTTTATCATTTAAATAGAATGAGACTAAAATATTCTTTTATATGATATTTGAAAACATAGGGAGAAGTCAACATATGAAATATTCTTTTATATGATATTAGAATACATAGGAAAATGTTAACATAGGAAAATATTCGTTTATATGATATTAGAATACATAGAAAATTGTAAACATATAAAATATTCTTTTATATGATATTAGAATACATAGAAATTTGTAAACATATAAAATATTCTTTGATATGTTATTAGAACTAGAAAAAGGTAAACAAATAAAATATTCTTTTATTTGTCATTAGAGTACATAGGAAAGGGTATGGAAATAATGGTGGCATATTTGTCAAAATAAGAATTGACATAATAAAATTGTCATTTCGTTGAATTAGAAATGTAAATACGAAAATGTCGTTTTGTGAATTAGAAATGTCAAATATAAAAGATTTTATCTTTATTGTCAATTTGTTACAATAAAAGAGTTGAAATAAAAGATTATATTTTTAATGTAGTTTTCAAATAAAAGACTTCACATTAATAATTACATTTTTAATGTAGTTTAGTTTTAAACAAAAAGATTTGTATTAAAGATCATGTTTTATTTTCACTTTGTTTAAATAAAAGAAGTAACATGAAATATTATATTTATATTGCTCATAGTTTTAAATTTTTGATCATTAAAAAGGATTAAACAAAAATATACATTTTTGTTCATTAAGAAGAAAGATTAAATTTTTGATCATTAAAAAGGATTAAACAAAAATATACATTCTTGTTCATTAAGAAGAAAGATTAAATTTTTTGTCATTAAAATTGATTAAACAAAAGTATACATTTTTGTTCATTAAGAAGAAAGATTAAATTTTTGGTCATTAAAAAGGATTAAACAAAAATATACATTTTTGTTCATTAAGAAGAAAGATTAAATTTTTGATCATTAAAAAGGATTAAACAAAAATATACATTTTTGTTCATTAATAAGAAAGATTAAATTTTTGATCATTAAAAAGGATTAAACAAAAATATACATTTTTGTTCAATAAGCAGAAAGATTAAATTTTTGATCATTAAAAAGGATTAAACAAAAATATACATTTTTGTTCATTAAGAAGAAAGATTAAATTTTTTATCATTAAAAAGGATTAAACAAAAAAAATACATTTTTGTTCATTAAGAAGAAAGATTAAACTTTTGATCATTAAAAAGGATTAAACAAAAATATATGTTTTTGTTCATTAAGAAGAAAGATTAAATTTTTGATCATTAAAAAGGATTAAACAAAAATATACATTTTTTTCATTAAGAAGAAAGATTACATTTTTTATCATTAAAAAGGATTAAACAAAAATATACATTTTTGTTCATTAATAAGAAATATAACATTTTTGATCATTAAAAAAAAGGATTTAACCAAAATATACATTTTTGGTCATTAAAAAGAATTAAACCAAAATGTACATTTTTGTTCATTTAAAAAGGGATGAGACAAGAATATACATTTTTGTCAATTAAAAAGGATTAAATAAAAATAAACTAGAATTGTCATTAAAAGTATAAAATATCATTTTATTGTGCTTTCATATATTAGAATTTATATACAAGTATAAAATATAACTTTTATTGTAAATGCATTTATTAGAATTTATATGCAAGTATAAAAATATCACTTTTATTGTAAATGCATATATTATAATTTATATGCATGTATAAAATATAACTTTTATTGTAAATGCATATATTAGAATTTATATGCAAGTATAAAATATCATTTATTGTATAGATAAAATGTTTGAAACATTAAAAATTACATTTTTAGTGTAAAGGTAAAATATATGTAAATATTCATTGTATAGATAAAATGGTTGAAACATTAAAATTCACATTTTTAATGAAAAGAAGAAATTATGTAAAGTATTCATAGTTTGGATAATAATGTGGAAATAATAAAAATTACATTTTTAATGTAAAGCCTGATTCATGTAAAATGTTCACTGGTTGAAATAGAAAAGTCTAACAATAAAAATTTACATTTTTATTGTATATAGAAATGATGAAAAATATGCATAGTTGAAATAAACTAGTTAATCAATAAAAATTACATTTTTATTGAATGTATGATTCGCTAAAAATATGCATAAATTAGTTAATCAATAAAAATTAATTTTTTATTGAATGTATAATTCACTAAAAAGATGCATAAATTAGTTAATCAATAAAAAATACATTTTTTTATTGAATGTATAATTCGCTAAAAATATGCATAAATTTGTTAATCGATAAAAATTACATTTTTTATTGAATGCATGATTCGCTAAAAATATGCATAAATTTGTTAATCAATAAAAATTACATTTTTATTGAATGTATGATTCACTAAAAATATGCATAAATTAGTTAATCAATAAAAATTACATTTTTATTGAATGTATGATTCGCTAAAAATATGCATAGTTGAAATAAATTAGTTAATCAATAAAAATTGCATTTTTATTGAATGTATGATTCGCTAAATATATGCACAGTTGAAATAAATTAGTTAATCAATAAAAATTACATTTTTATTGAATGTATGATTTGCTAAAAATATGCATAGTTGAAATAAATTAGTTAATCAATAAAAATTACATTTTTATTGAATGTATGATCCGCTAGAAAAATGCATAGTGGAAATAAATTAGTTAATCAAGTAATGGTTTTGAAGTCGTCGAGTGAATTATAGATATATTTGTGTATATATATATATATATATATAAATTAAAATTAAACGAATCGTGCATGGTAGTTTGCGTTTCGAAATCGTAATTTTAAACGATTATACCGAATGATCCGACCGTCGGATTTTCCCAAAACTGGAACCGTTAGGGCCGCTTTGGGAAGATCTTTCGGACGATATAAATTTTGTTAAAATCAACCGGTTAAATTTCGAGGAATGTGTAAATCAAAGTCTGATAAAAAAAGCGCTAGGGCCGCATAGCGACCTGAAACGTCGTTAAATTAATTGAGCTATTTTCATATAAATAAAAATAGCGATAAATCGTTATTAAATACTATTAATGATATGAAATGGTTTTAAATTTTTTTTTTATATATATATATATATATATATATATATATATGAGAATCACTTGAAAAGACCGAGTTCAATCTCATTTCAAATAATTATACGATGATTTAAGTCGAAGATATTGAAGACGGTGATTGAAGACCGACGATCTTCACATCGAGTGGATGACTACTTGTGCCCGACATTGGGTAGCTCCCAGTAAATGGTTAGTAGTGGTAGTTTGTCCGGACGTACTTTTTGATTGTCTGGATATGCGAGCGCCTCTCCTTCGCATTGGACATACGGGGAGGAATAAGGTGACTCCGGTTTCGTTCAGACCCAGAACGGACTTGTAAATGGATGTCTGTCTGACATTGGATTTCATTCCATGTAATTAAATTGATTACTATTAATATATATCCGTTTGGTAGCGGAGAATTTATTCTCTTGCTTAACACACTCAGAGGGTATATATTGGTAGTTATTGATCGCATGGCGTGAACTGTCAATGTGGCATGCCAAGATGCAAATGATCAAGGCTTTTGTTGAAAAGCAAGGCCTTGTGGTTGATGATCAAAGCATAGCCTGTTTAGGCGTAGCTTTGTGTATAGCGTGACTTCGCGAACCTCACAACCCGGTATGAGTCAAAACAGAGCAAGGGAACACAGGGAGTGCACACATTTCTTTTTATCTAGAAGTGGTGTCAGCGTTTACAAGCCCTGGTATTTTTACTTATGTGGATGATGGATTATGAGGTACCTCAGATTTATTGGTCACCAATGGCCAAATTATAGGTTTAATAGGACCGGGAAGCTTGTGTTCAGGAATTACCAATCCACTAAAGTATTTGTGGACCGGCCCTGCAGGATCCAAGGGTTCGCCAGCGTCCGAACCCTGAGACATTGCTAGGGTGTCTTGAATCAGTAAGGAGATTGTTCCTAGCCTTGACTCATGATGGAAATCCAACTTCCAATACGACACCATGCGGTTTTGATTCTAAAACCATTATGGCGATATTGTATATGGTAGCTATGCCGTCTATGATTGATACATTATGATTGTAATGTTTTTGAAACATATATACACTAATAATAATATCAAGTCCGTTTTTATCGTATCAAGCATTTTTACCATTATAAGGTAAAACTCTATCCTCCGATTTGCGTTGCATTGTGTAATGGGAGTTGAGTCTTATAATGGTTTCATTTTACTAAAAAGCATTGCGTTGTTTAATGTTTTACTTTATTTTATGCACTGGCAATCCAATGGAGTAAACCCGTTCCACATTAGCGGCGTGATCCTGTGATTAGCCTTATTATTAGATTAATAAGTTAGATTTCTCATACCAGTCCCATGACTAACCTGTAATTTGTTTCACTGGCAAACTCGGGTGCCCATATTTTCCACACGGGTAGTCGAGTAGCTTGTTTTGCAGATATTTATCTCTTTAGCAGGATTCTGGATTGAAGCTTAAAGCTATGTCCAGAGCATTTATAGTCTTCCGCTGCAATGTATTAAATTTATTGTAATTTATCTTCCGCTGTATTATTATTTATCGATGTACTTTGATATTCTATACTCTGATGTAACATTATTATGTTTTATAAAAAGTCTTCTGTTGTTGTTATGATGTGTTGTATTCCCAAAGTTAACGTATGCGGGATTTGAACGGTCTTGATCGATTTAGCGATCCATTAGGTCCGGGAAAAATCCGCATCGTTACACTGCCCCTTTATTATATTAAACCTATGGTTTGGTTTTATTATGAGCCTATGGTTTGGGAAAGAGAGGTAAAAATCTAAGTTAGGGGTGAACGCAGTTCGATCTGGTGCGGTTTGGAGTCCAAACCGCTTCCGCACCGTATCAAATGATTGATCAAAAATACAAACCATTATACTAACCGTTCAAACGGTTCGGTTTCGATTCGGTTTTATTGTAATACGGTCCGGTTTTGGTTCGGTCTGGTTTGAACCGGTATTAAATATGGAATAAGAGAATTACTTTTATCAACAATCAATTTACAATTGTGTGACATTGTCACTTAAAGGTTAAAACACACAGTGTAATCCTGAATTGAAATATTAGTTTCTAATTGTATGAATACTTTAATTTTACGTTTCATAAAAAGTAAATTTGTTTTAGTACATTAACCAAGCGTTAATTATTGCATAAATATTAAGTAAAATAACTAAAATAAGATTATATCTAGCATTATCCAAAATCCTGATATGGAAACTATTATACTGAAACTATAAATTTTTCTTGTGTGATAACAAATATTATTAATATAAGAACTACATACGCTAAAAATAGAATATACATCGTTAAAATAATAAATTAGATAGGAATTAGTTATATTTTTATCATAAGATTATTAGTATCGGTAATCGGTTTGGTTTAAAACGGTTGGGTCAACAATTCAAACCGCAATCGAGCCATATCATTGCGGGTCGGTTTGGTTTATGATATTTGCTTTAGAGAGAGAATCCAGTTCGATTTTCCACACCGTTTTTGTAGTCCGATTTGGGCGGTTTTCGTATTGCGGTGTGGTTTATGCCCACCCCTAATCTATGTCATGTAAGTTGCATTCCTAGTAGTTGCATCTAGGAATATCGTTATGTCATTCAGATAGAGCAAACGAGATATGCTAGACTGCATTTTAGTTGTAGGAATTAGATGACTATACAACATGCCTTCATGGATGGCTATGCAGAACAGATAAGAGGACAACAGATCCCCTTGTCGGAGTCCTTGGTTAGTTGTTATAAAACCATGCGACCTGCCCTCAACCATGATAGAAAAAGTTGGAGTAGTTATACATTCATGTATAAGCTGAACAATAACATCGGGAAAAGCCAACATATTAAGCATATGACAAATAAAACCACGATTTACTGCATCATACGCTTTCTGAAGATTGACTTTGAAACAAATCTTCCCTTTCCTTGTTGGAAAAATCTCTAACTTGTTCATGATCCAGCAGTACATTTTCCCTAATATTTCTCCTTGATATGAAAGATGATTGATTTTATGCAATTAAAGAGGGTAGAAATCCTTTAAATCGATTACATAAAACTCTAGTAATAATTTTATATAAGACATTGGCACATGAAATAGGATGATAATCTGCAACTTTTTGGGGCTTATCCTTTTTTTTGTGGGATCAATGCAACGAAATTATGATTTTACCCAACAGGTAGTTTCTTTGCTTGAAATATTTCGTTGATAGTTTCAAATAACTCTTATTTCAAGTGATTTGAGTGTAGTTTGTAGAATTCAGAGGAGAATCAATCAAGTATAAAGCTGTTTTGATTTCATCCAAAGTTACAATGGAAGCTAATTATTTTTTACCCCCGATACTTATATTTTTCCTAACTGGTATTACTGGAAAATCTCAGTAATGTGACCATTAAATAGAGAGCAGTAATATGATATGGCTTCATTCTTGATGTGTTCTTGATCATAAATATAACCGCCATTCAAATTTACTAGAGCTTGAATTTTTTTTTTCATTATCTATGCATGGACATTTTTGCATAATTTTTTGGTACTACTATCCCCAGGTTGTAGCCAGAGCACCTTGCTTTGAAGTTGCAATGTAACGACCCGTATTTTCAACGATATAATAATTAATTTAATTATTTAAAATATTGGTTTGGTAATTTAAAGGTTGTTTAATTAAATAATAGTGAATATTTAATTAAATTAAATAATTGAATAATATATTTAATTTCGAAATAGTCGGAAATAGTGAGTTGACGATATAATGTGAACTGGACAATTTAAAATATTTAATTCTGCTTAGAATTTGAATTAGAATAACGAATATATTATTTGAACGACAGTTGAACGTATAATTTATATTATAATTATAATCGAGCTCGAAATGGCGTGGCAGTTCGCTATTTGGCGATTCGAACTTCAACTGAATATACAGGGTCCGTTTTAAATCAGATTTCTATGAAATAAGAAACGTTAGGAGCGTGAAGTATATTTTTCTAGTGGAAGAGAAAAATTGGGATTTCATTGTGTAAATTTTGATTTATGTCCAAATCAAATTTTATAAAAATCGCTATGGAATTCCTTTGAAATTTATAAATATATATTTATATTATAAAAGGATTTTATATATAAATCGAATATCGATATAACTGGGAATTTTGAAATATTGAGTTATAAATCCAATTGGAGTTGTATGATATTCTAGTGTGGATATATACGATAATATTTATTTATAAATATTTAATTTAATTATTTTTAAATATATTTATATTTAAAATAGGGGTTATTTAGAGCTTTAAAAATAGCCACTTTTGCAAACGACCTCCGTTTTCGACGAAACTAATTTTGTTGGATCCGTAACATTAAATTATTGTTAGATTCCAAGTTTCGTGATTTTTGGAGTCAGAAAGTGGTCGTACCGATCTTTAGTGTGAAAAACAGTTAGTATTTTGATGGTTAAAAATACGCTGCGTGAGCAAACGGAGTCGGAATTCGACGAAACCAGTTTAGTTGCGTCTGTAATGTCAAATTCTAGTTGTATGTCCATTTTCATGATTTTTGGGTATTATATGTGGTCGTACGAATTTTTAAAGAAATACACATATAACAATTGCTTAAAATTGGATATAATAATAAATATAAAAAATATTTAAAACTTTCTATAAATACCTATTAATATCCTCTAAACCTAATATTCTCATTTCCACGGTCAAGAAATTTCCGCCGCCACTTATGTTAAAACCATGAGAAAGAAATTCAAAAGGAAATTCAAACAAAAATCAAAAGAAATTCCATAAATCATGGGAGGTATATTTATGGATTCAGCAAGGCTAAAGGTACATTTTTATATCAAAATCCTTGAGTGCGATTTGTGTTTGGGACATTGAGGTTCAACAGCGCGAGCTAGGGTTCATCTTTTCTTGAATTTGGAGTTGTAATCGATGGAGGTGATATTGTTTTGGGATTCGTAGGCTTTGTACAACTCGTGTGCATTTTCTGGTAGGATATGATGACAGAAAATGACGATGGGAGGTGTCGCGTCGTGATGGAAGAAATGATGTTGAGTTCGACATTTAGGATATGGGATGCAAGGGATTTTGACGAGGTGAATTACAGTATGATTTCTTTGATTTTAAATGAATTGTGGATGGAGTATTCAAAGTTTTTATGTTCAAAAAAGGGGAAATGGTTGCGGTTTGAGTATACGCTGAACGGAGAGGAAGGGCTCGAGTTGAGCGCTGAGGGTATGATTCAAAAGAGAAGTTGATGAGAGTGTGAATGGTGGGTTTAGTTTGTGATTCGGTGGTGTAGTTAAGGGTTGAATGGCATGAAAATAGTGTGGTTTAGTTGAAAGCTTCAGCGGGTTTGTTTTGAGCAATCGGAGAAGAAGGGGATTTCTGAGGAACGGTTTTGGGTCTGATGATGGGCGGAGTTAAGTTGTAAGCCCAGATTTAAATTAAATTTAAATTAAGTTTTAAATTAAATATTGTATCAATTTGTAATGTCCATAACTTATTCGTTCTTCATCAAAATTTCGAACGGTTTGATCCGTTGAGATCGTATGGACGGCGCCTACAAAATGGAACTGACTAGGAGTGAATTGGAGTCCGTTACAATTTATAGCAAAATAAATTTAAAGGTGGAAGGCTACTGCCCAGGATCCTTAGTGCTGAGAAGAGAAATGATATTAATCAATGTTTATTACAGAAATACTTATTACTCGAGTTGAAATCGGATAGTTGAAATACTTGTTATTAGAGTTGAAATACTTATTACCAGCACTGCTTTGTAGTGTTTCATGCCAAGTAATTGATTTCAGAAAAAACACAAAAAAGAAACAGAAGCCGTGAGAAGAAGATAAAAGCCATGTGGATGAACTAATCAAATCTAAATAATTATTAACACTTTGAAAATAAGTAATCACCCTAAAATCTATGGTGGATTAACTAATAGAATTTGTGGATGTATATAAAATTTCCCTTTTTACAAGTAGGTGGATTCATCTATGTAACTATTGTAATTATAAATCAATGTTGCGGAGGAAATCAATTATCAAAGATACTTTCATTCAAAGGTGGATTCATCTTTTAAGAAAATTTCATCTTATGCATTATAGATCGTTTTCCTCTTCCGTATCATGGACATCATATTGCTAAACAGTATGCCAAGTATCTGATTAAGGTGATTCATTGCCGAACAACCACGGTTCTTACATAATCGTAGTAAAACCCTAAGTTTTAACCCTTCTCCCCAATTTTAATTTCCATTCCATTTCCTGGCTATTTTATAGTAAAATATACAGCCGACCCTTAATTTGAAGAAAATTTCTCCCATTGGTAGTCAATTTCAGTGATCGACTAATGATTGCGGAGTGCTAACAATTACGCTGAAGTGCGAAGTTGTTGCTAGAAATTAACAATACAGGTAGGTCTTTATCTTCATGTTGCGAGAAGCCTGCCTCCTGCATAGTTCTTACCTGTTTGTTTTGTTTCTGTAGATTGCATTCTATTTGGCTGCCCAATCTGTTCTATTATGACACCAATATATTTAAACCCGCTTCCATCTAGCCTATCGATCAACATATTAAATCATGATGATTTAAGATATCATCATCCATTCAGTGTTGTTAACAACTAGCAATATAATTTGATAACTCCAGCCTCATCGCATATATCTATAGGGTTCGAATATTTTATTTCAGTTTTCTGATTTTGCAGTTCACTTACAACATCGTATAGAAAATGGCATCATTGGTGCACACGGTGATCGAATATGCTTGAATATGAACTGAGTTTGGCTACCATTTCCCTAGATGCATTTTTATTGGGGATTGTTAAAAGAACTCCACATTTGATTAAGGGGATGATAACTTTAAGAGGACTCCAGCTTAATATATTTTTGTTAAGGGGATTTGATTTATTTTAAAAAGAAAAAGGAAAAAAAGACCTAGCTACCCTTGGTTTGTCACTTATGTTAACATTAACTTACTAAATTCAGCGCAACTAACCAACGTGCAAATTACTAAACATCTCAATTACAAAAATTTGATACAACATATTAAATCTAAATTTTCGTTTTTGCATTTAAAATTAATCTTACCAGTTCCAATATGAAATTACAATTAATTATCTAATCTGATGCCTTCTGATTACCCATGAAATTTTCTTGAGTATCCGTTACGTTAATTGTATCCATTTTTTATTTTTATATGCAGCATTAAATTGTAAATATTAATGAAGGTTTATGTTTTATAGTTTATATTAATAAGGATTATAGGGGGTTAATATTGGAATAATAATTTATATGTTTAAGGGGAGGCTAATTTATTTTGTCCTCCCTATAACAATTATACAATAAGTAAAAATTGGTCCCCTTAACCAAATGTGGAGTTCCTTTAACAATCCCCTTTTTATTAACCTACATAACGTAACCGTATGCTTCCCTTAGAATCTATATCTTTTACCTGATAAAGCTTGCTAGATCTTCCAAAAGAGATGGGCGATAAATATTTTGTTATACTCTATTACGTACACTTGATTTTTAAACCACTTATTTTGTCAAACATTTTGTGTGCCAAAGGTACTACGGAAGCATTTTTCTTCTCTAATTCCATCTTTGATCCACGATAACATGATGTTCTAATGAAGAGAAGTCAATAATGCTTACTGTAAGTGCACACATGCAAGTGCTTTTCATTTACACATCTTTGATCTTCAAGGTTATGCTCTTCCACTCCCTGTTTTACTTTATAATGGTTGAATTTGCAGTTAGTTGCAAACATCATTTGAATAGGTTTACTTATAATTTTATTATGTATTTTTTACACTCTTCTGTTAGCTAAGCATTTTCTTTGTTTTTTTGGGAAGAAACTCAATTTACTTTATTACTATAAAATGATTTTGTGCACCAATCTACCAACAACTCACACCCTGATGATTTTCTACGTGAACATTATTATTACTTAAATAGTAAATATTAAGAAAAGAAATTATAAAAATTAGTCCCTAGGTTATTCCTCTATGTGTAAATCTATTAGTATTTCAGAAGTTTTCCAACATGAAAACCATATAGTATATATGATAATTTTGTATGCAAGCATTGGTAATTTTGTCTCCTTTTTGCCTATATTTCTATTCCACCACAAGTACATCCAATGTCGGCCCTGGTAGATGGGTTGCCCTAGGCAGAATTTGAAAAAAAAAAAAATCGAAGTAGGTAAGGGAAAAATAATTTGCACTGAAACCAGGTACCAAACCTGCACCAAAAATGACACAATGGAAGGAACAAACCACTGGACTACACATGTCTTTTGAGAAATATTGCCCTGATATCTATTAAATCAAATTTAATAAAAGCATTTGCAACAATTTGTTGCCCGTTCCACCACCTCCGACGAGTGTTGCACTAGGTGACAGTCTCGCCTGCCTTACCCTAGGGCTAGGCCTGAGTACATCATATGTTTGAATTAATTGAGATGCGTTACGAAGTTCATTTATCAACGATCTTATTAAATTATATCTAAATTATATGCTTTAACAGAATCCATTTCTCATGTCCCTATCTAATAAAGTTAGCGTTTGGGATTCTTGAAGCTCTTAAGCATTTGTGGATGTTTAAATCAAATACCACACCCCCTCCTCAAATTAGATAACTGTTGGTTGTATTTTCGTTCTCTTTTTTTGTTGTTGAAAATATTCAAGTCCTTTTCAATTCATCCCATCTTCAAGCTTTAGAACCAAAATCTTTTTTAATTTGAAGGACCATTATTTGGCTTTTTATTTTACCAAAGGCATAAGTGAAAAACAATTAACATATCTCCTTTTTTTAAGATTGGTTCATGGTAGGTTCTTGGGTTATTCATGGGTGATACAATTAGGCTTTGTTAAAGAACATCTGCATGATTCTATGAATTTGAACTTATATTTTGTAATATCTTTATTTATGCATGTGCTACATATGAGCTTAATAGACATGTATATATAGTGTGTGTTTTGTCTCATGTTGTTCTGATATGCTATCTCGCAAGTTTTTGTTTGCTCCGGATATATTTTTAATTTAATTTTTCCATTTTTTTCTTGGTTTTTTCATTGGTTATAAATAGTTAAGTTTAATTCCTCATTTTGTTGGACTGTCAATTTGAATTTTAGTTTATTTATTTATTCATTTCTATGAAATCAAATTTCTCTATCCGAAAAAACGCAAAGAGAAAAAAGGTTGATTACCTTTTCTACAGTTGGTTAAAGTGCTAAAAAGTTCATCATGTGGTTTCATCACCCGTTGTTCTCATCTTATGTATTATAATTTGCACCACTACGACAATAGTATTAAACATGACAGAACTGTTACTGTTACTGCATCCATTTCAGGCTTGGTGGTAAATGTGACATTTATTAGACTTATATTTTAGAATGTATACGATCTATTATTAATTTTTGCTGTATTTGAGAAAATTCCACTTTATTATTAGAGATGTTGACGTCTATTATTAGTACAATCACATCTTTAATTTTTCCATAATTGGAAAACAATATTGTTGTATCAGTTGCTAAATTCGATAATGGTGGACCTTAGTTGGGTTTAGGCACTTTTTTTGTTGATAACATTTTTGTTAGCCTACTTTGTAGTTAGGCCACTCAAAGTCCAGATTGACCTCGTGTGAACAACGAAGTTGGATTACATCATAGAGAGAATCTCAGGTTGAAGAGGAAAATCATACTGAAAGAAGTTGGGTCGAAGAAGGGGATCGGGTCAGATTGATCATCTGGTACTCGATCCACTCAATACATAGTTCAATACAATGTCACAACAATTCCAAAGCGGATCAGATCGAACATATCCGCCACCGACCCGAACCGTGGTTACGTGACTGAGTTAGTTATTATACGTAGCTACAAACTCGGAGCAGTTACAACCCACTTACCCACGATATTGATGTGTTGTCCTTATCGTGATGCATCCATTTCCGAGATTCGTGGGACGGACCCCACGTGACATCCGACCCGCCTGCATTCCTAGCCTATAAGTACACCGGAACACTCCGTTTTGAAGGATCTTTTTGCTCTCCATCTACTCAGACTCCATCACTAACGATATCTCTTTGTTTATTTCAGATTAATCTCTACGTTCTAGAGTATATTTCAATGAAATTAGAGAGATTATTGATTGTACTAGTGACATTGAGTGGCTATTATCATTGTATTTGTAATCAATTCAATCGATCAAAGAAGTATAAGCTGGACATAGGCTTGTTAATGCCAAACCACTATAAATCTTGTGTGTTGGTTGTTCTTCCATTCATTTTCGAGTTAGTATTGTCTAGAATTACCAGTCAATTGGTTGTTAGAACCACTTTTTGGTCTAACATTTTGGTGCTTTCACTGAGAAATCTGAATTCTCAACATTCCGGATTATCGATCTACTGTTGGATTCTCAAGTCCAAAGAAGTTAGTTTGCATTTCCACTGTTTTCGACATCGAATTCAAAATACGTAAAATCGTACGTTTCAAAACGCGATTCGAAACAAAACGCAGCTCAATTGATTCAAGATTCAGTTTGAATCGCAAACCCTAAAAATCGTATGCGTCAAATATCGAACCTTAATTTTAGATTGCGATTCATGTCCGGCAGTCGTCTTCCATCTCAAACGTCGGGTACTTCCTCTTGCTTTCCAAAATATGAGACAACGATTGAATCGATCGCGATGCATCAAAACCAGCTTCTTGTACTGCATTTCCAAGCATTTCCCAAGGTCGCCAGTCAAACAAATCAAAGCGGTCAGTGTTCCATTACAAAAAAGCTTTTGAAGAACCTCTGTCATCGAGTTACAGCGACAAATACATAAGTGGGAAAAGGATACAACCTGGAGCTGCTGCATTGTGCGAAGAGGTAAGCACCATCTTTTTTCTGTGTGTTTTGTTTCTTCCTTCTCTATTTTTTTTTAATGTTGCTGGCTGCTGTGTGAACCGACTTTTGAAAAATAGTGGGGATATGCTGTCAAAATTTCTAAAATTGCTACAATAATTGGTACGTCCTTGTAGTCTAATTATTTTGTGCTTCAAAAATTTTGTGCTAACCTTTGGATTTATATTCATACCATTTGTAATTATGTGCAGTAGGCTATGAGCGATGCCTGCAGTAGATTAATAAAAGTTCGAACAAATGATTTTTCCCATAGATCAATAAAAATTTAATTTGTAGTAGCTTAGATAATTACAAGATTCTATATTTCTAGTAGCATCATTACAGTAGAAAGAGTTGGGATGATGATTAAGAGTAGAATTTATGATTTATGTTGATGTTTTGATCTGCTTTTATGTCCATGTCCATCTTTGTAGTATGCAATTTTGCATTCCATCTCCAATTTAATTAAGCATTCAATATGAATCTATTTTTTTACTAATGCAACTAACTAACATGAATCATGATATTCATTTTCATAAAAAAAAACAAATCAACTGGTTACATGACGCAACATACAAAAGAATATAAGAATTATGAGAAATTATTTATTACATCATTAAGTACATAAATACAAAAAAGAACTCTTGCGCAAAATCTTGTAACTTCAATAGTGACCTACAAATGGAAAAACATTATGTTAGTACACTATCATTAAAAAAATCAATATATATATATATATATATATATATATTATATACATAATATATAATTGCAGTAAAATTCTATGATTTATAATATGAATGCCGTTTCGATTCAAAATTTATGTTCTACAATTTATGATTTGAATCTTTTTTGAATCTACGATTCACGATTCGAATCCCGTTTCGATTAAAATTTTGAACTTTTCGATTTACGATTCGAATCCCATATTGAAATCCTTGGATTTTGAAGCTTTCATTGATCTCAAAAGACTCAAATTTCATGGCTACAAGAAAAGGAAAAGAACCACAAACTTCTCGGGAGAGTGGTGAAAACGAAGGTCAGCAGGTGATTGTATTCACCAGGTCAAGGAGGTCAGGTTCGGATCTAAACTGAACCGGAGGGACAATCCGACTCGACCCGGACATGATGCACCGAACCGATCCTATGGTATGAATAAGGCTAATCTTGCTACTCTGAACCGACCCAATGTTATGGCTACAATTTCTCCTAATCCGAATCTAGTTGAAGCTGGCGTCTCTACTCAAGCCAATGTAAATGCTCCGGTGCCAGCTGCGACAACTAGCAATCAGCCCTCTGCTTCTGCATCTATCTCACACATGGACTTCTTGTGCCTGATTGATATATTGGATAAAACTTATAATGCTTCAAAGGCCTAAAGACATGATAATGTTATGCGGGAAAACATGAAAGCTATGGGTAGACAAACAGACGAGCTTCATAGGCAGAGAACGCCCTCTCTGACTCATCATCTCGCTGCTGGCCATTCATCGTCTTCGGAGGAAAGACATCCACGTCAGAGGAGGCCATATGAGGGGTCCGAGAACCTTGAGCAAATGACATTTGGATCAATGGGATCTCGCGAAAACGCAGCTCGTGTCCTGGGACCTGATAATCCAAGCCTGGGGGAACCAATGTTGCTGCCGATGCATGGATCTCGTGTCCTTCCCAGGGATCCCAACATCAGCAACCCTACTTAGTAACAACTCCTATAGGCCACTCGTCTTATGAATGACCTGGACCAAAGAGGGCAAGGAAATTCAGCTGCTGCCAGAAACCAAAGATCATCACCTGATGTAGGGAGTGGATATATTAGGAGAACCAGAAGTGCAGATCCCGAGCCAACGCTTACCAATGCTGAGGTAGAAGCAATGGTACGCCAAATTATGGCTGATAGTATGGGTTACACCAACAAAGATTGGTACATTTAGCGTAGCCACACCCCTTTCACCGACGATATTCTGGATTTCCAGTTCCCCAGATGATTTAATCTACCCGCAATGGATCAACTGGGAGGAAGAACTGATCCAAGACAGTATTTGATCAGGTATTCATGGTACATGAACGCTGTGGCAGCTCTTGATGCCATAAAATGCAAGGCTTTACCCATATATCTTGAAGACGTCACACTAATGTGGTTCACCCAACTCCATCCTCGATCAATTTCCAGTTTCGAAGAGCTAGGTGAGAGCTTCGTGAACCAATTACGACTCTATGCTCAAAAATCTAAGAGTGTCATTGAACTATCCGGGATCAAGCAAGCTACTGGTGAAACTTTGAAGTCGTATTTGGATCGCTTCAACCTAGCAGTTACTGAAGTAAGTGATCCACATGAACAGACCATTTTGATGGCACTAATTGATGGGGTTGTTAAAAGCACCGAGTTTGGGAGATATTTGGCTAGAAAACCACTGTTAACTAGGGAACTGTTTTACGAGAAAGCCAACATTTGTCTGCATCGGGAGGAAATATATACCAACCGAAAAAGAAAATCTGATGAAATCCCAAGAGAAGATATTCAAAGCAACGTCTCCATTAAGTAGTCTGGTGACAGCGCCGGGAAAAGTCGAAGTAAATGTTGGTAACAGGAATGGAGGAAATGACCGCCAAGGCGGGAGCAGTGGCAAAAGAAATAGGAATCAGAGTGTAACGACCCGGAAAATCTGAACCAATTTAAATTTTTTAAATTGGCTATTTTAGTGGATTTTAAATATTTAAAATAAATATTTTTAATAATAACGATGAAAAGTAAGTTTGATTCGACATTTGAAAATGAATATAATTAATTCTAATTATAAACAAGGCCTGAAATGGCGCGGTAGTTTCAAAATTTGTATTCAAACTTTGACTGACTGTACCGGGTGCAAAACAAAACGGATTTGAGTGAAACAAAAAATATTTAAATCTGTTAGTGAATACATTTCTAACGAATCTAAAAAATCGAAGTTTCATAGCGGGAAGCAAAAGTTGTGGCAAATGAATTTTGAGAAAGGTTGATATAGAGATTATATAGCCCATGAAAATAGACATTTTGCAAACGACCTCTGAATTCGACGAAACCACTGTTGTTGGATCCGGGATGTCAAATTATTGCTAGGTTTCAAATTTCATAATTTTTGAAGCTAGTATGTGAGCGTGGCCAAAGAAAACGTGTTTTGGTCAATTACAGTTAAATTGGATCGACCAGAAATGGGCCATTTTACAAATGGTCTCAGAATTCGATGAAGCTAGTTTTGTTGGGACCGTATCGTCAAAACATTCCTAGATTTATTTTTCTGGAATTTTTCGAATCAGTTTGTGGCCCTGGCGAATTGAAATGTACGTTCAAATCGAATATTGAATGTTTTATATTTTAATTTGAATGGAAACTGACTGAAACAGTCGAATGTGCCTACGAAACATATCCCATTGTGCTCAGAGTGGGGGTAAAACGCTAGGGACGACAGTCGTTGGGTTTGGATGGGAGTTCGTATGTGAAGAGGGGTATTTTCGAATTTAAAATAAATTAAAAATAATTATAAAACACCCCGGCCAATCACAATCTTCCACTTCAGCGTTTCTCTCTCCCTGCTGCTACGTTGAAGGCGGAAACCACCTCGCCACTTCCCAGGCGAATCCCGACCGATTCCGTCCACCGTTAGCCCCAATCCCGATCAACTTTTGAAGCCCGTCCTCCCAGCTTCGAATCCATCCTTGTCTCGCTCGTTATTGTGGAGCGTTCGTCAAGTTAAGGGCCTGCAAAGTTCGCCCGCGTCGGAGGGAATTCCACCATCCACCGTTGACCGATCTGAGGGAGACCACCACCGCCGGGCGCGTGGTTCCAAGCCCCACCTCGTGGCGCTGGCTGATCGAGACAACGATCAATGGATAGGGAGAAAATTACAACCCTAGTTTCGAACGATTTGCTGAGGTAATCGGCTTTGATTATTTTGAAGTGCTTTAAACAATTAAAAGTGTTGCAAATTAAGATTTCACAATAAAAATCATATCTTTTTGCTGTGTTATCGAAATTCAGTGAAACAAGAGACACCGGGACCGTGAGGACGTCTTCTACATTCTAGAAGAGACCGCATATTTTTCTGAGCCTTCTGCTATTTTTGGTGGAGTGAAACCCAATGTGAGATTTCTAATGTATAAACGATATGGAAACTGACGATGTATAAATTATATAGTCGATGTATGACTTATATAGGCGTTGTATACCTCATGTGTAAGCGTTGTATAAGTTGTACGTTCGATATATAAGTTATATATGCATTGTAAAAATTATATATGTGTTGAAATAGAAGTGAAATGCTTAAATATATATATATATATACGCCCCTCGTCCACAAACCATGGACGATATTTATTGGTTGTGATTGGTGTGAAAATTGGTTGATTATGAATGGTTGATTAGAATTGTTTGTGGTTGAAATTAATTGATTGTGGTTGAAAAATACCCGTTTGTGGTTGAGAAATATTTGGTTGAAACCACATAGGATTAGTTTGTGGAAATGAAAAAAATATACATGCCGCCTGCGTGCGAACTAGATGCATGAATCCCCATTATCAAAAGCTGCGAGGCTTTAAGGTAGAGCGAGGAGCCGTACTAGGGACGGCCCCGGTTTTAACTACCCTGCCGTTATGCTGCCGAAATTTTGAATAATATTCATGTGTTAGAATTATCTTCATGTGTTGAAACTATATCCGTGTGTTGAATAGAAATTCATTTGTTGAATAGAAATTCATGTGTTGAATGCTATTCGTGTTTTGAAGTAAATTGTTTTATAATAAAAATCATATTTTTATCATCTATATGAACTATATAAAATAATCGTGTTTTGAAATAAATTGTTTTATAATAAAAATCATATTTTTATCACCTATATGAACTATATAAAATAATCATGTTCTGAAATAAATTGTTTTATAATAAAAATCACATTTTTACTATATACATGAATAGTTAAAAATAGCGAAGTGTTGAAATAATTGTTGGTTGGATAAAAATGTCATTTTTATCAAATGTATGAAAAGAATATAATTTTGAAATCGAAGAATCGATATATATATATATATAAATACAATTGAAATATATCGAATAACGAAGCTGCAGTTCGTATTTTTCAAACGTGATTTCAAACGATTAGTGCGGGAGATCCGACCATCGGATTTTCCCGAAACCGAAACCGTTGGGTTCGCTTTGGAAATATCTTTCCAATGACACCAAATATGAGAAGATCCAACGGTTGGATTGTCAGGAGTGTTTAATTCAAATTTGAAGAAAAACAGCGCCAGAATCGATTATATTTATATATATATAAATATAATTAAATTAAATCAAATAACGACGCTGTAGTTCGTATTTTGAAATCGAAACTTCGAACGATTGTACCGGGAGATCCGACCTTCGGATTTTCCCAAAACTGGAACCGTTGGATTCGTTTTGAAAAGATCTTTCTAATGATATAAAATTTGTGAAGATCCAACGGTTAGATTTTCAGATATGTGTAAATCAAATCTGAAGAAAAACAGCGCCACGGCCGCATTATGGCCCGAAGCGTCGTCTGAATAAATTGGCTATTTTAAAATAAATAAAAATAGCGGTAAATCATTATAAAATATTATAAACGATATGGAATGTGAAATTTAGAAATTAACTGAAGGTTAGCTAAGTCGAATGGTTTCCTGGGTTTTGATATGATGTTGGTTTCGGCCTTCGGGGTTAATATTTGGGAAATCGTTCTCTTACTGATTTACGGTTAGTGACTGATGAATTGAAATGAAGCATGTATCGTGTTTGTGTAGCATTTGTTTATTGCATACGCGAGTTGCTCAGAAAGACCGGGTTTATCCCATTCTGAATAACTGAATCGACGATAAGAAATCGAAGATGAAGACGGTGGTCGAAGACCGGAAATCTTCACCTCGTTAGGATGGTAACTGATGTCCTGATTGGGAGGCATCCCAAAATATGGATAATGAGTGGTGATCGTCCCGACGTACGTGGAGATCGATGGGTATGCGAGGTATATAGTGCCTCCGGTTTCGTTCAGACCCAGAATGGACTTGTAAATGGACTGTGTGTTTGACATTGGATTTTATTCTGTGTTGATTGATCTCTATTAAATATACATCTGTTTGGCGGCGGAGAATTTATTCTTTTGCTTAACGCCCTTCTCTGAGATGCACGAGCTCAAAGGTTGTATATCGATGGACATCAGTCGCATGGCGTGAATTGCTAGTGTGGCATGCCTAAGTGGCAAATGATCAAGGCTTCTGTTGAAAAGCAAAGTCTTGTGGTTGATGATCAAAGCACTGCCAGTGTGGCGTAGCTTTGTGTATAACGTGAATTCGCGAACCTCACACCACGGTATGAACCAGAAATGGGAGAGGACATCAGGGAGGGCATGCGTTTCCTTATAGCTAGAGGTGGTGTCAGTGCTTAAACTGGCTGACATTTATATTATTTTCACCTATGTGGTTATTGCTGTTGCGAGGCGCCTTGGATACATCGGTGACTATGTGAAGCCGATGGAGTCAGTGGACTCATTTAGGCCCCATAGGGCGGGGAAACGCGGTGTTCAGGAATTTTAATCCACATCGGTGGACCGACCTTGACGATCCAATGGTCGATGCGCTCTGACCCTGTGGCTCGGGCTAGAGAGTCGCGAAGTCGGTAAGGACTATCTTTTGCCTTGGTTCATGATGGAAATCCAATTTCTAAATACGTGTCTGTGCGGTTTTGATTGTATACCTATATTTGGCGACATAGTGGCATGGAACGCTCATATCGTCTATCATTGATACTTATGATTTGAAATTATTTTTGAAACATATAAACACTAGTAGTGATATCAAATGCTTTTGTTTTATTCGTATCAAGCATATTTTGGCCATTATAAGGTAAAAACTCTATCCTCCGGTTTGCGTTGCATTGTGTGATGGGAACTGAGTCTTATAATGGCTTCATTTTTATAAAAAGCATTGTGATGTTTAAAAGAATGATTTGTTTTAAAGCACTGACAATCCAATGGAGTAAACCCGTTCCATGAAAGTGGCATGGTCCTGTGATTAGCCATATTCTAAATGTATTAAGTGGATTTCTCATACCAGTCCCATGACTTACTCGTAGTTTGTTTCACTTTCAAACTCGGGTGCCCCTTTTTCTATACGGGCAGCCTTGTATTCAGGTTTTGGCAGGCTCTTATTGGATGGCTGGAGCTGAAGACGGATTCTATCATTTATCTCTTTTTATTCTGTTCAGTTCCTATTGTACATATTATGTTTTTTTCCCGCTGTTGACATTTATGTATAGCTGAACTGTATTTGTACTAAGTATGATCCTGTATACTGTGTATCTCTAATGATTATGTTATCCAGTGTATTATTTGTTCATTATCTGGTGTATTTATTTAATTATGTTCTGTTATTTCTGTTTATGTGTTATACTCCAAAGATTACCCTTGTCACCGTTAGTACGGGATTTGGGATCGTCTCAATGTGGTATCAGAGCTTTGGTTAAGCTTAGTGCTGGAATATAACATATTAACGAACTCGTCAGAAATAGAACCAGTAGTGTTCGAGGATGGGTAACTCATTACAGATAGGATCAATAATATCCTAGTATGAGTAGCAGAATGAAATACACCCCGATAGACACATTTACATTTGAAGTATTTGTCTCTATATATTAAAATATCTTTTCTGCTGACCTGACACTTGATCTGCTATTTGTAGAAGTACTAGAAAATGAGTGTCAGAATCAGAAGGAATGCAGAACCAGATATTGAGGCCCTATTAATAAAGTATCGAAATATGGGTGGAATACCGTTCCCGGGCGAAGAATCTATTATGAAAACACAAGCTTGGATTCGTTCTACTGAGAAAATCTTTGACGGTTTAAAGCTGAGGGATGACCAGAAAAGATTACTGGCCTCCTGGGCACCCAAGACGAAGCTTTGTTCTGGTGGGATTCGATTATTAAAGATAATCCAGAAGGTGATATCACATGGGATAGATTCAAAGTGATTTTCCTAGAAAGATTTACTCCTCCTGAAGCAACTAAGCGGTTATGTGATGAATTTTCTTATCTGATACAAGGAGATATGACCATTCCCGAATATCATAAGAAATTCAACGAACTTTCTCATTTTGTCCCACATCTGATTAAAGATCCAAAGAGGAAGAATCTAAGGTTTATTCATGGCCTACAAAGAAAATATCAGAATAGTGTAATGAAGAATGTGAAGCTTCCTTTTTGTGAAATGATCTACATGGCTTACCAGTATGAAGATCTCGACAAAAAGGGTATGTTGCGTTATGAAGAGGAAGTCAGTTCTAGTCAAAAGGGTGAGTCTGAAACTAATCGTCCGAAGGCCAGTACATTGTCTGAGGTCAGTAAGAAGCCCAAAGTCATTCGGAAAAGGGCTAGATCAAAGAAAGAACCAGTAACGACTGCCATATGCAATAACTGCAATAAGCAAGGGCATTTTTCGATAAATTGTAGAGTTTTAAAGAAACCAAGAAGGGATGGGTTTAGAGCGAATCGAAAACAAAATAAGAAGAAATTTAGACCTGATGAGAAGTTTCAAGAGAATAGGGAGTGCACACAATGCCATAAGACTGGTCATCTTGCAAAGGATTGCCAGCTCTTAAAGAAGCCTGGAATAGTACAGGTAAACGAAGTGGCAGAAACTTCAACACCCTCAGCTAGTCAGGGAAGGTCTGATGTTTTGGAAGGCACGCTTACTATCAAATATATTCCGGTTAAAGTACTGTTTGATAAAGCTTTATTGCCAAGAATGCAGTTAAGAAGTTGGATTTGAAATTGAAGAAGCTCAAAGAACCAATGACTGTCCATAATCTGGTTGGGGGTTCCCTCAATCTTAGTTGGATTTGTACGGTACCTATCTCTTTTTCCTGTTATAAGTTCCCTACCATCTCTATCGTCATGAATTTTACTGAATTCGATCTTATTTTGGGATTGGATTGGCTAACCAAATATGAGGCAGAGGTTAGATGCGCCGAGAGAGTTGTTAGGGCAAAGATTAAATCAAGAAATTATATAACCATACCTTGCGAAGGTCAGAATTCTGATAGAAAAGACTTCTGGGCAGCTTTGGATGTTTCTCCTGCTCAAATAGAAAATATCCCGGTAGTCACGGAGAATATTCCCGACCTCATCAAAGATATTTCCGTCGTAAAGAATTAAGCGGATGTGTTCGAAGAAGTTGTCAGCTTACCTCCGTAGAGAGAAATTGATTTCAAGATTGCTTTAATTCCGAACGCAAGGCCAGTAGTGCATGCCATTCGGAGGATGACCCTAAAGGAGAAAGAAGAACTAGACAATCAAACACGAAAGCTTGTATGGAAGGGTCTGATCAGACCTAGTTTCTCTGATTGGGGAGCAACAGTGGTGTTTGTCCCAAAATATGACGGTACTCTACGGCTATGTGTGGATTATCGTGACTTGAATAAGCAGACAATAAAGAATAAATATCCATTGTCGCGAATCGATGATTTATTGGATCGTCTGAATGGAGCACAAGTATTTTCAAGGATGGACCTAGCTACAGGTTTCCATCAGCTTTGTATTGCTGAAGAGTGTGTTCCTATGACAGCGTTCAGAGGTCCCGATTTATTCTATGAGTGGTTAGTAATGCCGTTCGGCTTATGTAACGCTCCAGCTTACTTCGTCGATTTGATGAATCGAGTGTTCAGAGGGGTCCTGAATAAGTTTGTTCTGGTTTTTATTGATGATATTCTAATCTTCTCTAAGTCGAAAGCCAAACATGAAAAACATTTGGAGCAAGTTCTAGAAATTCTGAGAAGGAATGTATTGAAAGCCAAACTGTCCAAATGTATATTCTAGCAAGATGAAGTGAAGTTTCTTGGCCACGTCGTATCAAAAGAGGGAATTGCTGTGGATACAAGTAAAATCACCGCTATTCAAAATTGGAAACAGCCTCGTACTCCCACAGAAGTCAGAAGTTTTCTCGGGTTGGCCAGTTATTATCGGAAATTCATCAAGAATTTCGCAAATACATCCATTTCCTTAACGAAACTGACTAAGAAACATTCGAGATTCAATTAGACTCCGGGATGTGAGGATTCTTTCCAAGAGCTGAAATTGAAACTGACAACTGCTCCAGTGCTAACGATAATCGACGACAATCAAGATTTAAAAGTCTGGACGGATGCCTCTAGAGAAGGCCTTGGCGCAGTAGTAATGCAAAGAGGTCAGGTTGTTGCTTATGCTAGCCGTCAGTTGAAGCCACATGAAAAGAATTACATAACTCATGATCTTGAGTTGTTGGCTATAGTATGTGCTTTGAAAATCTGGAGACACTATCTTTTGGGTGAGAAATTCGAACTGTTTACAGATCACCAGCCGTTAAAGTATCTGTTCACCCAGAAAGACCTGAATCTGAGGCAGCAACATTGGCTAGAGTTCCCCGCAGCATATGATTTTGAGATTCTACACACTCCAGGGAAAGCCAATGTCGTGGCCGATGCGCTGAGTAGAAAGAATGTAATGATCGCCAGTTTTATCATTGCGACTGTAACACCCCACCTCCGCCAGGGTCACTCGCAAAGGAATGCACTAGCTTTGGAGGGGTATTATTGGTAAACATGCATAATGATATAGCAAGGCAGGACATGACATATATATATGTAAATAAACAGAGTAAGTAAATAAACAGCGGAAGACTTTTAAACCATTTCAAAAACAAGTCTGCTACATTTCCCAAGTAAACAAGTCTAGTACATAAAATAACATCATCTGATACTGAAGAAGAAAACATAAAAGTAGCTATCCCCAAAGTGGAAGAAACCATAGCGAGCCCAAGTCCAAAGCATACATGAGCTATCCAAGGAAGCAGCTAAGATCCAAGCTAGGCTCCTGTATTCCCTCCCTGAGAACCTTGGGGGGGGGGGGGGAACGGAAGAAAAGAGGCGAAACAAAACGGGTCAGTCAAAAAGACTGAGTAAGCCCTGCTACGATCAGTCTATAAACTAATAAAGTTAACATCATGATGGGAACTGAGATGATCATAGATAACAACATACTGGCATGGTAAATTAACTACAAGATAGATAGAGGTGTCATCGCATAAACATGGTTAAGTTTTTGCACCACGGTGTACTAGCAAACCAACATAACAGGCATTGATCCCTTGGCCCAAGCTTTGGCCCAATAACATGAAGTGACCTTAGTATAAGGTCCAGCCCCACGGTCTAGTCGATCGGCTCCCTATAAACCTAACACGTCAAGTGTTGGTGTCCATATGGCCCACGTATGGTTGTAGTTAGTCTGTGCTGGGTCCCCCTTTGGGTGTATCAAGCCCTCGGGTGTCAACCCCAGACACTTAAGCAATAATGCACAGCCCTATCCTACTGGTACCCGTGCCTCGAGTTTGTCCAACATCGGACTACGTGCACGTCCGTAGCCCGCCGGACCCGCACCGCTGTACCACTCGGCCATCGCCCTTTGGTCGTTTACATCCGTCCAGTAATCGTGCCCCGCCCTAACCTAGCTGTAGGGTTGTAGTGATACCAAACTGGGATTACTGCTGGAACAGACCACGTTGCTAGGGTTTCTAAGAGGGTTAGGTGTGATTTAACCCTTCACTAATCCTGGATTAAACTGGTTAAGTGTGGCTTAACCCCGTTCTAATCCCTTGAACTCCCAAATGGATTAAACTAGTTAAGTGTAACCAACGGTTCAGAACTTAACCACATTCTAATCCCTCGAATCCCCAAATTGGTTAAGTATTAGTGGACCCTGACTTAACCCTAATCATGAGGCATTAATTAATTTAATGCACCTTAACCTCTCACATTAGACCTTGTTGTGGTTACTAGTTAGGCCGGGCGGTTCCGGGTAGCTTTACACCACAACTTGGTCTAACCTCGGGTCTTGGCACCCCATGACCAACTTCTCACATTGGGTCCTATTGTTTGTAGCCACTAGTTAAGCCGGTCGGTTCCGGGTAGAATTACGCCACAAACTCAACCCAACCTCGAGTTGGCCACACTTATGTTTTCTAAGTGTCATGTCCACTTTATTTCAAAACATAATTACAAGTCAACAATTACTTGGGTAGACCTAACTTAATAGGTAAATTCCCAAGGGGTAGACCTAACTTAATAGGTAAATTCCCAATCTTATATTTTCATGTATTTTAAGTTTACCCCAAAACCCCCAACGTCATTCTATCGCTTACATATTCGTAGTAACGCATAAAGGATAGGAAGAGGGAACTTGGCACAACATATATGATAAACTTGCACAACAATCATGCATAACATGTTAGACTTGCACAACTTAGCATAGTGATCTTGCATATTACCATAAAACATGCACAACTTGTCAAAACATGCACAACTTGTCATCTTAAACTTGCATAAGTATGCATAACTTGTCAAACTTGCACAACTTGTCAAAACATGCACAACTTGTCATTTTAAACTTGCATAAGTATGCATAACTTGCCAAACATGCACAACTTGTCAAAACATGCACAACTTGTCCTTTTAAACTTGCATAAGTATGCATAACTTGTCAAACATGCACAACTTGTCAAAACATGCACAACTTGTCCTTTTAAACTTGCATAAGTATGCATAACTTGTCAAACATGCACAACTTGTCAAAACATGCACAACTTGTCCTTTTAAACTTGCATAAGTATGCATAACTTGTCAAACATGCACAACTTGTCAAAACATGCACAACTTGTCCTTTTAAACTTGCATAAGTATGCATAACTTGTCAAAACATGCCCAACTTGTCAAAACATGCACAACTTGTCATTTTAAACTTGCATAAACATGCATAACTTAATAAACATACAAATCATGGCTTAACAAACTTGCATAAACATGCATAACTTAATAAACATACAAATCATGGCTTAACAACCTTGCATAAACATGCATAACTTATAAATCTTGCAAATCATGGCTTAGTATACATGCATAACTTAATAGATTTGCAAATCATGGCTTAGTACCCTTGCATAACATGCACAACTCAATAAACATACATTAACCCCAACTTTCATCACACATTAACTTTATAGTTTCTAAAATGAGGGTAAGAGGGCTTACAATGCTTATGCGGACTCAAATGAGTATAATCAATGCAAGAAACCCCTTATGCAACTAATTAAAACCCCCAAATGCAAGCAAACTTGATCAAGACTCCTCCTTTTTGATGCCAATAGAAAAACAAGCCTTTAATGCAAGCTAAGGAGGATCATACAAGCCTAAATATGCTTGTATGCATGGAAAATTACTTAGGAATTAAATTAGGAATTGTATGAAGAGGGTGGAGGCCATGAGAGTTTAGATTTTGGCATAGTTTAGTTACTAGATTGAATAATGAATGATTTAGGGTAGGTTAGGGTCTTATTTATAGATTAGGTTAGTGATTTGAACCATAGGATTAACCCTAGATTCAATTAGGGCCATCAGATCCCGGAACTCTCTAGAAACCAGCCACAAGACCCAACCCCAATCAGAAATGGTGCACCAGGCTAATCAGCCGGGCACCCCCTGTCGACAGGGCTGTCGACAGGGCAGTCGACTCCCTGGGGACCCTGTCGACAGGCCTGTCGACATGGGGCCCCTGGCGGGAATTTTCCCGCCTTGGCCCAGCTGGCCCAATTCTTCAAATTTGAATCTGATTTTTACTTAGTAATTTTCTGCAAACTTCAATGGGCCTTAACTGGGTCATACGGATTCCGTTTTTCGAAAACTCGGACTCTATTTCGCGTATTTTTCCGAGACGAACGCAATGGCATAGCCCGTTTCCCTTGATTCACATTTTATAATTTAATTCTGCCTCAATTTTCATTATTACTGGTTATTGAAAATACGGGTTGTTACAGCGACTTCTTTGATTGACAAGATATCTGCTCTCCAAAATGACGACAAATTTATTAAAGGAATGGGCCAGCGAATTCATGAAGGCAATGCTTCGGATTTCCAGCTCGACAGCGAAGGGATTCTGAGGTTACAAGGACGAATTTGTGTTCTAGAAATCCCTGAACTCAGAAGAGAGGTGCTTGATGAATGCCACAAATCTAAACTCAGTATCCATCCGGTTGTGAGTAAGATGTATAACGATATTAAGAGAACATTCTGGTGGAAGTCGTTAAAAAGAGACATCTCTATATATGTTAGCCGATGCCCAACTTGCCAGCTAGCCAAAAGTGACCAACAAAAACTTGCTGGATTGTTGCAACCACTGGACGTTTCAGGTTGGAAGTGGGAACATATTTCCATGGACTACATAGATGGTTTGCCCAGAACCAGAAAAGGAAATGACAGTATTTGGGTGATCGTAGATCGCTTCACGAAGACCGCCCATTTCATACCTGTCAGATCAAACCGAACTGCTCAGAGTCTGGCGTAGATATATTTCAAGGAAATTGTTAGACTACACGGAGTGCCGATCAGTATAGTTAGTGATAGAGATCCAATATTCACTAGCAAATTCTGGGAGGCATTTCAAGTAGAACTGGGAACAAAGCTAAACTTGAGCACCGCTTATCATCCTCAGACAGATGGTCAAACTGAGAGGGTGAATCGTATTTTAGAAAATTTATTGCGGGCTTGTGTTCTAGATTTCGGTGGATCATGGGAAGACCATTTACATTTGGCTGAATTCTCATATAACAACAGCTACCAAGCGAGCCTGACAATGTCGCCATTCGAAGCATTGTATGGTAGACTGTGCCGATCCCCTGCTTGTTGGGTCGAACCTGGTAATAGACTTGTGTTGGGCCCTGATATGATCCGAGAAGCTGCCAACAAAGTCGGTTTCGTTAAGAAACGATAACTCGCCGCTCAAAGCCGACAAAAGAGCTATGCCGATAAGAGAAGAAGAGACATATCATTTGCTGTTGGCGACTATGTATATTTGAAAGTATCGCCGATGAGAGGAGTTATCCGGTTCGGTAAAACAGGGAAATTGGCACCCAAATTCATTGGTCTGTTTCCTATTCTTGAACGGATCAGAACTCTCGCTTATAAGGTTCAATTGCCTAATTGGTTGCCTGGAGTGCATGATGTATTTCACATATCCCAACTTCGAAAGCACGTTCATGATCCCGACTTGATCGTGGAAGAAGCAGCACAACAGGACATCGAAATTACTCCAGAGTTGGCTGTGAGAAGAGAGCCGCTAAAGATTATCAGCAAAGAAACCAAAGAGCTGAGGAACAAGAAGGTTCACTTAGTCAAAGTGCAATGGAGTGGAGATCCACGAGATTGTACTTGGGAAACTGATGAGAGCATTCAGAAAGCCTATCCTAGGTGTCGATTGGATATCTCTGATTGACTCCGGTGCAAGGTACATTTACCATACTTTGCATTACCATTGAGTTCTCTACTTCATTGTTATTTTCTTTCCATGGATGTGCACTTTTAATTCTATAGTCTGATTAATTTAAAAAGAGTGTAAGAATTAATGTGTATGATTTTGAAATGTTAAAACAAATTGATGGTCGTTTGTGTTGTGTGATAGTAGAATTTATTCGATTAAATCACACATTGAACTGATATGAAAATAGATAGAAATATATACATGTGCATTATATATGTCTGAACAGGTAAATGGATTAGTTGTTGAGTAAAGATTTTATTTGCGTACCCGACAAGTAGGTAAACCTTAATGAGTTGGATGCGCAATTTTATTATTATATCAACTCCTGTGAATGCCATTGGATGCGGAGTGCTGGTTATTCTGTGCGTAATAATAAATGTCGCCATAGGATAGTAACAATTAATTTTGAACTACACTACATGGCATACTTCTCGAAGATAGGCATACTTCATCATATACCACATAAGCATTTGGAGCTTGTGTGACGAGGTGGAAGATTCACCATACGAGCAAGAGGCTCGTATGGTGATGACTATATTTTACAGGTTGAACTGATGACTGATATGACCATATAAAATGTAACGGTAAAATTGCCAGATTAATAAAAACCCCACACGGGTCTGGATTTGACAATAATCACGTCTATCTAGTCATTAGATACGGCATATGGATTATTTATTTCCCACACGGGACGAGGTGACGAGAATTTATTCTCTGGACCAATTAAAAATACACACTCCCTCAAGCTTTGACAGGGTGACGAGAATTTATTCTCTGGATTTATTATCTATACACGCTCCCCTGTAAACACCAGAATATATCACTATAAATATGTGTATGATTTATAGGATTTATTGGGTACCTAATACGGCCCAATAAATTTCCAAACCCCTCCCCGTACACAGGAGGTTATGGCGAAATTTTTCGAAAATTCCGGGTGTTAGCCAAATTTTTGAAGAATTTGAAAATTCTCAGAAACTAGAAAAGTTGGAGAATGGAAGCCAGATTGAACGTAGAGTTGATTAATCAAACTGCTTTCGACTTTGTTCCTTTTCAGGGACGAAAAGTTATAAGTGGGGGAGATTGTAACGACCCGGAAAATCTGAACCAATTTAAAAATTTTAAATTGGCTATTTTAGCGGATTTTAAATATTTAAAATAAATATTTTTAATAATAACGATGAAAAGCATGTTTGAATCAACATTTGAAAACGAATATAATTAATTCTAATTATAAACATGGCCTGAAATGGCGTGGTAGTTTCAAAATTTGAATTCAAACTTTGACTGACTGTACCAGGTGCAAAACAAAACGGATTTGAGTGAAACCAAAAATATTTAAATCTGTTAGTGAATACCTTTCTAACGAATCTGAAAAATCGAAGTTTCATAGCGGGAAGCAAAAGTTATGGCCAAATGAATTTTGAGAAAGGTCGCTATAGAGATTATATAGCCCGTGAAAATAGACATTTTGCAAACGACCTCGAAATTCGACAAAACCACTTTTGTTGGATCCGGGATGTCAAATTATTGCTAGGTTTCAAATTTCATAATTTTTGAAGCTAGTATGTGAGCGTGGCCAAAGAAAACGTGTTTTGGTCAATTACAGTTAAATTGGATCGACCAGAAATGGGCCATTTTACAAACGGTCTCAGAATTCGACGAAGCTAGTTTTGTTGGAGCCGTATCGTCAAAACATTGCTAGATTTATTTTTCTGGAATTTTTCGAATCAGTTTGTGGCCCTGGCAAATTGAAATGTACGTTCAAATCGAATATTGAATGTTTTATATTTTAATTTGAATTGAAACTGACTGAAACAATCGAATGGGCCTACGAAACATATCCAATTGTGTTCAGAATGGGGGTAAAATGCTAGGGACGACAGTCGTTGGGTTTGGATTGGAGTTCGTATGTGAAGAGGGGTATTTTCGGATTTAAAATAAATTAAAAATAATTATAAAACACCCTGGCCAATCACAATCTTCCACTTCAGCGTTTCTCTCTCCCCGCTGCTACGTTGAAGGCGGAAACCACCTCGCCACTGGTAATGACCCGCATTTCCCAGGGGTATAATTAATTTATTTAATTGTTTAAAATAGTGATATAGGGAATTTAATCGTCGTTAATTAAATAATATGGAATATTTAATTAAATTAAATAATATATTTAATTCAGAAATAATCAAAAATATTGGAAATCACAATATAAGGTGAACAGGGTCATCCCCAAGATTTAATTCAGTTTAGAATTGAATTTAAATAACGAATATATTATTTGAACGACAATATGAACGTATAATTATATTATAATTAAAATCGAGCTTGAAATGGCGCTGCAGTTCGCGATTTGGCGATTTGAACTTCAATTGAATGTACAGGATTCGTTTTAAGCCGGATTTCTGTGAAATAAGAAACGTGTGGAGCTGGTGGAGTATATCTTTCTAGTGGAAGAGAAAAATCGGGATTTCGTCGTGTAGATTTTGATTTACGTCAAAATCAAATTTTAGAAAAGTCGCTGTGGAATTCCTTTATAATTTATAAAGGAATTATTTATATTTTATAAAAGGAATTTCAATATAAATTGAATATCGATAAATCTGAAATCTGAAATATCAAGCCGTAAATTCTGATATGATATTCTGGAGCGGTACGATATCATATGTGAAGATACACGATAATATAAATTTATATAATATTTAATTTAATTATATTTAAATATATTTATATATTTAAAGGGGTCATTCAGAACTTTAAAAATAAGCCACTTTTGCAAAGGAAGTCGGAATTCAACAAAACTAATTTTGTTAGATCCGCAACATCAAATTATTGTTAGAGGTCAAGTTTCATTATTTTTAGAGTCACCGTGTGGTCGTAAGGATTTTTAGAGTGAGAAACAGTCAGTATTTTGACGATTAAAAATACGCTGTGTGAGCATACGAAGTCGGAATTCGACGAAACCATTTTCGTTGGGACCGTAATGTCGTACTGTAGCTGCATGTCCAGTTGCATGATTTTTAGGTATCATATGTGATCGTATGGATTTTTAGAGTGCAGAGACGAATATAAAATGATAAAGAAAAATATCTAAAAACATCTTTAAAAATATCTAGATATTTTATTTTCCTATAAATAGCACCACTATACCTTCTAAACCTAAATTCTCTTCTTCTAAAGTGAACAGATCAAATATTGCGCCGCATTCTTTCTTTTTCTTCTTCTCTTACAGTAAATGTTCATCCAAAAGAAAATCCTATAATATAAAGGAAATTCCTATAAATTTATATATATATATATAATAGTGATCCTCATGGTGTGTTCTTCGATCTGGAGTTCCTGTTTAGCAGTTCGATCAACAAAATTGTGCTCGACGGTTTTCCCAACGACGACTTTTGTGAGCTAGGGTTCGCGAAAACATTGGTTGTGAGCATCGACTAGGGGAGTGAGTATTTTCGAAGGATTT
Organism: Allium sativum; assembly: GCA_030737875.1. NCBI lineage: Eukaryota > Viridiplantae > Streptophyta > Magnoliopsida > Asparagales > Amaryllidaceae > Allium > Allium sativum. The sequence continues at coordinate 955,625,482 of CM060924.1, read as the reverse complement.
GTGGGTTGATTTCGAGTGTGTACGAAGTTTTTGGTGGGTTTCGATGCACAGAAATGTCGAGCGATGTCCTGGGTTGTGCGAAGATGAAAACTGACGGAATTGGTGGGAGGGCGTCGAGTTGGGTGTAGTGGTGGCGTTCGGATAAGGAGTGAGGCGCAGTATCGGAAGGTGGTGACGATGGTGGTGATGGGTGACCATGTCGATGGGGGGGAGGAGGTCAATGGTGCGGTCAAAAGGTTTGGAAATTGGCTGGAGGGAGCAAAAATCGAATTGGGGAAGAAATGGTACGGGTGCGGGCTTCTGAATTAGGTGATGGGCCAGGGAAATGAAAAGAGTGAGGCCCAACCATTTATATCATTTAAGTTAATTTCAATTTAATGAATATAAACTTCTAAAATGCATAACTCTCTCGTATGATATCGAAATTCAGTAAACCAAAATCCGTTGGGATCGTATGGACGGGAGCAACACAATGAGACTGACTGGAAGTCCATCGGAGCTCGTTACAATTTATCGTGAAATAAATTGTCAGAATCAAATCAAGCGACAATTATCGTTATTTAATGATGATAGTCCAATGTGAGTAAAACTCACCAACTCTAAACATTTATATTTTTATAATGTATTTTTAGAACTGTTAATCATCTGTTGATTGATGTGTGTTGGTTGATTGATTGAACTGCTAGTCAGTTAGTGAAAATTATATATATATGTAATTATATATATATAAACCGTTAAATATTTATATATTGATTCTGCTATCAGAATAATTTATATTGAACTGAAAGTGATGATAATCATATTGTGTAACATCTGTGGATGCAGGGAGACAGGTTGGAGGAATCCGACTGGATTCCTCAACAGTTATTTTATTGTTTTTCATATATTGTTATATGATGTGATATAAAATCTGTGGGCGATTATATGTGCTTGGACGATATTGAACATCGTGATTTGATATGATTGAATACCATAACATACCGAAATGTTGATAAGGGGATTTTCAAAGTGATTGAAAATAGAATATTTATAAAATGGGATATTTATAAATAAGAGGTATTTATAAAGTGGAATATTTATAAATAAGAAATTTTTATAAATTGGAATATTTATAAATAGGAGATATTCAAAAAGGAAATAATTACAAACCATTTTCTTTTTGAATGGAAAGGCCTGTGTGGCGGGTTTGGGGATTTTCTCGATGCTCCCGTTACAAAGGAGGTTATGGCGAATTTTTAAGAGAATTTAAGGAGTTAGAATATTTCAAGAATAAATTTGAAAAGGAAATATTTGTAAACCATTTACAAATAGAATTGAAAAGGAAACGTTATAAAAAGGGAATCATTTTTAAAGTGTAGAACCGTTATTTAAAAGTAAGTCTTTTTAAATGAATAAAACGTTGTTAAAAAAGGAAATCTTTATAAAGTGAATAAAGTAAATCGAATATGGTATTCGAAAGGAGTTAAATCGAATATGGTATTCGAAGGGAGTAAATCGAATATAGTATTCGAAAGTTAGTAAAACGAATATGCTATTCGAAAGGGGTTAGTCGAGTCGAGTTAGTTGAATAGAGTTAACTGGTTCAATAGAGCTAACCAGTTTAGTAGAGTTAACCAGTTCAATAGACTTAACCAGTGAGTTAAGTAAGTCAAGTTAACCAGTGAGTTAAGTAATTTAAGTTAATCAGTTGGAGTTAATCGATTCGAGTTAAGATTTTCGAGTTGATAATCGAGTTGAGTTATCAAATACTACTTATTCGAAGTAGAAGTTATCAAATATAGTTATTTGAGATGGAGTTAGTCAAACAGAGTTATTCAGGATAAGTTGCCATCTCGTACGACTGCTAGCGTAATTCGCAGGGCTGTAAATAGCCTACGGCGGTCGGATGTTTCTTGAGGGAGTCAGGCGTAACCATTGTGATCGCTGCGATCTAGAGTCAAGCGAATGAAGTTAAATCGAATATTAGTTATTCGATAGGAGTTAAGTTCTTGAGTTAGATTATCGAGATAAGTTAATCGAGTTAAGTTCTTGAGTTAGATTATCGAGATAAGTGAGTCGAGTTAAGTTCGTCGAGTTAAATTAATCGATGTTAGTTTCATCGAAAGGAGTTAATCGATGTTAATTTCATCGAAAGGAGTATCGATGTTAGTTTCATCGAAAGGAGTATTGGTGTTAGTTTCATCGAAGGGAGTTATCGATTAGTTAAATCGAAGGGAGTTATCGATTAGTTAAATCGAAAGGAGTTATCGATTAGTTAAATCGAAAGGAGTTATCGAATTTAGTTATTCGAAAAGGAGTTATTGATTTGTTAAATCGAAAGGGAAGATTATCGAATATTGTTTATTCGAGAGGAGATTATCGAATGTAGTTTATTCGAAGGAGTTATCGATTATTAGTTAATCGAAGTGAGTTATAGAATATTAGTTAACTCGAAAGGAGTTATCGAATTTAGTTATTCGAAAAGGAGTTATCGATTTGTTAAATCGAAAGGGAAGATTATCGAATATCATTTATTCGAGAGGAGATTATCGAATGTAGTTTATTCGAAGGAGTTATCGATTATTAGTTAATCAAAGTGAGTTATAGAATATAAGTTAAATCGAAGGAGTTATCGAATATAGTTTATTCGACGGAGTTAATCGATTAGAGTTAAATCAAATGAGTTGATCGAATATAGTTTATTCGAATAGAGAAAAGGAGTTAATCGAATATAGTTTATTCGAATAGAGTAAATGAGTTAATCGAATATAGTTTATTCGAATAGAGTTAGAGGAGTTATCGAATATAGTATATTCGACAGGAGTTAAGTGAATTAGTTAAGCTAAACTAAGTGAATTAGTTAAGTGAATTGGTTAAGTTAACCAAAGTGAATTAGTTGAGTTAATCAAGGTGATTGGTTAGATTATCGAGATTAGTAAATCAAGTTAGGTTAATCGAGTTGAATTAGTCAGTCGAGTTAATAAATTGAGTTAGTCAAACCAAGTAAAACCAGTTAGAGTTAATTAATTAAGGTTGACCAGTTAGAGTTGATCGGTTAGAATTAACCAGTTAGAGTTAATCAATCAGAGTTAATCAAATAGAGTTTTATTAGAACTGACTAGAGATTAGTAAATTGAATGGTTTTCTAAATGCCTATCTGATGTTGGTTTCGGCCTTCGGGATTTATACTTCGGAAATTGTTCTCATACTAGTTCACAGTCAGGGACTGATAGTTGGGGAAGAGTACTGATTTGTAAATAAGCAAATAGAAAACGTTTTCCAGTGTTAATAACATATATTTTCTAAACATAGAAAATAAGGCAATGTCAATATATATATATATAGATATATGTTGATGATTTACCGATATAATTTCCATCTGGAAATAATATCGTTGTTTGCACACTTGTTTTTCTTTGATGGTTAAATCACAGACTATCGAAGTTTTGACCATTTTAACATTGTTAATGTGGAGAGACCGGTTGGATTATTATCCGAAGAACCACTCTGTATTGGCATAAGCGTTGCGAATCATATATGCCAAAGATAATTGAAGACGGAGTAAAATGCAAGGGCTGTTGTATAAGTCTTAGATAACAGTGACTAAGATGGATATACTGAATAGTGCCTTCGGTTTGTCCAGTCCCAGGACAACTTGTATGGACGAAGGTCTGACAGAGTATATCCAATGGATCGCGTAAGTTGATCTGTTCAAATGTATTCACGTTTGGTGGCAGAGGAATTCGTTTCTCTTAGCTGTATACCCGTGTTATTTTTGGACAAGTCAATTTGTGATTTGGCGGGTATGACGATTTGACATTCTAAGTAAATGAGGATGACTTGTATGAATGAATGTCTGACAGAGTATTTCCAAAAAGGTCACGTACATGGATTTCTTCAACCGTACCAAGAGTGGAAGCGGAGAAGGAAACTTCTTTAGCTAACACGTAATGTACTGTTGTAGATATAAATTAGTGATTTTCGACGGATCTGACAATGTGGCATTCAAAGTGAATCTGATGTGATGATGAAGCGTAACCTCATGCCTCATCAACCAGTAAATGACAGAAATCGGGCAGGCAGCATGGCTAAGTCGGTCGCACCGAAGTAGGGTGTATAATCACCTATCTGGAGAATATTCATTTGCTTCTTTAATCTATCAATGTTGTCCTATATACATATACTGGAATGGTTGCTGAACCCAACCGTTGGTGATGTACATTCGATACACTCAAGCGAAATGAGTGGTCGGTCATATGTGGCTGAGTTACAAGATGTTCTTGTTGGACTCCAGTGTATCGTTCCTAGAGTACACTGATCAGAAGGTGGTTCCGTACCTTGTCATAGTTGGAAATCCATTATCCAATACGTGCTTGCGATTTTGATTGTATACTATATATGTAGAACGTGAGATGAAAGCGTTTCTGCTAGTTGATTTCTATTTGTACATAGACATTATTATAATATCAAAAGGTTTTTTGATATAAAGATATTTTGGATTCTCATACGGGAAAAACCCATTCCGTTCTGCGGCGTGGTCTTATGAGATATCGTTTACTTGTTCATATACCTGTTTAAACGTTTTACTCACACCAGTCCCATGACTGACCCGGAGTTTACTTTGTTGTTTTCCCTAAACTCTTGGGTGCCTAAATTTGTACGGGCAGTCAAGTAGTCGGGATTTACAGATATACTTGAAGAGTTAGAGCAGGAGGCTTCTGGATCATATAGCTATAGTTTATTTCCGCTGTGTTGTAAGTGTTGTACTCTGATAAGTGCTATTTTATACATAACTGTTATATTTCAAAGTTATGTTATCTATTATATGTTATTCGTTCCGCTGTGTGTTACTCTGTTGTTGTGTTCTTCTTCTTCTTCTATTCTAAGTTTCTATCTTATCTATTCTCACCTTCTAATTTCTTTCATTAATTACCGGGATTTTTCGATGTTTTGGTTATCGACATCGAGCTTATGTCGATAACCAAAGTCGCTAAAAATCCGGGTCGTTACAGTTGGTATCAGAGCTTAAGTTAAGAATTTATCTTGGCTCTGTGGCGTGACTCGGTAGAGATAGGGTTAGTAATACCCTAGATTGAGTTGAGTGTATATATATACGAGTGCGTATTTGAATTTGATATAAAGTGGTTTTATATTGTGGAGATTCATTGGCTGAGTTGTTTATGAGTTCTGGTCAATCAGTTTGATCCACTGTATCGGTAGGAGTAAATAAACACTTGAATACGATGGACCGACACAGTATGGATATGTGATATATTATCATATATAAGATGTGTTGGTAGTAATTATAATCAGATAAGATTATAAAAGTGAAATGGTAATATATAACCAATCAGAATCATATAAGTAAAGTATATGAAATAAGATGAATTAAATATGAATTTAAATCAGATTTGGAATTAAAATAAGGAAATTTTAAGTTCTTGGGAGATTTTGAGATGTTTTTAAAATGGATGTATTTAGTAAGGGTTTTGAAATGATATAGTATTGAAATCACTTAGGTCGCTGGAAAATAATTCCGATGATGACTGCGCAGTATCATCGGTGTGATTTTCGAGTTATAAGTGGTGGATTACTACCAGAGATTTTGATTTGAATTGTTTTGAGAAAACAAGTTGTTTAGAAATTCAAAGGTTTTGAATTGGTATTATGATTTCAAATTTGATTTGAAATAAAAACCGGGAATTTATGTTCTAGAAATTAAAATTTAACTTGTGAAGTTAATTCGAATGGGATAGTAAAAGTAAATAATAAACCAGAATTTAACTTGAGATGATAGGTTAAGAAAAACTGAAGTGATTAGAGAATAATCTGGATTTGAAATGATAAGTTGAGAGTTTGGAATTTGAAACTCGAATTTGAAATTAAATTCGGCTTGAATAAGCGAATGGTTGTGTTAAGAATAACTTGGTTGGAGTTGATTGGGATGGCATTTGTATATGTCGAGTTGATAACAGATGGTAGGGATACAATGATATGCCCAACAAAAAGGTACAAGTTTATATTTTATATGAGTTTGGAATTTATGAGCCGAATTGGCAAGCCGTGTGGCGTTTTGATTTTCTTTTGGGTTGAAGAAAGCCCAGAGAGGCGAGTTGGAGTTTGAGCTATTGACCAGTACAAAGGAGGTGTGGCGAAATTTTTTGAAAGTTTAAAGTGTTAGAAAATTTTCAGAATTTTTGAAAATTTTAGTTAGTCGGAATGAATAAATATTTTAGTCGATATTAATTGGTTCAGTTAAAATCAGAAATAAGGGGTAAACAAATCTGAGGAATTCCAATAGGTTGGGTCGTCCTCTAACTTAGCAATTTTGAGGACGAAATTATTTTAAGTGGGGAAGAATGTAATGACCCACATTTTCCAGGGGTATAATTAATTTATTTAATTGTTTAAAATAGTGATATAGGGAATTTAATCGTCGTTAATTAAATAATATGGAATATTTAATTAAATTAAATAATATATTTAATTCAGAAATAATCAAAAATATTGGAAATCACAATATAAGGTGAACAGGGTCATCCCTAAGATTTAATTCAGTTTAGAATTGAATTTAAATAACGAATATATTATCTGAACGACAATTTTAACGTATAATTATATTATAATTAAAATCGAGCTTGAAATGGCGCTGCAGTTCGCGATTTGGCGAATTGAACTTCAACAGAATGTGCAGGATTCGTTTTAAGCCGGATTTCTGTGAAACAAGAATCGTGTGGAGCTGGTGGAGTATATCTTTCTAGTGGAAGAGAAAAATCGGGATTTCGTCGTGTAGATTTTGATTTACGTCTAAATCAAATTTTAGAAAAGTCGTTGTGGAATTCCTTTATAATTTATAAAGGAATTATTTATATTTTATAAAAGGAATTTCAATATAAATTGAATATCGATAAATCTGAAATATCAAGCTGTAAATTCTGATATGATATTCTGGAGCGGTACGATATCATATGTGAAGATACACGATAATATAAATTTATTTAATATTTAATTTAATTATATTTAAATATATTTATATATTTAAAGGGGTCATTCAGAACTTTAAAAATAAGCCACTTTTGCAAACGAAGTCGGAATTCGACGAAACTAATTTTGTTAGATCCGCAACATCAAATTATTGTTAGAGGTCAAGTTTCGTGATTTTTAGAGTCACCGTGTGGCCGTAAGGATTTTTAGAGTGAGAAACAGTCGGTATTTTGACGATTAAAAATACGCTGTGTGAGCATACGAAGTCGGAATTCGACGAAACCAGTTTCGTTGGGACCGTAATGTCGAACTGTAGCTGCATGTCTAGTTGCCTGATTTTTAGGTATCATATGCGATCATACGGATTTTTAGAGTGTAGAGACGAATATAAAATGATAAAAAAATATATCTAAAAACATCTTTGAAAATATCTAGATATTTTATTTGCCTATAAATAGCATCACTATACCTTCTAAACCTAAATTCTCTTCCTCCAAAGTCAACAGATAAAATATTGCGCCGCATTCTTTCTTTTTCTTCTTCTCTTACAGTAAAAGTTCATCCAAAAGAAAATCCCATAGAAAATAAAGGAAATTCCTATAAATTTATATCTATATATAATAGTGATCCCCATGGTGTGTTCTTCGATCTGGAGTTCCTGTTTAGCAGTTCGATCAACAAAATTGTGCTCGACGGTTTTCCCAGCGACGACTTTTGTGAGCTAGGGTTCGCGAAAACATTGGTTGTGAGCATCGATTAGGGGAGTGAGTATTTTCGAAGGATTTGTGGGTTGATTTCGAGTGTGTACGAAGTTTTTGGTGGGTTTCGATGCACATAAATGTCGAGCGATGTCCTGGGTTGTGCGAAGATGAAAACTAACGGAATTGGTGGGAGGGCGTCGAGTTGGGTGTAGTGGTGGCGTTCAGATAAGGAGTGAGGCGCAGTATTGAAAGGTGGTGACGATGGTGGTGATTGGTGACCATGTTGATGGGGGGGAGGAGGTCAATGGTGCGGTCAAAAGGTTGGGAAATTGGCTGGAGGGAGCAAAAATCGAATTGGGGAAGAAATGGTACGGGTGCGGGCTTTTGAATTAGGTGATGGGCCAGGGAAATGAAAAGAGTGAGGCCCAACCATTTATATCATTTAAGTTAATTTCAATTTAATGAATATAAACTTCTAAAATGCATAACTCTCTCGTATGATATCGAAATTCAGTAAACCAAGATCCATTGGGATCGTATGGACGGGAGCAACACAATGAGACTGACTGGAAGTCCATCGGAGCTCGTTACAATTTATCGTGAAATAAATTGTCAGAATCAAATCAAGCGACAATTATTGTTATTTAACGATGATAGTCCAATGTGAGTAAAACTCACCAACTCTAAACAATTTTATTTTTATAATGTATTTTTAGAACTGTTAATCATCTGTTGATTGATGTGTGTTGGTTGATTGATTGAACTGCTAGTCAGTTAGTGAAAATTATATATATATATATATATATATATATGTAATTATATATATATAAACCGTTAAATACTTATATATTGATTCTACTATCAGAATAATTTATATTGAACTGAAAGTGATGATAATCATATTGTGTAACATCTGTGGATGCAGGGAGACAGGTTGGAGGAATTCGACTGGATTCCTCAACAGTTATTTTATTGTTTTTCATATATTGTTATATGATGTGATATAAAATCTGTGGGCGATTATATGTGCTTGGACGATATTGAACATCGTGATTTGATATGATTGAATACCATAACATACCGAAATGTTGATAAGGGGATTTTCAAAGTGATTGAAAATAGAATATTTATAAAATGGGATATTTACAAATAAGAGATATTTATAAAGTGGAATATTTATAAATAAGAAATGTTTATAAATTGGAATATTTATAAATAGGAGATATTCAAAAAGGAAATAATTACAAACCATTTTCTTTTTGAATGGAAAGGCTTGTGTGGCGGGTTTGGGGATTTTCCCAATGCTCCCGTTACAAAGTAGGTTATGGCGAATTTTTCAGAGAATTTAAGGAGTTAGAATATTTCAAGAATAAATTTGAAAAGGAAATATTTGTAAACCATTTACAAATAGAATTGAAAAGGAAACGTTATAAAAAGGAAATCATTTTTAAAGTGTAGAACCGTTATTTAAAAGTAAATCTTTTCAAATGAATAAAACGTTGTTAAAAAAGGAAATCTTTATAAAGTGAATAAAGTAAATCGAATATGGTATTCGAAAGGAGTTAAACCGAATATGGTATTCGAAGGGAGTAAATCGCATATGGTATTCGAAAGTTAGTAAAACGAATATGCTATTCGAAAGGGGTTAGTCGAGTCGAGTTAGTTGAATAGAGTTAACTAGTTCAGTAGAGTTAACCAGTTCAGTAGAGTTAACCAGTGAGTTAAGTAAGTCAAGTTAACCAGTGAGTTAAGTAAGTCAAGTTAATCAGTTGGAGTTAATCGTTTCGAGTTAAGATTTTCGAGTTGATAATCGAGTAAAGTTATCGAATACCACTTATTCGAAGTAGAAGTTATCAAATATAGTTATTTGAGATAGAGTTAGTCAAACAGAGTTATTCAGGATAAGTTGCCATCTCGTACGACTACTAGCGTAATTCGCAGGGCTGTAAATAGCCTACGGCGGTCGGATGTTTCCTGAGGGAGTCAGGCGTAACCATTGTGATCGCTGCGATCTAGAGTCAAGCGAATGAAGTTAAATCGAATATTAGTTATTCGATAGGAGTTAAGTTCTTGAGTTAGATTATCGAGATAAGTTAATCGAGTTAAGTTCTTGAGTTAGATTATCGAGATAAATGAGTCGAGTTAAGTTCATCGAGTTAAATTAATCGATGTTAGTTTCATCGAAAGGAGTTAATCGATGTTAATTTCATCGAAAGGAGTATCGATGTTAGTTTCATCGAAAGGAGTATCGTTGTTAGTTTCATCGAAGGGAGTTATCGATTAGTTAAATCGAAGGGAGTTATCGATTAATTAAATCGAAAGGAGTTATCGATTAGTTAAATCGAAAGGAGTTATTGAATTTTGTTATTCGAAAAGGAGTTATCGATTTGTTAAATTGAAAGGGAAGATTATCGAATATCATTTATTCGAGAGGAGATTATCGAATGTAGTTTATTCGAAGGAGTTATCGATTATTAGTTAATCGAAGTGAGTTATAGAATATTAGTTAAATCGAAAGGAGTTAACGAATTTAGTTATTCGAAAAGGAGTTATCGATTTGTTAAATCGAAAGGGAAGATTATCGAATATCGTTTATTCGAGAGGAGATTATCGAATGTAGTTTATTCGAAGGAGTTATCGATTATTAGTTAATCGAAGTGAGTTATAGAATATTAGTTAAATCGAAGGAGTTATCGATTAGAGATAAATCAAATGAGTTGATCTAATATAGTTTATTCGAATAGAGAAAAGGAGTTAATCGAATATAGTTTATTCGAATAGAGTAAATGAGTTAATCGAATATAGTTTATTCGAATAGAGTTAGAGGAGTTATCGAATATAGTTTATTCGACAGGAGTTAAGTGAATTAGTTAAGTTAAACTAAGTGAATTAGTTAAGTGAATTGGTTAAGTTAACCAAAGTGAATTAGTTGAGTTAATCAAAGTGATTAGTTAGATTATCGAGATAAGTAAATCAAGTTAGGTTAATCGAGTTGAATTAGTCGGTCGAGTTAATAAATTGAGTTAGTCAAACCAAGTAAAACCAGTTAGAGTTAATTAATTAAGGTTGACCAGTTAGAGTTGATCGGTTAGAATTAATCAGTTAGAGTTAATCAATCAGAGTTAATCAAATAGAGTTAAGTAAAATTAGAACTGACTAGAGATTAGTAAATTGAATGGTTTTCTAAGTGCCTATCTGATGTTGGTTTCGGCCTTCGGGATTTATACTTAGGAAATTGTTCTCATACTAGTTCACAGTCAGGGACTGATAGTTGGGGAAGAGTAGTGATTTGTAAATAAGCAAATGGAAAACGTTTTCCAGTGTTAATAACATATATTTTCTAAACATAGAAAATAAGGAAATGTGAATATATACATATAGATATATGTTGATGATTTACCAATATAATTTCCATCTGGAAATAATATCTTGTTTGCACACTTGTTTTTCTTTGATGGTTAAGTCACAGACTATCGAAGTTTTGACCATTTTAACGTTGTTAATATGGAGAGACCGGTTGGATTATTATCCGAAGAACCACTCTGTATTGGCATAAGCGTTGCGAATCATATATGCCAAAGATAATTGAAGACGGAGTAAAATGCAAGGGCTGTTGTATAAGTCTTAGATAACAGTGACTAAGATGGATATACTGAATAGTGCCTTCGGTTTGTCCAGTCCCAGGACAACTTGTATGGACGAAGGTCTGACAAAGTATATCCAATGGATCGCGTAAGTTGATCTGTTCAAACGTATACACGTTTGGTGGCGGAGGAATTCGTTTCTCTTAGCTGTATACCCGTGTTATTTTTGGATAAGTCAATTTGTGATTTGGCGGGTATGACGATGTGACATTCTAAGTAAATGAGGATGACTTGTATGAATGAATGTCTGACAGAGTATTTCCAGAAAGGTCACGTACATGGATTTCTTCAACTGTACCAAGAGTGGAAGTGGAGAAGGAAACTTCTTTAGCTAACACGTAATGTACTGTTGTAGATATAAATTAGTGATTTTCGATGGATCTGACAATGTGGCATTCAAAGTGAATCTGATATGATGATGAAGCGTAACCTCAAGCCTCATCAACCGGTAAATGACAGAAATCGGGCAGACACCATGGCTAAGTCGGTCGCACCGAAGTAGGGTGTATAATCACCTATCTAGAGAATATTCATTTGCTTCTTTAATCTATCAATGCTGTCCCATATATATATACGGGAACGGTTGCTGATCCCAACCGTTGGTGATGTACATTCGATACACTCAAGCGAAATGAGTGGCCGGTCATGTGTGGCTAAGTTACAAGATGTTCTTGTTGAACTCCAGTGTATCGTTCCTCAAGTACACTGATCAGAAGGTGGTTCCATACCTTGTCATAGTTGGAAATCCATTATCCAATACGTGCTTGCGATTTTGATTGTATACTATATATGTAGAACGTGAGATGAAAGCGTTTCTGCTAGTTGTTATCTATTTGTACATAGACATTATTATAATATCAAAAGGTTTTTGATATAAAGATATTTTGGATTCTCATAAGGGAAAAACCTGTTCCGTTCTGCGGCGTGGTCTTATGAGATATCGTTTACTTGTTCATATACCTGTTTAAACTGTTTTACTCACACCAGTCCCATGACTGACCCGGAGTTTACTTTGTTGTTTTCCCTAAACTCTTGGGTGCCTAAATTTGTACGGGCAGTCAAGTAGTCGGGATTTACAGATATACTTGAAGAGCTGGAGCAGGAGGCTTCTGGATCATATAGCTATAGTTTATTTCCGCTGTGTTGTAAGTGTTGTACTCTGATAAGTGCTATTGTATACATAACTGTTATATTTCAAAGTTATGTTATCTATTATATGTTATTCGTTCCGCTGTGAGGTTCGTGTTACTCTGATGTTGTGTTCTTCTTCTTCTTCTATTCTAAGTTTCTATCTTATCTATTCTCACCTTCTAATTTCTTTCATTAATTACCGGGATTTTTCAATGTTTTGGTTATCGACATCGAGCTTATGTCGATAACCAAAGTCGCTAAAAATCAGGGTCGTTACACCACTTCCCAGGCGAATCCCGACCGATTCCGTCCACCGTTAGCCCCAACCCTGGTCAATTTTTGAAGCCCGTCCTCCCAGCTTCGAATCCATCCTTGTCTCGCTCGTTATTGTGGAGCGTTCGTCGAGTTCTGGGCCTGCAAAGTTCGCCCGCGTCGGAGGGAATTCCGCCGTCCACCGTTGACCGATCTGAGGGAGACCACCACCACTGGGCGCGTGGTTCCAAGCCCTACCTCGTGGCGTTGGCTGATCGAGACAACGATCAATGGATAGGGAGAAAATTACAACCCTAGTTTCGAACGGTTTGCTGTGGTAATCGGCTTTGATTATTTAGAACTGTTTTAAACATTTAAAAGTGTTGCAAATTAAGATTTCACAATAAAAATCATATCTTTTTGCTGTGTTATAGAAATTCAGTGAAACAAGAGACGCCGGGACCGTGAGGACGTCTTCTACATTCTAGAAGAGACCACATATTTTTCTGAGCCTTCTGCTATTTTTGGTAGAGTGGAACCCAATGTGAGATTTCTAATTTATAAACGATATGGAAAACGACGATGTATAAATTATATAGTCGATGTATGACTTATATAGGCGTTGTACACCTCATGTACAAGCGTTGTATAAGTTGTACGTTCGATATATAAGTTATATATGCATTGTAAAAATTATATATGTGTTGAAATAGAATTGAAATGCTTATATATAAATATATATCTTTATAATAATAGAAATACCTAGGCATGGTGAAGCTTTTTTGCATTTCCACAACAGCCCTTCACCCATCAACAGCCAAAATGCAACAAGGGATAAAATTTCATGGCCGACATGTAATTGGCCATCCCACTACCCCACGATTCAGTTGGTTTTCGTCAACACGTTTACTCTTTTTTTTTCCTCGCCGCCTATCTTCTCTCCTAAAATCAGTTTCTTCCGGGTTTCCACCTTTGTCAACTTCCTATCAAACCCTAAAAATCCTTCTAATTTCCTGTATTACTCACTGCTTACTTCCTTCCAACTCTTCCGTCATCCTTCCTTCCTTTCCTCACCGCTCCCATGTCCACTTCCGTCTTCGTCCTCTATTCGCTCGATCCATGCTCAAAACCAACTTCTGATTTTCACATCCTGCCAGATCTACAACTCCTCTTCAGCTGATTAAGCGTTAATCTTCCACCACGTCGACATCTCAGGTGAGCTATTTTTACACTTTATTCCTTCCTACTACTTGATTTAATTTTTGATGTTCTTTGTCATATTTTTTCAGATCTACCATTTGTTCTCCCTTCTGCGACCGGAACAACCGTTACTGTGCCTTGACGACGACATATGAGGTGACTTCTGTTCGTATATAACTATCTTACACTTTTTTTTTCCTGTAGCTACAGATTTTTGAGTTTCTGCCGAGACTATAATATCACTAGGCATCAGATATCCATCATGCAAGTGCAAATTATATTATATCATGCTGTAGTTCGATAATTTGTACCGTTCCATTGATGATTGATTTGTAGTTGAGTCTGAATCATTGTTTTGAATTCACTTTTAACGCTTGCTTCTTCCATCTTCCTGTTCTGTTACTAACTTATCTTCTCTCCTCAACATCGTTTACTTAAATTTGCATCCGGTACTGTTGCTAAAAACAGCTATTAAACTACAATGTTTATTCTTCCTTTTGTTTTTCAGATTTGGGTTCTGCACTGAATTTGGGGTGTTTGTGCAGCGGACGAGATAGGTCGATGTATTTTTGTTAAACAATCTCAAAATTTTAGTTGGTACACTGCTTGGTTTACTAAAGGATTAAAAGTACATATATACGTTTACTTTCCCTATATGTTTTTACTTTAAATTCCATATTTCCTGTTTACTGACACATTTTCCTTTCAAAAATGCCATGAAAAATTATTCTGATTCTTCTTTTTGTTTATCACTAACAGCTGATTTTGATGTTTGGTGGATTAACCTCAAAATTGAGCTGATGCTAATTAATATTGGTGTTTTTTCTATTACTGTTTTCCGTTATAAATTTTGACTAACATATTAACTGTATCTTTCAGTCACAATGTTTACCCTTTGTTTCATTATATGTATTGTACTATATTAATGGTGCATAGCTTTGTTATGTTGCTTTTGAACTACATGGTTGCCGAAGGGTCCTCTCTACAAAAAAAGCATTGCAACCGACATTACAATATATATAATATTTTTACCTTTCATTCAATTATTTCTATACTTCCAATTAATTTTCTTCCATCGAACTCCACATATTAAATTTTCTCTACTACCAATGATTTTTTTCTTCATGTTATTGTACTATACAGATTTCACCGTGATACTCTTTGTAATATACAGATATCACCATAAGCAATATACATGTATATTGAATAAATGCTTTCATTTATAATGTTAAAATTTACTTCTTTAAATGCAATATATTATAAATGTGCATGCGTGCTTTCAACTATTCCTTTTTTTTAGTCATGCAGTCCAAGAACACTCTATTTTACTCGCCTATTAACCAAAAGCTTTATGTTTTCATTTGCATTCTCATATTGTCCAAATTTCACGTGTTTGCGTCACTCCAAATTTAATTTACTGCTCAGTTGGTTCATATATGAGTTGTTGAAATTTATTTTAATTTTACTTCACTACTTTGAAATCACTAGGTCAATTTTTAAAAATTTGTCCATCTTTTGTATCTACATAATTTTGTATACATTAAAGTTAGATAATGAAGAACGGTTTAATTTTTCTGTTGTAAATGCCACGTTAACTCATCTTTGTTCCACGTGAGGTCGTGAGGAACACACATATATGTAACTAACTTAGTATACATAAAAGTTTGTACTTAAGTTTGTAAACATTTCTTTTGGTTTTACAGGCTATTACTATCTTTACCACCTCAGGTTCCGGAGGAGCACACGGATATGAAAAAACTGGATCCTGCAATACTTGGATACATGAAGGTAAACATATGGATTATCTATTGGCCTAAATCGCAACATATTTTGTTTACTTAATCTTTAACTGTTAAATCAAACTTCACATTTATATTATTATTTCTTACATATTATTATAGTTAATTTAAAATAATTTATGTTTCATCACTTTATACTGGCCTGTTACAACTTATAGGATAAAATAGTAGTTTACTACATTATGTTTTTATTTGATTCATATAGGTTTCAACTATCATCTTACAAATTCCTATGGTGACTATTTCACTGTAGAGCATCTGTTCTTTCAACTATTGCTGCTTTTTGTTATGTGGTCCAAGAAAAATCCAATTTTTTAACCTGTTAACCATACGCTTTCGGTTCTGATTTGTTCTCTGCTATTGTTCATCTTCTATGTGTTTGCATCACCCCAAAATTAATTTGCAACTCACTTGGTTCATACATGAATTATTGCTGTTTCCTTTCATTTTACTTTTTTTTTTAATTCATTTGGTCAACTTTTGAAAATTTGTCCACCTTTTGTACACACTTATGTTAGTATACATTAAAGTTACATAATGAACCACGGTTTAATTTTTTTTGTTTTAATTGACATGGTAACTCATCTTCATTCCACGTGTGGTCCTGAGGTCCTCCGGAACATACAGATATGTACTTACGTTACTAGACATAAAATTATGATCTTAAGTTAGTATATACATTTCATTTGTTTTTACAGGACATTATTAGCTGTACCAACTAGCGCCCTGAGGAACATACGGATTTGGAAGAATTGGATCCTGAAATACTTGGATACGAGAAGGTAAACATATGGATTATTTATTGCCTATATGATAACATATATTGTTTACATAATCTTTAACTATTTGACAGAAGTTCCCATTTGAACTATTATTTCTTACATTTACGAAAACGTAATTTACATATTAGTTCTTTACCTTTCTCAATGTTCAGTTTGGTTGAGATTACACTTTTATCTTCTCTTAACTTTGCTATGATTTACCTCCACAACAACTTATGCAAATAATTTTGTTATTAAATTTCCTACTTACCTGATCATATGTTATAACATGTCATGCCTTTTCATCCTCAACATATTATATCATCAGTCAATACGCCTATTTGTTTTATACAAAACGGAATGGGTTGTGTACATTACTCAACTAACCTGGAATTTAAAAGCATTGACATTCCATGATAAAATCCTGATTTTTTAACATTGAATGGATGGGGTCCATATACCAAATATCACATGCAACTCTATTTAGTGAGTCTTCACTGTTTTTCCTGTCCAACATGCATATTGTTCTTTCGTTTGAATAGGTTCTGAATATAATACATGTTAAAACTATATTAATTGGTGTTTACAAATATTTAGACTCCAAGTTTCTGATTACACTTCTTATTAGTCCTCCTTTAAATAATCCAATTTAATTTAAATATCCATATTTCACTCTTTTTTTTAGGAATTTTATTTACACTTTTACTGAAACCGTAATTGTGTATAACGACTATTGTCTTCCCCTTGCAGATTTAGAGAGGATTGAGCGAGAGTACATGGCAAGACAATCTCACAAATAATCATGCCACTTCCCAAATCTACCTGCATTTGCTTTCTTCCTTTTTTATTATTTTGATTTTGTCTTCGAGTTAATAATTATGCTCCCATCTTTTTTTTTGGATTTCTGAAATAATAAAACTACGTTCTTTGTTCCCTACCTAACTGTGTCTTGATATTCATACAGTTTGTGCTGCGTTTTCTGTGATGTATGACTGTATTTGTCTACACTTCCTTTTTAAAAAACTCCAGCTTACGTGTTTTATTGTGATGCCGCATGTTTACTTACCATCGAACAGTACCTGACGCTCCTGCTGTAACAAACGAACAATGCTTTTTACTTTCTTTACACCATATTCATTGTGTACTTATGATTTTCAACCAAATTTCCGCACCCAACCAGCTTTACATGCTGGTGTCTACGCACACGTCCAACGGACGTGCCATTGTACTGGTATATATATATATATATATATATATATATATATATATATATGCCCCTCGTCCATAAACCATGGACGATATTTATTGGTTGTGATTGGTGTGAAAATTGGTTGATTAAGAATTGTTGATTAGAATTGTTTGTGGTTGAAATTGATTGATTGTGGTTGAAAAATACCCGTTTGTGGTTGAGAAATATTTGGTTGAAACCATATCGGATTAGTTTGTGGAAATGAAAAAAATATACAAGCTGCCTGCGTGCGAACTAGATGCATGAATCCCCATTGTCAAAAGCTGTGAGGCTTTAAGGTAGAGTGAGGAGCCGTACTAGGGACAGCCCCGGTTTTAACTACCCTGCCGTTATGCTGCCGAAATTTTGAATAATATTCATGTGTTAGAATTATCTTCATGTGTTGAAACTATATTCGTGTGTTGAATAGAAATTCATTCGTTGAATAGAAATTCATGTGTTGAATGCTATTCGTGTTTTGAAGTAAATTGTTTTATAATAAAAATCATATTTTTATCATCTATATGAAGTATATAAAATAGTCGTGTTTTGAAATAAATTGTTTTATAATAAAAATCATATTTTTATCACCTATATGAACTATATAAAATAATCATGTTTTGAAATAAATTGTTTTACAATAAAAATCACATTTTTACTATATACATGAATAGTTAAAAATAGCGAAGTGTTGAAAAAATTGTCGGCTGGATAAAATGTCATTTTTATCAAATGTATGAAAAAAATATAATTTTGAAATCGAAGAATCGATATATATATATAAAAAAATAGAATTGAAATATATCGAATAACGAAGCTGCAGTTCGTATTTTGAAAACGTGATTTCAAACGATTAGTGCGGGAGAT
The DNA here is from genome assembly GCA_030737875.1 of Allium sativum. Classification (NCBI taxonomy): domain Eukaryota; kingdom Viridiplantae; phylum Streptophyta; class Magnoliopsida; order Asparagales; family Amaryllidaceae; genus Allium; species Allium sativum. The sequence goes on along the minus strand of CM060924.1, from coordinate 955,606,936 downwards.
CCGACCATCGGATTTTCCCGAAACCGAAACCGTTGGGTTCGCTTTGGAAATATCTTTCCAATGACACCAAATTTATGAAGATCCAACGGTTGGATTGTATGGAATGTTTAATTCAAATTTGAAGAAAAACAGCGCCATAATCGATTATATTTATATATATATATAATTATAATTAAATTAAATCGAATAACGATGTTGTAGTTCGTATTTTGAAATCGAAACTTCGAACGATTTTACCGGGAGATCCGACCGTCGGATTTTCCCAAAACTGGAACCGTTGGATTCGTTTTGAAAAGATCTTTCTAATGATATAAAATTTGTGAAGATCCAACGGTTAGATTTTCAGATATGTGTAAATCAAATCTGAAGAAAAACAGCGCCACGGCCGCATTATGGCCCGAAGCGTTGTCTGAATAAATTGGCTATTTTAAAATAAATAAAAATAGCGGTAAATAATTATAAAATATTATAAACGATATGGAATGTGAAATTTAGAAATTAACTGAAGGTTAGCAATGTCGAATGGTTTCCTGGGTTTTGATCTGATGTTGGTTTTGGCCTTCGGGGTTAATATTTGGGAAATCGTTCTCTTACTGATTTACGGTTAGTGACTGATGAATTGAAATGAAGCGTGTATCGTGTTGGTGTAGCATTTGTTTATTGCATACGCGAGTTTCTTAGAAAGACCGGGTTTATCTCAGTTTGAATAACTGAGTCGACGATAAGAAATCGAAGATGAAGACGGTGGTCGAAGACCGGAGATCTTCACCTCGTTTGGATGGTACCTGATGTCCTGATTGGGAGGCATCCCAAAATATGGATAATGAGTGGTGATTGTCCCGACGTACGTGGAGATCGATGGATATGCGAGGTATATAGTGTCTCCGGTTTCGTTCAGACCCAGAATGGACTTGTAAATGGACTGTGTGTCTGACATTGGATTTTATTCTGTGTTGATTGATCTCTATTAAATATACATCTATTTGGCGGTGGAGAATTTATTCTTTTGCTTAACACCCTTCTCTGAGACGCAACGAGCTCAGAGGTTGTATATCGATGGACATCAGTCGCATGGCGTGAACTGCTAGTGTGGCATGCCTAAGTGGCAAATGATCAAGGCTTCTGTTGAAAAGCAAAGTCTTGTGGTAGATGATCAAAGCACCGCCTGTGTGGCGTAGCTTTGTGTATAACGTGAATTTGTGAACCTCACACCCCGGTATGAACCAGAAATGGGAGAGGACATCGGGGAGGGCATGTGTAACGACCCGTATTCTACGCATCATAGGATCGTAGGATATTTATTTCTTTCACATACGAAGTCGTATGGTCATGTAACTTTGGGAAACGACTACTGGGGTCATTTCCCATGTTCATGATTTTTCCCGATTTTTAAATGACCATTTTACCTCTAGTTATCACTGTTTTGGCTATAACTTTTAACTGGAAAGGAATTTTGACCTGAAACCACTTCCATTGGCTCCGGATGATGGTTTCTCTTTCCGTAGAGTGGTCACATTAGCCAAACGGACTTACCGTTTGGGAGATATGGCTGAAACAAGTTTCAGATGGTGAAAAACAGCTTAATTAGGCTTAACCGGGTGGTTAGCAGCTAGGCCCAGAGGGGAATTTCGGGTTTAGGAGTATATAGGGGCTGATTAGGGTTAGAAAACATTTCTTTAGACATTTTCCAGCCGCCACTTTCATTCCTCTTAACCTAGCCATGGCCTCCACTCTTTAAATCTCTCTAAAAACACCCAAAATCACTTCCTAATCAAGGATTAAGGCTTAGAGGCATCAAATCAAGGAGGATTAGCTCAAGGACCGAGGTAGAGCTGCTGTTATATATTGGAATTCGTGCAGATCAGAGGTTCACTTCAGATTTGAAAGTTTTATTGTGGCAAAGGTGAGTGATTTGCATAGTTTTTGCACTAATTACGGTAATTAAGGGGTAATTAGTGAAGATTAGCGAATTTATACAATAATAAATTCTGGAAAAATGTTTAGAAATTCTTAAATAATGTTTTATGCCCCTGGTTGAAATTTGGTTCGGTTTGATTAAGTTTTGTTAACCCTATGATCAGTTTTACTTAAACATGCTTAAGGGAAAATAAGGAGCTTTGGCCACTTTTGATCCATTTTGATTCATTTGAGTGATTGTTTGCTGTTGTAGTTGCTATTACATGTTGCTATGACTCTATGGTGTGTTTTATGATTGATTAGAAGTGTTAGATTTGTCAAAAACGCCGTCGAATGGCGTATACTGCTCGCTGGAAGAACTGCAGGAAATCATCCGAACCGGATCGGTGGGAGTGAGGGCGATCCGATCCGATGGCGCGACCCGATCCGATGGCGCGACCCGATCCGCCGATGGCTGAAGACCCCGATCCGATGATGCGATCCGATCCGATCCGTCGATGCTTAAAGACTCCGATCTGACCTGCTCTTGTGGGAGACTCCGATCCGACGGCGCGATACGATCCGATCCGACCAAGACTTCGCGAGGCGATCCGTATTGTTTCACGAAGAGGAGCCCGAACCAATCCAGTGAGGTGACCACGATTCGAACCATTCGTGAGCAGGAAGTGCGACCCGAGCCAGTGTGCTTGGGGAAGGCCGATCCGAACCGCTACCAGATGGATGCTACGAACCGCACCGCGTTGATGATGGGGAGCTAAAGACCGAACCGAACCGATGGCAAAGAGGGGATCCGAACCGATCCGGTGATGACAGAAACCCGAGATGCAAAGGAAGCCCAAATGAGAAGTTAGAGCTCAAGATTCAGATGGGAATCAACGAGTTCGCTTCATGGTTGGGTTTTGCTGCGGGACGCGTACCAAGGGGTTATCGACGTCTATAGCTTTGGACCACTATGGTAGGAGGTACGAAGGCGGATTCAGGGCCATTATGGCATCGGTAGAACCAAGGACTACGACCAATGAAGTGGGTCATTGAAATGTTTGGTCATGACTCCAAGTGTTTGGCTTGGTCACAGCGGGGTTTCTACAAGTCGGGATTCGTCGTTACCTCATTTTGTCTAGTGTTCCAAAGTGGTAGATATCGTATACTTTACGCACTGAGTGAGAGACGTGAGGATGGTTGCTATGCTTGATTGTTTGACATACACACCCCACCCCCGTATTCTTACACTGTTTATTATGGCATCTTGGAGTATTGTACGGTATGTGGTACTAACTCTTTGGTTGCAGGTCCAGGTTCAGGTATGGTTTAGTATACCTGTTATCATTCTGTTTAGATGCTTATCGCTCACACCAGGCTTTATGTCTGACCCAGAGTTTTATGTCTCTTCTTATTACTCTGGGTGCTCACACGAGCAGACTAGAGACAGGTTAACTGGTGATGCACGGGTAGATGATCCGGAGACGAGCAGGAGGCTTCCACGTAATATATATAGTATTCTCCCTGTGTTGTTGAAGATCACTGCTTGGGCATTGGTGGTGCATCTTCTACTTTAGTTTTCTTTTGTTAGAGACAGTAAATTTGGAAAGTTGTAATAAGCTGTATTTGGATTTCCGCTGCTCTGATGTTGACATTGATTATTAGTTATCAGCTTATGCACTGTCTCGCCTGTTTTATGTCAAGTATGTTATTATTATATTTTATCCCATGCGCTGTGAAACATTCTACAGGTTCCTCGTTTAGTTCATTCCCTTCTTTCTTTTCTTCTGACGACCGTCCCGTGCTAGCTGGGCACGTGTACAACGCACTTTCGGAGTAAATGCAGGCTGGTGCGGGGCGGGCCGTCACACTTGGTATCAGAGCTCTAGGTTGCGTAGTTAACCTAGGAAAGTTATCAGGGAGAAATAATATACGTATACGAGAGAGCGTATTTGTGATTACTTTGGTTTTTAAAAGCTATATATATACTATTAGTAGTATAAGGATGAAGTCGTACTGCACTAGCACCACTATGGAGTCGTTAATTGTTTCCTTTTTCAGATTGACGATGAGCCGATATACTAGAGGCGCTGGTAGGGGAGCCAATAATGGGAATGCTGCTGACATGAGGACGATGTTTACTGACCTAATGAGAGAGATGCTTGGAGATGTACAGAGAGCAGCCCCCAATGGTGGAAATGGTGGTGGTCCAATGGTGCAGGCGCCAAGAGTCGACTTCGCCAAGCTGAATAAGGATTATACTAGCCTTGGTGGGAAGCCGTTCCACGGAACGGAGTCGGCCACGAATGTTCAAGATTGGTTGGATAGTGGCGAACGTATCTTCAAGGATTTGGGTATCGAGGATGCAACAAAGAGAAAGCTAGCGTCCCGTCAGCTGCAAGGGCGGGCAATGAATTGGTGGAATGCTATAAAGGCAGCTACTCCCGAAGATCAGATTACTTGGGAGCAGTTTAAAGCTCGCTTTAGCGAGAAGTTCATTCCAGCTGCTCAAAAGTCAGTGCTGTTTAAGAAATTCTTGGAGCTCAAGCAGAATGGCAGAGCTGTCTCGGAGTACATTGCTGAATTCGACACTTTGTCAAAGTATGGGTTATCTCTTATTGATACTGCCGAGAAGAAGAATGAGAAATTCATAACTGGGTTAGATCAGTACTTAGGGGAAAGGCTTATTAACCACATCGATGAGACGTTTGAGTCGATTGTGGGGAAAGCATTAAGATCAGAGAGCCTCTACCCTAAGCCGAAGACTGAGGTTGCATCCGCAGATGAGCCAAAGCCACAAGCAAGTGGTGAAGGCAATGGTGGTTCCCAGAATAAAAGAAAGCAGAGTCAGACTAAGGATGGCCAAAAGAAAAAGAATAAACAAGATGTTGAGTGCTTCAGTTGTGGTAAGAAGGGCCATTATGCTAGTAATTGTCGGGCCAAGCAAGCGGATAGGAAGTGCTTCAACTGTGGCCAAATGGGACATCACAAGGACAAGTGTCCACAGCCCCCTAAGGAAAAGCAAATGGTGAAAGCCTACGCTCTTAATGCTATTCCTTCTTTGTCGAATGCCCCAACAGCGGCGGAGAAGGGAAAGAATGTCGTCATTCAAGGTATGCTTTCTGTTTATGATGTTCCTATTAGAGTTTTGTTTGATACCGGAGCTTCCAGTTCTTTCATATCTAGTGACCTGGTAGATAGGTTGGGATTGGAGCCCGAGATTGTCGATAGACCTTTAGTAGTGACGAACCCGATTGGTGGTTCGACTAGCCTTAGCATGATTTGTCGTAATGTGGTCTTATCGAGTCATGGATGCATGTTTGTTTGTGATTGCTTTGTTTTGGGCTTTACTGGGTTTGGCATTATTTTGGGAGTAGATTGGCTCCAAAGATACGGGGTGGTGGTAGACTGTGAGGGCTTGTTGGTGACAGCTAGAGCGGATGATGGGCGGAGGATAGTGTTTGGTGTTCTACCCAGTAAGGGGGTATTGGCTAGTTTTCTAAACTCCCTCGACATTCCGCATAGTGAGTTGTCAGGTTTGCCCGTGGTTGGCCAGTATCCGGATGTTTTCGAAGAAGTGACCGGACTTCCACCACACCGAGACATTGAGTTTCGTATTGATTTGGTAAAGGATGCCAGGCCTATAGTGATGCCACTTCGTCGTATGGCACCAAGAGAGCAGCGAGAGCTCGAGGTGCAAGTCAGCGATCTTTTGAAGAAGGGATTTATCAGAAGGAGTGTTTCTGAATGGGGAGCACCAGTTGTGTTTGCTACCAAGGCGGATGGTTCCCTTCATTTGTGTGTAGACTACCGCGAGTTGAATAAAGTGACGAGGAAGAACAAGTATCCTCTACCGCGGATAGATGATTTGTTTGATCAGTTGAGTGGCGCGAGAGTATTTTCTCAGTTGGATCTCGCGACAGGTTTTCATCAGCTTAGAGTGGAAGCTGAGAGTATAGCTAAAACGGCATTTCGGACGCCATCTGGATTTTATGAGTGGTTGGTCATGCCATTCGGGCTGACCAATGCCCCAGCATATTTTGTGGATCTTATGAATAGGGTATTCAGAGATCAGTTGAATAAGTTTGTCCTTGTGTTCGTTGATGATATTTTGGTCTATTCGAGGATAGAGGAAGAACACAAGGAACATTTAATAGTAGTGATGGAGGTGTTGAGAAAACACCAATTGAAAGCAAAGTTTTCTAAGTGCCACTTCTGGAAGAGGGAAGTGAGGTTCTTGGGCCATGTTGTATCAGAGAATGGTATTGCCGTGGACCCGGCAAAGGTGGCTATGGTACAGGATTGGCCTACGCCCAAGAATGCAACAGATGTAAGAAGTTTCTTGGGGTTAGTGGGATATTATCGTAAGTTTATCCAAGGTTTCTCCAAGATAGCAGCACCATTGACCCAGTTGACCAAGAAGAATCAAGCTTTTGTCTGGGATAAAAGGTGCGAGAATGCATTCAAAAGTCTAAAGGACAAGTTGACAAGCGCACCAGTATTAGTCATTCCTAAGGGGGATGAAGAGATGACGGTATACACGGATGCCTGTGGTACCGGACTGGGTGCTGTATTGATGCAAGGCGGTAGGGTTGTAGCTTACGCAAGTCGGCAATTGAAACCGCACGAGAGAAGATACCCAACCCATGATTTAGAATTGGCAGCGATCGTGTTCGCGTTAAAGATGTGGAGACACTATCTCTTGGGAGAAAGATTTGAGCTGTTTACAGATCATAAGTCGTTAAAGTACCTCTTCTCTCAGAAAGATCTGAATCTCCGTCAGCAGAGATGGTTAGAGTTCTTAGCTTCCTATGATTTTGATATAGCATACACACCGGGAAAGGGCAATGCGGTGGCTGATGCATTGAGTAGAAGACATGCCAGCTTAGGGGCTATGTTCTTTGAATGGAAGCAACTGGAGTATATCGCGGGGTTTGATTTCAGACCAAAGTGCGAATTGGATCCAGAAATGTTGGCAAGTTTGACGATCAGACCCACTTTGATTGAGCGGATCGGCTCTAGTCAGAGGGACGATCCTAATGTATTGGAAATCATCTCCAAATTAGAAATGGATATCGATGAGGAGATGAACAAGTATGGGCTTGATCGAGATGGATGGCTTAGAAAGAATGGAAAGCTTGTTGTACCCAATGTCAATGGATTGAGGGATGAAGTGCTTAGAGAATGTCATCACTCAAAGCTGACTATACACCCCGGTGGTAACAAGATGTATCGAGATATGAAGCAGACTTACTACTGGGAAGGGATGAAAAGAGACGTTGGGAAGTTTATATCCAAGTGCATGAATTGCCAGCTAGTTAAAGCCGAGCAAAAGAAGCCTAGTGGGTTGTTACAGCCCTTAGAAATTCCCGAATGGAAATGGGAGCAAGTCTCGATGGATTTCATCGATGGTTTACCAAGAACTAGATCGGGATATGACAACATTTGGGTAATTGTAGATCGACTAACTAAAAGTGCAAGGTTTATACCAGTCAAATCGACCAGAACTGCAGCTAAGTTAGCAGAATTATATATGGAGTGGATAGTGAGATTTCATGGAGTACCCAAAAGCATTGTGAGCGACCGAGACCCGTTGTTCACTAGTGGGTTTTGGAAGAGCTTACAAGAGGCTCTAGGGTCAGAGTTACATCTCAGTAACGCATATCATCCTCAGACCGACGGTCAGACGGAGAGGGTGAACCGTATCTTGGAAGACCTCTTGAGAGCATGTATATTGGATTTTGGTGGATCATGGGATGACCATTTGCATCTAGTAGAGTTTGCATATAATAATAGCTACCAATCCAGTATCGGTATGGCTCCGTTTGAAGCTTTGTACGGAAGACCGTGCAACTCACCATCATGTTGGATAGAGACTGGCGAGAAGTTTATGCTTGGACCAGATGTGGTGAGGGAAACTTCAGATAAGATTAAGATCATTCAACAACGAATGAAGGCTGCCCAAGATAGGCAGAAGAGTTATGCTGATAAGAGGAGAAGAGACTTAAAATTCTCCGTTGGCGACTTGGTGTTTGTCAAGATTTCTCCGTTGAAGAGCGTAATACGATTTGGCAGGAGAGGCAAGTTGGCACCAAGATTTGTTGGCCCATTCCCTGTTCTTGAACCAGTCGGGAATTTAGCATACAGAATTGACTTACCAGAGAAGATGGCAGGAGTTCACAACGTATTTCATGTTTCCCAACTAAGGAAGTTCGTTCACGACTCAGATATGACTATTTCACCTGATCAGTTAGAGGACTTCGAAGTAGAACCCGAGGCGGTTGGGAACCGCAAGCCGGCCCGTATTGTCGAGCACGACATGAAGCAACTTCGAAGGAAGGCGGTGAAGCTAGTCAAGGTACAGTGGAGCGAGGACGAGAATGATTGTACTTGGGAGACAGAGGAGAACATTAGGAAGTCACACCCAGAACTCTTTGCCTGGTAAGATTTTGACTTCGATTTAGTTTTCCGCATGCTAGGATAGGCTTGTTCGCTTGTTTTGCATGATTGATTGTTGTATGTGGTTGTTAGGCATGCGGGATCCTTTGTATGTTTTGGGTTAAGGAATTTCGGGGACGAAATTTCTTAAGGGGGGGGAGTGTAACGACCAGTATTCTACGCATCATAGGATCGTAGGATATTTATTTCTTTCACATACGAAGTCGTATGGTCATGTAACTTTGGGAAACGACTATTGGGGTCATTTCCCATGTTCATGATTTTTCCCGATTTTTAAATGACCATTTTACCCCTAGTTATCACTGTTTTGGCCATAACTTTTGACTGGAAAGGAATTTTGACCTGAAACCACTTCCATTGGCTCCGGATGATGGTTTCTCTTTCCGTAGAGTGGTCACATTAGCCAAACGGACTTACCGTTTGAGAGATATGGCTGAAACAAGTTTCAGATGGTGAAAAACAGATTAATTGGGCTTAACCGGGTGGTTAGCAGCTAGGCCCAGAGGGGAATTTCGGGTTTAGGAGTATATAGGGGCTGATTAGGGTTAGAAAACATTTCTTTAGACATTTTCCAGCCGCCACTTTCATTCCTCTTAACCTAGCCATGGCCTCCACTCTTTAAATCTCTCTAAAAACACCCAAAATCACTTCCTAATCAAGGATTAAGGCTTAGAGGCATCAAATCAAGGAGGATTAGCACAAGGACCGAGGTAGAGCTGCTGTTATATATTGGAATTCGTGCAAATCAGAGGTTCACTTCAGATTTGAAAGTTTTATTGTGGCAAAGGTGAGTGATTAGCATAGTTTTTGCACTAATTACGGTAATTAAGGGGTAATTAATGAAGATTAGCGAATTTATACACTAATAAATTCTGGAAAAATGTTTAGAAATTCTTAAATAATGTTTTATGCCTCTGGTTGAAATTTGGTTCGGTTTGATTAAGTTTTGTTAACCCTATGATCAGTTTTACTTAAACATGCTTAAGGGAAAATAAGGAGCTTTGGCCACTTTTGATCCATTTTGATTCATTTGAGTGATTGTTTGCTGTTGTGGTTGCTATTACATGTTGCTATGACTCTATGGTGTGTTTTATGATTGATTAGAAGTGTTAGATTTGTCAAAAACGCCGTCGAATGGCGTATACTGCTCGCTGGAAGAACTGCAGGAAATCATCCGAACCAGATCGGTGGGAGTGAGGGCGATCCGATCCGATGGCGCGACCCGATCCGATGGCGCGACCCGATCCGCCGATGGCTGAAGACCCCGATCCGATGATGCGATCCGATCCGATCCGTCGATGCTTAAAGACTCCGATCTGACCTGCTCTTGTGGGAGACTCCGATCCGACGGCGCGATACGATCCGATCCGACCAAGACTTCGCGAGGCGGTCCGTATTGTTTCACGAAGAGAAGCCCGAACCGATCCAGTGAGGTGACCACGATTCGAACCATTCGTGAGCAGGAAGTGCGACCCGAGCCGGTGTGCTTGGGGAAGGCCGATCCGAACCGCAACCAGATGGATGCCACGAACCGCACCGCGTTGATGATGGGGAGCTAAAGACCGAACCGAACCGATGGCAAAGAGGGGATCCGAACCGATCCGGTGATGACAGAAACCCGAGATGCAAAGGAAGCCCAAATGAGAAGTTAGAGCTCAAGATTCAGATGGGAATCAACGAGTTCGCTTCATGGTTGGGTTTTGCTGCGGGACGCGTGCCAAGGGGTTATCGACGTCTATAGCTTTGGACCACTATGGTAGGAGGTACGAAGGCGGATTCAGGGCCATTATGGCATCGGTAGAACCAAGGACTACGACCAATGAAGTGGGTCATTGAAATGTTTGGTCATGACTCCAAGTGTTTGGCTTGGTCACAGCGGGGTTTCTACAAGTCGGGATTCGTCGTTACCTCATTTTGTCTAGTGTTCCAAAGTGGTAGATATCATATACTTTACGCACTGAGTGAGAGACGTGAGGATGGTTTCTATGCTTGATTGTTTGACATACACACCCCACCCCCGTATTCTTACACTGTTTATTATGGCACCTTGGAGTATTGTACGGTATGTGGTACTAACTCTTTGGTTGCAGGTCCAGGTTCAGGTATGGTTTAGTATACCTGTTATCATTCTGTTTAGATGCTTATCGCTCACACCAGGCTTTATGTCTGACCCAGAGTTTTATGTCTCTTCTTATTACTCTGGGTGCTCACACGAGCAGACTAGAGACAGGTTAACTGGTGATGCACGGGTAGATGTTCCGGAGACGAGCAGGAGGCTTCCACGTAATATATATAGTATTCTCCCTGTGTTGTTGAAGATCACTGCTTGGGCATTGGTGGTGCATCTTCTACTTTAGTTTTCTTTTGTTAGAGACAGTAAATTTGGAAAGTTGTAATAAGCTGTATTTGGATTTCCGCTGCTCTGATGTTGACATTGATTATTAGTTATCAGCTTATGCACTGTCTCGCCTGTTTTATGTCAAGTATGTTATTATTATATTTTATCCCATGCGCTGTGAGACATTCTACAGGTTCCTCGTTTAGTTCATTCCCTTCTTTCTTTTCTTCTGACGACCGTCCCGTGCTAGCTGGGCACGTGTACAACGCACTTTCGGAGTAAATGCAGGCTGGTGCGGGGCGGGCCGTCACAGCATGCGTTTCCTTCTAGCTAGAGGTGGTGTCAGTGCTTAAACTGGCTGACATTTAGATTATTTCACCTATGTGGTTGTTGCGGTTGCGAGGCGCCTCGGATACATCGGTGACTATGTGAAGCTGATGGAGTCAGTGGACTCATTTACGCCCCACAGGGCGGGGAAACGCGGTGTTCAGGAATTTTAATCCACATCGGTGGATCAGCCCTGACGATCCAAGGTCGATGCGCTCTGACCCTGTGGCTCGGGCTAGAGAGTCGCGAAGTCGGTAAGGACTATCTTTTGCCTTGGTTCATGATGGAAATCCAATTCCCAAATACGTGTCTGTGCGGTTTTGATTGTATACCTATATTTGGCGACATAGTGGCATGGGGCGCTCATGTCGTTTATGATTGATACTTATAAATTGAAATTGTTTTTGAAACATATAAACACTAGTAGTGATATCAAATGCTTTTGTTTTATTCGTATCAAGCATATTGTGGCCATTATAAGGTAAAAACTCTATCCTCCGGTTTGCGTTGCATTGTGTGATGGGAACTGAGTCTTATAATGGCTTCATTTTTATAAAAAGCATTGCGATGTTTAAAAGAATAATTTGTTTTAAAGCACTGGCAATCCAATGGAGTAAACCCGTTCCATGAAAGTGGCATGGTCCTGTGATTAGCCATATTGTAAATGTGTTAAGTAGATTTCTCATACCAGTCCCATGACTGACTCGTAGTTTGTTTCACTTTCAAACTCAGGTGCCCCTTTTTCTACACGGGCAGCCTTGTATTCAGGTTTTGGCAGACTCTTTCTGGATAGTTGGAGCTGAAGACGGATTCTATCATTTATCTCTTTTTATGCTGTTCAGCTCCTATTGTACATATTATGTTTGTTTTCCGCTGTTGACATTTATGTATAGCTGAACTGTATTTGTACTAAGTATGATCCTGTATACTGTGTAACTCTGATGATTATGTTATCTAGTGTATTATTTGTTCATTATCTGGTGTATTTATTTAATTCTGTTATGTTATTTCTGTTTATGTGTTATACTCCAAAGATTACCCTTGTCACCGTCAGTACGGGATTTGGGGTCATCTCACGGAGGAACGATTCCAGAAAGAGACCTCAATTTCAGACTTATGAAAATTACACACCGCTAAGCGCCACTTTGGAGAATATCTATTTGGATACTTATAACGTTGTCCAGTCTAAGAAATCTTCACCCAGGGATTCGACCGAAAAAGAACGTGAAACCGAGAAGTTCTATTTGTTTCACGAGACTTACAGGCATTCTATGAATGAGTGTCTCCATCTGAGGGATGTTGTGGAAAAACTACTTCGTGCCGGAAAATTGGATGAGTATAAGGTTGCCCCTAAGGATAGGGGGCAAGGAGGACCTGCTCCGGGTCAGAACCAACATGCTTCCAAACCCACTGCTCAGCAAAAGGGAAAATGTATAGCCATTAATACTATTATTGGGGGACCACATCCACCCAGATTTAGCAACTAAACAATGGAGATTTAGTAACAAAACAATGGAGTAGTATGTTAATGCAACCAAACACCCAGAAATAGGAGTGTAGCAATCTTGAAGAGGCAGAGCCCCATGAAACAACAAAAGACAGTTGTGGATGATGTTATCTTTCGAGACAGAGAGAGCGTAGGAGTTGAAGCACCTAGCGTTTATCCATTGGTGATAACTACCACCATCAGACCTGCATTAGTACGGAAAGTCCTCGTAGATTGCGGGAGTTCCATCAACATCTTGTTTAAAAAAGCATTTGATCAAATGAAGTTAGAAATGAAAGATTTAATACCATATAGGGGCTGGATACGTGGTTTCAATGGATCGTCAACAGCTCCAATCGGTATAATAGAATTATCTGTAGAGCTAGGAGAGGGAGATCGCCGAAGAGTAAGGATCCTCCTGTTTGTGATCATGGATATATATTCACCTTACAATGAATTTTTAGGCCGACCGGCCCTTGCAGAATTCAGAGCTCATATTGCACCCTGGTGCCTACTGATGAAATTCCCAACTGAAGCTGGAGTGGGAATGCTACGAGGCGACCAGGTCATTGGGAGAACTTGTTATATGGTAGAACTAAAGATGTTACACAATGGAAAAGATATAGAATCCAAGAGTGCACCCCTCCTGCTGAGGAGGGCTCAGCATAGCAAATAAAGAGAACACCGCCGAGGGAGACGCCTGATGACCTACCCGAAGACATCGATCCTAGAGTGGATGAGGAACCGAAATGCAGGAAAGCAACCTCCAATGAGGCGATTATAGACATTCTGATTGATGACGACGACCCGGTAAAGGTCTTGAAAATCGGATCTCACTTGGACTCCTTCCGGACGAGGGAACTAACTGACTTTTTGAAGGCGAACTTGGACGCATTCACCTGGACCTACACTGATATGTGTGGAATCTCTCCTTCAATTATGAGAATTCACTGAGCATAAACCCGAACCATCCTCCTGTGAAACAAAAGAGGCATATGTTGGGCCCAGAGAGGTCGTACGCCTTGAAAGAAGTAGAGAAGTTAAGAGATAATGGTTCATCAGAGATTCGACGTATCCTGATTGGATTTCAAGCCCCGTTCTGGTCAAGAAATCCAGTGCTAAGTGGAGAACATTTATTGACTTTTCTGATCTAAACAAAGCCTGCCCGAAGGACAGCTTTCCACTATCTAAAATTGACCAATTGATAGACTCGACGACGGGACACAAAATTCTCTCTTTCATGGATGCATATTCAGGGTACAACCAAATTCCCATGCACGTGACAGATCAAGAACATACCAGTTTGTCATAGACTTGGGGTTGTACTACTATGTGGTGGTGCCTTTCGGATTTTAGAATGCCGAAGCCACCTATCAGCGCTTAGTGAATCAGATGTTTTACAACCAACTTGGGAAGGCAATGGAAGTTTATATAGATGATATGCTTGTAAAGTCAAAACAATCATCCGACCACACAGCAGAATTAGCGGAGATGGTCAGTTTCCTCCAACGATATGGAATGAAGCTTCCTTTGAAATGCTCATTCGAGGTTGCATCGGGAAAATTTCTGGGCTTCGTAGTCAGCGCCCGCGGAATCGAGATTAATCCCGATCAGATTGCGACGATAAGGAATATTAAGGAGTCACGAAATATCAAAGATGTCCAAAGCTTAACAGGATAAGTCGCGGCATTAAGCAGGTTTATCTCCAAGGCTACAAACAAGTGCGTCCCTTTCTTTGATCTCATAAAACGTAGGAAACACAACTTCGAGTGGACCCTAAATTGCATAGAAGCTTTTTAGAACTTACTGGATCTCTTGGAAAAACCTCTGATATTGTCTAAACCAATGGACCATGAATATTTGTTCATATATTTCGTAGTGTCATCTCATGCCATTAGTTCGGCTCTGGTTCGCGAGGAAGACAAAGTTCAAAGGCTAGTATATTATGTGAGCAAGAAGTTGGCGGCAGTAGTGTGCAACTATCTGAAGATAGAGAAACTTGCTTATGGCCTACTGATCTTTTCTAGAAAACTCCACCATTATTTCCAGGCTCATCCAGTTATTGTATATACTGATCAACCACTTCGACAGGTCCTACAACGGCCTGAAGCATCTGAACGATTGCTTAAATGGAATGTTGAACTAAGTCAGTTCGAGCTAAACTTCCAACCCAGAAGATCAATAAGGGGAAGGCATATCCAACTTCATCGTTGAATTCACGATCCCCGAGGAGGATGTGTTAGATGAAGAGGCTGGTCCCTCAAAACAGAAGTTAACCTTTAGCCCCTGGAAACTATACACTGATGGTGTCAAAAATGATAGATGGTTCGACGTCGGAGTTGTTTTTATTACTCCTGAAGGACGATCAATTTATAACGCTTTGCGGCTAGAATTTTCTGCTACTAACAACGACTCCGAATATGAAGCCCTGATTGCCAAGTTAAAACTAGCTAAGGAGTTAGGAGTAGCGATGTTGAGGAATTTTTGTGATTCTGAAATTGTCGTTTGCCAGGTTCGAGAGGAATTTTAGGCTAAGAGACCTCGACTCATCGCTTACCAAGAAAGGGTAGAGGAGTTAGACAACTTAGAGCATTACAGCATAATGCACATTCCGCGAACAGAAAATCAGAAAGCTTATAGGTTAGCTAAGTTGGCAAGTTCTGATAACCTGAAAGAAACGGAGATGGTCCCAATCGAGATACTAGAATCTCCAAGCATTGATCAGATGGAAGTTGATTCAGTGTTGGAAACTGAACCAGAAAGAGAATCATGGATGATGCCGATAAAGAACTTCCTATGAGACGGAACACTCTTGACAAAAAAGAGTGAGAGGCGGGCCGTAGTTTGTAAAGCTGCAAGATATGTCATGCAAGATGAAGTTCTTTACCGCGATTATCGATGCCCTTGCTCCGGTGCATAGCACATGACGATATCACATGTGCTAAGAAAAGTGCACGAGGGTGAATGTGGAGATCACAATGGTAGTCATACATTGGCAAAGAAAACATTGCAGCATGGCCACTTCTGGCCCACCATAAATTGGGATGCAGCTGATTATTCACGACGCTGCGATATATGTCAAAAATTTGCAAAGATTCCCCGAGTGCCTCCCAGTCAACTAAGGCAATGGTGAGTTCATGGCCATTCGCTGTGTGGGGGATAGACATCATAGGAGGTCTACCAATCGCTAAAGGTAGGGCAAAATATTCAATCGTGGGCCCGTGGCCGTAGATTACTTCATCCAATGGGCAGAAGCCAAGCCATTTTCTACTATCACGACAAAGCGGGTGATTAATTTTGTTGTTAGAAACATAATCTGCCGATTTGGGATTCCCAAAGCCATTATAATTGATAATGGAACCAGTTCATGGAATTCAAAGATTTTTGTCAAAAATACAAATTTGTAAAGAGATATACTGTAGTAGCTCACCCGCAATCGATTGGACAAGTCGAGGCAGTAGACAAGTCATTATGTCCATTCTTAAGAAGTGATTGAAGCAGACAAAAGCCATGTGGGTTGACGAATTGCCTTTAGCATTATGGGCTTACTGAATGACTTACAAATTGGCGACCGATCATACCCCATTCTCATTACCATTCGAATCAGAAGTAGTCATTCCAGTGGAGTTGGAAGTCCCCTCTCACAGGACAATAAATTATGATCCGATGAAGAACAAAGCACTTCATCTTGAGTCCTTGGACATGGTTGAGGAGAAGAGAGATGAAAAAGACTTATGCACCTCAAAGCATAGACACCAAGTTGCGCAGTACTACAAAAGAAAAGTTCGACCCCGAACTTTTGAGCCTGGTGATCTAGTCTTGAAGACATCTTCCCGACTCCTATTTTCCTGGGTTCGAAATGGGAAGGACCGTATGCTATTCAGCGGAAACTTGATAAAGGAGATTTCAAGCTAATTACCGTTGATGGCGATGAAGTCCTCAGAGCGTGGAATGCCCAAAATTTACGACACTATTTGACATAAGATTGTTCGGTTTCTTTTGTTTTATAAACCATGTAAAAAGACACGACTTGCCTAGAACAGTCTTGTTGATATAAACAAAAGATTATAAAGTGAACGTAGGCGATGATTTGGCCGAACCACTATAAAAATATTGTGTGTCTTTTACCTTTATTGTATTTATTTCTTTATGTCTTGTGATTATTTTGCTCTTGGTTTGATATATAGAACTTGAATTAAAATTGAGAGTGAGTGTGGCACTCAAACCGGTGAGGCTACGCCCTAAAAAATAGGGTATAAAAGGAAAACCGGAGCAAACGGGACGACCGTTTGCATGATAGAATGTAAAGGACGGGAAGACGACGTCCCAAACTCTATCTCTTACGATTCGAGAAAGGGTATAAAGGACGGGAAGACGACGTCCTAGACTCAAACTCTCATGATTTGAGAGAGTATGAAGGACGGAAAGACGACGTCCCCAATGCGTGATGGTGCACCACGAAAAAAGAACGCCTTAACCATACTCTAATCTGGGCATACGACGGGAGGGTACAAAAGTACTGAGAACAAGTGCCAATGAAAAATGATCCTTACCCCATTGAAGGATTGGGGCAATCTAACGTCAATCCTAATTAATCCCGATCAAGCCCTGGGCAGACATTTTATTCAAGATTGATTGGGGGAATACACATACACATCGCACCCCCTGTTGTTTATTACTTAATTTAATAGTGATCTTATATTACATAGATTATTGTTTGTAGGGAAGCTAGTATGGAACTTTTGTTTGATCTGTGATGTGATTTATCATTTGTTACTTTGATGAACAATGTTTTGACTACTAATGCACTTAATTGAAATAAATTACAAACTTGTAGATATTTGACATTGCAGGGAAACAAACTGCTTTATTTACATAAATGTAGGTTTTACATAAAGGAACATAAATGTAGGTTTTACATAAAGGAAGCAATCAAAAGTTGCGAGGGTCGCACTCGCAACAACAACAGGAGGCCAGTGGAAAACAAAATGAAAAGACTAAACTATGTTTCACCTGGGTTTGGGGGAAGCTTTGGACTTTTTGGCAGCTTTAAGCCTCGCTTTCTCTTCCTGCTCAACATCAGTGAGAGGATGCTTCCTTCTTCCTATGTCCGATGGAGTTGCACTTGGATCAGTTGAGGAATTTTGAGCTAAGCTTCTAGTAATTGATCGAGTAGAAAGCTTGACAACCAATCTTGACTGGGAACGATTGCCTGAAGGGGATTGACGTTGAGGGTTTCTTCAAATTTTTCCTCCGCCTTAGCTTTCAAAAGTGCATCTTTCGTTGCCTTCATTTCATCCAAAGTCCTATTTTCAGCATCTCCTGAGTCCCCAGTTACAACAACGTCATCGTCTCCCTCGTCTCCATCATTGTCATTGTCGTCATTCAATGCCTCTATCATGTCTCCATCCTTAGGAGTCTCAGTACTAGACGACACGATAGTTTTATCATTAACTTTTTGTTTCACTTCGGCCTCTCTAGCAGGTTTTTGGCCTAAAGAACAAGAAGCAATAGCTATTATTTCAGGAAAAAAGTCAGGTTCCTTGATCCTTTGCCCGACAATATGACGGAAAGTCGAAATGGCTTTAACAAATTGAGGCGAAAAGGTAGAGATACATTCGGATGACTTTTCAAAAGCAGCAGCGGAAGTGTCAGGAGATAATTCAACAATTGGAGATTGGAGAGATGCCTTTGGGATCTCAGGACGATCAGGATCATACTCCTCTACCTCAGTAGGCCCGGAAACGACAGATGAAGAACTAGCCTCGTCGGTTTCTTTTCCTTTGATTCGATGTCTCTCCTCCTCCATAGTTGCATGGATTAGCTTGTGCCCTTTAGCAAGACGTTCCGGCTTGTTACCTTTCAAATATTTTTCCATGAGTTCTTCCTCATCAATAGTTTCTACCTTGAGCTTCCATTTTTTCCAATCAACCACTTGATCCCATACATCGACCAGGGTTTCCTCATAGTCCTTGATCTAGAAAATGTCACGGTGTTGGATCACCTAAGCAAAGAACTCTATCATGAGCTCACTGTACTCATCCAAATTTTTTTGGGCCCCGGCAAGATGCACATTAGCATCAGCAGTAGATTTAAGAGCAATATTTGCATTCCCTTCGGCTAAGACTGGCCTTTCTTCAACTTCTGCCAGTTTGGCCTCTAATTCAGCATTCCTCTTCGCCAATTCTGCTTTTTCCTGTTCAAGACAAGAACAAGTGAAACGACCCGAAGCCCCCACTTACGAGAAATCACGGATTGAATTGAGGACAAGACAAATCAGAACACAAACAGAAGAACATTTCATTGCTTATTACAACAATTTCATCAAATTACAAGAATATACAGAGTATAAACAAATAATATACATTTGACAAATATCAGAGATTACAATACATTACATAGCAACGGAAAATAATACAAAACACAACCGAAGGGGATATACGGATACAAAGCTTTCCAAATATCATTCCAGCTGTAAACCAGGATCCTGTGAATATTAATCTGCAAAACCAAAACTATTAGCTGCCCGTGTCGAAAATAAGGGCACACAGAGTTTAGGTTAAAACAATAAACTCCAGGTCAGTCATGTGACTGGTGTGAGAACTAAAACAGTTATTAATCTTTATTTTAAAGTTAGGTAAATAAAGGGACCATGCCATATAACACGGAACGGGTTTCCTCCCAAGGATACCAGTGCATAAAACAACAACGCAATGCTAAATAAAGAACAATGAAGCTATTATAATACCTAGGCCCCATCACACAATGCAACACAAGCCGGAGGATAGGATTTTACCTTATAATAGCCAAAGAATGCTTGATACGCTAAATTTCATCTTTTATTATTACTATAAGTGTATAGTGTCAAAACAATTTCAATCATAAGTATCAATCATAGACGGCATAAGTGCCCCATACCACTATGTCACCATATATAGATTCTACAATCAAAACCGCAAAGTCACGTATTGGAAGTTGGATTTCCATCTGTGAACCGAGGCTAAGGATCGTCCTCACCGCTTCGAGATAATCTAGCCCATGTCTCAGGACCCAGACACAGGTGAGACCTTGGAGCGACAGGGTCGGTCCAACGATGTGGATTAAAATGTTTGAACACTGCGTTTCCCCGCCCTTTTGGGCGTAAATGAGTCAACGAATGACTCCATCGGCTCCACATAGTCACCGATATATCTGAGGCGTCTCACAATAGCAACAACCACACAGGTGAAAATAATATAAATGTCAGGGCTGGTAGGTCACTAACACGACCCTAGCTAGAAGAAAACGCATGCCCTCCCTGAAGTCCTCTCCCGTTTCTAGTTCACAACCGGGGTGTGAGGCTCGCGAATTAACGCTACACAAAGCTATGCCACACAGGCCGTGCTTTGATCATCAACCACAATACTCTGCTTTTCAACAGAAGCCTTGATCATTTGCATCTTAGCATGCCACACAGCCAAACCACTCCATGCAACCGATATCCCATCAATCACATAGAATGATTTCCAATGTCGGACACACAGTCCATTTACAAGTCCGTTCTGGGTCTGAACGAAACCGGAGGCACCTTGTACCTCGCATATCCATCAATCTCCAAGTACGTCTGGACGATCACCAACTGATTCTCTCCTCTTGGGTGTACAACCCAATCAAGATCATCAGTAATCACCCAAACGATGTGAAGACCTCCGGTCTTCGACCACCGTCTTCATCCTCGACACTAGGTCGAATCAGTTATTCAGAATGGGATAAACCCGGTCTTTCTGAATAACTCGCGTATATAATAAACAAGTGTTACACAAACACAACATATGCCTCATTCCAATTCAGAATATTCTTTTATTCAAATATTCTTATCTTTTGGGAAAGGTTCCCATTAATTTTATCAAAGATAAATTCTTTAAATTTATTCTTTAATCTTCCTTTGAATATCAATTCAAGCTAGTCGGGATTAGCGAACCACACCGAAGTAATCATTCATTTTATTTCCCAATCCCAACCTATTCATCCCATGAAGTAAAACTGGTAATACTTCATATCTAACACCACGGTGTTATCGGTAAATTCAATTACCATTTCACGTTCAAATCTAATTAAAGATTTAACTATCGCTTGGAGCAAAACTGGTGATACTCCATTCTCGGTCATTTCAATCTAATTAAAGATTCATTAAAACTCCACTTGGTTTTAATCTTCCCAAAAATCAATATTAATGATTATTTAACTTGGGAAATCATATCATGTCTTTAACTGGGTTAAAGAACCAATGTCATTTAAAACACGGTTCACTATAAACCCAAAATCACATTCTATTCCATCAGCCATTAACCGTCAATTAGCAAGTGAACAATTCCCTAAGTAATAACCCCGAAGGCCAAAACCAACATCAGATCAATACCCAGGAAACCATTCAACTTAACTAATCTCCAGTTAGTTTCTGATTTTCTTAACTCCATTGGGTCTAAGAACGGTATTGTTAAAGATACCATTCACGACAAATCCAAATCCCATTTGATATTAAATACAAAGCTCTGAATAGAGATTATATCGGCTTATGTTCAATATCAAATTCTGCGACCAACAAATATCGTATTGGAAATAACGATATAACTTTCAAATTTCCATAACAATATCTGTATAATCACGAAATCCAACATCGAAATATTCCAAAGACAATTTTGATTCAAATCCATTCCAATTCAATTATTGGAAATTCTGGTTACTTTTAAAACCCTTTCAAATCCAATTTATTTATTTCAAAAATAAATGGATTATAATTTTAGTTCAAAACTAGTTCATTTCGATAAAAATCTATTTTTATCTTTTCAAATATGGAATTTTTCATTCCAATTCTTTCCAAATCATTCCTTATGATTTTACACTAATTATTGATATTTTTAATAATTTTATCAAGGCCCATACAGTCGATTTCCATAAACGGCCATCGAACTGCACTTATTGCGACCTTTTTCAAATTTGATTTGGATATAATTCCAAATCCAACCATTAGATTTATAATTTCTCATATTCGTTAGAAAGCTCTTTTCGATACGAACCCAACGGTTCCGGTTTTAGGAGAATCCGACGGTCGAATCTCCCGCAACGTCAATTCGAAGTCAATGGTCGAAATTCGCGAACAGCCGCAGCGCGACGCGTTCTATTCAGGCCATTATTTATATAATATAAATATGTTATATATATTTCATCGATTTCCTTTTAAAACGTATTTTATAAATCGTTTTAAATTCGTTTTCAAAACGATTTCAACTTCATATTCAATTTCTAATCAAAATTGAATATTCCATATCATCGATATATAAATAATAATATTTTCAAAACGTTATATTTTGAAATCACTTCCTTTTCTATATTCATTATAAAAACGAATATAATCAATATAAATATCATTCTCGTCAAAATGGCGCAAATCTAATCAAACGGCTTTATATCTTTCAATAACTTCATTATTCTGTTCAACAAATGGATATTTTCTCTATTCAACACATGAATCTATATTTCTTTCAACACATGAGTATCGTCAACACATGACTATTTTTATTATTTAATATATTTTATAAAACTATGCTTTATAACATTTAATTCTTAATCAGACTCTAACCGTAAATTAGTAAGAGAACGATTCCCTAAATATTAACCCCGAAGACCGAAACCAACATCAGATCAATATCCAGGAAACCATTCATCTTAACTGATTTCCAGTTAGTTTCTAATTTCATATTTGATAAAAATGAGAATTTTATTGTTAAAATATTTTACTCAACACATGAATATTCTCAACACATGAGTATCGTCAACACATGACTATTTATTCTATTCAACACATGAATTTTCTTTATATAATTTTCTTTATTTTCCAAATTGGAATGAGGCCCAATCAATTACCATATAATGTTAATTATATGGATTCCATACAACACATGTATATAATAGCAACAATAAATAATCAACCATCATCCATAGTGCATTCTATACTATACAAGCATCAAATATAAATATTCAACGTTTATAACAGCCTGTCAATCAATCGATCGACATACAGCTAATTATTGGGATTAGTGTATGTCCAATTTCATCCCAACACCCATGTGGGGTTTCAAACAATCAAACACAGATTTTATTTGTGCAGTTGGACGATGTGTAAAATTTATCGTCCCAATCAATATCAGTCAAATCGGTGTACATAAACAAATCATTCGATTTGTAAATTAATATTTATTTTATTTCAACACATGAATATATATTTTATTTCAACACATGAATATATATTTTATTTCAACACATGAATATATATTTGATTTCAACACATGAATATATATTTCATTTCAACACATGAATATATATTTTATTTCAATTCCAATCACACAATCAATTTTCACAACACATCAATCAAACAAACAAGCCGTCCATGGTCTGTGGACGATGGGTGTCAGGTGCTACTAAGCACCGTCTGCATCCTAGTATATATTTCAACTAGAAAATAAATTAAAAGTGAGGAGTTCTCACCTTGGGATCCACTCCGCCATTTCATTTTTGAATTTCTGAACAGTTTTAATTTTCCCGTCATATCAACGCAATCCTTTTTTTCACGCTGTTCATAATAAAAATTACATTTTTATTGCTTCATTCCAATAAATAAAAATCACAATTTTTTTCTACATCTTATATTTCTTACTACGCTTCTTTTCATATAAAAATTACATTTTTATATTTCTAGTTCTTATAAAGATCGAATTTTTATATCGTTTTTCCATATATGATAATTAGATTTTGATTCCTCGCACATTATAAAAATTATATTTTTACTCTCTACATATAATAAAAACTATATTTTTAGTACTCTACTATAATAAAAATTATATTTTAACCTCTACAACCCTTTTTAGTTAATTACAGAGTTAATGAAACTAATTACATAACAAAATAAAAACGAAAAAACTCACTTTGGTCAAGTATGGAAGTGGGGGGGGGGGGTCATTGGTCAGCGCGGAGGCAAGGGGGAGAGGCTGAGGTGGCGGAGGCCCGCGCTGTGGTCGAGGAGGTGGTCGGCGCGGTGGCTGTGCTGGCGTCAGGTAGGTGGAAGGGCGACACGGATTTGGGCTCGCGGGTTTCAGTGTTCGAATGAGGGGAGGAGGACGAGCGTCGGAGGCTAGAGGGGGGTGCCGGAGTTGGGAGGGTGCGGTGGAGGTGAGCGACGAGGGTGGAGGTACTGGCGTCGTCGCCATTTCTCGATCGAAGAAATCGATCTGGAGTGGTTTGAAGAAAATGAGGTTGGGGGGGGGGGGTTATCTGTAAAGGATTTTATAATTTATATAATTTAATTTATTATTTTCTCTTTAAAAACTTGACTTCTCATACGAATTCTAAACGAGGCCCAACGACTATCGCCCCTAGCCAATTACCCCTATTCCGAACACAATAGGATATGTCCCGCAAGCTGATTCGACCGTTTTGATCAGTTTTTATTCAAATTAAAATATAAATCAATATATATTCAATTTGAACACACATTCTAACTTATCGAGGCCACATACTCACTCTAAAAATTCCAGCAAAATTATTTCTAGCTTTGTATCGACGATACGGTCCTAAAAAACTAATTTCGTCAAATTTGAAGACCGTTTGAAAAATGGCCATTTTCTAGTCGATCGAAATTGACTGAAACTGTCAAAACACGTTTTCCTTTTCCACGCTCACATATTGATTTGAAAAATTACAAATTTTGAAATCTAGCAATAATTTGACATCACGGATCCAACAAAAGTGGTTTCATCGAAAACCGAGGTCGTTTGCAAAATTTCCATTTTTAAAGGCCAGAATTCCATAGCGACTATTCTGAATTTTTAACTGGGCATAACTTTTGAATCCCGCTATGAAATTTCAATTTCTCGGATTCGTTGGAAAGATATTCTCAATTAGATTCTAATATTTTTGGTTTCGCTAAAATCCGGTTTATTTTGAATCCTGTACATTCATTTGAACTTTGAAATCGAATTTTCGAACTACCGCGCCATTTTCAATCCCTTTTATAATTAAAATAAATATTTATATTCTAACGACAATTCAAATAAATATATACGTTCTAATTCTATTCGAAATAAATTTCTCGTCATTTTATTTAAAATAATTCATTTTAAATATTCAAAATTCATCAAAATTGCCAAAATAAAATTTTTAGATTGGCTCAGAATTTCCGGGTTGTTACAACAAGATAGCTTCACATTGGTACTCTCCGACTTCGCATCTTCCACTTGCTTTTTTAGAGCAGCACGCTCCTGACTATGAGAATCAAGCTCAGAATAGTAGCAGTTTTGCAGTTCATCGTATTTCTTTGTATGGTTTTCAACGTCACGATGTGCTAAAGCAAGTTGAGCCTGTGCATCCTTGAGCTCCTTTTCTGCATTTTGTATGGCATTCTCATCAAATTTAGCCATGTCCTTCATGTTTCAAGTCTGGGATGATTTTTGAAAGATTTCACTAGTACTTGTACATTTCCTTAGATTGCTTGTCTACCAGATCTATTTTAGCCTTAACTTCATCCGCCCACTTCGAAGGCACCGGCTCAACAGATGGAACAAAGTGCATGTTCCCAAAGTGATGATCTGGAAATTTCTTCCTCAGAATTTTCATCTTTGCTTCATTCTCGATGTAAAGTATCACGGGTCTTGTCATGGTAATACCAATGTTTCATTACCTGATGGGCATGAGAGCCGTTTTGCCTTTTTCCTCTTTACCAAAGTCTTGTCTTGTGGGTCAGTATGTTTTAATGGAGGTTTTTCCTGAGGATGTAATTCCTTTGGAAGAGTAAGAACTTTAAGTGGTGGCTTATCCCCTTCATGATGGTTCTGGTGGCTTTTATGCCTATCGGAATTTGATTGGCGGGGAGAACTAGAACGTGAGGAATAAGGACGGTGTGAATCATGATGTCTCCTACTTACCCTTCGATGGTTATCACCTCGATTATGCACCGTGTCTGAATTAAACCTGGGCATAATTGAGCGAACGTTTCCGAGGGAATAATTAAGACGCAACATTTTTCCTGCAAAATGACACAAGTAAAAATTAGAAATCAGGATTACTATAGTACACCGATGTTGTGACGTACAATGCAAGTGTAATATATATCCTAAGTGATCCCCCGACAAACCAAAGCCTGGAGTTAGGCTTGTCTGTGTGGCCTCTTTGGATTTTTCAGGAGTAGCTTCCTCTTT
This sequence comes from Allium sativum, assembly GCA_030737875.1. NCBI lineage: Eukaryota > Viridiplantae > Streptophyta > Magnoliopsida > Asparagales > Amaryllidaceae > Allium > Allium sativum. The sequence goes on along the minus strand of CM060924.1, from coordinate 955,581,201 downwards.
AGATGCAGGAAAGAAAGGTCCCGTGCCAATATCCTTAGAAGTGAAGATCTTGTAGGTAGAGGAAGTCTTGATAAACCCCCAAATATGGGATCTATGAGAGAAGTTCCATTGACAGGTGACATAACAGGAGAGGGAGTCCTTAGAGACGGCCGCCTTTCAACAATAGAAGAATCTTTTGGATTATCGCCTTATTGTTTATCTCTGATAGATATGTTCAAAGATCGTCATCTTGAGCCGGCAATGGAGAAGGCTTTTCGGGAGTACAGTTGGATTTTCCTCTCCTGTTGACCCTTTATCTCCTAACTGCAATTCCTGGCTGGAGCTTACGAGTTCTTGACCTTTCGTGCTCTCTCCCTTCTTGGTCGAAGCCACAAACTGTCCCTCGACTGGGAGCACATATTTGTAGAGTATGCATGCTTGATCGATGCCACGCCTTATATCTAGTAGATGATGCATGTGCAGAACTTCGTCAACTAAACAGTTTCTGACACTTAAATGCTCTTGATTACGGTTTAGCAAACAGTTCAAGCGATCCCGAGACACTTGATGATCCTATTTCTTTGGGTTTGCAATTACATAAGAATAAAACAGGTTAGCATGTTCGCGGTGGCAATTAAAGTCAGAACATTAAAATTTGAAGCTTGCTTGATTGGAGCCATTACCTAGTGCATCCCATTTGATGCTTAATATAGAACCATTTAGGCTTTGCATCACCTACTTTGTTGCTGAATGCTTCGTTTATAACTTTCTTTTTTGGCACAAATTCAAAGTATACAAAGGATGGAGTTTCCTTTGTTCGATGTTTGAAGTGATAGAAGAAATTTACGTCTTCGAACGTAAGCTTTATTCCCAGAATCCCCCTGTAAGCCATATAAATGTGTATAAATATGCGTAAGTGTTAGGATGAAGTTGCATGAGGGAAATCCGCATTCGCCTTAGAAAATCGACGATGAATGGTGGAAATGGAGGGATGACTCCTACAATGCACATCAACCGACTAATCGCCATGTAACCCTTTGGTGAATGATGAGGCCGATATGCTTTATTTGCTGTCTTGCTCTCATCCCAAAGAATCCCATGTCCTAAACATATGCGTCTAAGTTTGGGCTCATCGATTATCGACTGAACTGAGTCGTCAGGTATTTCTGAGGTAATTACATTCCCAAATTCGTCAGGAGCGCGATTGTTTCTAACTCCTCCTTCCTCCTCTTCATCCACAAAAACATCACTTCCTGACGATTCACCACTCCCGTGGATTACTATCTCATAATCTGAACTAGCACTATCCCATTATGGATCTGAAGTAGATGAAACATCCTCATAATTGGGGTTTTCAGATGGCACTAAAGCTTCGGTCTTCTCTACTAATCTAGCTGAGCGTTTTCCAGACATGATTGCTATGTTATCCAAGAAATGACATAAATTAGAGAATGATTGCCCATGCCCCCATCTCCGCGTGTATGTATGTGCACTAATCTGTGCTGGTGTATGTAATACTGAAATCAGAAAATATAGAGTAAGCAGAAAATAAAGCCATGTAAATGGTAATCAAGTAATCGCGTATTTGCTGAGTCCGGAATATCCAGATAGAAGGGCTCTACCCTAGCTGTCCGTAAGTCTATAAGTTGTATTTGATTTTAATTAAGTTATATGTGAGGGAAAGACTGTGCGCACTAATCGACCACCCCCAGAGCCCGAAAAGTCATGAGAATAGTACTAGGTGGGAGACTTCCTGGGAAGTCCTCTCGCTTAAGTACGGGAGCCTTTGGCTCTGGGTATCCACCTTTATATGTGATATTATGTTGCAGATCCACGTAGTCAAGACCATGGTTTCAACCAAGTGTGATAGAGTTGTGTTGTGCATTGGTTCCATAGTGAAATCGGATCGGATCAGGAATCCTTGAACAAATACATCAGATCGGTTTGAACTGAATGGCGGTGGTTCGGTTCGGATCTATGGACAGATTGAGGATAGTTTGGATCGGAGTTGCAAAGGAAGTGCCTCGGAGCAGGTCGAAATCCTGTAAGAAGTCATATTTCTTTGGATCGATTCGAAACCCTGAGGTGGACTAGTGAATCCCACTCCCAACCGACTTGATTCGCTACAACTCAATTATCCCACTTAAACATTTTTGAATTTCCCTCAGTATCGTCCAAACGATCTGATCCGTTCTTGCTCTCTTTGGATTAGCATCTTCTTCCTCCTCTTTCGCCACCTCAAGAGCTGAATTTCCACCACCTCTTTTCTCATCAAAGCAAGAGTCAAACTGACCAAGCTCCTCAGTATCGAGCACAGTTCATCTGTGCCACTGACTTGAGGCGACGAGAACATTGCCATCGACGACAGCGACTCGGGTAACCCCGATACCAAAGCTACAGTTGATTTAGAACCACACGAAATGACATGAAGATTTGGATATTATTTAATTGAAATATAAGATTACAAAAAATAGAACGAGAAATCTAAACCCACCTATTTCCGAATCTGAAATTTGAAAAAAGAATTGGAGAAAGTGAAATTAGGGTTTTGGTGAATTTAAGGTGAAATTGCGGTAGTAGGAATGAAGAGGAGAAAGACGGGTGTCAATTTATATATGTGGGAAAGAAAGGTTATTCATATTCTGATGGACTTGACAACCCGACCCAACCCGCCATGAAGACCGACGAAATAGTCTAAGGCCTTCTAACTTAAACATTGTTATGGATCAGATATAAGTGGAATCGAGAAAAACCGAACCGATCCGGAGTACGATTCGTGATTCGAATCCTCGATTATGACAATGAGTGAAAGAGGAATGAGTAAGGTTAAAAGAAAATACTAAAACTCACACATATGCATTAAGAAAGTTACCTGAAAATTTGAACTTGGCCTTAGTTAGAATCTCCCTGTTGTTGGAAGTAACGGGGTAGTCCTTGATCCCACCTCGTATTTATACCCATTGCAGGTATCAAGAGATGCGGCTTCATGAAACATCACGATGTTACAAGCAAACGTTACCATTGATCCACAACGGTTCCTAAATCGATGTATTGGCAGTTTCGAAGCATGTCCTATCTCCAATAAAACGTACTTCGAGGGGGAAAAATGTTGGCATACTTTGTAGTTAGGCCACTCAAAGTCCAAATTGACCTCGTGTGAACAATGAAGTTGGATTAGATCATAGAGATAATTTCCGGCTAAAGAGGAAAATCATACTGAAAGATGTCGGGTCGAAGAAGGGGATCTGTTCAGATCGATCATTTGATACCCGATCCACTCAATACATAGTTCATTACAGCATCATAACAACTCCAAAGCGGATCGGATAGGACGTATCCACCATCGACCCGAACCGCGGTTACGTGATTGAGTTATTTATTCTATATAGCTACAAACTCAGAGCAATTACAACCCACTTACCCAGATATTGATGTGTTGTCCTTATCATGATGCATCCATTTCCAAGATTCGTGGATTGACCCCACGTGGCATCCGACCCGCCTACATTCCTAGCCTATAAATACACCAGAACACTCCATTTTGAGGTATCGTTTTTCTCTCCGTCTACTCAAACTCCATCACCAACGATATTTCTTTGTTTATTTCAGATTATTCTCTAAGTTCTAGAGTATATTTCAACGAAATTGGAGAGATTATTGATTGCACTATTTAGATTGAGTGGCTATTATCATTATATTTGTAATCAATTCAATCGATCAAAGAAGTATAAATTAGACGTAGGCTTGTTAACGCTGAACCATTGTAGATCTTATGTGTTGATTGTTCTTTCATTCATTTTTGAGTTGGTATTCTCTAGAATTATCAGTCAATTGGGTGTTAGAACCACTTTTTGGTCAAACATTTTCATTTTTAAACAATCACCAAAATTTTTTCCTTATTATATGATGATTTAACCAAGTAAAATGATTCATTTTTAATGTATTACAAAACTTGCTATGTTTAGTTCCCAAAAATACAGGTTTTTGACTGAATTGTCTTTACTCATACTTTTTTAAAAAAAGTGCTGCAGCCCGCCTAATTCAGTGAAACTCATACAGAAAACAAACAAATTAAAACTCTGCGAATATTCAAATGTACATGATAAAGTTTAAAGTGAATATATTAAAGTCATAAAGATAGCATGGTTTTATTGTATGTAGTTTAATTTTTATCCCAGTATTGTCTAAACTCTGTAACTATAGTAGTTTTGTAAAATATGATTGATAGAATAGTATAAAGGTAATGAAAATTGATGGGTGTAGTATAGATTCTCCTAAGTCATGTGTATATAGGTATTGAAATTGGTTGTATAGTAAGTGCTAATTGAGTGTGATCTGAAATTTGAGTAGGATTTAAAAAAAAGGATGCAAGTCTTACAAAGTGATTATTATTGTTTATTTTATAAATGGTTTTATTTTCCCCTTCCTATGCCAAATGTAGTGTGTTTTTCCATGTTCTTTGCCTTTATTTTCTTTATCCAACATCTCATTCTCTCCTATTTTTTTTTCTAATAATAGTCAATGTAACATCATCAGATGGTTGCGGGTGATGATTCCAATAAAAGGCCTAATAGGCTATGCAGAGCTTGGTTCCCTCACTAATTAATTGATACTTCTGGCTACTTGTATGGTACAGACAAATGTATATAGTTCAACTAATTAAACTGTTAGTTATTATTATATGTTGTCCTTCCGCTGTGAGAACTCTGTTATTGTTTTCTTTTCTTTCTTCTTTTTCTTCTTATCCCAATAGCTGCCTATATTTGTGATTTGTTTGGGTCGACATATGTGGTTTATTGTCGATTTGAACGGTCAAAAATGTGGGTTGTTACAATTTGGTATCAGAGTTACATCATAGATCTTTGCAGAGCATAGCGGAAATAAAATGCAGCGGAATACTTATATATAGTAGATGTATACCAACTCTTCGTCTTCATCCTCCAAGCTGAAACGACCCAAACTTCCCCGTAAAGGAAAGCCCGGACTGCTTTGAGAACAATACTCATCAGAACACAAACAGAAGAACATTTTTATTGCTATTAACACAATTACATCAGAGTACAAGAGTATTCCAGAGTACAGATAAATACCTTACATTGGAAATACAATACCAGAGTTTAAATTACATTTAAATACAGCAGCGGAAAATATAATACAAAATACAACTAAGAGAGATACACGGATACAGAGCTTTCCGAATATCGCTTCAGCTGTAGACCAGGATCCTGTGAATGTAATATCTGCAAAACCAAAACTACTAGCTGCCCGTATGGAAAATATGGGCACCCAGAGTTTAGGTTAAAAGAATAAACTCCAGATCAGTCATGGGACTGGTATGAGAACTCAAAACTAATTTAACTAATAAGACAAATCCAAGGACCACGCCGCTAATGCGGAACGGGTTTTGTTCCAATGGATTGTCGGTGCATAAATTAAAGTAAATCGTTTAAACAACGCAATGATTTTTGGAAAAATGAAACCATTATAAGACCCAGGTCCCATCACACAATGCAACGCACACCAGAGGATAGGGTTTTACCTTATAATGGTCAAAAGATGCTTGATACGTATAAAAACGGATTTTGATACTATTAGTGTGTATATATATGTTTTAAAACAATTTGAATCATAATGTATCAATCCTAGACGGCATGGTTACCATATAGCATGTCGCCAATACTAGTTCTACAATCAAAACCGATGGTGTCGTATTGGAGATTTGGATTCCATCACGAGTCGAGGCTAGGGGCAAGCTCCTCTCCGATTCGAGACACTCTAGCAAATGCCTCAGGATCCCCTGCAGTGAACCCTTGGAAGCGGAAGGGCCGGTCCCCGCCTATGGGCAGTGGATTAGTTATGCCTGAACACACGTTTCCCGGTCCCTTTGGACCTATAGTATGACCACCAATGGCCTATAAAAATAACGAGGCGCCTCAAAATCCATCATCCACATAAGTAAAATGTCAGCGCTGGTAGGTCCCTGACATCACTCTAGCTAGAAAGAAACGTGTGCACTCCCTACGGTCCGTATCCCCTTTTTGACTCATACCGGGGTGTGAGGGTCGCAAAGTAACGCTGTACACAAAGCTATGCTAATTAAAGCTGTGCTTCGATCATCATCCACAAGGCCCTGCTTTTCAACAAAAGCCTTGATCATATGCATCTTAGCATGTCACATTGTCAGACCATACTATATCATCAATCATCTACCAATATATAACAGGGTGTTAGGCAAGAGAATAAATTCTCCACCACCAAACAGCTATATATTAGACAGAGATCAACGAGTACAATATAAAGGAATACAATGTCAGACACACAATCCATTTATTAGTCCGTTCTGGGCCTGAACGAAACCATATCCAGCAGATCTCCTAATACGTCTGAATGATCATCAATTTTCCCTCATCTTGGGTGTACGGTCCAATCAAGATATCAATAATCATTCATTCGATATGGAAATTTCCCGGTCTTCAACAACCGTCTCCATCGTCGGTCTTCAATCGTCGTATGAATCATTCAGATTGGGTAAACCCGGTCTTCCTGAATAATTTGCGCTATTTAAAATCATGTGTCTAAAACACAACCAACGCCTCATTCCCATTAAGAAAATTTGTTTATTTAAAAATTCTTTTCATTGGAAACTCTCTTCTTTAATCTAATTTAAGATTTCTCAAAATTCTAATTAGATTCAATCTTCTAAATCATTAATTAATGAGACATTTTTCATGTTTAGAATTCAAGTAAAAGTTAACTTTTATTGTCAAATATTATTTCATTGTCATAACTTAAATAAAGTAAAACCTTCATTTTCATGTTTATATCATTGATAAAAGAATAACCTTTATTTCTCATATCATATTACCTGTTTAATTCAATAAATAAAAGGATAACTTTTATTTACGTGTCGTATTTCATATTCATTTCATAATTAAAAGATAAACCTTTGTTTACCATTCTTATTTTATATTCAATCCATAAATAAAAGATAAACTTTTATTTATAATTCTTATTTCATATCCATTCGTAAATAAAAGATAAACTTTATTTCACACTTTGTTTCATATTCCTTTTCAAAATAAAAGATTAAACTTTTATTATCCTACTTTGTTTCATTAAAACATGTTTGACGGTTCTTTAACATACATAAAAGAATGGCCTTTATTAGCAAAATATTTTTAGCATTCCTAATCTTAATAAAAGATTAACCTTTATGAACAAAGCATATTCGACGCTCTAATCTTAAATAAAAAATTACTTTTTTAAAAAAACAAAACATATTCGCCGTTCTAAATCTTAAATAAAAGAATTGCTTTTGTTTACAAAACCTTTTTGGCTTTCTTTAACTATAAATAAAAGAAAACTTTCATTAACGAGACTTATTCATTAACTCATACAAAAGAAGTATCATTTATTAATAAACATTAACGTTCATTAACCCATGTAAAGAAGTATTTTTTTATATTTTTTTATATTTTTAGTATTAGCATTCCTAGTTTTATAAAAGAAATAATCTTTTATTTGTTAACATTAGCATTCATAGTTGCATAAAAGAAATAATATTTTATTAATTAACATTAGCGTTCATTCTAAATAAAAGAAAATAATCTTTTATTCCTAACCTTACGTTCATTCAAAGTCAACGGTTGAAATTCGCGAACGGTCGCTACGCGAAACGTTCTATTCAAGCCATTGAATAATAATAAATAATATATTAATATTATTTAATTAATTTTCATTCAAAACGTTTCCTATTTAGTATAAATTAAAATTATTAATAATAATTGCAAACTTAGATTTAAATAATAAACAAGTTTTGACTTTTCAACTTCCTTTAATATTATATTGATATAATATTAATGTTTCACAGCGTTCACTTTTGAAATTCAACTTTCAGAATTAATCATTCATTAATGATGCATTTATGTTTATAATATTAAAAGAAATATTAACTTTTCAAAAATACATATTTTGAATTCCAAATCTCCATATTAACAAATTAATAAATTCTGCGTTAATTATTACGTTTCCCAAAATGTTACTTGGGATTTCAAAATCTCCTATATTAATTAATTAATTAGTTCTGTTTTAATTATTATATTTTCAAAATTATATAGTTTTAAATTTCAAACTTTAATATTAATTAATTATTTAATACTGCATTAACCTCTCACATTAGATATATATTGTTGTGGTGGCTGGATATGCCGGGCGGGTCCGGGCAGACTTATACCACAACTCAATCTAACCTCGGGTCAAGCAGAATCTATTCATTTTAATTATATCAAAATAAACGTAAAATTGAAAATTTTCAAATTTTCAAATTTCAAAACTTAAATCATTTATATTTAATGAATGAAATAAATGGTATTGACCATTTTCGCCAAAAATAACGTGAAACTATCTAAATGGCTTTGTATTAATTAAATGACATTAAACGACATTTAAAACCACAATAAATTCTTTTAACGAGATAACCTTTTGAAAATGTTCAAATTCTCTTATTTGGAATGAGACCCACATAATAACATAAATGATACTTCAAATATTGCATTTACAACATTTTCCTACATTGCCCAATTCACCTTACATTCGATAACATTCATTAATTTATGTAAATGACTTTCAAACAGCATACATTAAATTTGACATATCAACCATCACACAATTATCTTTAACAATAAAACAACCAAATAACAACACATTTAATTGTGCACTTAGGAAATTGTGTGCAAATATTTACCCAATCAACGTACATAAGTCAGGTCACTTATGTACGGAAGTGTAACATATATAATTTAACATAAATAACACTCGACATTAATTATCCAGTTTCATGGTTTCAATTTTCAAAACATCGCATTAATTCATAACACCAATTAACAACATCAATCCACAACCATTCATGTATAATATGAAATTAAACCACAAACAATCATCTCAAGCATTTAAAAATATTTATTTATAAAATAAATAAATAAATAAATAAATACTGAAATAAAGAATGAGTGAGAAAAGAGTTCTCACCTTAATGGGTTTAAATGGGCGGTTTTTTGAGCTTTTAAAATCCGAAAATCTGAACTTTTGATCGGAAATTTTGACAAATCCGGGCGTTGTTTGACGAAACCGACGACACCAGTAGCTTCGTATCGTCGATACCTTCGTGTTGACATATAATTTATTAGGGTTTGGAGAGATTTGGATTTTAACATGTTTTTGATGGAGAAGAGAGCAGCCATTGTTGAGAGGAAGTAGAGAGAGCATAGCTTTAGGTTTAGAGAATAGGTTAGGGTTGGGGAATATGATATTATATAGAAGTAGGTAATTTTTTTTTTAATTAGACCCCTAGGTTATTTAAACCTACATGTTGCTATTCTAAGTGGAATACAGATAATATATATTTGAAAAATAATGGAATGAGAAAACAAGAATAAATGGAATGAGAGAAGAGAGAGTAAATGGAATGTGTCTTAAAGAAATACATTAATTCTTTCCTTTATTTGTCTTTTATATCTTTTACCATTCAGGATTTTTCTTTTTCAGTCTACGAGGTATTTAACTTGATTAGTGTCATTTTTCCTTTTTACCTTTATCTTAATTGTTATTCTTTAATCCTTGCTACTATTATAAATCTTTTCTTTAGGGAGCTAGTCATATTCTACTGGGTTGGCTATGGAAACACTTCTAAAATCTATATCCATATTTATTATAGAATAATTCCTTCCGCGATTCATAATTAGAAAACACCTTTTCTGTTTTCTTTCTTTTTTGTTAGGTAGTACAAAATACATTAACATCTCTATTTTGTATTAATCTTTCTTCTTTTAACATTATCCTTGTAATGACATCCATTGCGTTTTAATAAAAATTGTAATATGAAAATCCATTCTTTTCCAACCATCCAAAATATTACTAACTTTCCAAATTAGGTTATATTAAATTCCCTTTTTATTACCCTTTTGCGTATTTAATTAACATAGTTACTAAAAAAAATCATATATAGGATTACGCCCTTTGTGCTTTATTTTGAGATGCGTCTAGCTGGATATAGCAAGAGAATTAATTTTGTAGAAAAATAAATAAGTTCGTTTTGTGCGTGTCATTTAATTTGACATTTAATAAATGATTACAAGATGGAATGACGTCGGAATTCAGGCGAATCTTGCCTAAATTACTAGATGGTATTCTAAGTAGAACACCAATTTTCGTTTTAGAAAATTTGATCATCCGTGGGCCCGAATCTTTAATTTCATGCTAGAAACACACAAAAGGGGAACAACAATTGTTTGTAAATATGGTTCGTATTTTCCTTGTATTCCACAAATTGATGGATTCCTTTTATCATCAAATAAAAGAAGAAAATTATTAAATGCGCATTAATAGAAATTAATTAAGCACCTATCTAATTAAACATATATAGAAATGAACACTTGTATGTTAATTAGACCTCAAAGCAACAGATGTCGCTTCCTTCCTAAAATCTACCCACGTTGCTCCCTTCCTCTTATTTTTTTTTCTTCCACTTCAATCATTATTATTTGTTTTATTTGATAGCAACAAACATATAATTCGAACGATCCACAAAATCCATGTTAAACTTGAATGCATATCCGTTTTGTTGTGCTGAATTCATTGGTCAAGCGTCTTGATGTATTATCCATGTTTAACTTTTTTTTTTAAATAAACTATTTTTAAATGTCCAAAACTCATTAAATTAATCAAAAATAATATTTTATTTTAGTCCTAAAATTCCGGGTTGTTACACAAGCTATTTGAAATCTTCCCTAACTACAACATCTGCTGACCCGAGCGTATTGCATAAAAGAAAACACAACAAACACTCGGATCAACACTAAATCATTCTCATATTAGTTAAATTAAAATACGAGATAACATCAGTGTCATGGATACAGTGACTCAAGAGGTGTTACAGGATTTTTCCATCTCTCAAGGATCCGTTAAACTAATACATAGATAGTATAATACGCTATTATGATAGCGTCTACTCAGTAAAGTATAAATACTGAAAATAGCGTAAGCGGGATTACATTTTTACCCTTACACCGTTTATAATACCGTAGTCTATACAGTACCGTAAACCCACCGTAAACGATGGCATCAGAGGGCACTCCATAGGTACGATACAAATCACAATCGTATGGGGCTCGATAAGGATAATATGACAAGGCACTCGAAGCAATGCCCAGGGTAGGATTCTACCAATTGCACTCCCGGACCGGTGGTAACGCATAGCAGCCATTACCGCCCACCTCGGAACACACTCCCAAAAATCATAAATGGGCCCAAATCATCATCATCATCATAGTCATAGAAATAGTATCGAAGAAGTGTGTCCGATCAAAGGTGCTACCTCAATTACTCATGGTATAGCTCCTGTTTTAGTCATTTCAATTCTGACCCGAAGGTTAGGACTATTTCGTCATCGTTCATCTTCTTCGATTCAATAATCGCCCCCAAGTCATTATACTCATTCTGGATACCTCATAACGTTCACAGTTGTCAAAGTGGTATCGACATTGACAGAGAGTATGCCTTATGTCGACTCCGGTCTCTTTAACAACCAACGCTTACAAATTTCACATCGGTTGGTTCTTTTATATTTCATAATGGTTCGTTTCCATATCAAAATATCATATTCTGATAGAACCCAATTTATATTCAACATAGAATATAATTTCATATCAAGATATGAAAATCATTCAAAAATCGACTATATCCTAAATCAGAATATATTTCCATATCATTATATTATACTCATATAATATTTCCAAATCGATATGTATCCCGGAAGAATATACTTCATATCAAAGGTTAAAATATTCCAAATCAATGTATGTTCAAAATTCATTCATATTCAACTAGAATATATATATATATATATATATATATATATATATATCTTCACAACACTCATTTTAAATCTCTTAGGAGACCCAATTATATTCGAGAAGAATGTAGTTCATATATCCATATAAAAATCGATTTAAATCGATTCATATTCAAATAGAAGGAATTCTTATCTCAAACTCCATTTGAACCAATGGTTTAAATTCAAACACTAGCCACTCGGAAGAAAAGTGAAATATTAAAGGATATAACTATGAAAATTGATGTTTATAAAGAAAACCATTAGATAAAACAATATCTACATAATATCATAGTTAGAATAGGATAAAATAACTTAAAACACTATGGATATACATAAATTAAAGTTCATCATAATAGCTTATGAAATAAAATATAACGAAATTCAGTTATAACAAAATAGTTTGTATGTAAAGGTCTTAATAAATAAATTTTAAGGAAAGGAATTTTTTTTTGAAATCAAACAATATATATAATAAAATTCTTAATACCGAATTTGTTGCTTCTTCCGAGACTCAAATGCTCGAACCTATACCCCAGTCCACATGGAGTTGCGTAGTTAGAAATCTTGTTTCAACACCATTCAACCCATTTTCAATTCAAGGATCCAAAACCATACTCGTGTTAAATTTAAAACACTCCAGGTATCCTCGATTATCTTTATTCCAATATTAAATCCAGTAATAATTTATTAAATTCGAGTCCACCCCAATTCTTGAAAATTCCAAATCATATTAATTCTGAATCTTTACAACTTCAAATTCACTTTGGTAAAATTTCCTTAATCACTTCAAATACATTCAAAATTCAGATCTTTAAAGGAAGAATAAAAATTTCTCGAAATCGACAAATTTCCTTTAAATGAATTTTCTTCAACAGAATTTCAAATATTTAAATCATTAAACCAACCGATGTCCATATATAATTTGCTACCCGATGGCCAAGTGATTTAAATTTAATTTCTCGATATTCAGGGATGGATCTATCATTTCAATCCAAATCAGAGTCACAGAGATTTATCATTTCACTCTGTGTTCTTAATTTATTTAAATCGATATATCCCGGGTTCATTAGATGCCCGTAACATCAAGATTAAATGGGATTTGTCGCCAAAAATAAATCATGCAATACAATATACTGAAATATGGAGCACTAGCAGTGTCAATATAAATTCAGTAATACATTCAAACCAACATCCATCACAACCATTACAAGTAGCCAAATTTTCTTACTAAATGCCTTACTTCCACTCTTGTGCTTTATTTCTTAATAACAACCAATAGACTAAATTATTTTACATTGCCATTGTATGTTTTAAACTCCATTTCATTATGATGTACATAATATTGCATTAGAGATGATTGAGCATTGGTTTTTATTTATCTGCTGGTTTAAAATAAATTGGATTCATATGTTTATTTCACCCTTCATATCACCATTTTACATTAACAATTATGCGTTTTAGTTTATTTATGAGATAATAAGAACATTAAATTATATACATTCCTAACCTAAACAATCATTTTTGTGCTTTCCCAAATGGTATAATTCAATCCCTTAATGTCGTGTTTTGTACAAACCAACCAATGAAAAAAAGGAAACGCTTGATTACAAGTGCAACACATGATGATATTTGTTCGAGGCACAAACATAGGAGAATGTATGTTGTAATCTATGAAATTGCATTTGTGAAGATGGAAAAAAAAACTGAATTGGTTGAAGGAATAGTCATGCAATCTGTGAACTTACATTTGTTGTACAGCATGTCTAAAGATGAAAAAAGACAATCATTTGATTAAAGAGTCATTTAAATGGAATTACAACAGCGCCTATACAGTGACAGTAAGTTGGTTAGTTTCTGAAGAAGAATTAGTAGTGTAGGGAGCTAAAGAGTTGATATCACAATCGAGATTTAGACATGGATGGACCTACTCAGCCTTATAAGTATCTTCTGTAAACACTCAAAAAAAGCATTTAAGATTTTTACATATGTATTAGAATTTCTACAAGTACAACTAAGATATATTGAAAGTACAAATGTTTTTGCCTCTCTTATTTAATATAAAAAATAGTATGAAGTTGTTCCAGAGGTAGAAAACTGTGTTCGCTTTTGTTCAGCACCTTGGAAGTGAAGTCTTCGAATTATTTGATAGAGTGGTTTTGTGGAGGAAGTGGAAATCGCTTACTTTGGAAAGCTACATATATAAAGTTATGAGTTAATGTATAACAAATTATTTTTAGCATCTAAAATGAAATACCTGATCCTAAAAGTTCTTTCATTCTATACTTAGCTTTGAATTAAAAGAAACTGTCCTCAATTTAAGTTCCGTTTGTTAATTTTCTTTCCAGTGCTCAGTATATCAAGGTATTAAGAAGCTAAATCATGAGGCATATGTCAACGAGCTTGCTTTGGTACATATTATCTTCTGCCTCTTTTCCTAACATGAACTATACACGGGATTAAAATACCTAATTTGAAAATTATGCAACATAGTTGTTTGCTATCTCTCTCTGTGCAGATTCTATGATGGAAGACTCCTTAAATTTTCTAGGTTTCAACACTCTTATTATGTTCCAGGCACCAATTAATTAATTGTTTTCCCATTTTTTTTCCTTTTGTTATACTGTCCAATAATATCAGTTAACTAAAGACAAATGTTCATCTTCATTTCATTTTTGAACTATATAGTGGTTGAGAAAATGTGATTGCTTTACAGCATTGTACCAGCCTCTTGGGTGAACTTCATAGATGAAAAGAGGTAGGTGGATGTATATTTCATGATTTTATTCTTTCCTTATTTTACATGTGTTTTGGAACTGATAAAAATAAGAGCTGGTCTATTCAGAATGAACTGTAATATGATGTAGCATTTTAATATTAGTCATTATGCTTTAATATTTTTAATCAATTACATGTCCTCAATCATAGTTCTCAATATGATAAACGGATTTTTATTTTTAGCATTTTTTCAACTTGATTCAATCTTCTTCGACAATTAAATGATATGGAGGACAGAGATTTGATTTTTATCTCATTTTGTTTAAGAGCTAGGATAGCATTCAGGAGGACTTTGCATAACTGGAACCCAAATACTCATTTCCCGCAGTTGTATTTAATTATTTGAAAGTTGAACTGGAAAAATAGTGATACAGATAATTACTGCTGACACGGGGTAATGAGGCCTTGTCTGTTAAAATGATTCTTTTTTGGTAACATAATTGTCACAGACAAGTCCAAACTGTTTTGTATAGATGCTTACTATACATTTACGTCAAGATGTCAGCATATCAGTTGTAATTAGGCATGTTAATGTATTTGCAGTATTGACCCATTTTGTATGCATGTCTATCCACGTTTTTTAATAAGCTTTGTTGTTTGTGTAGGAAGCCACTTTTAAACGAGGGTAATTTGCATGTTAGGGATCAATGTGGTGCTGAATGAGCTCAAACATAGCTTCTGAGAGACTGGCTTGACAAATGCACGCATGGCCTATGTCTATGTGAGGCTTGGGTCGGACACCATGACAAATGCAGCACTGAGTCTACAATAGGAATATTAGTCAAAGGCTTAAAGGAGGGAATGTCTCTGGGGAAGCTTGAGCTGATGGTGCTGTGAATGTGTTCTGGTTGAGCTTTAGTTGGTAGTTCTCTTGGTGTGTCCTGGTTTTATGTCTACATGAGATTGATCCTGACATGGGAAGGGGAAGACATGGGTGGCGCTAATGTAGCCAGTGGCGGATCTAGCAGAAACTTTGAGCTAGGGCCAAAAATTTGAAGTTTTAGTCCCACATTGCAAAAACTAAACAAAGTTTTCTACTTATACATCAGCACATACTTTCTCTTCACAAATAAGTAGCTGGAGCATGTTGTAAGCTGAAATGTAGCCTTGTGTTGGATCAAATGGATTCAGATAGGGCATGTGCGATATTTTCAGGTATGGCGGAATCTGATTTGTGGCTAATTTTCCCAGAAAATTCTTTTTCCAGCAAGGGCATTGGCGCATTGGCCCTTACTGGCCTCACACTAGATCCGCCCCTGAATGTAGCTGGAGGTCTTGGCAACCGCAATTTTAAAAGAATAAAAAATTATTTTGTTGTATAGCTGTGTACATGTACGCATGAAAGAATACAATTATTAAATTGAAAGGCACATTTAAATATGTTTAAGGTTATATCCCTGTTAAGTTATGGCAATAACATAAGAGTTTATGGCAATGTTACATGAAAATCTATTGTGTTCATTGTTGTAGACATCTACTGCCACAGTTGACAAACAAAAGTTTATAAGAGAATTATGGAAAAAGGTACGTACTGTCATATATAATTTGTACATTTTTAAATAAGTGTTGACTCAAAACCATGTGTTCTGATTTTATACAAATTATGTTATTCAACTTTAGCAGGCAAGATATTTGTTACTGTCACAAATAATTTCCACTTTTTTCAATCATTTTTATATATACGACTATTTATTTTATTGTGACCGTGCATGGCTAGGACTACAGTATTTCACCATTGTTTTTCTCTATTTGAAACCCTTTCCTAACATAAGCAAACAATAAGCAATTAAGTATACATGACACTTACAAATATTATCCATTTCATTTAATCATAGTCCGTTGCAGGAAATAGCAACATAATGGATAGCAACGTTAAAAATAATGAATAGATGATAAATGTTAAACACAAGAAAGAGAGAATGATACACTCTTAAACATTACATCATACATGGTTGACTCACACTTTCAGCCTTTGCAAATGTCTGTGTGCGTAGCACGGGTCACTCACTAGTGTAACATATTATGGTGGATACCCAATGCCAAAGGCTTCCGTACTCAAGCGCGAAAGGACTTTCCAGACAGTCTCCCGTCCTAATACTTTTCTCACGGCTTTCCGGGCTCTGGAGGTGGTCGATTAATGCGCACAGTCTTTCCCTCACATATGTGAAGAGGTCGAGAGTCGAAGTGTAACATATTATGACAAAAGTAAAATATCATAAGATCAGGCTAGGAGCTAAGTTAATAAGTATGGTTCGGATCTAGGATTGAACTAAAACAAAATTAGGCAAATATGAATATTTACAAGTAAAATTATAACATGAGGATTATAATTAAAAAGAGAAAAAGAGAAAATAAAAGAGATTTATTATATTAAAACTTAGACCTTGGATTAAGGCAATAAGCAAATAAATAAGGCCCAAAATAGAGTGAACTGGCAGGAAATGATAATCGGTATTATAATAATAATAAAAAAAAGTAAGCTCAACGCATAATGAAAAATTAGACATTTTGTCTAATAAAATAGTGAGGTGTGTTTAGAGCAGTCTGAAGGGAGTGTAAACGAAGAACCTAATGAACGCATAATGAAAGCTTAGATATTTTGTCTAATAAAATAGTGAGGTGTGTTTAGAGCAGTCTGAAGGGAGTGTAAATGAAGAGCCTAATGAACGCATAATGAGGGATTAGACATTTTGTCTAATAAAATAGTGAGATGTATTTAGAAAGGGAGTGTAAATGAAGAGCCTAATGAAGAAGATCGTCGCAGATGCTTTAGTATAGTGGGCACACCGCCAACATGTTGTTCGGCAAGGCTAGAAGGAAGTGCGAGACTTTTAGGAGACGTGAGAATAATCTAGGATGGCCTACTGGGCTAGGTATAATGAACCTGAACCCTGAGAGGCAGGTTTATAGTAGTTTCATCAAAAGAGTATGTCTTGATTGTATTTATATTGTAAGTCTAATGAAGTTATCTTTTACTAACGATCAGAAGACTGATAGATAGAGGAGGGTATTCGTATGACACCTAGACTCATGTGCTTGCATGCAGGTTTTTGGTGAGCGAGGGTTCATAAGGATAGACACATACGAATATTATCCATCATCAGTCAGAGCGAGAACGAGAAAGACTGAAGCCAAGCAAAAGGGCTAAGTATCTTTCACCATCAAGACATTAAATGAGGGACAATGCCTATTGGATGCTTAGATTGTTTGTTATAGGCCACAATTACTTAGCTGGTCTTTAAACTAATTGGGAGGGTTGCGTGGATCCATATCCTCGCAGAAAGAGATAAATTAAATAAAGTGTCTATGTTGTAGGCCCAACTAAGCTATTCTTTATAGATATAGAAATCCATGACTGAGTTACGTAAAAAGATTGGTCTTGTTAGTAGAAGTTGGGTAGTAGAGAGTATGATTACGTGTTAATTCTCAATGTATGCACCGAGTGGTACATTGTGTATGTTCGTGCATTGGAGGATCTAATGTGGACGCAGTTTTATGCTTTTTTATTAGACCATGGAACAACTATATTGCAGGCCTCAAAAAGCTTTCCTTTATAGATATAGTTGTGGTACTCTTTCGTAGTGAGACGATGGAGTCATATCGAGGAGGATACAACAGGTATTATGGGTAGTATCTAGGACTGAGGCTATCGATAAGATTATAGCTATAAATGTATTGATTATTACGTTTGGTCTGCTTAAGCTGGGTGATATGGGTTATGCACAGAGGCGATAGAACTGTAAACCCAAATAACCTAGTATACTTAAAAATGATACAAATCGGTATATGTAATATTAAACTTAAAAGTATACAATTTGTTCATTCAATAAGACATTAGTTCTAACCCCTTCTTCATAAAAATCCATAGGTTAGATGATAGACAAAAAATATCCATCTTGTAGACTCTTACTCATAAAGTGTTAATTTTTAGCAAGTATTTACCTATTATTATATTTTAATCATTTTTTCTACGCATTCCTTATTTTTGCTATAATATATTTATCTTTCATTTTTCTAAGATAATATATATCCAACTCGAGCTTTAGTGGACTTGGATTTTAGAACTTAGCGAATTTTTTTGGCCCACTAGAGCTTTGGTTATTACATTTAGAGAAAGTCCTCAAGTTTTAAATATAAAATAATCACTGGGGTTAGATAATATAAGTGGGTAGTGAAGAAATTGTTAAATTTAAAAGGATAAGGCGCAAATTTGATATTTGGTTACCGATTTAATCAAAGCATGGAAGTTGTCAAGACTCTGCTGAGAAAACCGAGAAATTTTGAACCATTGTCGTAATAGCAACTAAACTGACTTAAAGTCGTTAGGATTAAAATAAACTGGAATTAGTTTCAAATAGAATAAATATAACTTCCTAAAGACAAAACTTACGAGGACAGTAAATAAAAGCATAATATAACCAAAAGATGCTATAAAAAAAGAGTAATAAATCAGAGAATAGATAGAATCATTACATGTAAATTATCAATTTATGCAATATGTGGTACATCGTGTGTTGGCGTGGGGAATTGGTCACTCACACACGCCAACACCCGATGGATTGATATTAAGAAAATTATCTAATCAAACCAAACAATCCAGACATAAAGTGCAGATATGTAAATAACATCAAGTTTAAAGAGGTTCGACATTAATGCTTATGTCCACTGTTGAAATCAAAAAATGATCACAACACCAAAGGTCCTTTTGGAGAATGTCACCTAATGGTAGAATTAGAAGTGTAGGGCCACAAACACAAAATAAAGAGCAAAAAGAAAAGAACAAGGAATTTCTAGAGTGGTTCGGTCAATTTAGACGTACGTCCACTATGGTAGCACTTTTCATCATCTTCTTTTGACTTACAAAGTACATTATATCACTCATATCACTCATATCTCTCTTTAATAATGATCCTCTCTTTTTACTTTTGATTTCACTTGAATTCACAGAGAAAACGGTGAGATCTCTAGAATTTGTGGCGATAGTAGTGTAGATCTTCAATCACTTGATCAATTAGGTGATCTTCATAAGTTCCGTGGTGAATTTGTATCGGATCTAAGCTTTAGAGAAAATTAATGAAGATTCGGGATCACTTGAGTTGAGTTTAAGAGATTTTTAATGGAGTTTGGAGAAGATTTGGTCCATTTGATGTTGGAGGAAGATAGATTGAGTTGGAAAAGCCATTAATCAAGCTTGTAGTGTTTGAAAGTGGTGGAGAAATGATTTCACCAGCTCTTTAAGGTAGAAAAATTGGTCCCTTGAATGGTGGAGAAGAGGGGTATTTATAGTAGTGTTTTAGAGGCAGTGGTAGGGTCGTAAATATGGGGTGTAGTTCTTAAGTCGTGTGAGTACAGCTGGCCACGTACACTTTACTGCTGTACACGGCTATCACGTTTCACGACCTGACTACTTCTTTTTTTTTCAACCTAAGCGAACTAAACAACATGCGACCTACTTTTTGCTTCATTTGTACCAACGACTTAATAATGCAAGGAGTCCTCATGAGATCTTTTTTAATGTGTGCCAATTGTCAGCTATACATACTTGTTCTATGCCCTGCGTCAGTTCAATTGGAATGGTCCACTTCTTATCCAAAGCCTTTACGTATGAATGCTTCATATATATGGTTCACGGTCTGAAGGAGTTCATGACTTCACCGTTGGCTCCAACTGATAATAACGACCTGAATTATGTCTTCATACTCAAGTTGCGACCTTCTTTTGCATGCGACGGTCTAAGACACTGCTAACGACCCAAGTTGCTTACGTTCTCCCCACGTATAACAACCTGATATGCATATGGTTTTAACAACCTGATTGCCTCTCCATCGTTTCACGACATTGCAGCTACCTCTCGTGATGACCTGGATGCCCGGAGACGGCCCGAATGCACTTACAATACAACCAAGGTCGTGTTGATGACCTTAATATGCTCTCATGACCTGAATATGTGCATGGCCAATATGCTTGTAGGATTCAGGCTAAATGTGCAGGACCACGTGGCCTTGAGCTATCCATCAGTTATTTATCAGGTTAGAATACATTTTCTTCATGTTATTATGCATGTCTTGTCATTTACGAACACATATAATCCAAGTGTCTATATACGTTGGTCTGTGCGTCATTACCTAACGTATTTTCATGGTTCTAGATCCAGAATGTACACTGTCTCATGAATGACCTACGGGTTAAAAACATGGCTGACGTTCTAATGAGTTGCAAGAACAACACAAACGATCTTGATGACCTAAGCTTGAATCATGTAACGATGACCTAAATGGTATATAACTACCATGTGATTTGTCTTTTCTAGAAGGATATAGATGTGCATTATTTGCTTTACACTTTACAGCTGGAAACAACTAATATCATTCCATCCTCTTGTTGACCATATAAAGTAACCAACCCATCGTTCTGCTATAAGAAGCACTACCTTTATACTGTAATTTGTGGGCTTAACATTACACAAGCTGTGTTTTCATGTTATTCTTCACCTAAGCGCAAATATATGATGTCTTGTTATTCGAGTGGCCACATCATCACATTTTAGACCGTAGATCGTACACCATCATTATGTACAACGTGCGCGACCTGTTATATATTAATGATCCGATAAAATGAATGGTTTACCGCTAAGATCATGGCTAATCCAGAGTCCCTTGACGTCAACTCTTTGAACCGCGTTATAATAACAGGGTTAACATTTGCCCCTTGGAGCTTGTATTTTTTGTTTAAAATATAAGCTCTGACACTTATCGGTTTTGATGTTATTTGTCTTCAATCAATAACACTTGAGTTTTAAGGCTCCGAGTTTGGATTAATCTTGAGATTATAAGCTTATGTCGATCCAAGGAGCGTATCTGAATTTGATCTTTGGTTCCACTGGAATTCGGCAACTTGGCCTTTGTGTCGACTTATGTTCTTGGATTGGAGTTGGCAATTCTGTGAAACACCCTAAGTCTGGATTGTTCATATCTTTGTGTAGTTAAGCACTTGCAATTCATATCTCAGACTTGAGTGCTTCGAATTTAAATTGGTTGCACGTTGAGATTCAATCGTAGCATTTTTGTTCGCTATGGCGAATCATGTTTTGATTCTTTGGCTCGTTGATTCCAAATGATCCAAGCACAAAATTTGTTAACTGAATTTATATGCTTCATGCCACCTATTCCGTAATCAAAACAAGCACTTGCATGATTCTGGACTTATACTTTATTATTGATCATCCACATCAGTAACATATCAGTTATTCATTTAAGAACGAACTATAGTGAGATTTGTGACTGGAATTAAATAACGTGCCTATATAGAACTATTTTGTTTAACTATTTATAATTCTTCAAACATTTTCTGCATAAATACGATACTCTAATCTGAATTCACAATGACACTTGAGTTATGCTAATCGATATGTATACAGATTCCAAGCCTTATTCTTTTAATGACTTGTGTAATGTTATACGATGGTTTACGTTTTATGAAACGTGTACCTGTTCAAATTGGAACTTCGATTTTAGTTTTCGTGGCTAGAGTGACTGCAGCTTTCGAACTGTAAACGAATTAATATTTGGTTATTCCTCGTTCTCTTGACAATTTTCCGAAAAGACGTCACTCTGTGTTAACTCAATATGTTTTTAATCAAGCGTGCAAATATTTTGGCCTTCCCGAATTGGATGCAGAATTGCCTTGGGAAGAGGAATTTGCTGCCTATTCATCTTTAGGCCTGCTGCAGAATCTTAGTCGAATTCAGAAATTCAAATTCAAATTTGAATTTGTTTTAACCCCATGGATCATCCTGGGGTACATATAACTTTGAATCTCCATTTCATGATGGCTTGCCCCAGTGCTTAATTATTGCTTAATCTCCTTTTTATATCTCATATTGAAACTGTTGATGGATATTTGCTTCAATTCCTTGAGAAGCGTTACTGCTCTATTAGATTCGAACTATGTCGTATTCGCACAGTCGTCTTTTAAGCATCACTTATCTTTAGATTTGAAGCAAAATATCATCGAGCTTTTGTGAGATATTCATGGTTGTAGTTTTGCAGATGAGGAATCCTTTGCATTAAAAGATTCTAATTGGGTTTCTCAGATTGATCTTTATCAGTATAGTGAGTTTTATCAACATATCGAGCATATCGATTTTTCCTAATTTTTCAAATGCCCCATTTTTGAATCTAAGTTCAAGCCAAGTGTATTGGCTTCTTTGATGAGATTAAATTGGTTTTTGGCTTGTTGCAATGTTGTGATAGACAAATGGTATTCTTCTCGGGCATTATTCAACTCTTATGTGGTTGTGTTGCTTCAATACCATGGGTCATCATGAGTCTCAAAAGCTCGATGTGATCACTTTGTCAGGTTTCCTTAATTGTAGTTGACGTGCTAGGAGCTTCAACTGTGTCAGTAAAAGCTATTTGAGCTTGGTTTGTACAATAGGAATTCTGACTTTTTTAGCTGGTTTTTTACTTATACGTGGAGAATTTTTTAGGTCTTTGTGCCCCCGCTCGCGAATGGATTTGAATTTAGTGCCCCTGCTTGGGGAGGTCTCATATTCTGTGCCCCCACTTGGGGAGGTCTTATATTATGTTCCCTCGCTCAGGAAGGGCTTCGAATTTAGTGCCCCTGCTTGGAGAGGTCTTATATTTCGTGCCCCCGTTGGGAAGGTCTTATATTTCATGCCCCCGCTTGGGGAGGACTTATATTTCGTGCCCCCTTCTGGGGAGGTCTTATATTTTGTGCCCTCGCATGGGGAAGACTTATATTTCGTGCCCACCATTAGGGAGATCTTATATTTTGTTCCCCCGCTTGGGGAGGACTTATATTTTCTGCCCCTGCTTAGGGAGGACTTATATTTTGTGCCCCTACTTGGGGTGGTCTTATATTTTGTTCCGCCGCTTGGGGATGACTTATATTCTGTGCCCCTGCTTGGGGAGGACTTATATTTCATGCCCCCACTTGGTGAGGTCTTTGCGCTTCACTTGAGAAGTGTTTGCTCTATTGTTTTATGGGTCTGGTGCCAGTTCCTTTGTTGGACGCTTGACTTGGGAGGCTATCTCAATTTAGGAACTAGGGCCTTGGACCTCTAATTTGAGAGAATGCCCTTTCGACAAAAGTTACAACCCTCTCATTTGTTCTCCGTGGCACTTGCTCGCTATTTTAATCTTTGTAACTCTTCCCATTAACTTTTTAAGGCGGTGCTTTTCTATTTTTGCAATTGGCACTTGAACTAGCGTTATTGGGGTCACTATGTTTCGTCAGATTTTACATGAACAAGCAATCGGCATATGGCCTACAATATGGAATCATCTTTTAAGCAAGTTTTGATTTGACATAAAATTTTGCAAGCAAGAAATTTATTCAGGTAGATATGCTCTTAGTTATAGAGCTAATGTTCGGTAAAATGTTTATAAAATATTATAGACTTTTGTACATGAAGTTATGAATATAGCAGAAAGTCAAACATGAAGTAAAGCATGCAAATAAAGTTGTGGCAATGATGATCGCTTATTCAGAGCCATTGAAATTGGAGTACCAATCAACGGTAGTCAGTTAATGATCGGCCTTGTATTAACTCGTACTGGAGTTTCATTATTGGACCGGTTTGATTTATGGGTGCACTTTGCCCTTGAAGCACTGGCGCAGAATTTGAGGCTTGTGGATCCTTTACATACTGCTGTAGCCTGTTTTTCCTGATCAGCTCCTCGATAAGGTTCTTCAAGTGTCGGAATTCATTAGTGTCATGCCCAGGTTGATAATGAAAATGACAAAATTTTCCAGAATTCGCAGCTTTCTTAAAAATATTCATCGATGGAGCGAGGTAGATGTTATCTAGAGTATTATTCAGAGGGGTAAACTCAGTGGGTGTAAAGAAGCGAGTTTTCATGCCATCTCGATTATCTTTCCCGCCGTTTCCTCTTTTTTGACTTAAGGGATTCTTCTAATTGCATTGAGTAGTAGCGTTTTTGGGAGCTTCAAGAAGTTGGTTAGCATCAATAATCTGAAGAGGCACAGGATTATCGTCCACTCTCATATACTCCTTTGCTTTTTTATAGAATATTTCAAGCGTGTTTGATTCTTTCATTTTAACCCATCTACCAAATTCGCTCTTCTCATCTATGGCGCCGATTAGAGATAGATGAGGGGTTCAGGATTCCCCACTTCAGAAAAAGCAATGTTGAACCTCTTTAGGAAAGCTTTAACAGACTTTCTTGGATTCTGCTTCATTAATGTCAAAGAGATAACATCCTTAGCCTTTGTAGCTTGCAACCTAAACTGTTCTTTGAATTTGAGAGTCAAATCGTCAAATAGATCAATAGATTTGGGCGGCAGTCTTGTGAGCCATAATCATGCCACGCCTTCTAGATAGATAGGGAAGCACAGGCACTTGATCTCATCTATTTCTTTGGCTGCATTCATGTGCCATTCGTATTTGTACAGGAAGTGATTCAGATCAAAAGTCCCGTTATATGGAGGCAGAGTGGGATAATTTAACTTTTTAGGGAACTCGGCTTTGCGGATCCTCTTCGTGAATGGATTTTTTCTAGGAGAGAAATCTCATTCTCTTTCATTGTCATTGGGAGCCATTCTATCTTTCATGATTTGCTTTAACATATCCACGATATATTCCTTTGAGTTGTGACATTCTGCATGGCGGACTTCGATCTCTTTGCCGGATGCCCATCTTGGTGAGCGATCGCGATTAGAGGATCTAGGTCTTTTACTTCCACAGTGGGGAGGTGCCCCCTTGGCGGGACTTGCAACTCCTCGGGTATTTCGGTCGAAATGGCTTTTAACTTTCGGCTTTAAATACTGAACTTCAGCTTTGTTCTTATCGCTTTCCCATCCATCGAGGCCTTCCATATTATTGTTATGATTATGATCAGATGCTGCCGAATTCGAGTTCTCTTCAAGATTGACATGAACCTTTTGAGGAGGAGTGGGATTTACTTAAGCATTTAGAAGAGCGTTCATTTTCTCCATTAAAGCATCATTAGCATCCATCAAAGTTTTATTTGAAGTCTCCATTCATTGGTTTAGATTGGCGACAACAACATCTAGTTCAACTCTAATTACTCCGGCTCCACCAACTGAGCTTTCGCCAACTTCGAAACGATTAGTTAGTGTCGTAGCTTCATTAGCAACATCATTGGGTGCTCCAGCGGTTTTACTTGCAGCCTCTTTGACTTAGCCATTATCTCGGACAAGGATTTGAACTTGGAAGAGAATTTGTCAATTGACCTAGATCTAAGATTTAGAGAATCTATTGTAGAAGCAGGTCTGGAACTTCAATGCAAAGCTTTGAAATTTGAAAGAAGTGCTAACATGGCCCCACGGTGGGCGCCAAATTTTGAAATCAAAAAATGATCACAACACCAAAAGTGCACTTGGAGCACTTCACCAAATGGTAGAATTAGAAGTATAGGGACACAAACACAAAATAAAGAGCAAAAAGTAAAGAACAAGGAATTTTTAGAGTGGTTCGATCAATTTAAACCTACGTCCACTACAGTAGCACTTTTCATTACCTCCTTTTGATTTACAAAGTACATGATATCGCTCATATCACTCATATCTCTATTTAATAATGATCCTCTCTTTTTTACTTTTGATTTCACTTGAATTCACGGAGAAAACAGCGAGATCTCTTGATTTGTGGCGATAGTAGTGTAGATCTTCAATCACTTGATCAATTAGGCGATCTTCATAAGTCCCATGGTGAGTTTGTGTTGGATTAAGCTTTAGAGAAAATTAATGGAGATTCGGGATCACTTGACTTGAGTTTGAGAGATTTTTAATGTAGTTTGGAGAACATTTGGTCCATTTGATGTTGGAGGAAGATAAATTGAGTTGGAGAAGCCATTAATCAAGCTTAGAGTGTTTGAAAGTGGTGGAGAAATGGTTTGGACAACCCTTCGGGGTAGAAAAATTGGTCCCTTGAATGGTGGAGAAGCAGGGTATTTATAGGAGTGTTTTAGAGGCAGTGGTAGAGTTGTAAATATGGGTTGTAGTTCTTAGGTCATAGGTCGTGTGAGTACAACTGGGCACATACACTTTACAGCTGTACACAACTGTCATGTTTCATGGCCTGAGTACTCCCTTTATGACCTGACTAATTCTCTTTTTCAACCTGAGCGAATTAAACAACCTGCGGCCTGCTTTTGCCTTCATATGTACCAGCGGCTTAATAATTCAAGGAGTCCACATGAGATCTTTTTTAATGCGTGCCTTTGTCAGCTATACAAACTTGCTCTATGCCATGCGTCAGTTCAATTGGAATGGTCCACTTCTTCTCTAGAGCCTTTCTGCATGAATGCTTCATATATATGGTTCATGGTCTGAAGGAGTTCATGAACTTACAGCTGACTCCAACTGATAATAATGACTTGAATTATGTCTTCATGCTCAAGTATGACCTGCTTTTGCATGCGGCGGTCTAAGACACTGCAAACGACCCGAGTTGCTTACGTTCTCCCTATGTATAACGACCTGATATGCATATGGTCTTAACGACCTGATGACTGCTCCATCATTTCATGACATTGCACCTACCTCTCGTGACGACCTAGATGCATGAAGAAGGCCCGAATGCACTGATGATCCAACCTAGGTCATGTTGACGACCTTAATATGCTCCGACGACCTGAATGTGTGCAAGGCAAGTAAGCCTACATGATTCATGCTAAATGTGCAGGAGTACGTGGCCTTGAGCTATCCGTTAGTTATTTATCAAATTGGAATACATGTTCTTCATGTTATTATGCTTGTCTTGTCATTTACGAACACATATAATCCAAATCTCTATATACGTTGGTCTGTTCGTCATTTCCTAATGTATTTGCATGGTTCCAGATCCATAATATGTACAATAGTGGCTCATGAACGACCTATGGGTTAACATCATTGCTGATGACCTAATTAGTTACCCAAACGGTCTTGATGACCTAAGATTAAATCATGTAAATGATGACCTGAATGGTATATAACTACCACGTGCTTTGTATTTTCTAGAAGGATGTAGATATGCATTATTTGCTTTACACTTTACAGCTGGAAACAACTTATGTCATTCCATCCTCTTGTTGACCATATAAAGTAACCAACTCATCATTCTACTATACGATGCACTACCTTTGTACCATAATTTATGGGCTTAACATTACACAAACCGTGTTTTCATGTTACTCTTCACCCAAGCACAAATATACAACGTCCTATTATTCGAGTGGCCACGTCATTACATTTTAGACCATAGATCGTAAACGATCGTTACGTAAAATGTGCATAACTTGTTATATATATATATATAAACGATCCGATAACATGAATGGTTTACCTCTTAGATCGTGGCCAATCCAGAGTCCCTTGATGTCAACTCTTTGAACTGCGTTATAATAACGGGGTTAACATCCACTTCTTTGTAACTATTCATCATCATTGTTATAATTACAAGAGTCATCTAAGTTTCAACACTTTGAATTTACAAAGTTGTAAGTGAAAGTAACAATTTCCTTGCTAACTTCTTAATATGCCAAAATGTTCTATAGGTGCTCCAATGTCCAAGTAGCAAGTCAAAAGTAAATACAAATGCGAAAATGTAGTATGTAAATTTCTGTGTTAAGTTTATAAGTCCAACAACCCTCCCAAAGCCATATAAATCAAGTAGGAAGCCATTAAAATGCTCCGAGATAAAGCTTTCAATGTGTTGGAAATGAACAGCCAAAAGGTTCCCTCAAATGTCACATCAGTGGGTATTTATAGGTCGAGTTTGTGGGCCAAATCCAAATATTTCATATTCTGAATGTCGTACCGATCTCAAGATCGATACATATCTCTGGGTTAGCCAAAATTCAAGTGGTTGTCAATAATTTGTGTCCCGGCTAGAGTGCTAAAAAATAGGTGATCCACATAGAGCCGCATCCATAATTTTCAATTATCAGCCCGAAGCGATCAGGCTTTGCTGGGATTTCCGGGTTCAAACATAATTTTGTATCCCCAATAAGGATTTGGGGATTGGTGCCCCTTATGCCATGATCTATCGATGCATGCGTACCTTTTTCGATGATCGATACGATGCGTTTAAGTATTTTACGAAGGTAGGACTTCGTATCCAGGGGGTATGAAGGAATTACCGATCCTGGGACCGGGTTTCTTGGTTTTTGCGCAAACCATAGACGCGGTCCCATGTTTTTTGGTGATCTAGTACCGATCCTGGGACCGAGTTTTTTTCCATGCTAAAGCCTATGTTTTTGAAGTGATCTGATCCCAACTGATTGGATACGAAATGTGCCTTATGCCATCCATAAAATCATATCCGATCCGGGCCATCTCATATTCGATGTCTATGCAATTTGAATGCGAAACTTCCACTTAGCCAACCGACCCTGGTTCGAACCCAAACTTCACCAATCCGAAGTGCATTAATCGAGAGTGTCGACCCAGGAGTCAACCATATTTTAAAGCCGTTTACGAGTACCTCGCAACTTCTACCAAATCGATTCATACTTATCTGAGTCTATACTAGATCCTGAGCACTCTGATGAGTATAAAATCATTGAGTGACTTCTTTGCTAAAAAGAAGATCAACACTTTGTCCTCCAAAACATGTCTTTTTGAGAAGCAAGATGTGTTTTGTGATAATACAAAAATACAAGAATCTAGAAGTCATGAACTAAAGAAATCCGCATTTAAATCCAATAGCCGAGAACCAAAAAACCTAAAGCCACGGTCTCGTCGGATCGTATTAATGAGAAACAGAAAATCCAAAAGACCAAAGAAAACTGAAGATCACTCCAGATCTACTAACCAGAAGACCAAAACCAAGGTGACTCAATGATAGCTCCAGATTATATTGCGAGGGATAACCAAAATAGCCACAATAATCAAGAATTAGGAAACCGAAGTGACCCGTGGTCCAGAAAACTAGAATAGCCAACAACTAGAAAACTATATGATTAGATGAATCCGAAACCCAGAACATCCAATAGCCAAATAACCAGATAAGTCCAAGGTAGCCTTGCCATAACCTAACAAGAAGACCAAGGAAAGCCATAAAGGTTCAAAATGCCCTTGCCAAATTTTGACAAGAGGACCATGGAAAGTTAGAAAAGTCCAAGATACCCTTGTAGAGTGTGACATGAGGACCATTGGAAAGCCAGAAGAGTCCAGGACACCCTTGCCATATCGTGACAAGATGAAAGCCAAAGGGATAGGGACCTACCCGCCACTAGACAAGACGGTTTTGCCAGGACCTGACAAGACGACCCGATGCTTCCTAAGCGAATTCCTTACATATGGACAAGGATTTTTATACTTAGCGAGCAAAGTCCTTACTACATCAAGTCCTTAATGTTTTAAATTCCAATTAAAATTTCCTTACTTCGCAAGCTCTGAAAAGAGAAGTAATTTTTATTAAAATTTTCAAGGGTTGGAGTTTTTAGTAAATCCGAAGGAAAACCTAGAGGTTTATTGCTGACTAGAGAGTGCGTCTAGGGGTTTAGGCCTAATCCCATATGTAGGTGAGTCGACTTAGCAGTTTTATATTTTACGTTCATTGAGTTTCGTTAATTTTAAGGGGGGATGGACTATCATTGGGTACAGAACATAACTAGGGATCACACTGATCCCTGTACATAAGTAGGTTGACGTAGCCATATTTAAGCCAAACAAAGGAGATTGGACGGTTACTAGCTCGTAAAGAGCATGCCTAGGGATTAAAGCCTAATCTAGTACATGGGTAGGCAGGTTTCGCCCTCCAAACTCTTGAGCCAGGTAACTAGAAATGAGTGAAGGATGTCCTATGGTTTATCGTCCATAAAGAGCATGCCTAAGTATTAAGACCTAATACCATACATGGGTAGGCAGACTTAGCCATCCGAAACCCAAGCCAGAGAACCAAGATAAAAATTTGGAGATCAAATGGTTTCTCATCTATAAAGAGCATGCCTAGGGATTAAGAACTAATCCGTACATAGGCAGGCGGACTCAAGCCCTCCGAACTCCCTAACCAGACAACCAAAGGTAAGTGTAGGAGAGGGATGCTTTCTTGTCCACAAAGAGTATTCCTAAGGATTAAGTCCTAATCACGTACATGGGTAGGCGGACTTAAGCCCTCTGCGCTCCTACTATAATTTAAACTCAAGTGATTAGTTAATTATGATGCGGACAGTTCATACTTGGGTACAGACCACACCTAGAGAACAGGACCTAATCTCATATAGGTGTGATCTGACTTAAAGCCATATTAGCTGATAAACCAGGAGTATAATATCCAGAAGCATGATATCCAAAAGTTTGGAGCTGATATAACCAATGTCCAGAGATGATAAGCCAAAGTTTAAATCACCAAAGAGCCAAGATGCATGAGCTAGAGACTCAGATAAGTATAGGGCTACATCCGCAAGCCAGAAGACCAAATAACCACATCCACAATCCATAAGACCAAAATTCCAGAAAACCAAAAACATAAATGCCATAATTCCAAAAGATAGAATGCCAAAATGCTAGAATCCACGAAAGCCAAAAGCCAAAGTGTGGAAAGATGAAAATTCGATAAACCAAGAAGCCAAGAAAACCAAAAACCAAGAGAACCAAAGTCCAAGATCTGTAAAACAAGAAAAATCCAGAAAGCTACATTAATTAATGAACAAGCCCCCGAGAACAGCCCCGATCCATTCCTATCTGGAGCCAGAGCACGTAGTTGTGCATGTCCCGGTCCTATAGCTCGATTCGAACGTTTTCCTCCGGCTTGCCATATGTGATGCGTTCTTCAATCATATCCCAAGATGCTTGCAATTATTCGTGTCATGATCATCTAGGTCACGAAACAAGCAGTTTGTAATAACCCAGATTTTTCGGTCATTTAAATTTGAATATTTAAATCTATTTTAAATATTATATTTGAAATATTATTAGTTTTTAATATTAACTTCGTTTATTAAAAACAAAGTTTGAATATTATAATTTATATTTAATTTAAAACGAACTCGAAACGTAGCAGTAATTCGTAATATTGAGTTTTCAACTTCAATTAAATATTCAGGATCAGATACAAGTCGGAATTCTATGAAACAAGAAATGTTTGAATCTAGTTGATTATAATTTTCTAATGGAAGAGAAAAATCTCGTGTTATTGATTGTTCGTTATGTACAATTCAAATTTTAAAATAGTCACTATAGAGATCGTTATTATAATATAACATTTATTAATTAATATAATAGAGTTTTAATATATATTTGGATATCATTTAACTCGAGATGTTGATATCAAGTTGTATAATCCATATTGGTTTATATGGAGATATATAATATTTTTATTTGGATATTAATAATAATAATAATAATTTTTATCATTTAACTGAATTATTTTCGAATTTAATTAATATTTATTTGTTATTTTTATAAGCCTTAAGAAGGGCCATTTTGCAAACAGTCGTGGTTTTTGATGAAATTAGTTTCATTGGAACTGAAATGTTAAATTATTATATGATATTAAATTTCTGGCAAACCAGTGTCGTATGTGACTTCAATAGCCAAAAATGTCTCTATTTTTATTTAATCGTTTTGTTGTTTTAATTTGGAAATTAAGGATAACAAATTATCTAACGAACTCCATTTTCAGTGAAATTAATTTTATGAAATCCGTAATGATTTATAATTGTAGTATTTTAATTTTCAAGTTATCTGGATTTATTTTGTGATCATACGCAATTTAATTGCATGTCGATTCACATATATCAATTATGAAGGAATCTTCAAAAACGATCTCGAAATTCGACGAAACCTATCCCATCATGTCCGGAATGTCGTTTTATGTTAGGGTGAAAATTTTAATCGCAAACGAAAATCGTGTGTGGTAGTTTTTACAAGTTACTTCGTGTTGAAGTTTCATTATCAATATTATATTATACCCCTAGCCTATATATGCACTTAACCCTAAAATTATGTGGTCAAAATGTATCCCGTGGTCAATATAGAATCAGCCTCCACCAAAAATTCGGATGGCCAAAAATAATCTGATCGATCCACACATTGTTTCTCAAACCTTTCAACATGAAATACGTGCGCGTGGGCCGGGGAAGTTGATCAATGGGCTCAACTTAGTGATCGAGGACATGAATCTTCACGAGATGGGTTCAAGCTATGCTGTTTTCAGTGGAGATTTTTGAGCTAGGTTTTATCGAGGAGGCTGCTTCTAGTGCAGCGAAGGGCGTTGGGGTGGGGCGAGTGCCTGGACGGTCTCTGACCAACCTCTAGATGGACGGAGATGGGTGCAGTGGGAGGTGAATTGGTGATCGTGGGTGCAAGTCAAAGGTTGAGGAACCGGGAACGATGAGTAACAAAAAGGAAGTAGACACAAGAATTGGACCCGTATATCCTTAAACCAGTGAAATTAGTTAAAATAAAACTATTATTAAGAAATAATAAATCATATTATATGTTATTAAATGATTATATTTAGACAGGGCTTAAGCAAATTTGGGCTAAGGTTCTGGAATTTGTATTCAAGGTGTTTTAAACGAGCAGTGAAGACAGGAATCAAATTGTATAATTAAAAAGTAATTAGTTTAAAATAGTAATTTAGGAAATTAATTAATAATTAAATTATTGTTAACTTTAAATATTTATATCTTGCTCACATATGATAAGAATTAGACGATTAAAGAGGCATTGGACTCATCTCAACAAGCACTTAATTACGGTATGGAATTAGATGGGACTAGAATCAACTGTAATTTTCAGTTAAATTAAATACTTGTTTAATTTAACTGAAATAAGTCATTAAAAACACGAATCAAATCAAAGGTGAGTTAAACTCACTTATATCTTCCCACTTATATTTTATATAAGTCGGGTTTTTATTTTTTATGTTATGGTTATTAGTGGTTGACTGTTCGTTAAATATATATGCGTATATTGATTGAATCCACGGAATTAAATGTTTGATTTCATTAAAAACCCAAATCGTTACACTGATGATTGGATTTAATGGAGGTAACTTACCTTGTTGGTTACGTTCATAAAATAAATGTGTTTAATTATTTGTATTATTTTGTTAATTGGTTTATGTTAAATAATCGTTATTTACTAGTATAGGAAGTATCACTATAATTGAATTTAATGATTTTATTTGAAATAACCTATTTGGATGTAGGGAAGAACAGGTTTGAGGGATCCAACTAGATTCCTCAAATATATTAAATGTTATTTATTTTTATATTATCATTATATGAACTGTTATGATTGGATGATTGATTTGCTTGTTAATTGTTCATATGAAATTCAACATTTGTTTTGTTTAAACCAACGGGCAGAATTGGTTGAGTAATAGGCAATATATGGCTTATAAATCAATCGTTTTCTAAATATTGATTTACACTTAGGTGAATCGATAGGAATAAAGTGATAAAATTTATTTTATAACTGAAGATCAATTTTTGAATCTATTATTTTGAATGGAAGTCTAATAGAAGGAACTAAATATTTATTATTTATTATTTTATTTATAAGTCATTATTAAAGGATTTTATAAAAAAAATTCTGATGTTAATAAGATTTATAAGCGGATGAGCAAAATTTGACCTAACGGTTAAGATTTGGATAATTATTTTTAAGAAAACAATTAAGTGGAATTATTTAAGTTAATTATATTAATGATTAATTTAAAAGAAGGACCAATTGAATTTGGTTAATGAGATGACTATGTTTTAAGTTGACTAAGTAAACTGTTTTGAACCAAATTAGTTATTTGATTAAATTACTTTTTGTTAATCTAATGAAATAGTTTAACAAATATTTGTTTAATTTTAATAATATTTTAAAAAGAAATTCACTGATTGTTTTAGTTAATAAAAAAAGATAACTGCTTCTATGGTAGTTAATGATAAAGAAAATTATTATTAAAAATAATTTAAGAGGTTGCTATATAAATGAAATTCTTTTATGAAAGTAATCGAAGTTGAAATGAAATCTATTTGAATTGTGAAAGAAGTTTATGAACGGGTTTTATATTAAAAACCGATTTTTTATAATGAGTTTATAAAAGGAACTTTAAGCGAATACGATAGCCTAAATTAAATGTTTGCTTCATAGTTGAAGTTAGATAAAGTAAACTAAGATGAAAAGGGTTATGTTAAACCTCAGTTCTATAAACAAGATTTATAAAGGAGACGAGGTGTCAAAACATTGATTTTAAATTAGAATCACTTAATAATGAAATTAAGTGAAATAAATGGTATTGAAACGAGATTTTCAAAAAGGAAATGGATTGGGAAAAAGGATTTTTGAAATGGTATGGGTTAAAAGATTTAAGAATAGGATCTAGTGATAAAAATCCACGTTATAAAATAAAATTATTGTAAGGAATTTAAAGTAAAAAGGGATGTTTAATAAGCATTTACTTAATCAACGAATTAAGTAATAGTAACTGTATTTGAAAAGGAGAATTTCAAGAATAAGAAATGGATTATAAGATCATGGTTTAAGTAAAATGGTTAAATGGAATTTGTTTTTGATATTAGAATAAATATTGATTTTTAAATTACAACTCATAATCTTAAGATCAGAACGTTGTTGATCAAGGTTTGAGAGGTAAATAAATACCCCAACTTGAATGACTTCAGGATTATCTGAGGATGACACTAGTTTGTAATGGAAAAGGGGTTAAGAATAATTTATTACTTCTATATGAGAAATATACAACGCGACAATAATTGCGATATTTGATAATTTATAATGAGATTTCCAAATAACAGAAATGGGAAGATTTGAGAATATATATAATAAATTTCCTGAAGCAAAGGAAATAAAAGATATTGCTTGAAAATAAACGATATTTTCGAAGTAAAAGGAAATGAAAAGTGGAGTTTTGAAATGGATTTATTCTAAAAGAATAAGAGTTGGTTATTATTTTCAAATAATGAAACAAAAGAGATTTCAAGTAGTGTCCCGAAATTCCGGTACAATTTGAGCTGACCAAATAACACAAGTCCAACCCAAATTACACTGGAAACCAGAAAACTAATAGAAAGAATTTAGAGGGTGAGAATAGATAAGATAGAAACTTAGAATAGAAGAAGAATAAGAACATCACAACATCAGAGTAAACACAAATCTCACAACAGAACGAATAGATATATTTCATTACATAACTTTGAAATAAACAATATTTGTATACAATATCATTATTAGAGTATAACACTTACAACACAGCGGAAATAACAATAGCTATGTAATCCTGAAGCCTCCTGCTCCAACTCTTCAAGTATATGTAAATCCCGACTACTTTACTGCTCGTACAATAGCAATATAATCCTGAAGCCTCCTTCTCCAGTTCTTCAAGTATCTGTAAATCCCGACTACATGACTGCTCGTACAAAATTGGGCACCCAAGAGTTTTGGGAAAACAAAACAAAATAAACTCAGTGTCAGTCATGTGACTGGTGTGAGTAAACTCAAATCATTTGTTTAACTATAAAGATCCTTTCAAAGAAAGAATAATCGTAAGACCGATCCACACATAAACACAAATGGTTTTTACCTTACGATAACCCAAATCATTTGTAAAAAATATTATTCTGATATTATAATAATGTCTAACACAAGTAATATTAAT
The DNA here is from genome assembly GCA_030737875.1 of Allium sativum. Lineage (NCBI taxonomy): Eukaryota > Viridiplantae > Streptophyta > Magnoliopsida > Asparagales > Amaryllidaceae > Allium > Allium sativum. Next base: position 955,544,947 of record CM060924.1, on the reverse strand, counting down.
CTAGTAGAACGCTTGCATCTGACGTTCTACATATATAATATACAATCAAAACCGCGGGCTCTTATTTGGGTAATGGATTTCCAACTATGACAAGGTATGGACCCACCTTTCGATCAGTGTAGTCCAGAAGCGATACACTGGAGTTCAACAAGAGCATCTTGCAACTCAGCCACACATGACCGACCACTCATTTCGCTTGAGTGTATCGAATATATTATCACCTTACAGTTGGTAAACCAACATAACCATTCTCGGGAGATACAGAATTGAAAGAATTAAAAAAATATGAATATTCTCTAGATGGTGACAATATACCCTACTTGGGTGCGGCCCACTTAGCCATGTTGTCTGCCCGATTTCTGTCATTTCCTAGTTGATGAGGCTGGAGGTCACAACGTAACTTTCAACAGATTACTCATTCATTCACTTTGAATGCCACATCGTCATACCCGTCAAATCACAAATTGATTTCCCTAAAAATACCACGGGTATAAGCTAAGAGAAACAAATTCCTCCGCCACCAACGTAAATACATTTGAAACGATCAACTCACGTGATCCACCAGATATACTCTGTCAAACATTCATCCATTCAAGTTGTCCTGGGACTGGACAAACCGAAGGCACTATTCTGTAAACAGGATAGCCCTTGCATAACTCCATCTTTAATTTGTCTTCGATCTATTTGATTCGAAATGCTAATGCCCATACAGAGTGGTTCTCGGATAATAACCCAACTGGTCTCTTCATATTGACGATGGAAAAATGGTCAAAACTTTGATAGTCTGTGATTTAACTATCAAAAGAAAACTCGTGTGCAAACAACGATATTATTTCCAATGTAAATTTTATCGATCAATCAATATTCAACATTCATCCCTTAAATTAATTTATGATTAATTTATTCATTTCCTTATTTCCCGTTTTCATATATTCGTAAACCTTTATTTTCTAAACTTAGAAAATTTACGTTATTAGTCACTGGAAAACGTTTCCATATTTATACCCATTTCTTATTTTCTATTATCAGAAAACATTTCTGATTCTTATTTGGAAAACATTTCCAAAACTCCTTTAATTGATTTAAACTGATGTTTAAATAAACATCGCCATGCCAACACAAACCATTTCACTCATTAAATAAATTCACTTAACCATCCTTTACTATCAACCCTTAGCCATCCGTTAGTTAAGAAGGAAGTCAATAAAGTTGGAGTATAATTACCTCTCAGACCTTAGCTGAACAACGTTTTAACTTCGGAATAGACAAAGTTTATCTTTTAAATCTTTAACAAACTTCCTTAATTTACTTTCTTTCAAATAAATCTCTATTCGATAACTCTAACTGATTTACTCTATCGATTAACCCCTTTTGATCTAACTCCTTTTTGAATAAGTAATATTCGATTAACTCCTTTCTTCGAATAACTAAAATTCGATAACTCCTTTCTTCGAATAAACTATATTCGATAACCCCTTTCGAATAACTAATATTTGACAATTCCTTTCGATTTAACTCCTTTTTCGATTTAACTCTAACTCGATTTACTCTTATTCGATTAACTCATTTCGATTAACTCCTTTAATTCTATTCTAATAAACTATATTAGATTAACTCTTTTACTTCTATTCGAATAAACTATTTCGAATAACTCCTTTGGATTAACTCATTTGGATTAACTCGGTTTGATTAACTCATCTTGACTAACTCAACTCGATTAACTCAACTTGATTGGCTTACTTGGTTAACTCAACTCGACTAACTTAACTTGATTAACTTACTTATTTAAATCAACTTATTTAACTCCTATCGAATAACTAATATTCGATTAATGTATATTCGAATAACTATGTCTGTTTTAACTTTATTTTGAATGGCTGATATTCGATTTAACTCCATTTGCTTGACTCTAGATCGCAGCGATCAAAATGGTTACGCCTGATTCCCTCAGGAAACATCCGACCGCCGTAGGCTATCTACAGTCCTGCGAATTACGCTAGCAGTCGCGCTAAATGGCAACTCATACTGAATAACTATGTCTGTTTTAACTCTATCTCGAATAACTATACTCGACTAACACGATTCGATTAACTTGGTTTAACTAACTCAATTTGACTAACCATACTCGACTAACTCAATTTGACTAAACATAATCGACTAACTTGGTTCCACCAACTCGATTCGATTTAACCCTACTTGACTAACTCGATTCGATTAACCATACTCGACACACTCGATTCGATTAACTCCTTTCGAATACCATATCCGACTAACTCCTTTCAAATAACTACCTTCGACTAACTCCTTTTGATTAACTAAAACTGACTAACTCCTTTCGATTAAATTATAATCGACTAACTCCTTTCGATTAATTATAATCGACTAACTCCTTTCGGTTAATTATAATCGATTAACTTGACTCGACTAACCATGTTCGTTTAACTCGACCCGACTAACAATGTTCGTTTAACTCGACTAGCCATATTCGTTTAACTCGACTTTCATCTAGCCATATTCGTTTAACTCGACTCAACAAGCCATATTTGTTTAACTCGACTAACTTCCGAATACCATATTCGATTTACTAACTTTCGAATACCATATTTGATTTACTAACTTTTGAACACCATATTCGATTTACTCGCTTTCCAATACCATATTCGATTAACTCGTTTCGAATAACTAAATTCGATTAACTCCTTCAAATACTAAATTCGATTAACTCCTTTTCATTAACTCTATTTATTTTTCCCAATAAATATTCCTTTATTCTATTTATTTTCTAAATAAATATTCCTTTATTCTTTTATTTTTATTTATTTTCTAAATAAATTAATTCTTTTCAATTCTATTTGTAAATGTTTTACAAATACTTCTCTTTCTATTTTATTTGTAAATGTTTTACAAATATTTCCCTTTTTATTTGTTTTACAAATATTTCTCTTTTTATACCTGTTTTACAAATATTTTCCTTTATCTTTGTTTTACAAATATTTTCCTTTATGTTTGTTTGATTTTATAATTATTTCCTTTTATAAAACCCTTTTCCTTTTATATATAAAATCCATTGATTTAATATAAATAATTTATTTTCAAAATATACTTTGAAAATCCCCTTTTTATATCCCTATGGTATTTAAAATACCAAATAACAGCGATCGATATCATTCAAACACATATAATCAACAACAGACTGTATATCACATCATATATCACAATATATGAAACAAAACAGTATTTTATATATTGAGGAACCCAGTTGGGTCCCTCCAACCTATTTCCCTGCATCACAGGTGTTAAACAATATAATTAACATCGATTTCATTCCACTATGAAATATTCTGCTAATCAAAATCAATGTTTGATTGATGATTTATATATATACGTCGTTATCCATAATTTCAACCAATACATGAGCAATTCAACCAAACAGTTATCACACAACAATCAACAAATAATTATTAGTTCTAAAAATATGTTGTAAAAATATAACTGTTTAAAGTCGATGAGTTTTACTCATTTTGGCAGTTCATCGTTAAGAACGATAAGCTGTTTGTTTGATTTGAATCAAACAATTTATTTTGCCATAAATTCAAATGAGCTCCAATCCACTCCTAGTTAGTTCCATTGTGGAGCCCTCTCCCCTACGATCCCAATGGATTTTGTTTTGTTGAATTTCGATATCGTATGAGGAAGATATTAAATTTACAAGCTATACACATCTTTAAATAGTTAAATTTAAATAAGCATTTCTTATTGGGCCCTCTTACCCTTTAAATCGGCCCACCCTTATTTGCCAATGTCCAGACCTGTTTACCCTTCTTCCTCAAATCTTAATCCCGTCCTCCTTTTCACTGTTACACGCACCATTCCCATAAGCTTTTAATCCTTCTATCTCCACCAACTTTCAATTTAAAATCAAACAAGATTTACCACAATTCTCCTCATCGATTCCTCTATCACCTCGTACCAAAAAGGCACAGCTCGCACCCCACCCAAAAATCACGACGAACTGTCTTACGCGAGCCTCTCCACTACAGTCATCGACATCTTTCAACGCAGATTCCATCAAAAATCCACCAACTCCTTCCATTCTCCACTACGAATCCGAAAATGACCTTAACAACATGAATCATTGCTTCACATCCCTTAAATCCTTAACCCTAGCACTCGCTGTACAATGTCGAGCTCTGAAAACTTCAATCACATGACTTATGAATGGTATCGAATCGAAGACGATCTCTCGAGGAACCAATATACATAAGTATTATGATTTATAGATTTAAATCAAAATTGTTTTGGATTTTTGAACTATACGATTTGGTTTGGAGGAAACAAAAAAAAAGAATCGGCGGCTAGAAAGGTTTTGACCAGAGGAATTAGGTTAGAAGCTGTTAAGGGTTATTTATAGGATTTTTAAATATTTTTCTTTTGATTATTTTATTCTCATTTTGATCAGTCGTTGTATGTATATGTCCTTTAAAAATTCCTGTGACCACATACGATTCCCAAAACTCACGAAACTGGACATGCAGCTACAATTCGACATTACGGACCCAATGAAACTGGCTTCATCGAATTCCGACTCCGTTTGCTCACACAGCGTATTTTTAACTGTCGAAATACTAACTATTTTTCACATAAAAATCCGTACGGCCGCATACTGACTTCAAAAATCACGAATATTGAAATCTAATAATAATTTAATATTGCGGATCCAACAAAATTAGTTTCGTCGAAAACAGAGGTCGTTTGCAAAACTGGCTATTTTTAAAGCTCAAAATAACCCATTTAAATATATAAATATATTTAAAAATAATTAAATTTAATATTTAAAAATAAATATTATCGTACATATTCATAATATAATATCATACAGCTCCACTGGGATTTATAACTTGATATTTCATATCCAGGGTTAAATCGATATTCAATTCACATTGAAAATCCATTTAAATATAAATAAATATATTTATAAATTTCAAAGGAATTCCATAGTGAACTTTCTAAAATTTGATTTGGACAAAAATCAAAATCTACACAATGAAATCCCGATTTTTCTCTTCCATTAGAAAAATGTACTTCACCAGCTCCGAACGTTTCTTGTTTCACAGAAATCCAGCTTAAAACGAATCCTGTACGTTCAGTTGAAGTTCAAATTGCCAAATTACGAACTACAGCGCAATTTCGGGCTCGATTTTAATTATATTATAATTATACGTTCAAACTTCATTTAAATAATATATTCGTTATTCGAATTCAATTCCGAACTGAATTATATATATATATTAAATTGTCCAGTTCACACCATATCGCCATTTCAGCTAGTTCTGATTATTTCAAAATTAAATATATTATTTAATTATTATATTAATTAAATATTCAATATAATTTAATTAAATGGCCATTTAATTCTCTAAATCACTATATAAATAATTAAATAAATTAATTATTATATCGTCGAAAATACGGGTCGTTACATTCTTCCCCCCTTAAAATAATTTCGTCCTCGAAATTGCTAAGGTAGAAAACAAACCCTATTGACTAGTTAGAACTCATTTGTTCACTTCTTAACTTTAGTTTTCGACTGAACCAATTTAATTTCAATTAAATATTTATTCATTCCTACTAACAAAAAAAATTCAAAAATCTTGAAAATTTTTCTAACATCTTAACTTTTCGAAAAATTTCGCCAGCACCTCCTATGTACTGGTCAATAGCTCAAACTCCAACTCGCCTCTCTGGGCCTTCTCCAACCCAAAAGAAAATCAAACCGCCAAGCCGCTAGCCAATTCGGCTCATCAAAATCCCAAACCCATATAATATAGACTGGTAACTTTTTGTCGCGCATATCATTATATCATATTCATCTGCTGCCAATTCAGCATATACCAGTGTCATCCCAATCAAACTCCTATCACTTTTATCTCCAGCACAACCATTTTATTATATCCAAGCCAAATATCATTTTAAACTCGAGTTTCATTCTCGATTCCAGATTCTTAACTCGATATCAAATTACTGTAACACCCCGTACTTTCTATTAATGTTATAATAATGAATCCTAGAATACTTAATTTAAAATGTGAGAATTAAGGGAAACAGGTTACGCCATTGTGTTCATCTCGGAATTCTGGTTGAGAAGAGTCCGAGTTTGCGTAAATTGGACTTCGTATGAAGAAGTTATGGCTGTCAGAAGTTTCCTGAAAATTCAAATAAATTCAAACAGCTCGAAAAACAAGTTCAAATTCAAACAGAAGTCAGAAGCGGGCTGGGCAGGAAAATTCCCGCCCAGGCAGGTTGACTAGGGGTCGACCCTAGTGTTGACCTCCCCCTTAGAGGTCGACCTGGGGGTCAACCTGTTCCCCGGCCAGATCTGAAATTTGAGCAACTGATGACGTGCTGCTGAGTCACTAGGGTTTCTGGATGGTCCTGATCTGGTCTGAGTGCCTGTGATTAACCCTAGGTTCATCCGACGACTATAATTAAACTGGAATTCTATATAAACAACTCAATGCTTAACCTAAAAACACACAAAAAAATAATCCTAGAACTAAAACGCCGTCAGTAGAGAACTTGGAGTAGCCGTCACCGTTTTCACATTAAAACGAGTCTAATTCAATGATCTTCATCAAAGGCGCGCATCTCCAATTTCAGAATTCAGATTTTAGAACGCAAGAATTCCTTTTAGTTTGTAAGTTGGTTATTACGCAGATTTAAACCTTCTTTCGATTGAATCATGACATGTTGTAATTGGGATATAGAATGATGCTTATGTATAAGATTTGATTCTCATTTATCTTAAAGTATCGTTGTAATTAATCATGTCTATATGCTTGTGGCGATGAACATGTTGTATATTTCATGTCTATATGCTTGTGGCGATGAACATGTTGTATATTAATCATGTCTATATGCTTGTGGTGATGAGCATATTGTATGTTATTAAAATCTATTATGATTTGGGTAATGGATTTTTTTTGCCAATTAAATGGTAAAACATGTCATGCTATAAATTGGGGTTATTTGCAAGTTTGCGATCTAAAACACATGCTTATATGTTAGATCAACACTCATGTATATTCATGTTAGGTTGAATCTAATTATGTTGTAAAAGTGGAATTGTAGTCCTCTTATGTTTTTAACATCATGCTAAATTGTGATTAAAAATGATTATAATAGCTTTCTTATGTTTTGACATACATAAGATTATATGCTAAGTTGTGGGTTGAAACTGTGATTATATGTTAAACTTCCATGCTAGACCTTTGTCAAGTTTACATGACCATTAGACCCAACTTAGTCACAAGTTCACCTTTACCTGTTTAGTTAAGATAATGATACATCTATGCCAAGTTACACGTGATAAGTTAAATGTATGCTTCTTTATTTAATAATCAAGACAGAGATTATGTTGTAGTGTTTTAGGAAGTTATTTTGAGACAATTTGATGTAATGCTTTTGTATTGAACTACATACGCAATAAATGTTTGAATTTTCGCTGCTTAAATTTATCTGTCTTGTAAATTTTTCTGTGTCTTGTACCTATAATCCTCCACCAAAGTTAAGGCATTCCCTTTGTGAGTGACCTTAATGGAGGTGGGGTGTTTCAATTACATTCCAATTTCAAATCTCAAAAATACAATTTGTCTCAATATCATTCTAACTCAAATCAATTTCAACTAGCACTTAACTGGCTTTACTTTAATTCCAATTTGCTTTTACAAATTTCAGTTTAATTTTTTCTAATTCAAACAATCTCCCCAGGGAATTTTAAACAGCTTACCATATCGAAAATCAAACTTTCCTTTTCAGGATTCAAAACAACTTGTTTTTCTCAAAACAATTCAAAAACAAAATCTTTGGTAGTAATCCGCCACTTACAAACTCGAAAATGAACACTGACGATGCAACTGTCATCATCAGAATTTATTTTCCAGCGATCGAAGTGAGTTCAATACTATGTCATTTTTAAAACTATTTATAAACATTTCCCCTTTGAAATATATTTCAAAATACCATTCAAAATGCTTGTAAAACAATTTAAAATCTCCCAGGATTTTAAAATTATCTTATATTCAATTCAGTTCCATTTACAACACTTCTTCAAATTTCCAGAGGTTTAATTTCAATTCTGATTCAAATTCAGATTTAATTCATTTTGATTTCCATATATTTCACTTATATGAATTCTGATTGGTTATTTACGTAACCATTTAATTTATAATCTTACTCGATTATAATAACAACCAATATATTATAATAATTCCAATATAAATCCTTTATATATAAAAATATACTTTGGGTAAAATTATTTCATTTACCCTCTTTTCAAAACATACAGTGTCGACCCATCGTATTCGAGTGTTTAGAATCTCCTACCGATACTGTGGATCAAACTGATCGATCAGAACCCATAAACAACTCAACCAATAAATATCCACAATATAAAACAATTTTTATATCCAATAACAAATACATTCACTCGTATATATACACTCAACTCAATCTAGTGTATTGCTAACCCATTCTCTACTGAGTCATGCCACAGAGCCAAGGTAATTACAAAACCTTCAGTTCTGTTACCAACTGTAGTGTCCCGAAATTCCGGTAAAATTTGAGCTGACCAAATAACACAAGTCCAACCCAAATTACATTGGAAACCAGAAAACTGATAGAAATAATTTAGAGGGTGAGAATAGATAAGATAGAAACTTATAATAGAAGAAGAAGAACATCACAACATCAGAGTAAACACGAATCTCACAGCAGAACGAATAAATATATTTCATAACATAACTTTGAAATAAACAATATCTGTATGCAATATCATTATTAGAGTATAACACTTACAACATAACGAAAATAACAATAGCTATATAATCCTGATGTCTCCTTCTCCAGTCTTCAAGTATCTATAAATCCCGACTACTTAACTGCCCGTACAAAATTGGGCACCCAAGAGTTTAGGGAAAACAAAACAAAATACTCCAGGTCAGTCATGTGACTGGCGTGAGTAAACTCAAATCATTTGTTTAACTTTAAAGTTCCTTTCAAAGAAAGAATAATCGTAAGACCGATCCACACATAAACACAGATGGTTTTTACCTTACGATAGCCCAAATGATTTGTAAACAATATTATTCTAATATTATAATAATGTCTAACACAAGTAATATTAATCTAGTAGAACACTTGCATCTAACGTTCTACATATATAATATACAATCAAAACCGCGGGCTCTTATTGGGTAATGGATTTCCAACTAAGACAAGGTATGGATCCACCTTCCGATCAGTGTACTTTAGAAGCGATACACTGGAGTTCAACAAGAACATCTTGCAACTCAGCCATACATGACCGACCACTCATTTCGCTTGAGTGTATCAAATATATTGTCACCTTACAGTTAGTAAACCAACCTAACCATTCCTGGGAGATACAGAATTGAAAGAAGTAACAAATACGAATATTCTCTAGATAGTGACAATGTACCCTACTAGGGTGCGGCCCACTTAGCCATGCTGCCTGCCCGATTTCTGTCATTTCCCAATTGATGAGGCTGGAGGTCATAACGTATCTTTCAACAGATTACTCATTTATTCACTTTGAATGCCACACCGTCATACCCGTCAAATCACAAATTGATTTCCCCAAAAATATCACGGGTATAAGCTTAGAGAAACGAATTACTCCACCACCAATGTAAATACATTTGAAACGATCAACTCACGTGATCCACCAGATATACTCTGTCAAACATTCGTCCATTCAAGTTGTTCTGGGACTGGACAAACCGAAGGCACTATTTTGTAAACAGGATAGCCCTCGCATAACTCCATCTTTAGTTTGTCTTCGATCTATTTGATTCGTAACGCTAACGCCCATATGGAGTGGTTCTCGGATAATAACCCAACCGGTCTCTCCGTATTGACGGCGAAAAAATGGTCAAAACTTTGATAGTCTGTGATTTAACTATCAAAAGAAAACTCATGTGCAAACAACGATATTATTTCCAAATGGAAATTTTATCGATCAACCAACATTCAACATTTATCCCTTAAATTAATTTATGATTAATTTATTCATTACCTTATTTCCCGTTTTCATATATTCGTAAATCCTTATTTTCTAAACTTAGAAAATATACGTTATTAATCACTGGAAAATGTTTCCATATTTATACCCATTTCTTATTTTCTATTATCTAAAAACATTTCTGATTCTTATTTGGAAAACATTTCCAAAACTCCTTCAATTAATTTAAACTGATGTTTAAATAAACATCGCTATGCCAACACAAACCATTTCACTCATTAACTAAATTCACTTAACCATCCTTTACTATCAACCCTTAGCGATCCCTTAGTTAAGAAGGAAGTCAATCAAGTTGGGGTATAATTACCTCTCAGACCTTAATTGAACAACGTTTTAACTTCGGAATAGACAAAATTTATCTTTTAAATCTTTAACAAACTTCCTTAATTAAATTTCTTTCGGATAAATCTCTATTCGATAACTCTAACTGATTTACTCTATCGATTAACCCCTTTTGATTTAGCTCCTTTTTCAATAAGTAATATTCGATTAACTCCTTTCTTCGAATAACTAATATTCGATAACTCCTTTCGAATAACTAATATTCGAGAATTCCTTTCGATTTAACCCCTGTTTCGATTTAACTCTAACTCGATTTACTCTTATTCGATTAACTCATTTCGATTAACTCCTTTTGATTAACTCCTTTAATTCTATTCGAATAAACTATATTTGATTAACTCTTTTAATTCTATTCGAATAAACTATATTCCATTAACTCCTTTAATTTTATTCGAATAAACTATTTCGAATAACTCCTTTACATTAACTCCTTTGGATTAACTGGGTTTGATTAACTCATCTTGACTAACTCAACTCGATTAACTCAACTTGATTAGCTTACTTGGTTAACTCAACTTGACTAACTTAACTTGATTAACTTACTTATTTAACTCAACTTATTTAACTCCTATCGAATAACTAATATTCGATTAACTTATATTCGAATAACTATGTCTGTTTTAACTTTATTTCGAATGGCTAATATTCGATTTAACTCCATTCGGTTGACTCTAGATCGCAACGATCTTAATGGTTACGCCTGATTCCCTCAGGAAACATCCGACCGCCGTAGGCTATCTGCAGCCCTGCGAATTATGCTAGCAGTCGTGCTAAATGGCAACTCATACCAAATACCTATGTCTGTTTTAACTCTATCTCGAATAACTATACTCGACTAACTCGATTTGATTAACTTGGTTTGACTAACTCGATTTGACTAACCATACTCGACTAACTCAATTTGACTAACCATACTCGATTAACTTGGTTCGACCAACTCGATTCGATTTAACCCTACTTGACTAATTCGATTCGATTAACCATACTTGACTTACTCGATTCGATTAACTCCTTTCGAATACCATATTCGACTAACTCCTTTCGAATAACTACCTTCGACTAACTCCTTTCGATTAACTAAACCGACTAACTCCTTTCGATTAAATTATAATCAACTAACTCCTTTCGGTTAATTATAATCGACTAACTCCTTTCGATTAATTATAATCGATTAACTCGACTCGACTAACCATGTTCTTTTAACTCGACTCAACTAACCATGTTCGTTTAACTCGACTCGACTAGCCATATTCGTTTAACTCGACTAACTCGCCTCGACTAGCCATATTCGTTTATCTCGACTAACTCGACTCGACTAGCCATATTCGTTTAACTCGACTAACTTCCGAATACCATATTCGATTTACTAACTTTCGAATACCATATTCGATTTACTCGCTTTCTAATACCATATTCGATTTACTCGTTTCGAATAACTAAATTCGATTAACTCCTTCGAATACTAAATTCGTTTAACTCCTTTTCATTAACTCTATTTATTTTTCCCAATAAATATTCCTTTATTCTATTTATTTTCTAAATAAATATTCCTTTATTCTTTCATCTTTATTTATTTTCTAAATAAATAAATTCTTTTCAATTCTATTTGTAAATATTTTCAAATATTTCTCTTTCTATTTTATTTGTAAATATTTTACAAATATTTCCCTTTTTATTTGTTTTACAAATATTTCTCTTTTTATATTGGTTTTACAAATATTTTCCTTTATCTTTGTTTTACAAATATTTTCCTTTATATTTGTTTGATTTTATAATTATTTCTTTTATAAAATCCTTTTCCTTTTATGTATAAAATCCATTGATTTTATATAAATAATTTATTTTCAAAATATACTTTGAAAATCCCCTTTTTACATCCCAGTATTTCTTACAGTATTTAAAATACCAAATAGCAGCGATTGATATCATTCAAACACATACTCAACAACAAATTATATATCACATCATATGTCACAATATATGAAACAAAACAGTATTTTATATATTGAGGAATCCAGTTGGGTCCCTCCAACCTATTTCCCTGCATCACAGATGTTAAACAATATAATTAACATCAATTTCATTCCACTATGAAATATTTTGCTAAACAGAATCAATATTTGATTAACGATTTATATATATACATCGTTACCTGTAATTTCAACCAACACATAAGCAATTCAACCAAACAGTTAACACACAACAATCAATAGATAATTATCAGTTCTAAAAATATGTTGTAAAAATATAACTGTTCAGAGTTGGTGAGTTTTACTCACTTTGGCAGTTCATTGTTAAAGAACGATAAACTGTTTATTTGATTTGAATCAAATAATTTATTTCGCCATAAATTCAAATGAGCTCCAATCCACTCTCAGTTAATTCCATTGTGGAGCCCTCTCCCTAACGATCCCAAGGATCTTATTTTGCTGAATTTCGATATCGTATGAGGAAGATATTAAATTTACAAGATATACACATCTTTAAATAGTTAAATTTAAATAAGCATTTCTTATTGGTCCCTCTTACCCTTTAAATCGGCCCACCCTTATTTGCAAATGTCCAGACCCTTCCTCAAATCTTAATCCCGTCCTCCTTCTTACTATTACACGCACCATTCCCATAGGCTTTTGATCCTTCTATCTCCACCAACTTTCAATTTAAAATCAAACAAAATTTACCATAATTCTCCTCATCGATTCCTCTATCACTTTGTACCAAAAAGGCACAGCTCGCACCCCACCCAAAAGTCGTGACGAACTGTCTTACGCGAGCCCCTCCACTACAGCCATCGACATCTTTCAACGCGGATTCCTTCAAAAATCCACCAACACCTTCCATTCTCCACTACGAATCTGAAAATGACCTCAACAACATGAATCATTGCTTCAAATCCCTTAAATCCTTCATCCTAGTACTCGTTGTACAATGTCGAGCTCTGAAAACTTCAATCGCATGACTTATGAATGGTACAAATAGAAGATGATTTGTAGATTTAAATCCAAATTGTTTTGGATTTTTGAACTATACGATTTTGGTTTGGAGGAAACAAAAAAAAGAATCGGCGGCTAGAAAGATTTTGAGCAGAGGATTTAGGTTAGTAGCTGTTAAGGGGTTATTTATAGGATTTTTAGATATTTTTCTTTTGATTATTTTATTCTCTTTTTAATCAATCGTTGTATGTATATGTCCTTTAAAAATTCCTGTGACCTTATACGATACCCAAAAATCACGAAACTGGACATGCAGCTATAGTTCGACATTACGGACCCAACGAAACTAGTTTCGTCGAATTCCGACTCCGTTTGCTCACACAACGTATTTTTGACTGTTGAAATACTGACTGTTTTTCACATTAAAAATCCGTACGGCCACATACTGACTTCAAATATCACGGATATTGAAATCTAACAATAATTTAATATTACGGATCCAACAAAATTAGTTTTGTCGAAAACAGAGGTTGTTTGCAAAACTGGCTATTTTTAAAGTTCTAAATAACCCATTTAAATATATAAATATATTTAAGAGTAATTAAATTTAATATTTAAAAATAAATATTATCGTATACATTCACAATATAATATCATACAGCTCCACTGGGATTTATAACTTGATATTTCAAATCCAAAGTTAAATCGATATTCAATTGATATTGAACATCCATTTAAATATAAATAAATATATTTATAAATTTCAAAGGAATTCCATACCGACTTTTCTAAAATTTGATTTGGACATAAATCAAAATCTACACAATGAAATCCCGATTTTTCTCTTCCATTAGAAAAATATACTATTTAACTATCAAATAAACAATCATCAAAATAAAAGGAGTTCACTGATTCAATACTCGACATTTCTTAGCCTCTTTAATTAAAAATGATTAATGATGGTTAATTTAATCCTCTAAATCTTTCAGTATTATGAATATAGCTTTTTACTTGTATTTAACATACAATTATTTCTAAAACTCTTTTATTTAATACTTAGGAAAATTTCCTATAATCATATGCAATTTTCTATTTTACTCTCATTTTAAAACATTATCTACGTCATTCTCATCATCTAATATTTGCAATCAATTCATATTATCAGTCATAAAACAACGTTACGAAATGTAGCGACCTGTATTTTCGACGAAATAATAATTAATCTATTTAATTATTTATATAGTGATTTAGAGAATTAAATGGCCGTTTAATTAAATTATATTGAATATTTAATGAATATAATAATTAAATAATATATTTAGTTCTGAAATAATCAGAATTAGCTGAAATGGCGATATGGTGTGAACTGCACAGTTTAAAATATATATATAATTCAGTTTGGAATTGAATTCGTATAACGAATATATTATTTAAATGAATTTTGAACGTATAATTATAATATAATTAAAATCGAGCTCGAAATGGCGCTGTAGTTCGTAATTTGGCGATTTGAACTTCAAATGAATGTACGAGATTCGTTTTAAGTCGGATTTCTGTGAAACAAGAAACGTTTGGACAGGTCAGTCATGTGACTGGTGTGAGAACTAAAACAGTTATTAATCTTTGCTTTAAAGTTAGGTAAATCAAGGAACCACGCCGTATAACACGGAAAAGGTTTCCTCCCAAGAATACCTATGATAAAACAAACAGCGCAATGCTAAATAATGAACAATGAAGCTATTATAAGACCCAAATCCCATCACACAGTGCAACGCAAGCCGGAGGATAGGGTTTTACCTTATAATAGCCAAGTAATGCGTGATACGCGAAATTTAATCTTTTATTATTACTATAAGTGAAGAAAACAACTTCAAATATAAATGTATCAATCATAGACGGCATGAGTACCATATATCATGTCGCCATACTAGTTCTACAATTAAAACCGCAAAGTCACGTATTGGAAGTTGGATTTCCATCGTGAACCAAGGAAAGGGATCATCCTTACCGCTTCGAGACTGTCTAGCCCGAGTCTTGGGATCAGAGCTCGAGTGACCCTTGGATCATCAAGGCCGGTCCACACGAAGTGGATTAAAATGCCTAAAGCATGTGTTTCCCCGCCCTATGGGGAGTAAACTGGTCATATACCGACCAAACCATCCATCGACATCGTAATGACCGATATAACCGAGGCGCCTCGCTTTCCATCATCCATATAACTAAAATGTCAGGGCTTTCCAACGCTGACAGCACCCCTAGCTAGAAAGAAACGCATGTTCTCCCTGAGGTCCTCTCCCGTTTCTGGTTCACACCGAGGTGTGAGCCTCGCGAATTAATGCTACACAAAGCTATGCTATATTAAAACTGTGCTTTGATCATCAATCACAAGACTCTGCTTTTCAACAAAAGTCTTGATCACTGCATCTCAGCATGCCACACAGGCAAATCGTGCCATGCGACTGATACCTATCGATATATAACCTCTGAGCTCGTACGTCTCAGAGAAGGGCGTTAAGCAAGAGAATAAATTCTCCGCCGCCAAACAGATATATATATTTAATAGAAATCAATCAACACAGAATAAAATCCAATGTCAGACACATAGTCCATTTACAAGTTCATTCTGGGTCTGAACGAAACCAGAGGCACCTTATTCCTCGTCCCATATGTCCAATACAGAAGAGAGGACCTCACATATCCGTCGATCTCCAAGTACGTCTGGACGATCAACACTTATTACCTCGTCTTGGGTGTACAGCCCAATCAAGACATCAGCAATCATCCAAATGATGTAAAGACCTCCGGTCTTCAACAACCATCTTCATCGTTGACTTATCGTCGAATCAGTTATTCAGAATGGGTATAAACCGGGCCTTTCCGAATAACCCGCGTATATAATAAACAAATGTTATAAAAACACAACATACGCCTCATTCCAATTCAGAGTATTCTTTTATTCAAATATTTTTTTCACAATTTAAACCATATTAAGGTTTTCCAAACTAGTTGGGATTAGCTAACCTTACTGAAGTTATTATTTGTTTTATTTCCCAATCCCAACCTATTTATCCCATGGAGCAAAACTGGTAATACTCCATACCTAACACCATGGTGTTATTGGTAAATTTAATTACCATTTCACGTTCAAATCTAATTAAAGATTTAACTATCGCTTGGAGAAAAACTAGTGATACTTCATTCAAGATCATTTCAATCTGATTAAAGATTCATTAAAACTCCACTTAGTTTTAATCTCCCCAAAAATCAATATTAATGATTATTTAACTTGGGAAATCATATCCTGTCTTTAACTGGGTTAAAGAACCAATGTCACTTAAAACACGGTTCACGATAAACCCAAAATTACATTCCACTTTATTCCAATTACTAAATATAACTGGGAATTCTAATAATCCTAATTAAAAGATCTATTCTTTTCACATGGGTTTTAAGAACAGTGTTATTGAAGACACCATTCCATCAGTCTCTAACCGTAAATTAGTAAGAGAACAATTTCCTAAGTATTAATCCCGAAGGCCGAAACCAACATCAGATCAATACCCAGGGAACCATTCAACTTAACTTAGTTTCTAATTTTCTTAACTCCATTGGGTTTAAGAACAACATTTTTAAAGATACCATTCATGACAAACCCAAAATTCAATTCAATTCAATTCCAATTAAATATTAAATAATCAGTAAACTTCATTAAATCTTAATAAAAAGATTTAATCTTTTCTCAACTGGGTTTAAGAACAGTGTTAGTGAAGACACCATTCATGACAAACCCAAAATCCCATTTGATATTAAACACAAGGCTCTGAATAGAAAATATATCGGCTTATATTCAGTATCAAATTCTGAAATCAACAAATATCGTATTGGAATGGCAATATATATATCTTCCAAATTCCTTCACAATGTCCGTATAATCACTGTAATAACCCGGAAAATCTGGGCCAGTTTAAAATTTTTATTTTGGCAATTTTAGCGAATTTTGAATATTTAAAATAGATTATTTTAAATAAGATCGACGAGAAATTTATTATGAATATAATTCGAACGTATATATTTATACGCGTCGTCGTTAGAATATAAATATTTATATATAATTATAAATAGAATTGAAAATGGCGCGGTAGTTCGATAATTCGATTTCAAACTTCAATTGAATGTACCGGGTGCAAAACAATCCGGATTTTAGTGAGACCAAAAATATTAGAATCTATTTGAGAATATCTTTCCAACGAATCCGAAAATTCGAAATTTCATAGCGGGAATCAAAAGATATGTCCAGTTGAAATTTCAGAATAGTCGCTATGGAATTCAGGCCCTTAAAAATGGAAATTTTGCAAACGACCTCGGATCTCGACGAAACCAGTTTTGTTGGGTCCGTGATGTCGAATTATTGCTAGATTCCAAATTTCATAATTTTTCGAATCAATACGTGAGCGTGGCGAAGGAAAACGCGTTTGACCGGTTTTAGTTGATTTTAATCGACTGGAAATTGGCCATTTTTCCAACGGTCTCAGAATTCGACGAAACTAGTTTTGTTAGGACCGTATCGTCAATACAAAGCTAGAAAATATTTTTCTGCAATTTATAGAGTTAGTATGTGACCCCGGTAAATTGAAATGTACGTTTAAAATTCAATATAGTGATTTAAATGTAAATTTAACGGAAACTGATTGTAACGATCGAATCAACCTATGATACATATCCCATTGTGTTCGGAATGGGGGTGAAACGCTATGGACGACAGGCGGTGGGCCTCGTTTAGAGGTCGTATGTAAAAGTCAACTTCTTTGAAAATAAAATAATAAAATAAATAAATAAATAAAAATATATATAACCCTTATCTTCCCTTGGCCCCCCTTAAATCGATTACAGAAAAAAAAAGAGAACGAAGACGGAGGAGCTGCCGCTCCTCCGATCGACGCGCTGCCGCTCCCCTGGTGTGCCGCCGCCGCTTCTTCCTTCCCCCTCCCTCCAGACGAGCGCCACGCCCCCCCTCCATCTTCCCCTTCTTCTCCTTCCTCCCCGCGACCGACTCCAGACCCGACCCCACAGCCGCTCCTTCCCTGAGTCCACCTCCGATGGCCAGCAGCCCGACGCTGCCTCCAACCACCCTCCAGCGCGCTAAACCCCCTCCGCTCCCTCCTTACTCGATTCAAACAGCCGCCGTGAACCCCAAGACACCTCCCCCGACCCTTCAGCAAGCCCTCAGTCCTCCTTTAATCGAAAATGTAAGCTTTTCTATTTTTTTATTTATTCAATTAGTTTAGATATGAAATAAAAATATAATCTTTGTGGTATATAAAGCGATTTGAAAAGATAAAGGTGTGATTTTTGATATTAAAAAGTCTATATTTTTATATTGTTAAAGTTTAGATTTTTGTTCGCTCAAAGTTCATATTTTTACCATATTAAAGTTGAGATTTTTTGTTAGATAAGAAAATGATTTTTAGAAGTTAAAAATATAATTTTTATTATTTAGAAAGGTTAAAGATATAATTTTTATATTATAAAAAGAATAAAAATATAATTTTTAGCGTATGTGAAGTATAAAAATATAATCTTTTATATTAAAGAAGTATAAAAATATAATTTTTTATATAGATAAGATAGTAAAAATATCATCTTTATAGTGATGTAAAAGAAAAGGCGAAATATTTATTTTAGAAAAGGTGAAATCAATATTTTTGAAAAAAGCGAAATATTTATTTTAGAAAAGGTGAAATCAATATTTTTGAAAAAGCGAAGTCTTTATAGTTGAAAAGGCGAGATCTTTATATAGAAAATAGCGAAGTAAAAATATGATTTTTATATATTGAACATCATAGTAAAAATATGATTTTTATATATTGAACATCATAGTAAAAATATGATTTTTATATATTGAACATCATAGTAAAAATATGATTTTTATATATTGAACATCATAGTAAAAATATGATTTATATATATTGAACATCATAGTAAAAATATGATTTTTATATATTGAACATCATAGTAAAAATATGATTTTTATATATTGAACATCATAGTAAAAATATGATTTTTATATATTGAACATCATAGTAAAAATTCGATTTTTATATATTGAATAGCATAGTAAAAATTCGATTTTTATATATATGAAGTGATTATAGAAATATGATTTTTAAATTGAAAGTGAATAAATAAAAATGTGATTTTTATTTTAAAGACATCGAAATATAAAAATGCGTGATTTTTATATATGTAGTGACTACGGGCAACGAAGATGATAAAAGGAGAGAATGAAGAAGATTTCTATAAAAGAAGAGTCAAGATGATTGGATAGCTTTCGGTGAGAACTTCTCACTCTTCAACTTCTTTTTTTTAGTTATATATATATACTAGGATGCAGACGGTGCTTAGTAGCACCCGACACAATCGTCCACAAACCATGGACTTGTTTGTTTGGTTGCATAAATTAGTTAGATGATTTGGGCTGAATTGAATTGTTTGGTGAATTGAAATTGATTTGATTGATGTGTGAATGGCGTGGGCCTTCACTAGACCGGGGATAAGGCTAGGCCTCGTCCCGTTTCTAGTATCGTGCCGTTATGCCGCCGAAATTTTCTAAAATATGTTAGAAAAATAAAAATATCATTTTATTGAATAAATGAACTGAATAGAAATTCATGTGTTAAAATAAAATATTTTATCGTTAAAAATATAATTTTTAACATGGATGTGAATAAATAAATATTTATAAACAAATCGACCGATTTGTTTATATACACTGATTTGACTGATATTGATTGGGTCGATAAATTTTACACATCGCCCAACTGCACAAACAAAAATATGTGTTTGTTGATTTGAAACCCCACACGGGTGTTGGGATGATATTTGGCGTACACTAATCCCAATTATTTAATTATTGTCGATCGATTGGTCGACAGACTATGTAAGCGTCGATTATTTATATTTGATGCTTATGCAGTTGTGTGGTGCACTTTGGATGATGGTTGATTGTTTATCAATGCTATTATATACATGTGTTGTATGGAATCCATATAATTAACGTTATATGGTAATTGATTGGGCCTCATTCCAATCGGGACAACAAGGAATATTATAAAAGAAAATTCATGTGTTGAATATAAAAATAGTCATGTGTTGACGATGTTCATGTGTTGAGTGAAATATTTTATACAATGAAATTTACATCTTTATCATATTTAAAATTAGAACTATTTTACGATGGAGTCTAATTAAAATCAAACGATAGATACCATAATTTTATAAAATATTTTACATAACAAAAATAGTGATGTGTTGACAGTACTCATGTGTTGAGATTAGTCGTGTGTTGAAAGAAATATAGATTCATGTGTTGAATGGGATAAATATTCATTTGTTGAATAGAATAAAGAAGTTGTGAAAAATATAAAGCCGTGTTGATTAGTTTTGCGCTATTTTGACGTGAACGATATTTATATCGATTTTATTCAAATTGAAATGAATATTATAGCGAATTCGAATTGAAAAGAAAACGAATTTGAATGGAATATAAAAGGACTTCGAATGGAATTGAATATAAAACAAATTCAAGTTGAATTGAAAACGAACTGAAATTTAATTGAATTCGAATCGAAATTAAATTGAAATCAATTTGAATTGAAACGAATTTGAATTTGAATTGAATTGAAACGAATTTGAATTCGAATTAAATAAAATGGAAATGAATTTGAGTTGAATTGAAATCAAATCGATTTGAAATTGAATATAGTTTTGAAAAGGTTTTGAAAACGAATTTAAAACGATTTATAAAATACGTTTTAAAATGGAAATCGACGAAATATATAATATATATATATATTATATATTTAATGGCCTGAATAGAACGCGCCGCGCCGCGGCAGTTCGTGAATTTCGACCATTTATTTCAAACGGACATTGCGGGAGATCCGACCGTCGGATTCTCCTAAAACCGGAACCGTTGGGTTCGTATCAAAAAGAGCTTTCCAATGAATATTAGAAATTTGAAATCTAACGGTTGGATTTGGAATTATGTCCAAATCAAATTCGAAAAAGGTCGCTGTAAGTGCAGTTCGATGGCCGTTGTTGGAAATCGACTGTACGGGCCTTGATAAAAGTATTAAAAATATTAATAATTTGTGTAAAATCATAAGAAATGATTTGGGAAGAATTGAGCTGGAGAATTCCACATTTGAAAAGATAAAAATAGATTTTTATCGAAATGAACTAGTTCTGAACTAGAATTAAAATCAATTTATTTGTGAAATAAATAAATTGAATTTGAAAGTGATTTTAAAAATAATCAATATTCCCAATACGTGAATTGGACTGGAGTTGAATCGAAATTATCTTCGGGATATTTCGATGTTGGATTTCGTGACTATACAGATATTGTTATGGGAATTTGAAAGATATATTTTATGTCGTTATTTCCAATACGATATATGTTGGTTTCAGAATATGGTATTGAATATAAGCCGGTATATTTTCTATTCAGAGCCTTGTAATTAATATCAAATGTGATTTGGGTTTATCGTGAATCGTGTTTTAGATGACGTTGGTTCTTTAACCCAGTTAAAGGCAAGATATCGATTTTTGAGAAGATTAAAACTAAGTGGAGTTTTAATGAATCTTTAATTAGATTAAAAATGTGAATTGATAATTTAAATTATCAAATCTGAAAAGTGATCGAGAGTGGAGTATCACCAGTTTTTCTCCAAAGCGATAGTTAAATCTTTAATTAGATTTGAACGTGAAATGGTAATTAATTTTACCGATAACACCGTGGTGTTAGATATGGAGTATTACCAGTTTTGCTCCATGGGATATATAGGTTGGGATTGGGAAATAAAATAAATAATTACTTCGGTGTGGTTCGCTAATCCCGACTAGTTAGAAATGATATCCAAAGGAAGATCAAAGAATAAATTTAGAAGAATTTATCTTGGATAAAATTAATGGGAACATTTCCCTAAGAATGTGATTTTGTGAATAAAAGAATATTCTGAATTGGAATGAGGCGTTTGTTGTGTTTGTGTAACATTTGTTTATCATATACGTGGGTTATTCAGAAAGGCCGGGTTTATACCCATTCTGAATAACTGATTCGACGAGATGTCGAAGATGAAGACGGTGGTTGAAGACCGGAAGTCTTCACATCGTTTGGGTGATTACTGATGATCTTGATTGGGCTGTACACCCAGGATGAGGGAATCAGTTGGTGATCGTCCAGACGTACTTGGAGATGGATGGATATGCGAGGAAAGTGCCTCCGGTTTCGTTCAGACCCAGAACGAACTTGTAAATGGATTGTGTGTCTGACATTGGATTTTATTCCTTGTTGATTGATCTCTATTAAATATACATCTGTTTGGCAGCGGAGAATTTATTCTCTTGCTTAACGCCCTTCTCTGAGACATACGAGCTCAGAGGTTGTATATCGATGGACATCAGTCGCATGGAATGAATTGCCTGTGTGGCACGCGTAAGTGGCAATTGATCAAGGCTTCTGTTGAAAAGCAAAGTCTTGTGGTTGATGATCAAAGCACGGCCTGTGTGGCATAGCTTTGTGTATAACGTGAATTCGCGAGCCTCACACCTCGGTATGAGTCAAAAACGGGTTACGGACCCAAGGAGTGCACGACGTTTCTTTCTAGCTAGGGTGGTGTCAGTGACCTACCAGCCCTGACATTTATATACTTTTCACCTGTGTGGTTGTTGGATACGAGGCGCCTCGGATATAGGTCTGCAAGGACCGGGAAACGTGTGTTCAGGAATAACTAATCCTCAAAAGTAAGAGAGGACCAGCCTTGGAGGTTCCAAAGGATCAGAGTGGGGTCCTGAGGCATTTGCTAGAGTGTCTCGAACGCGGAGAGGAGCTTGCCCCTTGCCTCGACTCATGACGGAAATCCAATTTCCAATACGTGTATTGCGGTTTTAATTGTAGAACTAGTATGGCGACATGATATATGGTACCCATGCCGTCTATGATTTATATTTATGATTGAAATTGTTTTGACACTATATACACCTATGATAGTATCAAGTGATTTGTTTTAAACGTATCAAGCATTATTTGGCTATTATAAGGGAAAACCCTATCCTCCGGCTTGCGTTGCATTGTGTGATGGGACCTGGGTCTTATAATAGCTTCATTTTTCCAAAAAGCATTGCGTTGTTTTGTTATATGCACTGGTATTCTTGGGAGGAAACCCGTTCCGTGTTATACGGCGTGGTCCCTTGATTTACCTAACTTTAAAACCAATATGAATAACTGTTTTAGTTCTCACACCAGTCACATGACTGACCTGGAGTTTATTGTTTTAACCTAAACTCTGGGTGCCCCTATTTTCCACACGGGCAGCTAGTAGTTTGGTTTTGCAGATTTATATCCACAGGGTCCTGATTTACAGTTGGAACGATGCTCGGAAAGCTCTGTATCCGTGTATCACTTCTAGTTGTGTTTTGTATATTTTTTCCGCTGCTATGTAATTTATTGTAATCTCTGATATTTGTTGAATGTAATTTATTCATTTATACTCTGTATATTCTTGTATCTGATGGAATTGTTGTAATAACAATGAAATGTTCTCCTGTATGCGTTCTATTTTGTCTTGTCCTCAATTCTATCCGTGCTTTCCTTCGTGGGGAAGTTCGGGTCGTCTCAATCACGGAATCCAGTATCGAAATATTCCGAAGATAATTTCGATCCAAATCCAGTCCAATTCATATATTGGAAATTCTGGTTATTTCTAAAACCATTTCAAATCAAGTTTATTTATTTAAAAATGTTGGATTATAATTCTAGTTCATAACTAGTTCATTTCGATAAAAATATATTTTTATCTTTTCAAATATGGAATTTTTCATCCCAATTCTTTACAAATCATTTATTATGATTTTACACAAATTATTAATATTTTTAATTATTTTATCAAGGCCTGTACAGTCGATTTCCATAAACGGTCATCGAACTGCACTTACAACGACCTTTTCCAAATTTGATTTGGACATAATTCCAAATCCAACCATTAGATTTCAAATCTTTTATATTCGTTGGAAAGCTCTTTTCGATACAAACACAACGGTCCCAGTTTTAGGAGAATCCAACGGTCAGATCTCCCGTTACGTCAATTCGAAGTCAATGGTCGAAATTCGTGAACGGTCGCTGCACGGCGTGTTCTATTCAGGCCATTTAATATATATTATATTTTTTTCATCGATTTCAATTCAAAACGTATTTCATAAATCGTTTTAAAATCGATTTCGGATTCTTTTTTTATTCAATTTTAAACCAAAATTGAATATTCTACATCATTATAATATAAATGATGATATTTTCAAAATATTTGATTTTGAAATTATTTCGTTTTCGATATTCATTATAAAAATGAATAGAATCAATATAAATATCATTTGCGTCAAAATGGCGCATATTTAATTAACACGCTTTATATATTAAAATATTTTCGCGTCCATCCCAAATCGGACATCAAAATCATATTTGGATCCTTCACTGAATATTATTTTAAAATATTCCTTATTTTAAAATATTCATTATTTTAAAATATTACTTCTTTATGAACTGAAATCAGACATAGTCAATCACCATATAATGTTGTTTATATGGATTTCATACAACACATGTATACAACAGCCATGATAAACAATCAACCATCATCCAAAGTGCATTCTACACGGTATAAGCATTAAATATAAATATTTAACGCTTACAACAGTCTGTCAACCTATCGATTGACATACAACTAAATAGTTGGGATTAGTGTACATCAAATATCATCCCAACACCGGTGTGGAGTTTCAATCCACAAACACAGAATTTATTTGTGTAGTTGGGCGACGTGTAAAATTTATCATCCCAATCCATATCAATCAAACGGGTGTACATAAACAAATCATCCGATTTGTTAATGAATATTTAGTTTATTCATATACACGTTAAAAATTATATTTTTAATGATAAATTATTTTATTCAACACATGAACATTTATACAGTCCATTTTACACCACAATCAATTTTCACAACACAATCAAACAAACAAGTCGTCTATGGTCTGTGGACGATGGGGAGCAATCCATATATGCAGTTATAAAATAAAGAACTGAACAGAAAATTTTAGTGAGGAGTTCTCACCTTTGGGTTTCCACTCCATCATTCTTTTGGATAGTTTTGATTTATTTATCGCCCATTCCATCACAATCTGTTTCACGCGGCATATGTTAAAAATCACACTTTTAACATCGCTATATATAAAAAATCACATTCTTATCGTATCGTTATATATATATAAAAAATCACAGTTTTATATCACCACTTCATATATAAAAATCGTATTTTTATATCGTTGACGATGGAGCGGTGGCGATGACGTCGTTGACCGAGCGGAGGTGGAGCGGTGGCGATGACGATGGAGGGGCGCGACTGTGATCGCCACTTTTTTCTCTAATTTTCTTTTGACACTAAAATGAGCATTGACTGTGAAGGTAAAAAGGGGGAGAGAAAGGTTATAAATATATATATTATTTAATTTAAATAATTTATTCTCCAAAAAAGTTTCTTTTTCATTTGATCTCCAATTCGAACCCAACGACTGTCGCCTCCAACTAATTATCCCCATTCCAAACAAAATGGGATATGTTCCGCAAGCCAATTCGAATGTTATGCTCAGTTTCTCTTTAAATTAAAATATATATCATTATATATTTAATTTAAACGCACATTTTAATTTACTGGGGCCACATACTGACTCCGAAAATTCCAAAAAAATAAATCTGGCTATGTTTTGACGATACAATCCTAACAAAACTAATTTTGTCAAATTTGGAGACCGTTTGAAAAATAGCCATTTTCTGGTCGATCCAATTTGACTAAACCTATCAAAACACGTTTTCGTTCTCTACACTCACATATTGATTCCAAAAATTATAAATTTTGGAATTGTAACAACCCGGAAAATGAAAACCAGTTTAAAATTTTTATTTTGGTTATTTTAACGAATTTTGAATATTTAAATGGTTTTTTAAATAATAACAACGGATAATTTATTTTCGATGAAGTTAAAATGAATAAATTTATTTTAATTATAATTCAATCCTAAAATGGCGCGGCAGTTTGAAAATTTGATTTCGAATTTCAAATGAATGTACAGGATTCAAAATAAATCGGATTTCAGTGAACAAGAAATATTTGAATCTAATTAACAATATCTTTCTAACGAATGTAAGAAACTAAGATTTTGTTTTAAAAGCTGAAAGATATGTCCAGTTTAAAATTCCGAAAAGTCGCTGTGGATATTTTAATATATAAAAAGGCCTTAAAAATAGCCATTTTGCAAACGACCTACGTTTTCGACGAAACCACTTTTGTTGGATCCGGGATGTCAGATTATTGCTAGATTCCAAAATTCATAATTTTTGGGATTAATATGTGAGCGCGGCAAAGGAAAACGTGTTTTGATAGTTTCAATCAAATTGGATCGACCAGAAAATGGTCATTTTTCAAACGGTCTTCAAATTTGATGAAATTAGTTTTGTTAGGACTGTATCGTCAATACGAAGCTAGAAATATATTTTTTGGAATTTTTAGTGTCAGCATGTGGCCCAGGTAAATTAAAATGTACGTTTAAATTGAATATACATTGATTTATATTTTAATTTAAATCAAAAGTGATCGAAATGACAAAATTGGCTGACGATACATATCCCATTGTGTTTGGAATGGGGGTAATTAGCTAGGGGCGGCAGTCATTGGGTATTATTTGGAGTTCGAATTAATAAATAAGTAATAACTGAATTAAATAATAAATTTAAATAAAACAAAGGGGTATAAATAGAATCCGAAACCCTAGTTTCTGTTCTTCCATTCAGCAGCCGCCGGCCCATTATCGATGGCGAAAATTGTCCGGATTTAAATCATTAATCTTCCCCAATCCAGAAACTAATTCGCAAATCCTCTAGCACGTAAATTGTGGAGCTTTTCCCGCTCTTTGATTTGATACGGACAAGATCCGTTTTAATTCAGTAAATCGAGTGATTTGGGAGGGCAAAGGGGCGAAGTTCGGTCGAGATTTCTAGTACGGTGGAGCCACCGCGTCATGAGTGGTTCGTGGTGGAGGTGGAGCGCGTGTAGTCGGAGGTGAGGGTGAACTCCGGTCAGCGGCGGCGGCTTCAGGGTGGCGTGCGAGGGCTTCAATTTTGATCGAGGAGATGGGTCACGGGTTTACACAGAAAAGAAGGAAGACGATGGCCTAGTTTTGTATTAAGGATAATTATGGGATATAATAATCTAAAGTGAATTAATTTAAATCATTTCAAGTTTAAATGGTCACAACTTTTTCATATGGTCATAGAAATGCGTGATTTCAGATCCACTGGGATCGTGATGAAGAGAGCTTCGTAATGGAACAGATTAGAACCAAAACGGAGGAAGTTGGAATTCGAGACAAATTTAAATACAAATAGTACTGAAATTCAGAAACAAGCACTGGCGGAGTTGAAACCAATGTGAGAATTTCTCGCTTATATTTTTTGTACAGTTATTTATTTTATAACTGCATATATGAACTGTTCTCTGTCATCCACAGACCGTGGACGATTTATTTGATTGTATTGTGTTGTGATATACGATGTGAATTGAAATATATATATGACGTGAATTGAACTATATATATGATGTGGATTGAAATATAAATACGATGTGAATTGAAATATATATATATATATATATATATATATATGAAATGTGGGAAAAATATATATGAAGTATGAAATAAAATATATATCTGAAATGTGGAATATATATATATGAAGTATGAAATAATATATATATATATATATATATATATATATGAAATGCGAAAAATATATATGAAATAAAAAATATATATGAAATATGAAATATATATATGAAATAAAATATATATACGAAATGTGAAAAATATATATATGTAATAAAAAATATAAATGGAATGTGAAATATATATATATATATATATATGGAATAAAATATATATATATGAAATGTGAAAAATATATATATGAAGTATGAATAAAATATATATACGAAGTATGAAAATAATATATATATATATATATATATATATATGAAAGGTGAAAAATATATATATGAAGTATGAATAAAAAATATATATGAAGTATGAAAATAATATATATATATATATATATGAAAGGTCAATATATATATATATATATATATATATATATATATATGAAGTGAGAAAATAATATATACACGAAATGAAAATAATATATATATGAAATGAATAAAAAATATATATGAAATGAAGATGATATATATATATATATATATCAAAGGTGATATATATATATGAAGTGTGAATGAAATAAATACCGGTTTGTTAAAAATATTATTTTTAACATATATATGAGATGTATAAAATTTTCATGTAATGGATATTTCAATTTTGATTTGAAATTGAAATGGAAGTTGAAATCATTTATTAAACGATTTTAAAACAATTTATAAAATTCGTTTTAAATGTAAATCGATGAAATATAATATATATATATATATATATTATATTTTATATATTATATATATTATAGTGCCCGGAATAGAACACGGCACGCAGCGACCGTTCGTGAATTACGACCATTAACTTCAAATGACGTTACAGGAGATCCTACCGTCGGATTCTCTTAAAATATGAACCTTGGGTTTGTATTGAAAAGAGCTTTCCAACGAATATAAGGGATTTGAAATTTAATGGTTGGATTTGAAATTATGTCCAAATCAAATTTGGAAAAGGTCGATGTAAGCTTGAAGTTGTGAGCTAAACTTGAAGTTGTGAGCTTAAAGCTTCAAGCTTTATGTTGAACATGGAAGTTATCATATCCCTTATGATAACTTGCATGTGAGGCTAAATGCGAACTTCTAGCAACTGCTACATGTCATTTATCACCATGTATCACTCGTATGCTAAGTTTGGTTTTATGCATGCTTTTGAAAAGGTCATGTTATGCAAGTTAAACTTGAAGTTGTGAGCTTAAATCAAATTTGGAAAAGGTCATGTTATGCAAGTTAAACTTGAAGTTGTGAGCTTAAAGCTTCAAGCTTTATGTTGAACATGGAAGTTATCATACCCCTTATGATAACTTGCATGTGAGGCTAAATGCGAACTTCTAGCAACTGCTACATGTCATTTATCACCATGTATCACTCGTATGCTAAGTTTGGTTTTATGCATGCTTTTGAAGCCTAATGATGCAATATGCAAGTATATGAATATATGTACATTTCATATGCCACCATGATAAACTTGTGGCTTCAACACCTTTTTGTAATGATTATGCCAAGTTCCCTATTTTATCCTTTATGCGTTGTTGCGAGTATGTAAACGATGGGATTACGTTGGGGTTGGGTAAAATTATGACATGAACATGATTTTTATAACATAACGTGATATGTTAACTTGTAATTATGTTTTGGAAACATAATGGACATGACACTTAGAAAATATGAGTGTGGCCAACTCGAGGTTGGGTTGAGTTTGTAGCATAAATCTACCCGGACCCGCCCGGCTTAACTAGTGGCTACAAACAATAAGACCCAATGTGAGAAGTTGGTCATGTTGTGCTCGAACCCGAGGTTAGACCTAGTTGTGGGGTAAAGCTACCCGGACCCGCCCGACTTAACTAGTAACCACAACAAAGTCTAATGTGAGAGGTTAAAGCGCATTAAGTTAATTAATGCCTCCTGATTAGGGTTAAGTCATGGTCCACTTAATACTTAACCAATTTGGGCTTGATGGATTAATCGAGGTTAAGTCAGGAGCCTTGGGTACTCTTAACCGATTTAATCCACGTTTGGATCGGGTTAACCACATTTAACCCGTTAAGAAACCCTATTTGCGTGGTCCTTTTCAGCAGTAACCTTCTAGATGTATCATAAGACCCTAGGACTAGGCTAGGGTGGGGCACGATTACTGGGCTGATTGTAAGAGACCAAAAGAAACGGCTGAATGATGCCCCGGTTGTCAGGCGGACCATGGTCGTGCACATTAAGTCCGGAGTTGAACACGGGCACCGGTAGGTTTGGACTGTGCATCATGGTATGGTGTCAGAGGGTTACACCATAGGGCCTGATACACCATAGGGTGGACCCTGCACAGTCAACTACATTATATGATTAGGCCGTATGACACCGACACTTGACGAGTTAGGCTTATAGGGAGCCGATCGACTAGACCGTGTAGTTGGACCTTAATTTAGGTCACCTCATGATGATGGGCCAAGCTTGGGCCAAGGGATCAATTCTTGTTTTTACTTGACATGTTAGATTGTTAGTACACCCGTGGTGCAAAACTTAACCTTAATTATGCGATGACACCTTTATCTATCTTGTTAGTTAATCATCATGCCAGTATGTTGTTATCCTTATGTTCATCTCAGCTTCTCATGCCAGTTAACTTTACTAGTTCTTAGACAGATAGTAGTAGGGCTTACCAGTCTTTTTGACTGACCTGTTTTCTTTCGCCTCTTTTCTTCCGTTCCCCCCCCCCCCCCCCCCAGGTTCTCAGGGTGGGAACATTGGAGCTTAGCTTGGATCTTTACAACTTGCTTACTGGATTTGCTCATGTACGGTTTTGGACATTGAGCTAGCTATGGTTTATCACTTCATTTTGGGGATAGTACTTTATGTATTTCAGTTTTTCAGTTTATGCTTTTATCTAGACTTTGTTCTTGGAAAATAATGACCAAGTACTTTGTTGTAACATGACTATGGTTTTGAAATGCTAAGTTTTATCCGCTGCTTTACTACTCTGTTTTACTTATATGTTCTGTCTTGTGATATCTGCATGCATGTTTACCTTGTTTAAACGCCCCTCCAAAGCCAGTGTGCTTGCAAGAGTTACCCTGGCGGAGGTGGGGTGTTACATTTGGTATCAGAGCATAAGGTTTACAAGATTTGAGCAAAAGTGTTTTTAAAACTTACCTTTTGAAGAACTATTTTCAAAACCAATTAAGTATTTTCCAAGAAAAGTCTAGTTTATTTTAAAAGGCTATTCCCCAAAAGCCATAGCACTATCCTTCGTTTCTTCGTTCTGAATCTATCTTTTTCTTCGTTTTAGTATGGCCGATCGCTTTAACATCCCGGAAGGCGTACAAGTACCCGTCTGGTTCCGAAGATTTATGGAGGCAAGGGCGAATGAAGCCGGCCCCGCAAACATTCCTCCTCCTTCCCCCATCGCTAACATCCCTCCTCCTCCCGTAGCTGAGGTTCCTCCTCCTCCTCAGCATACACAAGTGAATTTCGCGGAGCTTTGCAAAGACTTTAAGGCGATGGGTTGCAAGAATTTTGTCGGAACGGAGACTTCTGTGGAGGCAAGAAACTGGTTAAAGGAAACTGAAGACCTCTTTGCTATATTTGAGGTGGAAGATCGTAGGAAAGTTCTGCTGGCGGTATGGCTATTAAAAGGGGAAGCTGCTTATTGGTGGGTAGTCACCACCACTACTAGACCCATTGAGACTTGGGATGACTTTAGGAGAAGGTTTGGACTAAAGTTTCTATCATCGACTGAAGAGAATCTTCAGATGGAGAGCTTCCTATCTCTAAAGCAAGGGGACATGACAGTTAGGGAATACGTGGATATGTTTAATCAACTTGCTCAGTTCGGCCTAGAATTGGTAAACACAGCTCAGAAGAAGGCCCTACACTTTGCTCTAGGATTGAATGAGCCATTGCGCGGTTTGGCCATGTCTCATATACCCATGGGGGCGACTTTCGAGAGTTTAGTGAATATGGCCCTGCTTCAAGAGGGAGATAAGAGTGGCAAGAAGGAGGTCAAGGCAAATGAGTCTCAAGGCGAGAAGGTAGATTCCGGAAAAGGAGGCAAGAACAACAATAGCAAGAACAACAAGTCAAGAGAAAGGAGGAAGTGCAACTTCTGTGGGATTACTGGGCACATAGCCAAAGACTGTAGGAAGAAGAAGAGGAAGTTGGGCAAATGCTTTCACTGTGGAGAGCCTAGACATCTTAGCAGGGATTGCCCCAAGAAGCAAGGACAAGGGCAAGGACAAACTCGGCAAGTAAGACCCTCTGGAGGGCAATTGCAGGCTCTCCTCGCTCTTCCAGCTTTTGATCGAGGTAGAGTTTTTATAGAAATTCATGTTTACATTTCTGATTTTCCTGTTTGCACCTTATTTGATTCTGGCGCATCACATAGTTTTATCTCTTCTGATATTGTTGAAAGTTTGCACCTAAGTACTAGCTTAGTTGAGGATCCCGTTTGTGTTTCAAATCCAATTGGGGGTTCCGCCCATCTACCTGTGGTTTGTATGGATTTGAAAATCTCTATCTTGAGCATAGAATTCATGTGTAATGTTTAGGTTCTCGGGTTTATGGGATACGGGTTGATTTTGGAGGTGGATTGGTTGTCCAGTTATGGAGCCATTCTTGACTGTGAGCATAGGGTAGTGAGGCTCATGACTCGCCTTGGTAATACCCTAGAAATTTCTTGTAACCCTAGAGGTCCCGTCATGTTATGTTATCTTGAATCTCTTGACTCGTCCATCGATGATCTGCAATCTGTAAGGGTGGTCCGAGACTATCCTGATGTCTTTGAAGAAGTAAGGGGGTTACCCCCTAAGCGGGAGATAGATTTCCGCATTTATCTGGTTGATAATGCCGAGCCAGTTACATTGCCCGTTAGGCACATGGCCCCGCGAGAAAGGAGAGAGCTTGATAAGCAAATCAAGGAATAGCTTGGGAAAAATTTCATTAGGCGAAGCATTTCAGAATGGGGTGCTCCGGTGGTATTCACTACTAAGGCGGATAGTCCATTTTACTTAAGCATGGGTTAGAGAAATCACCCTAGTGAGTACAACTGGTAATGTGGATTGGCACATGTTTTCAAGAGATAGTTTTCTGCGTGGGATACCGTATAGTATGTAAACGAGATCCAAGATTCACTAACGAATTTTGGAAAGCCTGCATGAAACCATGAGTATGCAGTTGGGTGGAAGCCAAGTATTTTAGGTAAAGGATAAGTGGAAGGGGAATGAGAGGCAACGGTGAAATGAGTTCTAACTCATATTTTGGAAATAAGGATTAAGAACTACGGAATTATGAAGTTAAAAGACGGTCAAGGCACGATGGGATTAAGCACAAGAAAATGCGGCTTAGAAGACTGAAGACTAGATACGCGCATTATATCTCTTTCTAAGAGTATATCCTTGATCCCTATTGTTCCGTAGAGCTTACTCGCATGCTATCTTTTAAGTATATCCTCTCGGTCCTATCCTCAATCTTAGTTCTGTTGCAAACCCCATAAGGAGTATGACTCGCCTGTTTGTGAGATATAGTTGGGGTAAAGATGTTCGTCACCAAACTATTTGTGCTTTATGGGATATGGGTAATAATTGATAGACTTACAAAGAAAGCCCATTTTATTCCGGTGAAAAGCAAGAGGACCGTATCACGGCTAGCATCTGTTTATCTTCAAAAGATAGTGCGGCTGCATGGAGTTCCTTCTAGCATAGTTAGCAATTGTGACCCAATTTTCACTAGCCAGTTCTGGAACAGTTTGCAAGAAGCAATGGGTACGCGATTGAATCTGAGTACAGCCTATCACCCTTGGATGGATGGCCAAACCGAAAGGGTGAATAGAGTGCTAGAAGATCTCTTGAGGCTTTGTGTCCTCGACTTCGGTGGTACTTCGGAAGACCACCTTCCTCTTATAGAGTTTGCTTATAATAATAGCTATCAAGCCAGCATAGGGATGGCACCATTTGAAGCTTTGTATGGGAGGCCGTGTAGGTCACCATTTTGTTGGTGGGAGACAACAGATAGACTTATAATTGAGCCCGACATGATAAGGGACACATCCGAGAGGGTTGAATTGATTCGAAGACGGATAAGAACGGCCTAAGACAGACAGAAATCCTATGCAGACAAGCGAAGGACAGACTTGGAATTTAAAATTGGAGATATGGTCTTTGTGAAGATTTCTCCTTTGCGAAATATGGTTCGCTGACACCAAGGATCGTAGGACCCTTCCCTACTATAGAAAGAGTCGGGAAGATGATTTATAAGGTGGAATTGCCGAGAAGCTGGCCGGAGTGCATAATGTCTTTCATGTCTCGCATCTCCGGAAGTGTTTGCACAAACTCGCCAAAGTGGTTGAACCAAGTATTCTTGAAGACATGGAGGTAGAGGATGAAGCAACCCTGAGACGAGCTCCGATTCGTATCATGGAAATGAAGACAAAGAAGATAAGAAGCAAAGAAGTTAAGCTTGTTAAGGCGCAATGGAGTGAAACAGAGGGAGATGCAACTTGGGAAACCGAGGAGAAGAGGCGCGTGCTTTATCCATTTCTCTTGGAGGATACATTTTCAATCTCTTTTCCTAGATTGGTATATCTTCCCTTTGCTATCCATGCTTATCTAGTTTATCTTGTTTCGTAAATCTTGTCATGAGAACCTTAGGTAGAAACCCTTGGTTGAAACATGTATTTGAAACATGTTATGTTTGATGTTTGCAAGTGGTTGCAAGTGTTTGCAAGTGGATACTCGTGGATGCATAATACACGTTAGGCACTAAGATCGGCTCACACACTTTCATACCGCATATGCCTGAGTGTTTATGCTTATTCATGGATGAAAACTTGTTATGCTATCATGTGGATGTTACATATGGATGAATGTTATGTGCACTCATGTAGAGATTATAAATTATGTTAGGAATTTGCATACATATGGACTCATTTCACTAACATATTTTGTATTAAGGGGGTTTACTGAATCAGTAACCTCCTGATTTTCGCATTAGATAAGTACATATACACACACCTTTGCATATGATCATACAGCATTTAGAAGCTTTTAAGGACAATGATTGCTCGTGGATGATGTTTTGAGTAGATGAATGATGGATGGTAGGCTACGTTCTTCCTAACTTGGAGATTTCGGGGACGAAATCCTTTAAGGAGGTGAGAATGCAACAACCCGTATTTTTGAATAACATGTTATAACATAAATGGAGACAGAATTAAACTGTAAAATCTGAATCAAGGGAAACGGGCTGTGCCATTGCGTTCGTCTCGGAAAAATACGCGAAATAGAGTCCGAGTTTTCGAAAATCGGAGTCCGTATGACCAAGATATGGCCTCGCGAAGTTTCACGAAAAAATCACAAATTAAAGTATACTTAATTAAGTGAAATGGGTTGCGCAGAGAAATATATATATATATATATTGATATATATATATATATATAACTGAAAATTAAATAAATAAATATGCAAAAATGTTCAAAACAGCGAATTGGGAGAGGGTAATAACCGAACCGGCCGATTTTTGAGGTCGACCCGAGCCTACTGGGTCGACTAGGGGTTAATCCAGGGTGTTTGGCTGTCAACCCGTGGGCCGATTCGCTCAAATGCAGATTTTGAATTTGAATGGTTCTCATGGTTTAGCTTTAATCTAAAGGCCCTAAATGGTTCCTACACTTGACTTCTTCCCCAAGACATGCTTTGATGACTCGGATTGAATTTAGGGTTAATCCTATGGCTAATACTATCCTAAAACTCTATAAAAAGACCCCTAAGCCTAGCCTAAATCATCATTATTCATTCCTACAACTAAACTATGCCAAAATTGTTCCTCTCATGGCCTCCACTCTCATGCTAAAATTCCTAAGTTTATTTCTATGAGAGATTTTGAGTGCATACAAGTATTTTCAAGCTTGTATGAGTGTTCTTAGTTTGCATTCAAGTCAAGTTGCAACATTTCTATTTCAAAGCAAGAGTTTTTATTGATTTGGCTCAAGGGTTTTCATTTGGAGCTTGTATTTGGGTTTTTGGTGCTTGCATAAGGGCTTCGTCTCAATCTTTATAATAAATAATTATTTGTGTCTTCATAGCATTGTAAGCCCTTTTCTACTTTCTTTCTTTGAACTCTAAAGTTAAATGAATGATGCAAGTTTGGGGTTGATCATTATTATATGCAAGTTTGGTTGATCATTATATGCAAGTTTGGTTGATCATTATGATATGCATGTTTGGTTGATCATTATATGCAAGTTTGGTTGATCATTATATGCAAGTTTGGTTGATCATCATGATATGCAAGTTTGGGTTGATCATGTTATCATGTTATGCAAGTTAAACTTGAAGTTGTGAGCTTAAAGCTTCAAGCTTTATGTTGAACATGGAAGTTATCATATCCCTTATGATAACTTGCATGTGAGGCTAAATGCGAACTTCTAGCAACTGCTACATGTCATTTATCACCATGTATCACTCATATGCTAAGTTTGGTTTTATGCATGCTTTTGAAGCCTAATGATGCAATATGCAAGTATATGAATATATGTACATTTCATATGCCACCATGATAAACTTGTGGCTTCAACACCTTTTTGTCATGATTATGCCAAGTTCCCTATTTTATCCTTTATGCGTTGTTGCGAGTATGTAAACGATGGGATTACGTTGGGGTTGGGTAAAATTATGACATGAACATGATTTTTATAACATAACGTGATATGTTAACTTGTAATTATGTTTTGGAAACATAATGGACATGATACTTAGAAAATATGAGTGTGGCCAACTCGAGGTTGGGTTGAGTTTGTAGCATAAATCTACCCGGACCCGCCCGGCTTAACTAGTGGCTACAAACAATAAGACCCAATGTGAGAAGTTGGTCATGTTGTGCTCGAACCCGAGGTTAGACCTAGTTGTGGTGTAAAGCTACCCGGACCCGCCCGGCTTAACTAGTAACCACAACAAAGTCTAATGTGAGAGGTTAAAGCGCATTAAGTTAATTAATGCCTCCTGATTAGGGTTAAGTCATGGTCCACTTAATACTTAACCAATTTGGGCTTGATGGATTAATCGAGGTTAAGTCAGGAGCCTTGGGTACTCTTAACCGATTTAATCCACGTTTGGATCGGGTTAACCACATTTAACCTGTTAAGAAACCCTAGTTGCGTGGTCCTTTTCAGCAGTAACCTTCTAGATGTATCATAAGACCCTAGGACTAGGCTAGGGTGGGGCACGATTACTGGGCTGATTGTAAGAGACCAAAAGAAACGGCTGAATGATGCCCCGGTTGTTCAGGCGGACCATGGTCGTGCACATTAAGTCCGGAGTTGAACACGGGCACCGGTAGGTTTGGATTGTGCATCATGGTATGGTGTCAGAGGGTTACACCATAGGGCCTGATACACCCTAGGGTGGACCCTGCACAGTCAACTACATTACATGATTAGGCCGTATGACACCGACACTTGACGAGTTAGGCTTATAGGGAGCCGATCGACTAGACCATGTAGTTGGACCTTAATTTAGGTCACCTCATGATGATGGGCCAAGCTTGGGCCAAGGGATCAATTCTTGTTTTTACTTGACATGTTAGAATGCTAGTACAGCCGTGGTGCAAAACTTAACCTTAATTATGCGATGACACCTTTATCTATCTTGTTAGTTAATCATCATGCCAGTATGTTGTTATCCTTATGTTCATCTCAGCTTCTCATGCCAGTTAACTTTACTAGTTCATAGACAGATAGTAGTAGGGCTTACCAGTCTTTTTGACTGACCTGTTTTCTTTCGCCTCTTTTCTTCCGTTTCCCCCCCCCCCCCCCCCTCAGGTTCTCAGGGTGGGAACATTGGAGCTTAGCTTGGATCTTTACAACTTTCTTACTGGATTTGCTCATGTACGGTTTTGGACATTGAGCTAGCTATGGTTTATCACTTCATTTTGGGGATAGTACTTTATGTATTTCAGTTTTTCAGTTTATGCTTTTATCTAGACTTTGTTCTTGGAAAATAATGACCAAGTACTTTGTTGTAACATGACTATGGTTTTGAAATGCTAAGTTTTATCCGCTGCTTTACTACTTTGTTTTACTTATATGTTCTGTTTTGTGATATCTGCATGCATGTTTACCTTGTTTAAACGCCCCTCCAAAGCCAGTGTGCTTGCAAGAGTTACCCTGGCGTAGGTGGGGTGTTACAAATTAGCTAGGGACGACAGTCTTTGGCTTTTATTTGAAGTTCGTATCGATATACATGTATTCATGGAAATTAAATAATATTAAATAACATAAATTTTCTATATAAAGGGGCCCAAAACCCTAGCCAAATCCTTTTCCGCCGACAGACAAAATTAAGGGCTGTTATTGCTCCAAACTTCCCTTCCAATTTTCCTTCGATCTAGGCCGAATTAGAAAGAGGAAACAAAGCGAGAATCATAGAGCGAAGGACAAGCTTTCAATCTAGGGAGGTTTGAGGAATTATCGTGGCTCGAGGAGGAAGAAAGTGCGCCTCAAAGTGGCGGCAGTCGTCCTCGATTTGGGGGCCAATGGGTCAACCGAGTTGACCGCGGTTACGGGGGAAGATGCGCCTCGTATAGGTGCTCCTTGTGGTGGGTTCCAATCTGGGAGCAGGCGGTCGTGGTGGCATCAGCGTCGAGGTCTTCGAATCGAGCAAATGGGTTACATGGCTTCAGCAAACGTGAAGAAAGAATGACCTAATCTCTTTTCACTAAGGTTAATTTTTATTTTATTTAAGTTAGTTTAACTAATTTAAATTAAATGCCATAGTTTAAATCAGTTTTCAAATAGCAATCACCTTGTGTTTTTCAAATAGCAATCACCTTGTTTTTCAAATTTATATCACCTTGATTTACAAATTTATATCACCTTGTTTTTCAAATTTATATCACCTTGTTTTTCAAATTTATGTCACCTTGTTTTTCAAATTTATATCACCTTGTTTTTCAAATTTATATCACCTTGTTTTTCAAATATATATAACCTTGTTTTTCAAAGGTATATCACATTGTTCTGAAAATATAAATCACATCGTTTTTTATAATAAAATATACATTTTTTTAAAATATGAAAATATAAATATATTTGATTAGAAAATATAAAAACTACTGTTTTGAAAATAGAAAAAAAAGCATTGTGTATAGAATAGAAATGGCAAAAATAAAGATTTAATTTTTATATGAAAGGTTTTGATGAAAAGATTTGATTTTTATAGAACGAAATGATTTTTATTTATAAAATTTGATTTATAAAAATGAGATTTTCATATGTAAAGTAGCCAAATAAAAAGGTGATTTTTATTTAAGTCGTAGCGAATCAAAAATATGACTTTTAATATAAACTTCGTGAAAACAGATCTCGTTGGCAACACGACGAAAATTTCCTACATATAAAGAGTCGCGACGAATTGGTTTAGCTAGTCAGTTAGAACTCCTCACCTTTAATTTATTTCTAGTTCGAAATATATACTAGGATGCAGACGGTGTTTAGTAGCACCCGATACCCGTCGTCCACAGACCATGGACGGCTTCTTTGTTTGTTTGATTTTGAAGTGTAGTTGATTGTGTGGTGTGGAATGGAATAAAATATTTATATAGTTAAAATATTTTATAGTTAAAAATAGAATTTTTAACGTGTATATAAAATGAAATAAGTAAATATAAACAAATCGGACGATTTGTTTATATACACACATTCGGTTGATATTGATTGGGATGATAAATTTTACACATCGCCCAACTGCAAAAATAAAATCTGTGTTTGATTGTTTGAAACCCCACATGGGTATTGGGATGATATGTGACATACACTAATCCCAATAATTAGCTGTATGTCGATCAATTGATTGACAGACTGTTATAAGCGTTGGATATTTATATTTGATGCTTATACAGTGTAGAACGCACTTTGGAAGATGGTTGATTGTTTATCATCATTGTTGTATATATGAATTGGATGAAATCCATATAACTGAAATTATATGGTAATTGACTGTGTCTGATTCCAATTCAAAATTATCGAATAATTTAAAAGAATATTCTATGAAAATTGAATTGGGAAGCCGTGTTAAGTAGTTA
Organism: Allium sativum; assembly: GCA_030737875.1. Lineage (NCBI taxonomy): Eukaryota > Viridiplantae > Streptophyta > Magnoliopsida > Asparagales > Amaryllidaceae > Allium > Allium sativum. The sequence continues at coordinate 955,504,645 of CM060924.1, read as the reverse complement.
AACGCCATTTCAACGCGAACATGAATTTTGTCGATTTTATAATGAATATCGAGAATTGATTTCGAAATCGAATATTTTGAAACGAATTCGAATTAAATCGAATGTTTTGAATTTGAATTGAAAATAAAATGAATTCAAATTGAATTGAATAGAAAATGAATACGAATTGAATTGAAAATAAATTGAATTTGAATTGAATTGAATAGAAAATGAATTCGAATTGAATTGAATAGAAAATGAATTCGAATTGAATTGAATAGAAAATGAATTCGAATTGAAATGAATTTGAAATTTGAATTGAACCGAAATGAATTTAAAACGAATTTATAAGGAAAAATTCAATTTTGATTCAAAATTGAATATGAAGTTGAAACTGTTTTGAAAACGAATGTAAAACAAATTATAAAATACGTTTTTAAAGGAAATCGACGAAGTATATATTATATATGTTATATATATAATATAATGGCCTGAATAAAACGCGCCGCGGCAGTTCGCGAATTTCGACCATTGACTTCGAATGGATATTACGGGAGATCCGACCGTCGGATTCTCCTAAAACCGAAACCGTTGGGTTCGTATCGAAAAGTGCTTTCTAATGAATATTAGAAATTAGAAATCTAACAGTTGGATTTGGAATTATGTCCAAATCAAATTTGGAAAAGGTCGCCGTAAGCGCTGTCCGATGACCGTTGATGGAAATCGACTTTCCGGGCCTTGATGAAATTATTAAAAATAGCAATAATTTGTGTAAAATCATAATAAATGATTTGGGAAGGATTGGGATGAAAAACTCCATATTTGGAAAGATAAAAATAGATTTTTATCGAAATGAACTAGTTTTGAACTAGAATTATAATTCTATTTATTTTTAAAATAAATAAATTGGATTCGAAATGGTTTCAAAGGTAACCAGAATTTCCAATAATTGACTTGGAATGGATTTGAATCGAAATTGTCTTTGGAATATTTTGATGTTGGATTTCGTGATTAAACAAATATTGTTATGGGAATTTGAAAGATATATTTATATCATTATTTCCAATATGTTATCTGTTGGTCGTAGAATTTGATATTGATTATATGTTAATATATATTCTATTCAGAGCCTTGTATTTAAATATCAAATGTGATTTGGGTTTGTCGTGAATGGTGTCTTCATTAACACTGTCCTTAAACCCAGTTGAGAAAAAGATTAAATATTTTTATTTAAATTTAATGAAGTGTACAAATTAAATGATATTTAATTGGAATTGAATCGCCATTGATTTTTGGGTTTATCGTGAACAGTGTTTTAAATAACACTTGTTCTTTAACTGGATAATTAATGGAATGTGATTTTGGGTTGTCGTGAACGGTATCTTCAATAATACAGTTCTTAGACCCAACGGAGTTAAGAAAATCAGAAACTAACTGGAGATTAGTTAAGTTGAATGGTTTCTTGGGTATTGATCTGATGTTGGTTTCGGCCTTCGGGGTTAATACTTAGGGATTTGCTCACTTGCTAATTTACAATTAGGGCCTGATTGAAATATGATGTGATTTTGGGGTTTATCATGAATCGTTTTTTAAATGACATCGGTTCTTTAACCTAATTAAAGATTAAAACTAAGTGGAGTTTTAATGAATCTTTAATTAGATTGAAAAGATTGAGAATGGAGTATCACCAGTTTTACTCCAGGCGGTAGTTAAATATTTAATTAGATTTGAACGTGAAATGGTAATTGAATTTACCTATAACACCGTGGTGTTAGATATGAAGTATGACCAGTTTTACTTCATGGGATAAATAGGTTGGGATTGGGAAATAAAATAAATAATTACTTCGGTGTGGTTCGCTAATCCCGACTAGTTTGAAGTGATATTCAAAGGAAGATTAAAGAATAAATTTAAAAGAATTTATCTTTGATAAAATTAATGGGAACCTTTCCCTAAGAATGTGAAATTTAGAAACTAACTGGAGGTTAGCTAAGAAGAATGGTTTCCTGGGTATTGATCGGTTGTTGGTTTCGGCGTTCGAGGTTTATATTTGGGGAATTGTTCTCTTACTAATTTACGGTTAGTGACTGATGAATTGGAACGAGGCGTATGTTGTGTTTGTATAACACTTGTTTATTATATACGCGAGTTATTCAGAAAGCCTGGGTTTTTTCCATTCTGAATAACTAATTCGACGATGAGTCGAAGATGAAGACGGTGGTTGAAGACCGGAGGTCTTCACGTCGTTTGGATAATTATTGATGATCTTGATTGGGCCGTACACCCAAGAGGAGGGAATCAGTTGGTGATCGTCCAGACGTACTTGGAGATCGATGGATATGCGAGGTACAAGGTGCCTCCGGTTTCGTTCAGACCCAGAACAAACTTGTAAATGGACTATGTGTCTGACATTGGATATCATTCTGCGTGACTGATGGATATCGGTTGCATGAAGTGGTTTGCCTGTGTGGCATGCTAAGATGCAAATGGTCAAGGCTTCTGTTGAAAAGCAGAGTCTTGTGGTCGATGATCCGCGAGCCTCACTCCCCGGTTGTGAACCAGAAAAGGGAGAGGACTTCAGGGAGGGCATGTGTTTCCTTCTAGCTAAAAGTGGCGTCAGTGGTTTTATACGCCCTGATGAGTTTGACTTATGTGGTTGTTCCTGTTGCGAGGCGCCTCGGATATATCGGTGACTGTGTGGAGCCGATGGAGTCATTTGTTGGCTAATTGACACCCCATAGGGTGGGGAAACGCAGTGTTCAGGCATTTTAATCCACATCGGTGGACCGGGCCTGACGATCCAAGGCTTGCCTGCGCGCTTGCCTGAGGGGCGGGCTAGAACGTCTCGAATCGGCAGAGGACTATCTTTTGCCTCGGTTCACAGATGGAAATCCAACTTCCAATACGTGACGTTTCGGTTTTAGCTGTAATCCTATTTATGGAAACATAGTGGGATGTGGCGCTCATGCCATCTATGATTGATATTTATGATTGTATATAAAATCAGAAACTAACTGGAAATGAGCTAAGATGGGTGGTTTCCTGGGTATTGGTCTGATGTTGGTTTTGGCCTTCGGGGTTAATACTTAGGGAATCGTTCTCTTACTAATTTACGGTTGGAGTATGATTAAGAATAAAATGATTTGTTTTAAACGTATCAAGCATTCTTTGGCTATTATAAGGTAAAACCCTGTCCTCCGGCTTGCGTTGCATTGTGTGATGGGACCTGGGTCTTATAATAGCTTCATTTTTCTTTATTTAGCATTGCGCTGTTGTTTTATGCACTAGTATTCTTGGGAGGAAACCCGTTCCGTGTTATACGGCGTGGTCCCTTGATTTACCTAACTTTAAAAATAAAGATTAATAATTGTTTTAGTTCTCACACTAGTCCCATGACTGACCTGGAGTTTATTGTTTTAACCTAAACTCTAGGTGCCCTTATTTTGACATGGGCAGCTAGTAGTTTTGGTTTTGCAGATTTATATTCACAGGATCCTGGTTTACAGCTGGAATGATATCCGGAAAGCTTTGTATCCATATATCTCTTTCAGTTGTGTTTTGTATTATTTTTCCGCTGCGATGTATTTAAATGTAATTTAAATCTCTAATATTTTCTGTGTAATATTTATTCATACTCTGTATATTCTTGTATTCTGATGTAATTATTGTAATAAATAATGAAATGTTATTATGTCTACGTTCCCATTCGTCTTGTCCTCAAAGTAATTCGTTCTTTCTCTTCTCTTCGGAGACCGGGGAAGTTCGGGTCGCTTCATTTCGTATCAGAGCTTTGGTTTACAAAGCTCAGAGAACAAGACAAATTAGAACCATACGAAAGAATTCATCAGAAATTGGATTAGTAATATCCAATGGGAGATGGGATCAGTAGTATCCTAGAACGAGTGTGAAGAGTATATTTTTAAAATGAAACAAATTTTGTTTTGAAAATTTAAATCAATTATTCGTATTTGATTATTTATTTTATATTGATTTGGACAATCAGGTATATAAAGATTTTGTATATACGTCTGATCCACGTGTGTACGAAGTTTTAATATATTGGATATATATAGAATCACACTCTAGTCGACCGGAGATGGTTCTGATGATCTCTATAGTTCGAACATCATTAGAATTGGTATTCGAGTTTCGAAAGTGTGATATTTATATATTTCCATAGACTGGTGTGTGAACAAAAATTAGATAGGGCCTATTGTTGTGATTTGGCACCAAAAATGTGATTTTTGACTATATATCAAAGTTATGAATTTGAAAAGCTATTCAACTAATTGATTGCTGATTGTGTTGTTTGATTATTGTTTGATTAATTAAAGTGGAACCATTTAGCCAAATTTTATCAAATGGTGAATTGTATTGAAAATTTGTCGCATATGCATGCATGTACATGTACTTACATTGAACATGTCATAGCAAGGAGGCTAGATCAGAAGAATAAAATTGTTTGCCCGACAAATAGGTACATGTTTACCATAATTTACTGTTTTGTTTGGGTGATGAGGATTTTATGAGCCGATTGGCTAACTGCTTGGCGTTTTCTTTTTCTTTTGGATTGAAGAAGGCCATGGGAGGCTATAGGAAATATCCCGAAGTCCCCGGTGCAGGGGAGGTTATGGCGAAATTTTTCGAAAAATTTAGGGTGTTAGCCAAATTTTTGAAAAATTTGAAAAGTTCTTAGAAACTGAAAAGTTGAAGAGCTTAAGCCGTAATGAAAATAATGAAAGTTGAGTTGATTAGTTAAACAACTTTCGGCATCATTCCTTTTCGGGGACGAAAAGTTTTAAGTGGGGGAGATTGTAATAACCCGGAAATCCAAGCCAATTTAAAATTTTTATTTTGGCAATTTTGACGAATTTTGAATATTTAAAATGAATATTTAAAATAAAAGCGACGAGAAATTTATTTTGAATAGAATTAGAAAGTACGTATTTATTTAGATCGACGATAGAATATAAATATTTTATTTTAATTATATAACGAGCCTGAAATGACGCGGTAGTTCGAAAATTCGATTTCAAAGTTCAAATGAATGTACAGGATTCAAAATAAACCAGATTTTAGTGAAACAAAAAATATTTGAATCTAATTGAGAATATCTTTCCAACGAATCCGAATAATCGAAATTTCATAGCGGGAATCAAAAGTTATGTCCAGTTGAAAATTCAGAATAGTCACTAAGGAATTCTGGCCCTTAAAAATGGAAATTTTGCAAATGAAACAATTGGAACCGTGATGTCAAGTTATTGCTAGGTTTCAAAGTTTGTAATTTTTTGAATCAATATGTGGGTGTGGCAAAGGAAAATGTGTTTGACCAGTTTCAGTTGATTTTAATCGACTGGAAAATGGCCATTTTTCAAACGGTCTCAAAATTTGACGAAATTAGTTTTGTCAGGACCGTATTGTCTATACAAAGCTAGAAAATATTTTTTTGAAATTTTTAGAGTTAGTATGTGGCCCAGTAAATTGAAATGTGCATTTAAATTGAATATATAATGATTTATATTTTAATTTAAACAGAAACTGACTGTAACAACTGAACTGGCTTACGAAACATATCTCATTGCGTTCAGAATGGGGTATTTAGCTAGGGACGATAGTCATTGGGTTTTATTTGAAGTTCATATCGATATACATGTTTTCATGGAAATTAAATAATATTAAACAAAATAAATTTTCTATATAAAGGGGCCCAAAACCTTAGCCCAATCCTTTTCCGCCGACAGACAAAATTAAGGGCTATTGTTGCTCCAAACTTCCCTTCCAATTTTCCTTCGATCTAGGCCGAATTAGAAAGAGGAAACAAAGAGAGAATCATAGAGCGAAGGACAAGCTTTCAATCCAGGGTGGTTTGAGGAACTATCGTGGCTCGAGGAGGAAGAAAGCGCGCCACAAAGTGGCGGTAGTCGTCCTCGATTTGGGGGCCAATGGGTCAACCGAGTTGACCACGGTTACGGGGGAAGATGCGTCTCATATAGGTGCTCCTCGTGGTGGGTTCCGATCTGGGAGCAGGCGGTCGTGGTGGCATCAGCGTTGAGGTCTTCGAATCGAGCAAATGGGTTTCCTGGCTTTAGCAAACGTGAAGAAAGAATGACCTAATCTCTTTTCATTAAGGTTAATTTTTATTTTATTTAAGTTAGTTTAACTAATTTAAATTAAACGCCATAGTTTAAATCAGTTTTCAAATAGCAATCTCCTTGTGTTTTTCAAATAGCAATCACCTTGTTTTTCAAATTTATATTACCTTGTTTTACAAATTTATATCACCTTGTTTTTCAAATTTATATCACCTTATTTTTCAAACTTATGTCACCTTGTTTTTCAAATTTATATCACCTTGTTTTTCAAATTGATATCACCTTGTTTTTCAAATATATAACCTTGTTTTTCAAAGGTATATCACATTGTTCTGAAAATATAAATCGCATCGTTTTTTTTATAATAAAATATACATTGTTTTTAAAATATGAAAATATAAATATCTTTGATTAGAAAATATAAAAACTGCTGTTTTGAAAATAGAAAAAAAGCATTGTGTATAGAATAGAAATGGCAAAAATAAAGATTTAATTTTTATATGAAAGGTTTTGAAGAAAAGATTTGATTTTTATAGAACGAAATGATTTTTATTTATAAAATTTGATTTATAAAAATGAGATTTTCATATGTAAAGTAGCCAAATAAAAAGGTGATTTTTATTTAGGGCGAATTAAAAATATGATTTTTAATATAAACTTCGTGAAAACAGATCTCGTTGGCAACATGACGAAGATTTCCTACATATGAAGAGTCACGACGAATTGGTTTAGCTAGTCGGTGAGAACTCCTCGGCTTTAATTTATTTCTAGTTTGAAATAAATACTAGGATGCAGACGGTGTTTAGTAGCACCCGACACCCGTCGTACACAAACCATGGATGACTTGTTTGTTTGTTTGATTTTGATGTGTAGTTGATTGTGTGATGTGGAATGGAATAAAATATTTATGTAGTTAAAAATATTTTATAGTTAAAAATAGAATTTTTAACGTGTATATAAAATGAAGTAAATAAATATAAACAAATTGGACAATTTGTTTATATACACACATTTTGGCTGATATTGATTGGGACGATAAATTTTACACATCGCCCAACTGCACAAATAAAATCTGTGTTTGATTGTTTGAAACCCCACACGGGTATTGGGATGATATGTGACATACACTAATCTCAATAATTAGTTGTATGTCGATCGATTGATTAACAGACTGTTATAAGCGTTGAATATTTATATTTGATGCTTATACAGTGTAGAACGCACTTTGGATGATGGTTGATTGTTTATCGTCATTGTTGTATATATGAATTGGATGAAATCCATATTACTGAAATTATATGGTAATTGACTGTGTATGATTCCAGTTCAAAATTATCGAATAATTTAAAATAATATTCTATGAAAATTGAATTGGGAAGCCGTGTTAAGTAGTTAAATGCCATTTCAACACGAACGTGAATTTTGTCAATTTTATAATGAATATCGAGAAGTGATTTCGAAATCGAATATTTTGAAACGAATTCGAATTAAATCGAATATTTTGAAATGAATTTAAATTGAAAATAAAATGAATTCGAATTGAATTGAATAGAAAATGAATTCAAATTGAATTGAAAATAAAATGAATTCGAATTTAATTGAATAGAAAATGAATTCGAATTGAATTGAATAGAAAATGAATTCGAATTGAATTGAATAGAAAATGAATTCGAATTGAAATGAATTTGAAATTTGAATTGAACCGAAATGAATTTAAAACGAATTTATAAGGAAAAATTCAATTTTGATTCAAAATTGAATATGAAGTGGAAATTGTTTTGAAAACGAATGTAAAACAAATTATAAAATACGTTTTGAAAGGAAATCGACGAAGTATATATTATATATTATATATATATAATATAATGGCCTGAATAGAACGCGCCGCGCCGGGGCAGTTCGTGAATTTCGGCCATTGACTTCGAACGGATATTATGGGAGATCCGACCGTCGGATTCTCCTAAAACCGGAACCTTGGGTTCGTATCGAAAAGAGATTTCTAATGAATATTAGAAATTAGAAATCTAATAGTTGGATTTGGAATTATGTCCAAATCAAATTTGGAAAAGATCGCTGTAAGTGCAGTTCGATGGCCGTTGATGGAAATCGACTGTACGGGCCTTGATAAAATTATTAAAAATAGAAATAATTTGTGTAAAATCATAAGGAATGATTTGGGAAGGATTGGGATGAAAAACTCCATATTTGAAAAGATAAAAATAGATTTTTATCGAAATGAACTAGTTTTGAACTAGAATTATAATTCTATTTATTTTTAAAATAAATAAATTGGATTTAAAATGGTTTCAAAGGTAACCAAAATTTCCAATAATTGAATTGGAATGGATTTGAATCGAAATTGTCATCGGAATATTTCGATGTTGGATTTCATGATGAAATAGATATTGTTATGGGAATTTGAAAGATATATTTATATCGTTATTTCCAATATGATATCTGTTGGTCATAGAATTTGATATTGAATATAAGCCGATATATTTTCTATTTAGAGCCTTGTATTTAAATATCAAATGTGATTTGGGTTTGTCGTAAATGGTGTCTTCATTAACACTGTCCTTAAACCCAGTTGGGAAAAAGATTAAATCTTTTTATTTAGATTTAATGAAGTGTACCAATTAAATGATATTTAATTAGAATTGAATTGGTATTAATTTTTGGGTTTATCGTGAACAGTGTTTTAAATAACACTTGTTCTTTAACCCGATAATTAATGGAATGTGATTTTGGGTTGTTGTGAACGAGTATCTTCAATAATACAGTTCTTAGACCCAACGGAGTTAAGAAAATCAAAAACTAACTGGAGATTAGTCAAGTTGAATGGTTTCTTGGGTATTGATCTGATGTTGGTTTCGGCTTTTGGGGTTAATACTTAGGAAATTACTCACTTGCTAATTTATGGTTAGGGACTGATTGAAATGTGATGTGATTTTGGGGTTTATCGTGAACCGTGTTTTAAATGACATTGGTTCTTTAACCCAGTTAAAGATTAAAACTAAGTGGAGTTTTAATAATCTTTAATTAGATTGAAAAGATTGAGAATGGAGTATCACCAGTTTTACTCCAGGCGGTAGTTAAATCTTTAATTAGATTTGAACGTGAAATGGTAATTGAATTTACCGATAACACCGTGGTGTTAGATATGAAGTATGACCAGTTTTACTTCATGGGATGAATAGGTTGGGATTGGGAAATAAAATAAATAATTACTTCGGTGTGGTTCGCTAATCCCGACTAGTTTGAAGTGATATTCAAAGGAAGATTAAAGAATAAATTTAAAAGAATTTATCTTTGATAAAATTAATGGGAACCTTTCCATAAGAATGTGAAATTTAGAAACTAATTGGAGGTTAGCTAAGAAGTATGGTTTCCTGGGTATTGATCTGATGTTGGTTTTGGCGTTCGAGGTTTATATTTAGGGAATTGTTCTCTTACTAATTTACGGTTAGTGACTGATGAATTGGAACGAGGCGTATGTTGTGTTTGTGTAACACTTGTTTATTATATACGCGAGTTATTCAGAAAGACCGGGTTTATCCCATTCTGAATAACTAATTCAATGATGAGTCGAAGATGAAGACGGTGGTTGAAGACCGGAGGTCTTCACTTCGTTTGGATAATTACTGATGATCTTGATTGGGCCGTACACCCAAGAGGAGGGAATCAGTTGGTGATCGTCTAGACGTACTTGGAGATCGATGGATATGCGAGGTACATGGTGCCTCCGGTTTCGTTCAGACCCAGAACAGACTTGTAAATGGACTGCGTATCTGACATTGGATATCATTATGTGTGACTAATGGATATCGGTTGCATGAAGTGGTTTGCCTGTGTGGCATGCTAAGATGCAAATGATCAAGGCTTCTGTTGAAAAGCTGAGTCTTGTGGTCGATGATCAAAGCACAGCCCATGTGGCTTAGCTTTGTGTAGCGTTAATCCGCGAGCCTCACACCCCAGTTGTGAACCAGAAACGGGAGAGGACTTCAAGGAGTGCATGTGTTTCCTTCTAGCTAGAAGTGGCGTAAGTGGTTTTACATGCCCTAACGAGTTTGACTTATGTGGTTGTTGCTGTTGCGAGGCGCCTCAGATATCTCGGTGACTATGCGGAGCCGATGGAGTCATTTGTTGGCTAATTGAAACCCCATAGGGTGGGGAAACGCATTGTTCAGGCATTTTAATCCACATCGGTGGACCGGCACTAACGATCCAAGGCTTGCCTGCGTGCTTGCCTAATGGGCAGGCTAGAGCGTCTCGAATCGGTAGAGGACTATCTTTTGCCTCAGTTCACAAATGGAAATCCAACTTCCAATACGTGACGTTTCGGTTTTAGTTGTAATCCTATATATGGCGACATAGTGGGATGGGGCGCTCATGCCGTCTATGATTGATATTTATGATTGTATATAAAATCAGAAACTAACTGGAAACGAGCTAAGATGGGTGGTTTCCTGGGTATTGGTCTGATGTTGGTTTCGGCCTTCAGGGTTAATACTTAGGAAATCGTTCTCTTACTAATTTACGGTTGGAGTCCGATTAAGAATCAAATGATTTGTTTTAAACATATCAAGCATTCTTTGGCTTTTATAAGGTAAAACCCTATCTCCGGCTTGTGTTGCATTGTGTGATGGGACCTGGGTCTTATAATAGCTTCATTTTTCTTTATTTAGCATTGCGCTGTTTTTTTATGCACTGGTATTCTTGGGAGGAAACCCATTCCGTGTTATACGACGTGGTCCCTTGATTTACCTAACTTTAAAAGTAAAGATTAATAATTGTTTTAGTTCTCACACCAGTCCCATGACTGACCTGGAGTTTATTGTTTTAACCTAAACTCTGGGTGCCCTTATTTTGACATGGGCAGCTAGTAGTTTTGGTTTTGCAGATTTATATTCACAGGATCCTGGTTTACAGCTAGAATGATATCCGGAAATCTCTGTATACGTATATCTCTTTCAGTTGTGTTTTGTATTATTTTTTTGCTGCAATATATTTAAATGTAATTTAAATCTCTGATATTTTCTGTGTAATATTTATTCATACTCTGTATATTCTTGTATTCTGATGTAATTTTTGTAATAAATAATGAAATGTTCTTCTGTCTGCGTTCTTTTGTGTGTTGTTCTCAAAATATCCGCTCTTTCCTTACCGGGGAAGTTACGGGTGCTTACATGTCGTATCTATTGGGTGGCGGAGAATTTATTCTCTTTCTTAACATCGCTCTTTGAGACGTACGAGCTCAAAGGTTATGTGATTAATAGTGATTAATCATATGTGTGAACTGCGGATGTGAAGTACTATATTTTGAAAGTACTTGCGATTATTATGTTATGAAATAATTTTCCCTACTTCAGGATATGAAATGATTTGGTATGTGGCTAAAGATTTGATAACCTTGTCTACTAAGAGTATGGGTGGGATCCAGTGCCTTAGGGTGAGTGGTCAGTATGTAGCCTGCTCCATGTGTCGGAGGTGCATATATGCATACATACATACATACATATACATACATACATACATACATACATATATATATATATCGAGTTTCTTAGTTACATGCCCTTTGCCTTGTCTGAGGGGAGCCCGATATTTGATTGCATACTTGTATGTATGCATTGTTATGTTTTGGAATTCATATTTCCAAAGATTTGGTTTGAAATCCTAATGTGAAATCTACTTTGATATAAAAGTTAGATATGTATTTCAAAATGAATTGAAATAGAAATCGGGAAATAAAGTCCAAGGAATAATTTCTGTAAATTGACTTGGATTTGGAAAATCTAAGTGTGGTGATTAATCTAAATGGGTAGATTGGTATATTGCATGTTGATTGATGCATAGTAGATCTATATTTATATTACTGATTGTTGTTTATACACTAGCGTTCATAAGGGTAAACCCGTTCCGCGTTAGCGGCGTAGTCCTGTGATTTGCCATATAATTTATATAAGTTTTAACTGTTTAGAGTTTCTCACATTAGTCCCATGACTGACCTGTAGTTTGTTTTCCCCTTGCAAACTCGGGTGCCCCCATTTTCCACATGGGCAGTCGAGTAGTTTTATTTTGCAGATATGTTTAGCAGGATTCTGGATCAAAGCGAACAGTTGTGTCCAGAGTATTGATAGTCTAAATCATTTTAAATTAATTTTAAAAACTATTTCAACTTCATATTCAATTTCAACTCAAAATTGAATATTCCATATCATTAACATATAGTTGATGATATTTTCAAAACATTAGATATTGAAATTATTTCCTTTTCGACAATCATTATGAAAATGAATAAAATCGGTATAAATATCGTTCACGTCCAAATGGCGTTAATCTAATCAACACGGCTTTATATATTTAAATATATTCGTGTCCATCCCAAATCGGACATCAAAATCAGATTTTGATCCACTACAAGAAAATGTGATATATATAGCGTTATATGATAGCATTATTATCAACGGCTATATGAAAATCATTAAACTAAAGAAATATCAATAAATTACGCTATATAAAATCTGTAAGTAGACGAATCCGCTATATCTGCCCCATTCCATCAAAAAAGCGGGAGTTGAAAAGAAGGTGGTATCCATTTTAACAAAGGAAAAAAAACAAGGCCGCCAAAACGAGAAATTCCCTCTCAACTTTCAATGTGCGCTCTCTTAACCTAAAGTACGCCTAACGTTAATTTTGTTTGTTCCACTTCAGAAAATCAATCCATCGATGAATTAACTCCATAGACGATCTCCGCCATCTCAAATTTACACTAATTCAGCACCGAAGTTATTTGGCGACATGTACTCAAACCTTCAGCAATTTTATTCGAACCTAACCTTTTGGGTTATTCAATCTGACTGGCTACCTTTTTCTTGATTGATTTTGGATAATTTGTAAGCTAAACTATATATTGTTAGTAATTTGTGGTCACATAGGTGTCCTAGGGTATATGTATTTTAATCTAAATTTTCCTAAACTACTGCTTTTTCTTTAGATTTTTAAAATGATAAACAGTTGGTTCTATGTGAAATAAAGTAATATCGAGGGCTTTCTTGTTCTTTACTCTAGACGTAGACATGATTAAATTAATTTATGCATAAGGGGTGTATTTAGGAATACCGAACATGTTGGCTGTAAATAAGAAAATTTGAAAATTTGTGCACTGAGAATTATATGGTATTTAGTTGATTTAAATGTTTTGCTTCAATTTTCTTTACATTTTACTGCACCTTATATGCTTGTAGTAATACTTATATGACCAAAAGCTTATTGACCAAGTTTGATTGATCAATCACCATATAATAGTTTCAGAAGACTTTTAAAAATACAAAATCATATTCGGCATCCACTTTCTTAGTGAATTGTAGAAGATATTTTATGCACATATATATGTGTGTGTATGTGTATTTCTAGTTTTCACTTCATGATTGAAAAATCTTTGCAGAATGAATTAGAATTTAGCAATTCTATTTTCTGCACAAACAATTTTCGCTATTCTGATTTAGGTGAATACAAAGTAAGAAAGTTTTTTATTAATGAAATGCTACAATTACTTTAACATTTGCATGAGTATATAAGCTAATATAATTTCCGAGTATATAAGCTAATATAATTTCCCTTGAATTATACTAGTTTCAACCAGCGTTCAAAAAAAACTCAGAGAGGGGAAGAAACAGAAAAAAGTCACATAGTTGTAGTTTTGTTTCTTTCTGCTTTGCAAATTGAAAAAAAAAAAATCTAAACCTGCTGCTATGTGCTACTGCAAATACATACATACATACATACATACATATATATATATATATATATATATATATATATACGCACATACACACACACACACATACATACACACATATATCTTTCTGCTGATCTGATTTGTTATTTTTTATTCGACATTTAATGTTATTCTATGTCCAATTTTGTCATATGTTTTGCATTTTATTTTAATCAAAAAGCTTACGCCTCAACGTCTCAAGGCTTAGGCCTTGTCTCTAACATATAAAAAATGCTATACTTATGTTTCCACCTATTAAAACAATGGTTTCAACTATTTATATGTTATATGTATAATGTATGTTCTTTTTTTAATACATGGATAAATCATATCTGTTATTTAGCATATATCAACTTCGTGAAATTTTATTTTGCAAATGCAAGCTGCGTCGGGAGCCAAAGGTGGTTCAAGTGGGTCCCCTGTTATTGGTTGCCGAGGAAGAGAAGTGACATTGAATGCCGGAAGCAAATCATCAAGTTCTGCTTTTTTCCTTCCACTAGAGCTAGTATGCGTGTATTATATAGTTTTATATCTACCATTTAGTGTATATAGGTTGCAGATTTATGAGCATTTTATTTACATGTTTATGTGTTCATAATTCTTCTCTTCGCCTATTAATTACTATAAATAATTAGCTGAGTAGATGAATCGTTCAGTGCTCATCAATGACAGCCACTTGATAAATGTAGTTTTATTTGTGTGAATTATTGTTTATTTATTTTCAAATGTAATATTATTTAAGTATGAAGTTTTGACTGAAAAATATTGAGCAGCTGATTAGTATTAGCTTTTCTCGATAAAAGGCAAAACCAAATGCTATTTACATAGGAATACATCTATGAACGTAGCATGCATGTTCACCAGAATGCATCTGCTCTTCTTAGTTCAGCACTAATAAATATCGTATGATTATGTTTGTTAGTGTTGTAGCTGTGCTCAATTGGATTGAATTTCATTGCTTCTTGGTTCTTGTTAGTGGATATTCTTTTAAACGATACGAATTACATCACTCAAATGCATCAATAGCTTTTTTTTTGCTTAAAATTAATTTCTTATTTATGTATGATATTTTCTTCCCAAAATATAATATTTATCAATCTCTGAGAAATTGACCGAAAGTATTGGCCAACTGATCATTGGTAGCCTTTGTTGGAAGCCTGGACAAGGCAAAAACATATTAATTTACATAACAGTACATTTTTGAACATAGTATGCATGTTCACCATTGTTCCTTACTAAGAATAGATTACACAATATGTCAATATTTTTACCTATATTTGCAGACCCGCTATGTATTATTATTGTGCAACTTCAAGGATCAATTACAGCAACATGTCCATGTTCATGTGATGGAAGCAGTAATGGCTTGTTGGAAACTTGAACAATATTTACAGAGCCTGACAGGTTATCTAATTCTCGTTATTCATTATCCGTAGTTCTGATTCGGAATGCACACACATGAAAGTGCATTATTCTCAGTTACTACGTACATCCTTGAGTATGTTACCAAGAACAATCTTTAAAGAACCTTTCCCTCTTTTGACCTTTGAGTTGTAGATTTAAAGTTATTAGAGGTTTGTGATTGATTTTTGTATTTCGAACTTATATGATATACCAACTTTTCTTTATGGATGTCGGTTGGGTTAAGTTTTGAGAACTGAGTTTGGCTTAGTTTACACAAAACCGATCTAGAGTTTATTTCAAACTGAGTCAGAACATAATTTTTAGCACCTATTTTTAATTTCAATTTCTTTTGATTTTATTGTTTTTTTAATACAATATCAGAAATAAAAGTTTAAGTAGTGTAACAGTTATATGTTAATTCATAGAAACATTCTGAAATTTTCTAACAAGTTGAATTTTTAACTCATTTCAGAAATAGTAGGTTTCAGTTTTCGTTTCATAGTTTGAGTTCGACATATAAAAAGGTTGGTTCATTCTTATGCATATAGCTGATACTTAATTTACTGTGATTGTCAAGTGTTATATGTTAAATGTGGTTGAAAATTTTATCTATTACGGTTTTTCACAGTTTTACAAAAATTTGTTTTATGACTGTCATGTTGGTTTGTGCACACTATGCCGGACAAGAATGTTGTACAGAGGTTTTAGATGTCAGGTTTCTTCACATATAAAGAGTAACATCTCATAGTTTTTTTATTAAATAAAGTTTCTAAATGATTATCCTCATAGGGTGTCCTATTTACTAATTGCTTGGATTGAAATTTGATTGGGTTATAAACTATTTCCTATCTCGAAGATCATACATTATATGTCATCCTTAGTGTGACTAAATGTTAGAACTTTTTAGAGCTGAATTTCGATTGTCTACTTCCAATCATATTTTCGCGACAAAATATACATCATAACAGAAAGAGCACTAGATATAATGTCATATTATGGTGGACAATGATAAAGTTCAATTTGCAATATGATGCTTCTACAAAAAAATATTTTATTTGTAAAGTTGATTTTATCAGAGAGAATATGGATGAGAAGCAAATAAATTAAAAATAATAGGATTTATGAATCTTTTTAAATAATAATAAAATATAAAGTAAAAAATATGGAGTCCTAAAAACCTTTGGTATCCAAGTTTAGTTTGGACTGATTTCCACCATGATGAAAAGGTATTTTGGATTATTTGATGAAGTTTATAACCGAGATGATGCATCGTACTAATTTGCATTGTTAAGCTTTACTAGAGTTTTTTGTTTGGTCCTCTTACAAAAAATGCTTTTACGTTTGTACTATAACATTAATGCTGTTTTTTTTATATGCTTATATTATCGAGTTATTCCCTTTATCGATTGCTTATTCTGCAGAAATGAAGTATCACCTCTGCAATCGTTTAATAAAAACAAAGCACAAATTTTTGCTATAGCTAATACTAAGTCAATGCCGAAATCCACTAACTTGAATAATTCTAAAAGACATAGATCTCCTCCTCCACGGTCTGCCAAAATGGAATCCATATAATCTTCTAATCAGTTTAATTCTTAAAGGTGTTCTGCACTCAACTTTTGTCCCTAATATCATCACCCAAAATAATCATTTGGTACTTGATTGCTGATATTGTTTACTAAATTTGCATGTTAAGAAAGGAAAATGTATATGCAGGGAAATGCAAGCTAAGGTGTAGAGGTTGGCTCGTTTAATTGTTGAATTAAGACAACCCATGCAAACACCTGAAGAATTTGCAAAAAAGATATTTTCATGGAATCAGCTTGACCAAATTATATTTGTCAAACAAAAATTTGTGGATAATGCTTCTGAAGAGCCTTCAAATAATTTGAGCAGAGAAGTGATATCTGATAATGAAGTTATAGAGTCATCCAAGCTTGTAGTTGGGCACTGCAGTGATATGTATATAGGCATACACATAAACGACATAATCTGTAAATTATTTCACTATGCTTGATGCTTCAGAAAACTTGTCTTTTTTTCCTCCTTAGTTAAACCGATATTTTTTATGTTCCCTACTCAATTTAAACAGAATCCAAACTTGATGAGCACAAGAGAAAAGGAAACCTCATTGAGTTTGAATGACTAAATGGGGAAAGGAACCAAACATCAATATTTATTACTGCAAAAAAGGTTAATAAACATGTTTTCCTTGTATGTTCATTGATTGAATTATTTTTTCACTGAATTGATGACTTCTACTGATTGATACAGTATACCAGGACTGCTGAAAGAGATGCATACTTGATAAGAATTCTGCCATTTTTACGGATGACCATAAAATATCTTCGTAGTTTGCTTGATCAACCTTATAACGAGAACTCTCCGGGTATCTACAACTTCTTATGGGACACAATGAGAGATGTGGGAATGGACCTCAGGATGCAACACATTTTCAATCAAAATGCAGTACTCATGCTTGAACAAATGGTATCATACCATTATATTTTCTTCTGAATAATTGGTGCTTAGTTATATTGATAATTTGCAAGGAATCCTCACATTTTTGTAATGTAAACAAAACGTTTAATTTATCAGTTATCTGATTATTTGTTTTCCATCTATTCTACTAGTTTTGTTTTTGTTTTTTTGTTTTTTTTTGCATAGAAGATGACATGGATATGGAAGCATATTTGTAGACGAAACTATGCAAAAATGCATGCGTATAGGTAGGGGATGTTTATTGCAATGACAACATAAACAAGACACTGCTACTTTGTAAACATGTATTCGTTTTCCACATCCTAGTACCAAAAACAGGGATGTTTATTTCAATTGCAATAACTATGTTTATCATAAGTACTAAAATATATTTTCTTCAATTTAGATAAGACTACATATTCTTGTTATGCATGAATTGTGTGAAAATAAAAAAGGGGAAGGGTTTATAGTGCTTATCTCAACATTGAACAAATGAACAAGACATATATTGAACTGTTTCAACTGTATGATGATCATAAAAAAAGGGAAAGAGTATTTCAACTGAAAGAGAGTTCTGAGGTTACTATCCACTTCTCAAGATGGATAAGAATCTTGGATATAAGCCAGTTTTGTCTACTCATTTTTTGTGTGTGTGTGTACATTCTACACTATTTGCAACTCATATTGATTCCTGTATCAGGAGGGCTACCATTCCTTCCAAATCACGGTTTAGAATGTAACATCTTGCAGTTGTTATAATCACCATTATCAAATGTACCATTTCGTATTTTGTAAATACTTCATAGATGTTGTTTAGGCCGAGTACGCTGACTCTAGCACATTGTGTATCTGCTATATTATGCCTAATATATGACATGGTTATACTTCAAGGAGTATTTTGACACTTCATATATGACATGGTTATAACAAATATTGCGTTGCATTTGAGCTTCCTTGCTTCTTGTAGAATATGGTATTGAAAAATAATTCAACATTTAAAAGTTCATTGAGTTTGCTCTGTTTATTATCATGAATTTATCGTGTATTTTCTAGTTTCAGTTAAAGGTAATACCTATAAATGTTTCTTGCTATCATAAATATAGAATTTTTATTGTGATCAATCCGGCGACGTAAATCAGTCATATTAGTACTAGAATCAATACTATAGAATTAGTTAACAGAAGGCGAGTTAGATGCTTTTTTTTTTGGTATGGCCATAACTTTATTTCTAACGGGAAAAATTATAGGGACATTGGATAGATCATGCATTTAATTATAAGGTTTGGCTGTTTCTTAGTGATTTTGACTGTATAAGTTTTTCTAATGAGAAGAAAGGGACAGGTCTACACAAAATTGCATTTTAACTAAAATTGGTTCTTGGATGTACGAAGTAGGTGTGTTATAACCCAATATTCACAGTTTCGATTTTGTTGGTGGTCGTGGCCCTTATAGCCCCTTTAGATTTATAAAGGCACTAGGAAAGGTGCTTGTCAAGCGAGAAATCCATTTCATATAAGTTTTCTTTGGTTCAATTATTGAGCACTTTGATAGTTGAATTATCATTATCGATTATTGAACTTAATATTCGCATTTTAAATACAAGTGTTATTGGTGTCTTAATGAGTAAATAGATAATTGTTGTGGAAGTCAAAGATGTAATTAATAATTATTAGATACATGGATTCGTTGCCTGAAGTTATCAGAAAAAACAATCTTTCTTTTCTTATTTTTGAACCTCATACTTAATAAAAAGCCATGATGTATGCGTATTGCCTGATATTAGTTATGGCTGAATTTAGAAAGTCGAATAAATATCAAAGCTGAAAATTGGTGGTCTTATGTTTATAAATTGGCATGTTTGGTGTATTCTTTGTTTAATGATTCATAGATGTTGAATAAGGAATTAATGACTTGTAATTTATGTGTCTATGCACACCCAAATACACACATAATCATCAGAAATTCTACTTGAATACAAATTGGTGGCATAATATGTGACATATCGTATCTGAAACGTTAAATCTTTCTTTGAATTTAACCCTTCTTGTTAAGCATAATAAAATCCAGTGGTTATTTTTTTTGTTTGATTATGTGTTTCTTTTGCGTCTTGTGCTCTTTATGCATGGACACATTAAACTACTGTATGATATTTCAAAGGACTTTCCCCTGAGATTCCTGAAGATATGTACCATTTGATTAAAAAAATAGTTACTATTAGGAAGCACTTGGACAAGAATAGGAAGGACAAGGATTCTAAGTTCAGACTCATTTTTATTGAAAGCAGGATGCACCGCCTTGCACGATACTACAAGAAGACCAAGAGGCTTCCACCTGTCTGAAATAGTAAGCGTTATTCCAATTTTATTCACTATTTATTCAAGAATGATATTACAGTCTTCATTTTCTATGGCTACTAACATAGTGAAAAAAGAAAAAAGAGATACCCCTTGTATCCAAAATTGGATTGCCGATGACAGACTCCAAAAGAAGTTAGCTATTACAATTCATTTTCTGTTTTATTCCCTTCACCAAATTTCTGTAACTTATATTGTATTTGAAAATTTTGATGTTGGAGTTTGATATCTTAACCCAAATTTGAAAGAAGCTGTAAATCTTTGAGCGAAAAACAAACCAAAAAAATGTAAAAAGGCAACTTTATCGTATCCCAGGTTTAACTCAATAAACTAGGTGGTTGAAATATAATTTACTGTGTGTGTTTTATCATTTATAAACCGTATATGACAACTTCTTGGGTAAAAAATGTTTATTTACCACCTGTATTGGTTTATGTAACAGTGGTGCTTTTTAAATGTTTGTTAAACTACATAACATGTTGGTGGAGAGAAGTTGATGTTTACAAATTTAAAGCCTCTAATTGATGATAATATGCATGGCTCTAAACCTGCTTTCATGTCTTTAATGTATAAATCTGAGGTAAGTATGTTGCTTTTACTGTGATTTTTCATTTTTAACTGTTCTTGTATGAACTTCTTTTTTATTTTTTTTCCTCTACATTAGAAAACTAATAAAAACTTATGGCAATTTTTGCAATTATCACATAGTAATAGACCTCTCTTTTCCGAAAGAAATATGGTTATAATCTACAATTGATTTTGTACTATCACAAGGATAATGAG
Source organism: Allium sativum (assembly GCA_030737875.1). Taxonomy (NCBI): domain Eukaryota; kingdom Viridiplantae; phylum Streptophyta; class Magnoliopsida; order Asparagales; family Amaryllidaceae; genus Allium; species Allium sativum. The sequence continues at coordinate 955,483,772 of CM060924.1, read as the reverse complement.
TATATTTAGTACTGTTGCAAGGATACACACTTGTCTTTGGCTTGGAAATGTCTTACAAATTACCCAAACATAACATGATGGGATTAATACAAATTATAAACAAAATTATGAAAATAACAAGCTCTTGCTGGTTCAGTTTTTGTCTATTACTAATAAAGATGAAATGTATATTCCAATTATAAACAAAATTTGCTCGTTCTGTTCTCACAGATGAGCGCACACGATGTTGTGGACTTGTTACAATGGGGATGGTGATTATTGGACTTGGTTGTAATTGGTTTGTGATTGAATTTTGGATGCAACGGTGCAAAATGATGTTATCAGTTTGAATTTCCTATATTTTCCTATCAAACTGTAACAACCCGTATTTCAATAACATGTTAAAACGAGAATCAAGGCAGAATTTAATTTTAAATTTTGAATCAAGTGAAACGGGCTATGCCATTGCGTTCGTCTCGGAAAAATACGCGAAATAGAGTCCGAGTTTTCGAGAATCGGAGTCCGTATGACCCGTTAAAGGCCCAAAGAAGATTTCTGGAAATTTGAATTTCGGAAACAGTTTTGGAAATCAGATCTGGGGCTAGGCGGGGAGTTTCCTGCCTAGGTCATGTCGACAGGGCTGTCGACAGGCCTGTCGACTTGGGCCCAGACCAAGTCGACAGCCCTGTCGACTTGCCTGTCGACAGGGGGTGGCCGGGGCAACTAGCCTGGCGCACCTGTTTGTCTCACCTGGTCTTGTTCTTGGGCTGGGTCTGGAAGCTTCTGAGATCTGATGGTCCTAATCTATCCTAGGGTTAATCTAAGGGTCTAAAACTATCCTAATCTCTATAAAAAGACCCTAAACCTAACCTAAATCCCTAAAAATCAAACCTAGCAACTAAGTGCTGCCAAAATCAATTTTGATCATGGCCTCCATCTCAAATCCCTAGAGCCTATGCACTCAAATCAAGTTCAAATCAAAAGGTGCAAGCTTGCTACACCAAATGAAGGCAAAATCAACGTTGCTATGCGAGTTCCATGACGATTCTTCAACAAAGGAGGCACCTTTCTTAGCCAAGATGATTCATGCTTCTTTGCCTAGGCCTAACTATGTAAGTTCTAGCTACTTTTGGATCAAAACGATATTTTTAATGTTGACATGGGATAAAATGAGGCTAAACATGATTATGCGAACCTATATGAACCTTACCTTGCCTCTTGTGTTCATGTTTATGATTTTAGGCCATGTGAGTGACTTAATCATGCCTCTCATGCTATGCATAACCTAGTTTAACTTGCAAGTTTGGATCTTTATGCATGAAATGCTAGCATGAACCTTTAGGAACCACTTTACTTATGAAACATTGGCTAAGGCAAGATTTTGGGGCTTATGCATGTTTACGAACCCAAACCCCTTATGCTAACATGCAAGTTTGTGGCCAAATCCTTTATGAGATTATGCATGCTCGTGGCCAATCCCCTCTTTTAAGTTGTGCATGTTTATGGCCAAATCCCTTTTGATAATATGCATGTTTGTGGCCAAATTACCTTATGACACTATGCATGTTTATGGCCAATCCCTTTATGATGTTATGCATGTGGAAGCCAAGCCCTTTTTGGCATCATGCATGTTTTGAGACCAATATGTGACATAGTATCCTTACTATGTTGACTCGCTTTGCTTGCGTTGGGAAAACACGATTTTGGGTAGTTAGATAAACATGAACATGTCGCAAAAATCTTAACTTGAATATGACATGTGGTTATACTTGAAAATATGACTTGAAAGATAACATGGAAGTTGGCATGTAAGTATGCATAAAACATGAGCTTGGGAATTTACCTATTAAGTTAGGTCTACCCAAATGCTTGAAAACTTGTAACATGTTTTGGAAACATGATGAACTTAGATAATATGAGTGTGGCCAACTCGAGGTTGGGTTGAGTTTGCAACGTAAAACTACCCGGAACCGACCGGCCTAACTAGTAGTTGCAAACAATAGGACCCAATGTGAGAAGTTGGTCATGTCGCGCTTAAGACCCGAGGTTAGACTAGGTTGTGGTGTAAATCTACCCGGACCCGCCCGGCTTAACTAGTAACCACAACAAGGTCTAATGTGAGAGGTTAAGAGTGCATTAATTAAATTAATGCCACATGATAAGGTTAAGTAAATTTGACTAATGACACTTAACCGATATGACACGAGTGGGTAGGTTAAGTGGGACCGGGCTTGATTTCCTTAATGACACTTAACCGTGCAAGATGATTAGGAGATGGGGTTAAGTAATTTACACTTAACTAATCCGACTGGGTAATTAGGTGAGGTTAAGTAATTAAGACTTAACTAACCTAACCACGGTAATTAGATGGGGTTAAGTAATCCACACTTAACTAATCTAAACACGGTAATTTGACGGGGTTAAGTTAAACACTTAACCAATTTAAACTTGGTAGTTCAATGAGGTTAAGTAACCAATACTTAACCAACTTAACGTGATAATCTAATGGGGTTAAGCAACTTATACTTAACCAATTATACATAAAGATTTGATGTGGTTAAGTGATCTAAACTTAACCAATCTAACTCGTTAATTTGATGAGGTTAGGTTAACCTATACTTAACCAATCTAATGTGAAAACATGATAAGGCTAAGTCACGAATCACTTGAATACGCTTGACCGATTTGACTCGGTAATTTGACAAGGTCAAGTTAATTTATATAATCAACCAATCTAAAATGATAATTAGACGAGGTTAAGTTATGGATTGCTTAATATACTTAGCCAACTTGACACATGGTCTGTAGGGTTAAGTCTTGGACTTGGATACTTAGCCAGTTTCGACATGTTTTGTAGACGGGTTAAGTTGTGAACTTAAGTGACACTTAACCCATTAGATAAACCCTAATTCGGAGGATTAGGTAAATAACCATAGTTAACAAGGATAATGGAAATAAGGCTAAGTGGTAAACCTTAGTTAAGGGAAACTAAGTAATAATTCTTAGTCAAGGAAATTTGGACCATTTCTTAGATAGATCAGTAACCCGATACGTTAGGTCAACGTTAAGTATGCGTGTAGGAGCAGGCTATCTGATTTAGATAAAGGCTCCAACGAACTGGGTAACGAAGCAGCGGCTTCGGGGAACGTGAGGATATTCTTGGGATCCCTCTGTGAGCTGCCAGGTCATTATACTAGGCTCACGAGAGGTTGAGGTCTGCGGTAGAAGAACCAAGAATATGCCTTGGTTGCTATGCGAGCGACCTAAAGACTGGGGTGGATAGCAGTGAGTCGACGGATACATAAGGTGCCCGAGATAGCAAGTTCGCCGATCATCTACCATCTTGAGTCAAGCGTGTACGTACGGAAAGGCAGGGAACACCCAACAGACCATAATTGCTATCTAATTATGGGTGAGGTAGGCCGTAGGATGTGGGCTGGCCGGAGTGTAGTTCTCATGCAAGATTTTCTCTTCTGTTGCCTTTCACTAGTTGAGGGAGGGGTCTCGTGGGACCATAGCCACGTGTAGAAAAGCAGACCTTAGTATCTGTATCGGCAGATAAATCTAAAGCTCCCGACCGAGTCCTGTATTTCTTGTTTTGCCCTGTGACAGGACTCGGATGGCACGATGTGATACATGTGCATACAGTTATAGAAAAACGATTCACGATGAATGCGTGGGAAAAAGGGCGCGGTTGAGGGTTAGCGTAATCCCTAGTGGCTTAGGTGGTTTAACCCAAACCGAAATACGAAAGCGTACACTAGGTAAGCGTAATCCCTAGTGGTGCTAGGTGGCGTAAGTCCTAGTAGTTCAAACGATGATTCATATGGAAGAGCCTAGCTAGAACAAGGGTGACAATCCAAACGATTTCAAGGATAATACGACATGCGGAAGCCCGTACGAGGTACGGCAAAGGACTGAACTTATATATACATGGAAAGAAACATATGATTTGAGTAACCTATATATGAGATATATTAGGTCGACATGGACCATTACACGACTTTGAGCAAGAGACATTCATGGTTAACACATGACGCGGGTAGGGATACTAGTACGAGAGGTGCAGAGCAAATATACATGTTAGAACTAGGAAGAATATACATAATAGATACCGTGGGATGTTAGACGGGGTAGATACCTTGGGAAAATGTACTCGATAGAAATCTGACGATGTGATACCTTGACTTATCATAACACCGTAGTTTTCATGATACCTTAGTTTACCTTGCCGCAGTAGTTTAACCGGCTACTCTGGTTTATCTATCTTGTAGATTATCCTTATGTTTACTTTCAGTTTATGCATGTCATGTTACCTTTACCTGTTTTTATACTGGAAGTAGATAGGACTTACTCAGTCTTTTTGACTGACCCGTTTTGTTTTGCCTCTTTTTCTTCCGTTTCCCCCCCAGGTTTCAGGGAGGAAACACTGCTGTTTAGTTCGGACTTCTTCTGCTTGAAGGTCATCATGGATGGCTTGGACTTCTCTTGGCTATGGCTATTTTACTGTTTTACTTGGGGAATAATTTATTAAAAAGTCTTTATGCTTCTTTACTATTGCAAGACAGGTTTTGATGTACTCTGATGTAAAAGGCTTTAGACCTTATTTATTCATGTTATGAAAGTTTGATTTTACTTCCGCTATTTATATATGTTCTGTCTTGTGATATTTCTGTGCATGTTTACCAATAATGCCCCTCTAAAGCTAGTGCATTCCTTTGCGAGTGACCCTAGCGGAGGCGGGGTGTTACATTTGGTATCAGAGCAGAAGGTTACCAGACTGGGCAAAAGTTTTTAAAGATCTTCTGAAAACTATTTGAAAATCGTTTACAAAGAAGCATTTTTCAAGAAAATTTTCTTTTAAAAAAGAAAAAGGCTATTCCCCAAAGGCCATTAGCATTATCCTTGTTTCCTTGATTGAATCTCTTTTCCTTTCTTTCCTCCATCTGGAGTCACAGTGGTTTTGACTGCGACTAGTCTTTCTAGCTGCGTAAGTGTTTCCCGTACGATGGAGGTGGTTCTCGAGAGACCGTTGCAGAGTTATGCATGAAAGGATAGTAAGAACAAGGATAAAGGATACGAGCTCAGGGATAAGCAGCATGTTGGTATGGCTGAGTCCTAAAAGGAGGGAGAAAGATGAACAATGAAACCCATGACGAGAGAGTACCTTTGGCATGGTGAAACGGGATGGATAGTTAAGTATCGTGGAACAGGGACAAGATCATTCGGAGGGCAATAGTATGCTCTCATTTCTAGGGTACCTCAGAAGGAGGGTAACGATCTTGTTAAAGGTTTAGCTTTTCTTCTCTATCATCCTGTCGGGACTTTGTTTTGATCACCGCATCATTTAAGTCCGCTTCGATAGTTGAGTCTCTGCACCTTAGTACTAGCGTAGTAGAGAATCCCGTTTTTGTCTCAAGTCCTATTGGAAGATCGGTCCATTTATTCATGGCTTGTTTGGATTTGAGAATGTCTATATCAAGTGTTGAGCTTGGAAATAATGCTTATGTTTATAAGTTGTGGATGGATTCTAGGGATGAAGTGGTTATCCAGTAAAGGGTGCCACTCTCGGTTTTAGAAGGAGGGTAGTTAGACTCTTGGCTTGCTTTGGTAATACCCTCGAAGTCTCGTGTAACCTTTTGGGTTCTGCCATGGCTAGTTACCTAGAATTCGCCATAACCTCCTTTGTACGGGAGTGGCTGGGAAAATTCCCAAATAGCCACGCGGGCGTCTCATGTCAAAAAGAAAAAGAAAAAGCCAAGCGGCTAGCCAACAGGCTCATAAAATCATCACCCAAACAAAACAGTAAATGTGTACCTATTTGTCGGGCACAAAATTTTATTCCTCTTCTCTAGCCCCTTTGCTATAACCTGTTCAATAAATATGCATGTACATATATACAGTTCTTATCATTTATCATTTTCTATTCAACTTCATATTTGATTCCATTTGGTTTAAAAACACCATTCATTCTAATGTTGCATGTATAGGCAAAAATCATATCATTAGCTAATTAATGAATATTTCAACTCATATATATATATTTATTTGAACGAGTGGCTATTTTTAACACTTCACATTTCAACAATTCATGTATATAATAAAAATGTGATTTTTATTGTTAAACAATTCATTTCAAAACACTATTATTTTATATAGTTTGTATAGGTGATAAAAATAGGATTTTTATTATAAAACAATTTCTTTTAAAACGAGATTATTTTACATAGTCCATATAGTCGATAAAAGGTGATTTTTATTATGAAACAATTTATTTCAAAATATGAATACCATTCAACACATGAATTTCTAATCAAAGAATGAATATCGATTCAACACATGAAGGTTTTCTATAGTTTCTATATATAGATAAAAATGTGATTTTTATATTTGAAACGCGGATACCATTCAACATATGAATTTCGAATCAACGAATGAATATCGATTCAACACATGAAGGTTTTCTATTCAATGAATAAATATAGTTTCAGAAAATGAAAATAATTGAAACACATGAATATTATTCAAAATTTCGGCAGCATAACGACAGGGTAGTTAAAATCGGGACCGTCCCTAGTACGGCTCCTCGCTCAACCTTAAAACCTCGCGGTTTTTGACAATGGGGATCATGCATCTAGTTCGCACGCAGTCGGCATGTATATATTTATTTCATTTCCACAAACTAATCCTATGTGGTTTCAACCAAATATTTCTCAACCACAAACGGGTATTTTTCAACCACAATCAATCAATATCAACCACAAACAATCCCAAACAACCATTCGCTATCAATCAATTTTCACACCAATCACAATCAATAAATATCGTCCATGGTTTGTGGACGAGGGGCGTGTATATATATATATATATATATATATTTATATATAGCAATTCACTTCTATTTCAACACATATATAATTTTTACAACGCATATATAGCTTATACATCGAACGTACAACTTATACAACGCTTATATAACTCATACATCGACTATATAATTTATACATCGTCGTTTTCCATATTGTTTTTAAATTAGAAATCTCACATTGGGTTCCACTCCACCAAAAATAGCAGAAGGCTCAGAAAAATATGAGGTCTCTTCTAAAATGTAGAAGGCGTCCACACGGTCACGATGTTTCCTGTTTCATCGAATTTCGTTAACGAACGAAAAAGATATGATTTTTCAAAGGTTTGCAACGGTTTAAAGGTGTTAAAATCGAATTAAATAAAATCAGCCGTATACCTCGTTTGAATGCTCAAAACTAGGTCGCCAATTTTCAGCAAATCCGGGAAGCGATAGGACGATCGGTTTATATGGTGTCGAAGAGGGAGGCGAGGCCTTTCCAGCGCCGGTGGTGGGGTCCCCTGCGATGGCTCCTAGCGGCGGCGGCAGCTGTCCAAAGGCGGCGCCTTTGGAGGCCCGATTCACGTTGTACGGTCGACGAGGGGGGTCGAGGAGGGTATGGATGTGACGAGGGGGAGGAGGGCTGTCGAGATCTAGCGGTGGCGCGACGTGGAAGTGGCGGCGGGAAACGAGGAGAGAAGGTGGCGGCTTGGTTTCCGTCGAGGGCGCCTGGATAACGGAGGGTTTTTGATTTTTTTTTTTTTTTTAAATTAATGAAATAAAAATTTCTATTGGCCGAGAGGTTTATTTAATTTTAAAATAGTGTTTTCGAAAACGAACTCCTTTTCAAACCCAATGACTGTCGCCCCTAGCTAATTACCCCCATCCCGGACACAATGGGATATGTTTCGTACGCCATTTTAATTGTTACAGTCATTTATTCTTCAAATTAAAATATAAAACATTCAATATTTAATTTGAACGTGCATTTCAATTTGCCAGGGCCACAAATTGATTCGGAAAATTCCAGAAAAATAAATCTAGCTATGTTTTGACGATACGGTCCCAACAAAACTAGTTTCGTCGAATTCTGAGACCGTTTGCAAAAAGGCCCATTTTTGGTCGATCCATTTTTACTGTAATTGACCAAAACACATTTTCCTTTGCCACGCTCACACATTAGCTTCAAAAATTATGAAATTTGAAACCTAGCAATAACTTCACATCCCGGACCCAACAAAAGTGATTTCGTCGAATTCCGAGGTCGTATGCAAAATGGCCAATTTCACGGGCTATATAAATTCCATAGCGACCTTTCTGAAAATTCATTCGGCCATAACTTTTGCTTTCCGTTATGAAAATTCAATTTTTCAGATTCGTTATAAAGGTATTCACTAACAGATTTAAATATTTTTGGTTTCGCTAAAATCTGTTTATTTTGCACCCGTTACAGTCCGACAAAGTTTGAATTCAATTTTTGAAACTGCAGCGCCTTTTCAAGCCTTGTTTATAATTATAATTAATTATATTCGTTTTCAATTGTCGATTCAAACTCAGTTTTCATTGCCATTATTTAAAATATTTATTTTAAATATTTAAAATCCATTATTTTAGCCAATTTAAAATTTTTAAATTGGTTCAGATTTTCTGGGTCATTACATAAATATCACTTCTTTATATAATTAAAAGTCTAATCTTTTCGCTTCTAGAAATATAATATTTTCGCTTCTAAAAACCAGATCTTGTTATTTCTAAAAATATAATCTTTTCTTGTTTAAAAAATATAATCTTTCCTATTATCAGAACTAATCTTTATCTATTATAAAAATCCAATTTTTATCTATTATAAAAATCCAACCTTTACATCGCCGCTTCATATATAAAAATCGAATTTTTAAATATTTAAAAATCGTATCTTTTCGTTTTCAAAAATTGCACCTTTTTATTTAACTAAAAATTATAACTTTACTTATAAAAAAAATCATATCTTTGTCATATAAAAAAATATCAAATCTTTTTGTGATATAAAAAAATCAAATCCTTTGAATCATAAAAATCTAATTTTTATACTATAAACATCTATGTAAAAATCTAATTTTTATACTATAAACATCTATGCAAAAATCTAATTTTTACACTATAAACATCCATGTAAAAATCTAATTTTTACACCATAAACATCCATGTAAAAATCTAAGTTTTACACTATAAACATTCATGTAAAAATCTAATTTTGATACTATAAATATCTATGTAAAAATCTAATTTTTATACTATAAACATCTATGTATAAAACTAATTTTTATATTATAAACATATATGTAAAATTCTAATTTTTATACTATACTATTCTATGTTAAAATCTAATTTTTATACTATACTATTAAAAAATGATTTTTATAATTTTAAAAACTAATTACATAAAAATAAACAAACAAATAAGTTAAAAAAGGCTTATAGTAGAAATCGAGAGGGGGGTGAACTTCGAATCAGGAAAGGAGAGAGAAACTAGGACAAAGGAGGGAGAGAGGGGTCGGAGGAGGGCGGTCTAAGGTCGGGGAGGCGCTGTAGGTCGGAGGTGGTCCCAGTGGGACTGGCGGTGGGTTTCTTCCTCGATTTGGGGGATTAGAGATTGAAGGAGAGTGGACGGCGGCTGGCGTCGGCTGTGGTGCCGAGGAGGGGCAGCGCTCCCGGTGGGGCGGCGACAAGAAGAGGGTGACGGTCTGGAGGGTTTGATTTTTTTTAATTTCCTTCGCGAGCGAAGAGATTGGAGTAGGGGGTTAGTGAAAAGGATTTTTTATATTTTATATTTTTTTATTTACTTAATTTTCAAAAAGGTTGACTTTTTATCCGAACTCTAAACGAGACCCAACGGCTGTCGTCCCAAGCTAAGTACTCCCATCCCGAACGCAATGAGATATGTTTCATAACCCAATTCGACGGTTACGACCAGTTTCCGTTGAAATTAAAATGTAAATCAATATATATTTAATTTTAACGTACATTTCAATTTACTAGGGTCACATACTGACTTTGAAAATTCCAGAAAAAATATTTCTAGCTTTTTGTTGACGATACGGTCCTAACAAAACTAATTTCATCGAAATCTGGGACCGTTTGAGAAATGTCCATTTTCTGGTCAATCCAAATTAACTGAAACTACCAAAATACGTTTAACTTTACCATGCTCACATATTGGTCTCAAAAATTTTGAATCTTGAAACCTAGCAATAATTTGACATCCCGGATCCAACAAAAGTGGTTTCGTCAAAAACGGAGGTCAATTGCAAAATGGCTATTTTTCAAGGGCTCAATATATATTAAAATATATACAAATTCCACAGCGACTTTTCTGAATTTTAAACTGGTCGTATCTTTCAACTTCTAATTTGAAATCTCAGTTTATTACATCCGTTAAAAAGATATTGTTAAACAGATTCGTATATTTCTTGTTTCTTCCGATTCCGAGTTATATTGAATTCTGTATATTCATTTGAAATTCGAAATCAAATTTTCAAACTGCCGCGCCATTTCAGGCTCGTTATACAGTTAAAATAAATTTATTCGTTTTAACTTCATCGAAAATAAATTTTTAGACATTATTATATATAATAATTCATTTTAAATATCCAAAATTCATTAAAATCTTCAAAATAAAAATTTTAAATTGGTTCTGATTTTTCGGGTTGTTACACTTCCTCCATAGAAGTTCACTCCGATTATTACCAAATCGAATTCCATTCCATTCCAATTAATTTTATTAAATTGGAAAACTTTACTTTGGCAAATTCCCTTAATCTTAATTAAAAGATTTATAAATTCCAAATCACATTTCACTGCTAACCGGGTTAAAGAACGAATGTCGTTAAAAACACAATTCATAGTAAACCCAATTCACATTCCATTTTCTTCCAATTACTAAATATAACTGGAAACTCTAATAATCTTAACTAAAAGATTTATTCTTTTCATATGGGGTTTAAGGACAGTGTCATTTAAAACACCATTCATGACAAACCCAAAATCAAATATAATATTAAATACAAGGCTCTGAATAGAAATTATGGCTTATACTCAATATCAAATTCTGAAACCAACATATATCGTATGGGGAATAACGATATATATCTATCTTCCAAATTCCTCCATAATATCCTTATAGTCATAGAATCCAATATCAAAATATTCTAGAGGTGATTTGTACTCAAATCCATCCAATTCATAGATTGGAAATTTATGGTTATATTAAAACCCTTTTACAAATCCAATTTATTTATTTAAAAATTATTGGATTTCAAATCTAGTTAATAACTATTTCATTTAGATAAAAATATATTTTTTTCTTTACAACCGTGGAATTTTTCATCCCAGTTCTTTCCAAATCATTTGTTACGATTTTACATAATATTAATATTTTTAATAATTTTATCAAGGCCCGTACAGTCGGTTTCCAATAACGGCGAACGAACTGCATCCATAACGACCTTTTCCAAATTTGATTTGGACATATCTCCAAATCTGTCCACTAGATTTCAAATCTCTTATATTCATTGGAAAGCTTTTTTCGATACAAACCCAATGGTTCTAGTTTTAGGAGAATCCGACGGTCGGATCCCTCGTAATGTCAATTCGAAGTCAATGGTCGAAATTCGCGAACGGTCACTGTGCGGCGCATTCTATTCAGGCCATTAAATATATATAATATATATTATATATATTACGTCAATTTCCATTTAAAACATATTTTATAAATCGTTTTAAATTCGTTTTAAAAATGATTCCAACTTCATTTTCAATTTTTTAAAAAAATTGAATATTCTATATCATTATAATACATAAATGATAATATTTTCAAAGCATTAGATTTTGAAATATTTTCCTTTTCGATATTCATTATAAAAATGAATAAAACCGATATAAATATCGTTCGGGTCAAAATGGCGCATATCTTATCTATACGGCTTCAAACATTTCAATAATTTCGTGTCCAACCAAAATCGGACATCAAAAACACATTGAAATCCTTTATTGAATATTTCTTTAAAATATTCGTTATTTTAAAATATTTGTTATTCCTGAATTTGAATCAGACACAGTCAATTACCATATAATGTTATTTATATGGATTTCATGCAACACATGTATGCAACAACAATGATACACAATCAACCATCATCCAGAGTGCAATTCACACTTGTGTAAGCATTAAATATAAATAACTAATGCTTACAATAGTCTACTAACCAATTTATTGACATACAACTAACCAATTGGGATTAGTGTATGTCAAATATCATCCCAATACCCGTATGGGGTTTCAATCAACAAATACTGAATATTATTTATGCAGTTGGTCGATGTGTAAAATTTATCGTCCCAATCAATATCAGTTAAATGGGTGTACAAAAACAAATCGTCCGATTTGTAAATGAATATTTATTTTCATTTCAGGAGAATTTTATGTCGTTTATATATACGTTAAAAATTATATTTTTAACGATAAAATATTTTATTCAACACATGAATATTTTATACAGTTCATTTATATAATAAAAATGATATTTTTATTGTTCTAATGTTTTATGCTAAACATACAATCAGCAACCACAATAAAGCCCATTCAATCCGAACAAACAATCATGGTGTGTACAATAAATGGTGTTGGGTGCTACTAAGCACCGTCTGCATCCTATTATATATTTAACTGTAGTATAAATTGTGTGAGAAAGAGTTCACACATTGATCAGTTTTGAAATCGTTAAATAATGATTATTTTAATCAAATCAAACGCACGTTCATTTTGACTAAAAATACCAATTAACTCTGTCTTCCTTCCAGTCGGTTCCATTGTGTAGTATTCGACTGCATGACTCCGATGAGCCCTTGTTTTATGAATTCTAATTTCATCTGAAGAAGTTACAAGGGTTTGAACCTTAATTACACTAATTAACTAATTAAATAAATAATTACTTTAATTATTTCTTTAACCTTGTCTAATCCCTTCTCTCCTACATTGTATTTCCCTTTCCTGGACAACCAAACCCATCCTTCACAACTGAAATCCGATCAGTGTGCCACCAGGGGACCACCGTTCGTTGATCAAGAGGCATCACCACATCGGCCTAGGCGAGATCCACCATCGCCGTCGACCGCCATAAACTCGAGGACACCACGACTCCCCAAATCTACTGTAAACGACATATGTTCCAGCCCCAAAATCGATAAAACCGCAGCTCTAATTTAGATCGCAGCCATATCAATTGGAAGATCGTAAGAAGATCTATAAAATTTGATTTGAAGTTAGGATCTAATTCGAAATGATTTAGGAATCAATTTCGAATGAAATCGTCCATCTAATGAGAGAAGGCGGCTAGAAAAGTTTGACTACGCAATGACTAAAATAGGGTTTTGACTGGTTGATATAATAAATTAAATAATATAATTAATTCGTGAATTTTCTTGTTTAACCTCCGAACTCCAAATCAAGCCCAACGATTATCGCCTCTAGCTAAATACCCCCATTTCGAACACAATGGAATATGTTTCGTAACCCAATTCGACTATTTCAAACAATTTATCTTTAAATTAAAATATAAATCAATATATATTTAATTTAAACGTACATTTTAATTTTCCGAAGCCACGTACTGACTCCAAAAATTTCCAAAAAATATATCTAGCTATGTTTTGATGACACGTTTCCAACAAAACTAATTTCATCAAATTTGGAGACCGTTTGAAAAATGGTCATTTTCTGGTCGATCCAATTCAATTAAAATTGACAAAACACGTTTTCTTTTGCCACGCTCACATATTAATTCCAAAAATTATGAAAATTGGAATCTGACAATAATTTGACATTCCGGATCAAACAAAAGTGGTTTTGTCAAAAATGGAGGTCGTTTACAAAATGTCGATTTTTAAGGGTTATATATTACATTAAAATATATATAAATTCCATATCAACTATTCTGAATTTTAAACTGGACATAGCTTTTAATTTATATTATGAAATCCCAATTTTTCACATTCGTTAGAATGATATTCTTAAACAGATTCGAATACTTCTTGTTTCATCCAATTCTGACTTATATTGGATTTTGTACATTCAATTGAATTTAAAATCGAATTTTTAAACTACCAGGCCATTTCAAGCTCGTTTTATAATCAAAATAAATTTATACGTTCTATTTTCGATTTAAATAAATTTTAAATCGTTATTATTTAAAATAAATCATTTTAAATATTCAAAATCTAGTAAAATTGTCAAAATAAATTTTTTAACTTAGTTTAGAAAATCCGGGTTGTTACAGGCAGTTCCTCCTCCCATCGATGCATAGTAAGATTTACTTATGATCAAACTTGTCGCAAGTCGTACATTTCGTATTTTCATAAGTACAATTGGGTGAGCCTGATACTGTTGCTTCAGGTTGTATGTCCGCTGTTTTGACATGGGTGTGGCCATTGTTTGCGTGTTGTCACTTGTTTATCCCTGGACGTTGGTTTTGCTGTATGCATGTTAATGCAAACCTTCTGTCCCCTGCGTACTAGAATAGCACATTTATACTAAACTTGGCCGCCATTACTAATGCAATACATAATTAGGATTCGAAAGTAGACTTGGACTGCTTATAAATATGATAATCATGCGCATTAAAAAAAAAAGAAGGCAAAGTTATTTATGTCTTGATTTCGTGTTGCTTGTGCATTTAGGCACTGTACATCACTTTACTTTCTCAATTCTTTACCCTTGAAACGTTTAAATGATTCATCATCTTAAGGATTATCTGCATATTTTTATTTTAAGCTCGTATGGGTAGTTGGCCTCTACCAGAAGGAACAAATTGGAAAAAAAAATTGGATCTAAGATGGATGATTGAGAATTTGTGTTGGGTATGGTGTCTCAAACTGTTATTTTATTAAATGTTTCTAGAATTAGTCATTCATCTCATTACTTTGCACAACAATAAATTTGCATGATCAGAAAGGGAAGGAAATGAAATTTGTGCTCTTCCTATACGTTTGAAACCTTGGACCAATTAGCATGTATCATACATGTGAATATTATGTATTAGATTAGCAAAGGCGCCATAACGTGCTTGCGCATGTATTTATTCATATTAATTCCACTGATTATCCCTTGGGTTGGTTGCCCTATGTAAACTAGACTTGTTTTGCTATGAAATTTTCATATTTATGATATACATAGTTATGACCACTTGCTTTTGTAGTTACCTGAAATGTTGTCCATCTCCATGCCATGTAATTTGATTATCGGTTTTCTATGTAATGTTTATGTGATCAGTTATATATATATATATATATATATACATATATATATATAGTATGCAAACTGGAAAGGCCATGCTATAATACACTTTGAATACAAAAAAATAAACAAACCACATCAGGCCATACTATGTGTATTAGTTCCCTATCATGCTAATTACTTTATGCAAGCTTGTATGAAAACTATGTTCACAGTTTTATTTTGGGTTCTTTCACTTGATTGCATGTTGGTAAAAATATGTACGTATGATATCTTTTTACATTTTTCACGAGAGAATTAAAAATACAACATGTCCTTAACAATCTTAATTTTAATGGTTACTTATGATTTTCTTACATTATGTTTGAATAGCAAGCTCTTTGATCTACATGTTTTACCGGTCTTCTACCCCTTTTTGTACATGCATGTTCAATAGTTTTGTCATGATTTAAAGGATGTACACATTATAATATCGCATGCACTAAGAATACCTGGTTTATAAGCTAGAACCCTTACTTATTTCGCATGCATTTTTCTACTTATTAATTTTTTGAACTTAATACTTAGGGCTTGTACATATGAGCTTACTGATTTTGAGTTTTTTTTTTTTTTTCTACCAAAGCACCCTATGCAAATCAAATATGGTCCCATTCATGTGCAACATAGGTTCTTTGTGATAAAACTTATAAAATCAATTAAATAATCTGCCACTTATATGCTTATTTATTACCTTTGCTGAGAGCTTCTCTTTGTTGCCATCTAGCCGCTACAGCATCTACTTGCGTGCTGTTTTTCTTTGCTAGCCTCATGCATGAAACCATATCCTTATGCTACATTGTTGGTTATGTCCATGATGTTTCAGCTGTTCACTAATTATTATACTCAAATCATTTAAGATGTTTTATTGGGATTAAATTAATCATATTTATGTGTTTATTGAAGTTACTGACTTGAAATAAGTTTAATCCTGACCCGAGTGTTTTATGTTTTTACATGGAACGCTCGGCTCAGGCCCTAAGTGTTACAAATTCAAAGATCTCATCTTTCAAATAGAAAGGCATGAGAGGACGCACTCGCGCGCATGCATGGAAAAATTGTAAAGCTTTATTTACAAAATTTATTTATATATTTCATTTCTTTCGCTATATAAAATAACTTTGATATTCATATAGAATTTTATTCCGCTACAAATTATTGTACGTTGTGATTCTATGTTAATTTTGCCTAAACCCTCTAAGCCAATAACAATCTGTCATTTTGAATGCGTTGAGTTGGTTTAATCACCAACTTGGGGCAGTCAAAGTGGCGGGTTGTCACAATTTGGTATCAGAGCTAAGGTTTATATAAAAATTTGGCTTATTGGGTTTAAAAAAGTCATTCGAGATAGGGCAGAAATGCCCTAGAATGAGTAGAATTGAAACTAGAATCACTTTAGAGAGAGAGCATTTTTGAAAAGATTAGAAATATTTTGATGAGATTTCTGGGAAAAATATATCAATAGTAAATATTAAAAGGAAATATTTTGAAAAAAAAGAAGATAAGTTTCCTTTTTGAAATCTCCATCTAAATGCCTTTGCGGCAAAAAAATACCGAAGTTTATTGTCAAGAAAATAAGTGATTAATAAATTAATTTTGTCAAGTGAATTTTGGTTGAGAATTTAGATTGGTACTAAGTGTCGTATTTTAACTTGACAAAGCAGAACCCGACCGATATTCGATTTGGGAATAATCGTTAAAACAGGAGCTAAGTCAGTTTTGAAATTGATTCAAATCGGGTCGGGGTTGGAACTAACCACTTTAACATAGTGCTTTTATTGAACAAAAAGTAAGAGGGTCGGTGATAATAAATAATAAAACAACTAAGTATAAGCTAATTATTTTCTTTTAATCATTTAAATCTTATAAATACTCAGATATA
Source organism: Allium sativum (assembly GCA_030737875.1). Classification (NCBI taxonomy): domain Eukaryota; kingdom Viridiplantae; phylum Streptophyta; class Magnoliopsida; order Asparagales; family Amaryllidaceae; genus Allium; species Allium sativum. The sequence goes on along the minus strand of CM060924.1, from coordinate 955,466,762 downwards.
TATATATATATATATATATATATATATATATATGGTGAATTAAACACAATTCTCATTGAGATTGTGTGAAATTCCGTATGATAAGGATTTTGAGTTAATGGTTTAGTACTACCAAGCGGTATGGGACGTTTGGTACTACTTTTCTGATTACTCTCTTGACTTCTCATATGGAATGTTCGGTTGTTTTTGTATTCACAGTTGTGAAATATACTGGTAACATAATGTGATATAGCAGCATTGTTATATTTGAATAATTATTGTTTGAAAGTATACTTCAATTACTGAATTGAAGTGTTTTCTAAGTTGACATGCTTTTATGTCATTAGTATGACAATACTTTTTGTTCTATATCACAACTATTGTGATTTGATTTAATTTATCATAATGATTTAGATATGATATTTATTATGAGTATCGTATTGGTTTATATATGATACCTTGATGATACTCTGACTTGGATTATTTTATCATATTTTTTTATATATGATAAAGTCGAATATCGGTTTTGTTTTGTTTAATTGGGGTTGCTATTACCATTTTGCCTTGTATGTAATGATTTATATCTTCAAGATTTGGTTGAATTTTTAAAGTGTTTTGACGTTATAAACACTTTGAAATTCATGGCATATTTATTGTAAAATAGAATTTTAAAATAGTTTTTATTTTGGGATTGGGATAGATTGGACTTTGTTGTACCAATGGACCAAAACTCCATCTTGGTCGACCTAATTCAGGATTACTACTTGAATCATTGGTTTTACATTTTGCCCATCTACCACTAAAGGTTAACAGTCTGCTGCATTGGGCAATTTTGTTTTTTTCGATCAGGATTCCTGATCGGTGGGTCACGGACTACATTAGATGGAAGCGTGGGGGTCCCACATGTACTGTCGTGAACGGGTAGCTTACAGCCTTCGCCTTAGACCGTCTTGGTTACCCTGGGTTGATCGCCAAGTGTGTTATGGCATTATGAGTGGATTACAGTGATGATATCTCGAAGCGCACATGAGCTCTTCCACGGTGATTTTACAATATTTGCATCTGTTTATTTGGTATGTTATGAGTCGAGTTATATTTATCCCATAATCCCCTAATATTTTATTATATTACTATAATTAATTAATTTCATATTATCATACCGATTAATATATGATAATTGTTATGAGTATCATATTGATTTATATATGATACTATGATTTGATTATATTATCATAGTTATTTATATAAGATAATTGCTATAAGTATCGTATTGATTTATATATGATACTCTAATTTGATTATATTATCATATATATTTATATATGATAATTGTTATGGGTATCGTATTGATTTATATATGATATTCTGATTTGATTATATTATCATATTGATTTATATATGATAATTGTTATGAGTATCGTATTGATTTATATATGATACTTTGATTTGGTTTATATTATCATATTGATTTATATATGATAATTGTTATATTAGTTTACACTCTGATTTGATTGACAAACGACAAAGGCCATGAAGATTTTATTGACTTGATTTGTAACGTCCCAGAAATTTCGACTATTATTAGAACATGTAATTAATTAAAGAATCAATGAATAACCAATATTTATACTTCGGCTAGAAATTTAAAACCAAGCATATGATTTTGAGTACGAATTGAATTCAATATTTAATTCAGAATAGGTGGTTGAAATCAAATATGTATTGTTGAATATTGGAATTTGATTTGATTGAATATTTGAATTGGGTTTGAAATTTGATTGGAAAATATAGATGGTTGAATTTTAAATCAAACGTTATTGATGTGAAATAAATTGGAAATTTGTTTGTTAAAATATATGGAAAATGTATTTGAATATGTGTGTATTCATATATATATAAGGAAATTGAAATTTAACGTTTTAATTTGGAATCGAACGGTGTTGATGGACAAACGAAATAAAATTAGTAAACTAATAAATAATTTAAAAATAAAATATCGTTGTATACAAATGGAGCGGGATTGCAATTAAATTAATTTTATTGAATCCAGAACGTTGGAACAAAGGGGTACATATGAATTTTATTATATTTAGAGATTGTGTTTGCGGTACAAAATAAGAGCGGTACGTGGTTATTCGCGGTAAAGTTCAACTGCGTTATCACCATAATCACCTACGCTAAATATCACCTTGCTCAAATAACATCATGTCGAACTATACACTGAGTTGCGCAGATACCTAAAACCATATGATTTACGTTGTTCTTATCTTCGTTTCCCCTTCTATAAAATGATCCAGCCTCTCCCCAAATTCCTTTAGAAAACAATCGTTAATTTTTTTCTTAATGGCCAAAACAAAATCCACGGCGTCTCTTTTCCCAAATCGAACCCTCCTAAATCGTAACATGAAACCGACCTCAACCAACATCAAAGCTTCAAGTTGCTATCTTTTCATTAAGGCGGCTCCACCACCTTAAGAGCACAAGTATCACTACCGGCCACCGTAAGATGTCGCCTTTCCGACGCACTCTGGCATCCCTGACCTATTAACATCAGCCATTCATGGTGAGTTATTAGACTCATGATTAATTTTATGTTCAAGTAAATTTAAACTCGATTTTAAATTTGAGGTATAATAGTTGATTTGTTGTGTGCCATAGTTGATTTTTTTGGATGATTGATTTCGTCACATATAGATTTAGGATGTGTAGTCAATATATATTGATTTCGGTTGAACTAGGTTGTTAATTTAGATTTGGGATCTTAATTCTTTCTGTATGTCCCCATTCTATTTTTACATTGGAAGCAAATTAGATAGGTTGTTCCCTTTTCTGTGCCATTTGCTCCACCAATGATTTTTGTTATAGTTTGAGCTATATAATCATTCCAGTGACTATTGCTACTTGGTTGTATGGTATTCATTCCAACTGTATAGAATAATTCTAGAAAATAATAGTTTAACTAAAATGGAAGTCAGTTTTAATTGCAATACATGATAATTTCTAACAATCCAAAGCAACTTATTATAGTAGAAACCCGTTTGGAACACAATGCAATTCAGTTTATATAACACAGGCCTGTTTTGGGATATAGTGCAAACCAATTTACAAATATTTCTAAACTTCTTTTAAATAATGTGCGTTATTAATCTATGTAATATGTAAAGTAAGGGTAATTTTGTCTTTCTCAAATAAAACTTTATTTGCAGTTCATCAGGTCGGAGTTCTTTCGAAACTAATGAATTATTACACTGGTATTCATTTTTCTTCTTCTTTCTTTTGGCTTTAACCTACCTGTTCTATGGGGATTGCTTGAATTGCTCAAGCATGGATGGAATTATATTATTCCCTCTTGCTGAAATAAGACCTGTCGTCCTATCTTTGACATTTAATCATTTTAATCCCAATAATATTTGCATGTCTTGGAAGTTGACATTTTGTACTCATTTTATAAACTTGGAAACTGCTTGTTTGCACTCTATGAAACATTTGTGACATGTTTTAAGTAAACTGATTTATAAAAGCAATTATCTTCTATTAAATTATACACTCTATAAAACATGATATTGTTGTTCCAATTTGTTCCTATTTATGGTGTACGCAACCTGCTTACGCTTTGAGATCATGCTTCAGACTATGCCATCATTCACTGTCATGATCACTTGTATCAGACTGTTTGTCCTTGCGTATGTCACTAGTCACATGATAAGATTTCCAGTTTATTATATTTGAATTACATTTTTGTTCTTGAGTAATAAATATTCCCTAGCCTCATTACATAGTTTAAATAACTCAGTTGGATCAAGTTGGATATATCCTTAAGATGAGATATATCCTCGAAACTCCTATTATCAAAATGGTTTTATATTTATTCATTTGTTATGATATGCCTATACACACATACATGAACCTACATAAATTATTGTATATATTCAGTTGATATGGTTAGGTTGGAGTGAGCAGGATATATAAACAATATAATTTGTCTAATGTCAAATGTCCATGAATAAATAAAGTTGATGACTAATGAACTAGTGGTGATGAAAAATGTTTAATAGTATATGAATAACTAGTCTACCTCAATAACTTCAGGATTACCTATATGAGAGATGCAAGCACCACTCACAAATACAGACGTTAGGCATTTCACGAGGTCATTACCATTCGCAAGTTGGTCAATGTTGAATGTGCCTTTGTGTTTGTGGGTTCCATTTTATGATATTATGTCACAGTCTCATATGAGTAACGAAGACAGATGCTACAAGTAGCTAATAACTATATATTAATCCTCGAATATTAATCTTCATGTTCTTAAACTTCAAATATTAAACTTGAAGTTGCATAACAATGAAGTTGACCAGTGAATATGATATCATCATTTAAATAGTGAACGAACTTCTACTTAACCGGTGAAATGTAGATATTTATTTTCAGCATAGAGGAAAATAGCAATTTTTGTGTATTTCATTAGTAACTTTCACCTGCTCTTTTTGGGTAACTTCAAGGATCCATGCTAATCATCTTACCAAATACCTTCATTGTTTAGAATGCACTGTGTAAATACTTTTAGAAACTTTTTTTAAGATCATGTTGGTCATTCATATGAGTTGTTTTTAAAAGGTGTAGAATGGTTTATATTTAACTAGGGTATCATATGTACCTTGAGTTTTGAAATACATGTATATGCTCGCTTCCTGTTTTCAGCACCATTATTTGACCTATGGTTGCATAACTAAGGGAATGGCACGGATGACTACATGTGAACATTTTATAAAGACCCGAACTCCCTCTATCTCCGAAGAGACGGAAGAAGGCGGATCGAGATGAGAACATGACAAATCAGAATGCAAACAGAAAAACATTTCATTGTTATTACAACAATTACATCAGAGTACAGGAATATAATAGAGTACGAATAAATAATATACGTCACTCAAATTATCAGAGATTTAAATTATACTACAGCGAAAAAATAATACATAACATAACTGAAAGAAATACACGGATACATAGCTTTCCTAATATAGCTTCCAGCTGTACACTAGGATCCTGTAATGTAGAAATCCACAAAAAGCCAACAACTAGCTGCCCGTATGGAAAATAGGGGCACCCAGAGTTTAGGTTAAAACAATAAACTCCAGGTCATCATGGGACTAGTGTGAGAACTAAAACAATTATTAGCTTGATTTTAAAGTTGGGTAAATCAAGGGACAACGCCGTATAACATGGAACGGGTTTAACCCCAAGAATTCCAGTGCATAAAAAAACAACGCAATGCTAACTAGAAAAATGAAGCTATTATAAGACTCAGGTCACATCACACAGTGAATGCAGTTGAGGATAGAGTTTTATCTTATAATATCCAAAAATGCTTGGCATGTGAAATTTCATATTTTATTATTACTATAAGTGAAGAAATCAATTCCAAATATAAATGTATCAATCATAGACGGCATAGTATTCCATGCTACTATGTCTCCATACTAGTTTTGCAATTAAAACCGAAATGTCACGTATTGGAAATTGGATCCCATCTATGAACCAAGGCAATGGATTGTCCTTACCGATTTAATACAATCAAGCGTACGATGTCTCTGGAACAGAATGCATCGTCCTTTGGAGCGGTAGGGCCGCTCCACATTTGAAGTTAATCCCAGAACAATATGTTTCTCTGTCCTATGGGGTGCAATGGTCAGTATGGCGACCATATCATCCATCGGCCCCGTAATGACCGATATATCTGTGGAGCCTCTCTATCCATCAAATAATATGCAATATCCACATAAGTAAAATGTTTGGGCTCCATACCATGACACCACTCCTAGCTAGAAAGAAATGCATGTCTCACCTGATGTCCTTACCTGTTTCTGGTTCACACCGGGGTGTGAGCCTCGCGAATTAACGCTATAACACAAAGTTGTGCTATTTAAAGTCGTGCTTTGATTATCAACCACAAGACTTTGCTTTTCAATAGGAGCCTTGATCATTTGCATCTCCTCATACCACAAAGACAATTCACGCCATGCGACTGATGTCTATCGATATATAACCTCTGAGCTCGTATGTCTCAGAGAAGGGTGTTAAGCAAGAGAATAAATTCTCCACCACCAAATAGATATATATATTTAATAGAGATCAATCAACACATAATAAAATCCAATGTCAGACATACAACCATTTACAAGTTCGTTCTGGGTCTGAATGAAACCGGAGACACCTTCTTCCTCGTCCAATATGTCCAATACAAGAGAGAGGTCCTTGCATATCCGGTAGATCTTCAAGTACGTCTGGATGATCACCACTTATTACCTCGTCTTGGGTGTACATCCCAATCAAGACATCAATAATCATCCAAATGATGTGAAGACCTCCGGTCTTCAACCACCGTCTTCATCGTCAGCTTATCGTCATATCAATTATTCAGATTGGGATAAACCCGGTCTTTCCGAATAACTCGCGTATTTTATAAAAAAGTGCTATAAAAACACAACATACGCCTCATTCCAATCCAGAATATTTGTTTTACCCAAATATTCTTTTCACAATTTAAACCAAAGTAAGGTTTTCCAAACTAGTCGGGATTGATGAACCTTTACGACGTAATCATTTATTGCTTTTCCCAATCCCAACCTATTCGTCCCATGGAGCAAAACTGGTAATACTCCATATCTAATACCATGGTGTTACCGGTGAAATTAATTACCAATTCCCGTTCAAATCTAATTAAAGATTTCACTACCGCCTGGAGTAAAACTGGTGGTACTCCATTCTCGATCATTTCCCTAATTTGATAATTTAAATTATCTCATTCACTTTTCAATCTAATTAAAGATTCCTTGAAACTCTAGTTTAGTTTTAATCTCAAAAATCATTTCTTAATGATTCTCCAACTTTAGGAAGATAATTGGGTTAAAGAACGAATGTCATTTAAAAAACAGTTCACGATAAACCCAAAATCACATTCCATTAATTATGGAATCTTCATGGAAAACAGATCAATATATATAATCTGTAACGACCCAGAAAATCTGAACCAATTTAAATTTTTTAAATTGGCTAAAATAATGGATTTTAAATATTTAAAATAAATATTTTAAATAATGGCGATGAAAAATGAGTTTGAATCGACAATGGAAAACGAATATAATTAATTATAATTATAAACAAGGCCTGAAATGGCGTGGCAGTTTCAAAAATTGAATTCAAACTTTGTCGGACTGTATCGGGTGCAAAACAATCCGGATTTTAGTGAAACCAAAAACATTAGGATCTAATTGATGATATCTTTCCAACGAATCTGACAAATCGAAATTTGATAGCGGGAATCAAAAGATATGTCCAGTTGAAAATTCTGAATAGTCGCTATGGAATTCAGGCCCTTAAAAATGGACATTTTGCAAATGACCTCGGATTTCGACGAAACCACTTTTGTTGGATCCGCAGTGTCAAGTTATTGTTAGGTTTCAAATTTCATAATTTTTCGAATCAATATGTGAGCGTGGCAAAGGAAAACGCGTTTGACCGGTTTCAGTTGATTTTAGTCAACTGGAAATTGGCCATTTTTCAAACGGTCTCATAATTCGACGAAACTAGTTTTGTTAGGACCGTATCGTCAATACGAAGCTAGAAAATATTTTTCTGGAATTTTTCGAGTTCGTATGTGGCCCCACTAAATTGAAATGTGCGTTTAAATTGAATATATAAAGAAGTACACTTTAAATTCAACGGAAACTGATTCAAACGATCGAATCAGCTTGTGATACATATCCCATTATGATCGGAATGGGGGTAAAACGCTATGGACGACAGGCGGTGAGCCTCGTTTAGAGGTCGCATGTAAAAGTCAACTTTTTGCAAAATTAAATAATTAAATATATATATTTTATATAAACCCCCCCTATTCCCTCTTCTCTCTCCTTATTTTCGCTCAGAAAAAAAAAAAAAACCCGATGACCTAAACCCGTCGCCCCCCCCCCCCCTCAGCCTCCCCATCGATCGACGCGCCGCCCCTCCATCCAGCCTCCTCCTCCCAGTGGCGAAACCCCCGAAGACCCCGTCCCCCTCGAGGCTATCGCGACACGAATCGAGCAGCCCCCCCCCCCCCCCGTAGCATCGACGCCACCACCACCGAAGACCGCCCTACCGCCGACGTCTTCTTCCTCCCCCCCCCCCTTCTTCGCAGGTTAAGGTAAATTGTTTTTATTTTATTTTATTTTCATCTGAAAATTTCGATTTGAAAAGATTTAATTCTGATATTTTAATTAGAAAAACTGATTTTAAAATGATTTAAAAACTGATTTTAAAAGATTTAAAAACTGATTTTTAAAAAGATGATTTAAAAACTGATTTTAAAAGATTTAAAAACTGATTTTTTAAAAAAAGATGATAAAACTGATTTTATAAAGATTTAAAAACTGATTTTTAAAAAGATGATAAAACTGATTTTATAAAGGTTTTAAAACTAATTTTAATTTAAAAGAAGTAAGATATGAAAATTATATTTTTAAAGTAATAAAAATATAATTTTTACATCGTAGGAATATTAAAGATATAATCTTTATTTTTGAAAAGGCGGAATCTATATCTTTGAAATTCGATTTTTATATATTGAATAACGTAGTAAAAATTCGATTTTTACATATGTAGAGAATACGGGCAACGAAAGCGACAAGAAGGCGAAATAGGCGAAGATTTCTATAAAGGAAGAGTCGTGTTATTGGATAGCTATTGGCGAGAATTTCTCACTCTTCAATCCCTTTTTCTATATATATATATGTGTTGAAATTAAAGTGAATTGCTATATATATATATATATATATATATATATATATACGCCCCTCGTCCACAAAACATGGACGATATTTATTGGTTGAAATTGTTGAGAAAATTGATTGATAGCGATTGATTGTTTGGGATTGTTTGTGACTGATATTGGTTGATTGTGGTTGAAAAATACCCATTTGTGGTTAAGAAATATTTGGTTGAAACCACATAGGATTAGTTTGTGGAAATGAAATAAATATATACATGCCGCCTGCGTGCGAACTAGATGCATGATTCCCATTGTCAAAAACCGCGAGGTTTTAAGGTAGAGCGAGGAGCCGTACTAGGGACGGTCCCGGTTTTAACTACCCTGCCGTTATGCTGCCGAAATTTTGAATAATATTCGTGTGTTTGAATTATTTTCATATGCTTAAACTATATTTATTCATTGAACATAAAAAAAAACATTCATGTGTTGAATTGATATTCATTCGTTGATTAGAAATTCATATGTTGAATGGTATTCATATTTTGAAATAAATTGTTTGATAATAAAAATCACATTTTTATCTATACATAAAAACTATAGGAAACATTCATGTGTTGAATTGATATTCATTCGTTGATTAGAAATTCATGTGTTGAATGGTATTCATATTTTGAAATAAATTGTTTGATAATAAAAATCACATTTTTATCTATACATAAAAACTATAGGAAACATTCATGTGTTGAATTGATATTCATTCGTTGATTAGAAATTCATGTGTTGAATGGTATTCATATTTTGAAATAAATTGTTTGATAATAAAACTCACATTTTTATCTATACATAAAAACTATAGAAAACATTCATGTGTTGAATTGATATTCATTCGTTGATTAGAAATTCATGTGTTGAATGGTATTCATATTTTGAAATAAATTGTTTGATAATAAAAATCACATTTTTATCTATACATAAAAACTATAGAAAACATTCATGTGTTGAATTGATATTCATTCGTTGATTAGAAATTCATGTGTTGAATGGTATTCATATTTTGAAATAAATTGTTTGATAATAAAAATCACCTTTTATCGACTATATGAACTGTGTAAAATAATCTCGTTTTAAAAGAAATTGTTTTATGATAAAAATCCTATTTTTATCACCTATATGAACTATATAGAAAAATAGTGTTTTGAAATGAATTGTTTTACAATAAAAATCACATTTTTATTGTATGCATAAATCGTTGAAATGTGAAGTGTTAAAAATAGCCACTTGTTCAAAATAAACATATATGAGTTGAAATATTCATTAATTAGCTAATGAAATGATTTGCACCTATTTATGTAACATTAGAATGAATGGTGTTTTTAAACCAAATAGAAATCAAATATGAAGTTGAATAGAAAATGATAAATGATAAGAACTGTATATACATGTACATGCATATTCATTGAACAGGTTATAGCAAAGGGGCTAGAGAAGAGGAATAAAATTTTGTGCCCGACAAATAGGTACACATTTACTGCTTTGTTTGGGTGATGATTTTATGAGCCTGTTGGCTAGCCGCTTGGCTTTTTCTTTTTCTTTTTGAGATTAGAAGGACCGGGAAAGCTATTTGCGATTTCCCGATGCTCCCGGTGCAGGGGAGGTTATGGCGAAATTTTCCAAAATTTTAAGGTGTTAGAAAAATATTTGAAGTGAAAACGATATGGAAATCATTGAATGAACTATATTTATATAAATATATAAATATATAAATATAAATAAAATTAAAACGGAACTAAGCCGTGCAGTTCGTATTTTGAAACCATGATTTCAAACAACTGGTACGGGAAATCCGACCATTGGATTTTCCCGAAACCTCAACCGTCGGGTTCGCCTTGGAATAATCTTTCCAACGGCACCAACCTTGTAAAAATCCAACGGTTGGATTGTCTGGAATGTTTAATTCAAATCTGAAGAAAAACAGCGCCAGAAGCGATTATATTTAATTATATATATAAATATAATTATATTTGATCGAATAACGACGCTGCAGTTCGTATTTTGAAATCGAAACTTCAAACGATTGTACCGGGAGATCCGACCGTCGGAATTTCCCGAAACTGGAACCGTTTGATTCGTTTTGAAAAGACCTTTCTAATGATGTAAATTTTGTGAAGATCCAACGGTTAGATTTTCAGATATGTGTAAATCAAATCTGAAGAAAAACAGCGCCACGACCGCTTTATGGCCCGAAGCGTCGTTTTGAATAAATAGGCTATTTTAAAATAAATAAAAATAGCGATAAATCATTATAAAATATCATAAACGATATGGAATGGAAATAAACTGAATTTGCTCGATTTATGTTGTATTTGATGGTTGAATGTGTTTGGTGTGAAAATTACATTAAGGAACACAATTGGTGTTGTCGAATAATTTAACCATTGAAATAAATTGATTTGAAATTCTAAATATACGTGAATTATTTGAGAAGGCCGAGTTAATTCTCATCTCAAATAATTGACCGACGATTGAAAGTCGAGGATAAAGACGGTGGTCGAAGACCGGACATCTTCACCTCGTTTGGATGGTAACCGAGGTCCTGATTGGGAGGCATCCCGAAATATGGATAATGAGTGGTGATCGTCCAGACGTACGTGGTGGTCGAAGGGTTTGCGAGGTATTTAGTGCCTCCGGTTTCGTTCAGACCCAGAACGGACTTGTAAATGGACTGTGTGTCCGACATTGGAATTTGTTCTGTGTGATTGATAGCCATCAGTTGCACGGTGTGAATTGCCTGTGTGGCATGCTAAGATGCAGTGATCAGGGCTTCTGTTGAAAAGCAAAGTCTTGTGGTGATGATCAAAGCACCGCCTGTGTGGCGTAGCTTTGTGTATAACGTAAATTCGCGAGCCTCACACCCCGGTATGAACCTAAAACGGGAGAGGACATCAGGGAGGGCCTGCGTTTCTTTCTAGCTAGGGTGGTGTCAGTGACCTACCAGCCCTGACATTTATATACTTTTCACCTATGTGGTTGTTGCTGTTGCGAGGCGCCTCGGTTTGATCGGACGATCCGGGTCCGATGGAGTCATTCGTTGGCTCGTTTACGCCCCAAAGGGCGGGGAGACGTAGTGTTCAGGCATAATAATCCACATCGGTGGACCGGCCCTGACGATCTAAAGGGTTGATGCGTTCTGATCCTGAGACATGGGCTAGATTGTCTCGAATTCGGTAAGGACTATCTTTTGCCTTGGTTCATGACGGAAATCCAATTTCCAAATACGACATCGTGCGGTTTGGTTGTATACCTATATATGGCGACATAGTGGTATGGGGCATTAATGCCGTCTATGATTGATAGTTATGATTTGAAATTGTTTTCAAACATATAAACACTAGCAATAATACCAAATGCCTTTGTTTTATTCGTATCAAGCATATTTTGGCCGTTATGAGGTAAAAACTCTATCCTCCGGTTTGCGTTGCATTATGTGATGGGAACTGAGTCTTATAACGGCTTCATTTTTATAAAAAGCATAGCGATGTTTAAAAGAAAGATTGGTTTTAAAGCACTGGCAATCCAATGGAGTAAACCCGTTCCACGAAAGTGGCGTGGTCCTGTGATTAGCCAAACTATATATGTGTTGAATGGATTTCTCATACCAGTCCCATGACTGACTCGTAGTTTGTTTCACTTTCAAACTCGGGTGCCCCTTTTTCTACACGGGCAGCCTTGTATTCAGGTTTAGCTGGTTCTTTTCTGGATAGCTGGAGCTGAAGATGGATTCTATCATTTATTTCTTTTTATGCTGTTCAGCTCCTATTGTACATATTTTGTTTATTTCCGCTGTAGACATTTATGTATAGCTGAACTGTATTTGTACTGAGTAAGATCCTGTATACTGTGTAACTCTGATGATTACTTTTATCCAGTATATTCTATGGTCCATTATCTGGTGTATTTATTTAATTCTGTTCTGCTATTTTCTGTTTCTGTGTTATATTCCAAAGATAACCCTTGTTTCCGTCTAAACGGGAAATCGGGTCGTCTCAACGTGGTATCAGAGCTTTGGTTAAGCTTAGTTCTGGAATATAACATTTGAACGAACTCGTCAGAAATAGAACCAGTAGTGTTCTAGGACGGGTAACTCTATACAGATAGGATCAGTAATATCCTAGTATGAGTAAAGCAGAATGAAATTACACCTTGATAGACACATTTACATTTGAAGTATGTGTTTCTATATTTTAAAATACCTTTTCTGTGACCTGACACTTGATCTGCCATTTGCAGAAGTACTAGAAAATGAGTGTCAGAAACAGAAGGAATGCAGAACCGGATATTGAGGCCGTATTAATCAAATATCGAAATATGGGTGGAATACCGTTCTCTGGTGAAGAATCTATTATGAAGACACAAGCTTGGATTCGTTCGGCTGAGAAAATCTTCGAAGCATTAAATTTGAGGCAGCAGCGTTGGCTGGAGTTTCTTGCAGCATATGACTTTGAAATTATATATACTCCCAGGAAAGCCAATGTCGTGGCCGATGCGCTGAGCCGAAAGAATGTAATGATCGCCAGCTTTATTATCACGACATCCTTGATTGACAAAATATCTATTCTTCAAAAGGAGGATAATTTTATTAAGGGTATGATCAAAAGGATTCAGAAAGGCGAACCCTCGTGTTTTCAAATAGATAACGATGAGACCCTGAGATTAAAAGGAAGGATTTGTGTTCCTGACATTCCTGAGCTAAAAAGGGAAGTGTTAGACGAATGTCAACAAGTCCAAGCTGAGTATCCATCCTGGTGTGGCCAAAATGTACAACGATCTCAAACGAACATTCTGGTGGAAGGCTATGAAAAGGGACGTTTCAATATACGTTAGCCGATGCCCTACTTGCCAGCTAGTCAAGAGTGACCAATAGAAATTAGCTGGATTGTTACAACCACTAGAAGTTCCTGGTTGGAAGTGGGAACATATTTCTATGGACTTCATTGATGGTTTGCCCAGAACCAGAAAAGGAAATGACAGTATTTGGGTGATCGTAGATCGCTTCACGAAGACCACCCATTTCATACCATTGTAACGACCCAGAAAATCTGAACCAATTTAAATTTTTTAAATTGGCTAAAATAATGGATTTTAAATATTTAAAATAAATATTTTAAATAATGGCGATGAAAACTGAGTTTGAATCGACAATGGAAAACGAATATAATTAATTATAATTATAAACAAGGCCTGAAATGGCGTGGTAGTTTCAAAAATTGAATTCAAACTTTGTCGGACTGTATCGGGTGCAAAACAATTCGGATTTTAGTGAAACCAAAAAAATTAGGATCTAATTGATGATATCTTTCCAACGAATCTGACAAATCGAAATTTGATAGCGGGAATCAAAAGATATGTCCAGTTGAAAATTCTGAATAGTCGCTATGGAATTCAGGCCCTTAAAAATGGACATTTTGCAAATGACCTCGGATTTCGACGAAACCACTTTTGTTGGATCCGCAGTGTCAAGTTATTGATAGGTTTCAAATTTCATAATTTTTCGAATCAATATGTGAGCGTGGCAAAGGAAAACGCGTTTGACCGGTTTAAGTTGATTTTAGTCGACTGGAAATTGGCCATTTTTCAAACGGTCTCAGAATTCGACGAAACTAGTTTTGTTAGGACCGTATCGTCAATACGAAGCTAGAAAATATTTTTCTGGAATTTTTCGAGTTCGTATGTGGCCCCACTAAATTGAAATGTGCGTTTAAATTGAATATATAAAGAAGTACACTTTAAATTCAACGGAAACTGATTCAAACGATCGAATCAGCTTGCGATACATATCCCATTGTGTTCGGAATGGGGGTAAAATGCTATGGACGACAGGCGGTGAGCCTCGTTTAGAGGTCGCATGTAAAAGTCAACTTTTTGCAAAATTAAATAATTAAATATATATATTTTATATAAACCCCCCTATTCCCTCTTCTCTCTCCTTATTTTCGCTCAGAAAAAAAAAGAAAAAAGAAAAAACCCGATGACCTAAACCCGTCGCCCCCCCCCTCAGCCTCCCCATCGATCGACGCGCCGCCCCTCCATCCAGCCTCCTCCTCCCAGTGGCAAAACCCCCGAAGACCCCGTCCCCCTCGAGGCTATCGAGACGCGAATCGAGCAGCCCCCCCCCCGAAGCATCGACGCCACCACCACCGAAGACCACCCTGCCGCCGACGTCTTCTTCCTCCCCCCTTCTTCGCAGGTTAAGGTAAATTGTTTTTATTTTATTTTATTTTCATCTGAAAATTTCGATTTGAAAAGATTTAATTATGATATTTTAATTAGAAAAACTGATTTTAAAATGATTTAAAAACTGATTTTAAAAGATTTAAAAACTGATTTTTAAAAAGATGATTTAAAAACTGATTTTAAAAGATTTAAAAACTGATTTTTTAAAAAAAGATGATAAAACTGATTTTATAAAGATTTAAAAACTGATTTTTAAAAAGATGATAAAACTGATTTTATAAAGGTTTTAAAACTAATTTTAATTTAAAAGAAGTAAGATATGAAAATTATATTTTTAAAGTAATAAAAATATAATTTTTACATCGTAGGAATATTAAAGATATAATCTTTATTTTTGAAAAGGCGGAATCTATATCTTTGAAATTCGATTTTTATATATTGAATAACGTAGTAAAAATTCGATTTTTACATATGTAGAGAATACGGGCAACGAAAGCGACAAGAAGGCGAAATAGGCGAAGATTTCTATAAAGGAAGAGTCGTGTTATTGGATAGCTATTGGTGAGAATTTCTCACTCTTCAATCCCTTTTTCTATATATATATATATGTGTTGAAATTAAAGTGAATTGCTATATATAAATAAATATATATATATATATACGCCCCTCGTCCACAAACCATGGACGATATTTATTGGTTGAAATTGTTGAGAAAATTGATTGATAGCGATTGATTGTTTGGGATTGTTTGCGATTGATATTGGTTGATTGTGGTTGAAAAATACCCATTTGTGATTGAGAAATATTTGGTTGAAACCACATAGGATTAGTTTGTGGAAATGAAATAAATATATACATGCCGCCTGCGTGCGAACTAGATGCATGATCCCCATTGTCAAAAACCGCGAGGTTTTAAGGTAGAGCGAGGAGCCGTACTAGGGACGGTCCCGGTTTTAACTACCCTGCCGTTATGCTGCCGAAATTTTGAATAATATTCGTGTGTTTGAATTATTTTCATATGCTTAAACTATATTTATTCATTGAACATAAAAAAAAAACATTCATGTGTTGAATTGATATTCATTCGTTGATTAGAAATTCATGTGTTGAATGGTATTCATATTTTGAAATAAATTGTTTGATAATAAAAATCACATTTTTATCTATACATAAAAACTATAGGAAACATTCATGTGTTGAATTGATATTCATTCGTTGATTAGAAATTCATGTGTTGAATGGTATTCATATTTTGAAATAAATTGTTTGATAATAAAAATCACATTTTTATCTATACATAAAAACTATAGGAAACATTCATGTGTTGAATTGATATTCATTCGTTGATTAGAAATTCATGTGTTGAATGGTATTCATATTTTGAAATAAATTGTTTGATAATAAAAATCACATTTTTATCTATACATAAAAACTATAGAAAACATTCATGTGTTGAATTGATATTCATTCGTTGATTAGAAATTCATGTGTTGAATGGTATTCATATTTTGAAATAAATTGTTTGATAATAAAAATCACATTTTTATCTATACATAAAAACTATAGAAAACATTCATGTGTTGAATTGATATTCATTCGTTGATTAGAAATTCATGTGTTGAATGGTATTCATATTTTGAAATAAATTGTTTGATAATAAAAATCACCTTTTATCGACTATATGAACTGTGTAAAATAATCTCGTTTTAAAAGAAATTGTTTTATGATAAAAAATCCTATTTTTATCACCTATATGAACTATATAGAAAAATAGTGTTTTGAAATGAATTGTTTTACAATAAAAATCACATTTTTATTGTATGCATAAATCGTTGAAATGTGAAGTGTTAAAAATAGCCACTTGTTCAAAATAAACATATATGAGTTGAAATATTCATTAATTAGCTAATGAAATGATTTGCACCTATTTATGTAACATTAGAATGAATGGTGTTTTTAAACCAAATAGAAATCAAATATGAAGTTGAATAGAAAATGATAAATGATAAGAACTGTATATACATGTACATGCATATTCATTGAACAGGTTATAGCAAAGGGGCTAGAGAAGAGGAATAAAATTTTGTGCCCGACAAATAGGTACACATTTACTGCTTTGTTTGGGTGATGATTTTATGAGCCTGTTGGCTAGCCGCTTGGCTTTTTCTTTTTCTTTTTGAGATTAGAAGGACCGGGAAAGCTATTTGCGATTTCCCGATGCTCCCGGTGCAGGGGAGGTTATGGCGAAATTTTCCAAAATTTTAAGGTGTTAGAAAAATATTTGAAGTGAAAACGATATGGAAATCATTGAATGAACTATATTTATATAAATATATAAATATAAATAAAATTAAAACGGAACTAAGCCGTGCAGTTCGTATTTTGAAACCATGATTTCAAACAACTGGTACGGGAAATCCGACCATTGGATTTTCCCGAAACCTCAACCGTCGGGTTCGCCTTGGAATAATCTTTCCAACGGCACCAACCTTGTAAAAATCCAACGGTTGGATTGTCTGGAATGTTTAATTCAAATCTGAAGAAAAACAGCGCCAGAAGCGATTATATTTAATTATATATATAAATATAATTATATTTGATCGAATAACGACGCTGCAGTTCGTATTTTGAAATCGAAACTTCAAACGATTGTACCGGGAGATCCGACCGTCGGAATTTCCCGAAACTGGAACCGTTTGATTCGTTTTGAAAAGACCTTTCTAATGATGTAAATTTTGTGAAGATCCAACGGTTAGATTTTCAGATATGTGTAAATCAAATCTGAAGAAAAACAGCGCCACGGCCGCTTTATGGCCCGAAGCGTCGTTTTGAATAAATAGGCTATTTTAAAATAAATAAAAATAGCGATAAATCATTATAAAATATCATAAACGATATGGAATGGAAATAAACTGAATTTGCTCGATTTATGTTGTATTTGATGGTTGAATGTGTTTGGTGTGAAAATTACATTAAGGAACACAATTGGTGTTGTCGAATAATTTAACCATTGAAATAAATTGATTTGAAATTCTAAATATACGTGAATTATTTGAGAAGGCCGAGTTAATTCTCATCTCAAATAATTGACCGACGATTGAAAGTCGAGGATAAAGACGGTGGTCGAAGACCGGAGATCTTCACCTCGTTTGGATGGTAACCGAGGTCCTGATTGGGAGGCATCCTGAAATATGGATAATGAGTGGTGATCGTCCAGACGTACGTGGTGGTCGAAGGGTTTGCGAGGTATTTAGTGCCTCCGGTTTCGTTCAGACCCAGAACGGACTTGTAAATGGACTGTGTGTCCGACATTGGAATTTGTTCTGTGTGATTGATAGCCATCAGTTGCACGGTGTGAATTGCCTGTGTGGCATGCTAAGATGCAGTGATCAGGGCTTCTGTTGAAAAGCAAAGTCTTGTGGTGATGATCAAAGCACCGCCTGTGTGGCGTAGCTTTGTGTATAACGTAAATTCGCGAGCCTCACACCCCGGTATGAACCTAAAACGGGAGAGGACATCAGGGAGGGCATGCGTTTCTTTCTAGCTAGGGTGGTGTCAGTGACCTACCAGCCCTGACATTTATATACTTTTCACCTATGTGGTTGTTGCTGTTGCGAGGCGCCTCGGTTTGATCGGACGATCCGGGTCCGATGGAGTCATTCGTTGGCTCGTTTACGCCCCAAAGGGCGGGGAGACGTAGTGTTCAGGCATAATAATCCACATCGGTGGACCGGCCCTGACGATCTAAAGGGTTGATGCGTTCTGATCCTGAGACATGGGCTAGATTGTCTCGAATTCGGTAAGGACTATCTTTTGCCTTGGTTCATGACGGAAATCCAATTTCCAAATACGACATCGTGCGGTTTGGTTGTACACCTATATATGGCGACATAGTGGTATGGGGCATTAATGCCGACTATGATTGATAGTTATGATTTGAAATTGTTTTCAAACATATAAACACTAGCAATAATACCAAATGCCTTTGTTTTATTCGTATCAAGCATATTTTGGCCGTTATAAGGTAAAAACTCTATCCTCCTGTTTGCGTTGCATTGTGTGATGGGAACTGAGTCTTATAACGGCTTCATTTTTATAAAAAGCATAGCGATGTTTAAAAGAAAGATTGGTTTTAAAGCACTGGCAATCCAATGGAGTAAACCCGTTCCATGAAAGTGGCGTGGTCCTGTGATTAGCCAAACTATATATGTGTTGATTGGATTTCTCATACCAGTCCCATGACTGACTCGTAGTTTGTTTCACTTTCAAACTCGGGTGCCCCTTTTTCTACACGGGCAGCCTTGTATTCAGGTTTAGCTGGTTCTTTTCTGGATAGCTGGAGCTGAAGATGGATTCTATCATTTATTTCTTTTTATGCTGTTCAGCTCCTATTGTACATATTTTGTTTATTTCCGCTGTAGACATTTATGTATAGCTGAACTGTATTTGTACTAAGTAAGATCCTGTATACTGTGTAACTCTGATGATTACTTTTATCCAGTATATTCTATGGTCCATTATCTGGTGTATTTATTTAATTCGGTTCTGCTATTTTCTGTTTTTGTGTTATATTCCAAAGATAACCCTTGTTTCCGTCTAAACGGGAAATCGGGTCGTCTCAACGTGGTATCAGAGCTTTGGTTAAGCTTAGTTCTGGAATATAACATTTGAACGAACTCGTCAGAAATAGAACCAGTTGTGTTCTAGGACGGGTAACTCTATACAGATAGGATCAGTAATATCCTAGTATGAGTAAAGCAGAATGAAATTACACCTTGATAGACACATTTACATTTGAAGTATGTGTTTCTATATTTTAAAATACCTTTTCTGTGACCTGACACTTGATCTGCCATTTGCAGAAGTACTAGAAAATGAGTGTCAGAAACAGAAGGAATGCAGAACCGGATATTGAGGCCCTATTAATCAAATATCGAAATATGGGTAGAATACCGTTCTCCAGTGAAGAATCTATTATGAAGACACAAGCTTGGATTCGTTCGGCTGAGAAAATCTTCGAAGCATTAAATTTGAGGCAGCAGCGTTGGCTGGAGTTTCTTGCAGCATATGACTTTGAAATTATATATACTCCCAGGAAAGCCAATGTCGTGGCCGATGCGCTGAGCCGAAAGAATGTAATGATCGCCAGCTTTATTATCACGACATCCTTGATTGACAAAATATCTATTCTTCAGAAGGAGGATAATTTTATTAAGGATATGATCAAAAGGATTCAGAAAGGCGAACACTCGTGTTTTCAAATAGATAACGACGAGACCCTGAGATTAAAAGGAAGGATTTGTGTTCCTGACATTCCTGAGCTAAAAAGGGAAGTGTTAGACGAATGTCAAAAGTCCAAGCTGAGTATCCATCCTGGTGTGGCCAAAATGTACAACGATCTCAAACGAACATTCTGGTGGAAGGCTATGAAAAGGGACGTTTCAATATACGTTAGCCGATGCCCTACTTGCCAGCTAGTCAAGAGTGACCAATAGAAATTAGCTGGATTGTTACAACCACTAGAAGTTCCTGGTTGGAAGTGGGAACATATTTCTATGGACTACATTGATGGTTTGCCTAGAACCAGAAAAGGAAATGACAGTATTTGGGTGATCGTAGATCGCTTCACGAAGACCGCCCATTTCATACCATTGTAACGACCCAGAAAATCTGAACCAATTTAAAATTTTTAAATTGGCTAAAATAATGGATTTTAAATATTTAAAATAAATATTTTAAATAATGGCGATGAAAACTGAGTTTGAATCGACAATGGAAAACGAATATAATTAATTATAATTATAAACAAGGCCTGAAATGGCGTGGCAGTTTCAAAAATTGAATTCAAACTTTGTCGGACTGTATCGGGTGCAAAACAATCCGGATTTTAGTGAAACCAAAAACATTAGGATCTAATTGATGATATCTTTCCAACGAATCTGACAAATCGAAATTTGATAGCGGGAATCAAAAGATATGTCCAGTTGAAAATTCTGAATAGTCGCTATGGAATTCAGGCCCTTAAAAATGGACATTTTGCAAATGACCTCGGATTTCGACGAAACCACTTTTGTTGGATCCGCAGTGTCAAGTTATTGATAGGTTTCAAATTTCATAATTTTTCGAATCAATATGTGAGCGTGGCAAAGGAAAACGCGTTTGACCGGTTTCAGTTGATTTTAGTCGACTGGAAATTGGCCATTTTTCAAACGGTCTCAGAATTCGACGAAACTAGTTTTGTTAGGACCGTATCGTCAATACGAAGCTAGAAAATATTTTTCTGGAATTTTTCGAGTTCGTATGTGGCCCCACTAAATTGAAATGTGCGTTTAAATTGAATATATAAAGAAGTACACTTTAAATTCAACGGAAACTGATTCAAACGATCGAATCAGCTTGCGATACATATCCCATTGTGTTCGGAATGGGGGTAAAACGCTATGGACGACAGGCGGTGAGCCTCGTTTAGAGGTCGCATGTAAAAGTCAACTTTTTGCAAAATTAAATAATCAAATATATATATTTTATATAAACCCCCCCTATTCCCTCTTCTCTCTCCTTATTTTCGCTCAGAAAAAAAAAACCCGATGATTTAAACCCGTCGCCCCCCCCTCAGCCTCCCCATCGATCGACGCGCCGCCCCTCCATCCAGCCTCCTCCTCCCAGTGGCGAAACCCCCGAAGACCCCGTCCCCCTCGAGGCTATCGCGACGCGAATCGAGCAGCCCCCCCCCCCCCCCCCCGAAGCATCGACGCCACCACCACCGAAGACCGCCCTGCCGCCGACGTCTTCTTCCTCCCCCCCCCCTTCTTCGCAGGTTAAGGTAAATTGTTTTTATTTTATTTTCATCTGAAAATTTCGATTTGAAAAGATTTAATTCTGATATTTTAATTAGAAAAACTGATTTTAAAATGATTTAAAAACTGATTTTAAAAGATTTAAAAACTGATTTTTAAAAAGATGATTTAAAAATTGATTTTAAAAGATTTAAAAACTGATTTTTTTAAAAAGATGATAAAACTGATTTTATAAAGATTTAAAAACTGATTTTTAAAAAGATGATAAAACTGATTTTATAAAGGTTTTAAAACTAATTTTAATTTAAAAGAAGTAAGATATGAAAATTATATTTTTAAAGTAATAAAAATATAATTTTTACATCGTAGGAATATTAAAGATATAATCTTTAATTTTGAAAAGGCGGAATCTATATCTTTGAAATTCGATTTTTATATATTGAATAACGTAGTAAAAATTCGATTTTTACATATGTAGAGAATACGGGCAACGAAAGCGACAAGAAGGCGAAATAGGCGAAGATTTCTATAAAGGAAGAGTCGTGTTATTGGATAGCTATTGGTGAGAATTTCTCACTCTTCAATCCCTTTTTCTATATATATATATATGTGTTGAAATTAAAGTGAATTGCTATATATAAATAAATAAATATATATATATATATATATATATATATATATACGCCCCTCGTCCACAAACCATGGACGATATTTATTGGTTGAAATTGTTGAGAAAATTGATTGATAGCGATTGATTGTTTGGGATTGTTTGTGATTGATATTGGTTGATTGTGGTTGAAAAATACCCATTTGTGATTGAGAAATATTTGGTTGAAACCACATAGGATTAGTTTGTGGAAATGAAATAAATATATACATGCCGCCTGCGTGCGAACTAGATGCATGATCCCCATTGTCAAAAACCGCGAGGTTTTAAGGTAGAGCGAGGAGCCGTACTAGGGACGGTCCCGGTTTTAACTACCCTGCCGTTATGCTGCCGAAATTTTGAATAATATTCGTGTGTTTGAATTATTTTCATATGCTTAAACTATATTTATTCATTGAGCATAAAAAAAAAAACATTCATGTGTTGAATTGATATTCATTCGTTGATTAGAAATTCATGTGTTGAATGGTATTCATATTTTGAAATAAATTGTTTGATAATAAAAATCACATTTTTATCTATACATAAAAACTATAGGAAACATTCATGTGTTGAATTGATATTCATTCGTTGATTAGAAATTCATGTGTTGAATGGTATTCATATTTTGAAATAAATTGTTTGATAATAAAAATCACATTTTTATCTATACATAAAAACTATAGGAAACATTCATGTGTTGAATTGATATTCATTCGTTGATTAGAAATTCATGTGTTGAATGGTATTCATATTTTGAAATAAATTGTTTGATAATAAAAATCACATTTTTATCTATACATAAAAACTATAGAAAACATTCATGTGTTGAATTGATATTCATTCGTTGATTAGAAATTCATGTGTTGAATGGTATTCATATTTTGAAATAAATTGTTTGATAATAAAAATCACATTTTTATCTATACATAAAAACTATAGAAAACATTCATGTGTTGAATTGATATTCATTCGTTGATTAGAAATTCATGTGTTGAATGGTATTCATATTTTGAAATAAATTGTTTGATAATAAAAATCACCTTTTATCGACTATATGAACTGTGTAAAATAATCTCGTTTTAAAAGAAATTGTTTTATGATAAAAAAACCTATTTTTATCACCTATATGAACTATATAGAAAAATAGTGTTTTGAAATGAATTGTTTTACAATAAAAATCACATTTTTATTGTATGCATAAATCGTTGAAATGTGAAGTGTTAAAAATAGCCACTTGTTCAAAATAAACATATATGAGTTGAAATATTCATTAATTAGCTAATGAAATGATTTGCACCTATTTATGTAACATTAGAATGAATGGTGTTTTTAAACCAAATAGAAATCAAATATGAAGTTGAATAGAAAATGATAAATGATAAGAACTGTATATACATGTACATGCATATTCATTGAACAGGTTATAGCAAAGGGGCTAGAGAAGAGGAATAAAATTTTGTGCCCGACAAATAGGTACACATTTACTGCTTTGTTTGGGTGATGATTTTATGAGCCTGTTGGCTAGCCGCTTGGCTTTTTCTTTTTCTTTTTGAGATTAGAAGGACCGGGAAAGCTATTTGCGATTTCCCGATGCTCCCGGTGCAGGGGAGGTTATGGCGAAATTTTCCAAAATTTTAAGGTGTTAGAAAAATATTTGAAGTGAAAACGATATGGAAATCATTGAATGAACTATATTTATATAAATATAAATAAAATTAAAACGGAACTAAGCCGTGCAGTTCGTATTTTGAAACCATGATTTCAAACAACTGGTACGGGAAATCCGACCATTGGATTTTCCCGAAACCTCAACCGTCGGGTTCGCCTTGGAATAATCTTTCCAACGGCACCAACCTTGTAAAAATCCAACGGTTGGATTGTCTGGAATGTTTAATTCAAATCTGAAGAAAAACAGCGCCAGAAGCGATTATATTTAATTATATATATAAATATAATTATATTTGATCGAATAACGACGCTGCAGTTCGTATTTTGAAATCGAAACTTCAAACGATTGTACCGGGAGATCCGACCGTCGGAATTTCCCGAAACTGGAACCGTTTGATTCGTTTTGAAAAGACCTTTCTAATGATGTAAATTTTGTGAAGATCCAACGGTTAGATTTTCAGATATGTGTAAATCAAATCTGAAGAAAAACAGCGCCACGGCCGCTTTATGGCCCGAAGCGTCGTTTTGAATAAATAGGCTATTTTAAAATAAATAAAAATAGCGATAAATCATTATAAAATATCATAAACGATATGGAATGGAAATAAACTGAATTTGCTCGATTTATGTTGTATTTGATGGTTGAATGTGTTTGGTGTGAAAATTACATTAAGGAACACAATTGGTGTTGTCGAATAATTTAACCATTGAAATAAATTGATTTGAAATTCTAAATATACGTGAATTATTTGAGAAGGCCGAGTTAATTCTCATCTCAAATAATTGACCGACGATTGAAAGTCGAGGATAAAGACGGTGGTCGAAGACCGGACATCTTCACCTCGTTTGGATGGTAACCGAGGTCCTGATTGGGAGGCATCCCGAAATATGGATAATGAGTGGTGATCGTCCAGACGTACGTGGTGGTCGAAGGGTTTGCGAGGTATTTAGTGCCTCCGGTTTCGTTCAGACCCAGAACGGACTTGTAAATGGACTGTGTGTCCGACATTGGAATTTGTTCTGTGTGATTGATAGCCATCAGTTGCAGGGTGTGAATTGCCTGTGTGGCATGCTAAGATGCAGTGATCAGGGCTTCTGTTGAAAAGCAAAGTCTTGTGGTGATGATCAAAGCACCGCCTGTGTGGCGTAGCTTTTTGTATAACGTAAATTCGCGAGCCTCACACCCCGGTATGAACCTAAAACGGGAGAGGACATCAGGGAGGGCCTGCGTTTCTTTCTAGCTAGGGTGGTGTCAGTGACCTACCAGCCCTGACATTTATATACTTTTCACCTATGTGGTTGTTGCTGTTGCGAGGCGCCTCGGTTTGATCGGACGATCCGGGTCCGATGGAGTCATTCGTTGGCTCGTTTACGCCCCAAAGGGCGGGGAGACGTAGTGTTCAGGCATAATAATCCACATCGGTGGACCGGCCCTGACGATCTAAAGGGTTGATGCGTTCTGATCCTGAGACATGGGCTAGATTGTCTCGAATTCGGTAAGGACTATCTTTTGCCTTGGTTCATGACGGAAATCCAATTTCCAAATACGACATCGTGCGGTTTTGATTGTATACCTATATATGGCGACATAGTGGTATGGGGCATTAATGCCGTCTATGATTGATAGTTATGATTTGAAATTGTTTTCAAACATATAAACACTAGCAATAATACCAAATGCCTTTGTTTTATTCGTATCAAGAATATTTTGGACGTTATAAGGTAAAAACTCTATCCTCCGGTTTGCGTTGCATTGTGTGATGGGAACTGAGTCTTATAACGGCTTCATTTTTATAAAAAGCATAGCGATGTTTAAAAGAAAGATTGGTTTTAAAGCACTGGCAATCCAATGGAGTAAACCCGTTCCACGAAAGTGGCGTGGTCCTGTGATTAGCCAAACTATATATGTGTTGAATGGATTTCTCATACCAGTCCCATGACTGACTCGTAGTTTGTTTCACTTTCAAACTCGGGTGCCCCTTTTTCTACACGGGCAGCCTTGTATTCAGGTTTAGCTGGTTCTTTTCTCGATAGCTGGAGCTGAAGATGGATTCTATCATTTATTTCTTTTTATGTTGTTCAGCTCCTATTGTACATATTTTGTTTATTTCCGCTGTAGACATTTATGTATAGCTGAACTGTATTTGTACTAAGTAAGATCCTGTATACTGTGTAACTCTGATGATTACTTTTATCCAGTATATTCTATGGTCCATTATCTGGTGTATTTATTTAATTCTGTTCTGCTATTTTCTGTTTCTGTGTTATATTCCAAAGATAACCCTTGTTTCCGTCTAAACGGGAAATCGGGTCGTCTCATAATCAATATAAACTTTTGTATCCAACTAATAATATAAATGGAATAACGGCAAAGCCTTTCAAATTCCATATATAGTAACGGTCTTCCTCCACAGAAGCTCACTTCGATTGTCACCAAATCGAATTCCATTCCATTCCAATTTATTTTGTTAAATTGGAAAACTTTACTTTGGAAAATTTCCAATAAATCTTAGTTAAAAGATTTATATATTCCAAATCACATTTCATTGTTAATCAGGTTAAAGAATGAATGTCGTTAAAACACAGTTCACAATAAACCTAATTCACATTCCATTTTATTATGTTCCAATTAAATATTAATTAATTGGTAAACTTCACTAAATCTTAATTAAAAGATTTATTCTTTTCACACGCGGTTTAAGAATAGTGTTATTTAAGACACCATTCACGACAAACCCAAAATCTAATTTAAATTCAATTCCAATTAAATATTAATTAATTGGTAACTTCATTAAATATCTGTTAAAAGATTTAATCTTTTCTCAATTGGGTTTAAGAACAGTGTTAATGAAGACACCATTCACGGTAAACCCAAAATCCAACTTGATATTAAATACAAGGCTCTGAACATAAAATAATATCGACTTATATTCAATATCAAATTCTGAAATAAACAAATATCGTATTGGGAATAACGATATATATATGTATATATATATCTTCCAAATTTCTCAACAATATCCGTATAATCATGGAATCCAATACCAAAATATTCCGAAGATTATTTCCATTCCAAACCATTCCAGTTTATTTATTGCAAAATTTTTGGTTATTTTAAAACCATTTTCTCAATCCAATTTATTTATTTAAAATTTATTGGATAACCATTCTAGTTATTAACTAGTTCATTTTGATAAAAATATATTTTTATCTTTACAAATGTGGAATTTTTCATCCAAATTCTTTCTAAATCATTTATTATGATTTTACACAAATTATTAACATTTTTAATAATTTTATCAAGGTCCGTACAATCTATTTCCATAAACGGTCATAAAACTACACTTACATCGACCTTTTCCAAATTTGATTTGGACATAATTCCAAATTCAACCGTTAGATTTCAAATCTCTTATATTATTTGGAAAGCTCTTTTTGATACGAACCCAATGGTTCCTGTTTTAGGAGATTCTGACGGTCGAATCTCTCGTAATGTCAATTAAAATTCAACGATCGAAATTCGCGAACGGTCGCAGCGTGGCGCATTCTAATTAGGCCATTAAATATATATAATATATATATTATATATATTTCGTTGATTTCCATTTAGAACATATTTTATAAATCATTTTAAATTCGTTTTAACGATTTCAACTTCATATTCAATTTTAAATAAAAATTGAATATTCCATATCATTATATAAATGATAATATTTTCAAAACATTAGATTTTGAAATCATTTCTATTTTTGAAATTCATTATAAAAATAAATAAAATCGATATAAATATCGTTCGCGTTAAAATGGCGACGGCTTCACATATTTCATCCATCCAAAATCGGACATTAAAATCAGATTTTAATCCTTTACTGAATATTATTTAAAATATTCCTTACTTTTAAATATTCGTTATTTTAAAATATTCTTTATTCCTGAATTGTAATCACACACAATCAATTACCATATAATGTTATTTATATGGATTCCATACAGCACATGTACATAACAATAATGATACACAATCAACCATCATTCAGAGTGAAATTTACAACTGTATATGTGTTAAAAATAAATAATTAACGCTCATCACAACCTGTCAACCCATCGATTGACATACAACTAAACAATCGGGATTAGTGTACGTCAAATATTGTAAAGCCCTATATTTTTACGGCATAATAATTTATTTATTTAATTATTTAAATAGTGATTTAGAGATTTAAATGGTTGTTTAACTAAATAATATTGAATATTTAATTAATATAAATAATAGAATAATATATTTATTTCCGAAATAATCTAAAATAGCAGAATTCACAATATTGTGAATTGGACAATTTAAAATATATAATTCAGTTTAGAATTGATTATATTAACGGATTTATTTATAAATGCCAGTTGAATGTATAATTTATATTATAATTATAATCGAGCTCGAAATGGCGCGGTAGTTCGAAATTTGGCGATTTGAACTTCAATTGAATATACATAATCCATTTTAAGTTGGATTTCTGTGAAACAAGAAACTTTCGGAGCTGGTGAAGTATATTTTTCTAATGGAAGAGAAAAATCGAGATTTTGTCGTTTAGATTATGAGTTATGTCCAAATCAAATTTTTGAAAAGTCGCTATGGAATTCCTTTATAATTTATAATGATTTATTTATATAACAAAATGAATTTTATATAAATTTAATATCGTTATAAATTGGGATTTTTGAAATATCGAGCTATATATTCCGTGTAACAACCCTGAATTTTGTGGTAAATTCAAGATTTATTTTAACTAATTTTAATGGGTTTGGATATTTAAAATAATTTTTTTAAATAATAATGATTAAAAATTTATTTAAATCGAAGTTAGGATGAATAATTTAATTTGGGTTATAAAAGGAGTTAGAAAGATGGCGCGGCAGTTCGAAAATTCGATTTCTAATTTCAATTTAATATACAGAATTCATTTTAAATCAGAATTGAATGAAACAAGAAATATTTAAATCTGTTTGATCATATCTTTCTAACGAATTTGAAAAATTGAAATTTCACTTTAAAAATAAAAAGTTATGACCAGTTTACAATTTAGAAAAGTCGCTGAAAAATTTATATATATTTTAATATAATATATGGCCCTAAAAATAGTCATTTTGCAAACGACCTCGGTTTTCGACGAAACCACTTTTGTTGGAACCAGAATGTCAAATTATTGTTAAGTTTAATTTTTCAGAATTTTTTGAATTAATATGTGAGTGTGGCGAAAGAAATTGTGTTTTGTTCATTTCAGTCAAATTTAATCGACTTGAAAAAGGCCATTTTTCCAACAATCTTGAAATTTGACGAAATTAGTTTTGTTAGGACCGTATCGTCAAAAAATAACTAGAAATAATTTTTTTGTAATTTTTAGAGTCCATATGTGGCACCGGCGTATTTAAATGTACGGTAGATATTTAATTAATTAATTTTTAATGTAAATTTAAATAAATTTTCTACAGATTTCGGAATTGGGCCCCAAGTCCTGTCCCATTGCTTTCAGAGGGTGTCAAAACCTTAAGAATGACAGAAGCAGGCCCAATTCGGAGACAGTCCGCGTTTTCCACTTTAAAACACGCATTTCAATGAATTAAATAATTAAAAAATAAATAAAAACCCTAAAATCCATGGCCAGCCGCCGTTTAAATTCGGAGGGCTGAGAATGCATGAAATTCAAACATCAATAACTTTTAATCCGCTCAATGGATTTCAACAAACTTGATACCAAATCGAAGCTCTTCGATAGACCTTTCCATCCATACAGATGATGAGTATCATTGGGATCTGGATTCACCAGAATCGGAGCGGGAAGGCGCGAAGTTCATCGGGGTTTTCGAGCGCATGGGGTCCGCCGCAGGTGGCAGCGCGGAAAGGGATGGGCGCGGCCAGGGCCGACGCCGGCGGTGGCACCTCCCAATCTGTAAAGACCCGGAAAATTCGAACACTTAATCTTTAAATAACATAACAATTTGTAATATTGTTAAGTGTTATAAATATGATTTTATAACCTTGTTAAACATCATTTAATTAGTAATTTATAATTCTAGACTCGTTTTGGAAAAATGCTTTCAAAAATATATTTTTGGTAAAATATTGATAAAATGACCGAAAATCGTTTTATCAATAAATGGCTATTTTCTCAGTAAAAGTTGTTGAAAATTTTAGTGAATGTCTAATTAATCATTAGGGAAGTAGTTAGCTAATAAAAGTATTTTTCATATTTATGGTTAACTATTTTGATGATGTCATCATTTTAAAAAAATGAGCATATAAGGAAAGTTTTTGTATTTTGGTATTTAAGTATTCAAATAAGTGCTTTATAATTTGAATATGCTTGTTTTAATTGTTTAAATAAGTTAATGGATTTATTTCCAAGTTTTGTTTACTTGAATAAATCATTTTATAAAGAACTAATAGTATGATCGAGATTCAACTTCCAGATTCACATCCTATCGTTGAATAGAAGTTGTTTCATATCGTTGCAACGTTGTTTGATATATGTGTATGTATTCACATACATGCATATACACATATATATGTAAGCATAATTAGTCACATCAAGAGTTTAGAAAATATCCTAAGTGTATGTATATAAGCGTCTTATATGTATACAAATGAATGCTTACTTGAAAAAGAAAACTTACCATCTCTTACACACCTTTCACTTCCCTTACACACCATCCCATCTGTCATAATTACTATTAGGGTTTTAAGGGCATTTTGGTCTTTTCCCATCCACCTTCCTTTTCCTATATAAGGAGGGGTATACCTCCTTCTTTCTTACACAAAATTCCTAAGCAAAAGTGAAGCTTTTAATGGCTTATCTTCGTCTTCTTCCTCTTCCTTACTAACTTTCTCAAACTATATTCAAACCAACTCCAAATCAACTCAAACTTTGAGTGTAGCCTTCTTATACCATTACAAGACCTTCTAGAAAGTTAGAAGTTGAAAATTCTAAGTCCTTCTCTATTTTCATCTTTGGCCGTGAGCTTTATAAGAAGGGAAAGCAAGGAAAGGAAGGAGGTTGCTAGCTTGGATCTTTATTCTTATTCTTGGATCTTTGTTCTTATTTTGGATCTTGGATTTGCTAAGGATTAAGGTGAGTTTACTCACTATTTAGGACAGCAAACATAAACCCTTTTGCATGTTTTTAACTATGCTTAAAGTTGCTTGAATGTTGGTAACTTATGTTAAAAATGTTGTCTTGATTCTTACTTTAAAAGTAAGCGACATATGTGATCCATGTTAATGGATTGGAATGGACTTGAATGGACTTGGAATGGGACTTGAATTGACTTGTATAACAAGTGGAATGGACTTGAAACAAAGCACATAAGGATTAGTAGGGAATTGACATATTGTGGACTTGAACTTGAAAGTGCACTTATAGCGATAGTCGCTATATATGCAGTTTTAATTGTTGTGTTTTCAATACATTGTATGGAACTTTGTGATGACGTCCTTAGTGATTTCTTATCATATTAAAATGGTTGTTTAACTTGTATGTTAAATTGAAGTAAGTTTGAAAGTGTGTGAAGCTAGAATAGTGATATGAGTGCACTTCCTAATTACTTGTTTATTGAATATCATGGTTACTGTGCTTAATTCTAATAAGCCGACGAGTAGGCTTATCTATCTGTGAGTGTCAAGAATGGGGTGTCTAGGCAAGGGGTGATATGCAACCAGTGCTCTAACTTACCTGGCCTCACTCTTGACCGAGGGATAGTTAAGTTGATAATGTCGGAAACGAGTTAAGTGCACGAAGTGTGATTTCTATAAGCATAAAATGGTTTTGGGTTTGTCGTGAAAATGTGTTAATTACATTAGTCTTTAACCCTCTCAGATTATA
Organism: Allium sativum; assembly: GCA_030737875.1. Classification (NCBI taxonomy): domain Eukaryota; kingdom Viridiplantae; phylum Streptophyta; class Magnoliopsida; order Asparagales; family Amaryllidaceae; genus Allium; species Allium sativum. Next base: position 955,434,815 of record CM060924.1, on the reverse strand, counting down.
TCATGGAAGTCAATATATTGAATCTTTAAACAAACATTTAAAGATAAATTATAAAGGATTGTTTTGGGTTTGTTGTAAACATTGTTTTAGCAACACTTGTTTTAAACCCTTGGAATGTAGTTAAACTGGAATATACGGTTTAATGGTTTTGAATATACTTAGATCTTTAATAATTTATTTTAAAGATAGAAACAAGTATAGAAATCTTTCAGAATAAAGATATTGAATAAGATGTTTAACTTATAAAAGAGAAGAGGTTCTTTATTAAACAATGGTTTTAACCTCTTTGATTATATTTTAAGAAAAATCTTATAAATTGATTATGGTTATACTTATACCGGAGGGATAAGCATATGAATTCGTTTTGTAGTATTGAAGTTAAATAGGAAATCTTGGAATTGAATTGTGATTATACTTATACCGAAGGGATAAGTATATTAAAACCCTTTTTGGGTAGTAAGACTATAACGGATTAGGTAATTCGTAGAATATATACATATACACATTTTATATGTATAAGTTGAATATATACGCTAGTATATAAAGGAATATTAATCGAGTATGAGTTATTGATTAATAAGTGATGTCTAGTTAGACAAATGAAGTTTTATTAGTTAAAAGAAGTTATACTAATAAAGGAATATTAATCGAGTATGAGTTATTGATTAATAAGCGAAGTCGTATTTGACAAATGAAGTTTTATTAGATAAAAGGAGTTTTACTAATAACAGAAGTTTTAATTAATGAAAGGTTAATTAAATGGGAATGGGATTAGAAGCCGTTTATATGAGTTAACCGTGCTTCAACTGTTTATCATGATATGTGACTTGATTGTGATTTGAGTGTTTAACACGCTTTGTAACCTTGATAGTGCCTTGGATGTTTATTCAATTGTTATGGAAATTAAGCGAGGTTGTTTTCCATATACAATCGTTTATTGTGTGAATTGTAGTAAGTTAATTGACTATAGAACTTGACCTTAAATCTAGCGACTAGTTTTGAGGAGACCGGGATTGGTAAGTGTTCTACTTATCGAAAACCACTTCAAAACTAGTATACGGGTTCTATGTTTTGGAAGCGGTTGTGAAGTGAAGACCATATGGCGATTCGAGATCTGTTGAGATGCTCGAACACATATACTGATTCTAAGATCTATGAAAGAATCTATGTGTGATTCCAGGATATGTTGATGTATTGGAATCCATGTATGATTCTGAGATCTGTGAAGGAGTCTATGTGTGATTCCAAGAACTATTGAGCTGTGGGATTCCAACTGGGAATTCTTGTTCTGTTCGAGTAATGAAGACTCATGTGAAAGATGCCGAACGAAACCTCGACATCGGAAATGGCTAAAAACAGAGTAGGAGCACAATTTGGGGTTTTGCTAACCTACGACAGGATATATTGACTCCATATCTAGTGTATGCTTATTATCGAATTGTGCGGGAGCTCCTCGAAGTTGCGCGCGGGAGTTGGATATATTTGGTTCCACGTGGTGCACTTCGGTGTTTCGTGCGTAGGCCAGTTGTGTTTACCTTATGGTATATTTTATCTAGAGATATACGACGCTCGGAGGTACTTTTTGACCCTTGTGCATGGAGTTTGGATCTGTATTGAGAGATCTCCGATGGAAAATCCAATATGCGAACGTGCCTTATGGGTTTTGTTTGTACACTTAATATTTGTCGAATGTAACCAATGTAACCATTCCTTCTATGTGAATTTATTTATATTCTACACCCTAGACATTATTTATAATACAACTATACTTCTCCTAATAAATGGTTGGTTTCAATTGAGGGGAAATCCGGAGCGGCTATCTGCACAGTCCCCTCGGTGTTGTTACACGCAATGTGTATCTTGAGTTTCTCATACCAGACTGATGTCTGACGCTTGGTTTTTGTTTTCCTTAAAATCATCACGTACTCCTTCGAGTAGGCTGAGTATGGCAGGTTTTACTTTGGATGCCTTGGAGCTTTTCGAAGAGAGTTGGGGTTCATCTTACCGTACTTTTTATATCCGCTGCATTCTATGTTGTACATCAACATTTATGAGGACGGGTTGTTATAACTGTCCAAGTTGATGATAGGTTAGTCTTCTCTGATAGTTGTAATCATACAATTTTATTTGGTAAAGATCATTCATTATATTATATGTTACCATTCCGTTGTGAGATTCTGATATTGTGTCCTCTTCTTCCTTAGTCTATTTTCTTTTTATTTTATTTCACCCTAACTTTTCGTCTTTCTGGCACTTGGGTGCTCGGCACGTGAATACCGTGGATGTATTAGTGTCGACATTTTAGGGTCGAAAAGTCGGGTCATTACACAATCGGAGGTCGGCGGCCCTAGGGCGAGCGGCGGTGGACTTTGAATCGACGGGATTGGGTTATGCATTGCGGCCTGTAGAAGAGGAAGAAACAGTATATTTTATATTTATTTATTTTATAGTTTAATTTATCCGATCTTTAAAATTCCGTAACTTCTACATACGAGGTCCGTTTTTCGAAACGTCAGTTGCTTTGGACTCGTCTTTCCGGGATCTTCACGATGGCGCAGTTCAGACCTGAAAAGAGACTGTTGAAATTTCAGCAAATTTTGAATGCGAACGGAAATTCAGAGTCAAACCACAGTGAGATTTCTAAATCTTTTTAATTTAATTATTTATTATTCTCGCTGTCAAATAATTGTATGTATGTTGGTGAATCTGTTCAGTGATGTGATGAAATTCTGGATGATTGATTTGTTTTGTATTTTATGTGGCTCTGATCTGTTCGAATCTAATAAATATGGTCATGTTGTGTAAATTGGATTAAACTGTAGTTCTTAATCCAAATAAAAATAGAATCTTGTTTTCATGAATTGGATTAGATTATAATTTATACCAATTGGAAATATCCTATTTGTTGTGTTTAATTTACTTGACATTAAATTGCCAAAATATCATTTTGGTTACGGTTTTGAAGTGGATAAATTTGTCAAAACAGACAGATTACCTTGTTATTTATTTATTTAAGTTGTAGATCTAGATTAAAATGTTTCGTTGTTTCTTTTTATCGAATTAGTATATTTTGCCAATTCAATATAATTACAATGTGGACATGATTGTTAAAATGAAACAAATTTGTCAAAAAAAATTGTCGTAGTTAAACAAATTTAAAAGACATGTTTTATTTACATTCCTTTAGTAAATAAAAGAACAAATTTAGAAACATATTTTTTATTTATTTACATTTTATTTGTAAATAAAAAAGTTTATTTAGAATTTACATTGTTATTTATATCTTATTTGTAAATAAAAAGAAATAATTGGAAAGCACATTTTGCATACACTTCATTTGTACATTAAAAACCCATTTTTGTGTTATTTTCTTTTTAAATAAAAAGATCAAATGTTTATTGTAAATTTAGTACGATAAAAGGAATGGTATGAAATGTTCATGTTTTCATTGTAATCTATTACAATAAAAAGAATAGACATGTAAGACGGCAATTTTGATTTTATTTTTGTTTAAATAAAAAGATTTTACATCAAAGGTAAGGTTTTTATGAAATATTGTTTTTTTTTTCAAGTAGAAGATTATGATAAAGGAATTTATTTTGTTGTAACTTTGTTGAATTAAACAATATGTTTTTATTGTCATTATAAATGACCGTAAAAAGGATAGATTAAAATATAACATTATTATTACCATTACGTATACAATAAAAGGTAAGTAAAAAGGTGTCGACTTTATTGTTATTTTCAATGCAATTTTAAGAATGGATTTTAAGATAATATTTTTATTGTAAAATTAGTTTACAATAAAAAGGATAGGTTAAAGAATAGCATTTTTTTATTGCCATTTTATATACAACAAAGATGTGGAAAATTAAAGGAATCATTTTTTTATTGATATTTATATGCAATAAAAATAGAAAGTTTAGAGATATCACTTTTATTGACATTATATATGTAATGAAAGTAGAAGAGTTAAAATTATCACTTTGATCCATTTTGTTAAATTAGAACGGTCACAATATGAATCGCTGTTTGCTATTTATTTTGTTAAACTGGAATTAATGACAAAATGAAATTACTACCTTTATCATTTTATTGAAATAGAATTGTTAACAAAATGAGTATATCACTTTTACACATCTTTGTTGAAACAGAATTTATGTGCAAATATAAGAATCACTTTTATTGGCATAATACATAGTAGAATTTATACGCAAATATTAAACCCAATTTTTATTTGCAAACTTGCATTAGAGTTTATATTCTAATATACAAATCGTATTGTTGGTCAAAATATACACTAAAATGTATTGTTAAGAAATTTCATAAAAGTAAATATAATGAAATTTATATTTTATTTGTCATCCGCAATAAAGCTATATAAATAAATTACTGCTTATGTAACTTTAGGAAAATATAGAGAAATCATAGGAGTAAAATACATTTTTACTCGATATAAGTGACATTTTTGATTTATTTTATCAACTTGTTAGTGAAATTTATATTGGTTAAATCTATTAACCAATTATTTATTTATTTATTTATATGAACTGCTGTTGGCTGAAAACCCCACATGGGTATTGGGACGATACTTGACTGACACAAATCCCAATCTTTAATTGTATGTCTATCGATTGATCGATAGGCTGCGATGAGCATTATTGTATCATTTTAATGCTCACACAGTCGAAATTGTCACTTTGGATGTTAATGGATGGTTTGATGATTATTTCCTATTTATTATCCTATACATGAAATGTATGAAATCCATATGACCCAAATTATATGTTACATGGTTGAGTCGCACTCCAATTCAAAATTTCTTCCTAAATAAAGAATTTTTGTATAATAAAGAATATTTGTCAAATATAGGATTTTTTAATATAAAGGATATTTTATATTAAAAATATTTTACAAATAGATTTAAGGAAGTTTGCATTTAATTATTATTTAATTGGGATTTAGTTCAAGCATTGGATTTTTGGGTTGTCGTGGACGGTGCCTTAAGTAACATTGTCCGTAAACCTCGTTGAAAGAGCTAACCTTTTCATTAAGATTATTTACAATTATATTTTTGAAATTAATTGATATGTGGATTGGGTTTATTGTGAATGGTGTTTTTAAATGAAATTTTTTCTTTAATCCAATTTACATTGAAATTACTATGTGGAATTTATAAATCTATTTTATAGATTTAAAAGAAGATTTTCTAAAAATCAGTTTTTTCCAATTTAATATATTAAATTGGAATTAAATGGAAATTCGATTGGTAATAATCGAAATGGGCTTATGTAAAAGAAGAGCGATATTATATATGGAATTCAAGAGGCTTTGCCGTTATTCCATTTATATTATTAGTTTGATATAGAAATTTATATCGGTTATATAATGATTTAATTTATGTGGAAATTCCATATTCTTGGAAATTGATTTCTGGTTTATCATGAACTGTGTTTTAGATGACACTAGTTCTTTAACCCAAATTAAGTCAGGATTTACTTATTAAATTAATAATCTTGTAATAATGATTTTTGATATTAAAATCAAAATTAGAGTTGTTTAATCTTTTTAGAAAACATTTAAGATTTAATTTATCGATTTTATCTTTGATAAAATTAATGAGAACCTTTTAATATAAATATTTTATTAAAAGAACATTCAGAGTTAGAATGTGGCGTATGGTTGATTTTAATTACAAATACGCGAGTTATTCAGAAAGACCGGGTTTATCCCATTCTGAATAATCATCACGATGATCAAGGGTCGAAGATGAAGATGGGGGTTGAAGACCGGGGAGCTTCACATCGTTTGGTTAATGATGACTAATATCTTGAATTGGGACTGATCCCCTAAGGCAAGGTAATAAGTGATGATCGTCCAGGCGTACTGGAGATCAACGAATACGTTGTTTCGTTCAGACCCAGAACGGACTTGTAAATGGATTGTGTGTCTGACATTGTATTCCTTTTATACTATATTTATTAATGACTACTAATTATATATTTCTGTTGTTACGAATGATTTATTCTTTTCTTAACACCCTTCTTTAATACGTATGAGCTTAGAGGTTATATATATATTGGTAGATGATCAATGGATATGGTATGGTCTGACAATGTGGCATGCTAAGGTGCATATGATCAAGGCTTATTGTTGAAAAGCAGAGTCTTGTGGTGACGATCAAAGCACAGCTTGAATAGGCATAGCTTTGTGCATTACGTAGCTTCACGAACCTCACAACCCGGTTGAGTCTAAAACGGGAGAAGGGAACGTAGGGAGAGCAGCACGTTTCTTTCTAGCTAGAAATGATGTTTGGGTTTTTACACGGCCCGACATTTTTTTAGGTTGATGATGGAACGAGGTGCCTCGGATGATAGGTCCTATAGGATTGGGAAATGTGTGTTTAGGAATAACTAATCCACGAAGCTGTATGTGTGGACCGGCCCTGTAGGATCCAAGGGTTCACTGCGGGGGATCCTGAGACATTAGCTAAAGTGTCTCGAATCGGTAAGAAGCTCCTCCCTAGCCTTGACTCATGATGGAAAACCAAATTCCCAATACGGCCCTACGGATTTGATTGTATTACTAGTATGGAGGCATAGTATATGGTAGCTATGCTTCCTAGGATTGATACATTTATTTTGAAATGTTTTTATATACACTAATAATAATATCAAATTCGTTTTTATCGTACCAAGCATGTTTAATCACCATAAGGTAAAACTCTATCCTCTGGTTTGCGTTACATTGTGTGATGGGACTTGAGTCTTATGGTGATTCCATTTTTCCAAAAGTATTGCGTTGTTTTACGTTTCACTCATTTATTTGTTCAATCACCTTAAATTATGCATGGCAATCCATTGGAATAAAACCCGTTCCGCATTAGCGACGTGGTCCTTGGATTTTCCTTATTACTATTAGTTATATTAGTTAAGAATTCTCACACCAGTCCCATGACTGACTCGTAGTTTGTTTCACTTTGCAAACTCGGGTGCCCTCTTTTCCACACGGCCAATCTAGTAGCTTTTTGCAGATATTTATCTCTTGAGCAGGATTCTGGATCGAAGCCTAAAGCTGTGTCCAGAGCATAGAAAGTCTTCCGCTGTGTATTGTATTAATTTACTATCACTTATCTTCCGTTGTAATTTTATTTGATGTACTCTGATATTCTGTACTCTGATGTAACATTATTGTAATATTTATAAAAGTCTGCTGTTATTGTTCTGATGTGTTGTAGCCCAAAGTAAGCGTATCCGGCGATTTCCCGCAAGGGCGATTTTTGGGTCATTTCATTTGGTATCAGAGCTCTGGTTAGCTCAAATCTTTGGGGTACAGCTCGTTAGAACTGAACAAAAGACTCATCAGAGATTGGATTAGTAATATACAATAAGAATACTCATTAGAGATAGGATCGGCAGTATCCTAGAATGAGGAAACTCGTTAGAGATGGGGTTAGTAATGCCCTAGAACGAGTTGGGAGTTACAAATTTATAATTAACGTATTTTTGATTATATTTATAATTTATTCCTTGGAAAAATGATTTTTATATAAAGTTATTTATATTTTAAAAGTTAATCAACAAGTGAAATTACTTAAGATAGGATACTTAAACAACTTTTTAGCTTCGTTCCTTTTCGAGGACGAAATTTTTTTAAGTGGGGGAGACTGTAACAACCCAGAATTTTGGGGTAAATTTAAAATTTATTTTAACTAATTTTAATGGGTTTGGATATTTAAAATAATTTATTTTAAATAATAATGATTAAAAATTTATTTAAATCGAATTTAGGATGAATAATTTAATTTGGATTATAAAAGGAGTTAGAAATATGGTGCGACAGTTCGAAAATTCGATTTCTAATTTCAATTTAATATACAGAATTCATTTTAAATCAGAATTGAACGAAACAAGAAATATTTAAATCTGTTTGATCATGTCTTTCTAACGAATCTAAAAAATTGAAATTTCATATTGAAATGAACTTGATGTTAATTATATTGTTTAACATCTGTGGATGCCAGGAAACAGGTTGGAGGGATCCAACTGGATTACTCAATATTTATTTATTTTTTTATATATTGTGATATAAGATATGATATATAATCTGTTGTTGATTATGTGTGTTTAGATGCTATTGATCATGTTTATTTGGTATTTTAAATACCATAAGAAATACCAGACTATAAAAAGGGAATTTTCAAAGTGCATATTGAAAATGAAATATTTAAAAAATCAAATAATTTTATCGAAGGAAATATTTATAAAATCAAAATATTTTATAAAAGGAAATATTTATAAAATCAAAGGATTTTATAAAAGATAAAAGGAAATATTTATAAAATGAATATAATTTTATAAAAGGAAATATTTGGGAAATGAATAGAATTATAAAAGGAAATATTTATAAAATGAATAAAATTTTATAAAAGGAAATATTTGGGAAATGAATAGAATTTTATAAAAGGAAATATATGGGAAATGAATATAACTTTATAAAAGGAAATATGTGGAAAATAAATATTAAATGTAAATCGGTTTTAACAGATAAATGGAAAGGATTAATTTAAAGTAGATTTTAAGCAGAATCTGTTTTAACATATAAATTGAGAAGATTGATTTATAAATAATGTTTTATAATTTAAATAAAATATTTATCACGTGATAAATGGAATATATAAGTCTGAACTTATATAGAGAAGTAGAATACGGTTTTGACACCGATATTTTAAATAGAATGTGAACTCAGCATTTATAAAGGGAATTATAAATGAGATTTAAGTGTTAGAAATAAAAAGGAGATTTCGTATGAATAATTCTATAAATAGAAGTAGAAACAGAATTTGGAAATGGGATATTAGTTTAAAATAGGGAATCAAACTTAATGGATTATATAAAAGAAGTATTTTTCACATTCAATGTGAATAATGGATTAAAATGAATATTATATAAATTAAAACATTTATAAGGAAAATTGGGTTTTGAAATAGGAATTCAAATGGGAATTTGAATGAGATAGGAAATAGAGTTAATCGAATAAGAGTTAATCAAACATTATTTATTCGAATAGAGTTAATCGAATAAGAGATAATCAAATAGACTTAACCGAATCAGAGTTAATCGAATAGAGTTAATCGAATAGAGTTAATCGAATCAGAGTTAATCGAATAGAGTTAATCGAATAAGAGTTAATCGAATCAGAGTTAATCAAATATAAGTTATTCGAAGAGAGTTAATCGAATATAAGTTATTCGAAGAGAGTTAATCGAATATATGTTATTCGACGAGAGTTAATCGAATATAAGTTATTCGAAGAGAGTTAATCGAATATAAGTTATTCGACGAGAGTTAATCGAATATAAGTTATTCGAAGTGAGTTAATCGAATATAAGTTATTCGAGGAGAGTTAATTGAATAGAGTTAGTCGAATATAAGTTATTCGAAGAGTGTAAATCAAATATAAGTTATTCAAAGAGAGTTAAATCGAATATAAGTTATTCGAAAGAGAGTTAATCGAATAGAGATTATTCGAAAGAGAGTTATACGTTGAAATTCGATTATATCGAATTCGGGAAAGTACTATTCACTTTCCGTTTTTAATCAAGATTTATTTATTTACTGATAAATTTGTTATTTGTTTATTTACCCAAATTAATAAATAATAGTTGTATTTAATTTTTATATTTCAGAAGCATGAGATTATAACACTATTGTTATAATCAAATGATTTTTGTAAAAGAAGTGGATTCGTAAATAGAATCCGAGAGCTACGTAAGGAAGTTTGATAAAGATTTAAAAGGTGAACTTTGTCTATTTCGAGGTTAGAAATGTTGTTCAGTTAAGGCGTGAGAGGTAGTTATACCCCAACTTGATTAACTTCATTTTTAACTAAGGAATGGTTAAGGTTCGATAGTGGAGGATGCTTAAGTGAATTTAGTTAATGAGTGTAATCGTTTGAGTTGGCATCGCGATGTTTTATTTAAACATCTGTTTAAATATAATGAAGGAGTTTTGGAATTTTTTTCCAAATAAGAATCAGAAATGTTTCTAATATAAAAAATAAGAAATGAGAGTAAATACAGAAATGTTTCCCAATGATTAATAATGTATATTCTCTAAATTTAGAAAGTAAGAATTTACGAATATATGAAAAAATGGGAATAGGGAAATGGAATAAATTAATGATAAATTAATTTAAAGGGATAAATGTTGATTGATGATTGATCGATAAGATTTCCATTTGGAAATATGACTGTTATTTGTACACATGTTTTCCTTTGATAGTTAAATCACCGACTATCAAAGATTTTGACCATTTCCGTGGTCAATACGGAGAGACCGGGATCAGATATATTATCTGAAAACCACTCCGTATGGCATTATCGTTGCGAATCAAATATGATGAAGATAATTAAAGATGGAGTTATGCAAGAACTATTCTGTAAATCCTAGGCAGAAATTGACTAAGATGGATTTACATAATAGTGCCTTCGGGTTGTGTAGTCCCAGGACAACTTGAATGGACGAATGTCTGAAAGATTATATCTGGTAGATCGCGTAAGTTGGTCGTTTCAAACGTATTTACGTTGGTGTCGGAGTAATTTGTTTCTCTTAGCTTATACCCGTGGTATTTTTGGGGAAATCAATTTGTGATTTGACGGGTATGACGATGTGGTGTTCAAAGTAAATGAAGGAATGATCTGTTAAAAGATACGTTATGACCTCAAGCCTCATCAATCGGGAAATGACAAACATCAGGTATGCAGCATGGCTAAGTGGGTCGCACCCACTTAGGGTATATTATCGCCATCTAGAGAATATTCATATTTGTCACTTCTTTCAATTTTGTATTTTTCGGGAACTGCTATGTTGGTATACCAATCATAAGATGACAATATATTCGGAACATTCAAGCGAAATGAATGGCCGGTTATGTGTGGCTGAGTTACAAGATGTTCTTTTTGAACTCCAGTGTATCGCTTCTTGAGTACACTGATCGGAAGGTGGGTCCATACCTTGTCATAGCTGGGAATTCATTATCCAACAAGAGCCCGCAGTTTTTGATTGTATATTATATATGTAGAGTGTGAGATGAAAGTGTTCTACTAGGTTGCTATCTACTTGATTTAGACATTATTATAATATTAGAAAATATTGATCTTAAGAAATATTTTGGTTTATCGTAATGTAAAAACCATCCATATTTATGTATGGATCGGTCTTACGATTATCATTGCTTTGCAAAAGGATTTGGAAAAGTTAAACCAAGTGTTTGGAGTTTACTCACACCAGTCAGATGAGTAACCCAAAGTTTATTTTGTTTTGTTTTGTTTTCCGTAAACTCTTGGGTGCCCAATTTTGTATAGGCAGTCAAGTAGTCAGGATCTTACAGATACTTGGAGAGCTGGAGCAGGAGGCTTCAGGATTATATAACTATTGTTATTTCCGCTGTGTTGTAAGTGTTGTACTCTGATAATTGTACAGTATACCGATACTGTTTTATTCCAAGGTTATGTTATATAATATATTTTATTCGTTCCACTGTGAGATTCGATTTACTCAGAGGTTGTTGTAGTTGTGTTCTTCTTCTTCTATTCTAATTTTCTATCGTATCTATTCTCATCCTCTAATTTACTTCTATTAATGATCTGGAATGTTCGATGCCTAAATTATTGACATGGATTTTATGTTGATTTTCTGGGTCGAAAATCCCGGTTCGTTATTGTGGTATCAGAGCTGAAGGTTAAGTAATTATCTTGGCTCTGTGGCGTAACTCAGTAGAGATTGGGTTAGAAATTTCCTAGATTGAGTTTGAATGTATATATATGAGCGCGTATTTGTTATTCAATATAAAGTTGTTTTATATTGTGGAGATTTATTGGTTGATTTCTTTATGGGTTCCGATCGATCAGTTTGATCCATTGTATCGGTAGGAGTTTATAAACACTCGAATACGATGAACGGACACAGTATGTTTTGAAAGAGGGTAGATGATATAATTTATCCAAAATATATTTTGATATAAAATGAATTATTAATATTTGAAATATTATAGTATATTTGATGTGTCGGCTGTTATTATAATCGAATAAGATTATAGAGGTGAAATGGTTATAAATAACCAATCAAATTTCGTATAAGTGTTACAAAATGGATTATATCTGAATTAAAACCAGAATTGGAATTAAAACACTGGAAATTTGAATAAGTGTTTGTAAATGGACTTGGATTGGATATAAGAGGATTTTAAAATCCTGGGAGATTTTTAAATTGTTTTACAAACATTGTGAATGATATTTTGAAATGTATTTCAAAATTGAAGTGTTTAGAAATGGTTTTGAAAGTTTTATAGTATTGAATTCACTTCGACTGCTGGAAAATAAATTCCGAAGATGACTGCGCAGCATCATCGGTGTTCATTTTCGAGTTTCTAAGTGAAGGATTACTACCAAAGATTTAGTTTTGAAATGTTTTGAGAAAAACAAGTTGTTTGATACTTCGAAATGAATATTTTGATTTTTGAAATGAGTAAACAGTTTAAAACTCCTAAGGAGAGATTTATGAATTAAAAACAAGTTAAATAATACTTGTGAAAGAAAACTGGAATTGAGTTAAAGATAATTAATTAGAGAAATTAATTAGTAATGAAATATGTGGATGAAACTTAACGAGGTTATGTGAGTTGGATTGATATGTTGAGAATTTGGAATCAAGAATGGAACTTAAGGTTAAGAATGAAATTTGTCTTGTTATAAGCAAATGATTGGATTTGAGAACGAATGATTGGAGTTTGATTGGAGAACATTAGTATATGCTGAATGGATAGCAGATGGAAGTGATAGAGTTGATATGCCCGACAAAAAGGTACAAGTTCATATTTTATATTGGTTATGAGTTTTTTTGAGTTGGATTGGCAAGTCGCTCGGCTGTTTGATTTTCTTTTGGGTTGGAGAAGGCCCAGAGATGCGATTTGTAGTTGTACCGACTGACCCGTACAAAGGAGGCACTGGCGAAATTTTCTAGAAATTTAGGATGTTAGAATTTTTTTAGAGTTTTTGAACATTTTCGTTGGTAAGAATAAATTAATATTTAATTAAATGGGTTCAGTGAAACTGAAATTAAGAAGTAAAGAAATAAATTTTAACCCAGTTAATAGGGTTTGTTTTCTACCTTAGCAATTTCAAGGATGAAACTATTTTAACGAGGGAAGAATGTAACGTCCCGTATTTTTACAGCATAATAATTTATTTATTTAATTATTTAAATAGCGATTTAGAGATTTAAATGGTTGTTTAACTAAATAATATTGAATATTTAATTAATATAAATAATAGAATAATATATTTATTTCCGAAATAATTGGAAATAACAGAATTCACAATATTGTGAATTGGAGAATTTAAAATATATAATTCAGTTTAGAATTGAATTATATTAACGAATTTATTTATAAATGTCAATTGAACATATAATTTATATTATAATTATAATTGAGCTCGAAATGGCGCGGCAAATCGAAATTTGGCGATTTGAACTTCAATTGAATATACAGAATCCGTTTTAAGTCGGATTTCTATGAAACAAGAAACGTTCGGAGCTAGTGAAGTATATTTTTCTAATGGAAGAGAAAAATCGAGATTTCTTCGTGTAGATTATGAGTTATGTCCAAATCAATTTTTTCAAAAGTCGCTATGGAGTTCCTTTATAATTTATAAAGATTTATTTATATAATAAAAGGAAATTTATATAAATTTAATATCGTTATAACTTGTGATTTTTGAAATATCGAGTTATATATTCCGGTATGTTTATTTTGGAGCTATATGATATTCTATAGGAATATATACAATAATATTATTTCATTAATATTAAATTTAATTATTTTTAAATATATTAATATTTAAATGGGTTTATTTAGACCACAGAAAATAGCAATTTTTGCAAACGACCTCCGTTTTCAACGAAACAAATTTTTTTGGATCCAGAATGTTAAATTATTGTTAGATTTCAATTTTCGTGATTTTTGGAGTCAGTATGTGGCCTTACAGGATTTTAATGTGAAAAACAGTCAATCATTTGACTTTAAAAATACGATGTGTGAGAAAATGGAGTTGGAATTCGACGTAACAAGTTTCGTTGGGTCCGTAAAGTCGAACTGTAGCTGCATGTCCATTTTCATGATTTTTGGATATCATGTGTGATTATAGAAATTTTTAAAAGACAAGTACAAGCAATGATCAATTAAAATGGAATATAAAATTGAATATAAAATTATTATGTTTACCCTATAAATATTCCAACCTATTTCTAAACCCAAACTTCCTTCATTTTGAGACCAACAAAAATTCTACCGCCACCAAATTTTTTCCACACAGTAAAATCTTGAGATCCAAAAATCCTCCACTAATCAAATAAAAATCTATAAACCGTTAAACATATATATATATATATATATATATGGAATACTTGGATGATTCTCTTCACCTTGTTATATATATTGATAGGTGCAACAAACTTTAGGTTCATGAGAAAAATACACAGCGTGTTCCTGGGTGGGTAAAGCTGAGATTTTGATGGTGTTAAGAGCTTCGAGTTGTGAATCCAACGGCGTAGCTAAGTTTATGGGGTTAACGCGCACCTAGCTGCAAGTTTTTAAAGGTATTTGCGATAAAAACTTAATCTACTTTACTGTAGCCGAGATAGAAGCGTGATGTCGTGATCATCTGGGGGTGAGGCGGAGGTAGGATATTGGTGACCGGAATGTTGTGCTTGAGGAGGGAAGTTGAAAGTGAAGAGTTTGGTGATTTTTATGGAGAAATAGAGGAGCGGTTGGGGTAGTACAGCAACATGGAGGGAGGAGCTCGCGGACCAGTCACGGTGCTGTGTTCGTAATACAAGAAAAGGGACGAGGTGAGAGAGGATGGAAGGAGAAGAAGTGTGGTATTCACAGTTTAAGTTTTCATGAACTGATGGAAGCGATATTGCAATGGGAAGTTCAGCTAACGGTGTTCATGGAAGCAGGATTCGTATTATACAGAGAAGAGCAAGATCATTAGGCGGTAGTGACGTGGTTAGGAAGTTAATAAATAATTAAGAGTTGAATTATAATTAATATTAAAAGACAATGATTGTTTTAATGTATACCATCTTCTAAAAATCATATCTTTACCCTACGTTATCAGAATCTAGCGAAACAAGATCCATTGGATTCGTATGGACGAATACTACACAATAGAACTGACTGGGAGTGAATTCGAGCTTGTTACAATTTATAGCGAAATAAATTATCAGTTTGAATCAACCGACAGTTACCGTTATTTAACGATGATCGTCCAATGTGAGTAAAACTCACTAACTCTGCACAATTATATTCTTATAACATATTTTTAGAACTGATAATTGATGGTTGATTGTTATGTGTTGACTATTTGGATGAATTGCTAACTACTTGGTTGAAAATATAGATTACGATATATATATATATGTGACGGCAAGGAATTTCGCTCGGTCCGAACCAGTCGCTAAAACCGATCCAGGCCGTTCGAAACGCCCTATCGTTGAGAACAGGACAAACAGAACGCATACAGAAGAACATTTCATTGTATATGACAACAATGCATCAGATTACAAGAATATACAGAGTATAAATGAATATTACACAGAAATATCAGAGATTTAAATTACATTTAAATACATAGCAGCGGAAAATAATACAATACACAACTAGAAGAAGATATACGGATACAAAGCTTTCCGGATATCATTCCAGCTGTAAACCAGGATCCTATGAATATAAATCTGCAAAACCAAAACTACTAGCTGCCCGTGTCAAAATAAGGGCACCCAGAGTTTAGGTTAAAACAATAAACTCCAGGTCAGTCATGTGACTGGTGTGAGAACTAAAACAGTTAATAATCTTTATTTTAAATCAGTAGGTAAATCAAGGGACCACGCCGTATAACACGGAACGGGTTTCCTCCCAAGAATACCAGTGCATAAAACAAACAGCGCAATGCTAAATAAAGAAAAATGAAGCTGTTATAAGACCCAGGTCCCATCACACAATGCAACGCAGTCGAGGATAGGGTTTTCCCTTATAACAGCCAAAGAATGCTTGATACGTTTAAAACAAATTGTTTGATACTACTATAAGTGCATAGTGTATAAAACCACTTCAAATCATAAGTACCAATCATAGGCGACATGAGCGTCCCATGCCACTATGTCGCCATATATAGGTTTACAAATAAAACCGCAAAGTCACGTATTTGGAAATTGGATTTCCGTCTATGAACCGAGGCAAAAGATAGTCCTCAACCGATTCGAGACGCTCTAGCCCGTGTCTCAGGAACAGCCGCAACTGCCCCATGGAGCGACAGGGCCGGTCCACCGATGTGGATTATTATGCCTGAACACTACGTCTCCCCACCCTATGGGGTGTAAGTCTGGTCCGTCAGCCGACCAGAATGCATCGGCCGAAACCGATATAACCGAGGCGCCTCGCAACAGCAACAACCACATAAGTCAAACTCGTCAGGGCGTGTAAAACCACTGACGCCACTTCTAGCTAGAAAGAAACGCAAGTCCTCCCTGAGGTCCGTCTCCCGTTTTTGGTTCATACCGGGTGTGAAACACGCGAGGTAAACGTTACACAAAGCTACGCCACAAAGGCCGTGCTTTGATCATCACCACAAGACTTTGCTTTTCAACAGAAGCCTTGATCATTTGCATCTTAGCATGCCACACAGGCAAACCACTCTATGCAACCGATATCAGTCACACAGAATGAAATCCAATGTCAGACAAACAGTCCATTTACAAGTCCGTTCTGCGCCTGAACGAAACCGGAGGCACCTAGTACCCCGCATATCCATCGATCTCCAAGTACGTCTGGACGATCACTAACTGTTTCCATCTTCTTGGGTGTACAGCCCAATCAAGATCATCAGTTATCACCCAAACGACGTGAAGACCTCCGGTCTTCGACCATCGTCTTCATCTTCGACTTATCGTCGTATCAGTTATTCAGAATGGGATAAACCCGGTCTTTCCGAATAACTCGCGTATATTTAAATAAGTGTTACACAAACACAACATACGCCTCATTCCAATTCATTAGTCACTGACAGTAAATTAATCAAGAGAATAATTTCCCAAATATTAACCCCGAAGGCCGAAACCAACATCAGATCAATATCCAGAAAACCATTCTGCTTGGCTAACCGACAGTTAGTTTCTAAATTTCACATTCATAGGGAAAGGTTCCCATTAATTTTATCAAAGATAAATTCTTGAATTTATGCTTTAATCTGCTTTTTGAATATCAATTCAAACTAGTCGGGATTAGCGAACCTTACCGAAGTAATCATTTGTTTTAATTTCCCAATCCCAACCTATTCATCCCATGAAGTAAAACTGGTAATACTTCATATCTAACACCACAGTGTTATCGGTAAATTCAATTACCATTTCACGTTCAAATCTAATTAAAGATTTAACTATCGCCTGGAGCAAAACTGGTGATACTCCATTTTCGATCTTTTCAATCTAATTAAAGATTCATTAAAACTCCACTTAGTTTTAATCTTCGACTGGGTTAAAGAATCAGTGTCATTTAAAACACGGTTCACGATAAACCCAAAATCACATTCCATTAATTATCGAGTTAAAGAACAAGTGTTATTTAAAACACTGTTCACGATAAACCCAAAAATCAATATCAATTCAATTCCAATTAAATATTATTTAATTGGTACACTTCATTAAATCTGAATAAAAAGATTTAATCTTTTCTCAACTGGGTTCAAGAACAGTGTTAGTGAAGACACCATTCACGACAAACCCAAATCACATTTGATATTCAATACAAGGCTCTGAATAGAAAATATATCGGCTTATATTCAATATCAAATTCTACGACTAACAAATGTCGTATTGGAAATAACGATATAAATATATATCTTTCAAATTTCCATATCAACATCTGTATAATCACGAATCCCAACATCGAAATATTCCGAAGACAATTTCGATTTAAATCCATTCCAATGCAATCATTGGAAATTTTGGTTATTTTTAAAACCCTTTTCGAATTCAATTTATTTATTTAAAAATAAATAGGATTATGATTCTAGTTCAAAACTAGTTCATTTCGATAAAAAAATCCATTTTTATCTCTTCAAATATGGAGTTTTTCATCCCAATTCTTTCTAAATCATTTCTTATGATTTTACACAAATTATTGCTATTTTTAATAATTTTATCAAGGCCCGTACAGTCGATTTCCATCAACGGCCATCGAACTGCACTTACAGCGACCTTTTTCGAATTTGATTTGGACATAATTCCAAATCCAACCGTTAGATTTCAAATTTCTAATATTCGTTAGAAAGCTCTTTTCGATACGAACCCAACGGTTCCGGTTTTAGGAGAATCCGACGGTCGGATCTCCCGCAATGTCCGTTTGAAATAAATGGTCGAAATTCACGAACTGCCGCGGCGCGGCGCGTTCTATTCAGGCCATTATATTATATATATAATATATATATAATATTTTTCGTCGATTTCTATTTAAAACGAATTATATAAATAGTTTTAAATTCGTTTCAAAAGCAATTTCAACTTCCGTTTCAATTCAAATCAAAATTGAATTCTTCTCTATAAATTCGTTTTAAAATTCATTTCTATTTAATTCAAATTTCAATTCAATTTGAATTCATTTCACTTCGCTTTCAATTCTATTTGAATTCGTTTTCAATTCAATTCATTTCGAAATCGGTTTCAATTCAATTCATTTCGAAATCGTTTTCAATTCAATTCATTTCGAAATCGTTTTCAATTCAATTCATTTCGAAATCGTTTTCAATTCATTTCTATTCGAAATCGTTTTCAATTCATTTCTATTCGAAATCGTTTTCAATTCATTTCTATTCAAAATCGTTTTCAATTCATTTCTATTCGAAATCGTTTAAATCGATATAAATATCGTTTACGTCAAAATGGCGTCAATCTAATCAACACGGCTTCATAAATTTCTATTTTCAAATAGTCTATTTCAAATATTTCTTTTTCAAAACTGGAATGAGGCCCAATCAATTACCATATAAAATTAATTATATGGATTTGCATACAACACATGTATATAATAGCATTGAAAATAATCAACCATCAACCAAAGTGCACTACACTGTATAAGCATCAAATATAGATATTCAACGCTTATAACAGCCTGTCAATCAATCGATCGACATGTTTAATCAATCAGGATGAGTGAACTTCAAATTTCATCCTAACACCCGTGTGGGGTTTCAAACAATCAAACACTGATTTTTAGTTGTGCAGTTGGGCGATGTGTAAAATTTATCGTCCCAATCAATGTCATTCAAATAAGTGTACATAAACAAACCGTCTGGTTTGTAAATGAATATTTATTTACTCACATTCACGTTAAAAATTATATTTTTAACGACAAAACATTTTATTCTAACATATGAATTTCTATTCAGTTCATTATTTAAATAAAATGATATTTTCATTTTTCTAACATATTTTAGAAAATTTCGGCGGCATAACGGCACGATACTAGAAACGGGACAAGGCCTAGCCTTATCCCCGGTCTAGTGAAGGCCCACGCCATTCACACATCAATCAAATCAATTTCATTATGCAAACCACAAAGTTTGGAGTAAGCGTCTAACCTAGCCTTACTCCTTCGCCTTATAACGGCGCACGTCTAATCCTAACCAATTTATCGATTCGATTTTTCACACCACAAACCACATTCAAATCAATATCGCAATCAATCACCAAACAGTCAAACAAACAAGTCCATGGTCTGTGGACGATTGTGTCGGGTGCTACTAAGCACCGTCTGCATCCTAGTATATATATATAACTAGAAAATAAATTTGAAAGGTGAGAAATTCTCACTTATAGCTATCCTAGCTCCACGGCTCTTCATTTGCAGAAGTCTACGTCGTTTCGCCTTTTTTTTGTCACCTTCGTTGCCCGCTTTCACTACATATGTAAAAATCGAATTTTGACTTCGTTATTCAATATATAAAAATCGAATTTTGACTTCGTTATTCAATATATAAAAATCGAATTTTGACTTCAAAGTTCCATATATAAAAATCGAATTTTTATTTCAAAGTTCAATATATAAAAATTCTATTTTTCTATCGAAGTTCAATATATAAAAATTCTATTTTTCTATCGAAGTTCAATATATAAAAACTATATTTTCTTTCGAAGTTCAAAACATAAAAACTATATTTTCTTTCGAAGTTCAAAACATAAAAACTATATTTTTCTTTCGAAGTTCAAAACATAAAAACTATATTTTTCTTTCGAAGTTCAAAACATAAAAACTATATTTTTCTTTCGAAGTTCAAAACATAAAAACTATATTTTTCTTTCGACTTTCGATATATAGAAATCTGATTTTTCCTTTTAAATTTCTAATCTCTTCCTAGTTTAGAAATCATTTTAAATTCAGTTTAAAAATCATTTTCCCTTTCAAAATAAAATCAGTTTTACTTCCTATAAAAATCAGTTTTAACTTTTACAAAATTCAGTGTTAACTTTATATAAAAATTAGTTTTTAACTTTATATAAAAATCAGTTTTTACTTTTAAAAATCGAAATCTTTAATGAAATAAAAATGATAACTTTATATGTATAAAAGCTATATTAATTCACATAAAAACTATATTTTTAAAACAACATTATATGAATAAAGCTCTGATTTGATAAAGGCATATATATATATAAAAACTCAGATTAAAATAAATAATAAAAAAAAACTTACTGTCAAATCTTCAGGGCGTTTGAGGGGGGGGGAAGAAGCTCGCCGGAGCAGTGGGGGCGGATGGTGGTTCGGATTTGGGCGCGTTGGTGGCCAACGGGGGTGGCGGCTAAGGGTTTCAAATTGATTTGGGGGTTGGGTCTCGCACGTTGCTGACGAGGCAGGAGGGAACTAAGGTGGAGCGTCGACGATGGGGGGGTGCTGGCGATAGAACGGTGGTCGGAGCATCGGCGGTCTTCAGCGCGTCGTCCCCCCCCCTTTTTTTTTTTTTTCTATTTTCATCCGTTCGAATGAAACGGGGGGGGGGGGCCAGAGTGTTTTAAGGAGAAGGGTTATATTATTTTTTTTATTTTATTTTATTTTATTTAATTATTTAATTCAATTTAAAGTTGACTTTCCGTTTTAACCCGAAATCAAGCCCACCGACTGTCGCCCCTAGCTAATTACCCCCATTCCGAACACAATGGGATATGTATCGTCAGCTGATTCGGCTGTTACAATCAGTTTCTGTTAAATTTACATTTAAATCACTTTATTGAATTTTAAACGTACATTTCAAATTACCGGGGCCACATACTAACTCTAAAAATTCTCGAAAAATATTTTCTAGCTTCGTATTGACGATACGGTCCTAACAAAACTAGTTTCGTCGAATTCTGAGACCGTTTGAAAAATGGCCAATTTCCAGTCGATTAAAATCAACTAAAATGGTCAAACGCGTTTTCCTTTGCCACGCTCACATATTGATTTGAAAAAATATGAAATTTGGAATCTAACAATAATTTGACACTGCGGACCCAACAAAACTGATTTCGTCGAAATCCGAGGTCGTTTGCAAAATGTCTATTTTTAAGGGCCTGAATTCCATAGCGACTATTCAGAATTTTCAACTGGACATATCTTTTGATTCCCGCTACGAACTTTTAATTTTTCGGATTCGTTGGAAAGATATTCACCATTCGATTCCATTATTTTTGGTTTCACTAAAATCCGGATTGTTTTGCACCCGGTACATTCAATTGAAGTTTGAAATCGAATTATCGAACTACCGCGCCATTTTCAATTCTATTTATAATTATATATAAATATTTATATTCTAACGACGACGTATATAATATAAATGTTCGAATTATATTCAAAACAAATTTCTCGTCAATATTATTTAAAATAATTCATTTTAAATAATCAAAATTCGCTAAAATTGCCAAAATAAAAATTTTAAACTGGCCCAGATTTTACGGGTTGTTACAATCTCCCCCACTTAAAACTTTTCGTCCTCGAAAAGGAACAAAGTCGAAAGTGGTTTGATTAATCAACTCTACGTTCGATCTGGCTTTCATTCTCCAACTTTTTTTGTTTCTGAGAATTTTCAAAATTTCAAAAATTTGGCTAACACCCTAAATTTTTGAAAAATTTCGCCATAACCTCCCCTGCACCGGGAGCATCGGGGAATTTCAAATAGCTTCCCCGGTCCTTCAGATCTCAAAAAGAAAAAGAAAAAGCCAAGCGGCTAGCCAATAGGCTCACAAAATCATCATCACCCAAACAAAACAGGAAATTATGTAGTAAACATGTACCTATTTGTCGGGCAAACAAATTTTATTCTCTGCTCTAGCCTCCTTGCTATGACCTGTTCAATGATATATATGTATATGCAAACAAATGCGACCAATTTTCAATGCAATTCAATATTCGGTTCAATTAGGCATAAATGGTTAAAAATTGGCAAACAAATAAACAAACAACACAAACATCAATCAATTAGTGGATTAACGTTTTAAATTCATAATTTTGATACATATACAAAAAAAATCATGTTTTGATGCCAAATCACAACAATGAATTCTAGCTATATATAAGTTTTGGTTCTCACACCAGCCTAATGGAAATATATAGAAAATCACACCTTCGAAACTCGAACACACACTACTGATGCTATATAGTCATCAGTAGAATCATCTCCGGGCGACTAGAGTGTGATGCTATATCTATCCAATATATTAAAACTTCGAATACACGTGGATCAGACGTATACCCAAAATTTTTATATACTGCATTGTCCAAACCAATATAATTAAATAATCAAATACGAATAAGTGATTTAAATTTTCAAAACAAAAATTTGTTTTCATTTTCAAAAATATACTCTTCACACTCGTTCTAGGATACTACTGATCCTATCTCTAACGAGTCATTCTCGTTGGATATTACTAATCCAATATCTGACGAATTCTTTCGTATGGTTCTAATGTGCCTTGTTCTCTGAGCTTTGTAAACCAAAGCTCTGATACCAAATGTGACGGCAAGGAATTTCGCTCGGTCCGAACCAGTCGCTAAAACCGATCCAGGCCGTTCGAAACGCCCTATCGTTGAGAACAGGACAAACAGAACGCATACAGAAGAACATTTCATTGTATATGACAACAATGCATCAGATTACAAGAATATACAGAGTATAAATGAATATTACACAGAAATATCAGAGATTTAAATTACATTTAAATACATAGCAGCGGAAAATAATACAATACACAACTAGAAGAAGATATACGGATACAAAGCTTTCCGGATATCATTCCAGCTGTAAACCAGGATTCTATGAATATAAATCTGCAAAACCAAAACTACTAGCTGCCCGTGTCAAAATAAGGGCACCCAGAGTTTAGGTTAAAACAATAAACTCCAGGTCAGTCATGTGACTGGTGTGAGAACTAAAACAGTTAATAATCTTTATTTTAAATCAGTAGGTAAATCAAGGGACCACGCCGTATAACACGGAACGGGTTTCCTCCCAAGAATACCAGTGCATAAAACAAACAGCGCAATGCTAAATAAAGAAAAATGAAGCTGTTATAAGACCCAGGTCCCATCACACAATGCAACGCAGTCGAGGATAGGGTTTTCCCTTATAACAGCCAAAGAATGCTTGATACGTTTAAAACAAATTGTTTGATACTACTATAAGTGCATAGTGTATAAAACCACTTCAAATCATAAGTACCAATCATAGGCGACATGAGCGTCCCATGCCACTATGTCGCCATATATAGGTTTACAAATAAAACCGCAAAGTCACGTATTTGGAAATTGGATTTCCGTCTATGAACCGAGGCAAAAGATAGTCCTCAACCGATTCGAGACGCTCTAGCCCGTGTCTCAGGAACAGCCGCAACTGCCCCATGGAGCGACAGGGCCGGTCCACCGATGTGGATTATTATGCCTGAACACTACGTCTCCCCACCCTATGGGGTGTAAGTCTGGTCCGTCAGCCGACCAGAATGCATCGGCCGAAACCGATATAACCGAGGCGCCTCGCAACAGCAACAACCACATAAGTCAAACTCGTCAGGGCGTGTAAAACCACTGACGCCACTTCTAGCTAGAAAGAAACGCAAGTCCTCCCTGAGGTCCGTCTCCCGTTTTTGGTTCATACCGGGTGTGAAACACGCGAGGTAAACGTTACACAAAGCTACGCCACAAAGGCCGTGCTTTGATCATCACCACAAGACTTTGCTTTTCAACAGAAGCCTTGATCATTTGCATCTTAGCATGCCACACAGGCAAACCACTCTATGCAACCGATATCAGTCACACAGAATGAAATCCAATGTCAGACAAACAGTCCATTTACAAGTCCGTTCTGCGCCTGAACGAAACCGGAGGCACCTAGTACCCCGCATATCCATCGATCTCCAAGTACGTCTGGACGATCACTAACTGTTTCCATCTTCTTGGGTGTACAGCCCAATCAAGATCATCAGTTATCACCCAAACGACGTGAAGACCTCCGGTCTTCGACCATCGTCTTCATCTTCGACTTATCGTCGTATCAGTTATTCAGAATGGGATAAACCCGGTCTTTCCGAATAACTCGCGTATATTTAAATAAGTGTTACACAAACACAACATACGCCTCATTCCAATTCATTAGTCACTGACAGTAAATTAATCAAGAGAATAATTTCCCAAATATTAACCCCGAAGGCCGAAACCAACATCAGATCAATATCCAGAAAACCATTCTGCTTGGCTAACCGACAGTTAGTTTCTAAATTTCACATTCATAGGGAAAGGTTCCCATTAATTTTATCAAAGATAAATTCTTGAATTTATGCTTTAATCTGCTTTTTGAATATCAATTCAAACTAGTCGGGATTAGCGAACCTTACCGAAGTAATCATTTGTTTTAATTTCCCAATCCCAACCTATTCATCCCATGAAGTAAAACTGGTAATACTTCATATCTAACACCACAGTGTTATCGGTAAATTCAATTACCATTTCACGTTCAAATCTAATTAAAGATTTAACTATCGCCTGGAGCAAAACTGGTGATACTCCATTTTCGATCTTTTCAATCTAATTAAAGATTCATTAAAACTCCACTTAGTTTTAATCTTCGACTGGGTTAAAGAATCAGTGTCATTTAAAACACGGTTCACGATAAACCCAAAATCATATTCCATTAATTATCGAGTTAAAGAACAAGTGTTATTTAAAACACTGTTCACGATAAACCCAAAAATCAATATCAATTCAATTCCAATTAAATATTATTTAATTGGTACACTTCATTAAATCTGAATAAAAAGATTTAATCTTTTCTCAACTGGGTTCAAGAACAGTGTTAGTGAAGACACCATTCACGACAAACCCAAATCACATTTGATATTCAATACAAGGCTCTGAATAGAAAATATATCGGCTTATATTCAATATCAAATTCTACGACTAACAAATGTCGTATTGGAAATAACGATATAAATATATATCTTTCAAATTTCCATATCAACATCTGTATAATCACGAATCCCAACATCGAAATATTCCGAAGACAATTTCGATTTAAATCCATTCCAATGCAATCATTGGAAATTTTGGTTATTTTTAAAACCCTTTTCGAATTCAATTTATTTATTTAAAAATAAATAGGATTATGATTCTAGTTCAAAACTAGTTCATTTCGATAAAAAAATCCATTTTTATCTCTTCAAATATGGAGTTTTTCATCCCAATTCTTTCTAAATCATTTCTTATGATTTTACACAAATTATTGCTATTTTTAATAATTTTATCAAGGCCCGTACAGTCGATTTCCATCAACGGCCATCGAACTGCACTTACAGCGACCTTTTTCGAATTTGATTTGGACATAATTCCAAATCCAACCGTTAGATTTCAAATTTCTAATATTCGTTAGAAAGCTCTTTTCGATACGAACCCAACGGTTCCGGTTTTAGGAGAATCCGACGGTCGGATCTCCCGCAATGTCCGTTTGAAATAAATGGTCGAAATTCACGAACTGCCGCGGCGCGGCGCGTTCTATTCAGGCCATTATATTATATATATAATATATATATAATATTTTTCGTCGATTTCTATTTAAAACGAATTATATAAATAGTTTTAAATTCGTTTCAAAAGCAATTTCAACTTCCGTTTCAATTCAAATCAAAATTGAATTCTTCTCTATAAATTCGTTTTAAAATTCATTTCTATTTAATTCAAATTTCAATTCAATTTGAATTCATTTCACTTCGCTTTCAATTCTATTTGAATTCGTTTTCAATTCAATTCATTTCGAAATCGGTTTCAATTCAATTCATTTCGAAATCGTTTTCAATTCAATTCATTTCGAAATCGTTTTCAATTCAATTCATTTCGAAATCGTTTTCAATTCATTTGTATTCGAAATCGTTTTCAATTCATTTCTATTCGAAATCGTTTTCAATTCATTTCTATTCGAAATCGTTTTCAATTCATTTCTATTCGAAATCGTTTAAATCGATATAAATATCGTTTACGTCAAAATGGCGTCAATCTAATCAACACGGCTTCATAAATTTCTATTTTCAAATAGTCTATTTCAAATATTTCTTTTTCAAAACTGGAATGAGGCCCAATCAATTACCATATAAAATTAATTATATGGATTTGCATACAACACATGTATATAATAGCATTGAAAATAATCAACCATCAACCAAAGTGCACTACACTGTATAAGCATCAAATATAGATATTCAACGCTTATAACAGCCTGTCAATCAATCGATCGACATGTTTAATCAATCAGGATGAGTGAACTTCAAATTTCATCCTAACACCCGTGTGGGGTTTCAAACAATCAAACACTGATTTTTAGTTGTGCAGTTGGGCGATGTGTAAAATTTATCGTCCCAATCAATGTCATTCAAATAAGTGTACATAAACAAACCGTCTGGTTTGTAAATGAATATTTATTTACTCACATTCACGTTAAAAATTATATTTTTAACGACAAAACATTTTATTCTAACATATGAATTTCTATTCAGTTCATTATTTAAATAAAATGATATTTTCATTTTTCTAACATATTTTAGAAAATTTCGGCGGCATAACGGCACGATACTAGAAACGGGACAAGGCCTAGCCTTATCCCCGGTCTAGTGAAGGCCCACGCCATTCACACATCAATCAAATCAATTTCATTATGCAAACCACAAAGTTTGGAGTAAGCGTCTAACCTAGCCTTACTCCTTCGCCTTATAACGGCGCACGTCTAATCCTAACCAATTTATCGATTCGATTTTTCACACCACAAACCACATTCAAATCAATATCGCAATCAATCACCAAACAGTCAAACAAACAAGTCCATGGTCTGTGGACGATTGTGTCGGGTGCTACTAAGCACCGTCTGCATCCTAGTATATATATATAACTAGAAAATAAATTTGAAAGGTGAGAAATTCTCACTTATAGCTATCCTAGCTCCACGGCTCTTCATTTGCAGAAGTCTTCGTCGTTTCGCCTTTTTTTTTGTCACCTTCGTTGCCCGCTTTCACTACATATGTAAAAATCGAATTTTGACTTCGTTATTCAATATATAAAAATCGAATTTTGACTTCGTTATTCAATATATAAAAATCGAATTTTGACTTCAAAGTTCCATATATAAAAATCGAATTTTTATTTCAAAGTTCAATATATAAAAATTCTATTTTTCTATCGAAGTTCAATATATAAAAATTCTATTTTTCTATCGAAGTTCAATATATAAAAACTATATTTTCTTTCGAAGTTCAAAACATAAAAACTATATTTTCTTTCGAAGTTCAAAACATAAAAACTATATTTTTCTTTCGAAGTTCAAAACATAAAAACTATATTTTTCTTTCGAAGTTCAAAACATAAAAACTATATTTTTCTTTCGAAGTTCAAAACATAAAAACTATATTTTTCTTTCGAAGTTCAAAACATAAAAACTATATTTTTCTTTCGACTTTCGATATATAGAAATCTGATTTTTCCTTTTAAATTTCTAATCTCTTCCTAGTTTAGAAATCATTTTAAATTCAGTTTAAAAATCATTTTCCCTTTCAAAATAAAATCAGTTTTACTTCCTATAAAAATCAGTTTTAACTTTTACAAAATTCAGTGTTAACTTTATATAAAAATTAGTTTTTAACTTTATATAAAAATCAGTTTTTACTTTTAAAAATCGAAATCTTTAATGAAATAAAAATGATAACTTTATATGTATAAAAGCTATATTAATTCACATAAAAACTATATTTTTAAAACAACATTATATGAATAAAGCTCTGATTTGATAAAGGCATATATATATATATATATATAAAAACTCAGATTAAAATAAATAATAAAAAAAAACTTACTGTCAAATCTTCAGGGCGTTTGAGGGGGGGGGGGGAAGAAGCTCGCCGGAGCAGTGGGGGCGGATGGTGGTTCGGATTTGGGCGCGTTGGTGGCCAACGGGGGTGGCGGCTAAGGGTTTCAAATTGATTTGGGGGTTGGGTCTCGCACGTTGCTGACGAGGCAGGAGGGAACTAAGGTGGAGCGTCGACGATGGGGGGGGTGCTGGCGATAGAACGGTGGTCGGAGCATCGGCGGTCTTCAGCGCGTCGTCCCCCTTTTTTTTTTTTTTTTTTCTATTTTCATCCGTTCGAATGAAACGGGGGGGGGGGGGGGCCAGAGTGTTTTAAGGAGAAGGGTTATATTATTTTTTTTATTTTATTTTATTTTATTTAATTATTTAATTCAATTTAAAGTTGACTTTCCGTTTTAACCCGAAATCAAGCCCACCGACTGTCGCCCCTAGCTAATTACCCCCATTCCGAACACAATGGGATATGTATCGTCAGCTGATTCGGCTGTTACAATCAGTTTCTGTTAAATTTACATTTAAATCACTTTATTGAATTTTAAACGTACATTTCAAATTACCGGGGCCACATACTAACTCTAAAAATTCTCGAAAAATATTTTCTAGCTTCGTATTGACGATACGGTCCTAACAAAACTAGTTTCGTCGAATTCTGAGACCGTTTGAAAAATGGCCAATTTCCAGTCGATTAAAATCAACTAAAATGGTCAAACGCGTTTTCCTTTGCCACGCTCACATATTGATTTGAAAAAATATGAAATTTGGAATCTAACAATAATTTGACACTGCGGACCCAACAAAACTGATTTCGTCGAAATCCGAGGTCGTTTGCAAAATGTCTATTTTTAAGGGCCTGAATTCCATAGCGACTATTCAGAATTTTCAACTGGACATATCTTTTGATTCCCGCTACGAACTTTTAATTTTTCGGATTCGTTGGAAAGATATTCACCATTCGATTCCATTATTTTTGGTTTCACTAAAATCCGGATTGTTTTGCACCCGGTACATTCAATTGAAGTTTGAAATCGAATTATCGAACTACCGCGCCATTTTCAATTCTATTTATAATTATATATAAATATTTATATTCTAACGACGACGTATATAATATAAATGTTCGAATTATATTCAAAACAAATTTCTCGTCAATATTATTTAAAATAATTCATTTTAAATAATCAAAATTCGCTAAAATTGCCAAAATAAAAATTTTAAACTGGCCCAGATTTTACGGGTTGTTACAATATATATATATATATCATTAATTAAATATTGATTCTGTAATCAGAATATTTCATATTGAAATGAAATTGATGTTAATTATATTGTTTAACATCTGTGGATGCCGGGAAACAGGTTGGAAGGATCCAACTCGATTCCTCAATATTTATAATAATATATTTTTTCAAATATTGTGATATATAATATGATATAATCTATTGTTGATTATGTTTATTTAGATGACATTGATCTTGTTTATTTGGTATTTTAAATACCATAAGAAATACCAGAATGTAAAAAGGGAATTTTCAAAGTGTATATTAAAATGAAATATTTATAAAATCAAAGAATTTTATAAAAGGAAATATTTATAAAATCAAAGGACTTTATAAAAGGAAATATTTATAAAATCAAAGGATTTTATAAAAGAAAATATTTGTAAAATCAAAGGATTTTATAAAGGATAAAAGGAAATATTTATAAAATGAATAGAATTTTCTAAAAGGAAATATTTAGGAAATGAATAGAATTATAAAAGGAAATATTTATAAAATGAATAAAATTTTATAAAAGGAAATATTTGGGAAATGAATAGAATTTTATAAAAGGAAATATATAGGAAATGAATATAACTTTATAAAAGGAAATATGTGGAAAATAAATATTAAATGTAAATCGGTTTTAACAGATAAATGGAAAGGATTAATTTAAAGTAGATTTTAAGCAGAATCTGTTTTAACATATAAATTGAGAAGATTGATTTATAAATAATGTTTTATAATTTAAATAGAATATTTATCATGTGATAAATGGAATATATAAGTCTGAACTTATATAGAGAAGTAGAATACTGTTTTGACACCGATATTTTAAATAGAATGTGAACTCAGCATTTATAAAGGGAATTATAAATGAGATTTAAGTGTTAGAAATAAAAAGGAGATTTCATATGAATAATTCTATAAATAGAAGTAGAAACAGAATTTGGAAATGGGATATTATTTTAAAATAAGAAATCAAACTTAATGGATTATATAAAAGAAATATTTTTCACATTCAACGTAATAATGGATTAAAATGAATATTATATAAATTAAAACATTTATAAGGAAATTTGGCTTTTGAAATAGGAATTCAAATGGGAATTCGAATGAGATAGGAAATAGAGTTAATCGAATAAGAGTTAGTCGAATATTAGTTATTCGAATTGAGTTAATCTAATAAGAGTTAATCGAATAGAGTTAATCGAATAGAGTTAATCGAACCAGAGTTATTCGAATAGAGTTAATCAAATCAGAGTAAATCGAATAGAGTTAATTAAATAGAGTTAATCGAATCAGAGTTAATCAAACAGAGTTAATCGAATAGAGTTAATCAAATCAGAGTTAATCGAATATAAGTTATTCGAAGAGAGTAAATCGAATATAAGTTATTCGAAGAGAGTTAATCGAATATAAGTTATTTGAAGAGTGTAAATTGAATATAAGTTATTCGACGAGAGTTAATCGAATATAAGTTATTCGATGAGAGTTAATCGAATATAAGTTATTCGAAGAGAGTTAATCGAATATAAGTTATTTGGGGAGAGTTAATAGAATATTAGTTAATCGAATAGAGTTAGTCGAACATAAGTTATTTGAATAGTGTAAATCAAAAATAAGTTATTCAAAGGGAGTTAAATCGAATATAAGTTATTCGAAAGAGAGTTAATCGAATAGAGATTATTCAAAAGAGAGTTATACGTTGAAATTCATAATCAAGATTTATTTATTTATTAATAAATTAGTTGTTTTTTTATTTATCCAAATTAACAAATAAAAGTTATATTTAATTTATTATATTTTGTAAGCATGAGATTATAACACTATTGTTATAATCAAATGATTTATGTAAAAGAAGTGGATTCATAAATAGAATCCGAGAGTTACGTAAGGAAGTTTGTTAAAGATTTAAAAGTTGAACTTTGTCTATTTCGAGGTTAGAAATGTTATTCAGTTAAGGTCTAAGAGGTAGTTACACCCTAGCTTGATTGGCTTCATTTTTAACTAAGGAATGGTTAAGGTTCGATAATGAAGGTTGCTTGAGTGAATTTAGTTAATGAGTGTAATGGTTTGAGTTGGCATCGCGATGTTTTATTTAAACATTTGTTTAAATCCAATGAAGGAGTTTTGAAAAGGTTTTCCAAATAAGAATAAGTGATGTTCTAATATAGAAAATAAGAAATGAGAGTAAATACGGTAATGTTTTCCAATGATTAATAACGTATATTTTCGAAATTTAGAAAATAGGAATTTACGAATAAATGGAAAAACGGGAATAGGGAAATGGAATAAATTAATGATAAATTAATTTAAAGGAATAAATGTTGATTGATGATTGATCGATAAGATTTCCATTTGGAAATATGACCGCTGTTTGTACACTTGTTTTCCTTTGATAGTTAAATCACCGACTATCAAAGATTTTGACCATTTCTGTTGTCAATACGAAGAGACCGGGATTAGATATATTATCTAAAAACCACTCCATATGGCATTAGCGTTTCAAATCAAATATGATGAAGATAATTGAAGACGGAGTCATGCAAGAGCTGTTCAGTAAATCCTAGGTAGAAATTTCCTAAGATGGATTTATAGAATAGTGCCTTCGGGTTGTCCAGTCCCAAGACAACTAGAATGGATGAATGTCTGACAGAGTATATCTGTTAGATCGTGTAAGTTGATCGTTTCAAACGTATTTACATTGGTGGTAGAGGAATTCGTTTCTCTTAGCCTTTACCCATGGTATTTTTGGGGAAATCAATTTGTGATTTGACAGGTATGATGATGTGGCATTCAAAGTAAATGAAGGAGTGATCTGTTAAAAGATATGTTATGACCTCAAGCCTCATCAATCGGGAAATGACAAAAATCGGGTAAGCAGCATGGCTAAGTGGGTCGCACCCAATTAGGGTATATTGCCACCATCTAGAGAATATTCATATTTGTTACTTCTTTCAATTATGTATCTCTCGGGAACGGTTATGTTGGTATACCAACCGTAAGGTGACAATATATTCGGAACATTCAAGCGAAATGAATGGCCGGTTATGTGTGGCTGAGTTACAAGATGTTCTTGTTGAACTCTGGTATATTGATTCTACAGTACACTGATCAGAAGGTGGTTCCATACCTTGTCATAATTGGGAATTCATTATCCAATAAGAGCCCGCGGTTTTTGATTGTATATTTGTAGAGCGTGAGATGAAAGTGTTCTACTAGATTGCTATCTACTTGTATTAGACATTAGTATAATATCAGAAAATATTGATCTTAAGAAATAATCTAGGTTATCGTAAGGTTAAAACCGTCCGTATTTATATGTGGATCGGTCTTACGATTATCATTGCTTTGGAAAAGGATTGGAAAAGTTAAACCAAGTGTTTGGAGTTTACTCACACCAGTCACGTGACTGACTCAAAGTTTATTTTTTTTGTTTTCCCTAAATTCTTGGGTGCCCAATTTTGTACGGTAAGTCAAGTAGTCGGGATCTTATAGATACTTAGAGAGTTGAAGCAGGAGGCTTCAGGATTATATAGCTATTGTTATTTCTGCTGTGTTGCAAGTGTTGTAATCTGATAATAGTATTGTATACCGATACTATTTTATTTCAAGGTTATGTTATATAATATATTTTATTCATTCCGCTGTGAGATTCGTGTTACTCTGAGGTTGTTGTAGTTGTGTTCTTCTTCTTCTATTCTAATTTTCTATCTTATCTATTCCCACCCTTTAATTTCTTTCTATTAATGATCTAGAATGTTCGATGCCTGAATTATTTACATGGGTTTTAAGTTGATTTTCTGGGTCGATAATCCCGGTTTTTACAAATATCATCCCAGTACCTGTGTGGGGTTTCAACCAGCAAATACTAAATATTATTTGTGCAGTTGGCGATGTGTAAAATTTATCATCCACATCAATGTCAGTTAAATGGGTGTACATAAACAAATCGTCCGATTTGTAAATGAATATTTATTTTCATTTCAAGAGAATTTTATGCCGTTCACATATATACGTTAAAAAATATATTCTTAACGATAAAATATTTTATTCAACACATGAATGTTTTATGCAGTTCATTCATACAATAAAACGATATTTTTACTGTTCAAATATTATATTCAACACATGAATATTTTATACAGTTCATTTATACAATAAAATGATATTTTTATTATTCAAATATTTTATTCAACACATGAATATTTTATACAGTTTATTTATACAATAAAATGATATTTTTATTGTTCAAATATTTTATATATTTTATTCATTCAATACACACAACTCAGTCATTTCAATCCAAACGAATAATCATGGTTTGCACAATAAATGGTGTCTGGTGCTGCTAAACACCGTCTGCATCCTAGTATATATTTTATTGGAAAATAACTAGAGTGATAAGATGTTCTCACATTCGTTTCCACTCCATCAGTGTTTATTTCTGAATTTCTAGACAGTTTGGATTTGAATTTGCCTGAATTTCCAACGTGATCCGTTTTTGTCCTGGCCAGTTCCATGTGGTAGTGGTCGACAATGCGAGTCCAACGCATCTAAAATCGTGTGAATCCGAGTTGATTGGCGGACGTCACGCCATTGGCCTCCATGTGCGCCACCACGAAGTGCGCCTCTTCGAGTGAATCTCTCTGAACTCGGTTGTCCCCTGCTCCAGGAAAACCACCACGAAGTGCGCCTCTTCGAGTCAGAAAATCCATCACCACGTCGAAGTACTGCCGATCACAACCGTTGATTAGGTGATCACTCCTTGCCTTTGATTTTGCGTAGAAGATTTCTGATTTCAGTTTGTAAATAGAGAGATCGAATAGGATTTTATTTGGAACGAAATCGGCATTTAGTTGAGAGTAGCGGCACAGTTTCTGATTTGGGAAATTTAGGGTTTCCAGTTTTGTAAATGGATATATATACATATTATATTTTTAATATTATTTAAATTTTAAAAGTAAGCTTTTCATTCTAACTCCAAATCAAACCCGACGACTGTTGCCCCTAACCAAATACCCCCATTCCGGATACAATGGCCAATTTCTGGTCGATCCAATTTGACTGAAATTGACAAAACACGTTTTCTTTTGCCATGCTCACATATTAATTCCAAAAATTATATAAATTGGAATATAACAATAATTTGACATTCCAGGTCCAGCAAAAGTAGTTTCATCGAAAATGGAGGTCGTTTGCAAAATGACTATTTTTTAAGGGCTTTATATTATATAAAATATATCTAAAATCCATAGCGACTATTTTGAATTTCAAACTGAACATAACTTTCAATTTATAAAGTGAAATCTTAGTTTCTTACATTTGTTAGAAAGATATAGTTAAACCGTAGTGACCGATATATCAGAGGCACCTCTCTATCCATTAAATAATATACAATATCCACATGAGTAAAATGTCTGGGCTCCATACCATGAAACCACTCCTTGCTAGAAAGAAATGCATGTCTCCCCTGAGGTCCTCTCCCGTTTCTGGTTCACAACGAGGTGTGAGGCTCACGAATTAATGCTACAACACAAAGTTATGCTATTTAAAGTCATGCTTTGATCATCAACCACAAGACTCTTTTTTTCAATAGAAGCCTTGATCATTTGCATCTCAGCATGCCACACAGGCAATTCACGCCATGCGACTGATGTCTATCCATATATAACCTCTGAGCTTGTACGTCTTAGAGAAAGGTGTTATGCAAGAGAATAAATTCTCCGCCACCAAAACAGATATATATTTAATAGAGATCAATCAACATAGAATAAAATCCAATGTCAGACACACATCCATTTACAAGTTTGTTCTAGGTCTAAACGAAACCGGAGGCACCTTATTCCTCGTCCCATATGTCCAATACAGGAGAGAGGTCCTCGCATATCCGGTCGATCTCTAAGTACGTCTGGACGATCACCACTTATTACCTCGTCTTGGGTGTACAGCCCAATCAAGACATCAGTAATCATCCAAACGATGTGAAGACCTCTGATCTTTAACCATTGTCTTCATCGTCGACTTATTGTAGCGGACGGGAAAATTCGACGCTCGAGTTAGAGGATGAGAAAGATAAGATAGAACTATTAGAACAAAAGAATAAGAAGACAACACCAGATCGGAATCTCACATTGTAGTGGAACAAATTATAATATAGAAATAACTCTTTATAAAGAACTGAATAAATATACTTACATATATCAAAGTACAACAGCCAAATCTGGACAGTTATGGTGTCCTGTCCTCCTATACAACACACAGTGAAATAATTTTATCTGCATCATACAGCTGGACTCCTCCAGCTCATCTCTGAACTCCGCTGTATTTGATAACCTGAACCTGCACTCGGGCTGACCCGAGACATTACAAACGCCACGGATCAGTCCGGTGAACCAGCGTGAGTAAAACCCACTAAGTTTAAAACACATCCATATTGCTTAACTTTGAAACCCTTTGAAAGAAAAAGTAATAGTAAGACCAGCCCACACATAAACACAGACGGTTTTTACCTTACTATAACCAAACTGTTTTTTAAATCAATATCAGTCTGATATTATAACAGTGATGTAAATCAGGTAGCAGAACGCTTACATCTCACGCTCTACATACATAATATAAAATCAAAAACCACGGGGGTCTTATTGGAGAATGGATTCCAACAGACAAGGTATGGGATCACCTTCCGATCAGTGTACTCTAGAGGGGATACATGGGGTTCAACAAGAACGTCTTGCAACCTGGCCACATATGACATTCCACTCATTTAGCTTGAGTGTTACGAATATATTGTCACCCCCGGTTGTCGGCCGTCCAACCACAATCCGAAGATACAGAAACGAAAGAAGAACAACTAAGGAATTTCTCTAGATTGGTGACAATACACCCTGCTTGGGGATGACCCACCTAGCCGTGCTGCCAGCCCGATTTCTGTCATTTCCCGGTTGTGAGGCTCAAGGCTATGTTTATTTTCTAGAACACCTGTCCACCACTCACTTTGAATGCCACATCGTCAAATCTATAAATCACATATTGACTATACAAATACATACTGGGTGTTAAAATAAAGAGAAGTTGTCATCTCCCCACTAACTTGGTTTATTCATGAAAATCAACAAGCGTGATCGTTGGAAATATATGTCAGACACTCGTCCATACAAGTTTCCCTGAGACTGGACAAACCGAAGGCGCTCTCCTACCACATCCTATATGAGAGTCACACCCAGGATCAATATCATTAAGTCCTTTGCAATTCGCAGATTCCACTTACGATAGAATCACAAGCCAAAATATCTTCGGGAGCTACCCTTTGAAATTCAACGAGTAGTTCTTCCGCTCATGAAGATCAACGGTCTTTGATGCTCCATCTTCCTTTTACACTTTCATGATTTTGTATTCATTGGTCGGAATGGTTTTCAAATGTAAATTTGATCCCGGTCTTTCCGTACCAACAATCGTATTGGCCAGATTTGATAGTCGATTATTTAACTATCAAATAATCAATCATTCATCCATACAACAAGGTGGTACAGTACTCAGCATCACTTGGCCTCTTTTAATTCATCAGTAATTGATCAAAACTCTTAAATCTTCAATTATTAGATCATTTCGATTACTTCTTGTCATAAGAATTTATTCTCAGAGACACCCTACTCAATTTATAAAACTTGAAACTTAATGGAAATAATAGATTTATTTCCCCGTCCACCCTCGTTACCAAAACTGATATCATCCTTTGGATAATCATGAAATCATTCAAGTTGGGGTATTTTAATTACATCTCAGACCTTGACTGACAACATTCTTATCTTCAGAATTTTATCAGTTTGTTAATAGATTAAATCGTCAATAATTATCATGGAATTTATTTATCTTAAATATGAGGTTTTAAAAAACCATACACTTTACTTTGGAGCCCTATTTTCAACCTCCTATATCTTTATTCAATTTAAAATCAAATCGATACCAAAACATCCTCCCAATATATATAAGCCTTTGTTTTGGTTATAAACAAAACTATTAATAAGTTAATTCCAAACCGAGTTCATTTCACTTCCTTTCTAAAATACTTTACTTTAAATTGAACTATTAAACTTAGCTTTTATCTCAAATTTCAATTCATTTTTAAGTTCTTGTTTTGCCTTTACTTTACACCTTTCCGACTTAGGATTTTAAATCCCCTTTACAGCCTTCCTTAAGTTATAATTCGTTTTGTCCTTTGAAATCATTCTCGCATTAATCCATTTACACTTAGCTTAACGCTCTGTCCATTTGGGATTTATAAAAATCCAATTAAGAGTTCTTTATAGCATTTAGTTCTAATCCCAAAATCCTTACTTTTTTTATTATGAAATAATAATCCATTCGTTGTTATAAAATAGTTTATTTCAATATTCAATACAAGTTTATAATTAACCTTTCTTAAAATAATTAATCTCATTAATAACTCAAAAATGGTCTTCCAAAACACTTTGTTAAATCCTTCGAGATGTTGTACTAAGTTCCAATTATTTGTCATACAATTTAGTAATCAATCCTAGTGAAAATAGTTAACTCGACCAAATAATTCTCATTAGTCTTTCCATTTAAATTAATTAACAATCAATTAATTTAAATAATCTACTTAATTGTTTCTTAAGAGCAATAAATCCCAGATTTATTAACCTTCTGGTTAATTCCCATTTATTCGCTCATAAAACTTATTTATTTAAGAGTTTACTTCATACTATCATTTAATTATAAATATTCAACATCTATTTCTACAAACTTCGATTTAAATATATAGATTTCAAAAATTTATCCTCAGTGGTAAATAATTCTTATAACTTTATTTCCATCAACTTACCTGACGGTTGATCGATGTTTATAAAATAATTCATTCATAGGCCATCTACTACCAGTACCGAACCAATATCACTCACCGGTAAATAACAAAGAGATGTTGAATTTTTGATTCAACAATCAATAGTTAGACCATTATCAAATCAAGTTGATTTAAATCAATTCATATAATATGGTATTTAAAATAAATAGTATATTTGAGGAATCCGGTTGGATCCCTCCAACCTGTCCTTCCTTGCGTCAAAATGGTTACCTCACATTTAATTACAACAATTTGTCCAACATGGTAAACAGAAATGAACAGTTTAACTAATAATGATCAACAATCAGTTTATAGCAACCAATCAAACATCCAGTTATTTATTTAATACGTTTATATTGTAACCAACAAGGCAAGTTACCTCAGTTGGAAATATTATTGTTAATATATATTAAATTAAACAACCGTTTAATTTAATCTATGAATATTTAAAATATTCAGATCCATGCAAACAGACATCAAATCAGCAATCATTAGCAACCATTTGCACACAAAATAAAAACCCGATTTATATAAAATATAACGAGGATAAACTGAGTGAATTGAACTCACCTTGGTTTGTTTTTCGACGATAATATAATTTGATTTAGTTAATTAAATAGGCGTTTAATTTGACTAAAAATTCCATCCGCCTCTGTCTCTAAACAAACCAGCTCTAAAACATTGCGCTCACCGATACAGTTCCACGGCTCCGATCTCCTTGTTTCTTCCATTATCGTTACTACATGACATACTTATATATTTAATACGATACTCCCTATTTAAAATTAGTATTATTAAAACCGTATTAAATAAATATTTACTTAATTTCTTATTTATGTTACTTGAACCTAATTAGGAACGTTCTAATCTTATTTAGCCCGGAACAACTTGACTAAATGATCATGGAAAAATATAGCAATGACCCAAAATCTCATACCACATAAGCAAGGATAATCAGTGGAATATAACACATAAACAGTAACAGCAGAATAGAAATATAGAATTACACCAGATAATGTACATCATACTACACCGGAAATAATAACAACATCAGAGCTACCATGATAGGATCATACTTAGTACAGAATACAGTTTCAGCTTTATATAAAATGTCTGTAGTGGAATCGAACAAAATATACATAATAAAGTCTGAACAACATAATAGAAATGATAGAATTTGTCTCCCGCTCAATAGCTATCCAGAATGAGCCTGCTAAAACCTGGATACAAGGTTGCCCGTGTACAATATAGGGGCATCCAAGTTTGCAATGAAACAAACTACGAGTCAGTCATGGGACTAGTATGAGAAATCTTGCTTAATCTATTTAATAATAAGGCTAATCACATGATCACGCCGCTAACGCGGAACGGGTTTACTCCATTGGATTGCCAGTGCATGAAATAAAGTAAATCATTAAACAACGCAATGATTTTCTAGAAAAAATGAAGCCATTATAAGACTCAAGTCCTATCACACAATGCAACGCAAACCGAAGGATAGATTTTTACCTTCTAATGGCCAAAATATGCTTGATATGTATAAAACAAATCATTTGATATTATTATTAGTGCATATATGTATCAAAAACAATTTCAATCACAATGTATCAATCATAGACGGCATGAGTACCATATATCATGTCGCCATATATAGGTTTACAACCAAAACCGCACATGTCGAATTGGAAGTTGGATTTCCATCATGAATCAAGGCAAGGGATCGTCCTTACCGAATTCGAGACAATCTAGTCTACCATGTCCCAGGATCAGAGCTCGAGTAATCCTTGAATCGTCGGGTTGATCCACACTTAGTGGATTAATAATCCCTGAACAATACATTTCCCCGCCCTATAGGGCGTAAGTCTAGTTAGTACGTTGACCATATCCATCCATCAGCCCCGTAGTGTGACGGCCTGCCCCGCACCAGCCGGCACTTCCTCCGAAAGTGCGCTGTACATATGCCCGACTAGCACGGAACAGTCGCCAAAGAAAGGAAAGAAGAGAATGAGCTAATTGAAAACCTGTAGAATGTCTCACAGCGCATGGAACAAAATATAATAATAATATACTTGAAATAAAACAGGCGAGACAGTGCATAAGCTGATAATTAAAGCCAACATCAACATCATCATCAGAGTAGCAGAAATCCAAATACAGCATATTACAACTTTCCAAACTACTGTCTCTGAACAAAAGAAAGAAAGGTGCACCACTAATGCCCAAAGTAGTGACCGCAGCAACACAGGGAGAATATCTATTTATATATATCATACGTGGAAGCCTCCTGCTCTTCTCCGGTACAGCTACTCGTGCATACCACCTAACCTGTCTCTGGTCTTCTCGTGAGAGCACCTGGACTAATAAGAAGAGACATAAAACTCTGGGTCAGACAAAAGTCTGGTATGAGCGATAAGCAGCCAAACAGAACAATAACAGGTATACTAAACCATACCTGAACCTGCAACCAAAGAGTTAGCACAACAAGATGTACAATACTCTATGGATACACTAACATATGGTGTAAAGATACGGGGGTGGGGGTGTGCATGTCATAGTGATGGCAAACAAATCAAACATAGCAACCATCCTCACATCTCT
This sequence comes from Allium sativum, assembly GCA_030737875.1. Lineage (NCBI taxonomy): Eukaryota > Viridiplantae > Streptophyta > Magnoliopsida > Asparagales > Amaryllidaceae > Allium > Allium sativum. The sequence goes on along the minus strand of CM060924.1, from coordinate 955,393,615 downwards.
CACTCAGTGCGTAAAGCATACGATGTCCACCACTGTCAATCACTAGACCCATCGAAGTAGTGACGGAGTTCGACTTATACAACTACTGCTACTACCAACTCACCTAATGAGGTCATGACCAAATCTTTACAAATGACCCCACTTCATTGGTCTATAGCTCTTTAGTCGTACCTAGGCCACTGTGGCCCAGAATCCCTTCACGTACCCCCTAAACATAGTGATCCAACGTTATAGACATCGACAACCCCTTAGTACACGTCCCGCAGCAAAGCCCAACTCATGAAGTCGACTCGTTGGTTCCCAACTGTATCCTGAGTACAAACTTCCCACTTAGACTACCTTTGCATCTCAGGTTTTGGTCTCCTCCGGATCGGTTTAGTCCTTCCTTCTACCTTTTATTCGGTTCGGTTCGATGCATCCTCAGTTCATGCTCAACATCTCAGTTCGTGACAAGCTCCTTCGGGTTGGTTCGGGTCGTGCTCCTTCCACTGGGTCGGTCTTAGTCATCCCATCGGATCGTGGTCTCCGTTCGTAGTGCAAGCAGCTCGAGTCTTCCTCTCCACTCCGGGCCGGATTGGAGACGCATAAGTGGTTCGGGTTGGAGGTCTTCTATCGGATCGGGTCGGGTCATGTGTCCTTCCATCGGATCGTGTCGACCTCCCTCCATCGGATCAGTCGTGGATGCATACTAACAGCGGCTCGTGAAGATGGTGTCACGATCGGGTCGGGTTCGGAAAGGGCGATCCGATCCGGTTGTTGGCCAATTTCCTGCAGTTCTTACAGAGACTGTTTTACGCCATACGACGGCATTTTCGAGCATTCTAACTTTTCCAATCAATCACAAAGCATACCATACAGTCACAACAACATATAGAACTAACCACAAACACCAAAACAACAATTTGATAGGTTAAAACGGATCAAACATAGCCAAACCCCATATTTTCCCTTAAGCATGTTTATGCTAATTAATGATAGGATTAACAAAACTTAACCAAATTAACCAAATTCTCTAACAGAGGTCTAAAACAGTATTTTCGAATTTATAAATATTTTTCCAAAATTTTATCATGTCTAATTTCGTTAATCTTCACTAATTACCCTTAATTAACTGTAATTAGTGCAAAACCATGCAAATCACTCACCTTTGTCACAAATAAACTTTAGATCTGAAATGATTCTCTGTTTTGGTTGTTCCCAAGGCAACACAGCAGCTCTATCTCAATCTCTTTGCTAATCCGCCTCAATTTGATGTAGATTAGGCCAATACTTGATTAAACGGTGATTAGAAGGTGTTTTAGATGTTGGAGGCCATGGCTAGGTTGAGAGCAATGAATAGCGACAGCTAAAAAATGAGGAAAAGGTATTCTCTAAACCCTAACAGCCCTTTTAAACTCCTAATCCTGAAATCCCCTTTGGGCCTAGCTGTTAACCACCCGGTTAAGCCCAATTCAGATGTTTTTCACCATCTGAAACTTGGTTCAGCCATATCTCCCAAACGGTGAGTCCGTTTGGCTAATGTGAGCACTCTACGGAATTGTAAACCATCATCCAGATCCAATGGAAGTGGTTTCAGTTCAAAATTCCATTCAATCAAAAGTTATGGTCAAACTGAGATCGGCTATGGGCAAAACGGTCATTTAAAAATCAGCAAAAATCATGAACATGGGAAATGACCCCAATAGTCGTCTCCCAAAGTTACATAATCATACAACTCTCTATAACGATGAAATAAATATTCTACGATCCTATGATGTGTAGAATGTGGGTCGTTACACTCTCCCCTCCCCCCCCCCCCCTTAAGAAATTTCGTCCCCGAAATTGCTTAACCCAAAACATACAAAGGATCCCACATGCCTACCAACCATATACAACAATCAATCATGTGAAACAAACAAAACAAACCTATCCTAGCATGCGGAAAGACTAAATTGAAACTGTAATCTTACCAGGCGAAGAGTTCTAAATACGTCTTCCTAATGCTTTCCTCTGTCTCCCAAGCACAATCATTTTCATTCTCGCCCCACTGAACTTTGACTAATTTCACCGCTTTCCTTCGAAGTTGCTTCATATCGTTCCCAACAATACGCATAGGCTTGCGGTTCCCAACTGCCTTGGGTTCATCCTCGATATCATCCAACTGATCAGGTAAAATAGTAACATCGGGGTCGTGCACGAATTTCTTTAACTGGGAAACATGAAACACGTTGTGAACTCCTGCCATCTTCTCTGGTAATTCAACTTTATATGCAAAATTCCCAACTTGCTCTAGAACTGGGAATGGACTAACGAATCTTGGTGCTAACTTGGCTCTCCTGCCAAATTTATCACGCTCTTCAACGGAGAAATCTTGACAAACACCAAGTCGCCAATGGAGAACTTTAAATCTCTTCTCCTCTTATCAGCATAACTCTTCTGCCTATCTTGGGCAGCCTTCATTCGCTGTTGGATAACCTTAATCTTAGCTAATGTTTCCCTTGTCAAATCTGGTCCAATCACAAATTTCTCACCAGTTTCTAACTAGCATGATGGTGGGTTGCACGGTCTTCCTTACAAAGCTTCAAATGGAGCCATACCGATACTGGATTGATAACTATTATTATATGAAAACTCTACTAGGTGTAGATGGTCATCCTATGATCCACCAAAGTCTAATATGCAAGCTCTCAAGAGATCCTCTAATACTCATTTCACCCTTTCTGTCTGTCCGTCGTTTGAGGATGATATGCGGTACTGAGATCTAATTCTGATCCTAACGCCTCTTGTAAGCTTTTCCAAAATCCACTAGTGAATAACAGATCTCAGTCACTTACAATGCCATTGGGTATTCCATGAAATCTCACTACCCACTTTACATATAGTTCATCTAACTTAGCTGCTGTCCTGTTTGACTTGACAGGTATAAACTTGCACTCTTAGTCAATCGGTCCACAGTCACCCAAATGCTATCATGGCCTGACCTAGTTCATTCTGGAATCTCTAATGGTTGCAACAAACCACTAGGCTTCTTTTGCTCAGCTTTAACTAGCTGGCAATTCATGCATTTGGATATAAACTTCCCAACGTCTCTTTTCATCCCTTCCCAGTAGTAGGTCTGCTTCATGTCTCAGTACATCTTGTTACCAACGGGATGTATAGTCAGTTTTGAGTGATGACATTCTCTAAGCACTTCATCTCTCAATCCATTGACAATGGGTACAACTAATCTTCCATCCTTTCTAAGCCATCCATCTCGATCAAGCCTATACTTGTTCATCTCTCCGTCGATTACCATCTCTAACTTTGAGATGATTCCCAATAGGATAGAATCGTCCCTCTGACTGGAACCAATCCGCTCAATCAAAATGGGTCTGATCGTCAAACTTGCTAACATTTCTGGATCCAATTCGCACTTTGGTCTGAAATCATACCCACCGATGTACCCCAGTTTCTTCCATTCTAGAAACATAGCCCCTAAACTAGCATGTCTCCTATTCAAGGCGTCAGCTACCGCACTGCCCTTTCCTGGTGTGTATGCGATATCGAAGTCGTAGGAACCAAGAATTCTAACCATCTTTGTTGTCGGAGATCTAGATCTTTTTGAGAGAAAAGATACTTTAGCGATTTATGATCAGTAAACAACTTGAATCTTTCTCCCAAGAGATAATATCCCCACATCTTCAATGCGAACACGATCGCTGCTAATTCCAAGTCATGGGTAGGGTATCTTTTCTCGTGCGGTTTCAGTTGCCGACTTGCATAAGCTACAACCCTACCTCCTTGCATCAACACAGCACCTAATCCGTACCACATGCATCTGTATAAACCATCATCTCTTCATTCCCCTTAGGAATGACTAACACTGGTGCACATGTCAACTTTTCCTTTAGACTCTTGAATGCATTCTCGCACTTTTCGTCCTAGACGAAGGCTTGATTATTCTTGGTCAACTGAGTCAACGATGCTGCTATCTTGGAGAAGTCTTGGATAAACTTACGATAATATTAAGCTAATCCCAAGAAACTTCTTATGTCCATTGCATTCTTGGGCATAGACCAATCCTGTACCGTAGCCACCTTCGCAGGGTCCACGGCAATACCATTCTCCGAAACAACATGGCCCAAGAATCTCACATCCCCCCTCCATAAGTGACACTTAGAAAACTTTGCTTTCAATTGGTGTTTTCTCAACACCTCCATCACTATACTTAAATGTTCCATGTGTTCTTCCTCTGTCCTTGAGTAAACCAAAATATCATCCACGAACACAAGAACAAACTTATTCAATTGATCCCTGAATGCTCTATTCATAAGATCCACAAAATATGCTGGGGGCATTGGTCAACCCGAATGGCATGACCAACCACTCATAAAATCCAGATGTCGTTTTAGCTATAGTCTCAGCTTCCACTCTAAGCTGATGAAAACCTATCGCGAGATCCAACTGAGAGAATACTCTCGCGCCACTTAACTGATCAAACAAATCATCTATCCGCGGTAGAGGATACTTGTTCTTCCTCGTCACCTTATTCAACTCGCGGTAGTCTACACACAATCGAAGGGAACCATCAGCCTTGGTAGCAAACACAACTGGTGCTCCCCATTCAGAAACACTCCTTCTGATAAATCCCTTCTTCAAAATATCGTTGACTTGCACCCCGAGCTCTTGCTGCTCACTTGGTGTCATACGACAAATTGGCATCACTATAGGTTTGGCATCTTTCACTAAATCAGTATGGAACTCAATCTCTCAGTGTGGTGGAAGCCCGGTCACTTCTTCGAAGACGTCCGGATACTGGCTAACCACGGGCAAACCTGACAACTCACCATGCGGGATGTCGAGGGAATTTAGAAAACTAGCCAATACCCCATCACTAGGTAGACCACCAAACACTACCCTCTGTCCATCATCCGCTCTAGCTATCACCAAAAAGCCCTTACAGTCTACCACCACCCTGTATCTTTGGAGCTAATCGACTCCCAAAATAATGCCAAACCCAGTAAAGCCCGAAACAAAGCAATCACAAACAAACATGCATCCATGACTCGATAAGACCACATTACGACAAATCATGCTAAGGTTAGTCGAATCACCAATCGGGTTCGTCACTACTAAAGGTCTATCGACAATCTCGGGCTCCAATCCCAACCTATCTACTAGGTCACTAGATATGAAAGAACTGGAAGCTCCGGTATCAAACAATACTCGAACAGGAACATCATAAACAGAAAGCATACCTTGAATAACGACATTCTTTTCCTTCTCCGCCGCAGTTGGGGCATTCGACGAAGAAGGAATAACATTAAGGGCATATGCTTTCACCATCTGCTTTTCTTTAGGGGGTTTCGGACACTTGTCCTTGTGATGTCCCACTTGGCCACAGTTGAAGCACTTCCTGTCTGCTGGCTTTGCTCGACAATTACAAGCATAGTGGCCCTTCTTTCCACAGCTAAAGCACTCAACATCTTTCTTCTTCTTCTGGCCATCCTTATTCTGGTCCTGCTTCCTCTTATTCTAAGAACCACTCTTGCCTCCACTGCTTGCTTGTGTTTTGGTTCCTCTGCAGATGCGACCTCAGTCTTTGACTTAGGGTAAAGACTTTCCGATCTTAAAGCTTTCCACACAATCGATTCAAACATCTCATCGATGTGGTTAATAAGCCTTTCCCCCAAATATCCATCCAAGCCAGTTATGAACATCTCATTCTTCTTCTCGGCAGTATCTATTAGGGATAACCCATATTTCGACAAAGTTTCGAATTCGGCAATATACTCCGAGACAGCTCTGCCATTCTGCTTGAATTCCAAGAATCTCTTAAACAACACTGACTTCTGAGCAGCTGGAATGAACTTATCGCTAAAGCGAACCTTAAACTGATCCCAAGTAATCAGATCTTCGGGAGTAGCTGCCTTTATAGCATTCCACCAATTTATTGCCCGTCCTTGCAGCTGACGGGATGTAAGCCTTCTCTTCATTGCATCCTTGATCCCCAAGACTTTGAAGATACACTCGCAGCTATCCAACCAATCCTGAACATCCGTAGTCGATTCCGTTCCATGGAATGGCTTCCCACCAAGACTAGTATAATTCATATTCAGCTTGGCGAAATCGGCCCTAGACGCCATCACTATTGGACCACCTCCACTACCAGCATTGGGAGCTGCCCTCTGAACATCTCTTAGAATCTCCCTCATGAGATCAGTAAATATCGTTCTCATGTCAGCAGCATTCCCATTATTGGCTCCTCTAATAGTACCCATTGCGTATCGGCTCATCGTTTAATCTGCACAGAGAAAACGATTAACCATCTCCATAGTAGTGCCAGTGCAGTGCGACTTCATCCTATACTATAATAATAATATATATAGCTTTTAAAAACCAAAATTATCACAAATACGCACTCTTATATATGTATTATCTCTCCCTGTTGTCTTTCCCTAGGTTAACTACGCAACCTAGAGCTCTGATACCAAGTGTGACACCCCGCCCCGCACCAGCCGGTATTTCCTCCGAAAGTGCGCTGTACACATGCCCGACCAGCACGAAACGGTCGCCACAGAAAGGAAAGAAGAGAATGAACTAATCGAAAACCTGTAGAATGTCTCACAGCGCATGGAACAAAATATAATAATAATATACTTGACATAAAATAGGCGAGACAGTGCATAAGCTGATAATTAAAGCCAACATCAACATCATCATCAAAGTAGCGGAAATCGAAATACAGCTTATTACAACTTTCCAAATTACCGTCTCTGAACAAAAGAAAGGAAGTTACACCACTAATGCCCAAAGTAGTGACCGCAGCAACACAGGGAGAATATCTATATATATTTATATATATCATACATGAAAGCGTCATGTTCTTCTCCGGTACAGCTACTCGTGCATACCACATAACCTGTCTATAGTCTACTCGTGAGAGCACCCGGATTAATAAGAAGAGACATAAACTCTGGGTCAGACAAAATTCTGGTATGAGCGATAAGCAGCCAAACAGAACAATAACAGGTATACTAAACCATACCTGAACCTGGACCTGCAACCAAAGAGTTAGCACAAAAAGATGTACAATACTCTAAGGTGACACTAACATATGGTGTAAAGATACGGGGGTGGGGGTGTGCATGTCATAGTGATGGAAAACAAATCAAACACAGCAACCATCCTCACATCTCTCACTCAGTGCGTAAAGCATACGATGTCCAACACTGTCAATCACTAGACCCATCGAAGTAGTGACGGAGTTCGACTTATACAACTACTGCTACTACCAACTCACCTAATGAGGTCATGACCAAATCTTTACAAATGACCCCACTTCATTGGTCTATAGCTCTTTAGTCGTACCTAGGCCACTATGGCCCAGAATCCCTTCACGTACCCCCTAAACATAGTGATCCAACATTATAGACATCGACAACCCCTAAGCACACGTCCCGCAGCAAAGCCCAACTCATGAAGTCGACTCGTTGGTTCCCAACTGGATCCTGAGTACAAACTTCCCACTTGGACTACCTTTGCATCTCGGGTTTTGGTCTCCTCCGGATCGGTTCAGTCCTTCTATCTTCGGTTCGGTTCGATGCATCCTTGGTTCGTGCTCAACATCTTAGTTCGTGACAAGCTCCTTCGGGTCGGATCGGGTCGTGCTCCTTCCACAGGGTCGGTCTTGGTCATCCCATCGGATCGTGGTCTCCGTTCGTGGTGCAAGCAGCTTCGGGTTGGATCGGAGACGCATAAGTGGTTCTGGTAGGAGGTCTTCTGGTGGATCGGGTCGGGTCATGTGTCCTTCCATCGGATCGTGTTGAGCTCCCTCCATCGGATCGGTCGTGGATGCATACTCGCGGCGGCTCGTGAAGATGGTGTCACGATCGGGTCGGGTTCGGAAAGGGTGATCCGATCCGGTTGCTGGCCAATTTCCTGCAGTTCTTCCAGTGACTGTTTTACGCCATACGATGGCGTTTTCGACCATTCTAACTTTTCTAATCAATCACAAATCATACCATACAGTCAAAGAAACATATAGAATTGACCATAAACACAAAAGCAACAATTTGATAGGTTAAAACGGATCAAACATAGCCAAACCCCATATTTTCCCTTAAGCATATTTAGGCATAATTAATGATAGGATTAACAAAACTTAACAAAATTAACCAAATTCTCTAACAAAGGCCAAAAACATTATTTTCGAATTTATAAATATTTTTCCAAAATTTTATCATGTCTAATTTCGTTAATCTTCACTAATTACCCTTAATTAACTGTAATTAGTGCAAAACCATGCAAATCACTCACCATTGCCACAAATAAACTTTGGATCTGAAATGATTCTCTGTTTTGGCGTTGTTCCCAAGGCAACATAGCATCTCTATCTCAATCTCTTTGCTAATCCGCCTCAATTTGATGTAGATTAGGCCAATACTTAATTAAACGGTGATTAGAAGGTGTTGTAGATGTTGGAGGCCATGGCTAGGTTGAGAGGAATGAATAGTGACGGCTGAAAAATGAGAAAAAGGTATTATTTAAACCCTAACAGCCCTTTTAAACTCCTAATCCCGAAATTCCCCTTTGGGCCTAGCTGTTAACCACCCGATTAAGCCCAATTAAGTTGTTTTTCAACATCTAAAACTTGTTTCAGCCATATCTCCCAAACGGTGAGTCCGTTTGCCTAATGTGACCACTCTACGGAATTATAAACCATCATCCGGATCCAATGGAAGTGATTTCAGTTCAAAATTCCTTTTCAATCAAAAGTTATGGTCAAAACGAGATCAGCTAGGGGCAAAACGGTCATTTAAAAATCGGGAAAAATCATGAACATGGGAAATGACCCCAATAGTCGTCTCCCAAAGTTACATGACCATACAACTCTCTATGATGATGAAATAAATATTATACGATCCTATGATGCGTAGAATGCAGGTCGTTACACGTAGTGACCGATATATCCAAGACGTCTCGCTTTCCATCATCCACATAAGTAAAATGTCTGGGCTCCATACCATGACACCACTTCTAGCTAGAAAGAAACGCATGTCCCTCCTGAGGTCCTCTCCCATTTTTGGTTCACACCAGGGTGTGAGGCTCACGAATTAACGCTACACACAAAGCTATGCTATTTAAAGCCGTGTTTTGATCATCAACCACAAGGCTCTGCTTTTCAACAAAAGCCTTGGTCACTGCATCTTAGCATGCCACATAGGCAATTCATGCCATGCGACTGATGTCTATCTATATCTTTGATAAGGATCAATCCACATAGAATAAAATCCAATGTCAGACACATAGTTCATTTACAAGTTCATTCTAGGTCCGAACGAAACTGGACGCACCTTATTCCTCGTCCCATATGTCCAATACAGGAGAGAGGCCCTCGCACATCCGACAACGAACAAGTACGTCCGGACAACCACCACTATAACCCTTTCAAGGCAGCAACTCCCATCAAAGGCATCAATAGCCATCCATTCGATGTGAAGATTATCGGTCTTGCACCATCTTCATATCTTCGACTTCTAAACGTCGATCAATTATTTGAAATGAGAATTAACTTGGCCTTTTCAAATAATTTACGTATACATAGAATTTTAATCAATTCTTTTCATGATTAAATTATTTGACATCCTTATTCCAGTTCATTAATATAATTTTCATGTCAAACACATCCAACCATCAAAATATCAAACAAACCAAGTAAAATCGGTTTATTTCTATTCCATATCGTTTATAATATTTTATAACGATATATCGCTATTTTTATTTATAGTAAAATATCCCAATTTAATTAAATGACGCTTCAGGCCATTACGCGGCCGTGGTGCTATTTTTCTCCAGATTTGATTTATACATTTCTGAAAATCTAACTGTTGGATCTTAACAAATTTTATATCTTTTGGAAAGAACTTTTCAAAGCGGACCCAACGATTCCAGTTTTGGGAAAATCCGATGATTGGATTTCTCGGTATAACAGTTTAAAATTACGATTCCAAAATGCAAACTACAACATCGTTATTCGTTTTATTTTAATTTATATTTATATATATATATATATTAATATAATCCATTCGACGATCTCTAAACCATTTTCACTTCATTAGCGTGTTAAAAATAATATTTTTAACTAGCAAATGTTTATTTCAACACATGAATATTTTTAGTGATTCATATTGTAATGGCCGGGGGATTTTCGACCCAGAAAAATCAACATAAATACACCGTCAAATATTCGAGCATCGAAAATACTGGGACATTAATAGAAAGAAATTAGAGGATGAGATAGAAAAGACAAAACTAATATAATAGAAGAAGAAGAAGAACACAACTAAACATAATCAGAGTAAACACGAATCTCACAGCCGAACGAATAAAATGTATTATATAACATAACTTTGGAATACAAAACTGTATTGTATATACATACCATTATCAGAGTACAATACATCATATCACAACGGAAATAATCTCAAAATACTAGGTGAAGCCTTCTGCTTTGAGCTCCTCCAAGTTTATCTGTAAAGGCCTGAAACACTTGGCTGCCCGTACAAATTTGGGCCCCCAAGAGTTTAGGGTAAACAAACAAAATAAACTCTGGGTCAGTCATGGGACTGGTGTGAGTAAATTCCAACCATATGGTTTAACTTTGAAAATCCTTTTGAAACAAAAAAATAATAGTAAGACCAACCCACACATAAACATGGACGGTTTTTACCTTACTATAACCCAAAATATTTTGATATCAAACTTCAGTGATATTACAATAATGTCTAATCCAGTAAATAACCAAATAGCATAACGCTTGCATCTCATGCTCCACATATATAGTATAAAATCAAAAACATCTTGCAACCCGGCCTTACATGACCGACCACTCATTTAGCTTGAGTGTATCGAATATATTGTCACCCATGGTTGTTGGCCATCCAACCAAATCTAAAGACACATAATCGAAAAAGAAGAACAAATACGAATTTTCTCTAGATCGGTGACAATACACCCTGCTTGGGGATGACCCAACTAGCCATGCTGCCTAGCCCAACTTTTGTTACTTCCTGGTTATGAGGCTAGAGGCTACATCTATCTTCAGAACATCTGATCACCATTCACTTTGAATGCCACATCGTCAAACCTGTCAATTCACTAATCGATTTCCAAAAATATCACGGGTATAAAAAGCTAAGAGGAACGAATTCCACCGCCACCAAACGAAATACCTTTAAGAGATCAATCGTATTTGATTTGTTAGGTATACTCTGTCAAGCACTCGTCCATACAAGTTGTCCTGGGACTGGACAAACAGAACACCATTCTGGAACAGAACGACCCATGTATTTCACTCCGTCTTCAATTATCTTCAGCATAATCTAATTCGCAGCGCTTATGCCTATAAGGAGTGGTATTCGGATAATATATCCAACCGGTCTCTCCGTATTGACAACGATGGTCAAAACACTTCGATAGTCGGTTATTTAACTATCGAGGTAAAAACAAACATCCATTCAAATGTACACCCAAACAACACACAAACACTGGCCCTTTTATTTAATACTTTCTTTCTAGTTTTGTAACACCCCGAATTTCACTTAATATTAATGTTTAGTAATTAAAGAATAATTAATCTCAGACGTGAGAATTAAGGGAAACGGGTTGCGCCATTGTGTTCGTCTCGGAATTCTGGTTGAGATAGAGTCCGAGTTTGCGTGATTTGGACTTTGTATGAAGAAGTTATGGCCATCCGAAGTTTCAGAAAATTCAAAACATAATTAAAATATTCAAATTTCAGATTTCAAAAGAGGCGGGAAAATTCCCGCCAGACAGAGGGTGTCGACACTAGGGTCGACATGGGTGTCGACCCCCCCCCCCCAAGGGGTCGACCCATGTGTCGACCCAGGGGTCGACCCCCCCTGTCGGCCAGTTTGGCCTGGGTGCAATCTGAAGGGGTTTGGGCTGTGTTTTGGGGCTTGTGACGAAATCTGACGGCTCTAACCTAATCTAGGGTTAATCTAAGGGCCTAAACTACATCCTAATTCTATAAATACACCCTAAGACTACCCTAATTCATACTAAAAATAGATACAATGTCGTTATGCCGTCAAAATGCAACTTGAAGGAGCCTCCATCAAATTGTAGAAGAAGATAGCTTCTCAAATCAACTTCTAATCAACTCTAGCAACTTAATCTTCTTCATAGGAGGGCTAATCAACAAGTTGTGAGTTTCTATGCCTTTAGCAAGCAATTGCTAAACTAATTATGATAGGATATAATGAGGTTATGGTTATGTATGTGGATCAATGCAAGTTATGCAAGTCATATGCTATGTGTTCATGATGTTATGCAAGTTATGCAAGTCATATGCTATGTGTTCATGATGTTATGCAAGTTATGCAAGTCATATGCTATGTGTTCATGATGTTATGCAAGTTATGCAAGTCATATGCTATGAGTTCATGATGCTTTTTATGCAAGTTTTACGCTATGTGTTCATGAGGCTAGTTATGCAAGTTTTATGCTATGTGTTCATGATGCTAGTTATGCAAATCACTATGATAAACATTGATCCATTATGACACCATGTTATGCAAGTTTGGTGTTTGATTATATGCAAGTTCATATATGACATGTTATGCAAGTTTGGTGTTTGATTATATGCAAGTAACATGTGCAAGTTTACACCTTTGTATGAGATGCATACATATGCAAGTTAACCCCTTTATATGTCACACATATATATATGCAAGTTTACCCCTTTGTATGACATAAGTAACTTATGCAAGTTACCCTCTTTATGACATATGTGATTCATGCAAGTTTGGGTTGATTATTTATGTTAGTTGGGTTTGATGCTATGGTCATATATACATGTTGACACCTTTAAAACCCATGTTGATGCTAATGTTATGCAAGTTGAACCCATTGTGTTTGTGATGAATCTCCCCTTTTAAGTATGTCAGGTCAACGTATTACGTGGGGAACGATGGGGTTAATATTCATGTTAATGAAATAGTGTGAAGTTGGTATGATTATGCATACCATAAAGTGGATGGACATAATTGAGTCAATAATGTACATCGTTAAATTTGTAATTAATTAGGGATAATTAATACAAATTATGGGGGTGATTAATTAGGTGTAATTAATCGACTAAGACACGAGGTTGGACCCTTTTGTAGCATAAGACTGCCCGGAACCGACCGACAAATCCAGCGGCTACAAATGATTGGCCCAATGTGAGAGGTCTTAGGCATAAACTAAATACGTGACAAGTGTAAAGACACGAGGTTAGACTATGTTATGGCGTAAGGCTGCCCCGAACCGACCGGCAAATCCAGCTGCCATAAAAGACAGTCTAATGTGAGAGATCTTTACAAAGGTTACGTTCTTAATCAATTAAGAAACACTTAACCAGATAAGCATGTAGTGGGGCATGAGGGGTTAAGTTGGTGCCTTGGGTGGCATGTGGAAATCAAGTAAGTGCCTTAGGTGGCATGTGGAAATCTAGTGGGTTGCCTTGGGTGGCAATAGAAAATACGATTAGAATACTTAACCAAGTGGAAACATGTAATTAAACATGATTAAAGGGTTAAGTGGGATGCACTAGAAAAAGGGACAAGCTTAGGTGGGTAGCTTGTGGGGGCCCATTTCAACCAGTAACCCATATGTATCTTATTGGGCTCGACCCATGTCGAGGACGGGACACGCGTACCGGGCTTGACTATAAGAGGCCAAAACGGGTTAGCGGTGGCAACGCAAGTCCAACGGGTTTCATATGCATATGTGGACCCGGGCTGGTAGGTAAGACGTTGTTGCATCGTGTAGGTATAAGCCGTGCACCGTTGGTTGTATCGGGTTGCCACTTTGGGGAGTGATACACCCCACTGTGGGGCCAGCACGGGTATCTACGTTAGGGAGCCGATCGCTTGGGGAGTAGTGGGTACACCTAGTGGAGATAGGGGCAGACGGCACCTATGTGGTCAGCTAGGGGTACACGAAACTACTAGTTATATTTTCTAAGTCCTTGGGTGGGATCAACCTTTAAATAGGAATGACTGGTGTGGTGCAGTGTAGTAATTACCCTTGGGTGGGTAGATGCGTCTTTACTGTTATCTTAGTTCATCCTATGTCTAGTTGGCAGCTTAGTGTAGTCATTTATCCCCAGTCATCACCGTACCAAGTTTATATCATACCCTAATTACTTTAATGATTGTATTGTTAAAGTTATAGGGCTCACTCAGACTTATGTCTGACCCCGTTGTTTTTATCTTTTTCCCAACCCTCAGGTTCTCAGAGTGGGCCTAGCACTAGTGGGCTTTGATCAGATTGCTTTATATATCATTTGGAGCTTGGACCGTGATGTAAAGCCCAGCTTATCTTTTCTATTATGGCTATTAGTTATGTAGTGGGATTATGTACTTATGTTTTATCAGGATGGATATTTAGTACTTGACTCTTGTTTTAGTTGGTTTTGATATGTAACCAAACATGTTTATCTTCTGCTGCAATGAAATGATGTTTTAGATTTCAAGTATTATTTATATCTGTCTTGTTGTAATTTCTCTGTTCTATATTCACTTAAAATACTCCACTGAAGTTAAGGCATTCCCTTAGTGAGTGACCTTAGCGGGTGTGGGGTGTTACACGTGGTATCAAAGCTGAAGGTTACCGGAACAGATAAGTTTTTTAGAAAACTATTTTTCTAAAAACATTTTTGGAAGAAGTATTTTCAAAAACATGTCTTTTAAGAGAAAAGTTTTTGAAAGAAAAGCATAATCCCCAATAGCCATATCTTTATCGTTCGAATTCTCCGTTTTGAATCTTTCCTTTTTCGTTTCAGCATGGCTGAAGATCTTAACTTTCCGGAGGGTGTGACGATACCAGTATGGTATAGGAGATTGATGGAGGCTAGGGCCACCGCTGTGGGTCCAGCAAATGTTCCTCCACCAACAGTTGCACCCGATCTTCCTCCTCCTCCTCCTCGCACGGATACTTTTGCTAAGACTTGCAAGGAATTTAAGGCTATGGGAGGGAAACCTTTTCAAGGGTCAGAAACTTTTGTGGAAGCTAGAGATTGGCTTAAGGAGGTAGAAGAGTTGATAGATATCTTTGAGATGGAAGAAGGAAAGAAAGTCAAGTTAGCTGCTTGGTTAATGAAGGGAGAGGCCTCGTTCTGGTGGGAGGTCACTAATGGAGAGCGCCCTGTTGACTCTTGGGCGGATTTCAAGCAAAGGTTTGTGGCAAAGTTTCTTTCATGGGCGGAAGAAAATCTGTATATGGAAAGATTCTTGACTCTAAAGCAAGGAAACCTTTCAGTAAAGGAATATGTCAACAAGTTTAATCAGGTAGCAAGATTTGGCATAGACATGGTGAATACACCGGAGAAGAAGGCTTTGAGGTTCGTTAAGGGCTTGAATGAACCAATGCATGGATTGGCTATGACTCACATCCCTATGGGGGCCACCTTTGAGAAGCTAGTAGACATGGCACTCATGCATGAGGAAGAGAAGGGTCCCAATGCTAATAAGGCACCCGAGAAGAAAGGAGATCAGAAGAGACCTCAACAGCAACAACAAAACAAGGGTGGGAAAGGCAACGGTGGCAAGGGAAAGAAGAAGTGCTTCAATTGCGGGACACCAGGCCACCTAAGCAAAGATTGTCGGAAGAAGAAGAAGACGGGCTGCTTCCACTGTGGCGAAGCAGGGCATCTAGTGAAGGACTGCCCTAAGAAGGGGCAGAGGACGGGATCTACCTCAGGGGGACAGGTGCAAGCTCTTATGGCACCAGGTCAGGCAAGGGGCAAGTTCAGGCTCTCGCGGTTCCACCGATTTAGGAAAGAGGTAGAACTATTTCCGTTGAAAGTCTGGTTTTTCTGTTTGACAATCCTGTCTATACTTTGTTTGACTCTGGCGCATCGCATTCGTTTATCTCATCATCATTAGTTGAGTCACTGCACTTAGACACCAGTCTATTAGATGATCCCTTGGTTGTTTCAAACCCAATTGGAGGCTCCACTTATTTGTCCATGATATGTTTGGGTTTGAAGATTTCCATACTTAGCGCTGATTTTAGATGTGATGCTTTTGTTTTGGGCTTCACGGGCTATGGGTTGATTTTGGGCATGGACTGGTTATCCAGTAACGGTGTCGTTCTTGATTGTGAAAGGAGAGTTGTTAGGCTCATGACCCGCTTGGGTAACACTCTCGAGATCTCTTGTAATCCCATGGATTCTGGTATGCTAAGTTATCTTGAATTGCTTGACGCTTCGGTCGAGAGTTTGCGATCGGTTAGAGTGGTCCGGGAATACTCGGATGTGTTTGAGGAGGTGAAGGGCTTACCTCCGAAGCGGGAGATAGACTTCCGAATATATCTGGTGGACAATGCTAAACCAGTATCTTTGCCAGTGCGCCACATGGCTCCTCGTGAGAGGAGGGAACTCCATAAGCAAGTAGGGGAGTTGCTTGAGAAGGGGTTCATAAGACGAAGTATATCGGAGTGGGGTGCTCCAGTAGTTTTTGCCACGAAGGCGGATGGGTACCTCAGACTTTGTGTAGACTATAGAGAACTCAACAAGCTCACAAAGAAGAATAGACACCCATTTCCGAGGATTGATGATCTCTTTGATCAGTTGGTTGGCGCCTCAGTGTTTTCGCAGTTGGACTTGGCCACGGGGTTTCATCAGTTGAGAGTGGCTGAGGATAGCATAGACAAGACTGCCTTTAGGACTCCGGATGGTTTCTATGAGTGGCTTGTGATGCCATTTGGTTTGACGAACGCCCCTGCATACTTTGTTGATTTGATGAGTAGGGTGTTCAGGGAGTACCTTAATAAGTTCGTGGTGGTCTTTGTGGATGACATCTTAGTCTTTTCTAAGAGTGAAGAAGAACATGCCCTACATCTTAGGGAAGTGTTAGAGACTCTTCGAGCGCATAGCCTTAAGGCTAAATTCTCTAAATGTCACTTTTGGAGGATGGAAGTACGGTTCTTAGGGCACGTGGTCTCTAAGGAAGGGATAGCTGTGGATCCCGCGAAGGTAGTATCTATCCAGGATTGGAAGGTTCCGAAGAGTGCTACCGAGGTGAGGAGTTTCTTGGGGTTGGCTGGCTACTATAGGAAGTTTATCAAGGACTTCGCGAAGATATCAGCCCCATTAACTCGCTTGACAAAGAAGAATCTAGTCTTCGCATGGGACGTAGATTGTGATGATGCGTTCCAACGGTTAAAGAGAGCTTTAACCACAGCTCCAGTCTTAGTGTTGCCAGATGGGAGTAAGCCATTTGTTGTTTATACCGATGCTTGTGGGACAGGACTAGTCGCAGTTTTAATGCAAGAGGGAAGGGTAATAGCCTATGGGGGAAGGCAGTTGAGAAAGCATGAGAAAAATTACCCTACCCATGATTTAGAGTTGGCCGCTATTGTTTTTGCACTTTAGACTTGGCGCCATTATCTTCTTGGAGAGAGGTTCGAATTGTTCACTGACCATAAATCATTGAAGTACTTGTTTTCTCAGAAGGATTTGAACTTGAGCAAAGGTGGATGGAGTTCTTAGCATCCTATGATTTCGAGATAGCGTATACCCCTGGCAAGGGTAACGTGGTGGCTGACGCCTTAAGCAGAAAAAGGTTATCCTTGAGTCCATTTTTCGTGGAACGACGAAGCTTGGAATTTATCTCGATGTTTGATTTCAGACCTTCCGTTGACTTTATACCCGGTTTGCTAGCATCCTTAGAGGTCAGACCTACTCTTTTGGGATGGATTGGCGAGGCACAGGGGGATGACCCATAGTTGATTGAGTTAGTAGAGAAGCTCATAAGGGGGGAGTCGTCCAGCCATTTGAGTAGGTACAGCCTAGACGATAGGGGGTGGTTGCGTAGAGACGGTAGACTTTGTGTACCGCAAGACGAGGTTTGAGGAAGGCTATACTTGATGATGCGCATCGTTCGAAGATGACCATTCATCCCGGTGGGGACAAGATGTACCAAGACATGAAGCGAGTTCTCTTTTGGGCCGGTATGAAGAAAGATGTGGCCGAGTATGTCACTAGATGCTTGGTGTGCTAACAAGTGAAAGCGGAGCAAAAGAAACCTGGTGGGCTGCTTCACCCATTGGAAGTTCCGCAATGGAAGTGGGATAGCGTCTCGATGGATTTTATTGATGGGTTACCGAGATCGAGGAAGGGTAATACGGGAATTTGGGTTGTGGTAGACAGACTTACTAAGAGCGCCCATTTCATACCCGTGAAGAGCAAGAGGACTGCTCCATGGCTAGCTTCAGTTTACCTTCGCGAGATAGTTCGATTGCATGGGGTACCTTCTAGCATAGTGAGTGATCGAGATCCTATCTTCACTAGCGAGTTTTGGAAAAGTTTGCAAGAGGCAGTAGGGCCTCAGTTGTGTTTGAGCACTGCATATCATCCTCAGACGGACGGCCAGACCGAGAGGGTGAATCGTGTTCTAGAAGACCTTTTGAGGCTATGTACCTTAGATTTTGGAGGTACATGGGAAGAGCATCTTCCATTGGTGGAGTTCCCGTATAATAACAGCTTTCAGTCTAGTATTGGTATGGCTCCTTTCGAAGCTCTTTATGGAAGGCCTTGTCGATCACCTACATGTTGGTGGGAATCTACAGATAAGATCTTGCTTGGGCCTGATATGGTTAGAGAGACTTCGGAAAAGATTGATTTGATTCGAAGAAGGATGAAAGCGGCGCAAGACAGACAGAAATCTTACGCAGATAAGAGGAGGACGGATCTTGAGTTTGATGTTGGGGACATGGTCTTTGTCAAAGTATCTCCATTACGGAATGTTGTTCGCTTTGGGTCCGTTGGGAAGTTAGCACCAAGGTTCGTAGGACCGTTTCCTATTAAGGAAAGGATTGGTCGGATGGCATATAGAGTGGATTTACCCGAGAGGCTTAGTGGGGTACATGACGTATTCCATGTGTCACATTTGAGGAAGTGCCTACATGAGACCGCAGAGGTGGTAGAGCCGAGCTTGCTTAAGGTATTAGTAGGAAAATAAGCCTAGAATACTTTTATTAAAGAAGTAGGGAGAATGTCACAAAGCTCGGCCAAGATGGGGCCCAGGTGGTTAGGCCTAAGCTCAGGCTCTGCCAAGATGGGTGTAGTCATGGCCAGAGGGGTTAGGAGGTTGCACGTGACTCGGTGGTGATGGTCAAGGATGTGTAGAGTTGTAGAAGCTTGGTTTTGTATAGAGGAGCTCAGGTCAGGTTAGCTGGGCTCAGCCAGAGGAGGAGTAATGGTGCATGCGGGTCTAAAGGCTATCCGGTCAGAGGAGGAGACTAGCAGTGGAGATTTTAGGTCAGGTCGAGGCTTTCTTTTTAAGGGAAGATATGGGTTTGTTTCCGTTTTAAGGTGTGATTCGATGGAGGCCGAGCTTGGGCATGGTGGAGCTGTAGGGCATGACGGAAATGGGGAAGAGGGTGGTCTAACATGATCTGGTCGGAGTTAGGCAAAGCAATGGTAGGTTGAGATGATGAAGGATCGGTTTATGGGGTTGGAAACAGATTTTGGCGAGGTTGGAGAGGAATGTCAAAAGGTTATCGGCCAGCGTAGGGACTAGGGAGTGCTGAGGCACGGCGGTAGCCATCATGTTTAGTTATAAAGCAGAGGAAATATACACATATGGCATAAACGAAGGTTCCTAGAAAGCAGTTTAGTTACTAAAATTACAGGTTTATTCAGTGCTCAGGAGAAGGAAAATGCCATAACGTTTCTTTTCGGCATAAAATCACCGCGCTACGTAAATTTTTTACCCGTGGATCATTAACAGTTTACGTCCTGCTGCATTACTCTAAGTAGACTAAAAGTACATGCCGGATATCAGGATCAAGCAAGTTAATCTCTACCTTTTGGAATGTTAATCAGTCCGAAGCAGTGTTTTTATTATTGAAGACGACCCAGTTACCGGAAAATAGTGTTGATAATTTTGGTGTGTTCTTAATATGCCAGTAATAATGGTTGTCAGATTAGTCTGTACATTTCGAGTTCATGTAATGTCAGTCGCAATAAAAGTTTAGCCTAATGCCCTCAATTGTTTTATGATCTAAAACATTTGATTTTTAGTAAGGCATAATTTTTTACTATGACGTTATGTAAATTACTGCACTCGTTAATCTATTAATGAAAATTTTAGCACACTCAATGTTGAGATATCCTACTACTATTTTAGTTGAATGATTACCATATCATTTTCAATATTCGTCAAGTAAAATTTAGAATTTACTATTCAGTTAAGAAAACACACACACAAAATTTGGTAATTGTAGAATTACCCTTTTAGTTCGTTAGGTGTATCCACTGGGCAGGACTGTGTAATGAAGCTAAACAATATGCACAACATAGGGGTTGTGCCTCAGGCATTTCATTTCTTTATTCTTCTATGACCGATGACTCTATTTTTATGTATATTAACACTATGATAGATAAAGGGGATTGTTAATGACACCCCGTTTTTGGTTAAGGGGTGTCACGAAAATCACTTTTTAAAATTTTGTTAAGGGGCGTACACTACAGGCTAGACACCCCTTAACAATTCGCAATAATAAGACCAAAATGCCCTTAATCTGAAAACGGTATACTTTTACCGTTTTCGTTGTTTGTTAAAGTTTCTTATAAAGATAGAAAAAATGGTCTAATGAAACCGTTTTTATTAAATAAAAACGGTATATTCTTACCGTTTTTACAGGGTTATTTTTGTCCTATAAAAGTTTGCCTGATGTTGCCCCTTAACAAATTTTCCACCGTCGGTTTCCCCTTAACAAAATGACACCCCTTAACCGAATCGGGCGTGTCATTAACAATCCCCTGGATAAACTATAGTCTTCTCTTTTTAGTTTTACTGCTAATTGTTTAAACTGCATTATTTTTTCATGTAGATAATTAGGCATAATGCAGTGATATATGCATTATTATTGGTGCTTTAAGGGCTAAGCTTAGATGTGGAGATTATTTATGATGTGCAAGTTGTATTCTAGTTAAAGACGCGTTTGAAATCTGAAAACTAGGCCGAAAATAATACTAAAAAATGGACTGTAAATGGTAGCAGACTTCTAAGAACAGGGGAGCTAAACATCGGTGAGTAAACTCTCTTTTAAACCCCTTAAATTCACATTTTCTTTTGGTCACTACTTGAACAACTTGCTGTTTGAAGTCTCATATATACATTATATGAACCGAATCACTAGAGCTTCATGATAATATAGGACTCTGTTAATTTTTGTTTTAGTTAGATGCGATTAGTATGAAAAACTGGGTGTGAACACACACCTTATAACTTGTAACTAAGATTCCAGGGGATTTTAGGATATTGATCACAGCTGGAATATTGTTTGTGCCCCTCTGCAATATATTAAGTATAACTCATATTATATTATATCATACATACATGCATACATATTTATATATATGAATAAATATATAGTAAGAAGTTTGGACATGTATTTACAAATCACTCAACTAATAAGGGATTTGCAATTATCATTCGAATTTCATAAATACATGAACCTAAGAAATTGTCATTCGTGGCGTGTTATGATGGTGGAGTGGTTCGTACTACGCAATCCGTGGATCAAGAGTATAGATTGCAAAGTGCTTTGCAAGTTCCACTACATGTTGTTGACAATAGCAGAACAGAGGGTGAAAAACCGAGGGTAAGGAAAAGCTTGTAAACCAGTTCATTATTTGTTGTGTTGATGTCGTTTTCCGTTGCATAACTCGTGGCATGACAGTCGAAAGCCAGGTTGAAACATCAAAGTTTGATGCTGGTGTATGGGGTGTGCATGTGCACTAGTACATGTGTGTGTATGGGAAACCGATAGAGGATAAGGAAAATAAAAAGAAACAGGAGAAGATGGGAACGATGGGCAGATGTCCTGGATGTGTTCGATCAGGAGATGGTGACGCTAGATGTGTGTAGCACTCACTTATATGTTGGAGCAAAGGCAGGTATTACTAGGAAAATAAGAAGTGAGGGACGGGAAAAAAAGAAGAGGGGTTCGTAAGAATAATCGGAGTGGACCTGCGGTATGTCTATGCATGTGCACAAGTGCATGGAGCACTGAGTGTTCATACAGAACATGTAGAAGTAGGGGATAGCAGAAATTGCAATGAAATAATAATAATAAAATAAAAATGAAAGTCAGTAGGAGCCAAGGAAGAGAGAAAGCAAGAGAAAACGCAAGGAAAGATACTGGGAAATGAGGGGATCAAACAAGATTTAAATGTAAGGAGGAGGGAATTTACGTTGCCTGGAGCATCACTGGGAAGGTTTGGGCAGTTCAAATCTTGAGGTATGGGAAGGAGAATAAGAAAAAAAAAGTAGGAAAAAACCGGAAAACGTACAAACTAGAAAAAGAATGTTAGACTAAGAAGGGAGAGGAACAGTAGGGTAAACGAAAAGAAGAAGGGACGGTAACAGCAGCTCCAAGCAGGAAGTTTAGCTTTTTGATGCATTACATAACAAATACTAGCCACTCTAACGTATTACAATAATATAGGAAATCCTTGGTTCTTATGCTTAAGGTGGAAATTGAATCCATTTTGCTAACAAGTTGGGTTTAAAATCAAACAAAACAAAGGAAAACAGAGAGGTAGAGTAGGCACATGAGTATGCCAGTTTTGTGATGGTGGGTGTAGCGCATGTGCAGGTGCACAGGTGCACCGTGTGTATATGGTGTGTGTTCCGGTGAGCAACTGAAAGAAGAAGCAAAGTAGTTAGTAAGGTGGGTAGCATATATCCATACTAAAACAAATAAATGCACTGAGCCGACACTTACCATATGCCTTATAGGTTCAAACCTGAAACAAAAAGAGCTCAGTACAAACCTTTGTGTCATGAACATAGTTTACACTCAAGTGATACTTTGTATCTGACATTATTCTCTAGTGAAGAAGAGAGTAGGCGCAGCAAATATAAATTGGGATAGGAGAAAAGGGCAGTATCAAGTAAAGAAATATAAAAAGAGAGTGATGGCAAGAATGAGAACAGGAGAAGGATCGTGCGTAGGTAGAAGTGGTCAAAGATGAAAAGCGGCGCAGTGGAGTAAAACAAAGGACAGAAAAAAAATGGTGATAGCAGTAGAAAAGGTTAAAGGGACGAACTGGCATTTGGGTTCTTGGGCCAGAAATTAGAATATAAGAAGTAAAGAAGGGAATGGGCCTATGAAGGTTGGGCCATCGAGAAAATAATGTAGTGAAAGAAAATAAAGGAAAGAAAAAGAAAAGAAAGGGAATAGAATACTATAAATAACAATAAAAAGTATTCTTTTAAAGATATAAATAAAGGTATATATATAAGGAGATATATCCGTCTAAAGAAAAGAAAGGAAAGCAGTGTCAGTATTGGATGATGAACTCTGAAGGGAACAGATGGTAGATGATTGGAAAATAGTGAATAGAATTGTACGTTGTCTGAATTAAATAAGTTAAATAAATAAATAGAATTAAAATTTTCCCGAATAAATAATAAAATAAGATTCTGATAATGAGTTCAAATCGTATTAATTGAACTGTAATCAACATTGGGTTATGGTTAACAAATGATGGTTGATCATCTAAAATATTATGAAATGAACTGAATTATTTTGAATAAGCATTGAAATATGACTATACGGTTTAACAACAAAACAAATGTTGCAATTAACGAAATATCGAAGTTGCTCATCATCCTAACTGTTTGCTATTTTATTTTATCCTTGACTACTACTTAACTAAACTGCAGGAGGAAGAGTGTCTTGCGACGGCGGAAATTGTGGGAAGAATATTAGAAGAGCTAACCTTGGTCCCTCTTTCCTGCAGGTTAATTTTTTTGTGTATATTTAATCACCATTCTGACTCCTCTGTAAAACTCGAAGCAAATATATTAGCAGTTGAACATTCTTAGAAGCATTTCTCTCATTCTGATGAGTGTTTATTGAACTATTTTGCTTATGGTATAAAGCAGCTAACTTTAGTTACATTTCACAAGTAATATATTTCAATAAATTTTCTTTTTCAAGGGGAAAAAAAGGAACACAAAATGATTAAGTAAATAAGTGACAATATCTCAAACAACTTGTGAACACAACCACGTTGTTTTATGAGTGACATTTAGTTAATTTAAACTTAGTGTTTTCTTACTTCTTCACAGTCCTGATTATCATTCACTAATTTGTGTTTTTTTTCTTCTTTTTCTGTTTTCCTTTTTCTTTTCTTTCAGGGTTTCATATATT
Source organism: Allium sativum (assembly GCA_030737875.1). Taxonomy (NCBI): domain Eukaryota; kingdom Viridiplantae; phylum Streptophyta; class Magnoliopsida; order Asparagales; family Amaryllidaceae; genus Allium; species Allium sativum. Next base: position 955,369,417 of record CM060924.1, on the reverse strand, counting down.
TCCTTTTTATACTGACAATTCTGCAACTTCATCTTGTTTGTGGCCACTGAATACCTTTCCTATCTATACATGGAGGTAGCCTCTACTCTCTCATTCGGCGCTTATTGTGGCAATTTTCGTAACAGGATCAGGAAGCAATTGAATATTGGGGTAAGATATGAAATGCAATCTTATCATTAATTATTTATATGCAGCCTAAATGATGCATGTTATCTGTTTAAATATGTTGATATATCAGTTTAAATGAAACATATTATGTATAACTTTGACAGGGAAGGGACAGTCTGCTAGATGATTTCATCCATCATCTAATTTTTCTTGTTGTGCATTATGCCAGGTTAGTACTAAATTGTAGCGACCCAGCGGATTTTCGACCCCGAAAATCGACATAAAATCACCATGTTGACTATTCAAGCATCGAAAACACTGGATTGTCATGAGAAAGATTTTAGAGGGTGAGAATAGAAAGAAAGAAATATTAGAATAGAAGAAAGAAGAAGAACACCACATCAGAATCTCACAGCGGAACATGTAAAATATAATATCAAATACCTTTATACAAAAGAACTATGTATACATACCAATCATCAGAGTTCAACATACAACTGCACAGCGAAAATAACTTTATATATAACTGGTGGTGAAGCCGCCTGCTTTCAGCTCCTGAAACTCCAAGCGAAACCTAACCTGTAAATATGCTTGGTCTGACCCGAGCACATTTGATTTAAAACAAAATACACCGGGTCAGTCTGGAATACTATCAGTGATAAATTCACATAACACACACTCAACTTGTTTAACTTTGCAAAAATCCTTTCGAAATAAAAGGATAATAGTAAGACCAGTCCACACATAAACACGGACGGTTTTTACCTTACTATAACCCAAACCATTTTTTGAAATCATACTTTGATATGATATTATCATAATGTCTAAATACAAATAAATATCAATATAGAGGAACACTTGCATCTCACGCTCCCCATATATAGTATACAATCGAAAACCGCGGGCGCTTATTGGATATTGGATTTCCAACTATGACAAGGTATGGGACCACCTTCCGCACGTGCATTTCTAGAGGTGAATACACTGGGTTCAATAAGAACGTCTTGCAACCCGGCCTTCAGATGACCGACCACTCATTTCGCTTGAGTGCATCGAATGTATATCACCGACGGTTGGGATCAGCAACCGCCTCCCAAAAAGGGACAGCATCGAAATATAGATTAAAGAAGCAAATATATTTCTCTAGATAGGTGATCATACATCCTAATGGGAGCGACCCACATAGCCATGCTGCCTGCCCGATTTTTGTCATTTCCCGGTTGATGAGGCTTGGGGCCAAAACTTAACTTTAAAACATCTGGTCATCATTCACTTTGAATGCCACATCGTCAGATCCTCCAGATCACACTTGATTGGCATCCACAAAAATACTCTAGTTTATTTGGCTGGAGAATAACCATTTATCCGCCATCAACTACGGTACGTTTGGAGAAATCAACGAGTGTAATTCGCTTTGGAAATACTCTGTCAGACATCCGTCCATACAAGTCATCCAGGAACAGGATGAACCGAAGGTACTCTCCTACTGCATCCATATAGGAATCACCCCTAGGATCAGTAGCGAGAAGTCCTTGCTACCGTAGATTCCAACCACGACAGAATCACAGCTTATCTCTGCTTGCAAGGCAAAGAATATTAGTGGTCCTTCCGTTTATGAAATTCTACGGTCTTCAATGCTCCATCTCGATCATCTTTTGATCTCTTCACGTGTTTGTTGGCCGGAATGGTTTTTGAATATAAATTCGATCCCGATCTTTCTGTACCAACAATCGTATTGGACATATTTGATAGTCGGTGATTTAACTATCAAAACATATATAGTGTTTCAAACATGACACCCCAATAAGTTTATTGGTTTAATATTCAGCATTACTTGGCCCTTTAAAATTTAAAACAAACTAATTCAATTCTGCTTAATTAAGCCTTCTAACCCTTTTAATATTTAAAATACGATGATTGAATTCTTATTTAATATATTAATGATATCAACCAAATTCCCTCTTATTAACTTTGACTGATTTACTTTGATCGATTAACTCTAACTTGACTACTCGACTTATTAAACTCAACTGAACTAACTTGACTTGATTACTCCTATCGATTAACTAATATTCGACTTACTCCATTTGCTCGACTCTAGATCGCAGCAATCACAATGGTTACGCCCGATTCCCTCAGGAAACATCCGACCGCCGTAGGCTATCTGCAGCCCTGCGAATTACGCTAGCAGTCGTACGCAATGGAAACTCTTCCCGAATAACTATGTTTGACTAACTCTACTATGTTCGATCAACTCTGATCGAATAACCAGTATTCTATATAATTTGAAATCCATATTCTTATTCCTTTAAAACTATATTTGCAATAACTATTTATTTCCAAAAACCTTGCATCAGAGTTCGATACTCCTCGTATAAGAGGAAACCAATTTCAATACCTTCACTTACTCCAAACTAATAGCATTCCTCGATAATAGTGAAGCCAACCAAGTTGGGGTATTTTAGTTAACTCTCAGACCTTAATCGACCCGTTCTTACCTTAGAATAATATCAGTTCGCCACTTAACCATCGATATTCAAATCTCGTTTAACACCTTGTTTCAAATCTGGTTTTATAACCCTTTCCTTATATTTGAAATCTCTTCGATAAATCTCTTTATTTAATTCCTTTAATTAAGTAAATGACCACAAAACACCACCTTTTTTGAATCATTATAACACTTTGAGTTGGAACCAAAATCCCTTGTCCAATAATTTACTTTAATCTATTGGTATTCTTAATATAAGCCTTGGATTCCATAACTAACGCCTACTTGCACCCTTCTTTTCAATAATACATTTTAACTTGGATTCTTTTCACAGATCTCTTTTACTAATATTTAAACTAACCCAATCGTATATATATTTTCCCTTACATTTCAACTCCTTATTTCGATTACAATGTTTCTCAATTCAACTCTTTAACTTTTAAAGTTATCGTTTGGTCTGGACAACCCATTCTAAAACCTTGTTTAACTTTCTTCCAAATCATTTAGTATTTTATAACAACTTCTTATATTTATATTTTAAAACCATTATCATATTTTAGTTTATTACTAACCTATTTATTCATTTCCCTTAACCATTTCATTTTAATTGAATTTACTTCACTTAATCTAATGATTAAGTACAATCTTACTTAAATCCTTGCATCTCACTTACGAACCCCATTTACCAACCTTGTTCGAAAACTTGGTTCATAAATTCCTATTTTGTAACACCCCGAAAATTCGATAACTGTGAAATTCATAAATTAAAGTATAATCAAATTCAAATCAGAGAACTAAGGGAAACGGGATACGCCATTGCGTTCGTCTCGGAAAAATACGCGAAATAGAGTCCGAGTTTTCGAAAAACGGAGTCCGTATGAAGAAGATATGGCCTTCGGAAGATTTGAATTAAATTTAAAACTCAAACAGAATTAAATAATTAAATATTCCGAAGTGGGGCCCATTGGGCCAGAAAAGCGCCGCCTGGGCCACCCAGGTCGACTGGGCTGTCGACCTGGGCTACCCATGTCGACAGGGCTGTCGACAGCCCTGTCGACAGGGGTATCGACCTGGTCGAGCCCAGTCAACCTGGCTGGCCAGGTCGGTGTGTGGTCGAATTTCTGTGGTCTGCTTTGTCATTAGGGCTAGGTGGCGGGTTTTTATTGGTCTCTCTTCCTAATGAATGGCTATGATCTAACCTAGCAACATCAAGGGTCCTAATTAGTTCCTAACCTCTATATAAACAACCCTAGACTAAACCCTAATCTATTCATTAAAAATTAAGAACATAGCCGCCATGTTGCTGAGGAACGACAAAGCATAGCCGCCAACTAAAGAGAGGATTAGGGAGGAAGTTCTAAGGCCTAAAGCAATTCAAGCAACCTAAAGCTAATCAATTCAACAAAGGAATTTGCGTCTTCAATCCCTAAACTAGAGAATTCATCAAACCATTGTAAGTAGAGTATTACTTTGGTATAATAAACAACTGTGTTGATGTGTATGCTTGAATTGTGGCAATGGAAGTAATTCATATTTGTGCAAAATTATGTATTCATTATAAAGAACTACATGCGGTAGTTCTATGCAAATATACGTTTGGAATATTGCGCAAATTATGTAATCTATGTTGAAACTACATGTATGTAGTCGAGTGGAATTTATGCAAGTTTGTGGCTTTGTTATTATGTTGTCATGATGTATATTTTGTGCATAAATCATTTTGCAAGTAATTGAAACAAGTTTGGTTATTATAGTTCATATGAAACTATGTGGAATTTTGACACCATGTATTAGTCACGCTTTTGCAAACTTATGAATATGGCTAGGAATGATATTTGGCATAATTGAGATCTATGATTAACTCTATCTTGTCTTAAAGAATTATATGATGACATATGTGAGACATGGTTAGGTCAGACTCAAAAATCCCCTTTTTGCAAGTTTAAAGCAAAACACCATGATTAGGAATATTTATGCATAAGTATGTTTATACCATCGTTATGTGATTAGGCTTAAATCATGGTTAAGTTGAATTATGCTATGTTCATTTATGCCATGCTTATGTTTAACAATATGCCATGCCTATGCTAGAAGTATTTTATGCCATGCTTATGTTTGACAATATGCCATGTTTATGCTAGAAGTATTTAGGCCATGCTTATGTTTGACATTATGCCTAAATAAGAATATAGGTTCATGTTGTAGTTAAACCTATGCAAGTTTACATGCCTGGATTTATGTCACCTATGTTTTATGACCAAAATACATGTCACCACTATGCAAGTACACCAATTTCTATTATGTATTTTCCAACGTCATATGCAAGTTCATGCGCTCACTTTCCCCTCTTTGTGTATACGCCATAAGCCTCCCCTTTCGCATGGCTAAATTGGGCTTTAAAAGGCTAAGCCCAATATGTATGAACGGACGTGTAAAACGGGGGAAAACAACGTTGGGTTAAAATGAATTAATGAATGAAAATATAAAATAGAAGGGCCCAAATTCAAGTATGGGTTGGGCCCGTGATTGGTGTAATCTTTACACCATTAACTTAATAATGGGCCGCAAATATTTACATATGAGAAACAAAGAAGAATGAAAAAATATGTAAATGTAGAAAAGACGATGTGTTTAACCCGAGGTTGGATTGAGTTGTGATGTAAAACCTGCCCGGAACCGCCCGGCTGTCCAGTAGTCACAACAATACCTATCCAATGTGGGAGGTTAAACATGGAGCCCAGCAAGGACACGAGGTTAGACTGAGTTGTGGCGTAAGACTGCCCGGAACCAACCGGCAACAGGCAGCCACAACAATACCTGTCTAATGTGAGAGGTCCGGGCCTTAATAAGACAATTAAGGCTGAGTCAGGATTGTTAGGATTAAGTGAACTAAAGACTTAATCAAAATAGAACATGCTAAACTAAACGGACTGGTGGGGTTAGGTTAGGAAACACTTAACCAACTTAGCATGTTGGCTAGAGATAGAAAACCTAGTAACGGGGGACCCTTTTCAGCAGTAACCCTAAAAGGTGTATCAGGATACCCTGAAACTAGGCAGGGTGGGGCACGATTACTGGGCTGATTGTAAGAGGTCAAATCGACGGCGGTGGTGTAGCAGTGTAGGTTCTAACGGTGTGCGGGCGTGCACGCACTCCGGCGCAGAAAAATAAAGCACTGGACACCAGTAGCATACCTTTGCACTCTAAGGTTGTGTCGGGTTGCCACTATGGGACTTGATACACCCCATGGTGGGACCAGCATAGGTAACTACAGACATCGGGGGCCGTAAGACACATGTAACTGTGCGAGTAGGAGCCGATCATCATGGAATGGATCACATCACCCTGATTATGGGATGCAAATTGGGAACTAGTTTATATGGGTTCAGAGATTAACATGGGGTACGATAGTATATTCGAACCTAGATAACTTAACCAAGTTTATAATGTTGCCCACTTCCTGTTTACTTATCATACCCAGTTCTTTATTCATAGACAAAGTAGTACTAGACTTACTCAGGCTTTATGTCTGACTCTATTTTTCTTTCGTCTTCTTTCTTCCGTTTCCCCCCCCCCCCCCAGGTCCTCAGGGAGGGAACACAGCAGCTTGACCTACCTCAACATCCAGCTTGAAGAAGAGAAATGTATTGCTTGGACTTTCCGGTTTTGAACTATGGCTTTGGACAATTCACTATGGGGCTTTGGCAGTTTATCTATGTTTTATTTATGCTTCTTTAAAAATAATGTACTCAAGACAGATTATGAAGTATTATGTTATGTTTTTAGAAGGGATGTTGTTGTAACACGTATTTGACTTTATGAAATAAAATTTGTTGTTCTTCCGCTGGTTTACAAATATGTGTTATTATATCTGTCTTGTATATCTGTGACTTGTACTTATAAACCTCCACCAAAATTAGGGCATTCCCTTTGAGAGTGACCCTAACGGAGGTGGGGTGTTTCACTTGGTATCAGAGCATAGGTTTACTAGATAAGATAAAAAGTTTTGAAAATTTATTTTCAAAAAGGAAATTTAAAGAAGCAATTTTAGAAAATAAAATAAAATATTATTTTGAAAAGGCAAAGTCCACTCCCCAAAGCCATAGGTATTATCTCTTATCCTTCGTTTGGAATCTATCCTTTCTGTTTCAGCATGTCTGGAGACCTTACTCCCCAGCTGCTGACGCTTTCACTCCTCCTCCTCCACGTGAACCAGCAAGCGGAAGAGTCCTAGAGTAGGAAGACGAATAATAGTCAAACAAGAAAGGATCGTAACAGTAATAATAAGAAACGAGAAAAAAGGAAATGTAATTTTTGTGGTACGGAGGGGCACATAGCCAAGGATTGTAGAAAGAGGAAAAGAAAGCAAGGAGAATGTTTTCATTGTGGGGAGACTGGACACATCAGCAAAGACTGCCCTGAGAAGACAGACTTTGAGAAGGGCGGGAAAGACAACAAGTCCCGAGAGAAGAGGAAGTGTAATTTCTGTGGCAAAGTGGGGCACTTAGTAAAGGACTGCCGGAAAAAGAAGGCCAAGGAGAATGGTGGGTGCTTTTCTTGCGGTCAGACAGGCCATAGGGCTAAGGACTGCCCAAGGAAACGAGGACAGGGGCAGGGCACTGGATCCACCCCAGGGGCACAGGTTCATGTGCTAGAAGCGCCACCATTGCAACAGCGAGGTATAAATACTTCTGTAGAAAGTGTAGTTTATCTTTATGATCACCCCGTTCGCACTTTGTTTGATTTTGGCGCATCACACTCCTTTATCTCGTCTGCTTTAGTAGAATCTCTGCACCTAAAAACTAGTATGGTAGAGGACCCCTTAATTGTTTCAAACCCAATTGGGGGCCCAGCTCATTTGTCTATGATCTGTTTGGATTTGAAAATTTCTATTCTAAGTGTAGAATTTGAATGTAGTGCCTTTGTTTTGGGCTTTGCGGGGTATGGTTTGATTTTGGGTATGGATTGGCTATCCAGTAATGGGGCCATCCTTGATTGTGAGAAAAGGGTTGTTAGGCTCCTAACCCAGCTCAGTAATACTTTGGAAATTTCTTGTAATCCCTCGTATGCGGTTATGCTTAGTTATCTTGAGTCGCTAGATGCCTCTGTTGAAAATTTGCAATCAGTTAGAGTGGTCCGGGAATATCCGGATGTCTTCGAAGAGGTGAAGGGCTTGCCTCCGAAGCGGGAAATAGACTTCCGCATATATCTTGTAGATAATGCAAAGCCCGTTGCGTTGCCCGTTAGACACATGGCTCCACGAGAAAGAAAAGAGCTCAGTAAACAGATTAAAGAGCTTCTAGAGAAGGGGTTCATTAGGTGGAGCATTTCAGAATAGGGCACTCCAGGAGTGTTCGCCACTAAGGCTGAAGGTTCATTTCACTTATGCATGAGTTGTAAAGAATCACCTTAGTAAGTACATTTGGCAACATAGTTGGACTTAGGAAGGGACTCCCTTGTGACCTAAAAGGAGTCCATCATGCTTAGTTTCCTAGAATCATATGTGGTGGTTGGGTTGATTAATTCTTTGGGTGTCAGTCTGATGTTGATTTCGGTCTTCGGGGCTGATGCTTAGAGAGTTCTTCTCCTAATCAATATATATGTGGCATAGATTTCCAGTTTTGACATTGCCTAATGGGCACAAAATTTTTACTTGCTTCTATCATTCGACTATACCTTTAGGTAGGACCATTTCCTATCATTGAGAAAATTTGGAAAATGACCTATAGATTAGAGCTACCCGAGAAATTGGCCGGAGTCCACAACGTTTTTCACGTTTCACATCTCCGAAAATGTCTGCATGAGTCAGCTGAAGTGGTAGAGCCAAACATCCTCGAAGAGGCCGAAGTGGAACGCGAAGCAACCATAAGGAGAGTTCCTACCCGCATCTTAGGAACGGAAGTGAAGAAGCTACGCAACCGCGAAGTCAAGCTCGTCAAAGTTCAGTGGAGCGACGCCGAGGGAGACGCGACTTGGGAAACTGAAGCTAGAATCCGTACTGCCTACCCTTTTCTGTTCGAGGGTACATCCTTGATCTTTCTTTTCCTTAAGTTGCGCTTTTATCCATCTATCTTTTTAGGTATATTCCCTCGACCGTATCTTTTAGGTAGAAAACCTTTGGATGAAAACATGTAGTTGAAACATGTTATGTATGATGGTTGCAAGTGGTTGCAAGTGATTGCTAGTGGTTGCTCGTGGTTGCATATACACACACAATCTAGGTTTTAGATCGGCTCAGTCACTTCATATTGCATATGCATATATGTTTGTATTCGTATGTGGTTGAACTATAATGTGTTGTCATGTGGATGTTGCATTTGTATTGAATGGTTGTGCACTCATGTAGAATCAAGAATAGGAAAATTTTGCATACATAATGGATGCATGGCACTTACATAATTCGCATTAAGGAGGTCAACTGAATCAGTAGACCGCCTGATTTTGCATTAGATAAGTACATGTACACACACACTTTGCATATGATCATGAAGCATTAGAAGTCTTTTAAGGACAATGGATGCTTGTGTTTGATGGATGAGTAGATGGATGATTGGATGTTAGGATTTACATTCCTCCTAACTTGAAGATTTCGGGGACGAAATCCTTTTAAGTGGGGGAGAATGTAACACCCCGAAAATTCGATAACTGTGAAATTCATAAATTAAAGTATAATCAAATTCAAATCAGAGAACTAAGGGAAACGGGATACGCCATTGCGTTCGTCTCGGAAAAATACGCGAAATAGAGTCCGAGTTTTCGAAAAACGGAGTCCGTATGAAGAAGATATGGCCTTCGGAAGATTTGAATTAAATTTAAAACTCAAACAGAATTAAATAATTAAATATTCCGAAGTGGGGCCCATTGGGCCAGAAAAGCGCCGCCTGGGCCACCCAGGTCGACCTGGGCTACCCATGTCGACAGGGCTGTCGACAGCCCTGTCGACAGGGGTATCGACCTGGTCGAGCCCAGTCAACCTGGCTGGCCAGGTCGGTGTGTGGTCGAATTTCTGTGGTCTGCTTTGTCATTAGGGCTAGGTGGCGGGTTTTTATTGGTCTCTCTTCCTAATGAATGGCTATGATCTAACCTAGCAACATCAAGGGTCCTAATTAGTTCCTAACCTCTATATAAACAACCCTAGACTAAACCCTAATCTATTCATTAAAAATTAAGAACATAGCCGCCATGTTGCTGAGGAACGACAAAGCATAGCCGCCAACTAAAGAGAGGATTAGGGAGGAAGTTCTAAGGCCTAAAGCAATTCAAGCAACCTAAAGCTAATCAATTCAACAAAGGAATTTGCGTCTTCAATCCCTAAACTAGAGAATTCATCAAACCATTGTAAGTAGAGTATTACTTTGGTATAATAAACAACTGTGTTGATGTGTATGCTTGAATTGTGGCAATGGAAGTAATTCATATTTGTGCAAAATTATGTATTCATTATAAAGAACTACATGCGGTAGTTCTATGCAAATATACGTTTGGAATATTGCGCAAATTATGTAATCTATGTTGAAACTACATGTATGTAGTCGAGTGGAATTTATGCAAGTTTGTGGCTTTGTTATTATGTTGTCATGATGTATATTTTGTGCATAAATCATTTTGCAAGTAATTGAAACAAGTTTGGTTATTATAGTTCATATGAAACTATGTGGAATTTTGACACCATGTATTAGTCACGCTTTTGCAAACTTATGAATATGGCTAGGAATGATATTTGGCATAATTGAGATCTATGATTAAGTCTATCTTGTCTTAAAGAATTATATGATGACATATGTGAGACATGGTTAGGTCAGACTCAAAAATCCCCTTTTTGCAAGTTTAAAGCAAAACACCATGATTAGGAATATTTATGCATAAGTATGTTTATACCATCGTTATGTGATTAGGCTTAAATCATGGTTAAGTTGAATTATGCTATGTTCATTTATGCCATGCTTATGTTTAACAATATGCCATGCCTATGCTAGAAGTATTTTATGCCATGCTTATGTTTGACAATATGCCATGTTTATGCTAGAAGTATTTAGGCCATGCTTATGTTTGACATTATGCCTAAATAAGAATATAGGTTCATGTTGTAGTTAAACCTATGCAAGTTTACATGCCTGGATTTATGTCACCTATGTTTTATGACCAAAATACATGTCACCACTATGCAAGTACACCAATTTCTATTATGTATTTTCCAACGTCATATGCAAGTTCATGCGCTCACTTTCCCCTCTTTGTGTATACGCCATAAGCCTCCCCTTTCGCATGGCTAAATTGGGCTTTAAAAGGCTAAGCCCAATATGTATGAACGGACGTGTAAAACGGGGGAAAACAACGTTGGGTTAAAATGAATTAATGAATGAAAATATTAAATAGAAGGGCCCAAATTCAAGTATGGGTTGGGCCCGTGATTGGTGTAATCTTTACACCATTAACTTAATAATGGGCCGCAAATATTTACATATGAGAAACAAAGAAGAATGACAAAATATGTAAATGTAGAAAAGACGATGTGTTTAACCCGAGGTTGGATTGAGTTGTGATGTAAAACCTGCCCGGAACCGCCCGGCTGTCCAGTAGTCACAACAATACCTATCCAATGTGGGAGGTTAAACATGGAGCCCAGCAAGGACACGAGGTTAGACTGAGTTGTGGCGTAAGACTGCCCGGAACCAACCGGCAACAGGCAGCCACAACAATACCTGTCTAATGTGAGAGGTCCGGGCCTTAATAAGACAATTAAGGCTGAGTCAGGATTGTTAGGATTAAGTGAACTAAAGACTTAATCAAAATAGAACATGCTAAACTAAACGGACTGGTGGGGTTAGGTTAGGAAACACTTAACCAACTTAGCATGTTGGCTAGAGATAGAAAACCTAGTAACGGGGGACCCTTTTCAGCAGTAACCCTAAAAGGTGTATCAGGATACCCTGAAACTAGGCAGGGTGGGGCACGATTACTGGGCTGATTGTAAGAGGTCAAATCGACGGCGGTGGTGTAGCAGTGTAGGTTCTAACGGTGTGCGGGCGTGCACGCACTCCGGCGCAGAAAAATAAAGCACTGGACACCAGTAGCATACCTTTGCACTCTAAGGTTGTGTCGGGTTGCCACTATGGGACTTGATACACCCCATGGTGGGACCAGCATAGGTAACTACAGACATCGGGGGCCGTAAGACACATGTAACTGTGCGAGTAGGAGCCGATCATCATGGAATGGATCACATCACCCTGATTATGGGATGCAAATTGGGAACTAGTTTATATGGGTTCAGAGATTAACATGGGGTACGATAGTATATTCGAACCTAGATAACTTAACCAAGTTTATAATGTTGCCCACTTCCTGTTTACTTATCATACCCAGTTCTTTATTCATAGACAAAGTAGTACTAGACTTACTCAGGCTTTATGTCTGACTCTATTTTTCTTTCGTCTTCTTTCTTCCGTTTCCCCCCCCCCCCCCCCCCAGGTCCTCAGGGAGGGAACACAGCAGCTTGACCTACCTCAACATCCAGCTTGAAGAAGAGAAATGTATTGCTTGGACTTTCCTGTTTTGAACTATGGCTTTGGACAATTCACTATGGGGCTTTGGCAGTTTATCTATGTTTTATTTATGCTTCTTTAAAAATAATGTACTCAAGACAGATTATGAAGTATTATGTTATGTTTTTAGAAGGGATGTTGTTGTAACACGTATTTGACTTTATGAAATAAAATTTGTTGTTCTTCCGCTGGTTTACAAATATGTGTTATTATATCTGTCTTGTATATCTGTGACTTGTACTTATAAACCTCCACCAAAATTAGGGCATTCCCTTTGAGAGTGACCCTAACGGAGGTGGGGTGTTTCATATTTCCTTTACCAATTACATTTTCCAATCTCGTTTGGACATTTGGTTTATAATCCCTTTTATGAATTCTTATTTCCCTTTTTAAATTAATTAAATAACTTAATTAATTTAAAAACATCGTTTAATTGTAATAAACACAATTACTTTATTTAACCAACACGTCGGTAAATTTCTGGTTTTCTAGCCCTTAAACGCGTATAATCCATTTACATAATCTCTTTATAAACTTGGTAAAAATATATATTTATAAGCTTCTAATTTAATTACTTATATAAAATCATTGAATCCTTAATCCAGTTATAAAAAATTTATAACTTTAAAACGGCGTCGATTCACCCAACGATAGAACGACGTCTAAAACAATACATTTATGGCCAATCACGGTCAATTACAAAATCAACACTGTCGGTTGCTTTTAAACACAACACAGGTGAATATTTGTTCAACCATCAACATACAGACAGTTTTTGGTGTCAGTCAGGGTGAACAATTCATATATATGCACATCAAACAAAAATACAGTTTATTTGAGGAATCCGGTCGGATCCCTCCAACCTGTCCTTCTCTGCATCACAGATATCAGTTGATGAAAGTATACGAATTAAATAAATAACGGAATATAAATAACTGCAACCAATCAAACCATAACAACCAATTCGCATCCATCGCATCCAATCAACCAATTTATACTGCAAATTGTAGATTATATTTTTCTATGGATTTACCACATCACAGGACTCCAGAAGGTGTGAGAATTAACTCACCAGATTTTGTTCTGGTTGACGGTTGACGCGTTTGTTGCTTTTAATTTGAGACGAACGTCCAAAATTAGCTGGATTTTCAACTGCCTCAGATTGACCCCTAGTCAATGTCATCGGATAGAGCTCGTCCCTGCGATCCCAATGGATCTAGTTTCGTCAGATTCCGTTAACAAACGAGGAAGTTATCACCAATTTAAGTTTGAATAAGTTAAACGATTTATTAACTAACTAAAAATAAACTAATTAATTAATTAATTAATTAATTAATTAAAACAGTCATTATCTTAATTAAACGTTAAACGGCCCGGCCACGTCATCATCATAGAAATCAAAAACGCGTCTTCATCTTCGTTCTTGCCTGAACCCGTAATTTCTTTTCCACGAACCCAACATCAGCAAACTCAACACCTTCCATCGACTGCCACCGACGCCAGACCTCACCGGGGTCCGCCTTCCACCCCTCGTCAGAACCGCCGCTCCAAGCCCTACCATCGACGATCGTGCCATGTTCCAACCCCTGACCAAATCGCCGGAATCCGCTTCCGAACGTACTCCGTTCAAGGACAAACCCCTGCCGCCACGCTCCACTTCAGACCACCGCACCACCTCCATTAGTACCGCCTCATCTTCCAGCTCCATTCCCCCCTGGTCCGCGACCCATCTCCGCCTCCTCCGACCGGAAAGCCACCAAACCCGCCGCCATCTTTACACAAACACCCAGAAACCATCACCTCAGTTCATCTCTCGATTTCTCCGACCACCGTCGCTTGTAGAACCCAAGACCACAGCCATTTGAAAGCCTTATCTCTCCTCTACAAAACTCCAAGGTCCCGACCTCCCAAATCAACCCATTCTCCTCAATTTTGGCCAAGAACGAAAGTCATTTTCTGTTGTTTAACCCGATTCCGGCCACCACACTCGACAATACCACCCCAACTTTTTACAGCAGGTAGGTATCGAGCCGATCTACACTTTTTCTTCAGATCGCCTCTACAAATTATCAACGGATTGGAAGATATAATTAAATTTGTAAAGAGGGGCTTTTATGTAAAATGTGATGAAAGGAGATGAAAGTTTGGGCTGGAAATCTGATGGAGGGGTTTATATAAGTGTAAATATGGATATTTTATGTTGACGTGACGAGCGATGTTGACTAACGATTTTTATTTCGTACCTATCGCTATTTCGAACATCGTTTATTCACTGCTGCGCTCACATGCGAACCCCGTTCGAGACGTGACTGGACGGCATAGTATATTTTGACGATACGGTCCTAATGAAACTTGTTTCGTTGAATTCCGTGTCCGTTTGCTCAAACAGCGTTTGTACACGTACAATTTGATCAATTTATTTTGCATTTTATTTTGCCATGCTCACATAACAATACCAATTGACGCGCCACTTGAAATCTTGCAATAATTTACTCTTGCGGTCCCAATAAAATTTGTTTCGTTGAAAACTGAGGTCGTTTGAAAAATGTCCCTTTTATAATTGTCAAACTCCAATAAAATGAACCAATTTTAAAGTACCTCAATATAATATTATCAAAATATCGAAATTGGCCATACACGACCAGAATTTCATATACTACTCAATTAAAATAGCTTGGGTTGAGTTTGAAGCCAAATCAGTATTTAAAATATTTAAAAACCATTTATTTAATATAAATAAATCGCTACATATATAAAGGAAATTCCATAGCGACCTTTTCAAAATTTTATTTGGACATAAAACAAAATCTACACGACGAAAATTGGATTTTTCTCTGCCATTGGAAAGATATCGTCAAACTGGTCCCGACATTTCTTGTTTCGAGGAAATCCGACTTATTTGGACCCGGTACGACCAATTTAAGTTCAAAACGCCAAAACGCGAACTACCGCGCCGCTGCAGCTCGTTATTTAATTAAATTATAAACCATATATATTTAATCGTCGTTTTCTAAACGAATCATCGATATAATTTCACTATAGACAATATTTGAAAATTTTACTCTGCCCCATCACAATATATTTCAAATTCAACAATTTCCCAATATTCTGGAAATTAAAATATTATTTTATTATTAATTTAAATAATATATCCCAAATAAAATCGTTAAATTCGATTATTTAAATTTAAACCCATATTTTAAATAATTAAAATATTCCAAATAAATAGGCAGAAAATACAGGTCGTTACATTCCTTCCCCCTTAAAATAATTTCGTCCTCGAAATTGCTAAGGTAGAAAGAACGCTAAATCCCTTTATCTTTCCAAAAATAATTAATTTTAAAACTCGAATTTATTTTCAAACTGACCCAGTTGGTTTTAAAACCAATTTATTTCAAACAAAAGAATTTCCAAAAAATCTTCAAAAATTTTCTAACACTATAAATTTTGGAAAAATTTCGGCAGAGTCTCCCCTGCACGGAGGACATCTACAAAATTGCAGGTTCAAGAAATATATATACCTTGACTCTCATGGTCGGAAAAAGCCAAAATCAAATCCCAAAATCCAAACAAAACCAAAATTTCATATTTGCGTAGGCATACCTTTTGGCGAGCGTTATTATGCGATAAGCGATATATTTTATATTCGAGCTTGCTTAATCATACTGCAGCTCTATTCTAAAACTGGATTCGATTAAATCCAGAGTTTCCTCTTTCGAATGGATTTCTAAATTGAATCGGTACTTCAGCACTTGTTTCTCAACTCAAATGGGTTTCATTAGTCCATAAAACAATAGCAATAAGGCTCAAACCTCCATATCCTACATATCATCCATACCACACACAATTCAATTCACATGGAATTTATAACCAAGCTATAACAATCCATTTATCTCTCATACTTATCTATTCAAATTTATTTAACTGGATTGATTTATTTGAATTATTTATTTCATATTGATTGTAAACAAATTGATTCATGTTCAAGTTCATTCATTGAGCACACCATCCAAACATATCACACACGTTAACATCAACAAATCAAAACAATTTTCCCATACTATAATAATCATTACTTTTATTATATTATAAAATAAGTTGGACAAAAATAATTTTATAATCAAATTTACAATTATGCGCTCTCGATTATATATACACAACTCAATCTAGGGTGTTACTAACACTATCTCTATTGAGTCACGCCACAGAGCCAAGGTTATCTCTAAACCAATAGCTCTGATACCACTGTAGCGACCCAACGGATTTTCGACCCCGAAAATCAGCATAAAATCACCATGTTGACTATTCAAGCATCGAAAACACTGGATTGTCATGAGAAAGATTTTAGAGGGTGAGAATAGAAAGAAAAAAATATTAGAATAGAAGAAAGAAGAAGAACACCACATCAGAATCTCACAGCGGAACATGTAAAATATAATATCAAATACCTTTATACAAAAGAACTATATATACATACCAATCATCAGAGTTCAACATACAACTGCACAGCGGAAATAACTTTATATATAACTGGTGGTGAAGCCGCCTGCTTTCAGCTCCTAAAACTCCATGCGAAACCTAATCTGTAAATATGCTTGGTCTGACCCGAGCACATTTGATTTAAAACAAAATACACTGGGTCAGTCTGGAATACTATCAGTGATAAATTCACATAACACACGCTCAACTTGTTTAACATTGCAAAAATCCTTTCGAAATAAAAGGATAATAGTAAGACCAGTCCATATATAAACACGGACGGTTTTTACCTTACTATAACCCAAACCATTTTTTGAAATCATACTTTGATCTGATATTATCATAATGTCTAAATACAAATAAATATCAATCTAGAGGAACGCTTGCATCTCATGCTCCCTATATATAGTATACAATCGAAAACCGCGGGCGCTTATTGGATATTGGATTTACAACTATGACAAGGTATGGGACCACCTTCCGCACGTGCATCTCTAGAGGTGAATACAATGGGATCAACAAGAACGTCTTGCAACCTGACCCTCACATGATCGACCACTCATTTTGCTTGAGTGTATCGAATGTATATCACTGACGGTTGGGATCAGCAACCGCCTCCCGAAAAGGGACAGCATCGAAATATAGATTAAAGAAGCAAATAGATTTTCTCTAGATAGGTGATCATACATCCTAATAGGAGCGACCCACATAGCCATGCTGCCTGTCCGATTTTTGTCATTTCCCAATTGATGAGGTTTGGGGCCAGAACTTAACTTTAAAACATCTGGTCATCATTCACTTTGTATGCCATATCTTCAGATCCTCCAGATCACACTTGATTAACGTCCACAAAAATACTCTAGTTTATTTGGCTAGAGAATAGCCATTTCTCCGCCATCAACTATGGTACGTTTGGAGAAATCAATGCATGTAATTCCCTTTGGAAATACTCTGTCAGACATCCGTCTATACAAGTCATACCGGAACAGGATGAACCGAAGGTACTCTCCTACTGCATCCATATAGGAATCACCCCTAGGATCAGTAGCGAGAAGTCCTTGCAACCCGTAGATTCCAACCACGAATGAATCACAGATTATCTCTGCTTGCAAGGCAAAGAATATTAGTGGTCCTTCCGTTTATGAAATTCTACGGTCTTCAATGCTCCATCTCGATCATCTACTGATCTCTTTACGTATTTGTTGGCCGGAATGGTTTTCGAATATAAATTCAATCCCGGTCTTTCCGTACCAACAATCGTATTGGACAGATTTGATAGTCGGTGATCTAACTATCAAAATATATATAGTGTTTCAAACATGACACCCTAATGAGTTTATTGGTTTAATATTCAGCATTACTTGGCCCTTTAAAATTTAAAACAAACTAATTCAATTCTGCTTAATTAAGCCTTCTAACCCTTTTAATATTTATAATACGATGATTGAATTCTTATTTAATATATTAATGATATCAACCAAATCCCCTATGATTAGCTTTGACTGATTTACTTTGATCGATTAACTCTGACTTGACTACTCGACTTATTAAACTCAACTGAACTAACTTGACTTGATTACTCCTATCGATTAACTAATATTCGACTTACTCCATTCGCTCGACTCTAGATCGCAGCGATCACAATGGTTAAACCTGATTCCCTCAGGAATCATCCGACCGCCGTACGCTATCTGCAGCCTTGCGAATTATGCTAGAAGTCGTACGCAATGGAAACTCTTCCCGAATAACTATGTTTGACTAACTCTACTATGTTCGATCAACTCTGATCGAATAACCAATATTCTATATAATTTGAAATCCATATTCTTATTCATTTAAAACTAATATTTGCAATAACTATTTATTTCCAAAAACCTTTCATCTGAGTTCGATACTCCTCGTATAAGAGGAAACCAATTTCAGTACCTTCACTTACTCCAAACTAATACCATTCCTCAATAATAGTGAAGCCAACCAAGTTGTGGTATTTACCTCTCAGACCTTGATCGACCCGTTCTTTCCTTAGAATAATATCAGTTCGCCACTTAACCATCGATATTCAAATCTCGTTTAACACCTTGTTTCAAATCTGGTTTTATAACCCTTTCCTTATATTTGAAATCTCTTCGATAAATCTCTTTATTTAATTCCTTTAATTAAGTAAATGACCACAAAACACCACCTTTATCGAATCATTATAACACTTTGAGTTGGAACCAAAATCCCTTGTCCAATAATTTACTTTAATCTATTGGTATTCTTAATATAAGCCTTGGATTTCACAACTAACGCCTACTTGCACCCTTCTTTTCAATAATACTTTTTAACTTGGATTCTTTTCACAGATCTCTTTTACCAATATTTAAACCAACCCAATCGTATATATATTTTCCCTTACATTTCAACTCCTTATTTCGATTACAATGTTTCTCAATTCAACTCTTTAACTTTTAAAGTTATCGTTTGGTCTGGACAACCCCTTCTAAAACCTTGTTTAACTTTCTTCCAAATCATTTAATATTTTATAACAACTTCTTATATTTTTATTTTAAAATCATTATCATATTTCAGTTTATTACTAATCTATTTATTCATTTCCCTTAACCATTTCATTTTAACTGAATTTACTTCACTTAATCTAATGATTAAGTACAATCTTACTTAAATCCTTGCATCTCACTTACGAACCCCATTTACCAACCTTGTTCGAAAACTTGGTTTATAAATTCCTATTTCCTTTGCCAATTACATTTTCCAATTTCGTTTGGACATTTGGTTTATAACCCCTTTTATGAATTCTTGTTTCCCTTTTTAAATTAATTAAATAACTTAATTAATTTAAAAACATCGTTTAATTATAATAAAGACAATTACTTTATTTTACCAACACGTAGGTAAATTTCTGGTTTTCTAGCCCTTAAACGCGTATAATCCATTTACATAATCACTTTATAAACTTGATAAAAATATATATTTATAAGCTTCTAATTTAATTACTTATATAAAATCATTGAATCCTTAATCCAGTTATAAAAATTTTGTAACTTTAAAACGACGTCGATTCACCAAACGGTAGAACGACGTCTAAAATAGTACATTTATGGCCAATCACGTTCAATTACCAAATCAACACTGTCGGTTTCATTTAAACACAACACAGGTGAATATTTATTCAACCATCAACATACAGACAGGTTTTGGTGTCAGTCAGGGTGAACAATTCGTATATACGCACATCAAACAAAAATACAGTTTACTTGAGGAATCTAGTCGGATCCCTCCAACCTGTCCTTCTCTGCATCACAGATATCAGTTGATGAAAATATACGAATTAAATAAATAACGGAATATAAATAACTGCAACCAATCAAACCATGACAACCAATTTGCATACATCGCATCCAATCAACCAATTTATACTGTAAATTGTAGATTATATTTTTCTATGGATTTACCACATCACAGGACTCCAGAAGGTGTGAGAATTAACTCACCATATTTTGTTCTGGTTGACGTTTGACGCGTTGTTGCTTTTAATTTGAGACGAACATCCAAAATTAGCTGGATTTTCAACTGCATCAGATTGACTCCTAGTCAGTGTCATCGGATAGAGCTCGTCCCTGCGATCCCAACGGATCCAGTTTCGTCAGATTCCGTTAACAAACGAGGAAGTTATCGCTAATTTAAGTTTGAATAACTTAAACGATTTATTAACTAACTAATAATAAACTAATTAATTAATTAAAACAGTCATTATTTTAATTAAACGTTAATCATTACCTTAAACGGCCGGGCCACGTCATCATCAGAGAAATTAAAAACGCGTCTTCGTCTTCATTCTTGCCTGAACCCGTAATTTCTTTCCCACGAACCCAACATCAGCAAACTCAACCCCTTCCATCAACTGCAACCGACGCCAGACCTCACCGTGGTCCGCCTTCCACCCCTCGTCAGAACCGCCGCTCCAAGCCCTACCATCGACGATCGTGCCGAGCTACAACCCTTGATCAAATCGCCGGAATCCGCTTCCGAACGTACTCTGTTCAAGGACAAACCCCCGTCGCCACACTCCACTTCAGACCACCGCACCACCTCCATTAGCACCGCCTCACCTTCCAGCTCCGTTCCCCCCGGACCGCGACCCCATCTCCGCCTCCTCCGACCGGAAGGCCACCAAACCCGCCGCCATCTTTACACAAACACCTGGAAACCATCACCTTGGTTCATCTCTCGATTTCTCCGACCACCATCGCTTGTAGAACCCAAGACCACAGCCATTTGAAAGCCTTATCTCTCCTCTACAAAACCTCTAAGGTCCCGACCTCCCAAATCAACCCATTCTCCTCAATTTTGGCCAAGAAAGAAAGTCATTTTCTGCTGTTTAACCCCGATTCTGGCCACCACACTCGACAATACCACCCTAACTTTTTACAACAGGTAGGTATCGAGCTGATCTACACTTTTGCTTCAGATCGCCTCTACAAATTCTCAACGGATTAGAAGATATAATTAAATTTGTAAAGAGGGGCTTTTATGTAAAATGTGATGAAAAGAGATGAAAGTTTGGGCTGGAAATCTGAGGGAGGGCTTAATATAAGTGTAAATATGAATATTTTATGTTGACGTGACGAGCGATGTTGACTAACGATTTTTATTTTGTACCTAACGCTATTTCGAACATCGTTAATTCGTTCTGCGCTCACATACGAACCCCATTCGAGACGCGACTGGACGGCACGGTATATTTTGACGATACGGTCCTAATGAAACTTGTTTCATTGAATTCCGTGTCCGTTTGCTCAAACAGTGTTCGTACACGTACAATTTGATCGATTTATTTTGCATTTTATTTTGCCACGCTCACAGAATAACACCGATTGACGCACCACTTGAAACCTAGCAATAATTCACTGTTTCTGTCCCAATAAAATTTGTTTCATTGAAAACTGAGGTCGTTTGAAAAATGTCCCTTTTATAACTGTCAGATTCCAATAAAATGAACCAATTTTAAAGTACCTCAATATAATATTATCAAAATATCGAAATTGGCCATACACGACCAGAATTTTATATACTACTCAATTAAAATAGCTCGGGTTGAGTTTGAAGCCAAATCGGTATTTAAAATATTTAAAAACCATTTATTTAATATAAATAAATCGCTATATATATAAAGGACATTCCATAGCGACCTTTTCAAAATTTGATTTGGACATAAAACAAATTCTACATGACAAAAATTGGATTTTTCTCTGCCATTGGAAAGATATCGTCAAACCGGTCCCGACGTTTCTTGTTTCGAGGAAATCCTACTTATTTTGAACCCGGTACGACCAATTTAAGTTCAAAACGCCAAAACGCGAACTACCGCGCCGCTGTAGCTCATTATTTAATTAAATTATAAACCATATATATTTAATCGTCGTTTTCTAAACGAATCATCGATATAATTTCACTATAGACAATATTTGAAAATTTTACTCTGCCCCATCACAATATATTTCAAATTCAACAATTTCCCAATATTCTGGAAATTAAAATATTATTTTATTATTTATTTTAATAATATATCCCAAATAAAATCGTTAAATTTGATTATTTAAATTCAAACCCATATTTTAAATAATTAAAATATTCCAAATAAATAGGCAGAAAATACGGGTCGTTACATAAATTATATCTTCTAAAGATAGTACTGATTAGTTGCAATGACTATATTAGTCTCACTTTCATGTGTTCTCTGCCCGAATAAACCATATTTTGTAGAGTGGAAAGTATAAGTAGTAAAATTTGAAATACATCTCTCATCTTCCTTTTGAGAACAAAATCAACCATGCTTTGTATAATTTGATATATAAGTTGTAGAATATTCATTGTCTTGTTAAAAACTTGGATCAAATCAAAGACCAACAAAGCATGTGTTGCTGTTACTCATTGCTTTGATTTATCCATGAGCAAGGAGTCATGGCTCAAGCAGTATACTCTTACCTCCTAAAGCTTTTGTATTTTGTGATTTCCAGTTATTATTATTGTAACCACCACCACCACTGTTTAAAAGAACCTTCCTGAACTAGTTTTGAAGGTTCTCGAATGACAACATTATCTTTAGCATTTTACATATATGACCTTATTACTCTAGGTTGTGATTGTAGTTAATAAAAATCTTTGAATTTTATGATTCTGATCTTGTTTCAAATTAATTAGATTAGTTTAGTCGTCTACGTATATTATATCTATCATGTAGTCGCTTCGAATTACCATTAGAAAGTACGTAACACTAAATAAAAATACTTAAATTATATATTCACGTTTTATCTTAAAAAGTAATAAAAATTTATAACATGAAAGTAAAAATATTTTTAGTTCGGTTGAACTGGTTAATCAGTTGTTTAACCAAAACTAAGGATGGCTGTATATTTTAAAATCTTGATCCACTGGGGCAATGTATTGTTTGAGGTGGCCTCTGTTTTAAATGGACCAGGTTGGTCCATTCAGTACCTTTAGTAGGGGAGCTTTTACTTATAAACCACTCAGTACCTATAGTAGGGGAGCTTTTACATATAAATCACAGTATCCACTACTTTATTTTTAAACGGATAGATTTTATTATGTTTTATATCCATTTGGATACTTGTCCATCAAATATTTTCCTTCGTAAGTGGCATGCTATTGCTAGGTACCTAAAATTCTTACATGCAGTATAGGTGGAACGTAAGTACAGTAAAATGTATCAAATGCTTAAATAGGAAACATATGAAAATGAGGTGAGAGTTCTATAAAAAGGAAGGAGAATAAACTATGCACTAAGAAGGCACGGAAATACAATTTCAGTATCATATCAAAACAAAGTCAAATATAAGATGAATTATTAGCCGCAATCACCATTTCAAATCTCGCAAATATGCATTTATATGAAGATTTAATATGATGAAACATGTTTTGATATGATGCATACTTGTATAATAAGAGATGTCAGAGATGAATAACTAGGCAATTGGTGTGCTTTCTAATATATAACTTATGCATTTTGTACATTTATGTAATTTTGACTATTGATCGTTATACTTGTATGTAATTCTTACCGTTGACCGTTATACTTATGTACAGGTAATTAGATTTCCAAAGTGAAGAACAACCGCATCAATGAATTGGTGGTAATTAAGCTATGAACAAGACTTTAACTATTATTTTGTTTGTTCTAGTCTTGTAGGCTTGTTTGTAACAGTTGTGGTATGTGAATTCACTTATCTTGTCAAAACACTACTATTGAGATGATTATGGGTGTTATATTTGATATTGCGAGTAATGTGTTTTTTATGTATTTAAATATGGTGTTATTGATTTTAGTTTGTAAATGATACTCATATGATTATTTGTTTTAATATTTCTATTATATATAAGCGATTGATGGAAATGTTACAAGCCATTAACAGTAAATAACCGCAATTAAAATGTGGTGTGCATCAGTAAGTTTTAGTAGCATTGAAAAAGTGCTACAAATGTAATTTACAAAAGATATTGCAGCTAAAATGAAATGCAACAAAAAACATATAGTAGGATTGAAAAACCGCTACAAAAAATTTGAGAAATGATGCAAGTATCACTTTAGTAGCATTTTTAACCCGCTACCAAAAAAACCTTTTGCAGGGTTTCTAAAACGCTACAATATGTTCATTTTTGGTTGCGTTTATTAAAACGCCACAAAAACTTTCAGATTTTTAGTTGCATGTCGTATCGCAGCGTTTTCTTAAACGCTACTACAAGTTATGGTAGCGTTTTTCCAACGCTACCAAAAGCTATTTCTGGTGTAGTAGTCGTGCTCAACGAGGTGTCATGATCCCAAAAATATAATAATATCGGTAGGTTAACTCATATTTTGAAACCCCAGAATATTGATATAGGGTGCAAAATACTCCAAATAAAAAGTTGCTTATTTTACGAAATAAAAATTATAGTAAAATTCTAAAAATTAAATTATCACTACATCTCAAATGAATCTTGTCCAAATTCGAATCCGATATTTAAATATATTTAAATAACCGTTATGACCACAAACGATTATACCGCTGTTTTTCTAAATATTTAATTTGGGCATAACTTGCAGTCCATAATAAAAAAATCTTGGTTTTTTACTTCTGTTAGAAATATGCAGTTCAACAGATTCCACGCTTCTTGTTTCAAAGAAATCCGGTTTATAACGAATCCTGTACACTCAGTTAAAGTTCAAAACGTTAAATTACGAACTACCGCGATATTACAGGCTCGATTATATATAATATATATTTTTATACATTCAACTTCATTTTAATTTATATATAAATCCACTTATATTACGATTTCATAATTAAATTGATTTAAATATTCAAATACAAACTGATAAAAATGCGGGACGTTACATTCCTTCTCCCTTAAAAGAATTTCGTCCCCGAAATTACTAAGGTAGAGAAATTACTACAATCCATATTATAACCAGGTTAAAAATCTTTTATTTAATTTCTTAATTTCAGTGTAACGTCCCACATTTTTAACGGGTTATATTTGAATATTTAAATCAGTTTAAATATTGAATTCATAATATAAGTAGATTTATATATTAATTAAAACGAAGTTGAACGTATAAAAATATATATCAAATAAAATCGAGCCCGTAACATCGTGGCAGTTCGTAATTTAACGTTCTGAACTTCAACTGAGTGAACAAGGTCCGTTATTAGTCGGAATTCTTCGAAACAAGAAACGATGGGATCTGTTTAAATGTGTCTTCCTAACAGAAGTGAAAATTCGAGATTTCGGATTATAGATTCTGAGTTATATCGAAATCAAATATTCAAATAGTCGTTGTAAAATCATTTATCGATCGTAATGGTTTATTCGATATATATAGATATTGGTTTCGAATTTAGACAAGATTCTTTTGAGACATAGTGATAATTTAATTTTTAGATTTTTTTCTGTAATTTTTATATGCAACTTTTTATTTGGAGTATTTTGCAACCTATATCAATATTTCAGGCTATCACAATATGAGTTAACCTACCGATGTTATTATATTTTTCGGATCATGGCACGTCGCTGAACACGACTGTATTTTTATTTTTGTCCATAGCGGTCCGTAAAAGGAAAAATAAATAAAAATGAAATGTTATATAATGGAGACTGTAACACATATATTATTATACATGTAACCTTTAACCTTTGACAACTAAGAATTGCATATATGCATTTTACTTGAAAATCCACTTGCATAAGCTTAGATTCAAGTGGGTATACTATTTCTTAAGGTGTAAAGTTGGATGTTTGTTTGTATAGTCATTTCATGTACAGCAAAAATCACTTTCCAATTCAATGCGGACATGTCCTTCCTTTACTTATGCTGTAAATTCATGCCAAAGAAAGACTCTATGATGTATTCTCACATCAAACCGGCACATACCCTATTCTTCTTCTACCTGCCTACTCTATAATACTTTGCTTAAGTCTTAAGGCTTCCCATCTATCTATATATACGATGCAAAACATATATCTCAGGAAAACAACATAAAACATTTATAAACAAACAAGAAGACGCAAGTTTTAAATCCTAGAAATAAAAAAAATGAGTTCATCTTAAATCTCGAAAACTCAAGCTTCTCTTTACCCTTGTTTTTTCACCATTTGATATCATTTCTGCGCGTGGGGGTATTGGAGCTTTGAAGTGAAGCAGAAGTCATGTAAGGGGATGAAAACACTAGTCTTGGTCATCGCATTCTAGTTGAGATACGGGTGGAGACTAGAAGTGGTAGAAGAGAAGAGGGGAGGTACATGAGTTGTTTGTAGGTCTTGGCTCTTGAAGTCGTGAAGTATATGTCGTGCATGGATTACTAGCATTAGGTGATAACGTATTAGAAGCAAACGCTGGGAACGTTGGGTGGAAGGAAGAAGGAAGCGATGAAGAGAATCCAAATGGGGAAAGCTACTTGTGTTAA
Source organism: Allium sativum (assembly GCA_030737875.1). Classification (NCBI taxonomy): domain Eukaryota; kingdom Viridiplantae; phylum Streptophyta; class Magnoliopsida; order Asparagales; family Amaryllidaceae; genus Allium; species Allium sativum. The sequence continues at coordinate 955,342,832 of CM060924.1, read as the reverse complement.
AAGAGTTGCATTGAATTAGAAAGAGGAAAGCACGGAAAATGGAAATAAAGAGATCGGGGTGGGAAGTTAAATGGCGTGTATGGTGAGAAGTGGTGTTGTGTGAGAGCAAGGAAATTAAACAAAAAGAAATGGAGCGAGTTCAAGGAGAGGATGAGAAGCAAATGGTGATGGAGCAGAACAGAGCGTGGAAGGTGAAATACATGGTCGAGACTTTAATGCAAGTGAGCCATGCATGGTATAAACGTTTTACGGGGGAGTTGAAATGGAAAGGGACGTAGGATTGTGTTGGCTTGGGGGTGTAAGGTGAACACGCAAACAGAGAAGCGAAGAGGTGGCCATGTTACTTGGGTGATATTTGTATTTGGAAGTACACACTGGAGATACAACGTGGTAATGGTGAAGGAGCGGACGTAGCGGTCTGATGGAGAGTAGTGAGCGGGTCTCAGCATGGGGACCGTGTACATACAGGGGAACGTGATGGTATAAGGATGTGCAGAAGTGAGGCTATAGGGGGTGTCACTGCGGTTTGCGGTCTATAAGCGGAGAAGAGAATGTACCGTTCATTTCGGTAACAGGCTAAATATGAAGATGGGATGGTAATGACAGATCAAATGGATGCAGACTACGTACCGGAGTTGGTCTGACGTGAATTGGAGCTCGTTGGGATTTTAGACGAAATAAACGCTGAATTCGGATCTGTCAACTGATGCAAATCATTATTTAATGGTTAACGCGCGAATGTGAGTAAACTCACTAACTCTGATCATTTTTATAATATTATAATCGTTATTTAGTATTGGTAAATAATGGTTAAATGATGCATGATGGTTGTTTGGATGAATTGCTGATAAATTGGTTGAAATAATTGTATTTGTTATTTTCATATATTGCATTATCTGATGTGATAGAAAATCTGTTATTTATTTTTATTTGTTGGGGATGTGGGGTTACACTTCCTTTGATATAACTGGTATGTAAATACCGTAAATTATATTTAATAGGAATGAAAACGAATTTGGGTTTGAGAAAGGGAAAAATCTATTTTTAAATGGAAATTAGATTTCCATTAAAATGGTATATGATAACTTGTTTAATTACATTAAACCAAGTAGTTGATTTATAAATAATATTTAGAAATTAAGTGGAATAAATTATTATTAAATATTTTGGAGATAGGAATAAATTTGGATGGGCAAATTGGAGAATCGTTTAAAAGGGAAAGCGATGAAATTTATTTTGATATTCGAAATGTAAATAGGACGGAAGGAAATCCAAAAGGGTCTGTAATTAGAATTCGACAAGGTCGAGTGCTTTTAAATAATTCATTTTAGAAATTATATACCTTGTAATTTAGAATTTGATAAGATAGTTAATATTTGATAAATTGTAATAAAATGGATAATCAAGATTCAGAATAAGACCTTGTAATTATTCAACAAGGAGTTTACCTGAATAGAGTTTATAAAGTGAAATTGTGTTATGAATTTATAACATAACTCGATGGGTATTAACCTGTAATGGTCTCGATAAAAAAGAATCAGGATTTTAATTGATGAACAAGTCTAGTTTCTATAATAAAATAATATTCATGTTTAATGTGAATAATGTTATGCTAATTAAAATTGTCAAAATGGAAACAGAAAATGCTTTCAGATGCTAATAATGTATATTTTCTAGAGTACATGAAATAAGAAATGCGGTAAGGATGGAAATGTTTTCAAGCGTTAATAACATATATTTCTGGTATATAGGAAAGATAGGAGTTCATAATATCTGGAAATGTTTTCCAAGAAATGTGAAGGGTTAAACGGGTTTGGGAAAATATCTAGGAAAATATAGGAAACTGGAAAATTAATGTTAAAATAAAAAGGGCAAGTGATTGTGCGATGTTTATTTATACATTAGGATGGATGTTTGTTTTTACTTCGATAGTTAAATAACCGACTATCGAAGTGTTTTGACCATCGCTGTCAATACGGAGAGACCGGTTGGATATATTATCTGAAACCACTCCGTATAGGCATAAGCGCTACGAATTAGATTATGCTGAAGATAATTGAAGATGGAGTAAAATGCAAGGGTCGTTCAGTTCCGGAATGGTGCTTTCTATTTGTCTAGTCCTAAGACAACTTGTATGGACGAGTGTTTGACAGCGTATACCTAATAAATCACATACGGTTGGCCTCTTAAAGGTATTACGCTTGGTGGTGGAGGAATTCGTTCCTCTAAGCTTTTTATACCCGTGATATTTTAAGAAATCGATTTGGAATTGACGGGTTTGACGATGTGACATTCAAAGTGAATTATGATCAGATGTTCTGAATATAGACGTAGCCTCTAGCCTCACAACCAGGAAGTAACAAAAGTTTGGCTAGGCAGCATGGCTAGTTGGGTCATACCCAAGCAGGGTGTATTGTCACCGATCTAAAGAAAATTCATATTTGTTCTTCTTTTCGACTCTGCATCTTCGGATGACGGTTGGATGGCCAACAACCGTAGGTGATAATATATTCGCTACACTCAAGCTAAATGAGTGGGTGGTCATGTGTGGCCCGGTTGCAAGACGTTCTTATTGAACCCCTGTGTTTACCCTCTAGAGTACACTGATCAGAAGGAGCTCCCATACCTTGTCTGTTGGAATCCATTCTCCAATAAGCGCCCTGCGGTTTATGATTTTATATTATATATATATCGAGCATGAGATGCAAGCATTCTGCTACTTGGTTATTTATACGGATTAGACATTGTTATAATATCACTAGATTTTGATATCAAAATGTTTTGGGTTATAGTAAGGTAAAAACCGTCCATGTTTATGTGTGGACTGGTCTTACTATTATCTTTTTGTTTCAAAGGATTTGCAAAGTTAAACAATATGGTTGGAGTTTACTCACACCAGTCTCATAACTGACCCAGAGTTTATTTTTTTACTTTCCCCTAAACTCTTGGTGCCCAAATTTGCATGGGCAGACAAGTGTTTCAGGATTTTACAGAATCATTTGGAGGAGCTCGAAGCAGGAGATTCTCAACATTAGTATTTAGAGTTTATTTCCGCTGTGATATGATGTATTATGCTCTGATATGGTATGTATATACAAATTCATATTTGTATTTCAAGATTTTGTTATATAATACATTTTATTCTTTCCATTGTGAGTTTCGTGTTTACTCTGATTCTGTCCAGTTGTGTTCTTCTTCTTCTGTTCTATTATTTCTATCCTTTTTATCTCATCCTCTTAATTTTTCTATTGATGAGCTGAACTTTCGTGCACTTTGAGTTGAATGTGTAGGATATTAGACAGCTCAAATTGGTACGGATTTTCGGGCCGTTACAGTTGGTATCAGAGCTAAAGGTTCAGTGATTACCTTGGCTCTGTGGCATAACTCAATAGATATGAGGTTAGTAATACCTTAGATTGAGTTTGATTGTATATATATATATGAGGGCGTATTTGTAAATTAATATAAAAACTGTTTTATATTGTGTTGATTGCTCAGTCGAGTGGTTTATGAATTCTGGTCGAAACAGTAATGCAAACTACGTCGATAGTTGTTTCTAAACTCTTGAACAAAGTAATTCGACATAGTATGTTTTTAAAAGAGGGTAAATGTAATAATTTTACCCAAAAATATATTTTGATATAAAGAAAGCATATATATTGGAATTATCTAATATATATTGATAGTGTTGATCGTTATTATGATCGAATAAGATTTATAATTAAATTGGTTATATAAATAACCAATCGAAATATTGTATAAGTATAATATACAAAATTAGATGAACTAAATCTGAATTTAAATCAGATTTGGAATCTAAAATTTGATAACTTTGAAAAAGGGATTGTAAATGAAATTGGATTTAATATAATGGATTTTAAATCCTGGGAAATTAAAAATGTTTTCCAACCATTTTGAAAGAATATTTTGATGTAATTTCAAAATAAAGTGTTTTAAAATGAGTTTTTGAAAGTAATATTGTATTGAACTCACTTCTATGGCCGGAAAATAAATTCTGATGATGATCCAGACATCATCGGTGTTCATTTTCGAGGTTCTATGTGACGGATTACTACCAAAGATTTTATTTTGAATTGTCATGAGCAAACAAGTGTTAGGAATTCAAATGTTTTGAATTGCTATTGTTATATGTGATATATATGATTTCAAACTGATTTGAAATGAAAACCCCATGAATTTAGATTTTGAAATTTAAAAAAATTATTTATGAAGTAAATAAATAGAAAATTTAACTAAGTTGAATAGAATTGAATTGAAGCCAAGTAAGTGAAAATCGCATTGGAATAGAATTAAACTTGGCATAGAAATTGAATTTGTGAAATAAAATTTGGAACGGAACCAAATTTGGTTATGAAATTGGATTGTTGAGTAAGGATTTGGAGTTAAGATTGGAACTAGAATTTGATCTAGAATATGGCTTAAGCATAAGCGAATGATTGGATTGAAGAATAAGTTGATTGGAGATCAAATTGGAAATGCATCTGTATATGCTGATAGGGCAGGAAATGGAATAGAAAAGTGTTGAATGCCCAACCAAAAAAAGGGTCAGGTTTATATTTAAAATATATGGAGTAGAAGATTTTGAGCCCATTTGGCAAGTCATTTAGCTGTTTGATTTCCTGTAAAATTGGAGAAAGCCCAGGGAGGCAAGTTGTAGTAGTACCAAGTGAGTTGTGCAGAGGAGATGCTGGCGAAAATCTCCGAAAATTTAAGCCGTTAGGAAATTTTCAGAATTTTCGAAAATATTCGTTAATAAGAAGAAATTTATGTTTTAATTGAAATGGATTGGTTCAATTGAAACCGAAGACAAGAGGTTAAATAAAATATTTTTAACCTGGTTACAATATGGATTGTAGCATTTTCTCTATCTCAGAAATTTCGGGAACAAAATTCTTTTAAGGGGGAAGGAATGTAACGTCCCGCATTTTTATCAGGTTGTATTTGAATATTTAAATCAGTTTAAATATTTAATTCGTAACATAAATAGATTCATATATTAATTAAAACGAAGTTGGACGTATAAAAATATATATTAAACAAAATCGAGCCCGTAATATCTCGGTAGTTTGTAATTTAACGTTCTGATCTTCAACTGATGTACAAGATCCGTTATTAGTCAGAATTCTTCGAAACAAGAAACGATGGGATCTGTTTAAATGTGCCTTCCTAACAGGAGTGAAAACTCGAGAATTTGGATTATAGATTTTGAGTTATATCCAAATCAAATATTCAAATAGTCGCTGTAAAATCATTTATCGACCGTAATGATTTATTCGATATAACTAGATATCGGTTTCGAATTTAGAAAAAACTCTTTTGAGTCGTAGTGATAATTTAATTTTTAGAATTTTTCTGTAATTTTTATATGCAACTTTTTATTTGGAGTATTTTTCACCCTATATCAATATTTTGGGGTATCACAATATGAGTTAACCTACCGATGTTATTATATTTTGGGGATCATGGCAACTCGCTGGACACGATTGTATTTTTATTTTTGTCCATAACGGTCCATAAAAGGAAAAATAAATAAAAATGAAATGTTATATAATTGAGACCATAACACATATATTATTATACATATAACCTTTCACCTTTGACAACTAAGAATTTCATATATGCATTTTACTTGAAACTCCACTTGCGTAAGCTTAGATTCAAGTGGGTATACTATTTCTTAAGGTGTAAATTTAGATATTTTTTTGTATAGTCATTTCATGTACATCAAAACTCACTTTCCAATTCAATGCGGACATGTCCTTCCTTTACTTCTGCCGTAAATTCATGCCAAAGGAAGACTCTACTATGTATTCTCACATCAAACCAGTACATACCCTATTCTTCTTCTACCTGCCTACTCTGTACTACTTTGCTTAAGTCTTAAGGCTCCCCATCTATCTATATATACGATGCGCAAAACATATGTCTCAGGAAAACAACATAAAACATTTATAAACAAACAAGAAGACGCAAGTTTTAAATAGAAATAAAAAACCGAGTTCATCTTAAATCTCGCAAAATCAAGCTTCTTTTTACCCTTGTTTTTTCACCATTCGATACCATTTCTGTGCGTGGAGGTATTGGAGCTTTGAAGCAAAGCAGAAGTCATGTAAGGGGATAAACACGTTAGTCTTGGTCATCGCATTCTTGTTGAGATCCGAGTGGAGACTAGAGGTGGTAGAAGAGAAGAGGGGAGGTACAGGATTTGTTTGTGGGTCTTGGCTCTTGAAGTCATGAAGTATGTGACGTGCATGGATTACTAGCATCAGGTGGTAACGTATTAGAAGCAAACGTTGAGCACGTTTGGTGGAAGGAAGAAGGTAGCGGTGAAGAGAATCCAAATGGGGAAAGCTGCTTGCGTTCAAAGAGTTGCATTGAATTAGAAAGAGGAAAGCACAGCAAATGGAAATAAAGAGATCGAGATGGGAAGTTAAATGGTGTGTACAGTGAGAAGTGGTGTTGTGTGAGAGCAAGGAAATTAAACAAAAGGAATGGAGCAAGTTCAAGGAGAGGATGAAAAGCAAACGATAATGGAGCAGAACAGAGCACGGAAATTGAAATACATGGTGGAGACTTTAATGCAGGTGAGCCTTGCATGGTATAAACGTTTTACGGGGGAGTTAAAATGGAAAGGGATGGAGGACTGTGTTTGCTTGGGGGTGTAAGGTGAAAACACAAATAGAGAAGTGAATAGGTGGCCATGTTACTTGGGTGATATTTGTATTTGGAAGCACACACTGGAGATACAATGTGGTAATGGTGAAGGAGCGGACGTAGCGGTCTGATGGAGAGTAGTGAGCGGGTCTCAGCATGGGGACATGTACATACAGGGGAACGTGATGGTATAAGGATGTGCAGAAGTGAGGCTGTAGGGCGGTGTCACTGCGGTTTGCGGTCTTTAAGCGGAGAAGAGAACGTACCGTTCATTTCGGTAACAGGCTAAATATGAAGACGGGCTGGTAGTGACAGATCAAATGGACGCAGACTACGTATCGGAGTTGGTCCAACGTGAATTGGAGCTCGTTGGGATTTTAGACGAAATAAACGCTGAATTCGGATCTGTCAACTGACGCAAATCGTTATTTAACAGTCAATGCGCGAATGTTAGTAAACTCACTAACTCTGTTCATTTTTGTAATATTATAATCGTTATTTAATATTGGTAAATAATTATTAAATTATGCGTGATGGTTGTTTGGATGAATTGCTGATAAATTGGTTGAAATAATTACATTTGTTGTTTTCATATATTGCATTATCTAATGTGATAGAAAATCTGTTATTTATTGTTGTTTGTTGGGGATGTGGGGTTACACAACCTTTGAAATAACTGGTATGTAAGTACCATAAATTATATTTAATAGGGATGAAAATGAATTTGGGTTTAAGAAAGGGAAAAAACTATTTTTGAATGGAAATTAGATATCCATTAAAATGGTATATGATAACTTGTTTAATTACATTAAACCAAGTAGTTGATTTATAAATAATATTTTGAAATTAAGAGGAATAAATTATTGTTAAATATTTTGGAGATAGGAATAAATTTGGATGGGGAAATTGGAGAATCGTCTAAAATGGAAAGCGATGAAATTTATTTTGATATTCGAAATGTAAATAGGGTGGAAGGAAATCCAAAAGGGTCTGTAATTAGAATCGACAAGGTCAAATGTTTTTAAATAATTCATTTCAGAAATTATATACCTTATAATTTAGAATTTGATAAGATAGTTAATATTTGATAAATTATAATAAAATGGATAATCAAGATTCAGAATAAGACCTTGTAATTATTCAACAAGGAGTTTACTTGAATAGAGTTTATAAAGTGAAATTGGGTTACGAATTTATAACATAACTAGATGGGTATTAACCTGTAATGGTCTCGATAATTTAAGAATCAAGATTTTAATTGATGAACAAGTCTAGTTTTTGTAATAAAATAATATTCATGTTTAATGTGAATAATGTTATGCTAATTAAAATGAACAAATCGGAAATAGGAAATGCTTTCGAATGCTAATAACATATATTTTCTAGAGTACATGAAATAAGAAATGTGGTAAGGATGGAAATGTTTTCAAGCATTAATAACATATATTTCTGGAATATAGGAAAGATAAGAGTTTATAATATCTGGAAATGTTTTCCAAGAAATGTGAAGGGTTAAACGGGTTTGGGAAAATATCTAGGAAATTGGAAAATTAATGTTAAAATAAATAGGGCCAGTGATTGTGTGATGTTAGTTATACATTAGGATGAATGTTTGTTTTTACTTTGATAGTTAAATAACCGACTATCAAAGTGTTTTGACCATCGTTGTCAATACGGAGAGACCGGTTGGATACATTATCTGAAACCACTCCGTATAGGCATAAGCGTTGAGAATTAGATTATGCTGAAGATAATTGAAGACACAGTAAAATGCAAGGGTCGTTCAGTTCCAGAATGGTGCTTTCTATTTATCCAGTCCCAGGATATATTGTATGGACGAGTGTCTGATAGAGTATACCTAACAAATCACATACTGTTGACCTCTTAAAGGTATTACGTCTGGTGGCAGAGGAATTCGTTCCACTTAGCTTTTTATACCAGTGATATTTTTGGAAATCAATCAGTGAATTGACAGGTTTGACGATGTGGCATTCAAAGTGAATGGTGATCAGATGTTCTGAATATAGACGTAGCCTCTAGCCTGATAACCAGGAAGTAAAAAAAGTTGGGCTAGGCAGCATTGCTAGTTGGGTCATACGCAAGCAGGGTGTATTGTCACCGATCTAAAGAAAATTTATATTTGTTCTTCTTTTCGACTCTGTATCTTTGAATGACGGTTGGATGGCCAACAACCGTAGGTGATAATATATTCGCTACACTCAAGCTAAATGAGTGGGCGGTCATGTGTGTCCGGGTTGCAAGACGTTCTTGTTGAACCCTAGTGTATACCCTCTAGAGTACACTAATCAGAAGGTGCTCCCATACCTTGTTTGTTGGAATCCATTCTCCAATAAGCGCCCTGCGGTTTATGATTTTATATTATATATATGTGGAGCATGAGATGCAAGCGTTCTGCTACTTGGTTATTTATACGAATTATACATTATTATAATGTCACTGGATTTTGATATCAAAATGTTTTGGGTTATAGTATGGTAAAAACCGTCCATGTTTATGTGTGGACTAGTCTTACTATCATATTTTTGTTTCAAAGGATTTGCAAAGTTAAACAATGCGGTTGGAGTTTACTCACACCAGTACCATGACTGACCCAGAGTTTATTTTGTTTGTGTTTTCCCTAAACTCTTGGGTGCCCAAATTTGTACGGGCAGACAAGTGTTTCAGGATTTTACAGATTCACTTGGAGGAGCTCGAAGCAGGAGATTCTCACCATTAGTATTTAGAGATTATTTCCGCTGTGATATGATGTATTATACTTTGATATGTTATGTATATACAAATTCAGATTTGTATTTCAAGATTTTGTTATATAATATATTTTATTCGTTCAGTTGTGAGTTTCGTGTTTACTCTGATTCTGTCCAGTTGTGTTCTTCTTCTTCTATTCTATTAGTTCTATCCTTTCTATCTCATGCTCTTAATTTTTCTATTAATGATCTGGACTTTCATGCACTTTGAGTTGAATGTGTAGGTATTAATCAGCTCAAATTGGTACGGATTTTCGGGCCGTTACATTCAGTTTCAACAGAACTGATTAATTCTAATTAAAATATTAATTCCTTCTCATTAACGAATATTTTCAGAAATTCTGAAAATTTCCAAATGGCTTAAATTTTCGGAGAATTTCGTCAGCATCTCCTCGTCATGGCTCATTCGCTACTGCTACAACTTGCCTCTCTGGGCTTTTTCCAATTCAACAGAAATCAAACAGCCAAACGGCTTTCCAAAAATAGTTCATAAATCTTATACTCGAATATAAGGTGAACTTGTACCTTTTTGTTTGCCTTTAATTCTATCTCTGCCATTTGCTATAACTTTAGCATATATCCAGGCATCCTTGGTTGATCACCCATCAATCCATTCTCAAATCATTCTTTCGCTTTTATAAGCCAAATTTCTATTTCAACTTTAATTCCATTTGCTGATTTATTTTTCAAATCAGTTATCTTCATCTTCAAATTCAAAATTTGATCCTTATTCTCCAAGAATCAATTCATTTTAATAACTCAAATCTCCAATATTTCTCTTTTATAATTTCAATTCTGGATCGTTCCAAATTCAGTCCAATTTTGTTTAAGTTCCACCTTTACCGTTTTGACTCCATAAGTTAAATCTTTATTTAAGAATTCAAATTCCTGGGATTTATTTCAAATCAGTTTGAAATCATATATTATTCAAAATATTTGAATTTCTGACAACTTGTTTCCTCATAACAATTCAAAAACAATATCTTTGGTAGTAATCCATCACCTAGAAACTCGAAAATGAACATCGATGATGCTGCGTAGTCATCATCGGAGTTATTTTCTACTGATCGAAGTGAGTTCAAGACTGTATAACCTTCAAAACTTATTTTTCAAACACTTTTATCTTGAAATTTTCTTCCTAATATCCTTTTCAAATGTTATCGAAGTGATCGAAGTGATTTCAGTACTATCTCTCCCAGGATTTTAAAATTCCCTTATATTTAATCCAAATAATATTTCCAATTCTTTTCCAGGTTCCCAGAGATTTATTTAAATTCTGGTTCTAAAATCAGATTTAGTTCATCTGATTTTGCATAATATACTTATATAATATTTCGATTTGTTATTTATATAACCAACTCAATTATAAATCTTATTCGATCATAATAATGATCATACATCCAATATATTATAATAATATCAAGTTATATACTTCTTTTTATATCAAAATATATTTCGGGTAAAATTATTTCATTTATCCTCTTTCAAAACAATACTATGTCAAAATTCTCCATCCAAGCGTTTATAAATCCCTATCGACTTCGTCAGCTAAACGCGTCGATCTGGAACTTATATACCACTCAACAGATCAATCAACACAATATCAAATACGCGCTCATACATATGCACTCAAACTCAATCTAAGGTACAACTGATCTCACCTCTATTGAGTCACGCCATAGAGCCAAGATAATAACTTAACCTGGCTCTGATAATAATGTAATGGCCGGGGGATTTTCAACCCAGAAAAATCAACATAAATACACTGACAAATATTCGAGCATCGAATATACCAGGACATAAATAGAAAGAAATTAGAGGATGAGATAGAAAAGATATAACTAATAGAATGGAAGAAAAAGAAGAACACAGCCGAACATAATCAGAGTAAACACGAATCTCACAACGGAACGAATAAAATGTATTATATAACATAACTTTGAAATACAAAACTGTATTGTATATACATACCATTATCAGAGTACAATACATATATCACAACGGAAATAATCTCTAAATACTAACGGTGAAGCCTTCTGCTTTGAGCTCCTCCAAGTGTATCTGTAAAGGCCTGAAACACTTGGCTGCCCGTACAAATTTAGGCACCCAAGAGTTTAGGGAAAACAAACAAAATAAACTCTGGGTCAGTCATGGGACTGGTGTGAGTAATTTCCAACCATACGGTTTAACTTTGAAAATCCTTTTGAAACAAAAAGATAATAGTAAGACCAACCCACACACAAACATGGATGGTTTTACCTTACTATAACCCAAAATATTTTGATATCAAACTCCAGTTATATTAAAATAATGTCTAATCAAGTAAATAACCAAATACCAGAACACTTACATCTCACGCTCCATATATATAGTATAAAATCAAAAACCGCAGAGCGCTTATTGGAGATTAGATTCCAATAGACAAGGTATGGGAGCACCTACCAACCAGTGTACTCTAGAGGGTATACACTGGGGTTCAACAAGAATGTCTTGCAACCCGACCTCACATGACCGACCACTCATTTAGCTTGAGTGTATCGAATATATTGCTACCCATGGTTGTTGGCCATCCAACCGTAATCCGAAGATACAGAATCAAAAAAGAAGAACAAATATGAATTTTCTCTAGATCGGTGACAATACACCCAGCTTGGGGATGATCGAACTAGCCATGCTGCCTAGCCCAACTTTTGTTACTTCCTGGATGTGAGGCTAGAGGCTACGTCTATCTTCAGAACATCTGATCACCATTCACTTTCAATGCCACATCGTCAAACCTGTCAATTCACTTATCGGTTTCCAAAAATATCACGGGTATAAAAAGATAAGAGGAACGAATTCCTCCGCCACCAGACGAAATACTTTTAAGAGATGAATCGTATGTGATTTGTTAGGTATACTCTGTCAAACACTCGTCCATACAAGTTGTCCTGGGACTGGACAAACAGAACACCATTCTAGAACAGAACGACCCTTGTATTTCACTCTGTCTTCAATTATCTTCAGCATAATCTAATTCGCAGTGCTTATACTTATACGGAGTGGTTTTCGGATAATATATCCAACCGGTCTCTCCGTATTGACAACGATGGTCAAAACACGCCGATAATTGGTTATTTAACTATCGAGTTAAAAACAAACATCCATTCAAATGTACACCCAAACATCACACAAACACTGGCCCTTTTATTTAATACTTTCTTTCTAGTTTTCCATATTTTTATAAACTCTTCTTTATTTCCCTTTTATAACTAATTCAATACACTGTTATATTCCCCTTTATAACTACTGCAATACGCTGCTATATTTCCCTTTATAACTAATGCAATACGCTGCTATATTTCCCTTTATAACTAATACAATACGCTGCTATATTTCCCTTTATAACTAATGCAATACGCTGTCATATTCCCCTTTATAACTATTGCAACACCCTGCTATATTTCCCTTTATAAATAATGCAATACGCTGCTATATTTCCCTTCATAAGTTGATTCCTATATTTCCAAACTATTTACTAATAATTATTCAACCTTATTTCTAAACATTGTTTATAAATTAAACAGCTTGTTTTAATATAACTAAAACGAGTTAATAATATGATTCCAATTTAAATTCAACTCTTATTTAAACCATAGATTTTTCCTTTTTAAACTCGAATCAATTTCCACCTATTTTTACGGTATTAAAATACCGGTTATTCCAAGGCCAGTGAAATTCCATATTCAAACAAATAATAATGAACCACACATTTTTTATATCATATAACGTATTATATGAAAAACCATAATATAATTGTTAAGGAATCCAGTTGGATTCCTCCAACTGGTTTCCTTGCATTCAGAGATGTTAGCCACCAAAAATAACACCAATTTCACACTATGGAATGATGTAATCAGTATCCAACCAATGGTGTGCATATATATACGACGCTATATATTTATATTTTAACCAATTTAATTGTTATTTACCTATGCAACCATCACACAGCATTCAACCAATATTTAAATATAATTATAATATTTTAAAATAAAACAAAGTGAGTGAATTTACTCACCTTTGCTCGTTAACCGTTAAATAACGATTTGCGTCAATTGATTGATCCGATCAGGCGTTTTATTCTGCTACAATTCGCCACCAGCTCCATGTCGCTTCATAACACTTTTATTTCATGGCGTGCATTCAGAGGAACCCAACGTAACTGACGGCGTCAAATTCTTGGCCCATTGGAAATTGGCAAAACTGATTTCCACTGTACAAATCCGCAACCCAATATGAACTTCTTCCTCACGTCCGTTATCCTTCAAATCCGCTCCCTCCGTTATGGCCATAGCCGCATGTTCTGATCTTCCGAACATCCCCTTCCATCCAACAATATCCAAGTAAAAATGTAGATAATATTTTCTATCAAAACTCATTCTTTCCAAATCCACATCCCTGTATTCGATCATCAAACTCAAGCGCAACTTCCAAGCATCCTTCGTTGCCTCACAGCAACTATCCGTCACTTAAAGACATGGAACCAACCCAGGTAAACTTCTTCATCTAACTTAACCCCCCTCCCCCACCTTAAAGCTTCATCTCGTTTTGATGCAAATGCCTCTTCCACTTCTCAAAAGAAATAAGGCTGCTCCTATTATTAGAACTCACTACGTCCTTCATCATTTACACATCTGCACGTCACGCATGCCAACACCACTTCATATAAACAAATCTCCACTATGCAAGTCCCCCTCCATGTTGCCCAAAACAAACTCCAATGTGCCTCAATTACTTCCACTTCACGCGCCATAGTCTGAACCCACCGACACAACTTCACTACAAATATACACGTCCATACTTCATTCTATACATTTACCCATTTATTTCATCTATGCGCGCTTGCTTTTAATCCTTCCACCACCTTTGTTTTCCACTAAATTGCATGAACTCGCCCTCTTCCATACGCATAGCCACATCCACGTAAACATGTTCTCCTTCTCAATGTATTCAAGCATCCGCCCGCTTCTGTTTTTCACCCATGGAACTTCTTCTTTTCCATTCGACGGTCCACGTTTCACCTCCCCTGACCGTCATTCAACCCCTCCGACTGTCCAAGCACCGCCCGTACCCCATTGCTCTTTCTCCTATTTCCAGATCTTGCACCCTTCATCCTCTTTTACTACTGTTCCTCTAAAATCACGTGAATACACAATGCCACCCACATCTCACTCAACTCGCACCCAACCCCCGCTCGCGTCCTGTCTACACAGCATCATCCAAAAATATAGATATATATACCGAACATGTTTACCATGAAGACACCCTAAAGCATGAAAAAAACTCGCGCCTGGTCTTCCTCGATACTTCGCAATTTTCAATTCATAGCAGTTGTTCAAACCCCGACGTCAGGAAGCCTACTGTTTTGATTTGGCGTGAAGAGCGAGGAAGATTGAAAGTCGGAATTTCAATTAATGTTTGCTCGCAGTTTTGTTTCAGCTGGTGGAAGATGGAGAAAACGCAGTTATATTTATAAGATTTCAAGCCTTAGTGATTAAGTAATGGGATGGTGACCACTCATGCTAGAAATGTTAGGCAAGTACTCAAATATTAGGATATATACTATAGCTATACTCTTATGTTTCTGCGTGGTAGGGAGATTAGGGTAGCACGTTCATGTAGGGGAATGGTCCGTGAATATTTCTTCTCCATTAAGTATTAGGGATATAGGATAGGCTCAGTTATTAAATACGGTATGGAGTCAAATCCTAGCATGATGGTATAGGAAACAATATAGCATAGGTTTTTCTTTTAATGCTGGGTACAAGCCTAAGGCGTGTGAAGGAAATGAATTGTCAAAAATGCTTTCGACTGAATAGTTTGAAAGGACGTCTCTATGGAGGAAAAACCATGAGCTACCTCATGTGGACGTGAGAATATATATTTATATAAGTATAAACTTAGGGGTTAAGTAATACAAATGAATATATATTTTTTATTTGTTTTAAAGATTGATTTACCTTAGTTCCTAAAATTATGCTTACGTACGGACAGAAGTAAGAGTACAGTCGTGCTCAACGAGGTGTCACGATCCCAAACATATAATAATATCGGTAGGTTAACTCATATTTTGAAACCCCAGAATATTAATATAGGGTGCAAAATACTCCAAATAAAAAGTTGCTTATTTTATGAAATAAAAATTACAGTAAAATTCTAAAAATTAAATTATCACTACGTCTCAAATGAATCTTGTCCAAATTCGAATCCGATATTTAAATATATTTAAATAACCGTTATGGAGACAAACAAATATACCTTTGTTTTTCTGAATATTTAATTTGGACATAACTTGCAATCCATAATACAAAATCTTGGTTTTTCACTTCTGTTAGAAAGATACTGTTCAACAGATTCCAACGCTTCTTGTTTCGAAGAAATCCGGTTTATAACGAATCATGTACACTCAGTTAAAGTTCAAAAAGTTTAATTATGAACTAACGCGATATTACAGGCTCAATTATATTTAGTATATATTTTTATACGTTCAACTTCATTTTAATTTATATATAAATCCACTTATATTACGATTTCAATATTTAAATTGATTTAAATATTCAAATACAAACTGATAAAAATGCGGGATGTTACACATATCCACAATATAAATGTTAATTTTATTGTCCAACCAAATTATTCAATACATGAATACTTTTATAACGGCGTACACATAATAAAAATGTGATTTTTATCGTTCTTACCATTTATCCAACATATGAATATTTTTATAACTTCACATTGATGATAAAAATGATAATTTTATCGTTCTAATCCTTTATCCAACATATGACTATTTTTGTAACTTCACATTCATGATAAAAATGATATTTTTATCGTCCTTTATCCAACATATGAATATTTTTAACACTTCACACGTACAATAAAAATGTGATTTTTGTTGTTAAGACATTTTATTTCAAACATGAAAATTTATACACATCATACATACAATAAAAATGTGATTTTTATTGTTAAGACATTTTATTTCAAACATGAACATTTTCAACACATGAATATTTTTCAACATATGAATATTTTTCCAAAACATGAATGTTTTTTTCAACACATGGATATTTTTCAACACATGAATATTTTTCAACACATGAATATTTCAGAAAATTTCGGCATTACAACGGCAGGGTGGGTAGCACCGGCATCGTGTCCAGCACGGCTCCTCTTCTATCCTAGGCCTCGCAGTGTCACAAGAGTTTCATTTCCATAATATAATTCATTTTCACAACACAATGAATTTACCACAAACACAACCAATTTCGTTGCAACCACAATCAACCATTCAAAATCACAACCAAATTTCACACAACAATACATTCAAGTAGTCCATGGTCTATGGACGACGGGTGTCGGGAGCTGCTAAACTCCATCTACAACCTAATATATTTTTCACTCCATTTATTTGAATTTAGAAATCTCACCGCTTTCAGCTTCGTCTAAAATTGTAGCAAGCTCTAAAATTCCGCCGATCTCTTCTAGAATGTAGAAGACGTCGTCACGAGTCCAGTGTCTCTTGTTTCACTGGATTTCGACAACACATGAAAAAGATATGATTTTTATTCCATAAAAATACCTTCCAACGCTTTTAAATGTCGTAATCCTTTTAAATAAAACAACGTGTACCTTTAGTCGTTTCATTCAAAACTAGGTTTACGATTTTCATCCAAACCGTGTAGCGATTTGGACGATCGGACGATTCCACGTTGTCGGGGATGGAGAGGCGTGTCCGCGCGTGGCGGTGGGGTCCAGTTCGATCGCTGGTGGACGGCATGGCGGCGGCTGGAACGGTCGGACTTTGGAGCGACGGATCTCCACGAATACACCACGATAAATTGCAAAGCTTATATGGATTTGAAGATCGAGAGATTCTCTGCAAAATTTTCAACTGGAGCTTGCGACTTTATTGAGTGGTTTGAGAAAAATCAGGGAGGAAAGAAATGAGAGGTTCCCGCCATCGCTTGAGTGGGTTATCGGGTTTGTGGAGAGTTAACGATTAAATATGATTGGCCCAATATTTTATATTTAATTTTTAATTCATTTTAAATCCAAAAATAGGGTTTTCATATACAGACTCCAAATCAAACCCAATGACTATTGCCCCTAGCTAAATACCCACATTTCGGACACAATGGAATATGTTTCGTAAGCTCATTTAACTGTTTCAATCAGTTATTCTTCAAATTAAAATATAAAACATTCAATATTTAATTTGAACGTACATTTCAATTTGCCGGGGCCACATACTGATTTTAAAAATTCCCGAAAAATGAATCTAGATATGTTGGGACGATACGGTCTCAACAAAACTAATTTCTTCGAATTTGGAGACCGTTTGAAAAATGGCCATTTTCTGGTCGATCCAATTTGCACTATATTTGCAAAATACGTTTTCTTTTTCCACGCTCACATATTGATTCCAAAAATTAAGAAATTTTAAACCTAGCAATAAATTGACATTCCGGATCCAACCAAAGTGGTTTTGTCGAAAACAGAGGTCGTTTGCAAAATTGCTATTTTTAAGGGCTTTGTTATTATTTAAAAATGGAATTTTTAAATTCTAACCAAATTTCTGTTAAAATTACTCGAAATAAAAAATTTAAATTGGTTCTGATTTTTCGGATTGTTACAAATATAGGATCACGCATGACTAAAATCCAATTATGCACGTTGTAAGGCATTTCGACTGAATCATTCCAAACGTAAGGTGCACGGTGCAAAAGGATTAGGCATGATATAACATTCATTCTCATATCGTATATATATAGTTGTTTAGGAAAAAATTTAAAATCATACTGTAAATGGTGCATACCATATTATAACTTAATATGTATATATATTAGCTTAGTTCCCTACTTGCACTGTATATATACATGGAACTTAATAATGATTCATTTGGCCACGATGTAACGGTATTAGACATATTCTAAGACAAGTTAAGGCACAAATAGACTAATGGCCTCTTCATCTACCATTCACGTTAAAACTTTAAAACCTTTCTTGCGGTAACTATATTAACTAATTAATTAAATCTTACTTAGGAAGAAGGTTAGGCACGCGATTAGTCACACTGGCATGATTTAGACACAGGAATATATATATCTTCCTCTCACCTATGTACCCCCCCTTGGCCATCAACATCACCCGTCAGTGAACTCATTCCACTTCACCTCACACAATTGCCACCGGCTACGAGACTTCATCCCCTTCCATCTGAGTACTACCGCCACTCACACACTTCTGCACCATGTCAGCATCACACTGCGCCGCTCCACCCTACCACCCATACAACACACCACCACCATTTCTGTGCTGCAACTACACAACATATCTTCGCCACCGGCTTTACTAATTTTGTTCCTCACAAGAACCCATGTATCCTTTTATTGTTAAATTTTGAATGATGCATAGTCGGTTCCCCTCATAGCCGCATTTTCCTGTATACTGTTGCATTTAAAATTCCTTCATTCCAGATTTCCTTCTCCACGTGGCATGTTCCATGTATACCTTGCTTTTACCACATGCCCGTTCCCCCCTAACCTACATGACAGTATGCCACTCGGCAACGCTTCTTCACGCATGGAACCAGCAGCCCACCTGAACCCAAACCGTGCATCAACACCACCGCGTCGTCCTTTCATGATAGGCGCCAGTCCATCCGCCCGAAAGCTCCGCCATCACAACGTGCCTTCACCCATGCCATGCTTCTCTTGTGTTCTTTCCTACCGCACCTCATTCATCTCGCCAGAGCCACCACCGTCGTGCCTGGAGCACGTGTCCAGACTTCCACCGCCTTTACCATTGAACCGTGAGACTCTCTTGGTCTCCTACTTCTTCCCTCAATACACGAGGCAGCTCCAGTCTTTCAGAAGCCTGCGGGAAACCACTCTTTTTTCTCTCTGTTTTTTTTTCGTTCGCTGGTTTCTATGTATAAACATTTATTGGTTTGGTTTTTGATCTGTTATTTTTATGCTGGGGAAGAAATAGGGCATGCACGATTTTCGGTTAAACTGATTTACTGAAATGAAGAATGGGAGAAGGCTTGCTGAAATGAATTGGAGAGGTAGGATATATATAGAAGAAAATCTAAATGGATAGAAACAAAGTCTTGTTACACGTATAGAGTAGGGTGTAATTTTTTCAACCAATAGGGCGCCAAGCAGTGAGGCAACACATGCCTGTTTTAAATTGTGAAAAGGACATTTCATTGGTGTATCTTTAATTTGATGTGTGGCCGCGTGTTCTCAGTGTGGTAAGTTTTCCACTCTCATTAATCTGATTTGAAAGCACAGTGCATGCATTGGCAGGAGTAGCATGTTCGGTGGAATATAGGTAAGTTTTTATATAGTTAAATTAGAACGTTTTGTATGTATACGGTTAACAATATATAACGTGGTCCTTAAATTCACATCGATATCACGAACTCCAAAAATCACGGAAATGGACGCTTTGATATAATTTGACGTTATGGTCTTAATGAAACCAGTTTCATTGAAAATGGACTCCGTTTGCACAAATAGCGTGTTCTAATTCAAATTATAACCATCGGTTCACCCTTAAATTTCGCCAATCGACAAAATAACTCCGTTGGGCTACAAACTGGAAACATAGCAATAATTGATTGTACGCATTCCAATAAAACTTGTTTCATCAGAACGGAGGTGGTTTGAAAAGAAAAATATTTTCGAGGCCTGTATACGGTCGATAAACTATTATATAAATTCCAATAATAAATTATTAACATCATAAATATCCAAATTAAATATATTAGCTTCAATATATATACTAATATGGAATGTACCACTCAATATTATCCATATCTAGTTAAAACGATATTCGAAATATATTAAAAACCTTGTTAAATTAATTAATAAACGTTATATTTTAATAACGATTTCCATAGCGACTATTTTAAAATTTGAATTAGATATAACTAATAATCTGTACGATGGAATCTAGATTTTTCTCCTTCATTAGAAACTTATAATCAAATGGGTGCAAACGGTTCTTGTTTTACAGAATTTCGACTTATATAGGATCCGTTATATTCAATTAAAGTTCAAAATTCAATATTGCGAACTACCGCATCGTTTCAAGCTCGTTTAATTATATTATAAATTATATATATTCGAATTCCATTTATAAAATGAATCCGATATAAAATCCATTATATCTCCAATATAATGTATTAAACAGATTTAAATATTCCAATTTAAATGGCATGAAAATCTGGGACGTTACATTCTTCCCCCTTAAAATAATTCCGTCTCCAAAATTACATGGTAAGAAGAATGTTCCAAACCTGATTATTTTCAAAATATTTAACTATTACTTACACTGGATAGCAGAAACCAAAACATTTTCGGAGTGACACCTGTCCTTTTTCATTTCACGCGTCCTCTCTTTCCCCGTCAATGTCTCTTTTTCCAACTGCTAAACCAGGCAGTTTCGCTTTCCTCCCAGAATATCCCTTTCTCCTCATTCTGACTTCATGCCCGTCTTTCCACATCAAAACTCGCTTTTCACTGTGGCTGACCTATACTTCGAAATCTTCCTTACATGTCACTCTTTTCCATGTCCTTTTTCAATTTCGATCCTCTTTGAAATTTACGCCCTTTTCAGAACTAATAACCCTAACGATTATGACAACGACGGTCCATTCTTCGAAAATCAATTTCATGCCCCCTTTATTCGATTTCACGCCCTATTTACCACTACTAACCCTACCTCAGATAGTATACTATCGTGACATATCTTTCGTCAGCAACAAGATCATTGAATCACACCTCCTTTCATGAGTGCTTCCAACTGAACAATGTTTTGGACTGAAATTCCTCCCATCTGTACTATGGCATCGTCGATGCTTACACCAAAGGTACTGATTCGTAGCTGGTCCTCATAGTCTGAAAGTTTGGGTTTTAAAGGTAACTGCTTTGTACTGATTTACGTTAGTTTCTTATTTAATTGCATACTCAAACCTTGAATTCCTACTTTGTTATTCCTTATCTAATATTACTCCTATTATATTGACACATTTTGTTTGTTTTATTGGTACTATATTTATCATTTACTTTGGAATTATGATTTTTTTTTCTTCTGATATTACACTCCTAAGATGTCCATATGAATGCTGCAAAGCTTTTGTTCAATAAATATGGACGACACTTCCTATGGGAACACATACATAACTGAATATGATTATCTGATTAAAACTATCAAATGATTGCATAAGTTAGTAGTTTTCTTTTTAGTTGCATGCTCAAACCTTGAATTCATAATTCATTATTCCTTAACTACTATTACTCCAATTATACTGTCACATTATGTTTGTTTTATCGGTATTATAATTATTGTATGCTTTGGAATTATGTTTTTCTTTTTCTTTCGGATATTACATCCTAAGATGTCCTTATGAATACTGCTGAGCTTTTATTCAACAAATGTAAACAACCTTTCCTATAGGACCACATATATAGCATTGTGTCTGCAGTCGTATATTATAGTTCGGGTACAGTTGAACGTGGTTATGGTAATGCAGATTATTCATGACATCCAGGTTTTACAATTTCGATTATTACCATGTTAATCATGCTAATACATATTACATACTCTCATCCTCCCTTTGGTATGTGAGATTCACCCACTCAGTATTCACTGTATCAAACTTTTATATAACAGGTTACATAGTTTGTTTCCTGATTTATGTTTCTAGATTTATACTAGGTTTCTTTTCAAACTAGCTGTTTGACACCTAATTACGCTTTGACTTGGACAGTAGGGATTACCGATTTAGTGCATTATACACCAAAGTTAATTCTATTTTCCCCATGAACAACAAACCTGAATTACGCTATCATTATAGTAGTTATAGAGTGCTATTGGATGTTTGTGTTGTTGTTTTTTAATTACAGCAATTAGACTCATTTCGAGATAAGCTTGAGGAAAAATAAGCCAAAAAATTAACTGCTTTGACTACTATCTGATAAGATGAAGAAGGCATATATATCAAAAATTAAACTGTTTTAGGCAATAACAAGGGATCGAACTAATGGCCTCTTTATTGCAGAGAAAACTATACAACATTGAATATAATTTGTTGGTTGCATTAGCGCATTGATGTGAAGTTAATGAGCTCATCAACTACCAGCCAGTGTTATTCACAATTATTAACTTATGCACTTTAATAACTACCTCACATAATCGATATAATAGGAATACATGGATTTGAAGCCTTTGAAATAAGTAAAATGACCCTTCAACTTTATTCTTCTCACTAAGGATATTTTAGTCCTTTTCACGACTCACACCACTACGTACCGATGTTTTCATAACTTACTTTCCAATCTGAACCTCCACTCTTCTCTTAGAATTTATCATCAATCCCAAACAAAAAATGAATTTTCGATACAAAATCAAAATTTTAACTGTCTATTGAATTACTTTTCAAGTCAGTGGAAGTTGCGGATCATTGAAGCGGCATACTATGGGAAATAGGTGATGATGGTGGATCTAGGGTTTTGAACATCACAGATTGAGTTTTTATAATAATATCTGCAGTTGACAAAGGATGGTGGTAGCGATGGTTACAAGTTCGCTAAGATTCGAAATCCAAGTAATTTTAATTTTCGAAGTCCTTTCTCTACATTGGTTAATTGATTTGGGATAGAGGATTTATGAAAGATTTTTTTATTATATTTCTGAAATTTGTGAAAGATTTTTTGTGTTATTTCTGAAATTTGTGAAAGATTTTTTACTTAGTTGTGTGATAAAATCCCTCTTCTTTTCAGTTGCATCAAACGTGTTATAATCTGTTAATTCATTTTTATACCGCTGAAAGTAGTTTGGTGATGACAATGGGGCTGAAATTTGTGAAAGATTTTTTACTTGAGTGTGTGACAAAAGCCGTCTTATTTTCATTGGCATCAAATGTGTTATATTTCGTTAATCCATTTTTTACAAGCAGCGTCAAATTTCTTAATTCTTTTCAATTTCATATTTGTATTTCGTTTATGAATATTTTTACTTAAGCGTG
This sequence comes from Allium sativum, assembly GCA_030737875.1. Lineage (NCBI taxonomy): Eukaryota > Viridiplantae > Streptophyta > Magnoliopsida > Asparagales > Amaryllidaceae > Allium > Allium sativum. The sequence goes on along the minus strand of CM060924.1, from coordinate 955,319,309 downwards.
TGACAAAAGCCCTCCTCTTTTCACTGGCATAATGGCATCAAACGTGTTCTAATTTGTTAATTCATTTTGATTCAGGCAGAAGCACTCTAGCGATGAGGCATCATAGCATCCTTATTGGCATCATCATATTTCAGAATTCACTTGAATTTCGTTTCTTTTCATATTTTTACTTAAATGTGTGGCAAAAGCCCTCTTCTTTTCACTAGCATCAAACATGTTCTATTTTGTTAATTTATTTTGATTCAAGCGAGGGCACTCTGGCGATGACGATGGGGCATCATAGCATCCTTACCGGCAGCAAAAAGTTTTTGAACTCAATTGAATTTCATTTATTTCAATCTTAATTCGTTTATTTCAATACTTTATTTCTGTTGTTGTTGTTTGGCAGGAAATATAGTGATTCAAGTGGCTCTACAGAACAACCGGATGACAACAAGCCTATGAAGAGAGATATGCAATACTTTTTTACTTTTACAGTTTGTATTTCCTTCTTTGCTAAAACAACTTCATTTAAAAATCATTTATAGTTGAATCTTCCATCAAGATTCTTCTACAAGTTAAGAATTAATTGGGAAATAATAATTCAGAGAGGTGAATGAATCAGCGTCTACATCGATTTAGGTATATCGTTCTTTATTTGATTCGGATTAAAGTGCCTATTTTAAGTATGAGTGCCAAAAAGTTAAATTCAAGGTTTATTCACTTCTTGCACTTATGTGTCAATATGTTCAATCCCAATTTTGTTGTTGACATTTCAGTCTCTTTATCACATTATCATGCTTCTGTATCAATGGATAAGTTGAATATTGATGAAGTTACAATTATTGAATAAACTGAAAAAAATCAATTTGAGCTACCAATAATGGTTTCCTTTTGTTTAAGAAATCAATATTCCATCAGTAACATTTCATATTCTTACTAACCACACGTTTTTTATTTTTCTGAATGCAGGAAAGGTGAAATCAATATTTATATTGTTTGTGATGGATATATAAAAGATAAAAGATCATCTGCCCCTATAACTATGAAGTCATCGAGTTATCCTAATTTATTAACCAACTGTTCAATTTAAAAGTAAGGTAACAAATATTTATTCATTTATTCAACTATCTTAGTTCAGCAGTGTATATTAAGATAGAGTGATAAATATACTAAATGATGATTGCTGTTGACACGTAAATGGATGATAATACATTTACTGTCTTTTAATAAAGTTTACATGTACCAACAAACTTACCATCTATTCCTATTAACTCTTGGTTTTGACTATATTGTACTGCCCTGGCTTATTTGCAGAAGTAATTATTTGGTTGTTTTACACACATATATGGAATACAGCAAACTAAGTTTACTATATATTAGTACTATCTTGATATTTTCTGATTTTCATATTGTACTGAATACCTAATGACATGTATATAGTGTTATACCGTTAATATTAACATTTAACATTTTATGAGATTATAATACATATTTTTATTCTATGTTTATTATTGATTTAGGCATTGGGGTTGGTTATGATATTTGTATGAAGAAAAAATTTGTACTTCCTTGCGTTTGCTGTCAGGCTTTTCCATGATGTTTGTTGGTAGGAGATTGAGTAGTATAATTAATCGTTCCAATTGTGATATTCACGAATTTTCAAATTGCTCTATAACAAATAATTCTGTGCATTGACCGGAAATGTGTATATCATCTGTACAATGGAATATCGTGTACAAGAAGGATAAATGCACGCTGCATGTAAATAATATGACAACTTGTCCATGGTTGAACCTTTCTTAAAATAGCATTATTGAAATGGTCATAATGGTATTGTGTGGAGCTAGAGCTCAAGAGTTTGGGATGTATTTTGGCAATATTTCCTACGTAACCGCAGTCCTTTGTAAAATATAAGTTTTTATAAAACTTCCTATCTTTGAACTGATTAGTGCATGTATCTATGATAGAGTAACATTAAGTACAACTACTGCATGTTCCTTGCAGGATTAATCCGACTATAGCATGTCCATAGAGGAATCCATCAATGTAGACATGGTGGCAGTAAGGCTTAGGCATGAATAAAGCTGCCTTGGCCAGGCCTACTGTGCGCATAAAGATGTGTAAATAGGTAGCTTGACAGTGCATGACTGTGTTAGGCGCTAAAATCTGGGTTCAGGACAGGGAACAATTCAAATATGAGTAAGATATGACATTATTTAAACATCCGATATGTTTGCTATATGCATTCTGAACGTAAAAACAACTATCTGCTATCGACTCTTAGGATTTCATTGAATTGTAGAATTTCATCGTTCGTTCTTTTTGGTGTTTAAATATGATATCAAATGCATTATTACTTCTTTCTTGGTTTCTGCTCTTATAGACCATGTTTTCATGGTTGTACATTAAGGAATGATGGCAACGTTCTTTTTTTTTTTTAAAAAAAAAAAATTACTCCCATAACTTGAACTCAATACAAGTACAAAAATGCTAGAAGTTCCAAAATTATTTAAGGCAAATTGTCAGGAAATGAAAATAAATGGTTCAGATTCAATAAACCTTTAAAAAAAAATATGTACCCCGTGAATTCTGGATAAAACCGCAATTTCCTAGCCCTCTTTTTCCGGGCTTTCTAGCAGCTAATACAAATAAGCACCGAACTGAAAGTCTAATTGCATTGCTTCAAGTTACGAATAATATACTTTTTCACTTTTTAGTCTATGAAGGTAAAGAATAAAAAGCAATACTTTTAGCCTTCTACGTTAAGGTTACCAGCTATAACTTCCGGCAACCTGATGTTGATTGTTATATGTACAGTTTTTAAATCCCTGTTCGAGTTATACTATTTACTTTCTCGGATTAACCAAGACATGCAACTGCTAATGTGTAGTTAACCCTTAAATCTATATGATGTTGAAGTAAAATGGTGTGAATGGCCAGCATTAAACAATAATTTCGAAAAAATGCATTATAGAATCTGAAATGCAATATGAATATTTGTGGTCTAAGTCTCTTATCTTTTACATGTGACTTCTGATTTCTCTTTTCAAAGTTTTGTTTCTAAACATGATAAAATTGAATTTCTTCGTAAGGTAAACAAATAATATGATCCAAGCTATGAAATTATAACTACAAATTTATATAAGGATACTTCTGTTTACATATATGACAATTAATTCACTATTAATAAATTTGGTCTCAATATTCTTAGCACATGTCCAACGGATGTGCCTAACATAATGGTAATGAAATAATACTAATGAGTCATGTCAAAGTTTTAGTGTTATGAGTGATGAGGCTATCCCTTTTGTACCTACAGTTTATAAATATAATAAAATTATCTTGGCATGGTTAGATACTGTCAGTGCCATTTGTTCTAAACCATCATCCTTTTTTCCCTAATCTTTTTAGAATTTAATTTAAGACATTATTATACCTGAAGTAGACTATTGATGATCCATCTCAAGTATTTTCATTTTGGTCTAAATTTTGGTGTTATGAGTATGTTAAGATTTATGATCTATGCTGTTTTGCTCAAGCTTTTTGTTTCAAAGAACCTTTTTTAATTCCAAATAAATGGATAAATTTATAACAAAATTTATGTTTACATAGTATGACTCATTTTTCTTCAAGATACCTAATTAGTATGTATTCTTGCATCTGTGTTGAAAGAAATAGTAATGTGTTTAATTCGATTTCAAAGTTTTACATACGTTGAATAATTTACGGTCTAATGGATAATCTAATTTATCTTTTAGTTCTCATTTGTTTTCAAAGTTGCCACAAGGCCCACAACATGTGATGCGGTATTGTGGTTCAGGTTTGCTCCATGGCTAAAGGCTGGATTCTTCTCAAACAGTTGCACTTATTAAAAACCAAATAGAACACATTGACATCTTCCATTGGAGATGGTAACACTCTTTACTCATGTTATTCATGTATAAAAGCATTACTTTAAGCTGGCTCTTTTTTTGTTCTGTGAAAAGTATGTGGGTCGGTGATCCACGTGGTGCATGTTGGGTAGGCATTACTGGACATGAAGGCGGACATCAGTGAAGGGCTTATATGATCTTATAAAAGTTCTACCTAAACGTTGTATTTGTTTTACCCGAAGCTTAAAATTAACCATTTTGGTCTTATTGGCTTAGGTGGTTTGATTTCACGATACCTTAAAATCTTTAATCATTTTGAAAATAAGAATGTGCTAAATTGCATCCTCTGTTGGTATAAACAATAGAAGACTGTTGTTGGTAGGCCAAAAATATTTGGTACTAATGGCTTTACTATTACACCAAAATGTTAACTGTATGGTCCCTCTCTCTATCTCTCCCTCTCTCTATATATATATCATACAATATGGAATATGTACTAATATATTATTTGTTACATCCTGGAGTGCAGCATTAAAAGATCCGATGGTAATTAAACTTAACAGAATAATACTGATCGCATTTAATTATTCTATTGTGCAAGGAGTGAGTTCTCCACTGTTCATTTGAGTTTTAATCTTTAATACTAAGCCAATATATTCAGTTTCTGTCGTGTACAAAACTACATATATATATGCTTTGGTAACATGCTCAATTCCAAATTCAGATCATAGTGTTTATATGCAAACATATTCAGATCACTTTGAGTTTATAGCTGTCTACTGTGTTTTGGATCGCTCGTTTGGAGATTTCATGTTTCCACTTCTATTACCAGGTCTCTTATTTCAAACCCTCAACAGGTGATGCTAAAATCACAGGTTTTCCCCTATGGCTTTCAAGATGGCTACGAACATATTTACCCATGCAGTTGTTGGAGATGACTGCAGCAGAGGATGTGGCTCTCAGGTTAGTGAATGCGTACATGAAGACTGGTGATAGTTGGAACAACCACCTGAAGGCTGGAGCGTGGGTGCTGCCTGGATGAATATCACATCAGTTCAAAAAGTGTGTGGTTTTGATGACCGTTGTTATGTGGAGAGGACTGTTGGATATGAGAAATGAATGTGACTCAAGTAATTTTGGGTTATCTTATTCAAAGTCTATTCCTTACATGCTATTGAGAAGTTCTAATGGGCAGATGGTTTTGTGGACTGGGCTTCAGTATGGTAATTTATTTGGAGATGGCCCATGTTATCGTCATATATGTATTAAGTTTCAGTAATTAAGCTAGATTGGGTTGAATTATTGGATATAAGAGATTGATTGTGAGGGCTGTGTATTTCATTTGTGTTTCATTATATATTAGCTATTAATAGAACCCAAATGGATTTGTGCATTGTAACATCCCATGTCCATTAATGTCACTCACAAACGGAATGCATTAACTTCCATGGAGGTTATAAGTGAATATAGAACAGAAAAATTACAACAAGACAGATAATAAATAGTACTTGGAAATCTAAAACTTCATTTTATTGCAACGGAAATTAAACATGTTTGTTACATCATAAAACCATAGATCATAACCAAGTACAATATCCATCTTCATAAAAACAAAATACATAATCCCATTACATAAATAGCTATTAAAAAGATAACAAGCTGGACTTTACTTCAACGGTCCAAGCTTTCCAAAGAGAGATGAAGCAATTCAATCAAACTCCACTAGAGCTGGGACCAACCTGAGGACCTAGAGGGGGAAAAAGGATAGAAATAGAGGGGGTCAGACATAAAGTCTGGCGAGTATGATTATTCTAACAATACTATTATCAAAATAACTAGGCTAAGGCATAAGCTGGAAGACAAGTAAATGCCTATGAACTCTTAGGAAGATAAAGATAGCGTCTAAGATAACATTAAAGATAACGATAAAGGCACACCTAATTACTAACGAATGATTACTACACTGCACCGCACATTACTACACTGCACCACACCAGTCACCCTATTGTTTGATCCCACTTGCTTCACACAGAAACTTTATAAATAGCCTTACGTACCCCTAGATGACTACATAGGTGCCGTCTGCCCCTATCTCCACTAGGTGTACCCCACTACCCACTTTCGATCGGCTCCCTACTCGTAGATACCCGTGCTGGCCCCACAGTGGGGTGTATCACTCCCCTAAAGTGGCAACCCGATATAACTTGAGAATGCACAGCTTATACCTACACGATGCAACAACGTCTTACCTACCAGCCCGGGTCCACACACGCATACGAAACCCGTTGGACTTGCGTTGCCACCGCTCCCCGTTTTGGCCTCTTACAGTCGAACCCAGCATGCGTGTCCCGTCCTCGACTTGGGTCGAGCCCACAAAGATACGTGTGGGATACTGGTCGAAATGGGCCCCCACAAGCTACCCACCTAAGCTTGTCACTAGTATATCCCACTTAACCCTCTTAGTCATGTTCATTTACATGTGTGTTTGGTTAAGTCATACTAATCGTATTTCACATGCCACTAAGGGCACCCCCTAGATTCCTCATGCCACCCAAGGCACCTACTTAACCCCCATGTCCCACCTTACATGTTTATCTGGTTAAGTATTTTTTAATTCATTCAGGCCATAACCTCATAAAGACCTCTCACATTAGACTGGCATTTATGGCAGCTGGATTTGTCGGGCGGGTCCAGGCAGTCTTACACCATAAAAGAGTCTAACCTCGTGTCTTTACAACCGTTACGCTTTAGTTTAGGCCTAGGACTTCTCACATTGGGCTGACATTTGTGACCACTGGATTTGTCGGGCGGGTCCGGGCAGGTTTACGTCACAAACGAGTCCAACCTCGTGTCCTAAGCATTGATTAACACTTAAAATCTTTTACCCCAGTTTTAACAATTCCTTATTCAAATTATTAATTAAGTCGACTTTTAATGATGTCCATAATTGACTGAATTATGGCCATCCACTTATGGCATGCAAAATCATATTAATTGCACCCCAACTTTTTTATATTAAATCCTTAATATTACCCCTACCCCACGTTTATACGTTCGCTTATTCAACGCATAATATAGGCTAGACTTGTATAGTCTAACACTTAGCACAAAGATAAATTATCACAACATATAGACAATTAAAATAAATCTAATCATAATAGGGGTGAAACTTGCATAAACTACACATGTTAAGGATCAAAAGGTGTCAACTTGTTAAATGTCTCAATTTATATGATATGATCATAGCCCAAATCTATACATAAACTTGCATATGGGGTTTTTAGGAAACATGATGATGGTGTGACGAGCATAGGATATCACATATGTCATAGCATAATTCTAGATGTCATAATAGATGTCTTGGTATATGTTCATAACTTTTCTAATCAATCTAACTTGCATATGTGACTTGTCATATAGATCAACATAACCCAAACATGATGATTTAATTAATATGAACTAACTAGCATAGATGGTAACATCATGGCCTTTTTAACATGTATGATTCATCACAACTTAACATAGAAACTTTCAACATACATAACATCATCATAGCATGATTTACAAAATATAAGATATCATCATCACATAACATTGGATTTACAATATAATGATAGCAAAAAGGGGTTTACAACAACATATATGATAATTCACATCATCTACTCATAATCCATTCATAACTCAACCTAAATAAAATGATAATAATCTTGTTAAGATCATCATACTCACAATTTAGAGAAGAAAAGAGAGAGTTTTGCTTTGCTTTAGGGTTGAGAGAATTAGAATTGAATTTGCTTTTCTTCTTTCTTAGTTGGCGGCGGCTCCATTGATTTCCATGGCGATGGTATGACGGTAACTATTCTATTTTAATTAGGTTTAGGGTTAGCATTAGGATGTATTTATAGGAAGTTATTTAGGACCATTAGATTAACCCTGAACCATGAGAACCAATCAAATGCAAAATCTGCATTTGAGCGAATCGGCCTACGGGTTGACAGCCAAACACCCTGGATTAACCCCTAGTCAACCCAGTGAGGCTCGGGTCGACCTCAAAAATGGTCCGGTTCGGTTATTTCCCCTCCTAATTCGTTGTTTTGAACTTTTTCGCATATTTATTTATTTAATTTTTAATTTTTATATATACATATCAATATATATATTTCTCTACGCAACCCATATCACTTAATTCTTTTCTAAAAATTAAGTATACTTTAATTTGTGAATTTTAATGTTATAAAATTATGGGGTGTTACATTCTTCCCTCCTTAAAGGATTTCATCCCCGAAATCTCCAAGTCAAGAAGAATGTATATCCTACCATCTAATCGTCCATCTACTCAACCATCAAACACCAGCATCCATTGTCCTTAAAGGACTTCTAATGCTTTAATGTTTATATGCACAGTGTGTGAATATGTCCATATCTAATGCAAAATTAGGCGGTCTACTAATTCAGTCGACCTCCTTAGTGCAATTCATGATAGTGCCATGCGTCCAATATGTATGCAAAAGATTCCTAATGATACATATTAATTCTATATGCATGCACAACCATCCACCCGAACGCAGCAACTATATGATAATACAACCATTATACATCCATTTTACTAAATACATTCATATATATGCAATATGCATTATGAGGTGACTGAGCCGATCTGGTGCCTAATAGTGTGTGTATATGCATCCACGAGCAACCACTAGCAAACACTTGCATCCACTTTGCATCCACCATACATAACATGTCTCAAACACATGTTTCAACCATAGGATTATCCTAACTAAAGGTCAAAGATACTAGCAAGAGGATATTCTAAAGACTAGTACAAGCTAAGCGATAAAGGAGAAATTAAAAGACATACCCTCAAAAAGAAAAGGGTATCGTGAACGCATCTTCTCTTCTGCCTCCCAAGTAGCGTTGCTCTCATCATCTTCCCATTGCACTTTGACGAGTCTGACCTCTCGATTCTTCAACCTCTTGATCTCCGACCCAAGAATGCGTGTAGGAGCTCGTCGAATTGTCGCATCACGCTCTATCTCCACCTCTCTAAGAAAGCACGGCTCTACCACTTCCGCGGTCTCGTGCAAGCACTTCGTCAAATGTGACACATGGAATACGTTGTGTACACCACTAAGTCTCTCAGGCAACTCCACTCTATACGCCATCTGTCCAATTTTTCTTTAATAGGAAACGGCCCTACAAACCTTGGTGCTAATTTCCCAACGGACCCAAAGAGAACAACGTTCCGTAATGGAGACACTTTGACAAAGACCATGTCCCCAACTTCAAACTCGAGATATGTCCTCCTCTTATCCGCATAAGATTTCTGCCAATCTTGCGCTGCTTTCATCCTCCTTCGAATCAAGTCGATCTTCTCCGAAGTCTCCCTAATCATATCGGGCCCAAGTAAGATCTTATCCGTAGATTCCCACCAACATGTAGGTAAACGACAAGGTCGTCCATAAAGAGCTTCGAATGGTGCCATACCAATGCTGGACTGAAAGCTATTATTATATGTGAACTCCACCAATGGAAGATGCTCTTCCCACGTACCCCCAAAGTCTAGGATACATAGCCTCAACAGATCCTCTAGAATGCGATTCACCCTCTCGGTCTGGTCGTCCATCTGAGGATGATATGTGGTGCCCAAATATAACTGAGTCCCTACCGCATCTTGTAAGCTTCTCCAAAATTCGCTAGTGAAAATAGGATCGCGGTCGCTCACTATGCTAGAAGGAACACCGTGCAAACGAACTATTTCTCGAACGTATACGAAGGCTAACCATGGAGCAGTCCTCTTACTTTTAACGGAAATAAAATGGGCGCTCTTAGTAAGTCTATCTACTATAACCCAAATTCCCGTATTACCCTTCCTCGATCGCGGTAATCCATCCACAAAATCCATCGAGATGCTTTACCATTTCCATAGTGGAACCTCCAATGGGTGAAGCAACCCACCGGGTTTCTTTTGCTCCGCTTTTACTTGTTGGCACACCAAGCATCTAGCGACATACTCGGCCACGTCTTTCTTCATGCCGGCCCAAAAGTAAACTCTCTTCATGTCTTTGTACATCTTGTCCCCGCCGGGATGAATGGTCATCTTCGAACGATGTGCTTCGTCAAGAATAGTCTTCCTTAGGTCATCGTCTTTTGGTACACAAAGTCTACCGTCCCTACGTAACCAACCCTTATCGTCTAGGGTATACCTACGGAGATGGCTTGATGACTCCGCTCCTTTGGGTTTTTCTACTAACTCAACCAACTGCGGGTCGTCTCGCTGTGCCTCGCCAATCCGTCCCAAAAGCGTAGGTCTGACCTCCAAGGATGCTAGCAAACCGGGTACGAAGTCAACCGAAGGCCTAAAGTCAAACATCGAAATGAATTCTAAACTTCGCCGCTCAAAAAACAAAGGACTTAAGGATAATCTTTTTATACTTAAGGCGTCTGCCACCACGTTACCCTTGCCAACGGTATAGGCTGTTTCGAAGTCGTAGGACGCTAAGAACTCCATCCACCTTTGCTGCCTTAAGTTCAAGTCCTTTTGAGAGAATAGGTATTTTAAAGACTTGTGGTCAGTGAATAAGTTGAATTTCTCGCCAAGAAGATAATGACGCCAAGACTTAAGCGCGAAAACAATAGCGACCAATTCTAGGTCATGTGTAGGATAATTTTTCTCATGCGCTCTCAACTGCCTTCCACCATAGGCTATTACCCTACCCTCTTGCATTAAGACTGCGCCTAGTCCTGTCCCACAAGCATCAGTATAAACGGTAAACGGCTTACTCCCGTCTGGCAATACTAAGACTGGGGCTGAAGTCAAAGCTCTCTTCAAACGTCGGAATGCATCATCACAATCTACGTCCCATGTGAAAACTAGGTTCTTCTTCGTCAAGCGTGTCAATGGAGCTGATATCTTTGCGAAGTCTTTGATAAACTTCCTATAGTAGCCAGCCAACCCCAAGAAACTTCTCACTTCGGTAGCATTTTTAGGAACCTTCCAATCTTGGATGGCCACCACCTTCGCGGGATCTACAGCTATCCCTTCTTTGGAAACCACGTGCCCCAAGAACCGTACTTCCTTCCTCTAGAAGTGACACTTAGAAAATTTAGCCTTAAGGCTATGCACTCGTAGGGTCTCCAACACTTCCCTAAGATGTAGGGCAAGCTTTTCTTCATCCTTAGAAAAGATCAAGATGTCATCTACAAAGACTACCACGAATTTGTTAAGGTACTCCCTAAACACCCTACTCATCAAATCAACAAAATATGCTGGGGTGTTTGTCAAACCTAAGGGCATCACTAGTCATTCATAGAAACCATCTGGAGTCCTAAAGGCAGTCTTGTTTATGCTATCCTCAGCCACTCTCAACTGATGGAACCCAGTGGCTAAGTCCAACTGCGAAAACACTGAGGCGCCAACTAACTGATCGAAGAGATCGTCAATCCTCGGCAGTGGGTGTCTGTTCTTCTTAGTAAGTTTATTAAGTTCTCTATAGTCCACACACAGTCTAAGGGACCCATCTGCCTTCGTGGAAAATACTACTGGAGCACCCCACTCCGATATACTTCGTCTTATGAACCCCTTCTCAAGCAACTCCTTCACTTGCTTATCGAGTTCCCTCCTTTCACGTGGAGCCATGTGGCGTACTGGCAAAGATACTCGTTTCACATTATCCACAAGATATATTCGAAAATCTATCTCCCGCTTCGGAGGCAAGCCCTTCACCTCCTCAAACACATCCGAATATTCTCGGACCACTCTAACAGATCGTAGATTTTCCTCATACGCGTCAAGCGATTCTAGATAACTTAGCATAACCGAATTTATGGGATTACAAAAGATTTCGAGAGTGTTGCCAAGGCGAGTCACAAGCCTAACTACTCTCCTTTCACAATCAAGAACGGCCCCATTTCTGGATAACCAATCCATTCCTAAAATTAGCCCATAGCCTGTGAAGCCCAACACATAAGCATCACATCTAAATTCAACGCTAAGTATGGAAATTTTCAAATCCAAACACATTATAGACAAATAAGGTGAGCCCCCAATTGGATTCGAAACAACTAAGGGATCCTCTACTAAATTGGTGTTTAAGTGCAGTGATTCAACTAATGATGTAGATATAAACGAATGTGATGCGCCAGAATCGAATAAGGTACGAACAGGATGATCAAACAGAAAAACTAAGCTTTCAACAGAAATGGTTCTACCTCGTTCTTGCAGCGGTGGGACCGCGAGAGCCTGAACTTGTCCCCTAGCCTGCCCTGGTGCCATAAGAGCCTGCACCTGTCCTCCCGAGGTAGCTCCCGCCCTCTGCCCCTTCTTTGGACAGTCCTTCACTAAATGTCCCGCATCGCCACAATAAAAACAGCCTGTCTTCTTTTTCTTTCGGCAATCCTTGCTGAGATGGCCTAGGGTTCCACAGTTAAAGCACTTCTTCGTTCCCTTGCCATTATGATCTTTACCACCCTTCTTGTTTTGCTGTTGTGGTTTCTTCTGATCCCCCTTCTTCTCGGGTGCCTTATCAGCTTTAGCGCTTTTCTCCTCATGCATAAGCGCCATTTCTACTAACTTCTCAAAGGTGGCCCCCATAGGGATGTGGGTCATAGCCAACCCTTGCAATGGTTCATTCAAGCCATTCACGAACCTTAGAGCCTTCTTCTCCAGCGTGTTTACTAAGTCCAAGCCAAACCTTGCTAACTGATTAAATTTATTGACATATTCTTTCACTGATGAGCTTCCTTGCTTTAATGTCCAGAACCTTTCCATATATAGATTTTCTTCCGCCCTTGAAAGAAACTTCGCCTCGAACCTACATCTGAAATCCGCCCAAGAGTCAACAGGACGCTCCCCATTAGTGACCTCCCACCAAAACGAGGCCTCTCCCTTCATCAACCAAGCTACTAAACGAACTCTCCTCCCTTCTTCTACTTTAAAGATTTCTAGCAATTCTTCCACCTCCTTAAGCCAATCTCTAGCTTCCACAAACATTTCTGGACCTTGAAATGGTTTTCCACCCATAGCCTTGAATTCCTTGCACGTCTTTGCAAAAGTGTCTACGCGAGGAGGAGGAGGAGGAGGAGGAACGGGTGCAACTGGTGGTGGAGGAACATTGGCTGGACCTGCAGCAGCCCTAGCCTCCAATAGCCTCCTATACCATCCTGGTATCGTTACACCGTCGGGTAGATTAAGATCTTCAGCCATGCTGAAACGAAAAAGGAAAGATTCAAAATGGAGAATTCGAAAGATAAAGATATGTGGCTATTGGGGATTATGTTTTTCTTAAAAACTTTTCTTTTTAAATTTTTCATTAAAACATGTTTTTGAAAACACTTATTCCAAAAATAACTAATTTTCTAAAGTATTTTTATCTGTTCTGGAAACCTTAAGCTCTGATACCACGAGTAACACCCCACGTCCATTAATGTCACTCACAAAGGGAATGCATTAACTTTCATGGAGGTTATAAGTGAATATAGAACAGAAAAATTACAACAAGACAGATAATAAATAGTACTTGGAAATCTAAAACTTCATTTTATTGCAGCGGAAATTAAACATGTTTGTTACATCATAAAACCATAGATCATAACCAAGTACAATATCCATCTTCATAAAAACAAAATACATAATCCCATTACATAAATAGCCATTAAAAAGATAACAAGCGGGGCTTTACTTCAACGGTCCAAGCTTTCCAAAGAGAGATGAAGCAATTCAATCAAACTCCACTAGAGTTGGGCCCAACCTAAGGACCTGGAGGGGGAATAAAGATAGAAATAGAGGGGGTCAGACATAAAGTCTGGCGAGTATGATAATTCTAACAATACTGTTATCAAAATAACCAGGCTAAGGCATAAGCTGGAAGACAAGTAAATGTCTATGAACTCTTAGGAAGATAAAGATAGCGTTTAAGATAACGTTAAAGATAACGGTAAAGGCACACCTAATTACTAACGAATGATTACTACACTACATCGCACATTACTACATTGCACCACACCAGTCACCCTATTGTTTGGTCCCACTTGCTTCACACAGAAACTTTATAAATAGCCTTACGTACCCCTAGCTGACTACATAGGTGTCGTCTTCCCCTATCTCCACTAGGTGTACCCCACTACCCACTTTCGATCGACTCCCTACTCGTAGATACCCGTGCTGGCCCCACAGTGGGGTGTATCACTCCCCTAAAGTGGCAACCCAATACAACTTGAGAATGCACGGCTTATACCTACACGATGCTACAACGTCTTACCTACCAGCCCGGGTCCACATACGCATATGAAACCCATTAGACTTGCGTTGCCACCGCTCCCCGTTTTGGCCTCTTACAGTCGAACCCAACATGCGTGTCCCGTCCTCGACTTGGGTCGAGCCCAAAAAGATACATTTGGGATACTGGTCGAAATGGGCCCCCACAAGCTACCCACCTAAGCTTGTCACTAGTATATCCCACTTAACCCTCTTAGTCATGTTCATTTACATGTGTGTTTGGTTAAGTCATACTAATCGTATTTCACATGCCACTAAGGGCACCCCCTAGATTCCTCATGCCACCCAAGGCACCTACTTAACCCCCATGTCCCACCTTACATGTTTATCTGGTTAAGTATTTCTTAATTCATTCAGGCCATAACCTCATAAAGACCTCTCACATTAGACTGGCATTTATTGCAGCTGGAATTGTCGGGCGGGTCCGGGCAGTCTTACACCATAAAAGAGTCTAACCTCGTGTCTTTACAACCGTTATGCTTTAGTTTAGGCCTAGGACCTCTCGCATTGGGCTGACATTTGTGACCACTGGATTTGCCGGGCGGGTCCGGGCAGGTTTACGTCACAAACGAGTCCAACCTCGTGTCCTAAGCATTGATTAACACTTAAAATCTTTTACCCCAGTTTTAATAATTCCCTATTCAAATTATTAATTAAGTCAACTTTTAATGATGTCCATAATTGACTCAATTATGGCTATCCACTTATGGCATGCAAAATCATATCAATTGCACCCCAACTTTTTAATATTAAATCCTTAATATTACCCCTACCCCATGTTTATACGTTCACTTATTCAACGCATAATATAGGCTAGACTTGTATAGTCTAACACCTAGTACAAAGATAAATTATCACAACATATAGACAATTAAAATAAATCTAATCATAATAGGGGTGAAACTTGCATAATCTACACATGTTAAGGATCAAAAGGTGTCAACTTGTTAAATGTCTCAATTTATATGATATGATCGTAGCCCAAATCTATACATAAACTTGCATATGGGGTTTTTAGGCAACATAATGATGGTGTGACTAGCATAGGATATCACATATGTCATAGCATAATTCTAGATGTCATAATAGATGTCTTGGTATATGTTCATAACTTTTCTAATCAATCTAACTTGCATATGTGACTTGTCATGTAGATCAACATAACCCAAACATGATGATTTAATTAATATGAACTAACTAGCATAGATGGTAACATCATGGCCTTTTTAACATGTATGATTCATCACAACTTAGCATAGAAACTTTCAACACACATAACATCATCATAGCATGATTTACAACATATAAGATATCATCATCACATAACATTGGATTTACAATATACATGATAGCAAAAAGGGGTTTACAACAACATATATGGTAATTCACATCATCTACTCATAATCCATTCATAACTCAACCTAATTAAAATGATAATAATCTTGTTAATATCATCATACTCACAATTTAGAGAAGAAAAGAGAGAGTTTTGCTTTGCTTTAGGGTTGAGAGAATTAGAATTGAATTTGCTTTTCTTCTTTCTTAGTTGGCGGCGACTCCATTGATTTCCATGGCGATGGTATGACGGTAACTATTCTATTTTAATTAGGTTTAGGGTTAGCATTAGGATGTATTTATAGGTGTAGGAAGTTATTTAGGACCATTAGATTAACCCTGAACCATGAGAACCAATCAAATGCAAAATCTGCATTTGAGCGAATCGGCCCACGGGTTGACAGCCAAACACCCTAGGTTAACCCCTAGTCGACCCAGCAGAGCTCGGGTCGACCTCAAAAATGGTCCGGTTCGGTTATTTCCCCTCCCAATTCGCTGTTTTGAACTTTTTCGCATATTTATTTATTTAATCTTTAATATATATATATATATATTTCTCTACGCAACCCATATCACTTAATTCTTTTCTAAAAATTAAGTATACTTTAATTTGTGAATTTTAATGTTATAAAATTACGGTGTGTTACATGCATTGATAAATCTTATTTCTGTTGTGTTGGTGCATTCCTCTATTTTGAAAAGTGACGTTGTATGTGATGACATAGGTGATAGTGGCATGTGCATGATTGCTTTAATGATACACACGTGGCATGTGTGTTTCACCTTATTGCATCTCAAACCATATACATACTCCTTATTTTGTGTTCCATTCTTGCATTAGACCCTTGAACTATTTTATTTTCCACAAGCTCTTCCAGAATTAAAATTTTAACCAATGAACACTCGATAAACCTGACCTCATATTATTCCAATTTCATTCCATAAACCTGATCTCATATTATTCCAATTTCATTCCATTTCTATTGTTCTTTGCTATATTGGGAAAAAGTCCAAAAATAAATATTCTTTCTCATTGTAGTGTCTTGCAATGATTTCTACTAACTCTCAAATAATTAAATTAAATTTCCGCTACATTAATTGTTTTCGATATGTAATACTGGATTGTGTTTGTTTGCATAATGAATAAATTTCATAGAGCATAAGTAGTGCAAAAGTACATAACACTTTATGTAATGTACTCTTGGTGGTTGTATGTTGTTGTACGTGAAATAAAATGTTCCACATTAAAATTGCAACGAAAAAAGATTATAAAGAAAACTATAATATAAAATTATGAATACATGAATTAGAATCAAATAATATGACTGTGTTAGATGATTGTGTCCAATTATTATGTATAATGGTTAAGTGGAAAATGAAATTTGATATCTGTAACAACCCGTATTTTCAATAACCTATTATAACGTAAATCGAGGCAGAATTTCATTTATAAATCTGAATCAAGGGAAACGGGCTATGCCATTGCGTTCGTCTCGGAAAAATACGCGAAATAGAGTCCGAGTTTTCGAAAATCGGAGTCCGTATGACCCGATTAAGGCCCAACGAAGTTTTCAGAAAATTTCAAAGTAAAAACAGATTTCAAATTCAAGTTTGAATTTGGAAATTAGGGCAGTTGGGCGCAGGCGGGAAATTTCCCGCCAGACCACCCATGTCGACAGCCCTGTCGACTGGGCAGTCGACATGGTTAGGCCCATGTCGACAGCCCTATCGACTTGGGTGTCGACTTGGTTCAGCCGGGCAGTTTTGCCTGGTGCACCATTTTGGGGTTTTGGTTAGGTTTTGGGGCCAGATTCGGTTTTAAAGGCTGAGATTGGAATTAGGGTTTAATCCTAAGGTTGAAACTAATCCTAATCTCTATAAATAAGCCCCTAACCTAACCCTAAATCATCATTATTCATTCAAGTAACTAAACTATGGCAAAATCATTCCTCTCATGGCCTCCACTCTCTTCATAAAATTTCTAAGTTACTTCTATGAGAGATTTTCCATGCATACAAGTGTTTTCAAGCTTGTATGAGTGTCATTAGCTTGCATTCAAGTCAAGTTTCCATATTTACATCATAAAGCAAGAGTTTTGATTCATTTTGGCTCAAGGGTTTTTCTATTGGAGCTTGCATTTTGGGTTTATTTGATTGCATAAGGGCTTTGTCTCAATCTATATATATTTTTGTGTCTTTATAAGCATTGTAAGCCCTTTTCTACTTTCATATTTAGACTCTAAAGTTAAATGAATGATGCAAGTTTGGTTGATCATTATGATATGCAAGTTTGCCATGATATGCAAGTTTACTATGTCATGTTATGCAAGTTTGATAGGTTATGATATGCAAGTTTGCCATGTTATGATATGCAAGTTAATCATGTTATGTTATGCAAGTTAGCCATGTTATGATATGCAAGTTTATCATGTTATGATATGCAAGTTTATATGCAAGTTTGCCATGTTATGTTATGCAAGTTTGCTATGTTATGATATGCAAGTTTGCCATGTATGTTATGCAAGTTTGGGTTGATCATTTTACTCATGTTATCATGTTATGCAAGCTTACCCTGAGTATATGAACATAAAGCTTCAAGCTTTATGCTAACGGTTGCATTTTGGCAACATGTAGGTTATCATATCTCTTATGATAACTTGCATGTGAGGCTAAATGCGAACTTATGGCCATTTCTACATGTCATTTATCACCATGTATCACCAATATGCTAAGTTTGGTTTTTTGCACGCTTTTGAGGCCTAAAAATGTAGTATGCAAGTATATGAACATATGTACATTTCATATGCCACCATGTTAAACTTGTGGCTTCAACACCTTTATGTCATGATTATGCCAAGTTCCCTCTTTCTATCCTTTATGCGCTATTGCGATATGTAAGCGATGGGATTGCGTTTGGGGTTGGGTAAACTTAAAAGACATAAAAACATAAGATTGGGAATTTACCTATTAAGTTAGGTCTACCCATTGGGAATTTACCTATTAAGTTAGGTCTACCCAAATTCTTGAAAACTTGTAATATGTTTTGGAAACATGATGGACATGACACTTAGAAAATATAAGTGTGACCAACTCGAGGTTGGGTTGAGTTTGTAGCGTAAAACTACCCGGAACCGACCGGCTTAACTAGTTGCAACAAACAATAGGACCCAATGTGAGAAGTTGGTCATGTTGTACCTTGAGCCCGAGGTTAGACCAAGTTGTGGTGTAAAGCTACCCGGACCCGCCCGGCTTAACTAGTAACCACAACAAGGTCTAATGTGAGAGGTTAAGGCACATTAAATTAATTAATGCCTCATGATTAGGGTTAAGTCATGGTCCACTTAATACTTAACCAATTTGGGCTTGGTAGATTAAACAGGGTTAAGTCGTGAACTCATCGTTACACTTAACCAAGTTAATCCATGATTAGCAAGAGGGTTAAACCATACTTAACCCACTAGAAAATCCTAGCAATGGGGGTCCACTCCAGCAGTAATCCCAAGTTTGTATCATTAAGACCCTAGGGACTAGGCTAGGGAGGGGGCACGATTACTGGACTGGTATAAGTGACCAAAACGACGGTCGAGTGGTACGCCGATGTAGTTCCGGACGGACTATGGTCGTGCACGTAGTCCGTATTTGGAGAAGTCAAGCATGGGTACCAGTAGATCGAGACTGTGCACTCATGTTTATGGTGTTCAGGGGTTGACACCCTAGGGCTTGATACACCAGACGGGAGACCCGGCACAGTCCGACTACAATTATGTTTGGGCCGTATTGACACCAACACGTGACGAGTTAGGCTTCGGGAGCCGATCGATTAGACCGTTTGGTTGGACCTCGTATCAGGGTCATTTCATGTCATTGGGCCAAAGCTTGGGCCAAGGGATCAATACTTGTTTATTCAAGTCATGTTAGCTTGCTAGTACACCTGTGGTGCAAAAACCTTAAACCTGAGTATGCGATGACAACTTTATCTACCTTGTTAGTTAATCATCATGCTAGTATGTTGTTATCCTTATTTTCATCCCTGCTTCTCATGCCAGTTAACTTTATCAGTTTACATTGATTGTAGTAGGGCTTACTCAGTCTTTTTGACTGACCTGTTTTTCTTTCGCCTCTTTCCTTCCGTTCCCCCCCCCCCCAGGTTCTCAGGGTGGGAATATTGGAGCTTAGCTTGGATTTCTGATCGCTTGCTTGTGGGATTTTAGCTCATGTACGGTCTTGACATGAAGCTAGCTATGGTTATCACTTATTTTGGGGATAGTACTTATGTATTTCAGTTTTTCAGTGATGTTGTTTTTATCTAGACTTGTGTATTTGGAAAGTTGACATTATGTTGTACCAGACTTGTTTTGAAATAGTTTGAAATCTTCCGCTGTTTTACTTATCTTATTTTACTCTGTTTACATATATACATATGTTCTTGTTCTGCCTTGATATATCATTATGCATGTTTACCTGATTCAAACGCCCCTCCAAAGTCAGAGTGCTTGCAAGAGCCACCCTGGCGGAGGTGGGGTGTTACATTTGGTATCAGAGCCAGGTTTACGAGAAGGAACAAAAAGGTTTTTAAAACTTTTGGAAAACTATTTTCAAAACCAAGTATAAAGTATTTTCCAAAGAAAAGTCTAGTTTATTTTAAAGGCTATTCCCCAAAAAGCCATTAGCAAAATTCCTTCGTTTTTCTCCATTCTGAATCTGTCTTTTTCTTCGTTTTCAGAATGGCCGATAATTTTGCTATTCCGGAGGGAGTACACGTACCTGTTTGGTATAGGAGACTTTTGGAGGCTAGGGCGACCGAAGCCGGCCCCGTAGATGTTCCTCCTCCTCCGGTAGTTAATGTTCCTCCTCCTCCTGTCGCTGATGTTTCTCCTCCTCCTCCCATAGCTGATGTTTCTCCTCCCCCTCAGCCTCCACAAGCGGATTTTGCGGAAACTTGTAAGAACTTTAAGACGATGGGTGGCAAGAATTTCATTGGAACCGAGACTTATGTAGAGGCAAGGAATTGGTTGAAAGAAACCGAAGATCTTTTTTGCCTTCTTTGATATAGATAATCGTAGGAAAGTTTTATTGGCAGTGTGGTTGCTAAAGGAAGAAGCTGCACGTTGGTGGGTGGTGACCACCGCTACTAGGCCAATTGAGACTTGGGATGACTTTCGGGGAAAGTTTGGACTAAGGTTCCTATCACTGAAGCAAGGGGACATGACTATTAGGGAATACATAGATAAGTTTAATCAACTGGCTCGGGTCGGTTTAGACTTGGTTAACACAGCTCAGAAGAAGGCCCTATACTTTGCTCTAGGATTAAACGAGCCATTACATGGTTTGGCCATATCTCATATACCCTTGGGGGCAACTTTCGAGAGTTTGGTAAATATGGCCCTACTCAATGAAGAGAATAGGAGTGACAAGAAGGAGGTCAAGATGAATGAGTCTCAAAACAAGGAAACGGAGCCCAAAAAGGAAATGAAAAAGAAGGAGGAGAAGTCTGAAGATAAGAAGGAAAAGAAGTGCTTTACTTGTGGAAGCTTGACTCATCTAAACAAGGATTGCAGAAAGAGGAAGGGCACTTGCTTTGACTATGGAGAAATGGGACACTTCACTAGGGACTGCCCGAAGAAGGGAGGGCCTACGTCGGAAGGAACGGTGAATTCCGGGAAGCAAGACAAGAACTCCAAAAACCACAAGAACAAGAACAAGAGTCAAGGCAACAAGGGGAACAATAGCAAGGGCAATAACGACAAGAGGAAGTGCCATTATTGCGGTTCAGTTGGGCATCTTATTAAGGATTGTAGGAAGAGAAAAAGGAAGAATGGTGAATGCTTTCATTGTGGTGAGTTTGGACATTTCAGCAAAGATTGCCCGAAGAAGCAAGGGCAAGGTCAGACTCAGTGTGCAAGACCATCTGGAGGGCGAATTCATCCCCTCAACATCGTTCTTCCAGCTCATGATCGAGGTAGTGTTTCTGTTAAAAGTCCTGTTTACATTTCTGATTTTCCTGTTCGTACTTTGTTTGATTCTGGCGCATCGCATAGTTTATTTCATCTGATCTAGTTGAAAGTTTGCACCTAAGTACTAGTCTAGTTAATGATCCCGTGTGTGTTTCAAATCCAATTGGGGTTTCCGCCCATTTGTCTATTATCTACGTGGATTTGAAAATCTCTATCTTTAGTGTAGAGTTCTCGTGTGATGCTTATATTCTTGGTTTCATGGGGTATGGGTTGATTTTGGGCATGGATTGGTTGTCCAGTTTTGGAGCCATCCTTGATTTTTGAGCATAGGGTTGTGAGGCTCATGACTCGCCTCGGTAATACCCTAAAAATTTCTTGTAACCCTATGGGTCCCGTCATGTTGTGTTATCTTGAATCCCTCAACTCATCTATCGATAGTTTGCAATCGGTGAGGGTGGTCCGAGAATATCCTGATATCTTGGGTGAAGTGAAGGGGGGTTACCCCTAAGCGAGAGATTGATTTCCGCATTTATCTGGTTCATAATGCCAAGCCAGTTACGTGGCCGGTTAGGCACATGGTCCCGCGAGATGAGAGTTAAGAAAGCAAGTTAAGGAGTTGCTGGAGAAGAACTTCATACGATGAAGCATTTCCGAAGAGGGTGCTCTAGTAGTATTCGCTACTAAGGTGGACAGTTCGCTTCGCCCGTGTGTTGATTATCGTGAGTAGAACAAGAAGAATAGACAACCATTACCAAGGATCGATGATTTGTTTGATCAGCTTGTAGGAACATCTGTTTTCTCTTGATCTTGCTACTGGATTCCATCAGCTCAGAGTAGCTGAGGATAGTATAGACAAAACTGCGTTCAGAACTCCAGATGGATTCTTAGAATGGCTGGTCATGCCATTCGGTTTGACTAATGCACCCGCCTACTTCGTGGACTTGATGAGTAGGGTGCCTAGGGAGTTCCTGAACAAGTTTGTGGTAGTCTTTGTAGACGATATCTTGACTTTCTTAAAGAACGAGGAAGAACATGCTAGACATCTCAAGGAGGTGATGGATACGCTTAGAGCGCATCAGTTGAAAGCCAAGTCCTCCAAATGTCATTTTGGAGAAAAAGGAGTTAGATTTCTTGGGCACATAGTTTCTAAGCAAGGCTTAGTGGTGGATCCTGCTAAAGTGGTCGCGGTTCAAAACCGAAAAGCTCCGACGAGGACAATTGAAGTAAGAAGTTCTCTCAGTTTAATTAGTTAGTTAGCGTCCCTTGAGCTTAGACCTACCCTTCTGGATCAAGTAGGGACTTCGCAGAAAGAAGACCCGCAGTTAGTCGAGATCATGGACAAGTTGATTCGAGGCGAGATGTTAAGACACCTCGCTATAGATGACAAGCGATAGCTAAGACGCAATGAGAGAAAGAAAGCTCTTGAAGATGCACATCACTCGAGGAGGTGGCCGAGTTTGTCCCAAGGCGCATGTTGTGCCAACAGATTAAGGCCGAGTCATAAAAAGCCCGGTGGGCTATTACATCCATTGGAGGTCCCCGCAATGGAAGAGGGAAAAGCGTCACGAAGGATTTCGTGGATGGACTGCCTAGATCAAGGAAAGGGAATACGAGCACGTGGGTCATAGTAGGTAGACTCACGAAGAGTGCTCATTTCACTCCGGTAACGAGCGAAAGGACTGCATCATAGCTAGCGAAAGTTTACTTTCAAGAAATAAAGCGGTTGCACGAGGTTCCCAAAAGTATAGTTAGTAACCATGACTCAATCTTCACTAGCCAGTTTTGGGATAGTCTACGGGAAGTCATGGGCAAGCAACTGAATCTAAGTACGGCCTATCATTCGCAGGCGGATGGTTCATTTCGTTCAAGCATGAGTTATAGAAAATCACGTTAGTAAGAGCAATTGGCAACATGGATTGGTACTTCCAAGAAAAGTTCTGCTGCGTGGAATACTTTATAGTAAGTAAACGAGATCCAGGATTCACTAGTGAATTTTGGAGAGCTTGCATGAAACCATGAGGTCATAGTTATGTTTAAGCCAAGAATGATAGAAGAGTAAGTGAAAGAGGAAGTCGAGAGGCGACAATGAAATGGGTTCCAACTCATATTTGGAAATAAGAGTTAAGAAGCTAAGAAATCATGAGGTAAAAGACGGTCAAAGCACAGTGGAGTTAAGCTCAAGGAAACGTGACTTAGAAGACTGAAGGCTAGATACGCGCATCATATCTCTTTTTAAGAGTATATTCTTGATCCTTGTTTTCCTGTGGAACTTACTTGCATGTTATCTTTCACATATATCCTTTCGGTCCCATTCTCGATCCCATTTCTGTTGTAAACTCCATAAGGGGGTATGACTCATCGGTTAGTAATACATGTCAAGGTTTAAAGGGGTCCGTTAGGTTGACTAAACCTTTTGGGCTTTTATAGAATATGGGTTGGGTTAGGAAGGGATTTCTTGTAATCCAAAAGGAGTATATCTTGCTTATCTTCCCGATCTCTTTGTAGCATATCTTTCTTTTGCTATCTATATCGTGTTAATCTTGTCATGAGAACCTTAGGTAGAAACCCTTTGGATGAAACATGTGTTTGAAACATGTTATGCTTGATGTTTGCAAGTGGTTGCAAGTGTTTGCAAGTGGTTACTCGTGGATGCATTATACACATTAGGCACTAGATCGGCTCACACACTCCTCATATTGCATATGCATGAGTGTTAATGCTTATTCATGGATGAAAATTTTTGTGTTATCACATGGATGTTGCATATGGATGTATGTGATGTGCACGCATATAGATGTTATACATTATGTTAGGAATGGCATACATATGGATTCATTTCACTAACATAATTTGCATTGATGATATTTGCATTAGATAAGTACATATACACACACCTTTGCATATGTTCATACAACATTTAGAATCTTGTAAGGACAATGATTGCTCGTGGATGATGTTTTGAGTAGATGGATGTTGGATGGTAGGATACGTTCTTCCTAACTTGAAGATTTCGGGGACGAAATCCTTTAAGGAGGGGAGAATGTAACAACCCGTATTTTCAATAACCTATTATAACATAAATCGAGGCAGAATTTCATTTATAAATCTGAATCAAGGGAAACGGGCTATGCCATTGCGTTCGTCTCGGAAAAATACGCGAAATAGAGTCCGAGTTTTCGAAAATCGGAGTCCGTATGACCCGATTAAGGCCCAACGAAGTTTTCAGAAAATTTCAAAGTAAAAACAGATTTCAAATTCAAGTTTGAATTTGGAAATTAGGGCAGTTGGGCGCAGGCGGGAAATTTCCCGCCAGACCACCCATGTCGACAGCCTTGTCGACTGGGCAGTCGACATGGTTAGGCCCATGTCGACAGCCCTGTCGACTTGGGTGTCGACTTGGTTCAGCCGGGCAGTTTTGCCTGGTGCACCATTTTGGGGTTTTGGTTAGGTTTTGGGGCCAGATTCGGTTTTAAGGGCTGAGATTGGAATTAGGGTTTAATCCTAAGGTTGAAACTAATCCTAATCTCTATAAATAAGCCCCTAACCTAACCCTAAATCATCATTATTCATTCAAGTAACTAAACTATGGCAAAATCATTCCTCTCATGGCCTCCACTCTCTTCATAAAATTTCTAAGTTACTTCTATGAGAGATTTTCCATGCATACAAGTGTTTTCAAGCTTGTATGAGTGTCATTAGCTTGCATTCAAGTCAAGTTTCCATATTTACATCATAAAGCAAGAGTTTTGATTCATTTTGGCTCAAGGGTTTTTCTATTGGAGCTTGCATTTTGGGTTTATTTGATTGCATAAGGGCTTTGTCTCAATCTATATATATTTTTGTGTCTTCATAAGCATTGTAAGCCCTTTTCTACTTTCATATTTAAACTCTAAAGTTAAATGAATGATGCAAGTTTGGTTGATCATTATGATATGCAAGTTTGCCATGATATGCAAGTTTACTATGTCATGTTATGCAAGTTTGATAGGTTATGATATGCAAGTTTGCCATGTTATGATATGCAAGTTAATCATGTTATGTTATGCAAGTTAGCCATGTTATGATATGCAAGTTTATCATGTTATGATATGCAAGTTTATATGCAAGTTTGCCATGTTATGTTATGCAAGTTTGCTATGTTATGATATGCAAGTTTGCCATGTATGTTATGCAAGGTTGGGTTGATCATTTTACTCATGTTATCATGTTATGCAAGCTTACCTTGAGTATATGAACATAAAGCTTCAAGCTTTATGCTAAAGGTTGCATTTTGGCAACATGTAGGTTATCATATCTCTTATGATAACTTGCATGTGAGGCTAAATGCGAACTTATGGCCATTTCTACATGTCATTTATCACCATGTATCACCAATATGCTAAGTTTGGTTTTATGCATGCTTTTGAGGCCTAAAAACGTAGTATGCAAGTATATGAACATATGTACATTTCATATGCCACCATGTTAAACTTGTGGCTTCAACACCTTTATGTCATGATTATGCCAAGTTCCTTCTTTCTATCCTTTATGCGCTATTGCGATATGTAAGCGATGGGATTGCGTTTGGGGTTGGGTAAACTTAAAAGACATAAAAACATAAGATTGGGAATTTACCTATTAAGTTAGGTCTACCCATTGGGAATTTACCTATTAAGTTAGGTCTACCCAAATTCTTGAAAACTTGTAATATATTTTGGAAACATGATGGACATGACACTTAGAAAATATAAGTGTGACCAACTCGAGGTTGGGTTGAGTTTGTAGCGTAAAACTACCCGGAACCGACCGGCTTAACTAGTTGCAACAAACAATAGGACCCAATGTGAGAAGTTGGTCATGTTGTACCTTGAGCCCGAGGTTAGACCAAGTTGTGGTGTAAAGCTACCCGGACCCGCCCGGCTTAACTAGTAACCACAACAAGGTCTAATGTGAGAGGTTAAGGCACATTAAATTAATTAATGCCTCATGATTAGGGTTAAGTCATGGTCCACTTAATACTTAACCAATTTGGGCTTGGTAGATTAAACAGGGTTAAGTCGTGAACTCATCGTTACACTTAACCAAGTTAATCCATGATTAGCAAGAGGGTTAAACCGTACTTAACCCACTAGAAAATCCTAGCAATGGGGGTCCACTCCAGCAGTAATCCCAAGTTTGTATCATTAAAACCCTAGGGACTAGGCTAGGGAGGGGGCACGATTACTGGACTGGTATAAGTGACCAAAACGACGGTAGAGTGGTACGCCGATGTAGTTCCGGACGGACTATGGTCGTGCACGTAGTCCGTATTTGGAGAAGTCAAGCATGGGTACTAGTAGATCGAGACTGTGCACTCATGTTTATGGTGTCCAGGGGTTGACACCCTAGGGCTTGATACACCCGACGGGAGACCCGGCACAGTCCGACTACAATTATGTTTGGGCCGTATTGACACCAACACGTGACGAGTTAGGCTTAGGGAGCCGATCGATTAGACCGTTTGGTTGGACCTCGTATTAGGGTCATTTCATGTCATTGGGCCAAAGCTTGGGCCAAGGGATCAATACTTGTTTATTCAAGTCATGTTAGCTTGCTAGTACACCTGTGGTGCAAAAACCTTAAACCTGAGTATGCGATGACACCTTTATCTACCTTGTTAGTTAATCATCATGCTAGTATGTTGTTATCCTTATGTTCATCCCTGCTTCTCATGCCCGTTAACTTTATCAGTTTACATTGATTGTAGTAGGGCTTACTCAGTCTTTTTGACTGACCTGTTTTTCTTTCGCCTCTTTCCTTCCATTCCCCTCCCCCCCAAGTTCTCAGGGTGGGAATATTGGAGCTTAGCTTGGATTTCTGATCGCTTGCTTGTGGGATTTTAGCTCATGTACGGTCTTGACATGAAGCTAGCTATGGTTATCACTTATTTTGGGGATAGTACTTATGTATTTCAGTTTTTCAGTGATGTTGTTTTTATCTAGACTTGTGTATTTGGAAAGTTGACATTATGTTGTACCAGACTTGTTTTGAAATAGTTTGAAATCTTCCGCTGTTTTACTTATCTTATTTTACTCTGTTTACATATATACATATGTTCTTGTTCTGCCTTGATATATCATTATGCATGTTTACCTAATTCAAACGCCCCTCCAAAGTCAGAGTGCTTGCAAGAGCCACCCTGACGGAGGTAGGGTGTTACAATATCTGTTTTAGACGTAAAAACAAGCCTTTATAAATTAAAATTTCTTTATCCAAGGATGACAATGATAACAATTCAAGAAAATCTTTGGGGTAGAATAAGCCAAAAAAATTTGAAACTAACAATCCAAAATTGAAGGATACTCACTAACGTGTATAACCAATTATATATATATATATATAATGTCATATGCATATAGCATGCACAATCAACTAATGTGGATAGCACAGGTCATTCACTCGACTTCCCGTTGCGTAGCAAGGGTCACGCACTTGTTTTGGAATTATTACCAAAACAAATTCAAACTCTTTAAAAATTTCCGAAAATTTTGCCATCACCTCCTCTGCACGGCTCTATCCGAACAACTACAACTGCCACTCTGGGCCTCAACTTCACCAAAAGAAATCAAAAGCCAAATGGCTATCCAACACGGGTATAAAATCAATCATTCCAGTCAATATGTTAAAGTTTACCTATTTGCCGGGCAACTCAATTCCAATTTTGAAGCAAACCAACTAACTGCTCTTCGCTTTTCCATCTGTAATTCAATCCTTATAATCCAAATCATCTCCACAGCTTTCAGAATTCGGCACTTAACTCCACTTACAATGCAAATAATAACCTAGGTTAAATATTTCAGTTCATTTCACAACTGATTTCATTTCAAATTTATTATATTGGAAATAATCTTTAATTCATTCAACTTTTTTACTTCCCCATTCGATGGATTTTATTCAATTAATCCAACATCCATATAACAAACAACCAAATCACTTGAATTATATTCTACACTGATACTAATTGGTCCGTATTCATTTGGGTTGAACATACTATTCGATGGATTTTCATTTTCATCCATTCGATTTCAAATCCTAATTTATTCAATTCCATTTGAATCCCATCTCAAATTAATTCACTCAACCCGGTTAAGTTTCATTTTCCATATTCAATTAACCAATTGGTTTCTAACCAATTTAATTCCATTTCACAATCCAATTCAATTGACTAATCGATTTTCCTCAATCAATTCAATTTCATTTCATAATTCATTTTGAATTCCAATCAAATCAAGTAAAACAATCAAACAACCAATATTACTATAATATAGAAAATTATTTCCTTTTCAAATGAAAATATTGTTTGGGCAAAATTATTTCACTTATCCGCTTTATAAAACAATATCGTCTCAATTTCTAGTTACATATGGTTTCCCAATATTTGAACTGAACAATCGACACAATATAAAACATTTTTATATAAAATTTTTAAATACGCTCTCTCATAAATATATATACAATTCAATCTAGGGTATTACTAACCCCATCTCTATTGAGTTACACCACAGAGCCAAGGTTACTACTCAACCAATAGCTCTAATACCAACTATAGCAGACGGGAAAATTTGACACTCGAATTTAGACAATAACACAAACCGTGTCAAAACTCAAGTATCGAATATCCGTAAAGCTAGAAGAAAGAAGTTAGAGGATGAGAAAGATAAGGCAGAACTATTAGAATAGAAGAATAAGAAGACAACATCAGATCATAATCTCACATCGTAGCGGACCAAATTATAATATAGAAATAACTCTTTATAAAGAACTAAATAAATATACTTATATATATCAGAGTACAACAGCCAAATCTAGACAGTTATGGTATCCTGTCCCTCTATATAACACACAGCGGAATAATTTTATCTGTATCATACTTCTGGAATCCTCCATCTCATCTCTGAACTCCACAGTATTTGATAACTTGAACTTGCACTCGGGCTGACCCGAGACTTTACAAATGCCACAGATCAGTCTGGTGAACCAGCGTGAGTAAAACCCACTAAGTTTAAAACACATCCATATTGCTTAACTTTGAAACCCTTTGAAAGAAAAAGTAATAGCAAGACCAGCCCACACATAAACACGGACGGTTTTTACCTTACTATAACCAAACCGTTTTTGAAATCATTACCAGTCTGATATTATAATAGTGATGTAAATCAAGTAAATAATAAAGCAGCAGAACGCTTGCATCTCACTCTCTCTCTATATATAATATAAAATCAAAAACCGCGGGGCTCTTATTGGAGAATGGATTCTAACAGACAAGGTACGGGATCACCTTCTGATCAGCGTACTCTAGAGGGGATACACTGGGGTTCAATAAGAACATCTTCCAACCCGGCCACACATGACCGCCCACTCATTTTGCTTGAGTGTTGCGAATATATTGTCACCGCCGATTGTCGGCCATCCAACTATAGTCCGAAGGTACAGAAATGAAAGAAGAACAAATAAGGAATTTCTCTAGATTGGTGACAATACACCCTGCTTGAGGATGACCCACCTAGCCATGCTACCTGCCTGTTAACCCTGTTAAAACACATTTCAAAGTGCCGAGTCAGTTTATTCAAGGAAGACTGGGTCGGTCGCAAATATGGTTCGGCCTTAACGATATGTATTGGTTAGATCCAAAGCGTCGGATCGGTCAATTTCAAAGCAACGGGTCGGTATCAAGTGTCAATTTTGGATCGGTCTGAATTCGTCGATGAATCAACGCAACACATTGTTCAGCTACTTAAGTGATTTGATGACTTATATATATTAACAATGTCACTCTAGTAAAGGCGATGAGTTGATTCTCTCTATGCATTATAACTTAAATAAAATGGATCATCATGCCTCATGATAATGCATGCATCATGCACATCATAGATACAACTTGATGGGAAAATGCGTGAAGGCATCAGTACAAGCAACGCAACACCTCGGATCAGTTGTAATCCCAATATGACCATTCGCATGAAGTTGATTTGGTTCACCATTTACATAACAAGTTTATACAAGGACCATTGTTATCAGAAACCTACCCGTATTGCACTACTTTATAAATTAACGTGACTAGTGTACTAGGAAGTTGGGACACATGGACTAGTATGTGAACAAGTTTACGACGTCAAAGCAAAACTGGATCGGGATGTTATGATAAAATGAATCGGATCGGGCATATTATACATGCGGCGTCATTACAGTAAATTGCATAGATCAACTAAAATATAACAAAGTGTAATGGTTTTGTGATGACACATGGCAAACATTATCTGAGTTGGTGTACATTTCAACATGGTGGCATAAGAGTAAATAACGGATCGGTCCCTCTTTTGTATTATATGGGTCGGTGCTTTAAATATGTGGAGCAGCTGACATCAGAAACAAATGGCTCGACCCCATTTGAATGCATAAAAGCGGAAGCATCAAATCTGGATCGGGACGTTGAAAAGCAAACAGACCGGTACTGTTGAAGCCAATTTGGATCGGTGCATTTGTTCAAGGATGGACCGAGATATTAGAATAAAACAAGACTAGATCGGTACCCTCAAATAAGGTTGGATCGGTGTGTTAATAAAAGCGATGGCATTTCTATAAATAATTACCGCCCGATCCAACTTTCCACCCAATCCAACTTTGCACCCGAACCAAGTTAACGCCCGATCCAAACTCTACACCCCGTAATTACAAAACGGCAACTACCTTCACACTTCTTCTATAAATAGCTCCTTGCTCCATCATTATTGGGGGGGGATTTTTCTGGACCCCGGAGGGCTGCCTAAATCATTCTTACACCTCTCTAAAAGCTTCAAAAGCATCATTAATGGCTTCCTAACTTTGCTTCATCATTCTCCAATAACATGAAGATCAAATCAATTCAATTCTCTTAAAAATCCGGATCTAGCTCAAACTTCATCATGAAATCAAGGAGAAGCATCTACATGCTAAAGTGATCAACAATTCACACATCCTCCGTCATGAAGATGGAAATCCCAACAATTTCTAGCCAAATTCAAGTGTAATTAGATCATAAAAATGGGAGAAGTGAGAGATGAATGTATAAGAGATTCATGTGTGTTGTAAAGCAAAATTCCGTAATGAGAAGTGATTGAAAAGTGGACGTAGATTCACATTGAATCGAACCACAATATAAATCTCGTGTCCTTTACCTGTTTTCTCCATTTATTTTGCGATTGCGGCCCTTTTATTTTCTAATCATAATTGGTGAAGTGTGATTTCACACCATTGGTGTTGATTCCAATTTTGAGATTAACATTTGGTGCCCACCGTGGGACCGCATTGGCATCTCCTTTCTTCGCACTTCTCTCAATTTTAAAGAGCCTTGCTTCAAAGATATGAACCTTGTCTGAACAATTCATGTCGTGCACCGTGATATAATCAAGTCTTCACCGTTCGTATTGCCATATTCATGCCATTATTCTTGCGTCGCAAATAAAGCATTTCAAAGCTTGTCCGACCGTCATACATATATGAGAAAGCTTTGCATCATCAATTTCAAATTAACATTAGCAAGGTCGGAAATGTGAATCAAAAGCACCTTATCAGAAGCATGCTGGACAGAATTCGAAATCAATTCAGAAAGCACAAAATACAGTCAGCAAAGAATGGTATGAAGTGCACGTAAAAGCTCGATCTACTTATACGAACTGACACTGCTACATAGAATGGGCGTGAACAAATTCAATGCAAAAATCTTTGTTTAGGTATTCCGATATATTTCAATAAGCTTGTATGTGCAAGGTTAGAATCTGTGGCCAATGAGCTTAATGCTTCTGGAGTTATTTGAAACCAAGCCTTGAAATCAAAGCTTTAAAAAATTGAGATTGAATTCCAATATGAATAAATCTCGGGCTCTGCACTACCAAGTGTCCAATAATTCACCGAGTATTGAGATTAAAGTGCGGCATGTATGGACGGATTCAAACAATAATTTCATCAAGCGTGTTGCGTGCAACACATTACAATCGAAAGCCCAAGTTCTACAATTGAATTCAATTCCGGCAAAAGTCGAGTACTAGAACAAAAATACAAAGTTTGTGAAATAAAAACATCATCACTAGCAAATGAAATTACGGCCAATACCTTGCTAAAACACGGATCAATGTTGAATCTAATCGTCCCAGACTTTATTTTACCAGTAATTTGTGAGCGACCAATTTGGTGTGAAGCAAATCCGTGGAGTAAAAAGCCTCAGATTGGTTTGATGTGATGAAAATCCAATTCAGTGATGGAGCTTAGATCTAGAAAAGCTATGATGAACTCATTTCAAGTACAACCAAGTAGCGTTGCAATTACAAACTGCTTCAAAGCTTCAATAAATACATCTCGAATTTGGCAAACTCTTGCACACTCGAATCAAATCCCAAGAGCCATAGGCAAAAGCTAAAAGCTCAATTTGATCCCAGATCCAGAAAGAAGAAGAAATTCGCGATGATTTTTTAATTGAACCAGGCATGAAAGAGGGCTCGCAAAAACCTTCGAGTCATATCTAGAGTAAGGAAAACTCATATTTAAAAATCCGAATTGGTTTGAATCTGAATCACAGAATTGGCCTTTTCTAGTGAACAAAGCAGCAACCAGCGTGAAGGAGAGGACTTGGACGAAAATGGTACCAACGTCAAAGGCACCAATCTATGTACTAGAAGTCACTTTGATTGAAATACTCAAAGTGTTGCCAGTCCCGCCGAAGGGGCACTTCCTCGATTCTTGAACCGCGATATATCGCTAAGGAAACGATCCGGTAATAAAATCGAGATTGGTCCTACGGAACAACACAACTTTGAAGAGTGTATCATGGACATGATGAATGATATCATGAAAAAGAATCAAGCTCGCAATGACGATTGAAAGGAATGGGACTTCTCTCCTAGTGGAACTCCATTCGTCGAAAGGGTCCCTTAAGCATAGTGTCCAGAGGAGCTCACTCCTCTTATCCTACCATTAAACAACGGAGTTATTGATCCAAACTATTTCCTGTTCATTTATGGGTAACAAATAGATACAGCTAAGGCAATGGATGAGGAGAGATGCACATACCTTTCTCTCTACCTAAAAGGCGTTGCCGCCACATAAGTCCATAGACTAGTTCTGTGATCCAACCAAAAAAGGTTCAAAGAACTGTTCTACCTATAGGCTGCCAAAGCAAAGGATGCTAAAGCGCTTTCGTCAACTGACCGAATCGAGGGAACAAGACTCGACCGGGGAATGTAGCGACACCAGAGCTCGCTACCATGACAAGCAATTCCCGCCTAACTAAGCAAACTTGGAAGAAAATGGAAAGTCTCTTGGATGCCCTGAAATATAGCTTTACGGATTCAACAATCCCTACAGATTACTCAAATGAACCTTGTCCCACCACAAACTGGTAAAGTCATGCAACTCTTGCCATGCATTCAAATCATGATAACTCAGGCGTCACCTATTTCATTATCCATCAAAGGAAGTACCTCACGAGAGGCGAGGTTCAGGACACTGGTTTTATAATCACGATCGCTCATTAAAATGAGCATCTAATTAAAATCCAGTTCCTGCCGCATGGAACGATGCAACAACGTGTAGCACCACATGGCAAAACTTATAAGAGGGCATCCAGTTGTAAAGATGGGGGCAAATATCCAATTCGAACCATGGAAAATCTGAAACTACCCAGTTCCTAGAGCACAACAAACCGTACCAAGGTTGAAGGAGCTTGGTCAAATCATGGACACCATCACAAACCCAGGACCATGGATCATCCCGATCAACTCCTATCTCATCAATGGGAGAACCTAACAATGCCTAGTGACCGTTATAGCACATCCCGATTGGGATAGCTTAAGCTCACATTTCTCAAGATTCCATTGATCAATGCTCACAGCATCATTCGCAACAAATACGAGAGTGTGGAGCACAACCTGATAAATAAGGGAAACCAAGAGTCGAACGGTCAATTGATGCAATGTTCAGACAACCAACAAAACTGCAAGTTTCACCAAAGGGTCACCTTCTTAATTGCAAGGTCTCAGGCCCTAGTTCTAACAAATCGTGGTAAAACCCAATAAATGAACTAACGTCTGCACCGTGGAACAGCGCAGCCAATAAACCAAAGTCTCCCCGAGGGGGACCCAGTCAATCGCCAGTACCATTAATACATGGTCCAGCTGCGATACACACTGGGCCTTTAAACCAAAGTCCTCCCCGAGGGGCATTCAGTCAATCGTCCAGTCCATACCTTTTATATATGGTCCGACTGCGACATATACTGAGCTTTTAAACCAAAGACCTCCCCGATGGGCACCCGGTTCATCGTCGATGCCATTAATACATGGCTAGACAGCGATACAAACACTGGGTTATAAAAGACCCTTTTGGGGGCATCCGATCAGATGCTGGGTCTTCCAAATCCAGTTACTGACAGACTTTAAAGACCAATTAAGGGGCGTCCGACCTTAAGCCGGGTCTTCTAAATTCGGTTATTGGCGGATCCAAAGACCCCTAATGGGGCATCCGATCATAAGCCGAGTCTTCCAAAGTCGGTTAGTGACGGACCCAAAGACCTCGGAGGTGCCCTGCAAATTCTACAAGTAGCTGAGTCATTCAGTCATAACGAATAAAGGGTTTACAAATACTTCTTCAGAGGAATGGAAAATAAGACCTCTCAAGCAAGGGCACAAAAACAGAATTCATCTCCATAAAAAAGGCATGAGTAGGGTCGACCAAACTGGAAGCTTTTAAACGTGATCATGTCAAAATTCAATAATGGAAAAATAAACGATCAAGAAATTCCAAATAAAGTCGGACACACAATGCAACACCTAATCTTTAAAGCCTGTGACAAATTTTGGAACGGGGGCATTAACATCGCATTAACCGCATTAAGGGATTCAGTAATGCTCACTTCTTAACACATACCACAAATTCGTCACAACTTTGAAGTTAAAGGTTCAACATTGGTAAGGACCAACTTGACCAACAAAGCAAAACTTTGAAATAGCAAAGGCAAAATTGATAACCTTAATACTGCAATGAGCATAAAGGTAGTCATTCATAAAAAAACTCAAAAATTGCTTAGTCAAAATCAAAGAAATCCGACAAAACTGGTCAAGATCGGTCTAATAAATAATGATTCATGTCTACAATTGAAAAACCAACTCGCCAAAAGTACCACAAAATCAGTATAACAATGCAAAGCATTGCAATAACAGATGACTTACAGTTTAAAATTTGTGTTGTGTGCATGAAAAGGAAACAAGTGTGAAATGCTAAACAATAAAGTACAACATGCAGAACACATTTCCATCACATCATCGCAAAAGAAAGTCTTAACAAAGCTCATAGGCATAGCAGGATCCAAACACTTTTTTGGAATTTTCCAATGCAGCGCCTCCATCAAAGGCCTGGGGCATCCGATGCTTTGGGCATACAACGGAAAGTGGGAAGAATCCCTCGAGAGAGAAAGGATCGAATTGGTGCAAATAGTCCGAATCCACGGAGAAACCCTTCTATGATGAGAAACTTCTTAGTCTTATGTTGCTCATCAATAGCCTTCAAAGACTCAAGAACATAGTTTGCTACTATGTCCGAGATTCCTAGATACATTGGCCTGCTCAAAAGCTCTAAATGATCCGATAAAAGCAAAATACTTTAACCAACAAATTAGAAGCTCCTAGTGCGACAATCTAATGGAAATTCAGCAAAATTAATTGCATTCACCTCACACAATTTGTGACAACCTATGATAAAAGAGTAGCATGACTACACTAAGGATCAGATAACATTCAGGAGACGTATCATGGGTTCATCTCGACATTGCAGTAAACAAAAAAAAATGTTTGGACTCAACCAAAAGGCAAACAACTCAAAAGTACATAGGCCAAAGTGTGCAAATAATGGGAGATCCACCCTTAGAAGATCGTCAAAAAAGACTTTACCTTCAAAGAAGAGCATATAAAATTGTGACGAAATCAATACGCCTTGAGGGTTTGATTAGTTAAACATCGACCAGACCCAAGGAAAAGAAAGGGTACATACATCGGTCAAGATTGATCAAAAGCAATCTCTCGCGAGAATGAATTCCTTGGCTAAGAAGATCTAGAGCGCCCCAACACGAAGGCTCCCTTGACTGCAAAGCTCTATTCGTGCATAACTCAAAGAACCTGATGGTATTTTGCTTCAAACCCAAAAATAAATGATGTTGAAAGGCAACCACGCTAATATGGCATAATCCTATAAAGCGATAGCATTTGCATTTCTCTCGGAATCAAAGCTAGTATCCGTCAACGATATCAACATGAGCTATAAGAAAGGTTGAGCAATAACCATGCGCTGGGTCAAATAGTCTTGAAACGAAAATTCAAAGTTTTGTCTAGCTAAGGATGATCTATGATATCAAACACAGTCAGAAGAAACAACAATACTGCAAGGTTGCAATAAAAAACAAAGCTTCTCGAACTGCGGGAAAAGCCGAAATGGGCAAATGCAGAAATAATGCAAGTAGCGATTCATTAATGAATGACATTCAAATTCCAAAAACATAATTCCAAGGCTCAAGGTCCTTTGGATGGATACAGCAAAAACGTTGTATAAAAAGCTAACCCGGCACAACTTATTGAGTGATGCATACAAGCCACTCAGTTTACCAAAAATCCTATGGTTATGACCACCTAAGAGGATTGACTAAGAACATGAGCCAAGCTGACTGGGGCATTGCTAATAATTGAGCAAGGCAAACCAAATTAGGAATTCCATCAGACAAGATGTCAGGTGCATGCATTCCATAAACATTGATCTATTACAATAGTAAATTGAAAGACAATACTTTGAATTGGTAGTCCAAAACCGAGACTGGCGAATCTCAAGAGTTATCGATAAGAAAATTAAGTGTATTATCAGTGTAAACTATATTTACCAAGTCATAAATTCCTAAATAAAAAGCAGCTTCACGTTGGTAACACACTTAAATATATGTTTCTCATGATTTATCTCCTTTTACTGGACTAACTTGTTGTCGTCTTGAGCAATTGACAATGAATTTGCCGTCAAATGTGTGCAAAAGTTTTCCATTACAGGTTCTGTAAAAAGTCACTTATGCTAAGGGAAACCCTCTGACGAAACTGAGCCGGTGCTGCACCACCGTTCATCGAAATAAGGAAAAAGACACAAACAAAGCCAGCACGTACCATCGGCTTGCTCAGGAGTTTTGTGCAAATTCAAATTGAGACTTCTGAGTTCGACCAAGCTACTACAACAAGGCCAAAGGATAAACAATCAAATAACATCTCTTCGGCAAATTGTCAAGAGAATCTGGGATAATGAAAATTTTATTTTCTCATAATCTAGAAGTTGTAACTATTCCAACCACGGAAACTCATATAAAAGATTCAGTCTAAGCAAAAGTGATCCATCCTCCGAAATGACAACTAGTCTCCTGTCTGACGGTACGAAACATATAAGCTCAGCCGTCAAGTCAAAAGCTAGAGTAGCTCGGAATTGACAAGTCCAGTTTCTAAAGCAACTTGGAATTTCGGTGCTTTCACTAACCTAAAGCCTTGTAGTGTCCACTAAGTCAAAGCTCGGACAATGTGCTGACATAAGAGAGTTCAAAGCATATTAAAAGTTGCAATTCAATCTCGACGTAACAAACATGCATTTACCGGATTTAAAAGCAACTCAATATCAAGGTAGACTGCAAATTCCGAAGTAAATATTGGTACGCAAGGTCATTTTGTAAATCCATCTACAACATTGAATGTTCAAAACCGATTCCAAGCTTACTCTAGAAAACTGGTAATTCAATAAGGCTTGAGGGCATACAAGCTTTCATGATCTCCAATTCGGATTCCACAAGTTATCAAAATATCACCCAACTACTTCAAACTAGAAACTTGAGGCTCTAAAATACAGGCTACGGTTAATACTTTGCGGCACTCCAAGCCTCAAGCGAAATCCAAGGAATCGAATCAAATAAAGTTTAAAGATACAGAAAATTCAACGACATGCAAAGGCCTTAACACAGGAAAATATTTAAATAATATGCATACTCAAACCAATACATGTTCGAACATAATCGAACCCAAGTCGGGTCGAGCATGCTCAAACCAACATGATGGTCAAGCATGACTGAGCGATATGGTCGGGCGCGAGCGATTGTAGCAATTCAAGCTGACAAGTTGCGGAATTGCCAGACCCAAGAAATGTTAGCAGGTTTCCAAATAGTCAAGTCTACGTGATCCTGAAAATAGTGTTGAGTTTGCACATAATAAATGATGCACTTGGACATCCAATAAAATTTCCGATGTCAGAACTGGCCTACAAAGCACGGAAATACTGAGTTGTGGAAGCCTATCCCGTAATATAGGATAAATGCCTCCCAAATAAAGGCACAAATATCTGAAGCTTCTCTAAGAAGAAGCAGAAAATAAATCACCTATACGAATTTCTCAAACAATAAATATCGTACACCATCACATATAAGTTGTTAAAATAATAGCGTTTGGAATCCACATCGACTTTAGTCGATTAGTAAATTTCAAGCGTTAATGCGAATTCGAATTTGAATATCATATTTGTGCAGATAATATTTGTCAAGTTTTAAACCGTCAAATAAAATAGATCTGGGCAAGCAGTTTATTCATTTCAAAATAAAAATTCGCTATAATTCATTTTTAACTAATCCATTATTGATGTGGACAGTCGATGGTGAAGTATAAGTCCAAAAGTGTGCAAGTTCTTGTTTTAATTAAAGAACAGGAAACACAAAGCATATGAATTTGAAGTATGGTTTTCCATAGCAGACAAAAAGCCATAACTGGATCTTAACACAGAATATATCAACAGCAATTTTCATTTCGAAGCCCGCATTTCTCGCAAGCGAAAAATACAAGCTTCGAGGGGCAAATGTTAACCCTGTTAAAACACAATTCGAAGTGTCGGGTCAGTCTATTCAGGGAGGACCGGGTCGGTCGCAAATATGGTTCGGCTTTAATGATGTATATCGTTTAGATCCAAAGCGCCAGATCGGTCAGTTTCAAAGTACCGGGTCGGTATCAAGTGTCAATTTTGGATCGGTCTGAATTCATCCACGGATCAGCGCAACACATTGTTCGGCTAATTTACTGATTTGATGACTTATATATATTAAGAGCGTCACTCTAGTAAAGGCGATGAGTTGATTCTCTCTATGCATTATCACTTAGATAACATGGAACATCATGCCTCATGATAATGCATGCATCATGCCAGCATGGATACAACTTGATGGGATAATGCACGAAGGCATCTGTACATGCAATGCAACACCTCGGATCAGTTGTAATCCCAATATGACCATTCGCATGAAGTTGATTTGGTTCACCATTTACATAACAAGTTTATACAAGGAGCATTGTTATCAGAAACCAACCAGTATTGCACTACTTTATAAATTAACGTGACTAGTATACCCGGATGTTGGGACACGTGAACCAGTATGTGAACAAGTATGCGATGTCAAAGCAAAACTGGATTGGGATGTTGTGATAAAATGAATCGGATCGGGCATATTATATATGCGGCGTCATTACAGTAAATTGCATGGATCAACTAAAATATAACAAAGTGGAATGGTTTTGTGATGACACATGGCAAACATTATCTGAGTTGGTGTACATTTCAACATGGTGGCATAAGAGTAAATAACGGATTGGTCCCTCTTTTGTTTTATGTGGGTCGGTGCTTTAAATGTGTGGAGCAGCTGACATCAGAAACAAATGGCTCGACCCCATTTGATTGCATAAAAACGGAAGCATCAAATCTGGATCGAGACGTTGAAAAGCAAACGGATCGGTACTGTTGAAGCCAATTTGGATCAGTGCATTTATTCAAGGATGGATCGGGATATTAAAATAAAACAAGACTGGATCGGTACCCTCAAATATGGTTGGATCGGTGTGCTAATAAAAGCGATGGCATTTCTGTAAATAATCACCGCCCGACCCAACTTCGCACCCGATCCAAATTACCGCTTGATCCAACTTTGCACCCGAACCAAGTTAATGCCCAATCCAAACTCTGCACCCCATAATTACAAAACTTCCACTACCTTCAAACTTCTTCTATAAATTGCCCCTTGCTCCATCATTATGAGGGGGATTTTTCTGGACCCTAGAGGGTTGCCTAAATAATTCTTACACTTCTCTAAAAGCTTCAAAAGCATCATTAATGGCTTCCTAACTTTGCTTCATCATTCTCCAATAACATAAAGATTAAATCAATTCAATTCTCTCTAAAAATCCGAATCTAGCTCAAACTTCATCATGAAGTGAAGGAGAAGCATCTACATACTAAAGTGATTAACGATTCACACATCCTCCGTCATGATGATAGAAATCCCAGCAATTTCTAGCCAAATTCAAGTGTAATTAGATCATAAAAATGGGAGAAGTGAGAGATGAATGTATAAGAGATTCATGTGTGTTATAAGCAAAATTCCGTAATGAGAAGTGATTGAAAAGTGGACGTAGATTCACATTGAATCGAACCACCATAAAAATCTCGTGTCCTTTACCTGTTTTTCTCCATTTATTTTGCGATTGTGGCCCTTTTATTTTCTAACCATAATTGGTGAAGTGTGATTTCGCACGATTGGTGTTGATTCCAATTTCGAGATCAACACTGCCTAATTTCTGTCATTTCCCGGTTGTGAGGCTCGAGGCTACGTTTATTTTCTAGAACACCTCTCCACCATTCACTTTGAATGCCACATCGTTAAATCCATAAATCACATATTGAATATACAAATTCATCTGGGTGTTAAAATAAAGAGAAGTTGTCTTCTCCCCCCAACTTGTTATATTCATGAAAATCAACGAGCGTGATCATTGAAAATACTCTGTCAGACACTCGTCTATACAAGTTGTCCTGAGACTGGACAAACCGAAGGCACTCTCCTACCACATCCTATTTGGGAGTCACCACCAGGATCAGTAGCAATAAGTCCTTGCAATTCGCAGATTCCAATCACGATTGAATCACAAGCCAAAATATCTTCGGGAGCTACCATTAGAAATTCAATGAGTAGTTCTTCCGCTCATGAAGATCAACGGTCTTCGATGCTCCATCTTCACTTAATACTTTCATGATTTCGTATTCATTGGTCGGAATGGTTTTCGAATATAAATTTGATATCGGTCTTTCTGTACCAACAATCGTATTGGCCTGATTTGATAGTCGGTTATTTATCTATCAAATAATCAATCATTCATCCATACAACAAGGTGAATTCTACTGGTACAGTACTCAGCATCACTTGGCCTCTTTTAATTCATCAGCAGTTAATCAAAACTCTTAAATCTTCAATTATTGGATCATTTCGATTACTTCTTGTTATAAGATTATATTCTCGGAGACACCCTACTCAATTTATAAAACTTGAAACTTAATGGAAATACTAGATTTATTTCCCCGTCTACCCTCGTTACCCAAACTAATATCATCCTTTGGATAATCATGAAATCATTCAAGTTGGGGTATTCTAATTACCTCTTAGACCTTGACTGACAACATTCTTATCTTCAGAATAATATAAGTTTGTTAACGAATTAAATCGTCAATAATTATCATGGAAATTACTCATCTTAAATATGAGGTTTTTAAAAACCATACACTTTATTTGGAGCCCTATTTTCAACCTCGAATATCTTTATTCAATTTAAAATCATATCGATATCAAAACATCTTCCCAATAGATATAAGCCTTTGTTTTGGTTACAAACAAAACTATTAATAAGTTAATTCCCAACTGAGTTCATTTCACTACCTTTCTAAAATACTTCACTTTAAATTGAAATATGAAACTTAGCTTGTATCTCAAATTTCAATTCATTTTTAAGTTCTCGTTTCACCGTTACTTCGCACCTTTCCGACTTAGAATTTTAAATCCGCTTTACGGCCTTCCTTAAGTTATAATCCATTTTTTCCTTTTAAATCATTCCCGCATTAATCCATTTACACTTAGCTTAACGCTCTGTCCATTTGGGATTTATAAAAATCCAATTAAGAGTTATTTATAACATTTAGTTCTAATCCCAAAATCCTTATTTTGATTATTATCAAATAATAATCCATTCATTGTTATAAAATAGTTTATTTCAATATTCAATACAAGTTTATAATTAATCTTTCTTAAAATAATTAATCTCATTAATAACTCAAAAGTGGTCTTCCAAAACACTTTGTTAAATCCTTCGAGATGTCGTACTAAGTTCCAATTATTTGTCATACTATTCAGCAATCAATCCTAGTGAAAACAGTTGGCTCGACCAACTAATTCTCATTAGTCTTTCCATTTAAATTAATTATAAATCAATTAATTTAAATAGCCTACTTAATTGTTTCTTAAGAACAATAAATCTATGATTTATTAACCTTCAGGTTAATTCCAACTTATTCGCTCATAAATCTTATTTGTTTAAGAGTTTACCTCATATTATCATTTAATAATAAATATTCAACATCTATTTCCTTTTTCCAAACTTCGATTTAAATATATAGATTTCAAAAATCTATCCTCAGTGGTAAATAATTCTTATAACTTTATTTCCATCGACTTACTTAACAGTGGATCGATATTTACTAAATAATTCATTCATAGGCCATCTACTGTCAGTACCCAACCAATATCACTTACTGGTAAATAACAAACAGATGTTGAATTTTTGATTCAACAATAAATAGTCGAACCATTATCAAATCAGGTTGATCTAAATCAATTCATATAATATGGTATTTAAAATAAACAGTATATTTGAGGAATCCGGTTGGATCCCTCCAACTTGTACTTCCCTTGCATCAAAATGGTTACCTCACATTTAATTACAATAATATATCTAGCATGGTAAACACAAATGAACAGTTTAACTAATAATGATCAATAATCAGTTTATAACAACCAATCAAACATCCAATTATTTATTTAATATGTTTATATTGTAACCAACAAGACAAGTTACCTCAGTTGGAAATATTATTGTTAATATAATGGGGTAATTAAATTAAATTAAACAACCATTTAATTTAATCTATGAATATTTAAAATATTCATATATATGCCAACAAACACCAAATTAGCAATCATTAGCACCCATTTGCTCACAAAATAAAAACCCGATTTATATAAAATATAACGGGGATAAACTGAGTGAGTTGAACTCACTTTTGTTTGTTTTTCGACGATAAAATAATTTGATTTAGTCAAATTAAACAGTCGTTTAATTTGATTATAGATTCCAGTTGCCTCTGTCTCTAACCAAACCAGCTCCAAAATGCTGCGCTCACCGATACAGTTCCACGGCTCCGGTCTCCTTGTTTCGTCTATTACAGTTACTTCATGACACAGTTATATATTTAATACAATACTCCTTATTTAAAATAAGTATTATTGAAACTGTATTAAATAAATATTTACTTAATTTCTTATTTATGATACTTGAACCTAATTAGGCACATTCTAATCTTATTTGGCCCGGAACAACTTAACTAAATGATCATGGAAAAATATAGGATCACGCATGACTAAAATCCAATTATGCACATTGTTATAGGCATGATATAATATTCATTTTCAGATCCTATATATATATATATATATATATATATATATATATATATATATATATATATATATATATATATATATATAGTTGTCTAGGCAAAATTTGAAAATCACATTGTAAACGGTGCATACCATATTATAACTTAATATGTATATATATTAGCTTAGTTCCCTACTTGCACTGTATACATACATG
Organism: Allium sativum; assembly: GCA_030737875.1. Lineage (NCBI taxonomy): Eukaryota > Viridiplantae > Streptophyta > Magnoliopsida > Asparagales > Amaryllidaceae > Allium > Allium sativum. Next base: position 955,275,104 of record CM060924.1, on the reverse strand, counting down.
GAAATCAATAATGATTCATTTGGCCATGATGTAACGGTAATAGGCATATTCTAAGACAGATTAAGGCACAAATAGACTACTGACCTCTTCATCTACCATTCACGTTAAAACTTTAAAACCTTTCTTGCGGTAACTAACTTAATATATATATAATATTAACTAATTAATTAAATCTTACTTAGGAAGAAGGTTAGGCATGCGATTAGTCACACTAGCGTGATTTCGACGCAGGAATATATATCTTCTTCGCACCTGTGTACCCCCCTTGGCCATCAGCATCACCCGTCAGTGAACTCACGCCACTTCACCTCACGCAATCGGTACCAGCTACGAGACTTCATCCCCTTCCATCTGAGTACTACCGCCACTCACACGCTGCTGCACCATGTCGGCATCACACTGCGTCGCATCCACCCTACTACCCGTACAGCACACCACCACCATTTCCGTGCTCCTGCTACACAACATATCGTCGTCACCGGCTTTACTAATCTAGTCCCTCATTAGAACCTACGTATCCTTTTATTGTTAAATTTTGAATGATGCATAACCGGTTACCTCATAGCCGCATTTTCTTGTATAATGTTGCATTTAAAATACCTTCATTCTAGATTTCCTTCTCCACGTGGCATGTTCCATGTACACCTTGCTGTTACCACATGCCCAGTTTCCCCCTGACCCACACGACAGTATTCCACCTGGCACCGCTTCTTCACACATGGAATCAGCAGTCCACTTGAACCCAAACCGTGCATCTACACCACCGTGTCGTCCTTTCATGACCGGCGCCAACCCATCCTCCCGTAAGCTCCACCACTACAATGTGCCTTCACCCATGCCATGCTTCTCTCGTGTTCTTTCCTACCGCACCTCATTCAGCTCGCCGGAGCCGCCACCGCCATGCCTAGAACACGTGTCCAGACCTCCACCGACTTCACCATTGAACTGTGAGACCCTCTTGATCTCCTACTTCTTCCCTCAATACACGAGGCAGCGCCAGTCTTTCAGAAGCCTGCGGGATACCTCTTTTCTCTCTCTCAAATTTTTTTTCCGTTCGCTGGTTACTATGTATAAACGTTTATTGGTTTGGTTTTTGATTTGTTGTTTTATTGTTGGGGAAGAAATAGGGCATGCAGGGTTTTCAGTTACACTGTTTTACTAAAATGAAGAATCGGAGAAGGCTTGCTGAAACGAATTGGGGAGGTAGATATATATAGAAGAAAATCAAAAGGGATAGAAACAAATTCTTGTTACATGTATAGAGTAGGGTGTACTTTTTTCAACCAATAGGGCGCCTAGCAGTAAGGCAACGCATGCCTGTTTTAAACTTTGAAAAGGACATTTCATTGGTGTATCTTTGATTTGATGTGTGGCCGCGTGTTCTCAGTATGGTAAGTTTTCCACTCTCATTAATCCAATTTGAAAGCATAGTGCATGCATTGGCAGGAGTAGCATGTTCGGTGGAATATAGGTAAGTTTTTATATAGTTAAATTAGAACGTTTTGTCAGTATATGGTTAACGATATATAACGTGGTCCTTAAATTCACACCGATGTCACGAACTCCAAAAAGTACGGAAATGGACGCCATGATATAATTTTACGTTACGATATCAATGAAACTAGTTTCATTGAAAACGGACTTCGTTTGCACAAATAGCGTGTTCTAATTCTAATTATAACCATCAGTTCACCCTTAAATTTTGTCAATCGACAAAATAATTCCATTGGCTCCAAACTAGAAATATAGCAATAATTAATTGTACGCATTCCAATAAAATTTGTTTCATCGGAAACGGAGGTCTTTTGAAAAGAGAACTATTTTCGAGGCTTATATACAGTCGATAAACTATTATATAAATTCCAATAATAAATTATTAACATCATAAATATCCAAATTAGATATATTAGCTTCAATATATATACTAATATGGAATATACCACTCAATATTATCCAGATCCAGTTAAAACTATATTCGACATATATTAAAAATCTTGTTAAATTAATTAATAAACGTTATATTTAATTAATAACGGTTTCCATAGCGACAATTTAAAATTTTGGATTGGACATAACTAGTAATCTGTGCAATGGAATCTCTATTTTTCTCCTTCGTTAGAAAGATACAATCAAATAAGTTCAAACGGTTCTTGTTTTACAGAATTCCACCTTATATCGGATCCATTATATTCGATTAAAGTTCAAAATTCAATATTGCAACATTTCGCATCATTTCAAGCTCGTTCTAATTATAATATAAATTGTATATATTCGAATTCCATTTATAAAATGAATCCGATATAAAATCCATTAAATCTCCAATATAATGTATCAAACAGATTTAAATATTTCAATTTAAATGGCAGGAAAATCCGGGATGTTACACTTATCGTCATATCAATTATTCAGAATGGGATAAACCTGATCTTTCCGAATAACTCACGTATTTTGTAAAAAAGTGCTATAAAAACACAACATACCCTCATTCCTATCCAGAATATTTTTTTAGCCAAATATTCTTTTCACGATTTTAACCAATTTAAGGTTTTCCAAACAAGTCGGGATTAACGAACCTTACTGAAGTAATCTTTTATTATTTTTCCCAATCCCAACCTATTCATCCAATGGAGCAAAACTGGTAATACTCCATATCTAATACCACAGTGTTATTGGTAAAATTAATTACCATTTCCCATTCAAATCTAATTAATGATTTAACTATCGCCTGGAGTAAAACTGGTGGTACTCCATTCTCGATCATTTCCCAAATTTGATAATTTAAATTATCTCATTCACCTTTCAATCTAATTAAAGATTCATTAAAACTCTAGTTCAGTTTTAATCTCAAAAATCATTTATTAATGATTATCCAACTTTTGGAAAATAAATCTTGTCTTTAACTTGGTTAAAGAACGAATGTCATTTAAAACACAGTTCACAATAAACCCAAAATCGCATTCCATTAATTATGCAATCTTCACGGAAAACAGATCAATATATATAATCGATATAAACTTCTATATCCAACCAATAATATAAATGGAATAACGGCAAAGCCTTTTAAATTCCATATATAATAACGGTCTTCCTCCATAGAAGCTCACTTCTATTATTACCAAATCGAATTCCATTCCATTCCAATTTATTTTTTAAATTGGAATACTTTACTTTGGAAAACTTCCAATAAATCTTAGTTAAAAGATTTATATATTCCAAATCACATTTCACTATTAATCCGGTTAAAGAACGACTGTCGTTAAAACACAGTGCACAGTAAACCTAATTCACATTCAATTTTACTCCGTTCCAATTAAATATTAATTAATTGGTAAACTTCACTAAATCTTAATTAAAATATTTATTCTGTTCACATGGGGTTTAAGAACAGTGGTATTTAAGACACCATTCACGACAAACCCAAAATCCAATTTCAATTCAATTCCAAGTGAATATTAATTAATTGGTAAAATCCATTAAATCTTAATTAAAAGATCTAATCTTTTCGAAACTGGGTTTAAGAACAGTGTTAAGGAAGACACCATTCACTACAAACCCAAAATCCAATTTGATATTAAATACATGACTCTTAATAGAAAATAATATCGGCTTATATTCAATATCAAATACTGAAATCAACAAATATCGTATTGGGAATAATGGTATATATATATATCTTCCAAATTCCTCAACAATATCTGTATAATCACGGAATCCAATATCGAAATATTTCAAAAGATTATTTCCATTCCAAACCATTCCAATTTATTTATTGGAAAAAATCTAGTTATTTTAAAACCATTTTCTCAATCCAATTTACTTATTTAAAAATTATTGGATTATCATTCTAGCTATGATTTTACACAAATTATTGATATTTTTAATAATTTTAACAAGGCCCGTACAGTCAATTTCCATAAACGGTCATTGAACTGCACTTACAACGACCTATTCCAAATTTATTTGGACATAATTCCAAATTCAACTGTTAGATTTCAAATCTCTTATATTCGTTGGAAAAATCTTTTCGATACGAACCCAACGGTTTTGGTTTTAGGAGAACCCGACGGTCGGATCTCCCGTAATGTCAATTCGAAGTCAATGGTCAAATTCGCAAACGGTTGTTGCGTGGCGCGTTCTATTCAGGCCATTAAATATATATAATATATATGTTATATATATTTCATCGATTTCCATTTAAAACGTATTTTATATATTGTTTTAAATTCGTTTTAAAAACGATTTCAACTTCATATTCAATTTTAAATCAAAATTGAATATTCCATATCATTATTATGTAAATGATAATATTTTCAAAACATTAGATTTTGAAATCATTTCTCTTTTCGATGTTCATTATAAACATAAATAAAATCGATATAAATATCATTCGCGTTAAAATGGTGCATATCTAATCAATACGGCTTCACATATTTCATCCATCCAAAATCGGACATAAAATCAGATTTTAATCCTTTACTGAATATTATTTTAAAATATTCCTTATTTTAAAATATTTGTTATTTTGAAATATTCTTTATTCCAGAATTGGGATCAGACACAGTCAATTACCATATAATGTTATTTATATGGATTTCATATAATACATGTACATAACAATAATGATACACAGTCAACCATCATCCAGAGTGAAATTTACAACTATATAAGCATTAAATATAAATAACTAATGCTCATCACAGCCTGCCAAACCATCGATTGACATACAACTAAACATTTGGGAGTAGTGTACGTTAAATATCATTCCAATACCCGTGTGGGGTTTCAACCAACAAATACTGAATATTATTTGTGCAGTTGGGCGACGTGTAAAATTTATCATCCCAATCAATGTCAGATAAATGGGTGTACATAAACAAATCGTCCGATTTGTAAATGAATATTTATTTTCATTTCAAGAGAATTTTATGTTGTTCACATATATACATTAAAAATTATATTTTTAATGATAAAATATTTTATTCAACACATGAATATTTTATACGGTTCATTTATACAATAAAATGATATTTTTATTGTTCAAATATTTTATTCAACACATGAATATTTTATACAGTTCATTCATACAATAAAATGATATTTTTATCGTTCAAATATTTTATTCAACACATGAATATTTTATACAGTTCATGTATACAATAAAATGATATTTTATTGTTTAAATATTTTATATATTTTATTCATTCAATGCAGACAACTCAGTCAGTTCAATCCAAACAAACAATCATGGTTTGTACAATAAATAATGTTTGGTGCTACTAAACACCGTCTGCATCCTAGTATATATTTTACTGGAAAATAATTAGAGTGAGAAGATGTTCTCACATTCGTTTCCACTCCACTAGTGTTTGTTTCTGAATTTCTGAACAGCTTGGATTTGAATTTGCCCGAATTTCCAATGTGCTCCGTTTTTGTCCTGGTCAGTTCCATGTGGTAATGGTCGACGATGTGAGTCCAACGAAAGTGAAATCACATTATTCCGTGCTCGTCTGAAAAGGATACAATAATATATACATTAATTACGTTTAATAACATAATTAATAATGTAATTAAATTATTTACACTTCCTAATTACATTAATTACATCGTTCTTCTTTCTGGAATAACGATCACTTACTTGAACCAATCTTCGAAGTCTAGGGCTCAATTATTCCCTCAACCTATCGCGCCTGAAGTTGATCAGAGGACGTCACGCCATTAGCCTGCACGTGCGCCACCAACTCCGGTGATCTCTCTGAACTCGGTTGTCCCCTGCTCCAGGAAAACTACCACGAAGTGCGCCTCTTCGAGGCAAAAATCCATCAGCACGTCGAAGTACCGCCGATCACAACCGTTGATTAGGTGGATCACTCCTTGCTCTTCGATTTTGCATAGAAGATTCCTGATTTCATTTTGTAGATAGAGAGATCGCATGAGATTTTATTTGGAACGAAATCGGCCTTCAGTTAAGAGTAGCAGCGTAGTTTCTGATTTGGGAAATTTAGGGTTTCCAGTTTTGTAAATGCATATATATATTATATTTTTAATATTATTTAGTTTTTAAAAGTAAGCTTTTCATTCTAACTCCAAATCAAACCCAATGAATGTCGCCCTAACCAAATACCCCCATTCTGGACACAATGGGATATGTTTGCTAAGCCAATTCGACTGTTTCGATCAGTTTTCCTCAAAATTAAAATATAAATCTTTATATATTGAATTCAAATGTACATTTTAATTTGTGAAAATTAGTGTCACATCCTTAAAATAAAACTTAATTAGGCTCACATCCTCCTGTTTCAAAACATATAAATTACATCCCTATTTTTAAACAGCGGCTAATATTTTTACAAAACTGCCCCTTTTCTTAATTCACGCCGTAATTACCTAGGTCGGATCTCATTACGTAATTAACCTTTTTTTTTCAAGAAACCTATATTCCGTTCTCAATGGCGGCGCCGTCATGAATTTTCACTTTTGGGTGCGTTAATAATTTCGAATGTAGATTTATTCGATGGATTGACGCCTTCCGTTTTGTCAGATCTAGGGTTGATCATTGGCAGAGAGAAGCAGCGATTGAAATTTGCAGGGATTAAGATAATTACGGCTGGTTCAATGATGAGTCGCAATGGAAGTTTTGGGAAGCTGATGGTTGCAATTTTTCTGGTTATCGTGTATGGAGATTGCTGCAGAAAGTCGCAATTTTTGAGCAGTAGTCGATGATGTAATAGTGAGGAGATGTGAATGCAAGATTTGTGAAGGTGGAGAATTCTTTGATCATGGAATTAATGCAATTTTTGTATAATTTTTTTTTGTTTTTTTGGATCATACAGTCGTATGTGTCATTTTTTCATTTTTTTTGATCTTATGTTCTTAATATGTGTTTCAGAATATGCAAATATTGTTAATATGAGCATATATGTATGCAACTTTTGTTAGAACTCGTGCATATATGTTTGGTTAATCCAGGAAAGTTGTGTATATGTATGCATATATGCTAGATATATGCATACAAATATGCATATTTTTTAAATATTTGTTTTTAGCATTTATGTTAAAAAGTTGCATTCAAATATGCATCTACTCTTGATATATGCATATCTATATGCAACTTTATATCAAACATGCAGAAAATACCAGAATATAAAATAAATGTATATTTGTATGCATATATCTGGAAAACTTGCATATAAATATGCAGATATTATTGTTATTTTTCTAAATTGTACGTCCATATGTTTGTAGTTATTTTTTCTAATGTGGTTTCTACAAATTGTTAATTTCTCTGATGTTTACTTATTTTTTCATCTTTTTTGTTCTTATGTTCTTAATACGTGTTTCAGAATATGCAAATATTGTTAATATGAGCATATATGTATGCAACTTTTGTTAGAACTCGTACATATATATTTGGTTATATCCAGGAAAATTGCATATATGTATGCATATATTCTAGATATATGCATACAAATATGCATATATTTTAAATATTTCATAATATTTGCAAATAAATATGCAATTATTAAGAATAACTGTATACAAGTAAGCAAAATTTCATAATATCAATTAAAATCAGAAGAAATTAATTCAGTACATCAAACTCCCCAGAAATTCAATTTAGAAACTACATAAATATCTTTGCACAAATTCAAAACCGTGAAATTCAGTTCATTTTTATTTGCGTTCGACTGTGCAAATAATGCGAAAACATGCACACATATGTGCAACAAATCTGCAGGCAAAACATTTGCTTAATTTCTTTTCTGCAAATATTGCATATAAGTATGCAACTATTGGTAAAATTTGCATATATATATGCAACTTTTTTTTTTCCAATTTCCGTGGACTGCTGCGATTATTTTAAGATTTTAGAATTTTTTTTTTTTGGCTGCCCCGTTTTTTTTTTTTTGTTCAAAACTGAAGGAGGCGAAAGAAATAATGCAGCAGGCGGAAGCAATAAAGTAGGATGCAGATCCTACTTAATAGGACTGCTTAATTGATTGAGTCGTTGTTGGACATTTTTTCGTTCGTAAGGTTATTTCCGGTATTTTTTGAGCGGAAATTCAAAAATAGGGATGTATCTCACGTTCTTTTTATCAGCGGGTTTTTTTTTTCTATTTTGAAAGTTAATAGGGACCTGTAAAAAACGCACCCTTTTAATTTACCGGGGTCATATACTGAATCCAAAAATTACAGAAAAATAAATCTAGCTATGATTAGATGGTACGGTCATAAAAAACTAATTTCATCGAATTTGGAGATCATTTGAAAAATGGCCAATTTCTGGTCAATCCAACAAGACTAAAATTGACAAAACACGTTTTCTTTTGCCACGCTCACATTTTAATTCCAAAAATTATGTAAATTGGAATATAACAATAATTTGATATTCCGGATCCAGCAAAAGTGGTTTCGTCGAAAGCGGAATTCGTTTGCAAAATGGCTATTTTTTAAGGGCTTTATATTATATAAAATATATATATATTCCATAGCGACTATTTTGAATTTTAAACTGGGCATAACTTTCAATTTATAAAGTGAAATCTCAGTTTCTTACATTCGTTAGAAAGATATAGTTAAATAGATTCAAATATTTCTTGTTTCGTCCAATTCTGACTTATATTGAATTCTGTACATTCAATTGAAATTTAAAATCGAATTTTCAAACTGCTGTGCCATTTCAGGCTCGTTTTATATTTAAAATACATTTATACATTCGAACTTTGTTTAAAATAAATTTTTAGTCGCTATTATTTAAAATAAATCATTTTAAATATTCAAAATCCATTAAAATTGCGAAAATAAAAATTTTAAATTGGTTTTGAAAATCCGAGTTGTAACACATTTTGAGCATTAAACTATTTCATGCATGATATTTCCTTGCGGTTCATTCAACAAATAAAATGTTTTATTGTTTACTGAGGCCCTGCGCAGGTACCCTACTACATGTTCCTTGCATGTGATAATTTGTTTTGTGTTTAACCATTTATACTTGTTCATGATTTTCGTGTTACTATTTATGTTTGAGTTTATCATTATTCATACCACATCATGCTGCATGTGTTGGTCCATTTTCTTACGGACTTGTGTTACAATTTCCAATTTGGGGTGCTATGTAAGACTGCCCCTAGCTGTCACTCAGGTTGGACTGTTTGAGATAGTACATATACACGTACCAGGCTGCGATATTCCTTGCTCTATGTTGTTTATTTTGGCATAATACATTTCGGAAATTCATGGGTTACGATGCTCAAATCATTACTAATTAACTATTATATCTTAGTTTGTAATTAAAGTTATTTTACTTGAATAAAGATGAATCCTGACTTGAGTGTCTTGTGTTTTGCATGAAACGCTCGAGTCAGACCCGAGCGTTACAGGTTTAAAGATTACAGCTTAGGTTTCGAAGACCGACAAGCTGGGGATTCCAAAAACGGCGCACTCTGAAGATTTCAAAATAGTAAATAATTTTATTGTATTTTAATACCGCTGTATAGAAAATATTGTATCAAAAATTTTGATTATATAAAAGTTGTTTTCGCTATTCAATATTTTGTTATTTATTTATCGTATGTTTTCTGTGTTGATTCTGCATTTTAAACTCTGTAAGCTAAATAACGATTTGTCAATTTGGACGTTTTAAGTTGGTTAATCACCCATTTGAAGTGGTCAAAAAGGCATGACGCTACATGACAATTATCATAAGATATTATAAGTATCTTATTGTTTGAGTATCGTATTGATTTATATATGGTACTCTGTTTTGGTTTATTTTATCATATTGTTTTTATGTATGATAAATGTCATGTGGATTTCATCATTTTATGGTACTCGGACCTAATTATTATGAGTATCCTATTAATTTATATATGATTTGTTGAGATTTTCGCATTGATTTATATGTGATATCTATTTTGATTTAATTTATCATATTGATTTATGTATAATATTTGTTAAGAGCATCGCATTGATTTATGTGTGATAATCTGGTTAGATTTATTATAAATGTCATATCGGTTTATATGTGGTATTCCAGCTCAGTTTATTTTATCATATTGCTTTATATATGATAAATGTCATGAAACTTTATTATTTTAATTTTACCATCTTGTTGTATTGATTATGAGTATCTTTTGATTTATAAATGATGCTCTGACCTAATTCATTTTATAATATTATTTTATAAGTGTTATGAGTATCGTATTGCTTTTTATATGATACTCTGATTTGATTTATTTTATCATACTGTTTTACATATGGTAAATACCAAGAAGATTTTATTATGTGATACCCCAACTTGATTTATGTTATAATATTGTAATTGCCATGAAGATTTTTATTGGCACCTAACAAATTTATTTTATCATGTTGTTCTTATATATGATAAATGTGATGTTTTTATTTGCTTTGGCTTAATTTATTATCATATTATATGTGACAGTTGTTATGAATTTCATATTGGTTTATATATGATATCCTACCTAATTATATCATATTTTCTAAAATTATTTGAATAGAATAGTATTGATTTATATACGATACCTTTATATCAAAAATGGAGAGTGGACATCCCAAAAATATGTGTTATATTCGGGAAAAGAGTTGAAATTCTTACAATTAAGTAATACAGTTTGAAATTTTCAATCGAGAAGATTACAAAAAATCCAAGCTCTATGTGTTACTTAAATAAAAAGGAAGAAGTTGAGATGCGGAGTTGGAATTTTTCAATGTTGTATATTAACTTTAATAAATTTCGATGACGAAATTTAATTAAGGGGGGAAGTCTGTAACAACCCGGATTTCTGGAGGGTGACAACAACGACTTAGTGATTTTGATGTTTAAAATATAAAATAAACTAAGATTTAACATGGAAATAAATATTTTTATTTGGAATTTTGTCTCCTGAATGTAATTTGGATATACTTTTATACGATACAAATGATACTCCTTTCATAAATTTAGTTTGAGCGTTTTATCAAAAACAATCAACGTTAAGATTATTAGCTGATGTGGATTTATCTGAATATTTAAAATATAAGATGGAAATTACTAACAAATTTATGGGATAATTCGTTTTACCACATGTAATGAAAAGAATACCATTTATCTGAAGATTTTATTATTACGGCGATGAATTTGAGTTGCCGTTTATTTAATTTGATCGTTTGACAAGTTGTTGAAATCTTAGATATGGATATGTATTGCATTCACCGTTAATAAGTTGTTAAAGCGTAGATATTAGTCACGGTGATTATTATTCAAGATACGCATGGTATTCATTTCCATTGAATTGATTACTGGTAGGAAAAAATTGATTTAAGATTCGTAACCTATTTCGTTTGTATATTTCTTTCCATCAACCGAGTACTTCCTATTACAGCTTGATATTTCGCTCAAACCACTTTCAATGCTCATCTCAACGTTACCGCAAACCTATATGATATTTATATGTATATATTCAAAGATTTAGTTGTAGGTATTATGCAACATTTTTTCTTACTTCTCTGCAAATTCTAACACATGGCCTGCTCTGTCTGAAAGCGTTGTACAAGTGGCGTTTTGTTCTTGAGTGTTCTTTCGTTTGATTAAAAAAAGGGCTACCCTATTCTTTGGGGGGATGGGAAAAAAATCAAATCATTCTTTTCCTCTTCTTCTTTTATCAGCCGAGTGTTCTTTCCCCAAAGGGAATCCTCAAAGTCGGTTTCTCCCCCATTTCTAAGATCCATGGCCATGGTAGTTGTGTTCTCTTATTCCCTGAATCAATTCGAGACCGCTACCACCCTGCTCGCCGCCTACTGTGTTTGCCACCACCGTCTAGAATTATTGCCTCCAGCCTCCGATACATCGGTTACAACCACTTTTCTCCTCCTCCTTACACCGAAGTTCATCGGTGTTCTTCACCAATAACAACTTGTCTCCGTTCGTCAGACCAAACCGTCGCCGATGGTTCCTCCTCCCATCGACGCAAGGTAAGATTTACCTATGATTAAAATTGTCGCAAGTCGTACATTTCAAATTTTCGTAACTATAATTGGGTGATCCTGATATTGTTGCTTCTGGTTGTATGTCCGTTGTTTTTACCTGGGTGTGGCCATTGTTTGTGTTTTGTCACTCGTTTGTCCCCGGATGTTGGTTTTGTTGTATGCATGTTAGTGCAAACCTTCTGTCCTCTGCGTATTAGAACTGCACATTTATACTAAACTTGACCACCGTTACTAATGCAATACATAATTAGGATTAGAAAGTAGACTTGGACTTCCTCAAATCTTTACCCTTAAAATGTTTAAATGATTCATCATCTCAAGGATTATCTGCATATTTTTATTTTAAGCTGTTACGGGTAGTTGGCCTCTACCAGAAGGAACAAATTGGAAAAAAATTTGGACCTAAGATGGATGATTGAGAATTTGTGTAACGACCTGCATTAGACTGATCGTGTAAAGTTGGGAGGCGACTATTGGGGTCATTTCCCATGTTCACGATTTTTGCTAATTTTAAATGACTGTTTTGCCCTTGACGAATCTTGTTTTGCCTATAACTTTTGATTGGTAAGGAGTTTTGACCTGAAACCACTTCCATTAGATCCGGATGATGGTTTACCTGTAACGAACAAGGATTTTCGGCCCCGTAAATCGACATAAATACCTTTACCGTAACTCATGCCGACCTTCCAAACACCGAAAACACTGGAATGTTATTAGAAAGAAAATTAGAAGGTGAGATAAGAAAGAAAGAAATATTAGAATAGAAGAAGAAGAACCAACACAACACAGGATTAGAGTCTCACATCGTAATGGAACAAAATGTAATACAGAAATAAAACTTTATTGAGAGCTTTTAGAAATACTTACAATATCAGAGTACATCAACATCTCTGGACAGTTATAAAAATCTGTCCATATACAACACACAGTGGAATAGTAGCTATATAATATCAAACGTCTGGACTCTTCCAGCTCGTCTGTTCACAACATTCGATAACCTGAACCTGTACACCCCAGGCTAACCCGAGCGTTTACAAAACACTGGGTCAGTCTGGTGAACCAAAGTGAGAAAAACTCGCACAGTATTAAGGGTATCACACAACTTGATTTTAAAGTCAAAATCTTTTTGAAAGAAAAGGATAATCGTAAGACCAAATCCACACAAAAATACGGACAGTTTTTACCTTACGATAACCCAGAACATTTTCGGAATCAATATCTTTTCTGATATTATAATAATGTCTAAATACAAGTAGATATCAATCTAGCGGAAAGTTTGCATCTCACGCTCCACACACACACACACATATATATATATATATATATATACAAACAAAACCGTAGGCACTTATTGAAGATTGGATTCCGACTATGCAAGGTATGAGACCACCTACCGATAGTGTACCTCTAGAAGCGAATACACTGGGTTCAACAAGAACGTCTTGCAACCTGTCCCACACATGACCGACCATTCCTTTCGCTTGAGTGTGTCGAATGTATATCACCAGGTTGGGCTCAAACCACTGTTTCCCAAAAGGGACAGCATCGAATTAGATTAAAGAAGCAAAAGGAATTTCTCTAGATATGTGATTATGTACCCTAATGGGAGCGACCCACATAGCCATGCTGCCTGCCCGATTTTTGTCATTTCCCGGCTGTGTGACGACCCCAAACCCCATACTAATGGTGTCAAGGGTAATCTTTACCGAATTCGAGACGCTCTAGCCCGTTTCTTAGGATCAAAACGCATCGACCCATGGATCGTCAGGGTCGGTCCACCGATGTGGTTGAAATGCCTGAACACTGCGTTTCCCCGCCCTTTGGGGCAACAATGAGCCAACGAATGGCTCCATCGGCTTCACATAGTCACCGATATATCCGAGCCGCCTCGCAACAGCAACAACCATATAAGTGAAAAATAGTATAAATGTCAGCCAGTTTTAAGCACTGACACCACCTCTAGCTAGAACGAAACGCATGCCCTCCCTGAGGTCCTCTCCCGTTCCTGGTTAATATCGGGGTGTGAGGCTCGCGAATTCACATTATACACAAAGATACGCCACACAGGCTGTGCTTTGATCATCAACCACAAGACTTTGCTTTTCAACAGAAGCCTTGATCACTGCATCTTAGCATGCCACGTAGGCAATTCGCACCATGCAACTGATGGCTATCAATCACACAGAATGAATTCCAATGTCAGACACACAGTCCATTTGCAAGTCCGTTCTGGGTCGGAACAAACCGGAGGCACTATATACCTCGCATACCCATCGATCTCCATGTACGTCTGGACGATCACCACTCATTATCCATCTTTCGGGACGCCTCCCAATCAGGACATCAGTTATCATCCAACCGAGGTGAAGATCTCCGGTCTTCAACCACCGTCTTCATCTTCGACTTCTTATCGTCAATTCAGTTATTCAGAATGGGATAAACCCGGTCTTTCTAAGGAACTCGCGTATATAATTAACAAGTGATACACAATCACAACATACGCTTCATTCCAATTCATTATTCACTAACCGTAAATTAGTAAGAGAACGATTTCCCAGATATTAACCCCGAAGGCCGAAACCAACATCAGATCAAAGCCCAGGAAACCATCCGTCTTAGCCAACCTTCAGTTAGTATCTAAATTTCACGTTCCATATCGTTTATAATATTTTTTAACGATTTATTGCTATTTTTATTTATTTAAAAATAGTCATTTCATTCAAACGACGCTTTGGACCATAACGCGTCCGTGGCGCTGTTTTTCTTCAAATTTGATTTACACATATCTGAAAATCTAACCGTTGGATCTTCACAAATTTTATATCATTAGAAAGACCTTTACAAAACGAATCCAACTGTTCCAGTTTTGGGAAAATCCGACGGTCGGATCTCCCGGTACACTCGTTTGAAGTTTCGATTTCAAAATACGAACTGCAGCATCGTTATTCGATTTAATTTAATTATATATATATATATATATATAATCGATTCTGGCGCTGGTTTTCTTCAGATTTGAATTAAGCATTCCAGACAATCCAACCGTTGGATCTTCACAAAGTGGGTGTCCTTGGAAAGATATTTCCAAAGCGAACCCAACGGTTTCGGTTTCAGGAAAATCCGATGGTCGGATCTCCCGCACTAATCGTTTGAAATCACGGTTTCAAAACATGAACTACAGCTTCGTTATTCGATATATTTTGATTATATTTATATATGTATATATAAATATAATCGATTCTTCAATTTCAAAACCATATTCTTTTCATACTTTTGATAAAAATGATATTTTTATCCAACAGACATTTATTTCGACAACTCACTATTTTTAACAATTCATGTATATAATAAAAATGTGATTTTTATTGTAAAACAATTTATTTCAAAACATGACTATTTTATATAGTTCATATAGATGATAAAAATATGATTTTTATTATAAAACAATTTATTTCAAAACACGACTACCATTCAACACATGAATTTCTATTCAACGAATGAATTTCTATTCAACACATGAAAGTTTTCTATAGTTCGTATATATATTAAAAAATGTAATTTTTATTGTTAAAACAATTTATTTAAAACACGAATGCCATTCAACACATGAATTTCTATTCAACGAATGAATTTCTATTCAACACATGAAGGTTTTTCTATAGTTCGTATATATAATAAAAATGTGATTTTTATTGTTAAAACAATTTATTTAAAACACGAATACCATTTAACACTTGAACTTCTATTCAACGAATGAATTTCTATTCAACCCCTGAATGTTTTCTATTCAACGCATGAATATAGTTTCAACACATGAAAATAATTCTAACACATGAATATTATTCAAAATTTCGGCAGCATAACGGCAGGGTAGTTAAAACCAGGGCCGTCCCTAGTACGGCTCCTCGCTCTACCTTAAAGCTTCGTAGCTTTTGACAATGGGAATTTCATGCATCTAGTTCGCACGCATGCGGCATGTATATTTTTTTTCTTTTCCACACACTAATCCTATGTGGTTTCAACCAAATAATTCTCAACCACAAATGGGTATTTTTCAACCACAATCAATCAATTTCAACCACAAACAATCAATTTCAACCATTCGCTATCAACCAATATTCACACCAATCACAACCAATAAATATCGTCCATGGTTTGTGGACGAGGGGCGTATATATATGTATGTATGTATGTATATATATATATATAAGTATATCATTTCTATTTCAACACGTATATAATTTTTACAACGCATATATAACTTATACATCGAACGTACAACTTATACAACGCTTATACATGAGGTGTACAACGCTTATATAACTCATACATCGACTATATAATTTATGCATCGTCGTTTTCCATGTCGTTTATAATTCAGAAATCTCACATTGGGTTCCACTCCACCAAAAATAGCAGGAGGCTCAGAAAAATATGCAGTCTCTTCTAGAATGTAGAAGACGTCCACATGAGTCCACTGTCTCTTGTTTCACGGAATTTTGTCAAGAAACGAAAAAGATAAGATTTTTACAGTGAAATCAAAAACCGTAGCGCTTTAAGCGCTATAATATAGTTTATAATTAAATCAGCCATACCTCAGCTGAAGGGTTCGAAACTAGGTTTCGATTTTTCTTCGAATCCGTGTAGCTATTAGTCGATCGGCCTTTGCAGCGTCGGAGGGGGAGGAACGAGGCACCTGCGCGCGGCGGTGGTGCCCACTCGGTGGTCGGATCTGACAGCGGCGACGGTTTGAACACTCCGACTTCGTGACGTCGGTTCTCACAATTCACTCAATGAAAAAAATCCAAACTCTATATGGATTTGAAGCTCGTCTCGAGCTCTTCAACTGGAGGAGGGGCTGATTTTGCTTGTAGGAGGCGCAATAGAGGGAGGAAGGAAAGAGGGTGTTTCCGCCGTTCGCGATTTCTGATTGTCGGGGAGAGAGAATTGGTTTGACCAAAGATTTTTTTTATATTTATATATTTTAAAAATCCGAAAATACCCCTTGTCACACTCGAACACCAATCCAAACCCAACGACTGTCGTCCATAGCTAAATACCCCCATTCCGAACACAATGGGATATGTTTCGTAGGCCCATTCAACCGCAGTTTTCCTTCAAATTAAAATATAAAACATTCAATATTTAATTTGAACGTACATTTCAATTTGCCGGGGCCACATATTGATTCTAAAAATTCCCAAAAAATAAATCTAGTTATGTTTTGACGATACGGTCCCAACAAAACTAGTTTCGTCGAATTCTGAGACCATTTGAAAAATGGCCCTTTTCTGGTCGATCCAATTTAATAGAAATTGACCAAACACATTTTCCTTTGCCACGCTCACATACTAGCTTCAAAAATTATGAAATTTGAAACCTAGCCATAATTTGACAACTCGGATCCAACAAAAGTGGTTTCGTCGAATTCTGAAGTCATTTGCAAAATGGCCATTTTCACGGGCTATATAGACTCTATAGCGACCTTTCTGAAAATTCATTTAGCCATAACTTTTGCTTCCTGCTATGAAACTTCGATTTTTCAGATTCATTAGAAAGATATTCACTAACAGATTTAAATATTTTTGGTTTCACTAAAATCCGTTTTAATTTGCACCCGGTACAGTTAGTCAAACTTTGAATTCAAATTTTGAAACTACCGCGCCATTTCAGGCCTTGTTTATAATTAGAAATAATTAAATTCATTTTCAAACGTTGATTCAAACTCACTCTTCATCATTATTATTTCAAATTTCTATTTTAAATATTTAAAATCCACTAAAATAGCCAATTAAATTTTTTTTAATTGGTTCAGATTTTCCGGGTTATTACAGGCTGTGAGGCTTGAGGTTTGAGTTTCCTTTTGGAATATTTGGTTACCATTCACTTTGAATGCCACATCGTCAAATCTGCCAGATATCACTAATTGACGTCCACAAAAATACTCTAGTTGGGCGCTCACCAACTATATTACGTTTGAAAAAATCAATGTACGCGATCCCTTTGGAAATACTCTGTTAGACATCCGTCCATGCAAGTCATCCAGGAACAGGATGAACCGAAGGTACTCTCCTACTGCATAAAATATAGGAATCACCCCATGGATCAGTAGAGAGAAGTCCTTGCAACCCGTAGATTCCAACCACGATAGAATTACAGTTTATCTCTGGCCGCTAAACCAGAGATTATTAGTAGTTATTCCGTTTAATGAAGATCCACGGTCTTCAACGCTCCATCTCGATCGTCTTCTGTTATCTTCACGTATTTGTTGGTCGGAATGGTTTTCGAATTAAATTCGATCCCAGTCTTTCCGTACCAACAATCGTATTGGACAGATTAGATATTCTGTGATTTAACTATCAAAATAAACAGTGTTTCAATCATAACAACCCAATGAGTTTACTTGTTCAGCATTCAGCACCACTTGGCCTTTTAATTAAAACAAATGTAAATTCAAAACTCTTAAATATTTCGATATTATAAATATAGTTTTCTCGCTTCTTATTTACATAAGATTATTCTATAAACAAGTTCCTTTTAACACATAGGAAAATCTTATATCATATTTAGTTTCTATTTTCACTTTCAAACATTAGCCACGTTATTATCAAATATTGGGAAATCATTTCAACTTATTACTCATCCAAGGACGTTACGAAATCTCATTTATTTCATTTCTTGAAACAATACCAATGCTTATTCTGATAGAATAAAACTCAACCTTTACATTTTCCTTTAATCTTGCGAATATCGCTAAACCTTCACGCCATTCCCCTTTGATTTCCCTTTTCCCTTGGGATCATTATTATGTATATTTCCCAAATTTCCACCAAAATGTTGCGTTATTATTGCTCTAATGAAATAATAAATTACTACTAACCTCTTTCACCATTTCAACTAATATCATCTTCAGATAATCCTGAAGTCTTTCAAGTTGGGGTACTTTAATTACCTCTCAGACCTTGATCAACAACGTTCATACCTCAAGATGGATACGAGTTGTAAATTTAAAAATCAATATTACATTCTAATATCAATACAAATACCATTTAACTAATTTATTCAAATTACGGTTTCCTAAAATCTTCTTACTTTTTGAAATCTCTTTCTCTAGCATAACCATTATTACTTACTTTAATAATTACGTAATCTAGTATAGAACACTACTTTTAACCTTTACCCCTTTTTAAACAATTTCATTTCATAATTCCGATTTTTGTTTACAAAATATGATAATCCATTTCTTTTACCAATTTCACTTCCACTAATTCTCCCTCAAACCCATTCATTCATTCCTGGTTTGGAAATTTTATTATAATTTCCCCTTCTTACATAATCTCGTTATTAAGTAACGTTAATTTAAAATTAACGATATAACACCGCAAATCTCTTTTATATAACTCTGGTTTATTGTAAAACCCTTTTATCTAAATTCCCCTTTAATTAATTCAAATAATTAAGTAACATTTAATTTAAGCTATGATAATCTCTTAAAAATTCCTTTTATAACTTTGTTATAAAACTCAAATTTTAAATAAAACCTGTTCACACACTTCTTTCACCATTCCAATATATCTCATTTCCATTGCGGTTACTTTCTAAATGATTTTCAATTAAAAAGTGATTTTCTAAATTACTATTAATTAAAATAATAATTTACTTCGACCATTAACTACTTCAGTGGTTAATTTCTCTATTAACTAAAATAAATAGTAAATCCTTTTAATTTTTTTATTTAAATTTAAACACTATTCATTAAGCTATTTTATTAGATTAATTCAAATCAAATTAAATTAAAATCAATTCCAATTACAATGATTGACTTAGTCAACTCAAGGCACGGTTATCTTGTTAACCCATTCCAATTCGTTCTCACTTTAAATTAATTAATAATATAATTAATTTAAATAAATTCCATTAAATAAATTCTTAACACACAAATTTTCCACATTTTAACTGTTACGGTTAATTTTTATCCCTATATTCAGAAATCTGATTATTCTCAGATATACTTTGTAAAATTAATTTATAATACATCAAAGTCTTTAATAAAATATTTATTTATTTTCCTTTTTTTATAAACTTTTATTCAAATAATATATTTCAAAGTCTATCTCCAGTTAAAAAAAATAAATTTTATAACTTCATCGCTATCGACTCACCTGACGGTGAATCAATATTTATAAAACGATTGATTCTATAGGCCATATGTGTAACGAACCGGAAAATTCGATGCTCGAATTTTCAACCCGAACCCATCTAGTGTCCAAACTCGAGTACCGAACATCCAGAAAGTTATTAGAAAGAAGTTAGAGGGTGAGAAAAGAAAGGAAGAAAGTTAGAATAGAAGAAGAAGAAGAACCAACACAACACAGAGTCTCACATCGCAGCGGAACAAAATATAATATATAAATAACTTTATTGAAACTTGAAATAATACTTACAATCAGAGTACATCTGTCAAGACAATCTGGGCAGTTATAATAATCTGTCCTTGTATACAATACACAGCAGAATAATACTAATACGTTTGACCTCTTCCAGCACGTCTTCTGAAATTCATAGTGTCCAATAACCTGAACCTGTACAACCCGGTCTAACCCGAGCATTTCAAATACCGGGTCAGTTTGGTGGACTAGAGTGACAAAAAACTCACACAGTTTAAGGGGGATCATCCAACTTGATTTTAAAGTTCAAAATCTTTTCGAAAGAAAAGGATAATCGTAAGACCAAATCCACACATAAATACAGACGGTTTTAACCTTACGATAAACCAAAACATTTTTGAAAACAATATTCTTCTGATATTATAATAATGTCTAAATACAAACAACTATCAATCTAGCAGAACGCTTGCATCTCACGCTCCACATATATAGTATACAATCAAAACCGCGGGCGCTTATTGGAGATTGGATTCCGACTATGACAAGGTACGGAACCACCTGCCGATAGTGTATCTCTAGAGGCGAATACACTGGGTTCAACAAGAACGTCTTGCAACCCGGCCCACACATGATCGACCATTCATTTCTCTTGAGTGTATCGAATATAATGCCACCTCACAGCTGCGCAGCTACCATTTTCCGGGAGATACAGAAATGAAAATGAAACGACCCAAACTTCCCAGTAAAGGAAAGACTGGATTGCTTTGAGAACAATACACATCAGAAAACAAACTGAAGAACATTTTATCGCTGATTTCAATAATTACATCAGAGTACAAGAATATAACAGAGTATGAATACTTATTACACAATGGGTATACAATAATATCAGAGTTTTAAATTGCATTTTAATAGCAGCGGAAAAATAATACAAATATACAACTGGAAGGAATACACGGATACAGAGCTTTCTGAATACTGCTTCAGCTGTAAGCCATGATCCTGTAAATATCTGCAAAAAGCTACTCGACTGCCCGTGTTCAAAATATAGGCACCCGAGTTTGCCAGTGAAACAAACAACAGGTCAGTCATGGTACTGGTATGAGAAATCTTAACTAAACTTATCTAATTTATATGGCTAATCATAGGATGTAATAACCCGAAAATCTGGGCCAGTTTAAAATTTTTATTTTGGCAATTTTAGCGAATTTTGAATATTTAAAATAGATTATTTTAAATAATATCGACGAGAAATTTATTTTGAATATAATTCGACGTATATATTATATACGTCGTCGTTAGAATATATAACAATTATATATAATTATAAAAGGAATTGAAAATGGCGCGGTAGTTCGATAATTCGATTTCAAACTTCAATTGAATGTACCGGGTGCAAAACAATCCGGATTTTAGTGAAACCAAAAATGATAGGATCTAATTGATAATATCTTTCCAACGAATCCGAAAAATCCAAAGTTCGTAGCGGGAATCAAAAGATATGTCCAGTCGAAAATTCTGAATAGTCGCTATGGAATTCAGGCCCTTAAAAATGGACATTTCGCAAACAACCTCGGATTTCGATGAAACCGGTTTTGTTGGGTCCGGGATGTCAAGTTATTGCTAGATTCCAAATTTCATAATTTTTCGAATCAATATGTGAGCGTGGCAAAGGAAAACGCGTTTGACCAGTTCAGTTGATTTTAATCGACTGGAAATTGGCCATTTTACTAACGGTCTCGGAATTCGACGAAACTAGTTTTGTTAGGACCGTATCGTCAATACGAAGCTAGAAAATATTTTTCTAGAATTTTTCTAGTTAGTATGTGACCCCGGTAATTTGAAATGTACGTTTAAAATTCAATATAGTGATTTAAATGTAAATTTAACGAAAACTGATCAAAACGTTCGAATCAACTTGCGATACATATCCCATTGTGTTCGGAATGGGGGTAAAACGCTGCGGACGACAGGCGGTGGGCCTCGTTTAGAGGTCGTAGGTTAAAGTCAACTTTTTGCAGAATAAAATAATTAAATAATAAAAAAAAAGAATCTTCTTCCCCTTTTTAACTCTGCCCCCCCCTTCTTTAAAATCAGAAATCAAAATAATAATAAAAAAAAAAGGAGAAGGAGGCGACGAAGGCGGGGAGGAGCCGCCGCCCTCCCCAAAGACCACCGAGCCTCGTCGAACACCCCCCCCCCTCTCTCTTCCACCTCGACCGCGATGCGCAGCACCCTCCCCAGGCGGCGCGCCACCACGCCACGATACCCCCCCCCTCGAACGTTGCGCCACCATCAGAAACCCTCCCCCCTTCTTGCCGCGACACTGAAGACCCCCCCCCCTCGAACGCGGCGCCACCAACCTCCGACCCCCATTCCTCTTCTTCGATTTAAACCGTGAGTCTTCTGACTTTATTTTCTAATCTGATTTTATTTTTATTCTTGTAACTTAGATCAGTGTTAGATTTAGATAAAGGATTTAGGAACTTTTAAAATGGAAAAGATTGAATTTTTGAAATGGAAAAGATCATATTTTTTAAAATAGGAAAAATTAGATTTTTGAAATGGGAAAAGGCGAAATCCTTTCGAAATAAAAATATGATTTTTATATATTGAACTTTGAAGTAAAAATATGATTTTTATATATTGAACTTTGAAATAAGAATTCGATTTTTATATATTGAACTTTGAAATTAGAATTCGATTTTTATATATTGAACTTTGAAATAAGAATTCGATTTTTATATATTGAACTTTGAAATAAAAATTCGATTTTTATATATTGAACTTTGAAATAAAAAATTCGATTTTTATATATTGAATAGCGAAATAAAAATTCGATTTTTATATATATAGTGGCCTTGGGCAACGAAGGTGACAAAAAGGCGAAACGACGAAGACTTCTGCAAATGAAGTGCCGTGGAGCTAGGATAGCTATATGTGAGAATTTCTCACCTTTCAATTTCTTTTTCTAGTTATATATATATACTAGGATGCAGACGGTGCTTAGTAGCACCCGACACAATCGTCCACAGACCATGGAATTGTTTGTTTGGTTGCATAGTTTAGTCAGATGATTTGGTTTGAATTGAATTGTTTGGTGAAATGAAATTGATATAATTGATGTGTGAATGGCGTGGGCCTTCACTAGACCGGGGATAAGGCTAGGCCCCGTCCCGTTTCTAGTATCGTGCCGTTATGCCGCCGAAATTTTCTAAAATATGTTAGAAAAATAAAAATATCATTTTATTTAAAGAATGAACTGAATAGAAATTCATATGATAAAATAAAATGTTTTATCGTTAAAAATATAATTTTTAACGTGAAGTGAATTAAATAAAATATTCATTTACAAACCGGATGGTTTGTTTATGTACACCTATTTGAATGACATTGATTGGGACGATAACTTTTACACATCGCCCAACTGCACAAATAAAATCTGTGTTTGATTGTTTGAAACCCCACACGGGTGTTGGGATGAAATTTGAAGTTCACTCATCCTGATTGATTAAATATGTCGATCGATTGATTGACAGGCTGTTATAAGCGTTAGATATCTATATTTGATGCTTATACAGTGTAGTGCACTTTGGTTGATGGTTGATTATTTTTCAATGCTATTATATACATGTGTTGTATGAAAATCCATATAATTAATTTTATATGGTAAATTGATTGGGCCTCATTCCAATTTGAAAAATAAAGAATATTATAAAATAAAAGTTCATGTGTTGACAGTACTCATCCATTGAGATTGGTCATGTGTTGAACGAAATATTTTGATAATAACAACTATTTTGAAAAAGAAATATTTGAAATAGAATATTTGAAAATAGAAATTTATGAAGCCGTGTTGATTAGATTGACGCCATTTTGACGTGAATGATATTTATATCGATTTTATTCATAATGAAATGAATTGAATTGAAAACGATTACGAAATGAATTGAATTGAAAACGATTACGAAATGAATTGAATTGAAAACGATTTCGAAATGAATTGAATTGAAAACGATTTCGAAATGAATTGAATTGAAAACGATTTCGAAATGAATTGAATTGAAAACGATTTCGAAATGAATTGAATTGAAAACGATTTCGAAATGAATTGAATTGAAAACGATTTCGAAATGAATTGAATTGAAATGAATTCAAATTGAATTGAAATTTGAATTGAATAGAAATGAATTTTAAAACGAATTTATAGAGAAGAATTCAATTTTGATTTGAATTGAAACGGAAGTTGAAATTGCTTTTGAAACGAATTTAAAACTATTTATATAATTCGTTTTAAATAGAAATCGACGAAATATATTATATATATTATATATATAATATAATGGCCTGAATAGAACGCGCCGCGCCGCGGTAGTTCGTGAATTTCGACCATTTATTTCAAACGGACATTGCGGGAGATCCGACCGTCGGATTCTCCTAAAACCGGAACCGTTGGGTTCGTATCGAAAAGAGATTTCTAATGAATTTTAGAAATTCGAAATCTAACGGTTGGATTTGGAGTTACGTCGAAATCAAATTTGAAAAAGGTCGCTGTAAGTGCAGTTCGATGGCCATTGATGGAAATCGACTGTACAGGCCTTGATAAAATTATTAAAAATAGTAATAATTTATGTAAAATCATAAGAAATGATTTAGAAAGAATTGGGATGAAAAACTCCATATTTGAAAAGATAAAAATAGATTTTTATCGAAATGAACTAGTTTTGAACTAGAATTATAATTCTATTTATTTTTAAATAAATAAATTGAATTTAAAAAGGGTTTTAAAAATAACCAGAATTTCCAATGATTGCATTGGAGTGGATTTGAATCGAAATTGTCTTCGGAATATTTCGATGTTGGAATTCGTGATTATACAGATGTTGTTATGGAAATTTGAAAGATATATATTTATATCGTTATTTCCAACACGACATTTGTTAATCGTAGAATTTGATATTGAATATAAGCCGATATATTTTCTATTCAGAGCCTTATATTGAATATCAAATGTGATTTGGGTTTGTCGTGAATGGTGTCTTCATTAACACTGTTCTTGAACCCAGTTGAGAAAAGATTAAATCTTTTTATTTAGATTTAATGAAGTGTACCAATTAAATGATATTTAATTGGAATTGAATTGGTAATGATTTTTGGGTTTATCGTGAACAGTGTTTTAAATAACACTTGTTCTTTAACCCGATAATTATTGGTATTGATTTTTGGGTTTATCGTGAACAGTGTTTTAAATAACACTCGTTCTTTAACCCGATAATTAATGAATGTGATTTTGGGTTTATCGTGAACCGTGTTTTAAATGACACTGATTCTTTAACCCAGTCGAAGATTAAAACTAAGTGGAGTTTTAATGAATCTTTAATTAGATTGAAACAATCGAAATGGAGTATCACCAGTTTTACTCCAGGCGTTAGTTAAATCTTTAATTAGATTTGAACGTGAAATGGTAATTGAATTTACCGATAACATCGTGGTGTTAGATATGAAGTATTACCAGTTTTACTTCATGGGATGAATAGGTTGGGATGGGGAAATTAAAATAAATGATTACTTCGGTAAGGTTCGCTAATCCCGACTAGTTTGAATTGAGATTCAAAAATAGAATAAAGAATAAATTCAAGGAATTTATCTTGGATAAAATTAATGGGAACCTTTCCCTATGAATGTGAAATTTAGAAACTAACCGTCGGTTGGCCAAGCAGAATGGTTTTCTAAATATTGATCGGATGTTGGTTTCGGCCTTCGGGGTTAATATTTGGGGAATTATTCTCTTGATTAATTTACGGTTAGTGACTAATGAATTGGAATGAGGCGTATGTTGTGTTTGTGTAACACTTATTTAAAATATACGCGAGTTATTCGGAAAGACCGGGTTTATCCCATTCTGAATAACTGATACGACGATAAGTCGAAGATGAAGACGATGGTCGAAGACCGGAGGTCTTCACGTCGTTTGGGTAATTACTGATGATCTTGATTGGGCTGTACACCCAAGAAGATGGAAACAGTTAGTGATCGTCCAGACGTACTTGGAGATCGATGGATATGCGGGGTACAAGGTGCCTCCGGTTTCGTTCAGACCCAGAACGAACTTGTAAATGGACTGTGTGTCTGACATTGGATTTTAGTCCGTGTGATTGATCTCTATTAAATATATATCTGTTTGGCAGCGGAGAATTTATTCTCTTGCTTAACGCCCTTCTCTGAGACGTACGAGCTCAGGGGTTATATATTGATGGATATCAATTGCATGGAGTGAATTGCCTGTGTGGCATGCCTAAGTGGCAATTGATCGAGGCTTCTGTTGAAAAGCAAAGTCTTGTGGTGATGATCAAAGCACGGCCTTTGTGGCGTAGCTTTGTGTAACGTTTACTTCGCGAGTTTCACACCCGGTATGAACCAAAAACGGGAGACGGACCTCAGGGAGGACTTGCGTTTCTTTCTAGTTAGAAGTGGCGTCAGTGGTTTTACACGCCCTGACGAGTTTGACTTATGTGGTTGTTGCTGTTGCGAGGCGCCTCGGTTATATCGGTTTCGGCCGATGCTTCTGGTCGGCTGACGGACCAGACTTACACCCCATAGGGTGGGGAAACGTAGTGTTCAGGCATAATAATCCACATCGGTGGACCGGCCCTGTCGCTCCAAGGCTTGCCTGCGCGCTTGCCTGTGGCTCGGGCTAGAGAGTCACGAATCGGTTGAGGACTATCTTTTGCCTCGGTTCATAGATGGAAATCCAACTTCCAAATACGTGACATTTGCGGTTTTATTTGTAAACCTATATATGGTGACATAGTGGCATGGGACGCTCATGTCGCCTATGATTGATACTTATGATTTGAAGTTGTTTTATACACTATGCACTTATAATAGTATCAAACGATTTGTTTTAACCGTATCAAGCATTCTTTGGCTGTTATAAGGGAAAACCCTATCCTCGGCTGCGTTGCATTGTGTGATGGGACATGGGTCTTATAACAGCTTCATTTTTTTTCTTTATTTAGCATTGCGCTGTTTGTTTTATGCACTGGTGTTCTTGGGAGGAAACCCGTTCCGTGTTATACGGCGTGGTCCCTTGATTTACCTAACTTTAAAATAAAGATTATCTGTTTTAGTTCTCACACCAGTCACATGACTGACCTGGAGTTTATTGTTTTAACCTAAACTCTGGGTGCCCCTATTTTGACACGGGCAGCTAGTAGTTTTGGTTTTGCAGATTTATATTCACAGGATCCTGGTTTACAGCTGGAACGATATCCGGAAAGCTTTGTATCCGTATATCTTCTTCTAGTTGTGTATTGTATTATTTTCCGCTGCGATGTATTTAAATGTAATTTAAATCTCTGATATTTCTATGTAATATTTATTCATACTCTGTATATTCTTGTAATCCGATGCATTGTTGTAATATACAATGAAATGTTCTTTTATATGCGTTCTGTTGTGGCTTGTTCTCGAACTATCCGACGCTTTCCTTTACGGGGAAGTTACAGGTTTTCACAGTTGGTATCAGAGCTTTGGTTTACAAAGCTAGAGAACAAGGCACATTAGTACCATACGAAAGAATTCATCAGATATTGGATTAGTAATATCCAATAGGAATGACTCGTTAGAGATAGGATCAGTAGTATCCTAGAACGAGTGTGAAGAGTATAATTTTGAAAGTGAAAACAAATTTTTGTTTTGAAAATTTAAATCAATTATTCGTATTTGATTATCTATTTATATTGATGTGGACAATCCAGTATATATAGATTTTGCGTATACGTCTGATCCGCGTGTATTCGAAATTTTAATATACTGGATAGATATGGAATCACACTCTAGTCGCCCGGAGATGATTCAGATGATGAGGCATCATCATCAGTGTTTATATTCGAGCGACGAAAGTGAGATTTCTATATATTTCCTATTGACTGGTGTGAGAACCAAAAATTAGATAGGGCCTATTGTTGGGATTTGGCATCAAAAACATGATTTTGTATATGTATCAAAATTATGAATTTGAAACTCTAATTCACTAATTGATTGATGTTTGGGTTGTTTGTTTATTGGTTGATAATTTTGAACCATTTAGCCTAATTGTATCAAATATTGAATTGTATTGAAAATTGGTCGCATCTGCTTGCATATACATGTATATCATTGAACAGGTCATAGCAAGGAGGCTAGAGCCAGAGAATAAAATTTGTTTGCCCGACAAATAGGTACATGTTTACTACATAATTTACTGTTTTGTTTGGGTGATGATGATTTTATGAGCCTATTGGCTAGCCGCTTGGCTTTTTCTTTTTCTTTTTGAGATCTGAAGGACCGGGGAAGCTATTTGAAATTCCCCGATGCTCCCATTGCAGGGGAGGTTATGGCGAAATTTTTCAAAAATTTAGGGTGTTAGCCAAATTTTTGAAATTTTGAAAATTCTCAGAAACTAAAGGGTTGGAGAATGGAAGCCAGATCGAATGTAGAGTTGATTAATCAAACCACTTTCGACTTTGTTCCTTTTCGGGGACGAAAAGTTTTAAGTGGGGGAGATTGTAATAACCCGAAAATCTGGGCCAGTTTAAAATTTTTATTTTGGCAATTTTAGCGAATTTTGAATATTTAAAATAGATTATTTTAAATAATATCGACGAGAAATTTATTTTGAATATAATTCGACGTATATATTATATACGTCGTCGTTAGAATATATAATAATTATATATAATTATAAAAGGAATTGAAAATGGCGCGGTAGTTCGATAATTCGATTTCAAACTTCAATTGAATGTACCGGGTGCAAAACAATCCGTATTTTAGTGAAACCAAAAATGATAGGATCTAATTGATAATATCTTTCCAACGAATCCGAAAAATCCAAAGTTCGTAGCGGGAATCAAAAGATATGTCCAGTCGAAAATTCTGAATAGTCGCTATGGAATTCAGGCCCTTAAAAATGGACATTTCGCAAACAACCTCGGATTTCGATGAAACCAGTTTTGTTGGGTCCGGGATGTCAAGTTATTGCTAGACTCCAAATTTCATAATTTTTCGAATCAATATGTGAGCGTGGCAAAGGAAAACGCGTTTGACCAGTTTAGTTGATTTTAATCGACTGGAAATTGGCCATTTTACTAACGGTCTCGGAATTCGACGAAACTAGTTTTGTTAGGACCGTATCGTCAATACGAAGCTAGAAAATATTTTTCTAGAATTTTTCTAGTTAGTATGTGACCCCGGTAATTTGAAATGTACGTTTAAAATTCAATATAGTGATTTAAATGTAAATTTAACGAAAACTGATCAAAACGTTCGAATCAACTTGCGATACATATCCCATTGTGTTCGGAATGGGGGTAAAACGCTGCGGACGACAGGCGGTGGGCCTCGTTTAGAGGTCGTAGGTTAAAGTCAACTTTTTGCAGAATAAAATAATTAAATAATAAAAAAAAAGAATCTTCTTCCCCTTTTTAACTCTGCCCCCCCCCCGCTTCTTTAAAATCAGAAATCAAAATAATAATAAAAAAAAAAGGAGAAGGAGGCGACGAAGGCGGGGAGGAGCCGCCGCCCTCCCCAAAGACCACCGAGCCTCGTCGAAGACCCCCCCCCTCTCTCTTCCACCTCGACCGCGATGCGCAGCACCCTCCCCAGGCGGCGCGCCACCGCGCCACGATACCCCCCCCCCTCGAACGCTGCGCCACCATCAGAAACCCTCCCCCCCTTCTTGCCGCGACACTGAAGACCCCCCCCCCCCCTCGAACGCGGCGCCACCAACCTCCGACCCCCATTCCTCTTCTTCGATTTAAACCGTGAGTCTTCTGACTTTATTTTCTAATCTGATGTTATTTTTATTCTTGTAACTTAGATCAGTGTTAGATTTAGATAAAGGATTTAGGAACTTTTAAAATGGAAAAGATTGAATTTTTGAAATGGAAAAGATCATATTTTTTAAAATAGGAAAAATTAGATTTTTGAAATGGGAAAACGCGAAATCCTTTCGAAATAAAAATATGATTTTTATATATTGAACTTTGAAGTAAAAATATGATTTTTATATATTGAACTTTGAAATAAGAATTCGATTTTTATATATTGAACTTTGAAATAAGAATTCGATTTTTATATATTGAACTTTGAAATAAGAATTCGATTTTTATATATTGAACTTTGAAATAAAAATTCGATTTTTTTATATTGAACTTTGAAATAAAAAATTTGATTTTTATATATTGAATAGCGAAATAAAAATTCGATTTTTATATATATAGTGGCCTTGGGCAACGAAGGTGACAAAAAGGAGAAACGACGAAGACTTCTGCAAATGAAGTGCCGTGGAGCTAGGATAGCTATATGTGAGAATTTCTCACCTTTCAATTTCTTTTTCTAGTTATATATATATACTAGGATGCAGACGGTGCTTAGTAGCACCCGACACAATCGTCCACAGACCATGGACTTGTTTGTTTGGTTGCATAGTTTAGTCAGATTATTTGGTTTGAATTGAATTGTTTGGTGAAATGAAATTGATATAATTGATGTGTGAATGGCGTGGGCCTTCACTAGACCGGGGATAAGGCTAGGCCCCGTCCCGTTTCTAGTATCGTGCCGTTATGCCGCCGAAATTTTCTAAAATATGTTAGAAAAATAAAAATATCATTTTATTTAAAGAATGAACTGAATAGAAATTCATATGATAAAATAAAATGTTTTATCGTTAAAAATATAATTTTTAACATGAAGTGAATTAAATAAAATATTCATTTACAAACCGGATGGTTTGTTTATGTACACCTATTTGAATGACATTGATTGGGACGATAACTTTTACACATCGCCCAACTGCACAAATAAAATCTGTGTTTGATTGTTTGAAACCCCACACGGGTGTTGGGATGAAATTTGAAGTTCACTCATCCTGATTGATTAAATATGTCGATCGATTGATTGACAGGCTGTTATAAGCGTTAGATATCTATATTTGATGCTTATACAGTGTAGTGCACTTTGGTTGATGGTTGATTATTTTTCAATGCTATTATATACATGTGTTGTATGAAAATCCATATAATTAATTTTATATGGTAAATTGATTGGGCCTCATTCCAATTTGAAAAATAAAGAATATTATAAAATAAAAGTTCATGTGTTGACAGTACTCATCCATTGAGATTGGTCATGTGTTGAACGAAATATTTTGATAATAACAACTATTTTGAAAAAGAAATATTTGAAATAGAATATTTGAAAATAGAAATTTATGAAGCCGTGTTGATTAGATTGACGCCATTTTGACGTGAATGATATTTATATCGATTTTATTCATAATGAAATGAATTGAATTGAAAACGATTACGAAATGAATTGAATTGAAAACGATTACGAAATGAATTGAATTGAAAACGATTTCGAAATGAATTGAATTGAAAACGATTTCGAAATGAATTGAATTGAAAACGATTTCGAAATGAATTGAATTGAAAACGATTTCGAAATGAATTGAATTGAAAACGATTTCGAAATGAATTGAATTGAAAACGATTTCGAAATGAATTGAATTGAAATGAATTCAAATTGAATTGAAATTTGAATTGAATAGAAATGAATTTTAAAACGAATTTATAGAGAAGAATTCAATTTTGATTTGAATTGAAACGGAAGTTGAAATTGCTTTTGAAACGAATTTAAAACTATTTATATAATTCGTTTTAAATAGAAATCGACGAAATATATTATATATATTATATATATAATATAATGGCCTGAATAGAACGCGCCGCGCCGCGGCAGTTCGTGAATTTCGACCATTTATTTCAAACGGACATTGCGGGAGATCCGACCGTCGGATTCTCCTAAAACCGGAACCGTTGGGTTCGTATCAAAAAGAGCTTTCTAATGAATTTTAGAAATTCGAAATCTAACGGTTGGATTTGGAGTTACGTCCAAATCAAATTTGAAAAAGGTCACTGTAAGTGCAGTTCGATGGCCATTGATGGAAATCGACTGTACAGGTCTTTATAAAATTATTAAAAATAGTAATAATTTATGTAAAATCATAAGAAATGATTTAGAAAGAATTGGGATGAAAAACTCCATATTTGAAAAGATAAAAATAGATTTTTATCGAAATGAACTAGTTTTGAACTAGAATTATAATTCTATTTATTTTTAAATAAATAAATTGAATTTAAAAAGGGTTTTAAAAATAACCAGAATTTCCAATGATTGCATTGGAGTGGATTTGAATCGAAATTGTCTTCGGAATATTTCGATGTTGGAATTCGTGATTATACAGATGTTGTTATGGAAATTTGAAAGATATATATTTATATCGTTATTTCCAACACGACATTTGTTAATCGTAGAATTTGATATTGAATATAAGCCGATATATTTTCTATTCAGAGCCTTATATTGAATATCAAATGTGATTTGGGTTTGTCGTGAATGGTGTCTTCATTAACACTGTTCTTGAACCCAGTTGAGAAAAGATTAAATCTTTTTATTTAGATTTAATGAAGTGTACCAATTAAATGATATTTAATTGGAATTGAATTGGTAATGATTTTTGGGTTTATCGTGAACAGTGTTTTAAATAACACTTGTTCTTTAACCCGATAATTATTGGTATTGATTTTTGGGTTTATCGTGAACAGTGTTTTAAATAACACTCGTTCTTTAACCCGATAATTAATGAATGTGATTTTGGGTTTATCGTGAACCGTGTTTTAAATGACACTGATTCTTTAACCCAGTCGAAGATTAAAACTAAGTGGAGTTTTAATGAATCTTTAATTAGATTGAAACAATCGAAATGGAGTATCACCAGTTTTACTCCAGGCGTTAGTTAAATCTTTAATTAGATTTGAACGTGAAATGGTAATTGAATTTACCGATAACACCGTGGTGTTAGATATGAAGTATTACCAGTTTTACTTCATGGGATGAATAGGTTGGGATGGGGAAATTAAAATAAATGATTACTTCGGTAAGGTTCGCTAATCCCGACTAGTTTGAATTGAGATTCAAAAATAGAATAAAGAATAAATTCAAGGAATTTATCTTGGATAAAATTAATGGGAACCTTTCCCTATGAATGTGAAATTTAGAAACTAACCGTCGGTTGGCCAAGCAGAATGGTTTTCTGAATATTGATCGGATGTTGGTTTCGGCCTTCGGGGTTAATATTTGGGGAATTATTCTCTTGATTAATTTACGGTTAGTGACTAATGAATTGGAATGAGGCGTATGTTGTGTTTGTGTAACACTTATTTAAAATATACGCGAGTTATTCGGAAAGACCGGGTTTATCCCATTCTGAATAACTGATACGACGATAAGTCGAAGATGAAGACGATGGTCGAAGACCGGAGGTCTTCACGTCGTTTGGGTAATTACTGATGATCTTGATTGGGCTGTACACCCAAGAAGATGGAAACAGTTAGTGATCGTCCAGACGTACTTGGAGATCGATGGATATGCGGGGTACTAGGTGCCTCCGGTTTCGTTCAGACCCAGAACGAACTTGTAAATGGACTGTGTGTCTGACATTGGATTTTAGTCCGTGTGATTGATCTCTATTAAATATATATCTGTTTGGCGGCGGAGAATTTATTCTCTTGCTTAACGCCCTTCTCTGAGACGTACGAGCTCAGGGGTTATATATTGATGGATATCAATTGCATGGAGTGAATTGCCGGTGTGTCATGCCTAAGTGGCAATTGATCGAGGCTTCTGTTGAAAAGCAAAGTCTTGTGGTGATGATCAAAGCACGGCCTTTGTGGCGTAGCTTTGTGTAACGTTTACTTCGCGAGTTTCACACCCGATATGAACCAAAAACGGGAGACGGACCTCAGGGAGGACTTGCGTTTCTTTCTAGTTAGAAGTGGCGTCAGTGGTTTTACACGCCCTGACGAGTTTGACTTATGTGGTTGTTGCTGTTGCGAGGCGCCTCGGTTATATCGGTTTCGGCTGATGCTTCTGGTCGGCTGACGGACCAGACTTACACCCCATAGGGTGGGGAAACGTAGTGTTCAGGCATAATAATCCACATCGGTGGACCGGCCCTGTCGCTCCAAGGCTTGCCTGCGCGCTTGCCTGTGGCTCGGGCTAGAGAGTCACGAATCGGTTGAGGACTATCTTTTGCCTCGGTTCATAGATGGAAATCCAACTTCCAAATACGTGACATTTGCGGTTTTATTTGTAAACCTATATATGGTGACATAGTGGCATGGGACGCTCATGTCGCCTATGATTGATACTTATGATTTGAAGTTGTTTTATACACTATGCACTTATAATAGTATCAAACGATTTGTTTTAACCGTATCAAGCATTCTTTGGCTGTTATAAGGGAAAACCCTATCCTCGGCTGCGTTGCATTGTGTGATGGGACCTGGGTCTTATAACAGCTTCATTTTTTTTCTTTATTTAGCATTGCGTTGTTTGTTTTATGCACTGGTGTTCTTGGGAGGAAACCCGTTCCGTGTTATACGGCGTGGTCCCTTGATTTACCTAACTTTAAAATAAAGATTATCTGTTTTAGTTCTCACACCAGTCACATGACTGACCTGGAGTTTATTGTTTTAACCTAAACTCTGGGTGCCCCTATTTTGACACGGGCAGCTAGTAGTTTTGCATATTTATATTCACAGGATCCTGGTTTACAGCTGGAACGATATCCGGAAAGCTTTGTATCCGTATATCTTCTTCTAGTTGTGTATTGTATTATTTTCCGCTGCGATGTATTTTAATGTAATTTAAATCTCTGATATTTCTGTGTAATATTTATTCATACTCTGTATATTCTTGTAATCCGATGCATTGTTGTAATATACAATGAAATGTTCTTTTATATGCGTTCTGTTGTGGCTTGTTCTCGAACTATCCGACGCTTTCCTTTACGGGGAAGTTACGGGTTTTCACAGTTGGTATCAGAGCTTTGGTTTACAAAGCTAGAGAACAAGGCACATTAGTACCATACAAAAGAATTCATCAGATATTGGATTAGTAATATCCAATAGGAATGACTCGTTAGAGATAGGATCAGTAGTATCCTAGAACGAGTGTGAAGAGTATAATTTTGAAAGTGAAAACAAATTTTTGTTTTGAAAATTTAAATCAATTATTCGTATTTGATTATCTATTTATATTGATGTGGACAATCCAGTATATATAGATTTTGCGTATACGTCTGATCCGCGTGTATTCGAAATTTTAATATACTGGATAGATATGGAATCACACTCTAGTCGCCCGGAGATGATTCAGATGATGAGGCATCATCATCAGTGTTTATATTCGAGCGACGAAAGTGAGATTTCTATATATTTCCTATTGACTGGTGTGAGAACCAAAAATTAGATAGGGCCTATTGTTGGGATTTGGCATCAAAAACATGATTTTGTATATGTATCAAAATTATGAATTTGAAACTCTAATTCACTAATTGATTGATGTTTGGGTTGTTTGTTTATTGGTTGATAATTTTGAACCATTTAGCCTAATTGTATCAAATATTGAATTGTATTGAAAATTGGTCGCATCTGCTTGCATATACATGTATATCATTGAACAGGTCATAGCAAGGAGGCTAGAGCCAGAGAATAAAATTTGTTTGCCCGACAAATAGGTACATGTTTACTACATAATTTACTGTTTTGTTTGGGTGATGATGATTTTATGAGCCTATTGGCTAGCCGCTTGGCTTTTTCTTTTTCTTTTTGAGATCTGAAGGACCGGGGAAGCTATTTGAAATTCCCCGATGCTCCCATTGCAGGGGAGGTTATGGCGAAATTTTTCAAAAATTTAGGGTGTTAGCCAAATTTTTGAAATTTTGAAAATTCTCAGAAACTAAAGGGTTGGAGAATGGAAGCCAGATCGAATGTAGAGTTGATTAATCAAACCACTTTCGACTTTGTTCCTTTTCGGGGACGAAAAGTTTTAAGTGGGGGAGATTGTAATAACCCGAAAATCTGGGCCAGTTTAAAATTTTTATTTTGGCAATTTTAGCGAATTTTGAATATTTAAAATAGATTATTTTAAATAATATCGACGAGAAGTTTATTTTGAATATAATTCGACGTATATATTATATACGTTGTCGTTAGAATATATAATAATTATATATAATTATAAAAGGAATTGAAAATGGCGCGGTAGTTCGATAATTCGATTTCAAACTTCAATTGAATGTACCGGGTGCAAAACAATCCGGATTTTAGTGAAACCAAAAATG
Source organism: Allium sativum (assembly GCA_030737875.1). Classification (NCBI taxonomy): domain Eukaryota; kingdom Viridiplantae; phylum Streptophyta; class Magnoliopsida; order Asparagales; family Amaryllidaceae; genus Allium; species Allium sativum. The sequence continues at coordinate 955,238,510 of CM060924.1, read as the reverse complement.
ATAGGATCTAATTGATAATATCTTTCCAACGAATCCGAAAAATCCAAAGTTCGTAGCGGGAATCAAAAGATATGTCCAGTCGAAAATTCTGAATAGTCGCTATGGAATTCAGGCCCTTAAAAATGGACATTTCGCAAACAACCTCGGATTTCGATGAAACCAGTTTTGTTGGGTCCGGGATGTCAAGTTATTGCTAGACTCCAAATTTCATAATTTTTCGAATCAATATGTGAGCGTGGCAAAGGAAAACGCGTTTGACCAGTTTAGTTGATTTTAATCGACTGGAAATTGGCCATTTTACTAACGGTCTCGGAATTCGACGAAACTAGTTTTGTTAGGACCGTATCGTCAATACGAAGCTAGAAAATATTTTTCTAGAATTTTTCTAGTTAGTATGTGACCCCGGTAATTTGAAATGTACGTTTAAAATTCAATATAGTGATTTAAATGTAAATTTAACGAAAACTGATCAAAACGTTCGAATCAACTTGCGATACATATCCCATTGTGTTCGGAATGGGGGTAAAACGCTGCGGACGACAGGCGGTGGGCCTCGTTTAGAGGTCGTAGGTTAAAGTCAACTTTTTGCAGAATAAAATAATTAAATAATAAAAAAAAAATCTTCTTCCCCTTTTTAACTCTGCCCCCCCCCCCCCGCTTCTTTAAAATCAGAAATCAAAATAATAATAAAAAAAAGGAGAAGGAGGCGACGAAGGTGGGGAGGAGCCGCCGCCCTCCCCAAAGACCACCGAGCCTCGTCGAAGACCCCCCCCCTCTCTCTTCCACCTCGACCGCGATGCGCAGCACCCTCCCCAGGCGGCGCGCCACCGCGCCACGATACCCCCCCCCCTCGAACGCTGCGCCACCATCAGAAACCCTCCCCCCTTTCTTGCCGCGACACTGAAGACCCCCCCCCCCTCGAACGCGGCGCCACCAACCTCCGACCCCCATTCCTCTTCTTCGATTTAAACCGTGAGTCTTCTGACTTTATTTTCTAATCTGATGTTATTTTTATTCTTGTAACTTAGATCAGTGTTAGATTTAGATAAAGGATTTAGGAACTTTTAAAATGGAAAAGATTGAATTTTTGAAATGGAAAAGATCATATTTTTTAAAATAGGAAAAATTAGATTTTTGAAATGGGAAAAGGCGAAATCCTTTCGAAATAAAAATATGATTTTTATATATTGAACTTTGAAGTAAAAATATGATTTTTATATATTGAACTTTGAAATAAGAATTCGATTTTTATATATTGAACTTTGAAATAAGAATTCGATTTTTATATATTGAACTTTGAAATAAAAATTCGATTTTTATATATTGAACTTTGAAATAAAAAATTCGATTTTTATATATTGAATAGCGAAATAAAAATTCGATTTTTATATATATAGTGGCCTTGGGCAACGAAGGTGACAAAAAGGCGAAACGACGAAGACTTCTGCAAATGAAGTGCCGTGGAGCTAGGATAGCTATATGTGAGAATTTCTCACCTTTCAATTTCTTTTTCTAGTTATATATATATACTAGGATGCAGACGGTGCTTAGTAGCACCCTACACAATTGTCCACAGACCATGGACTTGTTTGTTTGGTTGCATAGTTTAGTCAGATGATTTGGTTTGAATTGAATTGTTTGGTGAAATGAAATTGATATAATTGATGTGTGAATGGCGTGGGCCTTCACTAGACCGGGGATAAGGCTAGGCCCCGTCCCGTTTCTAGTATCGTGCCGTTATGCCGCCGAAATTTTCTAAAATATGTTAGAAAAATAAAAATATCATTTTATTTAAAGAATGAACTGAATAGAAATTCATATGATAAAATAAAATGTTTTATCGTTAAAAATATAATTTTTAACGTGAAGTGAATTAAATAAAATATTCATTTACAAACCGGATGGTTTGTTTATGTACACCTATTTGAATGACATTGATTGGGACGATAACTTTTACACATCGCCCAACTGCACAAATAAAATCTGTGTTTGATTGTTTGAAACCCCACACGGGTGTTGGGATGAAATTTGAAGTTCACTCATCCTGATTGATTAAATATGTCGATCGATTGATTGACAGGCTGTTATAAGCGTTAGATATCTATATTTGATGCTTATACAGTGTAGTGCACTTTGGTTGATGGTTGATTATTTTTCAATGCTATTATATACATGTGTTGTATGAAAATCCATATAATTAATTTTATATGGTAAATTGATTGGGCCTCATTCCAATTTGAAAAATAAAGAATATTATAAAATAAAAGTTCATGTGTTGACAGTACTCATCCATTGAGATTGGTCATGTGTTGAACGAAATATTTTGATAATAACAACTATTTTGAAAAAGAAATATTTGAAATAGAATATTTGAAAATAGAAATTTATGAAGCCGTGTTGATTAGATTGACGCCATTTTGACGTGAATGATATTTATATTGATTTTATTCATAACGAAATGAATTGAATTGAAAACGATTACGAAATGAATTGAATTGAAAACGATTACGAAATGAATTGAATTGAAAACGATTTCGAAATGAATTGAATTGAAAACGATTTCGAAATGAATTGAATTGAAAACGATTTCGAAATGAATTGAATTGAAAACGATTTCGAAATGAATTGAATTGAAAACGATTTCGAAATGAATTGAATTGAAAACGATTTCAAAATGAATTGAATTGAAAACGATTTCGAAATGAATTGAATTGAAATGAATTCAAATTGAATTGAAATTTGAATTGAATAGAAATGAATTTTAAAACGAATTTATAGAGAAGAATTCAATTTTGATTTGAATTGAAACGGAAGTTGAAATTGCTTTTGAAACGAATTTAAAACTATTTATATAATTCGTTTTAAATAGAAATCGATGAAATATATTATATATATTATATATATAATATAATGGCCTGAATAGAACGCGCCGCGCCGCGGCAGTTCGTGAATTTCGACCATTTATTTCAAACGGACATTGCGGGAGATCCGACCGTCGGATTCTCCTAAAACCGGAACCGTTGGGTTCGTATCGAAAAGAGCTTTCTAATGAATTTTAGAAATTCGAAATCTAACGGTTGGATTTGGAGTTACGTCCAAATCAAATTTGAAAAAGGTCGCTGTAAGTGCAGTTCGATGGCCATTGATGGAAATCGACTGTACAGGCCTTGATAAAATTATTAAAAATAGTAATAATTTATGTAAAATCATAAGAAATGATTTAGAAAGAATTGGGATGAAAAACTCCATATTTGAAAAGATAAAAATAGATTTTTATCGAAATGAACTAGTTTTGAACTAGAATTATAATTCTATTTATTTTTAAATAAATAAATTGAATTTAAAAAGGGTTTTAAAAATAACCAGAATTTCCAATGATTGCATTGGAGTGGATTTGAATCGAAATTGTCTTCGGAATATTTCGATGTTGGAATTCGTGATTATACAGATGTTGTTATGGAAATTTGAAAGATATATATTTATATCGTTATTTCCAACACGACATTTGTTAATCGTAGAATTTGATATTGAATATAAGCCGATATATTTTCTATTCAGAGCCTTATATTGAATATCAAATGTGATTTGGGTTTGTCGTGAATGGTGTCTTCATTAACACTGTTCTTGAACCCAGTTGAGAAAAGATTAAATCTTTTTATTTAGATTTAATGAAGTGTACCAATTAAATGATATTTAATTGGAATTGAATTGGTAATGATTTTTGGGTTTATCGTGAACAGTGTTTTAAATAACACTTGTTCTTTAACCCGATAATTATTGGTATTGATTTTTGGGTTTATCGTGAACAGTGTTTTAAATAACACTCGTTCTTTAACCCGATAATTAATGAATGTGATTTTGGGTTTATCGTGAACCGTGTTTTAAATGACACTGATTCTTTAACCCAGTCGAAGATTAAAACTAAGTGGAGTTTTAATGAATCTTTAATTAGATTGAAACAATCGAAATGGAGTATCACCAGTTTTACTCCAGGCGTTAGTTAAATCTTTAATTAGATTTGAACGTGAAATGGTAATTGAATTTACCGATAACACCGTGGTGTTAGATATGAAGTATTACCAGTTTTACTTCATGGGATGAATAGGTTGGGATGGGGAAATTAAAATAAATGATTACTTCGGTAAGGTTCGCTAATCCCGACTAGTTTGAATTGAGATTCAAAAATAGAATAAAGAATAAATTCAAGGAATTTATCTTGGATAAAATTAATGGGAACCTTTCCCTATGAATGTGAAATTTAGAAACTAACCGTCGGTTGGCCAAGCAGAATGGTTTTCTAAATATTGATCGGATGTTGGTTTCGGCCTTCGGGGTTAATATTTGGGGAATTATTCTCTTGATTAATTTACGGTTAGTGACTAATGAATTGGAATGAGGCGTATGTTGTGTTTGTGTAACACTTATTTAAAATATACGCGAGTTATTCGGAAAGACCGGGTTTATCCCATTCTGAATAACTGATACGACGATAAGTCGAAGATGAAGACGATGGTCGAAGACCGGAGGTCTTCACGTCGTTTGGGTAATTACTGATGATCTTGATTGGGCTGTACACCCAAGAAGATGGAAACAGTTAGTGATCGTCCAGACGTACTTGGAGATCGATGGATATGCGGGGTACAAGGTGCCTCCGGTTTCGTTCAGACCCAGAACGAACTTGTAAATGGACTGTGTGTCTGACATTGGATTTTAGTCCGTGTGATTGATCTCTATTAAATATATATCTGTTTGGCAGCGGAGAATTTATTCTCTTGCTTAACGCCCTTCTCTGAGACGTACGAGCTCAGGGGTTATATATTGATGGATATCAATTGCATGGAGTGAATTGCCTGTGTGGCATGCCTAAGTGGCAATTGATCGAGGCTTCTGTTGAAAAGCAAAGTCTTGTGGTGATGATCAAAGCACGGCCTTTGTGGCGTAGCTTTGTGTAACGTTTACTTCGCGAGTTTCACACCCGGTATGAACCAAAAACGGGAGACGGACCTCAGGGAGGACTTGCGTTTCTTTCTAGTTAGAAGTGGCGTCAGTGGTTTTACACGCCCTGACGAGTTTGACTTATGTGGTTGTTGCTGTTGCGAGGCGCCTCGGTTATATCGGTTTCGGCCGATGCTTCTGGTCGGCTGACGGACCAGACTTACACCCCATAGGGTGGGGAAACGTAGTGTTCAGGCATAATAATCCACATCGGTGGACCGGCCCTGTCGCTCCAAGGCTTGCCTGCGCGCTTGCCTGTGGCTCGGGCTAGAGAGTCACGAATCGGTTGAGGACTATCTTTTGCCTCGGTTCATAGATGGAAATCCAACTTCCAAATACGTGACATTTGCGGTTTTATTTGTAAACCTATATATGGTGACATAGTGGCATGGGACGCTCATGTCGCCTATGATTGATACTTATGATTTGAAGTTGTTTTATACACTATGCACTTATAATAGTATCAAACGATTTGTTCTAACCGTATCAAGCATTCTTTGGCTGTTATAAGGGAAAACCCTATCCTCGGCTGCGTTGCATTGTGTGATGGGACCTGGGTCTTATAACAGCTTCATTTTTTTTCTTTATTTAGCATTGCGCTGTTTGTTTTATGCACTGGTGTTCTTGGGAGGAAACCCGTTCCGTGTTATACGGCGTGGTCCCTTGATTTACCTAACTTTAAAATAAAGATTAACTGTTTTAGTTCTCACACCAGTCACATGACTGACCTGGAGTTTATTGTTTTAACCTAAACTCTGGGTGCCCCTATTTTGACACGGGAAGCTAGTAGTTTTGGTTTTGCAGATTTATATTCACAGGATCCTGGTTTACAGCTGGAACGATATCCGGAAAGCTTTGTATCCGTATATCTTCTTCTAGTTGTGTATTGTATTATTTTCCGCTGCGATGTATTTAAATGTTATTTAAATCTCTGATATTTCTGTGTAATATTTATTCATACTCTGTATATTCTTGTAATCCGATGCATTTTTGTAATATACAATGAAATGTTCTTTTATATGCGTTCTGTTGTGGCTTGTTCTCGAACTATCCGACGCTTTCCTTTACGGGGAAGTTACGGGTTTTCACATAGGACCACGCCGCTAACGTGGAACGGGTTTACTCCATTGGATTGCCGGTGCATAAAATAAAGTAAAAACGTTAAACAACGCAATGCTTTTTAGAAAAATGAAGCCATTATAAGACCCAAGTCCCATCACACAATGCAACACAAACAGGAGGATAGGGTTTTACCTTATAATGGTCAAAGATGCTTGATACGATAAAACGGAGTTGATATTAGTGGGTATATATTCTAATAAAAACATTTCAATCATAATGTATCAATCATAGACGGCATAGTACCCCCATCCTACTATGTCGCCATACTAGTTCTACAATCAAAACCGCAAGGTCGTATTGGAAATTGGATTTCCATCATGAGTCGAGGCTAGGGGCAAGCTCCACTCCGATTCGAGACACTCTAGCAAATGCCTCTGGATCCCCCGTAGTGAACCCTTGGATGCGGTAGGGCCGGTCCCCGCCTATCGGCAGTGGATTAGTTATGCCTGAACACACGTTTCCCGGTTCCTTTAAACCTATAATATGTAACACCCCTAAGTCCCACATCGTGGAAGCCTGTGTGAAGTGGGTACTTATATAGTAGATCCCATCTCTTACTAACGCCGAGGCCTTTTGAGGAACAAAACCCCATACCTATACGGTGGCTAAGTTGGGGACAATATCTTGCGTGAACGGAGGTGCGGGCTGTTACAGTGGTATTAGAGCCAATACCCAGCCGGAATTGTGGCTCTTGTGTGGACAACAACGCCTGGGTGAGGTGTTTGTGAGCCAATGGAGACGTTGGGCTGTGTAGGAGGGGAGAATGTAACACCCCTAAGTCCCACATCATGGAAGCCTGTGTGAAGTGGGTACTTATATAGTAGATCCCATCTCTTACTAACGCCGAGGCCTTTTGAGGAACAAAACCCCATACCTATATGGTGGCTAAATTGGGGACAATATCTTGCATGAACGGAGGTGCGGGATGTTACATAATATGACCACTATCGGCCTATAAAAATCCGAGGTGCCTCAAAATCCATCATCCACATTAGCAAAATGCCAGGCCGTGTTAAAGCGCTGACACTACCACTAGTTAGAAAGAAACTTGTGCACTCCCTACGGTCGATATCCCGTTTTTGACTCATACCAAGGTGTGTGGCTCGCGAAGTCACGATATAGACAAAGCTATGCCGTAATAGGCTATGCTTTGATCATCCCACAAGGCCCTGCTTTTCAACAAAAGCCTTGATCATTTGCATCTTGGCGTGCCACATTGACAATTCACGCCATGCGATCAATCACTATTAATATATACCAGGGTGTTAAGTAGAGAATAAATCCTCCACCACCAAACAGAAATACATTAATAGAATTCGATTTAATTCACATGGAACGAAATCCAATGTCAGAAATGCATCCATTTACTAGCTTATGCTCTGGGTCTGAGTGAAAACCAAATCCGAACAATCAACGATAGTCTGGACGGCCACCACTGAAGCCCCTTCAAGGTAGCTACTCCCATCAGGGTCTCTGTAGCAACACGTCCATTCGATGTGAAGATCGTCGGTCTTCAACACCGTCTTCATCTTTGACTCTTCATCATCGTAGTAATTATTCGGAATGGGTTAAACCCGGTCTTTCCGAATAACTCGCGTATTTTATAATAAAAATCAAGTACTATAAAACACATCCAACGTCTCATTCCAATTCAGAATATTCTTTTAAATAAAATATTCAAATTATTCTATCAAAGATGAATTCTTTAACTTTGCACTAAAATCTTTCTTTTAAAAGATTTATTAAAATCTCAACTTGATTTTAGATATTAAAAATCATTATTCAATGATTATTTAAATCCAAGAAATTAATCTCATCTTTAACTGGGTTAAAGAACTAATGTCATTTAAAAACATAGTTCACGGTAAACCCAAAATAATCTTCCATGAAATATGGAATCTTCACAGAAATCAAATCAATATATAATCGTTATAAATTTCTATATCCGTCCCATAATATAAATGGAATAACGGAAAAGCCTTTTAAATTCCATATGTAGTATCGGTCTTCTTTTACAGAAGCTTATCTCGGTTATAACTAATTCGAATCCTGTTCAATTCCCATTTAATGTATTAAATTGGAAAACTTTACCTTTGGAAAATTTCCATTTAAATCTTAATAAAAAAATTATAAATTCCAAATCATACTTTCGCTGTCAGTTGGGTTAAAGAACAAATGTCGCTTAGAAACACAGTTCACAATAAACCCGACTCACACTTCATCTTATTTCAATTACTCAATGAAAACTTTAATAATCTAAATTAAAAGATTATTCTTTTCATATGGGTTTAAGAACAGTGTTATTAAAGATGCTATTCAGACAACCCAAAATCTAATTTATTTAATTTAACTTCAATTAAATCTTAACAAATTGGAAAACTCATTAAATCTAAATTTTATGATTTATTCTAATTAATAACTAGTTTATTTCAATAAAAATATATTTCCTCAAAATATATTCTTTTTCTAAAATATACTTTTCAAAAGTATATTTTCTAAAATATTCTTTTCCTAGAATGTTCTTTATTGGAATGTGACTCAACCAACAACCATATATTTTGTATGGAATCGACAATCATGATAAATAATTATAAAACATCCAAATGACGACCAAAGTGGAATCTATAACTGTGTGAGCATAAAAGTAAAGAACTGACGCTTATCACAGACTGTCAATCCATCGATTGACAGATAATTTAACATTGGGATTAGTGTGTATCCAATATCATCCCAATACCCGTGTGGGGTTTCATCCATCAAGCAATTAATAATTCATTTGTGCATTTGGGCGATGTGTGAAAATTATCGTCCCAATCACATAATCAAGTCGGGTAACTTGTAAATGGATGTGTAATTCAATTTTGAACACACAACATTTATCTTTAGTATATCGATTACTTCTATACAACAACCATATATTTCAAACCATCTATAATATCATATTTAAATGATTAATTCTTCTCAATGAAACTATTTTACATTGAAAATGTATTTTCTAATGTTCACTCTTGTTGTTGAAATCAAATGGCCATAAAGCCATGATTTTAATTCTGCTTATTTTATTTCAACTTTTATTACATTGAAAAATGTAGTGTTCTATTAAATCTTACATTGAAAAATGTAGTGTTTTATTCAATCTTTTATTATATTGAAAAATGTAATTCTCTTTTTACTGTCATTCTTTAATTACATAGAAAAATGTTATTTTAAAATCTATTCTATTTATTCTATTCTTTTTATTGTCTCTATTCTAACAATAAAAATGTGATATTTACATCTATTCTTTTTCTTGCGTACATAATGGCCATAAAAATGTAGCATTAAAATCTAAGCTTTTATCTACATCTAAAATGTAAAAATATAACTTTAATTCTGATCTTTTATGGAATAATAAAATAAGAAGGAAAATGTCACCTTTTGTTTTAATTTACATAACAATGTAATTCTTTAACTTTATTCTTTAATTACATAGAAAATGTAATTTCTATTAAATCTTTTATTTACATTGAAAAATGTAAATTCTTTACTTCCTTTTATTTACATGGGAAAAATGTAAATTCTTTAATTACTTTTATATAAACAAAAATGTTCATTTCTAACTCATTCTTTCTAATGTATGAAAATATACATTCTTAACTCATTCCTTTAAAATGCATACAAACATACATTTTTAATTCATTTCAAAAGTAACGTATTTTAATCCAATAAACATTCTATAACAAAAATGTTATTTTATGTCTAGTGTAACATTTCATGACTAAAATATTATTTTTTCCTTAATAATCTAATTCACAGAAATGTAAATTTTGTTTATAAAACTTTTAATGCAAACCAAAGTGTGAATTCTGTTTATAGGCTTTTAATGCAAACAAAAATGTAAATTTTTCTTATAAACTTTTAATGTAAACAAAAGTGTCAATTCTGTTTATAAGCTTTTAATGTTAAATAAAATGTATGTTCTAACTAATCCTTTTAATGTTAACAAAATATGCATTCTTTATTTCTATAATGATTCTTTCACAAAAATGTGATCTTTATTTCTAATTTTACACTTCTATATTGTAAAAATAAAAACATAATTCCTCTTTATAGAAAAAGGATGTTTAAGAAAATCTATTCTTTTTAATGTATAAAAATGTTCATTTAATCTCTCTAACATGTTTAATACAAAATGATATTTCATTTCTCTAACATGTTTTTAACAAAAATACTATTTTATTTCATTCTTCTAAATATGACAAAATTGCACATTTTGCTTCATTCTATTTATTTTAACATATACGAACATTTTTATCTATAACCTTCTTATAATAATCTTTCTATTTTAATGGGAAAAGATGTTATTTTCATAACCAATTTCTAATCAAAATGATATTTTGATTTGCAAAGAATATTTCAAATAAAAAGGTAGTTTTTATTTCCATAATCAATTTCTAACATTTGATTCAAAATGGCAAAAAAATATAGTCTTTTATTTCAACTCTTTTACTGTATAAAATGTATATTTTTATTTAATCTTTTTATGTACAAAAATGCTGATTTTGTCTAATTCACTTTTAATATACAAAAATGTGATACTTTCGTCAAATCTTTTCAATGTAACAAAATATGATTATTTTGTCTGATCTTTTCAATGTAACAGAATGTGATAATTTTGTTTTAACTCTTCTTTAATGTTCAAATTGTGATAATTCTGTCAAATTCTTTTCAATGGACAAAACATGCATTTCTAGTTCATACTTCTTAATGTACAAAAATATTCATTTTTGTACAATTCCCTTTTAATGTACAAAATATTAAATTTTATATAATTTCTTTTTAATGTACAAAATATTCAATTCTCAAATCATACCTTTTAATGAATAGAAACATACATTCTCAAATCATAAAAATGTTTATTTTATATGCATAATATATTTTCAACTAAAATGTTAATTTTACTAAAATGTCACATTCTAAAATGAAAATGTTAATCTTTCAAATTTTAATATCACCATTTACATAAAAATGGTAAATTCTAATTTTAATATCACTTTTTCATAAAATGTAAATTTTATTTCTAGTGCCATATTGACATAAAATGTAAATTCTATTTTTAATGTCGTACTTTACAAAAAATGTAAATTCTATTCTTAATGTGAAAATTTACAAAAAAATGTAAATTCTAGTCAAAAATGTCATTTTATTTTTTTCTAACAAATTTCCATTTAAAAATGCCATCTTTATTTATGATATGACATTTTCTGGCCAAATTTTATTTTAATACTGATACCACATTTTATAAACCCAAATGTTTAATCTATTTTAACAGAACATGAACATTACAATTCGTCATAACAACAAACAGATTCATACATTACATTCCACACAGAATAATCACGAATAATAACAGACAGAAAATAACTGTAGATTTGTAATAACAAATTCATAATTATTTTTAAATAATAAATAGATAAATAATAAAAAATAAAATAAAATAGATTTCTCACATTGGTTATCCTCCTTTTGAATTTTCCCAAAATTCTGATTCTCTCTGTTTTGATTCTAGTCAGTGTCATTGCGTAAATCTGGTCCATACGAGTCCAACGCTTTCAGTTTCGTTCGATTCTGAGTTCGAATGAATTTGTTATGATTAAAACAAGTTGGTTAAAACATTTTAAATTAAAATATTAAAATAAATATGGTTTTACCCTCTTCTTCTTCTATACAGGTTAAGGCCGCAAAAAGCAAACCCAAACCATCGTGAAACAAACCGATCGCCGCTCGTCGCCAAGGCCGCCGGAGTTCGATCCGAACCCACCACGTCCGAGCGCCGACCGCCACCTTCCTCCAGCACGAACCCCGGTGAACTCGGTCCTCCCTCCTTCCTCGAATTCCGCCCCAAACGCTGCGCCTTTGGGCTTCAATTTCGGCCAACCTACTGTATGTCGACCCATCACCACCGTCCAACTCGAAGATATCAGGACCCTCTTCAATTTGGCATATCCACTTTGTGGAACGAATTCATGGATTTGGAGAATGAACTGGATTTAGTCTGGAAGATTTCGGCCATTCATTTAGAAAGAGGCGGCTATTATATATGTTTTTAGGGTTTAGTGTTTCTAACCTAGCTTTTTGTATTAAAATAATATTTAAATATCTTAATTATGAATTAAAGCCCGTTACTCATACTAACTCCAATTCTAGCCTACTTAGTGTCGATCTTAATGTTTTGACGTCTTCTGAACGCTATGGGCTATGCCCTGTGGCCCAATTCTGAAGTCTGTTAAGTGTTTTATTAAAATTACAATATTAAATTAACAATTTAATTTCCATCGTACATTTAAATAATCCGGGGCCACATACGAACTCCGAAAATTCCAAAAAAATAAATTCTAGCTATGTTTTGATGATACGGGTCTAACAAGACTATTTTCGTCGAATTCTGAGACCGTTTGAAAAATGTCCATTTTCAAGTCGATTAAATTTGACCGAAACTGACAAAACACGTTTTCCTTTGCCAAGCTCACATGTTAATTCGAAAAATTATGAAAATTGAAATCTTGCAATAATTTGACATTCTGGTTCCAACAAAAGTGGTTTCGTCGAAAACCGAGGTCGTTTGAAAAATGACTATTTTCAAGGCTAATATATTTAATTAAAAAATATATAAATTCTACAGCGACTTTTCTAAATTTTAAAGTGGACATTACTTTTGATTTTTAAAATGAAATTTCAGTTTTTTCAGATTCGTTGGAAAGATATGATTAAACAGATTTAAATATTTCTGATTTCGTTCAATTCTGATTTAAAATGAATCCTGTACATTCAGTCAAAGTTCAAAATCAAAATTTCAAACTGCAGCGCTGTTTTAAACTCCTTTTATAATTAAATTGAATTTATTCACTTTAAAATAAATTTTTAGTCGTTATTCTTTAAAATAGATTATTTTAAACATTAAAATCCATTAAAATTTCTAAAATAAAAATTTTAAATTAGCCCTAAAATTCCGAGTCGTTACAGAAAAAGAAGTAAGAAATATGAATATTCTCTAGATGGTGACAATACAGACTAATGGGTGCGACCCACATAGCCATGCTGCCTGCCCGATTTTTGTCATTTCCCGGTTGATGAGGCTTGAGGTTATAATCATCTTTTGGAACATCTGGCCACCATTTACTTTGAATGCCACATCGTCAGATCCACCAGATATCACTAATTGACATCCACAAAAATAATCTAGCAATTAAGTTAAGTGAAGTGCCCTTTTCCGCCACCAACTACGGTACGTTTGAAGAAATCAACGTATGTAATCCCTTTGGAAATACTCTGTCAGACATCCGTCCATACAAGTCCTCCTGGGACTGGACAAACCGAAGGCACCCTCCTACTGCATCCTAGGAATCACACTATAGATCAGTAGCGAGCAGTCTTTGCAATCCATCGATTCCAACCATGACAGAATCACAGTGTATCTCTGATTTCTAGTCGGAAATTTTAAGTAATTCTTACACTTCATGAAGATCAACGGTCTTCAATGCTCCAACTCGATCATCATTTGATATCTTCAGCCTTCACGTATTTGTTGGTCGGAATGGTTTTCGAATATAAATTCGATCCCGGTCTTTCCATACCAACAATCGTCTGGGTCAAATTTTGATAGTCGGTTTTTTAACTATCAAAATAAATGATCATTCAACCATGAAATAAAATGAGTTTACTGGTTCAGTACTTGGCGCTACTTGGCCCTTTTTAATATTTCCATTTGTTTATCAAAACCTTTATATTCCCAACATTTGATATGAAGCCTTTTATTTATTATTTCAAAAATACAATTATACTTAAAATCTTCTTATTCGGTTTAAACCATTTCAAACTTTATTATATAATACCTTTCATCGAAATTCTAATTTTACTTCTCTCAACCACACTCGTTTCTAAACTGCTATCATTCTTGGATAATCATGAAGTCATTCAAGTTAGGTTATTTTATTTACCTCTCGGACCTTGATTAACAACATTCTTATCTTCAAAATAAATATGAGTTTATCAACGAAATCCCATTTCACTAATATTCCACATATTCCATTTACTATTCGATTTAAACCATAGTTTTAATATCACACTTCTTCTTGACAATCTTTTTCGTCCTTGACATGTTTACTTTATTTAAGTAAACTATTATTAACCTCCTTTATTCACTTTACAGTCTTTGAAATATTTTATACACATCTTAATTCTATTATAACTAAAATTCCTTCATAAACTTCTGATAAGTTTATTTCAAACCCATTTGGTTATATTTCGATTAAACCTCACTTCCTATTAAATATCGCGAATTTAAATTGCATCTTAATAACTCACTCGCCTAACCATTTGATCCAACTTGGGTTTCCAATTCGATTTCCCATTCATACCTTTATCAATCCTTAATCGCAAACCAGTAAAAAAAACGATTCTCTAAATATCCACCCTGAAGGCCAAAACCAACATCGGATCAATATTTAAAACATCACTTAACTCAACCGATCTCATGTTAGGTTCTAATTCTTTACTTTTGCATCTTGGGTCTTTATTACATTCATAAACCATTTCAAATACTTGTTCCAATCATATCTTAAATAAAACTTGGGATATATAACAACTTCGTTCAACTTGAGTTTTACAAAATCCGATTAATTAGAATTCCAATGAGAACCAAATTCAAACTTTAATTCAAATTTTACTTATATTACTATTAACATAATTTATTTTTAAACTTTATTTAATTATAAATATGACTTATATTATTATAAACCCCCATTCATATATTATATATCCCAAGATTTACTATTTTGATTATTATTAAATAATAATCTAATATCAACATTTATTAAAAATAAATGTGGTTTACTTCTCCATTAACATCTCCATTAAATTAGTAAACTAATTTAATATTCAAATTTGCTTACTCAAATGACTAAATCAATTCGAACATGATTATTCCTTAATCAACTCCAATTTGTCTTCCCATGTAAATTAATTAAAAATATACTTAATTTAAATAAATCCATTTATTTTGATTATTAAGTAAATAATCATTTTCAATATATTTCCATTTGTTTTTAAAACTTAATGACATAAGAATTTTAATTATAAAACCATTAAATTATTTAACTTAAACTTAAATAATAAATAATAACCATTTATTTCCCCTTTTTAAAACTTCTTTTCGAAATAATACATTTCAACATCCATTTCCTCAGTTATAAATAAAATTTATAACTTCATTTAAATCAGTTCTCCTGACGGAAAATGAATTCTTATAAAAACAGTATATATTTGGGGCCATCTTCTTTTAATTCATCAATCAATATTACTCATTGGTTAATAATAGACAAATGTTGAATTTTGATCCAACAAATCAATAACCAAATAATCCAAACATATTTGTCAATCAGTTCATATGGTGATGATATGGGAATAGATAGCATGAATAATCAATTTAACCGATCGATTAACAATTCACGCATTCTGTTAAATAATATACGTTTATATTATTATAAACATAACCAACAAGGTATGTTACCTATATTGGAAATAATCGTTAAAATTAACGATTTTTTTGATTAAATTAAACGAATGTTTAATTTAAATTGGTTATAAAAATATCAACATATGTCCAAACGATCAACAAATTAATCAACAACTAGCAATCATAGCACACAAACAATAAACTCGACTTATAATAAATATAAGGGGAGTAACTGAGTGAGTTAAACTCACCTTAGGTTTCCATTCGTCGAAAAAATGACAGTTTTTCAACTAAATTAAACATGCCTTTAATTTAACTGGAAATCCCAGCTGCATCCTAATGCGTTCCAATATGTTCTAGAATGAAGCGCTCATCAATGTGATTTCATCGTCTTCTGTTTTGTCCAATTCTGTTCACATATGGACATGTTATAAAAATTATAAATTACACCCTAAATTAACTTAGACAGTTATACTTTAATTAATTATTTTGTTAAATAAAATCAAACCGTTAATCATCGTTTTACCAAATCAAGGCCTTGTATATTTATTCGTTTAGGCTTACCTAAACACAACACATGCTTTAAAACTTCTTCTACCGGCCATGTCACATTTTGATTATACTAAGCAATATGGTTAGTCTGATATTCACCTCTAGTTTCTCCCAGTTGCATCTCAAAATGGGTTTAGTCTACATTATATGAACGATCATTAATGGTGTTATAAATTTTTACATAAGCAGAGTTGACTACATGCAATCTCTAATCTACTTGTGCTAAAATAAAATAGAATATAGACTTGTATCAAATGATATATTTTCTCGCTCATGCTTTGGCAGTTGATTTGGTCTATCAATGATATCTTTCACTGTAAATGTGATGCAGTGCTTAAAGTGATTGAACATAGATTAGAGATGTTTAAATAATGATTAGGACTATGATATTGGGCCGTAAATCTTTATATAATGTTCGATTATATAATATAGGTAGTATATTACTTGCCACTAAATCCATCATCTCACCTGCTACTCAGTTGTTCTGCCCCATCCGTCCAGTTTCTTTTTTCCATTTTGTTCACCATTCTTGCCTTCTACATGTGAACTTAAACCCTACTCTTCATTTTCTTCGAACGCCCTACAACTCTCCTACACCAATCTTCACCATTTTTCTTTCCAGTATGTGCTTCACGCAACACCACTGGTTACTTTCCCATTAAACTTCGCACCCTGCTGCTATATTATAATGCTTACGTAAACATCCCCTATTGCTACTATTCTTACTCCATCTTCCTCCTATTCCTAAAACCTTAAGTGCAAATCCTCTTGAACCCCCAACAGCTCGCATCACTGCTCAAAACCCGTGCTATATCATTGAAAACTACACATATAGCTTCCATCACAAATTCATTTCTGACTACACTCCCATCTCCCCATATTTCTATTCCGATCCGCACACTCCCGTCCTTGAAGTCGACCTGCTGTGCTTCCTCCTCATCTCAGACCACCGCTCTTCCATTGACTCCCATCTCACCCAGCCCGTAACTCTCGTTCACTAGCACTCATCGCAAAACTGTCAATCCTCCTCTCAGCAACGCATAGCATCATTCTCCCTTCGGTCATCTTCCCGAAACCACGGCAGTCATCTACCTAGCAGAATACATGTGACAAAAATTTCATCAACTCCCCTTCAAAACACATCAATAGGTGCGAAATTATCTTTCGATCAACACTATACACTTTGAAGCTCGAATCCTCGCACCCATGCTCACATACGCTGTCTAGAAGCTATGGCGTCTTTACTGTATAGAACGAAGTCCACGTTCAATGCTCTGGAAACTGGCAGCAGTGGTAAGCTTATAGCAAAAGGAGGAGCAAAGAAATGATTTCGAGATTTTCAAGAGTATACATGAATGGGTTTCAATTTTATTTGGAGAGAGGCAGTGCGTTTTATTCCATTACTCGAAGAATAGAAATGAAAAAGAAAGGGATGGAGCAGCAGTTCTTTTATAAGGTAATAATACGTGGGAGCCAAGTAATTGCGTGTATAGGATTGCAGAGAAAGTATAGGTTAGCTGTATTTCGTGGGTTGGATTCTCCAAACGTGGTACGCATGGTAAAGGTAGATTGGTGGCCAAGGCATATGAAGTTTGAGGCGCAAGTAACACAACATTTGGGACGCAAGAAACATACACAGTAGGAAGATCTTTTAAATATATTTAATGCGATGGACATTTTAATTTTGTATAGTCGCACACGAACCCTAAAAATAGCAAAAATAAACTCACTGTTATACTTTGACGTTCTGTATCCAACGAAATAAATTTCGTTGAATTCCTACTTCGTTTGCACAACGTCACTATTTTAATTTCAATTATATTCATTGGTTCACATTTACATTTCGTCTACAGATAAACACTCTGATCGGCTCCAAACTGAAAATCTAACAATATTTAGCGATACGCATTGCAATAAAATTCGTTTCGTACAAAACAGAGTTCGTCTAAACATCGTTTAATTGCACATATAAATTCAATTATATTTACAATATAATATTTAAATAGATTTAAATATTTAAATCAAATAGCTGGAAAATCCGG
The DNA here is from genome assembly GCA_030737875.1 of Allium sativum. Lineage (NCBI taxonomy): Eukaryota > Viridiplantae > Streptophyta > Magnoliopsida > Asparagales > Amaryllidaceae > Allium > Allium sativum. The sequence goes on along the minus strand of CM060924.1, from coordinate 955,220,306 downwards.
GACGTTACAATATGTTGCCAAATACTCAACCAATATTGCCCATTGGTTTAAACTAGACAAATGTTAAATTTTCTATCAACACTCCATAATCAAATCAATCACCCAAACAGAATCGTTCATATGTTGATAATATGAAATAAATAGGATATTGGGGAATCCCGTTGGATCCCTCCAACCTGTTCTTCCCTGTATACAAATGGTTATCTCCAAACAGATCGTTCAATTTCATTTAACTGATAACAATAAATAACTAACATTTAACATTAACCAACTCACAAATAATTCAAACAATTCAACCAATTAAACACGTTTATTTCATAAACGTGACCAACAAGGTAAGTTACCTTTATTGGAACCAATCGTTAGAATAACGATTTGGTATTTCACTGAAATTAAACAACGGTATAATTTCATTAGTTAAATCAACAAATATATAATTAGCAAACAGTCAACCATCGGCAAGCAGAGCACACAATATAAAAACCCAATTTAAATAAAATATAAATGGGAAGAACTGAGTGAGTTTAACTCACTTAATCTAAATTATTTCTGGAGCGGTTCAGTTTGATTAAGTTAAACTAGAGTTTAATTTAATTAAAAATTCCAATAGCTTCCGTCTCTGTCCAAACTGCTCCAAACTGTATTGTTCTCAATTTCGGTTCCAACGCATCTCATTTGGTTCAATTCTGATGAGATACGTAAAAGTTATAAACATTATAAGTTTATATAAATTTAATATTCTTAATTATTTATAATTAATTAAACTCATTACATTTTTATTTTTACTAAGACTTCTGTCCAAAAGAGAAACAACTGGCCTTTCCTTCACTGACTTGTCCTTCTGCATCGGTCAAACATGTTTAGTTATAAATTTGTCACTAATCACGGGTTAGTTAAATAATTACTTCGTCAAACTAAATTATCGTTAAGACCTTATTACATTTCAATGCAAATAACAAGGCCAATCCAACTCTATTACGTTTTTTGATGCTCTTTTCCTCGACTTTGTTCCCATTCTGTAAACCAAAAGGATGGTCATTTTGGTTTAAGGTTAATTTAAATTTAAGTAATTAAATACTCTCTTAATTAACTAATTTTAAACTAATTACACTTATAAACTAGACGGCCCTGCTAAAACAATTTCCTTCCTCTTATTAGTTTAAGCTTTAGGTCCTCCGACCCGCCTGTACAAAATCATCATTTAGTTAGTATAAATTAATTAAATTAAATTCATTTTTAAACATTTGTCTAGACCAATTTAATTACCATTAAGATCCAAGTTCTATTATACAACTATTTTGGACGATCCTTTCTCAAATTCTGGAAATAACGAAGTGGTTCACTTTCCTTTCCCTGTTGTCTTCCTTTGCAATTTTCATTCCTTTCACCTGGAACCTGATAACGTGAATCAACCATCTTAATAACGTTTAATTTAATAAACTAATCACTGTTTTAATTTTATTATAAAGGTTTGAAAAACTATGCCGATTACAATCTTTTTCCACGCTGCTTTAATACGCACAGTTCATCCTCCCCTCAACGCAACCGCACTTCTGCCAAGCTGACCAGAGATTGATCAGAGACCGCAAACCGATGCGCCTCAGCCTTCCCTTCGCATGCCGCCAGTCATGGCCATTTCGACACTCCAGATCGCCCTAGAATCCCCTTGAATCGCCGAGACTTGAACCCCAATCTTAGCCACCCTGCCGCGACTTACTTCATCTCCACCGGTAGATCTAATGTTCTCACTTCATTCTAGGTATTTGCGATAAGAAGTATTTGAATTTGGTTAATGGATTTGAAGATTAAGGGAGGAAAAGATCTGAAGTTTTCATCCGTTCAATTGTTGTGGAGGCAGAAAAATGAAGGTTGACTACAGATTAGGTTTTGACCGAGCTTGCGATGGATATATATAGAGGATTTGGAACCATATAATAGTATTATATTATATATTGAAACTTCACCACGAAGTAACACGATAAAACTCACGTACGATCTCCGTTTTCTGATAAAAAGGCCAATCCTAGCATAGAAAAATATTCTGGACCCAATGGGACAAGTTTCATTGAATTCCGACATCGTTTGAGAAAATTCCCTTTATAAAACCAGTGACAAACACGTGTTTAAATTTTCCACGATCACTAAATAAATCCAATCAACTTGAAACTTCGAAATCCTGTAATAATTAATTAATACGAACCCAACGACACTAGTTTTGTCTCATTCTGAGACTGTTTCCCCGGTAGGCTATTTTTATACGCACCGCAATGTCATTTTGGGTACCAAATTATCTGGTCTTCAAAAATAACAAAATATATACCTATCCTGACTCTAATCGACGATACAAACTTAACGGAACTGGTTTTGCGGCTTAATTCGATCATCTGTTCAAGTTACACTCGAATATCCCTTTATTACATTAATTACGTGCTATAGAAAATGAACGGGCGTTTACGGCTACCATGGTCACATACGACATCGGTTTGCCATGCAATTTGATTTTCTGACAATAGTTTAACAATACGGTCCCAATGAAACTGATTTCATCGAAAATGGAGTCCGTTTGCAAAATGGCTATTTTAAAGGCCTATATTTTAAATAACAATTTCGATAGCGACAATTTTAAAATTTGATTTGGCCATAACTAACAAACTATAATACGAAATCTAGATTTTTCTCTTTTGTATGAAAACTATCATCAATATGGTTCCAACGTTTCTCGTTTCACAGAAATTCGACTTATATTGGATCCTGTATATTCAGTTGATGTTCAAAACTCCATATTACGAACTGCCGCGCCATTTGAAGCTCGTTTTATAATATATATACATATATATATAGCGTTCAAACTTCATTTTTAATAACGAATTAAATATTAAATCCATTAATATTCCAAATATATATATATAGCGTTCAAACTTCGTTTTTAATAACGAATTAAATATTAAATCCATTAATATTCCAAATATAATATTTAAAATAATAAATTAAATTAAATATTTGACGGCAAAAAATACGGGTCATTAATTACCTTTCCGTAGAGTGGTCACATTTGTCAAACGGATTTACCGTTTGGCAGATATGGCTGAAATAAGGTTTAGAAGGTGAAAAACAGCTTAATTGGGCTTAATAGGGTGATTAACAGCTAGGCCCATTGGGGATTTCAGGATTAGAGCTATATAAGGGCTGATTAGGGTTAGAGAAACCTTTTCTTTGTCATCTTCTAGCCTCCACTTACCTCTCTTCAACCCTAACAATGGCCTCCACTTTCTAAATTCATCCCAAATCACCATTTTATCGCGTATTAGCTTAATCTACACCAAATCTTAAAGTCTAGTGGAAAATCAGAGGTGGGGCTGCTGCTAAGCATTGGAATTCGACCCAAAACAGTAGCAAAGTTCATAACTAAGATTAATTTGTGGCTAAGGTGAGTGGTTTGCATTGTTTTTCACTAATTACAGCTGATTAGAGGTTATTAGTGTTAATTAACGAAATTATGCACGTTAAAATTCTGGAAAAATATGTAAAATTCTAAAATATTATTTTAGGGCTATGATAGAAATTTGGGCTAATTTGGATAAGTTTTGCTAATTGTATGCTTAAACATGATTAAGGGGGATTAAGGGTGAAACATGGGTTTTTGGGTATTTGGATCTGTATAAACATGTTAACTTGTTGTTTTGGTGTTTATGGTTGATTCTATATGTTGCTACGACAGTATGGTATGATTTGTGATTGATTAGAAAAGTTAGAATGGTCGAAAACGCCGTCGTATGGTGTAAAACAATCGCTGGAAAAGTTGCAGGAAATGTGCAGGGTTTCAGATTGGATCGGATATAGGGCTCGGATCGGATAGGAGAATCAGGCAAAGGAATTCAATTCGGATCGGAACTTAGCACTAGAGGAGGCTTGGAAAGAATGAAGGCCACTTGCATAGAGTTGGAGTTGGATTTGGATCGGAAGCGAGGGCGAAGGGAACGGATCGGAAATGATGGGTACAAACCGAACCGGACCGGGATTGTAAGCACCAAACCGAACCGCTTCGGGAGCACCAGACCGAGCCACATGTGAGAAGCTGAATCGAACTGAAGGAAGAGAATTTAGCCAAACCGAATGGACAGCTTGAGCACCACATGCCAAACCGAATAGGTTGAACCAAACCAGGTTTGGACCTCCACTACTACTATTCGACGACTCTTCTGAAGACCAACTCCAATTCGGCCAAAACCAGAGATGTAAAGGAAGGCCAAATGGGAGGTTATTACTTAGGATCCTAATGGGGATAAACGAGTTAACTTCATGATTGAACTTTGCTGTGGGACGTGCGCAAAGGGGTTATCGACGTTTATAGCTTTGATCCACCGCTGAGAGATGGATATTGGCTACGGATCAGTGCAGTGAAGTCATCATGGATTCATGGGGCAGAGTGATCGTAGCAAGGCTATGAGCCAGCACAGTGGATTTGTTATGACTCCATGGGGCAGAGTGGACATAGCAAAGGATTAGTGGGTATGGATCAGTGCAGTGGAGTCACTGTGACTCCATGGGGCAGAGTGATCATAGCAAAGGATTTGGGTGGTCAAAGCGGTGGATGTCGTATGCTTTACGCACTGAGTGAGATATGTGAGGATGGTTTCTATGCTTAATTGTTTGACATCACTATGACATGCACACCCCCTCCCCCGTATCTTTACACCATATGTTAGTGTCACCTTAGAGTATTGTACATCTTGTTGAGCTAACCTTTGGTTGCAGGTCCAGGTTCGGGTATGGTTAGGTATACCTGTTATTGTTCTGTTTTGTTTCCTATCGTTCATACCAGACTTTTGTCTGACCCAGAGTTTTATGTCTCTTTTTATTACTCTGGGTGCTCTTAAACGGGCAGACTAGAGACATGTTAGGTGGTATGCACAAGTAGCTGTACCGGGCACGAGCAGAAGGCTTCCATGTATGATATACATAGATAATCTCTCTATGTTGTTGCTAGTCACTACTTTGGGCATTAGTAGTGCACCTCTTTCTTTGCTTTAGAGACTGTATGTTGGAGTTGTAATAAGTTGTATATTGGATTTCCGCTACTATAATGATTATGGTTTAGTTTTCAGCTTATGCATTGTCTCGCCTGTTTTATGTCAAGTATGTTATTATTATATTTTATTCCATGCGATGTGAGGCATTCTACAAGTTCTTTGTTGATTCATCGCTTTTTTCTTTTCTTTGGCGACCGTCCTGTGCTAGCCGGGCATTGGCACAACACATTTCGAGGGAAACGTCGGCTGGTCCGGGGCGGGCTGTCACACTTGATATCAGAGCTCTAGGTTGCATAGTTAACCTAGGGAAAGACACCAGGGAAAGATAGTATACGTATATGAGGGCATGTATTTGTGATTATTTTGGTTTTCAAAAGCTATATATATATACTATTAATATATCTAAGGATGAAGTTGCACTGCACTGACACCACAAAGAAGATGGTTAATCATTTCCTCTTTACAGATTGTACGATGAGCCGATATACGGGGGGTACTGGTAGAGGAGCCAATAATAGGATTGCTCCTGATATGAGGACGGTGTTCACTGACTTCATGAGAGAGATGCTTAGAGATGTTCAAACAGCAGTTCCTGATGCTGCTAACGGTGGTGGTGCAGTGGTGCGGGCTCCTTGGGCCGATTTTGCCAAGTTATGCAAGGATTACACTAGTCTTGGTGGGAAGCCATTCCATGGAACGGAGTCGTCTACAGAAGTTCACGATTGGCTTGATAGTTGTGAGCGCATCTTTGAGGATTTGGGAATCGAAGATGCTATGAAGAGGAAGCTAGCATCTCGTCAGCTGCAAGGACGAGCTATGAATTGGTGGAATGTTATTAAGGCAGCTACTCCTGAGGATCAGGTTACATGGAATCAGTTTAAGACCCGCTTCAGTGATAAGTTTATCCCAGCTGCTCAGAAATCAGAGTTGTTTAGGAAATTTCTAGAGCTTAAGCAGAACGGTTGGACAGTCTAGGAATATGTTGCAGAGTTCGATACTTTATCGAAGTATGGATTATCCCTTATTGACACTGCCGAGAAGAAGAACGAGAAGTTCATAACTGGCATAGATGGGTACTTGGGGGAAAGGCTTATAAACCACATCGATGAGACGTTTGACTCCATTATGGGAAAGGCATTGAGATCGGAGAGTCTTTACCCTAAGTCAAAGACCGAAGTTGTTGTCGTATCTACAGGAGAGCCAAAACGCAAGCAGGCGGTGGAGGCAAGAATAATTCACATAATAAAAGGAAGCAGAACCAAGCAAGGATGGTCAGAGAAAGAAAGACAAAGAAAGATGTTGAGTGCTTTAGTTGTGGCAAGAAGGGCCACTATTCCAAAAATGTCGAGCGAAACCAGCGGACAGGAAGTGCTTTAACTGTGGCCAAGTGGGACATCACAAGGATAAGTGTCTGCAACCCCGTAAAGAAAAGAAGATTGTGAAAGCATATGCTATCAGTGATGTTCCTTCTTCGTTGAATTCCCCAACTGCAGTGGAGAAGGGAAAGAATGTTGTTATTCAAGGTATGCTTTTCTTTCTGTTTATGATGTTCTAGTTAGAGTGTTGTTTGATACTGGGGCTTCCCATTCCTTCATATCTAGTGACCTGGTAGATAGATTGGGATTGGAACCCAAGATAGTCGATAGACCTTTAGTAGTGACGAACCCAATTGGTGGTTCGACTAGCCTTAGTATGATTTGTTTGCTTATCGAGTCATGGATGTATGTTTGCTTGTGATTGCTTTGTTTTGGGCTTTACTGGGTTTGGCATTATTTTGGGAGTCGATTGGCTCCAAAGGTATGGGGTGGTGGTAGACTGTGAGGGCTTTTCGGTGACAGTTAGAGCGGATGATGGGCGGAGGGTAGTGTTTGGTGGTCTACGTAGTGATGGGATAATGACTAGTTTTCTAAATTCCCTCGACATCCTGCATGATGAGTTGTCAGATGTGCCCGTGGCTGGCCAGTATCTGGATGTCTTCGAGGAAGTAACTGGACTTCCACCACACCGAGGATTGAGTTTCGTATTGATTTAGTGAAAGATGCCAGACCTATAGTGTAACAACCCGGAAAATCTGAACCAGTTTGAAAAAAAATTAATTTGGCTATTTTAGTGGAATTTAAATATTTAAAATAGATTATTTTAAATAATAACGACGAAAAGTATGTTTGAATCGATGTTTGAAAGTAAATATATTTATTTTAAATTATAAACAAGGCCTGAAATGGTGCGGTAGTTTCAAAATTGGAATTCAAACTTTGACTGACTATACCGGGTGCAAAATAAAACGGATTTTAGTGAAACCAAAATATTTAAATCTGCTTATGAATATCTTTCTAAAGAATTTGAAAAATCAAAGTTTCGTAGTGGAAGTCAAAAGTTATAGCCAAATGAATTTTCAGAAAGGTCGCTATAGAATTTATATAGCCCTTGAAAATAGTCATTTTGCAAACGACCTCAGAATTCGACGAAACTACTTTTGTTGGATCCGGGATGTCAAATTATTGCTAGGTTTCAAATTCCATAATTTTTGAAGCTAATATGCGAGCGTGACAAAGGAAAATGTGTTTGGTTGATTTCAGTTAAATTGGATCGACCAGAAAATGGCCATTTTTCAAACGGTCTCAGAATTCGACGAAACTAGTTTTTTTGGAGCCAAATCATCAAAACATAGCTAGAATTATTTATTTGGAATTTTTAGGATCAGTATGTGGCCCCGGCAAATTGAAATGTACGTTCAAGTCAAATATTGAATGTTTTATATTATAATTTGGAAAGAGACTGACTGAAACAGTCGAATGGGCCTACGAAACATATCCCATTGTGTTCGAAATGGGGGTATTTAGCTAGGGACAACAGTCGTTCGGTTTGGATTAGAGTTCGTATGGGGTAAGGGGTATTTTTGAGATTTTAGAAATATATAAATATAAAAAATATATGGGCCAATCAAATTCTTTTCTCTTTCGTCTCCAAACCCCGTAACCTCCAGATCTCGATGGCGATAAATGCTCCCAACCTCTCTCCTCTTTATCTTCCAATCCACGCACCAATATCGAACGCCCCTGTTGAGGTTTTTGAAGTACTCCTCACGCTCTTCAAATCCATAGCAACCTCGACCTCCACCGTGTTGTATTTTGTCAGATCAGTCGCCTCCAAGGTTCGCCGTCGCGAGGCGAATTACTCCCCCCTCCGACGATCATACGGCGTGCGGTTGGTACCTTTAGAAAGCCCTCTCGAAGTTCTATTCCATCGTGCATGCTGATCGTCCTCTCGCGCGTTGGATTGAGCGATAAATTCAACCCTAGTTTTGAAGGGTTTTGATGAAGGTACGGGTTTAATTATTTAAACTGATTTCCACATTTAAAAGTGTAGCAAGCTTCTAAAAATAATATCCTTTTGCGATGTGGTCGAAATCCAGTGAATCAAGAGACACCGGGATCGTGCGGACGTCTTCTACATTCTAGAAGAGACCGGATATTTTTCTGAGCTTTCTGCTATTTTTGTTAGAGTGGAACCCAATGTGAGATTTCTAATTTATAAACGATATGGAAAACAACGATGTATAAATTATATAGTCGAAGTATGAGTTATATAAGCGTTGTACACCTCATGTATAAGCGTTGTATAAGTTGTATGTTTGATGTATAAGTTATATATGCGTTGTAAAAATGATATATGCGTTGAAATAATTTGAATTGATATTGAAATGAAATCAAAATATAGTTATATACGTGTATATATATATATATATACACTCCCCTTGTCCATATACCATGGACGATATATATTGGTTGTGATATTGTTTGGATTATTGGTTGATGTGAAATTTGGTGAATATCATGAATGGTTGATTTGAAATGATTGATTGGGATTGAAATCCCAATAGGATTAGTATATGGGAAAATTCATCTGCGTACGAACTAGATATTGAAAATCCCCATTGTCAAAAACTGCGAGGCTTTAAGGTAGAGCGAGGAGCCGTACTAGGGACGGTGCCGGTTTTAACTACCCTGCCATTATGCTGCCAAAATTTTCAATAATATTCATGTGTTAGAATTATTTTCATGTGTTGAAACCATATTCATGTGTTCAATAGAAATTCATGTGTTGAGTAGAAATTCATGTGTTGAATAAAATTGATGTGTTGAATGAAGTTCATGTATTGAATAAATTATTTGAAGGATAAAAATAACATTTTTCATATATATATATATATATATATATACACACTGTATAAAATATTAGTGTTTTAAATAAATTGTTTTAACACCAAAAATAACATTTTTACCTTATGCATGAACTCTATAACATAATCGTGTTTTAAAATAAATTGTTTTAACAATAAAAATCACATTTTTATTATATATATAAACAATAAAAAACATTCATGTGTTGAAACCATATTCATGTGTTGATAGAAATTTATGTGTTGAATAGAAATTTATGTGTTGAATAGAGATTCATGTGTTGAATAAATTCTTTGAAAGATAAAAATAACATTTTTACCTTATATAAAATAATCGTGTTTTGAAATAAATTATTTTACAATAAAAATCACATTTTTATTATATATATGAATTGTTAAAAATAGTGATGTGTGGAAATAAATATCTGTTGGATAAAAATATCATTTTTATCAAATATATGAAGTGAATAGGGTTTTGAAATCGAAGAATGGATTATATTTATATATACATATATAAATATAATTAAAATAAATTGAATAATGAAGGTGCAGTTCATATTTTGAAACCGTGATTTCAAATGATTAGTGCGGGAGATCCGACCATCGGATTTTCCCGAAACCGAAACCGTTGGGTTTGCTTTGGAAATATCTTTCCAATAACACCCATTTTGTAAAGATCCAGCGGTGGGATTGTCTGGAATGTTTAATTCAAATCTGAAGAAAAACAGCGCCAGAATCGATTATATATATATAATTAAATTAAATCGAATAACGACGCTGAAGTTCGTATTTTGAAATCGTAACTTCAAACGATTGTACCGGGAGATCCGACCGTCGGATTTTCCCAAAACTGAAACCTTTGGATTCGTTTTTAAAAGATCTTTATAATGATATAAAATTTGTGAAGATCCAAAAGTTAGATTTTCAGATATGTGTGGATCAAATCTGGAGAAAAACAGCGTCACGGCCGCGTTATGGCCTGAAACGTCGTTTGAATGAATTGGCTATTTTTAAATAAATAAAAATAGCGATAAATAATTATAAAATATTATAAACGATATGGAATGGAAATAAACTGAATTTACTCGGTTTATTTGATATTTGATGGTTGAATGTGTTTGGCATGAAAATTACATTAAAGAATGGAATTATTGATGTCGAATAATTTAACCATTTAAATGAATTGATTTGAAATTCTAAATATACGTGAATTATTTGAAAAGGCCGAGTTGATTCTCATTTCAAATAATTGATCAATGATTGGAGGTCGAAGATATGAAGATGGTGCAAGACCGATGATCTTCATGTTGAATAGAGGGGTGCTACTGATGCTCATGATAGGAGTAGCTACCTTGAGGGGGTTGAAGTAGTAGCCGTCCGGACGTACTTGTTGACTGTATGTATGTGCGAGCTATTAAGTGCCTCCGATTTCGTTCAAACCCAGAACGGACTTGTAAATGGACTGTGTGTCTGACATTGGATTTTGTTCTGTGCTGATTGATCTCTATTAAGTATATATCAGTTTGGCGGCGGAGAATTTATTCTCTTGCTTAACGCCCTTCTCTGAGACGTACGAGCTCAGAGGCTATATATCGATAGAAATCAGTCGCATGGAGTGAATTGCCTGTGTGGCATGCCTAAGTGGTAGATGATCAAGGCTTCTGTTGAAAAGCACAGTCTTGTGGTTGATGATCAAAGCACGGCCTGTGTGGCATAGCTTTGTGTATAACATGGATTCACGAGCCTCACACCCTGGTATGAACCGAAAACAGGAGAGGACGACAGGGAGGACATGCGTCTTTTTCTAGCTAGAGGTGGTGTCAGTGACCTACCAGCCTTGACATTTATATTATTTTCACCTGTGTGGTTGTTGGAATGCGAGGTACCTCGGAAGTGGAGTCATTGGGCTCATTTACACCCTACAGGGTGGGGAGACGTATTGTCCAGGGTTTAAGTTTAATCCACATCGAGTGGACCGACCCTGTTGCTCCAAGGCTTTCCTGCACGCTTGCCTGAGACATGGTAGGCTAGATTGTATCGAATTCGTTAAGGACGATCCCTTGCCTTGGTTCATGACGGAAATCCAATTTCCAAATACGACACCGTGCGGTTTTGATTATATACTTATATATGGCGACATAATATATGGTCCCCATGTCGTCTATGATTGATAGTTATGATTGAAATTGTTTTTGAAACCTATAAACACTACTAATAATAACAAATGCTTTTGTTTTATTCGTATCAAGCATATTTTGGCCATTATAAGGTAAAACTCTATCCTCCGGTTTGTGTTGCATTGTGTGATGGGAACTGAGTCTTATATTGGCTTCATTTTTGTAAATGGCATTGCGATGTTAAAAAGATTTACTTGTTTTAAAGAACTTGCAATCCAATGGAGTAGACCCGTTCCGCGAAAGTGGCGTGGTCCTATGATTGGCCAAATTTTAAAATAAGTTAAAATAGATTTCTCATACCAGTCCCATGACTGACTCGTAGTTTGTTTCACTTGCAAACTCGGGTGCCCCTATTTCTACATGGGCAGCCTTATATTCAGGTTTTAGCAGGCTCTTTCTGGATAGCTGGAGTTGAAGATGGATTCTATCATTTATCTCTTTTATGCTGTTCAGCTCCTGTTGTACATATTACGTTTAGATTTCCGCTGTAGACATTTTATTTAAAGCTGAACTTTATTTTGTACTAAGTATGATCCTATATACTATGTAACTCTGATGATTATGTTTATCCAGTGTATTCTATTGTACATTATTTGGTGTATTTATTTATTTCTGTTCTATTGTTATCTATTTATGTGTTATATTCCAAAGATTACCCTTGCCACCGTCGTACGGGGGTTTGGGGGTCGTCACACGTGGTATCAGGGCTCTGGTTAAGCTTAGTTCTGGAATATAACATATTAGCGAACTCGTCAGAGATAGAACCAGTAGTGTTATAAGACGAATAACTCATTACAGATAGGATCAGTAATATCCTAGTATGAGTATAGCGGAATGAAATACACCCCAATAGACACATTTACATTCAAATATATGTCTCTATGTTTTAAAATTACCTTTTCTGTTGGCCTAACACTTTGTTTTCTATTTGTAGACATTGAAAAATGAGTGGCAGAAATAAAAGAAGAAATTCTATGGTTCAACAATGTAAACTTTTAATTATATAGTCTGATGTTTTCAAAAGAGTATATGAATTAATTAGTATATTTTTGAAAAGTTAAAAACAAATTGATTGTTGTTTGTGTTGTGTGATTGTGGATTTGATTAATTAAATTATTAGAATGATAGCTAATTTAATCAATAGGAGGATGAACGGTAAATCTATGCAATTAAATCAAGTATTGAACTGATTTAAAAATAAATGGACATATATACATGTGCATTATATATGTTTGAACAGGTAAAAGGATTAGCTATTGAGTAAAGAATTTATTTGCATGCCCGACAAATAGGTAAAACTTAATGAGTTGGATGCACAATTTTATTATTATATCAACCCCTTTGAATGCCATTGGACGCGGAGTGCTGGTTGTTCTGTGTGTAATAATAAACGTCGCCATAGGATAGTAACAATTAATTTTGAACTACACTACATGGCATACTTCTTGAAGATAGGCATACTTCATCATATGCCATATAAGCATTAGGAGCCTGTGTGACGAGGTTGAAGATTTAATATGAGCGAGAGGCTTGTATGGCGATGGCTATATTTTACAGGTTGAACTGATGACTGATATGGACCATATAAAATGTAACGGTAAATTGCAAGATTAATAAAAAAAACCTACACGGGTCTGGAGATGACAATAAACACGTCTCTCTAGTCATTAAGGCACAAAAACCATTTATAGGGTGACGAGAATTTATTCTCTGGAGTTATGATCTATACACACTCCCCTGTGGACACCGGATTATATCACAATAAATGTGCATGCTTATTAGGATTTATTGGGTACGTAATACGGACCAATAAATTTCCAAACCCCTCCCCGTACAAAGTAGGTTATAGCGATTTTTTTCGAAAATTTAGGGTGTTAGCCAAATATTTGAAGAAAAATTCTTAGAAACTGAAAATTTGGAGAATGGAAGCCAGAATGAAAGTTGAATTGGTTAATTAAACAACTTTCGACTTCGTTCCTTTTCGGGGATGAAAAGTTTTAAGTAGGGGAGATTGTAACAACCCGGAAAATCTGAACCAGTTTGAAATTTTTTTAATTTGGCTATTTTAGTGGATTTTAAATATTTAAAATAAATTATTTTAAATAATAACAACGAAAAGTACGTTTGAATCGATGTTTGAAAATAAATATATTTATTTTAAATTATAAACAAGGCCTGAAATGGTGCGGCTGTTTTAGAATTGGAATTCAAACTTTGACTGACAATACCGGGTGCAAAATAAAACGGATTTTAGTGAAACCAAAATTATTTAAAAATTTTTATGAATATCTTTCTAAAGAATCTGAAAAATCGAAGTTTCATAGCGGAAGTCAGAAGTTATGGCCAAACGAATTTTCAGAAAGGTCGCTATAGAATTTATATAGCCTTTGAAAATAGTCATTTTGCAAACGACCTTAGAATTCGACGAAACCACTTTTGTTGGATCCGGGATGTCAAATTATTTCTAGGTTTCAAATTCTATAATTTTTGAAGTTAATATGTAAGCATGGCAAAGGAAAATGTGTTTGGTTGATTTTATTTAAATTGGATCGACCAGAAAATGGCCATTTTTCAAACGGTCTCAGAATTCGACGAAACTAGTTTTGTTGGGACCGTATCGTCAAAACATAGCTAGAATTATTTTTCTGGAATTTTTGGGATCAGTATGTGGCCCGGGCAAATTGAAATGTACGTTCAAATCAAATATTGAATGTTTTATATTTTAATTGAAAAGAAACTGACTGAAACAGTCGAATGGGACTACGAAACATATCCCATTGTGTTTGGAATGGGGGTATTTATCTAGGGACGACAGTCGTTGGGTTTGGATTGGAGTTCGTATGGGGTAAGGAGTATTTTTGAGATATTAGAAATGTATAAATATAAAAAATATATGGGCCAATCAAATTCTTTTCTCTTTCGTCTCCAAACCCCATAACCTCCAGATCTCGACGGCGATAAAAGCCCCTAACTTCTCTCCTCTTTATCTTCAAAACCACGCACCAATATCGAACGCCCCAGTTGAGTTTTTTGAAGTTCTCCTCACGCTCTTCAAATCCATAGCAATCTCGACCTCCATCGTGTCGTATTTCGTCAGATCCATCGCCTCCAAGGTTCGTCGTTGCGAGGCGAACTACTCCCCCCTCCGACGATCATATGGCGTGCGGTTGGTACCTTTATAAAGCCCTCTCCAAGCTCTATTCCATGGTGCATGCTGATCGTCCTCTCGTGCGTTGGATTGATCGATAAATTCAACCCTAGTTTTGAAGGGTTTTGATGAAGGTACGGGTTTAATTATTTAAACTGATTTCCACATTTAAAAGCATAGTAAACTTCTAAAAATAATATCTTTTTGCTATGTGGTCGAAATCCAGTGAAACAAGAGACACCGGGATCGTGCGGACGTCTTCTACATTCTAGAAGAGACCGGATATTTTTCTGAGCTTTCTGCTATTTTTGTCAGAGTGGAACCCAATGTGAGATTTCTAATTTATAAACGATATGGAAAACAACGATGTATAAATTATATAGTCGAAGTATGAGTTATATGAGCGCTGTACACCTCTTGTATAAGCGTTGCATAAGTTGTATGTTCGATGTATAAGTTATATATGCGTTGTAAAAATGATATATGCGTTGAAATAAATTGAAATGATATTGAAATGAAATCGAAATATAGTTATATACGTATATATATATATATATATATATATATATATATATATATATATATATGCTCCCCTCGTCCACAGACCATGGACGATATATATTGGTCGTGATATTGTTTGGATTATTGGTTGATGTGAAATTTGGTGAATATCATGAATGGTTGATTTGAAATTATTGATTGTGATTGAAATCCCAATAGGATTAGTATATGCGAAAATTCGTCTGCGTACGAACTAGATATTTAAAATCCCGATTGTCAAAAGCTGCGAGGCTTTAAGGTAGAGCGAGGAGCCATACTAGGGACGGTGCCGGTTTTAACTACCCTGCCGTTATGCTGCCGAAATTTTCAATAATATTCATGTGTTAGAATTATTTTCATGCGTTCAAACCATATTCATGTGCTGAATAGAAATTCATGTGTTGAGTAGAAATTCATGTGTTGAATAAAATTCATGTGTTGAATGAAGTTCATGTATTGAATAAATTATTTAAAGGATGAAAATAACACTTTTCATATATATATATATACTATATAAAATATTTTTTTTAAATAAATTGTTTTAACACCAAAAATAACATTTTACCTTATGTATGAACTCTATAAAATAATCGTGTTTTAAAATAAATTGTTTTAACAATAAAAATCACATTTTTATTATAAATATATACAATAGAAAACATTCATATGTTGAAACCATATTCATATGTTGAATAGAAATTCATGTGTTGAATAAATTCTTTGAAAGATAAAAATAACATTTTTACCTTATGTATAAACTATATAAAATAATCGTGTTTTGAAATAAATTATTTTATGATAAAAATCACATTTTTATTATTTATATGAATTGTTAAAAATAATGATGTGTGGAAATAAATATCTATTGGATAAAAATGTCATTTTTATCAAATATAGGAAGTGAATAGGGTTTTGAAGTCGAAGAATGGATTATATTTATATATACATATATAAATATAATTAAAATAAATCGAATAACGAAGCTGTAGTTCGTATTTTGAAAACGTGATTTCAAACGATTAATGCTGGAGATCCGACCATCGGATTTTCCCAAAACTGAAACCGTTGGGTTCGCTTTGGAAATATCTTTCCAACGACACCCACTTTGTAAAGATCCAACGGTTGGATTGTCTGGAATGTTTAATTCAAATCTGAAGAAAAACTGCGCCAGAATTGATTATATATATATATATATATATATATATATATATATATATATATAATTAAGTTAAATCGAATAACGACGATGTTGTTCGTGTTTTGAAATCGTAACTTCAAACGATTGTACCGGGAGATCCAACCGTCGGATTTTCCCAAAACTGAAATCGTTGGATTCGTTTTGAAAACATCTTTCTAATAATATAAAATTTGTGAAGATCCAATGGTTATATTTTCAGATATGTGTGGATGAAATCTGGAGAAAAACAGCGCCATGGCCGCATTATGGCCTGAAGCGTCGTTTGAATTAATTGGCTATTTTTAAATGAAAAAATTAGCGATAAATCGTGATAAAATATTATAAACGATATGGAATGGAAATAAGCTGAATCTGCTCGATTTATTTGATATTTGATGGTTGAATGTGTTTGACGTGAAAATTGCATTAAAGAACAGTATTATTGGTGTTGAATAATTTAACCATTGAAATGAATTGATTTGAAATTCTAAATATACGTGAATTATTTGAAAAGGCCGAGTTGATTCTCATTTCAAATAATTGATCGACGATTGAAAGTCGAAGATATGAAGACGGTGCAAGACCGATGATCTTCACGTCGAATGGAGGGGTGCTGCTGATGCTCATGATAGGAGTAGCTACCTTCAGGGGGTTGAAGTAGTAGCCGTCCGGACATACTTATTGATTGTACGGATGTGTGAGGTATTAAGTGCCTTCGGTATCATTCAAACCCAGAGCAAACTTGTAAATGGATTGTGTGTCTAACATTGGATTTTGTTCTGTGCTGATTGATCTCTATTAAATATATATCTGTTTGGCGGTGGAGAATTTATTCCATTGCTTAATGCCCTTCTCTGAGATGTACGAGCTCAGAGGCTATATATCGATAGAAATCAGTCGCATGGAGTGAATTGCCTGTGTGGCATACCTAAGTGGCAGATGATCAAGGCTTCTGTTGAAAAGCAAAGTCTTGTGGTTGATGATCAAAGCACAACCTGTGTGGCATAGCTTTGTGTATAATGTGGATTCGCGAGCCTCACACCCCAGTATGAACCAGAAACTGGAGAGGACGACAGGGAGGACATGTGTCTCTTTCTAGCTAGAGGTGGTGTCAGTGACCTACCAGCCCTGACATTTATATTATTTTCACCTGTGTGGTTGTTGGAATACGAGGTACCTCTTAAGTGTAGTCATTGGGCTCATTTACACCCCATAGGGTGGGGAGACGTATTGTCCAGGGTTTAAGTTTAATCCACAACGAGTGGACTGGCCCTGTTGCTCCAAGGCTTGCCTGCGCGTTTGCCTGAGACATGGTAGGCTAGATTGTCTTGAATTCGGTAAGGACGATCCCTTGCCTTGGTTCATGACGGAAATCTAATTTCCAAATACAACACCGTACGGTTTTGATTGTATACTTATATATGGCGACATGATATATGTTACCCATGCCGTCTATGATTGATAGTGATGTTTAAATTGTTTTTGAAACCTATAAACACTAGTAATAATATCAAATGCTTTTGTTTTATTCGTATGAAGCATATTTTGGCCATTCTAAGGTAAAACTCTATCCTCCGGTTTGTGTTGCATTATGTGATGGGAACTGAGTCTTATAATGGCTTCATTTTTATAAAAAGCATTGCGATATTAAAAAGATTTACTTGTTTTAAAGCACAGGCAATCCAATGGAGTAAACCAGTTCCGCGAAAGTGGCGTGGCCCTGTGATTGGCCAAATTGTAAAATAAGTTAAAATAGATTTCTCATACCAGTCCCATGACAGACTCGTTGTTTGTTTCACTTTCAAACTCGGGTGCCCCTATTTCTACATAGGCAGCCTTGTATTCAGGTTTTAGCAAGCTCTTTCTGGATAGCTGGAGCTGAAGATGGATTCTATCATTTATCTCTTTTATGTTGTTCAGCTCCTGTTGTACATATTATGTTTAGATTTCCACTGTAGACATTTTATGTAAAGCTGAATTGTATTTTGTACTATGTATGATCCTGTATACAGCGTAACTCTGATGATTATGTTCATCCAGTGTATTCTATTGTACATTGTCTGGTGTATTTATTTATTTTTGTTCTGTTGTTATCTGTTTATGTGTTATATTCCAAAGATTACCCTTACCACCGTCGTACGGGGGTTTGGGGGTCGTCGCATATAGTGATGCCACTTCGTCGTATGGCACCAAGGGAGCAGCAAGAGCTCAGGGTGCAAGTGAGCAACGTTTTGGAGAATGGATTTATCAGAAGAAGTGTTTCTGAGTGGGGAGCACTAGTTGTGTTTGCTACCAAGGCAGATAGTAACACTCCACCTCTGTTAAGGTCACTCACAAAGGGAATGCATTAACTTCAGTGGAGCGTCATGAGTGTATAGAACAAATAAATTACAAAACAGAAAAAAATTAAATAGCGGAAATTAAATAAAATTTTACTTCATTGATAAACAGTAGCTTGATAAAATAGCGTGTACAAAGATTGTCTTCCAATACCCATTACAACAAAGAATCTATCTTGTTTTACAAAATAAAGAAGCATAAAATGACAATGATATTCCCAATAAAGCATGAGCCAGCCGTAGCAGTGTAAAAGAGAGTCCAAAGCAATACATCGTCTATCTTCAAGCTTGGGAACAAAACTGAGCTAAGTGGTAGTATTCCCTCCCTGCGAACAAGGGGGATGGGGAACGGAAGAAAAGAAGGCGAAAGAAAACGGGTCAGACATAAGTCTGGTAAGTCCAACGATTATTCAGCATGTAAACAGGTAAAAGGATCATGACATGAATAAACTAAATACCAGACATAACCATGATAATAAGCATAGCAAGACAACAAATGATGATCGTTAGATATGACAAGGTAAGATACACTGAATGCGCTTCGGTTCTTTCTCTGATTTCCCATTTTTCTGCACCACCTAACTAGTGTCTTTTAATAAACGATTCTTATTCCCTACTAGTGTCCCAACTAGTATCAGTGAACAAGGATCTGTATCCCCTACTAGTGTCCCAACTAGTATCCCGTGTAATAAAATAAGGTGATCCCAACTCCGCAATTGTGGTATCCTTCAGGTGTACATCTAGTATGAGGATCTTACCTCAACCAGCCTAATTGCCATGAAGATGTTAGATGCACCCTTACTACCCTATCGATCAGCTCCCTACTTGTAATAATTTTCCTTGTGTCTGTGTCAGTCGGCCCTCTCTTGCGTGTGGATACCCTGTGCTATCCCACCATAAGGTGTATCAATCCATATGATAGCAATTCGACACGATTCAAGATGCACAGTGTATACTACTGATGCCCAATGCTTGCTTTTCCCGCTCCGGAGAACGTGCACATCCGTACTCCATCAAGATCTATACTACTGCACCACCCGCCACTATTTTGATCGCTTATAATCAGCCCCACCCTGCCTAGTTCAGGGTACCATGATACATCTATGTGGGTTATTGCTGAAATGGGTCCCTGTTACTAGGGTTTCTTAATCAACATGTTGTAATGGTTAAGTGTTCCCAATTTAACTTAACCCCACCCATTTGCTTAATTAACATGTTGTACAAGTTAAGTGTTGCCTATTCATATGTTACGTAACATTCCCACTGATTCACGCATGTTTATATAACGGTTAAGTTCGTGGGCCTATATATACTAATATTGCCCACTTACTCATGATTTACTTAACCCTTCCCCTTATCAAGTCCATATGTATTGTTGGTTAAGCTTGCCTTAACCCTATCCACTCTGTAATATTGGTTAAGTGTCATCAATCAATTCAAGTTAACTTAACTCACCCACTTGTCATGTTATATTGGTTAAGGGTTGCCTTCTTGTGTTACTTAACCCTACCACACATCATGTTATATTGGTTAGGTATTTCTTATTAACTTAACCAGACTTGCTTGTCTAATTAACATGTTATAACGGTTAAATGTTCTAAATTTACTTAACCCCACCTTCTTGTCTAATAAACCCGTTACTAGGGTTTCCTAATCAACATGTTATAATGGTTAAGTGTTCTCAGATTAACCTAACCCCACCCATCTGTTTAATTAACATGTTGTATCAGTTAAGTGTTGCCTTATTTAACTTAACCCTACCGTTTCTAGCCTGTCTGTTCCTTAGTAGTTCACATTAGATATGTATTGTTGTGGTCGCTGGATGTGCCGGGCGGTTTCAGGCAGTCTTACACCGCAACTCAATCTAACCTCGGGTTTTTCAGGCTTAATGCACTAACCTCTCACATTAGATCTGTATTGTTACGGTTGCTGGATGTGCTGGACGGTTTCAGGCAGTCTTACACCGTAACTCAATCTAACCTCGGGTTAGGCACAATCATCTTTTAATTAATTTACATATTTACAATTTATGTTCATATGTAAATTATCCATAAGTGTTGTCAATTTAAGACATGTCCCATTTACCCTCTAAATTATGTCCACAATTCTAGGTATACAAATTCTGCCATTTCATGCTACTAATTTTTTCATGATTTTGAGCCAATCTATGCCAATAGTATTTAGTTTATTATTTTTCCCCCAACGTCTCTCCCGTTATTCATTCGCATAATTCACATAGAACGCTAGGCTTGCAAATTAGCTTAACTTATAAACAAAAGGGAAAGGAAGAGGAAATGTAACATTCCAACAGGCATAAAACAACATAAATCGATATGTGTAATATAAATTTGGCACAGAACGTCATAAACTTAATTAAGCATACAGGCGTGGTCTTGCATTTAAATTAGGTCCAATTAACATGCGAGCTAGCATAAGTTTAATTGTATAAACATGAACTTATATTGATCTTAAACATGGGTACTAGCTTGGATCTTAGCATGTTATTTAATGTACATAAAAGAAACACAACATGATAGGTTCAATTATATCGGTCCCAATAGTCTCAAAGGCATAGGATATAAAACATGATAGGTTTCATCATATAAGTCACAACAGTCCAATAGGCATGAAAGCTTTTCTATGTCAGTCTCAACAGTCCAATAAGCATGATAGGCTTTTCTATGTCAGTCTCAATAGTCCAATAGGTATGATAGTTTTTCTATGCCAGTCATAACAGTCCAATAGGCATAAGAAATTCAAAATTCACAAAAAGATAGGCAAGAATAGAAGTAGGCATAGTTCTAGATCTAGTTATTACAGTCATGATTTCTTATTAGGTGTTTAAATCGGAACAATAACTGAACTTATAGAAAAGGGATGGATCTTGATTTCTGGGATATGATTTCTTAATTTGAAAAGCTATCCTTTGATGTAGACATAGAAGTTTAAATTAATGTAAGCCGTTAGATCAACCTTGGTGTAATAAGATCCATCCAGACCAAATAGAGCTATCCATAAACCGCCAACTATGCCCCAGTGACTCAGCAACGAGTCAGAAATCATCACTGTTCGGATCAGGCCAAGGGGGTCGACCTCTACAGGAGGGGTCGACCCCCAAGAGGGGTGTCGACCCCCCCCCCCCCCCGGGGGAGTCGACCCCTATGGGCAGGAATTTTCCCACCAAGCTGACTCTCGGAATTTTAAAATTCAAGCTGGTTTGATTATTTAATTATTATTTATATTTTAATTTTATAATTAAACATGAAATCTTCTGAACTCCATAACTTCTTCATACGGAGTCCGATTCACGCAAACTCGGACTCTATCTCATGCAGAATTCTGAGATGAACGCAATGGCATAACCCGTTTCCCTTAATTCTTACTTTTAAAATTAAGTATTCTTTAATTCGTTACTTTAATAATCACCAAAAATAAAGGGTGTTACATTCTCCCCTCCTTAAAGGATTTCATCCCCGAAATCTTCCAAGTCAAGGAGAATGTATATCCTACCATCCAATCGTCCATCTACTCAACCATCAAACATAGGCATCGATTGTCCTTAAAAAGGATTTCTAACGTTTTCATGACTATATGCATAGTGTGTGTGTATGTCCTTGTCTAATGCAAAATCAGGAGGTCTACTGATTCAGTTGACCTCCTTAATGCAAATTATGTCAGTGCCATGAGTCCAATATGTATGCAATTATTCCTAATCATATTTTCTACATGAATGCACAATCATTCATACAAATGCAATGTCCATATGATAACACATCAAGTTTCAATCTATATACAAATACATATATGTATATGCAATATGAAGTGACTGAGCCGATCTGTTGCCTAATGTGTGTGTATGTGCATCCACGAGTAACCACTAGAAAACACTTACATCCACTTGCATCCACCAAACATAACATGTCTCAAACACATGTTTACATCCATTGGCTTCTACATAAGGATCGAGGATAGGACCGAGAGGATATACTTAAAAGATAAAGACTAGCATGCAAATAAACTTTACAGAAAAAGAGGAATTAAGGATATACCCTCAAAAAGGGTATGACGCGTGTATCTAGTCTTCAGTCTTCGAAGTCGCATCTTCTTGAGCTCCACTCCATTGTGCTCTAACGGTCTTAACTTCACGATTGCGTAGCCTCTTAATTTCTGTTTCCAGAATATGAATTGGAACTCATTTCACTGTTGCCTCTCGTTCCACCTCTTCTTCTTCTAGTATACTCGGCATTACAACTTCTGCTGTGTCATGCTAACATTCCAAGAACTATCTCTTGAAAATAAACAGATGCTAACCATGTTATCAAGTGTATTTAATAAGGTGACTAGAGGTCTCTTCTCTACTTAACGTATCCATTGCGTTAACCATCTGAGAGTCTTTTCTTTGTGAAGTCCCTATTTGATCCAAAAGCGTAGGTCTTACTCCTAGCGATGCTAACTACTAACTTAACTGAAGGTTTTAAAATCAAAGGTTGATGTGTATTCTAAACTTTTCCTTTTCACATAAAGAGGATTTGAAGTCAACCTTTTTTTCTTCTTAAGGCATCCGCTACGACCTTACCCTTCCTTCTAACATCAAAATGGCACCTAGTCCCGTGCCGTGTGTATCTGTGTATACCATAAAACTTTTAATACCGTAAGGTAAAAGTCAAAACTGGGGCCATTGTAAGAGCCTACTTCGATCGTTGGAAAGCGAAATCACAATCAATATCTCGAGCGAAGGTTAAGTTCTTCATCGTTAATCCAGTAAGTGAGGCTAGTACCTTCGCAAAGTCCTTAATGAACTTCCTGTATTAGCCCTCTAGTCCAAGAAGGCTTCTTACTTCTATTGCATTCCTTGGGATCTTCCAGTCTTGCACCGCAAATACTTTTGCGGGATCTATTATTATTCCTTCCGTGGATATCACATGTCCTAGAAACCTTACTTCTTCTCTCCACAAATGATATTTGGAGAACCTAGCCTTAAGCTGATGCGCTTGGAGAGTATCCACGACTTCCCTTAGATACAAAGAATGTTCTTCCCCATTCTTAGAGAAAACCAAAATATCCCCTATGCACAAGTGAGGTGAACCATCCGTCTTTCCCCTGGAGTCATGTGTCGTACAGGTAATGCAACTAGCTTTACATTGCCAACTAAATATATGCGAAACTCTATCTCGCGTTTTAGGGGACAAACCCCTAACCTAATCAAAAACATCTGCGTACTCATGTACTACTCTCGTCGATAGATGCATCAAGTGATTCTAGGTAGCTAAGCCAAACTGATCCCTTAGGATCGCACGAAATCTTGAGGGTATTCCTTAGGAAAACCAAAAATCTAACTACCCTCCTTTCACAATTTCTAGCTAACCAATCCATGCCTAGAATCAACCCATAGACTAAAAAAATAAGCATTACACTTAAACTTAATACTTAATAATGCCATTCTCAAATCCTTACAAGCCAAAGATAAATGAGCCGAACCACCAATTGGATTTGAGACAATAATGGGATCTTCTACCCTACTAGTACTAAGGTGCAGAGACTCAACTATGAAAGCAAATAGAAAAGAATGTGAAGCGCCAGAGTCAAACAAAGTTCGGAAAAAAGGAAAATCGATCTTTCAACAAAAACATTTCTATCTCTCTCCTATCCTGGTGCCATGAGAGCATGAACTTGCCCTCTAGAAGTAGGTCTTATCCTCTGCCCTTGCCCTTGTTCTTCGGGAAATCATTGATAAGATGCCCTGCTTCGCCATACTGAAAACAACCACCTGCCTTCTTCTTCCTACAATTAAATGACCCGCTATACTACAGAAAAGACACTTCCTCTTGTCGCGGGATCTATTATTTCTTCCACCATTCTTATATTCCAATCCCTTGTTTGTAATTCTTCCAATTTGGCCTCTTTCTTTTCACCTTTCTCCTTTTGTGTGGATTAAGCTATATCAACAAGCTTCTTATCCTTGGGCTTGTGCTCCTTAGCCCAAACTCCCTTACTCTCATCCTTATTACCCTTGTGTAGCTTGTTGATAAGTTTCTCGAAACTACCTCCATCGCATGGCAACCTACAAAGCTTGAAAAGATGATTAGCCGCAGGTGAAACTACTGCGGCTGTACATGGAGGTTGGACACTTCTTCGCCTCTGATATGTGCCGTATGCCTATGTAGCTATGGCGAAAAGAGAGGAAGAAGAGATTCAAATAGAGAATCGGAAGATAGCGCATATGGCTTTGGGGAATATGCCTTTTAAAAACAATACTTTTCTCTTGAAAAACGCTTCTTTAAAACATGTTTTAGAAAACACCCCTTTTAAAATATGCTTTTGAAAAATCTTTTATCTTTTCTGGTAACATTCAACTCTGATACAACATGTAACACCCCACCTCCGTTAAGGTCACTCACAAAGGGAATGTATTAACTTCAACGGAGCATCATGAGTGTATAGAATAGATAAATTACAAAACAGGCAAAATTTAAATAGCGGAAAATAAATAAAACTTTACTTTATTGACAAATAGCAGCTTGATAAAACAGCTTGTACAAAGATTGTCTTCCAATACCAATTACAACAAAGCATTTGCCTTGTTTAACAAAATAAAGAAGCATAAAATGACAATGATATCCCCCAATAAAGCATGAGCTAGCCATAGTAGTGGAAAAGAGAGTCCAAAGCAATACATCGTCTATCTTTGAGCTTGGGAAGAAAACTGAGCTAAGTGGTAGTATTCCTTCCCTGCGAACATGGGGAGGGGGGACGGAAGAAAAGAAGGCGAAAGAAAACGGGTTAGACATAAGTCTGGACTTTTTCATCATGTAAACAAGTAAAAGGATCATGACATGAATAAACTGAATACCAGACATTACCATGATAATAATCATATCAAGACAACAAATGATGATCGTTAGATATGACAAGGTAAGATGCACCGAATGAGCTTCGGTTCTTTCTTTGATTTCCCATTTTCTCTGCACCACCCAACTAGCATCCTAACTAGTGTCTTTTAGTGAAAGATTCGTATTCCCTACTAATGTCCCAACTAGTATCCTGTGAAAAAGGATCTGTATCCCCTACTAGTGTCCCAACTACTATCCTATGTTATAAAATAAGGTGATCCCAACTCCACAATTGTGGTAGCCTTCACGTGTACATCTAGTATGAGGATCTTACCTCAATCAGCCTAATAGCCATGAAGATGTTAGATGCACCATTACTACCCAATCGATCGGCTCCCTACTTGTATTAATTTTCCTTGTGTCTGTGTTAGTTGACCCTCTCTTCTATGTAGATACGTTGTGCTGGTCCCACCATAAGGTGTATCAATCCCTATGATAGTAACCCGACAAGATTCAAGATGCACAGTGTATACTACTGATGCCCAGTGCCTGCTTTTCCCACTCCGGAGCACGTGCACTCCCATACTCCGTCGAGACCTACACTGCTGCACCCCCCCCCCCCCCGCTATTTTGACCACTTATAATCAACCCAGTAATCGTGCCCCACCCTGTCTAGTTCAGTGTAACATGATACATTTATGTGGG
Organism: Allium sativum; assembly: GCA_030737875.1. Taxonomy (NCBI): domain Eukaryota; kingdom Viridiplantae; phylum Streptophyta; class Magnoliopsida; order Asparagales; family Amaryllidaceae; genus Allium; species Allium sativum. Next base: position 955,194,177 of record CM060924.1, on the reverse strand, counting down.
TTACTGCTGAAATGGGTCCCTATTACTAGGGTTTCGTAATCAACATGTTATAATGGTTAAGTGTTCCCAATTTAACTTAACCCCGCCAATTTTCTTAATTAACATGTTGTACCGGTTAAGTCTTGCCTATTCATATGCTACTTAACCTTCCTACTGATTCACATACGTTTATATAACGGTTAAGTTCGTGGGCCTACATATACTAATATTTCCCACTTACCCAAGTTTTACTTAACCCTTCCCCTTATCAAGTCCATATGTATTATTGGTTAAGCTTGCCTTAACCATATCCACTCTGTAATATTAGCTAAGTGTCATCAATCAATTCAAGTTAACTTAACCCACCCACTTGTCATATTACATTGGTTAAGGGTTGCCTTCTTGTGTTACTTAACCCTACCACACATCATGTTATATTGGTTAGGTGTTTCTTATAAACTTAACCAGACTCGCTTGTCTAATTAACATGTTATAATGGTTAAGTGTTCTAAATTTACTTAACCCTACCTTCTTGTCTAATTAACCCATTACTAGGGTTCCATAATCAACTTGTTATAAGGGTTAAGTGTTCTCAAATTAACCTAACCCCACCCATCTGTTTAATTAACAAGTTGTATCGGTTAATTGTTGCCTTATTTAACTTAACTCTACCGTTTCCAGGCTGTATATTCCTTAGCTTTAATTCATTCATTAAAGCACCAACTACTCAGATTAGTTATGTATTGTTTGCGGTCGCTGGATGTGCTGGGCGGTTCCGGGCAGTCTTGCACCGCAACTCAATCTAACCACGGGTTTTTCGGGCTTAATGCGCTAACCTCTCAATTAGATCTATATTGTTACGGTTGCTGGATGTGCCGGGGGGTTCCGAGCAGTCTTACACCATAACTCAATCTAACTTCGGGTTAGGCACAATCGTCTTTTAATTAATTTACATATTTACAATTTATGTTCATATGAAAATTATCCACAAGTGTTGTCTATTCAAGACATGCCTCATTTACCCTCTAAATTATGTCCATAATTCTAGGTATACAAATTCTGCCATTTCACGCTACTAATCATTTTCATGATTTTGAGCCAATCTATGCCAATAACATGCAGTTTAATATATTTTTGCCCAACATCTCCCCTGTTATTCGTTCGCATAATTCACATAGAACGCTAGGCTTGCAAATTAGCCTAACTTATAAACAAAAGGGAAAGAAAGGGACATGTAACATTCCAACAGGCATAAAACAACATAGATCAATATGTGTAATATAAATTTGGCGTAGAACGTCATAAACTTAATTAAGCATATAGGCGTGATCTTGCATTTAAATTAGATCCAATTAACATGCGAGCTAGCATAAGTTTAATTGTATAAACATGAACTTATATTGATCTTAAACATGGGTACTAGCTTGGATCTTAGCATGTAATTTAATGTACATAAAAGAAACACAACATGATAGGTCCAATTATATCAGTCCCAATAGTCTCAAAGGCATAGGATGTTTAAAAATATAGGTTTCATCATATAGTCACAACAGTCCAATAGGCATGAAAGCTTTTCTATGTCAGGCTCAACAGTCCAATAAGCATGATAGGCTTTTCTATGTCAGTCTCAACAGCCTAATAGTTATGATAGGTTTTTCTATGCCAGTCACAACAGTCCAATAGGCATAAGAAATTCAGAATTCACAAAAAGATAGGCATGAATAGAAGTAGGCATAGTTCTAAATCCAGTATTTACAACCATGATTTCTTATTAGGTGTTTAAATCGGAACAATAACTGTACTTACAGAAAAGGGACGGATCTTGACTTCTGGGATCTGATTTCTGAATTTGAAAATCTGTCCTTCGATGTAGACATTTGATTTGATGTTCTTCTTAATTTTAATTTGGTTTGAGGCTTCTAACTTGCTTCCTAACTTGCTTTCTAGTTGGAGAGGAATGGTGGCTATGCTATGTTGGCCATGGACAGCATGACGGATCCTTGGAATGAAATTGTGTGGTTTAGGGTTGAGGGTTGGGGTGGTTAATATAGAAGTTTAAATTAATGTAAGTCGTTAGATCAACCTAGGAGTAATCAGAGCAATCCAGAAACCGCCGCCTATGCCCTAGTGACTCAGCAACGAGTGAGAAATCGTCACTTTTTGGATCAGGCCGAGGGGGTCGACACCCCAGTCGACACCCCTCTTGGGTGGTCGACACCTATGTTAACCCCTCCCCCCCGGGGAGTCGACCCCTATGAGCGGGAATTTTCCCGCCCAACTGACTCTCGGAATTTTGAAATTCAAACTAGTTTGATTATTCAATTTTTATTTATATTTTAATTTTCTGATTAAACATGAAATCTTCTGAACTCCATAACTTCTTCATACAGAGTCCGATTCACGCAAACTCGGACTCTATCTCAAGCAGAATTCCGAGACGAACTCAATGGCGTAACTCGTTTCCCTTAATTATTACTTTCAAAATTAAGTATTCTTGAATTCATTACTTTAATAATCTCCGAAAATATAGGGTGTTACACAGATGGTTCCCTTCGATTGTGTGTGGACTACCATAAGTTGAATAGGAAGAATAAATATCCTCTACCATGGATAGATGATTTGTTTGATCAGTTGAGTGGCGCGAGAGTGTTCTCCCAGTTGGATCTCACGACAGTTTTTCATCAGCTTAGAGTGGAATGTAACACCCCATGTCCATTAATGTCACTCACAAAGGGAATACATTAACTTCCATGGAGCATTTTTAGTGTGTATAGAATAGAAACTTAACAACAAGACAGATATAAAGCAGTACTTGAAAATTTTAAACAACTTTTATTGCAGCGGAGAAATAGTTTGATTACAAAAACTTCAAAGACCAATGACTAGAGTCAAGTACATAATATCCATCTTCACAAAATCAGAGTACATAAAATTAAAAGGCATAACCCCAACAAAAGTAGCTATAAAGAGATGAGCTGAACTTTACTTTCAGCAATCCAAGCATTTCCAAAAGAGAGAAAGAGATAAAGCGATCCAAATCAAGCTCGCTAGCACTAGTCCCACCCTGAGAACCTAGCGAGGAAAGGAAGAAAAGAGGCGAAAACAAAGGGGGGCAGACATAAAGTCTGGCGAGTACAATAACTTTAACAATATAATTATTAAAGTAACTTGGATAAGGCATAAGTTGGTAAAAGAAGGAATGACTATGAAATAAGTGGGTATGACAAAGCAATCAAGAGGAATAAGATAACGTCAATTGCGCCCCTAATCATTATAGGATAATTACCACACTGCACCACTACTAGTCACCCTAAAGGTTAATCCCGCCTACAGAACTTAATACTGCTAATGATAGTTTCGTGTACCCCTAGCTACCTCCATAGGTGTCGTCTGCCCCTGTCGCCACAAGGTGTACCCACTACCCCCATTCGATCTGCTCCATAACTCGGAGATACCCGTGCTGGCCCCACAGTGGGGTGTATCACTCCCCAAAGTGGCAACCCGATACAACAAAAAATGCACGGCTTATATCTACACGATGCAACAATGTCTTACCTACCAGCCCGGGCCTACACACGCATATGAACCCGTTGGACTTGCATTGCCAACGGTGACCCGTTTTGACCTCTTACAATCAAATCCAGTACGCATGTCCCGTCCTCGACTTGGGTCGAGCCCACAAAGATACTTAATGGGTTATTGGTTTGAAAAGGGCCCCCATGCATGACACAAGCTTTCCACCAATGCTTGGTCCCCTCTAAGGTTTTTCCCACTTAACTTCATTCTTATTCATGTCTTCTTACATGTTTCAATCTTGGTTAAGTGCATCTAATCGTATTTCATATGCCACCCAAGGCACCCACTTAACCCCCTCATATACCACTACATGTTTATCTGGTTAAGTGTTTCTTAATTCATTAAGACCGTAACCTTGTAAAGACCTCCCACATTAGACTAGCATTTGTGGCAGCTGGATTTGCTGGGCAGGTCCGGGCAGTCCTACACCACAAACGAGCCTAACTTCGTGTCTTTACAACTGTTATGCATTTAATTTATGCCTAAGACCTCCCACGTTAGACTGGCATTTGTGGCTGCTGGATTTGCCGGGCGGGTCCGGCAGTCTTACACCACAAAAGAGTCAACCTCATGTCTTAGGCGATTAATTACATAATTAAGTATCCCCAATTTGAATTAATTTCCCTATTCAAATTTTCAATCAATTACAAATTTAACTATGTCCATAATTAACACCTTAATTATGTCCATCTATTTATGGTATATAAATTATACTAATTAACATCACAAATTAAGTATATGCCATTTAAGGAACTTGTGCCAATTCTCAATATTAACATTAATATTTAAATGTTATTCCCTAATCTATGTCCAAAATTGTCACTTAAATTATGGTCATGATTTCTATGCATATTAATTATGCTAATTAATGTCTAAATTTAATTATATGCCTTTAATGCAATTTACACTAATTTCGTTATGCCAATTATTAATATTTACCCAATCCCGACGTTATTCGTATGTGTAATTTATGGAATATATTAGGCTCGCCAAATAGCCTAATTTATAAAAACATTACAATTTTTCATAATACATAAAAAGAGATCTAAATATCACAACGTGCATACAACATAAAAATAGATCTAGAAAGATAAACCTGCTTGAGTGGCATAATTTGCATAATCCATAACTTACATATATAAAACAATAAACTAGCATGGACTAGTTTATGCACAAGGTGATTTGCATAGATCTATATGCATAAAGGTGAACTTGCATAGTGTATAAGCATATAAACCACAACCTAACATAAACTATGTATTATAATGGATCAAAACATAGATCTAATCATAGATCTAAATATGTAAGTGTGAACTTGTATGTATGGATTTGGGTTTTTTCCTAACTTGCATATAAATCTCATACAAACTTGCATATGAAAGTACTAACATTACATAACTTGCATATATGTACACTTGATTTGCATATAAACTAACATAAGATCTACATATATGATTCACTTACAAATTGACATATGATTCACGAATGAACTTGCATAATCCCACTTGCATAAAATTCTAATGTCATAACATAATCAAGTTACACATATATGATTAGGCATAAGGAATAGATCTACCAACATAAATTAACAAACTTGTTATATGTTTACAACATAGATGACAACAGACTAGCTATGTCACATGAATCTAGCATATGTATATACATGACTCACATATGTTTTAACATCCCAAACTTGCATAGGATTCACATAAGAATTAACATATAATTCAACATCACAAACTTGCATCAGATTTACATAAGAACATATAATTCAACTTGCATAAGACTCACATAACACTAGCATAAAATTCAATCATCACATGATTCAGAGTCATTTTCTCATAATCCAATTATAACTTATCACAATTAAATTAATAAATTATTTTGCGAAAATTATTATACTCACAAACTCAAAGAAAGTCTTGAGTTCTGGAATCTGGGTTCTGAAATTGATTTGCGTTCTCTTGATGTAGACAATTTTTTTGTTAAGATTTAGGCTTGAGTTGAATTGATTCGCTATTTTGCTTCTAGTTTGACGGCTGCAACTCTAGGTTGCGGACTGACAACATGACGGCCATGGATTTAATCTTGATTAGGTTTAGAGCTTAAGTTTATACGTGTTTTTATAGAGTAATTAGATTAATATAGGCCATTGGATCTCAAAAGAGCCATCATCATCATCAAGACTAGATAGAGTTATCATATTGACTCATCAACAGGTCAGGGACGACTCAGCAAATGTATTAATAAACTTCTATTTGTACTAAATGTTCATCTTTTACTGATTTATATATTTATGGTTTTATATGTAAATCATTCACAATAACATTAATTATGTTCCTAATTAATGGTATACCAATTGTATTGTTTCATACCAATTACCCAAATTCACCCAAAAATAGTCATGTTCCCATTTCTCAAGTTATGCCGAAAACTAGATTTATATGCTAAATTTCATACTTTGTCATTCATGCCAATTACTCCAAATTACAACTTAACAATCATGCCATGATACATGTTCCCAAATTATGCCTACTTAATATATTTTCTTTCCTTTTAATTAATATCAATGACAAATTAACACTCATCTACAAATTAATTTCAGTCTATTCATGTTTACATTAACTACCCATATATATATATATATATATATATATATAGACACACACACACATACGCACCTATTCATAAATTCTAATGTTGACAAATAATGCAAATTGATTGCTTACCTAAAAAAAAGGAAATCGAGTATATAATTTAATTTCCCCTTTTTTTCTACTTTCCTTGCGACATGCAAAATCAATGCATAATGAAGTTACCTACATACATACATATCTATTATGTATAAATCTTCCCCTCCAAATAAATTATTTGTATTTATCTTCTCAATTATATATATATATATAATTTTCTTTTTATCTATCTTCCCAATTAACCATTTTCACACTAAATTACTTTTTGAACCGCGTTCACACTAAGCCGCTTTTTTAGCCATTCCCCTAAAACAAAAATATGGCGTTGGCAGGGATCGAACTCTGTACCTCTTGTATGCAAGTCACACGTTCTAACAAAACGAGCTACTAAGTCTTTTACTTACAATACTTAGAGCAATGTTAAACATTATTCTTTTCTCATTCCTCTCTTTTTCCATGTTTTGCTGCAATATTTAATTTAAGGATATCTTTTTCATACGAAGTCCAATTTACGCAAACTCGGACTCTATCTCAAGCAGAATTCCAAGACGAATGCAACGGCGCAACCCGTTTCACTTAATTATTTTTCTAAAAATTAATTATACCTTGATTTGTTATTTTTATGTTCACAGAAAATACGGGTTGTTACATTCTCCCCTCCTTAAAGCATTTCGTCCCCGAAATCTTCAAGTTAGGAAGAATGTGCCCTACCATCCAATCATCCATCTACTCAACCATCAGGCATAGGAATCCATTTCCTTAAGAGACTTCGAATGCTTTCATGTTTATATGCATAGTGTGTGTACATGTCCTTATCCAACGCAAAAATCAGGCGGTCTACAGATTCAGTTGACCTCCTTAATGCGAACCATGATAGTGCCATGCGTCCATTATGTATGCAAAAGATTCCTAGTGATACATATTATTTCTACATGCGTGCACAACCATTCATCCGAATGCAGCGTCCATATGATAATACAACCATGATACATCCATTAATTTAAATATGCACACGTATTAATATGCAATATGAGAGTGATTGAGCCGATCTAGTGCCTAATGTGTGTGTAAATGCATCCACGAGCAACCACTAGCAAACACTTGCATCCACTTGCATCCACTTGCATCCACCAAATATAACATGTCTCAAACACATGTTTACACCCATTAGTTTCTACCTAAAGGTTGAAGACTCGATCGATAGGATACAGCCGAGTGATAGAGCAAGTACAATTAAAACAAAAGCTCTGTTCCCATTAGACATCATTTAAGAGAATAATTCCCTAAGTATCAACCCCCAAGACCGAAATCAACATCAGATTGACACTCAGAGAATTACCCCCATTAACAAATGTCAAAACTGGAAATCTACTTCACGCTTCGAGTAAAAACCCCTATCCTTTTCAGAAATATTCAAATACTTGCAGACTACTGGTACAAATCAGATTATCAATTGATTCTTAAGAAACTAAGCATGATAAAACCCCACCATATCCCACAAAACCCAGATTGTATGCGTCATCTTGGAGTGATGTGAGTCTTCAAGAATTATCTTCCTCATGCTCTCGTCTTGCGGTACGCAAAGTCTCTCATGTCTACGCAACCAGCATATCTGCAAAGATGGCTCGAAGACTCCCATATGGCAAAACTGGAGCTGTCGTCAAAGCCCTCTTCAAATGCTCGGTTGCGTTCTTAGGAATCTCCCAATCTTGGATTGCCACCATCTTCGAGGGATCCACAGTTATCCCTTCCTTAGAGACCACGTGCCCTAAGAATCTTACCTTCTTCCTCAAAAGAAATGGCATCAACATAGGGTCCTAAACAATCCATTACTTCACATCTTTCTCGAGTCCACTCGAGTCATCTCTTAACCCTATTGAGTCTAACTCGGGGTAGTCCATACCATCGAATAGTCTTCTCATGTCACAGCTGCCCATCACTCTTCGAGTAAACCAAGATATTCATGTAATGAAAAATCGCCACAGCTATTTATCTCTAACATAAACGATCCTAGTCAAACTCGTCATCCCCCAAGCACAAGCCCCAAAAGCCTAAACCAACATCAAACAAGCACCCAAGGAATACCTCCTTCGAATTCGGACAATCTACGTGAGATGATACTAGAAAAACAACCAAACAATTGAGCACCCCATTCCAAAATGCTTCTTCTTATGAACCCCTTCTCAAGCTACTATTTCACTTGCTTACTGAGTTCTCTCTTCTCCCCTTGAGCCATGTGGCGCACTGGTAATGCAACTGGCTTTGCATTATCCACTAGGTATATACGAAAGTCTATCTCGCACCTCGGGGGTAAACCCCGAACTTCATCGAAAACATCACCATACCCACGAACCCCATGAACAGATTCCAAATCATCATTAAACGGGCCAAGAGATTCTAGGTAGCTAAGCATCATTGGACCTTTAGGGTCACAAGAAATATCAAGGGTCTTTCCACAACGAGCCAACAATCTAACTACCCTTCTTTCACAATCTAGGATGGCACCGTATCTGGCTGGCCAATCCATGCCTAGAATCAAGCTGTAGCCCATGAAACCAAGAACGAATGCATTACATTCAAACCCAACGCCCAAGATAGACATTCTCAAATCTCGACAAACCACAGATAAGTGAGCCGAACCACCAATAGGATTTGAGACTATAAAGGGATCCATAACTAGACTAGTATTTAGGTGTAGCGTTTCAACTAACGAAGCAGATACAAATGAGTGTGAAGTGCCAGAGTCAAACAAAGTACGAACATGATGATCAAACAGAAAAAACTAAACTTTTAACGGATATGTTTCTACCTCTCTCCTGTCCCGATGCCATGAGAGCCTTAACTTGCCCTCCAAAAGTAGACCCCATCCTCTGCCTTTTCCTCGGGCACTTTAATCTTTGATCAGATGTCCTGCCTCACCACAGTGGAAACAGCCAGTTTTCTTTTTCTTCCTATAGTCCTTTCTCAGATGGCCAGGTGTTCCACAATAAAGACATTTCCTCTTATCACGGGGTTTATTATTCTTTGCACCCTCCTTAGGTTCTACTTTCTTACCCTGTGCCCTATCCATGCCTCCACTATACGTTCTCCATTCGTGACCTCCGGCCTACAAGAAACTTCGTCCTTCATCAACCAAGCAGCTAGTTGAACCTTCCTCCCCTCGTCTATCTCAAAGATACCAACAAGTCCTCCACTTTCTTGAGCCAACTTCTAGCCCCGACAAACGTCTAAGTCCCATGAAGCGGTTTTCCGCCCATCATACAAAAGTCCTCATATATCTTAGGAAAAAGCATCTATAAGCAGAGAAAGAGATTCAAAAGGGAAAGAGGAAGAGAATCAAAACGGAGAATCGAAGGTAAGATATATGGCTCTTGGGGATTATGTTTTTAAAATAAACCTTTCTCTAGAAAATACTCTCCTTAAAACATATTTTTGAAAGTATTTCTTAATAAAATGCTTTTGAAAAATAGTTTTTCAAAATCTCATATCTGTTCTGGTAACCTTCAGCTTTGATACCACATGTAACACCCCACGTCCATTAATTTCACTCACAAAGGGAATGCATTAACTTCCGTGGAGCATTTTAGTGTGTATAGAAAAGAAACTTAACAGCAAGACAGATATAAAGCAGTACTTGAAAATTTAAAACAACTTTTATTACAGCGGAGAAATAGTCTGATTACAAAAACTTCAAAAACCAATGATTAGAGTCAAGTACATAATATCCATATTGACAAAATCAGAGCACATAAAATTAAAAAGCATAACCCCAACAAAAGTAGCCATAAAGAGATGAGATGAACTTTACTTTCACCAATCCAAGAATTTCCAAAAGAGAGAAAGAGATAAAGCGATCCAAATCAAGCTCCGCTAGCACTAGTCCCACCCTGAGAACCTGGGGAGGAAAGGAAGAAAAGAGGCGAAAACAAAGGGGGTCAGACATAAAGTCTGGCGAGTACAATAACTTTAACAATATAATTATTAAAGTAAATGGGATAAGGCATAAGTTGGTAAAACAAGGAATGATTGTGAAACAAGTGGGTATGACAAAGCAGTCAGGAGGAATAAGATAACGTTAATTGCGCCCCTAATCATTATAGGATAATTACTACACTGCAGCACTAATAGTCACCCTAAAGGTTGATCCCGCCTATAGAACTTAATACTGCTAATAGTAGTTTCGTGTACCCCTAGCAACCTCCATAGGTGCCGTCTGCCCCTATCTCCACTGGGTGTACCCACTACCCCCATTCTATATGCTCCATAACTCGTAGATACCCGTACTAGCCCCACAGTGGGGTGTATCACTCCCCAAAGTGGCAACCCGATACAACCAAAAATGCACGGCTTAAATCTACACGATGCAACGTCTTACCTACCAGCCCGGGCCCACACACGCATATGAACCTGTTGGACTTGCGTTGCCACCGGTGACCCGTTTTGACCTCTTACAATCAAATCCAGTACGCGTGTCCCGTCCTCGACTTGGGTGGAGCCCACAAAGATACTTAATGGGTTACAGGTTTGAAAACGGCCCTCATGCATGACACAAGCTTTCCACCAATGATTGGTCCCCTCTAAGGTTTTTCCCACTTAACCCCATTCTTATTCATGTCTTCTTACATGTTTTAATCTTGGTTAAGTGCATCTAATCGTATTTCATATGCCACCCAAGGCACCCACTAAATTCCACATGCTACCCAAGGCACCCACTTGACCCCCTCATGTCCCACTACATGTCTATCTGGTTAAGTGTTTCTTAATTCATTAAGACCGTAACCTTGTAAAGTCCTCCCACATTAGACTGTCATTTGTGGAAGTTGAATTTGCCAGGCGGGTCCGGGTAGTCCTACACCACAAACAAGCCTAACCTCGTGTCTTTGCAACTGTTACGCATTTAATTTATACCTAAGACCTCCCACATTAGACTGGCATTTGTGGCTGCTAGATTTGTCGGGCAGGTCCGGGCAGTTTTACACCACAAAAGAGTCTAACCTCGTGTCTTAGGCGATTAATTACATAATTAAGTATCCCCAATTTGAATTAATTTCCCTATTCAAATTTTCAATTAATTACAAATTTAACTATGTCCATAATTAACACCTTAATTATGTCCATCTATTTATGGTATATAAATTATACCAATAAACATCACAAATTAATTATATGCCATTTAAGGCACTTATGCCAATTCTCAATATTAACATTAATATTTAAATGTTATTCCCTAATCTATGTCTGTAATTGTCACTTAAATTATGGTCATGATTTCTATGCACATTAATTATGCTAATTAATGTCTAAATTTAATTATATGCCTTTAAGGCAATTTACACTAATTTCGTTATGCCAATTATTAATATTTACCCAATCCCACGTTATTCGTATGTGTAATTTATGGATTATATTAGGCTCTCCAAATAGCCTAATTTATAAAAACATCACAATTTTGCATAATACATAAAAATAGATCTAAATATCACAACTTGCATACAACATAAAAATTGATCTAGAAAGAAAAACTTGCTTGATTGGCATAATTTGCATAATCCATAACTTACATATATAAAACAATAAACTAGCATGGACTAGTTTATGCACAAGGTGATTTGCATAGATCTATATGCATAAAGGTGAACTTGCATAGTGTATAAGCATATAAACCACAACCTAACATAAACTATGTATTATAATGGATCAAAACATAGATCTAATCATAGATCTAAATATGTAAGTGTGAACTTGTATGTATGGATTTGGGTTTTTTCCTAACTTGCATATAAATCTCATACAAACTTGCATATGAAAGTACTAACATTACATAACTTGCATATATGTACACTTGATTTGCATATAAACTAACATAAGATCTACATATATGATTCACTTACAAATTGACATATGATTCACGAATGAACTTGTAGAATTCTAATGTCATAACATAATCAAGTTACACATATATGATTAGGCATAAGGAAAAGATCTACCAACATAAATTAACAAACTTGTTATATGTTTACAACATAGATGACAACAGACTAGCTATGTCACATGAATCTAGCATATGTATATACATGACTCACATATGTTTTAACATCCCAAACTTGCATAGGATTCACATAAGAATTAAAATATAATTCAACATCACAAACTTGCATTAGATTCACATAAGAACATATAATTCAACTTGCATAAGACTCACATAACACTAGCATAAAATTCAATCATAACATGATTCAAAGTCATATTCTCATAATCCAATTATAACTTATCACAATTAAATTAATTAATTATTTTGTGAAAGTTATTATACTCACAAACTCAAAGAAAGTCTTGAGTTCTGGAATCTGGGTTCTGAAATTGATTTGCGTTCCCTTGATGTAGACAATTTTGTTGTTAAGATTTAGGCTTGAGTTGAATTGATTCACTGTTTTGCTTCTAGTTTGACGGCGGCTACTCTAGGTTGCGGACTGACTACATGACGGCCATGGATTTAATCTTGATTAGGTTTAGAGCTTAAGTCTATACATGTTTTTATAGAGTAATTAGATTAATATAGGCCACTGGATCTCACAGGAGCCATCACCACCGTCAAGACTAGATAGAGTTATCCTATTGACTCAGCAACAGGTCAGGGATGACTCAGCAAATGTATTAATAAACTTCTATTTGTACTAAATGTTCATCTATTATTGATTTACATATTTATGGTTTTATATGTAAATCATTCACAATAACATTAATTATGCTCCTAATTAATGGTATATCAATTGTACCGTTTCATACCAATTACCCAAATTCACCAAAACTAGTCATGTTCCCATTTCTCAAGTTATGCCCAAATCTAGATTTATATGCTAAATTTCATACTTTGTCATTCATGCCAATTACTCTAAATTATAACTTAAAAATCATGCCATGATACATGTTCCCAAATTATGCCTACTTAATATATATATATATATATATATATATATATATATATATGCACCTATTCATAAATTCTAATGTTGACAAATAATGTAAATTGATTGCTTACCTAAAAAAAGGAAATTGAGTATATAATTTAATTTCCCCTTTTTTTCTACTTTCCTTGCAATATGCAAAATCAATGCATAATGAAGTTACCTACATACATACATATCTATTATGCATAAATCTTCCCCTCCCAATAAATTGATTGTATTTATCTTCTCAATTATATATATATATATTTAATATATATATTTATTTATTTTTCTTTTTATCTATCTTCCCAATTAACCATTTTCACACTAAAATACTTTTTGAACCGCGTTCACACTAAGCCGCTTTTTTAGCCATTCCCCTAAAACTAAAATATGGCTTTGGCAGGGATCGAACTCTATACCTCTTGTATGCAAGTCACTTGTTCTAACAAAACGAGCTACTAAGTCCTTTACTTACAATAATTAGAGCAATGTTAAACATTATTCTTTTCTCATTCCTCTCTTTTTCCATGTTTTGCTACAATATTTAATTTAAGGATATCTTTTTCATACGGAGTCCAATTTACGCAAACTCGGACTCTATCTCAAGCAGAATTCCGAGACGAACGCAACGGCGCATCCCGTTTCACCTAACTCTTTTTCTAAAAATTAATTATATCTTGATTTGTTATTTTTATGTTCACAGAAAATACGGGGTGTTACACGGAAGCTGAGAGTATAGCTAAAACGGCATTTCGGACGTCGTCTGGATTCTATGAGTGGTTGGTTATGTCATTTGGGTTGAACAATGCACCAGCATATTTTGTGTATCTTATTAATAGAGTTTTTAGAGATCAGTTGAATAAGTTTGTTCTTGTGTTCGTGGACGATATCTTGGTTTACTCGAGGACAGAGGAAGAACACAAGGAACAATTGAGGACAATGATGGAGGTGTTGATGAAACACCAATTGAAAGTGAAGTTTTCTAAGTGTCACTTCTGGAGGAGGGAAGTGAGATTCTTGGGCCATGTTGTTTCGGAGAATGGTATTGTCGTGGATCCTGCGAAAGTGGCTACGGTACAATATTGGTCTACGCCCAAAAATGCAACAAATGTAAGAAGTTTCTTAGGGTTAGCTGGATATTATCGTAAGTTTATCCAAGACTTCTCCAAGATAACAACATCGTTGACTCAGTTGACCAAGAAGAATCAAGCTTTTGTCTGGGACAAAAAGTGCGAGAATGCATTTAAGAGTCTATAAAAAAGTTAAGTGCACACCAGTGTTAGTCATTCCTAAGGGGAATGAAGAGATGACGGTATACACAGATGCATGTGGTACCGGACTAGGTGCTGTATTGATGCAAGGGGGTAGGGTAGTAGCTTATGCAAGTCGGCAACTGAAACCGCATGAGAAGAGACATCCTACCCACGATTTGGAATTGGATGTGATCATGTTCGCATTGAAGAAGTGGAGATATTATCTCTTGGGAGAAAGATTCGAGTTTTTTATTGATCATAAATCGTTGAAGTATCTTTTCTCTCAGAAGGATTTAAATCTTCATCAGCAGAGATGGTTAGAGTTCTTGGCTTCGTATGATTTCGGTATCGCATATACACCAGGAAAAGGCAATGCAGTAGTTGATGCCTTGAGTAGGAGACATGCCAGTTTAGGGGTTATGTTTCTTGAATGGAAGCAACCGGAGTATATCGCAGGGTATGATTTCAGACCAAAATGCGAATTGGATCCAATAATGTTAGCAAGTTTGACGATCAGACCCACTTTGATTGAGAGGATTGGCTTTGGTCAGAGGGACGATCCTAAACTTTTGGAAATCATCTCCAAGTTAGAGATGGGTATCGACAATGAGAAGATGAACAAGTATGGGCTTGATTGAGATGAATAGCTTCGAAAGAATGGAAGGTTAGTTGTCCCCAACGTGAATGGATTTAGAGATGAAGTGCTTAGAGAGTGTCTTCACTCAAAGCTGACCATACACCTCGGTGGTAACAAAATGTATCGAAACATGAAGCAAACCTACTACTGGGAAGGGATGAAAAGAGACGTTGGGAAGTTTATATCCAAGTACATGAATTGCCAGCTAGTTAAAGCTGAGAAAAAGAATCCTAGTGGTTTGTAACAGCTATTGAAAATTCCTGAATGGAAATGGGAACAAGTCTCAATGGATTTCATCAATGCTTTACCGAGGACTAGAACAGGACATGATAGTATTTAGGTAATTGTGGATCGATTGACCAAGAGTGCAAGGTTCATACCAGTCAAGTCAAAAAGTACGATAGCTAAGTTAGCTGAACTATATATGAAGCGGGTAGTGAGATTTCATGGAGTACCAAAAGGCATTGTGAGTGACCGAGATCCATTGTTTACTAGTAGATTTTGGAAAAGCTTACAGAGGCTTTAGGAACAGAATTACATCTCAGTACCGCGTACCATCCTCAAACCGACGGTCAAACAGAGAGGGTGAATCGTATATTAGAAGATCTCTTGAGAGCTTGTATATTGGATTTTGGAGGATCATGGGATGACTATTTGCATCTAGTAGAGTTTGCATATAATAACAGTTATCAATCCAGTATTGGTATGGCTCCATTTGAAGCTTTGTACGGAAGACCGTGCAACTCACCATCAAGTTGGTTGGAAACCGGTGAGAAGTTTGTGCTTGGACCAGAAGTAATAATAGAAACTTCAGACAAGATCAAGATTATTCAACAACGAATGAAGGCTGCTGTAACACCCCACCTCCGCTAGGGTCACTCACAAAGGGAATGCACTAGCTTTGGTGGAGTATTATCTAGGTAAACATGCACTGAAATATTACAAGACAGAACATATAAAACAGCGGAAGAAAACATGATTTTTTTTTTTACTCTATAAAAGTAATAAGGTCTAAAACCTTTTACATCAAAGTGCTATTAAATTACTCACATCGAAACCTGTCTTGCAATAATAAAGAAGCATAAAACCATAGTCATAAATTATTCCCTAAGTAAAACAGTAAAATAGCCATAGCCAAGAAAAGTCCAAGCCATAGATGATGATTTTGAAGCAGAAAATCCGCACTAAGTAGCAACATTTCCTCCCTGTAAACCTGGGGGGGAGGGAACGGAAGAAACAGAGGCAAAACAAAACGGGGTCAGTCATAAAGACTGGTAAGTCCTATCTACTTCCAGCATAAAAATAGGTAAAGGTAACATGACATGCATAAATTGAGAGTAAACATAAGGATGATGACAAGATAGACAAGCTAAACCAAGGTAGCAGGATGAACTATTGTATCAAGATAAACTACGGTCAATATGAATTAAGTATAACATACTAAGGTTCTATCGAGTATAACATCCCAAGGTTCTATCGAGTATAACCCCCAAGGTTCTATCGAGTATAACATCCCAAGGTTCTATCGAGTATATTTGCCCTGCACCTTCCGTACTAATATCCCAACCCGTGTCATGTGTTAGCTACTAAATGTCCCTTGCCCAATGTCATGAAATGATCCATGTCAACCTAATGTAGATTTTCCCAACTCGCATGTTTCTTCCCATGTATATGTTTAGTCCTTTACCGTAAATCCTACAGGCTTCCTCACGTAGTTCTATACTACTTCAACGTAGTTCCATTATCCTTGAAATCGTTTGGACTGTCACCCTTGATCTAGCTGTATTTTCTTATCATGAATTATCGCGTGTTCATCTAGGATTTACACCACCTAGGACCACTAGGGATTATGCTACCTATTGGACGTTTTCTAGATTCGACCAGGGTTTATGCCACCTAGGACCACTAGGGATTATGATACCTATCGAACAACGCCTCTTTTTCCACGTAACGATCTAATCGATCGGCTCCCTACAAGTCCTAACTCGTCGTGTGTCGGTGTCATACGACCCAATTATGAATGTAGCTACTCTGTGCTAGGTCCACCCTAGGGTGTATCAAGCCCTAGGGTGTCAAACACTGACACCATTCCAAGAACGCACAGTGTACAACTGCTGGTGCACATGCCTGCTTTTTCAACTCCGGACTCATGTGCACGACCATAGTTCGCATGAACCTACAATGGCTCACCAACTCAGCCGTCGTTCTGGTCGCTTACAATCAACCCAGTAATCATGCCCCACCCTAGCCTAGTCCCTAGGGTATCGTGATACATCCAAGAGGGTTACTGCTGAAAAGGACCGCGTAACTAGGGTTTCTGTCCAGCAGGTTAAGTGTTGTCATCTAAATTCAAGACTTAACCCCTACCAGTCTAGCATGTCAAGTTGGTTAAGTGTGGTCACGCAAGTTCATGACTTAACCCGTCTACATGTCATGTCAAGATGGCTAAGTGTTGTCATTCACGTTCATGGCTTAGCCCTACGAATCACGTGTCAAGTTGGTTAAGCGTATTCCAGCGGTTCATGACTTAACCCTATCCAAATCATCGTGTCAAATTGGTTAAGTATATTTAAGCTTAACCCCACCAAATTACCGGGTCGGATTGGTTAAGTATATTCAAGCTTAACCCCATCAAATTACCGTGTTAGATTGGTTAAGTATATTCAAGTGACTCATGACTTAACCCCATCAAGTTATCATGTTAGATTGGTTAAGTATATTCAAGCGATTCATGACTTAACCCCATCAAGTTATCATGTTAAATTGGTTAAGTATATTCAAGCGATTCATTACTTAACCCCATCAAGTTATCATGTTAGATTGGTTAAGTATATTCAAGCGATTCATGACTTAACGCCATCAAGTTGTCATGTTAGATTGGTTAAGTATATTCAAGCGATTCATGACTTAACCCCATCAAGTTATCATGTTAGATTGGTTAAGTATATTGAGACGACCCGATTTCCCGTTCTCACGGAAACAAGGGCTATCTTTGGAATATAACACAGAAACAGATAATAGCAGAACAGAATTAAATAAATACACCAGATAATGAACAATAAAATATACTGGATAAAAGTAATCATCAGAGTTACACAGTATATAGGATCTTACTTAGTACAAATACAGTTCAGCTATACATAAATGTCTACAGCGGAAATAAACAAAATATGTACAATAGGAGCTGAACAGCATAAAAAGAAATAAACGATAGAATCCATCTTCAGCTCCAGCTATCCAGAAAGAACCAGCTAAACCTGAATACAAGGCTGCCCGTGTAGAAAAAGGGGGCACCCGAGTTTGAAAGTGAAACAAACTACGAGTCAGTCATGGGACTGGTATGAGAAATCTACTCAACACATATATAATATGGCCATTCACAGGACCACGCCACCTTCGTGGAACGGGTTTACTCCATTGGATTGCCAGTGCTTTAAAACAAATCTTTCTTTTAAACATCGCTATGCCTTTTATAAAAATGAAGCCATTATAAGACTCAGTTCCCATCACACAATGCAACGCAAACCGGAGGATAGAGTTTTACCTTATAATGGCCAAAATATGATTGATACGAATAAAACAAAGGCAATTGATATTATTGCTAGTGTCTATATGTTTTGAAAACACTTTCAAATCATAACTATCAATCATAGACGGCATGGGTACCATATATCATGTCGCCATATATATATACAATCAAAACCGCACGATGTCGTATTTGGAAATTGGATTTCCGTCATGAACCAAGGCAAAAGATAGTCCTTACCGAATTCGAGACAATCTAGCCCATGTCTCCGGAACAGCCGCAACTGCCCCTTGGATCGTCAGGGCCGGTCCACACGGAGTGGATTATAGTGCCTGAACAATACGTTCCTCCGCCCTTTGGGGCGTAAATGAGCCAACGAATGACTCCATCGGACCCGGATCGTCCGACCAAACCGAGGCGCCTCGCAACAGCAACAACCACATAGGTGAAAAGTATATAAATGTCAGGGCTGGTAGGTCACTGACACCACCCTAGCTAGAAAGAAACGCATGTCCTCCCTGATGTCCTCTCCCGTTTTAGGTTCATACCGAGGTGTGAGGCTCGCGAATTCACGTTATACACAAAGCTATGCCACACAGGCGGTGCTTTGATCATCACCACAAGACTTTGCTTTTCAACAGAAGTCCTGATCACTGCATCTTAGCATGCCACACAGGCCATTCATGCCATGTGACTGATGTCCATCGATATACAACCTCTGAGCTCGTGCGTCTCAGAGAAGGGCATTAAGCAAAAGAATAAATTCTCCGCCGCCAAACAGATGCATATTTAACAGAAATCAATCATCACAGAATAAACTCCAATGTCAGACACACAGTCCATTTACAAGTCCGTTCTGGGTCTGAACGAAACCGGAGGCACTAAATACCTCGCAAACCCTTCGATCACCACGTACGTCTGGACGATCACCACCCATTATCCATATTTCGGGATGCCTCCCAATCAGGACCTCGGTTACCATCCAAACGAGGTGAAGATCTCCGGTCTTCGACCACCGTCTTTATCTTCGACTTTCAATCGTCGGTCAATTATTTGAAATGAGAATTAACTCGGCCTTTTCAAATAATTCACGTATATTTAGAATTTCAAATCAATTTATTTCAATGGTTAAATTATTCGACAACACCAATATTGTTCTTTAATGTAATTTTCACACCAAACACATTCAACCATCAAATACAACATAAATCGAGCAAATTCAGTTTATTTCCACTCCATATTGTTTCCAATATTTTATAACAATTTATCGCTATTTTTATTTATTTTAAAATAGCCCATTTATTCAAAACGACGCTTCGGGCCATAAAACGGTCGTGGCGCTGTTTTTCTTCAGATTTGATTTACACATATCTGAAAATCTAACCGTTGGATCTTCGCAAAGTTTACATCATTAGAAAGGTCTTTTCAAAACGAATCCAACGGTTCCAGTTTCGGGAAAATCCGACGGTCGGATCTCCCGGTACAATCGTTTGAATTTTCGATTTCAAATTACGAACTACAGCGTCGTTATTCGATTAAATATATAATTATATTTATATATATATAAATATAATCGCTTCTGGCGCTGTTTTTCTTCAGATTTGAATTAAACATTCCAGACAATCCAACCGTTGGATTTTTACAAGGTTGGTGCCGTTGGGAAGATATTTCCAAGGCGGACCCGACGGTTGAGGTTTCGGGAAAATCCAATGGTCGGATTTCCCGCACTAGTCGTTTGAAATCACGGTTTCAAAATACGAACTGCACGGCTTCGTTTCGTTTTAATTTTATTTGTATTTATATATTTATATAAATATAGTTCATTCAATGATTTCCATATCGTTTTCACTTCAAATATTTTTCTAACACCTTAAAATTTTGGAAAATTTCGCCATAACCTCCCCTGCACCGGGAGCATCGGGAAATCGCAAATAGCGTTCCCGGTCCTTCTAATCTCAAAAAGAAAAAGAAAAAGCCAAGCGGCTAGCCAACAGGCTCATAAAATCATCACCCAAACAAAACAGTAAATGTGTACCTATTTGTCGGGCACAAAATTTTATTCCTCTTCTCTAGCCCCTTTGCAATAACCTGTTCAATAAATATGCATGTACATATATATACAGTTCTTATCATTTATCATTCTCTATTCAACTTCACATTTGATTTCTATTTGGTTTAAAAACACCATTCATTCTAATGTTACATAAATAGGTGCAAATCATTTCATTAGCTAATTAATGAATATTTCAACTCATATATGTTTATTTTGAACAAGTGGCTATTTTTAACACTTCACATTTCAACGATTTATACATACAATAAAAATGTGATTTTTATTGTAAAACAATTCATTTCAAAACACTATTTTTCTATATAGTTCAAGTTGGTGATAAAAATGGGATTTTTATCATAAAACCATTTCTTTTAAAACGAGGTTATTTTACACAGTTCATATAGTCGATAAAAGGTGATTTTTATTATCAAACGATTTATTTCAAAATATGAATACCATTCAACACATGAATTTCTAATCAACGAATGAATATCAATTCAACACATGAATGTTTTCTATTCAATGAATAAATATAGTTTAAGCATATGAAAATAATTCAAACACACGAATATTATTCAAAATTTCGGCAGCATAACGGCAGGGTAGTTAAAACCGGGACCGTCCCTAGTACGGCTCCTCGCTCTACCTTAAAACCTCGCGGTTTTTGACAATGGGGTTCATGCATCTAGTTCGCACGCAGGCGGCATGTATATATTTATTTCATTTCCACAAACTAATCCTATGTGGTTTTAACCAAATATTTTCCAATCACAAATGGGTATTTTTCAACCACAATCAACCAATATCAATCACAAACAATCCCAGACAATCATTCGCTATCAATCAATTCTCACAACAATTTCAACCAATAAATATCGTCCATGGTTTGTGGACGAGGGGCGTATATATATATATATTATATATAGCAATTCACTTTTATTTCAACCACATATATATATTTTTAAATCAGAAATCTCACCAATAGCTATCCAACTTCACTTAGAGAAATCTTCGCCTTTCTCGCCTTTTGTCGCTTCGTTGCCTGTATTCTCTACATATATAAAAATCACATTTTTATTACTTCGCTTTCAATATAAAAATCGGATTTTTTTATTACTTCGTTTTCAATATAAAAATCTGATTTTTCGTATTCAAGAATGATGTTTTCATATTTAAAAATATCGCTACTTCATGCTATATAAAAATCATATTTTTACCGCTAACAATTTTATTTTTATCTCGTTCCTTTTATAACAAAGATCACGTTTTTCTTATAACAAAGATCTCATTTTTTTATATTATCACACCATGAATAAAAATTATATTTTTATATCACTCTATACATTTTTATCGCTACTCTACATAGATAAAAATCAAATTTTTATTGTGCTACTCGTATAAAAATCATATTTTTATTACCCCCACTATATAAAAATCATATTTTTCTAAGTTAAAAATCACTTCTTTATATATATGAACACCATAGAAAAATTGGAACTTTATTTTCAGATTTTATAAACAAAAATATATACTTTATTTTCAGATTTTATAAACACTAATTCATATGTATAAAACCGGATTTTATGAAACAAAATAAAATAAATAAATAAAATGTATAAGAACTCACTGCAATCGGAGGTAGGAGGGGGTTTCTGCACTACCGGAGGCGGAGGGGTGGGGAACGAGGTCTGGTGGCGTTGATCTGAGGGCGGCGGAGTTGCTTTCCGGCGATGGGTTTAGGGGGGTCTTCGATTTGAGTATGGAGGCAATAGGGGAGGCGCTGACATTCAGGGGGAGGCTCCAGCAATCGTGAAGGCGGCGCGGTGGTGTGCGGCACCTCGAGTGACGGAGGAAATCAGCGACGTCGAGACATTAGGGCATCGAGGTTTTTTTTTTCTTTAATTTACTTCAGATCCGAAATGAACGGGGGGGGGGGGTTTAAGTGGGAAAAGGGAGATATATATATTTTATTAATTATTAATTTATTTTATTCTCCGACACAGTTGACTTTTCATACGACCTCGAAATCAAACATGCCGACTGTCGTCCCTAGCGTTTTACCCCCATTCCGAACACAATGGGATATGTATCGCAAGCTGATTTGATCGTTACAATCAGTTTCCGTTGAATTTACATTTAAATCACTATATTGAATTTTAAACGTACATTTCAATTTACCGGGGTCACATACTAACTAGAAAAATTCCAAAAAAATATTTTCTAGCTTCGTATTGACGATACGGTCCTAACAAAATTAGTTTCGTCGAATTCTGAGACCGTTTGAAAAATGGCCAATTTCCAGTCGATTAAATTCAACAGAAACTGGTCAAACGCGTTTTCTTTTGCCACGCTCACATATTGATTCGAAAAATTATAAAATTTGAAACCTAGCAATAACTTGACACAGCGGATCCAACAAAAGTGATTTCGTCGAAATCCGAGGTCATCTGCAAAATGTCCATTTTTAAGGGCCTGAATTCCATAGCGACTATTCAGAATTTTCAACTGGACATATCTTTTGATTCCCGCTATCAAATTTCGATTGGTCGGATTCGTTAGAAAGATATTCACTAACAGATTTAAATATTTTTGGTTTCACTAAAATCCGGATTGTTTTGCACCCGGTATATTCAATTGAAGTTTGAAATCGAATTATCGAACTACCGCGCCATTTTCAATTCTATATACAATTATAATTAATCATATTCGTTTTCAAATGCCGATTCAAACTCAGTTTTCATTGCCATTATTTAAAATATTTATTTTAAATATTTAAAATCCATTATTTTAGCCAATTTAAAAATTTTAAATTGGTTCAGATTTTCTGGGTCGTTACAATCTCCCCCACTTAAAACTTTTCGTCCCCGAAAAGGAACAAAGTCGAAAAGTGGTTTGATAAATCTACAATCCCACAATACAACAACCAATTTGTTTTTAACCTTACAAAAATATACTAATCAAATCCTATATTCCTTTAAAAATCATTCAGAGTATAGAATAAATAGTGCACATCCATGGGAAGAAAATAGCAATAGAATAGAGAATTAGATGGTAATGCAAAGTAGGTTAAATGTACCTTGCACCGGAGTCAATCAGAGATATCTACTCGGCATCTGGGATAGGCTTTCTGAATGCTCTCCTCAGTTTCCCAAGTACAATCTCGCAGATCTCCACTCCATTGCACTTTGACTAAGTGAACCTTCTTGTTTCTCAGCTCTTTGGTTTCTTTGCCGATAATCTTTAGCGGCTCTCGCCTCACAGCTAATTCTGGAGTAATTTCAATATCCTGCTGAGCTGCTTCTTCCACGACCAAGTCTGGATCATGAACGTGCTTTCGAAGTTGAGATATATGAAATACATCATGAACTCCAGGCAACCAGTCTGGCAGTTTGACCCTATAAGCGAGAGTCCCAATCCGTTCCAGAATAGGAAACGGACCAATAAATTTGGGCGCTAACTTTCCAGTTTTACCGAACCGGATAACTCCTCTCATCGGCGATACTTTCAAATATACATAGTCGCCAACTTCAAAGGATATATCTCTTCTTCTTCTATCGGCATAGCTCTTTTGTCGGCTTTGAGCGGCGAGTAATCGCTTTTTGATAAAATCGACTTTGTCGGCAGCTTCTCGAATCATATCGGGACCCAACACAAGTCTATTTCCAGGCTCGACCCAACAAGCAGGAGATCGGCACGGTCTACCGTATAATGCTTCGAATGGCGACATTGTCAGACTCGCCTGGTAGCTGTTGTTATAAGAGAATTCATCCAAATGCAGATGGTCTTCCCATGATCCACCGAAATCTAGAATACAAGCCCGCAATAGATCTTCTAAAATGCGATTTACCCTCTCAGTCTGACCGTCTGTTTGAGGATGATAAGCGGTGCTCATGTTTAACTTCGTTCCCAGCTCGACTTGAAATGCTTCCCAGAATTTGCTAGTGAATATCGTATCTCTATCACTTACTATACTGAGCGGCACTCCATGTAGTCTAACTATTTCCCTGAAGTATATCTGTGCCAGACTCTGAGCAGTTCTATTTGATCTGACAGGTATGAAATGGGCGGTCTTCGTGAAGCGATCTACGATCACCCAAATACTGTCATTCCCTTTTCTGGTTCTGGGCAAACCATCAATGAAATCCATAGAAATATGTTCCCACTTCCAACCAGGAACTTCTAGTGGTTGTAATAATCCAGCCAATTTCTGTTGGTCGCTCTTGACTAGTTGGCAAGTAGGGCATCGGCTAACATATAAAGAAATGTCCCTCTTCATCGACTTCCACCAGAAAGTGCGTTTAATGTCATTATACATTTTGCTTACTCCCGGATGGATACTGAGTTTTGACTTGTGGCATTCATCCAGTACTTCTTTTCGAAGTTCAGGAATGTTAGGGACACAGATTCGGCCTTTGAGCCTTAAAATCCCATCATTGTCTACTTGAAAACTCGAGGGTTCGCCTTGTTGAATTATCCCTCTGATCTTCCGAATGAAGTGATCATTTTCCTGAAGAGCAGAAATCTTATCTAGCAATGAAGTCGTGATAATAAAACTAGCGATCATTACATTCTTTCTGCTTAACGCATCAGCCACGACATTGGCTTTTCCTGGAGTATATATAATTTCAAAGTCATATGCTGCAAGAAACTCCAGCCAACGTTGCTGCCTCAAGTTCAGGTCTTTCTGAGTGAACAGATACTTTAACGACTGGTGATCTGTAAACAGTTCAAACCTCTCGCCCAGAAGATAGTGCCTCCAGATTTTCAAAGAGAATATGATAGCCAATAACTCAAGATCATGAGTTACATAGTTTTTCTCGTGTGGCTTAAGTTGACGGCTAGCATAAGCAATTACTTGGCCTCTTTGCATTAACACTGCGTCAAGGCCTTCTCTAGAAGCATCAGTCCATACTTTTAAATCTTGGTTGCCATCGATGATGGTTAACACTGGAGCAGTTGTTAATCTTAACTTTAGCTCTTCGAAAGCCTCCTCACTTTCTTGAGTCCATTTGAACTTAGAATGCTTCTTTGTGAGCTTCATTAAGTGACCAAATATCTTCGAAAAGTCTTTAACGAACTTTCGGTAATAGCTAGCCAATCCGAGAAAACTGCGGACTTCAGTGGGAGTACTGGGCTGTTTCCAATTCTGAATAGCTGTGATTTTGCTTGGATCAACAGCGATTCCTTCTTTCGATACGACATGGCCCAAAAATTTCACTTAATCTTGCCAGAATATACATTTGGAAAACTTGGCTTTTAATACATTCCGTCTGAGAATTTCTAACACTTGTTCCAGATGCTTTTCATGTTCGGCCTTTGATTTAGAGAAGATTAGAATATCATCAATAAAAACCAAAACAAATTTATTCAAAACCCCTCTGAATACTCTGTTCATCAGATCGACGAAATAAGCTGGAGCGTTACATAAGCCGAATGGCATTACTAACCACTCGTAGAATAGGTCGGGGCCTCTGAACGCTGTCATTGGAATACACTCTTCGGCAATTCGAAGTTGATGGAATCCTGTAGCTAGGTCCATTCGTGAAAATACTTGTGCGCCATTCAGACGATCCAACAAATCATCAATCCGCGGCAATGGATATTTGTTCTTTATTGTCTGTTTGTTCAGATCACGATAATCCACACATAGCCGTAGAGTACCGTCAGATTTTGGGACAAATACCACTGCTGCACCCTAATCAGAGAAACTAGGCCTGATCAGACCTTTCCATACCAGCTGTCGTGTTTGATTGTCTAATTCCTCCTTCTCTTTCAAGGACATTCTCCGAATAGCATGAACTACCGGCCTTGCATTGGGAATCAAAGCAATCTTGAAATCTATTTCTCTCTGCGGAGGTAAGCGAACAACTTCTTCGAACACATCCGCATAGTTCTTGACGACAGGAATGTCTTTGATGAGGTCAGGAATATTCTCTGTGATTTCAGGGACATTTTCAATTTGGGTTGGAGAAACATTCAAAGCTGCCCAGAAGTCTTTTCTATTAGCATTCTGACCTTCACAGGGAATGGTTATATAACCCCCTGATTTAATCTTAGCTCTAACAACTCTCTCGGCGCATCTAACCTCTGCTTCATATTTGGTTAGCCAATCCAATCCCAAAATAAGATCGAATTCATCAAAATTCATGACGACAGAGATAATAGGGAATTTATAGCAAGAAAAAGAGACGGGTACTGCACAAACCCAACTGAGATTGATGGAACCTCCAACTGGATTTCGGACAGTCATTGGCTCTTTGAGCTTCTTCAAATTCAAATCCAACTTCTTGACTGCACTCTTTGCAATAAAGCTTCGTGACGCGCCTGTGTCAAACAGTACTTTAACTGGAATGTTTTTGACATTGAGCGTGCCTTCTAAGACGTCGGCCCTTTCTTGACTAGCTGAGGGCTCAGAAGTTTCTGCTACTTCATTTATTTGAGCCTCCTTGGTTGCCTTTAACAGCCGGCAATCCTGTCTTACATGGCCAAACCGATGGCAAATGCTGCATTCTCTAGTCTCCTGAAACTTCTTCTTTGACTTCGGTTCACTCTTCTTTAGTTTCTTCAAAGATCTGCATTTTCCTTGCAAATGCCCTCGCTTATGGCAGTTATTGCATGTGGCGGTCGTTACTAGTTCTTTTTCGGATCTGGCCCTTTTTCGGTTTGCCTTGGGCTTCTTACTGACCTCAGACCTCTTACTGGCTTCAGGAATATCAGTTTCTGACTCTGTTTTGTCACTAGAATAGACTTCTTCTTCGTCGCGCAACATTCCTTTCTTGTCTAGATCTTCGTATTGATAAGCCATATAAATCATTTCTGAGAAAGGAAGCTTCACATGCCCCAATACTTTATTCCGGTATTCCCTTTGAAGCCCGTGAATAAATCTCAGATTTTTCCTCTTTGGGTCTTGAATTAGATGAGGAGCAAAGTGAGAAAGTTCATTGAATTTCTTATGATATTCGGGAATTGTCATGTCTCCTTGTATCAGATAAGAAAATTCATCGCATAATCGCTCAGTTGCTTCGGGAGGAGTAAACCTTTCTAAGAAAATCACCTTGAATCTATCCCAGGTGATATCACCTTCTGGATTACCTTTAATAACAGAATCCCACCAGAATAAAGCTTCGTCTTTGAGAGCCCAGGAGGCCAGCAATCTTTTCTGGTCATCTCTAAGCTTTAATGCTTCGAAAATTTTCTCAGCCGAACGAATCCAAGCTTGTGTCTTCATAATAGATTCTTCACCAGAGAACGGTATTCCACGCATATTTCGATATTTGATTAATAGGGCCTCAATATCCGGTTCTGTATTCCTTCTGCTTCTGACACTCATTTTCTAGTACTTCTGCAAATGGAAGATCAAGTGTCAGGTCACAGAAAAGATATTTTAAAACATAGAGACAAATACTTCAAATGTAAATGTGTCTATCAAGGTGTAATTTCATTCTGCTACTCATACTAGGATATTACTGATCCTATCTGTATAGAGTTACCCGTCCTAGAACACTACTGGTTCTATTTCTGACGAGTTCGTTCAAATGTTATATTCCAGAACTAAGCTTAACCAAAGCTCTGATATCACGTTGAGACGACCCGATTTCCCGTTCTCACGGAAACAAGGGCTATCTTTGGAATATAACACAGAAACAGATAATAGCAGAACAGAATTAAATAAATACACCAGATAATGAACAATAAAATATACTGGATAAAAGTAATCATCAGAGTTACACAGTATACAGGATCTTACTTAGTACAAATACAGTTCAGCTATACATAAATGTCTACAGCGGAAATAAACAAAATATGTACAATAGGAGCTGAACAGCATAAAAAGAAATAAACGATAGAATCCATCTTCAGCTCCAGCTATCCAGAAAGAACCAGCTAAACCTGAATACAAGGCAGCCCGTGTAGAAAAAGGGGGCACCCGAGTTTGAAAGTGAAACAAACTACGAGTCAGTCATGGGACTGGTATGAGAAATCTACTCAACACATATATAATATGGCCAATCACAGGACCACGCCACCTTCGTGGAACGGGTTTACTCCATTGGATTGCCAGTGCTTTAAAACAAATCTTTCTTTTAAACATCGCTATGCCTTTTATAAAAATGAAGCCATTATAAGACTCAGTTCCCATCACACAATGCAACGCAAACCGGAGGATAGAGTTTTACCTTATAATGGCCAAAATATGATTGATACGAATAAAACAAAGGCAATTGATATTATTGCTAGTGTCTATATGTTTTGAAAACACTTTCAAATCATAACTATCAATCATAGACGGCATGGGTACCATATATCATGTCGCCATATATATATACAATCAAAACCGCACGATGTCGTATTTGGAAATTGGATTTCCGTCATGAACCAAGGCAAAAGATAGTCCTTACCGAATTCGAGACAATCTAGCCCATGTCTCCGGAACAGCCGCAACTGCCCCTTGGATCGTCAGGGCCGGTCCACACGGAGTGGATTATAGTGCCTGAACAATACGTTCCTCCGCCCTTTGGGGCGTAAATGAGCCAACGAATGACTCCATCGGACCCGGATCGTCCGACCAAACCGAGGCGCCTCGCAACAGCAACAACCACATAGGTGAAAAGTATATAAATGTCAGGGCTGGTAGGTCACTGACACCACCCTAGCTAGAAAGAAATGCATGTCCTCCCTGATGTCCTCTCCCGTTTTAGGTTCATACCGAGGTGTGAGGCTCGCGAATTCACGTTATACACAAAGCTATGCCACACAGGCGGTGCTTTGATCATCACCACAAGACTTTGCTTTTCAACAGAAGTCCTGATCACTGCATCTTAGCATGCCACACAGGCCATTCATGCCATGTGACTGATGTCCATCGATATACAACCTCTGAGCTCGTGCGTCTCAGAGAAGGGCGTTAAGCAAAAGAATAAATTCTCCGCCGCCAAACAGATGCATATTTAACAGAAATCAATCATCACAGAATAAACTCCAATGTTAGACACACAGTCCATTTACAAGTCCGTTCTGGGTCTGAACGAAACCGGAGGCACTAAATACCTCGCAAACCCTTCGATCACCACGTACGTCTGGACGATCACCACCCATTATCCATATTTCGGGATGCCTCCCAATCAGGACCTCGGTTACCATCCAAACGAGGTGAAGATCTCCGGTCTTCGACCACCGTCTTTATCTTCGACTTTCAATCGTCGGTCAATTATTTGAAATGAGAATTAACTCGGCCTTTTCAAATAATTCACGTATATTTAGAATTTCAAATCAATTTATTTCAATGGTTAAATTATTCGACAACACCAATATTGTTCTTTAATGTAATTTTCACACCAAACACATTCAACCATCAAATACAACATAAATCGAGCAAATTCAGTTTATTTCCACTCCATATTGTTTCCAATATTTTATAACGATTTATCGCTATTTTTATTTATTTTAAAATAGCCCATTTATTCAAAACGACGCTTCGGGCCATAAAACGGCCGTGGCGCTGTTTTTCTTCAGATTTGATTTACACATATCTGAAAATCTAACCGTTGGATCTTCGCAAAGTTTACATCATTAGAAAGGTCTTTTCAAAACGAATCCAACGGTTCCAGTTTCGGGAAAATCCGACGGTCGGATCTCCCGGTACAATCGTTTGAATTTTCGATTTCAAATTACGAACTGCAGCGTCGTTATTCGATTAAATATATAATTATATTTATATATATATAAATATAATCGCTTCTGGCGCTGTTTTTCTTCAGATTTGAATTAAACATTCCAGACAATCCAACCGTTGGATTTTTACAAGGTTGGTGCCGTTGGGAAGATATTTCCAAGGCGGACCCGACGGTTGAGGTTTCGGGAAAATCCAATGGTCGGATTTCCCGCACTAGTCGTTTGAAATCACGGTTTCAAAATACGAACTGCACGGCTTCGTTTCGTTTTAATTTTATTTATATTTATATATTTATATAAATATAGTTCATTCAATGATTTCCATATCGTTTTCACTTCAAATATTTTTCTAACACCTTAAAATTTTGGAAAATTTCGCCATAACCTCCCCTGCACCGGGAGCATCGGGAAATCGCAAATAGCGTTCCCGGTCCTTCTAATCTCAAAAAGAAAAAGAAAAAGCCAAGCGGCTAGCCAACAGGCTCATAAAATCATCACCCAAACAAAACAGTAAATGTGTACCTATTTGTCGGGCACAAAATTTTATTCCTCTTCTCTAGCCCCTTTGCAATAACCTGTTCAATAAATATGCATGTACATATATATACAGTTCTTATCATTTATCATTCTCTATTCAACTTCACATTTGATTTCTATTTGGTTTAAAAACACCATTCATTCTAATGTTACATAAATAGGTGCAAATCATTTCATTAGCTAATTAATGAATATTTCAACTCATATATGTTTATTTTGAACAAGTGGCTATTTTTAACACTTCACATTTCAACGATTTATACATACAATAAAAATGTGATTTTTATTGTAAAACAATTCATTTCAAAACACTATTTTTCTATATAGTTCAAGTTGGTGATAAAAATGGGATTTTTATCATAAAACCATTTCTTTTAAAACGAGGTTATTTTACACAGTTCATATAGTCGATAAAAGGTGATTTTTATTATCAAACGATTTATTTCAAAATATGAATACCATTCAACACATGAATTTCTAATCAACGAATGAATATCAATTCAACACATGAATGTTTTCTATTTAATGAATAAATATAGTTTAAGCATATGAAAATAATTCAAACACACGAATATTATTCAAAATTTCGGCAGCATAACGGCAGGGTAGTTAAAACCGGGACCGTCCCTAGTACGGCTCCTCGCTCTACCTTAAAACCTCGCGGTTTTTGACAATGGGGTTCATGCATCTAGTTCGCACGCAGGCGGCATGTATATATTTATTTCATTTCCACAAACTAATCCTATGTGGTTTCAACCAAATATTTTCCAATCACAAATGGGTATTTTTCAACCACAATCAACCAATATCAATCACAAACAATCCCAGACAATCATTCGCTATCAATCAATTCTCACAACAATTTCAACCAATAAATATCGTCCATGGTTTGTGGACGAGGGGCGTATATATATATATATTATATATAGCAATTCACTTTTATTTCAACCACATATATATATTTTTAAATCAGAAATCTCACCAATAGCTATCCAACTTCACTTAGAGAAATCTTCGCCTTTCTCGCCTTTTGTCGCTTCGTTGCCTGTATTCTCTACATATATAAAAATCACATTTTTATTACTTCGCTTTCAATATAAAAATCGGATTTTTTTTATTACTTCGTTTTCAATATAAAAATCTGATTTTTCGTATTCAAGAATGATGTTTTCATATTTAAAAATATCGCTACTTCATGCTATATAAAAATCATATTTTTACCGCTAACAATTTTATTTTTATCTCGTTCCTTTTATAACAAAGATCACGTTTTTCTTATAACAAAGATCTCATTTTTTTATATTATCACACCATGAATAAAAATTATATTTTTATATCACTCTATACATTTTTATCGCTACTCTACATAGATAAAAATCAAATTTTTATTGTGCTACTCGTATAAAAATCATATTTTTATTACCCCCACTATATAAAAATCATATTTTTCTAAGTTAAAAATCACTTCTTTATATATATGAACACCATAGAAAAATTGGAACTTTATTTTCAGATTTTATAAACAAAAATATATACTTTATTTTCAGATTTTATAAACACTAATTCATATGTATAAAACCGGATTTTATGAAACAAAATAAAATAAATAAATAAAATGTATAAGAACTCACTTCAATCGGAGGAAGGAGGGGGTTTCTGCACTACCGGAGGCGGAGGGGTGGGGAACGAGGTCTGGTGGCGTTGATCTGAGGGCGGCGGAGTTGCTTTCCGGCGATGGGTTTAGGGGGGTCTTCGATTTGAGTATGGAGGCAATAGGGGAGGCGCTGACATTCAGGGGGAGGCTCCGGCAATCGTGAAGGCGGCGCGGTGGTGTGCGGCACCTCGAGTGACGGAGGAAATCAGCGACGTCGAGACATTAGGGCATCGAGGTTTTTTTTTTCTTTAATTTACTTCAGATCCGAAATGAACGGGGGGGTTTAAGTGGGAAAAGGGAGATATATATATTTTATTAATTATTAATTTATTTTATTCTCCGACACAGTTGACTTTTCATACGACCTCGAAATCAAACATGCCGACTGTCGTCCCTAGCGTTTTACCCCCATTCCGAACACAATGGGATATGTATCGCAAGCTGATTTGATCGTTACAATCAGTTTCCATTGAATTTACATTTAAATCACTATATTGAATTTTAAACGTACATTTCAATTTACCGGGGTCACATACTAACTAGAAAAATTCCAGAAAAATATTTTCTAGCTTCGTATTGACGATACGGTCCTAACAAAACTAGTTTCGTCGAATTCTGAGACCGTTTGAAAAATGGCCAATTTCCAGTCAATTAAATTCAACAGAAACTGGTCAAACGCGTTTTCTTTTGCCACGCTCACATATTGATTCGAAAAATTATGAAATTTGAAACCTAGCAATAACTTGACACTGCGGATCCAACAAAAGTGATTTCGTCGAAATCCGAGGTCATCTGCAAAATGTCCATTTTTAAGGGCCTGAATTCCATAGCGACTATTCAGAATTTTCAACTGGACATATCTTTTGATTCCCGCTATCAAATTTCGATTGGTCGGATTCGTTAGAAAGATATTCACTAACAGATTTAAATATTTTTGGTTTCACTAAAATCCGGATTGTTTTGCACCCGGTATATTCAATTGAAGTTTGAAATCGAATTATCGAACTACCGCGCCATTTTCAATTCTATATACAATTATAATTAATCATATTCGTTTTCAAATGCCGATTCAAACTCAGTTTTCATTGCCATTATTTAAAATATTTATTTTAAATATTTAAAATCCATTATTTTAGCCAATTTAAAATTTTTAAATTGGTTCAGATTTTCTGGGTCGTTACATATATTCAAGCGATTCATGACTTAACCCCATCAAGTTATCATGTTATATTGGTTAAGTATAGGTTATCTTAACCTCATCAAATCATCGAGTAAAATTGGTTAAGTGTAGGTTAACTTAACCCCATTAAATTATCGAGTCGGATTGGTTAAGTATATTTAAGAGTTTCGTGACTTAACCCTATCAAGTCATCAAGTCAGTTTGGTTAAGTGTTAGTTAACTTTACCCCATCAAATTACCGGGTCGGATTGGTTAAGTGTAGGTTAACTTAACCCCATCCACTAGTCGTATTTATAATGGTTAAGTGTCTTAAGTAATCAAGTTCGGTCTTACTTAACCTACCTATTCATGTCATATCGGTTAAGTGGCATTAGTCAAACTAACTTAACCTTATCAAGTGGCATTAAGTAAATTAATGCACCCCAACCTCTCACATTAGACTTTGTTGTGGTTACTGGTTACGCCAGGCGGGTCCGGGCAGCTTTACACCAAAACCTAGTCTAACCTCGGGTTTTGAGCGCGGTGTGACCAACATCTCACATTGGGTTTTATTGTCTGTAGCTACTGGATTTGCCGGGCGGTTCCGGGCAGATTTATGCTACAAACTCAACCCAACCTCGAGTTGGCCACTTTCATGTTTTTCTACTTGTCATGTTCATGTCGAATTTAGGCTACGACAAAGTCCACGTTTTCCACTTATGCCCATTGTTCCATTACTTAATTCATGTTAAGTTGCATAGTCCATCTCAAGTTTGCCTAAACTACCCAAGGCGTGTTCCCAACACAAGTGAAAGCGAGTCAACATAGTAGGAATAATATGACAACATATTGGCCTCAAATCATGTATGATAGCATAAAGGATTGGCCTCAAGCATGTATGATAGCATAAAAGGGTTGGCCTCAAGCATGTATGATAGCATAAAAGGATTGGCCTCAAGCATGTATGATAGCATAAAACTAGGTTCATCATCATAGGCATGTAAATGGTCATGAGGGGTTTAGGTTCTTTTACATGCATAAGCCCCCAAGTCAAGTTCATATGAATGTTCCACAAGTCAAATTGTTTTAAGGGTTCATGCCAACATTCTACAAGTAAAGATTCAATCTTGCATGATAAACTAGGTCAAACACAACATGAGTGGCATGATTTAATCACTAAGAAATAGCCCAAAGTCATAGATTCAAAAGAGAGGCAAGACTAGATTCACATAGACTAACATACTTAGGTTTCATCTCATTTTATTCCATGTCAACATTAGAACTACCGTTTAGATCTAAAAGTAGCTAGAACTTACAAAGCGTGGCTAGTGAATTAGGAGCAAAAATCGTCATAGAATCGTTGTAGAAGCTCTAGGAATGATGTAGCAACACTAGAAGCCTTGAGAATGTAAGTAGCTCCTTGATTTGATGGAAAAAGATTGCTCCTTTGCCTTAGCTTTAGTTTAGAACTCTCAAGCTCTCAATGATCAAGATGGAGGCCATGATTTAGGAGCATTTTAGCAGCACTTAGTTGCTAGAATGATTTTTAGTGATTTAGGTTAGGTCTTATGGTGTTTTTATAGGTGTTAGGACTAGTTTAGGCCCTTAGATTAACCCAAGTTTAGATCTGAACCATCAAAATCGTCACAGGCCCCCAAACCAGAGCCAAAAGACCATGCAGGTGCACCCAGGCCGACCTGGTCCGACCAGGGAAGTCGACACCCAGGTCGACACCCAGGTCGACTGGGCAGTCGACCTGGTCCCTGGGGGGTCGACTCCTCAGTCGACATGGGGCTGGGCGGGAAATTTCCCGCCCAGTCCGTTTGGGGCTAAATTTTGAGATTCGAAAATCTGTTTTCGTTTCTGATTTTTCGTGAAACTTCTAGAGGCCATATCTCGGTCATACGGACTCCGATTTACAAAATTTCGGACACGTTTCCAACCAGAATTCCGAGACGAACGCAACGGCGCAACCCGTTTCTCTTGATTCTTATTTTAAAATTTAATTCTGCCTTGATTCTTGTCTTAACACGTTATTTTAAAATTCAGGTTGTTACATTCTGTAACGACCCGGGAAAAAGCGACCTTGGTTATCCGATATATAACACCTATCGAACAATCAAAAGTCGAAATTACCGGATAGTCCAAGAAAGAAATTAGAGGGTGAGGATAGATAAGATAGAATATTAGAACAGAAGAAGAAGAAGAACACAACAACATCAGAGTAACACGAATCTCACAACGGAACGAATAAAATATAATAGACAACATATCTTGAAATCAAAGTAGTATATGTATATCATACCATTATCAGAGTACAACACTTTGATCACAGCGGAATAATCAATAGCTAGAAAAATCTTGAACCCTCCTGCTCCAAGCTCTTCAAGCATACCTGTAAATCCTGACTACTTGACAGCCCGTACAAATTTGGGCACCCAAGAGTTTAGGGAAAACAAAACAAAATAAACTCTTGGTCAGTCATGGGACTGGTGTGAGTAAACTCAAATCATTTGGTTTAACTTTCAAAATCCTTTCGAAAGAAAAGATAATCGTAAGACCAATCCACACATAAACACGGACGGTTTTTACCTTACGATAACCCAAAACACTTTGGAAATCATATATTATCTGATATTATAATAATGTCTAATCACAAGTAATTAAAATATAGTAGAACGCTTGCATCTCACGCTCTACATATATAGCATATAATCAAAAACCGCGGGCGCTTATTGGAGATTGGATTCCAACTTGACAAGGTATGGGACCACCTTTCGAACGTGTATCTCTAGAGGTGAATACACTGGGTTCAACAAGAACATCTTGCAACCCGGCCCTCACATGACCGACCATTCATTTCGCTTGAGTGTATCGAATGTATATCACCAACGGTTGGGACCAGCAACCGTCTCCCGAATGGGGCAGCATCGATAGATTTAAGAA
The DNA here is from genome assembly GCA_030737875.1 of Allium sativum. Taxonomy (NCBI): domain Eukaryota; kingdom Viridiplantae; phylum Streptophyta; class Magnoliopsida; order Asparagales; family Amaryllidaceae; genus Allium; species Allium sativum. The sequence continues at coordinate 955,157,542 of CM060924.1, read as the reverse complement.
CAAAAGGAATTTCTCTAGATAGGTGATCATACATCCTAATGGGTGCAACCCACATAGCCATGCTGCCTGCCCGATTTTTGACATTTCCCGGTTGATGAGGCTAGAGGTCATAACGTATCTTTTGACGGATCACACCTCCATTACTTTGAATGCCACATCGTCATACCCGCCAAATCACAAATTGATTTCAACAAAAATACCACGGGTATACAGCTAAGAGAAACGAATTCCTCCGCCACCAAACGTAAGTACGTTTGAAGAGATCAACTTACGCGTTCCTTTGAATATACTCTGTCAGACATTCGTCCATTCACGTTTGTCCTGGGACTGGACAAACCGAAGGCACTATTCTGTAAATAGGATAGCCCTTGCATAACTCCCTCTTCAATATATTCAGCATACTTGATTCGCATCGCTTATGCCAATACGGAGTGGTTCTCTGGATAATAATCCAACCGGTCTCTCCATATTAACAACGTAAAATGGTCAAAAACTTTGATAGTCGGTGATTTAACTATCAAATGAAAACATGTCTGTGTGCAAACAACGATATTATTTCCAGATGGAAATTCTATCGATCAATCATCATCAAATTATCATAAATTTACCCTTTTCCTTATTCTTGTTTTCCTATATTTCTTATTTACTATATTTAGAAAATATACGTTATTAACAATGGAAAACAATTCCATTTCTCATTTTCTATATTCAGAAAACATTTCTGATTTTTCATTTGGAAGACATTTCCATATCTCCTTCATTGGGTTTAAATTGATGTTTGAATAAACATCGCTATGCCAACACCAACCATTTCGCTCATTAACTAAATTCACTTAACCCCTTTCACTCTCGAATCTTATCCACTTCTTAGTTAAAAACGAAGTCAATCAAGTTGGGGTATAATTACCTCTCAGACCTTAACTGAACAACATTTCTAACTTCGAAATAGACAAAGTTCAAACTTCACTCTTTAAGAAACTTCCTTGCGAACTCTCGGATTCTATTTATGAATCCACTTCCTTTACTGAATCATTTGATTATAACTATAAATGTTATAATTCCATGCTTTCAAAATATGTTAACTTAAATATATTCCCATATCTTAATTTGGATAAATAAACAACCAACTACTTTATTAACAGATAATTAAAACTTGATTTGAAATGGAAAGTAAACATTATTTCCCTTGATTCGATATAATCGAATTTCCATGTATGATTCACTCTCGAATAATCACTATCCGGTAATTCTCTTTCGAATAAACTAAATTCGATTCCCCTGTTCGAATAACTAATATTCGTAATCCTTTTCTTCGAATAAATAATATTCAAAAAATCTCACTTCGAATAAACCATATTCGATAATTCTCTCCTTCGAATAACTATATTCGATTTAACACACTTCGAACGAACTATATTCGATTACTCTTCTCGAATAAACTATATTCGATAACTCTACTTCGAATAGGTGATATTCGATTAATTCCCTTTTTGACTAACCCTACTTAATTTACTAACTCGACTTAATTAACTTCTATTGATTAATTACTATTTGATTTAACACCATTTGCTTGACTCTAGATCGCAACGATCACAATGGTTACGCCTGATTCCCCCAGGAAACATCCGACCGCCGTAGGCTATCTGCAGCCCTGCGAATTACGCTAGCAGTCGTGCTAAATGGAAATTCATCCTTACATAACTTTGTCTATTTTTAACTCTATCTCGAATAATTAGATTCGATCAATTCTAATTGAATAACTAATATTCAATTAACCCTTATTCGATTACTATATTTGAATAACTCTAGTTCGATTTGACTCAAAACGATTAACTCTAACTGATTTACTCTACTGGTTAATTCTAACTAACTAACTCTAACTGTTTGACTCTAACAGCTTAACTCCAATGGTTTAATTCTAATAGATTAACTCCAACTGTTAGACTCTAATAGTTTAACTCTAACAGTTTAACTCTAATGGTTTAACTCTAACTGTTTAACTTTAACGGTTTAACTCTAACTGACTAACTTTTCTGATTAACTCTAATGGTTTAACTCTAACTGTTTAACTCTGACAGTTTAACTTTGGTTGATTAACTCTTTTGAATTAACCCCTTTGAATTTTCTCTTTTGAATAACACTTTTTGAATAACTCTTTTGAATAATACTTTTTGAATAACTCTTTTGAATAATATATTTTTCTATTTGTTTACTTAACAAATAACTATTCCCTTTTTACTTCTATTTATTTAACAAATAATTATTACTTTTAGCTTTTCCATTTATTCTCTACATAAATATCTCTTTTAACTTCCCTTTATTCCCTAAATGAATATTCGCTTTTCAATTCCATTTGTAATCGTTTTACAAATGATTCCCTTTTGATTTCTATTTGTAAAGGTTTCACAAATAGCTACTTTTTCCCTATTCTATTTGATTAGCAAATATTTTCCTTTACATTTGTTTTACAAATGTATTTCCTCTATGTTTGTTTTTCTTTTCAAATCTTCTCCTTTATATTTGATTTCACAAATATTTTCCTTTACTCAATTTCTTTGATTCTATAATTATTTTCCTCTATGAAACTCTTTTCCTTTTATATATAAAATCTATTGATTTTATATAAATAATTTATTTTCAAAATATACTTTGAAAATTCCTTTTCACTTCCCGTTATCATTTATGGTATAAAAATACCAAATCAAAAGGTTTGATCATCATCCAAACACACGGGTTCAACGACAGATGATATAACACATCATATAACAGAATATATGAAAAACGGTAAATAAATGTTGAGGAATCCAGTTGGATTCCTCCGACCTGTTTCCCTGCATCCACAGATGTTACACAATATAATTCACATCAATTTCATTTCAATATGAGGTATTCTGATAAACAAAATCAACATCGGTTAACGATATATATAACTATATCGGTATTTTCAACCAGCTGACTAGCAGTTTAACCAAACAATCAACACTCAGCAATTCAATCAATATTTATCAATTCTAAAAATACTTTATAAAAATATAAAGTGTTCAGAGTTAGTGAGATTTACTCACCTTGGACGGTTTATCGTTGAATAACGATAATTGGTCATTGATTTGGTTCAGACGTTAAATTTCACCATAAATCCAAACGAGCTCCAATCCACTTGCGGTCAGTTCCATTGCGTAGTGCTCGTCCATACGATCCCAACGGATCCTGTTTCGTTAAATTTCGTTAATGTATGCAAAAGTTATGCTATTTACAATATTTACCTAATTTAAATGAATATATATTTAATTAAATTAATTAAATTATTTTTATCTTAATTAATTTCTAATTGCGTTATTAGCCAAATTACCTTCCCTGCCCTTCTAAAAAATCCTACTTTCCCATCTCTAGCCATATCCAATTTTTCTTTAAAATTGAAAAACCATTTTAATATTAATTAAATTTAATTTTCAAATAAAATATTTAAAAATATTCATTTAATTATAACTTAAAAATTTTAACCCGGATCAAAAATCTGCTTCCACTCATTTTAAAGTATTTTTCGATAAGAATCCAACGGTCCTTCTTTCGTGGAAATCCGACTTGTTTTGAAAAAGTTATAAGCTTTTAAAGTTTATAGTTAAAAATTACGAAAATACCCCTGGTCTGTTTTAAATTCAAATTAAATTTAAAATTTAAAATTTAAATTAATCATCCCATTCGTCGGATCAGTTAGGGATGGCCAGGGAGAGCAGGAAACTATATTTTCCAAACTCAATCCTTAGACACTATCCTCTCTGTCACCCTTAGAATGTTCCGATATTTATTTTTACAAATTCTATTTTAATTATTATATATATATATATATTACAAAAATAAATAAATAAATATTATTTAAAAACTTACCCCGTGAAGCCCAAGCCTCTACCTAAGAGTCCATAGCTCCCCGTCTTGCCCTCCTTTCTCCCTTTCTTCCCTTTTCCCTGTTTCCTAATATTTTATTATTATTTCTGCCATTGCCAAAGATTGAAAGAGGAGGAGGAGGAGTGAGTTTAAAATGAAGGGGGGGGGCTATTTATAGCCGAAGTAGTCACATGGATTGCTGAGGTGGCGCGAATCCAACGGTCGAAAATGGATGGTTAGGATTAATCCTTAAATTAATTAAATTATAAATAAATTTAATAATTTATGAATAGTAAAGTGTGTTTTCTCAACCCTATTCGGATGTTAATTTGACTTACTTATTGATACCTTATCCAAAATCTTTTTCAACCATGTTGTTCAATTTTTCTTGCTCTTCAATACTATATAAAAATATATCAATTTTGAATTTGTTTGAACTTTCAAATAATTTAAATTCAAATTCAAAATAGTGTTTTGTGTTAGTTTCAACACCTTCCGGTCTCATGTTGGAGTATCAAACGATAACGGTTTTCAGAAATTCTTCCACCATCTGGTCCGGTTTTTAACGTACTTCAATCCTATGTATTCAAATCAAAAATCGGAGTTCGTTTAGATTTTCAAATAATTTATTTAAATTTTGTTTCCTTAATAACTTTCTATACCCATTATAGGATTTTCCCATATTTCATATATAGCTAATATCCTATGTTTAGAATTTTCCTGGATAGGTCTCAGGTTCCAGTTTTGTCGTTAGCATTAGCAAATTCCAATTACCGTCAAAATTTAGTTCAAATTTTGGCCTTTTATTTTTCCTTTTCCACATACGGATGCCATTTTTGACGTAACTTGGTTGGTTACCTAATTTCATCATTTCGGATTTAATGAAACTGATTTCATCGAAATCCGAGTTCGTTGGCTACTACTTCCTTTGTAAACGTACTATTTTTAATTAAAAATTTATCCTTTTATACTGCCAGTTCACATTATATTGCAGATCCACTAAATTTCTACCATTTCGGAATAACATAAAATATTCAAAATTATTGAAATTAAACCATTTAAAATTCCAAAACAATAAAAAAAACATTTTTAAATAATAACTAAATGGTCAAAAAATCTGGACCGTTACATTCTTTCCCCCTTAAAATAATTTCGTCCTCGAAATTGCTAAGGTAGAAAAATGAACTTTATAACTAGGTTAAAATTATTTATTTACTCCGGTTTCACTAAACCAATTAATTCTAATTAATTTTTTAATTTATTTCTATAAACGAAAATTTCAAAAATTCTGAAAATTTTCTAACAATCGAAATTTCTGAAAAATTTCGCCAGCATCTCCTTTGTACTGGTCAATAGCTCAAACTCCAACTCGCCTCTCTAGGCCTTCTTCAACCCAAAAGAAAATCAAACAGCCAAGTGGCTTGCCAAACAGGCTCATAAATCTCATCCAACTCATATGAATATGTACGTGTACCTTTTTGTCGGCATTCAATTCTGCTATCAATTTAGCATATACCACTATCATCCCAATCAAACTCCCAATCACTTTTATCTTCAACATGACCATCCGCTTATAACCAAACCAAATTTCAATCAAACTGCAATTCCAATCTCAATTCAAATTTCTTGCTCGACCATCCATTTCTATCCCAGATTATCTCTAATCTAGTCCAATTCTACTTGATACCATTCTATTTCAATTCAACTCAATTTCCACTGAACTGCCTTCAATTCAATTTCAATTTTTCTTTCACAAATTTCTATTTAATTTGTGTTTATTTCAATAATCTGTACCTGGGAGTTTCAAATAGCTTTGCCTTTTCCAAAAATCAAATATCCCTTTGGAATATCAAAACAACTCGGTTTTTCAAAACAATTAAAAACAAAATCTTTGGTAGTAATCCGTCACTTACAAACTCGAAAATGAGCACCGATGATGTCCGGATCAACATCGGAATTTATTTTCCAGCTATCGAAGTGAGTTCAATACTATAGCACTTTCAAAACCCATTTTTAAACATTTTCATTTTGAAATTCATTTCAAAATATCCCTTTTCAATGCTTGTAACAAATTTAAAATCTCCCAGGATTTTAAAATTCACATATATTCAATTTAATTCCATTTACAACGCTTATTCAAATTTTAGCAATTTTAATTCCAATTCTGAACTTAAATTCAGATTTAATTCATCTGATTTCATATATTTCACTTATATGAATTTTGATTTGTTATTTACATAACCATTTCACATTTTATAATCTTATTCGATTATAATCACAACCAACACATTCAATATACTATAATAATTTCAAATATCTATACTTTGCTTATATCAAAATATAATTTGGGTAAAATTATTTCATTTACCCTTTTTTTTCAAAACATATCGTGTCGACCCATCGTATTCAAGTGTTTATAAACTCCTATCGATACAGTGGATCAAACTGATCGAGTAGAACTCATAAACAACTCAACCAATAAATCTCCACAATATAAAACCATTTTTATATCAAATAACAAATACGTTCACTCGTATATATACACTCAAACTCAGTCTAGGGCATTACTAACTCTATCTCTACTGAGTCACGCCACAGAGCCAAGGTAATACTTAACCTGGCTCTAATACCAACTGTAACGACCCAGGAAAAAGCGACCTTGGTTATCCGATATATAACACCTATCGAACAATCAAAAGTCGAAATTACCGGATAGTCCAAGAAAGAAATTAGAGGGTGAGGATAGATAAGATAGAAAATTAGAACAGAAGAAGAAGAAGAGCACAACAACATCAGAGTAACACGAATCTCACAGCGGAACGAATAAAATATAATAGACAACATATCTTGAAATCAAAGTAGTATATGTATATCATACCATTATCAGAGTACAACACTTTCATCACAGCGGAATAATCAATAGCTAGAAAAATCTTGAAGCCTCCTGCTCCAAGCTCTTCAAGCATACCTGTAAATCCTGACTACTTGACAGCCCGTACAAATTTGGGCACCCAAGAGTTTAGGGAAAACAAAACAAAATAAACTCTGGGTCAGTCATGGGACTGGTGTGAGTAAACTCAAATCATTTGGTTTAACTTTCAAAATCCTTTCGAAAGAAAAGATAATCGTAAGACCAATCCACACATAAACACGGACGGTTTTTACCTTACGATAACCCAAAACACTTTGGAAATCATATATTATCTGATATTATAATAATGTCTAATCACAAGTAATTAAAATATAGTAGAACGCTTGCATCTCACGCTCTACATATATAGCATATAATCAAAAACCGCGGGCGCTTATTGGAGATTGGATTCCAACTTGACAAGGTATGGGACCACCTTCCAAACGTGTATCTCTAGAGGTGAATACACTGGGTTCAACAAGAACATCTTGCAACCCGGCCCTCACATGACCGACCACTCATTTCGCTTGAGTGTATCGAATGTATATCACCAACGGTTGGGATCAGCAACCGTCTCCCGAATGGGGCAGCATCGATAGATTTATGAACAAAAGGAATTTCTCTAGATAGGTGATCATACATCCTAATGGGTGCGACCCACATAGCCATGCTGCCTGCCCGATTTTTGTCATTTCCCGGTTGATGAGGCTAGAGGTCATAACGTATCTTTTGACGGATCACACCTCCATTACTTTGAATGCCACATCGTCATACCCGCCAAATCACAAATTGATTTCACCAAAAATACCACGGGTATACAGCTAAGAGAAACGAATTCCTCCGCCACCAAACGTAAGTACGTTTGAAGAGATCAACTTACGCGATCCTTTGAATATACTCTGTCAGACATTCGTCCATTCACGTTTGTCCTGGGACTGGACAAACCGAAGGCACTATTCTGTAAATAGGATAGCCCTTGCATAACTCCCTCTTCAATATATTCAGCATACTTGATTCGCAACACTTATGCCAATACGGAGTGGTTCTCTGGATAATAATCCAACCGGTCTCTCCATATTAACAACGTAAAATGGTCAAAAACTTTGATAGTCGGTGATTTAACTATCAAATGAAAACATGTCTGTGTGCAAACAACGATATTATTTCCAGATGGAAATTCTATCGATCAATCATCATTCATCATCAAATTATCATAAATTTACCCTTTTCCTTATTCTTGTTTTCCTATATTTCTTATTTACTATATTTAGAAAATATACGTTATTAACAATGGAAAACAATTCCATTTCTCATTTTCTATATTCAGAAAACATTTCTGATTTTTCATTTGGAAGACATTTCCAAATCTCCTTCATTGGGTTTAAACTGATGTTTGAATAAACATCGCTATGCCAACACCAACCATTTCGCTCATTAACTAAATTCACTTAACCCCTTTCACTCTCGAATCTTATCCACTTCTTAGTTAAAAACGAAGTCAATCAAGTTGGGGTATAATTACCTCTCAGACCTTAACTGAACAACATTTCTAACTTCGAAATAGACAAAGTTCAAACTTCACTCTTTAAGAAACTTCCTTGCGAACTCTCGGATTCTATTTATGAATCCACTTCCTTTACTGAATCATTTGATTATAACTGTAAATGTTATAATTCCATGCTTTCAAAATATGTTAACTTAAATATATTCCCATATCTTAATTTGGATAAAAAAAACAACCAACTACTTTATTAACAGATAATTAAAACTTGATTTGAAATGGAAAGTAAACATTACTTCCCTTGATTCGATATAATCGAATTTCCATGTACGATTCACTCTCGAATAATCACTATCCGATAATTCTCTTTCGAATAAACTATATTCGATTCCCCTGTTCGAATAACTAATATTCGTAATCCTTTTCTTCGAATAACTAATATTCGAAAAATCTCACTTCGAATAAACCATATTCGATAATTCTCTCCTTCGAATAACTATATTCGATTTAACACACTTCGAACGAACTATATTCGATTACTCTTCTCGAATACACTATATTCGATAACTCTACTTCGAATAGGTGATATTCGATTAATTCCCTTTTTGACTAACCCTACTTAATTTACTAATACTCGACTAACTCGACTTAATTAACTTCTATTGATTAATTACTATTTGATTTAACACCATTTGCTTGACTCTAGATCGCAGCGATCACAATGGTTACGCCTGATTCCCCCAGGAAACATCCGACCGCCGTAGGCTATCTGCAGCCCTGCGAATTACGCTAGCAGTCGTGCTAAATGGAAATTCATCCTTACATAACTTTGTCTATTTTTAACTCTATCTCGAATAATTGGATTCGATTAATTCTAATTGAATAACTAATATTCAATTAACCCTTATTCGATTACTATATTTGAATAACTCTAGTTCGATTTGACTCAAAACGATTAACTCTAACTGATTTACTCTACTGGTTAATTCTAACTAACTAACTCTAACTGTTTGACTCTAACAGCTTAACTCCAATGGTTTAATTCTAATAGATTAACTCCAACTGTTAGACTCTATAAGTTTAACTCTAACAGTTTAACTCTAATGGTTTAACTCTAACTGTTTAACTTTAACGGTTTAACTCTAACTGACTAACTTTTCTGATTAACTCTAATGGTTTAACTCTAACTGTTTAACTCTGACAGTTTAACTTTGGTTGATTAACTCTTTTGAATTAACCCCTTTGAATTTTCTCTTTTGAATAACACTTTTTGAATAACTCTTTTGAATAATACTTTTTGAATAACTCTTTTGAATAATATTTTTTTCTATTTGTTTACTTAACAAATAACTATTCCCTTTTTACTTCTATTTATTTAACAAATAATTATTACTTTTAGCTTTTCCATTTATTCTCTACATAAATATCTCTTTTAACTTCCCTTTATTCCCTAAATGAATATTCGCTTTTCAATTCCATTTGTAATCGTTTTACAAATGATTCCCTTTTGATTTCTATTTGTAAAGGTTTCACAAATAGCTACTTTTTCCCTATTCTATTTGATTTGCAAATATTTTCCTTTACATTTGTTTTACAAATGTATTTCCTCTATGTTTGTTTTTCTTTTCAAATCTTCTCCTTTATATTTGATTTCACAAATATTTTCCTTTACTCAATTTCTTTGATTCTATAATTATTTTCCTCTATGAAACTCTTTTCCTTTTATATATAAAATCTATTGATTTTATATAAATAATTTATTTTCAAAATATACTTTAAAAATTCCTTTTCACTTCCCGTTATCATTTATGGTATAAAAATACCAAATCAAAAGGTTTGATCATCATCCAAACACACGGGTTCAACGACAGATGATATAACACATCATATAACAGAATATATGAAAAACGGTAAATAAATGTTGAGGAATCCAGTTGGATTCCTCCGACCTATTTCCCTGCATCCACAGATGTTACACAATATAATTCACATCAATTTCATTTCAATATGAGGTATTCTGATAAACAAAATCAACATCGGTTAACGATATATATAACTATATCGGTATTTTCAACCAGCTGACTAGCAGTTTAACCAAACAATCAACACTCAGCAATTCAATCAATATTTATCAATTCTAAAAATACTTTATAAAAATATAAAGTGTTCAGAGTTAGTGAGATTTACTCACCTTGGACGGTTTATCGTTGAATAACGATAATTGGTCATTGATTTGGTTCAGACGTTAAATTTCACCATAAATTCAAACGAGCTCCAATCCACTTGCGGTCAGTTTCATTGCGTAGTGCTCGTCCATACGATCCCAACGGATCCTGTTTCGTTAAATTTCGTTAATGTATGCAAAAGTTATGCAATTTACAATATTTACCTAATTTAAACGAATATATATTTAATTAAATTAATTAAATTATTTTTATCTTAATTAATTTCTAATTGCGTTATTAGCCAAATTACCTTCCCTGCCCTTCTAAAAAATCCTACTTTCCCATCTCTAGCCATATCCAATTTTTCTTTAAAATTGAAAAACCATTTTAATATTAATTAAATTTAATTTTCAAATAAAATATTTAAAAATATTCATTTAATTATAACTTAAAAATTTTAACCCGGATCAAAAATCTGCTTCCACTCATTTTAAAGTATTTTTCGATAAGAATCCAACGGTCCTTGTTTCGTGGAAATCCGACTTGTTTTGAAAAAGTTATAAGCTTTTAAAGTTTATGGTTAAAAATTACGAAAATGCCCCTGGTCTGTTTTAAATTCAAATTAAATTTAAAATTTAAAATTTAAAATTTAAATTAATCATCACATTCGTCGGATCAGTTAGGGATAGCCAGGGAGAGTAGGAAACTATATTTTCCAAACTTAAGCCTTAGACACTATCCTCTCTGTCACCCTTAGAATGTTCCGATATTTATTTTTACAAATTCTATTTTAATTATTATATATATATATATTACAAAAATAAATAAATAAATATTATTTAAAAACTTACCCCGTGAAGTCCAAGCCTCTGCCTAAGAGTCCCTAGCTCCCCGTCTTGCCCTCCTTTCTCCCTTTCTTCCCTTTTACCTATTTCCTAATATTTTATTATTATTTCTGCCATTGCCAAAGCTTGAAAGAGGAGGAGGAGGAGTGAGTTTAAAATGAAAGGGGGGGGGGGTTATTTATAGCCGAAGGAGTCACATGGATTGCTGAGGTGGCGCGAATCCAACGGTCGAAAATGGATGGTTAGGATTAATCCTTAAATTAATTAAATTATAAATAAATTTAATAATTTATGAATAGTAAAGTGTGTTTTCTCAACCCTATTCGGATGTTAATTTGACTTACTTATTGATACCTTATCCAAAATCTTTTTCAACCATGTTGTTCAATTTTTCTTGCTCTTCAATACTATATAAAAATATATCAATTTTGAATTTGTTTGAACTTTCAAATAATTTAAATTCAAATTCAAAATAGTGTTTTGTGTTAGTTTCAACACCTTCCGGTCTCATGTTGGAGTATCAAACGATAACGGTTTTCCGAAATTCTTCCAACATTTGGTCCGGTTTTTAACGTACTTCAATCCTATGTATTCAAATCAAAAATCGGAGTTCGTTTAGATTTTCAAATAATTTATTTAAATTTTGTTCCCTTAATAACTTTCTATACCCGTTATAGGATTTTCCCAGATTTCATATATAGCTAATATCCTATGTTTAGAATTTTCCTGGATAGGTCTCAGGTTCCAGTTTTGCCGTTAGCATTAGCAAATTCCAATTACCGTCAAAATTTAGTTCAAATTTTGGCCTTTTATTTTTCCTTTTCCACATACGGATGCCATTTTTGATGTAACTTGGTTGGTTACCTAATTTCATCATTTCGGATTTAATGAAACTGATTTCATCGAAATCCGAGTTCGTTAGCTACTACTTCCTTTGTAAACGTACTATTTTTAATTAAAAATTTATCCTTTTATACTGCCAGTTCACATTATATTGCAGATCCACTAAATTTCTACCATTTGGGAATAACATAAAATATACAAAATTATTGAAATTAAACCATTTAAAATTGCAAAACAATAAAAAAACATTTTTAAATAATAACTAAATGGTCAAAAAATCTGGGCCGTTACACATTCTCCCCTCCTTTAAGGATTTCGTACCCGAAATCTCTAAGTTAGGAAGAACGTATCCTACCATCCATCATTCATCTACTCAAAACATCATCCACAAGAAACCATTGTCCTTAAAAGATTTCTAATGCCATATGAACATATGCAGAAAGTGTGTGTATATGTTCCTTATCTAATGCAATTGATCAGGCCTGATTGATCTCCTCAATGCAAAATATGTTTAGTGCCATGAATCCACATGTATGCAAATAGTCCTAGTCACATAAACACTATATGTGTGCACAAACATTCATCCATATGCAATACCACATGCTAACACATTCAATTTCATCCATAAACAAGTATAAACACTCATGCATATGCAACATGAAAATGTGTCTGAGCCGATCTAGTGCCTAATGTGTATTCATGCATCCATGAGCAACCACTTGCAACCATTTCGCAAACATCAATCATAACATGTTTCAAATACATGTTTGCATCCATAGGGTTCTACCTAAGGTCCTCAAGATAGGATCGAGAAGATAAGCAAGACAAACTCCTTTTTGGATTACAAGAAATCCCTTTCTAAACCCAACCCATATCCTATAAAGTCCAAAAGGTTTAGTCAACCTAATGGACACCTTCAAACCCTGACATGTATTATTAACCGATGAGTCATACCCCTATGGGGTTTGCAACAGAAGTAAGATCGAGAATAGGACCGAGAGGATATGCATAAAAGATAGCATGCGGGTAAGCTCTATAGGAAAACAGGGATCAAGAATATACTCTTAAAAAGAAATATGATGTGCGTATCTTGTCTTCAATCTTCTAAGTCGCATTTCCTTGAGCTTAATTCCATTGTGCTTTGACCATCTTTAACTTCATGATTTCGTGGCCTCTTAACTCCTATTTCCAAATATGAGCTGGAACTCACTTCATTGTCGCCTCTCGTTCCACTTTTACTTATTCTCCCTCTAGTATACTTGGCTCAACCATATCCGTGTACTCATGGTTTTCATGCAAGCTCTCCAAAATTCACTAGTGAATCATGGATCTCGTTTACTCACTCTACGACATTCCTCGCAGAAGAACTTATCTCTTGAAAACAAACAGATGCCAACCATGTTACCAAGTGTACTTACTAGAGTGATTTCCATAACGCGTGCACAAGCGAAATGAATCGTCCGCCTTAGTGGCGAACACTACTAGAATGGATTACCAACAAATGCATCAAGAGATTCTAGGTAACCAATCATGACAGAACCCTAAAGGTTACACGAGACTTCGAGGGCATTACCGGGGCAAGTTAAGAGTCTAACTTCCCTCCCTTCCGACCCGAGGATGGCACCCTTACGGGATGACCCCTTCATCCCTAGAATCAACCCATAGCTCAAAAACATAAGCATTATTCCCAAAAGTCATAGATGTCCTCAAATCCAAACAAGTCATGAATAAATGGGATGATCCCCCAACAGGATTTGAGACAAAACGGGACCCTCTATTGTGCTAGTACTAAGGTACAGAGACTCAACTATCGAACCAAGATTTTAAAAGGATGCGATGTACAAAACAAAGTCCTAACGGGATGATAGAAAGGAAAAGCTAAACTTTTACCAGAAACGTTACCACCCCTCTTAGGCACGCTAGTAGTGAGAGCATACAATTGCCCTCTCGATGATCTTGTTCTTTGCCCATGTCCTTGTCCTATAGTACTTAACTACCTTCTTTTTTAGAGCCTCATTCGCCTTAACCACTCCTATCCTTTCTTGTATAACGGGGTAACAGGTCTCTTGAGAACTTCCTCCATCGCACGGAAAACATTTACGTAGCTAGAAAAGAATTAGTCACAGTTAAAACTACTGTGACTACAGGTGGAGGAAAGAAAGGAAAAGAGATTCGATCACAGGATAGTGCTAATGGATTTTTGGGGAATAGCCTTTTTCTTTAAAACTTTCCTTGGAAAATGCTTCTTTGTAAAATGGCTTTTAAAATAGTTTCAGAAGGTTTTAAAAACTTTTGCCCAGTCTGGTAACCTTCTGCTCTGATACCAAATGTAACACCCCACCTCCGCTAGGGTAGGTAAACATGCACTGAAATATTACAAGACAGAACATATAAAACAGCAGAAGAAAACATGATTTTTTTTTACTTTATAAAAGTAGTAAGGTCTAAAACCTTTTACATCAAAGTGCTATTAAATTACTCACATCGAAACCTGTCTTGCAATAATAAAGAAGCATAAAACCATAGTCATAAATTATTCCCCAAGTAAAACAGTAAAATAGTCATAGCCAAGAAAAGTCCAAGCCATAGATGATGATCTTGAAGCAGAAAATCCTCACTAAGTAGCAACATTTCCTCCCTGTAAACCTGGGGTAGGGGGGGGAACGGAAGAAAAAGAGGCGAAACAAAACGGGGTCAGTCATAAAGACTGGTAAGTCCTATCTACTTCCAGCATAAAAACAGGTAAAGGTAACATGACATGCATAAACTGAGAGTAAACATAAGGATGATGACAAGATAGACAAGCTAAACCAAGGTAGCAGGATGAACTATTGTATCAAGAAAAACTACGGTCACTATGAATCAAGTATAACATACTAAGGTTCTATCGAGTATAACATCCCAAGGTTCTATCGAGTATAACCCCCAAGGTTCTATCGAGTATAACATCCCAAGGTTCTATCGAGTATATTTGCCCTGCACCTTCCGTACTAGTATCCCAACCCGTGTCATGTGTTAGCTACTAAATGTCCCTTGCCCAATGTCATGAAATGGTCCATGTCAACCTAATGTAGATTTTCCCAACTCGCATGTTTCTTCCCATGTATATGTTTAGTCCTTTGCCGTAAATCCTACGGGCTTCCTCACGTAGTTCTATACTACTTCAACGTAGTTCCATTATCCTTGAAATCGTTTGGACTGTCACCCTTAATCTAGCTATATTTTCTTATCATGAATTATCGCGTGTTCATCTAGGATTTACGCCATCTAGGACCACTAGGGATTATGCTACCTATTGAACGTTTTCTAGATTTGACCAGGGTTTATGCCACCTAGGACCACTAGGGATTATGCTACCTATCGAACAACGCCCCTTTTTCCACGTAACGATCTAATCGATCGGCTCCCTACAAGTCCTAACTCGTCGTGTGTCGGTGTCATACGGCCCAATCACGAATGTAGCTACTCTGTGCTAGGTCCACCCTAGGGTGTATCAAGCCCTAGGGTGTCAACCACTGACACCATTCCAAGCACGCACAGTGTACAACTATTGGTGCCCATGCCTGCTTTTTCAACTCCGGACTCATGTGCACGACTATAGTCCGCCTGAACCTACAATGGCGCACCAACTCAACCGTCGTTCTGGTCGCTTACAATCAGCCCAGTAATCGTGCCCCACCCTAGCCTAGACCCTAGGGTATCGTGATACATACAAGAGGGTTACTGCTGAAAAGGACAGCGTAACTAGGGTTTCCGTCCAGCAGGTTAAGTGTTGTCATCTAAATTCAAGACTTAACCCATATCAGTCTAGCATGTCAAGTTGGTTAAGTGTGGTCATTCAAGTTCGTGACTTAACCCGTCTACATGTCATGTCAAGATGGCTAAGTGTTGTCATTCACGTTCATGGCTTAGCACTACGAATCACGTGTCAAGTTGGTTAAGCGTATTCCAGCGGTTCATGACTTAACCTATCCAAATCATCGTGTCAAATTGGTTAAGTATATTTAAGCTTAACCCCACCAAATTACTGGGTCGGATTGGTTAAGTATATTTAAGCTTAACCCCACCAAATTACCGGGTCGGATTGGTTAAGTATATTCAAGCTTAACCCCATCAAATTACCGTGTTAGATTGGTTAAGTATATTCAAGTGACTCATGACTTAACCCCATCAAGTTATCATGTTAGATTGGTTAAGTATATTCAAGCGATTCATGACTTAACCCCATCAAGTTATCATGTTAGATTGGTTAAGTATATTCAAGCGATCCATGACTTAACCCCATCAAGTTATCATGTTAGATTGGTTAAGTATATTCAAGCGATCCATGACTTAACCCCATCAAGTTATCATGTTAGATTGGTTAAGTATATTCAAGCGATCCATGACTTAACCCCATCAAGTTATCATGTTAGATTGGTTAAGTATATTCAAGCGATTCATGACTTAACCCCATCAAGTTATCATGTTAGATTGGTTAAGTATATTCAAGCGATTCATGACTTAACCCCATCAAGTTATCATGTTAGATTGGTTAAGTATATTCAAGCGATTCATGACTTAACCCCATCAAGTTATCATGTTATATTTGTTAAGTATAGGTTATCTTAACCTCATCAAATCATCGAGTAAAATTGGTTAAGTGTAGGTTAACTTAACCCCATTAAATTATCGAGTCGGATTGGTTAAGTATATTTAAGAGGTTCATGACTTAACCCTATCAAATCATCAAGTCATATTGGTTAAGTGTAAGTTAAATTAACCCCATCATATTACCGGGTCGGATTGGTTAAGTGTAGGTTAACTTAACCCCATCCACTAGTCGTATTTATAATGGTTAGCTGTCTTAAGTAATCAAGTCCGGTCTTACTTAACCTACCCATTCATGTCATATCGGTTAAGGCCATTAGTCAAACTAACTTAACCTTATCATGTGGCATTAAGTAAATTAATGCACCCTAACCTCTCACATTAGACTTTGTTGTGGTTACTGGTTACGCCGGGCGGGTCCGGGCTGCTTTACACCACAACCTAGTCTAACCTCGGGTTTTGAGCGCGGTGTGACCAACTTCTCACATTGGGTCTTATTGCCTGTAGCTACTGGATTTACCGGGCAGTTCCGGGCAGATTTATGCTACAAACTCAACCCAACCTCGAGTTGGCCACTTTCATGTTTTTCTACTTGTCATGTTCATGTCGAATTTAGGCTACGACAAAGTCCACGTTTTCCACTTATGCCCATTGTTCCATTACTTAATTCATGTTAAGTTGCATAGTCCATCTCAAGTTTGCCTAAACTACCCAAGGCGTGTTCCCAACACAAGTGAAAGCGAGTCAACATATTAGGAATAATATGACAACATATTGGCCTCAAATCATGTATGATAGCAAAAAGGATTGGCCTCAAGCATGTATGATAGCATAAAAGGATTGGCCTCAAGCATGTATGATAGCATAATACTAGGTTCATCATCATAGGCATGTAAATGGTCATGAGGGGTTTAGGTTCTTTTACATGCATAAGCCCCCAAGTCAAGTTCATATGAATGTTCCACAAGTCAAATTGTTTTAAGGGTTCATGCCAACATTCCACAAGTAAAGATTCAATCTTGCATGATAAACTATGTCAAACACAACATGAGTGGCATGATTTAATCACTAAGAAATAACCCAAAGTCATAGATTCAAAAGAGAGGCAAGACTAGATTCACATAGACTAACATACTTAGGTTTCATCTCATTTTATTCCATGTCAACATTAGAACTACCGTTTAGATCTAAAAGTAGCTAGAACTTACAAAGAGTGGCTAGTGAATTAGGAGCAAGAATCGTCATAGAATCGTTGTAGAAGCTCTAAGAATGATGTAGCAACACTAGAAGCCTTGAGAATGTAAGTACCTCCTTCATTTGATGGAGAAAGATTGCTCCTTTGCCTTAGCTTTAGTTTAGAACTCTCAAGCTCTCAATGATGAAGATGGAGGCCATGATTTAGGAGCATTTTGGCAGCACTTAATTGCTAGAATGATTTTTAGTGATTTAGGTTAGGTCTTAGGGTGTTTTTATAGGAGTTAGGACTAGTTTAGGCCCTTAGATTAACCCTAGTTTAGATCTGAACCGTCAAAATCGTCACATGCCCCCAAACCAGAGCCAAAAGACCATGCAGGTGCACCCAGGCCGACCTGGTCCGACCAGGGAAGTCGACACCCAGGTCGACACCCAGGTGGACTGGGCAGTCGACCTGGTCCCTAGGGGGCCGACTCCCCAGTCGACCTGGGGCTGGGTGGGAAATTTCCCGCCCAGTCCGTTTGGGGCTAAATTTTGAAATTCGAAAATCTGTTTTCGTTTCTGATTTTTCGTGAAACTTCTAGAGGCCATATCTCGGTCATACGGACTCCGATTTACGAAATTTCGGACTCGTTTCCAACCAGAATTCCGAGTCGAATGCAACAGCGCAACTCGTTTCTCTTGATTCTTATTTTAAAATTTAATTCTGCCTTGATTCTTGTTTTAACACGTTATTTAAAAATTCGGGTTGTTACAACTGCTCAAGGTAGACAGAAGAGTTATGCTGATAAGAGATGAAGAGAATCAAAATTCTTCGTTGGTGACTTGGTGTTTGTTAAGATTTCTCCTTTAAAGAGCGTGATTTGATTTGGTAGGAAAGGCAAGTTAGCACCAAGATTTGTTGGCCCATTCCCAGTTCTCGAGCAAGTTGGGAATTTAGCGTATAAAGTCGAGTTACCTGACAAGATGGCCGGAGTTCACAATGTATTTCATGCTTCCCATTTAAGGAAGTTTATGCACGACCATAATGTGACTATTTCACCAGATCAGTTAGATGATATCGAGGTAGAACCCGAGGTGGTTGGGAACCTCCAACCGATGCGTATTGTTTGGAACGATACGAAGCAGCTTCGAAGGAAGGTGGTGAAACTAGTCAAAGGTCAGTGGGGTGATAATGAGAAAGACTGTACTTGGGAAACAGAGGAGGACATGAGGAAGACGTATCTAGAACTCTTTACCTGGTAAGGTTTTGTATTGATATAGTACTCCCTTGTTAGTAAACTGCATGCTAGGATAGGCTTGTTGTGTTATTATGTATGTTTGATTGTTTGTAAGTGATTGGTAGGCATGAGGCATCCTTTGTATGTTTTGGTCAAAGAATTTCGGGGACGAAATTTCTTAAGGGGGGAGAATGTAACGACCCGCATTCTACGCATTGGAGGATCATAGAATATTTATTTATTTTTCATGTGAAGTCGTATGGTCATGTAACTTCGGGAGGCAACTTTTGGGGTCATTTCCCATGTTCACGATTTTTGCCGATTTTAAATGACCGTTTTTCCCTTGGCGAATCTTGTTTCGCATATAACTTTTGATTGGTAAGGTGTTTGAACCTGAAACCACTTCCATTAGATCCAGATGATGGTTTACCTTTCTATAGACTTGTCACATTTGTCAAACGATTTACAGTTTTGGAGATATGGCTGAAATAAGGTTTAGAAGGTGAAAAACAACTTAATTGGGCTTAACCGGGTGATTAGCAGCTAGGCCCATTGGAGGATTTCAGGATTAGAGCTATATAAGGGCTGATTAGGGTTAGAGAAACCTTTTCTTTGTCATTTTCCAACCGCCACTTACCTCTCTTCAACCTTAACAATGGCCTCCACTTTCTAAATTCATCCCAAATCACTGCTTAATCATGTATTAGCTTAATCTACACCAAATCAAGGAAGTCTAGTGGCAAATCAGAGTTGGGGCAGCTGCTAAGCATTGGAATTCGACCAAAACAGTAGCAAAGTTCAGATCGAAGATTAATTTGTGGCTAAGGTGAGTGGTTTGCATTGTTTTTCACTAATTATGGCTGATTAGGGGTGATTAGTGTTAATTAAAGAAATTATGCATGTTAAAATTTTGAATTTTTTTGTAAAATTCTAAAATATTATTTTATGGCTCTGATAGAAATTTAGGCTAATTTGGATAAGTTTTGCTAATTGTATGCTTGAACATAATTAAGGGGGATTAAGGGAAAAACATGAGTTTTTAGGTATGTTGAATCCGTATAAACATGTTAAATTGTTGTTTTGGTATTTATGGTTGATTCTCTATGTTTCTATTACTGTATGGTATGCTTTTTGATTGATTAGAAAAGGTAGAATGGTTGAAAACGCCGTCGTATGGCGTAAAACAGTCGTTGGAAAACCTACAGGAAATGTCCAGGGTTTCGGAGCGGATCGGGTATAGGGCTCGGATCGGATACGAGAACCGGGCAAGGGAATTCGATTCGGATCGGAACTTGGCACTAGAGGAGGCTTGGCAAGAAGGAAGGCCACTTGCATAGAGTTGGAGTTAGGTTCAGATCGGAAGCGAGGGCGAGGGGATCAGATCGGAAATGATGGATACGAACCGAACCGGACCAGGATTGCAAGCACCAAACCGAACCGCTTCAGGAGCACCAGACCGAGCCATATGTGAGAAGCCAAACCGAACGTTATGGAGGAGATGAACCTGAACCGAACCAAGGAAAGAGAATTTTGCCGAATCGAATGGAGAGCTTGAGCACGGTATGCCGAACCGAATAGGCCGAACCGAACCGGGTTTGGACCTCCACTACTACTACGCGACGACTCTTCTAAAGACCAACTCCAATTCGACCAATACATGAGATGCAAAGGAAGTCCAAATGGGAGGTTATTAATCAGGATTCCAATAGGGATCAACGAGTTAACTTCATGATTGGACTTTGCTGCGGGACGTATGCAAAGTGGTTATCGACGTCTATAGCTTTGATCCACCACTGAGAGATGGATATTGGCTACGGATCAGTGTAGTGAAGTCATCATGGCTTCATAGGGCAGAGTGATTGTAGCAAGGCTATGAGCCAATGCAGTGTAGTATTTATGACTCCATGGGGCAGAGTGGACATAGCAAAGGTTTAGTGGCTATGGATCAGTGCAGTAGAGTCACTGTGACTCCATGGGGCAGAGTGATCATAGCAAAGGATTTGGGTGGTCAAAGCGGTGGATATCGTATGCTTTACGCACTGAGTGAGAGATGTGAAGATGGTTGCTATGCTTGATTGTTTGACATCGCTATGACATGCACACCCCCTCCCCCGTATCTTTACACCATATGTTAGTGTCACCTTAGTGTATTGTACATCTTGTTGTGCTAACTTTTTGGTTATAGGTCCAGGTTCAGGTATGGTTATGTATACCTGTTATTGTTCGGTTTTGCTGCCTATCACTCATACCAGACTTTTGTCTGACCCATAGTTTTATGGCTCTCCTATTATTACTCTTGGTGCTCTTAAACGGGCAGACTAGAGATAGGTTAGGTGGTATGCACGAGTAGCTGTACCGGAGACGAGCAGGAGGCTTCCACGTATGATATACATAGATATTCTCCCTGTGTTGTTGCTGGTCACTACTTTGGGCATTAGTAGTGCACCTCTTTCTTTGCTTTAGAGACAGTATGTTGGAGTTGTAATAAGTTGTATTTTGAATTTCCGCTGCTATAATGATTATGGTTTAGTTTTTAGCTTATGCATTGTCTCGCCTGTTTTATGCCAAGTATGTTATTATTATATTTTACTACATGCGCTATGAGACATTCTATAGGTTCTTTGTTGATTCATCGCTTTTTTTCCTTTCTTTGGCGACCGTCCCGTGCTAGTCGGCCATTGGCACAACGCATTTCGAGGGAAATGTCGACTGGTTCGGGGCGGGCCGTCATAATTTGTGTTGGTTATGGTGTCTCATACTGTTATTTTATTAAATGTTTCTAGAATTAGACATTCATCTGATTACTTTGCACAATAATAAATTTGCATGATCAGAAAGGGAATGAAATGAAATTTGTGCTCTTCCTATACATCTAAAACCTTGGACTAATTAGCATGTATCATACATGTGAATGTTATGCATTAGATTAGCAAAGGTGCCATAACGTGCCTGCATATGTATTTATTCATATTAATTCTACTGCTTATCCCTTAGGTTGGTTTCCCTGTGTAAACTAGACTTGTTTTGCTATGAAATTGTCATATTTATGATATACACAGTTATGACCACTTGCTTTTGTAGTTACCTGAAATGTTGTCCATCTCCATGCCATGTAATTTGATTATCGGTTTTCTATATAATGTTTATGCGATACAGGTTTTTTTTAATACATACATACATACATACATATATATATATATATATATATATATATATGCAAACTAGAAAGGCCATGCTATAATACTACTAAAAAATAGACATACCAAAGCAGGCCATACTGTGTGTATTAGTTCCCTATCATGCTAAATACTTTATGTAAGCTTGTATGGAAGCTATGTTCGCAGTTTTATTTTGGGTTCTTTCACTTGACCGCATTTTGGTAAACATATGTACGTATGATATCTTTTTACATTTTTCATGAGAGAATTCAATATACAACATGTCCTTAATAATCTTAATTTTAGTGGTTACTTATAATTTTCTTACATAATGTTTAAATAGCATGCTCTTTGATCTACATGTTTTACCTGGTCTTCTACCCCTTTTTGTACATGCATGTTCAATAGTTTTGGCATGATATAAAGGATGTACATATTATAATATTGCACGCACTAAGACTACCTGGTTTATAAGCAGGAAGCCTTTCTTATTCTGCATGCATTTTTCTACTTATTGATTTTTTGAACTTAATACTCGGGGCTTGTACATATGAGATTACTGATTTTGAGTTTTTTTTGGGCTACCAAAGCACCCTATGCAAATCAAATATGGTCCCATTCATGTGCAGCATAGGTCCTTTGTGATCAAACTTATAAAATCATTTAAATAATCTGCCACTTATACGTTGCTTTATTACCTTTGCTGAGAGCTTCTCCTTGTTGTCGTCTAGCCACTACAGCATCTACTTGCATGCGACTTTTCTTTGCTACTAGCCTCATGCATGAAACCATATCCTTATGCTACATTGTTGGTTATGTCCATGATGTTTCGGTCGTTCACTAACTATTATACTCAAATCATTTAAGATATTTTGTTGGGATCAAACTATTCCTATTTATGTGTTTATCGAAGTTACAGACATGAAATAAGTTTAATCCTGACCAGAGTGTTTTATGTTTTTGCGTGGAATGCTTGGGTCAGGCCCTGAGTGTTACAGATGCAAAGACTTCAGCTTTAAAAGAAGAAAGGCATGAGAGGACGCACTCGCACGCAAGCATGAAAAAATTGTAAAGCTTTATTTACAAAATTTATTTATATATTTCATGTCTTTCGCTGTATAAAATTGTACTAAACTCGGATATTCATATAGAATTTTATTCCGCTGCAAATTATTATACGCTGTGATTCTGTGTTAATTCTGCTTAAACCCTGTAAGCCAATAACAATTTGTCATTTTGAACACTTCGAGTTGGTTTAATAACCGACTTGGGGCGATCAAAGTGGCGGGTTGTTACAAAAAGAATTATACTTTGAAATATAAGATCTGAAAACGAATATTGTATGTCAAGGAAGGGTTAAGGTGATATCTGAGTTATGGAAAATGAAATAAATCCAACCTTAGTTACAAGTGAATTGATAATGATTTAGAAGGAGATTTAAATTGGGAACCCGAAATGATCCTTAACTTTTTTTTTAAAATACGCCTATAACTTGGAAGGACGGGATCAGTATATGTTCAAAGACCATTCCAAGTAACAATACAGCATTATAAAGAACTGAAGACATGGAATTTGAAATGTGAAGACTAAGAAACTTCGAATAGTTTGGATCGATTGCTGATGTCCCGATTGTTGATGTCCCGATTGGAACAATCACCCAATATGAGTTTATAAGTGGCATAAGCATTGAATATATTTAGGGATTTTCGAATTGTTGTTCCGTTCAGACCCAGAACGGACATGTATGGATTGTGTGTCTAACAATGAAATTGACCACGTCGCACTGATTTTTGTTAATATATATCGGATTTGTGGCAATGAATTATTCCCATTTCTAAGATATTTGAACTTAGAGGTTATGTGTTGATGGAAATTAGCGACATGTTGTGAATTGACAATGTGGCATACTAGAGTAATGAAATGAGCTAGTGATGATCAAAGCATGACTTATTTAACCGTAGCTTTGCATATATCGTGACCTCGACAATCCTCACACCTCGGATTAATGGTAAACCGGCGGTTACACTACAAGAAAACTGCTCATTAACCGCAAATCAGCACAGCGTTCTTTAGTTAAATGCGGTTGGCATGCTTCTCTTTTTCTAGTCTTTTTTGGCGAACACTGTTAGATAAGATATTTCGATAGAAAGACATACGAACCCCCAAATTTGTCATAGGCCGCCAATTTTACAGTTAACTCTTTCCCAGAATTTTCGTTCCACTTCCATCTTTATTCGCCAATTTTCAATTAACCTTTCCCAAAATATTTGTTTCCCTCTTCCATCTTTATTCACCAATTTTACAATTAACCTTTCCCAAAATTATCGTTTCCCTCTTCCATCTTTATTCTAGTAGCAACATCCATCTCTACCGGATCGCCTCTGCCTTTATCATCTGCACCTCGGTTTCTATCTTCTTTTGGACAACCACTAAAGGGGACATCGATGCCTAATTATAAATCTCGACTTACTCAGCTGCTTCACCCAAATTGAACCACGCGGATGGTGGTGACGCCACACTAATTCCTACAGTGTTGTTCAAAACATCTTCAAATGGGTTAGCCAACTCTATCTCTACTTAATACAATTGTAATTTGTGAATATCTCTAGTTGTTGGTTGAACTGATTGTTGAATGACCAAAGTATATTTTCTATATTTATATGATTTGTTGAGAATTAGATTTCATAATCATGATTACCAAATTCCTGTATGTTTCATATGGATTCCACTGAGTAATGAATGTTGACATTCTATGAATTAGGGAAGTTTACCTCACAAGCCACATGTACGTTTTTGCCAAATAGTTATAAGATTGAGGACTTGAATTCTATGTTTAAACATTTTGCAGTATTTAATTTTTTTTTTATAATTTAACTAATTCTTTGTACATGAACATGATTTGTCAAATCTCATCATTGTAATTATCAAGTCACCAGGAACGTGCTCAAATATTTTCCATACTAAGGCTCATTTTTTGCCAATGCTCCTTAAAGATAGATGCCTTTTAAGGAGCTCGGTATGGTTTCCTATTAATCATGTTTCAATTATTTAAACTAAAAAATAAGCTATTCTATTGTATGTACCTTTTACCGCTAACTGATTATTGATTTACCTAAAAGGTTTATCTTGGTATCACAACTTTGTTTATTATGCTTGTATCTGTTCATTAAGTTGTCTCAAACATTGTGCTTAACCTGGCATTAAGATTGTCAAATTACTATTTACTATAATTTTTTCCCATTCGCTGGCATAAAGAGTGCACTTGGTTTTATGTTTTTGGTACTTATTTATTTATTTGATTTTAGTGCATTATATGGTAGCTTAAGATGACATATGCGGTTAGCATGGGACTTTTGGGTTAGCAACTTCCTCAAGTGCCACACAAGTAATGGTTAGTCCACCTCTTTTATATTTTATAATGTTTAATGAAATGAAAAAAAATATTTTTGTGGTGGTTTCTGAATCTGAGCCACAGAACTACAGTCGAGTTAACTACATGATGTAATAATTTATATTGTTTTACAGTTTCAAGCATCGTAGAAATGGTCCTTTTGGTGCAGTTTCATTGGGAGAAGTTTCAGATGAAAGGGGAGGAACAACAACAATTTGATTTGCATGGGGTTTAATAATATGGAGTGAGGCGTATTTACTAACATGCACCAGAGATTGACTAGATAGCTTATAAGTGGCTTTATAGGCCTTAAAAATGATAAAAACTATATTAAAACAAACATTGATCAAGTAACTAAGAAGTAACAAGTACGTATATTTCCCAATTTTCCAAAAACCCTTTAGTTAATAGATACTATGAATAGACCTGCCTATATGTGTATATCTTTATTTGTCTAGCATATAGCTTTAGTCCAATATCAGCACAAGGGACACAATATTAATTCTCTTCAAAAAATCTTACATTTTATTTTATTTGGTTTCATGTTTATGTTAATATCTTATTATACTAAGTAACACATTTTATTCTTTCTTGGTGTTTGAATGGATAAATGATAAAGCAAGAAGTGTAATCTTTTAGAACATCTCATCTTTGGATTTGTCTAAAATACAGAGATATATATGTTGTAGAATAATTGCCAGTCTACTCTAGCTGTTGATTCTGCTCTTGCTGCAGAAGGATGCTATTTCAAGGACACAGTAGAAAAAATGGTTGGTCTTCATATTTCCAGTTGTCAATATAATTTTTTTGACAATATGCACACGTAAGCATATTTTACAGGGATTTGTATGCATATTTCCAGTTCTCAAAATTTTGCTTCATTTTGTAAATCTCTACGCATGCATTTGTATGCACGATCTCGTGATCATACTGGAAGCAGTGAGAATTATAGCAATTGCTTTATCTCCAGATGCTCCTAGTCTACGCTTGCGAATAAATGCACAGCTTGGTTTTTCCAAGGATTCGTTTGAAGCAATTAGATGGTAATGTCTTTCTATACCGCCATTCTTTGATTTTGGTAATTCTTTTGGGCACCATTTTCTAAGAAGGGAAGAACTGACACGACATAATCATTGTGAGTGTAGTGGATTATATAGTCAAAATTTATAAATTGTCCTTACATTGAGAGAAGCATAGAGACGATAAAAGATGGGATGGGATGTGTGCAGGTCAGGTAAGAAATGAAAATTAAAAGAAAGAAAGTTGAACTCAAGTTCATGGGCTGAAAATGTAAACATTTCAACTGTACTTGCAACTAAAAAGTGCAAATAATTTGCACTTCAGATGTAACCAATTATGGAAAAAGAAGGGTGAAAACATTGGCAAGTAAAATAGTTGTAATTAATATGGTCTATTAGAAAGTGCAGTTAGCTATAATGAATTACGGTGTGCAATTCAAAGTGTGTTCTCCCGTGAATTTGTCTTTTTATTTCTTTGCATCTTACCAAGTCATGGACTTTGCCTTATCATTCCACATAAGATGAGATGTTGCATACATTATATTGCATTATGCAACTACATGATCATTCTCTCTGATTTGAGATGCCATGATCCTTTGACTTTTGTTACAGAAGAAACCTATTTCCTTATATATTTGGTGTGATGCTAACGGCACCACGTTGGTGGCTAAGGGCTACCAACGCGGTGGTCAACCGCCGACCAAACTCTTGTTTGGTCTGCGGTTGACCGCCGACTGAAGGGCGCCGCGGTAGCCTCTAGTGGAAACCACGATGCCCTTAGCATCACACTATATTTGTAATACTTACAGCTAACAGATGAAATCCATGTTACTGATAATGCCATTTCTTGTGTTCCCAGCATAAAGCAACAGTTCACACAAGATATTGATGTGGATGAAACTAGAAACTTTATGACTCAATTGGCACCTCCAGGGGTTCCTTTTGAGATACAGTATGGTTACCTTCTTGAATCCCCCGATGCAACTTCTTTGAGAATGAGAAACGAAGGAAAATTATTGATGAATTATTCTCGGTCCTCTATAAATTTAAGGATGATGCCAAATAATATTGGTCCCATGAATTATGGCAACACACAGTTTCCTGGTTTTAGTGGTAGAAGACTAGATGGTAGTGGAAGTCAACTTGATAGCACAAGGCAATATCAGTTGGACTTGGAAACAAATTCAAGTGGTGAAGATACAGGGACTACGTTGATGATAAAAAAACATACCAAATTAGTACAAAACTTTTTTTTGGTAAAGACGACTGGTTTTTATAGTGTTCCCTAACACTTTTTTATTATAACCAATAATAAAATTACAGCATAATACAGGTTATTATGGTTGACAATCAACTAATTTGGTTTTTAGGGTGGACCGTCCACCGCCTACGGAGTTTATAGTTGTTAGACCAAAATTTGGAACTAACACCCAAATGCAGTTCATAGATCACAGCATGCAGGAAAAAGTAAAATCAGAGGAGAGACACAAGGTTTTTATAGTGGTTCGGCTGTAGATGTAGCCTTTTTATAATCTTATTGTTATACTGACAGATTACAAGAATCAGTTACATGCAAACACACAATCAGTGTGTTAATTGAAATTACACGAAGAGAATTTAGATGTAGGAAGGTGCAAAGTCCTTGCACTTCAGTAATGGTGGAAGCTGTGAAGAAGAATGGCCAAAAGTCCTTCAAAATGCCTTCGAATGGTGTATTTATAGCCGTTTCCTGATACTGATTCGTGAGACACGTGGCACGCATCCCAAAAATTTCGAAATGTGGTGGAAAACGTCTAGAAATCATCTCCAAGTCGTCATATGACATGTGTAATAAGATCCATGCAAGTTGGAGAGAAAGTAGCCATCAGAATAAGTCAAAACCGAGTGCAGCGAGCGCAGGCCCAAGCGGTTCGTGACCATGGTGTGCACCACGAACGGGTCGTGGTCCGACGGTGCTCCACGAGCGGGTTGTGCCAAGGGAGTGAGTTGGGTGGTGACGAGCTGGAGTGGTCGGTTCGTGGTCTACATGTGCTCCACGAGCGGGAGTCAGTTCACGAGCAGAAGTAGAAGGCGGGCCCTGGGGGGTGAGCCGGGTTAGGCCACGAGCCGAGGTAGGTCCCACGAGCCGAGGAATCCCATGAACCAGTCCATAATCTTAGTTAATGACGCTTCGTTACTTCATCCAATTGATTGCCAGTTGATGTCAGATTACACCCATTCACAGAAACGGGCGTAACTTTAAAACCGTAAGTCCGATTGAGCCAAAGAGAAGCTCTACCTTAACCTAATTCAGAGGGATACAAGAGTTATGGGGAAAAGCTCCGTAATTATTGTTTTCGGGCCCAAAAGAGGTAGTCCGATAGGAGTTTTGGGCCTGTCTATGTTGATGATGTGATTTCGATCAAATCGCTATATGTTTTCTGACATTGTTTCCACTGCTTGAGCATGCTACTATTTTGGAATTCTATGTGTGACAGCTTTGACCAAAAAGTGTGTCAACAAGTTTGCCCACAGAACATATCTTACTGGTTGAAGAAAGATGTGTTCTGGATAATCCGAGACATCCATACTCCATAGAAGTCCAGAATGCGACGATCACGTCGGATCGTATTAAGGCCAAAAAACCTACGATCACGCGGGATCATGTTAAGGCCATAGAAATCCTAGAAGACTAGGAGACCGTACCTGCAAGAAGATAAGATATACAATGCGTGAATAATTCCTAGATGGACTTACCAATGTAAACCATCCGAGGAGATGTTAGAGGGGTTCCAAGGGGGCCTTACCGGAGTAAGACAACCAGGGAAAAGCAAATGTGGTTCCAAAATGGCCTTACCGGAGTAAGACGACGGAGGAAAAGTAATGAGAATTTGTTTATACTAGACAGATTCATTTAGGAGCTGGGGCTCAACATTTATACTGGATGGATCCAGTTAGGAGTTGGAGCTCAATGTTTATACTGGACGGATCCAGTTAGGAGCCGGAGCTCAATGTTTATACTCGAAGGATCCAGTTAGGAGCCGGAGCTCAATGCTTATTACTAATTCATGAAAATGCAGTGGTCGTTTGCTGGACATGACTGGAGACCACGAGCCGGTTCCGTGCATGTGGGCTGATGTGACTGCTTTTATTACATGTAGAGAAAACAAAGAAGGGCGAGAAGTCACTTAAAAGCCTGAAAACATAAACTACGAACCAGAGTTCGGAAAACTGAAGAGATCCGCTGCGTGGGATTAGTTAATGATAATCCCTCGATTGCACGATCCATGATCGTTCCCTCTCCGGGGAGTGGATGATGGCAGCGCAGGTGCAGGCGCTGTTGGTTGAGCTACATACTCGGGTAGCTCTCCTCGTCTAACCCGGTCCTCAATAAGGTCTCGCAAATGTCTACAGTCATCAGTGTTATGACCGTCCATGTCATGAAATATGCAATGTCTACCGGATTTACGTTGTGCTAGCGTTGGCTCCCTCTTGGGAGGCATTGGATAGGAGGTGGCACCTCTGTGTCCATGTAAATGTCACTCAGCGTTGAATTGAGTTCACTGTACTTTTCATATTCGGGCCATCTTCGGGGCTGAGCATTGCGATCATTCTTTGTAGTGGCTGTTCCTTTGCATTTTTCGTAGTCAGACGGTCCTTCTTCTTTAAGCATGTTGATATCGAGAATGCACTTCTCCGAAGTTGCATCTTCTTCCCGTAGAAATCTGTGTGCTTCAAGGTAGAATTTGCTGAGGTTTCACAGTGGGTCTCGGCACAAGAATTTTTTGAATTCCGATTTATCTAGAACGCCGGATACTACTGCCATCAATACCATAGATGGTTCAGGTCAGTCAACTGATGCTACTGCAACGTAGAATCTTTCCAGGAATGAACGCAGAGTTTCTATGGGCCTCTAATTGATTGTAGTGAGTGACATGACATTCTTGGGTCGAGCGATGTGGACCCTAAAGTGTTCAGTAAAGCGTGCGACCAACATGTTCCAACTGTTGATCGATTCAGTTTCTAGATGCCGAATCCACATAGTGGCTATATCAGCCAGAAATATGGTAAAACACTTTGTTGTAACATTTTCCAATGATGATTGAACCTCCATGTGTCGTTTGTAGCGCATGAGATGCACAGTAGGATATGTCATGCCGTTGTAGAGCTCCAGTTATGGAAGTTTGAAATCTGGAGGATTGTGGGAATTCCTGATTTCTTGAGTGAAAGGAATGTAGATTGACGTCATCCACGTCATTCTGATAAGTGCGGCCCTCGAGAGGCGTTGAATGAGATTGGCGAGTCGATCGCCTTCAAGAAGTTTTTGCAAGTTTCCAAGATCAGAGCTGGTGCCCCCATCGTCGAATGCAAGAGAAGGAGGGAGTTGCTGTTGAGATGCTGCCTGAGGATCGCGGCTCGCTGTTCGAGGGGGAGTGAGTCGTAGAGGCCGATCCGTGAGCCCAGGTCGTGGAGATTTGAGGCTCGTGAGCCAGGGTTGTGGAGGTCTATAGCTCGTGAGCCAGGATCGTGGAGGCCGGCTCGTGGTTCGAGGGGGCGACCTAACCCGGTCCTGGTGCCATATCATCAGCGGCTCTTTGCTGCTGTTGAGTGGGAGCTTGTATTTCGATATTCCTCCGATCTGGATTTGAATTAGGTCGATCCTGAACATTTCGAAGAGTGAGGGGGTTGGCCCGAGACCAGGTGATGCACGTGCCACTTCAGTGGCTTTGTTTCCAATGACTTGAACGTTGCTTGGCCTTCCATCCATCCGAGCGAAGAATCCATCGATCATCTCCTGTTGTTTCCTGAGGAGATTGTCTTGTTTTGCCATTTGATCTCTCAGTTCAAGAACTCTGTCCATATCTTCTTTGGTCAAGTATGCTGATGGATCTCCATGAGAAGAAGCCTCCTGGCTTGCCTCGTTCCTTGCACCTTCCGCGTAAGCATCCTCAACATGAAAGGAAGTTCCAGTTTTCTTCCTTTTGATGGCCATTGATCCAATAACCTAGCGATCTGGTTCCTTTAGAGCTAGAAATTGAAGTAGTATTGTGTGCGCCCTACCTGGCGCGCCAAAATGTTAGACCAAAATTTAGCACTAACACCCAAATGCAGATCACAGATCACATAATGCAGGAAAAATTAAAATCAGAGGAGACACACGAGGTTTTTATAGTGGTTCGGGTGTAGATGTAGCTTACATCCACTTTATATTCTTATTGTTATACTGACATATTACAAGAATTAGTTACACGCAGACACACAATCCGTGTATTAATTGAGATTACACGAGGAGTATTTAGATGTAGGAAGGTGCAGAGTCCTTTCACTTCAGTAATGGTGGAAGTCGTGAAGAAGTATGGCCAAAAATCCTTTAAAATGCCTTCGAATGGTGTATTTATAGTCATTTCCTAATACCGGTTCGTAAGACACATGACACGCATCCCAAAAATTTCGAAATATGGTGGAAAACGTCCAGAAATCATCTCCACGTCGTCATATGACATGTGTAATAAGATCCATGCAAGTTAGAGAGAAAATAGCCATCCGAATAGGTCAAAACCGGGTGCAGCGAGCATAGGCCCAGGCGCCCAGGCGGTTTGTGACCATGGTGTGCACACGAACGGGTCGTGGTCCAAGGGTGCTCCACGGGCGGGTCGTCCCAAGGGAGCGAGATGGGTGGTGACGAGCTGGAGTGGTCGGGTCATGGTCTACATGTGCTCCACGAACGGTAGTCGGTTCATGAGAAGAAGTAGAGGGCGAGCCCTATGGGGTGAACTGGGTTAGGACACGAGCTGATGTGGGTCCCATGTGCCGAGGGGGTCCCACGAACTGATCCATAATCCGAGCTAATGACGCTTCGTCACTTCATCCGAGTGATTGCCATTTGATGCCAGATTATACACATTCACGGAAATGGGCTTAACTTTCAAACCGTAAGTTCGATTGAGCCAAACGAAAGCTCTACCTGAAGCTAATTCAAAGGGCTACAAGGGATACGGAGCAAAGATTTGTAACTGCTGTTTTTGGGCCCAAAAGAGTTCGTCTGGTAGGAGTTTCGGGCCTGTCAATGTTAGTGATGTGATTTCGACCAAATCGCTCTATGTCTTCTGACGTTGTTTCCACTGCTTGTGCATGTTACTATTCTGGAATTCCATGTGTGACAACTTTGTCCAAAAAGTGTGTCAACAATAGTGTTCTGTCCACTCTAGCTATCAGGTTTACAGTACTGGAGCTAGCTATGTTACTAGACTACAATCTTAGTACAAAACTTTTATTCGTGCTAATTTATCTTATATCTTTCAAAGAAAGATGGATTCAGTTGTGAATTGTGAATTTGTTATAAATGATACCAGGTACACTTCAAAGATGCTGCTTGCGACAACTGATGAAACTCAGAGGGTACCTATGATTTTCTTTACCTCCCAATTGATTTCAAGGTGAAATTTTGTAACCAATTATAATTGTACCTTTTCGTTAATGTAAATTGTATCATCTTTATTTGCTATCTCGTAGAAAATGCCTTGGTTTTGCTATGTGCATAGAGGGAATCAAGATCTTCAGAATTTAAGGGAGTTTCAAGTACTTGTAAATTGAAAATTTCTTAGTGCACCTTTTTTCTGTTTTGAATATTTTGTACAATTATTTGAGTTATCTAATCCGTACAGAATCTAGTATTTTCATGTAGCGTGTGGCGCAACCATTGTAGTGGTGCAACATCACAGATATGGTGCATCTGCACCACTTTGTGGTGCGGATGCATCTCTGATGTGGTGCAATGCACCATATGTGCAAATGCACCACTTTGTGGTGCATATGCACCACTGCAATGATGCAGTGCACCATACAGTGCATTTGCTTTCTTCATCCAATGCATCTGCTTTTACGATGAAGCTAACTAAGTTTATAAATAATAATTAAGCTAACTAAGTTTTAAAATAATATTGATTAACCAAATCTATAACAATACTGGGTTGTAAATATTAACCAAGCTAACTAAGTTTTATTAAAATTAACTAAACCAGTAATAATAATAATTCAACTAAGTAAATTAAAAGAAATCATCACTGTTTCTCAAATAGATAATTAATAATGAGAATTGATAGAGCTTATACTATACCAGCTTGCTTTTTCCTACATTTCTTTCATTATATTGAGACTGCCTAATCCCGCAGTGTTGAAGCTCAAGTGGACTTGAAGCATTAAAGAGGTGAATAATGGACCAATTCGCAATGTGGACTAAAAGGAAGCAATAAACGACATGCTTAAGCGGTATGTGCCAGAACCAAAGGTTGAAGGGATAAATATGCATGCTTTTAACATGCATCATAAATAGGTTTGTTTTCATAAGTTTTGTCTATTGTTGTATGACGTTTATTTATGAATTTATGTAAAAAAATTCTACGGATATTGTATTCATATTATTTTATGAAAATGATGATTAATAATTATATTTTCATATGGTAGTTTCTAGTTTGATACGATGTTATGTATATTATTTAGTTGAAATATGATGAAATGAATGTAGATTATTGATATAAATATTACAATCAAACGTGAAAACGGTGGAGTGGAAATATCATGAACTAACGACAGCATTGATATAATAGTGGAGTGGAAATATCAGGAACTAATGACGACATAAGAAAAACGCTGTGAAATGTTAGTAACAACATTTATAATCCGCTGTTGAAAATGGAAGCAACACACACTTGAAAACCATTAACAACTCATTATAAACGCTGTGTATAAAGTATTAACAGCTCAGAAAAATGTTGTATAAAGTATTAACAGCTCAGAAAAAACGTTGTAAAACTCAGTTTTTAAAAACATTTATTTTCCGCTATTGAAAAAAGGGGCCTACGACATATGTCGTTATACAACATTTATTAAAACACTGCAATATCCTATAAAAGCGTTTTTTCGACGTTGTTAAAAGCGGTTTATGGTGTAGTGTTAGGATGTATACGTATACATAGTCTCTAGTGAAAATCAAAAGCTGCGGCGGTAGATCTACCTGTGAAACCTGAGGAAATAAAGTATATACGGTGTCCAGGTCTGGATGAAAACCGGGATATATACTTCATGCTCTGTATTCAGTGTTCGTGTCTGGATGTTGACCAGTAGATACTTAACTTTGTTTCCTCGATTAATCTTTCATTCTAGGGAACCATTATGTTGGAAAACCCAATAACCAATACGAGCCTTTCAATTTGTTTGTAAACTATGTATGTGGGCATAGTTACTTCGCTCGCAAAGATTAATATATTTATTTGTGAAATGGTTTCAACACTATTCACTA
This sequence comes from Allium sativum, assembly GCA_030737875.1. NCBI lineage: Eukaryota > Viridiplantae > Streptophyta > Magnoliopsida > Asparagales > Amaryllidaceae > Allium > Allium sativum. Next base: position 955,122,545 of record CM060924.1, on the reverse strand, counting down.
ATTATAGTATTAAAAGTGGATTTTCATGTATTAAAGCATTATTGGTTATCATAAGACAAACTCGTCCATCTGGTGTGCGCTTGCATTGTTTGATATGGGATGAGCTTATGATAACTCCATTTTCCAAAGTCATTGCAGATCTCTGTGCACGGGAATTCACAAGGAGTAAACCTATTCCGCATTAGCGACGTGGTCCGGTGAATTTCCCAACTTTAAAATAAACCATAAATAATAACTATTTTGAGCTCTTACAGCAGTCCTACGACTGACTAGGAGTTTATTGTTTCCCACCTAAACTCTAGGTGCCCATTATTTTGCACGGGCAGCTAGTAGTTTAGTTTGCAGATTTAGTTTTAGAACTGGATTCAGATTTGGAGCTAGAGTTTGTTTTGGTTTACTTCTTCTGCTGAAAGCATTTTGTTTTCCATTGAGCTTATGGTATACTCAGATTCTTTGTAACTCTGATGTAAAGATTTTTATTATGAAATGGAAAGTTCTATTATTTGTGTTCAAATATGTTAGTACCCATAAACATCCATCTTTACGAACGATTTAAGTTGGCTTAATTATCGGTGAGAATCAGGCAAAAAGGCAGGTCGTTACAACGTGGTATCAGAGCTTCGGTTTATACCAAGCTATGAGGTACAACATATTTGTACAAAACATAGGACTCATCAGAGTTAAAATATCGCATTAGAGATAGGGCTAGAAATGCCCTAAAATGATATTTTGGAATATTATGTTTGAGAGAGCTTATTTTGAAAATATAAATTATTTTGAAATTTAATAAATCATTTTGGAAAGTGTAAATATTTTAAAATATAATATATAATAAGAGTTATGATTATTTTATCGAACGTCGAGATTGGACTACCGAGTATGTAAGGATTTTGAATATACGCCTGGCTAACGTACATACGAAATCCAATGTATACTAGATAAATATTGAATCATACTCTCGTCGCTTGGAGATGATTCTGGGGATTGAAGCATCATCATCAGATATTTATTTTCGAGTTTCGAAAGTGGGATGACTATATAATTCTTACTGAGATGTCAAGAAATACTTAAAACCTTCTATATAAGTGTTTGAAATTGTCCGGACAAAATGGATTTTGAAATAAGGTGTTTATTTAATAATTTGGTTCCTAATATTTTGAAATCGATTTTTAAATTAATATTTTGGAAATGAAACTAGTTTTATACATATACATATACATATACATATATATATATATATATATATATATATATATGCACACACAAAAAATCAGAATAGCGCAGCAAAAGCGTGAAGGTGTTTTCGAACAAAACTATATCAAGATATTATTCGACCACTCGAATGGTGTAATTTTCCTTTCAAATAAGATTTAAACATTTGATACCTAAATGGGTGAAATCCTATATTACTCTGTGTAAAGAATTTTGGAAATGAAATTTAAAAAGGAAAGTTATATGACCGTATCGATCTTTTGGAAAATGTTATCTTAAGTGTTATTGTTGAAATTCTTATTTCAAGGATGTTGCCAAATGATTTGAAATTTATTTTCATTTGAGCTTGACATGGTTTATAGAGCCTATGATTTGGAATGAGAAGATAGTTTATGAAGTGTTTTATAAATAAAGAAATTTCAATGACTTGAAATCCCGATATTTTAAAATGTTTTGAAACAATAATATGTTTTGGAAATAATTATTGTTGTGAAATGATTTATAACATCGGGATATGAAATACAATGATTTGTTACTAAGATTCGAGTAAACCATGACTAAAGAAAGGTATGACGTGGGTGTAAGCCCTTGATGATGGTTTGTACTTAGATCAAAGGGACGTCATTTACCTTTACCGACACATGCATGGGTCATGCCGAGTGGCCTTATTATTGGAAAAAACCTCTCGACTTGGAATATAAACATTGTTATGTCATTTATCGTAAAAATATTTGAAATTTTCGAAATGATTTTGGTTTTAAAATCCCGATCAAATATGATTCCATATGAAAAGGAAAATATAGTATTTCGAATATTTTAAAAAATAAAATTGGGATTTAAGTCGAAGGAATTCTATCATACTTTGATTTCAAGTTTTATTAGAAATTAGTTTATGAAAAATATAGTTTTGGTGAGTTTAATTTATATGAAATTTTTAAGTTTTAAATCTTTTTGTTTATTTTAAACTAGTTTTGATATCGGTATAAGTATCGATATATATATATATAATATATATAGGTAATTTTAACAATCTCTCCTTTTGGAGGACGAAATTTTTTAAGGGGGAAAATTGTAACAATACGACATTTTAACATTTTAGATTTTTAAGTAATGATATCATTTTTAATTATGATTTATTTAGATATTGGTTAACAATATAAGACATGTTAATTTTTATAAAGGAAAAAATAAAATTTAAAATGGAAAAGCAAAGACATTATTTTATAAAGACTAAAGGAAAATTTAATCGAGAAATATGTTTGAACCAATGTTCGTTTTGCAAAACATTTCGTTGTTAGTCCATTTGGCTCAAAGGTTGGTGATTTAGTTGTTGAAACGATCTGAATTAGAATATAAATTATAATTAAATATCATGTTATAATAATTGTTTAGTTTATGTACACGCAGTCTAAAAAAATTTTGTAGAATTTTTCTGTAATTTCTAATTCGGAAAATAAACATATATTTTATTAACGTATTTTTTGGTAACCATATACCTTTTGGCAATTTACATAATTAATCAAGCCGTTCATTTTATTATTGTTTTAGGATCGTGGCACATTATTGTACATGATGATAGCGTTAGTTTGTTGGTGTTTGCTATCGATAATTAAAAGCAAAAGAAATTAGAAAAATATTTGGTGGTGTAGCGTGTTTTGTGTTCTCACTCGTATTAAGGTGATAATTCTTGACATTGGAAAGGTTCATATAGGAATGAAATGTGTATGCTGGATTTAAATAAATCTGAAAATTCCACTTGTAACATAGTTGTGATTTCAACACTTGTAATGCATGCTTCCACGAAGGCAAACACCTATAATGTGTTTTCTAAAATCATCTCCAATTTATTTCTTTTCATACGTCTTCTTCCTGAAGTAAATTCTCAAATACTAAGCTTCTCTCGAAATCAGCTACGAATGTCTTGACTACATGTGTAAAATATAAAAAAATGGATGAACTTCTGGAAAAAAATGGAAAAATTAAACCTTTCTTCTTCCCACGTCAGAGACGATCGGCCGCCTCCTTTCCATCAGCTCACGATGTCCTCCCCTCATCTACGTCCACCACTCCATGTATGTTCTGTTAGAAATTTTTCTTTATCAATACATGATTGTATTGCAAAGTTAAATCTTTTGCCAATACATTATTGTATTGCAAATTAAACGGTAACAACAAACAATGTTGTTCAATAATTGTAACAAATTCAATGTTACTAATTTATTCAACAATTGTCATGTCAAACTGTGTTCATAGTAACCACAGAAAGCGCAACCGATTGTACAACAAATTGAAGCAGTACAGAACCGTCTTCAATAGAAAAGAAGAAGAAAGTAATGTCCGAGTCCAGAGATGTTTCTGTTTCCTTGAAACAATATTGTCGTCGTATGCACCAAAAGACGTTGTTGCAATTTGTTTTCCAGGATAAAACGGACCAACTCCGTAGCGTAGTGCCAGCAAATAGAGCCCTGACGAACTGAAAAAGTTATAGAAACTAGATCGGAGAAATTACGTTGAAGAAGAAGCAATGCAAGCAGATCCAAAGGTATGTTCTGTCTTGTTTTGTGTAGTGAAATCATAGGCTGGAGGAGTGCCTATTCGTATGTATTAGTAACCGCTGAAGTGGAAAGGTTGCAACCCTTTAACCACTCGGTTATTAATGTGCATGTGCTCAGAATTCCAATGGTTGTAATTTGAACAGCCATGCCTTTCGAATTCCGGACTGAACAGGCATGCCTTTCATATTCTGAGTAAACAATTCTCATTTAACGCACTAGCCCAAGTAGCAACTATTGTCCCTACATTTTAATGATGTTGAGCAATAAATTGCTAACTCTTCTTTTTCCCAAATTTCTCTTACTCATGCTCATTCATATTCCAACAATCCCCCACATGAATGAGCAGTTGATCTTAGTTTTCGCGAACCATTTATCGCATCGGTTAAAGTAGCACATGGGCCTTGAACTTTCCTAGTAATTACCTATTTGAATCACAGGCGAATCAGTAGACATAGGTTGTCCTTGAACTGTAAGCCTTTTGTGTAATTCCAAAGTAGATAACACACGATAAATGTTTCTTATAACCCTTCGTTCTCTATATGTGTTCGTTTTTGTCTTGAACACCTGCCTGGTCTCATAAGTGCTTAGAGAATTTGGTCTCATAATTCTCTTTGAAGCGGCGCCTTCGCACTTACGTAGGTGATTCTGTAAAGGGTATTTTCTAATTCCTCAAATACAGACATCATTAAAAGTACTAATACTTATCCTTATTCAACATATAATGCACTGACTTATCATAGGAATGGTTGGTGTATAACGGTGCTATCAAGTTTCTCTTAAACTTCGTTGTCCCTTTGAACCTAGATCTTGGGATCTCCAGTCAACTAGGTGGGGTTTCCATTTTAGAAAAACCTTTAGTTTATAGGCCTTAGCCCCATTCCCTTCGATAAGGTTTGAACTTTCTCTCTTGGCAAGCCTTTTGTAAGTGGATCCGCTAAGTTATCTTTAGATCGAAGGTAATCTATTGTGATAACCTCCGTTAGAGAGAAGCTGTCTTATCTTTTTATGTCTACGACGAATATGCCTAGATTTACCATTGTATAGTGTACTATTGACTATCACAATGTATACATATTGGAGGCATATGTTTTCTCCAATTAGGAATGTCTTCTAAAAAGATTCAAATCCATTCTGCTTATTATGCAGTCTTATCTAGTGCAATAAACTCCAATTCCATCGTAGATCTAATGATACAAGTCTGTTTGGATGACTTCCATAAAATTGCTCCATTTCCTAATGTGAACACATATCCACTGGTAGACTTTGTATCGTGTAATCCAGTGATCTAATTTGCATCACTGTATTTTTGCACTATTGAAGGATAGACCATAGCTTTGCGTATACTTTAGATATTCTAGATCTCTAAATATCGCTTTCCAGTGATTTTTACCAGGATTGCTGGTAAATCTACTTAGTTTGCTTACAGCATATGTGATATCAGGCCTAGTACAGTTCATAACATACATGTTACTTCCTAGTATACGAGAGTATTCTAACTGTTAGATACCATCATCAGTGTTCTTTATCCAATTTTGGATCGTATCTACTGATGATTTTGCAATAGTTACATTGTATTGCTTGAATTTTTCAAGTGTTTTAGTGATGTAATGCGATTGGGATAATTCATTTCCCTGTGTTGTTCTCAGAATCACATCAGCCAGTCCTAGGTCTTTCATATTCAATCTAAAGGATGACATATCCTTTGTAAATGTTATTATGCCCTTGTTATTGCTTAGGAGCAACATGTCATCAACATAGAGACAAACAATGACATATCCAATATGTGTGTGTTTTATGTACACACATTTGTCTGATTCATTTATTGTGAATCCATAGTTTTATCAAACTTCTCATGCCACTGTTTTGGAGCTTGCTTAGGATCATAAAGTGATTTTTACCAGTTTGAAAACTTTATTCTCATTTTCTGAGGTCAGAAATCCTTCGGGTTGTTTCAAATAGATTTCTTTCTCTAGTTCATCATTCAAAGGTGCGGTTTTAACATCCATTTGATGTATTTCTAAGTCATGTATGGATGCAATTGCAATAATCATTATTATTGACGTTATCTGTGTTCTAAGGAGATATACACGACAATAACTGGTACATTCGTTAATGAATGTAATAAAGTACCCTTTTCCACCTCTAGTTTGACAAATTTTCAAATCGCATACATTAGTATGTATTAAGTCTAGAGGTTTGGTTTCTCGTTCAACATGATGAATTGAGGTTCTTGTCAATTTTACTTCTGCACAAACTTGACATTTATAGTTGGAATTTATATTGCATTTTGGTAAAAATTCTAGATTAATCAATTTTCGCAATGTATCAAATTTTACATGCTCTAATCTAGAATGCCATATGTTGGAAGATTCAACAATATAAGCAGAAGATGCACTTTTATTCTTATTAATATGTGGTGCAATAGTGGTTACATTTGCTTTAAACAAACCATCGCACACATATCCTCTTCCAACACACTTCATTCTTGGAAAGTACAAATTTATCGGTTTCAAAGATTAAGTTGAAACCATGATTACTCATTAATGATCCTGAATTCAAGTTCATTTAAACTTAGTTCCTTTCCAGAAATCAGTTTCAGCACAACTTTTCCTTTGCCTTCCACCTTTGAAGTAGATGAATTGCCCATAAAAAGTTGTACATCAGCATTTGTAGTTTTGTACTTGTCTATTGAACCATCAAGGTTCAATTTCCTTTTAAGTATCCATTTATTACCTAAGGTCTTACACCATTGAGGTAAATCAACTAATTCACATGTATGATTAAACATAATGTACTCAATCTTATTGTTAATTGCCTCTTTCAATGAGGGGCACTGCTGGAAGACACATTTTGTTTGTATGACAATGGATCATCTTCTAACACAAAAGTATAGAGGTCTGTTCCAAGGTTTGTAAGGTCCTTGGCCTTTTTTCTTTTTCTTGGTTCTTCCACTTGCTGCTCGCTGAGTTTTATTTTGTTCAGTATTCTCAAGAGAATAAGGAACTCCATCTTCCCTTGGTCTCTTTGTTTCAAGGGGAATATATGTTCGGAAAAACTAGCATTTCTCGACTCAATGATGATATTTTTCATGAATATCATCAATTTCAGATTTTTTTAGCAAAAATCGGTATACAACACTGTTTAGTGCATATCCAATGAATACACAATCAATTGTTTTGGTCTAATTTTTACCTTCTTTAGTTTTGGTACCTCTACTTTGGCAAGACACCCCCACACTTTTAGGTATTTGTAGGATGGTAGTCTATTTGTTTCCAAAGTTCATGAGGAGACTTTGAAGTTTCTTTCGGGATATTTTATTTAAAATATGATTTCCCGAAAGAATAGCTTCTCCCCAAAAGTTATCTGACAAGCCCCAAATTGACATCAATAAAATATTGTGTCACAGATTTCAAGAATCCCAAGGAACTAGGCCCAATTTGACATCAATATAATATTGTGTCTTGGCTTAGCCACACCTATTTACAAGTCCCCTTCCCCTTTATTTATATAAGCATATAGAGAGGTGGGTTCTCATATTTCATAATGTGGGACATTTGTTTGCTTTCCTCTCTTTACATTTTGCTTTTCATTTTCTTATTAAGTTGATTCTCAACTTCCGTTTTGTATTGTTTAAACACATCAGATGCTAACATTACCTAAAAGAAAATTGCAACTACATGGAAATATTGAAAAGTCAAACCTTGGAAAGCAAGCCAAAAAGCAATTTCATAATATGGTTCACATAATTCACACTAAGTTATGAATATGCTGAAACATGTCATGCGTTACAAGCCAAATGATTCATTAAATATACTTTTAAAGCACAAATCATTTTGAATATGAGTAGTCAAATGTCAGTTACCAACATATTAATTTCATATTTAATTCACACAAGTTTCCAATTTCAGAAGAGGAAAAGACTGACAATATATATGTATGACCTTTAAATGGTATTGCGATTGATATAATATAAATGGATCATTTAATAATATAAATGAATCATTTAATAATATAAATGAGTCATTTAAAACTTGAAGATGTTTGCAGCAACTGAATCAGAGAAGAAGAAAATGAATTTTAAGAATATCAGTACAAATCCAAACAAATTCAACATATCTTAAGATTCAAATGTTTCAATAATTCATGTCTTAAATAAAAACAAAGATTCCTCAATAGAATTAACCAAGAGTGGCTTTGATACCACTTGTAGGAAACACAATGTTTTTAAATCTGAACATGAAACTCAGTTTAATTTAATTTAGAAACAAATACACGAAAATAACTGAATCAACAGCAAAGCATACCTGAGTGTATAGCAAATTTATGAAGATAAGATATGTTTATAATCTATCAAATTAGCATACGTTCAAACAAGTAAAATATTGTTTCAAGATTGTTAGAAAATTTTCTTTATCAATACATGATTGTATTGCAAAGTTAAATCTTTTGTCAATACATTATTGTATTGCAAATTAAATGGTAACAACAAACAATGTTGTTCAATAATTGTAACAAATTCAATGTTACTAATTTATTCAACAATTGTCACGTCAAACTGTGTTCATAGTAACCACAGAAAGCGCAACCGATTGTACAACAAATTGAAGCAGTACAGAACCGTCTTCAATAGAAAAGAAGAAGAAAGTAATGTCCGAGTCCAGAGATGTTTCTGTTTCCTTGAAACAATATTGCCGTCGTATGCACCAAAAGACATTGTTGCAATTTGTTTCCCAGGATAAAACAGACCAACTCCGTAGTGTAGTGCCAGCAAACAGAGCCCTGACGAAGTGAAAAAGTTATAGAAACTAGATCGGAGAAATTACGTTGAAGAAGAAGCAATGCAAGCAGATCCAAAGGTATGTTCTGTCTTGTTTTGTGTAGTGAATTTATAGGCTGGAGGAGTGCTTATTCGTATGTATTAGTAACTGCTGAAGTGGAAAGGTTGCGACCCTTTAACCACTCGGTTATTAATGTGCATGTGCTCAGAATTCCAATGGTTGTAATTTGAACAGCCATGCCTTTCGAATTCCGGACTGAAGAGGCATGCCTTTCATATTCTGAGTAAACAATTCTCATTTAACGCACAAGCCCAAGTAGCAACTATTGTCCCTACATTTTAATGATGTTGAGCAATAAATTGCTAGCTCTTCTTTTTCCCAAATTTCTCTTACTCATGCTCATTCATATTCCAACATGTTCACCACCTCCGTCATCACCGAGTTCCCCACTACCTACAAGCATCTGCCATCTTTGCTACCGCATAGTCCACCCTCTCTTCCTCTATGCGCCACATCAGAACTTCCCATCCACTTAAAAACAACTCAGCCTTTCCCCTTGGAAGCCTCGATAACCACCATGCTACCCATGTCCCCACCACCACCAAGCGAAGCACTAACCTTACAAAGCACCCGACCCCGCTGCACCACCCAGTCCTATCATCCCCTCTTTATGTGGCCACACTTTCCTCTCTTCTCTGCAAAACAGTTCGACAATACCTAAAGACAGCATATGTAGGAACTTTCCACCTAATTTCTTTGCTCCTCCATCCACTATTCCACCTCGTAGCCACCTGCATTGACTCCGTGCACCGCCAGAAACCACCCAAGTCCGTCTCACCCTCGGTCGTGACCTAGTCTCCCCTATCCTCTCTGAAACAAGCCTCCGTTTCCATTTTTAAATAGCATGCGAGATACCATTCCCCTATACCATTTATCTCTCCTCTTCGGTGCCACGTCCACAAGGCCTCACCCAGTAAAAATAGCTCCTCTTGTAACACCAAAAGACCACCTTGTAATTGATAATTATTTTAAGTGTTGTGTGATAGTGTGTATATATATATATATGTATATATATATATATATATATTCATACGTTAATTTATGAAGGAGGCATTTTATGCGTAACAGTTACGTTGTCCGTAAGTTGGGTTGTGATAAATATAGAACTCTGGAAATGAAGTTTGGAGGAATGAAGGTCAGAATTCTAATTTAATTAATTTTAAATTAGTTAGAACAGTAAATTTAAATTAGTTGTTATTATAATTTTGTTAATAATTATAATTAGTTGGTGGTTATTAATGGTTACTGTTGTATGTGATGAATGTTCATAGTTGGAACACACCGAACACTAAGCGTTATCGACCGTAAAGCTTTGCGCACAATGAAATTGGTCGTTGTTAATTGTTGTGTGTACGATGGACGGATGTTCATATGTTGGTTGTTGATTGATTTCTTATGGTTTCATCATACACGTCATAGTTGTGGAGTTGTACGAGAAATCGGTTCGAATCCCCTTTTATTATTTATGTTTTAATAGGATATTTAGTTTTCAATCAAATTTTAGATGGTTTGAAAATCTAGATTAGGAATGATTAAATGACTTTTATAAAACATAAAAATGATTTGGCAATGTTTTCAACTAAATTTGAACTCTTGAAATTTCAAACAAGTTTTTGAAAATTTAATTTAGGAGGTGATTTCAAGTTACGTTGGTTTTATGTAAACATTTTGGTTCCATATATTTTATACTTGTTACCGGTAAGCTTTGAAATAATTATATAAGTTGTAACAACCCGGAATTTTAGGACTAAAATAAAATATTATTTTTGATTAATTTAATGAGTTTTGGACATTTAAAAACATTTTATTTAAAAAAAAAAGTTAAACATGGATAATGCATCAAGACGCTTGACCAATGAATTCAGCACAACAAAACAGATATGCATTCAAGTTTAACATGGATTTTGTGGATCGTTCGAATTATATGTTTGTTGCTATCAAATAAAACAAATAATAATGATTGAAGTGGAAGAAAAAAAATAAGAGGAAGGGAGCAACGTGGGTAGATTTTAGGAAGGAAGCGACATCTGTTGCTTTGAGGTCTAATTAACATACAAGTGTCCATTTCTATATATGTTTAATTAGATAGGTGCTTAATTAATTTCTATTAATGCGCATTTAATAATTTTCTTCTTTTATATGATGATAAAAGGAATCCATCAATTTGTGGAATACAAGGAAAATACGAACCATATTTACAAACAATTGTTGTTCCCCTTTTGTGTGTTTCTAGCATGAAATTAAAGATTCGGGCCCACGGATGATCAAATTTTCTAAAACGAAAAATGGTGTTCTACTTAGAATACCATCTAGTAATCTAGGCAAGATTCGCCTGAATTCCGACGTCATTCCATCTTGTAATCATTTATTAAATGTCAAATTAAATGAAACGCACAAAACGAACATATTTATTTTTCTACAAAATTAATTCTCTTGCTATATCCAGCTAGACGCATCTCAAAATAAAGGACAAAGGGCGTAATCCTATATATGATTTTTTTAGTAACTATGTTAATTAAATACGCAAAAGGGTAATAAAAAGGGAATTTAATATAACCTAATTTGGAAAGTTAGTAATATTTTGGATGGTTGGAAAAGAATAGATTTTCATATTACAATTTTTATTAAAACGCAATGGATGTCATTACAAGGATAATGTTAAAAGAAGAAAGATTAATACAAAATAGAGATGTTAATGTATTTTGTACTACCTAACAAAAAAGAAAGAAAACAAAAAAGGTGTTTTCTAATTATGAATCGCGGAAGGAATTATTCTATAATAAATATGGATATAGATTTTAGAAGTGTTTCCATAGCCAACCCAGTAGAATATGACTAGCTCCCTAAAGAAAAGATTTATAATAGTAGCAAGGATTAAAGAATAACAATTAAGATAAAGGTAAAAAGGAAAAATGACACTAATCAAGTTAAATACCCCGTAGACTGAAAAAGAAAAATCTTGAATTGTAAAAGATATAAAAGACAAATAAAGGAAAGAATTAATGTATTTCTTTAAGACACATTCCATTTACTCTCTCTTCTCTCATTACATTTATTCTTGTTTTCTCATTCCATTATTTTTTCAAATATATATTATCTGTATTCCACTTAGAATAGCAACATGTAGGTTTAAATAACCTAGGGGTCTAATTAAAAAAAAAATTACCTACTTCTATATAATATCATATTCCCCAACCCTAACCTATTCTCTAAACCTAAAGCTACGCTCTTTCTACTTCCTCTCAACAATGGCTGCTCTCTTCTCCATCAAAAACATGTTAAAATCCAAATCTCTCCAAACCCTAACAAATTATATGTCAACACGAAGGTATCGACGATACGAAGCTACTGGTGTCGTCGGTTTCGTCAAACAACGCCCGGATTTGTCAAAATTCCCGATCAAAAGTTCAGATTTTCGGATTTTAAAAGCTCAAAAAAAAACTGCCCATTTTAACCCATTAAGGTGAGAACTCCTTTCACTCTAATTATTTTACAGTTAAATTTATATTAGAATATAAACGGTGCTTAGCAGCATCCGACACTATTGATTGTACAAAACCATGATGGTTTGTTGGGATTGTGATTTGGTTTGTTATTGTGTGATATTGTTGTACATGAAAATTATTTATATAAAATATATATATAAATTATCATGAAATAAAAACTTCATTTTGTTATATAAAAAGCTAGCATAACAAAAACTTCATTTTTGTTATATGAAATGTAACATGATCAAAAACTTTTTTTTTTTTATCGTATAAAAATGTTAACATGTAAAAGATTCATTTTTATTGCGTAAAAATGTTAACATAGGAAAACTCCATTTTCTACATTTTAATGCATAGGATAAATCAATTAAAAGATTAAATGTTGACCAAAATGTCCCTTTAACATATTAGTTTAGAATAAGATAATTATATGTTAATCATATGTCTACTTAACCAAAATGTCACCTTATCATATTAGTTTAGAATAAAAGAATTATTTGTTAACATATGTTTTATTGGAACAAATGTCATTTGTATCTTGACAATGTAGAATGAAAGAATTATTTGTTAATATATTATTTGTAAATAAAATTGTCATCTTTGACAAAATAGAATGGTTGATTTATAACCATCATTTATGTTAGAGTTGTCATATCTGAATAAAACCATCACTTATGTTAGAATTGTCTTTTAGTTATGGCTTGTTATGTTAAATAGAATGTGAGAGCTCTTTTCTCACTCATTCTTTATTTCAGTAATTATTTATTTATTTATTTATTTTATAAATAAATATTTTTAAATGCTTGAGATGATTGTTTGTGGTTTAATTTCATATTATACATGAATGGTTGTGGATTGATGTTGTTAATTGGTGTTATGAATTAATGCGATGTTTTGAAAATTGAAACCATGAAACTGGATAATTAATGTCGAGCGTTATTTATGTTAAATTATATATGTTACACTTCCGTACATAAGTGACCTGACTTATGTACGTTGATTAGGTAAATATTTGCACACAATTTCCCAAGTGCACAACTAAATGTGTTGTTATTTGGTTGTTTTATTGTTAAAGATAATTGTGTGATGGTTGATATGTCAAATTTAATATATGCTATTTGAAAGTCATTTACATAAATTAATGAATGTTATCGAATGTAAGGTGAATTGAGCAATGTAGGAAAATGTTGTAAATGCAATATTTGAAGTATCATTTATGTTATTATGTGGGTCTCATTCCAAATAAGAGAATTTGAACATTTTCAAAAGGTTATCTCGTTAAAAAAATTTATTGTGGTTTTAAATGTCGTTTAATGTCATTTAATTAATACAAAGCCGTTTAGATAGTTTCACGTTATTTTTGGCGAAAATGGTCAATACCATTTATTTCATTCATTAAATATAAATGATTTAAGTTTTGAAATTTGAAAATTTTCAATTTTACGTTTATTTTAATATAATTAAAATGAATAGATTCTGCTTGACCCGAGGTTAGATTGAGTTGTGGTATAAGACTGCCCGGACCCGCCCGACATATCCAGCCACCACAACAATATATATCTAATGTGAGAGGTTAATGCAGTATTAAATAATTAATTAATATTAAAGTTTGAAATTTAAAACTATATAATTTTGAAAATATAATAATTAATACAGAACTAATTAATTAATTAATATAGGAGATTTTGAAATCCCAAGTAACATTTTGGGAAACGTAATAAATAACGCAGAATTTATTAATTCGTTAATATGGAGATTTGAAATTCAAAATATGTATTTTTGAAAAGTTATTATTTCTTTTAATATTATAAACATAAATGCATCATTAATGAATGATTAATTCTGAAAGTTGAATTTCAAAAGTGAACGCTGTGAAACATTAATATTATATCAATATAATATTAAAGGAAGTTGAAAAGTCAAAACTTGTTTATTATTTAAATCTAAGTTTGCAATTATTAATAATTTTAATTTATACTAAATAGGAAACGTTTTGAATGAAAATTAATTAAATAATATTAATATATTATTTATTATTATTCAATGGCTTGAATAGAACGTTTTGCGTAGCGACCGTTCGCGAATTTCAACCGTTGACTTTGAATGAACGTAAGGTTAGGAATAAAAGATTATTTTCTTTTATTTAGAATGAACGCTAATGTTAATTAATAAAAGATTATTTCTTTTATGCAACTATGAATGCTAATGTTAACAAATAAAAGATTATTTCTTTTATAAAACTAGGAATGCTAATACTAATATATATATATATATATATATATAATACTTCTTTACATGGGTTAATGAACGTTAATGTTTATTAATAAATGATACTTCTTTTGTATGAGTTAATGATTTCTAAATAAGTCTCGTTAATGAAAGTTTTCTTTTATTTATAGTTAAAGAAAGCCAAAAAGGTTTTGTAAACAAAAGCAATTCTTTTATTTAAGATTTAGAACGGCGAATATGTTTTGTTTTTTTAAAAAAAGTAATTTTTTATTTAAGATTAGAGCGTCGAATATGCTTTGTTCATAAAGGTTAATCTTTTATTAAGATTAGGAATGCTAAATATATTTTGCTAATAAAGGTCATTCTTTTATGTATGTTAAAGAACCATCAAACATGTTTTAATGAAACAAAGTAGGATAATAAAAGTTTAATCTTTTATTTTGAAAAGGAATATGAAACAAAGTGTGAAATAAAGTTTATCTTCTATTTATGAATGAATATGGAATAAGAATTATAAATAAAGTTTATCTTTTATTTATGAATGAATATGAAATAAGAATTATAAATAAAAGTTTATCTTTTATTTATGGATTGAATATAAAATAAGAATGGTAAACAAAGGTTTATCTTTTAATTATGAAATGAATATGAAATACGACACGTAAGTAAAAGTTATCCTTTTATTTATTGAATTAAACAGGTAATATGAAATGAGAAATAAAGGTTATTCTTTTATCAATGATATGAACATGAAAATGAAGGTTTTACTTTATGACAATGAAATAATATTTGACAATAAAAGTTAACTTTTACTTGAATTCTAAACATGAAAAATGTCTCATTAATTAATGATTTAGAAGATTGAATCTAATTAGAATTTTGAGAAATCTTAAATTAGATTAAAGAAGAGAGTTTCCAATGAAAAGAATTTTTAAATAAACAAATTTTCTTAATGGGAATGAGGCGTTGGTTGTGTTTTAGACACATGATTTTAAATAGCGCAAATTATTCAGGAAGACCGGGTTTACCCATTCTGAATGATTCATACGACGATTGAAGACCGACGATGGAGACGGTTGTTGAAGACCGGGAAATTTCCATATCGAATGAATGATTATTGATATCTTGATTGGACCGTACACCCAAGATGAGGGAAAATTGATGATCATTCAGACGTATTAGGAGATCTACTGGATATGGTTTCGTTCAGGCCCAGAACGGACTAATAAATGGATTGTGTGTCTGACATTGTATTCCTTTATATTGTACTCGTTGATCTCTGTCTAATATATAGCTGTTTGGTGGTGGAGAATTTATTCTCTTGCCTAACACCCTGTTATATATTGGTAGATGATTGATGATATAGTATGGTCTGACAATGTGACATGCTAAGATGCATATGATCAAGGCTTTTGTTGAAGAGCAGGGCCTTGTGGATGATGATCGAAGCACAGCTTTAATTAGCATAGCTTTGTGTACAGCGTTACTTCGCGAGCCTCACACCCCGGTATGAGTCAAAAACGGGATACGGACCGTAGGGAGTGCACACGTTTCTTTCTAGCTAGAGTGATGTCAGGGACCTACCAACGCTGACATTTTACTTATGTGGATGATGGATTTTGAGGCGCCTCGTTATTTTTATAGGCCGTTGGTGGTCATACTATAGGTCCAAAGGGACCGGGAAACGTGTGTTCAGGCATAACTAATCCACTGCCCATAGGCAGGGATCGGCCCTACCGCTTCCAAGGGGTTCACTGCGGGGGATCCTGAGGCATTTGTTAGAGTGTCTCGAATCGGAGAGGAGCTTGCCCCTAGCCTCGACTCATGATGGAATCCAAATCTCCAATATGACACCATCGGTTTTGATTGTAGAACTAGTATTGGCGACATGCTATATGGTAACCATGCCGTCTAGGATTGATACATTATGATTCAAATTATTTTAAAACATATATACACACACTAATAGTATCAAAATCCGTTTTTATACGTATCAAGCATCTTTTGACCATTATAAGGTAAAACCCTATCCTCTGGTGTGCGTTGCATTGTGTGATGGGACCTGGGTCTTATAATGGTTTCATTTTTCCAAAAATCATTGCGTTGTTTAAACGATTTACTTTAATTTATGCACCGACAATCCATTGGAACAAAACCCGTTCCGCATTAGCGGCGTGATCCTTGAATTTGTCTTATTAGTTAAATTAGTTTTGAGTTCTCATACCAGTCCCATGACTGACCTGGAGTTTATTCTTTTAACCTAAACTCTGGGTGCCCATATTTTCCACACGGGAAGCTAGTAGTTTTGGTTTTGCAGATATTACATTCACAGGATCCTGGTCTACAGCTGAAGCGATATTCGGAAAGCTCTGTATCCGTGTATCTCTTTTAGTTGTATTTTGTATTATATTTTCCGCTGCTGTATTTAAATGTAATTTAAATTCTGGTATTGTATTTCCAATGTAAGGTATTTATCTGTACTCTGGAATACTCTTGTACTCTGATGTAATTGTGTTAATAGCAATAAAAATGTTCTTCTGTTTGTGTTCTGATGAGTATTGTTCTCAAAGCAATCCGGGCTTTCCTTTACGGGGAAGTTTGGGTCGTTTCATAAGTTGAAAAAACATTTCATTAAGTTCCAATTGAATTAGAAAAGGAATTTTGGAATATAAATCAAAATTTTGTTTTATGAAGATGTTTGATTCCATTATTTGTATAGCGAGTAGCTGTAAGTTTGGAAACGATTGAACAAGTTTTATTTATGGTAGATTAAGTTTTCAATTTAATTTTAAATGGAAATTTGGAATTTGAAATGATGATTTTTGAAATAAGGTTATTTTAGAGACAAATGGGAAAGTTAAATATTAATTGGGAATGGGAATTTGGAATGGTAGTTTTAAAATTATATTATGGGAAAATGTATATATGCATATGTTGGGAAAGAATTCTTTGTTTTATATCAATCATTATATAACTTGAATCGAACGAATCTCGTAGCGGTAGTTTGTTAATATCGATTTAAAATTTCAAATGGTTACAACTCGAACATTTTAAATCGGATTGACATGGAACGAGAAAAGTCAGAAATCTATTAATGATAGTTTTCGAATAGATAAGAAATTTTCAAATTTCAATGTTTGATTTCAACTTATGTTTAAAACAAAATTTGAAAAGATCGTTATACGTGCAGCTCGGTAACCGTAACGTAAAATCAAATAAAACGGGTTTATAAAAAATTTACAAAAATTTGGGAGAATCATGATAAATCATATTTTATTACTTAAAAGTGATGTGAGTTAAAATATTTGAAATTTGAATGATTTTAAATCTAGTTGATCTAAATAGCCATTTTCAGCGCTTTCAATAACACTTTTAAAATTATTATAATTCTCTTTGAAATGATATGGTTTAAGGATTTAAAACCATGAAATTTTTATTTAAAACTATGGAAAGTGTAATAGTCCACGTCCATTAATGTCACTCACAAACACTAGTACAAAACAGTCTTGTTGCTTCGCCTTATTTGCATCGGCTGTAGTAACATGCGATGCAAACAATGTTATTTGCTTCGCTGTTAACTAAACAGACGATGCAATAGTGATAAAGAAAGCAATAGATCAGGCAAAAAGTTATTTTCTTCGGTTTTTTTTAAAAACCGATGCAAATTATTACAGCAAATGTGTGTATTTATTAAATTAGCATCGGCTTTTTCGTAATTGGTTTGTGACCGATGCAAGTTGTACAAGGTGGGTCAAGTAAAATTTGGTGAATCGGGTCAAATATCACTTAACCCGTTATTTCCCACGTTAGGTCTAATTTTTCCGTTGACTCACGCCCTATTTTCACTTTTCCGCGTTCTTTCATAAAATAAAAGAAAAGAAAAAAAAAATCCTAAATCAACTAAGAGCAGAAAACGAAAACACGCAGATAATTTCTTCTTTGAGTTCGATCTGTTTTGGAGGATTTGGATTCGCCTCATCTTCTTCCATCGAAGGTACTAGATTTCTGCGATCTGTAACCCTAATTTTACGTACATTTTGATTTAGGGTTTTTTGTTTCGCTGGTATCTTAAATCGTTCCATTTTTTTGTATTCATCAATTTTAAACCACTATTAAAATCGCTGTATTTATTTGGGGTTATTTCGTTCTCTGATAATTGATCGTAAAATGGTTTCATATAGCAGATACAGTCGATTGTTTGCCCTTTCTTCCAGCTTTTTCCTCGCATCCACATCGAGTTTAGGTAATTGTTAATCCCTAACCTTAATCTTCTTTGATGTTTAAATTGCTATTTATATTATTGCTATTGGTATTGCTATTTATGTCATACGGTATATTGCTATTGTTATTGGTAACTCATTAATCAATTTAAAAGCATTATATAATGGTGTTACTCATTCATCATTTTAATAGCATTTATATTGCTATTTTTATTGTTACTCATTCATCATTTTAATAACATTATATAATGGATATATTGAATGTGCATGAAATGAGTGTGGAAAGTATCTATTGGCGATTACACGAGTACATGAACATCGTATTAAAATATCTGATGGGAATGTTGAGATATTGAAGAATAATTATATGAGAATAGATCACTTTTATGAGCATGCTTACAGTTCTATGTATACTGATAGCAGTGAATGAATTTTTAAGTTTATTGTTATTTTAGTTATATCGTTATTTAACATATATCACCAAGTATACACAGGCCATAAATATTAAGTAATTTTTACGCATCATGTGTACATTTAAATTGGAAATAGTATACAGGCAATATATAAACTTGAACACAAAATTTTGCGTTGGAAAGCTTTGTTTTAGATGGAAGACGGTAATAAAGAGTCTGTCCAAAACAACTAATTCATATGGTTAAATTAAGTAGTTTGAACAGATTGCCAAAATCAATTTTGTTTGAGTTGTATCAACTCAATATCAACAAGTAAAACTCCATAGATCATGCTTGCTCCATGTGAATCATCTCATAAAAAGGGACTATTGGACATAATCACACAAATAGGCAATTTCAATTATATGAAGAAATGATTCTTAAATTAAACGGAAAATAGAAAAGATGTCATACCCAAGCCCTAGATTACCATACTTCAGCTCGGTCTGCTATAGAGTCTAATACGCAAACCACTCGATGCTAGCTTTTAGCGTTGGACCTAATTTTTCATTTGTAATCCAATGCAACGAATTGAAAAGAGGAGACGACTTTAATCTACTCTATGAAACAAAATCAATTAGCATTAATCAAGCGCAATTGTAAAACATAGATTTGGGGACCATAGGATAAATGGAAAAAGAAAGAGATTCAATACCTAATGGCTTGATGTTCATGAAATGTTCAATTTTCTATGTGCTTGCAAGCAAAAACAAATGTTTTTTTTTTCATCAAATATGAATGAGACTAAGTTATCTTAGAAAATAATTAACTGAGTAAAAAGAGTGATAAAACTATTACATTAATATGTAGAAGAAAAATGTAATATATATTAAAATTAGCATTTCCAGTTGTTTGGAACTTAAAAACTTGCATCGTCTCTATTGTAAAAAAGTAATGCGTCGGTCTATCAATATATAAAGGATTTTCCTAGTCGGGTATAAAAAGCTGATCTTACATGACACTCCCCACCTCACAAATGCTTAATACATCAAGTTGACACCGGTGTATGAATTTGAATTATCCTTTATCGTAATATTGTAACAAAATTTTGCAGGAATTAAGTCAGTGTAATATTTTTTCTATCCGTAGTTTTTTGATTGTTGCCAACGACAATACTGTGAAAGTATTTTGTAAGACATAAGCACATTTGTATTTTTTGTTATCTTTCCTCCTTGTTCCACACTTGAAACCAACATCCACAGCACTTTGATGGCGGAGCTAAAAACATTTTGTAAGGGACTTTGTTATGTTTTCCCCCTATATTATTAAATGCATAAATAAGGTTTCTGATATAAAAAGGAGACTATTATGTCAGTTAACCCTCATGAAAAAAGGTGTTAAAGAAAATATCTTTTCAGTGTGAAAAAAATCCTGACGCACAATAGAAAGCATTTTCACTAATGCAATTTTTGATACATGTAGGCTGACATAAAAAAAGATTGCAAAGCCAGCTATGATATGGCAGAGGAGGACCAATAGATCACTAACATACTCAAATGTCATACAACTTTCATTCAGAAGATCTGAATACCAATTATTAGATATACAACACGTTGCAAAATGTGGGAGTTGAGGAAAATAAAATCTGTTAAAACAACTAAAAACCTCTTTGAATCTGGAACAAAGCACATAAAGATAAACTTCCTACAAAAAAATCATTTCGGTATCATCATTAGAAAGCACTATGAAAAGAATTTTTAATTTTTTGTACAGTCCAAGTAATTGCAAACCAACTTAGTAAGTGACAACTAATTTATATTTAAGTTCTACATTATTCACTTCTTAGTAAAATAATGGTTTTGAAAAAAAGGTTAAACCATATTTTCTTCCCGAAACATGAGTTTATGCCCTCCATTTCACCACTAATTCTATCTCAATGCTTTTCATCCATTATTAAATGTTGATTTATCCATTATCTGCAGATAATTTCAAAATTAAACTATTTCTAACTGAGAATTGAACGACTTAACTTATTTTTCAAAAGTTTCATTTGGTTGCTGCTCAAGCTAAATGGCACTAACACAAATAGGCAATTTTGACCAATGCCCGATGGGTGTGTTATGTCCATATTTTAAAAAATCTGACTACAATTCAAACTAAAATCAATAAAACTAGAGAAAAATTAGAGGGTCACTTCATTTGCATCGTACTTGTTGGTATTCAAATTATAAACATTAAATAAGATATTGGCTGTTTTTTGTATTCATTTTTTTTTCATTGTGTAATGTCTCCAGCATTTGCAAATGGATCGTAGTTGGATGTACAACATAAAATGTAGCGATGCTGAGTTTCTGAAAAGAATTGAAGAGTTCATCAATTGTACACTGCATGATCAATCAAGAAAAGGGGAAGAAACTATTTTTTTCCCATGTAGATTCTGCAAAAATAAGAGGAGACTTCGTAACATAGATCAGATTAGAGATCACATAATTCGATATGGGTTTAAACAAAACTATACGCGGTGGATATGGCATGGTGAAAGTATACTTAGTGGAGCTAGTTCTAGTAGTCAGGTGAATGACGAGAATGACCGGGAAGATAACATGAATAATGATACAAATAATGAATATGATGAGAATGCTTGTGTGCAGGAGATGTTTCATGATGTTGAAGATCATTTGATGGAAGAGCCAAAGTTGTACGAAAAATTGTTAATTGATGCCGAGAAGCCTTTGTTTCCTAATTGCGCCAATTTTACAAAATTGTCTGATGTGCTCAAACTTTTCAATTTAAAAGCAAAGCATTGGTGGAGTGATAAAAGTTTTACATCGTTGTTAGAACTTCTAAATGACATGCTTCCAAAAGATAACAAGCTTCCTACTTCTACCTATGAAGCAAAGAAAATTATGTGTCCAATTGGCACAGGGTATAAAAAGATACATGCATGTTCAAACGATTGTATATTGTATCGAAATGAATATGCAAAGCTGCATGAGTGCCCCAAGTGTGGATTATCTCGTTACAAGTCTTCAAGAATTCATAACGACTTGAATAAAAAAGGATCTCCATCAAAGGTTTTATGGTATTTGCCTATTATACCAAGATTTAAACGCTTATTTGCAAATGAAGAAAATGCAAAAAACTTAAGATGGCAGGCAGATGTAAGGAAAGATGATGGATTACTAAGACATCCTGCCGATTCTCCACAATGGAGAAACATTGATGAAATGCATCCCGATTTCGGTAAAGAAAGCAGAAATCTTAGACATGGTCTTTGCACAGATGGCATAAATCCATTTGGCAACTTAAGTAGTCAACATAGCACTTGGCCTGTTCTTCTGGTGATTAACAATCTTCCACCTTATTTGAGTATGAAGCGCAAATATATCATGTTGTATCTTTTAATCTCTGGACCACGACAACCAGGAAACGACATCGATGTCTACCTAGCTCCTCTTATCGATGATCTAAAACTTTTATGGGATAAAGGTGTGCGTGTGTTTGATGCATATAGTAGAAGTGATTTTACATTGCGTGCCATGATTTTTTGTACAATAAATGATTTTCACGCGTATGGTAATTTGTCTGGCTATAGTACAAAAGGTGCCAAAGCATGCCCGATATGTCAAGATGATATGATTGTTGAGTGTTTGCATCATTGCAAGAAAAATGTGTATATGCATCATCGTAGATTTCTCCCTTCTAATCACCATTATCGTAAAAAGAAGAAACCTTTTAATGGAGAGATAGAGAATAGAGTTGCTCGTTTGCCATTAAATGGAAATGATGTTTATGAACAGGTCAAGGACATTGAAAATGTATTTGGCAAAGTTGTTTCTCTTCTAGAAGGCCCGTGGAAAAAGAAATCTATATTTTGGGAACTTCCATATTAGAGAGATTTACAGGTCAGACATTGTCTAGATGTTATGCACATAGAAAAAAATGTTTGTGATAGTATCATTGGGACACTTTTGAATATACCTGGTAAGACAAAAGATAGCGAGAAAGCTAGACAAGATATGGTGAATATGGGTATTCGAAAGGAGTTAGCACCAGTGCATAGAGGCAAATGAACCTATTTGCCTCCCGCATGTTATACATTGTCCAAAAAAGAAAAAACAAGTCTATGTGAGTGTCTTCATGGTGTCAAAGTTCCAATAGGTTATTCATCAAACATTAGCAGTCGTGTATCAATGAAGGATTTAAAATTGACTGGCATGAAGTCTCATGACTACCACGTGTTAATGCAACATTTGTTACCTGTTGCAATTCGAGGTATATTGCCTAAACACGTTAGACATGTTATTACAAAGCTTTGTATCTTTTTTAATGTAATATGTAACAAGGTAATTGATCCTGATACGTTGGATGCTCAACAAGCTGATGTTATCGTTACCTTATGCCGGTTTGAGATGTATTTCCCTCCCTCATTTTTTGATATTATGGTGCATTTGATTGTTCATATAGTAAGAGAAATCAAAATTTGTGGTCCTGTGTTTATGAGATATATGTATCCATTCGAAATGCACATGGGAACTTTAAAAAGAAAAAGAAAAATAGATATAGACCTGAAGCTAGTATCGTAGAAGGTACTATAGCTGAGGAGGTTATTGAATTTGTTACTCAATACTTAAAAGATGTTGAGCCTATTGGACTTCGCAGATCTCGGCAAGTAGGACGACTTGATGGTCATGGCACACTTGGGTTAAAATCAGTTTCAATCGGTGATGAAATGTTTCAAAAAGCAGAACTACTTGTTTTACAACATCTTAGTGAGGTTCATCCTTACCTGGAGGAGCATATGGCAATGCTAAAGTCTAAATATCCTTCAAAGAACGAAAGGTGGTTGACAAATGAGCATAACCGCACCTTTGTCGAATGGTTTAAAAAATTGGTATTTGCTCATTACCTAAAGCAAAACATAATATTTCCGATACAATTAAATGGTTGGCGTATGCACCAAAATTTAAAGGTAACTCTTATGAAGGATATGATATCAACGGGTATGTTTTTTATACGAAATGCCAAGATGAGAAGAGCAAAATGCAAATAGCGGAGTTAGTGTCGTGGCATCTTCAAGAGAATTTGCTAGTGCTAAAGATAATAATCCAATAAATGCGACAATGTCATATTATGGAGTAATTGAGGATATATGTGAGCTTAAGTATAGGAAGTTCACGATTCCACTATTTCGATGTAGATGGGCTGACAACCATCGTGCTGTACGAGTAGATGAACACGGATTCACACTTGTTGACTTTGATCGAGTTAGTAATGATAACGAGCCACTCATCTTGGCATATCAAGCAAAACAAGTTTTTTATGTGACTGATCCAGCCGATAGTAAGTGGTCTGTTGTTCTTCCCGGCAAAAGACGCATTGTTGGGATTGATGATGTGGTAGATGAAGAAGAATATGATCAATTTGATGAGAACCCACCTTTCTTCGTTGGCGTAAGGGTATCGGAAGAAGTTGTTGATTTAAATGCTAATTATGCACGTTTAGATCACGAGGAAGGGATTTGGATAATGGGGTAATTTTTTTAATTGCTCATCATGCTTTGTGATACTTCTAGTATTTTGGGAATAACTACTATATTACCTTTTTTTAGGGATACTTGATTGATCCTAAGTTTGAGAAAGCGGCTGTTATTGAATCATTTTCAGGTGTGTTATTGGTCTTGATTGTCCATGTTACAAGTGTTCATTATTCAAAATGATAAAGGTTTGTTTTCTATTTACATGATGACGCGGTACTTAAATTTTGAGAAGAGCAAAACTGTGATTTTTTTTGCCTGATCAAACAAACTCAAATATATTAACATCATTTCTTGCATCAATTAATGGATGTCAGTAATAAAAATTATGCTTTTTCAAAGTACATTGGTGGTCTAGATGGTTATAAAGCATGTTTACTCTATTATACCTTTTAAAATGTCTTTGAATACTTTGACGCAAATTGATTCATATATGTTGTGAAGTCGATCTTGTTCCTTATCACTGCAACGATGATTTTTTTTTCTGTTTTTTTTTTGGAACAATAAAATAAAAACTAAGAATGAGTATTAACCATAGGGTGTAAAACAATGTTATTATGACTTGATATCTCCAGAAATACATACATGGGTGTGACATCCATCCAAACCATAGGGTGTAAAACAATGTTTTGTGTTGTATATCCCGTGCCTCATTATATTCTCATGAATGTGCTGTATATCCCATGCCTCGTTTATATGGTTTTGAGCTCAACATATAAAATGTTGCACCAACATGATGTTTAATATAATTACTACCCTTTAATGTTGGTCCTTCTATGTTGTACATGTTTTCACATGAAGACATGAAATTGCATTCATTAACTGTATACTTAACCGCTACTGCGTATGGGTATATAATTTCTATTATAGCTGTTACGACTATATGATATGACCAGTACACTAGTAATTTTGCAAGTCAATGGCTTGAAAAATGTTCATGAGAAAATAACTTACTCTGTTATATAACTTAAATTATAGTTACCTGTTCTAATAAATTCTCATGTGTTCTAATAATTGTTTTAATAATTTTTTTGCATGTCCATAAGCAGGAACAATGGAAATCCAACCATATGGACTTAATGAAGAGCATGACTCATCTACTTCACAGATGCCAATTAAGAAGAGGCGAAGAGGTCCAACCACCGGAAAGAAATATAGAACACAAGAGCCAAAATACATTGAGTGGAGTGACAATGGTAAACCCATTGGAAAGTGGGCGAAGTCTTTTAAGGCGGATGTAGGCGATACAGCTAGATCCAAAATTGATATTACTATTAAAAATTGGGACAGTGTTAGTCAAGGACTAAAGAACACTATTTGGGAGGATGTTAAGGTATTATAATTTCATTAGTTCATTTATTACATTTAATAGACCATTGGTTCTTTCAAATAAAACTGCTTTCAAGTAACCTAAATAAAAATACTTTTGAATGTCCATTAAACTTGTTATGTTCCATATTTTGTTGTCTCAGACCGAGTACCATATGGAGGAAAAAATGAAGGACAGTGTGCTAAGGAACGTTTATGGAAGATGGAAAGATTTTAATACAAAATTGGTTACTGGTTGGATCACGAAGACACGAAAACTCCCGGATGACCATAAAGAACCGTACGAGTTATACGATGGTATTACACAAGAAAAATGGGAAGAATTTAAGAATAATTGCGAAACTGAAGAATTTAAGGTGTATATATATATATATTCAATATTATATTACTGTTTTATAGGAAATTATATTACTGAAAATACCAGCATGCTACTGGTTTATAGGAAATTATATACTGTTTTTTAGGAAATTTTTCAGATAAAACTTTTTATCCAGATAAATTTTATGTTTGTTACTTTGACTGTGATAAAATTGCCGAGGCAAGTGAATTAAAGTTTGAATTTTAAAAACTTATATAATTGCCTGATATGTCTATGACTGAACCATTGTAGTTTGCAGAGAAAACTTATATAGTTTGACTGTGATCCAGATATATCGTGATAAAATTGCCGAGGCAAGTGATAAAATTATATACTATGAAATACTGCAAGTAAAGAGTGAATAAACAAGTAGTCAAATACTGCAAAACTGTTTAAGAAACAAATGTTGAACATGCCAATTTTCTTTTTAATTTTATACATTTGTGCTTAATATAATTGCAACTTTTTGCTGCTCTTTATCTTTCTGAATATATAACTCCATAGACATGTAATATCAGGTTAATGGGTGTCAAACCAATTCAGGATAATAACATGAATAATCATAATAAGTGCATCATCGGCATTAGAGGGGCGCAAAGGCTTAAAAAACCAGGAAATATGTAAGGTTATATTATGCTTAGAATTTGAATAACAGAATTATTATAATTAAAAAAATTATTATGCTTAGAATTTGAATAGCAGCAATATTATAATTGGAGCACATTTTTAATTATGGTCAAGAGAAGACTAGACATATTTCTGTAATATGCCTGGAACCAGAACCATAGCTGCAACTGGTCCATGATTTAAGTTTTTTCTTTATAAAGGTTCTACTGCCTAAAAAAATTATTTCCCAGTCACAAAATGTGTGGTAAGTACATCAAAATTTGAATGACTGAATGCTCCACTCACTAGAACTGCATTGGAAATTCAGACTTCCTCGACGATATTACCAAGTGGAGAATATTGTTTTTGATGTTTATTGTCTTTGTTTTCTTAAATTATATTTTTATTTTTCATTGTCATAGTTATTCAATGTTTTCAATTGTTTCTATTCATGAAGACTGGCATCTTAGTTATATAACAGAAAATCAGTGAGAAGGCTAGGCAGAGTCAGATACACAATGATCATCCTCACTATTTGGGGCAAGCCGGATATGCGGGGAAGAAGCCGACATGGATAACCGAAGGACATACTTCCTCGATGACATTACCAAGTGGAGAATGCTTTAGAGATCGAAGTATTGATTGGGTCTTGGCAAGATAAAAAAAAGGAGCCGATGGAAATTATATAATCCCTAATGAGAAGACTAAGATAATTGTAGATAAAGTGGTATGATTAGTTTTTATGCATTTTATCTCTTCTGATTAATCTGTTGCAAAACGTAGAAGTGAATTATTGATTATTATTTTTGATGACAGAACGATTGGAGAGGAAAAGTTGTTGAAGGAACTTGGGTTCCGAATAGACATGATGATGTCTTAAGTCGTGCTCTTGAAAAGAGTGAGCATCCGGGACGAGTTAGAGGGATTGGTGGGACAGCTGGTATTAAAGACGTGTTTGGGAAGGCAGGGAAAAGAAATAAAGGTCCAAGTGGTTTAGTATCAGCAGATGATCTATATCAAATTACTCAAGACATAAAGACAAAATTAAGCGAAGATATAGAGGCAACCGTTAGCCAAAGAGTCGAGTCCATGATTGATACTATTGTTGAGAATAGGATTGCGAACATTTTGAGCATGATTGGCGTGCGGATGCCCAACAATTTGGAAATCAACAACACACCATCGACTGGCCGTCGTAGTAGCAGTTAATCGGTACATATGGATAAATTGCAAGATGCAAGCCTAAGTCAAAAGACGGATCCCTATGTAAACTTGGAGGTAACCTATTTAAAGATTTTTTTATTGTAAAAGTATATGGTTTTATGCATTTGACACATACGTGATAAATGTTGGTTTTGTATTTGTTATTCTAGAAACCTACAAAATGCCGTTTAGCCGTGAATTGCGACTCAAAAATTATCGTAGTGGCTCGTGTTATGGCACATCCAGCTTCTAAGCTCGAGCACAATTGTCACAATCAACCAATGTTGGCTGATCATGTAAAAGTTGGAGTTGATTTAGTCGACCCTAATTATGAAAAAAACCCATTACCGACTCCAAATAACTATCACACCACGATAGGAGATGCACTCAGAACTTTTGTTCAATTGCCCAAAAATCTTGTGCTTTTAGGGGGTGATGAAACGATAATTAAACCAGTTTATTGTTTAAACCTTCCACTTGTTGAATTTGTTTATTTTGTTTGGTTCTGCAACATGCTTTCTTTGCTACATGAAGTTGATACTTGAACTAACAGTGTTAAGTCGTAGATAGGTATCTAAACAAAGTTATAGTCTGTAATGATGTTTCTACCCCATGTACTTTGTTTCTAATTTTGATTATCGTAATAAGTTCAGCTTGGTTTTTTTCTTTTTAAAAAAATGATCCTTGTTTGTATATGTATCTATTTTTTAGAAGAAATGAATTTTGCATGGTATTCTTCAATTATTGGATACTTGTGTACAACAATCGAATTAGAAACCATCTGGTTATTCAAGAAATTGAAAATTATGGCATTGAGTAATAGTTCAGAGAAATGGCTGACTCGAGCTGCTGGCCTAATCTTAGAAGAAAACTACAATGTTAGTCTTTTTATAGTCGTTTGCCTAATTAACTTACTTTTGGTTAATGTGGATTGTTTGTAAATATAAGGTGGCAGTGATTCTTTGCTACAACAACTGATGTTCTTACTGAGTTACATAACAGTGACTTGATCTTTTTTTAAATGTATATCAGTACCAGTTGAAACTAAGACTAATTCTTAAGGTAACCTTTCATAGAGTGGTGGTTGAGAGTTTTATGCGTACTTTGTTATGCTATGTCTCTAACAATACCAAAACAAAGTTTGGTAACTGGTAGGTTTGCAAACTTAGGTGACTTGATTAGGACAATCAGTCTTGGTTCACGATGCATCCATGTTAATTTATGTCTAGAAATGTACTGTCTTTATTGGATTTACAGACCTTCTTGTTAAATGAACCTCGAATTCAGCTCGTTTTGCGCACGGTGTATGTTTATATAATAGGTTCAGCACAAAAAAGGCTAAATTTCTTAGTCAAACCACCTCATATTCGTAAAGTACCAGTCTTTTTTTTGTCTATGTTTACTTGCAATAGCAATGTACTTAGAAGTTTGAACCATGTTGTTGGCATTTGCTTATAAGTCAGACTTGAAATATGTCGGCTGTCAACTTTTACTAAGCTTTCAGTTAGGGTGATTATCCTTTTGGTTATAGCTCGTTTTAAATGAAGTATTGATAACTTGACAGCTTAGGAGCCTTAATACCTTCCTCCCCCATGCATGCATGCGCACAAAAAAATTGCTAATCATATAACAAGATGTTTGTTATCAATTAAAGACACCTAAATAGTGACTTATAAATGTACTTTTTTTTCTTCCATTCTACAGTGATAACATCTATCTTTCAGTGTTTAGTTATAGATTTTTGATCTGTATACCTTTATTATGATACAATAAATTTACATAATATGAAGTATGTGATAGTAAATATCATCAATGATTAAGTGTTTTCCTGTAACTACTGTGCTATTCTTATTTCTAGTCTTACATGTAAAATGTAAAACAATCCACATTAATCATATTTAATGTAAGTTAATTATGTCAATCATTGCGTATGCAGGCTACACCTATTGTGAGCAAAAACAAAGTGAAAGAACATGTCACTAAGGTCGTTGAAAATAATGAAAAGGTCATGAATACGATGATAAACAAGCCTACAAAACGGAAACCAATCGTGGATGAAGAGTGTAATAACCCGGAAATCTGGGCCAATTTAAAAATTTTATTTTGGCAATTTTAGCAAATTTTGATTATTTTAAATAATATCGACGAGAAATTTATTTTGAATATAATTCGAACGTATATATTCGTTTGAATCGACGATAGAATATAAATATTTATTTATATTTATAAAAGGAATTGAAAATGGCGCGGTAGTTCGATAATTCGATTTCAAACTTCAATTGAACATACCGGGTGCAAAATAAACTGGATTTTAGTGAAACCAAAAATATTTGAATCTAATTGAGAATATCTTTCCAACGAATCCGAAAAATCAAGATTTCATAGCGGGGGTCAAAAGTTATGCCCAGTTGAAAATTCTGAATAGTCGCTATGGAATTCTGGCCCTTAAAAATGGAAATTTTGCAAACGACCTCGGATTTCGACGAAACCACTTTTGATGGATCCGTGATGTCAAGTTATTGCTAGATTCCAATTTTCGTAATTTTTTGAATCAATATGTGAGCGTGGCAAAGGAAAACGTGTTTTGTCAGTTTTAGTTGATTTTAATCGACTCGAAAATGACCATTTTTCAAACGGTCTCAGAATTCGACGAAAGTAGTTTCGTTAGGAACGTATAGTCAATACGAAGCTATAAAATATTTTTCGGGAAATTGTCTAGTTAGTATGTGGCCCCAGTAAATTGAAATGCGCGTTCAAATTCAATATATAGAGTTATATGTTGATTTTGACGAAAACTGACCGAAACGATCGAATCAGCCTATGATACATATCCCATTGTGTTCGGAATGGGGTGATTAGCTATGGGCGACAGTCGTTGGGTCTCTTTTTGAGTTCGAAAATAAAGTCAACCTTTTGAATTAAAAATTAATAAATATATATAAATTATTATAGCCTCATTCCTTTATTCTCTCTCACTTCCCTCTCTCTCACTTCAGAACGAAAGAAAAGTAAATAAAAAAACCCGGTTATCCCTAAATCCCCGTCGCCCCACCATCGAGGCCGCCGCACCTGGACGCGCCACCGCCGCAGTGGGCCAGCCGACCCTGCCGCCGTTCCCCCCAGGCCCTCCTTCTCCATCTAGTGCCCCCGTACTCTTTCTCCCCTTCGAAGACTTGAACCCCCTCCAGAACCCCTGAAACAACCGCAGTCGCCGCCAGTGAAGGCCCCACCGCCGGTCAGCCTCGCCCAGCACCGATGCCCCCTCCCTCAGCACAGCCGCGAACCCTCCTTCCCTTTGAATGTGAGTTTTCTGATTTTGTTTAATTCTGTTTTATAAAAATCTGATTTTTAAATTATATAAAGTTAGTATTTTACGTATATAAAACTATGATGTTTATAGTATAAAGAGTAGATTTTAATCGTATGAAGATATGATTGTAAATTAAGTAAAAAATTCGATTTTTATATATTGAATAACAAAGTAAAAAATTCGATTTTTATATATTGTATAGCGAAGAAAAAATTCGATTTTTATATATTAAATAGTGAAGTAAAAATTCAATTTTTATATATTGAATAGCGAAGTAACAATTCGATTTTTATATATTGAATAACAAAGTAAAAATTCGATTTTTATATATTGAATAGCGAAGTAAAAATTCGATTTTTATATATTGAATAGCAAAGTAAAAATTCAATTTTTATATATTGAATAACGAAGTAAAAATTTGATTTTTATATATTGAATAGCAAAGTAAAAATTTGATTTTTACATATGTAGAGAATACGGGCAAAGAAAGTGGCAAGAGGCGAGAACGGCGAAGACTTCTACAAAGAAGAGTCGTGGCGTTGGATTAGCTAATCTGTGAGAACTTCTCACCTTTTAATTTTATTTTTCTAGTTATAAATATATACTAGGATGTAGACGGTGTTTAGTAGCACCCGACACCCGTCGTCCACAGACCATGGACGGCTTGTATGCTTGATTGTTTGATTTTGTTGTGTAGTTGATTGTGTGATGTGATGTGAAATGAAATAAAACATTAATATAGTTGAAATAAAATATTTTTTAGTGGAAAATATTTTATAGTTAAAAATAGAATTTTTAACGCGTATATGAAAAGAAATAAAAATAAACAAATCGGACGATTTGTTTATATACACACATTTGATTGATATTGATTGGGACGATAAATTTTACACATCGCCCAACTGCACAAATAAAATCTGTGTTTGATTGTTTGAAACCCCACATGGGTATTGGGATGATATTTGACGTACACTAATCCCCATAATTAGTTGTATGTCGATCGATTGATTGACAGACTATTATAAGCGTTAAATATTTGTATTCGATGCTTATACATTGTAGAATGCACTTTGGATGATGGTTGATTATTCACCGTTGTTATTGTATACATGTGTTGTAGAAAATCTATATAATTAACATTATATGGTAATTGATTGGGCCTCATTCCATATTTGGAAAAGAAATATTTGAAATAGAAATATTTGAAATAGATATATTGGAAATAGAAATATTTGAAAAAGAAATATTTGAAATAGAAATATTTGAAATAGAATATTTGAAAATAGAAATATATGAAGCCGTGTTGATTTGGTTGACGCCATTTTGACGTGAACGATATTTATATCGACTTTATTCATTTTATAATGAATATCGAAAGTGATTTCAAAATCTGATATTTTGAAAAGAATTGAAATTCGAATTGAAATTGCATATAAATGAATTCGAATTGAAATTGAATATAAATGAATTCGAATTGAAATTGAATATAAATGAATTCGAATTGAAATTGAATATAAATGAATTCGAATTGAAATAGAATATTTGAAAATAGAAATATATGAAGCCGTGTTGATTAGATTGACGCCATTTTGACATGAACGATATTTATATTGATTTTATTCATTTTATAATGAATATCGAAAGTGATTTCAAAATATGATATTTTGAAAAGAATTGAAATTCGAATTGAAATTGAATATAAATTAATTCGAATTGAAATTGAATAAAATTGAATTCGAATTGAAATTGAATATAAAGGAATTCGAATTGAAATTGAATATAAATGAATTCGAATAGAAATTGAATATAAACGAATTCGAATTGAAATTGAAAGAATTGAATTGAAAACGAACTGAAATTGAATTAGAAATCAATTTGAATTGAAATCAATTTGAAATGAATTTAAAACGAATTTATAAGGAAAAATTCAATTTTGATTTGAATTAGAAATGAAGTTGAAATCGTTTTGAAAACGAATTTAAAATGATTTATAAAATTCATTTCGAAAAGAAATCGACGAAGTATATATTATATATATAATATAATGGCCTGAATAGAACGCGCCGCGCCCCGGCAGTTCGCGAATTTCGACCATTGACTTCGAACGGATATTACGGGAGATCCGACCGTCGTATTCTCCTAAAACCGGAACCGTTGGGTTCGTATCGAAAAGAGATTTCTAACGAATATTAGAAATTTGAAATCTAACTGTGGAATTTGGAATTATGTCCAAATCAAATTTGGAAAAGGTCGCTGTAAGTGCAGTTCGATGGCCGTCGATGGAAATCGATTGTACGAGCCTTGATAAAATTGTTAAAAATAGTAATAATTTGTGTAAAATCATAGGAAATGATTTGTGAAGAATTGGGATGAAAAAGTCCATATTTGAAAAGATAAAAATTGATTTTTATCGAAAAGAACTAGTTTTGAACTAGAATTATAATTCTATTTATTTTTAAATAAATAAATTGGATTTGAAATGGTTTTGAAAATAACCAGAATTTCCAATAATTATATTGGAATGGATTTGAATCGAAATTGTCTTCGGAATATTTCGATGTTGGATTTCGTGATTATACAGATATTGTTATGGAAATTTAAAATATATATATTTAAATCGTTATTTCCAATACGACATTTGTTAGTCGTAGAATTTGATATTGAATATAAGCCGATATATTTTCTATTCAGAGCCTTGTATTTTATATCAAATGTGATTTGGGTTTGTCGTGAATGGTGTCTTCATTAACACTGTTCTTAAGCCCAGTTGAGAAAATGATTAAATCTTTTTAGCTAGATTTAATGAAGTGTACCAATTAAATAATATTTAATTGGAATTGAATTGGTATTGATTTTTGGGTTTATCGTGAACAGTATTTTAAATAACACTTATTCTTTAACCCGATAATTAATGGAACGTGATTTTGGGTTGTTGTGAACGATATCTTCAATAATATTGTTCTTAGACCTAAAGGAGTTAAGAAAATCAGAAACTAACTGGAGATTAGTTAAGTTGAATGGTTTCAGAGGTATTGATCTGATGTTGGTTTCGGCCATCGGGGTTAATACTTAGGGAACTGCTCACTTGCTAATTTACGGTTAGGGACTTATTGAAATGTAATGTGGTTTTGGGTTTATCGTGAACCGTGTTTTAAATGACACTGATTCTTTAACCCAGTCACAGATTAAAACTAAGTGCAGTTTTAATGAATCTTTAATTAGATTGAAATGATCGAGAATGGAGTATCACCAGTTTTGCTCTAGGCGATAGTTAAAACTTTAATTAGATTTGAACGTGAAATGGTAATTGAATTTACCGATAACATCGTGGTGTTAGATATGAAGTATTACCAGTTTTACTTCATGGGATGAATAGGTTGGGGTTGGGAAATTA
Source organism: Allium sativum (assembly GCA_030737875.1). Classification (NCBI taxonomy): domain Eukaryota; kingdom Viridiplantae; phylum Streptophyta; class Magnoliopsida; order Asparagales; family Amaryllidaceae; genus Allium; species Allium sativum. The sequence continues at coordinate 955,087,875 of CM060924.1, read as the reverse complement.
AAACAAATGATTACTTCGGTAAGGTTCGTTAAATCCCGACTAGTTTTAATTGATATTCAAAGGAAGATTAAAGAATAAATTTAAATGATTTGTCCTTGATAAAATTAATGGGAACCTTTCCCTAAGAATGCGAAATTTAGAAATTAACTGTCGGTTAGCTAAGCAGAATGGTTTTCTGGATATTGATCTGATGTTGGTTTCGGCCTTCGGGGTTAATATTAGGGGAATTATTCTCTTGATTAATTTACGGTTAGTGACTGATGAATTGGAATGAGGCGTATGTTGTGTTTGTGTAGCACTGGTTTATTATATACGCGAGTTATTCGGAAAGACCGGGTTTATCCCATTCTGAATAACTGATACGACGATAAGTTCGAAGATGAAGATGATGGTCGAAGACCGGAGGTCTTCACGTCGTTTGGGTGGTTACTGATGATCTTGATTGGGATGTACACCCAAGAAGATGGAAACAGTTGGTGGTCGTCCAGACGTACTTGGAGATCGATGGATATGCGGGGTACTAGGTGCCTCCGGTTTCGTTCAGACCCAGAACGGACTTGTAAATGGACTGTGTGTCTGACATCGGATTTCATTCTGTGTGACTGATATCGGTTGCATAGAATGGTTTGCCTGTGTGGCCTGCTAAGATGCAAATGATCAAGGCTTCTTTTGAAAAGCAGAGTCTTGTGGTTGATGATCGAAGCACGGCCTTTGTGGCGTAGCTTTGTGTAACGTTTACTTCGCAAGTTTCACACCCGGTACGAACCAAAAATGGGAGAGGACCTTAGGGAGGACATGCGTTTCTTTCTAGCTAGAAGTGGCGTCAGTGGTTTTACACGCCCTGACGAGTTTGACTTATGTGGTTGTTGCTGTTGCGAGGTGCCTCGGTTTGATCGAACGATCCGGGTTCGATGGAGTCATTTAGTTGGCTCACCTACGCCTCATAGGGCGGAGAGACGTATTGTTCAGGCATAATAATCCACATCGGTGGACCGGCCCTGATGATCCAAGGCTTGCCTGCGCGCTTGCCTGAGACAAGGGCTAGAGCGTCTCGAATCGGTAGAGGACTATCTTTTGCCTCGGTTCATAGACGGAAATTCAATTTCCAAATACGTGATTTTGCGGTTTTAATTGCAGAACTAGTATGGCGACATGATATATGGTACCCATGCCGTCTATGATTGATACTTATGATTTGAAGTTGTTTTATACACTATGCACTTATAATAGTATCAAATGATTTGTTTTAAACGTATCAAGCATTCTTGGCTATTATAAGGAAAAAACCCTATCCTCCGGCTTGCGTTGCATTGTGTGATGGGAACTGGGTCTTATAATAGCTTCATTATTCTTTATTTAGCATTGCGCTGTTGTTTTATGCACTGGTGTTCTTGGGAGGAAACCCGTTCCGTGTTATACGGCGTGGTCCCTTGATTTACCTACCTTTGAAAATAAAGATTAATAACTGTTTTAGTTCTCACACCAGTCCCATGACTGACCTGGAGTTTATTGTTTTAACCTAAACTCTGGGTGCCCTTATTTTGACACGGGCAGCTAGTAGTTTTGGTTTTGCAGATTTATATTCACAGGATCCTGATTTACAGCTGGAATGATATCCGGAAAGCTTTGTATCCGTATATCTCTTCTAGTTATGTATTGTATTATTTTCGGCTGCTATGTATTTAAATGTAATTTAAATCTCTGATATTTCTGTGTAATGTTTATTCATTTATACTCTGTGTATTCTTGTAATCTGATGGATTGTTGTAATATACAATGAAATGTTCATCCGTCTGCGTTCTATTTTGTCGTGTTCTCAAAACAATTCGTTCTTTCTCTACTCTTCGGAGACCGGGGAAGTTCGGGTCGTTTCAAAGAGACACTTAGAAATTTACCGAATGAGTGTAGATATTTACATGACCTGATAGTTCAAATGCCATTCGATGATACTGTGTAACAACCCGAATTTTTAAATAATGGGTTAAGACAAGAATCAAAGCAGAATTAAATATTAAAATAAGAATCAAGTGAAACAGGTTGCGCCGTTGCGTTCGTCTCGGAATTCTGGTTGGAAACGAGTCCGAAATTTCGTAAATCGGAGTCCGTATGACCGAGATATGGCCTTTAGAAGTTTCACGAAAAATCAGAAAACGAAAACAGATTTTCGGAATTCGAATTTAGCCCCAAACGGACTGGGCGGGAAAATTTCCCGCCCAGCCCCAGGTCGACTGGGGAGTCGACTGGGTAGTCGACACCCCAGGGACCAGGTCGATTGCCCAGTCGACCTGGGTGTCGACCTGGGGGTCGACCTCCCTGGTCGAGCCAGGTCGGCCTGTGTGCACCTACAGGGTCTTGTGGTCTGGTTTGTTGGCCTGTGAAATTTTGACGGTTCAGATCTAAACTAAGGTTAATCTAAGGGCCTAAACTAGTCCTAACCTCTATAAAAACACCCTAAGACCTAACCTAAATCACTAAAAATCATTCTAGCAACAAAGTGCTGCCCAAATGTCTCTTGATCATGGCCTCCATCTCCAACTTCAAAGGCTTGAGCATTCAAACTAGATCCATGTCAAAGGAGCAAGCTTTCTACATCAAATCAAGGGAGTAGAGCATCATTCCTACACCGTTCTACGACAAATTCTTGCTCTTAATCCTCTAGCCACGATATGTAAGTTCTAGCTACTTTTAGATCTAAACGGTAGTTCTAATGTTGACATGGAATAAAATGAGATGAAACCTAAGTATGTTAGTCTATGTGAATCTAGTCTTGCCTTTCTTTTGAATCTATGACTTTGGGCTATTTCTTAGTGATTAAATCATGCCACTCATGTTGTGTTTGACCTAGTTTATCATGCAAGATTGAATCTTTACTTGTGGAATGTTGGCATGAACCCTTAAAACAATTTGACTTGTGGAACATTCATATGAACTTGACTTGGGGGCTTATGCATGTAAAAGAACCTAAACCCCTCATGACCATTTACATGCCTATGATGATGAACCTAGTTTTATGCTATCATACATGCTTGAGGCCAATCCTTTTATGCTATCATACATGCTTGAGGCCAATCCTTTTATGCTATCATACATGCTTGAGGCCAATCCTTTTATGCTATCATACATGTTTGAGGCCAATCCCTTTTTGCTATCATACATGATTTGAGGCCAATATGTTGTCATATTATTCCTACTATTTTGACTCGCTTTCACTTGCATTGGGAACACGCCTTGGGTAGTTTAGGCAAACTTGAGATGGACTATGAAACTTAACATGAACTAAGTAATGGAACAATGGGCATAAGTGGAAAACGTGGACTTTGTCGTAGCCTAAATTCGACATGAACATGACAAGTAGAAAAACATGAAAGTGGCCAACTCGAGGTTGGGTTGAGTTTGTAGCATAAATCTGCCCGGAACCGCCCGACAAATCCAGTAGCTACAGACAATAAGACCCAATGTGAGAAGTTGGTCATACCGCGCTCAAAACCCGAGGTTAGACTAGGTTGTGGTGTAAAGCTGCCCGGACCCGCCCGGCCTAACCAGTAACCACAACAAAGTCTAATGTGAGAGGTTGGGGTGCATTAATTTACTTAATGCCACATTATAAGGTTAAGTTAGTTTGACTAATGGCACTTAACCGATATGACATGAATGGGTAGGTTAAGTAAGGCCGGACTTGATTACTTAAGACACTTAACCATTATAAATACGACTAGTGGATGGGGTTAAGTTAACCTACACTTAACCAATCCGACCCGGTAATTTGATGGGGTTAAGTTAACTTACACTTAACCAATTTGACTTGATGATTTGATAGGGTTAAGTCACGAACCTCTTAAATATACTTAACCAATCTGACTCGATAATTTAATGGGGTTAAGTTAACCTACACTTAACCAATTTTACTCGATGATTTGATGAGGTTAAGATAACCTATACTTAACCAATCTAACATGATAACTTGATGGGATTAAGTCATGAATCGCTTGAATATACTTAACCAATCTAACATGATAACTTGATGGGGTTAAGTCATGAATTGCTTGAATATACTCAACCAATCTAACATGATAACTTGATGGGGTTAAGTCATGAATCGCTTGAATATACTTAACCAATCTAACATGATAACTTGATGGGGTTAAGTCATGAATCGCTTGAATATACTTAACCAATCTAACATGATAACTTGATGGGGTTAAGTCATGAATCGCTTGAATATACTTAACCAATCTAACATGATAACTTGATGGGGTTAAAACATGAGTCACTTGAATATACTTAACCAATCTAACACGGTAATTTGATGGGGTTAAGCTTGAATATACTTAACCAATCCGACCCGGTAATTTGATGGGGTTAAGATTAAATATACTTAACCAATTTGACATGATGATTTGGATAGGTTAAAGTCATGAACCGCTGGAATACGCTTAACCAACTTGACACGTGATTCGTAGGGCTAAGCCATGAACGTGAATGACAACACTTAGCCATCTTGACATGACATGTAGACGGATTAAGTCACGAACTTGAATGACCACACTTAACCAACTTGACATGCTAGACTGATAGGGGTTAAGTCTTGAATTTAGATGACAACACTTAACCTACTGGACGGAAGCCCTAGTTACGCGGTCCTTTTCAGCAGTAACCCTCTTGGATGTATCACGATACCCTAGGGACTAGGCTAGGGTGGGGCACGATTATCGGGCTGATTGTAAGCGACCAGAACGACGGCTGAGTTGGTGCGCCATTGTAGGTTCAGGCCGACTATGGTCGTGCACATGAGTCCGGAGTTGAAAAAGCAGGCATGGGCACCAGTAGTTGTACACTGTGTGTGCTTGTAGTGGTGTCAGTGGTTGAGACCCTTGGACTTGATACACCCTAGGGTGGACCTAGCACAGAGTAGCTACATTCGTGATTGGGCCGTATGACACCGACACACGACGAGTTACGACTTGTAGGGAGCCGATCGATTAGGTCGTTACGTGAAAAAAGGGGCGTTGTTCGATAGGTAGCATAATCCCTAGTGGTCCTAGGTGGCATAAACCCTGGTCGAATCTAGAAAACGTCCAATAGGTAGCATAATCCCTAGTGGTCCTAGGTGGCATAAATCCTAGATGAACACGCGATAATTCATGATAAGAAAATACAGCTAGATCAAGGGTGACAGTCCAAACGATTTCAAGGATAATGGAACTACGTTGAAGTAGTATAGAACTACGTGAGGAAGCCCGTAGGATTTACGGCAAAGGACTAAACATATACATGGGAAGAAACATGCGAGTGGGGAAAATCTACATTAGGTTGACATGGACCATTTCATGACATTGGGCAAGGGACATTTAGTAGCTAACACATGACACGGGTTGGGATACTATACGGAAGGTGCAGGGCAAATATACTCGATAGAACCTTGGGATGTTATACTCGATAGAACCTTGGGGGTTATACTCGATAGAACCTTGGGATGTTATACTCGATAGAACCTTAGTATGTTATACTTGATTCATATTGACCGTAGTTTATCTTGATACAATAGTTCATCCTGCTACCTTGGTTTAGCTTGTCTATCTTGTCATCATCCTTATGTTTACTCTCAGTTTATGCATGTCATGTTACCTTTACCTGTTTTTATGCTGGAAGTAGATAGGACTTACCAGTCTTTATGACTGACCCCGTTTTGTTTCGCCTCTTTTTCTTCCGTCCCCCCCCCCCCCCCCCAGGTTTACAGGGAGGAAATGTTGCTACTTAGTGCGGATTTTCTGCTTAAAGATCATCATCTATGGCTTGGACTTTTCTTGGCTATGGCTATTTTACTGTTTTACTTGGGGAATAATTTATGACTATGGTTTTATGCTTCTTTATTATTACAAGACAGGTTTCGATGTGAGTAATTTAATGGCACTTTGATGTAAAAGGTTTTAGACCTTACTACTTTTATAAAGTAATAAAATCATGTTTTCTTCCGCTATTTTATATGTTCTATCTTGTAATATTTCTGTGCATGTTTACCTAGATAATACTCCACCAAAGCTAGTGCATTCCCTTTGTGAGTGACCCTAGCGGAGGTAGGGTGTTACATATTGCCATAAATACAATTCATGTGAGCAAGGATTTACTTATGCACGATGATGACTTTGAAATCCGTATCACAGTGGACGACGTCATCCAATTTTTTAGCATGTCACCGTTGAATGGATCATGGTTGCAGGTTTATATAATGTAATATTTTTTTCATCCCCTCCTTTTCTATTTTGATATATTCAGTACTATTAAAGGGTTATAATCAAGGTTTAGCCTTATTTCAGTAGTTTAACGGGCAATGTGGAATTTTTTTACACTCATTCAAGTCCATACTCCAACTATGTCTGTTGTCCACTAAATTGAAATAAAAAAAATAAAAAGCAGTATGATTACAAAATTTTAACCTTACTTCACATGTTTCACTACATTGATATGTTACCTATGACAAATTTTGAAAAGAAAATGCATATCGCATTTAACTAATATTGTAACTGTGTTTATCATTGTTTCACTATTATTTTTAGCAGTAACTAATATGTGTCTCTATCAGAAGACCTACTCTAGTCTATTACACAAATGATTTTGTTTCTGGAATCTAAAGTATTTTCTTAAAAAGTTAAAATAAGAAAACCATTTTTGTTAAAATATACCCCAGTTAGTTAAAATATTTAAAAATTACCAATATATTTTCGAGCTAAGACTGATATTTATTCTTGACTGATATTGTTAAGATACCAATATACATTGTTAAGATACCATACGTTCTATAGTCGTTGAGGATATATGTCATGCTCTGACATGATTGACATCATCCCTTCTGTCTATTTATTTTAGCGTAATGTTGGTATTTTTTCTTGGTTTACTTGACAAAAATTTTGATAGCTGAAAATACCTGCTACGTTCCTACTACAGTCCATCACATTACAAATAAATACATTATACCAACCGATAATTGGTTCCGACAGCAGATATTGTAAAAATATGCTAGAAGTTCTGATGCTGTCAAAATAGGCCAGAAGTTTTCATTCTCTTTGACCAAAATGGAATCCCATGAGAGCTATTGAGTGAAATTTCAGTGACTCGTTGCTATTGGAAAACCAATAAGTGACAGCTTACACTCTCAACTGGTCTATTAGCTTTGACGGTGCACTTGACATAGTAGCAAGTCATTAAATCAGGGTTCTTTGTCCTGTTGCGATTATGTAATTCAATTGAGCAATAATACATGATAATTATTTGTGTAAATAATGTGTAGGTGCTTAGATCAATTGTGCAATGATCTTGGAGTGGAGACCATCGGATTTATGTGTCCTTGTAAGCTTTCCCAAGTGCGGAAATTTCCGGATGCCACAAATACATATATCTCGAATACATGGCATGCGTTGCAATCTAAGACCTTATTCTTAGCCCCATACTACGATGAGTATGAACGTTACACTTTTAGAAACTATTTTACAATTTTGATGTTGATTTTAATTTTCTTTAAATCTTTTAATGTTGGAAAAATTGTCTATTGCTTGTTTTCAGTATACAAAAGAGCGAGGTTTATGTTTTGGATCCCAAACCCAGCCGCAAACCTACACTGGAAATTAAGCCGCAAGCGAACATGTATGTCATATTTATTTGTTCTTTGATATCTTTTTTGCTAGATGCATATATGATAAAATCAATTAAAGTATAAGTTATATTTAACATTTTCTTTCATGCATGTGTAGGGCCTATAAAACATACAAGCAATTGGGCGGCAAGGGTCGATCGGCTATGTTGAAATGGAATACCAGTAATGTGATTTTTTTTGTTAAAAAAAATTGTATGCAGTTTGTGATATAAATACATTTTAAACTATTAAATCTTGTATTGTATAGTGTTCGAAACAATCTACAGCGACGGATTGTGTATATTATGTGATGAGGTATATGTATGATATCGTAAAAAACCAACGTCAATCAACTGATTTACACAAGGTACCATTTTAGTTTTTTTTCCTTTATACTTTATGTTAAGTATTTATACGATTAATGTGTTGAAATTAATTGTAGTACTTTGGACAAAATGATTCTTATAGCCAACAAGACGTGGACGAGGTTCGTGATAATTTAGCTAGATATATCATGCACAATTGGATGTAGTCTTCCTATATGGTGAGTTTATTCATGTCTCTTTCTTGCTTTCAGCATTACATGAGTTAAAATGGTTAGTATAAAGAAGGTCTCAGTTTCAGTTTTTGGAATATAAATCTACTGAAATTTGGCTTCATACATCAATTTCAGTTTTTGGAATATAAAGCATGCAATCTACTTTTTGGAATATAAAGCAGCTTGCAAGTGAAAACTAATATCGTTGATAGATAAATTAGGAATACTTTATTTGTCGCTATAATCACATTCTTTTATGGCTATGTAGCGTATGATTTTGTTGTTCTTTCGATTGTTAGCTTCTCTTTCTTTCCCCTACTTTGAGTTTCATGGATTAGAGAAGAACTGTTCGTCTACAGTTATTGATAATATTAGGATTATTTTAACTGAGAAGATCATATTACAATTAGACTTGCTTAGGTATTAATTTCAACATAGTAGTGAATATGTATTTTTACAGTCACCTTAGCAAACTTGGTTTGGGGGATTTGCATTGGTCATTTTCTTTTGAATAGCAACCTACAAGTGGTCTCTTAAATAAGAATTTCCGTAATAACCAAATTAATGTATGCATCACTTCGAAGTATTATAATTTAGATGAGGTAGGGAGTAAAATATATTCATAGTTATACATCATTTCCTTGCAAATTATGACTTATGAATTATTTTTATGAAGAATGAAAAAAAGGGAGGATTAAGGAAAAGTTAAATATTCATTCATATATGCAACTAGGCATTGTCTTTGGCAAGGCTTGATGCTTATGATTTAACAGAGAAAACATGTCTTTGTTTTGATGGAAAGAGATTGAAATTTAAATTTCAGCCTTTTTGCTAAAAACAACTATCATGTACAAATAACTTACAAGATAATTTCCATCATTTGAAATACGGAAGGATGTTTTTGGATATTAAAATTTGAAACTTCACAATTTTAGAAGTTATTATGTGTTCACTTGATTTTCTTTGAACATATTTTTAAAAAAATAGTTAGACAAAAAACTTTTAAAACAGTTTCATCCACGATTGCATTCAATTCTGAACTTTTTCCTACCTGATGTTGTTAGAATGAATTTCAGTAATGTATTCACCAACAATCATACATACACCGCGTCGGATCATTCCAATATCTCATATGCATGTTGGACAATGTATCCTTGGAACATGGACTATATTGCTATGCTGCTAATTTCATCTATCACTTTCAAGTTAACATCATAACCACTCAGTTTACGATAATGTTGCAAAGTACCATGAGGTGGGTCATTTATACTTATAAATTGTTCCTTCCAAAAAAATTTCTCGCCTTTGGCCTGTTTTTGGAATATAAAGCATGCAATCTACTTAATGTTTATTTTGTCGTTGATATTTTATGAAACTTTTATCCATTTATTAAGGTGCCAGTGATACTTTATGAGTTTATGTGTGCATGAAGACTAATAAGGCATTTATGTGTTTTTTTAGGGCTCGGTGGTGGTGTACATGAAGACTGAAAAAGGCGTTATTTGTTTTGCTCTGATGTCGAATGGTATGCCCTAAAACTCAACTGGTTCTTTACTATTATTACATTCTTGCGGAACTAGTCATATAGAAATCTATTCTGCCAGTCTAACCATGTAGAAATCTTTGTTATTGAACAAAATTTTGGATTTGAATGACTGAAAAGGCATTTATGTGTCACTTATTTAAGTTAATTATTATGCAAAACGCAAGTTTCATCACTTAATTGTTAGAGTCTTACCCTCTACCCTTGCTCGCTTAAGCAATTTCGACCTATTGCTTGGTTAGTGGTACGAGCTTACTCAACTGCTTGCTGTCTGATGTGGTTTTGGATAAGGCTTCTTATTATTTGGGTTATGGATATTTTTACGGGTGTGGCTGTCTTGAGTGAGTGATTGAGGCTGCGGGTTGCTTATGTTTTCATCAAAGTCTATCCTCTATGTTTTTCTATGCTACTGAATAAAATTGAGACCTTCTTCATACAAAACTGAAATTTAATTTAATTTCAAGAACCTGAAATATTTAACATAAAAAGATAAAAATATGTGGCACAAATATTTAACATAAAAAGATAAAAACAAGCACCTGAAATTAAATTTAAAGGTATTAGAATTTGAAAACGACTTTGCATTTGCTTTAGCTTTTGAAAATTTGAGTTTTTGCAAATGTTTACTTGAAATTTGGTTGTCTTTGGACTGATGGGTCTTGGTCTTGGCCTGTTGTGGTTGAAAATTGGTAACACAGGAGAACAACGTCCAATTCGAAGTGCCAAATGACTTTTTTTTAAAGATATCGCAGAAAATAGACATGGCCTGTTGTGGTTGAACATAAAATTGAGACCTTCTTTATACAAATATGAAATTAAATTAAATTTCAGGAACCTGAAATATTTATCATAAAAAGATAAAAATATGTAGCACAAATATTTAACATAAAAAGATAAAAACAAGCACCTGAAATTAACTTTAAAGGTATTAGAATTTGAAAATGACTTTGCATTTGCTTTAGCTTTTGAAAATTTGAGTTTTTGCAAGTGTTTACTTGAAATTTGGTTGTCTTTAGACTGATTGGTCTTGGTCTTGGCCTGTTGTTGTTGAAATTTGGTAACACAGGAGAACAATTTCCAATTCGAAGTGCCAAAGGAATTTTTTTTAATGATATCGCAGAAAACAAGATTTGAACTAGGACATGGCCTGTTGTGTCATATGTAAAATAAAATTGCAATACTAAGAATGGCAAGCTATAACCAGTGTAAGTACATTTATTACCAAAAGAAATAAGAACTGCAACAAAATACCAGATTTACTGATAGACCAACATAAGTATATTGCCAGCATAAATATGCCACGTTATTAGCGACTAAGCATAACTTTTAGAACAAACGATTATAAATCAAAAAACAATATCATAGCTCATACCCAAGGTCATTTTCAGATATCTCCACTCCTGTAACCAAACCAACCAAAAATAACATATGTACACACAATTATATAACAAGGTTCGATGTTCAACATTTTAGCTAACTAAACATAATGGTAAAAATAAGATGGTTTTGGAATGAAACAAGCATCGATGCATCTTAATAAAAGTCAACACAATTCCTCATTACAAAAAATGCAAGTACTGTTTTAACTAGAACGTATATAAGGGATACTCAGTCGAGCACACAACAGCAGAACAAGAACAATTCGTTGGTAAAGTTAATACAATACTATTTTTTCTGTCCTTAATCGAACATATCTTCCTATAACACGTGTGAAATAACAAAATCATAATAATAGCAAATTCTAATTCGCTTCAATTCATTGTTGAGTAGCCGTCCATTTTTATTAAAAAAACAAAACTGCAACTTTTCTATTACTTTTATTTTCAGTTTATCTCCGCTTGCCATGTCTTACACATTAGGAAATTATACTTAATGGCCTGTTGTGGTTGAATTAGGACATGTGGCCTGTGGAGTCTGAATTTGCTTCCTGTAAATAAATACTGGAATTATACTTATGACAAATTAGGAAATTCCAACTCTTAAAACCTATTCTATATTGCAAAACTGAATCGATGCATAACGTGCAAGTAAAAAAAGAAAAAAAAGAGAAAAACTGGAGGAAAAAGTAGCAAAAACATGGTCCTTCATTTCAGGTTCCTGAAATTTAATTTAATTTCAGGTTCTTGTTTGCAAAGCCTGATCTAGAAAACTGTTTGTATCACATATTTTTATCTTTTTATGTTAAATATTTGTGCAATAATTCAGTTTTATCATACTGAAAATATACATCGTCACTGATTATATATCTCTATTACTTCATTTTAGGTTCTTGTTTTGGATTGAATTTGTCGCTTAGAAGGAGATGACGACACATCTGTGGATTACATTGACTACTTCATAATTATATTGGCTAGCAATGTGAACTATATTACATTTTGGTGACTGTACTTGAAAACATTTTATTTCCGGTTCTTGTTTTGAAACACATTACTATTTAATTTGTATGGATTACGAAAACATTGATTACTTGAAATTAATATATATGTTCGATTTGTATGTCATTTGTATTTTATATGCAATTACCAGCAGCTTGTCAACTATACATATATATATGTATATACATATATATATGTATATATATATTTGTGTGTATAGCTATAATATTTGAGAATTTTGGTGATTTAGGCAGCGATGGAGGTTTCTGTGCAAAAAGAACATTTTGCATCGGTTTTCAGAAGGGCGATGCAAAAAAAATATTTTGAAAATGATGTTTTTTTTACATCGGCTAAAATAAAGTTCGATGCAAAATGGTAATTTTTTTGCATCGGATTTTTTGAACAACCAGTGCAAAAGTTAAGATTTTGCCAAGCAAAAAATACATTTTTGCATCGACTGTTTTTGAAGTGCGATGCAAAAAAGTTGTATATTGCATCGGCTTATTTTAAAAAGCCGATGCAAGTAAATGGTTTTGCATCGGTTTTATAACCGATGCAACAGGTAAATGTTTTTTGCATCGTCTGCAATTGCATCGGTTGTAGAACCGATGCAATATGGGGGTAAATAACCAATGCAACAAGATTGTTTTGTACTAGTGAAAGGGAATGCATTAACTTCCATGGAGTGTATTTGGTGTATAGAACAGAACATAACAAGACAGATACAAATAATGGTACTTGAAAAATTTAAAAATAACTTTTATTCCAGCGGAGAAATAGTTTGATTACAACAACATCATAAACCAAGTACACTTAATATCCATCTTGATAAATTATTTCAGAGTACATAAAGTAAAAATCATAAACCCCAACACAAGTAGCCATAAAAGAGATGAGATGAACTTTACTTTCAGCAATCCATGCACTTCCAAAAGGGAGAAAGAGATCCAAGATCAAACTCCACTAGTACTAGTCCCACCCTGAGAACCTTGGGGGGAAATGAAGAGAAGAGGCGAAAACAATGGTCCAGACATAAAGTCTGGCGAGTATAATAATTTTAATAATATAATTATTAAAGTAATTAGGATAAGGCATAAACTGGTAAGATAAGATATGACCATGAAACAAGTGGGCATGACAAAGCAAATAAGATGAATATTTTGGCGTTAATCTCGTTCCTAATCACTGTAGGATAATTACTATACTGCACCAATGCTAATTTCACCACACCATTACTAGTCACCCTAAAAGTTGATCCCGCCTACAGAACATAATAATGATGGTGGTAGTTTCGTGTACCCCTAGCTGTCTTCATAGGTGTCGTCTGCCCCTATCACCACTAGTTGTACCCACTACCCTCCCCATTCTAGTTACAATATTTATTTATAATATGGTAGTTATACTCCTAGCTGTCTTCATATGTGCCGTCTGCTCCTATCTCCGCTAGTCTTACCCACTACCTTCCCCATTTGATCGGCTCCCTAACTCGTAGACACCCGTGTTGGTCCCACAGTGGGGTGTATCACTCCCCAAAGTGGCACCCGATACCACTAAAGATGCACGGCTTATATCTACACGATGCAACAACGTCTTACCTACCAGCCAGGGACTCGCGTAGCCACCGCTAACCCGTTTTGACATCTTACATTCAAACCCAGCAAGCGTGTCCCGTCCTTGACTTGGGTCGAGCTCACAAAGATACTAAATGGGTTACTGGTTTGAAAAGGGTCCCCACACAAGATTTCTACCTATGCTTGGTCCCCACTAAGATTCCCCACTTAACCCCTTCTTATTCATGTCTTCTTACATGTTTTCAACTTGGTTAAGTGTTTATAATTATATCCCACATGTCCCCCATGTCATCCAGTTAACAAATCAACATGTGTTATTGGTTAAGCTTGTCTTAACCCTATCCACTTACCATGTGTTACTTAGTTTATGATTAAGTACATCTTAGTTCACAGATGCATTGGTTAAGAGAATAACTCCCTAAGTACTAACCCTAAAGACCGAAATCCACATCAGATTATTACTCAAACAATCACTCACTCAACCAAACTTCATTTTGTCATTCATTTTTGTCTTTAATCAGCATTAATTAATTATTAAGGCACCTAATCGTATTTCACATGCCACCCAAGGCACCCACTTAATTTCACATGCCACCCAAGGCACCCACTTAACCCCCCATGTCCCACCACATGTTTATCTGGTTAAGTGTTACTTAATTCATTGGAACCGTAACCTTGTAAAGACCTCCCACATTAGACTGGCATTTGCAGTTGCTGGATTTGCCGGGCGGGTCCGGGCTGTCTTATACCGCAAACGAGCCTAACCTCGTGTCTTTACAACTGCTACGCATTTAATTTGTGCCTTTGACCTCTCACATTAGACTGGCATTTGTGGCTGCTGGATTTGCCGGGCGGGCCCGAGCAGTCTTACACCACAAAAGAGTCTAACCTCGTGTCTTAGGTGGTTAATTATTACACATCTTTATTTAACACCAAATTGGATTATAAATACCAATTTTGCCAATTAATGTCTCAAATTAATTATATGCCTTTTAAGGCCATTATGTGCCAATTAACAATTTATGTATATTCAATATTATCCCATCGTCCCACGCTATTCGTACGTTTTCATATGACAAATGTTAGACTTGCAAATAGTCTAACTTATAAAATGAAAAACAACATCACATAACACATAAAATAGATCTAAGGATCGTGACATAAGATACATAGCCAATAAATTGCATATGAATTTCATTCAAACTAGCATATGATACAAAAATAGCATAGGTAATAGGCATAAACTTGCATAACTTATGTACTACTATAGATCCAACCCTAAAGGTGTGAACTCGCATATGGATCTAAACATAAATGCGTGAACTTGCATATGGATCTAAACATAAAGGTGTGAACTTGCATATGGATCTAAACATAAAGACGTAAACTTGCATATAGATCTAAACATAAAGGTGTAATCTTGCATATAGATCTAAACATGTAGATTAATGTCACATAAACTAGCATACGCATATACATGTTTCACATATATTTTAACAACCCAAACTTGCATAAGATTCATACATGTATATGTGATCCAATCATCACAAATTTACATAAGATATATGATTCGACTTGCATAAGATATATGATTCAACTTGCATAAGATTCGCATATGATCTAACTTGCATAAAATTTACATAAGAACTAACATATGATTTGACACCACAAACATACATATAATTTACATCACATGATTCAAAATCATGTTCTTATGATCCCACTTATATCTTATCATAATTAAAGTAATGAATTATCTTGTGAAAGCTATCATACTCACATTTAAAAGAATAGTCTTGTCTTTCTGGGATCTGTATTCTGAAATTGGATTGCTCGCCTTTGATGTAGAATTAATTGTTATTTAGATTTGATTTGATTTTGATTCAAGCCTCTATCTTGCTTTAGGGTTGAAAGTTTATGGTGGCTATTCTAGGTTCTCCATTGATGGCATGGAGGCTCTTGTTATGAATTTGTGTGATTAGGGTTAGAGGTTCTAGGGTGTTTTTATAGAAGATTAGTTAATTAAGAGCCGTTAGATTAACCTAGAATCAATCAAGACCATCCAGTCAAGATAGAATGACACCTCAGCCCTAATGACTCAGCACTGAGTCACAAAATCGCCATCTTTCAGATCTTCCCGCGGGGAGAGGGGGAGGGGGGGCAGGCCGACCCCAAGGTCGACACTAAGGTCGACCTGTATAGGGGGAGGTCGACACTAGGGTCGACCCCCTGGTCGAACTGGTCCCTGTTTTATTTTTATTTTTATTTTTTTGAACCTGAAGCTGTTTTTAATTTAACTAATTTTTGAAACTTCGGAAGGCCATAACTTCTTCATACGAAGTCCAATTCACACAAACTCGGAAAGCAGAATTCTGAGACGAATGCAATGGTGCAATTGTTTCCCTTAGTTCCCACATTTGAAATTAAGTATTCTTTATTTTGTTAACTTTAATATTTAAAATTACGGGGTGTTACAGAAAGAGTTTGTTAAATACTTTGAAAAAGCTTAGAACTATTTCATTGCAAAGTTTGTTTAAATATTACTAATTTTAGGTAAGATATTGGAAGTTTGGAAATATAAAGGAAATGAGTTTGGTAAAAATTTAGTTGAATTCTTGATATGAGAAGAAAAAATATAAATCGTTATGGCAATCCAATATTTGTTTCGGTTTGTGAATTTATATGGAATAATAAGGCAATTAAAATCTATTTGAAATATCAATTGTTTGAACTATCGTGAACGGAATTTAAAAACCAAATTAAGTTTTGGTAATTTTGAAAACCTGTGAAAGGATAACAGCGAATAAAAGAATTATGCTTTGAAATATAAGATTCGAAAATGAATATTAAATGTCAAGGAATGATTAAGACGATAACGAGGTTATGGAAACTAAAATAAATCCAACCTTAGTTACAAGTGAATTAATAACGATTTGGAAGGAGATTTAAATTGGAAACCCGAAATGATCCATAACTGTTGTTCTTTTAAATATGCCTATTACTTGGAAAGACCGGGATTGAATATATGTTCGAAAACCATTCCATGTAACGTTATACAGAATTGAAGACTTGGAATTCGAAAATTGAAGACTAGAAATCTTCAAATAGTTTGGATCGATTGTTGATGTCTCAATTGGGCTGATCACCCAATACGAGGTTTTAAGTGGTATGAGCTCTGAATATATTTGGAGATTTTAGAATTTTTGTTCCATTCAGACCTAGAAATGACTTGTACAGATTGTGTGTCTGACATTGAATTGACCCTTAGGATTGATTTCTATTAATATATATCGAATTTTTGGTAATGAATTATTCCCGTCTCTAAGATATATGAGCTTAGAGGTTATGTATTGATGGAAATCAATGACATGTTGTGAATTGACAACTTGACATACTCGAGTTATGAAATGATCTAGTGAAGATCAAAGCATGGCTTATTTAAGCATAGCTTTGTGTATATTGTGACGTTGATGAACCTCACACCCACGATTAATGGTAAACTGGCGGTTATGTTATATACATATACATAATCTCCAGTGAAAAACGAAATTTAGGGCGATTGATCTACCTGTGAAACTTAAGGAAATAAAGTAGATACGGTGTCCGAGTTTGGATGAAAACCAGAATATATACTTCGCGCTCTGTATTCGGTGTCCGAGTCTGGATGTTAATCAGGAGATACTTAGCTTCGTGTCCTCGACTAATCTTTCGTGTCAGGAACCATCATGTTGGAAAATCTAATAACTAATACAAGCCTTTTGATTTGTTTGTAAGCTATGTATGTGGGTGTAATGACCCGCATTGGCAGAGGTATTAGAATTTATTTCTTTAATTATATCAATGGTGGGTTAGTGAATTTAATGGTCGTGGAATTAAATAATAGTGAATATTTAATTAAAATAATAAAGTAAATAATATATTTAATTCTGAAATAATCAGAATTGGCTGAAATGACAATATGGTGTGAACCGGATCATCTGTGATATTTAATTCAGCTTGGAATTGAATTTGAATAACGAATATATTCAATCGTCAACAGTTGAACGTATAGTTTATAAAGCAATTATAAACGGGCTCGAAATGGCACTGCAGTTCGTAATTTGGCGATTTGAACTTCAACTGAATGTACAGGATTCGTTTTAAGCCGGATTTCTGTGAAACAAGAAACGTGTGGAGCTGGTGGAGTATATCTTTCTAGTGGAAGAGAAAAATCAGGATTTCGTCGTGTAGATTTTGATTTATGTCCAAATCAAATTTCCAGAAAAGCAGCGGTATATTCGTTCATGGCCATAATGGTTATTTCAAAATAACTAGATATCGGGTGTGAATTTAGACGAGGTTCTTTTGGGAAATAGTGATAATTTAATTTTTAGAATTTTATGGTAGTTTTTAATTAATTTAATAAGAAACTTTTTATTTGGAGTATTTGGCACCCTGTAATCAATATTTTGAAGTTTCAAAATATGAGTCCACCTACCAGTATTTTTATATTTTTGGGATCTGGACACATTGCTGATCACAACTGTAATTTGTTTTCTGTCCATAGCAGTTCATACGCGAACGGAGTTTGATATAGTAGGGTACCCTAACTTCTATAAATACCAAACATTTGTCTACTGGGATGATGATGTTTTGATGGACCATGACCACACAAATATAACAAACGTATGAACTCCCCTCACCAAACAAATATAACAAACGTATGAACTCCTCTCACCACTCAAATATAACAAATGTATGAACTCCTCTCACCACTCAAATATAACAAACGTATATACTCATCTCACCACTCACGTATAACACTCACGTATGAACTCCCCTCACCAAACGATAAAGCAACCTACCACGTATTCTAATATTATAAATATGCTGCGGCCTCCCTTATTTCTCGTTTTCGAAAAGCAAGTGGAATCAAAACCACATCCTTCCAATCCATTTCAGAGAAGAAAAAAAGAAAAAAAGAAAGATGAGAAGCAGCGTTGATTTCTGGTGGAGCAGCGTGTAATTTCCAGGGAGGAAGGAAAACATGGGTGGTAGTGTGTGTACTCACGTGGGGCTTGGGGGAGGAGAAAGTAATTGCTGTGGTTTTCTTTGAATGAAAACTGGAGCGGAGGGGGTTCACGCATGGAACCGTGAGCATCAGGGAAGCCGCAAGCTGGTATTCACGGGTGGGAATACTAGTGAGGAGGGTTGAACGGTAAATGAAGTGAGGGGATTCGCTGAGACAAGGAGAGAGGTCTTAGGCAAGCGTTGAGATAAGGGTCGAGGTAGCAGGAGGTTGCGGAAGCTATTGGTTTGGGGAGCGAAGAATTTATCATGCATGAAAACTGCAGTGAGATGGGAGGACCAAGTTGAGGCTATTGTGAGGAGCAGGGATACAAGATTTACATTTGGGGAAGGAGGACTGTTCAAGCTGGTTCAATAGGAATGGGCCGACGGGTTTAAAAAGGAACTCAGCGAAACAGGATCCGTTGGGATCGTATGGACGGGAGCAACACAATGAGACTGACCGGGAGTGAATCCGAGCTCGTTACAATTTATGGCGAAATAAATTGTCAGACTGAATCAAATAACGCAAACCGTTATTTAACGGCTAACGCGCAAATGTGAGAAAATCTCACTAACTCTGAACAGTTTATAATTTCATGTTGTATTTTTAGAACTGTTAGATATTGGCTGATTGACTGTGTGTTGACTGTTTGATTGAACTGCTAGTCAGTTAGTTAAATTTTCTATATTGATTCTGTTTAACAGAATATATCATATAGAACTGAAAAGTGATGTTATCTATATTGTTTAACATCTGTGATGCAGGGAGACAGGTTGGAGGAATCCAACTGGATTCCTCAACATTTATTTTACTGTTTTCATATATTATGATATATGATGTGTTATATAATCTGTTATGGATTATGGGTGTTGGAATGATGTTGATCATTGTTATTCGATATTTTAAATATCATAAGAAACCCTAGGATGTAAAAGGATTTATTTCAATGTATATTGAAATAAAGGAATTTTATAAAATCACAGGATTTTATAAAAGGAAATATTTATAAAACGAACACGGTTTTATAAAAGGGATATTTATTTAGAAAATAAATAGAAATAGAAAAGGAATATTTATTTAGAAAATAAATAGACGTTATAAATAGGAAATATTTGTAACGGTAAATAGAAGTTATAAATAGGATATATTTGTAACGGTAAATAGATGTTATAAATAGGACATATTTGTAACGGTAAGTAAACGTTATAAAAAGGAAATAGTTGTAACGGAAAACGTAGTTTATCAAAAGAAGTTAATCGATGTTAGTTAATCGATTAGAGATAAAGTAAAAGGAGTTAATCGATGTTAGTTAATCGATTAGAGATAAAGTAAAAGGAGCTAATCGATGTTAGTTAATCGATTAGAGATAAAGTAAAAGGAGCTAATCGATGTTAGTTAATCGATTAGAGATAAAGTAAAAGGAGCTAATCGATGTTAGTTAATCGATTAGAGATAAAGCAAAGGAGCTAATCGATGTTAGTTTAATCGATTAGAGTTAAAGCAAATGAGTTAATCGAATATAGTTATTCGAATAGAAAGTAAAAGGAATTATCGAATATAGTTTATTCGAAAGGAGTTAAGCGAAATGAGTAAATCAATAGCGTTAGTCAAATAGAGTTAATCGAATAGTGTTAGTCCAATAGAGTTAATTGATAAGGGTTAATCGAATAGAGTTAAGTGAAAAGAGTCAATAGGAATAAAGTGAACTTTGCCTATTTCAAAGTTAGAAATGTTGTTCAGTTAAGGTCTGAGAGGTAGTTCTACCCCAACTTGATTGGCTTCGTTTTAACTAAGGAATAGTTAAGGTTCGACAGTAAAGGAAATGGGTTGAATTGGCATCGCGATGGTTTGTTTAAACATCTGTCTAAGTCCAGTGAAGAAGCTTTGGAAATGTTTTCCAAAGAAGAAACCAGAAATGTTTTCTAATGAAGAAAACAAGAAATGGAAATGTTTTCCATTGTTAATAACGTATATTTTCCAAATTTAGAAAATAAGAAATATTGAATATATGGAAACAGGAGATAAGTAAATTTATGAACTAAAGAGATAAATGTTGAATGATGTTTGATCGATATAATTTCCATTTGGAAATAATATCGTTGTTTGCACACCTGTTTTTATTCGATAGTTAAATCACAGACTATCGAAGTTTTGACCATTTTAACGTTGTTAATATGGAGAGACCGGTTGGATTATTATCCAAAGAACCACTCTGTATTGGCATAAGCGTTGCGAATCATATATGCCAAAGGAAATTGAAGACGGTGTTATGCAAGGGCTATCCTGTTTACAGAATAGTGCCTTCGGTTCATCCTGTTCCTGGATGACGAGTATGGACGGATGTCTGACAGAGTATTTCCAGACGATCACGTATATTGATTTCTCCAACTGTACCAAGAGTGGAAGCGGAGAAGGAAACTTCTTTTAGCTGACACGTAATGTATGGTTGTAGACGTCAATTAGTGATTCCGATGGATCTGACAATGTGGCATTCGAAGTGAATCTGATGTGATGATAAAGCGTAGATTCTAGCCTCATCAACCGGTAAATGACAGAAATCGGGCAGGCAGCATGGCTAAGTCGGTCGCACCGAAGTAGGGTATATAATCACCTATCTAGTGAATATTCATTTGTTTCTTAAATCTATCAATGTTGTCCCATATATATACGGGAACGGTTGCTGATCCCAACCGTTGGTGATGTACATTCGATACACTCAAGCGAAATGAGTGGTCGGTCATGTGTGGCTGAGTTGCAAGATGTTCTTGTTAAACTCCAGTGTATCGTTCCTAGAGTACACTGATCGGAAGGTGGTTCCATACCTTGTCATAGTTGGAAATCCAATCATCCAATACGTGCTTGCGATTTTGATTGTATACTATATATGTAGTAACGTGAGATGCAAGCGTTCCTACTAGATTGATATTTATTTGTACTTAGACATTATCATAATATCAGAATGATATTGCTTTGAAAAGTTATTTGGATTCTCATAAGGGAAAAACCCGTTCCGCTCTGCGGCGTGGTCTTATGGGATATCATATACCTGTTTAAATGATTTGAGTTTATTCACACCAGTCCCATGACTGACCCGGAGTTTATTTTGTTGTTTTCCCTAAACTCTTGGGTGCCTAAATTTGTACGGGCAGTCAAGTAGTCAGGATTTTACAGATACACTTGGAGAGCTTGGAGCAGGAGGCTTCAGGATTCTATAGCTATTATTATTTCCGCTGTTGTTGTAAGTGTTGTACTCTGATAAGTGTTATGGTATACATATACTGATGTTATTTCAAAGATATGTTATGTTATATTTTATTCGTTCCGCTGTGAGATTCGTGTTTACTCTGATGATGATGTTCTTCTTCTTCTATTCTATAAGTTCTATCTTATCTATTCTCACCTTCTAATTTCTTTCATTAATTACCAGGATTTTTCGATGTTTTGGTTATCGACATCGTGCTTATGTCGATAACCAAAGTCGTTGAAAATCCGGGTCGTTACAGTTGGTATCAGAGCTTAAATTAAGAATTTACTTGGCTCTGTGGCGTGACTCGGTAGAGATAGGGTTAGTAATACCCTAGATTGAGTTTGAGTGTATATATACGAGTGCGTATTTGTATTTGATATAAAAATGGTTTTATATTGTGGGGATTCGTTGGCTGAGTTGTTTATGAGTTCTGGTCGATCAGTTTGATCCACTGTATCGGCAGGAGTTACTAAACACTTGAATACGATGGGTCGTCACGATATGTTTTGAAAAGAGGGTAAATTAAAATAAGTTTACCCAAGGTATATCTTGATATAGAGAAGATATATATATATATATATCAAAATATAATATAGTAGGTATATTGGTTGTTATTATAATCGAGTAAGATTATAAATTAAAAGATTATGTAAATAACTAATCAGAATTCATATAAGTGAAATACGTGAAATCAGATGAGTTAAATCTGAAATTTAAACCAGAAATTGAATCAAAACTCTGGAAAATTGGATAAGTGTTTGTAAATGAATCTGGATTAAGTATAAGGAAAATTTAAGATCCTGGGGGATTTTAAATTGTTTAAAGCATTGTGAAGGATATTTTGAACTGATTTCAAAATGGAAATATTCAGAAATGGTTTTGAAAAGCGATATAGTATTGAACTCACTTCGATAGCTGGGAAATAACCCTGATGATGACTGCAGCATCATTAGTGTTCATTTTCGAGTTGATAAGTGACGGATTACTACCGAGGATTTTGTTTTTGAATTGTTTGAGAAAAACAAATTGTTTTGGTACTTTGAAATAAACACTTTGATTTTTGATATGATAAAGTGATTTAAAATTCCCAGGAAAAGATTGTTGAATTAAAAACCAATTTGAATTGAAGGTTGGAAAAGCAATTGGAATTAAAATTGAAATCAATTAGGTGAAAATTGAATTAAATTGGGTTAGAGTGATATCAAGACAAATTGGATTGATGAGTTAAGAATTTGAAATCAAGAATTGGACTTTGATTTGAAATGAAATTCGACTTAGGTATAAGCGAATGGTTGAATGTGTGGATAAGAATTGATTGGAGTTTGATTGGAAATACATTGGTATATGCTGAATTGATAGCAGGTGAAAGGGATAAAGTTAATATGCCGACAAAAGGTACAAGTTTATATTTGATATAAGCATGAGATTTGTGAGCCGAATCGGCTAGCCGCTTGGCTTTTCTTTTTCTTTTGGGATTGGCGAGGGCCATGGGAGGCTACGTGAAATATCCCGATGCTCCCAGTACAAAGGAGGTTATGGCGAATTTTCCTGGAAATTTAAGGAGTTAAAATATATAAAAGGAATATTTGTGAAAACCAAATACAAGGGAAATATTTATGGAAACCAAATATAATGGAAATACTTGTGAAAATAAATAAAGAGTTAAAAGGAAATACTTATGTAGGAAATAAATAAAGTTATAAAGGAAATATTTATATGAAATAAATATAGGCAAATTGAAAAGGAAAAATCATTTTTAAAGTGAAGAACCGTTACCAAAAGTAAATCTTTAAAAATGGATATACGTTGTTAAAAGGAACATAATGAATAACCAGTAGAGTTAACCAGTCCAGTAGAGTTAACCAGTTCAGTAGAGTTAACCAGTCCAGTAGAGTTAACCAGTCCAGTAGAGTTAACCAGTCCAGTAGAGTTAACCAGTTCGGTAGAGTTAACCAGTTGGGTAAAGTAAGTCGAGTTAATCAAGTCGAGTTAACCAGTTAGAGTTAACCAGGAAGAGTTAACCAGTTAGGGTTAATCAGTTAGAATTAATCGATTAGAGTTAAAACGAACTTAAAAAGAGAAAGAGTATACGTGTTTAAAAGTAAATAATTAGTTGTATGGTATTGATTATTTGAGTAAGTAGTCTTATCTGTTTTGACGTTATAAATGTTATTCAGTCAAGGTCTGAGAGGTAGTTATACCCCAACTTGATTGGTTTCATTATTAACAAATAAATAGTAAGATTTCAGGCTCTTGGATAATTGTTAGTTGAATATAGTATTTGGTTTGTCGTAACGATGTTTTACACAACATCCGTTTTAACCCAAATAAGTGTAACTTGGAAATATAATAAAGAATATTTCCTAAGTATAGAAATAAACGAGATCGGAAAAGAGATAAGAAATTGGAATATTTTCCAATTATAAATAATATATATTTTCTAAGTTTAGAAAATAAAGGAAGGCGATATTCGGAAATGTTTTCCAAATAACATAAAAGGCCAATATGGTTATTGAAAATATTTGGTTAACAAATATTGATAAAGGAATAGAGAAGTGATTTAACTAATGGAAAACTGATTATGGGCTCAGTTGAATGTTCAAAAGGAAAATTTGATTTTTGGAAAGAGTAAACTGTTTAAAAACTCCCAGGGAAAGACTGTTTGAATTAAAAACAAATTTAACAGAAATTTGTGAAAGAAAATTTGAATTAAAGTAAAGCCAGTAAAGTGGTAACTGAGTTTTGAATTAGAATGATATCAAGATAAATGGGATTGTGAGATTCGAATTTAAAGTGTAATTGGGTAACCAAGTTAAGAGTTTGAAATCGAGAATCAAACTCGAGTTTGAAAAGATATTTGGTGGACATAACGCGAATGTTTGTGTTGGAGATAAAAGTTATTGCAGAATTTGATTGGGGATAACATTGGTATATGCTGAGTCGATAGCATATGGAAGTGATAGAGTTGATTTACCCGACAAAGGTACAAGTTTATAATTCATATGGTATGAGATGTTGATGAGCCGAATAGGCAAGCCGCTTGGCTGTTTGATTTTCTTTTGGGAAGGAGATGGCCCAGAAAGGCGAGTGATGGTTTGACCGATTGACCAGTACAAAGGAGGTGCTGGCGAAATTTTTCGAAGAGTTAAGGAGTTAGAAAATTTTCAGGATTTTTGAAAATTTTCGTTGATAAGAATTAATTAATAATTTAGTTAAAATTTAAATTGGTTCAGTTGAAAACTGAAGTTAAGAAGTGAACAAATATGTTCTAAACCAGTCGATAGGGTCGTCCTCTACCTTCTAGCAATTTCGAGGACGAAATTATTTTAAGTGGGGAAGATTGTAATGACCCGCATTGGCAGAGGTATTAGAATTTATTTCTTTAATTATATCAATGGTGGGTTAGTGAATTTAATGGTCGTGGAATTAAATAATAGTGAATATTTAATTAAAATAATAAAGTAAATAATATATTTAATTCTGAAATAATCAGAATTGGCTGAAATGACAATATGGTGTGAACCGGATCATCTGTGATATTTAATTCAGCTTGGAATTGAATTTGAATAACGAATATATTCAATCGTCAACAGTTGAACGTATAGTTTATAAAGCAATTATAAACGAGCTCGAAATAGCACTGCAGTTCGTAATTTGGCGATTTGAACTTCAACTGAATGTACAGGATTCGTTTTAAGCCGGATTTCTGTGAAACAAGAAACGTGTGGAGCTGGTGGAGTATATCTTTCTAGTGGAAGAGAAAAATCAGGATTTCGTCGTGTAGATTTTGATTTATGTCCAAATCAAATTTCCAGAAAAGCAGCGGTATATTCGTTCATGGCCATAATGGTTATTTCAAAATAACTAGATATCGGGTGTGAATTTAGACGAGGTTATTTTGGGAAATATTGATAATTTAATTTTTAGAATTTTATGGTAGTTTTTAATTAATTTAATAAGCAACTTTTTATTTGGAGTATTTGGCACCCTGTAATCAATATTTTGAAGTTTCAAAATATGAGTCCACCTACCAGTATTTTTATATTTTTGGGATCTGGACACATTGCTGATCACAACTGTAATTTGTTTTCTGTCCATAGCAGTTCATACGCGAACGGAGTTTGATATAGTAGGGTACCCTAACTTCTATAAATACCAAACATTTGTCTACTGGGATGATGATGTTTTGATGGACCATGACCACACAAATATAACAAACGTATGAACTCCCCTCACCAAACAAATATAACAAACGTATGAACTCCTCTCACCACTCAAATATAACAAACGTATGAACTCCTCTCACCACTCAAATATAACAAACGTATATACTCATCTCACCACTCACGTATAACACTCACGTATGAACTCCCCTCACCAAACGATAAAGCAACCTACCACGTATTCTAATATTATAAATATGCTGCGGCCTCCCTTATTTCTCGTTTTCGAAAAGCAAGTGGAATCAAAACCACATCCTTCCAATCCATTTCAGAGAAGAAAAAAAGAAAAAAAGAAAGATGAGAAGCAACGTTGATTTCTGGTGGAGCAGCGTGTAATTTCCAGGGAGGAAGGAAAACGTGGGTGGTAGTGTGTGTACTCACGTGGGGCTTGGGGGAGGAGAAAGTAATTGCTGTGGTTTTCTTTGAATGAAAACTGGAGCGGAGGGGGTTCACGCATGGAACCGTGAGCATCAGGGAAGCCGCAAGCTGGTATTCACGGGTGGGAATACTAGTGAGGAGGGTTGAACGGTAAATGAAGTGAGGGGATTCGCTGAGACAAGGAGAGAGGTCTTAGGCAAGCGTTGAGATAAGGGTCGAGGTAGCAGGAGGTTGCGGAAGCTATTGGTTTGGGGAGCGAAGAATTTATCATGCATGAAAACTGCAGTGAGATGGGAGGACCAAGTTGAGGCTATTGTGAGGAGCAGGGATACAAGATTTACATTTGGGGAAGGAGGACTGTTCAAGCTGGTTCAATAGGAATGGGCCGACGGGTTTAAAAAGGAACTCAGCGAAACAGGATCCGTTGGGATCGTATGGACGGGAGCAACACAATGAGACTGACCGGGAGTGAATCCGAGCTCGTTACAATTTATGGCGAAATAAATTGTCAGACTGAATCAAATAACGCAAACCGTTATTTAACGGCTAACGCGCAAATGTGAGAAAATCTCACTAACTCTGAACAGTTTATAATTTCATGTTGTATTTTTAGAACTGTTAGATATTGGCTGATTGACTGTGTGTTGACTGTTTGATTGAACTGCTAGTCAGTTAGTTAAATTTTCTATATTGATTCTGTTTAACAGAATATATCATATAGAACTGAAAAGTGATGTTATCTATATTGTTTAACATCTGTGATGCAGGGAGACAGGTTGGAGGAATCCAACTGGATTCCTCAACATTTATTTTACTGTTTTCATATATTATGATATATGATGTGTTATATAATCTGTTATGGATTATGGGTGTTGGAATGATGTTGATCATTGTTATTCGATATTTTAAATATCATAAGAAACCCTAGGATGTAAAAGGATTTATTTCAATGTATATTGAAATAAAGGAATTTTATAAAATCACAGGATTTTATAAAAGGAAATATTTATAAAACGAACACGGTTTTATAAAAGGGATATTTATTTAGAAAATAAATAGAAATAGAAAAGGAATATTTATTTAGAAAATAAATAGACGTTATAAATAGGAAATATTTGTAACGGTAAATAGAAGTTATAAATAGGATATATTTGTAACGGTAAATAGATGTTATAAATAGGACATATTTGTAACGGTAAGTAAACGTTATAAAAAGGAAATAGTTGTAACGGAAAACGTAGTTTATCAAAAGAAGTTAATCGATGTTAGTTAATCGATTAGAGATAAAGTAAAAGGAGTTAATCGATGTTAGTTAATCGATTAGAGATAAAGTAAAAGGAGCTAATCGATGTTAGTTAATCGATTAGAGATAAAGTAAAAGGAGCTAATCGATGTTAGTTAATCGATTAGAGATAAAGTAAAAGGAGCTAATCGATGTTAGTTAATCGATTAGAGATAAAGCAAAGGAGCTAATCGATGTTAGTTTAATCGATTAGAGTTAAAGCAAATGAGTTAATCGAATATAGTTATTCGAATAGAAAGTAAAAGGAATTATCGAATATAGTTTATTCGAAAGGAGTTAAGCGAAATGAGTAAATCAATAGCGTTAGTCAAATAGAGTTAATCGAATAGTGTTAGTCCAATAGAGTTAATTGATAAGGGTTAATCGAATAGAGTTAAGTGAAAAGAGTCAATAGGAATAAAGTGAACTTTGCCTATTTCAAAGTTAGAAATGTTGTTCAGTTAAGGTCTGAGAGGTAGTTCTACCCCAACTTGATTGGCTTCGTTTTAACTAAGGAATAGTTAAGGTTCGACAGTAAAGGAAATGGGTTGAATTGGCATCGCGATGGTTTGTTTAAACATCTGTCTAAGTCCAGTGAAGAAGCTTTGGAAATGTTTTCCAAAGAAGAAACCAGAAATGTTTTCTAATGAAGAAAACAAGAAATGGAAATGTTTTCCATTGTTAATAACGTATATTTTCCAAATTTAGAAAATAAGAAATATTGAATATAGGGAAACAGGAGATAAGTAAATTTATGAACTAAAGAGATAAATGTTGAATGATGTTTGATCGATATAATTTCCATTTGGAAATAATATCGTTGTTTGCACACCTGTTTTTATTCGATAGTTAAATCACAGACTATCGAAGTTTTGACCATTTTAACGTTGTTAATATGGAGAGACCGGTTGGATTATTATCCAAAGAACCACTCTGTATTGGCATAAGCGTTGCGAATCATATATGCCAAAGGAAATTGAAGACGGTGTTATGCAAGGGCTATCCTGTTTACAGAATAGTGCCTTCGGTTCATCCTGTTCCTGGATGACGAGTATGGACGGATGTCTGACAGAGTATTTCCAGACGATCACGTATATTGATTTCTCCAACTGTACCAAGAGTGGAAGCGGAGAAGGAAACTTCTTTTAGCTGACACGTAATGTATGGTTGTAGACGTCAATTAGTGATTCCGATGGATCTGACAATGTGGCATTCGAAGTGAATCTGATGTGATGATAAAGCGTAGATTCTAGCCTCATCAACCGGTAAATGACAGAAATCGGGCAGGCAGCATGGCTAAGTCGGTCGCACCGAAGTAGGGTGTATAATCACCTATCTAGTGAATATTCATTTGTTTCTTAAATCTATCAATGCTGTCCCATATATATACGGGAACGGTTGCTGATCCCAACCGTTGGTGATGTACATTCGATACACTCAAGCGAAATGAGTGGTCGGTCATGTGTGGCTGAGTTGCAAGATGTTCTTGTTAAACTCCAGTGTATCGTTCCTAGAGTACACTGATCGGAAGGTGGTTCCATACCTTGTCATAGTTGGAAATCCAATCATCCAATACGTGCTTGCGATTTTGATTGTATACTATATATGTAGTAACGTGAGATGCAAGCGTTCCTACTAGATTGATATTTATTTGTACTTAGACATTATCATAATATCAGAATGATATTGCTTTGAAAAGTTATTTGGATTCTCATAAGGGAAAAACCCGTTCCGTTCTGCGGCGTGGTCTTATGAGATATCATATACCTGTTTAAATGATTTGAGTTTATTCACACCAGTCCCATGACTGACCCGGAGTTTATTTTGTTGTTTTCCCTAAACTCTTGGGTGCCTAAATTTGTACGGGCAGTCAAGTAGTCAGGATTTTACAGATACACTTGGAGAGCTTGGAGCAGGAGGCTTCAGGATTCTATAGCTATTATTATTTCCGCTGTTGTTGTAAGTGTTGTACTCTGATAAGTGTTATGGTATACATATACTGATGTTATTTCAAAGATATGTTATGTTATATTTTATTCGTTCCGCTGTGAGATTCGTGTTTACTCTGATGATGATGTTCTTCTTCTTCTTCTATTCTATAAGTTCTATCTTATCTATTCTCACCTTCTAATTTCTTTCATTAATTACCAGGATTTTTCGATGTTTTGGTTATCGACATCGTGCTTATGTCGATAACCAAAGTCGTTGAAAATCCGGGTCGTTACAGTGGGCATAGTTACTATGCTTTCTAAGATTAATATATTTATTTGTGAAATGATTTCAACATTATGCACTAATTATAGTATTAATAGAGGTTTTTCATGTATTAAAGCATTATTGGTTATCATAAGACAAAAATCACCCATTTCGTGTGCGCTTGCATTGTGTGATATGGGACGAGCTTATGATAGCTTCATTTTCCAAAGTCACTGTGAATTTATATGTACGAGAATTCCTATGGAGTAAACCCGTTCTTCGTTAGCGATGTGGTCCAGTGAATTTCCCAACTTAAAAATAAACCATAAATAATAACTGTTTTGAGTTCTAGCACCAGTCCCACAACTAACCTAGAGATTATTGTTTCCCACCTAAATCTAGGTGCCCATTATTTTGTACGTGCAGCTAGTAGTTTAGTTTGCAGGTTTAGTTTTATAATTGGATTCAAATTTGGAGTTAGGTTTTGTTTTGGTTTACTTCTTCCACTGAGAGCATTTTGTTTTCCGTTGATCTTATGATATACTCTAATTCTTTGTAACTCTGATGTAAAGATTTTTGTAATAAAATGAAAAGTTCTGTTATTTGTGTTCAAATATGTTAGTACCCATAACCATCCATCTTGATGAAGGATTTAAGCTGGTTTAATTACCAGTGAGAGTCAATGAGACGACCCAAACTCACCCTTACAGGGAAGCCCGGATTGTATTGAGAACATGACAAATCATAGCATGAACAATAGAACATTTCATTGCTTATTACAACAATTACATCAGAGTACAAAAATATATCAGAGTATGTATAAATATTACATAGAAAAATATCAGAGTTTAAAATACAAAGCAGCGGAAATTTAAAAGTATAAATACAAAATAATGGGCACCTAGATTTAGGTCACACCTAAATCTAGGTGCCCATTATTTTGTACGTGCAGCTAGTAGTTTAGTTTGCAGGTTTAGTTTTATAATTGGATTCAAATTTGGAGTTTGGTTTTGTTTTGGTTTACTTCTTCCACTGAGAGCATTTTGTTTTCCGTTGATCTTATGATATACTCTAATTCTTTGTAACTCTGATGTAAAGATTTTTGTAATAAAATGAGAAGTTCTGTTATTTGTGTTCAAATATGTTAGTACCCATAACCATCCATCTTGATGAAGGATTTAAGCTGGTTTAATTACCAGTGAGAGTCAATGAGACGACCCAAACTCACCCTTACAGGGAAGCCCGGATTGTATTGAGAACATGACAAATCAGAGCATGAACAATAGAACATTTCATTGCTTATTACAACAATTACATCAGAGTACAAAAATATATCAGAGTATGTATAAATATTACATAGAAAAATATCAGAGTTTAAAATACAAAGCAGCGGAAATTTAAAAGTATAAATACAATGCGTAGTGGAAAATAGCAACTGACACAACCGAAAGAGATATACGAATACAAAGGCTTCCGAATATAGCTCCAAGTGCAAATCCAGGATCCTGGGAAAAGAAGTATCTGCAAAAACCAAAACTACAAACTGCTCGCGTGGAAAATAAGGGCACCCAGAGTTTAGGTTAAAACCATAAGCTCCGAGTAAATCAAGGGACTATTGTGAGAACTAAAACAGTTATTAGTTTGATTTTAAAGTTAGGTAAATCAAGGGACCACGCCGTATAACACGGAGCGAGTTTACGCCCAAGAATACCAATGCATAAAACAAACAGCGCAATGCTAAATAAAGAACAATGAAGCTACTATAAGACTCAAGTCACATCACACAATGCAACACAAGCCGGAGGATAGAGTTTTACCTTATAATAGCTAAATATGTTTGGTACGCGAAATTTATCTTTTATTATTACTATAATTGAAGAAACCAACTTCAAATATAAATGTATCAATTATAAATGGCATGAGCTCCCCATTCCACTATGTTTCCATATACAGTATATAGTCAAAACAACAAAATGTCGTATTGGAAGTTTGGATTTCCATCATGGTGCCTCTTGATCTGAAAGATCTACTGCATAGTGCAATTCCTAGCGGTTTACGTCGCAGGCATGCGAAAACACCGTAATGCACATCTGCACTATCCAAAAACAAGTTACCGCGGCTTACGTCCAAGTACTTGAAAACACCGCTAACCCTATCCATCTGGGAATCAGGGGGTGTGCTTTATCCCTACTGGTGTGGGCGACCACACCCAGTATCACATCAGTCGACCGAATCCATGACAGCCCATAGGATGCCTATCCTCATCTATAAAGCATACTGATCTAACCATCAGTTTACCACCATACTAGTGTGTGAGACTCGCGAATTAATGCTACACAAAGATGTGCTATATATTAAAGTTGTGCTTTGATCATCATCCAACAAACTTTTCTTTTCAACAAAATTTTGGATCACTGCAGCTTAGCATGCCACACTATCAATCCATGCCGTACCATTGATTTCTGTCGATATATAACCTATAAGCTCATACGTCTCAGAGAAGGGTGTTAAGCAAGAGAATAAATTCTCCGCCACCAAACAGATATATATTTAGCAGAGATCAAAGAATACAACATAAAGAAATACAATGTCAGACACACCATCCATATACAAGTCCGTTCTGGGTCTGAGCGAAACCGGAGGCATCTTATTCCTCGTCTCGTATGTCCAATACAGGAGAGAGAGGCCCTCGCATATATGTACAATCAACAAGTACGTCCGGATGGCTACCACTGTAGCCCCTTCAAGGTATCTACTCCAATCATGGGCATCAGTAGCAATCCATCCATTTGATGTGAAGATCGTCGGTCTTGCACCGTCTTCAATCTTTTTGACATAGTCGTCTTATCAATTATTCAGAATGGGTTAAACCCGATCTTTCCGAATAATTTGCATATCTTATAATCAAGTGCTATAATAACACAACATACGCCTCATTCCAATTTAGAATATTCTTTTATTCAAACATTCTTTTCACAATTTAAACCAAATTAAGGTTTTCCAAACTAGTTGGGATTAGCGAACCTTACCGAAGTAATCATTTATTTTATTTCCTAATCCCAACCTATTCATCCTATGGAGAAAAACTGATAATACTCCATATCTAACACCATTGTATTATCGGTAAAAATTAATTACCATTTCATGTTCAATCTAATTAAAGATTTAACTATCGCTTGGAGCAAAATGGTGATACTCCATTCCCGATCATTTTCTTGAATTGATAATTTTAATTATCACATTCACTTTTCAATCTAATTAAAGATTCATTAAAACTCCACTTAGTTTTGATCTTCCCAAAAATCATTATTAATGATTATTCAAATTTAGGAAATAAATCTTGTCTTTAACTGGGTTAAAGAACCAATGTCAATTAAAACACAGTTCACAACAAACCCAAAATCACATTCCATTACTTATGGAATCTTCACAGAAAACAAATCAATATATATAATCGATATAAATTTCCTTGTCCGACTAATAATATAAATGAAATAACGACGAAGCCATTTAAATTCCATATATATTAACAGTCTTCCTCCACAGAAGCTCATCTCAATTATTACCAAATCGAATTCCATTCAACTCTAATTTAATATATTAAATTGGAAATCTTTACTATGGAAAATTTCATAAATCTTAATTAAAAGATTGTAAATTCCAAATCATATTCTTTACTGTTAATTGGGTTAAAGAACAAATGTTATTTAAAACACCGTTCACGACAAACCCAAAAATCCAATTCTTTTATTCAATTCCAATTAAATATTAATTAATTGGAAAAATTCACTAAATCTTAATTTAAAGATTTATTCTTTTCTCAACTGGGTTTAAGAACAGTGTTAATGAAGACACCGTTCACGACAGACCCAAAATCCAACTTCAATCCAATTAAATATTAATTAATTGGTAAAATTTCGCTAAATCTTAATTAAAAGATTTATTCCTTTCTCAGCTGGGTTTAAGAACAGTGTTAATGAAGACACCGTTCACGACAAACCCAAAATCCAATTTGATATCAAATACAAGGTTCTGAATAGAAATTATATCAGCTTATATTCAATATCAAATTCTGAAATCAACCAATATCGTATTGGGAATGACGATATATATATATATATCTTCCAAATTCCTTAACAATATCTGTATAATCACGGAATCCAATATCGAAATACTCTGAAGATAATTTCAATTCAAATCCATTCCAATTCATATATTGGAAATTCTGGTTACACTAAAACCAGTTTTCAATCCAATTTATTTATTTAAAAATAATTGGATTATAATTCTAGTTAATAACTAGTTCATTTCGATAAAAACATATTTTTATCTTTTCAAGTATTGAATTTTTTATCCCAATTCTTTCTAAATCATTTATTATGGTTTTACACAAATTATTAATATTTTTAATAATTTTATCAAGGCCCGTACATTTGATTTCCATAAACGGTCATCGGACTGCACTTACAACGACCTTTTCCAAATTTGATTTGGACATAATTCCAAATCCAACCGTTTGATTTCAAATCTCTTATATTCGTTGGAAAGCTCTTTTCGATACAAACCCAATGGTTTTGGTTTTAGGAGAATCCAACTGTGGTATCTCCCGTAACGTAAAATCGAAGCCAATCGTCGAAAATCACAAACGGTCGCGGCGCCACGCGTTCTATTCAGGCCATTAATATGTATATATATATATATTCTACTATATATTATATATATATCGTCGATTTCCTTTTAAAACGTATTTTATAAATCGTTTTAACTTCGTTTTAAAAACGATTCCAACTTCATTTTCAATTTTAAATCAAAATTGAATATTCTATATCATTAATATATAAATGATAATATTTTCAAAATATCAGATTCTGAAATCAATTCCTTTTCGATATTCGTTATAAAATGAATAAAATCGATATAAATATCGTTCGCATCAAAATGGCACAACTCTAATCTACACGGCTTCATATTTTTCAACATTTCCGTGTCCATCCAAAATCGGACATCAAAATCATATTTTGATCTTTTACTGAATATTATTTTAAAATATTCCTTATTTTAAAATATTCGTTTTTTTTAAATATCGTTCATTCTGAATAGGAATCAGACACAGTCAATTACCATATAATGTTATTTATATGGATTTCGTACAACATTTGTATACAATAACAATGATAAACAATCAACCATCATCCAAAGTACACTACACAGCTGCATAAGCATTAATTATAAGTAATTAACGCTTACAGCAGCCTCTTAACCAATCAATTGACATACAATTAAACAATTGGGATTAGTGTACGTCAAATATCATCCCAACACCTGTGTTGGGTTTCAATCAACACACACACAAATTTTATTTGTACAGTTGGGCGATGTGTAAAATATATCATCCAATCAATATTAGTAAAATGAGTGTACATAAACAAATCGTTCGATTTGTAAATGAATATTTATTTATACGCATCACTATTTTATATAGTTCATATATTCAATAAAAATGATATTTTTATTGTTCAAATATTTTATTCAGTTCATGAATATTTTATTTTCCATTTCACATCACAATCAAACAAGTCGTCCATGGTCTGTGGACGACGTTGTCATGAGCTACTAAGCACCGCCTGCATCTTAGTATATATTAACTGTAAAATAATTTTTAGTGAGAGAGTTCTCACATTCGTTTTCCACTCCTCCGGTTTTTGTTTCTAAATTTCAGCTCTGTTTGGATTTAAATTCGCTTCAAAATCTGATTTGCTCCAAATCGCTTCTAGTCAGTTCCATTGCGAAGCTCTCTTCATCACGATCCGAAAGGATCTGAAATTGTACAATTTCGTGTCTGTTTGAACAAGATATGGCCTTTTAAACTTTTGATTATTTAAAACAATTAGCTTAAGATGATTATAAACTATTAAATTAATTAATTACCCTTTTTTCCTTAAATAAAATTTAGGGCCATTTGTTTTACTTCTTCTTCTAGGAATCCGATGACCCAACGTCGACTTCGAAGAAAATCCGGCGCCACCCTTCCAAAAGACACCAAAACTCGATCACCCATCACTAAACCGGAGTGCCGACCACAATCTTCCTCCCCCCGAGCACCGCCGCCCTTGAACACCCCCACTGCCTTTGAATTGCGTGCGAACAACCGGCGTTTAAGCCCTAAATTCGAGAAGGTCAAGCAATTATACTCCATCATCACCATTAGATTTATAGATCTCCTGATGCTCTTTGATTTTCGTGTTTCATGTTCCTTGAATTAAACGATGGATTTGGAGATATTTAGTGGCAAATTTTGGAGCACTGGCGCCATCGATTTTGGACATTGAACACTGAAGAACGCTAGCTCTTGACCACGCAGTTGAAAAACAGAGTTTTGATATGTTGAGAATATATATAAATTATTTAATTATTATTTAATTCACTTTAAAACACAAAATCACCACGAACTCCAAATCGAACCCAACGATTATCGCTCCTAGCTAAATACCCCCATTCCGAACACAATGGGATATGTTTCATAAGCCAATTTGACAGTTTCGATCGGTTTTTCTCAAAATTAAAATATAAATCAATATATATTGAATTCAAACGTACATTTTAATTTATCGGGGCCACATACTTACTCCAAAAATTCTAGAAAAATAAATCTAGCTATGTTTTGATGACACGGTCCTAACAAAACTAATTTGGTTGAATTTGGAGACCGTTGGAAAAATGACCATTTTCTGGTCAATCCAATTCAACTAAAGTTCACAAAACACGTTTTCTCTTGCCACGTACACATATATATTCCAAAATTTATGAAAATTGGAATCCAGCAATAATTTTACATTCTGGATCTAACAAAAGTGGTTTCATTGAAAACGGAGGTCGTTTGCAAAATGGCTATGTAACGTCCCAGATTTTCGATCGTTTGAATTGGAATATTTAAATTTGTTTTATATATTATATTGAAAATATAATATATTTTGTATCGAATATATTTAATAAAATAGAGTTCAAATTTATAAAATTTATAATATAATTAACATGAGCTTGAAACGATGTGGTAGTTCGTAATATTGAATTTAAAACTTCAATTGAATATACAAGATCCGATATAAATTGGATTTCAGTGAAACAAGAAATGCTTGAATTGAATTGATTATATTTTTCTAGTGGAAGAGAAAAATGGAGATTTCGTATTATAGATTTTAAGTTACGACAACATCAAATTCTGAAAAAATCGCTATGGAATCATTTATAAACCATAACGATAATTAAATATAATTAAATATTGGTTTCGAATTTGGACGAGACCTCTGAGACGTATTTATAATTTAATTTTTGAATTCTACTGTAATTTTTAATTTGGAAAATACGCCACTTTTTATTTGGAGTATTTTGCGCCCTATATCATCATTGTGGAGTTTCACAATATAATTTAACCTACCGATGTTATTATATTTTTTGGATCGTGGTGCACGGCTCGTTACAATGATATTTTTATTTTCGTCCATAGTATGTCATAGGTGGACGAAATTGTACGTAATAGATACTCCACAAATCTAACCATAACAAAACCAAACACATACAATCGTACCGCCTAAATCTACATACTTACTACTGTATTTTCTTCATGACAATTGTATCAATGACCTAATCTAATTTATTGAAGCATGGCCTAAATTCATTTCAGCCGACAAAACAAAATTTGCACTAGCTTTTTGAAAAAGAAACCATACCCACGTCCCCATACTTAATGTACACGCCTCATTCCCATACCGTATTCTATTTTATTCTCTGAGTAACGCATAGGCTAGCTGTCCTCATTTCCTTCATTGGCAAGCTTCTTCTTCTATATAAACTTAGCATTATCCAAATAGCAGAAAACAACCACTCTTTCCTCCATCCAAAAACTATACCATTTTCCTCCTTCGAAAGATTGAAGCTGCTGCTACTTTTTCCTTTAAATATATGTATAATTTTGAAAAGCTAAGAAAACAATACAAAACGCAGAACCACTATTTGGAAGTTTAAATTGACTGGAGCAGTTTGGGTTGAGTTGCAATATGCTGGAAGGAAAGTGAAATAGTGGATATGCTGACGGAGTCGGTGAAAAGGAGGGGAAGTTAGGTTCGGAACTTGCCTGGGAGTATGATGGTATGGTATAGGGTGCAGTGAGGTTTGCGGTGGCAAGTTGGCATGATGGTTTCATTCAGCCCAGGGAAGCAGTTCAGCATGACGTGAGGAAAGGCGTTGATGATTTCGGATGCATGGCGGAAGGGAGTTCGTGGGCGTGATGCAATGAAGGAAGGGAAAATGGCGGTGCGGCTGCTATGCATTGAGTACAACTGGGTGGCGCATTTGTTTGGAGTGTGGGATCGGGTTATGGAAATATAAAAAGCAACAAGAGGTGTTTCTTTGTGAGCGGTTCATGCAAACATCGCGTGTGTAGGAAAAGAAGAAAGAGGAGGGAAGAGGGTGGAGTTCGTGTGGCATGGAGAGGGTATTTGCATTGGAAAGATGGCTTTGGCTTTACTGGGAGGGTGGCAGTGATGATCATTCAAATGGGGAAGGCTCCGTCATCAAAAGTGAAGCGCCAGGCCATTTAACGTAGAGGTGAGAGATTATGGTTGCAGGCATACAATAAAAGGGTAGGTAAAAGCGAGAAAAGGGGATGTAAAAGAACTTGGCAGAACATGAGTGATGGATTGGCAGAATGTGAGTATGGTTGCTTTGGTTCTGTGTGACATCGGTTTTTGAGAAAGAAACAGTAAAGTGGACCGACAATTCTAGGTATTACAATTAAACTAATTAAGTACCATTTAGGGATTAAGAATTGAATTATTTCTAAAAACTAATACATGGTGTTGCAGATGACAGATACGGTCAAAGTCGGGTATTTTGTGAAGCAGGAGTAATCGCGTTTGAATGAGACGGAGAAAAACCTTAATAGGACGTTAATCACTAATCAGAAGTAATTAATTAAACTGAAACTCAATTAAAGAAATAATTTTTTTTATTTAAATCATTGACTTATAATAGGTATAATTTTAACATATTTTATCAGAAATGGATGAAATCAGAGTCGTTGGAATCACGGTGGGAATCACTATATAATGACCCGAACCTCCCCGTGAAGTAAAGTCTGGGTTGCTTGGAGGACAAGACGAATCAGAACACAAACAAAAGAACATTTCATGGCTTATTACAACAATTCCATCAAAATACAAGAATATAACAGAGTACAATAGAATATTACACATTGTAAAATATCAGAGATTAAATAATTTACATTCAAATACATAGCAGCGGAAAATAATACAAAACACAACTGAAAGAGATAAACGGATACAAAGCTTTCCGAATATCATTCCAGCTGTAAACCAGGATCCAGTAAAAATAAATCTGCAAAACCAAAACAACTAGCTACCCGTATGAAAAATAAGGGCACCCAGAGCTTAGGTTAAAACAATAAACTCCAGGTCAGTCATGTGACTGGTGTGAGAACTAAAACAGTTATTGATCTCTATTTTAAAGTTAGGTAAATCAAGGGACCACGCCATATAACACGAAACAGGTTTCCGCCCAAGAATACCAGTGCATAAAACATAACAGCGCAATGCTAAATAAAGAACAATGAAGCTATTATAAGACCCAGGTCCCATCACATAATGCAACGCAAGCCGGAGGATAGGGTTTTACCCTATAATAGACAAATAATGCTTGATACGCGAAATTTCATCTTTTATTATTACTCTAAGTGAAGAAAACACTTCAAATATAAATGTATCAATCATAGACAGCATGGGTACCATATATCATGTCGCCATACTAGTTTTACAATTAAAACCACAAAATTTCATATTTGGAAGTCAGATTTCCATCTATGAACCGAGGCAAGGGATCGTCCTCACCGCTTTGAGACTCTCTAGCCCAGCCTCAGGAAAATACTCTGTCAAGCCTTTAGATTGTCAGGGCCGTTCCACACGTAGTGGATTAAAATGCCTGAACATTGCGTTTGTCCGCCCTATGGGGCGTAAAATTGGTCATATCCCGACCAGAACATCGGCACCATAGTGACCGATATAACCGAGGCGCCTCGCTTTCCAATAACCACATAAGTCAAACTTGTCAGGGCTTGTAAACCACTGACACCACTCCTACGTAGAAAGAAACACATGTCCTCCCTGAAGTCCTCTCCAGTTTCTGGTTCCTACCAGGACGTGAGGCTCACGAATTAATGCTACACAAAGCTATGCTATATTTAAGTCGTGCTTTGATCATCAACCACAAAGCTCTGCTTTTCAACAAAAACCTTGATCGCTGAATCTCAGCACGCCACACCAGCAATTCACGCCATGCAACCGATGTCTATCAATCACACAGAATGAAATCCGATGTCAGACACGCAGTCCATTCACAAGTTCGTTCTTGGTCTGAACGAAACCGAAGGCACCTTATTTCTCGTCACATATGTCCGACATAGGAGAGAGTCCCTCACATATTTGGTCGATCTCCAAGTACGTCTAGCCAATCACCACTTATTACATTGTCTTGGGTGTACGGCCCAATCAAAACATCAGTAATCATCCAAACGATATGAAGACCTTCGGTCTTCAACCACCATCTTCATCTTCGACTAATCGTCGATTCAGTTATTCAGAAGAGGATAAACCCGGTCATTCTGAATAACTAGCGTCTATAATAAAAAAGTGCCACACAAACACAACATACGCCTCATTCAATTTAGAATATTCTTTTATTCAAATATTGTTTTCACAATTTAAACCATATTAAGGTTTTCCAAACTAGTCGAGATTAGCGAACCTTACCGAGGTAATTATTTGTTTAATTTTCCAATCCCAACCTATTCATCCCATGGAGCAAAACTAGCAATACTCCATATCTAACACCACGACGTTATCAGTAAAATTAATTACCATTTCACATTCAAATCTAATAAAAATTTAACTATCGCTTGGAGCAAAACTGGTTATACTCCATTCTCGATCATTTCATCTAATTAAAGATTTATTCAAACTTCATTTAGTTTTAATCTTCACAAAAAACAATATTAATGATTATATAACTTGGGAAATAATACCCTGCACGGTTCACGATAAACCCAAAATCACATTCCATAAGTCTCTAACCGTAAATTAGTAAGGGAACAGTTCCCTAAGTATTAACCCTGAAGGCCGAAACGAACATCAAATCAATACCCAGGAAACCATTCAACTTAACTAATCTCAGCTAGTTTCTAATTTTCTTAACTCCATTGGATTTAAGAACAATATTATTAAACATACCATTCACAACAAACCCAAAATCCCATTTGATATTAAATACAAGGCTCTGAATAGAAAATATATTGGCTTATATTCAATATCAAATTCTGAAATTAACAAATATTGTATTGGAATAACGATATATATATATATATATATATATATCTTCAAATTCCTCCACAATATCCGTATAATCACATAATTCAATATTGAAATATTCTAAAGATAATTTTGATTCAAATCCATTCCAATTCATATATTGGGAATTCCGGTTATTTTTAAAACTGTTTCAAAACCAATTTATTTATTTAAAAATATTGGATTATAGTTCTAGTTTATAACTAATTCATTTTGACAAAAATATATTTTTATCTTTTCAAATATGGAATTTTTCACCCCAAATCTTTCTAAATAATTTATTATGATTTTACACAAATTATTGATATTTTTATCCATTTTATCAAGGCCCGTACAGTCGATTTCCATAAATGGTCATCGGACTGCACTTACAACGACCTTTTCCAAATTTGATTTGGACATAACTCCAAATCCAACCATTAGATTTTAAATTTTTCATACTCATTAGAAAGAACTTTTTGATACGAACCCAACGGTCCCGGTTTCAAGAGAATCCGGCGGTCGAATCTCCCGCAACGTCAATTCGAAGTCAATGGTCGAAATTCGCGAACTGGCGCGGCGTGGCGCGTTCTATTCAGGCCGTTAATATAGTAATATATATTATATATTTCATCGATTTCCATTCAAAACGTATTTTATAAATCGTTTTAAAAACGGTTTCAACTTCATATTCAATTTTGAATCAAAATTGAATATTCCATATCATTAATATATAAATGATAATATTTTCAAAATATTATATTTTGAAATCATTTCCTTTTCTATATTCATTATACAAATGAATTAAATCCATATAAATATCATTCACGTCAAAATGGCGTTAATCTAATCAACACGGCTTTATATATTTAAATATTTTCATGTCCATCCCAAATCGGACATCAAAATCATATTTTGATTCTTTTTTGAACATTGATCTAAAATATTCGTTATTTTGAAATATTCATTATATTTTAAAATATTCATTCTTTCTAAACTGGAATCAGACACAGTCAATTACCATATAATGTTGATTATATGGATTTCATAAAACACATGTACATAACAACAATGAAAACAACAATCCATCATCCAGAGTACATTCTACACTGTATAAGCATTAATTATAAATAATTAACGCTTTCAACCGTCTGTCAACCAAATGATTGACATACAACTAAACAATTGGGATTAGTGTACATCAAATATCATCTGAATACCCATGTGGGGTTTCAACCAATAAATACTGATTTTTATTTGTGCAGTTGGGCGATGTGTAAAATTTATCATCCCAATCAATATCAATAAAATGGGTGTACATAAACAAATCGTTCGATTTGTAAATGAATATTTATTCTATTCATGTACACGTTAAAAATTATATTTTTAACGATAAATTATTTTATTCAACACATGAATATTTTATTTATCCATTCCACATCACCAACAATTTTCACAACAACATACAATCAAACAAATCGTCCATGGTCTGTGGACGACGGGTGTCAGGTGCTGCTAAGCACTGTCTGCATCCTAGTATATATTTTAACTAGAAAATAAAATAAAAGTGAGGAGTTCTCACCTTGGGTTTCCACTCCACCATTTCATTTTTGAATTCTGAACCATTTGAATTTTCCTATAATATCAATGCAATCCTTAGTCACGCTGTTCATAGTAAAAATTACATTTTTAATATAATGTTTATACCTTAAAAATCATACTTTTAATCAATGATATTTATATTTTAAAATCACATTTTCCTTTCAACGTTACATACATAAAAATCATATTTTTATATCGCTCATATATTTATAAAAATCTCATTCTTTTATTTCAATGCTATAAAAATCACATTTTTATATAATGGTATATACGTTAAAAATCACATTTTTGTATATCGCTACTTATATAAAAATTACATTTTTACACAACTAAAGATCGATTTTTTATCTAACTAAAAATCTTACCTTTTCATTACTAGAATTCAAATCTTTTCATTATAAAAATTCAAATCTTTATTCATTGTTATTTCTTTTTATTGTTAAAAATCTCATCTTTTTATTTCTAAAGATCTCATACTTTCTATTTACAAAGAAATCATATATTTCAGTACAATGAAATCGTATATTTGAATTCAAAGAAATCATATTTTTCAATACAATGAAATCGTATATTTTAATACAAAGAAATCATATTATTCAATACAATGAAATCGTATATTTTAATTCAAAGAAATCGTATTTTTCAATACAATGAAATCGTATATTTTAATTCAAAGAAATCATATTTTTCAATACAATGAAATCGTATATTTTATTTCAAAGAAATCATATTTTTCAATATAATGAAATCGTATTTTTTATTTCAAAGAAATCGTATTTTTCAATACAATGAAATCATATATTTTTAAACCTTGTCAATTTTATAAATTAAAAACAATGCTTTATAAA
The DNA here is from genome assembly GCA_030737875.1 of Allium sativum. Lineage (NCBI taxonomy): Eukaryota > Viridiplantae > Streptophyta > Magnoliopsida > Asparagales > Amaryllidaceae > Allium > Allium sativum. Next base: position 955,044,002 of record CM060924.1, on the reverse strand, counting down.
AAACAACGCTAATTTTTATTTTAAGAAAATCACATTTCCATTAATTATGTTATATTTTGAGAACAATGTTATTTTTGTTTTGAAAACCAATTCTATATATTTATATATTAAAATCATACTATTTATATAAATTTCGTATTTTTAAAACAATTGTTATTTATAAAAAGTTCACATTTTTATTTTTGCTTTTCATATAAAAACTGATTTTTAACAATGCATTTTATATTTTAAAAATCTGGAAATAAATTAATGTTATTTTATATAAAATCATTCTCTTTATACATTGTTATATAAAATAAAAACTAAATTTAAAAACAATGTTGTATTCAAATATAAAAAAAACAATCACCTTCCATTGTTTTCGGTTTTTACAAGCTTCAGGTATTTCAAAGGAGGCCGCCTCCTAAGGTTCATCGCCTCTGGCAAAAAACGGCGCCGGAGTCCGATCTTCCATGCCCCCGAGAAGCGCCCTGGTACCCTCCTCCTTCCCCCGAACTGGCGCGGAACTCGATGCCCTGTAGTGGCCTACAAGTGACCTCGATTGACATACCTTTGAGGCTCTAATCCCCGTGCCACTCGCGACGAAACCCCATCTCAGCCATCAACATCCAAGATCTCGATGAGAGCTACCCCTTTTACATTGAAAGCTTCGCGAATTAATGTGTGGTGTCGGTGAAAAACGAGGATCAGTTTTAAAGAGGAAGTGCCCGTTTTTCGTTCGTTGGCCACTGAAGGAAATTGGGTAGGGTTTTACCATTTTATTCTGACCATTAAGGGCTTATATAATTTAGTTATTATTTGGTCAAAAAATTACTTGTTTATTAATTCGATCTCCAAATCAAACCCAATGACTGTTGCCCCTAGCTAATTACCCTCATTCCAAACGAAATGGGATATGTCCCGCAAGCTAATTTGACTGTTTCGATTAGTCTTCATTTAAATTAAAATTTAAATCTATATATTCAGTTTTAAACGTACATTTCAATTTAGCGGGGCCACATATAGACTTTAAAAATTCCAGAAAAATTATTTCTAGCTTCGTATTGATGATACGATCCTAAATAAACTAATTTCGTCAAATTTGAAGACTGTTTGAAAAATGTCCATTTTCTGGTCGATATAAATTGACTAAAACTGACAAAACACGTTTTCTTTTGCCACACACACATTTTGAATTCAAAAATTATGAAAATCGGAATCTAGCAATAACTTGACATCCCGGATCCAACAAAAGTGGTTTCGTCGAAAACGGAGGTCGTTTGCAGAAAGACTATTTTTAAGGCCTTTATATATATTAAAATATATATAAATTCCACAGCGACTTTTCTAGAATTTAAAACTGGACGTAACATACAATTTATAAAACGAAATCTCAGTTTCTTACATCCGTCAGAAAGATAAAGTTAAACAGATTCAAATATTTCTTGTTTCGTCCAATTCAATCTTATATTGAATTCTTTATTTTCATTTGAATTTGAAATCGAATTTTCAAACTACGGCGCACTTTCAGGCTTGTTATATAATTAAAATAAAATTATTTGTTTTAACTTCTTTGAAAATAAATTTTCCATTGTTATTATTTAAAATCATTCATTTTAAATATTCAAAATTCTTTAAAATTGCCAAAAAAAATTAAATTAGTTCTGATTTTCTGGGCTGTTACACACTACGCTGTTGAGCTGAGCCAGAATGAATTGGAAGCAGTTGAATTTTCATTGAATGAAATAACAGATGAATCGGTCGTCGATAACAAGGTGAGTTAAATCTCACACTCTTCTGGACTGCTATGATGTGTTAAATTCGTATAAAAACATAATGCATCGTTAACGATAGATATTGGATGATTGAATGCCTTGGTTGCTTATTATGTGTTAAATGGTTGATTTAGTTTAGATAAGTATTATTATCAAATATTATCGATTGTGCAGGGAAGAACAGGTTGGAGGGATCCGACCGGATTCCTCAAATATTTTATATGTTGTTTATTTTTCCATACCACCCAAGTATGAACTGTTTACTCCCAAACAACATTACACTCTGTTTAAATGTTGATTATTGACTGGATATTGAACGTTGAATTGAAATTCAACGTTGTGTGATGTTTTTAAACAAATAAATGGTATTGATTAAGTATTGGCAGCAAATGATCTGAACGTTGTTGTCAAGATGTCACTTCACTATCAAATAAATTGATGTGATATCAATTATAAAATTTATTTATAAATTGAAGTATAGTTTTAAAAATTGATTTTTTTTATAAATAAAAGAATAAAAAAATAAGACGATGTTTATAAATGTGTTATAAAAATAGTTATATAATATTTGCAGTAATTTTAATAAGTGTAGGAGCCAGGATTTTACCTACGCGTTATTATTTAAACTAACTTTTTAAATAAAACAGTGAAGCATATAATTAGATTAATTATATTAATCTAATCAGAGAAGTAATCGTAATCAGTTAAATAAATAGCTGAGGTTTAAGTTGACGAAGTCAACCGTTAAATTAGAATTTGATTGTTCTTCGATTAATTTAATGAAAATGGTTCAGTGAATATTTTTTAATGATATGGCTTAAACATCAATCGCTTAACGATGTTGAAAATGATTATTAAATCAATATCATAAATGCAGTAGATATTGTTTAACGAGGTGATTAACTATTTAGTTACAAATAAAGTAGACAATTTTACTTTAGTAAATATAGAAATTAACTATTACCTTAGTTAATAATGATGATCTAGGTAATCTACTTCTTAAATAGAAATCACTTAAAAAGTATTGAGTTTTAAAAGGGAAATAGAACCAAAGTAAACTGAAATCGGTTGGACGAATTAAGATAAGAGGTCAATCTATATTAGTGTATTTTAAAAACAAGTAATGAAGTTAGATTAAGTTATAATCGAGAAAAGGTTTGAAATAAGTCTTAGTGAAGTTTTCATAATATTTATATTTAAATCGATGGTTATTTAAATTGTTAAAAAGGTATATTAAGTACGGTAAGGGATATGATGTAGTTTTTAAAGAAATGAGAACTTATTGTATGTTTGTTGAGTTGAGTAACTTTCGAGGTGTCAATCTGATGTTGGTTTCGGCCTTCGAGGTTGATATTTAGAGATTTATTCACTCACTAATTTAAAATAGGAGCTAATGGGGTAGAAGTTAGATGATAATTTAATAATCTTATATTAAATAGGAAAAGGGAAACGTTTTCTAAGTATTAAAGAAATTGAGGTTTAAATTAACCAGGCATTAATTATTAAAAAGGCCCAGTGATGCTGAATACTGAACTAGTAAATGTGACGGCAAGGAATTTCGCTCGGTCCGAACCAGTCGCTAAACCGATCCAGGCCGTTCGAAACGCCCTATCGTTTGAGAACACGACAAAACAGAACGCATACAGAAGAACATTTCATTGTATATTACAACAATGCATCAGATTACAAGAATATACAGAGTAAAAATGAATATTACACAGAAATATCAGAGATTTAATTACACTTAAATACATAGCAGCGGAAAATAATACAATACACAACTAGAAATAGATATACGGATACAAAGCTTTCCGGATATCATTCCAGCTGTAAACCAGGATCCCGTGAATATAAATCTGCAAAACCAAAACTACTAGCTGCCCGTGTCGAAAATAGGGGCACCCAGAGTTTAGGTTAAAACAATAAACTCCAGGTCAGTCATGTGACTGGTGTGAGAACTAAAACAGTTATTAATCTTTACTTTAAATCATTAGGTAAATCAAGGGACCACGCCGTATAACACGGAACGGGTTTCCTCCCAAGAATACCAGTGCATAAAACAAACAGCGCAATGCTAAATAAAGAAAAATGAAGCTGTTATAAGACCCAGGTCCTATCACACAATGCAACGCAAGCCGGGGGATAGGGTTTTCCCTTATAACAGCCAAAGAATGCTTGATACGTTTAAAACAAATCATTTGATACTATAATAAGTGCATAGTGTATAAAACAACTTCAAATCATAAGTATCAATCATAGGCGGCATAAGCGCCCCATCCCACTATGTCGCCATATATAGGATTACAACTAAAACCGCAAATGTCACGTATTTGGAAATTGGATTTCCATCTATGAACCGAGGCAAAAGATAGTCCTCAACCGATTCGAGACGCTCTAGCCCGCCCCTCAGGATCAGAGCTCGAGTGACCATTGGATCGTCAGGGCCGGTCCACACGGAGTGGATTAAAATGCCTGAACATGCGTTTCCCCGCCCTATGGGGCGTAAACGAGCCAACTAAATGACTCCATCGGTTCGAGAACGATCGATCAATCCGAGGCGCCTCGCAACAGCAACAACCACATAAGTCAAACTCGTCAGGGCGTGTAAAACCACTGACGCCACTTTTTAGCTAGAAAGAAACACATGCCCTCCCTGACGTCCTCTCCCGTTTTTGGTTCATACCGGGTGTGAAACACACGAGGTAAACGTTACACAAAGCTACGCCACAAAGGCCGTGCTTTGATCATCACCACAAGACTTTGCTTTTCAACAGAAGCCTTGATCATTTGCATCTTAGCATGCCACACAGGCAAACCATCCTATGCAACCGATATCAGTCACACAGAATGAAATCCGATGTCAGACACACAGTCCATTTACAAGTCCGTCCTGGGTCTGAACGAAACCGGAGGCACCTAGTACCCCGCATATCCATCGATCTCCAAGTACGTCTGGACGATCACTAACTGTTTCCATCTTCTTGGGTGTACAGCCCAATCAAGATCATCAGTAATTACCCAAACGACGCGAAGACCTCCGGTCTTCGACCATCGTCTTCATCTTCGACTTATCGTCGTATCAGTTATTCAGAATGGGATAAACCCGGTCTTTCCGAATAACTCGCGTATATTTTATAAAAGTGTTACACAAACACAACATACGCCTCATTCCAATTCATCAGTCACTAACGGTAAATTAATCAAGAGAATAATTCCCCAAATATTAACCCCGAAGGCCGAAACCAACATCAGATCAATATCCAGAAAACCATTCTGCTTGGCTAACCGACAATTAGTTTCTAAATTTCACATTCATAGGGAAAGGTTCCCATTAATTTTATCAAAGATAAATTCTTGAATTTATTCTTTAATCTATTTTTGAATATCGATTCAAACTAGTCGGGATTAGCGAACCTTACCGAAGTAATTATTTATTTTAATTTCCCCATCCCAACCTATTCATCCCATGAAGTAAAACTGGTAATACTTCATATCTAACACCACGGTGTTATCGGTAAATTCAATTACCACTTCACGTTCAAATCTAATTAAAGATTTAACTATCGCCTGGAGCAAGACTGGTGATACTCCATTTTCGATCATTTCAATCTAATTAAAGATTCATTAAAACTCCACTTAGTTTTAATCGTTAACTGGGTTAAAGAATCAGTGTCATTTAAAACACGGTTCACGATAAACCCAAAATCACATTCCATTAATTATCGGGTTAAAGAACGAGTGTTATTTAAAACACTGTTCACGATAAACCCAAAAATCAATTTCACTTCAATTCCAATTAAATATTATTTAATTGGTACACTTCATTAAATCTAAATAAAAAGATTTAATCTTTTCTCAACTGGGTTCAAGAACAGTGTTAGTGAAGACACCATTCACGACAAACCCAAATCATATTCGATATTCAGTACAAGGCTCTGAATAGAAAATATATCGGCTTATATTCAATATCGAATTCTACGACTAACAAATGTCGTATTGGAAATAACGATACAAATATATATCTTTCAAATTTCCATAACAACACCTGTAATATCACGAATTCCAACATCGAAATATTCCGAAGACAATTTCGATTCAAATCCACTCCAATGCAATCATTGGAAATTTTGGTTATTTTCAAAACCATTTCAAATTCAATTTCTTTATTTAAAAATAAATAGAATTATAATTCTAGTTCAAAACTAGTTCATTTCGATAAAAATCTATTTTTATCTTTTCAAATATGGAGTTTTTCATCCCAAACTTTCACAAATCATTTCTTATGATTTTACACAAATTATTACTATTTTTAATAATTTTATTAAGGCCCGTACAGTCGATTTCCATTAACGGCCATCGAACTGCACTTACAGCGACCTTTTTCGAATTTGATTTGGACGTATCTCCAAATCCAACCGTTAGATTTCAAATTTCTAACATTCATTAGAAAGCTCTTTTCGATACGAACCCAACGGTTCCGGTTTTAGGAGAATCCGACGGTCGGATCTCCCGTAATGTCCGTTTGAAATAAATGGTCGAAATTCGCGAACTGCCGCGGCGCGGCGCGTTCTATTCAGGCCATTATATTATATATATAATATATATAATATATATTTCGTCGATTACTATTTAAAACGAATTATATAAATAGTTTTAATATTCGTTTCAAAAGCAATCTCAACTTCCATTTTAATTCAAATCAAAATTGAATTCTTCGTTATCAATTCGTTTTAAAATTCATTTCTATTCAATTCAAATTTCAATTCAATTTGAATTCATTTCAATTCGTTTTCAATTCAATTCGAAATCGTTTTCAATTCAATTCACTTCGAAATCGTTTTCAATTCAATTCATTTCGAAATCGTTTTCAATTCAATTCATTTCGAAATCGTTTTCAATTCAATTGATTTCGAAATCGTTTCCAATTCAATTCATTTCGAAATCGTTTTCAATTCAATTCATTTCGAAATCGTTTTCAATTCAATTCATTTCGAAATCGTTTTCAATTCAATTCATTTCGAAATCGTTTTCAATTCAATTCATTTCGAAATCGTTTTCAATTCAATTCATTTCGAAATCGTTTTCAATTCAATTCATTTCGAAATATTTCGATTTCGAGATTACTTTTCAATATTCATTTTAAAATGAATAAAATCGATATAAATATCGTTTACGTCAAAATGGCCTCAATCTAATCAACACGGCTTCATAAATTTCTATTTTCAAATATTCTATTTCAAATATTCTATTTCAAATATTTCCTATTATCAAAATATTTGTTATTATCAAAATATTCTTTATTTTCACGATTGGAATGAGGCCCAATCAATTACCATATAAAGTTAATTATATGGATTTTCATACAACACATGTATATAATAGCATTGAAAATAATCAATCATCAACCAAAGTGCACTACACTGTAAAAGCATCAAATATAGATATTCAACGCTTATAACAGCCTGTCAATCAATCGATCGACATATTTAATCAATCAGGATGAGTAAACTTCTAATTTCATCCCAACACCCGTGTGGGGTTTCAAACAATCAAACACATATTTTATTTGTGCTGTTGGGCGATGTGTAAAATTTATCGTCCCAATCAATGTCATTCAAATAGGTGTACATAAACAAACCGTCTGGTTTGTAAATGAATATTCTATTTTATTCACTTCACGTTAAAAATTATATTTTTAACGTTAAAACATTTTATTTCAACTTATGAATTTCTATTCAATTTATTCTTTAAATAAAATGATATTTTTATTTTTCTAACTTATTTTAGAAAATTTCGGCGGCATAACGGCACGATACTAGAAACGGGACGAGGCCTAGCCTTATCCCCGGTCTAGTGAAGGCCCACGCCATTCACACATTAATCAAATCAATTTCATCTCACCAAACAATTCAATTCAAACAAATAATTCAACTAATCTATGCAACCAAACAAACAAGTCCATGGTCTGTGGACGATTGTGTCGGGTGCTACTAAGCACCGTCTGCATCCTAGTATATATATAAAACTAGAAAAGAAATTGAGAGGTGAGAAATTCTCACATTATAGCTATCCTAGCTCCACGGCACTTCATTGATAGAAATCTTCATCGTTTCGCCTTTTTGTCACCTTCGTTGACCGCGGCCACTACATATGAAAAAAAATCGAATTTTGACTTCGCTATTCAATATATAAAAATCGAATTTTTAGTTCGCTATTCAATATATAAAAATCGAATTTTTAGTTCGCTATTCAATATATAAAAATCGAATTTTTAGTTCGCTATTCAATATATAAAAATCGAATTTTTAGTTCGCTATTCAATATATAAAAATCGAATTTTTAGTTCGTAAATTTCTAACCTCCTTCTATTTTTAATTTAAAACTTTTTCCTTTTAAATTTCAAACCTTTTTCTATTTAAAGTTTGAAACTTTTTCTCTTAAACAAAATCAGGTTTTAAATGCATAGAAAAATCAGTTTATATATTTCCTTTAAAAATCAGTTTATATTTCTAAAACAAAAATCAGTTTTATTTCTTTAAAACAAATCAGTTTTTAATTTTCCTGTTAATATCAGTTTTAATTTTCCTCTAAAATCAGTTTTTAATATTTCAAAACAAAATCAGTTTTTTTATATTTTCAAAACAAAATCAGTTTTTTATATTTTCAAAACAAAATCAGTTTTAAATCCTATTTTAAAAATCAGTTTCTATTTTAAAAAAAATCAGTTTTTACATTTCCTTTAAAAAATCAGTTTTTACATTACTACTATAAAATAAAAATAAAATAAATAAGTTAAAAAAGAAAAAAAAACTTACAGGGGCTGGTGGCGGCGGAGATGGAGGGGATGCTGAGGCCATCGGCGGTGGTGCCAGGGAGGCGGACGCGCAAGTCATGGGGAGGTCGATTTGGGGGATTTGGCATTGGGGATGGCAACGTCAGCGAGAAGGGGGGGTGTGTGGCCGGACTGGGCACTTGGAAGGGGGAAATGGTCATCGGAACCGGCGGAGGTGGAGGAAGGGGGCGACTGACGGAGGCGGGAGGGGTCTGGAGAGAGAGGCGACGGGTTTTAGAGGAGGGCATCGGTTTCTGAAAGATGAGGGTCAACGGGTTTTGGGGGAAGAGAAAAAAGGGGGTAGGGGTATATTTATATTATATTATTTTATTTATTTATTTATCCTTTGAAAAGTAACTTTTTATTTTCAACTCGAAATCGAACCCACCGACTATCACCCCTAGCTAATTACCCCCATTCCGAACACAATGGGATATGCCACGTAGGCCAATTCAATCGTTACGATCAGTTTCTGTTGAATTTACATTTAAATCATTATATTGAATTTTAAACGTACATTTCAAATTACCGGGGTCACATACTAACTAGAAAAATTACAGAAAAATATTTTCTAGCTTCGTATTGACAATACGGTCCTAACAAAACTAGTTTCGTCGAATTCTGAGACCGTTTGAAAAATGGCCATTTTCCAGTCGATTAAAATCAACTGAAACTGGTCAAACGCGTTTTCCTTCGCCACGCTCACATATTGATTCGAAAAATCATGAAATTTGGAATCTAGCAATAACTTAACATCACGGACCCAACAAAACTGGTTTCGTCGAAATCCGAGGTCGTTTGCAAAATTGCTATTTTTAAGGGCCTTATATATATAAAAATATATATAAATTCCACAACGACTATTTCTAATTTTAAACTGGACATATCTTATCATTTCTAAGATGAAATCTCAGTTTGTTAACTTCGTTACAAAGATATAGTTATACAGATTCAAATATTTCTTGTTTCGTTCAATTCTGACTTATATTGAATTCTGTATATTCATTTGAAATTAGAAATCGAATTTTCGAACTACCGCGCCATTTTCTATTCTATTTATAATTATATATAAATATTTATATTCTAGCGACAACGCGTATAATATATATACGTTGAATTCTATTCAAAATAAATTTCTCGTCGATATTATTTAAAATAATTCATTTTAAATAATCAAAATTCGCTAAAATTGCCAAAATAAAAATTTTAAACTGGCCCAGATTTTCCGGGTTGTTACAATCTCCCCCACTTAAAACTTTTCGTCCCCGAAAAGGAACAAAGTCGAAAGTGGTTTGATTATTCAACTCTATGTTCGATCTGGCTTGCATTCTCCAACTTTTCAGTTTCTGAGAATTTTCAAAATTTCAAAAATTTGGCTAACACCCTAAATTTTCGAAAAATTTCGCCATAACCTCCCCTGCAATGGGAGCATCGGGGAATTTCAAATAGCTTCCCCGGTCCTTCAGATCTCAAAAAGAAAAAGAAAAAGCCAAGCGGCTAGCCAATAGGCTCACAAAATCATCATCACCCAAACAAAACAGGAAATTATGTAGTAAACATGTACCTATTTGTCGGGCAAACAAATTTTATTCTCTGCTCTAGCCTCCTTGCTATGACCTGTTCAAAGATATATATGCATATGCAAGCAAATGCGACCAAATTTCAATACAAGTCAATATTTGATTCAGTTAGGCTAAATGGCTAAAAATTAGCAAACAAATAAACAAACAACACAAACATCAATCAATTAGTGAATTAGAGTTTCAAATTCGTAATTTTGATACATACACAAAAATCAGATTCTTGATGCCAAATCACAACAATAAATCCTATACAGCTTTGGTTCTCACACCAGTCAATAGGAAATATATAGAAATCTCCCTTTCGTCACTCGAACATAAATTCTGATGATGATGCATCAATCATCAGAGTTCTCTCCGGGCGACTAGAAGGTGATTCTATATCTATCCAGTATATTGAAATTTCAAATACACGTTTGCAAGGCGTATATGCAAAATCTTTATATACTGGACCGTTCAAATCAATATAAATAAATAATCAAATACGAATAATTGATTTAAAATTTTCAAAACAAAAGTTTGTTTTCATTTTAAAAATATACTTTTCACACTCGTTCTAGGATACTACTGATCCCATCTCTAACGAGCCATTCTAATTGGATATTACTAATCCAATATCTGATGAATTCTTTCGTATGGTTCTAGTGTGCCTTATTCTCTGAGCTTTGTAAACCAAAGCTCTGATACCAACTGTGACGGCAAGGAATTTCGCTCGGTCCGAACCAGTCGCTAAACCGATCCAGGCCGTTCGAAACGCCCTATCGTTTGAGAACACGACAAAACAGAACGCATACAGAAGAACATTTCATTGTATATTACAACAATGCATCAGATTACAAGAATATACGGAGTAAAAATGAATATTACACAGAAATATCAGAGATTTAATTACACTTAAATACATAGCAGCGGAAAATAATACAATACACAACTAGAAATAGATATACAGATACAAAGCTTTCCGGATATCATTCCAGCTGTAAACCAGGATCCTATGAATATAAATCTGCAAAACCAAAACTACTAGCTGCCCGTGTCGAAAATAGGGGCACCCAGAGTTTAGGTTAAAACAATAAACTCCAGGTCAGTCATGTGACTGGTGTGAGAACTAAAACTGTTATTAATCTTTACTTTAAATCATTAGGTAAATCAAGGGACCACGCCGTATAACACGGAACGGGTTTCCTCCCAAGAATACCAGTGCATAAAACAAACAGCGCAATGCTAAATAAAGAAAAATGAAGCTGTTATAAGACCCAGGTCCTATCACACAATGCAACGCAAGCCGGGGGATAGGGTTTTCCCTTATAACAGCCAAAGAATGCTTGATACGTTTAAAACAAATCATTTGATACTATAATAAGTGCATAGTGTATAAAACAACTTCAAATCATAAGTATCAATCATAGGCGGCATAAGCGCCCCATCCCACTATGTCGCCATATATAGGATTACAACTAAAACCGCAAATGTCACGTATTTGGAAATTGGATTTCCATCTATGAACCGAGGCAAAAGATAGTCCTCAACCGATTCGAGATGCTCTAGCCCGCCCCTCAGGATCAGAGCTCGAGTGACCCTTGGATCGTCAGGGCCGGTCCACACGGAGTGGATTAAAATGCCTGAACATGCGTTTCCCCGCCCTATTGGGCGTAAACGAGCCAACTAAATGACTCCATCGGTTCGAGAACGACCGATCAATCCGAGGCGCCTCGCAACAGCAACAACCACATAAGTCAAACTCGTCAGGGCGTGTAAAACCACTGACGCCACTTTTTAGCTAGAAAGAAACACATGCCCTCCCTGACGTCCTCTCCCGTTTTTGGTTCATACCGGGTGTGAAACACGCGAGGTAAACGTTACACAAAGCTACGCCACAAAGGCCGTGCTTTGATCATCACCACAAGACTTTGCTTTTCAACAGAAGCCTTGATCATTTGCATCTTAGCATGCCACACAGGCAAACCATCCTATGCAACCGATATCAGTCACACAGAATGAAATCCGATGTCAGACACACAGTCCATTTACAAGTCCGTCCTGGGTCTGAACGAAACCGGAGGCACCTAGTACCCCGCATATCCATCGATCTCCAAGTACGTCTAGACGATCACTAACTGTTTCCATCTTCTTGGGTGTACAGCCCAATCAAGATCATCAGTAATTACCCAAACGACGCGAAGACCTCCGGTCTTCGACCATCGTCTTCATCTTCGACTTATCGTCGTATCAGTTATTCAGAATGGGATAAACCCGGTCTTTCCGAATAACTCGCGTATATTTTATAAAAGTGTTACACAAACACAACATACGCCTCATTCCAATTCATCAGTCACTAACGGTAAATTAATCAAGAGAATAATTCCCCAAATATTAACCCCGAAGGCCGAAACCAACATCAGATCAATATCCAGAAAACCATTCTGCTTGGCTAACCGACAATTAGTTTCTAAATTTCACATTCATAGGGAAAGGTTCCCATTAATTTTATCAAAGATAAATTCTTGAATTTATTCTTTAATCTATTTTTGAATATCGATTCAAACTAGTCGGGATTAGCGAACCTTACCGAAGTAATTATTTATTTTAATTTCCCCATCCCAACCTATTCATCCCATGAAGTAAAACTGGTAATACTTCATATCTAACACCACGGTGTTATCGGTAAATTCAATTACCACTTCACGTTCAAATCTAATTAAAGATTTAACTATCGCCTGGAGCAAGACTGGTGATACTCCATTTTCGATCATTTCAATCTAATTAAAGATTCATTAAAACTCCACTTAGTTTTAATCGTTAACTGGGTTAAAGAATCAGTGTCATTTAAAACACGGTTCACGATAAACCCAAAATCACATTCCATTAATTATCGGGTTAAAGAACGAGTGTTATTTAAAACACTGTTCACGATAAACCCAAAAATCAATTTCACTTCAATTCCAATTAAATATTATTTAATTGGTACACTTCATTAAATCTAAATAAAAAGATTTAATCTTTTCTCAACTGGGTTCAAGAACAGTGTTAGTGAAGACACCATTCACGACAAACCCAAATCATATTCGATATTCAATACAAGGCTCTGAATAGAAAATATATCGGCTTATATTCAATATCGAATTCTACGACTAACAAATGTCGTATTGGAAATAACGATACAAATATATATCTTTCAAATTTCCATAACAACACCTGTAATATCACGAATTCCAACATCGAAATATTCCGAAGACAATTTCGATTCAAATCCACTCCAATGCAATCATTGGAAATTTTGGTTATTTTCAAAACCATTTCAAATTCAATTTCTTTATTTAAAAATAAATAGAATTATAATTCTAGTTCAAAACTAGTTCATTTCGATAAAAATCTATTTTTATCTTTTCAAATATGGAGTTTTTCATCCCAAACTTTCACAAATCATTTCTTATGATTTTACACAAATTATTACTATTTTTAATAATTTTATTAAGGCCCGTACAGTCGATTTCCATTAACGGCCATCGAACTGCACTTACAGCGACCTTTTTCGAATTTGATTTGGACGTATCTCCAAATCCAACCGTTAGATTTCAAATTTCTAACATTCATTAGAAAGCTCTTTTCGATACGAACCCAATGGTTCCGGTTTTAGGAGAATCCGACGGTTGGATCTCCCGTAATGTCCGTTTGAAATAAATGGTCGAAATTCGCGAACTGCCGCGGCGCGGCGCGTTCTATTCAGGCCATTATATTATATATATAATATATATAATATATATTTCGTCGATTACTATTTAAAACGAATTATATAAATAGTTTTAATATTCGTTTCAAAAGCAATCTCAACTTCCATTTTAATTCAAATCAAAATTGAATTCTTCGTTATCAATTCGTTTTAAAATTCATTTCTATTCAATTCAAATTTCAATTCAATTTGAATTCATTTCAATTCGTTTTCAATTCAATTCGAAATCGTTTTCAATTCAATTCACTTCGAAATCGTTTTCAATTCAATTCATTTCGAAATCGTTTTCAATTCAATTCATTTCGAAATCGTTTTCAATTCAATTGATTTCGAAATCGTTTCCAATTCAATTCATTTCGAAATCGTTTTCAATTCAATTCATTTCGAAATCGTTTTCAATTCAATTCATTTCGAAATCGTTTTCAATTCAATTCATTTCGAAATCGTTTTCAATTCAATTCATTTCGAAATCGTTTTCAATTCAATTCATTTCGAAATCGTTTTCAATTCAATTCATTTCGAAATATTTCGATTTCGAGATTACTTTTCAATATTCATTTTAAAATGAATAAAATCGATATAAATATCGTTTACGTCAAAATGGCCTCAATCTAATCAACACGGCTTCATAAATTTCTATTTTCAAATATTCTATTTCAAATATTCTATTTCAAATATTTCCTATTATCAAAATATTTGTTATTATCAAAATATTCTTTATTTTCACGATTGGAATGAGGCCCAATCAATTACCATATAAAGTTAATTATATGGATTTTCATACAACACATGTATATAATAGCATTGAAAATAATCAATCATCAACCAAAGTGCACTACACTGTAAAAGCATCAAATATAGATATTCGACGCTTATAACAGCCTGTCAATCAATCGATCGACATATTTAATCAATCAGGATGAGTAAACTTCTAATTTCATCCCAACACCCGTGTGGGGTTTCAAACAATCAAACACATATTTTATTTGTGCTGTTGGGCGATGTGTAAAATTTATCGTCCCAATCAATGTCATTCAAATAGGTGTACATAAACAAACCGTCTGGTTTGTAAATGAATATTCTATTTTATTCACTTCACGTTAAAAATTATATTTTTAACGTTAAAACATTTTATTTCAACTTATGAATTTCTATTCAATTTATTCTTTAAATAAAATGATATTTTTATTTTTCTAACTTATTTTAGAAAATTTCGGCGGCATAACGGCACGATACTAGAAACGGGACGAGGCCTAGCCTTATCCCCGGTCTAGTGAAGGCCCACGCCATTCACACATTAATCAAATCAATTTCATCTCACCAAACAATTCAATTCAAACAAATAATTCAACTAATCTATGCAACCAAACAAACAAGTCCATGGTCTGTGGACGATTGTGTCGGGTGCTACTAAGCACCGTCTGCATCCTAGTATATATATAAAACTAGAAAAGAAATTGAGAGGTGAGAAATTCTCACATTATAGCTATCCTAGCTCCACGGCACTTCATTGATAGAAATCTTCATCGTTTCGCCTTTTTGTCACCTTCGTTGACCGCGGCCACTACATATGAAAAAAAATCGAATTTTGACTTCGCTATTCAATATATAAAAATCGAATTTTTAGTTCGCTATTCAATATATAAAAATCGAATTTTTAGTTCGCTATTCAATATATAAAAATCGAATTTTTAGTTCGCTATTCAATATATAAAAATCGAATTTTTAGTTCGCTATTCAATATATAAAAATCGAATTTTTAGTTCGTAAATTTCTAACCTCCTTCTATTTTTAATTTAAAACTTTTTCCTTTTAAATTTCAAACCTTTTTCTATTTAAAGTTTGAAACTTTTTCTCTTAAACAAAATCAGGTTTTAAATGCATAGAAAAATCAGTTTATATATTTCCTTTAAAAATCAGTTTATATTTCTAAAACAAAAATCAGTTTTATTTCTTTAAAACAAATCAGTTTTTAATTTTCCTGTTAATATCAGTTTTAATTTTCCTCTAAAATCAGTTTTTAATATTTCAAAACAAAATCAGTTTTTTTATATTTTCAAAACAAAATCAGTTTTTTATATTTTCAAAACAAAATCAGTTTTAAATCCTATTTTAAAAATCAGTTTCTATTTTAAAAAAAATCAGTTTTTACATTTCCTTTAAAAAATCAGTTTTTACATTACTACTATAAAATAAAAATAAAATAAATAAGTTAAAAAAGAAAAAAAAACTTACAGGGGCTGGTGGCGGCGGAGATGGAGGGGATGCTGAGGCCATCGGCGGTGGTGCCAGGGAGGCGGACGCGCAAGTCATGGGGAGGTCGATTTGGGGGATTTGGCATTGGGGATGGCAACGTCAGCGAGAAGGGGGGGGGGTGTGTGGCCGGACTGGGCACTTGGAAGGGGGAAATGGTCATCGTAACCGGCGGAGGTGGAGGAAGGGGGCGACTGACGGAGGCGGGAGGGGTCTGGAGAGAGAGGCGACGGGTTTTAGAGGAGGGCATCGGTTTCTGAAAGATGAGGGTCAACGGGTTTTGGGGGAAGAGAAAAAAGGGGTAGGGGTATATTTATATTATATTATTTTATTTATTTATTTATCCTTTGAAAAGTAACTTTTTATTTTCAACTCGAAATCGAACCCACCGACTATCACCCCTAGCTAATTACCCCCATTCCGAACACAATGGGATATGCCACGTAGGCCAATTCAATCGTTACGATCAGTTTCTGTTGAATTTACATTTAAATCATTATATTGAATTTTAAACGTACATTTCAAATTACCGGGGTCACATACTAACTAGAAAAATTACAGAAAAATATTTTCTAGCTTCGTATTGACAATACGGTCCTAACAAAACTAGTTTCGTCGAATTCTGAGACCGTTTGAAAAATGGCCATTTTCCAGTCGATTAAAATCAACTGAAACTGGTCAAACGCGTTTTCCTTCGCCACGCTCACATATTGATTCGAAAAATCATGAAATTTGGAATCTAGCAATAACTTAACATCACGGACCCAACAAAACTGGTTTCGTCGAAATCCGAGGTCGTTTGCAAAATTGCTATTTTTAAGGGCCTTATATATATAAAAATATATATAAATTCCACAGCGACTATTTCTAATTTTAAACTGGACATATCTTATCATTTCTAAGATGAAATCTCAGTTTGTTAACTTCGTTACAAAGATATAGTTATACAGATTCAAATATTTCTTGTTTCGTTCAATTCTGACTTATATTGAATTCTGTATATTCATTTGAAATTAGAAATCGAATTTTCGAACTACCGCGCCATTTTCTATTCTATTTATAATTATATATAAATATTTATATTCTAGCGACAACGCGTATAATATATATACGTTGAATTCTATTCAAAATAAATTTCTCGTCGATATTATTTAAAATAATTCATTTTAAATAATCAAAATTCGCTAAAATTGCCAAAATAAAAATTTTAAACTGGCCCAGATTTTCCGGGTTGTTACAGTAAATATATTTTATTTTTATGGATGAAATTTTGTTATTTGATAGTTAAATAACCGACTATCAAATCTGGCTAATTATCGATTGTTGGTACGGAAAGACCGGGATCGAATTTATATTCGAAAACCATTCCGATTAGAAATACGTAATTATAGAAGAAATCAGACGATGATCAATATGGAGCAATGAAGACCGTTGATCTTTATGAACAGAAGGACTACTTATAATTTCTGGGTAGCTCCTATAAAAGAGATACACTGTGGTTCTGTCGTGATTGGAATTTACGGGTTGCAAGGCCTACTTGCTACTGATCCTCGGTGTGGTTCCTTTAAGAATGCGGTGGGAGGGTGCCTTCGGTTCATCCTGTCCCTAGATGATGTGTATGGACGATGTGGAGCTTAAAAGGAAATGGTGGCCAAATGTTCAAACGATTATAACCTCAAGCCTCGCAACTAGGAAATGACAAAAATCGGGCAGGCCGCATGGCTATGTTGGTCATTCCCATTAAGGTGTATTGTCACCATCTAGAGAATATTCATTTTGTTACTTCTTTCATTTTTTGTATCTCCGCGGACCACGGTGGCTGCAGCCATAAGGTGGCAATATTTTCGATACGCTCAAGAGAAATGAGTGGTCAGTCATGTGTGGGCCGGGTTGCAAGATGTTCTTGTTGAACCCAGTGCATTTCTCTTTAGAGATACACTATCGGCAGGTGGATCCTTACCTTGTCATAGTTGGAATCCAATCTCCAATAAGCGTTGCGGTTTTGTTTGCATACTATATATGTAGAGCGTGAGATGCAAGCGTTCTACTAGATGATTATTTATTTGTGATTTGATAGACAATATCATAATATCAGAAAAGATATTGATTTTAAAAGTGTTTTGGGTTATAGTAAGGTAAAAACCCTCCATATTTATGTGTGGGCTGGTCTTACTATTATCCTTTTCTTTCAGAAAGGATTTCTAATGTTAAACAAGTTGTGTGCAATGAATTTACCACTAAAAGTATCCCAGACTGACCCGGTGAATTTTGTTTTAAATCAAATGTTCTTGGGTCAGACCGAGTATATTAACAGGTTAGGTATCGCTGGAGTTTCGAGAGCTGGAAGTAGGAGGCTTCACCGTTAGTTATTCAGAGTTTATTTCCACTGTGTCTGATATATGATGTACTCTGATGATTGGTATGTATATATATAATTTCTTTTTGTATAAAGAGATTTGATATTATGCTTTATTTGTTCCGCTGTGAGTTTCTGATGTTCTTCTTCTTTTCTTTTATTCTAATATTTCTTTCTTTTCTCATCCTCTAATTTCTTTCTCATAACGTTCATGTGTTTTCAATGCTTGAATAAAGAAATGGTGTTTGTGTATCGATTTTCGGGGTCGAAAATTCCTAGTCGTTACAGTGGTATCAGAGCTATTGGTTTAGTAATAACCTTGGCTTTGTGGTGTAACTCAATAGAGATGGGATTAGTAATATCCTAGATTGAGTATGAGTATATATATACTAGAGTGCGTATTTGTAATTTGATATAGATTTGTTTTTTTTTACTTTAACTATTCTGACCCATGTAATTTATAAAAGTAATTATTTCTTCGAATTATTATAATATTAACCGACTAATCTTGGTTTGAATCAGAATTCAGATTGGATTATATAATTGAAATGATCAACAGATGGGAATTTCAAATATGAAATTTGAAAATAAAAAATTCAGTGTAAAGTTTAATTTGGAATCAAAGTGAATATTGAAGTTAAAAATGAATCAGAATGATTTGGTTTGATGGTTGTGCCTTGTGTGATTGAATATTGATTGGTTGATTTGAATAGGTTTGGTTATGAAATTGAAAAAGAATTAACCAAACAAGAATTTCAAATGTGAATCACAAATTAGACCTGGATATTGAGATAAAAATTGACACAAGTCAATAGAATATATACGAAAATTAGTGAATTTAAATTCGATATTGGGCGGTAGGGTTGACTGCATAAATATAAATTGGAAATGAATATAAATTTAAATTTGGTTAAAACCAATGGGGAATGAATAAGTTAAACTTTTTGAAATAAAGGTCTAATGGCCCTGAACGAATAAATTGAATAGAATTGATTGGTTATTAAGAAATTTCAGGTGAATAGAATTGTGAATAGAATTAGAAATGGATATGGAGGTGAAATTTAATTCAAATAAATTTTGTGATTGAACGAATAATAGTCAAATAGAACCGTTTAGGAAATGGATTTGATCTCATAAGAAACCAATTGGTTAATTGAATTGGATATGAACTTAACCTGATTAAGTCGAATTGAATAATGTAAATAAACAGGGATTTAGGAACCAAATGGATAATAATGGAAATCAGTCGGATTCTAATTGATTGATATTGGTTAAACCAATATGAATGCAAAGTAGGCAAGTTAAATGTAATTCAAGTGATTCAGTTGTTTGTTATTTGGATAGTGGATTAAATAAAATCCATCGAATAGGGCAATAAAGAAGTTGAATGAATTGAAACTATAATCCCTATATAATGAATTGGGGACAAAATCAGTTTTGAAATGAACTGAAGTATCTAACCCAAATTGTTATTTGCATTATAAGTGGGGTTAAGTGCAGAATTCTGAAGGTTTTAGAGATGATTTGGCTACACAGATTGGATGTACAGCTTGGGAAAACAAAGATCAGTTAGTTGATTTGCATTGAAATTGGAATTGAGTTTCCCGACAAACAGGTGAACCCAAATATATCGGAGTAGTCGATTTTATACCCCTGAGTGGGATGGCCATTTGGCTTTGGTATTCTTCTGGAGAAGTTGAGGCCCAGTGTGGCAGTTGTAGTTGTGCCAATCGAACCACGCAGAGGAGACGCTGGTGAAATTTTCAAAAATTTTAAAGGGTTTGAATTTGTTTTAGTAATAATTCAAAATTAATTATTGAGTTCGGATCATTCTTCTTACCTTGTAATTTCGGGGATGAAATTCTTTTAAGGGTGAAAATGTAACGTTCGGTCATTTAAATCGAAATATTTAAATCCATTTTATATATTATACTGAAAATATAATAAATTTTATATCGAATATATTATATCGAATATATTTAGTAAAATAGATTTCAAATTTATAAAATTTATAATATAATTAAAACGAGCTTGAAACGAGGTGGTAGTTTGTAATATTGAATTTCGAACTTCAATTGAATATATAGGATCCGATATAAATCGGATTTCAGTGAAACAAGAAACGCTTAAATTGAATTGATTATATTTTTCTAGTGGAGGAGAAAAATGGAGATTTTGTATTATAGATTTGTAACACCCCGTATTTTCTGTGAATGTATATGTAACAAATCAGATAATAATTAATTATAAAAATAAGAATCAAGGGAAACGGGTTACACCATTGCGTTCGTCTCGGAATTCTGCTTGAAATAGAGTCCGAGTTTGCGTAGAACGGATACCGTACGAAGAAGATATGGATGAACGAAGTTAGGCAGAAAAACCAGAAACCGGCCAGAAAGCACTGGCGCACTTGGGAAGTGCGCCAGAACAAAATTGCACTGGCGCACTTGGGAATTGCGCCCATGAAATTTTGCATTGGCGCACTTGGCAGGTGCGCCTAGGTCGAGTAGTAGGCCTGCACAGCTTTCTGGTTTGACCCTGGCTGGCCTGGTCGGGTTCTGGTCGAATTTCTGAGCTCTGCTGCGTCACTAGGGCTAACTTGTCACTTTCTGATTGGCTTCTCTTGAGATGGATGGCCTTGATTAACTCTGGCTTCATCGACGGCTCTAATTCGTTTGAAACCCTATATAAACAACCCCCTACCCCATTCTCTTTACACCATTCTTCTCTAACCTTATGCTGCACAATTTCATTCCTATATTCTGCCTCCGTTCTTATTAAATAAAATAATGGCGTCGTTACTCTGCTGGAATCAAAACTTGGACTGATGCATCTTCTTCCAACCTAAATAGAATTAAAAGCTAAATCAAATCTCAAATCAAAGTTTAGAGCTACAACAACAATTAAAGAGGAGTAATTCAGCATTTCTGGATCAATAACAGTTTATTATCCTTTCTTAAAACCACGAAAGGTAAATACAATTATTTTCCGATATAAACTTTAATTATAATTGTGACATGATTGTAAATCTGAATTTGAGGTTGTGTACATTCTGTTCTGATATATTTTATTCTGTATCTCTTTCTTCTTTCTGTTCTATAGCCAGGCTACCACGAGCCTGCGCCACATCTCATAAGAGATTAACGCACAAACGCTAAACTTTGGGACAAATATTGAATGATGGCATAATTGGACATGGCTAATCTGTGACTGATGATTGTAAACTAGATTTAGATCTATGCATATTCTGTGAATTGGAAAAAGAGGAACCATTGCATGTTAACATGTGACTTGAGACTTTGGACATAACACATATTTCGAATTAAGATCTATTATAATTTAAAAGTTCTAGATTGTTGGGTATATTTTTATATAACGATTCATGACTTGAGATAAAAAGAGAATATGACTTAGGTGTGAAGATTTATATTAAGATTTGATAACTGTTAAATGTGAATAACACCTAAGTGGGAGATTTTTGAATATATGACATGCATTGAAATCGATGGCTATATTTGGTATAATTCATGTGTGAATCTTTTGGACTAGGCAAGTTTAACTAAAATTGGGACATGTGTTATATGGTAAATTATGACCATAATTTGTGCCATGTAAATTCAATGCAAACGTGGGGTATATGATCATATTGTGAATCATGAGAATTAATTAGGTATGAAAACTTAGGCTAAATTTATAATTAGGCAAGATATGTCAATGAAACTTTAAGGAATGATTAAATCTATTATATTGCCTAATCTGCTAGTTCTGTTATATTGCCTAAACTGAAAATTAGATCGAATTGCCTAATCTGCTAATTATGTTAAATTGCCTTATCTGCTAGATCTGCTAAATCGCCTAATCTGCAAGATCTGTTATCTGTTTAATCTGTTGAATGGCGTAATCTGTTGAAACTGAAATGCTGAAATTTGAAGAATGTAAATCTGTAGGCTCGATTTAAAATTGAGCAAAACTTGTTAATAGAACCTCGAATAATCTTCTGTAACTTGTACAGAAGTTAATTTGTTAAATTAGCATGATTAGTCTGATATTAGCATAGTCTGTGAATGAATGCATTGGCTAAACACGAAATATGGCTAACTCGAGGTTAGAATGAGTTTGCGGTGTAATCCTACCCGGAACCGCCCGGCACATCCAGTGGCCGCAAACAATAGGTTCAAATGTGAGAAGTTAGTCGTAACGTGCTTGAACCCGAGGTTAGACTCAGTTTGCAGCATAAACCTGCCTGGAACCAACCGACCTAACCAGTGGCCGCAAACTGTCAGTCTAATGTGAGAGGTCTGCGCATTAATTTTTAATCGATACAAATCTAAGATAAATAAGATGTCTAAAACGTGTTGGGTGGATAGGGTTAAACCAATTGGACTAATGAATTTAACAAACCCATTTCGTGAATCTGCAGGCCCAATTACAAAGTTAGACAAATCTGTAAATCTGTTAAATCCATATATCTGATCCATTAGTCTGAAAACTTGTCTGATCTGTGAACTAGTTGATCTGAACTCTGTATATCTGAACTTGTAAACAAGTTAATCTGAAATCTGTTAGTCTGGGTACACAAGGTTAGGAGGGAAATTACTTATGTCATCTGTTGTTTGGGACCCATATTAGTCAGTAACCCTTTCTGGTATCAAAACATTGACCCAACAGTAGGTAGGGTCCGGGTATGCTTACTGAACTAATAATAAGCGGTTCATTCTGATAATGGCGAGGGGTGTTGATGGTGCGTTCCAACTGGGTCATGTGCGTGCATGGATCCCAGTCTGCCTATGAGGATGTAAGATGCCGTGACATCTGTAAATAGGTCTATGCCAATTGGTTGTCACTTAAGGGAGTGATACACCCTACTGTGGGGTCGACACATGGTATTTATGTATTAGGGGGCCGATCGCTTGGGGTAGGGTTTTAGGGTACACTTAGTTCTGTCTCTTTCTGTTGGTACCCTCTGTTTCTGTTGGGTGGTAACACCTGTCTGTTTCTGCATGGTACCGTCTGTTCGGGTGGCAAAGGCCCATTTACTAGTGTACACCTGATTCTACATTCTGTTTCCATAGGGATTAATCTGTTTCTGTTTCTGTACCTTCTATTCGGGTGGTAAAGGCCCATTACTAGCATTCTGTTTCTGTACCTTCTGTTCGGGTGGCAAAGGCCCATTATTAGCATTCTATTTCTGTACCTTCTGTTGGGGCGGTAAAGGCCCATTACCAGAATTCTCTTCTGTGGAAATTATTCTGTTCCCATTTATGTTTAGTTTAGACCTTAGGATAACCCTAATCCTGTTATACTAGTATTAGTGTAGAGAAATGAAAAGTAATATTATTCTGTTTCTTCTGTTTAACCTAAGTACATCTGCTGCTCCTGTTACTGTTATCTCTTATCCATCTTATTTTCATGTCATAATTATTATTATCTGTTCATATGATGAAAGTCACTGGACTTGCCAGACTTTATGTCTGACCTTGCTTGTTTTCGCCCCTTTTTCTTCCGTCCCCCCCCCCAAGGTTTTCCAAGGAGGGAATACTTTAGCTTGATCCGGATTTCTTCTACTTGAAGTACTTAGAGTGCTTAAAGTATGGGTTGACTCCTTATGGCAGCTTCTGTAGGGATTATGATTTTAAAGTTTTGTACTCTGATGATTTTCAGAACAAGACTTGTATTTATGTACTTGAGTTTTTGGTAAAGATGTAACCAAACTGATTTCTATTTTCCGCTGTAATAAAGTTATAATTTCTCAAGTGTTGTTTATCTGTCTTGAAATTTTCTGTTCTGTTTACTAAAATGCTCCACCAAAGTTAAGGCATTCCCTTTGTGAGTGTCCTTAATGGAGGTGGGGTGTTACACTTGGTATCAGAGCTGAAGGTTACTAGATTGGGTAAAGTTTTTGAAAATTATTTTTAAAAAGATTTTAAAAGGAAGTATTTTCAAAAGTAAAGCTTATTTTTGAAAAACATAATCCCCAAAAGCCATATATCTATCTTTTGATCCTCTGTTTGAATCTTTGTTTCCTTCTTTCTCCGGGGCTCTCGGCTTTCTGGGAGGTAACCACATCGTGGCATGGTTCTGTAGGCTTGATAAGACCACGACACCGGTCAAAGGGAAAATAAGCGCCTGACTTCCATCTGTAGCCGCAGTAGTCTCACTTACGGCTAATTTTCTTTCGAGCTTTGTAGGATTTTCCATGCGATGGAGGCCGCTTTCGAGGGACTTGTCAACGTGTTACACACGGATAGTAAAGATGAGAATGAGGGGGTTTGGCTAAGGAGCACAACCCAAGGATGAGAATGGATATGGACTTGGTTCACAATGGAGGCAAAAAGGAAACACAAAAGAAGGAAGAAAAGTATGAAGATAAAGGAGGAGAAAAGTGCTTTACTTATGGAAGCTTGACTCATCTGAACAAGGATTGCCGAAAGAGAAAGGACACTCACTTCAATTGTGGTGAGATGGGACACTTCACTAGGGACTGCCCGAAGAAACGGGGGCAAGGACAGAGGACATGACCTACTTCGAGAAGGCAGGCGAATGCTCTCATAGTTGGTGGATAGGATAGAAGTAGGAAAATTTCCGTGGAGAGTTTAGTTTCCTTATATGATTATTGAGTTAGAACTCTTTCCGATTATGGCATTCTGATTCAGTAGTCGAGTCTCTGCACTTTAATACTAGTCTTGTTTCTGATCTGGTTATAGTCCCAAACCCCATAGGGGTTACGACTCATCTGTTGGTGGTAGGTTGGGGTTTGAGGGTATCTGTGTTAGGCGTCAAGTCGATTGTAATGCATACATTCTGGGGTTTTGAGGGATATGGTGGGATTTTCCCATGCTTAGTTTTCTAAGAATCATTCGATAATCTGATCTGTACTAGTAGTCTGTAAGCATCTGGATATTTCTGAAAAGGTTAAGATTTCCAGTTTTGACATTGTCTAAAGAGGGTAATCCTCTGGGTGTCAATCTGATGTTGATTTTGGTCTTCGGGGTTGATACTTAGGGGATTTATTCTCTCAACAAATGTCTAATGGGAACCAAGTTTTTGTTTTATCTGTACTCGCTTCCATCATTCGACTGTATCCTATCGATCGAATCTTCGAACATTAGGTAGAAACTAATGGGTGTAAACATGTGTTTGAGACTTATTATGTTTGATGGTTGCTAATGGATGCAAGTGGTTGCTAGTGGTTGCTCGTGGATGCATATACACACACTAGGCACTAGATCGGCCCGAAAATACTCTCATACTGCATATGGATGTGTGAGCATTTTCAATTTTTGTGGATGTAAAATGATTGACTCATCACATGGATGTTGCATATGAATGAGTGGTTGTCACTCATACAAGAATGATATGGATCAAATAGGAATATTGCATACATGTTGGACTCATGGCACTGACATAATTCGCATTAAGGAGGTCAACTGAATCAGTGGACCGCCTGGTCTTTGCATTAGATAAGGAACATATACACACACTTTTGCATATGTTCATACAACATTAGAAGTTTTCTAAGGACAATGGATGCTTGTGGATGATGTTTGAGTAGATGGATGACTGGATGGTAATACACATTCTTCTTAACTTGAAGATTTCGGGGACGAAATCCTTTAAGGATGGGATAATGTAACACCCCGTATTTTCTGTGAACGTATATGTAATAAATCAGAGAATAATTAATTATAAAAATAAGAATCAAGGGAAACGGGTTACGCCATTGCGTTCGTCTCGGAATTCTGCTTGAAATAGAGTCCGAGTTTGCGTAGATCGGATACTGTACGAAGAAGATATGGACGAACGATGTTAGGAAGAAAAACCAGAAACCGGCAAAAATGCACTGGCGCACTTGGGAAGTGCGCCAGAACAAAATTGCACTGGCGCACTTGGGAAGTACGCCCATGCAATTTTGCATTGGCGCACTTTGCAGGTGCGCCCAGGCCGAGTAGCAGGCCTGCACGGCTTTCTGGTTTGACCCTGGCTGGCCTGGTCAGGTTCTGGTCGAATTTCTAAGCTCTGCTGTGTCACTAGGGCTAACTTGTCACTTTCTGATTGGCTTCTCTTGAGATGGATGGCCTTGATTAACTCTAGCTTCATCGACGGCTCAAATTAGTTTGAAACCCTATATAAACAGCCCCCTAGCCCCATTCTCTTTACACCATTCTTCTCTAACCTTATGCCGCACAATTTCATTCCTATATTCTGCCTCCGTTCTTATTAAATAAAATAATGGCGTCGTTACACTGCTGGAATCAAAACTTGGGCTGATGCATCTTCTTCCAACCTGAATAGAATTAAAAGCTAAATCAAATCTCAAATAAAAGTTTAGAGCTACAACAACAATTAAAGAGGAGTAATTCAGCATTTCTGCATCAACAACAATTTATTATCCTTTCTTAAAACCACGAAAGGCAAGTATAGTTATTTTCCGATATAAACTTTAATTATAATTGTGACATGATTGTAAATCTGAATTTGAGGTTGTGTATGTTCTGTTCTGATATATTTTATTCTGTATCTCTTTCTTCTTTCTGTTCTATAGCCAGGCTACCACGAGCCTGCGCCACATCTCATAAGAGATTAACGCACAAACGCTAAACTTTGGGACAAATAATGAATGATGGCATAATTGGACATGGCTAATCTGTGACTGATGATTGTAAACTAGATTTAGATCTATGCATATTCTGTGAATTGGAAGAAGAGGAACCATTGTATGTTAACATGTGACTTGAGACTTTGGACATAACGCATATTTTGAATTAAGATCTGTTATAATTTAAAAGTTCTAGATTGTTGGGTATATTTTTATATAACGATTCATGACTTGAGATAAAAAGAGAATATGACTTAGGTGTGAAGATCTATATTAAGATTTGATAACTGTTAAATGTGAATAACACCTAAGTGGGAGATTTTTGAATATATGACATGCATTGAAATCAATGGCTATATTTGGTATAATTCATGTGTGAATCTTTTGAACTAGAGAAGTTTAACTAAAATTGGGACATGTGTTATATGGTAAATTATGACCATAATCTGTGCCATGTAAATTCAATGCAAACGTGGGGTATATGTTCATATTGTGAATCATGGCAATTATTTAGGCATGCAAACTTAGGCCAAATTTATAATTAGGCAAGATATGTCAATGAAACATTAAGGAATGATTAAATCTGTTATATTGCCTAATTTGCTAGTTCTGTTATATTGCCTAAACTGCAAACTAGATTGAATTGCCTAATCTGCTAATTATGTTAAATTGCCTTATCTGCTAGATCTGCTAAATCGCTTAATCTGCAAGATCTATTATCTATTTTATCTGTTGAATGGCGTAATTTGTTGGAATTGAAAAGTTGAAATTTGAAGTATGTAAATCTGTAGGCTCGATTTAAAATTGAGCAAAACTTGTTAATAGAACCTCGAATAATCTGCGGTAACTTGTACAGAAGTTAATTTGTTAAATTAGCATGATTAGTCCGATATTAGCATTGTCTGTGAATGAATGCATTGGCTAAACATGAAACATGGCTAACTCGAGGTTAGAATGAGTTTGCGGCGTAATCCTACCCGGAATCGCCCGGCACATCCAGTGGCCGCAAACAATAGGTTCTAATGTGAGAAGTTAGTCATAACGTGCTTGAAACCCGAGGTTAGACTCAGTTTGCAGTAGAAACCTGCCCGGAACCAACCGGCCTAACCAGTAGCCGCAAACTGTGAGTCTAATGTGAGAGATCTGCGCATCAATTTTTAATTGATACAAATCTAAGATAAATATGATGTCTAAAATGTGTTGGGTGGATAGGGTTAAACCAATTGGACTAATGAATTTAACAAACCCGTTTTGTGAATCTGCAGGCCCAATTACAAAGTTAGACAAATCTGTAAATCTGTTAAATCCGTATATCTGATCCGTTAGTCTGAAAACTTGTCTGATATGTGAACTAGTTAATCTGAACTCTGTATATCTGAACTTGTAAACAAGATAATCTGAAATCCTTTAGTCTGGGGCACAAGGTTAGGAGCGAAATTACTTGTGTCATCTGTTGTTTGGGACCTATATTAGTCAGTAACCCTTTCTGGTATCAAAACTTTGACCCAACAGCAGGTAGGGTTCGGACACGCTTACTGAACTAATTATAAGCGGTTCATTCTGATAATGGCGAGGGGAGTTGATGGTGCGTTCCAACTGGGTCATGTGTGTGCATGGATCCCAGTCTGCCTCTGAGGATGTAAGACGCCGTGACATCTGTAAATAGGTCCGTGCCAATTGGTTTTCACTTTAGGGAGTGATACACCCTACTGTGGGGACGACACAGGGTATTTATGTATTAGGGAGTCGATTGCTTGGGGTAGGGTTTTAGGGTACACTTAGTTCTGTCTGTTTCTGTTGGTACCCTCTGTTTCTGTTGGGAGGTAACACCTGTCTGTTTCTGCGTGGTACCGTCTGTTCGGGTGGTAAAGGCTCATTTACTAGTGTACACATAATTCTACATTCTATTCCCATAGGGATTAATCTGTTTCTGTATTCAGGTGGTGAAGGCCCATTATTAGCATTTTGTTTCTGTACCTTCTGTTCAGGTGGCAAAGGCCCATTATTAGCATTCTGTTTCTGTACCTTCTGTTGGGGCGGTAAATTCCCATTACTAGAATTCTCTTCTGTGGAAATTATTCTGTTCCTATTTCTGTTTAGTTTAGACATTAGGATAACCCTAATCCTTTTATACTAGTATTAGTGCAGAGAATTGAAATGTAATATTATTATGTTTCTTCTGTTTAACCTAAGTACATCTGCTGCTCCTATTACTGTTATCTCTTATCCAGCTTATTTTCATGTCATAATTATTATTATCTGTTCATATGCTGAAAGTCGCTGGACTTGCCAGACTTTATGTCTGACCTTGCTTGTTTTTGCCCCTTTTTCTCTGTTCCCCCCCCCCAGGTTTTCCAAGGAGGGAATGCTTTAGCTTGATCTGGATTTCTTCTACTTGAAGTACTTAGAGTGCTTAAAGTATGGCTTGACTCCTTATGGCAGCTTCTGTGGGGATTATGATTTTAAATTTTGTACTCTGATGATTTTCTGAACAAGACTGATATTTATGTACTTGAGTTTTTGGTAAAGATGTGACCAAACTGATTTCTATTTTCCGCCGTAATAAAGTTATAATTTCTCAAGTGTTGTTTATCTGTCTTGAAATTTTCTGTTCTGTTTACTAAAATGCTCCACCAAAGTTAAGGCATTCCCTTTGTGAGTGTCCTTAACGGAGGTGGGGTATTACAAGATTTCAAGTTACGACCAAATCAAATTCTGAGAAAATCGCTAAGGAATCGTTTATAAACCATAACGATAATTTAATATAATTAAATATTGGTTTCAAATTTGGACAAGACATTTGAGACGTATTTAAAATTTAATTTTTAGAATTTTGCTGTAATTTTTAATTTGGAAAATACGCCACTTTTTATTTGGACTCTTTTGCACCCTATATCAGCAATTTGGAGTTTCACAATATAATTTAACCTACCAATATTATATTATTTTTGGGATCGCGCGGCACTGCTCGTTACATTGATATTTTTATTTTCGTCCCTAGTATGTCATAGGTGAACAGAATTGTACGTAACATATACTCCACAAATCTAACCATAACAAAACCAAACACATACAATCGTACCGCCTAAATGAAAAAGGGATCCTAACCTACATACTTACTACTGTATTTTCTTCGTGACAATTGCATCAATAACCTAATCTAATTTATTGAAGCATAGCCTAAATTCATTTCAGCCGAAAAAACAAATTTGCACTAACTTTTAGAAAAGAAACCATTCCCACGTCCCCATACTTAATGTACACGCCTCATTCCCATACCATATTCTATTCTATTCTCCGAGTAACGCATGGGCTAGCTGTCCTCATTTCCTTCATTGGCAAGCTTCTTCTTATATATAAACTCAACACTCCATCCAAACAGCAGAAAACAAACACTCTTTCCTCCATCCACAAACTATACCATTTTCCTCCTTCGAAAGATTGAAGCTGCTACTACTTTTTCCTTTAAATATATGTATAATTTCGGAAAGCTAAGAAAACAATACAAAATGCAGAACCACTATTTCGAAGTTTAAATCGACTGGAGCAGTTCGGGTTGAGTTTTAATATGTTGGAAGGAAGGGGAAATAGTGGATATGCTGACGGAGTCGGTGGAAAGGAGGGGAAGTTGGGTTCGGAACTTGCCTGGGAGTAAGATGGTATGGTATATGGTGCAGTGAGGTTTGCGGTGGCAAGTTGGCGTGATGGTTTCATTCAGCCCAGGGAAGCAGTTCAGCATGACGTGAGGAAAGGCGTTGATGATTTCGGATGCATGGCGGAAGGGAGTTCGTGGGCGTGATGCAATGAAGGAAGGGAAAATGGCGGTGCAGCTGCTATGCGTTGAGTACAACTGTGTGGCGCATTTGTTTGGAGTGTGGGATCGGGTTATGGAAATATAAAAAGCTACAAGAGGCGTTACTTTGTGAGTGGTTCGTGCAAACAGCGCGTGTGTAGGAAAAGAAGAAGGAAGAGGGTGGAGTTCGTGTGGCATGGAGAGGGTATTTGCATTGGAAAGATGGCTTTGGCTTTACTGGGATGGTGGCAGTGATGATCGTTCAAATGGGGAAGGCTCTGTCATCAAAAGTGAAGCGCCAGGCCATTTAACGTAGAGGTGAGAGAGTATGGTTGCAGGCATACAAGAAAAGGGTAGGTAAAAGTGAGAAAAGGGGATGTAGAAGAACTTGGCAGAACGTGAGTGATGGATTGGCAGAACATGAGTATGGTTGCTTGGGTTCTGTGTGACATCGGTTTTTGAGAAAGAAACAGTAAAGTGGGCCGACAATTCTAGGTATTACAATTAAACTAATTAAGTACTAGTTAGGAATTAAGAATTGAATTATTTCTATAAACTAATACATGGTGTTGCAGATGACAGATACGGTCAAAGTCGGGTATTTTGTGAAGTAGGAGTAATCGCGTTTGAATGAGATGCAGAAAAACCTTAATAGGACGTTAATCACTAATCAGAAGTAATTAATTAAACTGAAACTCAATTAAAGAAATAATTTGTTTTATTTAAATCATTGACTTATAATAGGTATAATTTTAACATATGTTATCAGAAATGGATGAAATCAGAGTCGTTGGAATCACGGTGGGAATCACTATATAATGACCCGAACCTCCCCGTGAAGTAAAGCCTGGATTGCTTTGAGGACAAGACGAATCAGAACACAAACAGAAGAATATTTCATTGCTTATTACAACAATTCCATCAGAATACAAGAATATAACAGAGTACAATAGAATATTACACATTGTAAAATATCAGAGATTATATAATTTACATTCAAATACATAGCAGCGGAAAATAATACAAAACACAACTGAAAGAGATAAACGGATGCAAAGCTTTCCGAATATCATTCTAGTTGTAAACCAGGATCCTGTAAAAATAAATCTACAAAACCAAAACTACTGACTGCCCGTATGAAAAATAAGAGCACCCAGAGTTTAGGTTAAAACAATAAACTCCAGGTCAGTCTTGTGACTGGTGTGAGAACTAAAACAGTTATTGATCTCTATTTTAAAGTTCGGTAAATCAAGGGACCACTCCATATAACACGGAACGGGCTTCCACCTAAGAAGACCAGTGCATAAAACATAACAGCGCAATGCTAAATAAAGAACAATGAAGCTATTATAAGACCCAGGTCCCATCACACAATGCAACGCAAGCCGGAGGATAGGGTTTTACCCTACAATAGCCAAATAATGCTTGATACGCGAAATTTCATCTTTTATTATTACTCAAAGTGAAGAAAACACTTCAAATATAAATGTATCAATCATAGACAGTATGGGTACCATATATCATGTCGCTATACTAGTTCTACAATTAAAACCGCAAAATATCATATTTGGAAGTCGGATTTCCATCTATGAACTGAGGCAAGGGATCGTCCTCACCGCTTTCTGACTCTTTAGCCCGAGCCTCAGGCAAGTACTCTGTCAAGCCTTTAGATCGTCACGGCCGGTCCACATGGAGTGGATTAACATGCCCGAACACTGCGTTTCCCCGCCCTATGGGGCGTAAAACTGGTCATATCCCGACCATACCATCGGCAACGTAGTGACCGATATAACCGAGGCGCCTCGCTTTCCAACAACCACATGAGTCAAACTTGTTAGGGCTTGTAAACCACTGACAACACTCCTAGCTAGAAAGAAACGCATGTCCTCCATGAAGTCCTCTCCAGTTTCTGGTTCATACAGGGATGTGAGGCTCGCGAATTAACGCTACAAAAAGCTATGCTATATTTAAAGTCGTGCTTTGATCATCAACCACACGGCTCTGCTTTTCAACAGAAACCTTGATCACTGCATCTCAGCATGCCACAAAGGTAATTCACAACATGCAACTGATGTCTATCAATCACACAAAATGAAATCCGATGTCAGACACGCAGTCCATTTACAAGTTCGTTATGGGTTTGAACGAAACCGGAGGCACCTTATTCCTCGTCCCATATGTCTGATACAGGAGAGAGGCCCGCGCATATCCGGTCGATCTCCAAGTACTTCTAGACAATCACCACTTATTACCATTTCTTGGGTGTACGACAAAATCAAGACATCAATAATCATCCAAACGATGTGAAGACCTCCGATCTTCAACCACCGTCTTCATCTTCGACTAATCGTCAATTCAGTTATTCAAAATGGGATAAACCCTGTCTTTCTGAATAACTAGCGTATATAATAAACAAGTGCCACACAAACACAGCATACGCCTCATTCCAATTCAAAATACTCTTTTATTCAAATATTCTTTTCACAATTTAAACCGTATTAAGGTTTTCCAAACTAGTCGGGATTAGTGAACCTTACCGAAGTAATCATTTGTTTAATTTCCTAATCCCAACCTATTCATCCTATGGAGCAAAACTGGTAATACTCCATATCTAACACCACGGTGTTATCAGTAAAATTAATTAGCATTTCACATTCAAATCTAATTAAAGATTTAACTATCGCTTGGAGCAAAACTGGTGATACTCCATTGTCGATCATTTCATCTAATTAAATATTCATTCAAACATCATTTAGTTTTAATTTTACAAAAATCAACTTTAATGATTATATAACTTGGGAAATCATATCCTATCTTTAACTGGGTTAAAAAACCAATGTCATTTAAACACGGTTCGCGATAAACCCAAAATAATATTCCATCAGTCTCTAACCATAAATTAGTAAGAGAACAATTTCCTAAGTATTAACCCCGAAGGCCGAAACCATTCAACATAACAAATCTCAAGTTAGTTTCTAATTTTCTTAACTCCATTGGGTTTAAGAAAGGTATTATTAAAGATAACATTCAGAACAAAACCAAAATACCATTTAATATTAAATACAAGGCTCTAAATAGAAAATATATCGACTTATATTCAATATCAAATTCTGAAATTAACCAATATCGTATTGGAATAACGATATATATATATATGTGTATATATATATATATATATATATTTATATATATATATTTCAAATTCCTCCACAATATCCATATAATCACGAAATCCAATAACGAAATATTCCAAAGATAATTTCGATTCATATCCATTTCAATTCATGTATTGGGAA
This sequence comes from Allium sativum, assembly GCA_030737875.1. NCBI lineage: Eukaryota > Viridiplantae > Streptophyta > Magnoliopsida > Asparagales > Amaryllidaceae > Allium > Allium sativum. Next base: position 955,009,812 of record CM060924.1, on the reverse strand, counting down.
TTCCTGTTATTTTTAAAACCATTTCAAATCCAATTTATTTATTTAAAAATATTGGATTATAATTCTAGTTCATAACTAGTTCATTTTGACAAAAATATATTTTTATCTTTTCAAATATGTAATTTTTCACCCCAATTCTTTCTAAATCATTTATTATGATTTTACACAAATTATTGATATTTTTATTAATTTTATCAAGGCCCGTACAGTTAATTTCCATAAATGGTCATCGAACTACACTTACAACGACCATTTCCAAATTTGATTTGGACATAAATCCAAATCCAACCATTAGATTTCAAATTTCTCATGCTCTTAGAAATCTCTTTTCGATACGAACTATAATAACCCGGAAATCTGAGCCAATTTAAAATTTTTATTTTGGCAATTTTAGTGAATTTTGATTATTTAAAATGAATTATTTTAAATAATAACGACGAAAAATTTATTTTGAATAGAATTAGAACGTATATATTTATATAGATCGTCGTTAGAATATAAATAATTATTTATAATTATAAAAGGAATTGAAAATGGCGCGATAGTTCGATAATTCGATTTCGAATTTCAAATGAATGTACCGGGTGCAAAATAAACCGAATTTTGGTGAAACCAAAAATATTTGAATCTAATTGAGAATATCTTTCTAACGAATCTAGAAAATCAAAATTTCATAGCGGGGATCAAAAGATACGTCCAGTTGAAATTTCAGAATAGTCGCTATGGAATTCTGGCCCTTAAAAATGGTCATTTTGCAAATGACCTCGGTTTTCGACGAAACCAATTTTGTTGGATCCGCAGTGTCAAATTATTGCTAGGTTCCAAAATTCATAATTTTTCGAATCAATATGTGAGCGTAGCAAAGGAAAATGCGTTTGACCAGTTTAAGTTGATTTTAATCGACTGGAAAATGGCCATTTTTCAAACGGTCTCAGAATTTGACGAAATTAGATTTGTTAGGACCGTATCATCGATACGAAGCTAGAAAACAATTTTCGGGAATTTTTAGAGCCTGTATGTGGGCCAGGTAAATTGAAACGTGCGTTCAAATTCAATATATATATTTATATTTTGATTTTGACAAAAACTGATCGAAACAGTCGAATCGGCCTGCGATATATATCCCATTGTGTTCGGAATGGGGGTAGTTAGTTATGGACGACAGTCGGTGGCCTTGATTTCGAGGTCGAAACAAAAAGTAACTTTATGGATTATAAATTAATAAAATAAAAATATATTATATAAACCCTCCTTATCTCTCCCCTCCTATACCAGTTGACCAAATAAAAAAACGCTCTTCAAAATCCGTCGCCCACCCACATCGAGACCCACCGCCTTCGACTTCTCTTCCCCCCCCCCCTCCGCCTGCGCACCTCCGCCACCCATCTCCCCCGCCCCTCCGGCCGTCCATCGTCCCAGCGGACCCCCCCTCTAAGCCGCTGTAAGCCTTTATTTTATTTTATCTTTTTTCTTTTACTTTATTTCGTTTATTTAAAGTATTTGGTTAGGGGAAATATAAAAATCAGATTTTATATGAAATACGATTTATAAAAATTTGATTTTTAATATGAAAATAACGAAGTAAAGAATATTATTTTTATAGTTAAATGGTAATATAAAGATTGTATTATTCATAACAAAAAGATTAGATTTTTATTGTATAAAAAAAATGGGATTTTTATTGATGAAAGCTATGATTTTTAACATAGGAAAGATTAGATTTTTATCATTAAAAAGATTCAATTTTTAATCATGAAAAGGTGGGATTTTTAATCGCACGAAATAGCGAAGTAAAAATTTGATTTTCATATATTGAATAGCGAAGTAAAAAATTCGATTTTTATATATGTAGTGAATACGGATGACATTGGTGATGAAAGAAGAAACGGTGGAGATTTGCTACATATGAAGAGTCGAGGCGTTGGTTTAGCTAATCGGTGAGAACTTCTCACTTTAAATTTCTTTTCTAGTTAAAAATATGTATTAGGATGAAGATGGTGTTTAGTAGCACCCGACACCCGTCGTCCACAGACCATGGATGACTTGTTTGTTTGGTTGCTATGCTGTGAAATTTGATTCTGTGATTTGGAATGAAATAAAATATTTTATAGTGGAAAATATTTTATTGCTAAAAATACAATTTTTAACGTGTATATAATATAAACGAATCGGAGGTTTGTTTATATACAATGATTTGATTGATATTGATTAGGACGATAAATTTTACACATCGCCCAACTGCACAAATAAAATATGTGTTCGTTGATTTGAAACCCCACACAGGTATTGGGGTGATATATGACATACACTAATCCCAATAATTAGTTGTATGTCGATCGATTGATTGACAGACTGTTATAAGCATTGAATATTTATATTTGATGCTTATACAGTGTAGGGTGCACTTTGGATGATGGTTGATTATTTGTCATTGTTGATATATACATGCGTTGTATGGAAATCCATAGAAATAACGTCTATGGTAATTGATTGGGCCTCATTCTAGTTTTGAATAGAAATATTTGAATAGAAATATTTGAAAAAGAAATATTTGAAATAGAAATATTTGAAATAGAATATTTGAAAATAGAAATATATGAAGCCGTGTTGATTAGATTGACGCCATTTTGACGCAAACGATATTTATATCGATTATATTCGTTTTTATAATGAATATTGAAAAGTTATTTCAAAATCGAATATTTTGAAAATCAATTCGATTCGAATTGAAATTGAATAGAATTGAAATTAAATAGAACTGAATTCGAATTGAATTAAAAATCGATTTGAATTGAAATCAATTTGAAATGAATTTAGAAGGAAAATTCAATTTTGATTTGAAATCGAATAAGAAGTTGAAATCGTTTTGAAAACGAATTTAAATGATTTATAAAATACGTTTTGAAAGGAAATCGATGAAATATATAATATATATATATATATATATATATTATATAATGGCCTGAATAGAACGCACCGCGCTGCGGTAGTTCGCGAATTTCGACCATTGACTTCAGATTGATATTGCGGGAGATCCGACCGTCGGATTCTCCTAAAACTAGAACCGTTGGGTTTGTATCGAAAAGAGCTTTCTAACGAATATTAGAAATTAGAAATCTAACGGTTGGATTTGGAATTATGTCCAAATCAAATTGGGAAAAGGTTGATGTAAGTGCAATTTGATGGCCGTTGATGGAAATCGACTGTACGGGCCTCGATGAAATTATTAAAAATAGTAATAATTTGTGTAAAATCATAAGAAATTATTTGGGAAGGATTGGGATGAAAAACGCCATATTTGAAAAGATAAAAATAGATTTTTATCGAAATGAACTAGTTTTGAACTAGAATAATTATTATTTTTAAATAAATAAATTGGATTTGAAATGGTTTTGAAAATAACCAGAATTTCCAATAATTGAATTGGAATGGATTTGAATCAAAATTGTCTGTGGAATATTTCGATGTTGGATTTCGTGATAATACAGATATTGTTATGGAAATTTGAAAGATATATTTATATCGTTATTTCCAATACGATATTTGTTGATCGTAGAATTTGATATTGAATATAAGCCGATATATTTTCTATTCAGAGCCTTGTATTTAATATCAAATGTGATTTGGGTTTGCCGTGAATGGTGTCTTCATTAACACTGTTCTTAAACCCAGTTGAGAAAAAGATTAAATTTTTTTATTTAGATTTAATGAAGTGTACCAATTAAATGTTATTTAATTGGAAATGAATTTGAATTGATATTTGGGTTTATCGTGAACGGAGTTTTAAATAGCACTTGTTCTTTAATCTGATAATTAATGGAATGTGATTTTGGGTTTATAGCAAATTGTGTTTTAAATGACATTGATTCTTTAACCCAGTTAAAGATTAAAACTAAGTGGAGTTTTAATGAATCTTTAACTAGGTTGAAATGATCGAGAGTGGAGTATCCCCAGTTTTACTCCAGGCGATAGTTAAATCTTTATTTAGATTTGAACGTGAAATGGTAATTGAATTTACCGATAACACCGTGGTGTTAGATGTGAAGTATTACCAGTTTTACTTCATGAGATAAATAGGTTGGGACTGAGAAATAAAAATAATAAATACTACGGTATGGTTCGCTAATCCCGACTAGTTTGAAGTGATATTCAAAGGAACATTAAAGAATAAATTTAAAAGAATTTATCTTTGATAAAATTAATGGGAACATTTCCCTAAGAATGTGAAATTTAGAAACTAATTGGAGATTAGTTAAGTAGAATGGTTTCTTGTGTATTGATCTGATGTTGGTTTCGGCCTTCGGGGTTAATATTTGGGGAATTGTTCTCTTAATAATTTACGGTCAGTGACTAATGAATTGGAATGAGGCGTATGTTGTGTTTGTGTAACACTTGTTTATTATATACGCGAGTTATTCAGAAAGGCCGGGTTTATCCCATTCTGAATAAATGATACGACGATAAGTTGAAGATGAAGACGGTGGTTGAAGACCGGAGGTCTTAACGTCGTTTGGGTGATTACTGATGATCTTGATTGGGATGTACACCCAAGAGGAGGGAATCAGTTGGTGATCATACAGACGTACTTGGAGATCGATGTATATGCGAGGAATAAGGTTCCTCCAGTTTCGTTCAGACCCAGAACGTACTTGTAAATGGATGTGTGTCTGACATCGGATTTCATTCCGTGTGATTGATATCGGTTGCATAGCCTGTGTGGCATGCTAAGATGCAAATGATCAAGGCTTCGGTTGCATATCGGTTGCAAAGCTTTGTGTAGCGTTGATTCGCGAGCCTCACACCCCGGTAGTGAACCAGAAATGGGAGAGGACTACAGGGAGAACATGCGTCTCCTTCTAGCTAGGAGTTGTGTCCGTGTTTTTACACGGCTTGACATTTTACTTATGTGGATGATGGATAGCGAGGCGCCTCGGATATATCGGTTGTTCTCGAACCGATGGAGTCATTCGTTGGCTCATTTACGCCCCATAGGGCGGGGAGACGTAGTGTTCAGGATTTCGTCTAATCCACATCGGTGGGCCGGCCCTGAAGATCCAAGGGTCGATGCGTTCTGTCCCTGAGACATGGGCTAGATTGTCTCGAATTCGGTAGAGGACGATCCCTTGCCTCGGTTCACAGATGGAAATCCAATTTCCAAATACGTGATTTTGTGGTTCTAATTGTAGAACTAGTATGGTGACATAATATATGGTACCCATGCCGTCTATGATTGATACTTATGATTTGAAGTTGTTTTATACACTATGCACTTATAATAGTATCAAATGATTTGTTCTAAACGTACTAAGCATGTTTGGCTATTATAAAGTAAAACCCTATCCTCCGGTTTGTGTTGCATTGTGTGATGGGACCTGGGTCTTATAATAGATTCATTGTTCTTTATTTAGCATTGCGCTGTTTGTTTTATGCACTGGTGTTCTTGGGAGGAAACCCGTTCCGTGTTATACGGCGTGGTCCCTTGATTTACCTAACTTTAAAATAAAGATTAATAACTGTTTTAGTTCTCACACCAGTCACATGACTGACCTAGAATTTATTGTTTTAACCTAAACTCTGGGTGCCCTTATTTTGACACGGGCAGCTAGTAGTTTTGGTTATGCAAATTTATATTCACAGGATCCTGGTTTACAGCTGGAATGATATCCGGAAAGCTTTGTATCCGTATATCTCTTTTAGTTGTGTATTGTATTATTTTCCGCTGCTATGTAATTTATTTTAATCTCTGATATTTGGTAAATGTGTAATATTGATTTATACTCTGTATATTCTTGTATTCTGATGGAATTGTTGTAATTAACAAGGAAATGTTCTTCTGTCTGCGTTCTATTTTGTCGTGTTCTCAAGATCATCCGGGCTTTCCTTACCGGGGAAGTTACGGGTTTTCACAGTTGGTATCAGAGCTTTGGTTTACAGAGCTCAAGAGAACAAGACACGTTAGAACCAAACGAAAGAATTAATCAGAAAATGGATTAGTAATATCTAATGGGAATGACTCGTTAGAGATAGGATCAGTAGTATCCTAGAACGAGTGTAAAGAGTATATTATTAAAATGAAAACAAATTTTGTTTTGAAATTTAAATCGTTTCATACGAATTTGAATATTTATTTTATATTGAATTTGGACAATCCAATATATAAAGATTTTGCATATACGCCTCGCAAACGTGTATTCGAAGTTTTAGTGTACCGGATAGTTATAGAATCACACTCTAGTTGCCCGGGGATAATTCCGATGATGGGGCACCATCGCCATTATTTATTTTCGAGTTTCGAAAGTGAGATTTCTATATATTTCCAATTGACTGGTGTGAGAACCGAAACTAGATAGGGCTTATTGTTGTGATTTGGCATCGAAAATCTAATTCTTTGACTATGTATCAAAGTTATGAATTTGAAAAGCTAATCAACTAATTGATTGATGGTTGTGTTGTTGATTATTGGTTGATTAATTAAAATTTGTACCCTATAGCCAAATTGTATCAAGTAGCAGATTGTATTGAAAATTAGTCGCATTTGCTTGCATATACATGTACTTACATTGAACAGTCATTGCAAAGAGGCTAGAGCAGAAGAATAAATTTGTTTGCCCGACAAATAGGTACATGTTTACCATATTTTACTGTTTTGTTTGGGTGATGATGATTTTATGAGCCGATTGGCTAGCCGCTTGGCCTTTTCTTTTTCTTTTGGATTGAAGAAGGCCATGGGAGGCTATATGAAATATCCCGAAGTCCCCGTTGCAGGGGAGGTTATGGCGAAATTTTTCGAAAATTTAGGGTGTTAGCCAAATTTTTGAAAAATTTGAAAAGTTCTTAGAAACTGAAAAGTTGAAGAACTTAAGCCATAATGAAAATAGTGGAAGTTGAATTGGTTTGTGAAACAACTTTCGGCTTCATTCCTTTTTGGGGACGAAAAGTTTTAAGTGGGGGAGATTGTAATAACCCAGAAATCCGAGCCAATTTAAAATTTTTACTTTGGCAATTTTAGTGAATTTTGATTATTTAAAATGAATTATTTTAAATAATAACGACGAAAAATTTATTTTGAATAGAATTAGAACGTGTATATTTATATAGATCGTCCTTAGAATAGGGTTTTACCTTATAATAGCCAAAGAATGCTTGATACGTTAAAAACAAATCATTTGATACTATTATAAGTGTATAGTGTCAAAACAATTTCAAATCATAAGTATCAATCATAGACGGCATGGGTACCATATATCATGTCGCCATACTAGGCTCTACAATCAAAACCGCAAATGTCACGTATTTGGAAATTGGATTTCCGTCTGTGAACCGAGGCCAGGGATCGTCCTCAACCGATTCGAGATAATCTAGCCCATGTCTCAGGCAAGCGCGCAGGCAAGCCTTGGATCGTCAGGGCCGGTCCACACGGAGTGGATTATTATGCCTGAACAATACATCTCTCCGCCCTATGGGACGTAAATGAGCCAACAAATGACTCCATCGGACCCGGATCATCCGATCAAATCGAGGCGCCTCGCAATAGCGACAACCACATAAGTCAAACTCGTCAGGGCGTGTAAAACCACTGACGCCACTTCTAGCTAGAAAGAAACGCATGTCCTCCCGGATGTCCTCTCCCGTTTCTGGTTCGCGAATCAACGTTACACAAAGCTACGCCACATAGGCCGTGCTTTGATCATCAACCACAAGACTTTGCTTTTCAACAGAAGCCTTGCTCATTTGCATCTTAGCATGCCACACAGGCAAACCACTCTATGCAACCGATATCAATCACACAGAATGAAATCCGATGTCAGACACACAGTCCATTTACAAGTCCGTTCTCGGTCTAAACGAAACCGGAGGCACCTAGTACCCCGCATATCCATCGATCTCCAAGTACGTCTGGACGGTCACCAACTGATTCCCTACTCTTGGGTGTACGGCCCAATCAAGATCGTCAGTAATTATCCAAACGATGTGAAGACCTCCGGTCTTCAACCATCGTCTTCATCTTTGACTTATCATCGAATCTGTTATTCAGAATGGGATAAACCCGGTCTTTCCGAATAATCCGCGTATATAATAAACAAGTGTTACACAAACACAACATATGCCTCATTCCAATTCATCAGTCACTAACCGTAAATTAATCAAGAGAATAATTCCCCAAATACAAACCCCGAAGGCTGAAACCAAGATCAGATCAATATCCAGAAAACCATTCTGCTTAGCTAACTGATAGTTAGTTTCTAAATTTCACATTCTTAGGGAAAGGTTCCCATTAATTTTATCAAAGATAAATCCTTCTAAATTTATTCTTTAATCTTCCTTTGGATATCATTTTAAACCATGTTATTGTTTTCCAAGCTAGTCGGGATTAGCGAACCACACTGAAGTAATTATTTATCTTATTTCCCAATCCCAACCTATTCATCCCATGGAGCAAAACTGGTAATACTCCATATCTAACACCACGGTGTTATCGGTAAAATTAATTACCATTTCACGTTCAAATCTAATTAAAGATTTAACTATCGCTTTGGAGCAAAACTGGTGGTACTCCATTCTCGATCACCTTTCAAATTCTATAGTTTAAATTATCAATTCACATTTCAATCAAATTAAAGATTCATTAAAACTCCACCTCGTTTTAATCTTTCCCCCAAATCAATATCCTATCTTTAACTGGGTTAAAGAACCAATGTCACCTAAAACACGATCCACGATAAACCCAAATCACATTTGATATTAAATACAAGGCTCTGAATAGAAAATATACCAGCTTATATTCAATATCAAATTCTGAAATCAACAAATATCGTATTGGAAATAACGATATAAAATATATCTGTCAAATTCCCATAACAATATCTGTATAATCACGGAATCCAATATCGAAATATTCCAAAGACAATTTCGATTCATATCCATTCCAATTCAATTATTGGAAATCCTGGTTATTTTCAAAACCATTTCAAATCCAATTTATTTATTTAAAAATAAATAAATTACTATTCTAGTTCAAAACTAGTTCATTTCGATAAAAATTTATTTTTAACTTTTCAAATATAGAGTTTTTCATCCTAATTTTTCCCAAATCATTTCTTATGATTTTACACAAATTATTGATATTTTTAATAATTTTATCAAGGCCTGTACAGTCGATTTCCATCAACGGCCATCGAACTGCACTTATAGCGACGTTTTCCAAATTTGATTTGGACATAATTCCAAATCCAACTGTTAGATTTAAAATTTCTAATATTCGTTAGAAATATCTTTTCGATACGAACCCAACGGTTCTGGTTTTATGAGAATCCGACGGTCGGATCTCCCGCAATATCCATTCGAAGTCAATGGTCGAAATTCATGAACTGCCGCAGCGCGGCGCGTTCTATTCAGGCCATTATATTATATATATTTAATATATATAATATACACTTCGTCGATTTCAATTCAAAACGTGCTTTATAAATCGTTTTAAATTCATTTTCAAAACGGTGTCAACTTCATATTCAATTTCAAATCAAAATTGAATATTCCAATATAAATTCGTTTTAAATTCATTTCAAATTGATTTCAATTTCAATTCAATTTTAATTTAATTCGAATTTCAATTTAATTCGAATTTCAATTTCAATTTAATCCAATTCTTTTCAATTTCAATTTGAATTCAATTCTTTTCAATTTCAATTTGAATTCAATTCCTTTCAATTAAATTCGAATTTCGATTATTTTCAATATAATTCAAATTTCGAAATCACTTTCAATATACATTGAAAATTGAATAAAATCGATATAAATATTGTTCAAGTCAAAATGGCGTCAATCTAATCAACACGGCTTCATATATATCTATTTTTAAATATTCTATTTCAAATATTTCTTTTTCAAATATTTCTATTTCAAAACTGGAATGAGGCCCAATCAATTACCATATAATGTTAGTTATATGGATTTTCTACAACACATGTATAAAATACCAACGATAAATAATCAACCATCATCCAGAGTGCATTCTACACTGTATAAGCATCAAATATAGATATTTAACGCTTATGACAGTCTGTCAATCAATCGATCGACATACAGCTAATTATTGGGATTAGTATATGTCATATATCATCCCAATACCCGTGTGGGGTTTCAAACAATCATACACAGATTTTATTTGTGCAGTTGGGCGATGTGTAAAATTTATCGTCCCAATCAATATCAGTCAAATGTGTGTATATAAACAAATCGTCCGATTTGTTTATTTTTATTTCATTTCATATACACGTTAAAAATTCTATTTTTAACTATACAATATTTTCCACTATAAAATATTTTATTTCACATCACACAATCAACTACACATCAAAATCAAACAAACAAGCATACAAGCCGTCCATGGTCTGTGGACGACGGGTATCGGGTGCTACTAAACACCGTCTGCATCCTAGTATATATTTCAACTAGAAAAAAAATTAAAAGGTGAGAAGTTCTCACAGAGGGTTCCACTCCGCCGTGCTTTGCTTTCTGAATTCCTGAACCGTTCAGATTTTCCCGTAATGTCAATGCGATCTGTTTTCACGAAATTTATATTAAAAATCATATTTTTAATATCGCTATATATAATTTTATTTCGCTAAGTAAACAAAGACTATATTCCCTTTTCTATTTCATATATAAAAACCAAAATTTTACATCGCTATATATAGAATAAAAATCATATTTTTATTCCAACTAAAAATTGATTTTTATATTACTATTCCTTATATAAAGATCAAAATTTTACTACTTCTATAATATAAAAATTATATTTTTATTATTTCTACAATATAAAAATCATATTTTTAATCTTCTACTAATATAAAAATTATATTTTTATTATTTCTACAATATAAAAATCATATTTTTAATCTTCTACTAATATAAAAATTATATTTTTATAAAGTTTCTTACTTACAAACCTTGATAATCAATAAATTCCTAAAATCATAACTTTAATCCCCAAAAGAAATCATATATTTTCAGTTTTTAAAAACTATATATTTTTATTATATATATAAAAAAAACATGCCATTTTAAACAAAGTAAAGTGCTAAAAAAACAAGGGCTTACAGTAAAACGAGAGGAAGGGGGTGGGTTGCTTCGCCGGAGGTGGCGGTTGTTCGGAGGCGGGTTGGCTGGCCTGGGGTGGCGACAGCAGGCGCTCGCCGGTGGCGCGTTGGTGCTTCGCGTCTGGGTCTTGGCTGTTGGGGGGGGCTACGGGTTTGGTCAGAAGAGAGGGAGAGGGAATCGAAGAAGGGAGGGCTGTAGAGAGTGGTGGAGGCTGTAGAGGAGGCTTCAGCGAGGTGATGGGAGGCGCGATGCGGTGGAAGACGATGCGCGATATAGGGTTCCGCCCCCCTTTTGTTTTCTTTTTTTTATTTCGGTTGACTTCGTTCTGAGAGAATAAAGGGGCCTTATATTTTAATTATTTACTTTCAAAAAGCAACTTTTAATTTTGACCTCGAAACGAGACCCACCGCCTATCATCCCTAGCTAATTACCCCCATTCCGAACACAATGGGATATATATCGTAAGCTGATTCGATCGTTTCGATCAGATTTTGTCAAAATCAAAATATAACTCTATATATTGAATTTGAACGTGCATTTCAATTTACCGGAGCCACATACTAACTCGAAAAATTCCAAAAAAATATTTTCTAGCTTTGTGTTGACGATACGGACCTAACAAAACTAATTTCGTCAAATTCTGAGACCGTTTGAAAAATGGCCATTTTCCAGTCGATTAAAATCAACTGAACTGGTCAAACGCGTTTTCCTTTGCCACACTCACATATTGATTCGATAAATTATGAAAATTGGAATCTAGAAATAACTTGACATCACGGATCCAACAAAAGTGGTTTCTTCGAAATCCGAGGTCGTTTGCAAAATTCCCATTTTTAAGGGCCAGAATTCCACAGCGACTATTCTAAAATTTCAACTGGACATATCTTTTGATTCCCGCTATGAAATTTTGATACTTCAGATTCGTTGGAAAGATATTATCAATTAGATTCAAATATTTTTGGTTTCACTAAAATCCGGTTTATTTTGCACCTGGCACATTCATTTGAAATTTGAAATCGAATTATCGAACTACCCCGCCATTTTCAATTCCTTTTATATATATAAATAAATATTTATATTCTAACGACGACGTATATAAATATACGTTCGAATTATATTCAAAATAAATTTCTCGTCGATATTATTTAAAATAATCTATTTTAAATATTCAAAATTTGCTAAAATTGCCAAAATAAAAATTTTAAATCTGCTCGGATTTCCGGGTCGTTACAATCTCCCCCACTTAAAACTTTTCGTCCCCGAAAAGGAACGAAGCCGAAAGTTGTTTCACAAATCAACTCAACTTCCATTATTTTCACTATGGCTTAAAATTTTCAACTTTTCAGTTTCTAAATACTTTTCAAATTTTTCAAAAATTTAGCTAACACCCTAAATTTTCGAAAAAATTCGCCATAACCTCCCCTGCACCGGGAGCACCGGGAAAATTCCGAAATTGCCATACAGGTCCTCTGATCTCAAAAAGAAAAAGAAAAATCCAAGCGGCTAGCCGATCGGCTCATAAAATCATCATAACCCAAACAAAACAGTAAATTATGGTAAACATGTACCTATTTGTCGGGCAAACAATTTTATTCTTCTGCTCTAGCCTCTTTGCTATGACCTGTTCAATGTAAGTACATGTATATGCAAGCAAATGCGACCAAATTTCAATACAATTCACTTTTTGGTCAATTTGGCTAAATGGTTAAAATTTTAATTAATCAATCCATAATCAAACAACACAACCATCAATCAATTAGTTGGTTATCATTTCAAATTCATAACTTTGATACATAGTCAAAATATCACATTTTTGATGCCAAAACACTACAATAGGCCCTATCTAATTTTGGTTCTCACACCAGTCAATAGGAAATATATAGAAAGCCCACCTTCGTCACTCGAACATAAATATTGGTAATGTGATCACAATTATCAGTATCATCCCCGGGCGACTAGAGTGTGATTCTATATCTATCCAGTATATTAAAACTTCGAACACACGCGGATCAGACGTATACGCAAAATCTTTATATACTGGACTGTCCAAATCAATACAAATAAATAATCAAATACGAATAATTGATTTAAATTTTCAAAACAAAATTTGTTTTCAATTTTATTTTTCAAAACAACACTCTTCACACTCGTTCTAGGATACTACTGATCCCATCTCAAATGAGTCATTCTCATTGGATATTACTAATCCAATCTCTAATGAATTCTTTCGTTTGGTTCTAACGTGTCTCGTTCTCTGAGATTTGTAAACCAAAGCTCTGTTACCACTGTAAGGACCCGTAACTTCCCCGTGAAGGAAAGAGCGGATACTTCGAGAACAAGCCACAACAGAACGTAGACGGAAGAACATTTCATTGTATATTACAACAATTCCATCAGATACAAGAATATACAGAGTATAAATGAATAAATATTACACAGAAATGTCACAGATTTAAATTACATTGCAATACATCATAGCGGAAATAATACAAAACACAACTAGAAGGAGATATATGGATACAAAGCTTTCCGGATATCGTTCCAGCTGTAAGTCAGGATCCTGTGAATATAAATCTGCAAAACAAAAACTACTAGCTGCCCGTGTCAAAATAAGGGCACCCAGAGTTTAGGTTAAAACAATAAACTCCAGGTCAGTCATGAGACTGGTGTGAGAACTAAAACAGTTATTAATCTTTATTTTAAAGTTAGGTAAATCAAGGGACCACGCCGTATAACACGGAACGGGTTTCCTCCCAAGAATACCAGTGCATATAACAACAGCGCAATGCTAAATAAAGAAAAATGAAGCTATTATAAGACCCAGGTCCTATCACACAATGCAACGCAAGCTGGGGGATAGGATATTACCTTATAATTGCCAAAGAATGCTTGATATGTTAAAAACAAATCACTTGATACTATTATAAGTGTATAGTGTCAAAACAATTTCAAATCATAAGTATTAATCATAGACGGCATGGGTAGGGCTGCACAAAGTATGGGTTGGGTCGGGTTAGAACAAATACTTTATCCGACCCGCATAGGTATGGGTTTAAGGTAGCTCAACCCGTACCCGACCCTATATGAGGTTGGATATGGGTTGGGTTGAAGTATGGGTTGGGTCGGGTTAATTAAGGTTGGGTTGGGTCACTTGAGTACAATAAAAAATGAGAATATGAGGGATTTTTTCTAAAAATTATATTAAAATATTCAGCATAATATATCAGATTTTAGCTAGCATAATGCATTTAAAATAACCGATTCATTACAAGACATATAATTAAAATTTCATTGTAAAACACATCATATGAAATTGATTTACTACATAGTTGAGCAAGTGTTTCATTTTAAAATACATTAAAATGCTCTTTAAAATATATTTATCAAATTCTATCTAGTTTGGATTGACATGAAATATATTTTTTGTACATTTATTATAGAATACATAAACATTATTCTAGGATTATACTATTCTAATTTTTATTGGATGGATATTAAATTAGTTTTTTTTAAATAGGTTTGGGTTGGGTTAAAATGAGGTTGGGTTGAACAAAATGTCAAACCCGACCCGCATATAGTATGGGTTACAAATTGTAACCCATATCCGACCCGAACTAGGATGGGTTGGGTTGGGTTTATGTGGGTTGGGTCGGGTTGGTGGGTTGGGTCGGGTTGGATATGGGTTGTGTGCAGCCCTAGGCATGGGTACCATATATCATGTCGCTATACTAGGCTCTACAATCAAAACAGCAAATGTCACGTATTTGGAAATTGGATTTTCGTCTATGAACCGTGGCCAGGGATCGTCCTCAACCGATTCAAGACAATCTAGCCCGTGTCTCAGGCAAGCGCGCAGGCAAGCCTTGGATCGTCAGGGCCGGTCCACACAGAGTGGATTATTATGCCTGAACAATACGTTTCTCCGCCCTATGGGGCGTAAATGAGCCAACAAATGACTCCATCGGGCCCAGATCGTCCGATCAAACCGAGGTGCCTCGCAACAGCAACAACCACATAAGTCAAACTCGTCAGGGCGTGTAAAACCACGGACGCCACTTCTAGTTAGAAAGAAATGCATGTCCTCCCTGATGTCCTCTCCCGTTTCTGGTTCACCACCGGGGTGTGAGGCTCGCGAATCAACGTTACATAAAGCTACGCCACACAGGCCGTGCTTTGATCATCAACCACAAGACTTTGCTTTTCAACAGAAGCCTTGCTCATTTGCATCTTAGCATGCCACACAGGCAAACCACTCTATGCAACCGATATCAGTCACACAGAATGAAATCCGATGTCAGACACACAGTCCATTTACAAGTCCGTTCTGGGTCTGAACGAAACCGAAGGCACTAACACCCCGCATATCCATCGATCTCCAAGAACGTCTAGACGATCACCAACTAATTCCCTCCTCTTGGGTGTACGACCCAATCAAGATCGTCAGTAATTATCCAAACGACGTAAAGACCTCCGGTCTTCAACCATCGTCTTCATCTTCGACTTATCGTCGAATCAGTTATTCAGAATGGGATAAACCCGGTCTTTCCGAATAACACGTGTATATAATAAACAAGTGTTACACAAACACCGCATACGCCTCATTCCAATTCATCAGTCACCAACCGTAAATTAATTAAGAGAATAATTCCCCAAATACTAACCCCGAAGGCCGAAACCAAGATCAGATCAATATCCAGAAAACCATTCTGCTTAGCTAACCGACAGTTAGTTTCTAAATTTCACATTCTTAGGGAAAGGTTCCCATTAATTTTATCATAGATAAATCCTTCTAAATTTATTCTTTAATCGTCCTTTGGATATCATTTCAAACCATGTTATGGTTTTCCAAGCCAGTCGGGATTAGCGAACCACACCGAAGTAATTATTTAGTTTATTTCCCAATCCCAACCTATTCATCCCATGGAGCAAAACTGGTAATACTCCATATCTAACACCACGGCTTTATCGGTAAAATTAATTACCATTTCATGTTCAAATCTAATTAAAGATTTAACTATCGCTTTGGAGCAAAACTGGTGGTACTCCATTCTCGATCACCTTTCAAATTCTATAGTTTAAATTATCAATTCACATTTCAATCTAATTAAAGATTCATTAAAACTCCACCTCGTTTTAATCTTTCCCCCAAATCAATATCCTGTCTTTAACTAGGTTAAAGAACCAATGTCACCTAAAACACGATCCACGATAAACCCAAATCACATTTGATATTAAATACAAGGCTCTGAATTGAAAATATACCGGCTTATATACAATATCAAATTCTGAAACCAACAAATATCGTACTGGAAATAACGATATAAAATATATCTGTCAAATTCCCATAACAATATCTATATAATCACGGAATCCAATATCAAAATATTCCAAAGACAATTTCGATTCAAATCCATTCCAATTCAATTATTGGAAATCGGGGTTATTTTCAAAACCATTTCAAATCCAATTTATTTATTTAAAAATAAATAAATTACTATTCTAGTTCAAAACTAGTTCATTTCGATAAACATTTATTTTTATCTTTTCAAATATGGAGTTTTTCATCCCAATTTTTCCCAAATCATTTCTTATGATTTTACACAAATTATTGATATTTTTAATAATTTTATCAAGGCCCGTACAGTCGATTTCCATCAACGGCCATCGAACTGCACTTATAGCGACCTTTTCCAAATTTGATTTGGACATAATTCCAAATCCAACCGTTTGATTTCGAATTTCTAATATTCGTTAGAAAGATCTTTTCGATACGAACCCAACGGTTCCGGTTTAAGGAGAATCCGACGGTCGGATCTACCGCAATATCCATTCTAAGTCAATGATCGAAATTCACGAACTGCCGCAGCGCAGCACGTTCTATTCAGGCCATTATATTATATTTATAATATATACTTCGTCGATTTCAATTCAAAACGTGCTTTATAAATCGTTTTAAATTCATTTTCAAAACGGTTTCAACTTCATATTCAATTTCAAATCAAAATTGAATATTCCAATATAAATTCGTTTCAAATTCGTTTCAAATCGATTCCAATTCAATTTCAATTTAATTCGAATTTCGATTTAATTCGAATTTCAATTTCAATTTAATCCAATTCTTTTCAATTTCAATTTGAATTCATTTCCTTTCAATTTCAATTTGAATTCAATTCCTTTCAATTAAATTCGAATTTCGATTATTTTCAATATAATTCAAATTTCGAAATCACTTTCAATATACATTGAAAATGGAATAAAATCGATATAAATATCATTCACGTCAAAATGGCGTCAATCTAATCAACAAGGCTTCATATATTTCTATTTTTAAATATTCTATTTCAAATATTTCTTTTTCAAATATTTCTATTTCAAAACTGGAATGAGGCCCAATCAATTACCATATAATGTTAGTTATATGGATTTTCTACAACACATGTATAAAATACCAACGATAAATAATCAACCATCATCCAGAGTGCATTCTACACTGTATAAGCATCAAATATAGATATTTAACGCTTATGACAGTCTGTCAATCAATCGATCGACATACAGCTAATTATTGGGATTAGTGTATGTCATATATCATCCCAATACCCGTGTGTGGTTTCAAACAATCATACACAGATTTTAATTGTGCAGTTGGGCGATGTGTAAAATTTATCGTCCCAATCAATATCAGTCAAATGTGTGTATATAAACAAATCGTCCGATTTGTTTATTTTTATTTCATTTCATATACACGTTAAAAATTCTATTTTTAACTATACAATATTTTCCACTATAAAATATTTCATTTCACATCACATCACATCACACAATCAACTACACATCAAAATCAAACAAACAAGCATACAAGTCGTCCATGGTTTGTGGACGACGAGTGTCGGGTGCTACTAAACACCGTCTGCATCCTAGTATATATTTCAACTAGAAAAAAAATTAAAAGGTGAGAAGTTCTCACAGAGGGTTCCACTCCGCCGTGCTTTGCTTTCTGAATTCCTGAACCATTCGGATTTTCCCGTAATGTCAATGCGATCTATTTTCAAGAAATTTATATTAAAAATCATATTTTTAATATCACTATATATAATTTTATTTCGCTAAGTAAACAAAGACTATATTCCCTTTTCTATTTCATATATAAAAACCAAAATTTTACATCGCTATATATAGAATAAAAATCATATTTTTATTCCAACTAAAAATTGTATTTTTATATTACTATTCCTTATATAAAGATCAAAATTTTACTACTTCTATAATATAAAAATTATATTTTTATTATTTCTACAATACAAAAATCATATTTTTAATCTTCTACTAATATAAAAATTATATTTTTATAAAGCTTCTTACTTACAAACCTTGATAATCAATAAATTCCTAAAATCATAACTTTAATCCCCAAAAGAAATCATATATTTTACGTTTTTAAAAACTATATATTTTTATTATATATATAAAAAAAACATGCCATTTAAAACAAAGTAAAGTACTAAAAAAACAAGGGCTTACAGTAAAACGAGAGGAAGGGGGTGGGTTGCTTCGCCTGAGGTGGCGGTTGTTCGGAGGCGGGTTGGCTGGCCCGGGGTGGCGACGGCAGGCGCTCGCCGGTGGCACATTGGGGGTTCGCGTCCGGGTCTTGGCTGTTTGGGGGGGGGGGGGCTACGGGTTGGATCAGAAGAGGGGGAGAGGGAATCGAAGAAGGGAGGGCTGTAGAGAGGGGTGGCGGCTGTAGGGGAGGCTCCGGCGAGGTGATGGGAGGCGCGATGCGGTGGAAAACGATGCGCGATATAGGGTTCTGCCCTCCTTTTGTTTTTTTTTATTTCGGTTGACTTCGTTCTGAGAGAATAAAGGGGCCTTATATAAAAATATATTTAATTATTTACTTTCAAAAAGAAACTTTTAATTTCGACCTCGAAACGAGACCCACCGCCTGTCGTCCCTAGCTAATTACCCCCATTTCGAACACAATGGAATATGTATCGTAAGATGATTCGATCGCTTCAATAAGTTTTCGTCAAAATCAAAATATAACTCTATATATTGAATTTGAACGTGCATTTCAATTTACTAGAGCCACATACTAACTCGAAAAATTCCAGAAAAATATTTTCTATCTTTGTATTGACGATACGGTCCTAACAAAACTAATTTCGTCGAATTCTGAGACCGTTTGAAAAATGGCCATTTTCCAGTCGATTAAAATCAACTAAAACTGGTCAAACGTGTTTTCATTTGCCACGCTCACATATTGATTCGAAAAATTATGAAAATTGGAATCTAGCAATAACTTGACATCACGGATCCAACAAAAGTGGTTTCGTCGAAATCCGAGGTCGTTTGCAAAATTCCCATTTTTAAGGGCCAGAATTCCATAGCGACTATTCTGAAATTTCAACTGGACATATCTTTTGATTCTCGCTATGTAATTTTGATATTTCAGATTCGTTGGAAAGATATTATCAATTAGATTCAAATATTTTTGGTTTCACTAAAATCCGGTTTATTTTGCACCTGGTACATTCATTTGAAATTTGAAATCGAATTATCGAACTACCGCGCCATTTTCAATTCCTTTTATATATGTAAATAAATATTTATATTCTAACGACGACGTATATTTATATACGTTCGAATTATATTCAAAATAAATTTCTCGTCGATGTTATTTAAAATAATCTATTTTAAATATTCAAAATTCGCTAAAATTGCCAAAATAAAAATTTTAAATTGGCTCGGAATTCCGGGTCATTACACCTCCTATACCAGTTGGCCAAATAAAAAAACGCTCTTCAAAATCCATCGCGCACCCACATCGAGACCCGCCGCCTTCGACTTCTCTTCCCCCTCCTCCGCCTGCGCACCTCCGCCACCCATCTCCCCCGTCCCTCCGGCCATCCATCGTCGCAGCGGACCCCCCTCTGAGCCGATGTAAGCCTTTATTTTACTTTATCTTTTTTTTCTTTTACTTTATTTCGTTTATTTAAAGTATTTGGTTAGGGGGAAATATAAAAATCAGATTTTATATGAAATACGATTTATAAAAATTTGATTTTTAATATGAAATTAACGAGGTAAAGAATATTATTTTTATAGTTAAATGGTAATATAAAGATTGTATTTTTCATAACAAAAAGGTTAGATTTTTATTGTAAAAAAAAATTGGATTTTTACTAATGAAAGCTATGATTTTTAACATAGGAAAGATTAGATTTTTATCATTAAAAAGATTTGATTTTTAATCGTGAAAAGGTGGGATATTTAATCGTATGAAATAGCGAAGTAAAAATTTGGTTTTTCATATATTGAATAGCGAAGTAAAAATTCGATTTTTATATATGTAGTGAATACGGATGACGAAAGTGATGAAAGAAGAAACGGCGGAGATTTTCTACATATGAAGAGTCGAGGCATTGGTTTAGCTAATCGATGAGAACTTCTCACTTTAAATTTCTTTTCTAGGTAAAAATATATACTAGGATGTAACTAGTGTTTAGTAGCACCCGACACCCGTCGTCCACAGACTATGGATGACTTGTTTGTTTGGTTGCTATGTTGTGAAATTTGATTGTGTCATTTGGAATGAAATAAAATATTTTATAGTGGAAAATATTTTATAGTTAAAAATATAATTTTTAACGTGTATATAAAATAAATAATTATAAACAAATCGGAGGTTTGTTTATATACACTGATTTGATTGATATTGATTGGGATGATAAATTTTACACATCGCCCAACTGCACAAATAAAATATGTGTTTGTTGATTTGAAACCCCACACGGGTATTGGGGTGATATATGACATACACTAATCCCAATAATTAGTTGTATGTCGATCGATTGATTGATAAACTGTTATAAGCGTTGAATATTTATATTTGATGCTTATACAGTGTAGGGTGCACTTTGGATGATGGTTGATTATTTGTCATTGTTGATATATACATGTGTTGTATGGAAATCCATAGAAATAAAATCTATGGTAATTGATTGGGCCTCATTCCAGTTTTGAATAGAAATATTTGAATAGAAATATTTGAAAAAGAAATATTTGAAATAGAAATATTTGAAATAGAATATTTGAAAATAGAAATATATGAAGCCGTGTTGATTAGATTGACGACATTTTGACGCAAACGATATTTATATCGATTATATTTGTTTTTATAATGAATATTGAAAAGTGATTTCAAAATCGAATATTTTGAAAATCAATTCGATTCGAATTGAAATTGAATAGAATTGAAATTAAATAGAAATGAATTCGAATTTAATTAAAAATCGATTTGAATTGAAATCAATTTGAAATGAATTTAAAACGAATTTATAAGGAAAATTCAATTTTGATTTGAAATCAAATAAGAAGTTGAAATCGTTTTGAAAACGAATTTAAACGGTTTACAAAATACGTTTTGAAAGGAAATCGATGAAATATATATAATATTATATATATATATTATATATATATATTATATATATATATATAATGGCCTAAATTGAACGCGCCGCACTGCGGCAGTTCGCGAATTTCGACCATTGACTTCGAATTGACGTTGCGGGAGATCCGACTGGCGGATTCTCCTAAAACCGAAACCGTTGGGTTTGTATCGAAAAGAGCTTTCTAACGAATATTAGAAATTAGAAATCTAAAGGTTGGATTTGGAATTATGTCCAAATCCAATTTGGAAAAGGTCGCTGTAAGTGCAGTTCGATCGCCGTTAATGGAAATCGACTGTACGGGCCTTGATGAAATTATTAAAAATAGTACTAATTTGTGTAAAATCATAAGAAATGATTTGGGAAGGATTGGGATGAAAAAATCCATATTTGAAAAGATAAAAATAGATTTTTATCGAAATGAACTAGTTTTGAACTAGAATAATAATTTATTTATTTTTTAAATAAATAAATTGGATTTGAAATGGTTTTGAAAATAACCAAAATTTCCAATAATTGAACTGGAATGGATTTGAATCGAAATTGTCTATGGAATATTTCGATGTTGGATTTCGTGATTATACAGATATTGTTATGTAAATTTGAAAGATATATTTATATCATTATTTCCTATACGATATTTGTTGATCATAGAATTTGATATTGAATATAAGCCGATATATTTTCTATTCAGAGCTTTGTATTTAATATCAAATGTGATTTGGGTTTGCCGTGAATGGTGTCTTCATTAACACTCTTCTTAAACCCAGTTGAGAAAAAGATTATATCTTTTTATTTAGATTTAATGAAGTGTACCAATTAAATGTTATTTAATAGGAATTGAATTTGAATTGATATTCGGGTTTATCGTGAACGGTGTTTTAAATAACACTTGTTCTTTAACCCGATAATTAATGGAATGTGATTTTGGGTTTGTAGTGAATCGCGTTTTAAATGACATTGATTCTTTAAGCCAGTTAAAGATTAAAACTAAGTGGAGTTTTAATGAATCTTTAATTAGATTGAAATGATCGAGAGTGGAGTATCCCCAGTTTTACTCCAGGCGATAGTTAAATCTTTAATTAGATTTGAACGTGAAATGGTAATTGAATTTACCGATAACACCGTGGTGTTAGATGTGAAGTATTACCAGTTTTACTTCATGGGATAAATAGGTTGGGATCGAGAAATAAAATAAATAATTACTTCGGTATGGTTCGCTAATCCCGACTAGTTTGAAGTGATATTCAAAGGAAGATTAAAGAATAAATTTAAAAGAATTTATCTTTGATATAATTAATGGGAATCTTTCCCTAAGAATGTGAAATTTAGAAACTAACTGGAGATTAGTTAAGTAGAATGGTTTCCTGTGTATTGATCTGATGTTGGTTTCGGCCTTCGGGGTTAATATTTGGGGAATTGTTCTCTTACTAATTTACGGTTAGTGACTGATGAATTGGAATGAGGCATATGTTGTGTTTGTGTAACACTTGTTTATCATATACGCGAGTTATTCAGAAAGGCCGGGTTTATCCTATTCTGAATAACTGATACGACGATAAGTCGAAGATGAAGACGGTGGTCTTCACATCGCTTGGGTGATTACTGATGATCTTGATTGGGATGTACACCCAAGAGGAGGGAATCAGTTGGTGATCGTCTAGACGTACTTGGAGATCGATGGATATGCGAGGAATAAGGTTCCTCTGGTTTCATTCAGACCCAGAACGGACTTGTAAATGGATGTGTGTCTGACATCGGATTTCATCCTGTGTGATTGATATTGGTTGCATAGCGTGAATTGCCTGTGTGGCATGCTACGATGCAAATGATCAAGGCTTCTATTGGAAAGCAAAGTTTTGTGATTGATGATCAAAGCACAGCCTATGTAGCGTTGATTCGCGAGCCTCACACCCCGGTAGTGAACCAGAAATGGGAGAGGACTGCAGGGAGAACATTTGTTTCCTTCTAGCTAGGAGTTGTGTCGGTGTTTTTACACGGCCTGACATTTTACTTATGTGGATGATGGATAGCGAGGCGCCTCGGATATATCGGTCATTCTCGAACCGATAGAGTCATTCATTGGCTCATTTACGCCCCATAGGGCGAGGAGACGTAGTTTTCAGGATTTCGTCTAATCCACATTGGTGGACCGGCCCTGAAGATCCAAGGGTCGATGCGTTCTGTCCTGAGACATGGACTAGATTGTCTCGAATTCGGTAGAGGATGATCCCTTGCCTCGGTTCACAGATGGAAATCCAATTTCCAAATAAGTGATTTTGCTGTTTTAATTGTAGAACTAGTATGGCGACATGATATATGGTACCCATGCCGTCTATGATTGATACTTATGATTTGAAGTTGTTTTATACACTATGCACTTATAATAGTATCAAATGATTTGTTTTAAACCTACTAAGCATGTTTGGCTATTATAAGGTAAAACCCTATCCTCCGGTTTGTGTTGCATTGTGTGATGGGACCTGGGTCTTATAATAGCTTCATTGTTCTTTATTTAGCATTGCGTCGTTTGTTTTATGGACTAGTGTTCTTGGGAGGAAACCTGTTCTGTGTTATACAGCGTGGTCCCTTGATTTACCTAACTTTAAAATAAAGATTAATAACTGTTTTAGTTCTTACACCAGTCACATGACTGATTTGGAGTTTATTGTTTTAACCTAAACTCTGGGTGCCCTTATTTTGACATGGGCAGCTAGTAGTTTTGGTTTTGCAGATTTATATTCACAGGATCCTGGTTTACAGCTGTAATGATATCTGGAAAGCTTTGTATCCGTATATCTCTTTCAGTTGTGTATTGTATTATTTTCCGCTGCTATGTAATTTATTGTAATCTCTGATATTTGGTAGATATGTAATATTATTTATACTCTATATATTCTTGTATTCTGATGGAATTGTTGTAATTAACAAGGAAATGTTCTTCCGTCTGCGTTCTATTTTGTCGTGTTCTCAAGATCATCCGGGCTTTCCTTACCGGGGAAGTTATGGGTTTTCACACGAACCCAATGGTCCCGGTTTCAGGAGAATCCAGCAGTCGGATCTCCCGTAACGTCAATTCGAAGTCAATGGTCGAAATTCGCGAACTAGTACGACGCAGCACGTTCTATTCAGGCCATTAATATATGTAATATATATTACATCGATTTCCATTCAAAACGTATTTTATAAATCGTTTTAAATTCGTTTTAAAAACGGTTTCGACTTCATATTCAATTATGAATCAAAATTGCATATTCCATATCATTAATATATAAATGATAATATTTTGAAAATATTATATTTCGAAATCATTTCCTTTCCGATATTCATTATAGAAATGAATAAAATCGATATAAATATCGTTCACGTCAAAATGGCATTAATCTAATCAACACGGCTTTATATATTTAAATATTTTCATGTCCATCCCAAATTGGACATCAAAATCATATTTTGATTCTTTTTTGAATATTGATATAAAATATTCGTTATTTTAAAATATTCATTCTTTCTGAACTGGAATCAGACACAGTCAATTACCATATAATGTTGATTATATGGATTTCATACGACACATGTATATAACAACAATGAAAACAACAATCCATCATCCAGAGTGCATTCTACACTGTATAAGCATTAATATAAATAATTATTGCTTTTAACAGTCTGTTAACTAATCGATTGACATACAGGTAAACAATTGGGATTAGTGTACATCAAATATCATCCCAATACATATGTGGGGTTTCAACCAACAAATAGTGATTTTTATTGGTGTAGTTGGGCAATGTGTAAAATTTATCGTCCCAATCAATATCAATAAAATGGGTGTACATAAAAAAATAGTTCAATTTGTAAATGAATATTTATTCTATTCATATACACGTTAAAAATTATATTTTTAATGATAAATTATTTTACTCAACACGTGAATATTTTATTTATCCATTCCACATCACCAACAATTTCCATAACAACATACAATCAAACAAGTCGTCCATTGTCTGTGGACGACGTGTGTCAGGTGCTACTAAGCACCGTCTGCATCCTAGTATATATTTTAACTAGAAAATAAAATAAAAGTGAGGAGTTCCCACCTTGGGTTTCCACTCCGCCATTTCATTTCTGAATTTCTGAACCGTTTGAATTTTCCCGTAATATCAACGCAATCCTTTGTCATGCTGTTCATAGTAAAAATCACATTTTTAATATGATCTTTATACATTAAAAATCATACTTTTAATCAACGATATTTATATTTAAAACTCACATTTTCCTTTCAACGTTACATACATAAAAATCATATTTTTATATCGCTCATTTATATATAAAAAATCTCATTCTTTTATTTCAACGCTATAAAAATCACATTTTTATATAATTGTATTTACGATAAAAATCACATTTTTATATATCGCTACTCATATAAAAATCACATTTTTATACAAATAAAGATCGAATTTTTATCTAACTAAAAATCTTACCTTTTCATTACTAGAATTCAAATCTTTTCATTATAAAAATTCAAATCCTTATTCATTGTTATTTCTTTTTATTGTTAAAAATCTCATCTTTTAGTTTCTAAAGATCTCATATTTTCTAATTATAAAGAAATCATATATTTCAATACAATGAAATTGTATATTTCAAATCAAAGAAATCATATTTTTTAATACAATAAAATCGTATATTTTAATTCAAAGAAATCATATTTTTCAATACAATGAAATCATATATTTTAATTCAAAGAAATCATATTTTTCAATACAATGAAATCGTATATTTTAATTCAAATAAATCATATTTTTCAATACATTGAAATCATATATTTTATTTCAAAGAAACCATATTTTTCAATACAATGAAATCGTATATTTTATTACAAAGAAATCATATTTTTCAATACAATGAAATCGTATATTTTATTTCAATGAAATCATATTTTTCAATACAATGAAATCGTATTTTTTTCTATTTTTAAACCATGTCAATTTAAAATTTTAAAAACAATGCTTTATAAAAAAATGCTTATTTTTATTTTAAGAAAATCACATTTCCACTAATTATGATATATTTTGAAAACAATGTTATTTTATTTTGAAAACCAATTCTATATATATTGAAATCATGCTATTTATATAAATTTCATATTTTTAAAACAATTGTTATTTATAAAAATTTCACATTTTTATTTATGCTTTTCATATAAAAACAGATTTTTAACAATGCATTTTTATTTTAAAAATCTGGAAATAAATTAATGTTATTTTATATAAAATCATCCTCTTAATACAATTTTATATAAAATAAAAACTGAATTTAAAAACAAAGTTGTATTTAAATATAAAAAAACAATCACCTTCCATTGTTTTCGGTTTTTACAAGCTTCGGGTATTTCAGAGGAGGCCGCCTCTTAGGGTTTATCGCCTTTGGCAATAAACGACGCCGATGTCGATCTTCCATGCCCCCGAGAAGCGCCCTGGTACCCTCCTCCTTCCCCTGAGATGGCGCGGAACTCGGCACCCTGTAGCGGCCTACAAGGGACCTCGACTGATGTGCCTTTAAGGGTCTAATCGCCGCGCCACTCCCGACGAAACCCCATCTCCACCATCAACATCCAAGAGCTCGATGAGAGCTACCCCTTTCACGTTGAAAGCTTTGCGAATTAATGTGTGGTGTTGGTGAAAAACGAGGAAGACAATGGGAAGATATTGATCGTCAGTTTTAAAGAGGAGGCACCCATTTTTCATTTGTTGACCACTGAAGGAAATTGGGTAGGGTCTGAACGTTTTATTCTGACCAATAAGGGCTTATATAATTTAATTGTTATTTAGTCAAAAAATTAATAATAATTACTTGTTTATTTATCCGATCTCCAAATCAAACCCAACGACTATCGCCCTTAGCTAATTACCCCCATTCTGAACGCAATGGGATAACTCCCACAAGCTAATTCGACTATTTCAATCAGTTTTCGTTCAAATTAAAATTTAAATCTATATATTCAATTTTAAACGTACATTTCAATTTAGCGGGGCCACATACGGACTCTAAAAATTCCATAAAAATGATTTCTAGCTTCGTATTGATGATACGGTCCTAACAAAACTAATTTCATCAAATTTGAAGACCATTTGAAAAATGGCCATTTTCTGGTCGATCTAAATTGACTGAAACAGACAAAACATGTTTTCTTTTGCCACGCTCACATATTGATTTCAAAAATTATGAAAATTGGAATCTAGCAATAACTTGACATCCCGGATCCAATAAAAATGGTTTCGTCGAAAACGGAGGTCATTTGGAAAATGGCTATGTTTAAGGCCTTTATATATATTAAAATATACATAAATTCCACAATGAATTTTTTGAATTTTAAATCAGACATAACATACAATTTATAAAATGAAATCTAATTTTCTTACATCTGATAGAAAGATATAGTTAAACAGATTCAAATATTTCTTGTTTTGTCCAATTCCGACTTATATTGAATTATGTATATTCATTTGAAATTTGAAATCGAATTTTCAAACTGCTGCACCATTTCAGGCTCGTTATATAATTAAAATAAAAATTTTTGTTTTAACTTCGTCGAAAATAAATTTTCCATCGTTATTATTTAAAATAATTCATTTTAAATATTCAAAATTCATTAAAATTGCCAAAATAAAAATTTTAAATTGGTTCTGATTTTCTGGGTTGTTACAATCTCCCCCACTTAAAATCTTTTCGTCCTAAAGAAGGAACGGAGCTGAAAGTTGTTTAACTAATCAACTCAACTTTCAGCCAGGCTTTCATTCTTCAACTTTTTAGTTTCTAAATTTTTCCAAAATTTGGCTAACACCGTAAATTTTCGAAAACTTTCGCCATAACCTCCTTTATACGGGGAGCACCGGGAAAATCCCCATACCGCCACAGAGGCCCTCTCATCTCAAAAAGAAAAAGCCAAGCGACTAACCAATCGGCTCATAAAATCATCCCAACCAAAACAAAATAGTAAATATGTACCTATATGTCGAGCATACAATTTTATTCCTCTTCTCTAGC
The DNA here is from genome assembly GCA_030737875.1 of Allium sativum. Lineage (NCBI taxonomy): Eukaryota > Viridiplantae > Streptophyta > Magnoliopsida > Asparagales > Amaryllidaceae > Allium > Allium sativum. The sequence continues at coordinate 954,981,211 of CM060924.1, read as the reverse complement.
CTCCTTGCTATGACCTGTTCAATATATATACATGCACATGTATGCAATTTCAAACAATTTTCTGTACAGTTCAATATTTGATTCAATTTGGCTTAATGGTTCAAAATTTTAATTAATCCAACCAATAATCATACAACACAACCAGCAATCAATTTGTTGATTAACGTTTCAAACACATAACTTTAATACATAGTCAAAAATCAGATTTTTGATGCCAAATCACAAATAATGAACGCTATCTAGTTTTGGTTCTCACACAAGTCAATTGGAAATATATAGATATCACACTTTCGGTACATGAGCACAGATGCTGATAATGTGTCCACATCATCAGAATCATCCCCGGGCGACTTGAGTTTGATTCTATATATATCCATTATATCTGAGACCTCGAATACATGCTAGCTAGGCGTATATGCAAAATCTTCATATACTCGATTGTCCAAATCAATATAAAATAAAATATTCAAATATGAATAATTGATATAATTAAAAAAAAACTAAATTTGATTTTCGAAAACAACGCTCTTCACCCTCGTTCTAGGATGCTATTAATCTTATCTCTAACGAGTCACTCCCATATGGTATTACTAATCCAATCTCTGATGAATTCTTTCGTTTGGTTCTAATGTGTCTTGTTCTCGAGCTCTGTAAACCAAAGCTGTAACGTCCCGTATTTTCGGTAGTCAGATATTTAATATATTTTATTATTTTAAGTATCGATTTGGTATTATAAATGGATTTATGATATATGATTTGCCTATTGAATGACAGTTTGAGCGTATTAATTATAATATAATTATAAATTGAGCTTATAATGTCGTGGCAGTTCGTAATTTAAAGTTTGAACTTCAAACAACTATACAGGATTCGTTATAAGTCGGATTTATGTGGAACAAGAAACGTTCGAATCCATTGAACTACAATTTTCTAGTGGAAGCGAAAAATCAAGATTTCGTCTTATGGATTGCAAGATATGCCCAAATCAAATATTCAGAAAGTCGCTATAGAATCGTTTATCGGCCGTAACAGTTTATTTAATATAACTAGATATCGGTTTTGAATTTAGACAAGATTCTTTTGAGACGTAGTGATAATTTAATTTTTAGAATTTTACTATAAATTTTAACTAATTAAATATGCAACTTTTTATTTGGGGTATTTGGCACCCTATATCAATATTTTGGGGTTTCACAATATGAGTTAAACTACCGATATTATTATATTTTTGGGACCGTAGCAGCCGCTGGACACGACAGTATTTTCATTATTTGTCAATAACGGTCTGTAAACAGACGACATTTTATGAAACAGATACCCTTAATAAATATCACATGGAAACGTTCATCCTTTTCCACTGAAATGAAATCTGAAAAGAAAACACAAAACTTACATATCCTACATGCAAGCTTACATACCCTATTTTCTCTGTTCTAAACAACTAAAATCAAATGTATCTATCCTATTCTGTACTTGCAAATCCTATTCTATGCTTTTGCAAACACAAATCCTATTCTATGCTTTTGCAAACACAAAGCCGCAGCCTATAGCACGTGCCTAGACTGGTTACTACCCATAGTTTGTTTATTCACTCACATGCAAATCAACATCAATAGCTAATCAAATGAATACCCGGTAATAGCTATGCCATGCCAAACAGTTCCATTGCACAGCTATAGAAACAGATAAAAAAATTTAATAATAAGAAAAATAAAAATGAAAAGAAAAAAGGCACTGTCAACCTTAAGTATTTAAGCCTATACTATCAGCCTATCGCCATTTTTGAAACCACGCACATGCAACTATACAGCACACAGTACTTCTTTCTCCCACCCTGTCTTCTCCACATACACTCAATCTAATCACAGCCTGGAAATTGCAAGGGCCCTGCAGACCTCTCTACCACCCTAAAAACCCATTGTCGTGCCATCCAAACTTCTACTCCGTGATGGCCAAGTAAACCGTTGACATGATCCCCAAACAAACATCGTGAAGGTCAAGCATACCCTAGTTATAAATAGGCAGCAGTTCTTTCCTGTTCTTTTGAAATGGCGATTAAAAAAAAAAGGAAAAGAGTGATTCAACGCATAACGGTGGAGTGGAGTGTTTGGAGGCAAACATCAGGAGAGAGTGCATGCGTGGATACTTTGGGGAGGGGGTCTCGAAACAGCTGAATGAAAAGAAACTGGGTAGTTTATTGGGGAGGCTACTGAAACATGAAAATCGGGTGGGTGCGGTTCCTTTTAAAATGAACTGCGTGGATTAAGTGGTGTAGAGGTGAGGAGATGGGAAGAAGGAGTCACGGTTGGGATGACAGCAGTTTGCTTTAGCAGGAAGATGCACCGTATCTTTCTTTTTTTTACCTGGGTAAGAATTATATCTTGCCTAATTACGTTTTAAATAAATGATGTGGCAGGAATTGAATAGTATAAAATGTGCCCAATTATGGATAGATGTTAACGTCGCTTGAAAATTTATATATGATGCCTAACCCCTTATTTCGCCTAATATAAATATTAAATATATAATAAGATTTGGCTAAAATAATATGTTAAAGTTAGAAATAATATAAGTATATAACATCAGCTATGGTAATTGATGAGTATGCCTAATCTTAATTATACGTGGTTAATGGAATTATATAATTGCCTAAAACGTGTTAATATTGTCTAGCAAAGTTATATTGAAGGGCCAACTTTAATTCTGTTTGCCTAATCCAAGCTAGGGTAATTATTATATAATGTTAAGTTTTCATGATATTGGTTTTTAAATGGTGAATGTCTGAGAAGCAGACTACCTAACTATACATATTAATTTATACTATTATGTGCCTGGAAAGATTTTATAAAGTACTAGGTGGAGAATACCGTTTACATCATATGAAACTAAACTGTTGTGACCACACAGTTAACAAAGTTTAGTTGTAGAAAACGTTGCCAAACTTAAGTTAATAACGTGATGTATTATTTTTAACTAAGATTTTATTTTGCCTAATTATATTAACATATGTCTAACTATATACTTAAACTCGGACGTTAATTGAGGTAGCGAGTCCGACATTGTTCTTTATAACATGATTTGCGTAAACTAGTGTTTAAATAAGCCTAATGAAGTTTTAATAAATAAATTATTTACTTAAGTTTAAATAATATTAATTAAATAGTGAACACCGTATTAAAATTATAACTCTGTTATACAGCAACGGCATTGGACAAACAAGTGGCATCGGATCCATATCGACGAGCACAACAGATGAAACTGGTTTGATAGAGTTGATAACTACTGGAGTTTTTAATTAAATTAAATGTCATTTTAATTTAATTAGAACGAATTGTTTCAGCGGCGAACAAATCAAGGTGAGTTCAACTCACTCAGTTTTATCCCACTTATATTTTATATAAGTTCGGTTTTAAATATTTATGTGCTATGATTTTAAATTTGTTTGATGGATGGTTGGATTGTTGTTTGATGATTGAAGCTCATATCTGTTTATTGAGAAAAAAGATATTTTGAAATAACGTATTTGGGTGCAGGGAAAACAGGTTGGAGGGATCCAACAGGATTCCTCACATTTATTGTTTATTTTCATATTGCGGTTATATGAACTGTCTAACTGATATGATTGACTTGATTACAGATCGTTGAATATAAATTCAACGTTTATTTTATCTTAACCAATAAACAGTATTGGTTGAGTAGTTGGCAACAGTTGGCCTAAAAATAAATGGTGTTACAAATATTGATTTACCGTCGGTCGAATCGACGGTAATTAAGTCATGAAATTTATTTTATAACCAAAGATAGATTTTAAATTTATATATTTAAATGAAAGCCCAACAAAGGAAATTAAGGATTATTATTTATTTTATAAGGTTAAGTATTTTTTTAAATAGTTTACAAAACAAAGTCTTACATTAATAAGATTTACAAGGAGACGAACAGAAACTAGTGCAATAGTTAAAAGTGGAATTAATTGTTTCAAGGAAACATTAAATGAATTATTTAAATTAATCATGTTATTAATTAATTTAAAAAAGAATGAATAAATTTGAATTGGTTAATGGGATGATCAAATTTTAGAATTGATTAATTTAGTTTGGTGTTAATTAATCTAGTGTCCTAGATTAATGAATATTGTTTTTACTCAATAAGATTTTAAAAAGGGATTTACTATTAAAGAACTTAACAATTTGCATGGTGGTTAACAAAAGTAAATGAATTAAATTAATAATAATTTAAGGGGGTTAATGTTAAGTGGAATCCTTTGAATTAATCAAAGTTGAGATTGAAATATAGTTGAATGTTAGGGAGAGTTATATAAGAACCAAGTTTTATAAGAAAGTTATAAAAGGATTTTTTTGCCAGGGCCATAGCTAAAAATATATTTAATGTTAAAACTAAGAAAAGGGAAAGAGAAGAGAAAAGGGGTTTAAGAATATAAATGATATTTCCAATGTAAAGGAGATAAAAGGAGATTTGGTAAGAATATCACGATATTATGAATAGGATGAGCGTGAATGTGTTTTGTAACACCCCACCTCCATTAAGGTCACCCACAAAGGGAATGCCTTAACTTTGGTGGAGCGTTTTAGTAGACAGAACAGAAATTTACAAGATATATAAGCAATACTCGAGAAATTATAACTTTATTACAGTGGAAAATAGAAATCAGTTTGGTTACATCTTTACCAAAAACTCAAGTACATAAATATCAGTCTTGTTCAGAAAAATCATCAGAGTACAAAACTTTAAAGTCATAATCCCCACAGAAGCTGCCATAAAGAGTCAAGCCATACTTTAAGCACTCTGAGTAATTCAAGTAGAAGAAATCCGGATCAAGCTAAAGTATTCCCTCCTTGGAAAAGCTGGGGGGGGGGGGGGGAACGGAAGAAAAGGGGCGAAAACAAGCAAGGTCAGACATAAAGTCTGGCAAGTCCAGTGACATTCAGCATATGAATAGATAATAATAATCATGGCATGCAAATAAAACTGGATGAGGGATAACAGTAACATGAGCAGCAGATGTACTTAGGTTAAACAGAAGAAACAGAATAATATTACTTTTCATTTCTCTGCACTAATACTAGTATAACAGGATTAGGTGTCACCCTAATGTCTAAACTGAAGAAGAAACAGGAACAGAATAATTTCCACAGAAACAGAAAGCTAATAATGGGCCTTACCACCCGAACAGAAACAGACAGAAGCAGAATGCTGATAATGGGCCTTTACCAACTGAACAGAAACTGGTAGAAACAGAATGTTAATAATGGGCCTTTACCACCCGAACAGAAACAGACAGAAACATAATGTTAATAATGGGCCTTTACCACCCGAACATAAACAGACAGAAACAGAAACAGATTAATCCCTATGGAAACAGAATGTAGAATTAGGTGTACACTAGTAAATGGGCCTTTACCACCCGAACAGATGGTACCACGCAAACAGGTGTTTCCACCCAACAGAAACAGACAGAACTAAGTGTACCCTAAAACCCTACCCCAAGCGATCGGCTCCCTAATACATAAATACCCTGTGTCGGTTCCACGATAGGGTGTATCACTCCCTAAAGAGACAACCAATTGGCACATGCCTATTTACAGATGTCACGGCGTCTTACATCCTCAGAGGCAGACCGGGATCCATGCACGTACATGACGCGGTTGGAAAGCACCATCAATGTAACACCCCACGTCCATTAATGTCACTCACAAAGGGAATGCATTAACTTCCATGGAGGTTTTAAGTGAATATAGAACAGTAAAATTACAACAAGACAGATATAAAATAGTACTTGGAAATTCAAAAACTTTATTTCATTGTAGCAGAAGTCAAAACATGTTTGATTACATCATAACACCATATTCAATGTCAAGTACAATATCTATCTTGATAAAACAAGTACATAATCCCATTACATGAATAGCCATTAAAAAGAAAGATAACAAGCTGGACTTTACTTCAGCAGTCCAAGCTTTCCAGAAGATAAGCGATCCAACTAGACTCCACTAGAACTTGGCCCAACCTGCGGACCTGAAGGGAGGAAAAGGGTGGGAAAGAGGGGGTCAGACATAAAGTCTGGTGAATATGATAATTCTACAATACTATTACCAAAATAACTGGACTAAGGCATAAGCTGGAAAACAAGAAAATGTCTATGAAGAGCAGATTAAGGACATAGACAATCGCTAAAGGCAACGTTATAGGCGCTCCTAAATACTAAAGGATAAACACTATACTGCACCACACCAGTCACCCTAAAGATTCATCCCACTTAGCTTCACTTAGAAACTTTCCCAATGGCTTTACGTACCCCTAGCTGACTACATAGGTGCCGCCTGCCCCTATCTCCACTAGGTGTACCCTACTTCCCATTATTCGATCGGCTCCCTAACTCGTAGATACCCGTGCTGGCCCCACAGTGGGGTGTATCACTCCCCTAAAGTGGCAACCTGATACAACGGACATGCACGGCTTATACCTACACGATGCAACAACGTCTTACCTACCAGCCCGGGTCCACACACGCATATGAAACCCGTTGGACTTGCGTTGCCACCGCTCCCTGTTTTGGCCTCTTATAGTCAAACCCAGTATGCGTGTCCCGTCCTCGACTTGGGTCGAGCCCACAAAGATACGTTTTGGGATACTGGTTGAAATGGGCCCCCACTATTTACCACAAGCATTCCACCTAAGCTTGTCCCCATTAGTCCATCCCACTTAACCCACTTAGTCATGTTCATTTACATGTGTGTTTGGTTAAGTCTAATCGTATTTCAAATGCCTCTAAAGGCAACCACCAGATTCCTCATGCCACCCAAGGCACCTACTTAACCCCCATGTCCCACCTTACATGATTATCTGGTTAAGTATTTCTTAGTTCATTAAGGCCATAACCTCATAAAGACCTCTCACATTAGACTGGCATTTATGGCAGCTGGATTTGCCGGGCGGGTCCGGGCAGTCTTACACCATAAAAGAGTCTAACCTCGTGTCTTTACAACTGTTATGCTTTAGTTTGGGCCTAGGACCTCTCACATTGGGCCGACATTTGTGACTACTGGATTTGCCGGGCGGGTCCGGGCAGGTTTACATCACAAACGGGTCCAACCTCGTGTCCTAAGCATTGATTATTAATAATAATCCACTTTCCCCCAATTTTAATAACTCCCTACTTGAACTATTAATTACTTCCAATTTTTAACAATGTCCATAATTGACTCAATTATGGACATCCATTCATGGTATGAAAAATCTTACAAAATTGCACCCAATTTATTAATTCCTAATATTACCCCTACCCCACGTTTGAACGTTTATTCGCAAAATATATGTTAGACTCGAATAGCCTAACTCATAGCATAAAAGAGATTATCATAATAACAACATGTATATGTGACCAAATGAATCATAATAAGGGGTGAAACTTGCATATGTCCAACTTGCATAGATTATACATGTCATGGACCTAAAGGTGTCAACTTGTTCAAAATTCACCTAATATAATCTCAATCAATTTTCATAAACTTACATATGAACATGTGTGAATCAACATCATCTAATTTTTTAACAACATGGTTTTATATGGGTACACCTAACTCAATAGGCAAATTCCCATATTCAAGTTTTATTTAATTATAGTTTCAAGTTTATGGGTACACCTAACCTAATAGGCAAATTCCCATAAACAAGATCCATTTAAATTAAGAAAAAAAACATAACTTTAAGCATGATCCAACAACATCATGATTTTTCAACATAATATAGCATGATTTATAACATGGCATAGTATGATAGTATAACATAGCTTGACATGATTCTCAACATAGCACGACATAGCATAAGAGAATTTACAACATAGCATGACATAGCATATATAATTTACATCATACGACAACATAATAACATAATAAGAGATCCATAATATATAGAATTTACAATTACAAATCACATCACTTTCTTGTGATCCATTCATAACTGAGTCAAATTAGTTTGTAATAGTCTTGTGAGAATCATCATACTCACCAACAAAAGAAAAGAATTAGAGAAAGAGAGATCTTTTGATTTGATTTGTGTAGATTTAGTTGTAGATGATTAGGCTTCCTCTTCTTAGTTTGTGACGGCTATGCTGAACTCCATGGCAGCAGCATGACGGTAGCTTCTCTAATTTTACAAGTGATTTAGGTCTAGGGTCTACCCACTTATTTATAGATTTTAGAATTCATTTAGGCCATTAGATTTAACCTAGAAATAACCGCAGCCGTTCAGACAAGATGGGGTTTATCTTGTTGACTCAGCAATGAGTCAGAAGTGACTCAGCAAACACTCAGCATATTAATAAACTTCTATTCATGTCATAAATATTTTTTTTTTCTATAATGTACATATTAGATACATCCCCCTTTACTTATTATTGTTTTTATATACATATTAGATACATCCCCTCTCTCACACACTTATTAATATTTTTATATTCATATTAGATACATCCCCTCTCTTACATACTTATTAATATTTTTATATTCATAATAGATACATCCCCTCTCTTACATACTTATTAATATTTTTATATTCATATTAGATACATCCCCTCTCTTACATACTTATTAATATTTTTATATTCATATTAGATACATCCCCTCTTCAACACACTTATTATTATTTTAGCAACTTTAGTGTTAATAGAAAATTCGGGGTGTTACATTCTCCCCTCCTTTTAGGATTTCGTCCCCGAAATCTTCAAGTCTGGAAGAATGTATATCCTACCATCCAAACGTCCATCTACTCATCCATCATACACAGGCATCCATTGTCCTTACAGACTTCTAATGCTTTCATGTTTAAATGCACAGTGTGTGTATATGTCCGTATCTAATGCAAAATCAGGCGGTCCACTGATTCAGTTGACCTCCTTAATGCAACTATGATCGTGCCATGCATCCATTATGTATGCAAAAGATTCTTAATGCTACATAATACTTCTATATGCGTGCACAACCATCATCTGAATGCAGCATCCACATGATAATACAACCATCGTTCATCCATTTTACTAAATACATCCATATATATATATGCAATATGCAATATGTAGTGACTGAGCCGATCTAGTGCCTAAAGTGTGTGTATATATGCATCCACGAGCAACCACTAGCAAACACTTGCATCCATTTTGCATCCATCATACATAACATGTCTCAAACACATGTTTCAACCATAGGATTATCCTAACTAAAGGTCAAAGATACTAATGAGAGGACATACTAAAGATAAGATAAGATAAGCTAAGCGATAAAGGAGAAATTAAAAGACATACCCTCAAAAAGAAAAGGGTACAACGAACGCATCTTCTCTTCTGTCTCCCAAGTTGCGTTGCTCTCATCATCTCCCCATTGCACTTTAACCAGTCTGACCTCTCGATTCCTCAACTTTTTGATCTCCGACCCAAGAATGCATGTAGGAGCTCGTCTAATTGTTGCATCACGCTCTATTTCCACCTCTTTAAGCAAACTCGGCTCTACCACCTCCGCGGTCTTGTGCAAACACTTCCTCAAATGTGATACATGGAATACGTCGTGTACTCCACTAAGTTTCTCAGGCAACTCCACCCTATATGCCATCTTCCCAATCTTGTTTTTTTTACAGGAAACGGCCCTACAAACCTTGGTGCTAATTTCCCCATGGACCCAAAGCGAACAACATTCTGTAACGGAGATACTTTGATAAAAACCATGTCCCCAATGTCAAACTCAAGATCTGTCCTCCTCTTATCAGCATACGATTTCTGCCTATCTTGTGCTGCTTTCATCCTCCTTCGAATCGACTCAATCTTCTCCGAGGTTTCCCTAACCATATCGGGCCCAAGTAGGATTTTATCGGTAGATTCCCACCAACATGTAGGCGAACGGCAAGGCCTTCCATAAAGAGCTTCAAAAGGTGCCATGCCAATACTAGACTGAAAGCTATTATTATATGCGAATTCTACTAACGGAAGGTGCTCTTCCCATGTACCCCCAAAGTCTAGGATACAAAGCCTTAAAAGATCCTCTAGAATGCGATTCACCCTCTCGGTCTGGCCGTCTGTCTGAGGATGATATGCGGTGCTCAAACATAGCTGAGTCCCTACCACCTCTTGTAAATTCTTCCAAAATTCGCTAGTAAAGATGGGGTCACGGTCGCTTACTATACTAGAAGGAATACCGTGCAAACGAACTATCTCCTTAATGTATACAGAAGCCAACCACGGAGCAGTCCTCTTACTTTTCACGGGAATAAAATGGGCGCTTTTAGTAAGTCTATCTACTATAACCCAAATCCCCGTGTTACCCTTCCTTGATCTTGGTAATCCATCCACAAAATCCATTGAGATGCTTTCCCATTTCCATAGTGGAACTTCTAATGGGTGAAGCAACCCACCGGGTTTCTTTTGTTTTGCTTTAACTCGTTGGCACACCAAGCATCTAGCGACGTACTCGGCCACATCCCTTTTCATACCGGCCCAAAAGAAAACCCGCTTCATATCTTTGTACATCTTATCCCCGCCGGGATGAATGGTCATTTTTGAGCGATGAGCATCATCAAGAATGGCCTTCCTTAAGTCTTCGTCTTGCGGTACACAAAGTCTATTATCCCTTCGTAACCAACCCTTATCGTCTAGGGTATACCTACGAAGATGGCTTGACGACTCCCCCCCCCCCTTTGAGCTTTTCTACTATCTCAACCAACCGTGGGTCGTCTCGCTGTGCCTCACCAACCCGTCCTAGAAGTGTAGGTCTAACCTCCAAGGATGCTAACAGACCGGGTACTAAGTCAACGGAGGGTCTAAAGTCAAACATAGAGATGAATTCTAAGCTTTGTCGTTCAACAAACAACGGACTCAAGGACAACCTTTTCCTACTTAAGGCGTCTGCCACCACGTTACCCTTGCCCGGGGTATATGCTATTTCAAAATCGTAGGTGGCTAAGAATTCCATCCACCGTTGCTGCCTTAAATTCAAATCCTTCTGAGAGAATAAGTATTTTAATGATTTGTGGTCAGTGAACAGTTCGAATTTCTCACCAAGAAGATAGTGACGCCAAGACTTAAGCGCGAAAACAATTGCGGCTAGCTCTAAGTCATGCGTGGGGTAATTCTTTTCATGAACCCTCAACTGCCTTCCACCATAGGCTATTACTCTTCCCTCTTGCATGAGGACCGCGCCAAGTCCCGTCCCACAAGCATCAGTATAGATGGTAAACGGTTTATTCCCGTCTGGCAGCACTAAGACTGGGGCTGAAGTTAAGGCTCTCTTTAAACGTTGGAACGCATCATCGCAATCTTTGTCCCACGTAAAATCCAGGTTCTTTTTCGTTAACCGTGTTAATGGAGCTGATATTTTTGCGAAGTCTTTGATAAACTTCCTATAATAGCCAGCCAACCCCAAGAAACTTCTTACTTCGGTTGCATTTTTAGGGACCTTCCAATCTTGGATGGCCACTACCTTTGCGGGATCCACTGCTATCCCTTCTTTGGAAACCACGTGCCCTAAGAACCGTACTTCCTTCCTCCAGAAGTGACACTTAGAAAATTTTGCCTTAAGGTTATGTGCTTGAAGGGTTTCCAACACTTCCCTAAGATGTAGGGAGTGCTCTTCTTTATTCTTAGAAAAGACTAAGATGTCATCCACAAAGACTACCACGAATTTGTTAAGGTATTCCCTAAACACCCTACTCATCAAATCAACAAAATATGCAGGGGCGTTTGTCAAACCAAAGGGCATCACTAGCCATTCATAGAATCCGTCAGGAGTCCTAAAAGCAGTCTTATCTATACTATCCTCAGCCACTCTTAGTTGATGAAAGCCAGTGGCTAAGTCCAACTGCGAAAACACTGAGGCGCCAACTAAATGATCAAAGAGATCGTCAATCCTCGGCAGTGGGTGTCGGTTCTTTTTAGTAAGCTTGTTTAGTTCTCTATAGTCCATACAAAGTCTAAGAGACCCATCCTCCTTTGTGGCAAAAACTACTGGAGCACCCCACTCCGATATACTACGTCTTATGAACCCCTTCTCAAGCAACTCCTTTACTTGCTTATTGAGTTCCCTCCTTTCACGAGGAGCCATGTGGCGCACTGGCAAAGATACGGGTTTAGCATTATCCACAAGATAAATTCGAAAGTCTATCTCCCGCTTTGGAGGTAAGCCCTTCACCTCCTCAAACACATCCGGATATTCCCGGACCACTTCTACCGATCGCAGGTTCTCTACAGACGCGTCAAGCGATTCAAGATAACTTAGCATAACGGAATTTATGGGATTACAAAAGATGTCGAGAGCATTACCAAGGCGAGTCACAAGCCTAACTACTCTCCTTTCACAATCAAGAATGGCCCTATTTCTAGACAACCAATCCATTCCTAAAATTAGCCCATAGCCCGTGAAGCCCAATACATAAGCATCACATCTAAATTCAACGCTAAGTATAGAGATTTTCAAATCCAAACATATTATGGTCAAATGAGCCGAACCCCCAATTGGATTTGAAACGACCAAGGGATCCTCTACTAAACTGGTGTTCAAGTGCAGTGATTCAACTATTGATGCAGAGATAAACGAATGAGATGCGCCAGAATCGAATAAGGTACGGACAGGATGATCAAACAGAAAAACTAAGCTTTCAACAGAAATTGTTCTACCTCTTTCTTGCAGCGGTGGGGCCGCAATAGCCTGAACTTGCCCCCTTGCCTGCCCTGGTGCCATAAGAGCCTGCACCTGTCCTCCCGAGGTAGACCCTGCCCTCTGCCCCTTCTTTGGACAGTCCTTCACTAAATGTCCCGCATCTCCACAATGAAAACAACCAGTCTTTTTTTTTTCTACAATCTTTGCTGAGATGGCCAGGCGTCCCACAATTGAAGCATTTCTTCTTCCCTTTGCCATTATTGTTTTTACCACCCTTCTTATTTTGCTGTTGGGGTTTCTTCTGATCCCCTTTCTTTTCAACTGCCTTATCCTCATGCATAAGTGCCATTTCTACTAGCTTTTCAAAGGTGGCTCCCATAGGGATGTGGGTCATAGCCAACCCTTGCAACGGTTCATTCAAGCCTCTAACGAACCTCAAAGCTTTCTTCTCTGGCGTGTTCACCAACTCCAAGCCAAACCTGCTAACTGATTAAATTTATTGACATATTCCTTTACTGATGAGCTCCCTTGCTTTAGTGCCAGGAATTTTTCCATATTTAAGTTCTCCTCTGCCCTTGAAAGAAACTTTGCCTCAAACCTTCGTCTGAAATCCGCCCATGAATCAACTGGACGTTCCCCGTTAGTGACCTCCCACCAAAACGAGGCCTCTCCCTTCATTAACCAAGCAGCTAAACGGACTTTCCTCCCATCTTCCACTTCAAAGATATCCAACAATTCCTCAGTCTCCTTAAGCCAATCTCTGGCCTCCACAAACGTCTCAGTCCCTTGAAAAGTTTTTCCTCCCATAGCCTTGAATTCCTTGCACGTCTTTGCAAAAGTGTCAACACGAGGAGGAGGAGGAGGAATGGGTGCAACTAGGGGTGGAGGAGTATCCGCTGGGCCTGCAGTGGTGGCACTAGCCTCCAAGTATCTCCTAAACCACCCTGGAATCGTCACACCTTCTGGGAGATTAAGATCTTCAGCCATGCTGAAACGAAAAAGGAAAGATTCAAAATGGAGAATTCGAAAGATAAAGATAAGGATGTGGCTATTTGGGATTATGTTTTTCATAAAAACTCTCTTTAAATAACATGTTTTTTTTTGATAGCACTTCTTCCAAAAATACTTTAGAAAAAAAAAATATTTTTCTAAAAAAAATTTTTTTTATCTGTTCTGGTAACCTTATGCTCTGATACCACGTGTAACACCCCACGTCCATTAATGTCACTCACAAAGGGAATGCATTAACTTCCATGGAGGTTTTAAGTGAATATAGAACAGTAAAATTACAACAAGACAGATATAAAATAGTACTTGGAAATTCAAAAACTTTATTTCATTGTAGCAGAAGTCAAAACATGTTTGATTACATCATAACACCATATTCAATGTCAAGTACAATATCTATCTTGATAAAACAAGTACATAATCCCATTACATGAATAGCCATTAAAAAGAAAGATAACAAGCTGGACTTTACTTCAGCAGTCCAAGCTTTCCAGAAGATAAGCGATCCAACTAGACTCCACTAGAACTTGGCCCAACCTGCGGACCTGAAGGGAGGAAAAGGGTGGAAAAGAGGGGATCAGACATAAAGTCTGGTGAATACGATAATTCAACAATACTATTACCAAAATAACTGGACTAAGGCATAAGCTGGAAAACAAGAAAATGTCTATGAAGAGCAGATTAAGGACATAGACAATCGCTAAAGGCAACGTTATAGGCGATCCTAAATACTAAAGGATAAACACTATACTGCACCACACCAGTCACCCTAAAGATTCATCCCACTTAGCTTCACTTAGAAACTTTCCCAATGGCTTTACGTACCCCTAGCTGACTACATAGGTGCCGCTTGCCCCTATCTCCACTAGGTGTACCCTACTTCCCATTATTCGATCGGCTCCCTAACTCGTAGATACCCGTGCTGGCCCCACAGTGGGGTGTATCACTCCCCTAAAGTGGCAACCTGATACAACGGACATGCACGGCTTATACCTACACGATGCAACAACGTCTTACCTACCAGCCCGGGTCCACACACGCATATGAAACCCGTTGGACTTGCGTTGCCACCGCTCCCTGTTTTGGCCTCTTATAGTCAAACCCAGTATGCGTGTCCCGTCCTCGACTTGGGTCGAGCCCACAAAGATACGTTTTGGGATACTGGTTGAAATGGGCCCCCACTATTTACCACAAGCATTCCACCTAAGCTTGTCCCCATTAGTCCATCCCACTTAACCCACTTAGTCATGTTCATTTACATGTGTGTTTGGTTAAGTCTAATCGTATTTCAAATGCCTCTAAAGGCAACCACCAGATTCCTCATGCCACCCAAGGCACCTACTTAACCCCCATGTCCCACCTTACATGATTATCTGGTTAAGTATTTCTTAGTTCATTAAGGCCATAACCTCATAAAGACCTCTCACATTAGACTGGCATTTATGGCAGCTGGATTTGCCGGGCAGGTCCGGGCAGTCTTACACCATAAAAGAGTCTAACCTCGTGTCTTTACAACTGTTATGCTTTAGTTTGGGCCTAGGACCTCTCACATTGGGCCGACATTTGTGACTACTGGATTTGCCGGGCGGGTCCGGGCAGGTTTACATCACAAACGGGTCCAACCTCGTGTCCTAAGCATTGATTATTAATAATAATCCACTTTCCCCCAATTTTAATAATTCCCTACTTGAATTATTAATTACTTCCAATTTTTAACAATGTCCATAATTGACTCAATTATGGACATCCATTCATGGTATGCAAAATCTTACAAAATTGCACCCAATTTATTAATTCCTAATATTACCCCTACCCCACGTTTGAACGTTTATTCGCAAAATATATGTTAGACTCGAATAGCTTAACTCATAGCATAAAAGAGATTATCATAATAACAACATGTATATGTGACCAAATGAATCATAATAAGGGGTGAAACTTGCATATGTCCAACTTGCATAGATTATACATGTCATGGACCTAAAGGTGTCAACTTGTTCAAAATTCACCTAATATAATCTCAATCAATTTTCATAAACTTACATATGAACATGTGTGAATCAACATCATCTAATTTTTTAACAACATGGTTTTATATGGGTACACCTAACTCAATAGGCAAATTCCCATATTCAAGTTTTATTTAATTATAGTTTCAAGTTTATGGGTACACCTAACCTAATAGGCAAATTCCCATAAACAAGATCCATTTAAATTAAGAAAAAAAACATAACTTTAAGCATGATCCAACAACATCATGATTTTTCAACATAATATAGCATGATTTATAACATGGCATAGTATGATAGTATAACATAGCTTGACATGATTCTCAACATAGCACGACATAGCATAAGAGAATTTACAACATAGCATGACATAGCATATATAATTTACATCATACGACAACATAATAACATAATAAGAGATCCACAATATATAGAATTTACAATTACAAATCACATCACTTTCTTGTGATCCATTCATAACTGAGTCAAATTAGTTTGTAATAGTCTTGTGAGAATCATCATACTCACCAACAAAAGAAAAGAATTAGAGAAAGAGAGATCTTTTGATTTGATTTGTGTAGATTTAGTTGTAGATGATTAGGCTTCCTCTTCTTAGTTTGTGACGGCTATGCTGAACTCCATGGCAGCAGCATGACGGTAGCTTCTCTAATTTTACAAGTGATTTAGGTCTAGGGTCTACCCACTTATTTATAGATTTTAGAATTCATTTAGGCCATTAGATTTAACCTAGAAATAACCGCAGCCGTTCAGACAAGATGGGGTTTATCTTGTTGACTCAGCAATGAGTCAGAAGTGACTCAGCAAACACTCAGCATATTAATAAACTTCTATTCATGTCATAAATATATATATATATTTTCTACAATGTACATATTAGATACATCCCCCTTTACTTATTATTGTTTTTATATACATATTAGATACATCCCCCTTTACTTATTATTGTTTTTATATACATATTAGATACATCCCCTCTCTCACACACTTATTAATATTTTTATATTCATATTAGATACATCCCCTCTCTTACATACTTATTAATATTTTTATATTCATAATAGATACATCCCCTCTCTTACATACTTATTAATATTTTTATATTCATATTAGATACATCCCCTCTCTTACATACTTATTAATATTTTTATATTCATATTAGATACATCCCCTCTTCTACACACTTATTATTATTTTAGCAACTTTAGTGTTAATAGAATATTCGGGGTGTTACAATCAACACCCCTTGCCATTATCAGAATGAACCACTTATAATTAGTTCAGTAAGCGTGCCCGGACCCTACCTACTGCTGGGTCAAAGATTTGATACCGGAAAGGGTTACTGACTAATATGGTTCCCAAACAACAGATGACACAAGTAATTCCCCTCCTAACCGTGTGCCCCCAGACTAACAGATTTCAGATTAATTGGTTTACAAGTTCAGGCATACAGAGTCTAGATCAACTAGTTCACAGATCAGACAAGTTTTCAGACTAACAGATCAGATATATAGATATAACAGATTTTCATATTTGTCTAACTTTGTAATTGGGCCTACAGATTCACGAACGGGTTTGTTAAATTCATTAGTCCGATTGGTTCAACCCTATCCACCCAACACGTTTTAGACATCATATTTGTCCCAGATTTGCATTAATTAAATATTAATGCACTGACCTCTCACATTAGGTCAGTAGCTTGTGGCCGCTGGATATGCCTGGCGGTTCCGGGCAGACTTCTGCCACAAGCCAGACCTAACCTCGTGTCTAAGCATATTTTAGTTATGCCTACGACCTCTCAGATAACAGATTTAGCAGATTATATATATATATATATATATATATATATATCATATCTTGCCTAATCATAAATTTAGACTAAACTCACTTGCCACATATGCTCCTAATCAAACATTACACAGTACAGAATATTCTCCATAAATCACGATAAACAATATGAATTATGCCAGATTATAGCCTATAATGCCAGATATCCAAAAACCCTTATTTAGGCGCATTCACATTAATATTTATCCTATTTTTGTATAGGTCTTTATGCCTAAGTCACATATCCCTTTTTCAAGTCATGAATTTTTACATAAAAGAATATGTCCAAAAATCTAGATTTCTAAACTATAACATGTAGTATGTCCTCAACATGCATTACCTATTCATGCATAACATGTTGTAAATTATCTTTAAACTCTAACATCAGACCTTGATTTAAAACATGCATTATGCCCCCAAGTTTCAAGTTGTCCTATAATTCCTTTTCTCCCAAATCGCAGATTATCATACCTAGTATGACCAGATCTAGATCTAACATATGTTTATTTCTCAAATTAACTTCAGATCTAGATTACAACATGTACTATGTATCTAAATTGATTTCATGTTTATTGTTAAATCTACGCCCCGCATCCCAAGTCATAAGTCCAATATATTTTATGCCTCAATCTCAAGTCATATGTTAAATATGCCACATGTCCAATTATATGCCACAGATTTTATGTCATGTCCTCGAATCAGTCTTGTCCAATTATGCATCAATCATTATTTGTCCCAAACATTTTAACATTCGTACGTTAGTCTCTTATGAGATGAGGCGCAGGCTCGTAGTATCCTGGCTATAGAACAGAAAGAAGAAAGAGATACAGAATAAGATAGATCTAAATAGAACAGAACAGTCATAACCTCAAATTTAGATTTACAGTTCATGTCACAATCATAATTAACGTTTATAGCGGAAAATAACTGTACTTGCCTTTCGTGGTTTTAAGAAAGGATAATAAACTAGTGTTGATGCAGAAAGGCTGAATTGTTGTTGAAGCTCTAAACTTGGATTTGAAATTTGATTTAGCTTCTAATTCTATTCAGGTTGGAAGAAGATGCATCAGTCCTAGTTTTGATTCCAGTAGGGTAGCGACGCCATTTTTATTTTTAATTAGAATAGAGGCAGAATATAGACAGAATGAAATTATGTAGAGAAAATGAGTCTAGGGGGCTGTTTATATAGGATTAGGCGGACGAATCTAGATAGAAAACGAGTCTAAATACATCAGAATGCATCAGGTTCAGAAAGTGGGTTTCGGGAGCAGGTCGACCCCCAGGTCGACACTATGGTCGACCTGGTCTAGGGGAGGAAGACTACCCAGTCGACCTGGTCAGGGGTAGGTCGACTACCCAGTCGACCTGGGTCCTGGGCGGGAAATTTCCCGCCCAGCCCGCTTCTGGGTTTGAATTCGAATTTGAACTCGAATTTTCGAGCTGTTTTCGATTCTGAAATTTTCTGAAACTTCGGAGGGCCATATCTCCCTCATACGGACTCCGTTTCTCGAAAACTCGGACTCGTTTCCAAGCAGAATTTAGAGATGAACGCAATGGCGCAACCCGTTTCCCTTTTTTCCTATTTTATAATTTAATTATTCTCTGATTTGTTACTTATACGATCACAGAAAATACGGGGTGTTACATTCTCCCCTGCTTAAAGGATTTCGTCCCCGAAATCTTCAAGTTGAGAAGAATGTGTCCTACCATCCAGTCATCCATCTACTCAACCATCATCCACAAGCATCCATTGTCCTTAGAAAACTTCTAATGTTGTATGAACATATGCAAAAGTGTGTGTATATTTTCCTTATCTAATGCAAAGATCAGGCGGTCCACTGATTCAGTTGACCTCCTTAATGCGAATTATGTTAGTGCCATGAGTCCAACATGTATGCAACTTTCCTATTTGGTACATATCATTCTTATATGAGTGACAACCATTCATTCATATGCAACATCCATGTGATGAGTCAATCATTTTGCATCCACAGAATTTGAAAATGCTCACACATCCATATGCAGTATGAGAGTGTTTTCGAGCTGATCTAGTGCCTAGTGTGTGTATATGCATCCACGAGAAACCACTAGCAACCACTTGCATCCCCTTGCAACCATCAAACATAACATGTCTCAAACACATGTTTACATCCATAGGATTCCTATCTATAGTTCGAAGACTCGATTGATAGAATACAGTCGAGTGATGGGAGCGAGTGCAGATAAACGAAAACTTGGTTTCCATTAGACCTTGGTTGAGAGACAAATTTTCCCTAAGTATCAACCCCGAAGACCGAAATCAACATTAGATTGACACCCAGAGGATTACTCCTTTTAGACAATGTCAAAACTGGAAATCTCAACCTTATCGGAAATATTCAGATATTTACAGATTACCAGTACAGAGCAGATTACTAAGTGATTCTTAGGAAACTAAGCATGATAAAAACCCAGAATGTATGCGTCATGCTCAACACAGATACCCAACTTAGCACAATAGGATGAGTCATAACCCTTATGGGTCTGGGTCTACAGCGGAATCAGAAACAATACCAGTATTCAAGTGCAGAGTGTCGATTACGGAATCGAAATGCCAGAATCAGAAAAGAGTTTTAACCCAAAAATCGGATAAAGAAATTAAACCCCCTACAGAAAGTTTTCCTATTTCTATCCTATCCACTAGCCTCGAGAGTGTTCGCCTGCCTTCCAAAAGTTGGTCCTGCCCTTGCCCTCGTTTCTTCGGACAGTCCCTAGTGAAGTGTCCCATCTCACCACAGTTGAAGCAAGTGCCCTTTCTTTTTCTGCAATCCTTGTTCAGATGAGTAGAGCTTCCGCAAGTAAAGCACTTTTTCTCCTTCTTATCTTTAGACTTTTCACCCTTCTTTTGTGTTTCCTTTTTGGACCATGCTTTCTTGTTCTGTGGTTCTTCCTTCTTTGCCTCTTTCTTGCCGTTGTCTTCCTCATGCAGTAGTGCCATATCCACCAATCTCTCGTAAGTCGCTCCCATGGGTACATGGGTCATGGCTAGGTTGTGCAGTGGCTCGTTCAATCCTTTAACAAAGCGGAGAGCCTTTTTATGTCAGGTGTTGACTAAATCTAGCCCGAACCTGGCCAGTTGGTTGAACTGATTGACGTATTCCCTGACCGTCGTGCTTCCTTGCTTAAGAGATAAGAACTTTTCCAGTTGTAGATTCTTTCAGCTTGCGAGAGGAATTCCGTCTCGAACCTTGTTCTGAAATCCATCCATGTTTCAACCGGTCTTTCGGCGTTAGTGACTTCCCACCAATAGGAAGCTTCGTCCTTGAGCAACCATACCGCCAATTGTACCTTCTGCCTATCGTCCACCTCGAAGATAACGAACAGATCCTCGGTTTCTTTGAGCCAGTTCCTTGCTTCTACGAATGATTCAGTTCCCTTGAAATCTTTTCCACCCATGGCCCTAAAATCGTTGCAGATCTTTGAAAAAGAAATTGCACGAGGAGGGGGCGGAGGAGGAGGAATCATTGCAGCTGGAGGAGGAATATCCGCTAGGCCTGCATCGTTGGTCCAAGCCTCTAAGTTCCTCCTGAACCAGCCAGGTATTGGCACGCCCTCTGGAAAGTTAAGATTCCTAGACATGCTGGAATGAAAGAAAAAGATTTAAAACGGAGAACAGAAAAGATATATATATATGGCTCTTTGGGGATTATGTTTTTCAAAATAAACTTTACTTTTGAAAATACTTCCTTTTTTAAAACCATTTTGAAATTTATCAAATCTGGTAACCTTCAACTCTGATACCAAGTGTAACACCCCACCTCCATTAAGGTCACTCACAAAGGGAATGCCTTAACTTTGGTGGAGCGTTTTAGTAGACATAACAGAAATTTACAAGACAGTAAGTAATACTTGAGAAATTATAACTTTATTACAGCGGAAAACAGAAATCAGTTTGGTTACATCTTTACCAAAAACTCAAGTACATAAATATCAGTCTTGTTCAGAAAAATCATCAGAGTACAAAACTTTAAAGTCATAATCCCCACAGAAGCTGCCATAAAGAGTCAAGCCATACTTTAAGCACTCTGAGTACTTCAAGCAGAAGAAATCCGGATCAAGCTAAAGTATTCCCTCCTTGGAAAAGCTGGGGGGGGGGAACGGAAGAAAAGGGTCGAAAACAAGCAAGGTCAGACATAAAGTCTGGCAAGTCCAGTGACTTTCAACATACGAATAGATAATAATAATCATGGCATGCAAATAAAACTGGATGAGGGATAACAGTAACAGGCGCAGCAGATGTACTTAGGTTAAACAGAAGAAACAGAATAATATTACTTTTCATTTCTCTACACTAATACTAGTATAACAGGATTAGGTGTCACCCTAATGTCTAAACTGAAGAAGAAACAGGAATAGAATAATTTCCACAGAAACAGAAAGCTAATAATGGGCATTACTACCCAAACAGAAACAGACAGAAGCAGAATGCTGATAATGGGCCTTTACCACCCGAACAGAAATAGATAGAAACAGAATGTTAATAATGGGCCTTTACCACCCGAACAGAAACAGACAGAAACAGAATGTTAATAATGGGCCTTTACCACCCGAACAGAAACAGACAGAAACAGAAACAGATTAATCCCTATGGAAACAGAATGTAGAATTAGGTGTACACTAGTAAATGGGCCTTTACCACTCGAACAGACGGTACCACGCAGACAGGTGTTTCCACCCAACAGAAACAGACGGTACCAACAGAAACAGACAGAACTAAGTGTACCCTAAAACCATACCCCAAGCGATCGGCTCCTTAATACATAAATACCCTGTATCGGCTCCACAATAGGGTGTATCACTCCCTAAAGTGACAACAAATTGGCACAGGCCTATTTACAGATGTCACGGCGTCTTACATCCTCAGAGGCAGACCGGGATCCGTGCACGCACATGACCCGGTTGGAAAGCACCATCAACACCCCTCGCCATTATCAGAATGAACCACTTATAATTAGTTCAGTAAACGTGCCCGAACCCTACCTACTGTTGGGTCAAAGATTTGATACCAGAAAGGGTTACTGACTAATATGGGTCCCAAACAACAGATGACACAAGTAATTCCCCTCCTAACCTTGTGTCCCCAGACTAACAGATTTCAGATTAATTGGTTTACAAGTTCAGACATACAGAGTTCAGATCAACTAGTTCACAGATCAGACAAGTTTTAAGACTAACAGATCAGATATACGGATTTAACAGATTTACAGATTTGTCTAACTTTGTAATTGGGTCTACAAATTCACGAACGGGTTTGTTAAATTCATTAGTCCAATTGGTTCAACCCTATCCACCCAACACGTTTTATACATCATATTTATCCCAGATTTGCATTAATTAAATATTAATGCACAGACCTCTCACATTAGGTCGGTAGCTTGTGGCCGTTGGATATGCCGGGCAGTTCCGGGCGGACTTCTGCCACAAGCCAGACCTAACCTCGTGTCTGAGCATATTTTAGTTATGCCTATGACCTCTCACATTAGAATGACAGTTTGCGGTCGCTGGTTAAGCCGGTTGATTCCAGGTAGGCTTCTACCGCAAACAGAATCTAACCTCGTGTCATAGCCAATTCATTCCAATACAGATTTTTCAGATATCAGACTAATTCTGTTTATTTAACAGATTAAACTTCTGTACAAGTTACAGCACATTATTCGAGGTTCTATTAATAAGTTTTGCTCAATTTTAAGTCGAGCCTACAGATTCACATATTTCAAATTTCAGCATTTCAGTTCTAACATATTACATCATTCAACAGATTAAACAGATAACAGATCTTGCAGATTAGGCTATTTAGCAGATAAGGCAAGTTAACATAATTAGCAGATAAGGCAATAAAATCTAATTAGCAGTTTAGGCTATATAACAGAACTAGCAGAGTTAGGCAATATTACAGATTTAGAAGATAATAGATTTAGCATATTATATATATATATATCATATCTTGCCTAATCATAAATTTAGCCTAAACTCACTTGCCACATATGCTCCTAATTAAACATTACACAGTACATAATATTCTCCATAAATCACGATAAACAATATGAATTATGCCAGATTATAGCCTATAATGCCAGATATCCAAAAACCCTTATTTAGGCGCATTCACATTAATAGTTATCCTATTTTTGTATAGGTCTTTACGCCTAAGTCACATATCCCTTTTTCAAGTCATGAATTTTTACATAAAAGAATATGTCCAAAAATCTAGATTTCTAAACTATAACATGTAGTATGTCCTCAACATGCATTACCTATTCATGCATAACATGTTGTAAATTATCTTTAAACTCTAACATCAGACCTTGATTTAAAACATGCATTATGCCCCCAAGTTTCAAGTTGTCCTATAATTCCTTTTCTCCCAAATCGCAGATTATCATACCTAGTATGACCAGATCTAGATCTAACATATGTTTATTTCTCAAATTAACTTCAGATCTAGATTACAACATGTACTATGTATCTAAATTGATTTCATGTTTACGGTTAAATCTACGCCCCGCATCCCAAGTCATAAGTCCAATATACTTTATGCCTCAATCTCAAGTCATATGTTAAATATGCCACATGTCCAATTATATGCCACAGATTTTATGTCATGTCCTCGAATCAGTCCTGTCCAATTATGCATCAATCATTATTTGTCCCAAACATTTTAATGTTCGTGCGTTAATCTCTTATGAGATGAGGCGCAGGCTCGTAGTAGCCTGGCTATAGAACAAAAAGAAGAAAGAGATACAGAATAAGATAGATCTAAACAGAACATAAAAGTCATAACCTCAGATTCAGATTTCTAGTTCATGTCACAATCATAATTAACGTTTATAGCAGAAAATAACTGTACTTGCCTTTCGTGGTTTTAAGAAAGGATAATAAACTAGTGTTGATGCAGAAAGGCTGAATTGTTGTTGAAGCTCTAAACTTGGATTTGAAATTTGATTTAGCTTCTAATTCTATTCAGGTTAGAAGAAGATGCATCAGTCCAAGGTTTGATTCCAGCAGGGTAGCGACGCCATTTTTATTTTTAATTAGAACAGAGGCAGAATATAGACAGAATGAAATTATGTAGAGAAAATGAGGCTAGGAGGCTGTTTATATAGGATTAGGTGGACGAATCTAGACAAAAAACAAGTCTAAATACATCAGAATGCATCAAGTTTAGAAAGTGGGTTTCAGGAGCAGGTCGACCCCCAGGTCAACACTATGGTCGACCTGGTCTGGAGGAGGTCGACTACCCAGTCGACCTGGTAAGGGGTAGGTCGACTACCCAGTCGACCACCCAGTCGACCTGGGTCCTGGGCGGGAAATTTCCCGCCCAGCCCGCTTCTGGGTTTGAATTCGAATTTTCGAGTTGTTTTCGATTCTGAAATTTTCTGAAACTTCGGAGGGCCATATCTCCCTCATACGGACTCCGTTTCTCGAAAACTCGGACTCGTTTCCAAGCAGAATTTCGAGACGAACACAATGGCGCAACCCGTTTCCCTTGATTCCTATTTTACAATTTAATTATTCTCTGATTTGTTACTTATACGATCACAGAAAATATGGGGTGTTACATTCTCCCCTCCTTAAAGGATTTCGTCCCCGAAATCTTCAAGTTGAGAAGAATGTGTCCTACCATCCAGTCATCCATCTACTCAACCATCATCCACAAGCATCCATTGTCCTTAGAAAACTTCTAATGTTGTATGAACATATGCAAAAGTGTCTGTATATGTTCCTTATCTAATGCAAAGATCAGGCGGTCCACCGATTCAGTTGACTTCCTTAATGTGAATTATGTTAGTGCCATGAGTCCAACATGTATGCAACTTTCCTATTTGATACATATCATTCTTATATGAGTGACAACCATTCATTCATATGAAACATCCATGTTATGAGTCAATCATTTTGCATCCACAGAATTTGAAAATGCTCACACATCCATATGCAGTATGAGAGTGTTTTCGAGCCGATCTAGTGCCTAGTGTGTGTATATGCATCCACTTGCAACCACTAGCAACCACTTGCATCCACTTGCAACCATCAAATATAACATGTCTCAAACACATGTTTACATCCATAGGATTCCTTTCTATAGGTCGAAGACTCGATTGATAGAATACAGTCGAGTGATGGGAGCGAGTGCAGATAAACGAAAACTTGGTTTCCATTAGACCTTGGTTGAGAGACAAATTTCCCCTAAGTATCAACCCCGAAGACCTTGGTAGAAGTTTTTAACTTGTTTTAAATTAAAAAGGGCCAAATGTTGTTGAGTACTGAATCAATGAATTCATTTTATTTTCATGTTTGGATGTTGTTTATTTGATAGTTAAATAACCGACTATCAAATCTGGCCAATACGATTGTTGGTACGGAAAGACCGGGATCGAATGTATATTCGAAAACCATTCCGACCAATGAATACGTAAACTTGATGATATCAGATGCTGAGCAAGATGGAGCAAGTGAAGACCTTGAATCTTCATAAGCGGAAGGATTGCCATCGAATATTCTCTGGCCGTACAACCAGAGATATTTTGGTGTGATTCGGTTGTGGTTGTGATTTTGCGGATTTGCAAGGACTACTTGCTACTGATCCTTTGGATGCGATAGGAGAGTGCCTTCGGTTTATCCAGTCCCAGGACAACTTGTATGGATGGATGTCTGACAGAGTATTTCCAAAGGAGTTACGTACGTTGATTTCCTCAAACGTATTTCTGTGGCGGCGGAGAAGACACCTTCTCTTAACTTATCAACCCGATTATTTTTGTGGAAATCAATTAGTAATTTCTGGCGGATTTGATGATGTGACATTCAAATTGAATGGTGGTCAGGTGTTCCAAAACATACGTTATAACTTCAAGCCTCACAACGGGGAAATGACAAAAATCGGGCATGCATCATGGCTATGTGTGTCGCTCCCATTAGGTTGTATAATCACTTATCTAGAGAAATTCTATTTGCTTCTTTAGTTTATCAATGCTGTCCCTTTTCGGGAAACGGTTGCTGATCCCAACCGTTTGTGATATACATTCGATACACTCAAGCGAAATGAGTGGTCGGTTATGTGTGGACTAGGTTACAAGACGTTCTTGTTTAATCTAGTGTATTCGTCTCTAGAGATACACTATCGGCAGGTGGTCCCATACCTTGTCATAGTCGGAAATCCAATCTCCAATAATCGCCTGTGGTTTTGATTGTATACTATATATGTGGAGTGTGAGATGCAAACGTTCTACTAATTGATATTTATTTGTATGTAGACACTATTATAATATCAGACAAGTATATTATTTCAGAACGATTTGGGTTATCGTAAGGTAAAAACCGTCCATGTTTATGTGTGTATTTGGTCTTACGATTATCCTTTTATTTCAAAGGATTTTGAACTTTAAAATCAAGTTAGATGATTCCCTTAAACTTTGCATGTTGTTCTCACTCTGGTTCACCAAACTGACCCGATATTTGTAATGCTCGGGTTAGCCCGAGATGTATAGGTTTAGGTTATCAAATACTGTGAAGAGACGAGCTGGAAGAGTTCAGACATATGATGTTATACTATTCCACTGTGTGTCATATATGGGGACAGATTATTATAACTGTCCAGATGTGTTGGCTGTAAGCTTTACTCTGATGTTTGTAAGTATTTTTCAAGCTCTCAATAAAGATTTATTTATATATTATATTTTGTTCTGCTGCGATATAAGACTCTGATTATGTTGTGATAGTTCTTCTTCTTCTTCTTCTTCTTCTTCTATTCTAATATTTCTTTCTTTCTTATCTCACCCTCTAACTTCTTTCTAATAACTATCTGGTGTTTTTGATACTTGGGTTTTGGCAAGTAATACGGGGTTTATGTATTATTGTCGAAGTCTGGGCGTCGAAACCACTAGGTCGTTACAGTGGTATCAGAGCTATTGGTTTAGTAATAACCTTGGCTCTATGGCGTAACTCGATAGAGATGGGGTTAGTAATACCCTAGATTGAGTTTGAGTGTATATATATGAGAGCGTATTTGTAAATTTTATATACAAATGGTTTATATTGTGTTGTTTTATTGGTTCAAGTGTTGAGAAGCATTGAACTGGTAACTGACATGATATTGTTTTCTAAAGGGGGTAAATGAAATAATTTTTCCTGAAATATATTTTGTATAGAAGAGAAATAATTTGATTAAATAATGGAGTTATCTATTTGTTTGGTTGATTTAATTAGAATTCAAATTTGATTAAAATTTGGATTGGTTTAATATAACCAAAAGATTTCTCATATTAGTAAATGAGTTTGAATAGTTCAGAATATAACTTGGAGCTAAGTTGGATAAGAGCAGAATATATGATTTTTGGATAAAATCAGAATTGGATTTGAAATGGAAATAAACTAATTAGAAGATTAATTACTTAATTGATATGGAGTTGAAACTTAACTTGGTTAAACTAAGAATGGATATTGAAATAAAGATTTGTATTTGGAAATTAAAAAGGATCGATCTTAAATTTGGAGTTCAATTAGTAAATTAAATATAAGGTTGAGACTTAACTCGGTTAAGTGGAATCGAGAATGGAGAATGAAATTAAATCAACTTGAAATTTGAAAATTTAGTAAATAATAATTGAATGGAAATCGATTGGATATTAATCGGTTGATAATTAAGGTATGCTAACCCAAGTAAATGTTAATATTAAATATAAATTTAAATCGATTGGGTTATGTTGACAGGTACTGTTTATTGATTGTTGTTAGTTTGGTTGATTAAAATCCTCGATGGTCTAATAAGAGTTGAATAAATTGGTATTCGATTTATTATAAATTGGATTTCATCATTCTTCTATCTTAGTAATTTCGGGGACGAAATTCTTTTAAGGGGGAAGGAATGTAACGTCCTGTATTTTCGGTAGTTAGATATTTAATATATTTTATTATTTTAAGTATCGATTTGGTATTATAAATGGATTTATGATATATGATTCACCTATTGAATGACAGTTTGAAAGTATTAATTATAATATAATTATAAATCGAGCTTATAATGTCGCGGCAGTTCGTAATTTAAAGTTTGAACTTCAAACAACTATATAGGATCCGTTATAAGTCGGATTTCTATGAAACAAGAAACGTTCGAATCCATTGAACTATATTTTTCTAATGGAAGTGAAAAATCAAGATTTCGTCTTATGGATTGCAAGATATGTCCAAATCAAATATTCAGAAAGTCGCTATAGAATCGTTTATCGGCCATAACGGTTTATTTGATATAACTAAATATCGGTTTCGAATTTAGACAAGATTCTTATGAGACGTAGTGATAACTTAATTTTTAGAATTTTACTGTAAATTTTAATTAATTACATAGGCAACTTTTTATTTGGGGTATTTGGCACCCTATATCAATATTTTGGGGTTTCACAATATAAGTTAAACTACCAATATTATTATATTTTTGGGACCGTAACAGCCGCTGGACACGACAGTATTTTTATTTTTTGTCAATAACGGTCTGTAAATGGACGAAATTTTACGAAACAGATACCCTTAATAAATATCACATGCAAACGTTCATCCTTTTCCACTGAAATGAAATCTGAAAAGAAAACACAAAACTTACATATCCTACATGCAAGCTTACATACCCTATTTTCTCTGTTCTAAACAACTAAAATCAAATGTATCTATCCTATTTTGTACTTGCAAATCCTATTCTATGCTTTTGCAAACACAAATCCTATTCTATGCTTTTGCAAATACAAAGCCGCAGCCTATAGCACGTGCCTAGACTGGTTACTACCCATAGTTTGTTTACTCACTCACATGCAAATCAACATCAATGGCTAATCAAATGAATACCCAACAATAGCTATGCCATGCCAAACAGTTCCATTGCACAGCTATAGAAACAGATTAAAATAAAATTAATAATAAGAAAAATAAAAAAGAAAAGAAAAAAGGCACTGTCAACCTTAAGTATTTAAGCTTATACTATCAGCCTATCACCATTTTTGAAACCACGCACATGCAACTATACAACACACAGTACTCCTTCCTCCTACCCTGTCTTCTCCGCATACACTCAATCTAATCACAGCCTGGAAATTGCAAGGGCCCTGCAGACCTCTCTACCACCCTACAAACCCGTTGTCGTGCCATCCAAACTTCTACCCCGTGGTGGCCAAGTAAACCGTTGACGTGATCCCCAAACAAACGTCATGAAGGTCAAGCATACCCTAGTTATAAATAGGCAGCAGTTCTTTCCTGTTCTTCAGAAATGGCGATTAAAAAAAAGGAAAAGAGTGATTCAACACGTAACGGTGGAGTGGAGTGTTTGAAGGCAAACAGTAGGAGAGAGTGCATGTGTGGATACTTTGGGGAGGGGGTCTCGAAACAGCTGAATGAAAGGAAACTGGGTAGTTTATTAGGGAGGCTACTGAAACATGAAATTCGGGTGGGTGCGGTTCCTTTTAAAATGAACTGCGTGGGATGAAGTGGCGTAGAGGTGAGGAGATGGGAAGAAGGAGTTACAGTTGGGATGACAGCAGTTTTCTTTAGCAGGAAGATGCACCGTATCTTTCTTTTTTGTGCCTGGGTAAGAATTATATCTTGCCTAATTACGTTTGAAATAAATGATGTGGCAGGAATTGAATAGTATAAAACGTGCCCAATTATGGATAGATGTTAATGTCGCTTGAAAATTTGTATATGATGCCTAACCCCTAATTTCGCCTAATATAAATATCAAATATATAGTAAGATTTGGCTAAAATAATATGTTAAAGTTAGAAATAATATATGTATATAACGTCAGCTGGGGTAATTGATGAGTATGCCTAATCTTAATTATACGTGGTTAATGGAATTATATAATTGCCTAAAACGTGTTAATATTGTCTAGCAAAGTTATATTGAAGGGCCTACTTTAATTTCGTTTGCCTAATCCTAGCTTGGGTAATTATTATATAATGTTAAGTTTTCATGATATTGGTTTTTAAATGGTGAATGTCTGAGAAGCAGACTACCTAACTATACATATTAATTTATACTATTACGTGCCTGGAAGGATTTTATAAAGTACTAGGTGGAGAATACCGTTTACATCATATGAAACTAAACTATTGTGACCACACAGTTAACAAAGATTAGTTATAGAAAACGTTGCCAAACTTAAGTTAATAACGTGATGTATTATTTTTAACTAAGATTTTATTTTGCCTAATTGTATTAACATATGTCTAACTATATACTTAAACTTGGACGTTAATTGAGGTAGCGGGTCCGACATTGTTCTTTATAACATGATTTGCGTAAACTAATTTTTAAATAAGCCTAATGAAGTTTTAATAAATAAATTATTTACTTAAGTTTAAATAATATTAATTTAATAGTGAACACCATATAAAAATTATAACTCTGCTATACAGCAATGGTATTGGACAAACAAGTGGCATCGGATCCATATCGACGAGCACGACAGATGTAACTGGTTTGACAGAGTTGATAACTACTGGAGTTTTTAATTAAATTAAACATCAGTTTAATTTAATTAGAACGAACTGTTTCAGCGGCGAACAAATCAAGGTGAGTTCAACTCACTCAGTTTTATCCCACTTATATTTTATATAAGTTGGGTTTTAAATATTTATGTGATATGATTTTAAAATTGGTTGATGGATGGTTGGATTGTTGTTTGATGGTTGAAGCTCATATCTGTTTATTGAGAAAAATGATATTTTGAAATAATTTGGGTGCAGGGAAAACAGGTTGGAGGGATCCAACAGGATTCCTCACATTTATTGTTTATTTTCATATTGCGGTTATATGAACTGTTTAACTGATATGATTGGTTGATTGACTTGATTACTGATCGTTGAATCTAAATTCAACATTCATTTTATTTTAACCAATAAACAGTATTGGTTGAGTAGTTGGCAACAGTTGGCCTAAAAATAAATGGTGTTACAAATATTGATTTACCGTCAGTTGAATCGATGGTAATTAAGTCATGAAATTTATTTTATAACCAAAGATAGATTTTAAATTTATATATTTAAATGAAAGCCCAATAAAGGAAATTAAGGATTTTTATTTATTTTATAAGGTTAAGTTTTTTTTAAATAGTTTACATAACAAAGTCTTACGTTAATAAGATTTACAAGGAGACGAACAAAAACTAGTGCAATAGTTAAAAGTGGAATAAATTGTTTCAAGGAAACATTAAATGAATTATTTAAATTAATCATGTTATTAATTAATTTAAAAAAGAATGAATAATTTTGAATTGGTTAATGGTATGATCATAATTTAGAATTGATTAATTTAGTTTGGTGTTAATTAATCTAATGTACTAGATTAATGAATATTGTTTTTACTCAACAAAATTTTAAAAAGGGATTTACTATTAAAGAACTTAACCATTTGCATGGTGGTTAACAAAAGTAAATGACTTAAATTAATAATAATTTAAGGGGTTAATGTTAAGTGGAATCCTTTGAATTAATCAAAGTCGAGATTGATATATAGTTGAATGTTGGGGAGAGTTATATAAAAACCAAGTTTTATAACAAAGTTATAAAAGTATTTTTGCCAGGGCCATAGCTAAAAATATATTTAATGTTAAAACTAAGAAAAGGGAAAGAGAAGAGAAAAGGGGTTTAAGAATATAAATGATATTTCCAATGTAAAGGAGATAAAAGGAGATTTGGTAAGAATATCACGATATTATGAATATAATGAGAGTGAATGGGTTTATTTAAAGGGAAATAAGTGTTTGTTTTGTTTCCAGCAATGGAAATCAAAGTGACTTTGTAACGATGTTTCTATATGGAAATCGATTTAACTCAAATTTCTGGTATTTATTTATTTATATATATGAATTAATGTTAAAGTGTTTTAAAAAGGGCTTTGCGAATATTCATATAATAGAATAAGAAGTAAATTCTGTATTTTAAGATACTGCAAGGCTAAGAAGTTTTTATCTTGTTTTAAATTAAAAAGGACCAAATGTTGTTGAGTACTGAATCAATGAATTCATTTTATTTTCATGTTTGAATGTTGTTTATTTGATAGTTAAATAACCGACTATCAAATCTGGCCAATACGATTGTTGGTACGGAAAGACCGGGATCGAATGTATATTCAAAAACCATTCCGACCAATGAATACGTAAATGTTGAAGATATCATATGCTGAGCAAGATGGAGAAAGTGAAGACCGTGAATCTTCATAAGCAGAAGGATTGCCATCGAATATTCTCTAGCCGTACAACCAGAGATATTTTGGTGTGATTCGGTCGTGGTTGAGATTTTGCGGATTTGCAAGGATTACTTGCTACTGATCCTTTGGATGCGGTAGGAGAGTGCCTTCCGTTTGTCCAGTCCCAGGACAACTCATATGGACGGATGTCTGACAGAGTATTTCCAACGGAGTCACGTACGTTGATTTCCTCAAACGTATTTCTGTGGCGGCGGAGAAGACACCTTCTCTTAACTTATCAACCCGATTATTTTTGTGGAAATCAATTAGTGATTTCTGGCGGATTTGACGATGTGACATTCAAAGTGAATGGTGGTCAGGTGTTCCAAAAGATACGTTATAACCTCAAGCCTCACAACGGGGCAATGACAAAAATCGGGCAGGCAGCATGGCTATGTGGGTCGCTCCCATTAGGGTGTATAATCACTTATCTAGAGAAATTCTATTTGCTTTGTTAGTCTATAAATGCTGTCCCATTTCGGGAAACGGTTGCTGATCCCAATCGTTGGTGATATACATTCGATACACTCAAGAGAAATGAGTGGTCGGTTATGTGTGGCCCGGGTTACAAGACGTTCTTGTTGAACCCAGTGTATTCGTCTCTAGAGATACACTATCGGCAGGTGGTCCCATACCTTGTCATAGTCGGAAATCCAATCTCCAATAAGCGCTTACGGTTTTGATTGTATACTATATATGTGGAGCGTGAGATGCAAACGTTCTACTAAATTGATATTTATTTGTATGTAGACACTATTATAATATCAGACAAGTATATGATTTCAAAATGATTTGGGTTATCGTAAGGTAAAAACCGTCCGTGTTTATGTGTGGATTTGGTCTTACGATTATCCTTTTATTTAAAAGGATTTTGAAATTTAAAATCAAGTTGGGTGATTCCCTTAAACTTTGCGAGTTGTTCTCACTCTAGTTCACCAGACTGACCCGGTATTTGTAATGCTCGGGTTAGCCCGGGATGTACAGGTTTAGGTTATCAGATACTGTGAAGAGACGAGCTGGAGGAGTTCAGACATATGATGTTATATTGTTCCGCTGTGTGTCATATATGGGGATATATTATTATAACTATCCTGATGTGTTGGCTGTAAGCTGTACTCCAATGTTTGTAAGTATTTTTCAAGCTTTCAATAAAGATTTATTTCTATATTATATTTTGTTCTGCTGCGATATGAGACTCTGATTATGTTGTGATAGTTCTTCTTCTTCTTCTATTATAATATTTCTTTCTTTCTTATCTCACCCTCTAACTTCTTTCTAATAACTATCTAGTGTTTTCAATACTTGGGTTTTGGAAAGTAATACAGGTTTTGTGTATTATTGTCGAAGTCCGAGCGTCCCGTTGGGTCGTTACAAATGCTCTGATACCAAACTATAATGACCCATACCTCCCCGTATAGGAAAGCCCGGATTACTTTGTGGAAAAGACGAATCAAAACACAAACAGAAGAACATTTCATTGCTTATTGCAACAATTCCATCAGAATACAAGAATATAACAGAGTACAACAGAATATTACACATTGTAAAATATCAGAGACTAAGTAATTTACATTTAAATACATAGCAGCGGTAAATAATCCATAACACAACTGTAAGAGATAAAGGGATACAGAGCTTTCCGAATATCATTCCAGCTATAAACCAGGATCCTGTAAGAATAAATCTGCGAAACCAAAACTACTAGCTGCCCATGTAGAAAATAAGGGCACCCAGAGTTTAGGTTAAAACAATAAACTCCAGGTCAGTCATGTGAGTGGTGTGAGAACTAAAACAGTTACTAATCTCTATTTTAAAGTTAGATAAATCAAGGGACCACGCCGTATAACACAGAACGGGTTTCCTCCCAAGAATACCAGTGCATAAAAAAAATAGCGCAATGCTAAATAAAGAACAATGAAGCTATTATAAGACCCAGGTCCCATCACACAATGAAACACAAGCCGGAGGATAGGGTTTTACCTTATAATAGACAAATAATGCTTGATACGCGAAATTTCATCTTTTATTATTATAAGTGAAGAAAACACTTCAAATATAAATGTATCAATCACAGACGGCATGGGTACCATATATCATGACGCCATACTAGTTCTACAATTAAAACCGCAAAATGTCGTATTTGGAAGTTGGATTTCTATCTATGAACTGAGGCAAGGGATCGTCCTCACCGCTTTGAGACTCTCTAGCCCGAGCCTCAGGTAAGTACTCTGTCAAGCCTTTAGATCATTAGGGTCGGTCCACACGGAGTGGATTAAAATGCCTGAACACTGCGTTTCCCCGCCCTATGGGGCGTAAAACTAGTCATATCGCGACCAGACCAGCGGCACCGTAGTGACGGATATAACCGAGGCGCCTCGCTTTCCAACAACCACATGAGTCAAAATTGTCAGGGCTTGTAAACCACTGACACCACTCCTAGCTAGAAAGAAACGCATGTCCTCCCTGAAGTCCTGTCCCGTTTCTGGTTCATTCCCGGGTGTGAGTCTCACGAATTAACGCTACACAAAGCTATGTTACATTAAAGTCGTGCTTTGCAACCACAAGGCTCTGCTTTTCAACAAAAACCTTGATCACTGCATCTCATCATGCCACATAGGCAATTCACGCCATGCAACTGATGTCTATCAATCACACAGAATGAAATCCGATGTCAGACACGCAGTCCATTTACAAGTTTGTATAGGGTCTGAACGAAACCGGAGGCACCTTATTCCTCGTCCCATATGTCCGATACAGGAGAGAGGCCCTTGCATATCCAGTCGATCTCCAAGTACGTCTGGAAAATCACCACTTATTACCTTGTCTTGGGTGTACGGCCTAATCAAGACATCTATAATCATCCAAATGATGTGAAGACCTCCGGTCTTCAACTACCGTCTTCATCTTCGACTAATCGTCGATTCAGCTATTCAGAATGGGATAAACCTGGCCTTTCTGAATAACTCGCATATATAATAAACAAGTGCCACATAAACACAACCATTGTTTCAAATCTCGCAAATATCATCCAAGATCTCCTCCGAGATCTCGTTTTGGGTTCCTTCCGAAACGAAACAGCAAATATCACTCTAAATCTCCTTTCGATTATATCGCCCTAGATATTGCAATATCGAACGATATATCGACCGAGACGAAATACTGGAATATCGTCCAAGATCTTAGTTTTTTTTGGTTAAAATTAAAATTTGTGCCTAAACTAGAACTATAATTAAAAAACTCAAATCTTGCCATAACAATCTTTTGTTATTTTACATTTTGCATGTTAAATGACTATACTGTATGTTCGTATATGTTTTACAATACTTATGATTTTCATACTCGTCTTTTTACAGATATGTTACTTATGAAATTATGTATTTTATGGTTTATTTATGCTGAATTTTTTAATATTTTGGATCCTTTTAATGTTTCTTGTCTAACAATATTTCTGCTTTAAGCATATTATGATTTAGAGTATGAATGATCTTTCACAAAATAAAGAATAATAAGGTTATATTGCATTTTAAGTTTAAGTTACTATGTTTTTAATAGCATTCATGAAAATCATTTTGTTAAAATACCATTCTTAACATATCATGTACCCGATATTGTTCTGATATGAACTTTTAGAGCGAGATGAAAACCGAGGCGAACTCTCGAGTTAGACTCATCTCATCCGAGATCTCCCCCGATACGAGACCGAGTTTATAAAATCTCCGAGACGAAACGTGACCGATATCCGAGATTTAAAACCTTGAACACAAGATACGTCTCATTCCAATTCAGAATATTCTTTTATTCAAATATTCTCTTCATAATTTAAACCATATTAAGGTTTTCCCAACTAGTCGGGATTAGCGAACCTTACCGAAGTAATCATTTTTTTAATTACTCAATCCCAACCTATTCATCCCATGGAGTAAAACTGGTAATACTCCATATCTAACACTATGGTGTCATCGGTAAAATTAATTACCATTTCACGTTCAAATCTAATTAAAGATTTAACTATCGCTTGGAGCAAAACTGGTGATACTCCATTCTCGATCATTTCATCTAATTAAAGATTCATTCAAACTTCATTTAGTTTTAATCTTCCCAAAAATCAATATTAATGATTATATAACTTGGGAAATCATATCCTGTCTTTAACTGGGTTAAACCAATGTCATTTAAAACACGGTTCATGATAAACCCAAAATCGCGTTCCATCTGTCTCTAACCGTAAATTAGTAAGAGAACAATTCCCTAAGTATTAACCACGAAGGCCGAAACCAACATCAGATCAATACCCAGGAAACCATTCAACTTAACTAATCTCAGTTAGTTTCTAATTTTCTTGACTCCATTGGGTTTAAGAACAGTATTAATAAAGATACCATTAACAACAAACCCAAAATCTTATTTGATATTAAATACAATGCTCTGAATAGAAAATATATCGGCTTATATTCAATATCAAATTCTGAAATTAACAAATATCGTATTGGAATAACGATATATATATATATATCTTCCAAATTCCTCCACAATATCCATATAATCACGGAATCCAATATCAAAATATTCCAAAGATAATTTCTATTCAAATCCATTCCAATTCATATATTGGGAATTCCGGTTGTTTTTAAAACCATTTCAAATCCAATTAACTTATTTAAAAATATTGGATTATAATTCTAGTTCATAACTATTTCATTTTGATAAAAATATATTTTTATCTTTTCAAGTATGGAAATTTACACCCCAATTCATTTTAAATCATTTAATATGATTTTATACAAATTATTGATATTTTTATCAATTTTATCAAGGCACGTACATTCGATTTCCAAAAATGGTCATCGAACTGCACTTACACCGACCTTTCCCAAATTTTATTTGAACATAACTCCAAATCCAACCGTTAGATTTCAAATTTCTTATACTCGTTAGAAATCTCTTTTCGATATGAACCCAACAGTCCTGACTTCAGGAGAATCTAGTGGTCGGATCTCCCGTAACGTCAATTCGAAGTCAATGGTGGAAATTCGCGAACTACCGCGGCATGGCGCGTTCTATTCAGGCCATTAATATATGTAATATATATTATATATATTCCATCGATTTCCATTCAAAACATATTTTATAAATCGTTTTAAATTCATTTTAAAAACGGTTTCAACTTCATATTCAATTTTGAATCAAAATTGAATATTCCATATCATTAATATATAAATGATAATATTTTCAAAATATTATATTTCGAAATCATTTCCTTTTCGATATCCATTATAGAAATGAATAAACTCGATATAAATATCATTCACATCAAAATGGCGTTAATCTAATCAACACGGCTTTATATATTTAAATATTTTCGTGTCCATCCCAAATCGGACATCAAAATCATATTTTGATTCTTTTTTGAATATTGATCTAAAATACTCGTTATTTTAAATATTCGTTATATTTTAAAATATTCATTCTTTCTGAACTGAAATCAGACACAATCAATTACCATATAATGTTGATTATATGGATTTCATACAACATATGTACATAAAAATAATGAAAACAACAATCTATCATCCAGAGTGCATTCTACACTGTATAAGCATTAATTATAAATAATTAACGCTTTTAACAGTCTGTTAATTAATCGATTGAAAAACAACTAAACAATTGGGATTAGTGTACATCAAATATCATCCCAATACCCATGTGGGGTTTCAACCAACAAATACTGATTTTTATTTGTGCAGTTGGGCGATGTGTAAAATTTATCGTTCCAATCAATATCAATAAAATGGGTGTACATAAACAAATTGTTTGATTTGTAAATGAATATTTATTCTATTCATATAGACGTTAAAAATTATATTTTTAACGATAAATTATTTTATTCAACACATGAATATTTTATTTATCCATTCCACATCACCAACAATTTTCACAACAACATACAATCAAACAAGTCATCCAAGGTCTGTGGACGACCGGTGTCAGGTGCTGCTAAGCACCGTCTGCATCCTTATATATATTTTAACTAGAAAATAAAATAAAAGTGAGGAGTTCTCACCTTGGGTTTCCACTCCGCCATTTTATTTTTGAATTTCTGAACTGTTTGAATTTTCCCTTAATATCAACGCAATCCTTTGTCACGCTGTTCATAGTAAAAGCACATTTTTAATATGATGTTCATACATTAAAAATCATACTTTTATTCAACGATATTTATATTTAAAAATCACATTTTTCTTTCAATGTTACATACATAAAAACCATATTTTTATATCGCTCATATATATATATAAATCTCGTTCTTTTATTTCAATGCTATAAAAATCACATTTTCATATAATGGTATATATGATAAAAATAACATTTTTATATATTGCTACTTATATAAAAATCACATTTTTATACAACTTAAGATCGAACTTTTATCTAACTAACAATCTTACCTTTTCATTACTAGAATTCAAATCTCTTCATTATAAAAATTCAAATCTTTATTCATTGTTATTTCTTTTTATTGTTAAAAATCTCATCTGTTTATTTCTAAAGAACTCATATTTTCTATTTACAAAGAAATCATATATTTCAATACAATGAAATCGTATATTTCAATTCAAAGAAATCATATTTTTTAATACAATGAAATCGTTTATTTTAATTCAATGAAATCATATTTTTCAATACAATGAAATCGTATATTTTAATTCAATGAAATCATATTTTTGAATACCATGAAATCGTATATTTTAATTCAAAGAAATCATATTTTTCAATATAATGAAATCGTATATTTTATATAAAAGAAATCATATTTTTCAATACAATGAAATCATATATTTTATTTCAAAGAAATCATATTTTTCAATACAATGAAATCGCATATTTTTATATTTTTAAATCAAGTCAATTTTATAATTTTAAAACAATGCTTTATAAAAAAACAATGCTAATTTTTATTTTAAGAAAATCACATTTCCATTAATTATGATATATTTTGATAACAATGTTATTTTAATTTTGAAAACTAATTCTATATATATTAAAATCATGCTATTTGTATAAATTTCATGTCTTTAAAACAATTGTTATTTATAAAAAGTTCACATTTTTATTTTTGCTTTTCATATAAAAACTGATTTTTAATAATGCATTTTATATTTTAAAAATCTGGAAATAAATTAATGTTACTTTATATAAAATCATCCTCTTTATACATTGTTATATAAAATAAAAACTGAATTTAAAAACAATGTTGTATTTAAATATATAAAAAAACAATCACCTTCCATTGTTTTCGGTTTTTACAAGCTTCGAGTATTTCAAAGGAGGCCGCCTCCTAGGGTTCATCGCCTCTGGCAATAAACGGCCCCAGAGTCTGATCTTCCATGCCCTCGAGAAGCGCCCTGGTACACTCCTCCTTCCCCTGAACTGGCGCAGAACTAGGCGCCCTGTAGCAGCCTACAAGTGACCTTGACTGACGTGCCTTTGCGGCTCCAATCCCCGTGCCACTCGCGACAAACCCCATCTCAACCATCAACATCCAAGAGCCCAATGAGAGATACCCCTTTCACATTGAAAGCTTCGCGAATTAATGTGTGGTGTTGGTGAAAAATGAGGAATAATCGTCAGTTTTAAAGAGGAGGCGCCCATTTTTCGTTCGTTGACCACTGAAGGTAATTCGGTAATGTTTGACCCTTTTATTCTGACCAATAAGGGATTATATAATTTAATTATTATTTGTCAAAAAAATAATTACTTGTTTATTAATCCGATCTCCAAATCAAACCCAACGACTGTCGCCCCAAGCTAATTACCCCCATTCCGAACGCAATAGGATATGTCCCGCAAGTTGATTCGACTGTTTCGATCACTTTTCGTTTAAATTAAAATTTAAATCTATATATTCAATTTTAAACGTACATTTCAATTTAGCGGGGCCACATACAGACACAAAAAATTCTGGAAAAATTATTTCGAGCTTCGTATTGATGATACGGTTCTGAAAAAACTAATTTTGTCAAATTTGTAGACCGTTTGAATAATGGCCATTTTCTGGTCGATCTAAATTGACTGAAACAGACAAAACACGTTTTCTTTTTCCACGCTCACATATTGGTTTCAAAAATTATTAAAATTGGAATCTAGCAATAACTAGACATCCCAGATCCAACAAAAGTGGTTTCGTCGAAAACGGAGGTCATTTGCAAAATGGCTATTTTTAAGGCCTTTATATATATTAATATATATATAAATTCCACAGCGAATTTTCTGAATTTTAAACTGGACATAACATACAATTTATAAAACGAAATCTAAGTTTCTTACATCCATTAGAAAGATATAGTTAAACAGATTCAAATATTTCTTGTTTCGTCCAATTCTGACTTATATTGAATTATGTATATTCATTTGAAATTTGAAATCGAATTTTCAAACTGCTGCGACATTTCAAGCTCGTTATATAATTAAAATAATATTGTTGTTGAAGCTCTAAACTTGGATTTGAAATTTGATTTAGCTTCTAATTCTATTTAGGTTGGAAGAAGATGCATCAGTCCTAGTTTTGATTCCAGTAGGGTAGCGACGCCATTTTTATTTTTAAT
Organism: Allium sativum; assembly: GCA_030737875.1. NCBI lineage: Eukaryota > Viridiplantae > Streptophyta > Magnoliopsida > Asparagales > Amaryllidaceae > Allium > Allium sativum. The sequence goes on along the minus strand of CM060924.1, from coordinate 954,939,817 downwards.
TAGAATAGAGGCAGAATATAGACAGAATGAAATTGTGTAGAGAAAATGAGTCTAGGGGGCTGTTTATATAGGATTAGGCGGACGAATCTAGATAGAAAACGAGTCTAAATACATCAGAATGCATCAGGTTCAGAAAGTGGGTTTCGGGAGCAGGTCGACCCCCAGGTCGACACTATGGTCGACCTGGTCTAGGGGAGGTCGACTACCCAGTCGACCTGGTCAGGGGTAGGTCGACTACCCAGTCGACCATCCAGTCGACCTGGGTCCTGGGCGGGAAATTTCCCGCCCAGCCCGCTTCTGGGTTTGAATTCGAATTTGAACTCGAATTTTCGAGCTGTTTTCGATTCTGAAATTTTCTAAAACTTCGGAGGACCATATCTCCCTCATACGGACTCCATTTCTCGAAAACTCGGACTCGTTTCCAAGCAGAATTTCGAGATGAACGCAATGGCGCAACCCGTTTCCCTTTTTTCCTATTTTATAATTTAATTATTCTCTGATTTGTTACTTATACGATCACAGAAAATACGGGGTGTTACATTCTCCCCTGCTTAAAGGATTTCGTCCCCGAAATCTTCAAGTTGAGAAGAATGTGTCTTACCATCCAGTCATCCATCTACTCAACCATCATCCACAAGCATCCATTGTCCTTAGAAAACTTCTAATGTTGTATGAACATATGCAAAAGTGTGTGTATATGTTCCTTATCTAATGCAAAGATCAGGCGGTCCACTGATTCAGTTGACCTCCTTAATGCGAATTATGTTAGTGCCATGAGTCCAACATGTATGAAACTTTCCTATTTGATACATATCATTCTTATATGAGTGACAACCATTCATTCATATGCAACATCCATGTGATGAGTCAATCATTTTGCATCCACAGAATTTGAAAATGCTCACACATCCATATGCAGTATGAGAGTGTTTTCGAGCCGATCTAGTGCCTAGTGTGTATATGCATCCACGAGAAACCACTAGCAACCACTTGCATCCACTTGCAACCATCAAACATAACATGTCTCAAACACATGTTTACATCCATAGGATTCCTATCTATAGGTCGAAGACTCGATTGATAGAATACAGTCGAGTGATGGGAGCGAGTGCAGATAAACGAAAACTTGGTTTCCATTAGACCTTGGTTAAGAGACAAATTTCCCCTAAGTATCAACCCCGAAGACCGAAATCAACATTAGATTGACACCCAGAGGATTACCCTTTTTAGACAATGTCAAAACTGGAAATCTCAACCTTATCGGAAATATTCAGATATTTATAGATTACCAGTACAGAGCAGATTACTAAGTGATTCTTAGGAAACTAAGCATGATAAAAACCTAGAATGTATGCGTCATGCTCAACACAGATACCCAACTTAGCACAATGGGATGAGTCATAACCCTTATGGGTCTGGGTGTAACACCCCACCTCCACCAGGGTGGCTCTTGCAAGCACTCTGACTTTGGAGGGGCGTTTGAATCAGGTAAACATGCATAATGATATATCAAGGCAGAACAAGAACATATGTATATATGTAAACAGAGTAAATAACATAGATAAAACAGCGGAAGATTTCAAAACATTTCAAAACAAGTCTGGTACAACATTGCTTTCCAAATAAACAAGTCTAGATAAAACAACATCAACTGAAAAACTGAAATAAATAAGTGATATCCCCAATTAAGTGGTAACCATAGCTAGCTTCATGTCGAAACCGTACATGAGCTGAAATCCCACAAGCAAGCAATCCGAAATCCAAGCTAAGCTCCAGTATTCCCTCCCTGAGAACCTGGGGGGGGGGGGGGAACGGAAGAAAATAGGCGAAAGAAAACAGGTCAGTCAAAAAGACTGAGTAAGCCCTACTACAATCAATGTAAACTGATAAAGTTAACTGGCATGAGCAGCAGGGATGAACATAAGGATAACAATATACTAGCATGATGATTAACTAACAAGGTAGATAAAGGTGTCATCGCATAATCAGGATTAAGGTTTTGCACCACAGGTGTACTAGCAAACTAACATGACTTGAATAAACAAGTATTGATCCCTTGGCCCAAGCTTTGGCCCAATAACATGAAATGACCCTAATACAAGGTCCAACCAAACGGTCTAGTCGATCGGCTCCCTAAGCCTAACTCGTCACGTGTTGGTGTCAATACGGCCCAATCATAATTGTAGTCGAACTGTGCTGGGTCCACCCTTCGGGTGTATCAAGCCCTAGGGTGTCAACCCCTGGACACCATGAACATGAGTGCACAGTCCCGATCTACTGGTACCCGTGCATGTTTTCTCCGGCTACGGACTATCTGCACGACCAGAGTCCGCCCGGAACTACACCGCCGTACCCTCTGCCGTCGCTTTTGGTCACTTACCTCCAGTCCAGTAATCGTGCCCCCACCCTAGCCTAGTCCCTAGGGTCATGATGATACTAACTTGGGATTACTGCTGGAGTGGGCCCCCATTGCTAGGATTTTTCTAGTGGGTTAAGTACGGTTTAACCCTCTTGCTAATCCTGGATTAACTTGGTTAAGTGTAACGATGAGTTCACGACTTAACCCCGACTAATCTACCAAGCCCAAATTGGTTAAGTATTAAGTGGACCATGACTTAACCCTAATCACGAGGCATTAATTAATTTAATGCGCCTTAACCTCTCACATTAGACCTTGTTGTGGTTACTAGTTAAGCCGGGCGGGTCCGGGTAGCTTTACACCACAACTTGGTCTAACCTCGGGTTCAAGGTACAACATGACCAACTTCTCACATTGGGTCCTATTGTTTGTAGCAACTAGTTAAGCCGGTCGGTTCCGGGTAGGTTTACGCTACAAACTCAACCCAACCTCGAGTTGGCCACACTTATCTTTTCTAAGTGTCATGTCCATCATGTTTCCAAATCATGTTACAAGTTTTCAAGCAATTGGGTAGACCTAACTTAATAGGTAAATTCCCAATGGGTAGACCTAACTTAATAGGTAAATTCCCAAGCTTATGTTTTATGTCTTTTAAGTTTACCCAACCCCAAACGCAATCCCATCGCTTACATATCGCAATAGCGCATAAAGGATAGAAAGAGGGAACTTGGCATAATCATGACATAAAGGTATTGAAGCCACAAGCTTAACATGGTGGCATATGAAATGTTCATATGTTCATACACTTGCATATTACATTTTTAGGCCTCAAAAGAATGCATAAAACCAAACTTAGCATATTGGTGATACATGGTGCTAAATGACATGTAGAGATGGCCATAAGTTCGCATTTAGCCTCACATGCAAGTTATCATAAGAGATATGATAACTTACATGTTGCTAAAATGCAACCTTTGGCATAAAGCTTAAAGCTTTATGTTCATAAACCCAAAATAAGCTTGCATAACATGATAGCATGAACAAAATGTTCAACCCAAACTTGCATAACATAACTTGGCATACTTGCATATAAACTTGCATATCACAACATGATAAACTTGCATATAAACTTGCATATCACAACATGATAAACTTGCATATAAACTTGCATATCACAACATGATAAACTTGCATATAAACTTGCATATCATACATTTAACTTTAGAGTTTAAGTATGAAAGTATAATAGGGCTTACAATGCTTAAGAAGTCACAAAAATATGACAAAGCCCTTATGAAATCAATTAAACCCAAAATGCAAGCAAATCCCTTGAGCCAAAATGATCAAGACTCTTTCTTCATGATGCAAATATATAAACTTGACTTGAATGCAAGCTAATGATGCTCATACAAGTTTGAAAACACTTGTATGCATGGAAAATCACTTAGGAATTTATTTAGGAATTTTATGAAGAGAGTGGAGGCCATGAGAGGATTGATTTTGCCATAGTTTAGTTGTATGAATGAATAATGATGATTTAGGGTAGGTTAGGGTCTTATTTATAGATTAGGCAAGTGTTTTAGGCCATAGGATTAAACCTAGATTCAATCCAAGCCATCAAAGCATGTCTTGGGGAAGAAGTCAAGTGTAGGAACCATCTAGGGCCTTTAGATTAAAGATGAACCATGAGAACCATTCAAATGCAAAATCTGCATTTGAGCGAATCGGCCCACGGGTTGACAGCCAAACACCCTGGATTAACCCCTAGTCGACCCAGCGAGCTCGGGTCGACCTCAAAAATCGGCCGGTTCGGTTATTCCCCTCTCCCAATTCGCTGTTTTGAACATTTTTGCATATTTATTTATTTATTTTTCAATTATATATATATATATATATATATATATATCAATATATATATATATTTCTCTGCGCAACCCATTTCACTTAATTAAGTATACTTTAATTTGGGAATTTTTCGTGAAACTTCGCGAGGCCATATCTTGGTCATACGGACTCCGATTTTCGAAAACTCGGACTCTATTTCGCGTATTTTTCCGAGACGAACGCAATGGCATAGCCTGTTTCCCTTGATTCAGATTTTACAGTTTAATTCTGCCTCCATTTATGTTATAACATGTTATTCAAAAATACAGGTTGTTACATTCTTCCCTCCTTAAAGGATTTCGTCCCCGAAATCTCCAAGTTAGGAAGAACGTATCCTACCATCCATCATGCATCAACTCAAAACATCATCCACGAGCAATCATTGTCCTTAAAAGGTTCTAAATGATGTATGATCATATGCAAAGGTGTGTGTATATGTACTTATCTATTGCGAAAATCAGGAGGTTACTGATTCAGTAAACCCCCTTAATGCAAAATATGTTAGTGAAATGAGTCCATATGTATGCAAATTCCTAATATAATTTATAATCTCTACATGAGTGCACATAACATTCATCCATATGCAACATCCACGTGATAGCATAACAAGTTTTCATCCATGAATAAGCATAAACACTCATGCATATGCGGTATGAAAGTGTGTGAGCCGATCTTAGTGCCTAACGTGTATTATGCATCCACGAGTATCCACTTGCAAACACTTGCAACCACTTGCAACCATCAAGCATAACATGTTTCAAACACATGTTTCATCCAAAGGGTTTCTACCTAAGGTTCTCATGACAAGATTAACACGATAAACTAGATAAACATGGATAGCAAAGAGAAAGATATGCTAACAAAGAAAAGAGATTGAGAGTGTACCCTCAAAAAGGAATGGATAAAGCCCACGCATCTTCTCCTCGGTTTCCCAAGTTGCGTCTTCTTCGGCTTCACCCCATTGAACCTTCACCAATTTGACCTCTCGATTCCTTAGCTTCTTGGTCTCCGTCCCCAAGATACGAATCGGAGCTCTCCTCAAGGTAGCCTCTTTCTCCACTTCTACATCTTTTAGAACACTTGGCTCAACAACCTCTGCTGATTCATGTAAACACTTCCGGAGATGCGAGACATGAAAAACATCGTGTACTCCAGCAAGCTTCTCGGGCAACTTCACTCTATAAGCCATCTACACGATCCTCTCTATAATAGGGAATGGTCCAACAAACCTCGGTGCCAACTTCCCAACAGCTCCAAATCGGACCACATTCCGCAAAGGAGAGACCTTCATGAAAACCATATCCCCAACATCAAACTCCAAAACCGTTCTTCGCTTATCAGCATAGGATTTCTGTCGGTCTTAGGCCGCTTTCATCCGTCTCCGAATCAACTCGATCTTCTCGGATGTATCTCTGATCATATCAGGCCCAAGTATAAGCTCATCTGTAGTCTCCCACCAACATGTAGGCGACTTGCACGGCCTCCCATATAAAGCTTCAAATGGTGCCATCCCTATGCTTTCCTGATAACTGTTATTATATGCAAACTCAACAAGAGGAAGATGGTCTTCCCAAGTACCACCAAAATCTAGAATACAAAGCCTCAACAGATCCTCGAGTACCCTATTCACCCTTTCGGTTTGACCGTCCGTCTGTGGGTGATAAGCCGTACTTAGATTCAACCTTGTGCCCACAGCTTCTTGCAAGCTATTCCAGAATTGACTTGTAAAGATTGGGTCACGGTCACTGACTATACTAGAAGGGACTCCATGTAGTCTCACAATCTCACGAAGATATACAGATGCTAGCCAAGATGCGGTCCTCTTGCTCTTCACCGGAATGAAATGAGCACTCTTCGTAAGTCTATCCACAATAACCCAAATGCTCGTATTCCCTTTCCTTGACCTTGGTAGCCCATCGATAAAATCCATGGAAATACTCTCCCACTTCCATAGTGGAACGTCTAGAGGATGCAATAGCCCACCGGGCTTCTTCGACTCGGCCTTAACTTGCTGGCAAATGATACATCTAGAGACAAATTCTGCCACATCCTTCTTCATCCCAGGCCAAAAGAAAATGCGCTTCATATCTTTATACATCTTATCTCCGCCCGAATGTATAGTCAACTTAGAGCGATGCGCTTCCTCAAGAACTCTTCTTACTAGATCTTCTACCATTGGAACACATAACCTTCCGTCTCTCCTCAGCCAACCTTGTCATCAATAGAATATCGAGCGAGATGACTAGACGTCTCTCCTCGAATTAGCTTATCCATAATCTCAACTATCTGAGGGTCTTCTCTCTGTGAAGCCCCAACTTGATCAAGAAGGGTAGGTCTGAGTTCCAGAGATGCTAAAGAACCGGTCATCGACTCAATCGCCAAAGAGAAATCAAAGGTTGCCACATACTCTAAATTCTTCATCTCAACGAATAGAGGACTTAGGGTCAACCTTCTTCTACTCAATGCATCTGCTACCACATTCCCCTTGCCAGGGGTATAAGCTATCTCAAAATCGTAGGACGCCAAGAATTCCATCCATCTTTGTTGCCTCAGATTTAGATCCTTCTGAGAAAAGAGATACTTCAATGACTTGTGATCGGTATAAAGCTCAAATCTTTCTCCCAGAAGATAATGGCGCCAAGCCTTGAGTGCATATACTATTGCTGCCAACTCTAAGTCATGAGTGGGATAATTCTTCTCATGCACTTTGAGTTGTCTACCGCCAAAGCATATCACTCTTCCTTCTTGCATAAGAACAGCTCCTAACCCCGTGCCACATGCATCGGTGTATACGGTAAATAACTTCCCTCCATCGGGCAAAGCTAGAACAGGTGCTGATGTGAGGGCTCTCTTGAGCTTCTGAAAAGCAAGCTCGCATTCTATGCTCCAAGCAAAAACTAAATTCTTCTTCGTCAATTTAATGAGAGGAGTGGATATCTTTGCGAAGTCCTTGATGAACTTCCGGTAGAAACCCGCAAGACCTAGAAAACTTCTCACTTCGGTTGCATTCCTTGGAGTCTTCCAATCCTGAACTGCCACTACCTTAGCGGGATCCACCGCTAAGCCTTGCTTAGATACTATATGCCCAAGGAATCTAACTTCCCTTCTCCAAAAGTGACACTTGGAGAACTTGGCCTTCAACTGATGCGCTCTAAGCGTATCCATCACCTCCATGAGATGCCTTGCGTGCTCTTCCTCATCCTTAGAGAAGATCAGAATATCATCTACGAAGACCACGACAAACTTGTTCAAGAACTCCCTGAACACCCTACTCATCAAGTCCACGAAATATGCGGGTGCATTAGTCAAGCCGAACGGCATGACAAGCCATTCGAAGAATCCATCTGGAGTTCTGAACGCAGTCTTGTCTATACTATCTTCAGATACCCTGAGCTGACGGAACCCCGTAGCAAGATCAAGCTGAGAGAAAACAGAAGCACCGACAAGCTGGTCAAAGAGATCATCAATCCTCGGTAATGGGTGTCTGTTCTTCTTAGTCAGCTTATTCAACTCTCGATAGTCAACGCAAAGTCGGAGAGAACCATCCGCCTTGGTAGCAAATACCACAGGCGCTCCCCATTCAGATATACTTCGTCTAATGAAGTTCTTCTCAAGTAACTCTTTCACTTGCTTACTTAGCTCCCGCCTTTCACGCGGAGCCATGTGCCGAACGGGCAAAGAAATAGGCTTTGCATTATCCACCAGATAAATGCGGAAATCAATCTCTCGCTTAGGGGGCAACCCCCTAACTTCATCGAAAACATCCGGATACTCTCGAACCACTCTCACAGACTGAAGAGTTTCCATTGACGAGTCGAGTGATTCCAGAAAGCACAACATGACGGGACCTCTCGGGTCACAAGAAATCTCTAGGGTGTTTCCGAGGCGAGTCACGAGCCTCACAACCCTATGCTCACAATCAAGAATGGCTCCATATCTGGACAGCCAATCCATGCCCAATATCAATCCGTATCCCCTAAAACCAAGAACATAAGCACTGCACAAGAACTCTACACTCAGTATAGAGATCCTCAAATCCCCACATATCATAGACAAATGGGCGGAACCCCCAATAGGATTTGAGACACGGACGGGATCATCTACCAAGCTAGTACTAAGGTGCAAACTATCAACAAGATCAGATGAGATAAAGCTATGCGATGCACCAGAATCAAACAAGGTACGAACTGGAAAATCAGAAATATATACAAGGCTCTCAACAGAAATACTACCTCGATCGGGAACTGGAGCGACATTGAGAGCATGAACTTGCCCTCCTGAAGGTCCAGCACGCTGAGTCTGACCCTGGCCTTGCCCTTGCTTCCTCGGGCAATCCTTACTGAAATGTCCAGTCTCACCGCAGAAAAAGCATTCACCATTCTTCCTTTTCCTCTTCTTACAATCCTTAATAAGATGCCCAATTGAACCGCAATAATGGCACTTCCCCTTGTTGTTCTTGCCCTTGTTGTTATTGCCCTTGTTGTTGTTCCCCTTGTTGCCTTGACTCTTGTTCTTGTTCTGATTGCCTTGACTGCTCTGACCACTTGGATTACCCTGATTTCCTTTTCCCTGGGAATCAGTCTTCTTGGCTTGAGTATCATTCATCTTGGTTTCTTTCTTGACATCTCCCTGAAGTAACGCCATATCAACCAAACTCTCAAACGTGGCCCCATGGGGAATATGTGACATAGCCAATCCCTGCAACGGCTCATTCAATCCTCTAGCAAAACGAAGAGCCTTCTTCTGAGGAGTATTCACCATATCCAAGCCAAAACGAGCTAACTGATTGAACTTGTTCACATATTCTTTGACAGACATATCTCCTTGTTTCAAAGTTATGAACCTCTCCATTTGCAGATTCTCCTCAGCAGAAGATAGAAACTTAAGCATGAACCTTGCCCTGAAATCGGCCCAAGTCTCAACAGGCCTAGTACCATTGGTGACTTCCCACCAATAAGCGGCTTCATCCTTCATAAGCCAAACCGCCAACAAGAGCTTCCTCTGATCGTTTAACCCAAAGATAGCAAACAAATCCTCGGTCTCTTTCAACCAATTTCTGGCCTCTACAAAAGTCTCAGTGCCTTGAAAGTTCTTGCCACCCATTGCTTTGAAATCTTTGCAAGTCTTTGCGAAGTCCACTTGAGGATGCTGAGGGGGAGGAGGAAGAGGAACCTCAGCGACAGGAGGAGGAGGAACATTAACCACCGGAGGAGGAGGAGGAGGAACATTAACTACCGGAGGAGGAGGAGGAGGAACATCTGCGGGGCCGGCTTCGGTCGCCCTAGCCTCCAAAAGTCTCCTATACCAAACAGGTACGTGTAATCCCTCCGGAATTGCAAAGTTATCGGCCATACTGAAAACGAAGAAAAAGACAGATTCAGAATGGAGAAAAACGAAGGAATTTTGCTAATGGCTTTTTGGGGAATAGCCTTTAAAATAAACTAGACTTTTCTTTGGAAAATACTTTATACTTGGTTTTGAAAATAGTTTTCCAAAAGTTTTCTAAAAGCCTTTTTGTTCCTTCTCGTACCATATGCTCTGATACCAAATGTAACACCCCACCTCCACCAGGGTGGCTCTTGCAAGCACTCTGACTTTGGAGGGCGTTTGAATCAGGTAAACATGCATAATGATATATCAAGGCAGAACAAGAACATATGTATATATGTAAACAGAGTAAATAACATAGATAAAACAGCGGAAGATTTCAAAACATTTCAAAACAAGTATGGTACAACATAGCTTTCCAAATAAACAAGTCTAGATAAAACAACATCAACTGAAAAACTGAAATAAATAAGTGCTATCGCCAATTAAGTGGTAACCATAGCTAGCTTCATGTCGAAACCGAACATGAGCTGAAATCCCACAAGCAAGCAATCCGAAATCCAAGCTAAGCTCCAGTATTCCCTCCCTGAGAACCTAGGGGGGGGGGGAACGGAAGAAAAGAGGCGAAAGAAAACAGGTCAGTCAAAAAGACTGAGTAAGTCCTACTACAATCAATGTAAACTGATAAAGTTAACTGGCATGAGCAGCAGGGATGAACATAAGGATAACAATATACTAGCATGATGATTAACTAACAAGGTAGATAAAGGTGTCATCGCATAATCAGGATTAAGGTTTTGCACCACAGGTGTACTAGCAAATTAACATGACTTGAATAAACAAGTATTGATCCCTTGGCCCAAGCTTTGGCCCAATAACATGAAATGACCCTAATACAAGGTCCAACCAAACGGTCTAGTCGATCGGCTCCCTAAGCCTAACTCGTCACGTGTTGGTGTCAATACGGCCCAGTCATAATTGTAGTCGAACTGTGCCGGGTCCACCCTTCGGGTGTATCAAGCCCTAGGGTGTCAACCCCTGGACACCATGAACATGAGTGCACAGTCACGATCTACTGGTACCCGTGCATGTTTTCTCCGGCTACGGACTATGTGCACGACCGGAGTCCGCCCGGAACTACACTGGCGTACCCTCTGTCGTCGCTTTTGGTCACTTACCTCCAGTCCAGTAATCGTGCCCCCACCCTAGCCTAGTCCCTAGGGTCATGATGATACTAACTTGGGATTACTGCTGGAGTGGGCCCCCATTGCTAGGATTTTTCTAGTGGGTTAAGTACGGTTTAACCCTCTTGCTAATCCTGGATTAACTTGGTTAAGTGTAACGATGAGTTCACGACTTAACCCCGATTAATCTACCAAGCCCAAATTGGTTAAGTATTAAGTGGACCATGACTTAACCCTAATCACGAGGCATTAATTAATTTAATGCGCCTTAACCTCTCACATTAGACCTTGTTGTGGTTACTAGTTAAGCCGGGCGGGTCCGGGTAGCTTTACACCACAACTTGGTCTAACCTCGGGTTCAAGGTACAACATGACCAACTTCTCACATTGGGTCCTATTGTTTGTAGCAACTAGTTAAGCCTGTCGGTTCCGGGTAGGTTTACGCTACAAACTCAACCCAACCTCGAGTTGGCCACACTTATCTTTTCTAAGTGTCATGTCCATCATGTTTCCAAAACATGTTACAAGTTTTCAAGCAATTGGGTAGACCTAACTTAATAGGTAAATTCCCAATGGGTAGACCTAACTTAATAGGTAAATTCCCAAGCTTATGTTTTATGTCTTTTAAGTTTACCCAACCCCAAACGCAATCACATCACTTACATATCGCAATAGCGCATAAAGGATAGAAAGAGGGAACTTGGCATAATCATGACATAAAGGTATTGAAGCCACAAGCTTAACATGGTGGCATATGAAATGTTCATATGTTCATACACTTGCATATTACATTTTTAGCCTCAAAAGAATGCATAAAACCAAACTTAGCATATTGGTGATACATGGTGCTAAATGACATGTAGAGATGGCCATAAGTTCGCATTTAGCCTCACATGCAAGTTATCATAAGAGATATGATAACTTACATGTTGCTAAAATGCAACCTTTGGCATAAAGCTTAAAGCTTTATGTTCATAAACCCAAAATAAGCTTGCATAACATGATAGCATGAACAAAATGTTCAACCCAAACTTGCATAACATAACTTGGCATACTTGCATATAAACTTGCATATCACAACATGATAAACTTGCATATAAACTTGCATATCACAACATGATAAACTTGCATATAAACTTGCATATCACAACATGATAAACTTGCATATAAACTTGCATATCATACATTTAACTTTAGAGTTTAAGTATGAAAGTAGAATAGGGCTTACAATGCTTAAGAAGTCACAAAAATATGAAAAATCCCTTATGAAATCAATTAAACCCAAAATGCAAGCAAAACCCTTGAGCCAAAATGATCAAGACTCTTTCTTTATGATGCAAATATATAAACTTGACTTGAATGCAAGCTAATGATGCTCATACAAGTTTGAAAACACTTGTATGCATGGAAAATCACTTAGGAATTTATTTAGGAATTTTATGAAGAGAGTGGAGGCCATGAGAGGATTGATTTTGCCATAGTTTAGTTGTATGAATGAATAATGATGATTTAGGGTAGGTTAGGGTCTTATTTATAGATTAGGCAAGTGTTTTAGGCCATAGGATTAAACCTAGATTCAATCCAAGCCATCAAAGCATGTCTTGGGGAAGAAGTCAAGTGTAGGAACCATCTAGGGCCTTTAGATTAAAGATGAACCATGAGAACCATTCAAATGCAAAATCTGCATTTGAGCGAATCGGCCCACGGGTTGACAGCCAAACACCCTGGATTAACCCCTAGTCGACCCAGCGTGCTCGTGTCGACCTCGAAAATCGGCCGGTTCGGTTATTCCCCTCTCCCAATTCGCTGTTTTGAACATTTTTGCATATTTATTTATTTAATTTTCAATTATATATATATATATATCAATATATATATATTTCTCTGCGTAACCCATTTCACTTAATTAAGTATACTTTAATTTGGGAATTTTTCGTGAAACTTCGCGAGGCCATATCTTGGGCATACGGACTCCGATTTTCGAAAACTCGGACTCTATTTCGCGTATTTTTCCGAGACGAACGCAATGGCATAGCCCGTTTCCCTTGATTCAGATTTTACAGTTTAATTCTGCCTCCATTTATGTTATAACATGTTATTCAAAAATACGGGTTGTTACACTGGGTCTACAGCGGAATCAGAAACAATACCAGTATTCAAGTGCAGAGTGTCGATTACGGAATCGAAATGCCAGAATCAGAAAAGAGTTTTAACCCAAAAATCGAATAAAGAAATTAAACCCCCTGCAGAAAGTTTTCCTATTTCTATCCTATCCACTAGCCTCGAGAGTATTCGCCTGCCTTCCAGAAGTTGGTCCTGCCCTTGCCCTCGTTTCTTCGGACAGTCCCTAGTGAAGTGTCCCATCTCACCACAGTTGAAGCAAGTGCCCTTTCTTTTTCTGCAATCCTTGTTCAGATGAGTAGAGCTTCCGCAAGTAAAGCACTTTTTCTCCTTCTTATCTTCAGACTTTTCACCCTTCTTTTGTGTTTCCTTTTTGGACCATGCTTTCTTGTTCTGTGGTTCTTCCTTCTTTGCCTCTTTCTTGCCATTGTCTTCCTCATGCAGTAGTGCCATATCCACCAATCTCTCGTAAGTCGCTCCCATGGGTACATGGGTCATGGCTACGCTGTGCAGTGGCAATCCTTTAACAAAGCGGAGAGCCTTTTTATGCCGGGTGTTGACTAAATCTAGCCCAAACCTGGCCAGTTGGTTGAACTGATTGACGTATTCCCTGACCGTCGTGCTTCCTTGCTTAAGAGATAAGAACTTTTCCAGTTGTAGATTCGTTCAGCTTGCGACAGGAATTTCGTCTCAAAACTTGTTCTGAAATCCATCCATGTTTCAACCGGTCTTTCGGCGTTAGTGACTTCCCACCAATAGGAAGCTTCGTCCTTGAGCAACCATACCGCCAATTGTACCTTCTGCCTATCGTCCACCTCGAAGATAACGAACAGATCCTCAGTTTCTTTGAGCCAGTTCCTTGCTTCTACGAATGATTCAGTTCCCTTGAAATCTTTTCCACCCATGGCCCTAAAATCTTTACAGATCTTTGAAAAAGAAATTGCACGAGGAGGGGGCGGAGGAGGAGGAATCATTGCAGCTGGAGGAGGAATATCCGCTGGGTCTGCATCGTTGGTCCAAGCCTCTAAGTACCTCCTGAACCAGCCAGGTATTGGCACGCCCTCTAGAAAGTTAAGATTCCCAAACATGCTGGAATGAAAGAAAAAGATTTAAAACGGAGAACGGAAAAGATATATATATGGCTCTTTGGGGATTATGTTTTTCAAAATAAACTTTACTTTTGAAAATACTTCCTTTTTTAAAACCATTTTGAAATTTATCAAATCTGGTAACCTTCAACTCTGATACCAAGTGTAACACCCCACCTCCATTAAGGTCACTCACAAAGGGAATGCCTTAACTTTGGTGGAGCGTTTTAGTAGACATAACAGAAATTTACAAGACAGTAAGCAATACTTGAGAAATTATAACTTTATTACAGCGGAAAACAGAAATCAGTTTGGTTACATCTTTACCAAAAACTCAAGTACATAAATATCAGTCTTGTTCAGAAAAATCATCAGAGTACAAAACTTTAAAGTCATAATCCCCACAGAAGCTGCCATAAAGAGTCAAGCCATACTTTAAGCACTCTGAGTACTTCAAGCAGAAGAAATCCGGATCAAGCTAAAGTATTCCCTCCTTGGAAAAGCTGGGGGGAACGGAAGAAAAGGAGCGAAAACAAGCAAGGTCAGACATAAAGTCTGGCAAGTCCAGTGACTTTCAGCATACGAATAGATAATAATAATCATAGCATGCAAATAAAACTGGATGAGGGATAACAGTAACAGGCGCAGCAGATGTACTTAGGTTAAACAGAAGAAACAGAATAATATTACTTTTCATTTCTCTACACTAATACTAGTATAACAGGATTAGGTGTCACCCTAATGTCTAAACTGAAGAAGAAACAGGAATAGAATAATTTCCACAGAAACAGAAAGCTAATAATGGGCATTACCACCCGAACAGAAACAGACAGAAGCAGAATGCTGATAATGGGCCTTTACCACCCGAATAGAAATAGATAGAAACAGAATGTTAATAATGGGCCTTTACCACCCGAACAGAAACAGACAGAAACAGAATGTTAATAATGGGCCTTTACCACCCGAACAAAAACAGAAACAGATTAATCCCTACGGAAACAGAATGTAGAATTAGGTGTACACTAGTAAATGGGCCTTTACCACTCGAACAGACGGTACCACGCAGACAGGTGTTTCCACCCAACAGAAACAAACGGTACCAACAGAAACAGACAGAACTAAGTGTACCCTAAACCCTACCCCAAGCGATCGGCTCCTTAATACATAAATACCCTGTATCGGCTCCACAATAGGGTGTATCACTCCCTAAAGTGACAACAAATTGGCACAGGCCTATTTACAGATGTCACGGCGTCTTACATCCTCAGAGGCAGACCGGGATCCGTGCACGCACATGACCCGGTTGGAAAGCACCATCAACACCCCTCGCCATTATCAGAATGAACAACTTATAATTAGTTCAGTAAACGTGCCCGAACCCTACCTACTGTTGGGTCAAAGATTTGATACCAGAAAGGGTTACTGACTAATATGGGTCCCAAACAACAGATGACACAAGTAATTCCCCTCCTAACCTTGTGTCCCCTATCCACCCAACACGTTTTATACATCATATTTATCCCAGATTTGCATTAATTAAATATTAATGCACAGACCTCTCACATTAGGTCGGTAGCTTGTGGCCGTTGGATATGCTGGGCAGTTCCGGGCGGACTTCTGCCACAAGCCAGACCTAACCTCGTGTCTGAGCATATTTTAGTTATGCCTACGACCTCTCACATTAGAATGACAGTTTGCGGTCGCTGGTTTAGCCGGTTGGTTCCAGGCAGGCTTCTACCGCAAACAGAATCTAACCTCGTGTCATAGCCAATTCATTCCAATACAGATTTTTCAGATATCAGACTAATTCTGTTTATTTAACAGATTAAACTTCTGTACAAGTTACAGCAGATTATTCGAGGTTCTATTAACAAGTTTTGCTCAATTTTAAGTCGAGCCTACAGATTCACATATTTCAAATTTCAGCATTTCAGTTCTAACATATTACATCATTCAACAGATTAAACAGATAACAGATCTTGCAGATTAGGCTATTTAGCAGATAAGGCAAGTTAACATAATTAGCAGATAAGGCAATAAAATCTAATTAGCAGTTTAGGCTATATAACAGAACTAGCAGAGTTAGGCAATATTACAGATTTAGAAGAAAACAGATTTAGCATATTATATATATATATATCATATCTTGCCTAATCATAAATTTAGCCTAAACTCACTTGCCACATATGCTCCTAATCAAACATTACACAGTACAGAATATTCTCCATAAATCACGATAAACAATATGAATTATGCCAGATTATAGCCTATAATGCCAGATATCCAAAAACCCTTATTTAGGCGCATTCACATTAATAGTTATCCTATTTTTGTATAGGTCTTTACGCCTAAGTCACATATCCCTTTTTCAAGTCATGAATTTTTACATAAAAGAATATGTCCAAAAATCTAGATTTCTAAACTATAACATGTAGTATGTCCTCAACATGCATTACCTATTCATGCATAACATGTTGTAAATTATCTTTAAACTCTAACATCAGACCTTGATTTAACACATGCATTATGCCCCCAAGTTTCAAGTTGTCCTATAATTCCTTTTCTCCCAAATCGCAGATTATCATACCTAGTATGACCAGATCTAGATCTAACATATGTTTATTTCTCAAATTAACTTCAGATCTAGATTACAACATGTACTATGTATCTAAATTGATTTCATGTTTACGGTTAAATCTACGCCCTGCATCCCAAGTCATAAGTCCAATATATTTTATGCCTCAATCTCAAGTCATATGTTAAATATGCCACATGTCCAATTATATGCCACAGATTTTATGTCATGTCCTCGAATCAGTCCTGTCAATTTATGCATCAATCATTATTTGTCCTAAACATTTTAATGTTCGTGCGTTAATCTCTTATGAGATGAGGCGCAGGCTCGTAGTAGCCTGGCTATAGAACAGAAAGAAGAAAGAGATACAGAATAAGATAGATCTAAACAGAACAGAAAAGTCATAACCTCAGATTCAGATTTACAGTTCATGTCACAATCATAATTAACGTTTATAGCGGAAAATAACTGTACTTGCCTTTCGTGGTTTTAAGAAAGGATAATAAACTAGTGTTGATGCAGAAAGGCTGAATTGTTGTTGAAGCTCTAAACTTGGATTTGAAATTTGATTTAGCTTCTAATTCTATTCAGGTTAGAAGAAGATGCATCAGTCCAAGTTTTGATTCCAGTAAGGGTAGCGACGCCATTTTTATTTTTAATTAGAACAGAGGCAGAATATAGACAGAATGAAATTATGTAGAGAAAATGAGGCTAGGAGGCTGTTTATATAGGATTAGGTGGACGAATCTAGACAGAAAACAAGTCTAAATACATCAGAATGCATCAAGTTCAGAAAGTGGGTTTCGGGAGCAGGTCGAACCCCAGGTCGACACTATGGTCGACCTGGTCTGGGGGAGGTCGACTACCCAATCGACCTGGTCAGGGGTAGGTCGACTACCCAGTCGACCACCCAGTCGACCTGGGTCCTGGGCGGGAAATTTCCCGCCCAGCCCGCTTCTGGGTTTGAATTCGAATTTTCGAGTTGTTTTCGATTCTGAAATTTTCTGAAACTTCGGAGGGCCATATCTCCCTCATACGGACTCCGTTTCTCGAAAACTCGGACTCATTTCCAAGAAGAATTTCGAGACGAACGCAATGGCGCAACCCGTTTCCCTTGATTCCTATTTTATAATTTAATTATTCTCTGATTTGTTACTTATGCGATCACAGAAAATATGGGGTGTTACATTCTCCCCTCCTTAAAGGATTTCGTCCCCGAAATCTTCAAGTTGAGAAGAATGTGTCCTACCATCCAGTCATCCATCTACTCAACCATCATCCACAAGCATCCATTGTCCTTAGAAAACTTCTAATGTTGTATGAACATATGCAAAAGTGTCTGTATATGTTCCTTATCTAATGCAAAGATCAGGCGGTCCACCGATTCAGTTGACTTTCTTAATGTGAATTATGTTAGTGCCATGAGTCCAACATGTATGCAACTTTCCTATTTGATACATATCATTCTTATATGAGTGACAACCATTCATTCATATGAAACATCCATGTTATGAGTCAATCATTTTTCATCCACGGAAATTGAAAATGCTCACACATCCATATGCAGTATGAGAGTGTTTTCGAGCCGATCTAGTGCCTAGTGTGTGTATATGCATCCACGAGCAACCACTAGAAACCACTTGCATCCACTTGCAACCATCAAACATAACATGTCTCAAACACATGTTTACATCCATAGGATTCCTATCTATAGGTCGAAGACTCGATTGATAGAATACAGTCGAGTGATGGGAGCGAGTGCAGATAAACGAAAACTTGGTTTCCATTAGACCTTGGTTGAGAGACAAATTTCCCCTAAGTATCAACCCCGAAGACCTTGGTAGAAGTTTTTAACTTGTTTTAAATTAAAAAGGGCCAAATGTTGTTGAGTACAGAATCAACGAATTCATTTTATTTTCATGTTTGAATGTTGTTTATTTGATAGTTAAATAACCGACTATCAAATCTGGCCAATACGATTGTTGGTACGGAAAGACCGGGATCGAAGGTATATTTGAAAACCATTCCGACCAATGAATACGTAAATTTGAAGATATCAGATGCTGAGCAAGATGGAGCAAGTGAAGACCTTGAAGCTTCATAAGCGGAAGGATTGCCATCGAATATTCTCTGGCCGTACAACCAGAGATATTTTGGTGTGATTCGGTTGTGGTTGTGATTTTGCGGATTTGCATGGACTACTTGCTACTGATCCTTTGGATGCGATAGGAGAGTGCCTTCGGTTTATCCAGTCCCAGGACAACTTGTATGGACGGATGTCTGACAGAGTATTTCCAAAGGAGTTACGTACGTTGATTTCCTCAAACGTATTTCTGTGGCGGCGGAGAAGACACCTTCTCTTAACTTATCAACCCGATTATTTTTGTGGAAATCAATTAGTAATTTTTGGCGGAATTGATGATGTGACATTCAAATTGAATGGTGGTCAGGTGTTCCAAAACATAGGTTATAACTTCAAGCCTCACAACGGGGAAATGACAAAAATCGGGCATGCATCATGGCTATGTGTGTCGCTCCCATTAGGTTGTATAATCACTTATCTAGAGAAATTCTATTTGCTTCTTTAGTTTATCAATGCTGTCCCTTTTCGGGAAACGGTTGCTGATCCCAACCGTTTGTGATATACATTCGATACACTCAAGCGAAATGAGTGGTCGGTTATGTGTTGGCTAGGTTACAAGACGTTCTTGTTTAATCTAGTGTATTCGTCTCTAGAGATACACTATCGGCGGGTGGTCCCATACCTTGTCATAGTCGGAAATCCAATCTCCAATAAGCGCCTGTGGTTTTGATTGTATACTATATATGTGGAGTGTGAGATGCAAACGTTCTACTAATTGATATTTATTTGTATGTAGACACTATTATAATATCAGACAAGTATATTATTTCAGAACGATTTGGGTTATCGTAAGGTAAAAACCGTCCATGTTTATGTGTGTATTTGGTCTTACGATTATCCTTTTATTTCAAAGGATTTTGAACTTTAAAATCAAGTTAGATGATTCCCTTAAACTTTGCATGTTGTTCTCACTCTGGTTCACCAAACTGACCCGATATTTGTAATGCTCGGGTTAGCCCGAGATGTATAGGTTTAGGTTATCAAATACTGTGAAGAGACGAGCTGGAAGAGTTTAGACATATGATGTTATACTATTCCACTGTGTGTCATATATGGGGACAGATTATTATAACTGTCCAGATGTGTTGGCTGTAAGCTTTACTCTGATGTTTGTAAGTATTTTTCAAGCTCTCAATAAAGATTTATTTATATATTATATTTTGTTCTGCTGCGATATAAGACTCTGATTATGTTGTGATAGTTCTTCTTCTTCTTCTTCTATTCTAATATTTCTTTCTTTCTTATCTCACCCTCTAACTTCTTTCTAATAACTATCTGGTGTTTTCGATACTTGGGTTTTGGCAAGTAATACGGGGTTTATGTATTATTGTCGAAGTCTGGGAGTCGAAACCACTAGGTCGTTACAGTGGTATCAGAGCTATTGGTTTAGTAATAACCTTGGCTCTGTGGCGTAACTCGATAGAGATGGGGTTAGTAATACCCTAGATTGAGTTTGAGTGTATATATATGAGAGCGTATTTGTAAATTTTATATACAAATGGTTTATATTGTGTTGCTTTATTGGTTCAAGTGTTGAGAAGCATTGAACTGGTAACTGACATGATATTGTTTTCTAAAGGGGGGTAAATGAAATAATTTTGCCTGAAATATATTTTGTATAGAAGAGAAATAATTTGATCAAATAATGGAGTTATCTATTTGTTTGGTTGATTTAATTAGAATTCAAATTTGATTAAAATTTGGATTGGTTTAATATAACCAAAAGATTTCTCATATTAGTAAATGAGTTTGAATAGTTCAGAATATAACTTGGAGCTAAGTTGGATAAGAGCAGAATATATGATTTTTGGATAAAATCAGAATTGGATTTGAAATGGAAATAAACTAATTAGAAGATTAATTACTTAATTGATATGGAGTTGAAACTTAACTTGGTTAAGCTAAGAATGGATATTGAAATAAAGATTTGTATTTGGAAATTAAAAAGGATCGATCTGAAATTTGGAGTTCAATTAGTAAATTAAATATAAGGTTGAGACTTAACTCGGTTAAGTGGAATCGAGAATGGAGAATGAAATTAAATCAACTTGAAATTTGAAAATTTAGTAAATAATAATTGAATGGAAATCGATTGGATATTAATCGGTTGATAATTAAGGTATGCTAACCCAAGTAAATGTTAATATTAAATATAAATTTAAATCGATTGGGTTATGTTGACAGGTACTGTTTATTGATTGTTGTTAGTTTGGTTGATTAAAATCCTCGATGGTCTAATAAGAGTTGAATAAATTGGTATTCGATTTGTTATAAATTGGATTTCATCATTCTTCTATCTTAGTAATTTCGGGGACGAAATTCTTTTAAGGGGAAAGGAATGTAACGTCCCATATTTTCGGTAGTTAGATATTTAATATATTTTATTATTTTAAGTATCGATTTGGTATTATAAATGGATTTATGATATATGATTCACCTATTGAATGACAGTTTGAAAGTATTAATTATAATATAATTATAAATCGAGCTTATAATGTCGCGGCAGTTCGTAATTTATAACTTCAAACAACTATACAGGATCCGTTATAAGTCGGATTTCTATGAAACAAGAAACGTTCGAATCCATTGAACTATATTTTTCTAATGGAAGTGAAAAATCAAGATTTCGTCTTATGTATTGCAAGATATGTCCAAATCAAATATTCAGAAAGTCGCTATAGAATCGTTTATCGGCCATAACAGTTTATTTGATATAACTAAATATCGGTTTCGAATTTAGACAAGATTCTTATGTGACGTAGTGATAACTTAATTTTTAGAATTTTACTGTAAATTTTAATTAATTAAATAGGCAACTTTTTATTTGGGGTATTTGGCACCCTATATCAATATTTTGGGGTTTCACAATATAAGTTAAACTACCAATATTATTATATTTTTGGGACCGTAGCAGCCGCTGGACACGACAGTATTTTTATTTTTTGTCAATAACGGTCTGTAAATGGACGAAATTTTACGAAACAGATACCCTTAATAAATATCACATGCAAACGTTCATCCTTTTCCACTGAAATGAAATCTGAAAAGAAAACACAAAACTTACATATCCTACATGCAAGATTACATACCCTATTTTCTCTGTTCTAAACAACTAAAATCAAATGTATCTATCCTATTTTGTACTTGCAAATCCTATTCTATGCTTTTGCAAACACAAATCCTATTCTATGCTTTTGCAAATACAAAGCCGCAGCCTATAGCACGTGCCTAGACTGGTTACTACCCATAGTTTGTTTGCTCACTCACATGCAAATCAACATCAATGGCTAATCAAATGAATACCCAACAATAGCTATGCCATGCCAAACAGTTCCATTGCACAGCTATAGAAACAGATTAAAATAAAATTAATAATAAGAAAAATAAAAATGAAAAGAAAAAAGGCACTGTCAACCTTAAGTATTTAAGCTTATACTATCAGCCTATCACCATTTTTGAAACCACGCACATGCAACTATACAACACACAGTACTCCTTCCTCCTACCCTGTCTTCTCCGCATACACTCAATCTAATCACAGCCTGGAAATTGCAAGGGCCCTGCAGACCTCTCTACCACCCTACAAACCCGTTGTCGTGCCATCCAAACTTCTACCCCGTGGTGGCCAAGTAAACCATTGACGTGATCCCCAAACAAACGTCATGAAGGTCAAGCATACCCTAGTTATAAATAGGCAGCAGTTCTTTCCTGTTCTTCAGAAATGGCGATTAAAAAAAAGGAAAAGAGTGATTCAACACGTAACGGTGGAGTGGAGTGTTTGAAGGCAAACAGTAGGAGAGAGTGCATGTGTGGATACTTTGGGGAGGTGGTCTCGAAACAGCTGAATGAAAGGAAACTGGGTAGTTTATTAGGGAGGCTACTGAAACATGAAAGTCGGGTGGGTGCGGTTCCTTTTAAAATGAACTGCGTGGGATGAAGTGGCGTAGAGGTGAGGAGATGGGAAGAAGGAGTTACAGTTGGGACGACAACAGTTTGCTTTAGCAGGAAGATGCACCGTATCTTTCTTTTTTGTGCCTGGGTAAGAATTATATCTTGCCTAATTATGTTTGAAATAAATGATGTGGCAGGAATTGAATAGTATAAAACGTGCCCAATTATGGATAGATGTTAATGTCACTTGAAAATTTGTATATGATGCCTAACCCCTAATTTCGCCTAATATAAATATCAAATATATAGTAAGATTTGGCTAAAATAATATGTTAAAGTTAGAAATAATATATGTATATAACTTCAGCTGGGGTAATTGATGAGTATGCCTAATCTTAATTATACGTGGTTAATGGAATTATATAATTGCCTAAAACGTGTTAATATTGTCTAGCAAAGTTATATTGAAGGGCCTACTTTAATTTCGTTTGCCTAATCCAAGCTAGGGTAATTATTATATAATGTTAAGTTTTCATGATATTGGTTTTTAAATGGTGAATGTCTGAGAAGCAGACTACCTAACTATACATATTAATTTATACTATTACGTGCCTGGAAGGATTTTATAAAGTACTAGGTGGAGAATACCGTTTACATCATATGAAACTAAACTATTGTGACCACACAGTTAACAAAGATTAGTTATAGAAAACGTTGCCAAACTTAAGTTAATAACGTGATGTATTATTTTTAACTAAGATTTTATTTTGCCTAATTGTATTAACATATGTCTAACTATATACTTAAACTTGGACGTTAATTGAGGTAGCGGGTCCGACATTGTTCTTTATAACATGATTTGCGTAAACTAATGTTTAAATAAGCCTAATGAAGTTTTAATAAATAAATTATTTACTTAAGTTTAAATAATATTAATTTAATAGTGAACACCATATAAAAATTATAACTCTGCTATACAGCAATGGTATTGGACAAACAAGTGGCATCGGATCCATATCGACGAGCACGAAAGATGTAACTGGTTTGACAGAGTTGATAACTACTGGAGTTTTTAATTAAATTAAACATCAGTTTAATTTAATTAGAACGAACTGTTTCAGCGGCGAACAAATCAAGGTGAGTTCAACTCACTCAGTTTTATCCCACTTATATTTTATATAAGTTGGGTTTTAAATATTTATGTGATATGATTTTAAAATTGGTTGATGGATGGTTGGATTATTGTTTGATGGTTGAAGCTCATATCTGTTTATTGAGAAAAATGATATTGTGAAATAATTTGGGTGCAGGGAAAACAGGTTGGAGGGATCCAACAGGATTCCTCACATTTATTGTTTATTTTCATATTGCGGTTATATGAACTGTTTAACTGATATGATTGGTTGATTGACTTGATTACTGATCGTTGAATCCAAATTCAACGTTCATTTTATTTTAACCAATAAACAGTATTGGTTGAGTAGTTGGCAACAGTTGGCCTAAAAATAAATGGTGTTACAAATATTGATTTACCATCGGTTGAATCGATGGTAATTAAGTCATGAAATTTATTTTATAACCAAAGATAGATTTTAAATTTATATATTTAAATGAAAGCCCAATAAAGGAAATTAAGGATTTTTATTTATTTTATAAGGTTAAGTTTTTTTTTAAATAGTTTACATAACAAAGTCTTACGTTAATAAGATTTACAAGGAGACGAACAAAAACTAGTGCAATAGTTAAAAGTGGAATAAATTGTTTCAAGAAAACATTAAATGAATTATTTAAATTAATCATGTTATTAATTAATTTAAAAAAGAATGAACAAATTTGAATTGGTTAATGGTATGATCATATTTTAGAATTGATTAATTTAGTTTGGTGTTAATTAATCTAATGTACTAGATTAATGAATATTGTTTTTTCTCAACAAAATTTTAAAAAGGGATTTACTATTAAAGAACTTAACCATTTGCATGGTGGTTAACAAAAGTAAATGACTTAAATTAATAATAATGTAACAACCCGTATTTTCAATAACCTGTTATAACATAAATGGAGGCAGAATTAAACTGTAAAATCTGAATCAAGGGAAACGGGCTTTGCCATTGCGTTCGTCTCGGAAAAATACGCGAAATAGAGTCCGAGTTTTCGAAAATCGGAGTCCGTATGACCAAGATACGGCCTAGCGAAGTTTCACGAAAATTTTCCAAATTAAAGTGTACTTAATTAAGTGAAATGGGTTGCGCAGAGAAATATATATATATATTGATATATATATATATATAATTGAAAAATTAAATAAATAAATATGCAAAAATGTTCAAAACAACGAATTAGGAGAGGGGAATAACCGAACTGGCCGATTTTTGAGGTCGACCCGAGCTCGCTGGGTCGACTAGGGGTTAATCCAGGGTGTTTGGCTGTCAACCCGTGGGCCGATTCGCTCAAATGCAGATTTTGCATTTTGATGGTTCTCATGGTTCATCTTTAATCTAAAGGCCCTAGATGGTTCCTACACTTGACTTCTTCCCCAAGACATACTTTGGTGGCTTGGATTGAATCTAGGTTTAATCCTATGGCCTAAAACACTTGCCTAATCTATAAATAAGCCCCTAACCTACTCCTAAACCCTCATTATTCATTCATGCAACTAAACTATGGCAAAATTGCTATTCTCATGGCCTCCACTCAACTATCCTAGCCTCCACTTCATTTCTATGAGAGGTTTCATGATCATGAGAGTATTAGAGAGTCCCTATGTTAGTATGAGAGCTTCTCAAGTTGATCTCAAGGCTAAAGCTTTGATCTTTGTTCATAAAGATGGGGTTTTTATTGATTTGGTGTGTTCATCTTTGGGTTTTTGGGTGATGGCATGCATAGGCTTCATCACAATCTTTGTTTTGCATTTCGATTTGTGCCTTCATAACAATGTAAGCCCTTCCCTACTCTTAGATATTAACTATGAAGTTAAATGTTCATGTTGAAAGTTTGGGTTTGATTAATTAGAATGATGCATGCTATCATGTTATGCAAGTTTATGAAGTCATTATCTTGATCTTATGAACTAAAAGCCACAACCTTTATGTTGAAATGTTGCATTATGCAACATGAGAATCTTCATAATCATTATGTCAACTTGCATATGAAGTCATAATCCTTATATGATGATATATGCGAGTTTCTAGCCATCATTCCATGTCTTTTGTCACCATGATTTGCTTATGTACCAAGTTTGGGTTGATGCATGTTTTTGAGGCTTAAGAATGTAACATGCAAGCTAATGAACACATTTGTGCCTCATTTGCCACCATGATTAACTTGTGGCTTAATACCCATTTTTGTCATTCCTTTGCCAAGTCTCTTCTTTTAATCCATCACGTTGTTGCGAACGTATATGCTAGTTTAAAAAGCGTTGGGGTCACATTATGGGGAAACATAATGACATGAATATGACTTGGGTAAATGGGTATAAACATGACAACATGTAACGTTAAATATGACATGTGTTTATACTTGAAAACATGACTTGAAGTATAACATGGAAGTTGACATGTAAGTATGCATAAAAACATAAGCTTGGGAATTTACCTATTAAGTTAGGTCTACCCATTGGGAATTTACCTATTAAGTTAGGTCTACCCAATTGCTTGAAAACTTGACTATGAACATGACACTAGACTAAACATGAAAGTGGCCAACTCGAGGTTGGGTTGAGTTTACAACGTAAAACTACCCGGAACCGACCGGCCTAACTAGTAGTTGCAAACAATAGGACCCAATGTGAGAAGTTGGTCATGTTGTGCTTGAACCCGAGGTTAGACGAAGTTGTGGTGTAAAGCTACCCGGAACCGACCGGCTTAACTAGTAACCACAACAAAGTCTAATGTGAGAGGTTGGGGTGCATTAAGTAATTAATGCCACATGATAGGGTTAAGTTAATTTGATTAATGACTCTTAACCAAATATGACATGGGTAAATGGGTTAAGTAAATTGGTTAGGCTAATGATACTTAACAAAACATGACAAGGTTGGGTAGGTTAAGTGATTTGATTTGCCTAATGACGCTTAACCATTTTTATACGACTAGTGGATGGGGATTAAGTTAACCAACACTTAATCAATCCAACATGATAATTTAGCAAGGTTAAGTAAGTTTTCTTAATGACACTTAACCATACAAGATGATTAGGGGATGGGGTTAAGTAATTTGCACCTAACTAATCCGACACGGTAATTAAATGGGGTTAAGTAATCCACACTTAACTAATCTAAACACGGTAATTCGATGGGGTTAAGTTAAACACTTAACCAATTTAAACTCGGTAATTCAATGAGGTTAAGTAACCAATACTTAACCAACTTAACGTGATAATTTAATGGGGTTAAGCAACTTATACTTAACCAATTATACATGATGATTTGATGGGGTTAAGTAACTTACACTTAACCAATCTAATACGCGGACCTGATAAGGTTAAGTCACAAGACCTTTTTAGAATATACTTAACCATTGTAGTACGATTAGAGGATGGGGTTAAGCCAACCTATACTTAACCAATCCGACTCGATAATTTGATGGGATTAAGATAATCTATGCTTAATCGATCTAGCAAGATAATCCGATAGGATTAAGGTAAGCTAGTACTTGACCAATTTGACTTGATAGGGTTAAGTCATGAGCCTCTGGGTACACTTAACCAACTTGTGGGACTAAGTCTTGAACTTAAATACTTAGCCAATCTTTGACGTGATTCGTGGGCGGGTTAAGTCATGGACTTGAATGATAACACTTAACCCAATAGACTAACCCTAGCTAGAAGAACTAGGTAGAAAACCATGGTTAATCAAGGATAACGGGAAAGGAAGCTAAGTGGTAAACCTTAGTTAAGGGTAACTAAGTAATAATTCTTAGCTAAGGACATAGGACTAATTCTCAAAACGATGAGTAACCTGATACGGTAGGTCATCACTTAGTATACGAGGGGGAGCAAGTTATCTGACTTGGATAAAAGCTCCAGCGCACTGGGTGCCGAAGTGGAAGCTTCGGGGGACGGGAGGATATTCTTGGGACCCCTCTGTGGGCTGCCAGGTAATTATACTAGGCCCATGAGAGGTTAAGGTCTGCGTTAGAAGGACCAAGAGTATGCCTTGGTTGCTATGCGAGCAACCTAAAGACTGGGATGGATTAGCGTGGAGTCGACGATTCTTGTTTTTGCCCTGGATAGCGCATCGCCGACTACCTACCATCTTTAGTCAATCGTGTACGTGCGGAAAGGCAGGGAACCCCCAACAGACCATGTGCTTGCTATCGAGTCATGGGTGAGGTTGGCCCGTAGGAAAGTGGGCTATAGTGGGGCCGTGGAGTGGTTCTTATACATGATTTTCCTTGGATTGCCTTTCAGTAGTTGAGGGAGGGGTCACGTGGGACCATAGCCACGGGTATAAAAACAGACCTTGATATCTGCATCGGCAGATGATTTAAAGCTCCCGACCGAGTTCCGTATTTCTTGATTTGCCCTGGCACGGAACTCGGATGGCACATTGGGGAACATGTGCATCTAGACATGGAAAACGATTCACGATACATACGTGGGATCAAGGGCGCGGTTGACGGGTGGCGTAATCCCTAGTGGTCCTAGGTGGCCAAAACCCAAACCGGGACACGGAAACGTTCATTAGGTAGCATAATCCCTAGCGGTCCTAGGTGGCATAAATCCTAAGTGGACGCGCGATAGTTCATGGTAAGGAAACACAACTAGATCAAGGGTTGCAGTCCAAAACAACTTCAAGGATAAACCGTTTACATGGGAAAGCCCGTACAGCCTACGGCAAAGGACTGAACTTATACATGGAAAGAAACATATGAGTTGAGTAACCTATATATGCGGCATATTAGGTTGACATGGACCATTACACGACTTTTGAGTAAGGGTCATTCACGGATAACACGTAATACAGTTGGGATACTAGTACGGGAGGTGCAGAGCAGATATACAGGATAGATGCCATGGGACGTTATACGCGATAGATATCTTGGGATATTATACTTGATAGAAACCTGACAATGTGATACCTTGTTCTATCTTGACACCGTAGTTTATCACGACACCCTAGTTTATCTGAGTTCAGTAGTTCATCCTGTTATTTTGATTTAGCTTATCTATCTTGTTATCATGCTTATGTTCATCTCAGTTTCTCATGTCAGTTAACTTTACTAGTTTTTATACTAATAGTAGATAGAGCTTACTCAGTCTTTTTGACTGACCCGTTTTGTTTCGCCTCTTTTCTTCCGTTTCCCCCCAGGTTACAGGGAGGAAACACTGCTGTTTAGTTCGGACTTCTTCTGCTTGAAGGTCATCATGGATGGCTTGGACTTTTCCTGGCTATGGCTACTTTACTGTTTTTATTTGGGGAATAATTTATGAAAAAGTCTTTATGCTTCTTTACTATTGCAAGACAGGTTTTGATGTACTCTGATGTAAAAGGCTTTAGACCTTATGTATTCATGTTTATGAAAGTTCGATTTTACTTCCGCTATTTTATATGTTCTGTCTTGTGATATTTCTGTGCATGTTTACCAATAATGCCCCTCTAAAGCTAGTGCATTCCTTTGCGAGTGACCCTAGCGGAGGCGGGGTGTTACATTTGGTATCAGAGCAGAAGGTTACCAGATTGGGCAAAAGTTTTTAAAGACCTTCTGAAAACTATTTGAAAATCGTTTATAAAGAAGCATTTTTCAAGAAAATTTTCTTTTAAAAGAAAAAGGCTATTCCCCAAAGGCCATTAGCACTATCCTTGTTTCCTTAATTGAATCTCTTTTCCTTTCTTTCCTCCATCTGTAGTCACAGTGGTTTTAACTGCGACTAGTCTTTTCTATCTACGAAAGTGCTTTCCATGCGATGGAGGTGGTTCTCGAGAGACCAGTGGTCGCGTTATAAGAAAGGATAGTGAGAAAGAGGATAAAGGATACGAGCTTAAGGATGAGCAACTGGTTGGTATGGCTTAGTCCTCAAAGGAGGGAGAAAGATGAACAATGAAACCCATGACGAGAGAGTACCTTTGGCATGGTAAAACGGGGTGGATAGTTAAGTATTATGGGACAAGGACAAGATCATCGGGAGGGTAATAGTATGCTCTTATTTCTAGGGTACCTCGGAAGGAGGGTAACTATCTTGTTAAAAGTCTAGCTCTTCTTTTCTATCATCCCGCCAAGACTTTGTTTTGATCCCCGCATCATTTAAGTTTGCTCCGATAGTTGAGTCTCTGCACCTTAAGTACTAGCGTAATAGAGAATCCCATTTTTGTCTCAAGTCCTGTAGAGAACCGGTCCATTTATTCATGACTTGTTTTGGATTTGAGAATAACATGCCTCGGTTATGGATGAAGTGGTTATCCAGTAAGGGGTGCCACTCTTGGTTTTGATAGGAGGGTAGTTAGACTCTTTGACTAGCCTTGGTAATACCCTCGAAGTCTCGTGTAACCTTTTTGGGTTCGGTCATGATTAATTACTTAGAATCCCTTGATGCCTTTATTGGAAATTTGAAGCCCGATCGAGTGGTGTTCGCCGATAAGATGGATGGTTTATTTCACTTATGCACGGGTTATGGAAATCACCCAAGTAAGTGCGCTTGATAACCTGGTTGGCATCTGTTTACTTTCAAGAGAAAGTTCTTCTACGTGGAATACCTTGTGGTACGAGGTCCGAGATTCACTAGTGAATTTTGGAAAGCTTGCATGAGATCATGAGTACGCAGTCATGTTTGCGTCAAGTATTCTAGGGAAAGAATAAGTGCAAGTGGAACGAGAGGCGACGAAGAAATGAGTTCCAGCTCATGTTATGGAAACAGGAAATAAGAAGCTACGAAATTGCAAAGTTAAAGGACGGTCAAGGCACAATGGAATTAAGCCCAAGGAAATATGACTTTGATGGTCAAAGACTAGATACGCGCAGGATATCTCTTTTTGGGAGTGTATCCTTGATCCCTGTTTTCTGTAGAGCTTACTTGTAGGTTATCTTTTGTGGACGTCCTCTCGGTCCTATTTTCTGTTACAAACCCCGTAAGGAGTTTGTCCTGTTTATCTTCTCGACCCTGTTTCAGGGAATTCTAGGTAGAACCCTATGGATGTAAACATGTATTTGAAACATGTTATGATTGATATGGTTGCAAGTGGTTGCTCGTGGATGCGCGAATACACATTAGATACTAGCTCGACTCGGTCACATTTCATATTGCATATGCACGAGTATTTATACTTGTTTATGGATGAAATCGAATGTATTATCATGCGGTTGTTGCATATGAATGAATGATTGTGCACGCATATAGTATCTATATGACTAGGACTATTTGCATACATGTTGGATTCATGGCACTATACATATTTTGCATTAAAAAGATTATTCAGGCCTGATCATTAGCATTAGCTAAGGAACATGTACACACACGTTTTGCATATATTCATACAGCATTAGAAATCATCTAAGGACAATGGTTGCTTGTGGATGATGTTTTGAGTAGATGGATGATGGATGGTAGGATATGTTCTTCCTAACTTGGAGATTTCGAGGACGAAATCCTAAAAGGTGGGGAGAATGTAACAACCCGTATTTTCAATAACCTGTTATAACATAAATGGAGGCAGAATTAAACTGTAAAATCTGAATCAAGGGAAACGGGCTTTTCCATTGCGTTCGTCTCGGAAAAATACGCGAAATAGAGTCCGAGTTTTCGAAAATCGGAGTCCGTATGACCAAGATATGGCCTCGCGAAGTTTCACGAAAAATTCCCAAATTAAAGTGTACTTAATTAAGTGAAATGGGTTGCGCAGAGAAATATATATATATATATATTGATATATATATATATAATTGAAAAATTAAATAAATAAATATGCAAAAATGTTCAAAACAGCGAATTAGGAGAGGGGAATAACCGAACCGGCCGATTTTTGAGGTCGACGCGAGCGCGTTGGGTCGACTAGGGGTTAATCCAGGGTGTTTGGCTGCCAACCCGTGGGCCGATTCGCTCAAATGCAGATTTTGCATTTTGATGGTTCTCATGGTTCATCTTTAATCTAAAGGCCCTAGATGGTTCCTACACTTGACTTCTTCCCCAAGACATACTTTGGTGGCTTGGATTGAATCTAGGTTTAATCCTATAGCCTAAAACACTTGCCTAATCTATAAATAAGCCCCTAACCTACTCCTAAACCCTCATTATTCATTCATGCAACTAAACTATGGCAAAATTGCTACTCTCATGGCCTCCACTCAACTATCCTAGCCTCCACTTCATTTCTATGAGAGGTTTCATGGTCATGAGAGTATTAGAGAGTCCCTATGTTAGTATGAGAGCTTCTCAAGTTGATCTCAAGGCTAAAGCTTTGATCTTTGTTCATAAAGATGGGGTTTTTATTGATTTGGAGTGTTCATCTTTGGGTTTTTGGGTGATGGCATGCATAGGCTTCATCACAATCTTTGTTTTGCATTTCGATTTGTGCCTTCATAACAATGTAAGCCCTTCCCTACTCTTAGATATTAACTATGAAGTTAAATGTTCATGTTGAAAGTTTGGGTTTGATTAATTAGAATGATGCATGCTATCATGTTATGCAAGTTTATGAAGTCATTATCTTGATCTTATGAACTAAAAGCCACAACCTTTATGTTGAAATGTTGCATTATGCAACATGAGAATCTTCATAATCATTATGTCAACTTGCATATGAAGTCATAATCCTTATATGATGATATATGCGAGTTTCTAGCCATCATTCCATGTCTTTTGTCACCATGATTCGCTTATGTACCAAGTTTGGGTTGATGCATGTTTTTGAGGCTTAAGAATGTAACATGCAAGCTAATGAACACATTTGTGCCTCATTTGCCACCATGATTAACTTGTGGCTTAATACCCATTTTTGTCATTCCTTTGCCAAGTCTCTTCTTTTAATCCATCACGTTGTTACGAACGTATATGCTAGTTTAAAAAGCGTTGGGGTCACATTATGGGGAAACATAATGACATGAATATGACTTGGGTAAATGGGTATAAACATGACAACATGTAACGTTAAATATGACATGTGTTTATACTTGAAAACATGACTTGAAATATAACATGGAAGTTGACATGTAAGTATGCATAAAAACATAAGCTTGGGAATTTACCTATGAAGTTAGGTCTACCCATTGGGAATTTACCTATTAAGTTAGGTCTACCCAATTGCTTGAAAACTTGACTATGAACATGACACTAGACTAAACATGAAAGTGGCCAACTCGAGGTTGGGTTGAGTTTGCAACGTAAAACTACCCGGAACCGACCGGCCTAACTAGTAGTTGCAAACAATAGGACCCAATGTGAGAAGTTGGTCATGTTGTGCTTGAACCCGAGGTTAGACGAAGTTGTGGTGTAAAGCTACCCGGAACCGACCGGCTTAACTAGTAACCACAACAAAGTCTAATGTGAGAGGTTGGGGTGCATTAAGTAATTAATGCCACATGATAGGGTTAAGTTAATTTGATTAATGACTCTTAACCAAATATGACATGGGTAAATGGGTTAAGTAAATTGGTTAGGCTAATGATACTTAACAAAACATGACAAGGTTGGGTAGGTTAAGTGATTTGATTTGCCTAATGACGCTTAACCATTTTTATACGACTAGTGGACGGGGATTAAGTTAACCAACACTTAATCAATCCAACATGATAATTTGGCAAGGTTAAGTAAGTTTTCTTAATGACACTTAACCATACAAGATGATTAGGGGATGGGGTTAAGTAATTTGCACCTAACTAATCCGACACGGTAATTAGTTGGGGTTAAGTAATCCACACTTAACTAATCTAAACACGGTAATTCGATGGGGTTAAGTTAAACACTTAACCAATTTAAACTCGGTAATTCAATGAGGTTAAGTAACCAATACTTAACCAACTTAACGTGATAATTTAATGGGGTTAAGCAACTTATACTTAACCAATTATACATGATGATTTGATGTGGTTAAGTAACTTACACTTAACCAATCTAATACGTGGACCTGATAAGGTTAAGTCACAAGACCTTTTTAGAATATACTTAACCATTGTAGTACGATTAGAGGATGGGGTTAAGCCAACCTATACTTAACCAATCCGACTCGATAATTTGATGGGATTAAGATAATCTATGCTTAATCGATCTAGCAAGATAATCCGATAGGATTAAGGTAAGCTAGTACTTGACCAATTTGACTTGATAGGGTTAAGTCATGAGCCTCTGGGTACACTTAACCAACTTGTGGGACTAAGTCTTGAACTTAAATACTTAGCCAATCTTTGACGTGATTCGTGGGCAGGTTAAGTCATGGACTTGAATGATAACACTTAACTCAATAGACAAACCCTAGCTAGAAGAACTAGGTAGAAAACCGTGGTTAATCAAGGATAACGGGAAAGGAAGCTAAGTGGTAAACCTTAGTTAAGGGTAACTAAGTAATAATTCTTAGCTAAGGACATAGGACTAATTCTCAAAACGATGAGTAACCTGATACGGTAGGTCATCACTTAGTATACGAGGGGGAGCAAGTTATCTGACTTGGATAAAAGCTCCAGCGCACTGGGTGCCGAAGTGGAAGCTTCGGGGGACGTGAGGATATTCTTGGGACCCCTCTGTGGGCTGCCAGGTAATTATACTAGGCCCATGAGAGGTTAAGGTCTGCGTTAGAAGGACCAAGAGTATGCCTTGGTTGCTATGCGAGCAACCTAAAAACTGGGATGGATTAGCGTGGAGTCGACGATTCTTGTTTTTGCCCTGGATAGCGCATCGTCGACTACCTACCATCTTTAGTCAATCGTGTACGTGCGGAAAGGCAGGGAACCCCCAACAGACCATGTGCTTGCTATCGAGTCATGGGTGAGGTTGGCCCGTAGGAAAGTGGGATATAGTGGGGCCGTGGAGTGGTTCTTATACATGATTTTTATTGGATTGCCTTTCAGTAGTTGAGGGAGGGGTCACGTGGGACCATAGCCACGGGTACAAAAATAGACCTTGATATCTGCATCGGCAGACGATTTAAAGCTCCCGACCGAGTTCCGTATTTCTTGATTTGCCCTGGCACGGAACTCGGATGGCACATTGGGGAACATGTGCGTCTAGACATGGAAAACGATTCACGATACATACGTGGGATCAAGGGCGCGGTTGACGGGTGGCGTAATCCCTAGTGGTCCTAGGTGGCCAAAACCCAAACCGGGACACGGAAACGTTCATTAGGTAGCATAATCCCTAGCGGTCCTAGGTGGCATAAATCCTAAGTGGACGCGCGATAGTTCATGGTGAGGAAACACAACTAGATCAAGGGTTGCAGTCCAAAACAACTTCAAGGATAAACCGTTTACATGGGAAAGCCCGTACAGCCTACGGCAAAGGACTGAACTTATACATGGAAAGAAACATATGAGTTGAGTAACCTATATATGCGGCATATTAGGTTGACATGGACCATTACACGACTTTTGAGTAAGGGTCATTCACGGATAACACGTAATACAGTTGGGATACTAGTACGGGAGGTGCAGAGCAGATATACAGGATAGATGCCATGGGACGTTATACGCGATAGATATCTTGGGATATTATACTTGATAGAAACCTGACAATGTGATACCTTGTTCTATCTTGACACCGTAGTTTATCACGACACCCTAGTTTATCTGAGTTCAGTAGTTCATCCTGTTATTTTGATTTAGCTTATCTATCTTGTTATCATGCTTATGTTCATCTCAGTTTCTCATGTCAGTTAACTTTACTAGTTTTTATACTAATAGTAGATAGGGCTTACTCAGTCTTTTTGACTGACCCGTTTTGTTTCGCCTCTTTTCTTCCGTTTCCCCCCCAGGTTACAGGGAGGAAACACTGCTGTTTAGTTCGGACTTCTTCTGCTTGAAGGTCATCATGGATGGCTTGGACTTTTCCTGGCTATGGCTACTTTACTGTTTTTATCTGGGGAATAATTTATGAAAAAGTCTTTATGCTTCTTTACTATTGCAAGACAGGTTTTGATGTACTCTGATGTAAAAGGCTTTAGACCTTATGTATTCATGTTTATGAAAGTTCGATTTTACTTCCGCTATTTTATATGTTCTGTCTTGTGATATTTCTGTGCATGTTTACCAATAATGCCCCTCTAAAGCTAGTGCATTCCTTTGCGAGTGACCCTAGCGGAGGCGGGGTGTTACAAATAATTTAAGGGGTTAATGTTAAGTGGAATCCTCTGAAATAATCAAAGTCGAGATTGATATATAGTTGAATGTTGGGGAGAGTTATATAAAAACCAAGTTTTATAACAAAGTTATAAAAGTATTTTTTGCCAGGGCCATAGCTAAAAATATATTTAATGTTAAAACTAAGAAAAGGGAAAGAGAAGAGAAAAGGGGTTTAAGAATATAAATGATATTTCCAATGTAAAGGAGATAAAAGGAGATTTGGTAAGAATATCACGATATTATGAATATAATGAGAGTGAATGGGTTTATTTAAAGGGAAATAAGTGTTTGTTTTGTTTCCAGCAATGGAAATCAAAGTGACTTTGTAACGATGTTTCTATATGGAAGTCGATTTAACTCAAATATCTGGTATTTATTTATTGATATATATGAATTAATGTTAAAGTGTTTTAAAAAGGGCTTTGCGAATATTCATATAATAGAATAAGAAGTAAATTCTGTATTTTAAGATACTGTAAGGCTAAGAAGTTTTTATCTTGTTTTAAATTAAAAAGGGCCAAATGTTGTTGAGTACTGAATCAATGAATTCATTTTATTTTCATGTTTGAATGTTGTTTATTTGATAGTTAAATAACCGACTATCAAATTTGGCCAATACGATTGTTGGTACGGAAAGACCGGGATCGAATGTATATTCAAAAACCATTCGACCAATGAATACATAAATGTTGAAGATATCATATGCTGAGCAAGATGGAGAAAGTGAAGACCGTGAATCTTCATAAGCGGAAGGATTGCCATCGAATATTCTCTAGCCGTACAACCAGAGATA
Source organism: Allium sativum (assembly GCA_030737875.1). Lineage (NCBI taxonomy): Eukaryota > Viridiplantae > Streptophyta > Magnoliopsida > Asparagales > Amaryllidaceae > Allium > Allium sativum. The sequence continues at coordinate 954,903,189 of CM060924.1, read as the reverse complement.
TTTTGGTGTGATTCGGTCGTGGTTGAGATTTTGCGGATTTGCAAGGACTACTTGCTACTGATCCTTTGGATGTGGTAGGAGAGTGCCTTCGGTTTGTCCAGTCCCAGGACAACTCATATGGACGGATGTCTGACAGAGTATTTCCAATGGAGTTACGTACGTTGATTTCCTCAAACGTATTTCTGTGGTGGCGGAGAAGACACCTTCTTTTAACTAATCAATCCGAATATTTTTGTGGAAATCAATTAGTGATTTCTGGCGGATTTGACGATGTGACATTCAAAGTGAATGTTGGTCAGGTGTTCCAAAAGATACGTTATAACCTCAAGCCTCACAACGGGGCAATGACAAAAATCGGGCAGGCAGCTTGGCTATGTGGGTCACTCCCATTAGGGTGTATAATCACTTATCTAGAGAAATTCTATTTGCTTTGTTAGTCTATAAATGCTGTCCCATTTCGGGAAACGGTTGCTGATCCCAATCGTTGGTGATATACATTCGATACACTCAAGCGAAATGAGTGGTCGGTTATGTGTGGCCCGAGTTACAAGATGTTCTTGTTGAACCCAGTGTATTCGTCTCTAGAGATACACTATCGGCAGGTGGTCCCATACCTTGTCATAGTCGGAAATCCAATCTCCAATAAGCGCTTACGGTTTTGATTGTATACTATATATATGGAGCGTGAGATGCAAACGTTCTACTAAATTGATATTTATTTGTATGTAGACACTATTATAATATCAGACAAGTATATGATTTCAAAATGATTTGGGTTATCGTAAGGTAAAAACCGTCCGTGTTTATGTGTGGATTTGGTCTTACGATTATCCTTTTATTTAAAAGGATTTTGAAAATTAAAATCAAGTTGGGTGATTCCCTTAAACTTTGCGATTTGTTCTCACTCTAGTTCACCAGACTGACCCGGTATTTGTAATGCTCGGGTTAGCCCGGGATGTACAGGTTTAGGTTATCAGATACTGTGAAGGGACGAGCTGGAGGAGTTCAGACATATGATGTTATATTGTTCCGCTGTGTGTCATATATGGGGATATATTATTATAACTATCCTGATGTGTTGGCTGTAAGCTGTACTCTAATGTTTGTAAGTATTTTTCAAGCTCTCAATAAAGATTTATTTCTATATTATATTTTGTTCTGCTGCGATATGAGACTCTGATTATGTTGTGATAGTTCTTCTTCTTCTTTTATTATAATATTTCTTTCTTTCTTATCTCACCCTCTAACTTCTTTCTAATAACTATCTAGTGTTTTCAATACTTGGGTTTTGGAAAGTAATACAGGTTTTGTGTATTATTGTCGAAGTCCGAGCGTCCCGTTGGGTCGTTACAAATGCTCTGATACCAAACTATAATGACCCATACCTCCCCGTGTAGGAAAGCCCGGATTACTTTGAGGAAAAGACGAATCAAAACACAAACAGAAGAACATTTCATTGCTTATTGCAACAATTCCATCAGAATACAAGAATATAACAGAGTACAACAGAATATTACACATTGTAAAATATCAGAGACTAAGTAATTTACATTTAAATACATAGCAGCGGTAAATAATCCATAACACAACTGTAAGAGATAAAGGGATACAGAGCTTTCCGAATATCATTCCAGCTATAAACCAGGATCCTGTAAGAATAAATCTGCGAAACCAAAACTACTAGCTGCCCATGTAGAAAATAAGGGCACCCAGAGTTTAGGTTAAAACAATAAACTCCAGGTCAGTCATGTGAGTGGTGTGAGAACTAAAACAGTTATTAATCTCTATTTTAAAGTTAGATAAATCAAGGGACCACGCCGTATAACACAGAACGGGTTTCCTCCCAAGAATACCAGTGCATAAAAAAAATAGCGCAATGCTAAATAAAGAACAATGAAGCTATTATAAGACCCAGGTCCCATCACACAATGAAACACAAGCCGGAGGATAGGGTTTTACCTTATAATAGACAAATAATGCTTGATACGCGAAATTTCATCTTTTATTATTATAAGTGAAGAAAACACTTCAAATATAAATGTATCAATCACAGACGGCATGGGTACCATATATCATGACGCCATACTAGTTCTACAATTAAAACCGCAAAATGTCGTATTTGGAAGTTGGATTTCTATCTATGAACTGAGGCAAGGGATCGTCCTCACCGCTTTGAGACTCTCTAGCCCGAGCCTCAGGTAAGTACTCTGTCAAGCCTTTAGATCATTAGGGTCGGTCCACACGGAGTGGATTAAAATGCCTGAACACTGCGTTTCCCCGCCCTATGGGGCGTAAAACTAGTCATATCGCGACCAGACCAGCGGTACCGTAGTGACGGATATAACCGAGGCGCCTCGCTTTCCAACAACCACATGAGTCAAAATTGTCAGGGCTTGTAAACCACTGACACCACTCCTAGCTAGAAAGAAACGCATGTCCTCCCTGAAGTCCTGTCCCGTTTCTGGTTCATTCCCGGGTGTGAGTCTCACGAATTAACGCTACACAAAGCTATGTTACATTAAAGTCGTGCTTTGCAACCACAAGGCTCTGCTTTTCAACAAAAACCTTGATCACTGCATCTCATCATGCCACATAGGCAATTCACGCCATGCAACTGATGTCTATCAATCACACAGAATGAAATCCGATGTCAGACACGCAGTCCATTTACAAGTTTGTATAGGGTCTGAACGAAACCGGAGGCACCTTATTCCTCGTCCCATATGTCCGATACAGGAGAGAGGCCCTTGCATATCCAGTCGATCTCCAAGTACGTCTGGAAAATCACCACTTATTACCTTATCTTGGGTGTACGGCCTAATCAAGACATCTATAATCATCCAAATGATGTGAAGACCTCCGGTCTTCAACTACCGTCTTCATCTTCGACTAATCGTCGATTCAGCTATTCAGAATGGGATAAACCTGGCCTTTCTGAATAACTCGCATATATAATAAACAAGTGCCACATAAACACAACCATTGTTTCAAATCTCGCAAATATCATCCAAGATCTCCTCCGAGATCTCGTTTTGGGTTCCTTCCGAAACGAAACAGCAAATATCACTCTAAATCTCCATTCGATTATATCGCCCTAGATATTGCAATATCGAACGATATATCGACCAAGACGAAATACTGGAATATCGTCCAAGATCTTAGTTTTTTTTGGTTAAAATTAAAATTTGTGCCTAAACTAGAACTATAATTAAAAAACTCAAATCTTGCCATAACAATCTTTTGTTATTTTACATTTTGCATGTTAAATGACTATACTGTATGTTCGTATATGTTTTACAATACTTATGATTTTCATACTCGTCTTTTTACAGATATGTTACTTATGAAATTATGTATTTTATGGTTTATGTATGCTGAATTTTTTAATATTTTGGATCCTTTTAATGTTTCTTGTCTAACAATATTTCTGCTTTAAGCATATTATGATTTAGAGTATGAATGATCTTTCACAAAATAAAGAATAATAAGGTTATATTGCATTTTAAGTTTAAGTTACTATGTTTTTAATAGCACTCATGAAAATCATTTTGTTAAAATACCATTCTTAACATATCATGTACCCGATATTGTTCCGATATGAACTTTTAGAGCGAGATGAAAACCGAGGCGAACTCTCGAGTTAGACTCATCTCATCCGAGATCTCCCCCGATACGAGACCGAGTTTATAAAATCTCCGAGACGAAACGTGACCGATATCCGAGATTTAAAACCTTGAACACAAGATACGTCTCATTCCAATTCAGAATATTCTTTTATTCAAATATTCTCTTCATAATTTAAACCATATTAAGGTTTTCCCAACTAGTCGGGATTAGCGAACCTTACCGAAGTAATCATTTTTTTAATTACTCAATCCCAACCTATTCATCCCATGGAGTAAAACTGGTAATACTCCATATCTAACACTATGGTGTCATCGGTAAAATTAATTACCATTTCACGTTCAAATCTAATTAAAGATTTAACTATCGCTTGGAGCAAAACTGGTGATACTCCATTCTCGATCATTTCATCTAATTAAAGATTCATTCAAACTTCATTTAGTTTTAATCTTCCCAAAAATCAATATTAATGATTATATAACTTGGGAAATCATATCCTGTCTTTAACTGGGTTAAACCAATGTCATTTAAAACACGGTTCATGATAAACCCAAAATCGCGTTCCATCTGTCTCTAACCGTAAATTAGTAAGAGAACAATTCCCTAAGTATTAACCACGAAGGCCGAAACCAACATCAGATCAATACCCAGGAAACCATTCAACTTAACTAATCTCAGTTAGTTTCTAATTTTCTTGACTCCATTGGGTTTAAGAACAGTATTATTAAAGATACCATTAACAACAAACCCAAAATCTTATTTGATATTAAATACAATGCTCTGAATAGAAAATATATCGGCTTATATTCAATATCAAATTCTGAAATTAACAAATATCGTATTGGAATAACGATATATATATATCTTCCAAATTCCTCCACAATATCCGTATAATCACGGAATCCAATATCAAAATATTCCAAAGATAATTTCTATTCAAATCCATTCCAATTCATATATTGGGAATTCCGGTTGTTTTTAAAACCATTTCAAATCCAATTAACTTGTTTAAAAATATTGGATTATAATTCTAGTTCATAACTATTTCATTTTGATAAAAATATATTTTTATCTTTTCAAGTATGGAAATTTACACCCCAATTCATTTTAAATCATTTAATATGATTTTATACAAATTATTGATATTTTTATCAATTTTATCAAGGCACGTACATTCGATTTCCAAAAATGGTCATCGAACTGCACTTACACCGACCTTTCCCAAATTTTATTTGAACATAACTCCAAATCCAACCGTTAGATTTCAAATTTCTTATACTCGTTAGAAATCTCTTTTCGATATGAACCCAACAGTCCTGACTTCAGGAGAATCTAGTGGTCGGATCTCCCGTAATGTCAATTCGAAGTCAATGGTGGAAATTCGCGAACTACCGCGGCATGGCGCGTTCTATTCAGGCCATTAATATATGTAATATATATTATATATATTCCATCGATTTCCATTCAAAACATATTTTATAAATCGTTTTAAATTCATTTTAAAAACGGTTTCAACTTCATATTCAATTTTGAATCAAAATTGAATATTCCATATCATTAATATATAAATGATAATATTTTCAAAATATTATATTTCGAAATCATTTCCTTTTCGATATCCATTATAGAAATGAATAAACTCGATATAAATATCATTCACATCAAAATGGCGTTAATCTAATCAACACGGCTTTATATATTTAAATATTTTCGTGTCCATCCCAAATCGGACATCAAAATCATATTTTGATTCTTTTTTGAATATTGATCTAAAATACTCATTATTTTAAATATTCGTTATATTTTAAAATATTCATTCTTTCTGAACTGAAATCAGACACAATCAATTACCATATAATGTTGATTATATGGATTTCATACAACATATGTACATAAAAATAATGAAAACAACAATCTATCATCCAGAGTGCATTCTACACTGTATAAGCATTAATTATAAATAATTAACGCTTTTAACAGTCTGTTAATTAATCGATTGAAAAACAACTAAACAATTGGGATTAGTGTACATCAAATATCATCCCAATACCCATGTGGGGTTTCAACCAACAAATACTGATTTTTATTTGTGCAGTTGGGCGATGTGTAAAATTTATCGTTCCAATCAATATCAATAAAATGGGTGTACATAAACAAATTGTTTGATTTGTAAATGAATATTTATTCTATTCATATAGACGTTAAAAATTATATTTTTAACGATAAATTATTTTATTCAACACATGAATATTTTATTTATCCATTCCACATCACCAACAATTTTCACAACAACATACAATCAAACAAGTCATCCAAGGTCTGTGAACGACCGGTGTCAGGTGCTGCTAAGCACCGTCTGCATCGTTATATATATTTTAACTAGAAAATAAAATAAAAGTGAGGAGTTCTCACCTTGGGTTTCCACTCCGCCATTTTATTTTTGAATTTCTGAACTGTTTGAATTTTCCCTTAATATCAACGCAATCCTTTGTCACGCTGTTCATAGTAAAAGCACATTTTTAATATGATGTTCATACATTAAAAATCATACTTTTATTCAACGATATTTATATTTAAAAATCACATTTTTCTTTCAATGTTACATACATAAAAACCATATTTTTATATCGCTCATATATATATAAATCTCGTTCTTTTATTTCAATGCTATAAAAATCACATTTTCATATAATGGTATATATGATAAAAAACACATTTTTATATATTGCTACTTATATAAAAATCACATTTTTATACAACTAAAGATCGAACTTTTATCTAACTAACAATCTTACCTTTTCATTACTAGAATTCAAATCTCTTCATTATAAAAATTCAAATCTTTATTCATTGTTATTTCTTTTTATTGTTAAAAATCTCATCTGTTTATTTCTAAAGAACTCATATTTTCTATTTACAAAGAAATCATATATTTCAATACAATGAAATCGTATATTTCAATTCAAAGAAATCATATTTTTCAATACAATGAAATCGTTTATTTTAATTCAATGAAATCATATTTTTCAATACAATGAAATCGTATATTTTAATTCAATGAAATCATATTTTTGAATACCATGAAATCGTATATTTTAATTCAAAGAAATCATATTTTTCAATATAATGAAATCGTATATTTTATATAAAAGAAATCATATTTTTCAATACAATGAAATCATATATTTTATTTCAAAGAAATCATATTTTTCAATACAATGAAATCGCATATTTTTATATTTTTAAATCAAGTCAATTTTATAATTTTAAAACAATGCTTTATAAAAAAACAATGCTAATTTTTATTTTAAGAAAATCACATTTCCATTAATTATGATATATTTTGATAACAATGTTATTTTAATTTTGAAAACTAATTCTATATATATTAAAATCATGCTATTTATATAAATTTCATGTCTTTAAAACAATTGTTATTTATAAAAAGTTCACATTTTTATTTTTGCTTTTCATATAAAAACTGATTTTTAATAATGCATTTTATATTTTAAAAATCTGGAAATAAATTAATGTTACTTTATATAAAATCATCCTCTTTATACATTGTTATATAAAATAAAAACTGAATTTAAAAACAATGTTGTATTTAAATATATAAAAAAACAATCACCTTCCATTGTTTTCGGTTTTTACAAGCTTCGAGTATTTCAAAGGAGGCCGCCTCCTAGGGTTCATCGCCTCTGGCAATAAACGGCCCCAGAGTCTGATCTTCCATGCCCCCGAGAAGCGCCCTGGTACACTCCTCCTTCCCCTGAACTGGCGCGGAACTAGGCGCCCTGTAGCAGCCTACAAGTGACCTTGACTGACGTGCCTTTGCGGCTCCAATCCCCGTGCCACTCGCGACAAACCCCATCTCAACCATCAACATCCAAGAGCCCAATGAGAGATACCCCTTTCACATTGAAAGCTTCGCGAATTAATGTGTGGTGTTGGTGAAAAATGAGGAATAATCGTCAGTTTTAAAGAGGAGGCGCCCATTTTTCGTTCGTTGACCACTGAAGGTAATTCGGTAATGTTTGACCCTTTTATTCTGACCAATAAGGGATTATATAATTTAATTATTATTTGTCAAAAAAATAATTACTTGTTTATTAATCCGATCTCCAAATCAAACCCAACGACTGTCGCCCTAAGCTAATTACCCCCATTCCGAACGCAATAGGATATGTCCCGCAAGTTGATTCGACTGTTTCGATCACTTTTCGTTTAAATTAAAATTTAAATCTATATATTCAATTTTAAACGTACATTTCAATTTAGCGGGGCCACATACAGACACAAAAAATTCTGGAAAAATTATTTCTAGCTTCGTATTGATGATACGGTTCTGAAAAAACTAATTTTGTCAAATTTGTAGACCGTTTGAAAAATGGCCATTTTCTGGTCGATCTAAATTGACTGAAACAGACAAAACACGTTTTCTTTTGCCACGCTCACATATTGGTTTCAAAAATTATTAAAATTGGAATCTAGCAATTACTAGACATCCCAGATCCAACAAAAGTGGTTTCGTCGAAAACGGAGGTCATTTGCAAAATGGCTATTTTTAAGGCCTTTATATATATTAATATATATATATAAATTCCACAGCGAATTTTCTGAATTTTAAACTGGACATAACATACAATTTATAAAACGAAATCTAAGTTTCTTACATCCATTAGAAAGATATAGTTAAACAGATTCAAATATTTCTTGTTTCGTCCAATTCTGATTTATATTGAATTATGTATATTCATTTGAAATTTGAAATCGAATTTTCAAACTGCTGCGACATTTCAAGCTCGTTATATAATTAAAATAAAATTGTTGTTGAAGCTCTAAACTTGGATTTGAAATTTGATTTAGCTTCTAATTCTATTTAGGTTGGAAGAAGATGCATCAGTCCTAGTTTTGATTCCAGTAGGGTAGCGACGCCATTTTTATTTTTAATTAGAATAGAGGCAGAATATAGACAGAATGAAATTGTGTAGAGAAAATGAGTCTAGGGGGCTGTTTATATAGGATTAGGCGGACGAATCTAGATAGAAAACGAGTCTAAATACATCAGAATGCATCAGGTTCAGAAAGTGGGTTTCGGGAGCAGGTCGACCCCCAGGTCGACACTATGGTCGACCTGGTCTAGGGGAGGTCGACTACCCAGTCGACCTGGTCAGGGGTAGGTCGACTACCCAGTCGACCATCCAGTCGACCTGGGTCCTGGGCGGGAAATTTCCCGCCCAGCCCGCTTCTGGGTTTGAATTCGAATTTGAACTCGAATTTTCGAGCTGTTTTCGATTCTGAAATTTTCTAAAACTTCGGAGGACCATATCTCCCTCATACGGACTCCATTTCTCGAAAACTCGGACTCGTTTCCAAGCAGAATTTCAAGATGAACGCAATGGCGCAACCCGTTTCCCTTTTTTCCTATTTTATAATTTAATTATTCTCTGATTTGTTACTTATACGATCACAGAAAATACGGGGTGTTACATTCTCCCCTGCTTAAAGGATTTCGTCCCCGAAATCTTCAAGTTGAGAAGAATGTGTCTTACCATCCAGTCATCCATCTACTCAACCATCATCCACAAGCATCCATTGTCCTTAGAAAACTTCTAATGTTGTATGAACATATGCAAAAGTGTGTGTATATGTTCCTTATCTAATGCAAAGATCAGGCGGTCCACTGATTCAGTTGACCTCCTTAATGCGAATTATGTTAGTGCCATGAGTCCAACATGTATGAAACTTTCCTATTTGATACATATCATTCTTATATGAGTGACAACCATTCATTCATATGCAACATCCATGTGATGAGTCAATCATTTTGCATCCACAGAATTTGAAAATGCTCACACATCCATATGCAGTATGAGAGTGTTTTCGAGCCGATCTAGTGCCTAGTGTGTATATGCATCCACGAGAAACCACTAGCAACCACTTGCATCCACTTGCAACCATCAAACATAACATGTCTCAAACACATGTTTACATCCATAGGATTCCTATCTATAGGTCGAAGACTCGATTGATAGAATACAGTCGAGTGATGGGAGCGAGTGCAGATAAACGAAAACTTGGTTTCCATTAGACCTTGGTTAAGAGACAAATTTCCCCTAAGTATCAACCCCGAAGACCGAAATCAACATTAGATTGACACCCAGAGGATTACCCTTTTTAGACAATGTCAAAACTGGAAATCTCAACCTTATCGGAAATATTCAGATATTTATAGATTACCAGTACAGAGCAGATTACTAAGTGATTCTTAGGAAACTAAGCATGATAAAAACCTAGAATGTATGCGTCATGCTCAACACAGATACCCAACTTAGCACAATGGGATGAGTCATAACCCTTATGGGTCTGGGTGTAACACCCCACCTCCACCAGGGTGGCTCTTGCAAGCACTCTGACTTTGGAGGGGCGTTTGAATCAGGTAAACATGCATAATGATATATCAAGGCAGAACAAGAACATATGTATATATGTAAACAGAGTAAATAACATAGATAAAACAGCGGAAGATTTCAAAACATTTCAAAACAAGTCTGGTACAACATTGCTTTCCAAATAAACAAGTCTAGATAAAACAACATCAACTGAAAAACTGAAATAAATAAGTGATATCCCCAATTAAGTGGTAACCATAGCTAGCTTCATGTCGAAACCGTACATGAGCTGAAATCCCACAAGCAAGCAATCCGAAATCCAAGCTAAGCTCCAGTATTCCCTCCCTGAGAACCTAGGGGAGGGGGGAAACGGAAGAAAATAGGCGAAAGAAAACAGGTCAGTCAAAAAGACTGAGTAAGCCGTACTACAATCAATGTAAACTGATAAAGTTAACTGGCATGAGCAGCAGGGATGAACATAAGGATAACAATATACTAGCATGATGATTAACTAACAAGGTAGATAAAGGTGTCATCGCATAATCAGGATTAAGGTTTTGCACCACAGGTGTACTAGCAAACTAACATGACTTGAATAAACAAGTATTGATCCCTTGGCCCAAGCTTTGGCCCAATAACATGAAATGACCCTAATACAAGGTCCAACCAAACGGTCTAGTCGATCGGCTCCCTAAGCCTAACTCGTCACGTGTTGGTGTCAATACGGCCCAATCATAATTGTAGTCGAACTGTGCTGGGTCCACCCTTCGGGTGTATCAAGCCCTAGGGTGTCAACCCCTGGACACCATGAACATGAGTGCACAGTCCCGATCTACTGGTACCCGTGCATGTTTTCTCCGGCTACGGACTATGTGCACGACCAGAGTCCGCCCGGAACTACACCGGCGTACCCTCTGCCGTCGCTTTTGGTCACTTACCTCCAGTCCAGTAGTCGTGCCCCCACCCTAGCCTAGTCCCTAGGGTCATGATGATACTAACTTGGGATTACTGCTGGAGTGGGCCCCCATTGCTAGGATTTTTCTAGTGGGTTAAGTACGGTTTAACCCTCTTGCTAATCCTGGATTAACTTGGTTAAGTGTAACGATGAGTTCACGACTTAACCCCGATTAATCTACCAAGCCCAAATTGGTTAAGTATTAAGTGGACCATGACTTAACCCTAATCACGAGGCATTAATTAATTTAATGCGCCTTAACCTCTCACATTAGACCTTGTTGTGGTTACAAGTTAAGCCGGGCGGGTCCGGGTAGCTTTACACCACAACTTGGTCTAACCTCGGGTTCAAGGTACAACATGACCAACTTCTCACATTGGGTCCTATTGTTTGTAGCAACTAGTTAAGCCGGTCGGTTCCGGGTAGGTTTACGCTACAAACTCAACCCAACCTCGAGTTGGCCACACTTATCTTTTCTAAGTGTCATGTCCATCATGTTTCCAAATCATGTTACAAGTTTTCAAGCAATTGGGTAGACCTAACTTAATAGGTAAATTCCCAATGGGTAGACCTAACTTAATAGGTAAATTCCCAAGCTTATGTTTTATGTCTTTTAAGTTTACCCAACCCCAAACGCAATCCCATCGCTTACATATCGCAATAGCGCATAAAGGATAGAAAGAGGGAACTTGGCATAATCATGACATAAAGGTATTGAAGCCACAAGCTTAACATGGTGGCATATGAAATGTTCATATGTTCATACACTTGCATATTACATTTTTAGGCCTCAAAAGAATGCATAAAACCAAACTTAGCATATTGGTGATACATGGTGCTAAATGACATGTAGAGATGGCCATAAGTTCGCATTTAGCCTCACATGCAAGTTATCATAAGAGATATGATAACTTACATGTTGCTAAAATGCAACCTTTGGCATAAAGCTTAAAGCTTTATGTTCATAAACCCAAAATAAGCTTGCATAACATGATAGCATGAACAAAATGTTCAACCCAAACTTGCATAACATAACTTGGCATACTTGCATATAAACTTGCATATCACAACATGATAAACTTGCATATAAACTTGCATATCACAACATGATAAACTTGCATATAAACTTGCATATCACAACATGATAAACTTGCATATCATACATTTAACTTTAGAGTTTAAGTATGAAAGTAGAATAGGGCTTACAATGCTTAAGAAGTCACAAAAATATGACAAAGCCCTTATGAAATCAATTAAACCCAAAATGCAAGCAAAATCCTTGAGCCAAAATGATCAAGACTCTTTCTTTATGATGCAAATATATAAACTTGACTTGAATGCAAGCTAATGATGCTCATACAAGTTTGAAAACACTTGTATGCATGGAAAATCACTTAGGAATTTATTTAGGAATTTTATGAAGAGAGTGGAGGCCATGAGAGGATTGATTTTGCCATAGTTTAGTTGTATGAATGAATAATGATGATTTAGGGTAGGTTAGGGTCTTATTTATAGATTAGGCAAGTGTTTTAGGCCATAGGATTAAACCTAGATTCAATCCAAGCCATCAAAGCATGTCTTGGGGAAGAAGTCAAGTGTAGGAACCATCTAGGGCCTTTAGATTAAAGATGAACCATGAGAACCATTCAAATGCAAAATCTGCATTTGAGCGAATCGGCCCACGGGTTGACAGCCAAACACCCTGGATTAACCCCTAGTCGACCCAGCGAGCTCGGGTCGACCTCAAAAATCGGCCGGTTCGGTTATTCCCCTCTCCCAATTCGCTGTTTTGAACATTTTTGCATATTTATTTATTTAATTTTCAATTATATATATATATATCAATATATATATATATATATATTTCTCTGCGCAACCCATTTCACTTAATTAAGTATACTTTAATTTGGGAATTTTTCGTGAAACTTCGCGAGGCCATATCTTGGTCATACGGACTCCGATTTTCGAAAACTCGGACTCTATTTCGCGTATTTTTCCGAGACGAACGCAATGGCATAGCCTGTTTCCCTTGATTCAGATTTTACAGTTTAATTCTGCCTCCATTTATGTTATAACATGTTATTCAAAAATACAGGTTGTTACATTCTTCCCTCCTTAAAGGATTTCGTCCCCGAAATCTCCAAGTTAGGAAGAACGTATCCTACCATCCATCATCCATCAACTCAAAACATCATCCACGAGCAATCATTGTCCTTAAAAGGTTCTAAATGATGTATGATCATATGCAAAGGTGTGTGTATATGTACTTATCTAATGCGAAAATCAGGAGGTTACTGATTCAGTAAACCCCCTTAATGCAAAATATGTTAGTGAAATGAGTCCATATGTATGCAAATTCCTAACATAATTTATAATCTCTACATGAGTGCACATAACATTCATCCATATGCAACATCCACGTGATAGCATAACAAGTTTTCATCCATGAATAAGCATAAACACTCATGCATATGCGGTATGAAAGTGTGTGAGCCGATCTTAGTGCCTAACGTGTATTATGCATCCACGAGTATCCACTTGCAAACACTTGCAACCACTTGCAACCATCAAGCATAACATGTTTCAAACACATGTTTCATCCAAAGGGTTTCTACCTAAGGTTCTCATGACAAGATTAACACGATAAACTAGATAAACATGGATAGCAAAGAGAAAGATATGCTAACAAAGAAAAGAGATTGAGAGTGTACCCTCAAAAAGGAATGGATAAAGCCCACGCATCTTCTCCTCGGTTTCCCAAGTTGCGTCTTCTTCGGCTTCACCCCATTGAACCTTCACCAATTTGACCTCTCGATTCCTTAGCTTCTTGGTCTCCGTCCCCAAGATACGAATCGGAGCTCTCCTCAAGGTAGCCTCTTTCTCCACTTCTACATCTTTTAGAACACTTGGCTCAACAACCTCTGCTGATTCATGTAAACACTTCCGGAGATGCGAGACATGAAAAACATCGTGTACTCCAGCAAGCTTCTCGGGCAACTTCACTCTATAAGCCATCTGCACGATCCTCTCTATAATAGGGAATGGTCCAACAAACCTCGGTGCCAACTTCCCAACAGCTCCAAATCGGACCACATTCCGCAAAGGAGAGACCTTCATGAAAACCATATCCCCAACATCAAACTCCAAATCCGTTCTTCGCTTATCAGCATAGGATTTCTGTCGGTCTTGGGCCGCTTTCATCCGTCTCCGAATCAACTCGATCTTCTCGAATGTATCTCTGATCATATCAGGCCCAAGTATAAGCTCATCTGTAGTCTCCCACCAACATGTAGGCGACTTGCACGGCCTCCCATATAAAGCTTCAAATGGTGCCATCCCTATGCTTTCCTGATAACTGTTATTATATGCAAACTCAACAAGAGGAAGATGGTCTTCCCAAGTACCACCAAAATCTAGAATACAAAGCCTCAACAGATCCTCGAGTACCCTATTCACCCTTTCGGTTTGACCGTCCGTCTGTGGGTGATAAGCCGTACTTAGATTCAACCTTGTGCCCACAGCTTCTTGCAAGCTATTCCAGAATTGACTTGTAAAGATTGGGTCACGGTCACTGACTATACTAGAAGGGACTCCATGTAGTCTCACAATCTCACGAAGATATACAGACGCTAGCCAAGATGCGGTCCTCTTGCTCTTCACCGGAATGAAATGAGCACTCTTCGTAAGTCTATCCACAATAACCCAAATGCTCGTATTCCCTTTCCTTGACCTTGGTAGCCCATCGATAAAATCCATGGAAATACTCTCCCACTTCCATAGTGGAACGTCTAGAGGATGCAATAGCCCACCGGGCTTCTTCGACTCGGCCTTAACTTGCTGGCAAATGATACATCTAGAGACAAATTCTGCCACATCCTTCTTCATCCCAGGCCAAAAGAAAATGCGCTTCATATCTTTATACATCTTATCTCCGCCCGAATGTATAGTCAACTTAGAGCGATGCGCTTCCTCAAGAACTCTTCTTACTAGATCTTCTACCATTGGAACACATAACCTTCCGTCTCTCCTCAGCCAACCTTGTCATCAATAGAATATCGAGCGAGATGACTAGACGTCTCTCCTCGAATTAGCTTATCCATAATCTCAACTATCTGAGGGTCTTCTCTCTGTGAAGCCCCAACTTGATCAAGAAGGGTAGGTCTGAGTTCCAGAGATGCTAAAGAACCGGTCATCGACTCAATCGCCAAAGAGAAATCAAAGGTTGCCACATACTCTAAATTCTTCATCTCAACGAATAGAGGACTTAGGGTCAACCTTCTTCTACTCAATGCATCTGCTACCACATTCCCCTTGCCAGGGGTATAAGCTATCTCAAAATCGTAGGACGCCAAGAATTCCATCCATCTTTGTTGCCTCAGATTTAGATCCTTCTGAGAAAAGAGATACTTCAATGACTTGTGATCGGTATAAAGCTCAAATCTTTCTCCCAGAAGATAATGGCGCCAAGCCTTGAGTGCATATACTATTGCTGCCAACTCTAAGTCATGAGTGGGATAATTCTTCTCATGCACTTTGAGTTGTCTACCGCCAAAGCATATCACTCTTCCTTCTTGCATAAGAACAGCTCCTAACCCTGTGCCACATGCATCGGTGTATACGGTAAATAACTTCCCTCCATCGGGCAAAGCTAGAACAGGTGCTGATGTGAGGGCTCTCTTGAGCTTCTGAAAAGCAAGCTCGCATTCTATGCTCCAAGCAAAAACTAAATTCTTCTTCGTCAATTTAGTGAGAGGAGCGGATATCTTTGCGAAGTCCTTGATGAACTTCCGATAGAAACCCGCAAGACCTAGAAAACTTCTCACTTCGGTTGCATTCCTTGGAGTCTTCCAATCCTGAACTGCCACTACCTTAGCGGGATCCACCGCTAAGCCTTGCTTAGATACTATATGCCCAAGGAATCTAACTTCCCTTCTCCAAAAGTGACACTTGGAGAACTTGGCCTTCAACTGATGCGCTCTAAGCGTATCCATCACCTCCATGAGATGCCTTGCGTGCTCTTCCTCATCCTTAGAGAAGATCAGAATATCATCTACGAAGACCACGACAAACTTGTTCAAGAACTCCCTGAACACCCTACTCATCAAGTCCACGAAATATGCGGGTGCATTAGTCAAGCCGAACGGCATGACAAGCCATTCGAAGAATCCATCTGGAGTTCTGAACGCAGTCTTGTCTATACTATCTTCAGATACCCTGAGCTGACGGAACCCCGTAGCAAGATCAAGCTGAGAGAAAACAGAAGCACCGACAAGCTGGTCAAAGAGATCATCAATCCTCGGTAATGGGTGTCTGTTCTTCTTAGTCAGCTTATTCAACTCTCGATAGTCAACGCAAAGTCGGAGAGAACCATCCGCCTTGGTAGCAAATACCACAGGCGCTCCCCATTCAGATATACTTCGTCTAATGAAGTTCTTCTCAAGTAACTCTTTCACTTGCTTACTTAGCTCCCGCCTTTCACGCGGAGCCATGTGCCGAACGGGCAAAGAAACAGGCTTTGCATTATCCACCAGATAAATGCGGAAATCAATCTCTCGCTTAGGGGGCAACCCCCTAACTTCATCGAAAACATCCGGATACTCTCGAACCACTCTCACAGACTGAAGAGTTTCCATTGACGAGTCGAGTGATTCCAGAAAGCACAACATGACGGGACCTCTCGGGTCACAAGAAATCTCTAGGGTGTTTCCGAGGCGAGTCACGAGCCTCACAACCCTATGCTCACAATCAAGAATGGCTCCATATCTGGACAGCCAATCCATGCCCAATATCAATCCGTATCCCCTAAAACCAAGAACATAAGCACTGCACAAGAACTCTACACTCAGTATAGAGATCCTCAAATCCCCACATATCATAGACAAATGGGCGGAACCCCCAATAGGATTTGAGACACAGACAGGATCATCTACCAAGCTAGTACTAAGGTGCAAACTATCAACAAGATCAGATGAGATAAAGCTATGCGATGCACCAGAATCAAACAAGGTACGAACTGGAAAATCAGAAATATATACAAGGCTCTCAACAGAAATACTACCTCGATCGGGAACTGGAGCGACATTGAGAGCATGAACTTGCCCTCCTGAAGGTCCAGCACGCTGAGTCTGACCCTGGCCTTGCCCTTGCTTCCTCGGGCAATCCTTACTGAAATGTCCAGTCTCACCGCAGAAAAAGCATTCACCATTCTTCCTTTTCCTCTTCTTACAATCCTTAATAAGATGCCCAATTGAACCGCAATAATGGCACTTCCCCTTGTTGTTCTTGCCCTTGTTGTTATTGCCCTTGTTGTTGTTCCCCTTGTTGCCTTGACTCTTGTTCTTGTTCTGATTGCCTTGACTGCTCTGACCACTTGGATTACCCTGATTTCCTTTTCCCTTGGGAATCAGTCTTCTTGGCTTGAGTATCATTCATCTTGGTTTCTTTCTTGACATCTCCCTGAAGTAACGCCATATCAACCAAACTCTCAAACGTGGCCCCATGGGGAATATGTGACATAGCCAATCCCTGCAACGGCTCATTCAATCCTCTAGCAAAACGAAGAGCCTTCTTCTGAGGAGTATTCACCATATCCAAGCCAAAACGAGCTAACTGATTGAACTTGTTCACATATTCTTTGACAGACATATCTCCTTGTTTCAAAGTTATGAACCTCTCCATTTGCAGATTCTCCTCAGCAGAAGATAGAAACTTAAGCATGAACCTTGCCCTGAAATCGGCCCAAGTCTCAACAGGCCTAGTACCATTGGTGACTTCCCACCAATAAGCGGCTTCATCCTTCATAAGCCAAACCGCCAACAAGAGCTTCCTCTGATCGTTTAACCCAAAGATAGCAAACAAATCCTCGGTCTCTTTCAACCAATTTCTGGCCTCTACAAAAGTCTCAGTGCCTTGAAAGTTCTTGCCACCCATTGCTTTGAAATCTTTGCAAGTCTTTGCGAAGTCCACTTGAGGATGCTGAGGGGGAGGAGGAAGAGGAACCTCAGCGACAGGAGGAGGAGGAACATTAACCACCGGAGGAGGAGGAGGAGGAACATTAACTACCGGAGGAGGAGGAGGAGGAACATCTGCGGGGCCGGCTTCGGTCGCCCTAGCCTCCAAAAGTCTCCTATACCAAACAGGTACGTGTAATCCCTCCGGAATTGCAAAGTTATCGGCCATACTGAAAACGAAGAAAAAGACAGATTCAGAATGGAGAAAAACGAAGGAATTTTGCTAATGGCTTTTTGGGGAATAGCCTTTAAAATAAACTAGACTTTTCTTTGGAAAATACTTTATACTTGGTTTTGAAAATAGTTTTCCAAAAGTTTTCTAAAAGCCTTTTTGTTCCTTCTCGTACCATATGCTCTGATACCAAATGTAACACCCCACCTCCACCAGGGTGGCTCTTGCAAGCACTCTGACTTTGGAGGGGCGTTTGAATCAGGTAAACATGCATAATGATATATCAAGGCAGAACAAGAACATATGTATATATGTAAACAGAGTAAATAACATAGATAAAACAGCGGAAGATTTCAAAACATTTCAAAACAAGTATGGTACAACATAGCTTTCCAAATAAACAAGTCTAGATAAAACAACATCAACTGAAAAACTGAAATAAATAAGTGCTATCGCCAATTAAGTGGTAACCATAGCTAGCTTCATGTCGAAACCGAACATGAGCTGAAATCCCACAAGCAAGCAATCCGAAATCCAAGCTAAGCTCCAGTATTCCCTCCCTGAGAACCTGGGGGGGGGGGGACGGAAGAAAAGAGGTGAAAGAAAACAGGTCAGTCAAAAAGACTGAGTAAGCCCTACTACAATCAATGTAAACTGATAAAGTTAACTGGCATGAGCAGCAGGGATGAACATAAGGATAACAATATACTAGCATGATGATTAACTAACAAGGTAGATAAAGGTGTCATCGCATAATCAGGATTAAGGTTTTGCACCACAGGTGTACTAGCAAACTAACATGACTTGAATAAACAAGTATTGATCCCTTGGCCCAAGCTTTGGCCCAATAACATGAAATGACCCTAATATAAGGTCCAACCAAACGGTCTAGTCGATCGGCTCCCTAAGCCTAACTCGTCACGTGTTGGTGTCAATACGGCCCAGTCATAATTGTAGTCGAACTGTGCCGGGTCCACCCTTCGGGTGTATCAAGCCCTAGGGTGTCAACCCCTGGACACCATGAACATGAGTGCACAGTCACGATCTACTGGTACCCGTGCATGTTTTCTCCGGCTACGGACTATGTGCACGACCAGAGTCCGCCCGGAACTACACTGGCGTACCCTCTGTCGTCGCTTTTGGTCACTTACCTCCAGTCCAGTAATCGTGCCCCCACCCTAGCCTAGTCCCTAGGGTCATGATGATACTAACTTGGGATTACTGCTGGAGTGGGCCCCCATTGCTAGGATTTTTCTAGTGGGTTAAGTACGGTTTAACCCTCTTGCTAATCCTGGATTAACTTGGTTAAGTGTAACGATGAGTTCACGACTTAACCCCGATTAATCTACCAAGCCCAAATTGGTTAAGTATTAAGTGGACCATGACTTAACCCTAATCACGAGGCATTAATTAATTTAATGCACCTTAACCTCTCACATTAGACCTTGTTGTGGTTACTAGTTAAGCCAGGCGGGTCCGGGTAGCTTTACACCACAACTTGGTCTAACCTCGGGTTCAAGGTACAACATGACCAACTTCTCACATTGGGTCCTATTGTTTGTAGCAACTAGTTAAGCCTGTCGGTTCCGGGTAGGTTTACGCTACAAACTCAACCCAACCTCGAGTTGGCCACACTTATCTTTTCTAAGTGTCATGTCCATCATGTTTCCAAAACATGTTACAAGTTTTCAAGCAATTGGGTAGACCTAACTTAATAGGTAAATTCCCAATGGGTAGACCTAACTTAATAGGTAAATTCCCAAGCTTATGTTTTATGTCTTTTAAGTTTACCCAACCCCAAACGCAATCACATCACTTACATATCGCAATAGCGCATAAAGGATAGAAAGAGGGAACTTGGCATAATCATGACATAAAGGTATTGAAGCCACAAGCTTAACATGGTGGCATATGAAATGTTCATATGTTCATACACTTGCATATTACATTTTTAGGCCTCAAAAGAATGCATAAAACCAAACTTAGCATATTGGTGATACATGGTGCTAAATGACATGTAGAGATGGCCATAAGTTCGCATTTAGCCTCACATGCAAGTTATCATAAGAGATATGATAACTTACATGTTGCTAAAATGCAACCTTTGGCATAAAGCTTAAAGCTTTATGTTCATAAACCCAAAATAAGCTTGCATAACATGATAGCATGAACAAAATGATCAACCCAAACTTGCATAACATAACTTGGCATACTTGCATATAAACTTGCATATCACAACATGATAAACTTGCATATAAACTTGCATATCACAACATGATAAACTTGCATATAAACTTGCATATCACAACATGATAAACTTGCATATAAACTTGCATATCATACATTTAACTTTAGAGTTTAAGTATGAAAGTAGAATAGGGCTTACAATGCTTAAGAAGTCACAAAAATATGAAAAATCCCTTATGAAATCAATTAAACCCAAAATGCAAGCAAAACCCTTGAGCCAAAATGATCAAGACTCTTTCTTTATGATGCAAATATATAAACTTGACTTGAATGCAAGCTAATGATGCTCATACAAGTTTGAAAACACTTGTATGCATGGAAAATCACTTAGGAATTTATTTAGGAATTTTATGAAGAGATTGGAGGCCATGAGAGGATTGATTTTGCCATAGTTTAGTTGTATGAATGAATAATGATGATTTAGGGTAGGTTAGGGTCTTATTTATAGATTAGGCAAGTGTTTTAGGCCATAGGATTAAACCTAGATTCAATCCAAGCCATCAAAGCATGTCTTGGGGAAGAAGTCAAGTGTAGGAACCATCTAGGGCCTTTAGATTAAAGATGAACCATGAGAACCATTCAAATGCAAAATCTGCATTTGAGCGAATCGGCCCACGGGTTGACAGCCAAACACCCTGGATTAACCCCTAGTCGACCCAGCGTGCTCGGGTCGACCTCGAAAATCGGCCGGTTCGGTTATTCCCCTCTCCCAATTCGTTGTTTTGAACATTTTTGCATATTTATTTATTTAATTTTCAATTATATATATATATATATCAATATATATTTCTCTGCGCAACCCATTTCACTTAATTAAGTATACTTTAATTTGGGAATTTTTCGTGAAACTTCGCGAGGCCATATCTTGGTCATACGGACTCCGATTTTCGAAAACTCGGACTCTATTTCGCGTATTTTTCCGAGACGAACGCAATGGCATAGCCCGTTTCCCTTGATTCAGATTTTACAGTTTAATTCTGCCTCCATTTATGTTATAACATGTTATTCAAAAATACGGGTTGTTACACTGGGTCTACAGCGGAATCAGAAACAATACCAGTATTCAAGTGCAGAGTGTCGATTACGGAATCGAAATGCCAGAATCAGAAAAGAGTTTTAACCCAAAAATCGGATAAAGAAATTAAACCCCCTACAGAAAGTTTTCGTATTTCTATCCTATCCACTAGCCTCGAGAGTGTTCGCCTGCCTTCCAGAAGTTGGTCCTGCCCTTGCCCTCGTTTCTTCGGACAGTCCCTAGTGAAGTGTCCCATCTCACCACAGTTGAAGCAAGTGCCCTTTCTTTTTCTGCAATCCGTGTTCAGATGAGTAGAGCTTCCGCAAGTAAAGCACTTTTTCTCCTTCTTATCTTCAGACTTTTCACCCTTCTTTTGTGTTTCCTTTTTGGACCATGCTTTCTTGTTCTGTGGTTCTTCCTTCTTTGCCTCTTTCTTGCCATTGTCTTCCTCATGCAGTAGTGCCATATCCACCAATCTCTCGTAAGTCGCTCCCATGGGTACATGGGTCATGGCTACGCTGTGCAGTGGCAATCCTTTAACAAAGCGGAGAGCCTTTTTATGCCGGGTGTTGACTAAATCTAGCCCAAACCTGGCCAGTTGGTTGAACTGATTGACGTATTCCCTGACCGTCGTGCTTCCTTGCTTAAGAGATAAGAACTTTTCCAGTTGTAGATTCGTTCAGCTTGCGACAGGAATTTCGTCTCAAAACTTGTTCTGAAATCCATCCATGTTTCAACCGGTCTTTCGGCGTTAGTGACTTCCCACCAATAGGAAGCTTCGTCCTTGAGCAACCATACCGCCAATTGTACCTTCTGCCTATCGTCCACCTCGAAGATAACGAACAGATCCTCAGTTTCTTTGAGCCAGTTCCTTGCTTCTACGAATGATTCAGTTCCCTTGAAATCTTTTCCACCCATGGCCCTAAAATCTTTACAGATCTTTGAAAAAGAAATTGCACGAGGAGGGGGCGGAGGAGGAGGAATCATTGCAGCTGGAGGAGGAATATCCGCTGGGTCTGCATCGTTGGTCCAAGCCTCTAAGTACCTCCTGAACCAGCCAGGTATTGGCACGCCCTCTAGAAAGTTAAGATTCCCAAACATGCTGGAATGAAAGAAAAAGATTTAAAACGGAGAACGGAAAAGATATATATATGGCTCTTTGGGGATTATGTTTTTCAAAATAAACTTTACTTTTGAAAATACTTCCTTTTTTAAAACCATTTTGAGATTTATCAAATCTGGTAACCTTCAACTCTGATACCAAGTGTAACACCCCACCTCCATTAAGGTCACTCACAAAGGGAATGCCTTAACTTTGGTGGAGCGTTTTAGTAGACATAACAGAAATTTACAAGACAGTAAGCAATACTTGAGAAATTATAACTTTATTACAGCGGAAAACAGAAATCAGTTTGGTTACATCTTTACCAAAAACTCAAGTACATAAATATCAGTCTTGTTCAGAAAAATCATCAGAGTACAAAACTTTAAAGTCATAATCCCCACAGAAGCTGCCATAAAGAGTCAAGTCATACTTTAAGCACTCTGAGTACTTCAAGCAGAAGAAATCCGGATCAAGCTAAAGTATTCCCTCCTTGGAAAAGCTGGGGGGGAACGGAAGAAAAGGAGCGAAAACAAGCAAGGTCAGACATAAAGTCTGGCAAGTCCAGTGACTTTCAGCATACGAATAGATAATAATAATCATAGCATGCAAATAAAACTGGATGAGGGATAACAGTAACAGGCGCAGCAGATGTACTTAGGTTAAACAGAAGAAACAGAATAATATTACTTTTCATTTCTCTACACTAATACTAGTATAACAGGATTAGGTGTCACCCTAATGTCTAAACTGAAGAAGAAACAGGAATAGAATAATTTCCACAGAAACAGAAAGCTAATAATGGGCATTACCACCCGAACAGAAACAGACAGAAGCAGAATGCTGATAATGGGCCTTTACCACCCGAACAGAAATAGATAGAAACAGAATGTTAATAATGGGCCTTTACCACCCGAACAGAAACAGACAGAAACAGAATGTTAATAATGGGCCTTTACCACCCGAACAAAAACAGAAACAGATTAATCCCTACGGAAACAGAATGTAGAATTAGGTGTACACTAGTAAATGGGCCTTTACCACTCGAACAGACGGTACCACGCAGACAGGTGTTTCCACCCAACAGAAACAGACGATACCAACAGAAACAGACAGAACTAAGTGTACCCTAAAACCCTACCCCAAGCGATCGGCTCCTTAATACATAAATACCCTGTATCGGCTCCACAATAGGGTGTATCACTCCCTAAAGTGACAACAAATTGGCACAGGCCTATTTACAGATGTCACGGCGTCTTACATCCTCAGAGGCAGACCGGGATCCGTGCACGCACATGACCCGGTTGGAAAGCACCATCAACACCCCTCGCCATTATCAGAATGAACAACTTATAATTAGTTCAGTAAACGTGCCCGAACCCTACCTACTGTTGGGTCAAAGATTTGATACCAGAAAGGGTTACTGACTAATATGGGTCCCAAACAACAGATGACACAAGTAATTCCCCTCCTAACCTTGTGTCCCCTATCCACCCAACACGTTTTATACATCATATTTATCCCAGATTTGCATTAATTAAATATTAATGCACAGACCTCTCACATTAGGTCGGTAGCTTGTGGCCGTTGGATATGTCGGGCAGTTCCGGGCGGACTTCTGCCACAAGCCAGACCTAACCTTGTGTCTGAGCATATTTTAGTTATGCCTACGACCTCTCACATTAGAATGACAGTTTGCGGTCGCTGGTTTAGCCGGTTGGTTCCAGGCAGGCTTCTACCGCAAACAGAATCTAACCTCGTGTCATAGCCAATTCATTCCAATACAGATTTTTCAGATATCAGACTAATTCTGTTTATTTAACAGATTAAACTTCTGTACAAGTTACAGCAGATTATTCGAGGTTCTATTAACAAGTTTTGCTCAATTTTAAGTCGAGCCTACAGATTCACATATTTCAAATTTCAGCATTTCAGTTCTAACATATTACATCATTCAACAGATTAAACAGATAACAGATCTTGCAGATTAGGCTATTTAGCAGATAAGGCAAGTTAACATAATTAGCAGATAAGGCAATAAAATCTAATTAGCAGTTTAGGCTATATAACAGAACTAGCAGAGTTAGGCAATATTACAGATTTAGAAGAAAACAGATTTAGCATATTATATATATATATATATATCATATCTTGCCTAATCATAAATTTAGCCTAAACTCACTTGCCACATATGCTCCTAATCAAACATTACACAGTACAGAATATTCTCCATAAATCACGATAAACAATATGAATTATGCCAGATTATAGCCTATAATGCCAGATATCCAAAAACCCTTATTTAGGCGCATTCACATTAATAGTTATCCTATTTTTGTATAGGTCTTTACGCCTAAGTCACATATCCCTTTTTCAAGTCATGAATTTTTACATAAAAGAATATGTCCAAAAATCTAGATTTCTAAACTATAACATGTAGTATGTCCTCAACATGCATTACCTATTCATGCATAACATGTTGTAAATTATCTTTAAACTCTAACATCAGACCTTGATTTAACACATGCATTATGCCCCCAAGTTTCAAGTTGTCCTATAATTCCTTTTCTCCCAAATCGCAGATTATCATACCTAGTATGACCAGATCTAGATCTAACATATGTTTATTTCTCAAATTAACTTCAGATCTAGATTACAACATGTACTATGTATCTAAATTGATTTCATGTTTACGGTTAAATCTACGCCCTGCATCCCAAGTCATAAGTCCAATATATTTTATGCCTCAATCTCAAGTCATATGTTAAATATGCCACATGTCCAATTATATGCCACAGATTTTATGTCATGTCCTCGAATCAGTCCTGTCCAATTATGCATCAATCATTATTTGTCCTAAACATTTTAATGTTCGTGCGTTAATATCTTATGAGATGAGGCGCAGGCTCGTAGTAGCCTGGCTATAGAACAGAAAGAAGAAAGAGATACAGAATAAGATAGATCTAAACAGAACAGAAAAGTCATAACCTCAGATTCAGATTTACAGTTCATGTCACAATCATAATTAACGTTTATAGCGGAAAATAACTGTACTTGCCTTTCGTGGTTTTAAGAAAGGATAATAAACTAGTGTTGATGCAGAAAGGCTGAATTGTTGTTGAAGCTCTAAACTTGGATTTGAAATTTGATTTAGCTTCTAATTCTATTCAGGTTAGAAGAAGATGCATCAGTCCAAGTTTTGATTCCAGTAAGGGTAGCGACGCCATTTTTATTTTTAATTAGAACAGAGGCAGAATATAGACAGAATGAAATTATGTAGAGAAAATGAGGCTAGGAGGCTGTTTATATAGGATTAGGTGGACGAATCTAGACAGAAAACAAGTCTAAATACATCAGAATGCATCAAGTTCAGAAAGTGGGTTTCGGGAGCAGGTCGACCCCCAGGTCGACACTATGGTCGACCTGGTCTGGGGGAGGTCGACTACCCAATCGACCTGGTCTGGGGGAGGTCGACTACCCAATCGACCTGGTCAGGGGTAGGTCGACTACCCAGTCGACCACCCAGTCGACCTGGGTCCTGGGCGGGAAATTTCCCGCCCAGCCCGCTTCTGGGTTTGAATTCGAATTTTCGAGTTGTTTTCGATTCTGAAATTTTCTGAAACTTTGTAGGGCCATATCTCCCTCATACGGACTCCGTTTCTCGAAAACTCGGACTCATTTCCAAGAAGAATTTCGAGACGAACGCAATGGCGCAACCCGTTTCCCTTGATTCCTATTTTATAATTTAATTATTCTCTGATTTGTTACTTATACGATCACAGAAAATATGGGGTGTTACATTCTCCCCTCCTTAAAGGATTTCGTCCCCGAAATCTTCAAGTTGAGAAGAATGTGTCCTACCATCCAGTCATCCATCTACTCAACCATCATCCACAAGCATCCATTGTCCTTAGAAAACTTCTAATGTTGTATGAACATATGCAAAAGTGTCTGTATATGTTCCTTATCTAATGCAAAGATCAGGCGGTCCACCGATTCAGTTGACTTTCTTAATGTGAATTATGTTAGTGCCATGAGTCCAACATGTATGCAACTTTCCTATTTGATACATATCATTCTTATATGAGTGACAACCATTCATTCATATGAAACATCCATGTTATGAGTCAATCATTTTTCATCCACGGAAATTGAAAATGCTCACACATCCATATGCAGTATGAGAGTGTTTTCGAGCCGATCTAGTGCCTAGTGTGTGTATATGCATCCACGAGCAACCACTAGAAACCACTTGCATCCACTTACAACCATCAAGCATAACATGTCTCAAACACATGTTTACATCCATAGGATTCCTATCTATAGGTCGAAGACTCGATTGATAGAATACAGTCGAGTGATGGGAGCGAGTGCAGATAAACGAAAACTTGGTTTCCATTAGACCTTGGTTGAGAGACAAATTTCCTTTAAGTATCAACCCCGAAGACCTTGGTAGAAGTTTTTAACTTGTTTTAAATTAAAAAGGGCCAAATGTTGTTGAGTACTGAATCAATGAATTCATTTTATTTTCATGTTTGAATGTTGTTTATTTGATAGTTAAATAACCGACTATCAAATCTGGCCAATACGATTGTTGGTACGGAAAGACCGGGATCGAAGGTATATTTGAAAACCATTCCGACCAATGAATACGTAAACTTGAAGATATCAGATGCTGAGCAAGATGGAGCAAGTGAAGACCTTGAAGCTTCATAAGCGGAAGGATTGCCATCGAATATTCTCTGGCCGTACAACCAGAGATATTTTGGTGTGATTCGGTTGTGGTTGTGATTTTGCGGATTTGCATGGACTACTTGCTACTGATCCTTTGGATGCGATAGGAGAGTGCCTTCGGTTTATCCAGTCCCAGGACAACTTGTATGGACGGATGTCTGACAGAGTATTTCCAAAGGAGTTACGTACGTTGATTTCCTCAAACGTATTTCTGTGGCGGCGGAGAAGACACCTTCTCTTAACTTATCAACCCGATTATTTTTGTGGAAATCAATTAGTAATTTTTGGCGGATTTGATGATGTGACATTCAAATTGAATGGTGGTCAGGTGTTCCAAAACATAGGTTATAAATTCAAGCCTCACAACGGGGAAATGACAAAAATCGGGCATGCATCATGGCTATGTGTGTCGCTCCCATTAGGTTGTATAATCACTTATCTAGAGAAATTCTATTTGCTTCTTTAGTTTATCAATGCTGTCCCTTTTCGGGAAACGGTTGCTGATCCCAACCATTTGTGATATACATTCGATACACTCAAGCGAAATGAGTGGTCGGTTATGTGTTGGCTAGGTTACAAGACGTTCTTGTTTAATCTAGTGTATTCGTCTCTAGAGATACACTATCGGCGGGTGGTCCCATACCTTGTCATAGTCGGAAATCCAATCTCCAATAAGCGCCTGTGGTTTTGATTGTATACTATATATGTGGAGTGTGAGATGCAAACGTTCTACTAATTGATATTTATTTGTATGTAGACACTATTATAATATCAGACAAGTATATTATTTCAGAACGATTTGGGTTATCGTAAGGTAAAAACCGTCCATGTTTATGTATGTATTTGGTCTTACGATTATCCTTTTATTTCAAAGGATTTTGAACTTTAAAATCAAGTTAGATGATTCCCTTAAACTTTGCATGTTGTTCTCACTCTGGTTCACCAAACTGACCCGATATTTGTAATGCTCGGGTTAGCCCGAGATGTATAGGTTTAGGTTATCAAATACTGTGAAGAGACGAGCTGGAAGAGTTCAGACATATGATGTTATACTATTCCACTATGTGTCATATATGGGGACAGATTATTATAACTGTCCAGATGTGTTGGCTGTAAGCTTTACTCTGATGTTTGTAAGTATTTTTCAAGCTCTCAATAAAGATTTATTTATATATTATATTTTGTTCTGCTGCGATATAAGACTCTGATTATGTTGTGATAGTTCTTCTTCTTCTTCTTCTATTCTAATATTTCTTTCTTTCTTATCTCACCCTCTAACTTCTTTCTAATAACTATCTGGTGTTTTCGATACTTGGGTTTTGGCAAGTAATACGGGGTTTATGTATTATTGTCGAAGTCTGGGAGTCGAAACCACTAGGTCGTTACAGTGGTATCAGAGCTATTGGTTTAGTAATAACCTTGGCTCTGTGGCGTAACTCGATAGAGATGGGGTTAGTAATACCCTAGATTGAGTTTGAGTGTATATATATGAGAGCGTATTTGTAAATTTTATATAAAAATGGTTTATATTGTGTTGCTTTATTGGTTCAAGTGTTGAGAAGCATTGAACTGGTAACTGACATGATATTGTTTTCTAAAGGGGGGTAAATGAAATAATTTTGCCTGAAATATATTTTGTATAGAAGAGAAATAATTTGATCAAATAATGGAGTTATCTATTTGTTTGGTTGATTTAATTAGAATTCAAATTTGATTAAAATTTGGATTGGTTTAATATAACCAAAAGATTTCTCATATTAGTAAATGAGTTTGAATAGTTCAGAATATAACTTGGAGCTAAGTTGGATAAGAGCAGAATATATGATTTTTGGATAAAATCAGAATTGGATTTGAAATGAAAATAAACTAATTAGAAGATTAATTACTTAATTGATATGGAGTTGAAACTTAACTTGGTTAAGCTAAGAATGGATATTGAAATAAAGATTTGTATTTGGAAATTAAAAAGGATCGATCTGAAATTTGGAGTTCAATTAGTAAATTAAATATAAGGTTGAGACTTAACTCGGTTAAGTGGAATCGAGAATGGAGAATGAAATTAAATCAACTTGAAATTTGAAAATTTAGTAAATAATAATTGAATGGAAATCGATTGGATATTAATCGGTTGATAATTAAGGTATGCTAACCCAAGTAAATGTTAATATTAAATATAAATTTAAATCGATTGGGTTATGTTGACAGGTACTGTTTATTGATTGTTGTTAGTTTGGTTGATTAAAATCCTCGATGGTCTAATAAGAGTTGAATAAATTGGTATTCGATTTGTTATAAATTGGATTTCATCATTCTTCTATCTTAGTAATTTCGGGGACGAAATTCTTTTAAGGGGAAAGGAATGTAACGTCCCATATTTTCGGTAGTTAGATATTTAATATATTTTATTATTTTAAGTATCGATTTGGTATTATAAATGGATTTATGATATATGATTCACCTATTGAATGACAGTTTGAAAGTATTAATTATAATATAATTATAAATCGAGCTTATAATGTCGCGGCAGTTCGTAATTTATAACTTCAAACAACTATACAGGATCCGTTATAAGTCGGATTTCTATGAAACAAGAAACGTTCGAATCCATTGAACTATATTTTTCTAATGGAAGTGAAAAATCAAGATTTCGTCTTATGTATTGCAAGATATGTCCAAATCAAATATTCAGAAAGTCGCTATAGAATCGTTTATCGGCCATAACAGTTTATTTGATATAACTAAATATCGGTTTCGAATTTAGACAAGATTCTTATGTGACGTAGTGATAACTTAATTTTTAGAATTTTACTGTAAATTTTAATTAATTAAATAGGCAACTTTTTATTTGGGGTATTTGGCACCCTATATCAATATTTTGGGGTTTCACAATATAAGTTAAACTACCAATATTATTATATTTTTGGGACCGTAGCAGCCGCTGGACACGACAATATTTTTATTTTTTGTCAATAACGGTCTGTAAATGGACGAAATTTTACGAAACAGATACCCTTAATAAATATCACATGCAAACGTTCATCCTTTTCCACTGAAATGAAATCTGAAAAGAAAACACAAAACTTACATATCCTACATGCAAGATTACATACCCTATTTTCTCTGTTCTAAACAACTAAAATCAAATGTATCTATCCTATTTTGTACTTGCAAATCCTATTCTATGCTTTTGCAAACACAAATCCTATTCTATGCTTTTGCAAATACAAAGCCGCAGCCTATAGCACGTGCCTAGACTGGTTACTACCCATAGTTTGTTTACTCACTCACATGCAAATCAACATCAATGGCTAATCAAATGAATACCCAACAATAGCTATGCCATGCCAAACAGTTCCATTGCACAGCTATAGAAACAGATTAAAATAAAATTAATAATAAGAAAAATAAAAATGAAAAGAAAAAAGGCACTGTCAACCTTAAGTATTTAAGCTTATACTATCAGCCTATCACCATTTTTGAAACCACGCACATGCAACTATACAACACACAGTACTCCTTCCTCCTACCCTGTCTTCTCCGCATACACTCAATCTAATCACAGCCTGGAAATTGCAAGGGCCCTGCAGACCTCTCTACCACCCTACAAACCCGTTGTCGTGCCATCCAAACTTCTACCCCGTGGTGGCCAAGTAAACCGTTGACGTGATCCCCAAACAAACGTCATGAAGGTCAAGCATACCCTAGTTATAAATAGGCAGCAGTTCTTTCCTGTTCTTCAGAAATGGCGATTAAAAAAAAGGAAAAGAGTGATTCAACACGTAACGGTGGAGTGGAGTGTTTGAAGGCAAACAGTAGGAGAGAGTGCATGTGTGGATAATTTGGGGAGGTGGTCTCGAAACAGCTGAATGAAAGGAAACTGGGTAGTTTATTAGGGAGGCTACTGAAACATGAAAGTCGGGTGGGTGCGGTTCCTTTTAAAATGAACTGCGTGGGATGAAGTGGCGTAGAGGTGAGGAGATGGGAAGAAGGAGTTACAGTTGGGACGACAACAGTTTGCTTTAGCAGGAAGATGCACCGTATCTTTCTTTTTTGTGCCTGGGTAAGAATTATATCTTGCCTAATTATGTTTGAAATAAATGATGTGGCAGGAATTGAATAGTATAAAACGTGCCCAATTATGGATAGATGTTAATGTCACTTGAAAATTTGTATATGATGCCTAACCCCTAATTTCGCCTAATATAAATATCAAATATATAGTAAGATTTGGCTAAAATAATATGTTAAAGTTAGAAATAATATATGTATATAACTTCAGCTGGGGTAATTGATGAGTATGCCTAATCTTAATTATACGTGGTTAATGGAATTATATAATTGCCTAAAACGTGTTAATATTGTCTAGCAAAGTTATATTGAAGGGCCTACTTTAATTTCGTTTGCCTAATCCAAGCTAGGGTAATTATTATATAATGTTAAGTTTTCATGATATTGGTTTTTAAATGGTGAATGTCTGAGAAGCAGACTACCTAACTATACATATTAATTTATACTATTACGTGCCTGGAAGGATTTTATAAAATACTAGGTGGAGAATACCGTTTACATCATATGAAACTAAACTATTGTGACCACACAGTTAACAAAGATTAGTTATAGAAAACGTTGCCAAACTTAAGTTAATAACGTGATGCATTATTTTTAACTAAGATTTTATTTTGCCTAATTGTATTAACATATGTCTAACTATATACTTAAACTTGGACGTTAATTGAGGTAGCGGGTCCGACATTGTTCTTTATAACATGATTTGCGTAAACTAATGTTTAAATAAGCCTAATGAAGTTTTAATAAATAAATTATTTACTTAAGTTTAAATAATATTAATTTAATAGTGAACACCATATAAAAATTATAACTCTGTTATACAGCAATGGTATTGGACAAACAAGTGGCATCGGATCCATATCGACGAGCACGACAGATGTAACTGGTTTGACAGAGTTGATAACTACTGGAGTTTTTAATTAAATTAAACATCAGTTTAATTTAATTAGAACGAACTGTTTCAGCGGCGAACAAATCAAGGTGAGTTCAACTCACTCAGTTTTATCCCACTTATATTTTATATAAGTTGGGTTTTAAATATTTATGTGATATGATTTTAAAATTGGTTGATGGATGGTTGGATTATTGTTTGATGGTTGAAGCTCATATCTGTTTATTGAGAAAAATGATATTGTGAAATAATTTGGGTGCAGGGAAAACAGGTTGGAGGGATCCAACAGGATTCCTCACATTTATTGTTTATTTTCATATTGCGGTTATATGAACTGTTTAACTGATATGATTGGTTGATTGACTTGATTACTGATCGTTGAATCTAAATTCAACGTTCATTTTATTTTAACCAATAAATAGTATTGGTTGAGTAGTTGGCAACAGTTGGCCTAAAAATAAATGGTGTTACAAATATTGATTTACCCTCGGTTGAATCGATGGTAATTAAGTCATGAAATTTATTTTATAACCAAAGATAGATTTTAAATTTATATATTTAAATGAAAGCCCAATAAAGGAAATTAAGGATTTTTATTTATTTTATAAGGTTAAGTTTTTTTTAATAGTTTACATAACAAAGTCTTACGTTAATAAGATTTACAAGGAGACGAACAAAAACTAGTGCAATAGTTAAAAGTGGAATAAATTGTTTCAAGGAAACATTAAATGAATTATTTAAATTAATCATGTTATTAATTAATTTAAAAAAGAATGAACAAATTTGAATTGGTTAATGGTATGATCATATTTTAGAATTGATTAATTTAGTTTGGTGTTAATTAATCTAATGTACTAGATTAATGAATATTGTTTTTTCTCAACAAAATTTTAAAAAGGGATTTACTATTAAAGAACTTAACCATTTGCATGGTGGTTAACAAAAGTAAATGACTTAAATTAATAATAATGTAACAACCTGTATTTTCAATAACCTGTTATAACATAAATGGAGGCAGAATTAAACTGTAAAATCTGAATCAAGGGAAACGGGCTTTGCCATTGCGTTCGTCTCGGAAAAATACGCGAAATAGAGTCCGAGTTTTCGAAAATCGGAGTCCGTATGACCAAGATATGGCCTCGCGAAGTTTCACGAAAAATTTCCAAATTAAAGTGTACTTAATTAAGTGAAATGGGTTGCGCAGAGAAATATATATATATTGATATATATATATATATAATTGAAAAATTAAATAAATAAATATGCAAAAATGTTCAAAACAACGAATTAGGAGAGGGGAATAACTGAACCGGCCGATTTTTGAGGTCGACCCGAGCTCGCTGGGTCGACTAGGGGTTAATCCAGGGTGTTTGGCTGTCAACCCGTGGGCCGATTCGCTCAAATGCAGATTTTGCATTTTGATGGTTCTCATGGTTCATCTTTAATCTAAAGGCCCTAGATGGTTCCTACACTTGACTTCTTCCCCAAGACATACTTTGGTGGCTTGGATTGAATCTAGGTTTAATCCTATGGCCTAAAACACTTGCCTAATCTATAAATAAGCCCCTAACCTACTCCTAAACCCTCATTATTCATTCATGCAACTAAACTATGGCAAAATTGCTACTCTCATGGCCTCCACTCAACTATCCTAGCCTCCACTTCATTTCTATGAGAGGTTTCATGATCATGAGAGTATTAGAGAGTCCCTATGTTAGTAGGAGAGCTTCTCAAGTTGATCTCAAGGCTAAAGCTTTGATCTTTGTTCATAAAGATGGGGTTTTTATTGATTTGGTGTGTTCATCTTTGGGTTTTTGGGTGATGGCATGCATAGGCTTCATCACAATCTTTGTTTTGCATTTCGATTTGTGCCTTCATAACAATGTAAGCCCTTCCCTACTCTTAGATATTAACTATGAAGTTAAATGTTCATGTTGAAAGTTTGGGTTTGATTAATTAGAATGATGCATGCTATCATGTTATGCAAGTTTATGAAGTCATTATCTTGATCTTATGAACTAAAAGCCACAACCTTTATGTTGAAATGTTGCATTATGCAACATGAGAATCTTCATAATCATTATGTCAACTTGCATATGAAGTCATAATCCTTATATGATGATATATGCGAGTTTCTAGCCATCATTCCATGTCTTTTGTCACCATGATTTGCTTATGTACCAAGTTTGGGTTGATGCATGTTTTTGAGGCTTAAGAATGTAACATGCAAGCTAATGAACACATTTGTGCCTCATTTGCCACCATGATTAACTTGTGGCTTAATACCCATTTTTGCCATTCCTTTGCCAAGTCTCTTCTTTTAATCCATCACGTTGTTGCGAACGTATATGCTAGTTTAAAAAGCGTTGGGGTCACATTATGGGGAAACATAATGACATGAATATGACTTGGGTAAATGGGTATAAACATGACAACATGTAACGTTAAATATGACATGTGTTTATACTTGAAAACATGACTTGAAGTATAACATGGAAGTTGACATGTAAGTATGCATAAAAACATAAGCTTGGGAATTTACCTATTAAGTTAGGTCTACCCATTGGGAATTTACCTATTAAGTTAGGTCTACCCAATTGCTTGAAAACTTGACTATGAACATGACACTAGACTAAACATGAAAGTGGCCAACTCGAGGTTGGGTTGAGTTTGCAACGTAAAACTACCCGGAACCGACCGGCCTAACTAGTAGTTGCAAACAATAGGACCCAATGTGAGAAGTTGGTCATGTTGTGCTTGAACCCGAGGTTAGACGAAGTTGTGGTGTAAAGCTACCCGGAACCGACCGGCTTAACTAGTAACCACAACAAAGTCTAATGTGAGAGGTTGGGGTGCATTAAGTAATTAATGCCACATGATAGGGTTAAGTTAATTTGATTAATGACTCTTAACCAAATATGACATGGGTAAATGGGTTAAGTAAATTGGTTAGGCTAATGATACTTAACAAAACATGACAAGGTTGGGTAGGTTAAGTGATTTGATTTGCCTAATGACGCTTAACCATTTTTATACGACTAGTGGATGGGGATTAAGTTAACCAACACTTAATCAATCCAACATGATAATTTGGCAAGGTTAAGTAAGTTTTCTTAATGACACTTAACCATACAAGATGATTAGGGGATGGGGTTAAGTAATTTGCACCTAACTAATCCGACACGGTAATTAGATGGGGTTAAGTAATCCACACTTAACTAATCTAAACACGGTAATTCGATGGGGTTAAGTTAAACACTTAACCAATTTAAACTCGGTAATTCAATGAGGTTAAGTAACCAATACTTAACCAACTTAACGTGATAATTTAATGGGGTTAAGCAACTTATACTTAACCAATTATACATGATGATTTGATGGGGTTAAGTAACTTACACTTAACCAATCTAATACGCGGACCTGATAAGGTTAAGTCACAAGACCTTTTTAGAATATACTTAACCATTGTAGTACGATTAGAGGATGGGGTTAAGCCAACCTATACTTAACCAATCCGACTCGATAATTTGATGGGATTAAGATAATCTATGCTTAATCGATCTAGCAAGATAATCCGATAGGATTAAGGTAAGCTAGTACTTGACCAATTTGACTTGATAGGGTTAAGTCATGAGCCTCTGGGTACACTTAACCAACTTGTGGGACTA
This sequence comes from Allium sativum, assembly GCA_030737875.1. Classification (NCBI taxonomy): domain Eukaryota; kingdom Viridiplantae; phylum Streptophyta; class Magnoliopsida; order Asparagales; family Amaryllidaceae; genus Allium; species Allium sativum. Next base: position 954,867,307 of record CM060924.1, on the reverse strand, counting down.
AGTCTTGAACTTAAATACTTAGCCAATCTTTGACGTGATTCGTGGGCGGGTTAAGTCATGGACTTGAATGATAACACTTAACCTAATAGACTAACCCTAGCTAGAAGAACTAGGTAGAAAACCGTGGTTAATCAAGGGTAACGGGAAAGGAAGCTAAGTGGTAAACCTTAGTTAAGGGTAACTAAGTAATAATTCTTAGCTAAGGACATAGGACTAATTCTCAAAACGATGAGTAACCTGATACGGTAGGTCATCACTTAGTATACGAGGGGGAGCAAGTTATCTGACTTGGATAAAAGCTCCAGCGCACTGGGTGCCGAAGTGGAAGCTTCGGGGGACGTGAGGATATTCTTGGGACCCCTCTGTGGGCTGCCAGGTAATTATACTAGGCCCATGAGAGGTTAAGGTCTGCGTTAGAAGGACCAAGAGTATGCCTTGGTTGCTATGCGAGCAACCTAAAGACTGGGATGGATTAGCGTGGAGTCGACGATTCTTGTTTTTGCCCTGGATAGCGCATCGCCGACTACCTACCATCTTTAGTCAATCGTGTACGTGCGGAAAGGCAGGGAACCCCCAACAGACCATGTGCTTGCTATCGAGTCATGGGTGAGGTTGGCCCGTAGGAAAGTGGGCTATAGTGGGGCCGTGGAGTGGTTCTTATACATGATTTTTCTTGGATTGCCTTTCAGTAGTTGAGGGAGGGGTCACGTGGGACCATAGCCACGGGTATAAAAACAGACCTTGATATCTGCATCGGCAGACGATTTAAAGCTCCCGACCGAGTTCCGTATTTCTTGATTTGCCCTGGCACGGAACTCAGATGGCACATTGGGGAACATGTGCATCTAGACATGGAAAATGATTCACGATACATACGTGGGATCAAGGGCGCGGTTGACGGGTGGCGTAATCCCTAGTGGTCCTAGGTGGCCAAAACCCAAACCGGGACACGGAAACGTTCATTAGGTAGCATAATCCCTAGCGGTCCTAGGTGGCATAAATCCTAAGTGGACGCGCGATAGTTCATGGTAAGGAAACACAACTAGATCAAGGGTTGCAGTCCAAAACAACTTCAAGGATAAACCGTTTACATGGGAAAGCCCGTACAGCCTACGGCAAAGGACTGAACTTATACATGGAAAGAAACATATGAGTTGAGTAACCTATATATGCGGCATATTAGGTTGACATGGACCATTACACGACTTTTGAGTAAGGGTCATTCACGGATAACACGTAATACAGTTGGGATACTAGTACGGGAGGTGCAGAGCAGATATACAGGATAGATGCCATGGGACGTTATACGCGATAGATATCTTGGGATATTATACTTGATAGAAACCTGACAATGTGATACCTTGTTCTATCTTGACACCGTAGTTTATCACGACACCCTAGTTTATCTGAGTTCAGTAGTTCATCCTGTTATTTTGATTTAGCTTATCTATCTTGTTATCATGCTTATGTTCATCTCAGTTTCTCATGTCAGTTAACTTTACTAGTTTTTATACTAATAGTAGATAGGGCTTACTCAGTCTTTTTGACTGACCCGTTTTGTTTCGCCTCTTTTCTTCCGTTTCCCCCCCAGGTTACAGGGAGGAAACACTGCTGTTTAGTTCGGACTTCTTCTGCTTGAAGGTCATCATGGATGGCTTGGACTTTTCCTGGCTATGGCTACTTTACTGTTTTTATTCGGGGAATAATTTATGAAAAAGTCTTTATGCTTCTTTACTATTGCAAGACAGGTTTTGATGTACTCTGATGTAAAAGGCTTTAGACCTTATGTATTCATGTTTATGAAAGTTCGATTTTACTTCCGCTATTTTATATGTTCTGTCTTATGATATTTCTGTGCATGTTTACCAATAATGCCCCTCTAAAGCTAGTGCATTCCTTTGCGAGTGACCCTAGCGGAGGCGGGGTGTTACATTTGGTATCAGAGCAGAAGGTTACCAGATTGGGCAAAAGTTTTTAAAGACCTTCTGAAAACTATTTGAAAATCGTTTATAAAGAAGCATTTTTCAAGAAAATTTTCTTTTAAAAGAAAAAGGCTATTCCCCAAAGGCCATTAGCACTATCCTTGTTTCCTTAATTGAATCTCTTTTCCTTTCTTTCCTCCATCTGTAGTCACAGTGGTTTTAACTGCGACTAGTCTTTTCTATCTACGAAAGTGCTTTCCATGCGATGGAGGTGGTTCTCGAGAGACCAGTGGTCGCGTTATAAGAAAGGATAGTGAGAAAGAGGATAAAGGATACGAGCTTAAGGATGAGCAACTGGTTGGTATGGCTTAGTCCTCAAAGGAGGGAGAAAGATGAACAATGAAACCCATGACGAGAGAGTACCTTTGGCATGGTAAAACGGGGTGGATAGTTAAGTATTATGGGACAAGGACAAGATCATCGGGAGGGTAATAGTATGCTCTTATTTCGAGGGTACCTCGGAAGGAGGGTAACAATCTTGTTAAAAGTTTAGCTCTTCTTTTCTATCATCCCGCCAAGACTTTGTTTTGATCCCCGCATCATTTAAGTTTGCTCCGATAGTTGAGTCTCTGCACCTTAAGTACTAGCGTAATAGAGAATCCCATTTTTGTCTCAAGTCCTGTAGAGAACCGGTCCATTTATTCATGACTTGTTTTGGATTTGAGAATAACATGCCTCGGTTATGGATGAAGTGGTTATCCAGTAAGGGGTGCCACTCTTGGTTTTGATAGGAGGGTAGTTAGACTCTTTGACTAGCCTTGGTAATACCCTCGAAGTCTCGTGTAACCTTTTTGGGTTCGGTCATGATTAATTACTTAGAATCCCTTGATGCCTTTATTGGAAATTTGAAGCCCGATCGAGTGGTGTTTGCCGATAAGACGGATGGTTTATTTCACTTATGCACGGGTTATGGAAATCACCCAAGTAAGTGCGCTTGATAACCTGGTTGGCATCTGTTTACTTTCAAGAGAAAGTTCTTCTACGTGGAATACCTTGTGGTACGAGGTCCGAGATTCACTAGTGAATTTTGGAAAGCTTGCATGAGATCATGAGTACGCAGTCATGTTTGCGTCAAGTATTCTAGGGAAAGAATAAGTGCAAGTGGAACGAGAGGCGACGAAGAAATGAGTTCCAGCTCATGTTATGGAAACAGGAAATAAGAAGCTACGAAATTGCAAAGTTAAAGGACGGTCAAGGCACAATGGAATTAAGCCCAAGGAAATATGACTTTGATGGTCAAAGACTAGATACGCGCATGATATCTCTTTTTGGGAGTGTATCCTTGATCCCTGTTTTCTGTAGAGCTTACTTGTAGGTTATCTTTTGTGGACGTCCTCTCGGTCCTATTTTCTGTTACAAACCCCGTAAGGAGTTTGTCCTGTTTATCTTCTCGACCCTGTTTCAGGGAATTCTAGGTAGAACCCTATGGATGTAAACATGTATTTGAAACATGTTATGATTGATATGGTTGCAAGTGGTTGCAAGTGGTTGCTCGTGGATGCGCGAATACACATTAGATACTAGCTCGACTCGGTCACATTTCATATTGCATATGCACGAGTATTTATACTTGTTTATGGATGAAATCGAATGTATTATCATGCGGTTGTTGCATATGAATGAATGATTGTGCACGCATATAGTATCTATATGACTAGGACTATTTGCATACATGTTGGATTCATGGCACTATACATATTTTGCATTAAAAAGATTATTCAGGCCTGATCATTAGCATTAGCTAAGGAACATGTACACACACGTTTTGCATATATTCATACAGCATTAGAAATCATCTAAGGACAATGGTTGCTTGTGGATGATGTTTTGAGTAGACGGATGATGGATGGTAGGATATGTTCTTCCTAACTTGGAGATTTCGAGGACGAAATCCTAAAAGGTGGGGAGAATGTAACAACCCGTATTTTCAATAACCTGTTATAACATAAATGGAGGCAGAATTAAACTGTAAAATCTGAATCAAGAGAAACGGGCTTTGCCATTGCGTTCGTCTCGGAAAAATACGCGAAATAGAGTCCGAGTTTTCGAAAATCGGAGTCCGTATGACCAAGATATGGCCTCGCGAAGTTTCACGAAAAATTCCCAAATTAAAGTGTACTTAATTAAGTGAAATGGGTTGCGCAGAGAAATATATATATATATATTGATATATATATATAATTGAAAAATTAAATAAATAAATATGCAAAAATGTTCAAAACAACGAATTAGGAGAGGGGAATAACCGAACCGGCCGATTTTTGAGGTCGACCCGAGCGCGTTGGGTCGACTAGGGGTTAATCCAGGGTGTTTGGCTGCCAACCCGTGGGCCGATTCGCTCAAATGCAGATTTTGCATTTTGATGGTTCTCATGGTTCATCTTTAATCTAAAGGCCCTAGATGGTTCCTACACTTGACTTCTTCCCCAAGACATACTTTGGTGGCTTGGATTGAATCTAGGTTTAATCCTATAGCCTAAAACACTTGCCTAATCTATAAATAAGCCCCTAACCTACTCCTAAACCCTCATTATTCATTCATGCAACTAAACTATGGCAAAATTGCTACTCTCATGGCCTCCACTCAACTATCCTAGCCTCCACTTCATTTCTATGAGAGGTTTCATGGTCATGAGAGTATTAGAGAGTCCCTATGTTAGTATGAGAGCTTCTCAAGTTGATCTCAAGGCTAAAGCTTTGATCTTTGTTCATAAAGATGGGGTTTTTATTGATTTGGAGTGTTCATCTTTGGGTTTTTGGGTGATGGCATGCATAGGCTTCATCACAATCTTTGTTTTGCATTTCGATTTGTGCCTTCATAACAATGTAAGCCCTTCCCTACTCTTAGATATTAACTATGAAGTTAAATGTTCATGTTGAAAGTTTGGGTTTGATTAATTAGAATGATGCATGCTATCATGTTATGCAAGTTTATGAAGTCATTATCTTGATCTTATGAACTAAAAGCCACAACCTTTATGTTGAAATGTTGCATTATGCAACATGAGAATCTTCATAATCATTATGTCAACTTGCATATGAAGTCATAATCCTTATATGATGATATATGTGAGTTTCTAGCCATCATTCCATGTCTTTTGTCACCATGATTCGCTTATGTACCAAGTTTGGGTTGATGCATGTTTTTGAGGCTTAAGAATGTAACATGCAAGCTAATGAACACATTTGTGCCTCATTTGCCACCATGATTAACTTGTGGCTTAATACCCATTTTTGTCATTCCTTTGCCAAGTCTCTTCTTTTAATCCATCACGTTGTTGCGAACGTATATGCTAGTTTAAAAAGCGTTGGGGTCACATTATGGGGAAACATAATGACATGAATATGACTTGGGTAAATGGGTATAAACATGACAACATGTAACGTTACATATGACATGTGTTTATACTTGAAAACATGACTTGAAGTATAACATGGAAGTTGACATGTAAGTATGCATAAAAACATAAGCTTGGGAATTTACCTATGAAGTTAGGTCTACCCATTGGGAATTTACCTATTAAGTTAGGTCTACCCAATTGCTTGAAAACTTGACTATGAACATGACACTAGACTAAACATGAAAGTGGCCAACTCGAGGTTGGGTTGAGTTTGCAACGTAAAACTACCCGGAACCGACCGGCCTAACTAGTAGTTGCAAACAATAGGACCCAATGTGAGAAGTTGGTCATGTTGTGCTTGAACCCGAGGTTAGACGAAGTTGTGGTGTAAAGCTACCCGGAACCGACCGGCTTAACTAGTAACCACAACAAAGTCTAATGTGAGAGGTTGGGGTGCATTAAGTAATTAATGCCACATGATAGGGTTAAGTTAATTTGATTAATGACACTTAACCAAATATGACATGGGTAAATGGGTTAAGTAAATTGGTTAGGCTAATGATACTTAACAAAACATGACAAGGTTGGGTAGGTTAAGTGATTTGATTTGCCTAATGACGCTTAACCATTTTTATACGACTAGTGGACGGGGATTAAGTTAACCAACACTTAATCAATCCAACATGATAATTTGGCAAGGTTAAGTAAGTTTTCTTAATGACACTTAACCATACAAGATGATTAGGGGATGGGGTTAAGTAATTTGCACCTAACTAATCCGACACGGTAATTAGATGGGGTTAAGTAATCCACACTTAACTAATCTAAACACGGTAATTCGATGGGGTTAAGTTAAACACTTAACCAATTTAAACTCGGTAATTCAATGAGGTTAAGTAACCAATACTTAACCAACTTAACGTGATAATTTAATGGGGTTAAGCAACTTATACTTAACCAATTATACATGATGATTTGATGTGGTTAAGTAACTTACACTTAACCAATCTAATACGCGGACCTGATAAGGTTAAGTCACAAGACCTTTTTAGAATATACTTAACCATTGTAGTACGATTAGAGGATGGGGTTAAGCCAACCTATACTTAACCAATCCGACTCGATAATTTGATGGGATTAAGATAATCTATGCTTAATCGATCTAGCAAGATAATCCGATAGGATTAAGGTAAGCTAGTACTTGACCAATTTGACTTGATAGGGTTAAGTCATGAGCCTCTGGGTACACTTAACCAACTTGTGGGACTAAGTCTTGAACTTAAATACTTAGCCAATCTTTGACGTGATTCGTGGGCGGGTTAAGTCATGGACTTGAATGATAACACTTAACCCAATAGACAAACCCTAGCTAGAAGAACTAGGTAGAAAACCGTGGTTAATCAAGGATAACGGGAAAGGAAGCTAAGTGGTAAACCTTAGTTAAGGGTAACTAAGTAATAATTCTTAGCTAAGGACATAGGACTAATTCTCAAAACGATGAGTAACCTGATACGGTAGGTCATCACTTAGTATACGAGGGGGAGCAAGTTATCTGACTTGGATAAAAGCTCCAGCGCACTGGGTGCCGAAGTGGAAGCTTCGGGGGACGTGAGGATATTCTTGGGACCCCTCTGTGGGCTGCCAGGTAATTATACTAGGCCCATGAGAGGTTAAGGTCTGCGTTAGAAGGACCAAGAGTATGCCTTGGTTGCTATGCGAGCAACCTAAAAACTGGGATGGATTAGCGTGGAGTCGACGATTCTTGTTTTTGCCCTGGATAGCGCATCGCCGACTACCTACCATCTTTAGTCAATCGTGTACGTGCGGAAAGGCAGGGAACCCCCAACAGACCATGTGCTTGCTATCGAGTCATGGGTGAGGTTGGCCCGTAGGAAAGTGGGATATAGTGGGGCCGTGGAGTGGTTCTTATACATGATTTTTATTGGATTGCCTTTCAGTAGTTGAGGGAGGGGTCACGTGGGACCATAGCCACGGGTACAAAAACAGACCTTGATATCTGCATCGGCAGACGATTTAAAGCTCCCGACCGAGTTCCGTATTTCTTGATTTGCCCTGGCACGGAACTCGGATGGCACATTGGGGAACATGTGCATCTAGACTTGGAAAACGATTCACGATACATACGTGGGATCAAGGGCGCGGTTGACGGGTGGCGTAATCCCTAGTGGTCCTAGGTGGCCAAAACCCAAACCGGGACACGGAAACGTTCATTAGGTAGCATAATCCCTAGCGGTCCTAGGTGGCATAAATCCTAAGTGGACGCGCGATAGTTCATGGTAAGGAAACACAACTAGATCAAGGGTTGCAGTCCAAAACAACTTCAAGGATAAACCGTTTACATGGGAAAGCCCGTACAGCCTACGGCAAAGGACTGAACTTATACATGGAAAGAAACATATGAGTTGAGTAACCTATATATGCGGCATATTAGGTTGACATGGACCATTACACGACTTTTGAGTAAGGGTCATTCACGGATAACACGTAATACAGTTGGGATACTAGTACGGGAGGTGCAGAGCAGATATACAGGATAGATGCCATGGGACGTTATACGCGATAGATATCTTGGGATATTATACTTGATAGAAACCTGACAATGTGATACCTTGTTCTATCTTGACACCGTAGTTTATCACGACACCCTAGTTTATCTGAGTTCAGTAGTTCATCCTGTTATTTTGATTTAGCTTATCTATCTTGTTATCATGCTTATGTTCATCTCAGTTTCTCATGTCAGTTAACTTTACTAGTTTTTATACTAATAGTAGATAGGGCTTACTCAGTCTTTTTGACTGACCCGTTTTGTTTCGCCTCTTTTCTTCCGTTTCCCCCCCAGGTTACAGGGAGGAAACACTGCTGTTTAGTTCGGACTTCTTCTGCTTGAAGGTCATCATGGATGGCTTGGACTTTTCCTGGCTATGGCTACTTTACTGTTTTTATTTGGGGAATAATTTATGAAAAAGTCTTTATGCTTCTTTACTATTGCAAGACAGGTTTTGATGTACTCTGATGTAAAAGGCTTTAGACCTTATGTATTCATGTTTATGAAAGTTCGATTTTACTTCCGCTATTTTATATGTTCTGTCTTGTGATATTTCTGTGCATGTTTACCAATAATGCCCCTCTAAAGCTAGTGCATTCCTTTGCGAGTGACCCTAGCAGAGGCGGGGTGTTACAAATAATTTAAGGGGTTAATGTTAAGTGGAATCCTCTGAAATAATCAAAGTCGAGATTGATATATAGTTGAATGTTGGGGAGAGTTATATAAAAACCAAGTTTTATAACAAAGTTATAAAAGTATTTTTTGCCAGGGCCATAGCTAAAAATATATTTAATGTTAAAACTAAGAAAAGGGAAAGAGAAGAGAAAAGGGGTTTAAGAATATAAATGATATTTCCAATGTAAAGGAGATAAAAGGAGATTTGGTAAGAATATCACGATATTATGAATATAATGAGAGTGAATGGGTTTATTTAAAGGGAAATAAGTGTTTGTTTTGTTTCCAGTAATGGAAATCAAAGTGACTTTGTAACGATGTTTCTATATGGAAGTCGATTTAACTCAAATATCTGGTATTTATTTATTGATATATATGAATTAATGTTAAAGTGTTTTAAAAAGGGCTTTGCGAATATTCATATAATAGAATAAGAAGTAAATTCTGTATTTTAAGATACTGTAAGGCTAAGAAGTTTTTATCTTGTTTTAAATTAAAAAGGGCCAAATGTTGTTGAGTACTGAATCAATGAATTCATTTTATTTTCATGTTTGAATGTTGTTTATTTGATAGTTAAATAACCGACTATCAAATCTGGCCAATACGATTGTTGGTACGGAAAGACCGGGATCGAATGTATATTCAAAAACCATTCCGACCAATGAATACATAAATGTTGAAGATATCATATGCTGAGCAAGATGGAGAAAGTGAAGACCGTGAATCTTCATAAGCGGAAGGATTGCCATCGAATATTCTCTAGCCGTACAACCAGAGATATTTTGGTGTGATTCGGTCGTGGTTGAGATTTTGCGGATTTGCAAGGACTACTTGCTACTGATCCTTTGGATGTGGTAGGAGAGTGCCTTCGGTTTGTCCAGTCCCAGGACAACTCATATGGACGGATGTCTGACAGAGTATTTCCAACGGAGTTACGTACGTTGATTTCCTCAAACGTATTTCTGTGGTGGCGGAGAAGACACCTTCTTTTAACTAATCAACCCGAATATTTTTGTGGAAATCAATTAGTGATTTCTGGCGGATTTGACGATGTGACATTCAAAGTGAATGGTGGTCAGGTGTTCCAAAAGATACGTCATAACCTCAAGCCTCACAATGGGGCAATGACAAAAATCGGGCAGGCAGCATGGCTATGTGGGTCACTCCCATTAGGGTGTATAATCACTTATCTAGAGAAATTCTATTTGCTTTGTTAGTCTATAAATGCTGTCCCATTTCGGGAAACGGTTGCTGATCCCAATCGTTGGTGATATACATTCGATACACTCAAGCGAAATGAGTGGTCGGTTATGTGTGGCCCGAGTTACAAGACGTTCTTGTTGAACCCAGTGTATTCGTCTCTAGAGATACACTATCGGCAGGTGGTCCCATACCTTGTCATAGTCGGAAATCCAATCTCCAATAAGCGCTTACGGTTTTGATTGTATACTATATATATGGAGCGTGAGATGCAAACGTTCTACTAAATTGATATTTATTTGTATGTAGACACTATTATAATATCAGACAAGTATATGATTTCAAAATGATTTGGGTTATCGTAAGGTAAAAACCGTCCGTGTTTATGTGTGGATTTGATCTTACGATTATCCTTTTATTTAAAAGGATTTTGAAATTTAAAATCAAGTTGGGTGATTCCCTTAAACTTTGCGATTTGTTCTCACTCTAGTTCACCAGACTGACCCGGTATTTGTAATGCTCGGGTTAGCCCGGGATGTACAGGTTTAGGTTATCAGATACTGTGAAGGGACGAGCTGGAGGAGTTCAGACATATGATGTTATATTGTTCCGCTGTGTGTCATATATGGGGATATATTATTATAACTATCCTGATGTGTTGGCTGTAAGCTGTACTCTAATGTTTGTAAGTATTTTTCAAGCTCTCAATAAAGATTTATTTCTATATTATATTTTGTTCTGCTGCGATATGAGACTCTGATTATGTTGTGATAGTTCTTCTTCTTCTTTTATTATAATATTTCTTTCTTTCTTATCTCACCCTCTAACTTCTTTCTAATAACTATCTAGTGTTTTCAATACTTGGGTTTTGGAAAGTAATACAGGTTTTGTGTATTATTGTCGAAGTTCGAGCGTCCCGTTGGGTCGTTACAAATGCTCTGATACCAAACTATAATGACCCATACCTCCCCGTGTAGGAAAGCTCGGATTACTTTGAGGAAAAGACGAATCAAAACACAAACAGAAGAACATTTCATTGCTTATTGCAACAATTCCATCAGAATACAAGAATATAACAGAGTACAACAGAATATTACACATTGTAAAATATCAGAGACTAAGTAATTTACATTTAAATACATAGCAGCGGTAAATAATCCATAACACAACTGTAAGAGATAAAGGGATACAGAGCTTTCCGAATATCATTCCAGCTATAAACCAGGATCCTGTAAGAATAAATCTGCGAAACCAAAACTACTAGCTGCCCATGTAGAAAATAAGGGCACCCAGAGTTTAGGTTAAAACAATAAACTCCAGGTCAGTCATGTGAGTGGTGTGAGAACTAAAACAGTTATTAATCTCTATTTTAAAGTTAGATAAATCAAGGGACCACGCCGTATAACACAGAACGGGTTTCCTCCCAAGAATACCAGTGCATAAAAAAAATAGCGCAATGCTAAATAAAGAACAATGAAGCTATTATAAGACCCAGGTCCCATCACACAATGAAACACAAGCCGGAGGATAGGGTTTTACCTTATAATAGACAAATAATGCTTGATACGCGAAATTTCATCTTTTATTATTATAAGTGAAGAAAACACTTCAAATATAAATGTATCAATCACAGACGGCATGGGTACCATATATCATGACGCCATACTAGTTCTACAATTAAAACCGCAAAATGTCGTATTTGGAAGTTGGATTTCTATCTATGAACTGAGGCAAGGGATCGTCCTCACCGCTTTGAGACTCTCTAGCCCGAGCCTCAGGTAAGTACTCTGTCAAGCCTTTAGATCATTAGGGCCGGTCCACACGGAGTGGATTAAAATGCCTGAACACTGCGTTTCCCCGCCCTATGGGGCGTAAAACTAGTCATATCGCGACCAGACCAGCGGCACCGTAGTGACGGATATAACCGAGGCGCCTCGCTTTCCAACAACCACATGAGTCAAAATTGTCAGGGCTTGTAAACCACTGACACCACTCCTAGCTAGAAAGAAACGCATGTCCTCCCTGAAGTCCTGTCCCGTTTCTGGTTCATTCCCGGGTGTGAGTCTCACGAATTAACGCTACACAAAGCTATGTTACATTAAAGTCGTTCTTTGCAACCACAAGGCTCTGCTTTTCAACAAAAACCTTGATCACTGCATCTCATCATGCCACATAGGCAATTCACGCCATGCAACTGATGTCTATCAATCACACAGAATGAAATCCGATGTCAGACACGCAGTCCATTTACAAGTTTGTATAGGGTCTGAACGAAACCGGAGGCACCTTATTCCTCGTCCCATATGTCCGATACAGGAGAGAGGCACTTGCATATCCAGTCGATCTCCAAGTACGTCTAGAAAATCACCACTTATTACCTTGTCTTGGGTGTACGGCCTAATCAAGACATCTATAATCATCCAAATGATGTGAAGACCTCCGGTCTTCAACTACCGTCTTCATCTTCGACTAATCGTCGATTCAGCTATTCAGAATGGGATAAACCTGGCCTTTCTGAATAACTCACATATATAATAAACAAGTGCCACATAAACACAACCATTGTTTCAAATCTCGCAAATATCATCCAAGATCTCCTCCGAGATCTTGTTTTGGGTTCCTTCCGAAACGAAACAGCAAATATCACTCTAAATCTCCTTTCGATTATATCGCCCTAGATATTGCAATATCGAACGATATATCGACCGAGACGAAATACTGGAATATCGTCCAACATCTTAGTTTTTTATGGTTAAAATTAAAATTTGTGCCTAAACTAGAACTATAATTAAAAAACTCAAATCTTGCCATAACAATCTTTTGTTATTTTACATTTTGCATGTTAAATGACTATACTGTATGTTCGTATATGTTTTACAATACTTATGATTTTCATACTCGTCTTTTTACAGATATGTTACTTATGAAATTATGTATTTTATGGTTTATTTATGCTGAATTTTTTAATATTATGGATCCTTTTAATGTTTCTTGTCTGACAATATTTCTGCTTTAAGCATATTATGATTTAGAGTATGAATGATCTTTCACAAAATAAAGAATAATAAGGTTATATTGCATTTTAAGTTTAAGTTACTATGTTTTTAATAGCATTCATGAAAATCATTTTGTTAAATACCATTCTTAACATATCATGTACATGATATTGTTCCGATATGAACTTTTAGAGCGAGATGAAAACCGAGGCGAACTCTCGAGTTAGACTCATCTCATCCGAGATCTCCCCCGATACGAGACCGAGTTTATAAAATCTCCGAGACGAAACGTGACCGATATCCGAGATTTAAAACCTTGAACACAAGATACGTCTCATTCCAATTCAGAATATTCTTTTATTCAAATATTCTCTTCATAATTTAAACCATATTAAGGTTTTCCCAACTAGTCGGGATTAGCGAACCTTACCGAAGTAATCATTTGTTTAATTACTCAATCCCAACCTATTCATCCCATGGAGTAAAACTGGTAATACTCCATATCTAACACTATGGTGTCATCGGTAAAATTAATTACCATTTCACGTTCAAATCTAATTAAAGATTTAACTATCGCTTGGAGCAAAACTGGTGATACTCCATTCTCGATCATTTCATCTAATTAAAGATTCATTCAAACTTCATTTAGTTTTAATCTTCCCAAAAATCAATATTAATAATTATATAACTTGGGAAATCATATCCTGTCTTTAACTGGGTTAAACCAATGTCATTTAAAACACGGTTCATGATAAACCCAAAATCGCGTTCCATCTGTCTCTAATCGTAAATTAGTAAGAGAACAATTCCCTAAGTATTAACCACGAAGGCCGAAACCAACATCAGATCAATACCCAGGAAACCATTCAACTTAACTAATCTCGGTTAGTTTCTAATTTTCTTGACTCCATTGGGTTTAAGAACAGTATTATTAAAGATACCATTAACAACAAACCCAAAATCTTATTTGATATTAAATACAATGCTCTGAATAGAAAATATATCGGCTTATATTCAATATCAAATTCTGAAATTAACAAATATCGTATTGGAATAACGATATATATATATATCTTCCAAATTCCTCCACAATATCCGTATAATCACGGAATCCAATATCGAAATATTCAAAAGATAATTTCTATTCAAATCCATTCCAATTCATATATTGGGAATTCCGGTTGTTTTTAAAACCATTTCAAATCCAATTAACTTATTTAAAAATATTGGATTATAATTCTAGTTCATAACTATTTCATTTTGATAAAAATATATTTTTATCTTTTCAAGTATGGAAATTTTCACCCCAATTCATTTTAAATCATTTAATATGATTTTATACAAATTATTGATATTTTTATCAATTTTATCAAGGCACGTACATTCGATTTCCAAAAATGGTCATTGAACTGCACTTACACCGACCTTTCCCAAATTTTATTTGAACATAACTCCAAATCCAACCGTTAGATTTCAAATTTCTTATACTCGTTAGAAATCTCTTTTCGATATGAACCCAACAGTCCTGACTTCAGGAGAATCTAGTGGTCGGATCTCCCGTAACGTCAATTCGAAGTCAATGGTGGAAATTCGCGAACTACCGCGGCATGGCGCGTTCTATTCAGGCCATTAATATATGTAATATATATTATATATATTCCATCGATTTCCATTCAAAACAAATTTTATAAATCGTTTTAAATTCATTTTAAAAACGGTTTCAACTTCATATTCAATTTTGAATCAAAATTGAATATTCCATATCATTAATATATAAATGATAATATTTTCAAAATATTATATTTTGAAATCATTTCCTTTTCGATATCCATTATAGAAATGAATAAACTCGATATAAATATCATTCACATCAAAATGGCGTTAATCTAATCAACAAGGCTTTATATATTTAAATATTTTCGTGTCCATCCCAAATCGGACATCAAAATCATATTTTGATTCTTTTTTGAATATTGATCTAAAATACGCATTATTTTAAATATTCGTTATATTTTAAAATATTCATTCTTTCTGAACTGAAATCAGACACAATCAATTACCATATAATGTTGATTATATGGATTTCATACAACATATGTATATAAAAATAATGAAAACAACAATCCATCATCCAGAGTGCATTCTACACTGTATAAGCATTAATTATAAATAATTAACGCTTTTAACAGTCTGTTAATTAATCGATTGAAAAACAACTAAACAATTGGGATTAGTGTACATCAAATATCATCCAAATACCCATGTAGGGTTTCAACCAACAAATACTGATTTTTATTTGTGCAGTTGGGTGATGTGTAAAATTTATCGTTCCAATCAATATCAATAAAATGGGTGTACATAAACAAATTGTTCGATTTGTAAATGAATATTTATTCTATTCATATACACGTTAAAAATTATATTTTTAACGATAAATTATTTTATTCAACACATGAATATTTTATTTATCCATTCCACATCACCAACAATTTTCACAACAACATACAATCAAACAAGTAATCCAAGGTCTGTGGACGACCGGTGTCAGGTGCTGCTAAGCACCGTCTGCATCCTTATATATATTTTAACTAGAAAATAAAATAAAAGTGAGGAGTTCTCACCTTGGGTTTCCACTCCGCCATTTTATTTTTGAATTTCTGAACTGTTTGAATTTTCCCTAAATATCAACGCAATCCTTTGTCACGCTGTTCATAGTAAAAATTACATTTTTAATATGATGTTCATACATTAAAAATCATACTTTTATTCAACGATATTTATATTTAAAAATCACATTTTTCTTTCAATGTTACATACATAAAAACCATATTTTTATATCGCTCATATATATATATATATATATATATAAATCTCGTTCTTTTATTTCAATGCTATAAAAATCACATTTTCATATAATGGTATATATGATAAAAATCACATTTTTATATATTACTACTTATATAAAAATTACATTTTTATACAACTAAAGATCGAACTTTTATCTAACTAACAATCTTACCTTTTCATTACTAGAATTCAAATCTCTTCATTATAAAAATTCAAATCTTTATTCATTGTTATTTCTTTTTATTGTTAAAAATCTCATCTGTTTATTTCTAAAGAACTCATATTTTCTATTTACAAAGAAATCATATATTTCAATACAATGAAATCGTATATTTCAATTCAAAGAAATCATATTTTTCAATATAATGAAATCGTATATTTTAATTCAATGAAATCATATTTTTCAATACAATGAAATCGTATATTTTAATTCAATGAAATCATATTTTTGAATACCATAAAATTGTATATTTTAATTCAAAGAAATCATATTTTTCAATATAATGAAATCGTATATTTTATATAAAAGAAATCATATTTTTCAATACAATGAAATCATATATTTTATTTCAAAGAAATCATATTTTTCAATGCAATGAAATCGTATAATTTATTTCAAAGAAATCATATTTTTCAATACAATGAAATCGCATATTTTTATATTTTTAAACCAAGTCAATTTCATAATTTTAAAACAATGCTTTATAAAAAAACAATGCTAATTTTTATTTTAAGAAAATCACATTTCCATTAATTATGATATATTTTGATAACAATGTTATTTTAATTTTGAAAACTAATTCTATATATATTAAAATCATGCTATTTATATAAATTTCATGTCTTTAAAACAATTGTTATTTATAAAAAGTTCACATTTTTATTTTTGCTTTTCATATAAAAACTGATTTTTAATAATGCATTTTATATTTTAAAAATCTGGAAATAAATTAATGTTACTTTATATAAAATCATCCTCTTTATACATTATTGTATAAAATAAAAACTGAATTTAAAAACAATGTTGTATTTAAATATATAAAAAAACAATCACCTTCCATTGTTTTCGGTTTTTACAAGCTTCGAGTATTTCAAAGGAGGCCGCCTCCTAGGGTTCATCGCCTCTGGCAATAAACGGCCCCAGAGTCTGATCTTCCATGCCCCCGAGAAGCGCCCTGGTACACTCCTCCTTCCCCTGAACTGGCGCAGAACTAGGCGCCCTGTAGCAGCCTACAAGTGACCTTGACTGACGTGCCTTTGCGGCTCCAATCCCCGTGCCACTCGCGACAAACCCCATCTCAACCATCAACATCCAAGAGCTCAATGAGAGATACCCCTGTCACATTGAAAGCTTCGCGAATTAATGTGTGGTGTTTGTGAAAAATGAGGAAGACGATGGGAAGATATTAATCGTCAGTTTTAAAGAGGAGGCGCCCATTTTTCGTTCTTTGACCACTGAAGGAAATTCGGTAAGGTTTGACCCTTTTATTCTGACCAATAAGGGATTATATAATTTAATTATTATTTGTTAAAAAAATAATTACTTGTTTATTAATCCGATCTCCAAATCAAACCCAACGACTGTCGCCCCAAGCTAATTACCCCCATTCCGAACGCAATAGGATATGTCCCGCAAGTTGATTCGACTGTTTCGATCACTTTTCGTTTAAATTAAAATTTAAATCTATATATTCAATTTTAAACGTACATTTCAATTTAGCGGGGCCACATACAGACACAAAAAATTCTGGAAAAATTATTTCTAGCTTCGTATTGACGATACGGTTCTAAAAAAACTAATTTTGTCAAATTTGTAGACCATTTGAAAAATGGCCATTTTCTGGTCGATCTAAATTGACTGAAACAGACAAAACACGTTTTCTTTTGCCACGCTCACATATTGGTTTCAAAAATTATTAAAATTGGAATCTAGCAATAACTAGACATCCCAGATCCAACAAAAGTGGTTTCATCGAAAACGGAGGTCATTTGCAAAATGGCTATTTTTAAGGCCTTTATATATATTAATATATATATATAAATTCCACAGCGAATTTTCTGAATTTTAAACTGGACATAACATACAATTTATAAAACGAAATCTAAGTTTCTTACATCCGTTAGAAAGATATAGTTAAACAGATTCAAATATTTCTTGTTTCGTCCAATTCTGACTTATATTTAATTATGTATATTCATTTGAAATTTGAAATCGAATTTTCAAACTACTGCGCCATTTCAAGCTCGTTATATAATTAAAATAAAATTATTCATTTTAACTTCGTCGAAAATAATTTTTCCAACATTATTTTTTAAAATAATTCATTTTAAATATTCAAAATTCATTAAAATTGCCAAAATAAAAATTTTAAATTGGTTCTGATTTTCCGGGTTGTTACAATCTCCCCCACTTAAAATCTTTTCGTCCTCGAAAAGGAACGTAGCTGAAAGTTGTTTAACTAATCAACTCAACTTTCAATTAGGCTTTCATTCTTCAATTTTTCAGTTTCTAAGAATTTCTAATTTTTCAAAAATTTGCCTAACACCCTAAATTTTTGAAAAATTTCGCCATAACCACCTTTGTACGGGGAGCACCGGGATTTTCCCCAAACCGCCACAGACGCCCTCTCATCTCAAAAAGAAAAAGAAAAAGCCAATCAGCTCATAAAATCATCCAAACCCATATAAAACAATAAATATTTACCTATTTGTCGGGCATACAATTTTATTCCTCTTCTCTAGCCTCCTTGCTATGACCTGTTCACTATATATACATGCACATGTATGCAATTTCAAACAATTTTCAATACAGTTCAATATTTGATTCATTTTGGCTTAATGGTTCAAAATTTTAATTAATCCAACCAATAATCATACAACACAACAAGCAATCAATTTGTTGATTAACGTTTCAAACACATAACTTTAATACATAGTCAAAAATCGGTTTTTTGATACCAAATCACCAATAATAAATCCTATCTAGTTTTGGTTCTCACAAAGTCAATTGGAAATATATAGATATCACACTTTCGAAACACGAGCACAGATGCTGATGATGTGGCCACGTCATCAGAATCATCCCCGGGCAACTAGAGTATGATTCTATATCTATATAGTGTATTTGAGACCTCGAATACAGGCTAGCTTGGCGTATATGCAAAATCTTCATATACTCGATTGTCCAAATCAATATAAAATAAAATATTCAAATATGAATAACTGATATAGTTTTTTTTTTAAAAAAAACTAAATTTGATTTTCGAAAACAACTCTTCACACTCGTTCTAGGATGCTAATGATCCTATCTCTAACGAGCCATTCCCATTGGATATTTATAATCCAATCTCTGATGAATTCTTTAATTTGGTTCTAATGTGCCTTGTTCTCGAGCTTTGTAAACCAAAGCTCTGATACCAAACTATAACGACCCGAACCTCCCCGTGAAGGAAAGCCCGGATTACTTTTAGGAAAAGATGAATCAGAACACAAACAGAAGAACATTTCATTGATTATTGCAACAATTCCATCAGAATACAAGAATACAATAGAGTACAACAGAATATTACACATTGTAAAATATCAGAGATTAAATAATTTACATTTAAATACATAGCAGCGGAAAATAATCCATAACACAACTGAAAGTGATAAACGGATATAGAGATTTCCGAATATCATTCCAGCTGTAAACCAGGATCTTGTAAGAATAAATCTGCGAAACCAAAACTACTAGCTGCTCATGTGGAAAATAAGGGCACCCAGAGTTTAGGTTAAAACAATAAACTCCAGATCAGTCATGTGACTGGTGTGAGAACTAAAACAGATATTATTCTCTATTTTAAAGTTAGATAAATCAAGGGACCACGCCGTATAACATGGAACGGGTTTCCTCCCAAGAATACCAGTGCATAAATCAAAATAGCGCAATGCTAAATAAAGAACATTGAAGCTATTATAAGACCCAGGTCCCATCACACAATGAAACACAAGCCGGAGGATAGGGTTTTACCTTATAATATCCAAATAATGCTTGATACGCGAAATTTCATCTTTTATTATTACTATAAGTGAAGAAAACACTTCAAATATAAATGTATCAATCATAGACGGGATAGGTACCATATACCATGACGCCATACTAGTTCTATAATTAAAACCGCAAAATGTCGTATTTGGAAGTTGGATTTCCATCTATGAACCGAGGCAAGGGATCGTCCTCACCGCCTTGAGACCCTCTAGCCCGAGCCAGGGAAGTACTATGTGAAGCCTTTAG
Organism: Allium sativum; assembly: GCA_030737875.1. Taxonomy (NCBI): domain Eukaryota; kingdom Viridiplantae; phylum Streptophyta; class Magnoliopsida; order Asparagales; family Amaryllidaceae; genus Allium; species Allium sativum. The sequence continues at coordinate 954,847,425 of CM060924.1, read as the reverse complement.
ATCGTCAGGGCCGGTCCACACGGAGTGGATTAAAATGTCTGAACACTGCGTTTCCCCGCCCTATGGGGCGTAAAACTGGTCATATCTCGACCAGAACATCGACACCCTAGTGACGGATATAACCAAGGCACCTCGCTTTCCAAAAACCACATGAGTCAAACTTGTCAGGGCTTGTAAACCACTGACACCACTCCCAGCTAGAAAGAAACGCATGTCCTCCTTGAAGTCCTCTCCCGTTTCTTGTTCATTCCGGGGTGTGAGGCTCGCAAATTAACACAACACAAAGCTATTTATATTAAAGTCGTGCTTTGATCATCAACCACAAGGCTCTGCTTTTGAACAAAAACCTTGATCGCTGCATCTCAGCATGCCACATAGGCAATTCACGCCATGCAACCGATGTCTATCAATCACATAGAATGAAATCCGATGTCAGAGACGCAGTCCATTTACAAGTTTGTTCTGGGTCTGAACAAAACCGGAGGCACCTTATTCCTCGTCCCATATGTCTGATACAGGAGATAGGCCCGCGCATATCCGGTCGATCTCCAAGTACGTCTAGACAATCACCACTTATTACCTTGTCTTGGGTGTACGGCCCAATCAAGACATCAGTAATCATCCAAACGATGTGAAGACCTTCGGTCCTCAACCACCATCTTCATCTTCGACTAATCATCGATTCAGTTATTCAGAATGGGATAAACCCGGTCTTTCTGAATAAGTCGCGTATATAATAAACAAGTGCCACACAAACACAACATACGCCTCATTCCAGTTTAGAATATTCTTTTGTTCAATTTTTTTTTTCACAATTTAAACCAAATTAAGGTTTTCCAAACTAGTCGGGATTAGCGAACCTTACCGAAGTAATCATTTTTTTAATTTCCCAATCCCAACCAATTCATCCCATGGAGCAAAACTGGTAATACTCCATATCTAACACCACGGTGTTATCGGTAAAAATAATTAGCATTTCACGTTCAAATCTAATTAAAGATTTAACTATCGCTTGGAGCAAAACTGGTGATACTCCATTCTCGATCATTTCATCTAATTAAAGATTCATTCAAACTTCATTTAGTTTTAATCTTCCCAAAAATCAATATTAATGATTATATAACTTGGGAAATCATATCCTATCTTTAACTAGGTTAAAGAACCAATGTCATTTAAAACATGGTTCACGATAAACCCAAAATCACATTCCATCAGTTGTCTCTAACAGTAAATTAATAAGAGAGCAATTCCCTAAGTATTAACCTGAAGGGCAAAACAAACATCAGATTAATACCCAGGAAACAATTCAACTTGACTAATCCCAGTTAGTTTCTAATTTTCTTAACTCCATTGGGTTTAAGAACAGTATTATTAAAGATACCATTCACTACAAACCCAAAATCCCATTTGATATTAAATACAAGGCTCTGAATCGAAAATATATTGGCTTATATTCAATATCAAATTCTGAGATTAACAAATATCTTATTGGAATAACGATATATATATATCTTCCAAATTCCTCCACAATATCTGTATAATCACGGAATCCAATATCAAAATATTCTAAAGATAATTTCGATTCAAATCCATTCCAATTCATATATTGGGAATTCCGATTATTTTTGAAACCATTTCAAAATCCAATTTATTTATTTAAAAATATTGGATTATAATTCTAATTCATAACAAGTTCATTTTGATAAAAAATAAATTTATCTTTTCAAACATGGAATTTTTCACTCTAATTCTTTCTAAATCATTTATTATGATTTTACACAAATTATTGATATTTTTATCAATTTTTCCAAGGCCGGTGCAGTCGATTTCCATAAATGGTCATCGAACTGCACTAACAACGACCTTTTACAAATTAGATTTGGATATAACTCCAAATACAACCGTTAGATTTCAAATTTCTCATACTCATTAGAAATCTCTTTTCGATACGAACCCAATGGTCCCGGTTTTAGGAGAATCCGATGGTCGGATCTCCCGTAACGTCAGTTCGTAGTCAATGGTCGAAATTCGCGAACTGCCGTGGCGTGGCGCGTTCTATTCAGGCCATTAATATTTGTAATATATATATATATATATATATATATATATATTATATATTTCATCGATTTCCATTCAAAACGTATTTTATAAATCGTTTTAAATTCGTTTTAAAATAGGTTTCAACTTCATATTCAATTTTGAATCAAAATTGAATATTCCATATCATTAATATATAAACGATAATGTTTTCAAAATATTATATTTCGAAATCATTTCCTTTTCGATATTCATTATAGAAATGAATAAAATCGATATAAATATCGTTCACGTCAAAATGGCGTTAATCTAATCAACACAGCTTTATATATTTAAATATTTTCGTGCCCATCCCAAATCGGACATCAAAATCATATTTTGATTCTTTTCTGGACATTGATCTAAAATATTCGTTATTTTAAAATATTCGTTATATTTTAAAATATTCATTCTTTCTAAACTGGAATCAGACACAGTCAATTACCATATAATGTTGATGATATAGATTTCATACAACACATGTATATAACAACAATGAAAACAACAATCCATCATCCAGAGTGCATTCTACACTGTATAAGAATTAATTATAAATAATTAACGCTTTCAACAGTCTGTCAACCAATCGATTGACAACAACTAAACAATTGGGATTAGTGTACGTCAAATATCATCTCAATACCCGTGTGGGGTTTCAACCAACAAATACCGATTTTATTTGTGCAGTTGGGCGATGTGTAAAATTTATTGTCCCAATCAATATAAATAAAATGGGTGTACATAAACAAATCATTTGATTTGTAAATGAATATTTATTCTATTCATATACACGTTAAAAATTATATTTTTAACGATAAATTATTTCATTCAACACATGAATATTTTATTTATCCATTCCACATCACCAACAATTTTCACAACAACATACAATCAAACAAGTCATCCAAGGTCTGTGGACGACGGGTGTCAGGTGCTGCTAAGCACCGTCTGCATCCTAGTATATATTTTAACTAGAAAATAAAATAAAAGTGAGGAGTTCTCACCTTGGGTTTCCACTCCGCCATTTCATTTCTGAATTTCTAAATCGTTTGAATTTTCCCGTAATATCAACGCAATCCTTTGTCACGTTGTTCATAGTAAAAATCACATTTTTAATATGATGTTTATACATTAAAAATCATACTTTTAATCAATGATATTTATATTTAAAAATCACATTTTCCTTTCAACGTTACATACATAAAAATCATATTTTTATGTCACTCAGATATATATCAAAATCTCATTCTTTTATTTCAATGTTATAAAAATCACATTTTTATATAATGGTATATACGATAAAAATCACATTTTTATATATCGGTACTTATATAAAAATTACATTTTTATACAACTAAAGATCGAATTTTTATCTAACTAAAAATCTTACCTTTTCAATACTTGAATTCAAATCTTTTCATTATAAAAATTCAAATCTTTATTCATTGTTATTTCTTTTTATTGTTAAAAATCTCATGTTTTTATTTCTAAAGATCTCATATTTTCTATTAACAAAGAAATCATATATTTAAATACAATGAAATCGTATATTTCATATTTTTCAGTACAATGAAATCGTATATTTTAATTCAAAGAAATCATATTTTTCAATACAATGAAATCATATATTTTAATTCAAAGAAATCATATTTTTCAATACAATGAAATCGTATATTTTAATTTAAAGAAATCTTATTTTTCAATACAATGAAATCGTATATTTTATTTCAAAGAAATCATATTTTTCAATACAATGAAATCATATATTTTTTTCAAAGAAATCATATTTTTCAATACAATGAAATCATATATTTTATTTCAAAGAAATCATAATTTTCAATACAATGAAATCGTATATTTTGTTTCAAAGAAATCGTATTTTTCAATACAGTGAAATCGTATATTTTTATTTTTTTAAACCATGTCAATTTTATAAATTAAAAACAATGCTTTATAAAAAACAACGCTAATTTTTATTTTAAGAAAATCACATTTCCAATAATTAAAATATATTTTGTAAATAATGTTATTTTTATTTTGAAAACCAATTCTATATATATATATATATTAAGATCATACTATTTATATAAATTTCATATTTTTAAAACAATTGTTATTTATAAAAAGTTCACATTTTATTTATGCTTTTCATATAAAAACAGATATTTAAAAATGCATTTTTTATTTTAAAAACCTGGAAATAAATTAATGTTATTTTATATAAAATCATCCTCTTTATACATTGTTATATAAAATAAAAACTGAATTTAAAAACAATGTTGTATTCAAATTTAAAAAAACAATCACCTTCCATTGTTTTCGATTTTTACAAGCTTAAGGTATTTCAAAGGAGGCCGCCTCCTAAGGTTCATCGCCTCTGGCAATAAACGGCGCCGAAGTCCGATCTTCCATGCCCCCGAGAAGCGCCCTAGTACCCTCCTCCTTCCCTTGAACTGGCGTGGAACTCGGCGCCCTGTAATAGCCTACAAGTGACCTCAACTGACATGCCTTTGAGGCTCTAATCCCCGCGCCACTCGCGGCGGAACCCCATCTCAGCCATCAACATCCAAGAGCTCGATGAGAACTACCCCTTTTACGTTGAAAGCTTCGCAAATTAATGTGTGATGTTGGTGAAAAACGAGGAAGACAATGGGAAGATATTGATCGTTAGTTCTAAAGAGGAGGTGCCCATTTTTTGTTTGTTAACCACTGAAGGAAATTGGGTAGGGTTTGACCTTTCTAGTGTGACCAATAAGGGCTTATATAATTTAATTATTATTTAGTCAAAAAAAGTTACTTGTTTATTAATCCGATCTCCAAATCAAACACAACGACTATCGCCCCTAGCTAGTTACCACTATTCCAAACGCAATGGGATATGTCCCGCAAGCTGATTCGACTGTTTCGATCAGTTTTTATTTAAATTAAAATTTAATTCTATATACTAAGTTTTAAACGTATATTACAATTTAGCGGGGCCACATACAAACTCTAAAAATTCCAGAAAAATTATTTCTAGCTTCGTATTGACGATACGGTCCTAAAAAAACTAATTTCATCAAATTTGAAGACGTTTGGAAAATGGCCATTTTCTGGTTGAACTAAATTGACTAAAACTGACAAAACACATTTTCTTTTGCCACGCTCACATATTGATTTCAAAAATTATGAAAATTGGAATCTAGCAATAACTTGACATCACAGATCCAACAAAAGTGGTTTCGTCGAAAACGGAGGTCATTTGCAAAATGGCTATTTTTAAGGCCTTTACATATATTTAAATATATATAAATTCCACAGTGACTTTTCTGAATTTTAAACTGGGCGTAACATACAATTTATAAAACAAAGTCTCAGTTTCTTACATCCGTTAGAAAGATATAGTTAAACAGATTCAAATATTTCTTGTTTCATCCAATTTAGACTTATATTGAATTTTATATATTCATTTGAAATTTGAAACCGAATTTTCAAACTGCCGTGCCATTTCAGGCCTGTTATATAATTAAAATAAAATTATTCGTTTTAACTTTGTGGAAAATAAATTTTCCGTTGTTATTATTTAAAATAATTCTTTTTGAATATTCAAAATTCATTAAAATTGCCAAAATAAAAAATTTAAATTGATTCTGGTTTTCTGGGTTGTTACACACTACACTGTTGAGCTGAGCCGGAATGAATTTGTAGCAGTTGAATTTTCATTGAATGAAACAACGGACGAACCGATCATCGAAAATAAGGTGAGTTAATTCTCACACTTTTCTGGACTGCTATGATGTGTGAAATTCATACAAGAACATAATGCATCGCTAACGATAGAAATTGGATGATTGAATGCCTTGGTTTCTTATTGCGTGTTAAATGGCTGATTTAGTTTAGATAAGTATTATTATCATATATTATTGATTATGTAGGGAAGAACAGGTTGGACGGATCCGACCTGAAACGACCCGAAATCCTCCTTACGGGAAATCACGGATTGAGTTGAGGACAAGACGAATCAGAACGCAAATAGAAGAACATTTCATTGTTAATTACAACAATTCCATCAGAATACAAGAATATTATAGAGTATGAATAAATATTACACAGAAAATATCAGAGATTACAATACATTACATAGCAGCGGAAAGTAATACAATACACAACTAGAAATAATACACGGATACAAAGCTTTCCGAATATCGCTTCAGCTGTAAATCAGGATCCTGTGAATATAAATCTGCAAAACCAAAACTACTAGTTGCCCGTGTCAAAATAAGGGCACCCAGAGTTTAGGATAAAACAATAAACTCTAGGTCAGTCATGGGACTGGTGTGAGAACTAAAACAGTTATTAATCTTTATTTTCAAAGTTATGTAAATCAAGGGACCATGTCGTATAACACGGAACGGGTTTCCTCCCAAGAACACCAGCGCATAAAACAACGGCGCAATGCTAAATAAAGAAAAATGAAGCTATTATAAGACCCAGGTCCCATCACACAATGCAACACAAGCTGGAGGATAGGGTTTTACCTTATAATAGCCAAAGAATGCTTGATACGCTAAATTTCTTCTTTTATTATTACTATAAGTGTATAGTGTCAAAACAATTTCAATCATAAATATCAATCATAGACAACATAAGTGCCCCATCCCATTATGTCACCATACTAGGCTCTACAAATAAAACCGCAAAGTCACGTATTGGAAGCTGGATTTTCATCTGTGAACCGAGGCAAAAGATAGTCCTCACTGAATTCGAGACAATCTAGACCATGTCTCAGGCAAGCGCGCAGACAAGCCTTGGATCGTCAGGGTCGGTCCACCTATGTGGATTATTATGCATGAACACTACATTTCCCCGCCCTTTGGGGCGTAAATGAGCCAAATGACTCCATCGGCTCCACACAGTCACCGATATATCCGAGGTGCCTCGCAACAACAACAACTACATAAGTCAAACTCGTTAGGGCGTGTAAAACCACTGACGACACTTCTATCTAGAAGGAAACACATGCCCTCCCTGATGTCCTCTCCCGTTTATGGTTCACAATCGGGGTGTGAGACTTGTGAATTCACGTTACACAAAGCTATGCCACACAGGCGGTGCTTTGATCATCAACCACAAGAGTTTGCTTTTTAACAGAAGCCTTGATCAATTGCCACTTAGGCATGCCACACAGGCAATTCACTCCATGCGATTGATATCCATCAATATATAACCCCTGAGCTTGTACGTATCAGAGAAGGGCGTTAAGCAAGAGAACAAATTCTCCGCCGCCAAATAGATACATATTTAATAGGAATCAATCACACAGAATAAAATCCAATGTCAGACACACTGTCCATTTACAAGTTCGTTCTGGGTCTGAACGAAACCGGAGGCACCTTGTACCTCGCATATCCATCGATCTCCATGTACGTATGGATGATCACTAACTGATTGCCTCCTCTGGCGTGTACAACCCAATCAAGATCATCAGTAATCACCCAAATTGTGAGGACCCCAAACCCCGATAAGACGGTGCAAGGGTAATCTTTGGAATATAACACATAAACAGATAACAGCAGAACAGAAATAAATAAATACACCAGATAATGTACAATAGAATACACTAGATAAACATAATCATCAGAGTTGCACAGTATATAGGATCATACTTAGTACAAATACAGTTCAACTATACATAAATGTCTACAGCGGAAAAGAAAACATAATATGTACAACAGGAGCGGAACTGCATAAAAAGAGGTAAATGATAGAACCCGTCTTCAGCTCCAACTATCCAGAAAGAGCCTGATAAAACTTGAACACAAGGCTGCCCGTGTAGAAATAAGGGCACCCGAGTTTGCAAGTGAAACAAACTACGAGTCAGTCATGGGACTGGTATGAGAAATCTACTTAACACATTTTACAATATGGCTAATCACAGGACCACGCCATTTTCGCGGAACGGGTTTACTCCATTGGATTGCCAGTGCTTTAAAGCAAATAAATCTTTTAAACATCGCAATGCTTTTTATAAAAATGAAGCCATTATAAGACTCAGTTCCCATCACACAATGCAACACAAACCGGAGGATAGAGTTTTACTTTATAATGGCCAGAATATGTTTGATACGTATAAAACAAATCATTTGATATTATTGCTAGTGCATATATGTTTTAAAAACAATTTCAATCACAACGATCAATCATAGACTGCATGGGTACCATATATCATGTCGCCATATATATATCCAATCAAAACCGCATGGTATCATATTTGGAAATTGGATTTCCGTCATGAACCGAGGCAAGGGATCATCCTCTCCAAATTCGAGACTGTCTAGCCCGAGCCTCAGGAACAACCGCAACTGCCCCTTCGATCGTCAGGGCCAGTCCACCGATGTCGATTAAAATGCCTGAACACTGCGTTTCCCCGCCCTTTGGGGTGTGAATGAGTACTACGACTCCATCGGCTCCACATAGTCACAGATATATCCGAGGCACCTCGCAATAGCAATAACCACACAGGTGAAAATAATATAAATGTCAGGGCTGGTAGGTCACTGACACCCCCCTAGCTAGAAAGAAACGCATGCCCTCCTGATGTCCTCTCCCGTTTCCGGTTCATACCGGGGTGTGAGGCTCGCGAATTGATGTTATACACAAAGCTATGCCATACAGGCCGTGCTTTGATCATCCACCACAAGACTTTGCTTTTCAACAGAAGCCTTAATCATCTGCCACTTAGGCATGCCACACAGGCAATTCACTCCATGCGACTGATTTCTATTGATATATAACCTCTGAGCTCATACGTCTCAGAGAAGGGCGTTAAGAAAGAGAATAAATTCTCCACCACCAAATAGATATATATTTAATAGAGATCAATCAGCATAGAGCAAAATCCAATATCAGACTCACAGTCCATTTACAGGTTCGTTCTGGGTCTGAACGAAACCGGAGGCACTCAATACCTCGCATATCCGTACAATCCACAAGTACGTCCGGACGGCTACTACTTCAGCCCCGTCAAGGTAGCTATTCCCATCATGAGAATCAGTAGCACCTATTCCCATCATGAGCATCAATAGCACCCCTCCATTCGACGTGAAGATCATCGGTCTTGCGCCGTCTTCATATCTTCGACTTTCAATCGTCGATCAATTATTTGAAATGAGAATTAACTCGGCCTTTTCAAATAATTCATGTATATTTATAATTTCAAATCAATTCATTTCAATGGTTAAATTATTCGACATCACTAATTCTGTTCTTTAATGTAATTTTCACGCCAAACACATTCAACCATCAAATATCACATAAACCGAGCAAATTCAGTTTATTTCCATTCCATATTGTTTATAATATTTTATCACGATTTATCGCTATTTTTATTTATTTAAAAATAGCCAATTCATTCAAACGATGCTACAAGCCATAACGCGGCCGTGGCGCTGTTTTTCTTCAGATTTGATTTACACATATCTGAAAATCTAACCGTTGGATCTTCACAAATTTTATATCATTAGAAAGATCTTTTAAAAACGAATCCAACGGTTTCAGTTTTGGGAAAATCCGACGGTCGAATCTCCCGCACTAATCGTTTGAAGGTACGAATTCAAAATAAAACTACAGCGTCGTTATTCGATTTAATTTAATTATATTTATATATATAAATAAATATAATCGATTCTGGCGCTGTTTTTCTTCAGATTTGAATTAAACATTCCAGAAAATCCAACCATTGGATCTTCAAAAAGTTTGTGTCATTGGAAAGATATTTCCAAAGCGGACCCAACGGTTTCGGTTTCGGGAAAATCCGATGGTCGGTTCTCCTGCACTAATCGTTAGAAATCACGGTTTCAAAACACGAACTGCAGCTTCGTTATTCGATTTATTTTAATTATATTTATATAAATATATATAAATATAATTCTTTCTTTGATTTCAAAACCATATCCTTTATATATTAGATAAAAATGAAATTTTAGTCATCAAAAATATTTATTCAACACATGAATATTTTTAGCACTTCATATTCACAATAAAAATGTGGTTTTATTATTCAATCAATATATTCAACACATGAATGTTTTCGACTTAAGCCATACGATAAAATAGGATTTTTATCATTCTAGTCCTTTATTCAATACATGAATATTTTCCGTAGTTTGTATATACAATAAAAATGTGATTTTTATTGTAAAACACTTTATTTCAAAACACGATTATTTTATATAGTCTATACATAGGGGGAAAATGTTATTTTTGGTGTTAAACAATTTATTTAAAATACAAATATTTATATAGGCTATATATATAATAAAAATGTGATTTTTATCTTTCAAATAATTTATTCAACATATGAACTTCATTCAACACATGAATTTCTATTCAACACACGAATATGGTTTCAACACATGAAAATAATTCTAACACATGAATATTATTGAAAATTTCGGCAGCATAATGGCAGGGTAGTTAAAACCGGCACCGTCCCTAGTACGGCTCCTCGCTCTACCTTAAAACCTCGTGGTTTTTGACAATAGGGATTTTCAATATCTAGTTCGCACGCAGGCGAATTTTCCCATATACTAATCCTATTGGGATTTCAACCACAATCAATCTTTCAAATCAACCATTCATGATATTCACCAAATTTCACATCAACCAATAATCCAAACAATATCACAACCAATATATATCGTCCATGGTCTATGGACGAGGGGAGTATATATATATATTTATATATATATATATATTCGTATATAAATATATTTCGTTTTCACTTCAATATCATTTTAGTTTATTTCAACACATATATCAATTTTACAACGCATATATAACTTATACATCGAACATACAACTTATACAACGCTTATTCATGAGGTGTACAATGCTTATATAACTCATACATCAACTATATAATTTATACATCGTTGTTTTCCATATCTTTTTTAAATTAGAAATCTCACATTGGGTTCCACTGCACCAAAAATTGCAGAAGGCTCAGAAAAATATGTGGTCTCTTCTAGAATGTAGAAGACGTCCTCACGAGTCCACAGTCTCTTGTTTCGCTGAATTTCAACTAAATAGCAAAAAGATATGATTTTTATACTAAAATCAAAATTTGCTACACTTTTTAATGTTGAAACTATTTTAAATATATATACCTCGGTTAAAACAGTCGATGGGTTTCAACTGTTCAAATCTAGGGTTTAGATTCTCGTCCAATCCGTTGAACTGGAGGATGATCGGAGGGTATGACGTCGTCGAGCTACGAAAGCGCTTCCCGCGCCACTTGGTAACGTCGAACTCGAAGTCCAATTCTCGCTGGATTTTGCCAGGCGACGGTGCAACTTCGAGCACGCCAATGAAGATTTTTACTCCACCAGACACGATCAAACCCCTATGGATTTAACGAGGAGGCTTGGATCAACGAAATCTTCAACTTGATCGAATCATTTCGTCATGTGGTTTGCGCGATAACGAGGAGAGAAGTTTCGAGGAAGTTCCGTCGTTCGTCGAGGGAGCAGATCGGGTTTTTTTATCGGGGAGAGAGAAGTGAATTTTGATTGGCCAATATTTTTTATTTATATTTTTATAAAATCCGAAAATACCCCCTTCCACAAACGAACTCCAATCCAAACCCAATGACTGTCGTCCCTAGCAAAATACCACCATTCCAAACACAGTGGGATATGTTTCGTAGGCCCATTCGACTGTTACATCAGTTATTCTTCAAATTAAAATATAAAACATTCAACATTTGATTTGAACGTACATTTCAATTTGTCGGGGCCACATACTGATCCCAAAAATTCCAGAAAAATAAATCTAGCTATGTTATGACGATACGGTCCCAACAAAACTAGTTTTGTCGAATTCTGAGACCGTTTGAAAAATGGCCATTTTCTGGTCGATCCAATTTAAAAAAATTCACCAATCACATTTTCCTTTGTCACGCTCACATATTAACTTCAAAAATTATGAAATTTGAAACCTAGCAATAATTTGACATCCCGGTTCCAACAAAAGTGGTTTCGTCGAAATCTGAGGTCGTTTGCAAAATGTCTATTTTCAAGGGCGATATATTCGCTATAGCGACCTTTCTGAAAATTCATTTGACCATAACTTTTGACTCCTGCTATGAAACTTTGATTTTTCAGATTTGTTAGAAAGATATTCACTAACAGATTTAAATATTTTTGGTTTCACTAAAATCCGTTTTATTTTTCACCCGGTACAGTCAGTCAAAGTTTGAATTCCAATTTTGAAACTGCCGCGCCATTTCAGGCCATGTTTATAATTCAAAATAATTATATTTATTTTCAAACTTTGATTCAAACATACTTTTCATCGCTGTCATTTAAAATATTTATTTTAAATATTTTAAATTCACTAAAATAGCCAAATTAAAAATTTTAAACTGGTTCAGATTTTTTGGGTTGTTACAATCTCTCCCAGTTAAAACTTTTCATCCCCGAAAAGGTACAAAGTCGAAAGTGGTTTAATTAACCAACTCTACTTTCAATCTGGCTTCCATTCTTCAACTTTTCAGTTTCTAAGAATTTTCAAATTCTTCAAACATTTGGCTAACACCCTAAATTTTCGAAAAATTTCGCCATAACCTCCTTTGTACGGGGAGGGGTTTGGAAATTTATTGGGTCGTATTAGGTACCCAATAAATCCTAATAAGCATGCACATATTTATAGTGATATATTCCGGTGTCCACAGGGGAGTGTGTATAGATCATAACTCCAGAGAATAAATTCTCGTCACCCTATAAATGGTTTTTGTGCCTTAATGACCAGAGAGACGTGTTTATTGTCATCTCCAGACCTGTATGGGTTTTTTATTAATCTTGCAATTTACCATTATATTTTATATGGTCCATATCAGTCATCAGTTCAACCTGTAAAATATAGTCATCGCCATACAAGCCTCTCGCTCGTATGGTAAATCTTCAACCTTGTCACACAAGCTCCAAATGCTTATGTGGTATATGATGAAGTATGCCTATCTTCAAGAAGTATGCCCTGTAGTGTAGTTCAAAATTAATTGTTATTATCCTATGGTGTCGTTTATTATTACACACAGAACAACCAGCACTCCGCATCCAATGGCATTCACAGGAGTCGATATAATAATAAAATCGTGCAACCAACTCATTAAGATTTACCCATTTGTCGGGCAAGTAAATAATTTCTTTACTCAACAGCTAATCAATTTATCTGTTCAAACGTATATAGTGCACATGTATATAGTTCTATCTATTTTTAAACCAGTTCAATGTGTGATTTAATCGCATAAATTTACCATTCCTTTGTTGATTAAATTAACTATCATTCTAATAATTCAATTAATCAAATTCACAATCACACAACACAAACAAAAATCAATTTGTTTTTAACTTTCAAAAATATACTAATTAATTCATATACTCTTTTAAATTAATCAGACTATATAATTAAAAAGTTTACATCAATGCAAAGAAAACAACAGCAAAGTAAAGAACAGAATGGAAATGCAAAATATGGTAGATGTACCTTGCACCGGAGTCAATCAGAGACATCCACCCTGCACTAAGGACTGGCTTTCTTAATGCTCTCCTCAGTTTCCCAAGTACAATCTCATGGATCCCCACTCCATTGCACTTTGACTAAGTGAACCTTCTTGTTCCTCAGCTCTTTGGTTTCTTTGCCAATTATCTTTAGCGGCTCTCTTCTCACAGCCAATTCTGGAGTGATTTCCAAATCCTGTTGTGTGGTTTCTTCTACAACGAGATCTGGATCATGCACATGCTTTCGCAGTTCAGATACGTGAAATACATCATGCACTCCAGGCAACCAATCAAGCAATTGAACCCTATATGCGAGAGATCCATCCGTTCAAGAATAGGAAATGGAACAATAAATTTTGGGTGCTAATTTCTCCGTTTTACCGAATCGGATGACTCCTCTCATCGGAGATACCTTCAAATACACATCATCGCCAACATCGAATGATATATCTCTTCGTCTCTTATCTGCATAGCTCTTTTGTCGGCTTTGAGCGACTAGTAATCATTTCTTAATGAAATCGACTTTGTCCGCAGCATCGCGAATCATATCAGGCCCCAATACAAGTCTGTTACCAGGTTCAACCCAACAAGCAGGGGATCGGCACGGTCTACCATACAATACTTCGAATGGTGACATTTTCAAGCTCACCTGGTAGCTGTTGTTATATGAGAATTCAGCCAAATGTAAGTGGTCTTCCCATGATCCGCCAAAATCAATAATACACGCCCGCAATAGATCTTCAAGAATACGATTCACCCTCTCAGTTTGACCATCTGTTTGAGGATGATATGTGGTACTCAAGTTCAGTTTCGTTCCCAATTCTGCTTGGAATGCTTCCCAAAATTTAATAGCAAAGATCGGGTCACGATCACTAACGATGCTCATGGGAACTCCGTACAGTCTAACAATTTCTTTGAAATATACCTGCGCCAGACTCTGAGCAGTTCTATTCGATCTGACAGGTATGAAATGGGCGGTCTTCATGAAACGATCGACGATCACCCAAATACTGTCATTTCCCTTCATGGTTCTCGGCAAACCATCTATGAAATCCATAGAAATCTGTTCCCACTTTCCACTGGGAATTTCCAAAGGTTGCAACAATCCAGCGAGCTTCTGCTAATCGCTTTTGACTTGTTGACAAGTAGTACACCGGCTAACATATAAGGAGATGTCTCGTTTCATCGATCTCCACCAGAAAGTGCGTTTGATATCATTATACATCTTGCTCACTCCTGGATGGATACTAAGCTTGGCTTTGTGACATTCATCCAATACTTCTCTTCGAAGTTCCACAATATTTGGCACACATATTCTGCCTTTTAACTTCAGAATCCCATCGTTATCAATATGAAAACTCAAGGGCTCGCCTTTCTGTATTCTTTCTCTGATTCTTTGAATGAATTGATAATCCTTCTCAAGAGCAGATATTTTACAGATCAATGAAGTCGTAATAATAAAACGGGCGATTATTATATTCTTTCTACTCAGCTCATCAGCCACAACATTGGCTTTCCCTAGAGTGTACAAAATCTCAAAATCGTATGCTGCAAGAAATTCTTGCCAACGTTGCTGCCTCAGATTCAAGTCTTTCTGGGTGAACAAATACTTCAATGACTGATAGTTTGTATACAGTTCGAATTTCTCACCCAAAAGATAGTGCCTCCAGATTTTCAAAGCAAATATAATGGCTAACAACTCAAGACCATGAGTAACGTAATTTTTCTCATGCGGTTTCAGCTGACGGCTAGCATAAGCAATCACTTGACCTCTTTGCATCAACACTGCACCAAGGCCTTCTCTAGAAGCGTCAGTCCAGACTTTCAAGTCCTCATTGCCATCTATTATTGTTAACACTGGAGCAGTTGTCAGTTTTAATTTCAGCTTCTGGAAAGCTTCCTCACAGTCTGAAGTCAACTGAATCACGAATGTTTCTTAGTCAATCTCGTTAAGGAACTAGATGTCTTTGTGAAATCCTTGATGAATTTCCGATAATAACTGGCTAACCCCGGAAAACTTCTGACTTCTATGGGTGTACGAGGCTGTTTCCAATTCTGTATAGCAGTGATTTTACTGGGATCCACTGAAATTCCTTGCTTTGACACGACGTGGCCAAGAAATTTGACTTCTTCTTGCCAGAATATACATTTGGAAAACTTTGCTTTCAAAACATTCTTTCTCTGAATTTCTAACACTTGTTCCAAATGTTTTTCATGCTCACTTTCTGACTTAGAGAAGATCAGGATATCATCAATGAAAACCAGAACAAAATTATTCAAAACTCCTCTGAATACTCTGTTCATCAGGTCGACAAAATATGCTGGAGCGTTACATAAGCCGAACGACATTACTAACTACTTGTAGAATAAGTCTGGACCTCTGAATGCTGTCAAAGGAACACATTCTTCGGCAATACGAAGCTAATGGAAACCTGTAGCTAGGTCCATTCGTGAAAACACTTGTGCGCCATTCAATCAATCCAACAAATCATCAATCCACGACAATGGATATTTGTTTTTCAATGTTTGATTATTCAAGTCATGATAATCTACACATAGTCTGAGAGTACCTTCTGACTTCGGGACAAATACCACTCCTGCTCCCCAATCAGAGAAGCTAGGCCTAATCAGACCTTTCCATACAAGCTGTCTTGTTTGATTGTCTAACTCTTCTTTTTTCCTTCAAGGTCATTCTTCGAATAGCGTGAAGTACTGGCCTTGCATTCAGAACTAAAGAGATTTTGAAATCAATTTCTCTCTGCAAGGTAAGCTAACAACTTCTTCGAACACATCCGCATAGTTCTTGAAAACTGGGATATTTTCAATGTTGACCGGAAAATTCTCGGGAATGACAGGAACAGTATCTATTTGAGCAGGAGAAACATTTAGAGCTGCCCAGAAGTCCTTTCTATCAGAATTCGAACCTTCACATGGAATGGTTATATAATTGCCTGATTTAATCTTCGCCCTTACGACTCTGTCGGCGCATTTAACCTCAACTTCATATTTGGTTAACCAATCCATTCCCGGAATAAGATCAAACTCTGTAAAATTCATGACGATCGCGATAGTAGGGAATCAATAGTAGTAAAAAGAAACTGGAAACCCACAAACCCAACTAAGATCGACAGAATTCGCAACCGGATTATGAACAGTCATGGACTCTCTGAGCTTTTTCAAATTCGAGTCCAGTTTCTTAACCGCATTCTTTGCAACAATGCTTTGCGACGCACCTGTATCAAACAATACTTTAACTGGGATATTTTTGACAGTAAGCATGCCTTCTAAACCATCTGGCCTTTCCTGACTAGCTGAGGGTTCAGAAATTTCTGCTACTTTATTTATCTGAGCCACTTCAGATTTCTATGATAGTCGGTAGTCTTGCTTTACGTGGCCAACCTGATGGCAAAGATTGCATTTTCTATCTTCCTCAACCTTGTTCTTGGATTTAGATCTTTTCTTTTTCTGCATTTTCAAAGATTTACATTTCCTTGATAGATGGCCCTTTTGATTGCAGTTAAGGCATATGGCGGTCATTACTGGTTCTTTTTCATATTTACCCTTTTCCCGATCGAATCTAGGCTTCTTTCTGAACTCAGACTTCATACTGGCCTCAGGCTGTGTACTTGTCTCTAGGCTATCAGTTTCTAATTTCCTTTTATTGCCCGAACTGACTTCCTCTTCATCGACTAAAAGACCTCGATTATTTAGATCTTCATACTGATAAGCCAT
Organism: Allium sativum; assembly: GCA_030737875.1. Classification (NCBI taxonomy): domain Eukaryota; kingdom Viridiplantae; phylum Streptophyta; class Magnoliopsida; order Asparagales; family Amaryllidaceae; genus Allium; species Allium sativum. Next base: position 954,830,080 of record CM060924.1, on the reverse strand, counting down.
GTATATCATTTCAGAAAAAGGAAGCTTCACATGCCCCATTACTTTACTCTGGTATTTTCTTTGTAGACCATTAATAAACCTCTGATTCTTCCTCTTTGAATTTTGAATTAGATGAGGGGCAAATGAGAAAGTTCATTGAATCTCTTATGATATTCAGCGATGTTCATATCTCCTTGTATCATATAGTAGAATTCATCACATAACCGCTCAGTTGCTTCTGGAGGAGTAAATCTTCCACTGAAAATCTCTTTGAATCTATACCAGGTGATATCGCCTTATGGATTATCTTTGATGATTGTTTCCCACCAGATTAAAGCTTCTTCTTTGAGTGCCCAAGATGCCACTAATCTTTTCTGATCGTCTCTTAGCTGGATACGTTCAAAAATTCTTTCAACAGAACTCACCCAAGCTTGAGTTTGAATTATAGATTCATTGCCCGAGAATTGTGCTCCACCCAGATTTCGGTATCTCTTTAATAGAGCCTCTAGATCTGGTTATGCATTCCTCCTGTTTCTGACACTCATTTTCTAGTACTTCTACAAATAGCAGACCAAGTTTCAGGTCACAGAAAAGATATTATATAGCATAGAAACATATAATTGAGTGTACAAGTGTCTGTCGAGGTGTATTTCTTTTTGCTATACTCATACTAGGATATTACTGATCCTATCTGTAATGAGTTACTCGTCCTAGAACACTATTAGTTATATTTCTGATGAGTTCGTTAATATGTTATATTCCAGAACTAAGCTTAACCAAAGCTCTGATACCACGGTTGTGACGACCCCAAACCCCGATAAGACGGTGCAAGGGTAATCTTTGGAATATAACAAATAAACATATAACAGCAGAACAGAAATAAATAAATACACCAGATAATGTACAATAGAATACACTAGAAAAAAATAATCATCAGAGTTGCACAGTATACAGGATCATACTTAGTACAAATACAGTTCAGCTATACATAAATGTCTACAGTGGAAAAGAAAACATAATATGCACAACAGGAGCTGAACAGCTTAAAAAGAGGTAAATGATAGAATCCGTCTTCAGCTCCAGCTATCCAGAAAGAGCCTGATAAAACCTGAATACCAGGCTGTGCATGTAGAAATAGGGGCACCCGAGTTTGCAAGTGAAACAAACTACGAGTCAGTCATAGGACTGGTATGAGAAATCTACTTAACACATTTTACAATATGGCTAACCACATGACCGCGCCACTTTCGCGGAACAGTTTTACTCCATTGCATTGCCAGTGCTTTAAAACAAATAAATCTTTTAAACATCGCAATGCTTTTTATAAAAATGAAGCCATTATAAGACTCATTTCCCATCACACAATGCGACACAAACCGGAGGATAGAGTTCTACCTTATAATGGCCAAAATATGCTTGATACGAATAAAACAAATCATTTGATATTATTGCTAGTGTATATATGTTTTAAAAACAATTTCAATCATAACTATCAATCATAGACAGCATGGGTACCATATATCATGTCACCATATATATATATATATATATACATATACAATCGAAACCGCACGGTATCGTATTTGGAAATTGGATTTCCGTCATGAACCGAGGCAAGGGATCGTCCTCTCCGAATTTGAGACTGTCTAGCCTGAACCTCAGGAACAGCCGCAACTGCCCCTTGAATCGTCAGGGCCAGTCCACTGATGTGGATTAAAATGCCTGAACACTGCATTTCCCTGCCTTTTGGGCCATAAATGAGTCCTACGACTCCATCGGCTCCACATAGTCACTGATATATCTGAGGCGCCTCGCAACAGCAACAACCACACGGGTGAAAATAATATAAATGTCAGGGCCGGTAGGTCACTGATACCACCCTAGCTAGAAGGAAACGCATGCCCTCCCTGATGTCCTCTCCCATTTCTGGTTCATACCGGGGTGTGAGGCTCGCGAATTCACGTTATACACAAAGCTATGCCACACAGGTCGTGCTTTGATCATCCACCAGAAGACTTTGCTTTTCAACAGAAGCCTTGATCATCTGCCACTTAAGCATGCCACACAGGCAATTCACTCCATGCGACTGATTTCTATCGATATATAACCTCTGAGCTCGTACGTCTCAGAGAAGGGCGTTAAGCAAGAGAATAAATTCTCCGCCGCCAAACAGATATATGTTTAATAGAGATCAATCAGCATAGAACAAAATCTAATGTCAGACACACAGTCCATTTACACATTCGTTCTAGGTCTGAACGAAACCGGAGGTACTCAATACCTCGCATATCCGTACAATCCACAAGTACGTCCGGACGGCTACTAGTTCAGCACCGTCAAGGTAGCTACTCCCATCATGAGCATCAGTGCACCCCTCCATTCGACGTGAAGATCATTGGTCTTGCACCATCTTCATATCTTCGACTTTCAATCATTGATCAATTATTTGAAATGAGAATTAACTCGTCCTTTTCAAATAATTCACGTATATTTAGAATTTCAAATCAATTCATTTCAATGGTTAAATTATTCGACATCACTACTTCTGTTCTTTAATGTAATTTTCACGCCAAACACATTCAACCATCAAATAACACATAAACCGAGCAAATTCAGTTTATTTCCATTCCATATCGTTTATAATATTTTATCACGATTTATTGCTATTTTTATTTATTTAAAAATAGCCAATTCATTTAAACGACGCTTCAGGCCATAACGCGGCCGTGGCGCTGTTTTTCTCCAGATTTGATTTACACATATCTGAAAATCTAACCGTTGGATCTTCACAAATTTTATATCATCAAAAAGATCTTTTCAAAATGAATTCAATGGTTTCAGTGGTGGGAAAATCCGACGGTCGGATCTCCCGCACTAATCGTTTTGAAGATACGATTTCAAAATACGAACTGCAGCGTCGTTATTCGATTAATTTAATTATATCTATATATATGTATATAAATATAATCGATTCTGGCGCTGTTTTCTTTATATTTGAATTGAACATTCCAGACGATCCAACCATTGGATCTTCACAAAGTTGGTGTCGTTGGAAAGATATTTCCAAAGCGAACCCAACGATTTCGGTTTTGAGAAAATCCGATGGTCGAATCTCCCGCACTAATCGTTTGAAATCACGGTTTCAAAACACGAACTGCAGCTTCGTTATTCGATTTATTTTAATTATATTTATATAAATATACATAAATATAATTCTTTCTTTGATTTCAAAACAATATCCTTTATGTATTTGATAAAAATGATATTTTTATCATCAAAAATATTTATTCAACACATGAATATTTTTAGCACTTCATATTCACGATGAAAATGTGGTTTTTATTGTTTAATCTATATATTCAACACATGAATGTTTTCGACTTCACCCATACGATAAAAATTGGATTTTTATCGTTCTAGTCCTTTATTCAACACATGAATATTTACTATAGTTTATATATATAATAAAAATGTGATTTTTATTGTAACACAATTTATTTCGAAACATGATTATTTTATATAGTCTATACATAGGGTGAAAATGTTATTTTTGGTGTTAAGACAATTTATTTAAAATACTAATATTTTATATAGGCTATATATATAATAAAAATGTGATTTTTATCTTTCAAATAATTTATTCAACACATGAACTTCATTCAACACATGAATTTCTATTCAACACACGAATATGGTTTCAACACATGAAAATAATTCTAACACATTAATATTATTGAAAATTTCGGCAGCATAAAGGCAGGGTAGTTAAAACCGGCACCGTCCCTAGTACACCTCCTCGCTCTACCTTAAAACCACGCAGTTTTTGGCAATGGGGATTTTCAATATCTATTTCGCACGCAGGCGAATTTTCCCATATACTAATCCTATTGGAATTTCAAACACAATCAATCATTTCAAATCAACCATTCATGATATTCACCAAATTTCACATCAACCAATAATCCAAACAATATCACAACTAATATATATCGTCCATGGTCTGTGGACGAGGGGAGTATATACATATATTCGTATATAAATATATTTCGATTTCACTTCAATATCATTTTAGTTTATTTCAACACATATATCAATTTTACAACGCATATATAACTAATACATCAAACATACAACTTATACAATGCTTATACATGAGGTGTACAATGCTTATATAACTCATACATCGACTATATAATTTATACATCGTTGTTTTCCATATCGTTTTTAAATTAGAAATCTCACATTGGGTTCTAGTCCACTAAAAATTGCAGAAGGCTAAGAAAAATATGTGGTCTCTTTTAGAATGTAGAAGACGTCCTCACGAGTCCACTGTCTCTTGTTTCACTGAATTTCAACCACATAGCAAAAATATTTGATTTTTATACTAAAATCAAAATTTGCTACACTTTTAAATGTTTAAACTATTTTAAATATATATACCTCGTTTAAAAAAGTCGATGGGTTTCGACTGTTCAAATCTAGGGTTTGGAATCTCGTCCAATCCGTTGAGCTGGAGGATGATTGGAGGGTATGACGTCGTCGAGCTACGAAAGCGCTTCCCGCGCCACCTGGTAATGTCGAACTCAAAGTCCAATTCTCCCCGGATTTTGCCAAGCGACGGCGCAACTTCGAGCATGCCAATGAAGATTTTTACTCCACCAGACACGATCAAACCCCTATGGATTTAACGAGGAGGCTTGGATCTACGAAATCTTCAACTGGATCGAATCATTTCGTCATGTGGTTTGCGCGATAATGAGTAGAGAAGTTTCGAGGAAGTTCCGTCGTTCGTCGAGAGAGCAGATCGGGTTTTTTATCGGGGAGAGAGAAGTGAATTTTGATTGGCCAATATTTTTTATTTATATTTTTCTAAAATCCGAAAATACCCCCTTCCACATACGAACTCCAATCCAAACCCAACGACTATCATCCCTAGCTAAATACCCCCATTCCGAACACAGTGGGATATGTTTCGTAGGCCCATTCGACTGTTACAGTCAGTTATTCTTCAAATTAAAATATAAAACACTCAACATTTGATTTGAACGTACATTTCATTTTGTCGGGGCTACATACTGATCCCAAAAATTCTAGAAAAATAAATCTAGCTATGTTTTGACGATACATTCCCAACAAAATTAGTTTTGTTGAATTCTAAGACCGTTTGAAAAATGGCCATTTTCTGGTCGATCCAATTTAACAGAAATTCACCAAACACATTTTCCTTTGTCACGCTCACATATTAACTTCAAAAATTATGAAATTTGAAACCTAGCAATAATTTGACATCCCGGATCCAACAAAAGTGGTTTCATTGAAATCTGAGGTCGTTTGCAAAATGTCTATTTTCAAGGGCGATATATTCGCTATAGCGACCTTTTTGAAAATTCATTTGGCCATAACTTTTGACTCCTGCTATGAAACTTCGATTTTTCAGATTTGTTAGAAAGAAATTCACTAACAGATTTAAATAATTTGGGTTTCACTAAAATCCGTTTTATTTTGCAGCCGGTACAGCCAGTCAAAGTTTGAATTCCAATTTTGAAACTGCCGCGCCATTTTAGGCCATGTTTATAATTCAAAATAATTATATTTATTTTCAAACTTCGATTCAAACATACTTTTCGTCCCCCACTTAAAACTTTTCGTCGTCAAAAAGGAATAAGTCGAAAGTGGTTTAATTAACCCACTCTACTTTCAATCTGGCTTCCATTCTTCAACTTTTCAGCTTTTAAGAATTTTCAAATTCTTCAAACATTTGGCTAACACCCTAAATTTTCGAAAAATTTCGCCATAACCTCCTTTGTAAAGGGAGGGGTTTGGAAATATATTGGGCCTTATTAGGTACCCAATACATCCTAATAAGCATGCACATATTTATAGTGATATATCCCGGTGTCCACAGGGGAGTGTGTATAGATCATAACTCCAAAGAATAAATTCTCGTCACCCTATAAATGGTTTTTGTGCCTTAATGACCCGAGAGACGTGTTTATTGTCATCTCCAGACCCGTGTGGGGTTTTTATTAATCTTGCAATTTACCGTTATATTTTATATGTTCCATATCAGTCATCAGTTCAACCTGTAAAATATAGTCATCGCCATATAAGCCTCTCGCTCGTATGGTAAATATTCAACCTCGTCACACAAGCTCCAAATGCTTATGTGGTATATGATGAAGTGTGCCTATCTTCAAGAAGTATGCCATGTAGTGTAGTTCAAAATTAACTGTTATTATCCTATGGCGACGTTTATTATTACACACAGAACAACCAGCACTCTGCATCCAATGGCATTCACAGGAGTTGATATAATAATAAAATCGTGCAACCAACTCATTAAGGTTTACCTATTTGTCGGGCACGCAAATAATTTCTTTACTCAATAGCTAATCAATTTACCTGTTCGAACATATATAGTGCACATGTATATAGTTCTATCTATTTTTAAACCAGTTCAACGTGTGATTTAATCACATAAATTTACCATGTATATAGCTTCTTCTACAACGAGATCTGGATCATGCACATGCTTTGGCAGTTCAGATACGTGAAATACATCATGCACTCTAGGCAACCAATCAGGCAGTTGAACCCTATATGTGAGAGTTCCAATCCATTCAAGAATAGGAAACGGACCAATAAATTTTGGGTGCCAATTTCCTCGTTTTACCAAATCGGATGACTCCTCTCTTCGGAGATACCTTCAAATACACATAGTCGCCAACAGCGAATGATATATCTCTTCGTCTCTTATCTGCATAGCTCTTTTGTCGGCTTTGAGCGGCTAGTAATCGTTTCTTAACGAAATTGACTTTGTCCGCAGCATCGCGAATCATATCACGCCCCAATACAAGTCTGTTACCAGGTTCAACCCAACAAGCAGGGGATCGGCACGGTCTACCATACAATACTTCGAATGGTGACATTTTCAAGCTCACCTGGTAGCTGTTTTTATATGAGAATTCGGCCAAGTGTAAGTGGTCTTCCCATGATCCGCCAAAATCAATAATACACGCCCGCAATAGATCTTCAAGAATACGATTCACCCTCTCAGTCTGGCCATCTGTTTGAGGATGATATGTGGTACTCAAGTTCAGTTTCGTTCCCAATTCTGCTTGGAATGCTTCCCAGAATTGACGAGCAAAGATCAGGTCACGATCACTAACGATGGTCATGGGAACTCCGTGCAGTCTAACAATTTCTTTGAAATATACCTGCGCCAGACTCTGAGCAGTTCTATTCGATCTGACAGGTATGAAATGGGCGGTCTTCGTGAAACGATTAACGATCACCCAAATACTGTCATTTCCTTTCCTGGTTTTGGGCAAACCATCTATGAAATCTATAGAAATCTGTTCCCACTGGGAATTTCCAAAGGTTGCAACAATCCATCGAGCTTCTGCTAATCACTTTTGACTTGTTGACAAGTAGTACACCGTTTAACATATAAGGAGATGTCTCGTTTCATCGATCTCCACTAGAAAGTGTGTTTGACAACGTTATACGTCTTGCTCACTCCTGGATGGATACTAAGCTTGGCTTTGTGACATTCATCCAATACTTCTCTTCGAAGTTCCGCAATATTTGGCACCCATATTCTGCCTTTTAACCTCAGAATCCCATCGTTATCAATCTGAAAACTCAAGGACTCGCCTTTCTGTATTCTTTCTCTGATTCTTTGAATGAAGTGATCATCCTTCCGACGAGCAGATATTTTATCGATCAATGAAGTCGTAATAATAAAACTGGTGATTATTACATTCTTTCTACTCAGCGCATCAGCCACAACATTGGCTTTCCCTGGAGTGTACAAAATCTCAAAATCGTACGATGCAAGAAATTCTAGCCAACGTTACTGCCTCAGATTCAAGTCTTTCTGGGTGAACAAATACTTCAATGACTGATGGTCTGTACACAGTTCGAATTTCTCACCCAAAAGACAGTGCCTCCAGATTTTCAAAGCAAATATGATGGCTAACAACTCAAGATCATGAGTAACGTAATTTTTCTCATGCGGTTTCAGCTGACGGCTAGCATAAGCAATCAATTGACCTCTTTGCATTAACACTGCACCAAGGTCTTCTCTAGAAGCGTCAGTCCAGACTTTCAAGTCGTCATTGCCATCTATTATTGTTAACACTGGAGCAGTCATCAGTTTTAATTTCAGCTTCTGGAAAGCTTCCTCACATTCTGAAGTCAATTGAATCTCGAATGTTTCTTAGTCAGTTTTGTTAATGAACTAGATTTCTTTGCGAAATCCTTAATGAATTTCCGATAATAACTGGCTAACCCGAGAAAATTTCTAACTTCTGTGGATGTACGAGGTTGTTTCCAATTCTGAATAGCAGTGATTTTACTGGGATCCACTGAAATTCCTTGCTTTGACACGACGTGGCCAAGAAATTTGACTTCTTCTTGCCAGAATATACATTTGGAAAACTTTTCTTTCAAAACATTCTTTCTCAGAATTTCTAACACTTGTTCCAAATGTTTTTCATGCTCGCTTTCTGACTAAGAGAAGATCAGGATATCATCAATGAAAACCAAAACAAATTTATTCAAAACTCCTCTGAATACTCTGTTCATCAGGTCGACAAAATATGCTAAAGCGATACATAAGCCGAACGACATTACTAACCACTCGTAGAATAAGTCTGGACCTCTGAATGCTGTCAAAGGAACACATTCTTCAGCAATACGAAGCTGATGGAAACCTGTAGCTAGGTCCATTCGTGAAAACACTTGTGCACCATTCAATCGATCCAACAAATCATCAGTCCGCAGCAATGGATATTTGTTTTTCAATGTCTGCTTATTCAAGTCATGATAATCTACACATAGTCTGAGAGTACCGTCTGACTTCGGGACAAATACCACTCCTGCTCCCCAATCAGAGAAACTAGGCCTAATCAGACCTTTCCATACAAGCTGTCTAGTTTGATTGTCTAACTCTTCCTTTTCCTTCAAGGTCATTCTTCGAATAGCGTGAACTACTGGCCTTGCATTCAGAACTAAAGAGATTTTGAAATCAATTTCTCTCTACGGAGGTAAGCTAACAACTTCTTCGAACACATCCGCATAGTTCTTGACAACTGGGATATTTTCAATGTTGACCGGAATATTCTCGGGAACGACAGGAACAATATCTATTTGAGCAGGAGAACCATCTAGAGCTGCCCAGAAGTCCTTTCTATCAGAATTCGAACATTCACATGGAATGGTTATATAATTGCCTGATTTAATCTTCGCCCTTACGACTCTGTTGGCGCATTTAACCTCAGCTTCATATTTGGTTAACCAATCCATTACCAGAAAAAGATCAAACTCTGTAAAATTCATGACGATCGCGATAGTAGGGAATCGATAGCAGGAAAAAGAAACTGGAACCCCACAAACCCAACTAAGATCGACAGAATCCCCAACCGGATTATGAACAGTCATGGGATCACTGAGCTTTTTCAAATTCAAATCCAGTTTCTTAAACGCATTCTTTGCAACAAAGCTACGCGACGCGCCTGTATCAAACAATACTTTAACTGGGATATTTTTGACAGTAAGCGTGCCTTCTAAACCATCTGGCCTTTCCTGACTAGCTGAGGGTTCAGAAGTTTCTGCTACTTTATTTACCTGAGCCACTTCAGATTTCTATGATAGTCGGCAATCTTGCTTTACGTGGCCAACCTGATTGCAAAGATTGCATTTTCTATCTTCCTCAACCTTGTTCTTGGATTTAGATCTTTTCTTTTTCTGCATTTTCAATGATTTACATTTCCTTGGCATATTGCTCTTTTGATTGCAGTTAAGGCATATGGCGGTCATTACTGGTTCTTTTTCATATTTACCCTTTTCCCGATCGAATCTAGGCTTCTTTCTGAACTCAGACTTCGTACTGGCCTCAGGCTGTGTACTTGTCTCTGGGCTATCAGTTTCTAATTTCCTTTTATTGCCCGAACTGACTTCCTCTTCATCGACTAAAAGACCTCGATTATTTAGATCTTCATACTGATAAGCCATGTATATCATTTCAGAAAAAGGAAGCTTCACATGCCCCATTACTTTATTCTGCTATTTTCTTTGTAGACCATTAATATACCTCTGATTCTTCCTCTTCAGATTTTGAATTAGATGAGGGGCAAAATGAGAAAGTTCATTGAATCTCTTATGATATTCAGGGATATTCATATCTCCTTGTATTAGATAGTAGAATTCATCACATAACCGCTCAATTACTTCTGGAGGAGTAAATCTTCCACTGAAAATCTCTTTGAATCTATCCCAGGTGATATCACCTTCTGGATTATCTTTGATGATTGTTTCCCACCGGATTAAAGCTTCTTCTTTGAGTGCCCAAGATGCCACTAATCTTTTTTTATCGTCTCTCAGCTGGATACGTTCAAAAATTCTTTCAACAGAACTCACCCAAGCTTGAGTTTGAATTATAGATTCATTGCCCGAGAATTGTGCTCCGCCCAGATTTCGATATCTCTTTAATAGAGCCTCTAGATCTGGTTCTGCATTCCTCCTGTTTCTGACACTCATTTTTAGTACTTCTGCAAATAGCAGACCAAGTGTCAGGTCATAGAAAAGATATTATATAGCATAGAAACATATACTTGAGTGTACAAGTGTCTATCGAGGTGTATTTCTTTTTGCTATACTCATACTAGGATATTACTGATCCTATCTGTAATGAGTTACTCGTCCTAGAACACTACTAGTTCTATTTCTGATGAGTTCGTTCATATGTTATATTCCAGAACTAAGCTTAACCAAAGCTCTGATACCACAGTTGTGACGACCCCAAACCCCGATAAGACGGTGCAAGGGTAATCTTTGGAATATAACACATAAACAGATAACAGTAGAACAGAAATAAATAAATACACCAGATAATGTACAATAGAATACACTAGATAAAAAAAATCATCAGAGTTGCACAGTATACAGGATCATACTTAGTACAAATACAGTTCAGCTATACATAAATGTCTACAGCGGAAAAGAAAACATAATATGTACAACAGGAGCTGAATAACATAAAAAGAGGTAAATGATAGAATCCGTCTTCAGCTCCAGCTATCCAGAAAGAGCCTGATAAAACCTGAATACAAGGATGCCCGTGTAGAAATAGTGGCACCCGAGTTTGCAAGTGAAACAAACTACGAGTCAGTCGTGGGACTGGTATGAAAAATCTACTTAACACATTTTACAATATGGCTAATCACAGGACCACGACACTTTCGCGGAACGGGTTTACTCCATTGGATTGCCAGTGCTTTAAAACAAATAAATCTTTTAAACATCTCAATGCTTTTTGTAAAAATGAAGCCATTATAAGACTCATTTCCCATCACACAATGCAACACAAACCGGAGGATAGAGTTTTACCTTATAATGGCAAAAACATGCTTGATACGAATAAAACAAATCATTTGATATTATTGCTAGTGTATATATGTTTTAAAAACAATTTCAATCATAACTATCAATCATAGACGGCATGGATACCATATATCATGTCGCCATCTATATATACAATCAAAGTCGTACGGTGTCATATTTGGAAATTAGATTTCCGTCATGAACCAAGACAAGGGATCGTCCTCTCCGAATTGGAGACTGTCTAGCCCGAGCCTCAGGAACAGCCGCAACTGCCCCTTGGATCGTCAAGGCCGGTCCACCGATGTGGATTAAAATGCCTGAACACTACATTTCCCCGCTGCGTAAATGAGTCCTACGACTCCATCGACTCCACATAGTCACCGATATATCTGAGGTGCCTCGCAACAGCAACAACCACACAGGTGAAAATAATATAAATGTCAAGGCTGGTAGGTCACTGACACCACCCTAGCTAGAAAGAAACGCATGACCTCCCTGATGTCCTCTCCCGTTTCTGGTTCATACCGGGGTGTGAGGCTCGCGAATTCACGTTAAACACAAAGCTATGCCACACAGGCCGTGCTATTATCATCCACCACAAAACTTTGCTTTTCAACAGAAGCCTTGACCATCTGCCACTTGGGCATGCCACACAGGAAATTCACTCCATGAGACTAATTTCTATCGATATATAACCTCTGAGCTCGTACGTCTCAGAGAAGGGCGTTAAGCAAGAGAATAAATTCTCCGCCGCCAAACAGATATATATTTAATAGAGATCAATCAGCATAGAACAAAATCCAATGTCAGACACACAGTCCATTTACACATTCATTCTGGGTCTGAACGAAACCGGAGGCACTCAATACCTTGCATATCTGTACAATCCACAAGTACGCCCGGACGACTACTACTTCAGCCCTGTCAAGGTAGCTACTCCCGTCATGAGCATCAGTAACACCCCTCCATTCGACGTGAAGATCATCGGTCTTACACCATCTTCATATCTTTGACTTTCAATCGGCGATCAATTATTTGAAATGAGAATTAACTCGGCCTTTTCAAATAATTCACGTATATTTAGAATTTCAAATCAATTCATTTCAATGGTTAAATTATTCGACATCACTAATTTTGTTCTTTAATGTAATTTTCACGCCAAACACATTCAACCATCAAATATCACATAAACCGAGCAAATTAAGTTTATTTCCATTCCATATCGTTTATAATATTTGATCATGATTTATCGCTATTTTATTTATTTAAAAATAGCCAATTCATTCAAATGACGCTTCAGGTCATAACGCGGCCGTGGCGCTGTTTTTCTCCTGATTTGATTTACAAATATCTGAAAATCTAACCGTTGGATCTTCACAAATTTTATATCATTAGAAATATCTTTTCAAAACGAATCCAATGGTTTCAGTTTTGGGAAAATCCGATGGTCGGATCTCCCGCACTAATCGTTTGAAGATACGATTTACAAATACGAACTGCAGCGTCGTTATTCGATTTAATTTAATTATATTTATATATATAAATATAATCGATTTTGGCGTTGTTCTTCTTCAGATTTGAATTAAACATTCCAGACAATCCAACTGTTGGATCTTCACAAAGTTGGTGTCATTGGAAAGATATCTCCAAAGCGAACCAAACGATTTCGATTTTGGGAAAATCCGATGGTCAGATCTCCCGCACTAATCGTTTGAAATCACGATTTCAAAACATGAACTGCAGCTTTGTTATTCGATTTATTTTAATTATATTTATATAAATATATATAAATATAATTCTTTCTTTGATTTCAAAACCATATCCTTTATATATTTGATGAAAATGATATTTTTATCGTCAAAAATATTTATTCAACACATGAATATTTTTAGCACTTCATATTCACAATAAAAATGTGGTTTTTATTGTTCAATCTATATATTCAACACATGAATGTTTTCGACTTCAACCATACGATAAAAATAGGATTTTTATCGTTCTAGTCCTTTATTCAACACATGAATATTTTCTATAGTTTATATATATAATAAAAATGTGATTTTTATTGTAAAACAATTTATTTCAAAACACAATTATTTTATATAGTCTATACATAGGGTGAAAATGTTATTTTTGGTGTTAAAACAATTTATTTAAAATACTAATATTTTATATAGGCTGTATATATAATAAAAACGTGATTTTTATCTTTCAAATAATTTATTCAACACATAAACTTCATTCAACATATGAATTTCTATTCAATACACGAATATGGTTTCAACACATGAAAATAATTCTAACACATGAATATTATTGAAAATTTCGGCAGCATAATGGCAGGGTAGTTAAAACCGGCACCGTCCCTAGTACGGCTCCTCGCCCTACCTTAAAACCTCGCAGTTTTGGACAATGGGGATTTTCAATATCTAGTTCACACGCAGGCGAATTTTCCCATATACTAATCCTATTGGGATTTCAAACACAATCAATCATTTCAAATCAACCATTCATGATATTCACCAAATTTCACATCAACCAATAATCCAAACAATATCACAACCAATATATATCATCCATGGTCTGTGGACGAGGGGAGTATATATATATAAATTCGTATATAAATATATTTCGATTTCACTTCAATATCATTTTAGTTTTATTTCAACACATATATCAATTTTACAACGCATATATAACTAATAAATCAAACATACAACTGATACAACGCTTATACATGAGGTGTACAACGCTTATATAACTCATACATCGACTATATAATTTTTACATCTTTGTTTTCCATATCGATTTTAAATTAGAAATCTCACATTGGGTTCCAGTCCACCAAAAATTGCAGAAGGCTCAGAAAAATATGTGGTATCTACTAGAATGTAGAAGACGTCCTCACGAGTCCACTGTCTCTTGTTTCACTGAATTTCAACCACATAGCAAAAAGATATGATTTTTATACTAAAATCAAAATTTGTTACACTTTTAAATGTTGAAACTATTTTAAATATATATACCTCGTTTAAAACAGTCGATGGGTTTCAATTGCTCAAATCTAGGGTTTGGAGTCTCATCCAATCCGTTGAGCTAGAGGATGATCGGAGGGTATGATGTCATCGAGCTACGAAAGCGCTTCCCGCGCCACCTGGTTACAACGAACTCGACATCCAATTCTCGCCGGATTTTGCCAGGCGACGGTGCAACTTCGAGCACACCAATGAAGATTTTTACTCCACCAGACACGATCAAACCCCTATGGATTTAATGAGGAGGCTTGGATCTACGAAATCTTCAACTGGATCGAATCATTTCGTCATGTGGTTTGCACGATAACGAGGAGAGAAGTTTCGAGGAAGTTCCGCCGTTCGTCGAGGGAGCAAATCGAGTTTTTTATCGGGGAGAGAGAAGTGAATTTTGATTGGCCAATATTTTTTATTTATATTTTTATAAAATCCGAAAATACCCCCCTTCCACATACGAACTCCAATCCAAACCCAACGACTGTCGTCCCTAGCTAAATACCCCCATTCTGAACACAGTGGGATATGTTTCGTAGGCCCATTTGACTGTTACAGTCAGTTATTTTTCAAATTAAAATATAAAACCTTCAACATTTGATTTGAACGTACATTTCAATTTGCCGGGGCCACATACTGATCCCAAAAATTCCAGAAAAATAAATCTAGCTATGTTTTGACGATACGGTCCCAACAAAACTAGTATCGTCGAATTCTGAGACCGTTTGAAAAATGACCATTTTCTGGTCGATCCAATTTAACAGAAATTCACCAAAAACATTTTCCTTTGCCACGCTCACATATTAACTTCAAAAATTATGAAATTTGAAACCTAGGAATAAATTGACATCCCGGATCCAACAAAAGTGGTTTCTTCAAAATCTGAGGTCGTTTGCAAAATGTCTATTTTCAAGGGCGATATATTCGCTATAGCGACCTTTCTGAAAATTCATTTGGCCATAACTTTTGGCTTCTGCCATGAAACTTCTATTTTTCAGATTCGTTAGAAAGATATTCACTAATAGATTTGAATATATTTAGTTTCACTAAAATCCGTTTTATTTTGCACCCGGTACAGTCAGTCAAAGTTTGAATTCCAATTTTGAAACTACCGCGCAATTTCAGGCCATGTTTATAATTCAAAATAATTATATTTATTTTCAAACTTCGATTCAAACATATTTTTCATCGCTGTTATTTAAAATATTAATTTTAAATATTTAAAATTCACTAAAATAGCCAAATTAAAAAATTTTAAACTGGTTCCGATTTTCTGGGTTGTTACATAAACGACGTGAAGACCTCCGGTCTTCGACCACCGTCTTCACCCTCGACAATACGTTGAATCAGTTATTCAAAATGGGATAAACCCGGTCTTTCTGAATAACTCGCGTATATAATAAACAAGTGTTACACAAACACAACATACGCCTCATTCCAATTCAGAATATTCTTATACTTCGGGAAATGTTCCCATTAATTTTATCAAAGATAAATTCTTTAAATTTATTCTTTAGTCTTCCTTTGAATATCAATTCAAATTAGTCGGGATTAGCGAACCACACCGAAGTAATCATTTATTTTATTTCCCAATCCCAACCTATTCATCCCATGAAGTAAAACTGGTCATACTTCATATCTAACACCACGGTGTTATCGGTAAATTCAGTTACCATTACACGTTCAAATCTAATTAAAGATTTAACTATCGCCTGGAGAAAAACTGGTGATACTCCATTCTCGACTATTCAATTCTAATTAAAGATTCATTAAAACTCCACTTGGTTTTAATCTTCCCAAAAATCAATATCAATGATTATTTAACTTGGGAAATCACATCCTGTCTTTAACTGGTTTAAAGAACCAATGTCATTTAAAACACGGTTCACGATAAACCCAAAATCACATTCCATTAATTATCGGGTTAAAGAACCAGTGTTATTTAAAACACCGTTCATGATAAACCCAAAAATCAATCCCAATTCAATTCCAATTAAATATTATTTATTTGGTACACTTCATTAAATCTAAATAAAAAGATTTAATCTTTCCCTCAACTGGGTTTAAGAACAGTGTTAATAAAGACACCATTCACGACAAACCCAAATCACATTTGATATTATGTACAAGGCTTTGAATAGAAAATATATCGGCTTATATTCAATATCAAATTCTACGACCAACAAATATCGTATTGGAAATAACGATATAAATATATCTTTCAAATTCCCATAACAATATCTGTTTAATCACGAAATCCAACATCGAAATATTCCAAAGATAATTTCGATTCCAATCCATTACAATTCAGTTATTGAAAATTCTGTTTATTTTCAAAACCATTTCAAATCCACTTTATTTATTTTAAAAATAAATAGAATTATAATTCTAGTTCAAAACTAGTTCATTTCGAAAAAAATCAATTTTTATCTTTTCAAATTTGGGGTTTTTCATCCCAATTCTTCACAAATCATTTCTTCTGATTTAACACAAATTATTACTATTTTTAATAATTTTATCAAGGCCCGTACAGTCGATTTTCATCAACGGCCATTGAACTGCACTTATAGCGACCTTTTCCAAATTTGATTTGGACATAATTCCAAATCCAACCGTTAGATTTCAAATCTCTAATATTCGTTTAAAAGAACTTTTCAATATAAACCCAACGGTTCCGGTTTTAGGAGAATCCGACGGTCAGATCTCCCGCAATATCCATTCAAAGTCAATGGTCGAAATTCGCGAACTGCCGCAGCGCGGTGCGTTCATTCAGGCCATTATATATATATATATTATATATATTTCGTCGATTTCCTTTCAAAACATATTTTAAAAACTGATTTAAATTCGTTTTCGAAACGATTTCAACTTCATATTCAATTTCGAATCAAAATTGAATATTCCACATCACTAATCTATAAATGATAATATTTTCAAAACGTTAAATTTTGAAATCACTTCGTTTTCTATAATCATTATAAAAATGAATAAAATCGATGTAAATATCATTCACATCAAAATGGCGTCAATCTAATTAACACGGCTTTTATTCAACACATGAATGTTTATTCTATTCAACACATGAATATTTATTCTATTCAGCTCATGAATATATATTTTATTTCAACACATGAATATATATATTTTCAATTCAACACATGAATTTATTTTCAATTCAACACATGAATTTATTTTCAGTTCAACACCTGAATGTTTATTCTATTCAACACATGAATTTATTCTATTCAACACATGAATTTATTTTTTTCTATACAACACATGAATTTATTTTCTAAATTGGAATGAGGCCCAATCAATTACCATATAATGTTAATTATATGGATTTTCTACAACACATGTATATAACAGCAACGATAAATAATCAACCATCATCCAGAGTGCACCACACAACTGCATAAGCATTAAATATAAATAATTAACGCTTACACACTCTGTCAACCCATCGATTGACATACAACTAAACAATCGGGGTTAGTGTACGTTAAATATCATCCCAATACACGTGTGGGGTTTCAAATTAACAAACACATATTTTATTTTTGCAGTTGGGCGATGTGTAAAATTTATCGTACCAATCAATATCAGTCAAATCAGTGTATATAAACAAATCGTCTGATTTGTTTATTACTATTTATTTTATATACACGTTAAAAATCATATTTTTAACTATAAAATATTTTCCACTATAAAATATTTTATTTCACTCCACATAACACAATCAAATCTCACAACACAACAATCAAACAAACAAGTCATCCATGGTCTGTGGACGATGGGTGTCGGGTGTTGCTAAGCACCGTCTGCATCCTAGTACTTATTTCAAACTAGAAATTAAAATAAAGGTGAGGAGTTCTCACCTTGGGATCCACTCCTCCATTCTATTCTAAACAGTTCAGATTTGTCCGAAATTCCAACTCTCTCATTCCACGTTATTCATAAATAAAAATCACATTTTTATTCCAGTGCTATAAAAATCAAATTTTTATTTCGCTATATATATAAAAATCCTATTTTTATATTTCCTATTATATAAAAATTCTATTTTTAATCTGCTACTCATATAAAAATCGAATTTTTATTTCGTTACAACATATATAAAAATCGCATTTTTAACACGATGTTATTCATATACAAATCAAATCTTTCTTCATATAAAAATATAATCCTTCGTCATATAAAGATCAAATCTTCCTTCTTAATAAAAATTATATTTTTATATTCTTCTCTTCATGATAAAATTATATTTTTACCTATATAAAAATCATTTCTTTATCTAACTAAAAATATCTTCTTTATATGATAAAAATAGCTCCTTTGTTATGATAAAAATCAGAAAATAAATTCGATGTTCATATTATAAAAGATCATATTTTTATTTCCCCAATAAATATATAAAAATTGGATTTTTATTACTAAAAATCTTGTCTTTAACTAAATAAAAATCGTACCATCATTACATAATGTTCTTTATAATTTAATCGCTGCTTAATTACTAATTTAAATAATTACATTAAGTAAAATCAAATAAAAACTCACCCTTTATATTCAGTTTCCTCCCGAGGAGGGCCCCATAGTCGATGGACAGTCGGAGGGCGTCGCTGGAGCCAAGGGGTCGGCGCCGGAGCACTGGCGGTCGGGGATAGGGCTTCAGGGCGCTTGGGGTTCGCCGGAGGTCACCTGGGGGGTTTCGCGTCGGGGCTCGCATCGATTTGGGGGAGGTCTGAGGGTCTTTGTCGATTCGAGCAGAAGGGGGAAGGGCTGCTTGTAGGTGGTGACGGCAAGAAGGGGGGAGTCGAGGCACTAGCGGCAGGGGCTGCTTAGAAGGGGCGACGCGAGATTAATTAGGGTTTTTTTCTATTTCTTTCTATCATGTTTTGACTGAAGGAGGGGGGGTGGGAAGGATATTATATAGTTTATTTATTATTTAATTTAATTTTGAATCCTATAAAGTACCCTTTTTATTCGAACTCAAAATCGAACCCGCCGACTGTCGTCCCTGGCTAATTATCCCCATTCCGAACACAATGGGATATGTATCGTAAGCCGATTCGATCAATTTTCGTCAAAATCAAAATATAACTCTATATATTGAATTCGAACGCACATTTCAATTTACCGGGGCCACCTACGGACTCTAATAATTCCCGAAAAATATTTTCTAGCTTCGTATCGATGATACGGTCCTAACAAAACTAATTTCATCGAATTCTGAGACCGTTTGAAAAATGGCCATTTTCCAGTCGAAAAAAATCAACAGAAACAGGTCAAATGCGTTTTACTTTGCCATGCTCACATACTGATTCAGAAAATTACGAATTTTGAAACTAGTAATAATTAGACATCACAGATCCAACAAAAGTGGTTATCATCGAAAACCAAGGTCGTTTGCAAAATTTCCATTTTTAAGGGCCGAAATTCCATAGCGACTATTCTGAATTTTCAACTGGACGTATCTTTTGATTCCCGCTATGAAATTTCAATTTTTCGGATTCGTTGGAAAGATATTCTCAATTAGATTCAAATATTGTTGGTCTTGCTAAAATCCGGTTTATTTTGAATCCTATACATTCATTTGAGATCGAATTTTCGAACTACCGCGCCATTTTCAATTCCTTTTATATTTAAAATAAAATATTTATATTCTAACGATGATCTATATAAATATATGCGTTCTAATTCTATTCAAAATAAATTTGTTATCGCTATTATTTAAAATAATTCATTTTAAATATTCAAAATTCACTAAAATTGCCAAAATAAAAATTTTAAATTAGATCGAATTGCCGGGTTATTACAATCTCCCCCACTTAAAACTTTTCATCCCCGAAAAGGAACGAAGCTGAAAGTTGTTTAACTAATCAACTCAACTTCCATTATTTTCATTATGGCTTAAGTTCTTCAACTTTTCAGTTTCTTTAGAACTTTTCAAAATTTTCAAAAATTTGGCTAACACCCTAAATTTCGAAAAATTTCGCCATAACCTCCCCTGCACTGGGGCCTTCGGGATATTTCATATAGCCTCCCATTGCCTTCTTCAATCAAATAAAAAAATAAAAAGTCAAGCGGCTAGCCAATCGGCTCATAAAATCATCCAAAACCCAAGAAATACAATAAACATGTACCTATTTGTTGGGCGAACAATTTTATTCTTCTGCACTAGCCTCCTTGCTATGACCTGTTCAATGTAAGTACATGTATATGCATGCAAATGCAACTAATTTCCAATACAACTCACTATTTGATTCAATTTGGCTAAAGGTTCAACGTTTAATTAATCGAACAATAATCAAACAACACAATCAGCAATCAATTAGCTGATTATCATTTCAAATTCATAATTTTGATACATAGTCAAAAAATCACATTTTTGGTGCCAAATCATAACAATATGCCCTATCTAGTTTTGGTTCTCACACCAGTCAATTGGAAATATATAGAAATCCCACTTTCGAAATGCGAACATGAATATTAATGATGCAATCGCTATAGCGATCATCAGAACCATCTTCGGGCGACTAGAGTGTGATTCTATATCTATCCAGTATATTAAAACTTCAAGTACACGCGAATCAGACGTATATGCAAAATCTTTATATATTGGATTGTCCAAATTCAATATAAAATAAATAATCAAATACGTATAATTGATTTAAATTTTCAAAACAAAATTTGTTTTCAATTTAAAAATATATTATTCACACTCGTTCTAGGATACTACTGATCCTATCTCTAACTAGTCATTCTCGTAGGATATTACTAATCCAATCTCTGATGAATTCTTTTATATGGTTCTAATGTGTATTGTTCTCCGAGCTCTGTAAACCAAAGCTCTGATACCAAGCTGAAACGACCCGAAATCCCCCTTATGGGAAATCACGGATTGAGTTGAGGACAAGACGAATCAGAACGCAAACAGAAGAACATTTCATTGTTAATTACAACAATTCCATCAGAATACAAGAATATTACAGAGTATGAATAAATATTACACAGAAAATATCAGAGATTACAATACATTACATAGCAGCGGAAAATAATACAATACACAACTAGAAGTAATACACGGATACAGAGCTTTTCGAATATCGCTTCAGCTGTAAATCAGGATCATGTGAATATAAATCTGCAGAACCAAAACTACTAGCTGCCCATGTCAAAATAAGGGCACCTAGAGTTTAGGTTAAAACAATAAACTCCAGGTCAGTCATGGGACTGGTGTGAGAACTAAAACAGTTATTAATCTTTATTTTCAAAGTTAAGTAAATCAAGGGACCACGCCGTATAACACGGAATGGGTTTCCTCCCAAGAACACCAGTGCATAAAACAACAACGCAATGCTAAATAAAGAAAAATGAAGCTATTATAAGACCCAGGTCCCATCACACAATGCAACACAAGCCGGAGTATAGGGGTTTACCTTATAATAGCCAAATAATGCTTGATACACTAAATTTCATGTTTTATTATTACTATAAGTGTATACTGTCAAAACAATTTCAATCATAAATATCAATCATAGACGGCATAAGTGCCCCATCCCACTATGTCGCCATACTAGGCTCTACAAATAAAACCGCAAAGTCACGTATTGGAAGCTGGATTTCCATCTGTGAACCGAGGTAAAAGATAGTCCTTGTAAAAACCCGTAACTTCCCCGTAAAGGAAAGAGCGAATAGTTCGAGAACAACTCACAACATAACGCATATAAAAGAACGTTTCATTGTATATTACAACAATGCATCAGATTACAAGAATATACAGAGTAAAAATGAATATTACACAGAAATATCAGAGATTTAAATTACATTTAAATACATCGCAGCGGAAAATAATACAATACACAACTAGAAGAGATATACGGATACAAAGCTTTCCGGATATCGTTCCAGCTGTAGACCAGGATCCTGTGAATATAAATCTGCAAAACCAAAACTACTAGCTGCCCGTGTCGAAAATAAGGGCACCCAGAGTTTAGGTTAAAACAATAAACTCTAGGTCAGTCATGTGACTGGTGTGAGAACTAAAACAGTTAATCTTCATTTCAAAGTTAGGTAAATCAAGGGACCACCCCGTATAACACGAAACGGGTTTCCTCCCAAGAATACCAGTGCATAAAACAAACAGCGCAATGCTAAATAAAGAAAAATGAAGCTATTATAAGACCCAGGTCCTATCACACAATGCAACGCAAGCCGGGGGATAGGGTTTTCCCTTATAACAGCCCAAGAATGCTTGATACGTTTAAAACAAATCATTTGATACTATTATAAGTGCATAGTGTATAAAACAACTTCAAACCATAAGTATCAATCATAGGCGGCATGGGTACCATATATCATGTCGCCATATATAGGTTTACAAATAAAACCGCAAATGTCACGTATTTGGAAATTGGGTTCCTTCTATGAACCGAGGCAAAAGATAGTCCTCAACCGATTCTAGACTCTCTAGCCCGAGCCTCAGGACCCAGACTCAGGTGGGCCCTTGGAGCGACAGGGCCGGTCCACCGATGTGGATTAAAATGCCTGAACACTACGTTTCCCCGCCCTTTGGGGCGTAAATGAGCCAACGAATGACTCCATCGGACCTGGATCGTCCGATCAAACTGAGGCGCCTCGCAACAGCAACAACCACACAGGTGAAAAGTATATAAATGTCAGGGCTGGTAGGTCACTGACACCACCCTAGCTAGAAAGAAACGCATGCCCTCCCTGAGGTCCTCTCCCGTTTTTGGTTCACAACCGGGGTGCGAAACTCGCGAAGTAAACGTTACACAAAGCTACGCCACAAAGGCCGTGCTTTGATCATCACCACAAGACTTTGTTTTTCAACAGAAGCCTCGATCAATTGCCACTTAGGCATGCCACACAGGCAATTCACTCCATGTGTTTGATATCCATCAATATATAACCCCTGAGCTCGTACGTCTCGGAGAAGGGCGTTAAGCAAGAGAATAAATTCTCCGCCGCCAAACAGATATATATTTAATAGAGATCAATCGCACGGACTAAAATCCAATGTCAGACACACAGTCCATTTACAAGTCCGTTCTAGGTCTGAACGAAACCGGAGGCACCTAGTACCCCGCATATCCATCGATCTCCAAGCACGTCTGGACGATCACCAACTGTTTCCATCTTCTTGGGTGTACAGCCCAATCAAGATCATCAGTAATCACCCAAACGACGTGAAGACTTCCGGTCTTCGACCACCGTCTTCATCTTCGACTTATCGTCGTATTAGTTATTCAGAATGGGATAAACCCGGTCTTCCCGAATAACTCACGTATATTTTAAATAAGTGTTACACAAACACAACATACGCCTCATTCCAATTCATCAGTCACTAACCGTAAATTAATCAAGAGAATAATTCCCTAAATATTAACCCCGAAGGCCGAAACCAACATCAGATCAATATCCAGAAAACCATTCTGCTTAGCTAACCAACAGTTAGTTTCTAAATTTCACATTCATATGGAAAGGTTCCCATTAATTTTATCAAAGATAAATTCTTTAATTTATTCTTTAATCTACTTCTGACTATCAATTCAAACTAGTCGGGATTAGTGAACCTTACCGAAGAAATCATTTGTTTTAATTTCCCAATCCCAACCTATTCATCCCATGAAGTAAAACTGGTTATACTTCATATCTAACACCACGGTGTTATCGGTAAATTCAATTACCATTTCACGTTCAAATCTAATTAAGGATTTAACTAACGCCTGGAGCAAAACTGGTGATACTCCATCCTCGATCATTTCAATCTAGTTAAAGATTCATTAAAACTCCACTTAGTTTTAATCGTTAACTGGGTTAAAGAATCAGTGTCGTTTAAAACACGGTTCACGATAAACCCAAAGTCACATTCCATTAATTATCGGGTTAAAGAACGAGTGTTATTTAAAACACTGTCCACGATAAACCCAAAAATCAATATCAATTCAATTCCAATTAAATATCATTTAATTGGTACACTTCATTAAATCTAAATAAAAAGATTCAATCTTTTCTCAACTGGGTTCAAGAACAGTGTTAGTGAAGACACCATTCACGACAAACCCAAATCACATTTGATATTCAATACAAGGCTCTGAATAGAAAATATATCAGCTTATATTCAATATCAAATTCTACGATTAACAAATGTCGTATTGGAAATAACGATATAAATATATATATCTTTCAAATTTCCATAACAACATCCGTATAATCACGAAATCCCACATCGAAATATTCCGAAGACAATTTCGATTCAAATCCATTCCAACGCAATCATTGGAAATTCGGGTTATTTTCAAAACCATTTCAAATTCAATTTATTTATTTTAAAAATAAATAGGATTATAATTCTAGTTCAAAACTAGTTCATTTCGATAAAAATCTATTTTTATCTTTTCAAATATGGAGTTTTTCATCCCAAATTTTCCTAAATCATTTCTTATGATTTTACACAAATTATTACTATTTTTAATAATTTTATCAAGGTCCGTACAGTCGATTTCCATCAACGGCCATCGAACTGCACTTACAACGACCTTTTCCAAATTTGATTTGGACGTATCTCCAAATCCAACCGTTAGATTTGAAATTTCTAATATTCGTTAGAAAGCTCTTTTCGATACGAACCCAACGGTTCCGGTTTTAGGAGAATCCGACGGTCGGATCTCCCGTAATGTCCATTTGAAATAAATGGTCGAAATCTACGAACTGCCGCGGCGCGGCGCGTTCTATTCAGGCCATTATATTATATATATAATATATATATCGTCGATTTCTATTTAAAACGAATTATATAAATAGTTTTAAATTCGTTTCAAAAGCAATTTCAACTTCCATTTCAATTCAATTCAAAATTGAATTCTTCTTTATAAATTCGTTTTAAAATTCATTTCTATTCAATTCAAATTTCAATTCAATTTCAATTCAATTCAATTCGTTTTCGTTTTCCATTCGATTCAAATTCGTTTTCAATTCAATTCGAATTCGTTTTCAATTCAATTCAATTCAAATTGGTTTTCTATTCAATTGAAATTCTTTTCGTTTTCCATTCGATTCAATTCAAATTGGTTTTCTATTCATTTTGAATTCAATTCAATTTGGTTTTCTATTCATTTTGAATTCAATTCAATTATATATTCAATTGAAATCAAATTTGTTTTCTATTCAATTCATTTTCGAAATCGTTTTATATTCAATTCATTTCGAATAAAATCGATATAAATATCGTTCACGTCAAAATGGCGTCAATCTAATCAATACGGCTTCATATATTTCTATTTTCGAATATTCTATTTCAAATATTCTATTTCAAATATTCTATTTCAAATATTTCTATTTCAAATATCTCGTTCAACACATGACTAATCTCAATGGATGAGTACAGTCAACACATGAACCTTTATTTTATATTGATAAAGATGTAAATTTTATTATTAAAATATTTCGTTCAACACATGACTAATCTCAACGGATGAGTACAGTCAACACATGAACCTTTATTTTATATTGATAAAGATGTAAATTTTATTATTAAAATATTTCGTTCAACACATGACTAATCTCAAGGGATGAGTACAGTCAACACATGAACCTTTATTTTATAATATTCTTTCTTTTCTAAATTGGAATGAGGCCCAATCAATTACCATATAATGTTAATTATATGGATTTTCTACAACATATGTACATATCAACAACGATGAATAATCAACTATCATCCAAAGTGCATTCTACACTGTATAAGCATCAAATATAAATATTCAACGCTTATAACAGTCTGTCAATCAATCGATCGACATACAACTAAACAATCGGGATTAGTGTACGTCAAATATCATCCCAATACCCGTGTGGGGTTTCAAGCAATCAAACACATATTTTATTTGTGCAGTTGGGCGATGTGTAAAATTTATCGTCCCAATCAATGTCCTTCAAATAGGTGTACATAAACAAACCGTTCGGTTTGTAAATGAATATTTTATCTTGTTCACTTCACGTTAAAAATTATATTTTTAACGATAAAATATTTTATTTTAACACATGAATTTTTATTCCGTTCATTTACACAATGAAAATGATATTTTTATTTTTCTAACATATTTTAGGAAATTTTGGCGGCATAACGGCAGGATACTAGAAACGGGACAAGGCCTAGCCTTATCCCCGGTCTAGTGAAGGCCCACGCCATTCACACATCAATCAAATCAATTTCATTTCACCAAACAATTCAATTTCAAACCAAATAATCTAACCAACTACACAACCAAACAATTTAACAAACAAGCCATCCATGGTCTGTGGATGACGGGTGTCGGGTGCTACTAAACACCGTCTGCATCCTAGTATATATATATATAACTAGAAAAAGAAATTTAGTGTGAGAAGTTCTCACCGATAGCTATCCTAACTCCACGGCACTTCATTTACAGAAATCTTCGTCATTCACGCTCTTTGTCGCTTTCGTTGCCCGTAGCCACTATATATATAAAAATCACATTTTTACTTCGTTATTCAATATATAAAAATCATATTTTTACTTCGATGTTCAATATATAAAAATCATATTTTTACTTCGATGTTCAATATATAAAAATTGAATTTTTACTTCGCTATTTCTATTTTAAAAACAATGTTAATTTTATTTTCAAAATCAATGCAAAATTCATTTTCAAAAAGAATGCAAACTTTGTTTTCAAAGCTAATTCAGATTTTGTTTTCAAAGCAAATTCATTTTTTTCCAAAACCAAGATTATATATTTTTTTCTATATTCAAATTTTATTTTGAAAAACAAAGTATATTTTATTTTAAAAGCAAGGATATTTATATTTTCAAACTGAGTATAATTATTAAAATCTGAAATTCAAAAACACTGCTTTACTTATTAGAACTGAGTTTAAAATCCTTACCATTTCACTTGCCATTGCCTGGGCGAGTTCGTACCCTTTCAACAGTTAGGGTTTACTAGCGCGCCCCCCCTTGGAGCTGTCAAGGGCTGACCTGGCCTCGGATGGTGGTAGGAGGTCGCTGTGGCATCTGGGTCTCGTCGGTTGGCGTCGCCGAGGGTTCAGGAGGGTGCGGTGATGGAGCGGGTTGGGGCTTGGCTTGATCTAGTAGAGGACGGGGAGGAGAACGGGGTCAGGGGTGAGCGTCGTTGGCTGGGGGGCGTGACAGGGTTTGGAGGGGGTTCGGAGGTTGGCGCGGAGGTGGGTGATCGACAGGAGGCGACGATGGAGAGAATTGATTTGGGGATGGGTCTAGGTATCGGGGTCAATGGGTGGGCTTTTGTTTTTTGTTTTTTTTTCGATCGGGAAAAATGAAAAGGAGGGGGGGCCTGAGGGTATAGAGCAAGAGGTTTTTTTTTATTTAGTTTATTTATTTTCAAAAAGCAGCTTTTATTTTCGAACACGAAATCGAACCCACCGCCTGTCGCCCATAGCTAATTACCCCCATTCCGAACACAATGGGATATGTACCATAAGCTGATTCGACCATTTCGATCAGTTTCCGTTAAAATCAACATATAACTCTATATATTGAATTTGAACGCGCATTTCAACTTACCGGGGTCACATACGAACTCGAAAAATTCCTGAAAAATATTTTCTGGCTTCGTATTGACGATACGGTCCTTACAAAACTATTTTCGTCGAATTCTGAGACCGTTTGAAAAATGGCCATTTTTCAGTCGATTAAAATCAACTGAAACCGGTCAAACGCGTTTTCCTTTGCCACGCTCACATATTGATTCGAAAAATTATGAAATTTGGAACCTACTCATAATTTGACATCACGGACCAAACAAAACTGGTTTCGTCGAAATCCGAGGTCGTTTGCAAAATGTCTATTTTCAAGGGCCTGAATTTCATAGCGACTATTCAGCATTTTCAACTGGACATATCTTTTGATTCCCGCTATGAAATTTCGATTATTCGAATTCGTTGGAAAGATATTATCAATTAGATCTCATTATTTTTGGTTTCACTAAAATTCGGATTGTTTTGCACCCGGTACATTCAATTGAAGTTTGAAATCGAATTATCGAACTACCGCGCCATTTTCAATTCTATTTATAATTATATATATAATTATTTATATTCTAACGACAACGTATATAAATATATACGTCAAATTCAATTCTAAACATTTTTCTCATCGATATTATTTAAAATAATCTATTTAAATAATCAAAATTCGCTAAAATCGCCAAAATAAAAATTTTAAACTGGCCCAGATTTTCCGGGTTATTACAATCTCCCCCACTTAAAACTTTTCGTCCCCGAAAAGGAACAAAGTCGAAAGTGGTTTGATTAATCAACACTACGTTCGATCTGGCTTCCATTCTCCAGCTTTTCAGTTTCTGAGAATTTTCAAATTTTCAAAAATTTGGCTAACACCCTAAATTTTCGAAAAATTTCGCCATAACCTCCCCTGCACTGGGAGCATCGGGGAATTTCAAATAGCTTCCCCGGTCCTTCTAATCTCAAAAAGAAAAAGAAAAAGCCAAGCGGCTAGCCAATAGGCTCATAAAATCATCATCACCCAAACAAAACAGTAAATTATGTAGTAAACATGTACCTATTTGTCGGGCAAACAAATTTTATTCTCTGCTCTAGCCTCCTTGCTATGACCTGTTCAATGTAAGTATATGTATATGCAAGCAAACGCAACCAATTTTCAATATAATTCAATATTTGATTCAATTAGTCTAAATGGCTAAAAATTAGCAAACAAATAAACAAACAACACAAACATCAATCAATTTGTTGATTAGCTTTTCAAATGCATAACTTTGATACATAGTCAAAAATCAGATTTTTGATGCCAAATCACAACAATAAGCCCTATCTAGTTTTGGTTCTCACACCAGTCAATAGGAAATATAGAAATCTCACTTTCGTTACTCGAAAATAAATATTGGCGACGGTGCCCCATCACCAGAATTATCCCCGGGCAACTCGAGTATGATTCTATAACTATCCAGTATATTAAAACTTCGAATACACGTTAGCAAGACATATAAGCAAAATCTTTATATATCGGATTGTCCCGATCAATATAGAATAAATAATCAAATACGAATAGTTGATTTAAATTTTCAAAACAAAATTTGTTTTCATTTTAAAAATATACTCTTCACACTCGTTCTAGGATACTACTGATCCCATCTCTAACGATTCATTCTAACTGGATATTACTAATCCAATATCTGATGAATCCTTTCGTACGGTTCTAATGTGCCTTGTTCTCTAGCTTTGTAAACCAAAGCTCTGATACCAACTGTAAAAAACCCGTAACTTCCCCGTAAAGGAAAGAGCGGATAGTTCGAGAACAACTCACAACATAACGCATATAAAAGAACGTTTCATTGTATATTACAACAATGCATCAGATTACAAGAATATACAGAGTAAAAATGAATATTACACAGAAATATCAGAGATTTAAATTACATTTAAATACATCGCAGCGGAAAATAATACAATACACAACTAGAAGAGATATACGGATACAAAGCTTTCCGGATATCGTTCCAGCTGTAGACCAGGATCCTGTGAATATAAATCTGCAAAACCAAAACTACTAGCTGCCCGTGTCGAAAATAAGGGCACCCAGAGTTTAGGTTAAAACAATAAACTCCAGGTCAGTCATGTGACTGGTGTGAGAACTAAAACAGTTAATCTTCATTTCAAAGTTAGGTAAATCAAGGGACCACGCCGTATAACACGAAACGGGTTTCCTCCCAAGAATACCAGTGCATAAAACAAACAGCGCAATGCTAAATAAAGAAAAATGAAGCTGTTATAAGACCCAGGTCCTATCACACAATGCAACGCAAGCCGGGGGATAGGGTTTTCCCTTATAACAGCCCAAGAATGCTTGATACGTTTAAAACAAATCATTTGATACTATTATAAGTGCATAGTGTATAAAACAACTTCAAATCATAAGTATCAATCATAGGCGGCATGGGTACCATATATCATGTTGCCATATATAGGTTTACAAATAAAACCGCAAATGTCACGTATTTGGAAATTGGGTTTCCATCTATGAACCGAGGCAAAAGATAGTCCTCAACCGATTCGAGACTCTCTAGCCCGAGCCTCAGGACCCAGACTCAGGTGGGCCCTTGGAGCGACAGGGCCGGTCCACCGATGTGGATTAAAATGCCTGAACACTACGTTTCCCCGCCCTTTGGGGCGTAAATGAGCCAACGAATGACTCCATCGGACCCGGATCGTCCGATCAAACTGAGGCGCCTCGCAACAGCAACAACCACACAGGTGAAAAGTATATAAATGTCAGGGCTAGTAGGTCACTGACACCACCCTAGCTAGAAAGAAACGCATGCCCTCCCTGAGGTCCTCTCCCGTTTTTGGTTCACAACCGGGGTGCGAAACTCGCGAAGTAAACGTTACACAAAGCTACGCCACAAAGGCCGTGCTTTGATCATCACCACAAGACTTTGTTTTTCAACAGAAGCCTCGATCAATTGCCACTTAGGCATGCCACACAGGCAATTCACTCCATGTGTTTGATATCCATCAATATATAACCCCTGAGCTCGTACGTCTCGGAGAAGGGCGTTAAGCAAGAGAATAAATTCTCCGCCGCCAAACAGATATATATTTAATAGAGATCAATCGCACGGACTAAAATCCATTGTCAGACACACAGTCCATTTACAAGTCCGTTCTAGGTCTGAACGAAACCGGAGGCACCTAGTACCCCGCATATCCATCGATCTCCAAGCACGTCTGGACGATCACCAACTGTTTCCATCTTCTTGGGTGTACAGCCCAATCAAGATCATCAGTAATCACCCAAACGACGTGAAGACTTCCGGTCTTCGACCACCGTCTTCATCTTCGACTTATCGTCGTATCAGTTATTCAGAATGGGATAAACCCGGTCTTCCCGAATAACTCACGTATATTTTAAATAAGTGTTACACAAACACAACATACGCCTCATTCCAATTCATCAGTCACTAACCGTAAATTAATCAAGAGAATAATTCCCTAAATATTAACCCCGAAGGCCGAAACCAACATCAGATCAATATCCAGAAAACCATTCTGCTTAGCTAACCAACAGTTAGTTTCTAAATTTCACATTCATATGGAAAGGTTCCCATTAATTTTATCAAAGATAAATTCTTTAATTTATTCTTTAATCTACTTCTGACTATCAATTCAAACTAGTCGAGATTAGTGAACCTTACCGAAGTAATCATTTGTTTTAATTTCCCAATCCCAACCTATTCATCCCATGAAGTAAAACTGGTTATACTTCATATCTAACACCACGGTGTTATCGGTAAATTCAATTACCATTTCACGTTCAAATCTAATTAAGGATTTAACTAACGCCTGGAGCAAAACTGGTGATACTCCATCCTCGATCATTTCAATCTAATTAAAGATTCATTAAAACTCCACTTAGTTTTAATCGTTAACTGGGTTAAAGAATCAGTGTCGTTTAAAACACGGTTCACGACAAACCCAAAGTCACATTCCATTAATTATCGGGTTAAAGAACGAGTGTTATTTAAAACACTGTCCACGATAAACCCAAAAATCAATATCAATTCAATTCCAATTAAATACCATTTAATTGGTACACTTCATTAAATCTAAATAAAAAGATTCAATCTTTTCTCAACTGGGTTCAAGAACAGTGTTAGTGAAGACACCATTCACGACAAACCCAAATCACATTTGATATTCAATACAAGGCTCTGAATAGAAAATATATCGGCTTATATTCAATATCAAATTCTACGATTAACAAATGTCGTATTGGAAATAACGATATAAATATATATCTTTCAAATTTCCATAACAACATCTGTATAATCACGAAATCCCACATCGAAATATTCCGAAGACAATTTCGATTCAAATCCATTCCAATGCAATGATTGGAAATTCGGGTTATTTTCAAAACCATTTCAAATTCAATTTATTTATTTTAAAAATAAATAGGATTATAATTCTAGTTCAAAACTAATTCATTTCGATAAAAAAACTATTTTTATCTTTTCAAATATGGAGTTTTTCATCCCAATTTTTCCTAAATCATTTCTTATGATTTTACACAAATTATTACTATTTTTAATAATTTTACCAAGGTCCGTACAGTCGATTTCCATCAACGGCCATCGAACTGCACTTACAGCGACCTTTTCCAAATTTGATTTGGACGTATCTCCAAATCCAACCGTTAGATTTGAAATTTCTAATATTCGTTAGAAAGCTCTTTTCGATACGAACCCAACGGTTCCGGTTTTAGGAGAATCCGACGGTCGGATCTCCCGTAATGTCCATTTGAAATAAATGGTCGAAATTCACGAACTGCCGCGGCGCGGCGCGTTCTATTCAGGCCATTATATTATATATATAATATATATATCATCGATTTCTATTTAAAACGAATTATATAAATAGTTTTAAATTCGTTTCAAAAGCAATTTCAACTTCCATTTCAATTCAATTCAAAATTGAATTCTTCTTTATAAATTCGTTTTAAAATTCATTTCTATTCATTTCTATTCAATTCAAATTTCAATTCAATTTGAATTCAATTCAATTCGTTTTCGTTTTCCATTCGATTCGAATTTGTTTTCAATTCAATTTGAATTCGTTTTCAATTCAATTCAATTCAAATTGGTTTTCTATTCAATTGAAATTCTTTTCGTTTTCTATTCGATTCAATTCAAATTGGTTTTCTATTCATTTTGAATTCAATTCAATTTGGTTTTCTATTCATTTTGAATTCAATTCAATTATATATTCAATTGAAATCAAATTTGTTTTCTATTCAATTCATTTTCGAAATCGTTTTATATTCAATTCATTTCGAATAAAATCGATATAAATATCGTTCACGTCAAAATGGCGTCAATCTAATCAATACGGCTTCATATATTTCTATTTTCGAATATTCTATTTCAAATATTCTATTTCAAATATTCTATTTCAAATATTTCTATTTCAAATATCTCGTTCAACACATGACTAATCTCAATGGATGAGTACAGTCAACACATGAACCTTTATTTTATATTGATAAAGATGTAAATTTTATTATTAAAATATTTCGTTCAACACATGACTAATCTCAACGGATGAGTACAGTCAACACATGAACCTTTATTTTATATTGATAAAGATGTAAATTTTATTATTAAAATATTTCGTTCAACACATGACTAATCTCAACGGATGAGTACAGTCAACACATGAACCTTTATTTTATAATATTCTTTCTTTTCTAAATTGGAATGAAGCCCAATCAATTACCATATAATGTTAATTATATGGATTTTCTACAACATATGTACATATCAACAACGATGAATAATCAACTATCATCCAAAGTGCATTCTACACTGTATAAGCATCAAATATAAATATTCAACGCTTATAACAGTCTGTCAATCAATCGATCGACATACAACTAAACAATCGGGATTAGTGTACGTCAAATATCATCCCAATACCCGTGTGGGGTTTCAAGCAATCAAACACATATTTTATTTGTGCAGTTGGGCGATGTGTAAAATTTATCGTCCCAATCAATGTCCTTCAAATAGGTGTACATAAACAAACCGTCCGGTTTGTAAATGAATATTTTATCTTGTTCACTTCATGTTAAAAATTATATTTTTAACGATAAAATATTTTATTTTAACACATGAATTTTTATTCCGTTCATTTACACAATGAAAATGATATTTTTATTTTTCTAACATATTTTAGGAAATTTCGGCGGCATAATGGCAGGATACTAGAAACGGGACAAGGCCTAGCCTTATCCCCGGTCTAGTGAAGGCCCACGCCATTCACACATCAATCAAATCAATTTCATTTCACCAAACAATTCAATTTCAAACCAAATAATCTAACCAACTACACAACCAAACAATTTAACAAACAAGCCATCCTTGGTCTGTGGATGACGGGTGTCGGGTGCTACTAAACACCGTCTGCATCCTAGTATATATATATATATATATATATATATATATATATATATATAACTAGAAAAAGAAATTTAGAGTGAGAAGTTATCACCGATAGCTATCCTAACTCCACGGCACTTCATTTACGGAAATCTTCATCATTCACGCTCTTTGTCGCTTTCGTTGCCCGTAGCCACTATATATATAAAAATCACATTTTTACTTCGTTATTCAATATATAAAAATCATATTTTTACTTCGATGTTCAATATATAAAAATCATATTTTTACTTCGATGTTCAATATATAAAAATCGAATTTTTACTTCGCTATTTCTATTTTAAAAACAATGTTAATTTTATTTTCAAAATCAATGCAAAATTCATTTTCAAAAAGAATGTAAACTTTGTTTTCAAAGCTAATTCAGATTTTGTTTTCAAAGCAAATTCATTTTTTTCCAAAACCAAGATTATATTTTTTTTCTATATTCAAATTTTATTTTGAAAAACAAAGTATATTTTATTTTAAAAGCAAGGATATTTATATTTTCAAACTGAGTATAATTATTAAAATCTGAAATTCAAAAACACTGCTTTACTTATTAGAACTGAGTTTAAAATCCTTACCATTTCACTTGCCATTGCCTGGGCGAGTTCGTACCCTTTCAACAGTTAGGGTTTACTAGCGCGCCCCCCCTTGGAGTTGTCAAGGGCTGACCTGGCCTCGGATGGTGGTAGGAGGTCGCTGTGGCATCTGGGTCTCGTCGGTTGGCGTCGCCGAGGGTTCAGGAGGGTGCGGTGATGGAGCGGGTTGGGGCTTGGCTCGATCTAGTAGAGGACGGGGAGGAGAACGGGGTCAGGGGGGAGCGTCGTTGGCTGGGGGGCATGACAGGGTTTGGAGGGGGTTCGGAGGTTGGCGCGGAGGTGAGTGATCGACAGGAGGCGACGATGGAGAGAATTGATTTGGGGATGGGTCGGTGTATAGGGGTCAGCGGGTGGGCTTTTGTTTTTTTTTTTTAATTTCGATCGGGAAAAATGAAAAGGAGGGGGGGCCTGAGGGTATAGAGCAAGAGGTTTTTTTTTATTTAGTTTATTTATTTTCAAAAAGCAGCTTTTATTTTCGAACACGAAATCGAACCCACCGCCTGTCGCCCACAGCTAATCACCCCCATTCCGAACACAATGGGATATGTACCATAAGCTGATTCGACCATTTCGATCAGTTTCCGTTAAAATCAACATATAACTCTATATATTGAATTTGAACGCGCATTTCAATTTACCGGGGTCACATACGAACTCGAAAAATTCCCAAAAAATATTTTCTGGCTTCGTATTGACGATACGGTCCTTACAAAACTATTTTCGTCGAATTCTGAGACCGTTTGAAAAATGGCCATTTTCCAGTCGATTAAAATCAACTGAAACCGGTCAAACGCGTTTTCCTTTGCCACGCTCACATATTGATTCGAAAAATTATGAAATTTGGAACCTAGTCATAATTTGACATCACGGACCCAACAAAACTGGTTTCGTCGAAATCCGAGGTCGTTTGCAAAATGTCTATTTTTAAGGGCCTGAATTTCATAGCGACTATTCAGCATTTTCAACTGGACATATCTTTTGATTCCTGCTATGAAATTTCGATTATTCGAATTCGTTGGAAAGATATTATCAATTAGATCCCATTATTTTTGGTTTCACTAAAATCCGGATTGTTTTGCACCCGGTACATTCAATTGAAGTTTGAAATCGAATTATCGAACTACCGCGCCATTTTCAATTCTATTTATAATTATATATATAATTATTTATATTCTAATGACGACGTATATAAATATATACGTCGAATTCAATTCTAAACATTTTTCTCATCGATATTATTTAAAATAATCTATTTAAATAATCAAAATTCGCTAAAATCGCCAAAATAAAAATTTTAAACTGGCCCAGATTTTCCGGGTTATTACAGTCCTCACCGAATTCGAGGCAATCTAGCCCATGTCTCAGGCAAGCACGCGGACAAGCCTTGGATCGTCAGGGCCGGTCCACCGATGTGGATTATTATGCCTGAACACGACGTTTCCCCGCCCTTTGGGGCGTAAATGAGCCAAATGACTCCATCGGCTCCACACAGTCACCGATATATCCAAGGTGCCTCGCAACAGCAACAACCACATAAGTCAAACTCGTCAGGGCGTGTAAAACCATTGACGCCACTTCTATCTAGAAGGAAACACATGCCCTCCCTGATGTCCTCTCCCGTTTCTGGTTCACAACCGGGGTGTGAGACTTGCGAATTCACATTACACAAAGCTATGCCACACAGGTGGTGCTTTTATCGTCAACCACAAGACTTTGCTTTTCAACAGAAGCCTTTATCAATTGCCACTTAGGCATGCCACACAGGCAATTCACTCCATGCGATTGATATCCATCAATATATAACCCCAGAGCTCATACGTCTCAGAGAAGGGCGTTAAGCAAGAGAATAAATTCTCCGCCGCCAAACAGATATATATTTAATAGAAATCAATAACACATAATAAAATCCAATGTCAGACACACAGTCCATTTACAAGTTCGTTCTGGGTCTGAACAAAACCGGAGGCACCTTGTACCTCACATATCCATCGATCTCCAAGTACGTCTGGACGATCACCAACTGATTCCCTCCTCTCGGGTGTACAGCCCAATCAAGATCATCAGTAATCACCCAAACGACATGAAGACCTCCGGTCTTCGACCACCATCTTCATCCTCAACACGACGTCGAATCAGTTATTCAGAATGGGATAAACCCGGCCTTTCTGAATAACTCGCGTTTATAATAAATAAGTGTTACACAAACACAACATACGTCGCATTCCAATTCAGAATATTCTTTTATTCAAATATTCTTATACTTTGGGAAAGGTTCCCATTAATTTTATCAAAGATAAATTCTTTAAATTTATTCTTTAATCTTCCTTTGAATATCAATTCAAATTAGTCGGGATTAGCGAACCACACCAAAGTAATCATTTATTTTATTTTCCAATCCCAACCTATTCATCCCATGAAGTAAAATTGTTCACACTTCATATCTAACACCACGGTGTTATCGGTAAATTCAATTACCATTTCACATTCAAATCTAATTAAAGATTGAACTATCACCTGGAGCAAAACTGGTGATACTCCATTCTCGATTATTCCAATCTAATTAAAGATTCATTAAAACTCCACTTGGTTTTAATCTTCACAAAAATCAATATCAATGATTATTTAACTTGGGAAATCACATCCTGTCTTTAACTGGGTTAAAGTGCCAATGTCATTTAAAACACGATTCACGATAAACCCAAAATCACATTCCATTAATTATCGGGTTAAAGAACCAGTGTTATTTAAAACACCATTCACGATAAACCCAAAAATCAATCCCAATTCAATTCCAATTAAATATTATTTAATCGGTACACTTCATTAAATCTAAATAAAAAGATTTAATCTTTCCCTCAACTGGGTTTAAGAACAGTGTTAATAAAGACACCATTCACGACAAATCCAAGTCACATTTGATATTATATACAATGTTCTGAATAGAAAATATACAGGCTTATATCCAATATCAAATTCTACGACCAACAAATATCGTATTGGAAATAACGATATAAATATATTTTTCAAATTCCCATAACAATATCTGTATAATCACGAAATCTAACATCGAAATATTCCAAAGATAATTTCGATTCCAATCCATTCCAATTCAATTATTGGAAATTCTGTTTATTTTCAAAACCATTTCAAATCCACTTTATTTATTTTAAAAACAAATAGAATTATAATTCTAGTTCAAAACTAGTTCATTTCAATAAAAATCAATTTTTATCTTTTCAAATTTGGGGTTTTTTATCCCAATTCTTCACAAATCATTTCTTATGATTTTACACAAATTATTACTATTTTTAATAATTTTATCAAGGCATGTACAGTCGATTTCCATCAACGGCCATCGAACTGCACTTACAGCGACCTTTTCCAAATTTGATTTGGACATAATTCCAAATCCAACCGTTAGATTTCAAATCTCTAACATTTGTTAGAAAGCTCTTTTCGATACGATCCCAAGGTCTGGTTTTAGGAGAATCCGACGGTCGGATCTCCCGCAATATCCATTCAAAGTCAATTGTCGAAATTCGCGAACTGCCGCAGCGCGGCGCGTTCTATTCAGGCCATTATATATATAATATATATATTTCGTCAATTTCCTTTCAAAACGTATTTTAAAAACCGATATAAATTCATTTTCGAAACGATTTCAACTTCATATTCAATTTCGAAACAAAATTGAATATTCCACATCATTAATCTATAAATGGTAATATTTTCAAAACGTTAAATTTTGAAATCACTTCATTTTCTATAATTATAATAAAAATGAATAAAATCGATATAAATATCGTTCACGTCAAAATGGCATCAATCTAATTAACACGACTTTTATTCAACACATGAATGTTTATTCTATTCAACAAATGAATATTTATTCTATTCAACGCATAAATATATATTTTATTTCAACACATGGATATATATATATTCAATTCAACACATGAATTTATTTTCGATTCAACACATGAATGTTTATTCGATTCAACAGATGAATTTATTCTATTCAACACATGAATTTATTTTCTAAATTGGAATGAGGCCCAATCAATTACCATAATGTTAATTATATGGATTTTCTACAACACATGTATATAACAGCAACGATAAATAATCAACCATCATCCAGAGTGCACCACACAACTGCATAAGCATTAAATATAAATAATTAACGCTTACACAGTCTGTCAACCCATCGATTGACATACAACTAAACAACCGGGATTAGTGTACGTCAAATATCATCCCAATATCCGTGTGGGGTTTCAAATTAACAAATACATATTTTATTTGTGCGGTTGAGCAATGTGTAAAATTTATCATCCCAATCAATAACAGTCAAATCAGTGTATATAAACAAATCGTCCGATTTGTTTATTACTATTTATTTTATATACACGTTAAAATTATATTTTTAACTATAAAATATTTTCCACTATAAAATATTTTATTTCACGACCGAATTCCTAAAATATTTTTTATGTTGTTTATTTTTCCGTACCACCCAAGTATGAACTGTTAACCCCCAAACAACATTACACTCTGTTTAAATGTTGATTATTGATTGGATATTGAACATTGAATTGAAATTAAATGTTGTGTGATGGTTTTAAACAAATAAATGGTATTGATTAAGTATTGGCAGCAAATGACCTGAACGTTGTTGTTAAGATGTTAGTTCGCTATCAGATAAATTGATGTGATATCAATTATTAATTTTATTTTATAAATTGAAGTATAGTTTTAAAAATTGATTTCTTTTTATAAATAAAAGAATAAAAAAATAAGATGATGTTAATAAATGTGTTATAAAAATAGTTATATAATATTCGCAGTAATTTTAATAAGTGTAGGATCCAGGATTTTACCTATGCGTTATTGTTTAAAATAACTGTTTAAATAAAACAGCCAAGCAATATAATTAGACTAATTATATTAAACTAATCAGAGAAGTAATCGTAATCAGTTAAATAAATAACTGAGGTTTAAGTTGACGAAGTCAACCGTTAAATTAGAATTTGATTGTTCTTCGATTAATTTAATGAAAATGGTTCAGCGAATTTTTTTTTTAATGATATGGCTTAAACATCAATCGCTTAACGATGTCGAAAGTGATTATTAAATCAATATCATAAATGCAGTAGATATTGTTTAACGAG
This sequence comes from Allium sativum, assembly GCA_030737875.1. Classification (NCBI taxonomy): domain Eukaryota; kingdom Viridiplantae; phylum Streptophyta; class Magnoliopsida; order Asparagales; family Amaryllidaceae; genus Allium; species Allium sativum. Next base: position 954,789,881 of record CM060924.1, on the reverse strand, counting down.
GCGATTAACTATTTAGTTACAAATAAAGTAGACAATTTTACTTTAGTAAATATAGAAATTAACTATTACCTTAGTTAATAATGATGATCTAGGTAATATACTTCTTAAATAGAAATCACTTAAAAAGTAATCGAGTTTTAAAAGGGAAATAGAACCAAAGTAAACTGAAATCGGTTGGACAAATTAAGATAAGAGGTCAATCTATATTCGTGTATTTTAAAAACAAGTAATGAAGGTAGATTAAGTTATAATCGAGAAAATGTTTGAAATAAGTCATAATGAAGTTTTCATAATATTTATATTTAAATCAATGGTTATTTAAATTGTTTAAAAAAGTATATTAAGTACGATAAGGGATATGATGTAGTTTTTAAAGAAATTAGAACTTATTGTATGTTTGTTGAGTTGAGTAACTTTCGAGGTGTCAATCTGATGTTGGTTTCGGCCTTCGGGGTTGATATTTAGAGATTTATTCACTCACTAATTTACAATAGGAGCTAATGGGGAAGAAGTGAGATGATAACTTAATATTCTTATATTAAATAGGAAAAGGGGAACGTTTTCTAAGTATTAAAGAAATTGAGGTTTAAATTAACCAGGCATTAATTATTAAAAAGGCCCAGTGACGCTGAATACTGAACCAGTAAATATATTTTATTTTTATGGATGAATGTTCGTTATTTGATAGTTAAATAACTGACTATCAAACCTGGCCAATTATCGATTGTTGGCACGGAAAGACTAGGATCGAATTTATAGTCAAAAACCATTCCGACCAGTAAATACGTAATCGTATAAGAAATCAGATGATGATCAAGATGGAGCAATGAAGATCGTTGATCTTCACGAACGGAATGACTACTTATAATCTCTAGGTAGCTCCCATAAAAGAGATACACTGTGGTTCTGTCATGATTGGAATTTATGGGTTGAAAGGACTACTCGCTACTGATCCCTGGGTTGGTTCCTATAAGAATGCAGTGGGAGGGTGCCTTCGGTTCATCCTGTTCCTCGATGACGTGCATGGACGATGTGGAGCTTAAAAGAAAATGGTAGCCAAATGTTCAAACGACTATAACCTCAAGCCTCGCAACTGGGAAATGAAAAAAATCGGGCAGGAAGCATGGCTATGTGGGTCATTCCCATTATGGTGTATTGTCACCATCTAGAGAATATTCATTTTGTTACTTCTTTCATTTTCTGTATCTCCACGGACTACGGTGGCTAAAGCCGTAAGGTGGCAATATTTGGATACACTCAAGAGAAATGAGTGGTCGGTCATGTGTGGGCCGGGTTGCAATACGTTCTTATTGAACCCAGTGTATTCCTCTTTAGAGATACACTATCGGCAAGTGGATCCATACCTTGTCATAGTCGGAATCCAATCTCCAATAAGTGTTGCGGTTTTGTTTGTATACTATATATGTAGAGCGTGAGATGCAAGCGTTCTACTAGATGATTATCTATTTGTGATTTGATAGACACTATCGTAATATCAGAAAAGATATTGATTTTAAAAATGTTTTGGGTTATAGTAAGGTAAAAACCGTCTGTATTTATGTATGGGCTGGTCTTACTATTATCTTTTTCTTTCAGAAAGGATTTCCAAAGTTAAATAAGTTGTGTGCTATGAATTTACCACTGAAAGTATCCCAGACTAACCCGGTGAATTTTGTTTTAAATCAAATTTGCTCAGGTCAGACCGAGTATATTAACAGGTTAGGTATCGCTGGAGTATCGAGAGCTAAAAGCAGGAGGCTTCACCGTTATTTTTTCAGAGTTTATTTCCGCTGTGTATGATATATGATGTACTCTGATGATTGATATGTATATGTATATACAATTTCTTTTTGTATAAAGAGATTTGATATTATACTTTATTCGTTCCGCTATGAGTTTCTGATGTTCTTATTCTTTTTTTCTATTCTAATATTTCTTTCTTTCTTTTCTCATCCTCTAATTTCTTTCTCATAACATTCAGGTATTTTCGAAGCTTGAATGTCGACATAGTGTTTGTGTGTCGATTTTCGGGGTCGAAATTCCTGGTCGTTACAGGCTATTTTTAAGGGCTATATATTATATTAAAATATATATAAATTCCATAGCGACTATTTTAAATTTTAAACTAGACATAATTTTTAATTTATAAAGTGAAATCTCAGTTTCTTACATTTGTTAGAAAGATATAATTAAACAGATTCAAATATTTTTGGTTTTACTGAAATCCGATTTATTTTGAATCATGTACATTCATTTGAAATTTAAAATCGAATTTTCAAACTGCCGTGCCATTTCGAGTTCGTTTTATAATTAAAATAATTTATACGTTCTAACTTCGTTTAAAATAAATTTTAGTCATTATTATTTAAAATAATTCATTTTAAATATCCAAAAACCATTAAAATTGCTAAAATAAAATTAAATTGGTTCTGATTTTCCGGGTTTTTACAGTAAGGCAAAAAGGCGGGTTGTTACGTTGGTACTGCCAAGCTTTGCCCGATCCACTTTATGTTTTTGCCCAATCCATTAACCCGTTTGATGCCCGGTCCATAATAACAATTTTAGCCTGATCCATGGCCAAAATTTACTCCCGATCCATACACTAAAAATGCGCAATCTATGGTTAAACACACTTGATTTATAATACATTTTTTGATGATCCTTCACAATAAAACGTGCATGATCCATTGAGTTTTTATCATTGTTTATATTACTTATTTACTTTTGAATTACATTTTCATAACATAATTAATATTCGGTCCTCAAGAGATGATTCTTTTGGGTCTTATAGTGCGACTTACACATCAAGAACAAAAAATTTACATTATTGTTTTCATTCTCAGAGCTTTGTTTCAGCTTCTTTTGCATCATCACACGACCTTGCAAAAAGGAAAAATCTTCTAGTTTATTTCTTTGGACTTCAGCAACTTGTATTCTTTTCACAAATTAATGGTACTTAATATAATGTGTTGAGACCTAGGCAAGTAGTCTTGGAAACAGGAGATCAATCTGGACAATAATTGTCACATCCCTAAGATTTTGGGAAAAAAATAAAATTTATTTTTAATTGATTTTATAAGAAAACGCGTTAAAATTTAAAAAAATTAGTTTTGAATCATCATGTAAGTGTCCAAAAAGTCACATTTTGCATACAGACGAATTTGGACTCAAAACTGCTTCCATTGAGTTCAGAACAACGTTTACATGTTCGAAAAGTATAAAGTTCGATATATTCTAGGCTTTGGAATTTTGGCACCTTGGTTGGGGCTTGGTTAGCCATCTTACCCCACTCCCCTTAAGTGCTTGATCAGCCCCCTTTTCTCCCATTCACTCTAACACTTCAAAGAAATTAGAAAATGGGGAAAGGGATGGTATTAAAACTCCTATGCTAGGGTTCTTGATTCCTAGTACAAATCAAGTGCTAATTTAGAGAGATACCTTGTGTAAGCTTCTCCAACTTCTCCATCTTGTTTCCTCTTCAATTTTAGCATTTCCTATGACCTAACTCTTAGGAAATCTATTTATATGTGCTTACATTGGAGATTAGCAAGCTATATTGGAAGAGAGGTTGTTTTAGCTTGTCATTGATTCGATTTCTTGCTTTATAAAGCAAAGGTGAGAAACTCCTCACAATCGAAGGGTTAGATTATAATTAACTATTTGTTAGTTAATTGTTTGAGTATGAGATGATTGTTGGTTGATCATATGCTAGTGAATTGGATAGGCTAGTGTAGTTTAGTTGATTTCACGTATTCATGATCCATTGAATTGGAATATACGATTAGAATTATCCTCACAATCTAATTCATATGCTATGAATTGTTTAGGCGGTATTGTGAAGCCCCGTTGTCACCCCCGGAAAGTTCTAAGATTTCACAATTCGTTTGTAATGCGTTTGATCGCCTTGGTTTGATATTTAGTTCACTTTTGAACTTATAAGAAAAATCATTGCAATCTCGTGTATACATGATTATACATGTGTTCTTGACTGGTTTCTACGAGCTGATGAGGCCTTACTATCATCTAGATCAAGTGCATAGTCTCCATTGTTCGCCAAATGCGATTCATAAGAGATTTGGTTAACAGAGAAAAAAGGCAAATGGGACTGATTAACAGCCACCCGTCGACTGGTCATTTCTGACCGGTCGACTGCTATCAACCTGGGCAGAAACCCATGTTCTGACCATTTGACTGGTCAGAAATGGGCTAGTCGACTGATTAATGGCTGTGGACTGGAGGACATCAGTCCAAAGTCTAGATTGATCCAGGATGTTTCCCGGTCGGAGCTCGGACCATTCGGCCTTCATTTGTGGCTTTTCAGTTTCAATAATTCACAGATTTCAACAACTAAAAGAGATTTCCAATTTAATAAACTAAATCGCAATTGAATGGAATTCGATTTAATAATAATCGTGATGAGCTTCTGTGAATAAAGACCGCTACTATTTATGGAATTTAATAAGCCTTGTCATTATTCCACTTATGGTATTATTTTGATATGGAAATTTATATCTATTACGATTGATCCGATTTCCGTGAAAGTTCCATATTAAATGGAATATTATTTTGGGTTTATCATGAATGGTGTTTTAAATGACATTGGTTCTTTAACCCAGTTAATGATAGGATTAATTTTCCTAAACGTTGAACAATCATAAAGTAATGAATTTCATATATTAAAACTAAGAAGTGTTCTAATAAATCTTTAATTAGATTTGAATGAATAAATGGTAATTAAATTTACCAAAACACGAGAAGAGATATAAACCAAATATATTTGGTTGTTGATATTGTTTGTGATTGATTGATTATTTAGATTGTGCTCGACCAGGTTATGAGCAAAATGTGTTTTTACATTTAGCATTGGGTTGGGTAGCAATACTGGTATGCTAACACCTTGTGAAAAACTTCATGACTTGACTATGAGGTGTTTAGAGATGTTGTTTGGCTCATTTCAAATTTAATTTTGAAATGAGATTTTCTTAAGTGAAAATAAATGTTTTCCCGATTTTGGATAGGGAATATTTTATAAAAATGTTTTACAAAATAGAAAGGATTTCGAGGACTAAACCCGATGTTTCCGAAATGATTTGGAAAAGTATTATGTGTTTGACATTGTAGTTCATCACATAACTGATTAGTTGTTATTCATGATATATCTGTTTGGTGGCGGAGAATTTATTCCCTTGCTTAACACCCTTCTTTGAGATGCACGAGCTCAAAGGTTATATGATTAATGGTGACTGATCATATGTGTGAATTGCGGATGTGAAGTACTATAGTTTGAAAGTACTTGTGATTATTATGTTGTGAAATGACTTTCCCTACTTTGAGATATAAAATGGTTTAGTATGTGGCGAAAGATTCGGCTAACCCTGACGACTAAAATTACGGGTATTATGGCGGTGTAAGTCTCCCACATGGGGGTGGGATGGTGCATTGTCATTGTAGCCTGCTCCATAGTTGGAGGTGCACAAATATGTCGAGTTGCTAAGGTGTGTGCCCTTTGCCTTATTTGATGGGAGAAACCTCACGATATTTGGTTGCATATTATTTTTATGCACTGTGATATTTTGGGATTCATATTTCCAATGATTTTGGTTTGAGATCCCGAAGTGAAATCTACTTTGCTATAAAAGCTAGATATGTATTTCAAATGATTTAAAATAAGAAATCAGGAAATAAAGTCCAAAGAAATAATTTTTGCAAGGTGAATTGGATTTTGAAAATCTAAGTTTGGGGATTGATCCTAAATGGGTAGATTGAAGAAAGTTGCATGTTGTATGATGCATCGTAGATCCATATGTCTATTATTATTGTTGTTTGTTTATGCACTAGTACACACGGGGGTAAACCCGTTTTGTGACATATGGCATGATCCCATGATATACCTTATTTTATATAAGTTAATTAACAATAGTGTTTCTCATACCAGTCCCATGCCTGACTCCTAGTTTTTTTTTCCCTTGCAAACTCCAGTGCCCATATATTTTCTACGTGGGCAGTCGAGTTGTTTGATTTGCAGATATTTTCCTTGAGCAGGATTTTGAATTGAAGCTTAAAGCTGTGTCCAGAGCTTTAATAGTCTTCCGCTGTGTTAGTTTACATTTCCGCTGCATTGTATTACATTTAGTGTAAATTTATCTTCCGCTGTATTATTTTCGATGTACTTTGATATTCTATACTCTAATGTAACATTTATATAATGTTAATAAAAGACTTTTGTTGTTTGTTCTGATGTTGTTGTGCATCCAAAGTAAATGATCTGAGGATTTCCAACTTTCGGATAGGGCCTTACGGTCGACTCGAAGGGCAAGGAAATTCGGGTTGTTACAATAGTACTACAATTTAATGGTAAATTCCAGCAATTTAAAGCATGTGCCTAACACAATTGAAATTAGAATTACGTTTCATTCCATGTATTTTGGGTTTTTAGCGTATAATTTAAATATGCACTTTTGATTTGTCGTCCTAAGAAAGCGGTTACTCCATTTCCTAAAATACAAGTCAATCAACTGCTCCATTCTACCACATTACTCATGGATATGGAATTATTTAGGCCACCTGACTCAATCTCAAAAAATCCATTTTATTTAGTATCTCTTTTTTTAGAAAAATAAAATCTTCATTAATTTAAATTTATAAAATGATGAAGCATTATAAAATTTTGTTATATTATATATTAGAGCCGACCAAAGAATTTCCTTGCCCCACCCCATTATTTGTTAAGAAAAAAATTCCTTCAAAAATACAAACTACATACTTTAACTACTACTAGATTCAAACCCGAATCAACAACTAACAAAAGGTATTCTATACCCATTTGATCTCAACTTCAATCAGTGAATTATGTTTACATCATATATTACATAACGAAAATTTGTTTAATGCTCAAAAGTATGTGACTGCTTTGTAATTGTACAATTGGACGCCTTTATACTTAATTTTGTGTTTTTATTTAGTAACTGAAATGAAAATTTGTTAATACCAGTAATGATCAAATATATTTTTGTATATATTCTATAAACTAAAACGTATTTTACTGTTTTTACTCTTGGAGTTGAAAAAAAGCAATAATAGGATATATATATATATGTGCATTTTTTTCCTTTCTCCTTTTTATTATCAATACTCTAAATGTAATATTATATTTCCTGATTTAGGTTTGTAGCTAGTTCATTTGTGTTTAGTTAAAATGACTGGAAATTTATAATATGTGAAAATAAGGAGAACCTCAATCTGACAGTCCCTTTATTAGATAAATATATAATCAAATATTCATAGGAGTAAATATATTAACCAGTGAATAATAAAACGATATGTACCTGAGAATTAACTTCTGAAACATGCGTTCTAGTGTTGGATGTATCAGTACTTGCTTTCTTTAATCTCTCAATTGTCTGTTTCACACTGCACGCATAATTCTTTTCAACATTTGATTATTCCTTGTCTTTAAGTCATAGAATATTTAGGGATCGTATCAAGCAAGAGCTTTCACTTCCATTATCAATTTAAAAAGATTGAAAAGAAACCATACAGTTGTGCACTTGATTATGTTTCATAGCATAAGAAATTTACCTATATGTTAGAAACACAGAAGAAATAAATTACACATCCTTGATTTTTCTTTGAATTTCAGCCAGATGTAAGACGGAAGATGTATTAGTGACTTTTATTTTTATGTCACAGTTAACAAAAAAAATTAAAAATAAAGGTTGTGCAGTAGTATGCAAGATTACTTATATAGAAAGTTTAAAATGAACTGTCCATTGAGGAATCATTTATATTTTCTGTCAAAAACTTGCTATGTATCTAATGCAAACTATTGCTATGTTGGTTGAAATATGTGAAGCAAAACGTCAAATATATAACATTATTCGTGGTATGTTCAATATAAACACCAATTCATCATGTTATACTACAAGGCTTAATTTCAAAGCATGACTGGAGATTGCCAAAATAGTTGTATTTTCGGTAACATAGATTTAGGTGTATTTCCTATAAATTATTTGTAAATTCTTAAATGCAAAAGAAAATTTTAAAATAAAAGATTTTTTCAGAGATAAAACAAATTTGTAAACAACGTAAAATAGAATTTTGTGAAAAGACAAACGTATGCAAAGGCATCATACAAATAATTAGATATACTCGCCATGTGCGTATATTACCTTTGGCAAGATATACTCAGCATGTGTGATAAACTTTAAATAAACATGTTAAAGTTGTGAAATTAAGTCAATTTGTATATATGCGGTAATAAGATATGTATATTAGGATGGAAAGCCAGATTAATATAATTATTAATTACGTGAGGTGTATAAGTACTTAGGAAAAAAATTAGCCTTCATAAAGAGTTTTAGACAATTTATTTTAAGTCTTCTTAAAAGAGTTTTAAACAACTTTTTAAGTAGTCTGTATATCAAATGCCTAAGTATTCAATGGATAGATAAGTGAAAGTTAAGGCTACATATGATAGTGACATTTGTTTAAGTCATAATCAAGAATTGTTAGCTTTGAACTCATTAACTTATTTGCTACCTCGGAGTTAAAAGATTAAGTAGCCAACGAACACTGCAAATCACAAAATGACTTATTAGCTGCTTATGCTATTTACCATGTTTTACATAATATCTTCTTTAATTTTATTTTGAATTATTAATATCCATTTTGTATGCACGTACACGCACATATAGGTGCATGTGGAGAGATCTAGATACTCCATCTTTTTTTATCTGTCATTGAATTTTGTGCACAAAACTATAATGAAATAATTTTTTTAAAAATAGGTTATAGTAGGAAATGATATCACCAGTACAACTTATTGGATCATTTTGAAACTTCCACTTTTAGTGAACCAAAACTGAACATGAGACATCAAGGAAATTTATACTAGCTGTCAACTTGAAGAGTAATTTTGACAAGTATTCAATCATTTCAACTAGTAAACTTTAGATTACCATGGAAATAGAACATATATAAATTCAGTAATGATATTACATTAAATATTTAAAACGGTGACTAGATATTTTACCTGAGTGCTTTACAATTTAGTCAAACGTAAATAACGTTAACTAACTAACACATTCTTTTTATGATTAATATTTGCACCACACACTGCTGAATTATTGATTGATGGTTTATTGTTAGAGCTGCCTATACTATCTTCTATAAAAAATAAAAATAATAATGTGAAGTAATAGGTGGAACTTTTTTGATTATAATATCATATTACCGAACAGATAGAGGGGAACAAGGAACTGGTGGCTCGCTACTCTAAAAAAATATGTACAATAAACATTATGTCACAAATACGAATTTTAATTTTCTGTTGCATCAGACGGAAATTCGAAACTCATAACAATTATATTGACCATTTCAAATAGATCACAGGAAATAAGTTAACCATTACATAATCAAAACAGAAACCAAATAAAAGGGGAAAAAAACCTAAACCAATAATTTCATTGTGTCAATAATAAGGCCAAGAATAATTGCTCAAAGATATTTCCTGTTTTCACTGCATGAGATAATAAGGCCAGGAATAATGGCTCAAAGATATTTCATGTTTTCACTGCATGAGATAATAAGGTCAGGAATACTTGCTCAAAGATATTTCTTGTTTTCACTGCATGAGATAATAAGGCCAGGGATAATTGCTCAAAGATATTTTTGTTCTTTTGCCTATTTACTGCTTTGTATTTGTTAGTATTGCATGAATGAAATCTTTCACAGTATCTCTTCTTATCTACATGGTATCAAAGCCCTTCTAAACACTCACAAATAATTGCTGCCATGTACCTCAATAATTCTATAAATCAAAATCTCCTTGCAGCTGCTACCATAACCCCTTCTCAACTCAAATTTTAGAATCCTCCTATTAGCATCAAACTAGACTGAGAAAATTATTCACTGTGGCGTACAACAATCATTTCAGCCCTTGAGACCTTCGATCTTGAATCCTTCATATTATCTTCTAATTCCCTACCTGAGTTTCTTCCCACTCCAGATGGTGTTATGTCCACCAATCCAAATCCGGCATTTCTCAATTGGAAAAAAGGGGATCATTTTGTCTTGCTTTGGATCAAATCAACCCTCTCTGAGCAAGCTCTGTCCATTGTTGCTCGTTGCTCCACCTCTTACACGGTGTCGCTTTCTCTTGATCGCTCTTTCCAAGCGCAAACTAGGGCCTGTCTCATGGTCATGAAGACTCAGATTCAGTCGCTTTCCAAAGGAGCGTTACCCACGATCGAATATGTAGAAAAGAAGTGCGATATTGCTGATTCTCTTGCTGAGAATCATCATCCGGTTTCAGATGAAGATCCCATCAGTCATATCCTTGCAAGCCTGGACTCTTCCTATGCTCCATTTGTCACTGCCTTCATGATTAATTCTGAAAATTCCTCTGTCGATGATCTGGTTAGACTCCTGCTTCAGGAGGAAGCTCGTTGGATCATGAAACTACCCGCCAGGCTGCTGCTATTCTTCCTACTCCAACAGTGCCTCCATTAGCCAACATTGCATCCCGCCAACTGAATCGTTCTACCCTACATAACACATATCAAATCTCTTTCTCCTCCAATTTCCGTGGTGGTGATCAGCGAAGTCGTCATCTTCAATGCCAGATATGTAGTCGTCAAGGACATGAAGCCATTGATTGTTGGCATCGAGGTAATCAAGCATATTATCCATCTCATCGTCCCAATTCTAGAGCTCAGAATCGGCAGGCCAACATTGCAAATTTCAATAGTCCATCTGCCTTGGACCCTTCATGGTACTTCGATTCGGGTGCAACTGATCATGCCTCTCCTGATGTGGGCAAATTGACGATCTCTGATGACTACAATGGCTACAACAAGCTTCAAGTTGGTAATGGTAACCAATTATCTATCTCTCATATTGCATCTCATTCTTTACCTAATTTGCGTTTGCCAACCGTCTTAGTTGTCCCTGCCTTAACCAAAAATTTACTGCCTGTATCCAAATCAACTAAAGATAACAATGTTTACATGAAGTTTTGGCCTCATTTTTGTTGTGTTAAGGATTTTCAGGGCAGAATCATCCTCCAAGAGCGAGTAGATAATGGCCTTTGTAGGTTGTCAGTACCTCCTAATAACCGGATGATGGCATTGACTGGAATTCGAACCTCCTTGGCTGGTTGGCACAATAGGCTTGCACACCCTCATTAACATCTCCTGCGATGTCTTGTTTCTGATTTCCAGCTTCCTGTCACATCAAATAAACCTCCCACAATGTGTGAGTCATGTCAGTTAGGCAAAAGCCACAGATTGCCTCTTTTAAATTCTCATGTTTCATCTGTTAAACCTTTTTATTTGGTGTATTCTGATGTTTGGGGTCCATCTCCCTTATTTTCAATTAATGGAAATCGTTATTTTGCTCTTTTTATTGATGATTGTTCTAAATACGTTTTGATATATTTTCTTTCTCACAAATCACAAGTTCTATCTACATTTATCCAATTTCGTTCGATGATCAAAACACAATTCCAGTGTGACATTAAACAACTTCAAACAGATTGCGGGGTGAGTATCGTAATGTATCCGCTTTTCTAAAAACATGTGGAATTGAACATCGTATCTCATGTCCATATACACCCGAACAAAACGGTGCCGTTGAGCGACGGAATCGCATCATCATTGAAAAGGGTTTAGCACTCTTAGCTCACCCCTCCCTTCCAAAACAATTTTTGGAACATGCTTTCAAAACTGCTACATACTTACATAACAGAACCATCACACCACTACTTGCTTACAAATCACCGTACACCATTCTCTATCATAAAAATCCTGGTTACACCTTCCTCAAAACATTCAGATGTCTATGCTATCCTTTCCTTCGCCCATATAACTCTACCAAAATGGATTTTAGATCATTGCCATGTACCTTTCTTGGTTATAGTACATCTCATAAGGGATATCTCTGTTCTCACAAGCCTACGTCTTGATTGTATGTGTCTAGATGTGTGGTTTTCAATGAATCAATCTTCCCATACGCATGTGATTCACAGTGCGTAGTTTCTCCATCATTTAGGCCAGTCCAGGAATCTGTCAACGCTAGCCTTCTTGATCATATCACCTCAATCGACACTACACCATTACCGCCTCCTAATTCTCCACAACCTCCCATACAAACTGCTCATACTCACACTCCTCAACATACTTCACCACCGATATCCACATCTCCAAATCTACCTTATCAACGTCCGACTCTCAGCTCACAAGACAAATAATCATATCCTCGTCATTACCGTCCAGCAGAAAATAACCAGCACTCCATGGTTACTCGAGCCGCCACAAACTCCCTCAAACCGAAAGCTTTTTTATCCTCCATCTCCATTGACCAACAAACAGAACCCCGCACCGTTTCTCAAGCCCTTCGTATCCCATGTTGGCAAACCGCAATGAAAGCGGAATTTGATGCACTTATGAGAAATAGAACTTGGTCACTTGTTATTCCTCCTTGTAATGCTAATGTTGTGGGTTCTAAATGGATTTTCAGGATTAAAAGACAGTCTGATGGATCGATAGAGCGTTACAAAGCTCGCTTGGTGGCGCAAGGATTTAGTCAAGAGGCCAGTCTTGGTTTTTTTGAGACCTTCAGTCCTGTAATTAAGCCTACAACAATCCGTTTGGTATTGTCCATTGCGCTCTCTCGTGGTTGGTTGGTTCGTCAATTAGACATTGACAACGCCTTCTTTAATGGTGATCTGTCGGAAGTAGTTTACACGGTCCAGCCACGTGGTTCGAAAACCCTTCTCTGCCCAACCATGTATGCAAGCTACACAAATCCTTATACGGGCTTAAGCAAGTGCCTAGAGCATGGTTCACTAAGCTGAAAACCTAACTTGTCTCACATGGGTTTAGAGCTTGTCAGTCTGATACTTCCTTATTTGTGAGTATCACTCCTTCATCTACTATCTATGTGCTAGTGTATGTTGACGATTAAATCGTCACGGGTAGCAGCCCTTTATTGATTCAGCAGTTTATCCAAAATCTCCATCATTGTTTTGCTCTCAAAGATCTTGGTGCTCTAAATTTCTTTCTTGGCATCAAAATTCAGCAAGACAAAGCAGGTATCACACTTTCTCAAGATGCCTACATCAATGATATTCTAGCTCGCTGCAAAATGCAGGATGCTAAACCCATTTCTACCCCGGTAGATCCATCCTCTAAGATTGAACTAGAAGGTGAAGCATTCTCTGATCCTAAGCTTTACCGACAGGTTGTAGGTTCTCTTCAATATGCAACCATAACCCGCCCCTGCATTGCTTATTCCGTCAATCGGGTATGTCAATATATGCATGCTCCGAAAACATCACATTGGCAAGCCGTGAAACGGATATTACGCTATCTCAAAGGAACTATTACTCACCATCTTGATTTTCAGCCTACTAAAGCAACATCACTTCTAGAATATTCTGATGCAAGATGGATGTCAAACTCTGATGATAGTCGTTCTCAGTATAGATTTGTTGTTTTCCATGGTACTAATCTAATCAGTTGGACATCTCAGAAACAATGGGTTGTAGCCCGATCAAGCACGGAGGCGGAATATCGGTCACTTGCGTATACTTCAGCTGAGCTTATCTGGATTCAGCAACTTCTTAGAGACCTTAAAGTTTATCTCCCAGACCCGCATACTCTGCTATGCGATAATGTAGGTGCTTTGTTCATGTCCAAAAATCTAGTCATCGGTACACGCTCAAAACACATCCGACTGGATTTTCACTTCGTTAGAGAGCAAGTTGAAGCTGGTGATCTTCGAATCAGTCATGTTTCATCTGTTGATCAGCTGGCGGATGTCTTCACCAAGCCTTTAAGAAAAGATCGAATATCTCAGTTACGCTTCAAGCTTCAAGTTCGTCCCTCGCTTGAGCTTGCCGGGGGTTAATAAGGCCATGAATAATTGCTCAAAGATATTTCCTGTTTTCACTGCATGAGATAATAAGCCAGGAATAATTGCTCAAAGATATTTCCTGTTTTCACTACATGAGATAATAAGGCCAGGAATAATTGCTCAAAGATATTTTTGTTCTTTTTCCTATTTATTGCCTTGTATTTGTTAGTACTACATGAATGAAATCTTTCACAATATCTCTTCTTCTCTACAGTCAAGGAAATTCAGTCGTTATGAAAGAATTAGCAGACTAATGAAATTTCGTAGGATTCAATTGAAAGAGAAAAGTGACACAAAACCCTAATCTTAAATTGGAAATCAAACGAACAGACATTTCAAAAATCATAAAAAGGAAAGCAAGAAAGATGTTACCAGTAGTACTAAAGAAGATGGAAATCTGTTCATCGTTGGTGACCAGGTTGAGATGTAAGCGGAATGTTTTTCGATGTGCAGAGAAATAGGGAAAGGGGGTTGAGCTGATCTGAGTATGGATAGTGAAAAAGAACATAGGGTTAAAATCTAAGGCATTGGCTTGATAGCCTATCTAACGGTGGAGAAACTAAGATATTACAGGCGGGGATTGGTAATAGTTGCAAGGGGCTGCTATTATTTTGCATTTTACCTTCCAATATAACTATTAAATTAAAAATCTAACAAAATTAATGGGAAATAAAATTGCATTCTTTGTAAATCATTAAGCTTAAATAGTTTTGAACAACAAAAATATAAGAAACAACAAAAATTAAAAATAATTATTAAGCCGGTATTTATAACGCCAAACAAATAGCGTTGAATAAAATAAATTTATATGACTAAAAAGATTGGAGGATGTAAATTCAACGACTTCCCTTAAATATTATGAAGAAAAAAATATATGATACAATGCGAAAAAAACCATTGCAAAATACATTGTTTAACAACTATTTAAAACCATATTATAGAATTTAGTACTATTACAACACTTTTTAGAAAATATACTCCGAAAATATTGGTTACAAAGTTGTTTCCCAATTAAGTTGTTAAAATTCTTTGGTTTTTGCAACACTTTACAAAATCATTGTAAATTCCTTGTTGTAAATTGATATTTTTGTTATAGTGGTAGAAAACCCAAGCTAATGAAACCCCTATTACCTTAGGATTTAAGCTCTCAAAAACCTCAATCACTTTATATATACATTAATGAGCTTAGTAATCTTTGTTTTTTCTTACTCACCTTCTTCACATTTTTTATCACCACCACTGTCACATTCACCTTTGTCTCCACCCCAGACAAAGCAGCTTTCTTCTTAGTAGATGCAGTTTTTGCATTTGCTTGAGGAGCCTTCGCTGCATCTTTTTTTTCATTGACATGTTTTACTAATGTATTTAAATTTATTTTCAAATTTTCAAATATTAAAGTGTTTGGAAATTTTAAATGTTAAAGAAGATTACCAATTATAGTTATTAAACGCTAAGTACTAAATTATCAAATTCTATTTATACAACGAAAATCACTTAACAAACACCATTATTTTTTCTAAAAAATTATATTACTGAATTACCTTTTTCTCATAGTTACTTTTTTAAAACTTCTGCATATAAAAAGTCAAATTATTCTTAAAATTATTGAACCTTGACACAAACTAGATATGTTAATGCAGAAGTTAATGAATTATTTAATCATGAAATCCAAAATTTTAATTTAGAAAACATTCAGAAATAATGGTCTAATTTAGAAGTGTTGACTTATTTTGCAAAATTATAGTAATATTGCTGAAATTGATTTTTTTTTTTTAGTTTATAAAATTACAATATTAGTGCAAGAAATAAATTTCTTTTTGTTAATTTACACAATTTGATGCAAAGAATTTCTTATTTTTGGTAACTGTGGTTTAAGTCTGAAAGAGGAAAGAAAAAGAAGATGAGAACATGGATAATTTAGTAAAAGAAATGGCATATGTAAAGTAATATATGGTGTATAGTAGTTTATTATAATTTTTGGTATATGTTTAATAATTTTTGGTGTATATATAAAATAAGCCTACTAATTTATGTATATAACTTTTCAACTGTTGAAGTTTACTTATTAATAATCAGAAATAGTTATCGAACAATAAATATTAAATATTAGTAAACATTAAGTATTATAAATAAATCTTTAAATATTAAATATTACTTCTTAATGAGAAGTTATGAATCATTGATTTACAGTAATAATCATTTATTACTTCCTAATTAATCAATAGCAATTATTAACTAACACTTTTAATTATTTCCATATTTAACTTTATGGAAAAAAGATCTGTAAAACATCCTTTATACAATTGTCATTTTGTAGGGGTGATTAGGTGATTATTACCTCCTAATTATTTTATAGTAATTATTATCTAATCAATACTAACTACTGAATTATTTACTATTCATAGTAATTATTATTTTTATCATTAATATACTATTTTGAACGTTAATTATTTAAAATTTATTTTTAATTATCAATTACTTATTAAAAACGTAACAATAAAATATTTCATAAAAAATAAATATAACAATCCTTTGCAAATCCCTTGAAAATCTACTTCAAAATAGCTTCAAAATATACTAGACGATAATCTACCTTCATTTGCAATGGAATTTAGCGAAATTAAATAAAGATGACAGTAAAGTACTGCAAGTTGCAATGGTTTTGCGACGGAGAACAATAGCCGATGGTAATAATATAAAACAAGCTGAATAAAAAATCCTAGAAATTATACCTTACATATTCCACGAAAATCAATCGTTAATCTAGCGATGGAATTTTTCTCTTCTAAAATCTGCAGTTATTTACAGCTTTTCTTGTAGAGATAATTGATTTTATATGGAATTAATTATATAAATCGACTGGTTTGAATTAGGAAATTTGTTAAATGGAATTTATAAATAGGATTCTGAAATTGATTTGAATTTATAAATAATGATTTTGAATTGTGCGATTTAAGTTATGAAATATGTCATGATTTGTTTAAATGGTAATATAATGATTTTGATTGGAATTGTATATATTAAACTTAAACCAAAATATGGGACTTTATAAATCGACTTGAAACGAATTTTTAGAAAGGTAAAATTGAATCATTTGAATTGTTTGAACTTTAGTTTTGACAAGAATAAATCAAAATAAATATTCTCGAAGTTAAATATTTTGTGTTTTGATTTGAATGCATTTGAATCTTTAAGTTATTATTAGAGTATAAGTCGTTTTTGAATTGAACGTTGTTATGCGAATATTTTTGAATTTTTATTAAAATCGAAGTTCAATATTATAACATTGGTTTATTCTATATTCTGAGATCTTTACAATATAATTTTCTAAATCGGTTTAATTAAAGCAATTTAAATGAGTTGTTTTCAAAATTTGAGTACATTTGAGGTTAGATAATTATTTTGATGTCAAACTTGAACCTGAGATTATGTATGAACGATTTTACAAAGTGATCTATAGAATAATGACTACGGTGTGAAAAATGTAACATTTGGTTGTTAGAGAGACTAGGATCGGTTGTTGTCATACTCTCTACTAATACCGAAAACCACTTTAGCGACTGTGTATGCAGTGATCTGGAATGAAGTAGGATGATTCGGAGGGGACACTGGATTTGAAGAAAGAGAACGATGATGGATAGCCTTGACCTTCGGGTCATAATTAAAATAACTAAAACAGGAGCTATACCTAGGTTAATGTGAGTTAGCTACTTTTAGCAGGAATGCTTCTTCGTTATCATATATATTATTTTATGATTGATTTTGGTGCCTTTGATTTTTGGATATTGTCTGAGGTGGGTATTAGTCGGGCTATGCGTTACCACCAGCCTGGGTCCGCAAGCCGGTAAATCCAACTGATGGGTATTGCCTCAACGCCTTGTTATATTTGTCCTGGTCAAGCCCACTACGATTTTGATTTAATGTTGTCGTATAGTGGTCATCCCTATCCACCGACATATTGGTGTTTTATATGAAATGTTTACGACAATGTATAAATAGTGGAAGGGTAAAAACGTAATTCCGCTTACGCTATTTCCAATAGTATATTTAACCATAGACACTATTACAATAGCGTATTGTATTATATGATATTAGTTTAATGGATCCTTAGAGGATGGTGATCCCAAACTCCTATAAATTATTGATGCATTTCATTGAACATTTCATTTGAGTTGATTTACTTCCATGAGAATGTTAGTCCTGATCCGAGTTGTTTTGTTCTACATTATTGCTCGGGTCAGATCGAGTATTACAGCTTTTGAGATTCACTCTTAAGGTTGGAGCTTATATCAAGTATTAGACTTCTGCTGTATTGTTTATGTAAACTCTATTGTAAAATTATATTTAGTAACTTCATGAACTATTATTGTACTATTTATTTTTCTACTGTGAGATATTATATTGCTTTGTGTCGATATCTATGTTCTATGATTCGGTGATTTATTCTATTTACCTCAGAAGCTAATAACAATTTGTTGCTTTGAACGGTTTGAGTTGGTTTAATTACCGGTTTGAAGCGGTTAAAAGGCTGGTCATTACATGTGGTATCAGAGCTTCGGTTTATCAAAGCTTTAGGCTATGGGGTAAAAGCTCATTAGGGATAGGGTCGTGATACCCTAGAATAAGCGGAATTGTAACGACCCAGAAAATCTGAACTAATTTAAAAATTTTAAATTGGCTAAAATAATGGATTTTAAATATTTAAAATAAATATTTTAAATAATGGCAATGAAAAGTGAGTTTGAATCGACAATTGAAAATGAATATAATTAATTCTAATTATAAACAAGGCTTGAAAAGGCGCTGCAGTTTCAAAAATTGAATTCAAACTTTGTCGGGCTGTTCCGGGTGCAAAACAAAACGGATTTTAGTGAAACCAAAAATATTTAAATCTGTTAGTGAATACCTTTCTAACGAATCTGAAAAATTGAATTTTCATAGCGGAAAGCAAAAGTTATGGTCGAATGAATTTTCAGAAAGGTCGCTATGTAATTTATATAGCCCGTGAAATTGGCCATTTTGCATACGACCTCGGAATTCGACGAAATCACTTTTGTTGGATCAGGGATGTGAAGTTATTGCTAGGTTTCAAATTTCATAATTTTTGAAGCTAATATGTGAGCGTGGCAAAGGAAAACGCGTTTTGGTCAATTATAGTTAAATTGGATCGACCAGAAATGGGCCTTTTTGCAAACGGTCTCAGAATTCGATGAAACTAGTTTTGTTGGGACCGTATCGTCAAGACATAGCTAGATTTATTTTTCTGGAATTTTTCGAATCAGTTTGTGGCCCTGGCAAATTGAAATGTACGTTCAAAGTTAAAAATTAAATGTTTTATACTTTAATTTGAAAAATAACTGACTGTAACAGTCGAATTGGCCTACGAAACATATCCCATTGTGTCCGTGATGGGAGTATTTAGCTAGGGGCGACAGTCGTTGGGTTTGAAAAGGAGTTCGTTTGAGAAAACACTATTTAAAAATTTAATAAAACCATCGACCAATCATATTTCTCCATTCATTATTTAAAAAAAAACCAAAACCAACGGCGAAACCCGCTTCCCCCCTTCCAGGCCCGATCGTCGCCGCTGCCGCCGCTTCCAGCCTCTGCCACCACCGTCGCTCGAACCGCCTTCGCCTCCCCGTCAGATCCGACCCCAGCTCGACGCCGACCAACCCCTCCTCCGCCTGAATCGAAGCTCCAAAGCGCCGACCTTCCCAGCGCCGCCGCCGACGATCCCGACCACCGAACGCCGCCAAACCACCACCGATAGGAAGCCCTCTCTTCCCTCTTCCACGTCCAATCCGCCGATCATCCCCTCGTGCCTCGATTCTCGTGAAAACCGTAAACCTAGTTTTGAACCTTCGTGAAAGGAGAGATTTTTTGATGTTTACACTTTGAAAAATCATATCTTTTTAGTGTGTTGACGAAATTCGATGAAACAGGAAACATCGTGACCGCAAGGAAGCTCTCTACCCAATAGAAGAAGCCGTGGATTTTTCTGAGCCATCTACGATTTTTAGCGAAGCAACAAACCAATGTGAGAAATCTAAATTAAATAAATTTGAATGGAAAATGTCGTGTATAATTTATATTAGCGAAATATAAATTACACACGTGTTGTATACCTCACGTACATGCGTGGTGTAAGCTATATGAGCGAAGTATGAATTATACATACATAGAATAATTATATATGTGTTGAAATAGAAGTGAATTGCTATATAAAAATATATATATATATATATGTATATGTATATATATATATATACGCCCCTCGACCATAAACCATGGACGATATTTATTGGTTGTGATTGGTGTGAAAATTGATTGATAGCGAATGGTTGTTTGGGATTGTTTGTGGTTGATATTGATTGATTGTGGTTGAAAAATACCCGTTGGTGGTTGAGAAATATTTGGTTGAAACCACATAGGATTAGTTTGTGGAAATGAAATAAATATATACATGCCGCCTGCGTGCGAACTAGATGCATGATCCCCATTGTCAAAAACCGCGAGGTTATAAGGTAGAGCGAGGAGCCGTACTAGGGACGGTCCCGGTTTTAACTACCCTGTCGTTATGCTGCCGAAATTTTGAATAATATTCATGTGTTTGAATTATTTTCATTTGCCGAAACTATATTTATTCGTTGAATAGAAAACCTTCATGTGTTGAATCGATATTCATTCGTTGATTAGAAATTCATGTGTTGAATGGTATTCGCGTTTTAAATATAAAAAACACATTTTTATCTATATATAGAAACTATAGAAAACCTTCATGTGTTGAATCGATATTCATTCGTTGATTAGAAATTCATGTGTTGAATGGTATTTGTGTTTTAAATATAAAAATCACATTTTTATCTATATATAGAAACTATAGAAAACCTTCATGTGTTGAATCGATATTCATTCGTTGATTAGAAATTCATGTGTTGAATGGTATTCGTGTTTTAAATATAAAAATCACATTTTTATCTATATATAGAAACTATAGAAAACCTTCATGTGTTGAATCGATATTCATTCGTTGATTAGAAATTCATGTGTTGAATGGTATTCGTGTTTTAAATATAAAAATCACATTTTTATCTATATATAGAAACTACAGAAAACCTTCATGTGTTGAATCGATATTCATTCGTTGATTAGAAATTCATGTGTTGAATGGTATTCATATTTTGAAATAAATTGTTTCATAATAAAAATCACCTTTTATCACCTATATAAGCTATATAAAATAATAGTGTTTTAAAATAATTTGTTTTACAATAAAAATCACATTTTTATTATATACATGAATTGTAGAAAATGTGAAGAGTTAAAAATAGCAACTCGTTCAAATAAATATGCATGAGTTGAAATATTCATTAATTAGCTAATGATGTGATTTTTACCTATGCATGCAACAATTAGAGTGAATGGTGTTTTTAAACCAAATGGAATCAAATATGAAGTTGAATGGAAAATGATAAGTGATAAGAACCATATATATGTACATGCATATTTATTGAACAGGTTATAGCAAAGGGGCTAGAGAAGAGGAATAAAATTTTGTGCCCGACAAATAGGTACACATTTACTGTTTTGTTTGGGTGATGATTTTATGAGCCTGTTGGCTAGCCGCTTGGCTTTTTCTTTTTCTTTTCGACATGAGACGCCCGTGTGGCTATTTGGGAATTTTCCCAGCCCCTCCCGTACAAAGGAGGTTATGGCGAAATTTTCCAAAATTTAAAGGCGTTAGTGAAATATTTGAAGTGAAAACGATATTGAAATTGTTGAATGAACTATATTTATATAAATATATAAATATAAATAAAATCAAAACGAAACGTGGCCATGCAGTTTGTGTTTTGAAACCGTGATTTCAAACAACTAGTGCGGGAAATCCGACCATTGGATTTTCCCGAAACTGCAACCGTTGGGTTCGCCTTGGAAATATCTTTCCAACGGCACCAACTTTGTAAAAATCCAACGGTTGGATTGTCTGGAATGTTTAATTCAAATCTGAAGAAAAACAGCGCCAGAATCGATTATATATATATAAATATAGTTATATTTAGTCGAATAACGACGCTGCAGTTCGTATTTTGAAATCGGAACTTCAAATGATTGTATCGGGAGATCCGACCGTCGGATTTTCCCGAAACTGGAACCATTGGATTCGTTTTGAAAAGACCTTTCTAGTGATGTAAATTGTGTGAAGATCCAACGGTTTGATTTTCAGATATGTGTAAATCAAATCTGAAGAAAAACAGCGCCACGGTCGCGTTTTGGCCCGAAGCGTCGTTTTGAATATATTGGCTATTTTAAAATAAATAAAAATAGCGATAAATCGTTATAAAATATTATAAACAATATGGAAATGATTTAGAAATTAACTGAAGGTTGGCTAAGTCGAATAATTTCCTGGGTGTTGATCTGATGTTGGTTTCGGCCTTCGGGGTTAATATTTGGGAAATCGTTCTCTTACTGATTGACGGTTAGTGACTAATGAATTGAAATGATGCGTGTATATGTTAGTGTTGCACTTGTTTATTATATACGCAAGTTGCTCAGAAAGACCGGGTTTTTCCCGTTCTGAATAACTGAATCGACGATAATAAATCGAAGATGAAGATGATGGTCGAAGACCGGAGATCTTCACCTCGTTTGGATGGTAACCGAGGTCCTGATTGGGAGGCATCCCGAAATATGGATAATGAGTGGTGATCGTCCAGACGTACGTGGTGATCGATGGGTTTGCGAGGTATTTAGTGCCTCCGGTTTCATTCAGACCCAGGACGGACTTGTAAATGGACTGTGTGTCTGACATTGGATTTTATTCTGTGTTGATTGATCTCTATTAAATATACATCTGTTTGGCGGAGGAGAATTTATTCTTTTGCTTAATGCCCTTCTCTGAAACGCACGAGCTCAGAGGTTGTATATCAATGGACATCAGTCGCATGGCATGAATTGCCTGTGTGGCATGCTAAGATGCAGTGATCAGGACTTCTGTTGAAAAGCAAAGTCTTGTGGTGATGATCAAAGCACCGCCTGTGTGGCGTAGCTTTGTGTATAACGTGAATTCACGAGCCTCACACCTCGGTATGAACCAGAAATGGGAGAAGGACCTCAAGGAGGGCATGCGTTTCTTTCTAGCTAGGGTGGTGTCAGTGACCTACCAGCCCTGACATTTATATACTTTTCACCTATGTGGTTGTTGCTGTTGCGAGGCGCCTCGGTTTGATCGGACGATCCGGGTCCGATGGAGTCATTCGTTGGCTCGTTTACGCCCCCAAACGGCGGGGAGACGTAGTGTTCAGGCATAATAATCCACATCGGTGGACCGGCCCTGACGATCCAAGGGGCAGTTGCGGCTGTTCCTGAGGGGCGGGCTAGAGCGTCTCGAATTCGGTAAGGACTATCTTTTGCCTTGGTTCAGGACAGAAATCCAATTTCCAAATATGACATCGTGCGGTTTTGATTGTATACCTATGTATGGCGACATTGTGGTATGGGGCATTAATACCGTCTATGATTGATAGTTATGATTTGAAATTGTTTTCAAAACATACAAACACTAGCAATAATATTAAATGCCTTTGTTTTATTCGTATCAAGCATATTTTGGCCGTTATAAGGTAAAAACTCTATCCTCCGGTTTGCGTTGCATTGTGTGATGGGAACTGAGTCTTATAACGGCTTCATTTTTATAAAAAGCATAGCGATGTTTAAAAAAAGATTTGTTTTAAAGCACTGGCAATCCAATGGAGTAAACCCGTTCCACGAAAGTGGCGTGGTCCTGTGATTAGCCAAATTATATATGTGTTGAGTAGATTTCTCATACCAGTCCCATGACTGACTCGTAGTTTGTTTCACTCTCAAACTCGAGTGCCCCTTTTTCTACACGGGCAGCCTTGTATTCAGGTTTAGCTGGTTCTTTCTGGATAGCTGGAGCTGAAGATGGATTCTATCATTTATCTCTTTTTATGCTGTTCAGCTCTTATTGTACATATTTTGTTTGTTTTCCGCTGTAGACATTTATGTATAGCTGAACTGTAATTGTACTAAGTAGGATCCTGTATACTGTGTAACTCTGATGATTACTTTTATCCAATATATTCTATTGTTCATTATCTGGTGTATTTGTTTAATTTTGTTCTGCTATTATCTGTTTCTGTGTTATATTCCGCGGATTACCCTTGCCGCCATCAGTACGGGGTTTGGGGTCGTCTCATTTGGTATCAGAGCTTTGGTTAAGCTTAGTTCTGGAATATAACATTTGAACGAATTCGTCAGAAATAGAACCAGTAGTGTTCTAGGACGGGTAACTCTATACAGATAGGATCAGCAATATCCTAGTATGAGTAAAGCAGAATGAAATTACACCTCGATAGACACACTTACATTTGAAGTATGTGTTTCTATATTTTAAAAATTATCTTTTCTGTGACCTGACACTTGATCTGCTAATTGCAGAAGTACTAGAAAAATGAGTGCCAGAAACAGAAGGAATACAGAACCTGATCTAGAGGCTCTATTAAAGAGATATCGAAATCTGAACGGAGCACAGTTCTCGGGCAATGAATCTATAATTCAAACCCAAGCTTGGATGAGTTCTGTCGAAAGAATCTTTGAGCGTATTCAGCTGAGAGATGACCAGAAACGGTTATAGCATCTTGGGCGCTTAAGGAAGAAGCTTTAATCTGGTGGGAAACGATCATCAAAGATAATCCAGAAGGTGATATCACCTGGGACAGATTCAAAGTGATTTTCCCAGAAAGATTTACTCCTCCCGAAGCGACGGAGCGATTATGTGATGAATTTTCTTATCTAATACAAGGTGATATGACCATCCCAGAATATCATAAGAAATTCAACGAACTTGCTCACTTTGCTCCTCATCTGATTCAAGACCCAAAGAGGAAAAATCTGAGATTTATTCATGGCCTGCAAAGGCGATATCAGAATAGTGTAATGAGGAATGTGAAGCTTCCTTTTTCTAAAATGATATACATGGCTTATCAGTATGAAGATCTCCATAAGAAAGGAATGTTGCGCGACGAAGAAGAAGTTTGTTGTAGTGACAAAGAAGAGTCGGAAACTGATATTCCTGAAGCCAGTACGAGGTCTGAGGTCAATAAGAGGCCCAGTGCCAAGAGAAAAAGGGCTGAATCTGGGAACGAACGAATAACGGCCGCCACGTGCTCAAGCTGCAATAGAAAAGGACATTTGGCAATAAGTTGCAAATCTTGGAACGAACAAAGAAAGAGAGGATCTAAATCCAAGAAGGATTTTCAAGGAAAGAAAAGGTGCAATCAATGCCATCAGTTTGGTCATGTAAAGCAAGATTGCTGGAAGATGAAGAAGCCTGAAGTAGTTCAAGTGAATGAAGTAGCAGAAACTTCCGAGCCCTCAGCTAGTCAAGAAAGGGCTGATGTTTTAGAAGGAACGCTTACTGTCAAAAACATTCCAGTCAAAGTACTGTTTGACACAGGTGCATCACGAAGTTTCATTGCCAAAGATGCAGCTAAGAAACTAGATTTGAATTTGAAAAAGCTAAAGGAACCAATGACTGTCCAGAATCCGGTTGGGGGTTCCATAGATCTCAGTTGGATTTGTGGAGTGCAGGTTTCTTTCTCTCGTTATCGGTTTCCTACCATCGCAGTCGTCATGAATTTTAAAGAGTTTGATCTTATCTTGGGGTTAGACTGGTTGACCAAATATGAAGCTGAAGTTAAATGCGCCGACAGAGTCGTAAAGGCGAAGATTAAATCAGGTGATTATATAACCATTCCCTGTGAAGGTCAAAATGCTAATAGAAAAGACTTCTGGGCAGCTCTAAATGTTTCTCCAGCCCAAATGGAAAATATCCCTGAAGTTACTGAGAATATTCCTGACCTCATCAAAGACATTCCTGTCGTCAAGAACTATGCGGAAGTGTTCGAAGAAGTTGTTCGCTTGCCTCCGCAGAGAGAAATAGATTTCAAGATTGCTTTGATTCCAAATGCAAGGCCGGTAGTTCACGCTATTCGAAGAATGTCCTTGAAAGAGAAGGAGGAATTAGACAATCAAACACGACAGCTCGTATGGAAGGGTCTGATCAGGCCTAGTTTCTGTGATTGGGGTGCAACAGTGGTGTTTGTCCCAAAATCTGACGGTACTCTACGTCTATGTGTGGATTATTGAGATCTGAACAAACAGACCATAAAGAACAAATATCCATTGTCGCGGATTGATGATTTGTTGGATCGATTAAATGGAGCACAAGTATTTTCAAGGATGGACCTAGCTACAGGCTTCCATCAACTTCGAATTGCCGAAGAGTGTGTTCCAATGATAGCATTCAGAGGTCCCGACTTATTCTACGAGTGGTTAGTAATGTCGTTCGGCTTATGTAACGCTCCAGCTTACTTTGTCGATCTGATGAATAGAGTGTTCAGGGGAGTTTTGAAAAAAAAATTTCTGGTTTTTATTGACGATATTCTAATCTTCTCTAAGTCAAAGGCCGAACATGAAAAACATTTGGAACAAGTGTTAGAAATCCTCAGAAGGAATGTATTGAAAGCAAAGTTTTCCAAATGTATATTCTGGAAAGATGAAGTAAAATTTCTAGGCCACGTCGTATCGAAAGAAGGAATCGCTGTGGATCCAAGTAAAGTCACAGCTATTCAGAACTGGAAGCAGCCCAGTACCCCTACTGAAATCCGCAGTTTTCTCGGATTGGCTAGCTATTACCGAAAGTTCGTTAAAAACTTTTCGAAGATATCTGGTCATTTAACAAAGCTTACAAAGAAGCACTCTAAATTCAAATGGACTCCAGAAAGTGAGGAGGCTTTTGAAGAGCTAAAGTTGAGATTAACAACTGCTCCAGTGTTAACCATCATCGATGGCAACCACGACTTAAAAGTTTGGACTGATGCTTCTAGAGAAGGCCTTGGCGCAGTGTTAATGCAAAGGGGTCAAGTGATTGCTTATGCTAGCCATCAACTGAAGCCGCACGAGAAGAACTACGTAACTCATGATCTTGTGTTATTGGCTATAGTATTCGCCTTGAAAATCTGGAGACACTATCTCCTGGGTGAGAGATTCGAACTGTTTACAGATCACCAGTCGCTAAAGTATCTGTTCACTCAAAAAGACCTGAATCTGAGGCAGCAACGTGGGCTGGAGTTTCTAGAAGCATATGACTTTGAAATTATATATACTCCAGGGAAAGCCAATGTCGTGGCCGATGCGCTGAGCCGAAAGAATGTAATGATCGCCAGCTTTATTATCACGACTTCCTTGATTGACAAAATATCTATTCTTCAGAAGGAGGATAACTTTATTAAGGATATGATCAAAAGGATTCAGAAAGGCGAATCCTCGAGTTTTCAAATCGATAACGACGAGACCTTGAGGTTGAAAGGAAGGATTTGTGTTCCTGATATCCCAGAGTTAAAAAGGGAGGTGTTAGATAAGTGTCACAAGTCCAAGCTGAGTATCCATCCTGGTGTGGCCAAAATGTATAACGATCTCAAACGAACATTCTGGTGGAAGGCTATGAAAAGAGACGTTTCAATATACGTTAGCCGATGCCCAACTTTCCAGCTAGTCAAGAGCGACCAACAAAAACTGGCTGGATTGTTGCAACCGCTAGAAGTTCCTGGCTGGAAGTGGGAACATATTTCTATGGATTTCATTGATGGTCTGCCCAGAACCAGAAAAGGGAATGACGGTGTTTGGGTGATCGTAGATCGCTTCACGAAGACCGCCCATTTCATACCTGTCAGATCAAACAGAACTGCTCAGAGTCTGGCGCAGATTTACTTCAGGGAAATAGTTAGACTACATGGAGTGCCGCTCAGTATAGTCAGTGATAGAGATACAATATTTACTAGCAAATTCTGGGAAGCATTTCAAGTCGAACTGGGAACGAAGTTGAACTTGAGCACCGCTTATCATCCTTAGACAGACGGTCAGACTGAGAGGGTAAATCGTATTTTAGAAGATCTATTGCGGGCTTGTGTTATAGATTTCGGTGGATCATGGGAAGACCATCTGCATTTGGATGAATTCTCATATAACAATAGCTACCAGGCGAGTCTGACAATGTCGCCATTCGAAGCATTGTATGGTAGACCGTGCCGATCTCCTGCTTGTTGGGTCGAGCCCGGAAATAGACTTGTGTTGGGTCCTGATATGATTCGAGAAGCTGCCGACAAAGTCGGTTTTATTAAGAAGCGATTACTCGCCGCTCAAAGCCGATAAAAGAAGAAGAGATATATCCTTTGCTGTTGGCGACTATGTATATTTGGAAGTATCGCCGATGAGAGGAGTTATCCGGTTCGGTAAAACTGGAAAGTTAGCACCCAAATTCATTGGTCTGTTTCCTATTCTGGAACGGATCGGGACTCTCGCTTACAGGGTCAAATTGCCTGATTGGTTGCTTGGAGTTCATGATGTATTTCACATATCTCAACTTCGAAAGCACGTTCATGATCCAGACTTGATCGTGGAAGAAGCAGCTCAACAGGACATTGAAATTACCCCCGAATTAGCTGTGAGAAGAGAGCCGCTAAAGATTATCGGCAAAGAAACCAAAGAGCTGAGTAACAAGAAGGTTCACTTGGTCAAAGTGCAATGGAGTGGAGATCCGCGAGATTGTACTTGGGAAACTGAGGAGAGCATTCAGAAAGCTTATCCTAGATGCCGAGTGGATATCTCTAATTGACTCTGGTGCAAGGTACATTTACCCTACTTTGCATTACCATTTAATTCTCTACTCTGTTGTTATTTTCTTTCCATGGATGTGCACTTTTAAATTCTATGGTCTGAATGATTTTAAAAAGAGTATAGAAAGTGATTAGTATATTTTTGATAGGTTGAAAACAATTGGATTGGTTGTTGTGTTGTGTGATTGTAGATTTATCAAATCACTTTCGACTTTGTTCCTTTTCGGGGACGAAAAGTTTTAAGTGGGGGAGATTGTAACGACCCAGAAAATCTAAACCAATTTAAATTTTTTAAATTGGCTAAAATAATGGATTTTAAATATTTAAAATAAATATTTTAAATAATGGCAATGAAAAGTGAGTTTGAATCGACAATTGAAAACGAATATAATTAATTCTAAATATAAACAAGGCTTGAAAAGGCGCTGTAGTTTCAAAAATTGAATTCAAACTTTGTCGGGTTGTTCCGGGTGCAAAACAAAACGGATTTTAGTGAAACCAAAAATATTTAAATCTGTTAGTGAATACCTTTCTAGCGAATCTGAAAAATCGAATTTTTATAGCGGAAAGCAAAATTTATGGCCGAATGAATTTTCAGAAAGGTCGCTATGGAATTTATATAGCCCGTGAAATTGGCCATTTTGCATACGACCTCGGAATTCGACAAAACCACTTTTGTTGGATCCGGGATGTGAAGTTATTGCTAGGTTTAAAATTTCATAATTTTTGAAGCTAATATGTGAGCGTGGAAAAGGAAAACGCGTTTTGGTCAATCATAGTTAAATTGGATCGACCAGAAATGGGCCTTTTTGCAAACGGTCTCAGAATTTGATGAAACTAGTTTTGTTGGGACCGTATCGTCAAGACATAGCTAGATTTATTTTTCTGGAATTTTTCGAATCAGTTTGTGGCCCTGGCAAATTGAAATGTACGTTCAAAGTTAAAAATTAAATGTTTTATACTTTAATTTGAAAAATAACTGACTGTAACAGTCGAATTGGCCTACGAAACATATCCCATTATGTCCGGGATGGGGGTATTTAGCTAGGGGCGACAGTCGTTGGGTTTGAAAAGGAGTTCGTTTGAGAAAACACTATTTAAAAATTTAATAAAACCATCAACTAATCATATTTCTCCATTCATTATTTTAAAATAATAAAAAACCCAAAACCAACGGCGAAACCCGCTTCCCCCCTTCCAGGCCCGATCGCCGCCGCTGCCGCCGCTTCCAGCCTCCGCCACCATCGCCGCTCGAACCGCCTTCGCCTCCCCGTCAGATCCGACCCCAGCTCGACGCCGACCAACCGCTCCTCCGCCTGAATTGAAGCTCCATAGCGCCGACCTTCCCAGCGCCGCCGCCGACGATCCCGACCACCGAACGCTGCAAAACCACCACCGATAGGAAGCCCTCTCTTCCCTCTTCCACGTCCAACCCGCCGATCATCCCCTCGTGCCTCGATTCTCGCGAAAACCGTAAACCTAGTTTTGAACCTTCGTGAAAGGTGAGATTTATTTATGCTTACACTTTGTAAAATCATATCTTTTTAGTGTGTTGACGAAATTTGATGAAATAGGAAACATCGGGACCGCAAGGAAGCTCTCTACCCAATAGAAGAAGCCGCGGATTATTCTGAGCCATCTACGATTTTTAGCGAAGCAACAAACCAATGTGAGAAATCTAAATTAAATAAATTTGAATGGAAAATGTCGTGTATAATTTATATTAGCGAAATATAAATTACACACATGTTGTATACCTCACGTACATGCGTGGTGTAAGCTATATGAGCGAAGTATGAATTATACATAAATAGAATAATTATATATGTGTTGAAATAGAAGTGAGTTGCTATATATATATATATATATATATATATATTTATATATATATATACACGCCCCTCGTCCACAAACCATGGACGATATTTATTGGTTGTGATTGGTGTGAAAATTGATTGATAGCGAATGGTTGTTTGGGATTGTTTGTGGTCGATATTGATTGATTGTGGTTGAAAAATACCCGTTGGTGGTTGAGAAATATTTGGTTGAAACCACATAGGATTAGTTTGTGGAATGAAATAAATATATACATGCCGCCTGCGTGCGAACTAGATGCATGATCCCCATTGTCAAAAACCGCGAGGTTTTAAGGTAGAGCGAGGAGTCGTACTAGGGACGGTCCCGGTTTTAACTACCCTGCCGTTATGCTGCCGAAATTTTGAATAATATTCATGTGTTTGAATTATTTTCATTTGCTGAAACTATATTTATTCGTTGAATAGAAAACCTTCATGTGTTGAATCGATATTCATTCGTTGATTAGAAATTCATGTGTTGAATGGTATTCGCGTTTTAAATATAAAAATCACATTTTTATCTATATATAGAAACTATAGAAAACCTTCATGTGTTGAATCGATATTCATTCGTTGATTAGAAATTCATGTGTTGAATGGTATTCGTGGTTAAATATAAAAATCACATTTTTATCTATATATAGAAACTATAGAAAACCTTCATGTGTTGAATCGATATTCATTCGTTGTTTAGAAATTCATGTGTTGAATGGTATTCGTGTTTTAAATATAAAAATCACATTTTTATCTATATATAGAAACTATAGAAAACCTTCATGTGTTGAATCGATATTCATTCATTGATTAGAAATTCATGTGTTGAATGGTATTCGTGTTTTAAATATAAAAATCACATTTTTATCTATATATAGATACTATCGAAAACCTTCATGTGTTGAATCGATATTCATTCGTTGATTAGAAATTCATGTGTTGAATGGTATTCATATTTTGAAATAAATTGTTTCATAATAAAAATCACCTTTTATCACCTATATAAGCTATATAAAATAATAGTGTTTTGAAATAATTTGGTTTACAATAAAAATCACATTTTTATTATGTACATGAATTGTAGAAAATGTGAAGAGTTAAAAATAGCAACTCGTTCAAATAAATATGCATGAGTTGAAATATTCATTAATTAGCTAATGATGTGATTTTTACCTATGCATGCAACAATTAGAATGAATGGTGTTTTTAAACCAAATGGAATCAAATATGAAGTTGAATGGAAAATGATAAGTGATAAGAACTATATATATGTACATGCATATTTATTGAACAGGTTATAGCAAAGGGGCTAGAGAAGAGGAATAAAATTTTGTGCCCGACAAATAGGTACACATTTACTGTTTTGTTTGGGTGATGATTTTATGAGCCTGTTGGCTAGCCACTTGGCTTTTTCTTTTTCTTTTCGACATGAGACGCCCGTGTGGCTATTTGGGAATTTTCCCAGCCCCTCCCGTACAAAGGAGGTTATGGCGAAATTTTCCAAAATTTAAAGGCGTTAGTGAAATATTTGAAGTGAAAACGATATTGAAATTGTTGAATGAACTATATTTATATAAATATATAAATATAAATAAAATTAAAACGAAACGTGGCCGTGCAGTTCGTGTTTTGAAACTGTGATTTCAAACAACTAGTGCGGGAAATCCGACCATTGGATTTTCCCGAAACCGCAACCGTTGGGTTCGCCTTGGAAATATCTTTCCAACGGCATCAACATTGTAAAAATCCAACAGTTGGATTGTTTGGAATGTTTAATTCAAATCTGAAGAAAAACAGCGCCAGAATCGATTATATTTATATATATATATATAAAAATATAATTATATTTAATCGAATAACGACGCTGCAGTTCGTATTTTGAAATCGAAACTTCAAACGATTGTATCGGGAGATCCGACCGTCGGATTTTCCCGAAACTGGAACCGTTGGATTCGTTTTGAAAAGACCTTTCTAATGATGTAAATTGTGTGAAGATCCAACGGTTATATTTTCAGATATGTGTAAATCAAATCTGAAGAAAAACAGCGCCATGGTCGCGTTATGGCCCGAAGCGTCGTTTTGAATATATTGGCTATTTTAAAATAAATAAAAATAGCGATAAATCGTTATAAAATATTATAAATAATGTGGATGTGATTTAGAAATTAACTGAAGGTTGGCTAAGTCGAATAATTTCCTGGGTGTTGATCTGATGTTGGTTTCGGCCTTCGGGGTTAATATTTGGGAAATCGTTCTCTTACTGATTGACGGTTAGTGACTAATTGATTGACATAGAAATGTGTTTATTTTATGCTCTTATATCTTATCTTTTGTATATAAATAAATATTACTTCGGTATTGTTTTGTTACTTTTACAGATATTCCAACCCAGCCCGCATGCAACCAGAAAAGTAGAGAAATAGTGATGAAATTGATATATATTTACATTTTGAAGAATTGTAGATGAAGATCTCACATCTAGTTGCTGTCGGACAAGAAATTTATTGATAAAAAGGCAATGCACATCTCAAATCAAGGGAGGCTTGTCAAAGAACCAAGAGGAAAAGAAGAAAGGCCAAAAATTTAATAGATTTAACTAAGGCCCATTTGAAACTCTCATTGTAAACCTTTTGTGAATTCCCTAAGGCCCATCTATCATTATATTAGGGTTAGGGTTAGGGTTTGGCTATCTATCCTATAAATACCCTTGTAATGTCATAGTAGCCACCATCCATTATTCTGTATTCTCTTCTCCATTAATAAAAGTTCTTCCTTTTTACTATTTCTGCATTTTTCTTTCTTAGCAATAGGTGTTGTCTTCACAATTAGTTTTGGAAGAGCACCAATTGTATTTTACATTTGTTTCATTAGTGATAAGTCGTTTGATTAGTTTCAACGACAATCCTAATTTTATTTTTGTTGTTCTTCTTATTCTGCACTTTTATTTTCTGCGTTGTTGTTCTTGTTTTGCAATTTACTTTCTTTAGTGATTAATCATTGATTAGATTCAACGATAATCCTAAGTTCGCAATTTCAGTTTGTTTTTATTTCAACAAAATCTCCAGGCTTCGTCTAACTCGCACAAGAGATTAGATAACTAATTTGATTTTAATTTACCTCCCTGTGTTCGACCTGTATGCTACACGCCTATGCGCTTGCAGAATTTTATTACTAATGAATTGAAATGATGCATGTATATGTTAGTGTTGCACTTGTTTATTGTATACGCAAGTTGCTCAGAAAGACCAGGTTTTTTCCATTCTGAATAACTGAATCGACGATGAAAAATCGAAGATGAAGATGATGGTCGAAGACCGGAGATCTTCACCTCGTTTGGATGGTAACCGAGGTCTTGATTGGGAGGCATCCCGAAATATGGATAATGAGTGGTGATCGTCCAGACGTACGTGGTGATCGAAGGGTTTGTGAGGTATTTAGTGCCTCCGGTTTCGTTCAGACCCAGGACGGACTTGTAAATGGACTGTGTGTCTGACATTGGATTTTATTCTGTGTTGATTGATCTCTATTAAATATACATCTATTTGGCGGCGGAGAATTTATTCTTTTGCTTAACGCCCTTCTCTGAAACGCACGAGCTCAGAGGTCGTATATCAATGGACATCAGTCGCATGGCATGAATTGCCTGTGTGGCTTGCTAAGATGCAGTGATTGGGACTTCTGTTGAAAAGCAAAGTCTTGTGGTGATGATCAAAGCACCGCCTGTGTGGCGTAGCTTTGTGTATAACGTGAATTCGCGAGCCTCACACCTCGGTATGAACCAGAAATGAGAGAAGGACCGCAGGGAGGGCATGCGTTTCTTTCTAGTTAGGGTGGTGTCAGTGACCTACCAGCCCTGACATTTACATACTTTTCACCTAAGTGGTTGTTGTTGTTGTGAGGCGCCTCGGTTTGATCGGATGATCCGGGTCCGATGGAGTCATTCGTTGGCTCGTTTACGCCCCAAAGGGCGGGGAGACGTAGTGTTCAGGCATAATAATCCACATCGGTGGACCGGCCCTGACGATCCAAGGGGCAGTTGCGGTTGTTCCTGAGGGGCGGGCTAGAGCGTCTCGAATTCGGTAAGGACTATCTTTTGCCTTGGTTCAGGACAGTAATCCAATTTCCAAATACGACATCGTGCGGTTTTGATTGTATACCTATATATGGCAACATAGTGTAATGGGGCATTAATGTCGTCTATGATTGATAGTTATGATTTGAAATTGTTTTCAAAACATATAAACACTAGCAATAATATCAAATGCCTTTGTTTTATTCGTATCAAGCATATTTTGGCCGTTATAAGGTAAAAACTCTATCCTCCGGTTTGCGTTGCATTGTGTGATGGGAACTGAGTCTTATAACGGCTTCATTTTTATAAAAAGCATGGCGATGTTTAAAAGAAAGATTTGTTTTAAAGCACTGGCAATCCAATGGAGTAATCCCGTTCCACGAAAGTGGCGTGGTCCTGTGATTAGCCAAATTATATATGTGTTGAGTAGATTTCTCATACCAGTCCCATGACTGACTCGTAGTTTGTTTCACTCTCAAACTCGGGTGCCCCTTTTTCTACACGGGCAGCCTTGTATTCAGGTTTAGCTGGTTCTTTCTGGATAGCTGGAGCTGAAGATGGATTCTATCATTTATCTCTTTTTATGTTGTTCAGCTCCTATTGTACATATTTTGTTTGTTTTCCGCTGTAGACATTTATGTATAGCTGAACTGTAATTGTACTAAGTAGGATCCTGTATACTGTGTAACTCTGATGATTACTTTTATGTGACGGCCCGCCCCACACCAGCCGGCATTTCCTCCGAAAGTGCGCTGTACACATGCCCGACTAGCATAGAACGGTCGCCAAGAAAAGGGAAGAAGGGAATGAACTAATCAAGGAACCTGTAGAATGTCTCACAGCGCATGGGATAAAATATAATAATAATATACTTGACATAAAACAGGTGAGACAGTGCATAAGCTGATAACTAAAACTAACATCAACATCAGAGTAGCGGAAATCCAAATACAGCTTATTACAACTTTCCAAATTTACTGTCTCTAAACAAAAGGAAGCTAAAACAGAAGATACACCACCAATGCCCAAGCAGTGATCTTCAACAACACAGGGAGAATACTATATATATTACGTGGAAGCCTCCTGCTCGTCTCCGGATCATCTACCCGTGCATCACCAGCTAACCTGTCCCTAGTCTGCTCGTGTGAGCACCCAGAGTAATAAGAGGAGACATAAAACTCTGGGTCAGACATAAAGCCTGGTATGAGCGATAAGCATCTAAACAGAATAATAACAGGTATACTAAACCATACCTGAACCTGGACCTGCAACCAAAGAGTTAGTACCACATACCGTACAGTACTCTAAGGTGCCATAATGAACGGTGTAAAGAATACGGGGGTGGGGTGTGTATGTCATAATGATAGTAAACAAACCATCCATAGAAATCATCCTCACATCTCTCACTCAGTGCGTAAAGCGTACGATATCTACCACTTTGGAACACTAGACAAATTAAGGTAACGACGAATCCCGACTTGTAGAAATCCTGCTGTGACCAAGCTAAACACATGGAGTCATGACCAAACATTTCAATGACCCACCACATTGGTCGTAGCCCTTGGTTCTACCAATGCCATAATGGCCCTGAATTCGCCTTCGTACCTCCTACCATAGTGGTCCAAAGCTATAGACATCGATAACCCCTTGGCATGCGTCCCGCAGCAAAGCCCACCATGAAGCGAACTCGTTGATTCCCATCTAAATCTTGAGCTCTAACTTCCCATTTGGACTTCCTTTGCATCTCGGGTTTTGATCGAGTTGGATTTGGTCTTCAAAAGAGTTGCCGTGCAGTAGCAGCCCTAGAATACGGTTCGGTTCGGTGGTCATTACCCTCGTCGGTTCGGTTCGGTCCTCCTTCCTTGTCATCTTTCCATTCGGGTCGGGTACTCCACTTCGGGTCGGGTCGGTGTCCTCCTCCGGGTCGGGTCGGGTTGCTTTCTTCCTTCCAGTTTTCTCCGATCAGCTTCCTCGTTTTCCATCTACTCCGATCCGATCCGCTCCCTTCGCCTTACTCCAGTCGTAGCCTTCCATTCTTGAGTCGATCCGATCTGGCCTCCATTATTCTTCCGATCCGATCCCCTTGTCCACTCCAACTCTAAGTAAACGGCCTTCCTTTTTGCCAAGTCTCTTATGTGCCAAACTCCAGTTCGGGTCGGGTTTTCTTGCCCAGTTCACATATCCGATCCGAGCCCTCATCCGATCCGATCTGAAGCCCTGCACAACTTTCTGCAACTTTTTCCAACAACTTGTTTACGCCGTTCGACGACGTTTTTGGCAAATCTAACTATTCTAATCAATCACAAATCATGTCAAATAGTCATAACAACATAGCAAACTAACCACAAACACCAAAACAATGAATTTATATGTCAAAATGGATCAAATGTGCCCAAAACCACTTATTTTCCCTTAAGCATGTTTAAGTAAATCTAATCATAGGGTTAACAAAACTCAATCAAACTAAACCAAATTTCTACCAGAGGCATAACATATTATTTAAGAATTTCTAAACATTTTTCCAGAATTTATTAGTGTATAAATTCGCTAATCTTCACTAATTACCCTTAATTACCGTAATTAGTGCAAAAACTATGCAAATCACTCACCTTGGCCACAAAATAGAACACAAAATCTGAAATACTCTCTGTTTGGGTCGAATTCCTATGTATAGCAGCAGCTCCAACCTTGCTTTGTTGCTATTTGGCCTTGTTTTGATGTGGTCTAGGCTTAATCTTCACTAAAAATATGTTTTGGAGTGGTTTTAGAGGATGGAAGCCATTACTAGGGTCTCAAGAAGGTTTGTGGCGGCTCAAAACTGAAATGAAAGTGATTTCCTAACCCTAATCAGTCCTCCTATACCTCTAAATCCGAAATTCCCCTCTGGGCCTAGCTGCTAATCACCCGGTTAAGCCCAATTAAGCTGTTTTTCACCATCTGAAACTTGTTTCAGCCATACCTCCCAAACGGTGAGTCCGTTTGGCTAATGTGACCACTCTACGGAAAGAGAAACCATCATCCGGAGCCAATGGAAGTGGTTTCAGGTCAAAATTCCTTTTCAGTCAAAAGTTACAGCCAAAACAGTACCAACTAGGGGTAAAATGGTCATTTAAAAATCGGGAAAAATCATGGACATGGGAAATGACCCTAATAGTCGTCTCCCAAAGTTACATGACCATACGACTTCGTATGTGACAGAAATAAATATTCTACTATCCGATGATGCGTAGAATGCGAGTCGTTACACTCTCCCCCCCTTAAGAAATTTCGCCCCCGAAATTCCCTAATCAGAACATACACAAAGGTCCCGCATGCCTATCAATCATAAAACAACAATCAAACATGCAAACAAGCAAAACAAGTCTACCCTAGCATGCGGAAAACTAAATTACAAAGTAAATCTTACCAGGCAAAGAGTTCTGGATATGCCTTTCTAATGCTCTCCTCTGTCTCCCAAGTACATTCACTCTCGTTCTCGCCCCACTGGACCTTGACTAGCTTCACCGCCTTCCTTCGAAGTTGTTTCATATCGTGCCCCACAATACGAATCGGCTTGCGGTTCCCAACCGCCTCGGGTTCTACTTCGAAGTCCTCTAATTGATCAGGTGAAATAGTCACATCTGAGTCGTGAACGAACTTCCTTAGTTGGGAAACATGAAATGCATTGTGAACTCCCGCCATTTTCTCTGGTAAGCCAACTCTATATGCCAAATTCCCGACTAATTCAAGAACAGGGAATGGGCCAACAAATCTTGGTGCTAATTTGCCTCTCCTACCAAATCGTATCACGCTCTTCAACGGAGAGATCTTGACAAACACCAAGTCACCAACGGAGAATTTCAAGTCTCTTCTCCTCTCATCGGCATAACTCTTCTGCCTATCTTGAGCAGCTTTCATTCGTTGTTGAATGACCTTAATCTTATCTGAAGTTTCCTTCACCAAATCTGGTCCAAGCACAAACTTCTCGCCAGTCTCTATCCAACATGATGGTGAGTTACACGGTCTTCCGTACAAAGCTTCATATGGAGTCATACCGATACTGGTTTGGTAGCTATTATTATATGCAAACTCTACTAGATGCAAATGGTCATCCCATGATCCACCAAAATCCAATATACATGCTCTCAAGAGATCTTCCAAAATACGATTCACCCTCTCCGTCTGACCGTCGGTCTGAGGATGATATGCGGTACTAAGATGTAACTCTGACCCTAGAGCCCCTTGTAAGCTCTTCCAAAACCGACTAGTGAACAACGGGTCTCGGTCGCTCACAATGCTTTTAGGTACTCCATGAAATCTCACTACCCACTTCATATACAATTCTGCTAACTTAGCTGCCGTTCTGGTCGATTTGACTTGTATAAATCTTGCACTTTTAGTCAGTCGATCCACAATTACCCAAATGCTATCATTTCCCGATCTAGTCCTCGGTAAACCATCGATGAAATCCATCGAGACTTGCTCCCATTTCCATTCGGGAATTTCTAACGGTTGTAACAACCCACTAGGTTTCTTTTGCTCGGCTTTAACTAGCTGGCAATTCATGCAATTAGATATAAACTTCCTAACGTCTCTTTTCATCCCTTCCCAGTAGTAAGTCTGCTTCATACCTCGATACATCTTGTTACCACCAGGGTGTATAGTCAGCTTTGAGTGATGACATTCTCTAAGCACTTCATCTCTCAATCCATCGACATTGGGTACAATAAGTTTTCCATTCTTTCTAAGCCATCCATCTCGATCAAGCCCATACTTGTTCATCTCCTCATCGATACCCATCTTTAACTTGGAGATGATTTCCAATAGGTTAGGATCGTCCCTCTGACTAGAGCCGATCCGCTCAATCAAAGTGGGTCTGATCGTCAAACTTGCTAACATTTCTGGATCCAATTCGCACTTTGTTCTGAAATCAAACCCCGCGATATACTCCAGTTGCTTCCATTCTAGAAACATAGCCCCTAGGCTGGCATGTCTCCTACTCAATGCATCAGCCACCGCATTGCCCTTTCCCGGTGTATATGCGATGTCAAAATCATAGGAAGCTAAGAACTCTAACCATCTCTGCTGACGGAGATTCAGATCTTTCTGAGAGAAGAGATACTTTAACGACTTATGATCTGTAAACAGCTCAAATCTTTCTCCCAAGAGATAGTGTCTCCACATCTTTAATGCAAACACGATCGCTGCCAATTCTAAATCATGGGTAAGGTATCTTCTCTCGTGCGGTTTCAATTGTCGACTTGCATAAGCTACAACCCTACCGCCTTGCATCAATACAGCACCCAGTCCGGTACCACAGGCATCCGTGTATACCGTCATCTCTTCATCCCCCTTAGGAATGACTAACACTGGTGCGCTTATCAACTTGTCCTTTAGACTCTTTAACGCATTCTCGCACCTTTCTTCCCAGACAAAAGCTTGATTCTTCTTGGTCAACTGGGTCAATGGTGCTGCTATCTTGGAGAAACCTTGGATAAACTTACGATAATATCCAGCTAATCCCAAGAAACTTCTTACATCTGTTGCATTCTTGGGCGTAGGCCAATCCTGTACCGTGGCCACCTTTGCCGGGTCCACCGCAATACCATTCTCTGATACAACATGGCCTAAGAACCTCACTTCCCTCTTCCAGAAGTGACACTTAGAAAACTTTGCTTTCAATTGGTGTTTTCTCAACACCTCCATCACTACTCTTCAATGTTCCTTGTGTTCTTCCTCTGTCCTCGAATAAACCAAAATATCATCAACGAACACAAGGACAAACTTATTCAACTGATCTCTGAATACCCTATTCATAAGATCCACAAAATATGCTGGGGCATTGGTCAGCCCGAATGGCATGACCAACCACTCATAAAATCTAGACGGCGTCCGAAATTCCGTTTTAGCTATACTCTCAGCTTCCACTCTAAGCTGATGAAAACCTGTCGCGAGATCCAACTGAGAAAATATTCTCGCGCCACTCAACTGATCGAACAAATCATCTATCCGCGGTAGAGGATACTTATTCTTCCTCGTCACTTTATTCAACTTGCGGTAGTCTACACACAAACGAAGGGAACCATCCGCCTTGGTAGCAAACACAACTGGTGCTCCCCATTCAGAAACACTCCTTCTGATAAATCCCTTCTTCAAAAGATCGTTGACTTGCACCTCGAGCTCTCGTTGCTCCCTTGGTGCCATACGACGAAGTGGCATCACTATAGGCCTGGCATCTTTTATCAAATCAATACGGAACTCAATCTCTCGGTGTGGTGGAAGCCCGGTCACTTCCTCGAAAACATCCGGATACTGGCCAACCACGGGCAAACCTGACAACTCACTATGCGGAATATCGAGGGAGTTTAGAAAACTAGCCGATACCCCCTCACTGGGTAGGCCACCAAACACTATCCTCCGCCCATCATCCGCTCTAGCTGTCACTAAAAAGCCCTCACAGTCTACCACCACCCCGTATCTTCGGAGCCAATCTACTCCCAAAATAATGCCAAACCC
Source organism: Allium sativum (assembly GCA_030737875.1). NCBI lineage: Eukaryota > Viridiplantae > Streptophyta > Magnoliopsida > Asparagales > Amaryllidaceae > Allium > Allium sativum. The sequence continues at coordinate 954,748,845 of CM060924.1, read as the reverse complement.
AGTAAAGCCCAAAACAAAACAATCACAAACAAACATGCATCCATGACTCGATAAGACCACATTACGACAAATCATGCTAAGGCTAGTCGAACCACCAATCGGGTTTGTCACTACTAAAGGTCTATCGACAATCTCGGGCTCCAATCCCAACCTATCTAACAGGTCACTAGATATGAAAGAACTGGAAGCTCCGGTATCAAACAAAACTCTAATAGGAACATCATAAACAGAAAGCATACCTTGAATGACGACATTCTTTCCTTTCTCCGCCGCAGTTGGGGCATTCGATGAAGAAGGAATAGCATTAAGGGCGTAGGCTTTCACTATTTGCTTTTCTTTAGGGGGTTGCGGACACTTGTCCTTGTGATGTCCCATTTGGCCACAGTTGAAGCACTTCCTATCCACTGGCTTGGCCCGACAATTACTAGCATAATGGCCCTTCTTACCATAGTTGAAGCACTCAACATCTTGCTTATTCTTTTTCTTCTGGCCGTCCTTAGTCTGATTCTGCTTTCTCTTATTCTGGGAACCACCTTTGCCTTCACCACTTGCTTGTGGCTTTGGCTCACCTGCGGATGCAACCTCAGTCTTCGGCTTAGGGTAGAGACTTTCTGACCTCAATGCTTTCCCTACAATCGACTCAAACGTCTCATCGATGTGGTTAATAAGCCTTTCCCCCAAGTACTGATCCAAACCAGTTATGAATTTCTCATTCTTCTTCTCGGCAGTATCAATAAGAGATAACCCATACTTCGACAAAGTGTCGAATTCAGCAATATACTCCGAGACAGCTCTGCCATTCTGCTTGAGCTCTAAGAATTTCTTAAACAGCACTGACTTCTGAGCAGCTGGAACGAACTTCTCGCTAAAGCGAGCCTTAAACTGCTCCCAAGTAATCTGATCTTCGGGAGTAGCTGCCTTTATAGCATTCCACCAATTCATTGCCCGCCCTTGCAGCTGACGGGACGCTAGCTTTCTCTTCATCGCATCCTCGATACCCAAATCCTCGAAGATACGTTCGCAACTATCCAACCAATCCTGAACATCCGTGGCCGACTCCGTTCCGTGGAACGGCTTCCCACCAAGGCTAGTATAATCCTTATTCAGCTTGGCGAAGTCGACCCTCGGCGCCTGCACTATTGGACCACCACCATTTCCATCATTGGGAGCTGCCCTCTGTACATCTCTAAGCATCTCTCTCATGAGGTCGGTAAACATCGTCCTCATGTCAGCAGCATTCCCATTATTGGCCCCTCTACCGGTACCTCTAACATATCGGCTCATCGTCAATCTGAAAAAGGAAACGATTAACGACTCCATAGTGGTGCTAGTGCAGCACGACTTCATTCTTATACTACTAATAGTATATATATAGCTTTTGAAAACCAAAATAATCACAAATACGCTCTCTCGTATACGTATATTATCTCTCCCTGATAACTTCCCTAGGTTAACTACGCAACCTAGAGCTCTGATACCAAGTGTGACGGCCTGCCCCACACCAGCCGGCATTTCCTCCGAAAGTGCGTTGTACACATGCTCGACTAGCATAGAACGGTCGCCAAGAAAAGGGAAGAAGGGAATGAACTAATCAAGGAACCTGTAGAATGTCTCACAGCGCATGGGATAAAATATAATAATAATAATATACTTGACATAAAACAGGTGAGACAGTGCATAAGCTGATAACTAAAACTAACATCAACATCAGAGTAGCGGAAATCCAAATACAGCTTATTACAACTTTCCAAATTTACTGTCTCTAAACAAAAGGAAGCTAAAACAGAAGATACACCACCAATGCCCAAGCAGTGATCTTCATAAACACAGGGAGAATACTATATATATTACGTGGAAGCCTCCTGCTCGTCTCCGGATCATCTACCCGTGCATCACCAGCTAACCTGTCTCTAGTCTTCTCGTGTGAGCACCCAGAGTAATAAGAGGAGACATAAAACTTTGGGTCAGACATAAAGCCTGGTATGAGCGATAAGCATCTAAACAGAATAATAACAGGTATACTAAACCATACCTGAACCTGGACCTGCAACCAAAGAGTTAGTACCACATACCGTACAGTACTCTAAGGTGCCATAATGAACGGTGTAAAGAATACGGGGGTGGGGTGTGTATGTCATAATGATAGTAAACAAACCATCCATAGCAATCATCCTCACATCTCTCACTCAGTGCGTAAAGCATACGATATCTACCACTTTGGAACACTAGACAAATTAAGGTAATGACGAATCCCGACTTGTAGAAACCCTGTTGTGACCAAGCTAAACACATGGAGTCATGACCAAACATTTCAATGACCCACCACATTGGTCGTAGCCCTTGGTTCTACCAATGCCATAATGGCCCTGAATTCGCCTTCGTACCTCCTACCATAGTGGTCCAAAGCTATAGACATCGATAACCCCTTGGCACGCGTCCCGCAGCAAAGCCCACCATGAAGCGAACTTGTTGATTTCCATCTAAATCTTGAGCTCTAACTTCCCATTTGGACTTCCTTTGCATCTCGGGTTTTGATCGAGTTGGAGTTGGTCTTCAAAAGAGTTGTCGTGCAGTAGCAGCCCTAGAATACGGTTCGGTTCGGTGGTCATTACCCTCGTCGGTTCGGTTCGGTCCTCCTTCCTTGTCATCTTTCCATTCGGTTCGGGTCGGGTACTCCACTTCGGGTCGGGTCGGTGTCCTCCTCCGGGTCGGGTCGGGTTGCTTTCTTCCTTCCATCTTTCTCCGATCAGCTCCCTCGTTTTCCATCTACTCCGATCCGCTCCCTTCGCCTTACTCCAGTCGTAGCCTTCCATTCTTGAGTCGATCCGATCTGGCCTCCATTATTCTTCCGATCCGATCACCTTGTCCACTCCAACTCTAAGTAAACGGCCTTCCTTTTTTCCAAGTCTCTTAAGTGTCAAACTCCAGTTCGGGTCGGGTTTTCTTGCCCAGTTCACATATCCGATCCGAGCCCTCATCCGATCCGATCCGAAGCCCTGCACAACTTTCTGCAACTTTTTCCAGCAACTTGTTTACGCCGTTCGACGATGTTTTTGGCAAATCTAACTATTCTAATCAATCACAAATCATGTCAAATAGTCATAACAACATAACAAACTAACCACAAACACCAAAACAATGAATTTATATGTCAAAATGGATCAAATGTGCCCAAAACCACTTATTTTCCCTTAAGCATGTTTAAGTAAATCTAATCATAGGGTTAACAAAACTCAATTAAATTAAACCAAATTTCTACCAGAGGCATAACATATTATTTAAGAATTTATAAACATTTTTCCAGAATTTATTAGTGTATAAATTCGCTAATCTTCACTAATTACCCTTAATTACCGTAATTAGTGCAAAAACTATGCAAATCACTCACCTTGGCCACAAAATAGAACACAAAATCTGAAATACTCTCTGTTTGGGTCGAATTCCTATGTATAGCAGCAGCTCCAACCTTGCTTTGTTGCTATTTGGCCTTGTTTTGATGTGGTCTAGGCTTAATCTTCACTAAAAATATGTTTTGGAGTGGTTTTAGAGGATGGAAGCCATTACTAGGGTCTCAAGAAGGTTTGTGGCGGCTCAAAACTGAAATGAAAGTGATTTCCTGACCCTAATCAGTCCTCCTATACCTCTAAACCCGAAATTCCCCTCTGGGCCTAGCTGCTAATCACCCGGTTAAGCCCAATTAAGCTGTTTTTCACCATCTGAAACTTGTTTCAGCCATACCTCCCAAACGGTGAGTCCGTTTGGCTAATGTGACCATTCTACGGAAAGAGGAACCATCATCCGGAGCCAATGGAAGTGGTTTCAGGTCAAAATTCCTTTCCAGTCAAAAGTTACGGCCAAAACAGTACCAACTAGGGGTAAAATGGTCATTTAAAAATCGGGAAAAATCATGGACATGGGAAATGACCCTAATAGTCGTCTCCCAAAGTTACATGACCATACGACTTCGTATGTGACAGAAATAAATATTCTACTATCCTATGATGCGTAGAATGCGGGTCGTTACATTTATCCAGTATATTCTATTGTTCATTATCTGGTGTATTTGTTTAATTTTGTTCTGCTATTATCTGTTTCTGTGTTATATTCCACGGATTACCCTTGCCGCCGTCAGTACGGGGTTTGGGGTCGTCTCAGGAATCATTCGCATAATCCTTCCTAAGAGAGAGTGTACTTTGAAAGTATAAATAGTTTAAAATGTTTTTAGACAAATATATTCAGATATAAAATTTTGTTAATATTTAGATATTTTTCTGAAATTTCCTTTCCATTTGAATTCATCTTCCTTCGTAGATCCTCTTTGACTAGGTTCTTTTGTTCGTTCATTTTTTCAACTCGGATCCTGTAACTATCCTTGTCCATAACAAGGTACGAAGTAAAAGAAGAGTATAAGTCTTCTAGCAAGTTCATTCTTATTAAATATTGGTTTGAAATAAGTATTATTATATAAGATTTTCTTGATGAAATTTTGAAATATATATATATTGTTTTGGTAATACCAATATTTTGAAAAGATTTGATGTTTATACTTCATGATTTTATATATTATAAACAATATATTTTGAGTAAGATTTAAAGATTTAAATTTTGTAAGAAAATGATTTTATCTTAGTTAAAATCTATAATGGTATAGTTTATAAATTGCATATATGAATTTATAAAACTTAAATTGGTTTATAAAGATTTTAAATTGTGATGTGTGTGTGTATATATATATGCCAAACTCATGGAATTAACAAGTTTTATAACTTTAAAAATAAATAACATGGATTTAAAAATATTTAGGAATTGTATAGAATAATTTTGTTATGCATTTGATTTAATGATAATATTGTTGGTATATTTATTATGGATTGAGTTGAATTTTTAATAAATAAATGAGTGGGGGAGAGATATAATTTTCCCTACTTAAATTTTAATTTTTAATGATTTGAAATATATTATGATTGGGAAATTTGGTATATATTCTGTTTAAATATAGAAAGAAGTTTTGAGTACTTACCTAACGTTAAAATTAGCCTATCGAACACTTAGTGACTTGAGTATACATCTGATCAATGTATATGTTAAATCCTACATGTACTAGATAGATACAGAGTCGCACTCTAGTAGCTTGAAAATGATTCATGTAATGACTGCAACATCATCAATATCTACTTTCAGGTATCGAAAGTGGGATAGATATATATAGCCAATCGAGATATCGAGTGAATACTTGAAACAATATTGAAATGTCTGAAAATATTTTAACTTTTGATTTATATGTATATTTCAAATTATATATATTGGGAATAAATATGAACCATTTTTTTAAATATAGTAATTATTTAATTACTATTTCTCTACCTTTTTCCTTTTCAGGGACGAAAAGTTTTGAGTGGAGGAGATTGTAACAACCTCAAATTTAAGTGTTTTAATTTAATGATTTAATTTAAATTTTGATTTCTTTTTTTATTTTTGTTCATTTAAAACTCAATTTGTTTAGATTTTATTGAAATAATTATTTTGAGTTATGATTTAAAACCAAGTTATTTGGATTTTTTATTTTTATTTTGATTTGAATATAATTTAATCATACAAATCAATATTTGCTATTATAAAATCTTATTTATGGAAAATTTAATCGAGTTATTTATTTGAATTTGAATTCATTCTTGAAATTTTATTTAAATCATTAAAAGTTGTACAATTATATAATATTTTTTCAATATTAATGGAATTATATCTTTGCTTATATATGGATCTAATTCACTATTTCGAAACTACCGTATACAAAAAATCTCCTTTTAATCACATTAAACCGGAACATAGTACACAATGAATTAGATTGAAAGGAGATTCTACCAATGTAATGCATTTTTTAGAATAACAATGCCTTAATTAAAAAAATTGAAACCCTTTTTCTCTTGTCAATACAAAGCATCATATAAAGGAATTCATGTTGAACTTATCATTACACACTTTCGATATGTGAATTGAAACTCTATACATGAATCAAAATCTTCGACCATTTTATACATAGCTGAAATTCAAACTTGAGTTGAAATTAGAACCCAAATCAAAATTCAAACACTAGTCGAAAATAAAATAACATTTTTGAGACTAGAAAAATAACCTGAACAGTTGAGGAGACGATGGCAGTTATCCTAAGCAGGCAATGGCATTTACCTTAAAGTACGCGATGGTGGTTACCGCATATAAGGTAATAGTGGTTACTGCTGACAACGCAGTTGCAGTCACCCTGCACAAGTTGATGGTGGAACCCTCGACTAAAAATAGGGAGGGAGGAATAACTAAATAAAATTCATGAGAGCATTAGGATATGATAAATAAAAATAAAAGAAAGAATTACAGGTCTGTCCACTGTTGTAACAGCCCACCATTTTGACCGCCCCATGCCAGTAATTATACCAACTCAAAGCGTTCAAAACGACGGATTGTTATTGGCTTACAAGGTTTAAAGATGGAATATAACACAGAATCACAGTACATAATGTGTAACGAAATATATATTTATAAAGAATGCCATAGTTTCACAATATTTATACAACGGAATAAAAATTGTTATACATAGGTTTCCTTTACTAAATTACGGCTCTTGTCGAGCATTGCGCCCGCATGCATCTTCTTACACCTCTCCTCTGTAAGAGCTAAAAACCTTTGTATTTGCACAATTGGGGCCGGACCAATACTCAATGACACCGCCGCAACACTAACATATGTACATAGATCGCGTTGCGTGCACATGCATCCGTGTGTGAAGTACGAGTATGCATAATAAGTGTTATGTAATTGTCATGTACAGTTGTTTAAGCTAAAGCAAATAACATTAAACAACTACTGTTAATACTTCAATTTCAATGCAATTTCGCATAAATTGATTGTAAGTGCTAAACTCAACATTTTAAACGCATTATAATATGTAATGCAAACTACATTAGTAAATCTGTTAACTCATTTACCCTTGAAACATGTAACTAAACCATTCCAAATGGAAATTCAAGTATGTCAACATTTCTAGTATGCTTAATTAAGAAAATATATACAAAATGGGAAAATTCAACCCACTTGTTCAATATGACCAGACACCAGACAGTTATCAAAACATTACAGACCAAATCCAGGACGTAGGAGACATAAAACCCAAGTATTTCTTGTGTAAAACCTCACATGTAACACCCCGCATTTTTAATGAAATTAAAAAGGTGGAAATATGTATATATATTATATACATAGATATATTTAAGAGAAAAAATAAATAACGACAATAAAATTGCATGTGATAAGTTCATGCAGTGAAATGAACGAAAAAGATTAATAAATTAAATTAAATGCAATATATGAAATGTGAAGAAATGCATGCGAACAATTAAATAGAAATAAAAAGGAAAATTTGAAGAGCTTCAGGAATTTGGTCACGAAATTAGCATCATTGCATTCGTGGCGATTTTCTAGTCAATTTAGACCTATGGTTTGCAAAAAACCGATTTAGGATGATAAAGATATCTTTAAATTAAATATTGCAACAAAACATGAAAAAGAGGAATGAGAAAAGAATAATGTGTAGCATTGTTCTAAGGTTTGTAAACAAAAGACTTAGTAGTTCATTTGGTTAGAACATGTTACTCTTTATACAAGAGGTTCTGAGTTCAATCCCCACCAGTGCCATATTTTTGTTTTAGGGGAATAGCTAAAAAGTGGCTTAGTGTGAACGCAGTTCAATTAAAAAGCGGTTTAGTGTGAGAAGGGTTAATTGGAGTATTAATTGGAAAATGGTTAAAAAATAAAAAAATAAAAATATATATATAAATATATATCTATACTATATTTTAATTATGGGAAAATAATGACAAGGACAAAATTAAGGGCTTTTTTATTCATAAGGACAACCCACTAAAAATTTATCCAAAAGGACAATACATTACAATACTTTGTTCGACCGTTGTTTTCTTTTCTTTCTTAATCCGCTATCGACCTCACTGATTTTAAACGAATTTTTTTTCCTATTTTGTTTCAATCTCCAGCAATCATCTTCAAACATCCATACCAATCGCCTACTTTCTGAATGCAAAATCGATGTTGCGCGTGCTGATTTGGGAATTCGTTCACGAAATTAGGGTAAAAAGCATTTTCTGATCGATGCAAACGAGGTAGAAATTGCAAACTAAATTGAATTTGCAATCTGAAATTAGTAATGGGCGAAATGACATTGTTAATTTTATGCGCGAGAAAAAAATCAAGGAAGAAGCTGGAAACCACGCGTGAAACTGAAGAAAAATGAACAAAAATGAAAATAACAAAAACTGATACCTACAGTGCCATAAAAATGATATCCAAAAACTGTAAAGAAGAAAATAACAAAAACTGGTAACTACAATGGTATAAAACTGATACCATGTACCTGTAACCAATAAATAATAAAGAAAACTGATACCTACAGGGTGGTAAAACTGATACCCACTGTAGGTTCAAAGATGATCATGACAAAAAAAAAAGCCGCATACATAATGCTAACAATGATCATACAAACCTGAGATCCTATTATACAGCAGCACATTAATTTGAAGATTAAAAAATATATATATATATATATATATACAAAGAATTTTTATAGAAGTTATAAACGATTCGACACATTTCCATTAGTTTTTTTAAAAACAATGCAGTAGTTTTTAGGTATCAGTTTTATTTTTTTAGGTATCATTTTTGTTTATTTAACACTATTTTATATTCATTTGTTGTGTTTTAATGTATTTATTTTGTAGTTGTATTGTTGCATTATTTATGTATTACAGTCGAACTTATTTCGTTATAATCAACCAAACTGTGACGTAAGTAATTTTTGAGTTACTTTTTATTTAAAACATTACAGCAGTTTTTAGGTATTATTTTTATATATTTTTTGGGTATCATTTTTACTGTACTCACTGTGCTATGATTGTTTTTGTTACTTTTTGTTGTTGTATTAATTTTGTTGCTGTACTGTTGCACTAGCTTTGTAACGACCCGCATTCTACGCATCATAGGATCGTAGAATATTTATTTCTGTCACATACGAAGTCGTATGGTCGTGTAACTTTGGGAGACGGCTATTGGGGTCATTTCCCATGTTCATGATTTTTCACGATTTTTAAATGACCATTTTACCCCTAGTTGGCACTATTTTGGCCATAACTTTTGACTGGAAAGGAATTTTGACCTAAAACCACTTCCATTGGCTTCAGATGATGGTTTCTCTTTCCGTAGAGTGGTCACATTAGCCAAACGGACTTACCGTTTGGGAGATATGGCTGAAACAAGTTTCAGACGGTGAAAAACAGCTTAATTGGGCTTAATTGGGCTTAACCGGGTGATTAGCAGCTAGGCCCACAGGGGAATTTCGGGTTTAGAGGTATAGGAGGACTGATTAGGGTTAGGTTATCACTTTCATTTCAGTTTTGAGCCGCCACAAACCTTCTTGAGACCTTGGTAATGGCTTCCATCCTCTAAAATCACCCCAAAACACATTTTTAGCGAAGATTAAGCATAAACTACATCAAAACAAGGCCAAATAACAACAAAGCAAGGTTGGAGCTGCTGCTATACATAGGAATTCGACCCAAACAGAGGATATTTCAGATTTGGTGTTTTATTTTGTGGCCAAGGTGAGTGATAGCATCATTTTGACACTAATTACAGTTAATTAGGGGTAATTAGTGAAGATTAGCGAATCTATACGCTAATAAATTCTGGAAAAATGTTTAGAAATTCTTAAATAATATTTCATGCCTCTGTTAGAAAATTTAGACGATTTGATTAAGTTTTACTAAGTATGTGCTTAAACATGATTAAGAAGGATTATAGGAAAATAAGGGGTTTTGGGCACGTTTGATCCATTTTGACATATAAATTCATTGTTTTGGTGTTTGAGGTTAGTTTGCCATGTTGTTATGACTATTTGACATGAATTGTGATTGATTAGAATAGTTAGATTTGTCAAAAACGTCGTCGAACGGCGTAAACAAGTTGCTGGAAAAGTTGCAGAAAGTTGTGCAGGGCTTCGGATCGGATGGGGGCTCGGATCGGATATGTGAACTGGGCAAGAAACCCGACCCGAACCGGAGTTTGGCACATAGGAGGCTTGGCGAGGAGGAAGGCCGTTTGCTTAGAGTTGGAGTGGACAAGGGGATCGGATCGGAAGAATAATTGGAGGCCAGATCGGATCGACTTGGAGACGCAGGGCTCGGATCGGAAGTAAACATTTGGGAGAACTAGCAAGAGGGAAGGCCACGCGGATCAGATGGCAAGGAGGGATCGGATCGGAATACGTGAAGAAATGAGGGAGCGGATCGGAGCACTGGAAGGAAGGACACCCGACCCGACCCGGAGGAGGACACCGAACCGACCCGAAGTGGAGCATCCGACCCGAACCGATGAAGGTGATGACTACCGACCCGAACCGATGAAGGTGATGACTACCGAACCGAACCGAATTCTAGGACTGTTAATGCGCGACAACTCTTCTGAAGACCCACTCCAATTCGACCAAACCCGAGATGCAAAGGAAGTCCAAATGAGAAGTTAGAGCTTAAGATTCAGATGGGAATCAACGAGTTCGCTTCATGGTTGGGCTTTGCTGCGGGACGCGTGCCAAGGAGTTATCGACGTCTATAGCTTTGGACCACTATGGTAGGAGGTACGAAGGCGGATTCAAGGCCATTATGGCACTGGTAGAACCAAGGGCTACGACCAATGAAGTGGGTCATTGAAATGTTTGGTCATGACTCCAAGTGTTTGGCTTGGTCACAGCAGGGTTTCTACAAGTCGGGATTCGTCGTTACCTCAGTTTGTCTAGTGTTCCAAAGTGGTAGATATCGTATGCTTTACGCACTGAGTGAGAGATGTGAGGATGGTTGCTATGGTTGATTTGTTTGCTATCATTATGACATGAACACCCCACCCCCGTATCCTTACACTATTTATTATGGCACCTTAGAGCATTGTACGGTATGTGGTACTAACTCTTTGGTTGCAGGTCCAGGTTCAGGTATGATTTAGTATACCTGTTATCATTCTGTTTAGATGCTTATCGCTCACACCAGGCTTTATGTCTGACCCAGAGTTTTATGTCTCTTCTTATTACTCTGGGTGCTCACACGAGCAGACTAGAGACAGGTTAGCTGGTGAAGCACGGGTAGCTGATCCGGAGACAAGCAGGAGGCTTCCACGTAATATATATAGTATTCTCCCTGTGTTGTTGAAGATCACTGCTTGGGCATTGGTGGTGCATCTTCTACTTTAGTTTTCTTTTGTTAGAGACAGTAAATTTGGAAAGTTGTAATAAGCTGTATTTGGATTTCCGCTGCTCTGATGTTGACATTGATTATTAGTTATCAGCTTATGCACTGTCTCGCATGTTTTATGTCAAATATGTTATTATTATATTTTATCCCATGCGCTGTGAGACATTCTACAGGTTCCTTGATTAGTTCATTCTCTTCTTTCCTTTCTCCTGACGACCGTCCCGTGCTAGTTGGGCATGTGTACAGCGCACTTTCGGAGGAAATGCAGGCTGGTGCGGGGTGGGGCCGTCACACTTGGTATCAGAGCTCTAGGTTGCGTAGTTAACCTAGGGAAGTTATCAGGGAGAGATAATATACGTATACGAGAGAGCGTATTTGTGATTACTTTGGTTTTTAAAAGCTACATATATATATACTATTAGTAGTATAAGGATGAAGTCGTACTGCACTAGCACCACTATGGAGTCGTTAATCATTTCCTTTTTCAGATTGACGATGAGCCGATATGTTAGAGGTACCGGTAGGGGAGCCAATAATGGGAATGCTGCTGACATGAGGACGATGTTTACTGACCTCATGAGAGAGATGCTTAGAGATGTACAGAGGGCAGCTCCCAATGATGGAAATGGTGGTGGTCCAATAGTGCAGGCGCCGAGGGTCGACTTCGCCAAGCTGAATAAGGATTATACTAGTCTTGGTGGGAAGTCATTCCATGGAACGGAGTCGGCTACGGATGTTCAAGATTGGTTGGATAGTTGCGAACGTATCTTTGAGGATTTGGGTATCGAGGATGCGATGAAGAGAAAGCTAGCGTCCCGTCAACTGCAAGGGCGGGCAATGAATTGGTGGAATGCTATAAAGGCAGCTACTCCCGAAGATCAGATTACTTGGGAGCAGTTTAAGGCTCGCTTTAGTGAGAAGTTCATTCCAGCTGCTCAGAAGTCAGTGCTGTTTAAGAAGTTCTTGGAGCTCAAGCAGAATGGCAGAGCTGTCTCGGAATATATTGCTGAATTCGACACTTTGTCAAAATATGGGTTATCTCTTATTGATACTGCCGAGAAAAAAAATGAGAAATTCATAACTGGTTTGGATCAGTACTTAGGTGAAAGACTTATTAACCACATCGATGAAACGTTTGAATCGGTTGTGGGGAAAGCATTAAGATCAGAAAGTCTCTACCCTAAGCCGAAGACTGAGGTTGCATCCGCAGATGAGCCAAAGCCACAAGCAAGTGGTGGAGGCAAGGGTGGTTCCCAGAATAAGAGAAAGCAGAACCAAGCTAAGGATGGCCAGAAGAAAAAGAATAAGCAAGATGTGGAGTGCTTCAGCTGTGGTAAGAAGGGCCATTATGCTAGTAATTGTCGGGCCAAGCCAGCGGATAGGAAGTGCTTCAACTGTGGCCAAATGGGACATCACAAGGACAAGTGTCCACAGCCCCCTAAGGAAAAGCAAATGGTGAAAGCCTACGCTCTTAATGCTATTCCTTCTTCGTCGAATGCCCCAACTGCGGCGGAGAAGGGAAAGAATGTCGTCATTCATGGTATGCTTTCTGTTTACGATGTTCCTGTTAGAGTTTTGTTTGATACCGGAGCTTCCAGTTCTTTCATATCTAGTGACCTGGTAGATAGGTTGGGATTGGAGCCCGAGATTGTCGATAGACCTTTAGTAGTGACGAACCCGATTGGTGGTTCGACTAGCCTTAGCATGATTTGTCGCAATGTGGTCTTATCGAGTCATGGATGCATGTTTGTTTGTGATTGCTTTGTTTTGGGCTTTACTGAGTTTGGCATTATTTTGGGAGTAGATTGGCTCCAAAGATACGGGGTGGTGGTAGACTGTGAGGGCTTGTTGGTGACAGCTAGAGCGGATGATGGGCGGAGGATAGTGTTTGGTGGTCTACCCAGTAAGGGGTTATTGGCTAGTTTTCTAAACTCCCTCGACATTCCGCATAGTGAGTTGTCAGGTTTGCCCGTGGTTGGCCAGTATCCGGATGTTTTCGAAGAAGTGACCGGACTTCCACCACACCGAGAGATTGAGTTTCGTATTGATTTGGTAAAGGATGCCAGGCCTATATTGATGTCACTTCGTCGTATGGCACCAAGAGAGCAGCGAGAGCTCAAGGTGCAAGTCAGCGATCTTTTGAAGAAGGGATTTATCAGAAGTAGTGTTTCTGAATGGGGAGCACCAGTTGTGTTTGCTACCAAGGCGGATGGTTCCCTTCGTTTGTGTGTAGACTACCGCGAGTTGAATAAAGTGACGAGGAAGAACAAGTATCCTCTACCGCGGATAGATGATTTATTCGATCAGTTGAGTGGCGCGAGAGTATTTTCTCAGTTGGATCTCGCGACAGGTTTTCATCAGCTTAGAGTGGAAGCTGAGAGTATAGCTAAAACGGCATTTCGAACGCCGTCTGGATTTTATGAATGGTTGGTCATGCCATTTGGGCTGACCAATGCCCCAGCATATTTTGTGGATCTTATGAATAGGGTATTCAGAGATCAGTTGAATAAGTTTGTCCTTGTGTTCGTTGATGATATTTTGGTCTATTCGAGGACAGAGGAAGAACACAAGGAACATTTAAGAGTAGCAATGGAGGTGTTGAGAAAACACCAATTGAAAGCCAAGTTTTCTAAGTGTCACTTCTGGAAGAGGGAAGTGAGGTTCTTGGGCCATGTTGTATCAGAGAATGGTATTGCCGTGGACCCAGCGAAGGTGGCTACGGTACAGGATTGGCCTACGCCCAAGAACGCAACAGATGTAAGAAGTTTCTTGGGATTAGCGGGATATTATCGTAAGTTTATCCAAGGCTTCTCCAAGATAGCAGCACCGTTGACTCAGTTGACCAAGAAGAATCAAACTTTTGTCTGGGGTGAAAGGTACGAAAATGCATTCAAAAGTCTAAAGGACAAGTTGACAAGCGCACCAGTGTTAGTCATTCCTAAGGGGGATGAAGAGATGACGGTATACACGGATGCCTGTGGTACCGGACTGGGTGCTGTATTGATGCAAGGCGGTAGGGTTGTAGCTTACGCAAGTCGGCAATTGAAACCGCACGAGAGAAGATACCCTACCCATGATTTAGAATTGGCAGCGATCGTGTTCGCGTTAAAGATGTGGAGACACTATCTCTTGGGAGAAAGATTTGAGCTGTTTACAGATCATAAGTCGTTGAAGTATTTATTCTCCCAGAAGGATTTAAATCTCCGTCAACAGAGATGGTTAGAGTTCTTAGCTTCCTATGATTTTGACATCGCATATACACCAGGAAAGGGCAATGCGGTGGCTGATGCATTGAGTAGAAGACATGCCAGCTTAGGGGCTATGTTCCTTGAATGGAAGCAACTGGAGTTTATCGCGGGGTTTGATTTCAGACCAAAGTGCGAATTGGATCCAGAAATGTTAGCAAGTTTGACGATCAGACCCACTTTGATTGAGCGGATCGGCTCTAGTCAGAGGGACGATCCTAACCTATTGGACATCATCTCCAAGTTAAAGATGGGTATCGATGAGGAGATGAACAAGTATGGGCTTGATCGAGAAGGATGGCTTAGAAAGAATGGAAAGCTTGTTGTGCCCAATGTCAACGGATTGAGGGATGAAGTGCTTAGAGAATGTCATCACTCAAAGCAGACTATACACCCCGGTGGTAATAAGATGTATCGAGATATGAAGCAGACCTACTACTGGGAAGGGATGAAACGAGGCGTTGGGAAGTTTATATCCAAGTGCATGAATTGCCAGCTAGTTAAAGCCGAGCAAAAGAAGCCTAGTGGGTTGTTACAACCTTTAGAAATTCCCGAATGGAAATGGGAGCAAGTCTCGATGGATTTCATTGATGGTTTACCAAGGACTAGATCGGGACATGATAGCATATGGGTAATTGTGGATCGGTTGACTAAGAGTGCAAGATTCATACCAGTCAAATCGACCAGAACGGCAGCTAAGTTAGCAGAATTATATATGAAGTGGGTAGTGAGATTTCATGGAATACCCAAAAGCATTGTGAGCGACCGAGACCTGTTGTTCACTAGTGGGTTTTGGAAGAGCTTACAAGAGGCTCTAGGGTCAGAGTTACATCTCAGTACCGCATATCATCCTCAGACCGACGGTCAGACGGAGAGGGTAAACCGTATTTTGGAAGATCTCTTGAGAGCATGTATATTGGATTTTGGTGGATCATGGGATGACTATTTACATCTAGTAGAGTTTGCATATAATAATAGCTACCAATCCAGTATCGGTATGGCTCCGTTTGAAGCTTTGTACGGAAGACCATGCAACTCACCATCATGTTGGATAGAGACTGGCGAGAAGTTTATGCTTGGACCAGATGTGGTGAGGGAAACTTCAGATAAGATTAAGATCATTCAACAACGAATGAAGGCTGCCCAAGATAAGCAGAAGAGTTATGCTGATAAGAGAAGAAGAGACTTAAAATTCTCCGTTGGTGACTTGGTGTTTGTCAAGATCTCTCCGTTGAAGAGCGTAATACGATTTGGCAGGAGAGGCAAGTTGGCACCAAGATTCGTTGGCCCATTCCCTGTTCTTGAATTAGTCGGGAATTTGGCATACAGAATTGACTTACCAGAGAAAATGGCGGGAATTCACAACGTATTTCATGTTTCCCAACTAAGGAAGTTCGTTCACGACTCAGATATGACTATTTCACCTGATCAGTTAGAGGACTTCGAAGTAGAACCCGAGGCGGTTGGGAACCGCAAGCCGGCCCGTATTGTCGAGCACGACATGAAGCAACTTCGAAGGAAGGCGGTGAAGCTAGTCAAGGTACAGTGGAGCGAGGACGAGAGTGATTGTACTTGGGAGACAGAGGAGGACATTAGGAAGACACACCCGGAACTCTTTGCCTGGTAAGATTTTGACTTCGATTTAGTTTTCCGCATGCTATGATAGGCTTGTTTTGTATGTTTGATTGTTGTATGTGGTTGTTAGGCATGCGGGATCCTTTGTATGTTTTGGGTTAAGGAATTTCGGGGGCGAAATTTCTTAAGGGGGGGAGAGTGTAACGACCCGCATTCTACGCATCATAGGATCGTAGAATATTTATTTCTGTCACATACGAAGTCGTATGGTCGTGTAACTTTGGGAGACGACTATTGGGGTCATTTCCCATGTTCATGATTTTTCCCGATTTTTAAATGACCATTTTACCCCTAGTTGGCACTGTTTTGGCCATAACTTTTGACTGGAAAGGAATTTTGACCTGAAACCACTTCCATTGGCTTCGGATGATGGTTTCTCTTTCCGTAGAGTGGTCACATTAGCCAAACGGACTTACCGTTTGGGAGATATGGCTGAAACAAGTTTCATACGGTGAAAAATAGCTTAATTGGGTTTAACCGGGTGATTAGCAGCTAGACCCACAGGGGAATTTCGGGTTTAGAGGTATAGGAGGACTGATTAGGGTTAGGTTATCACTTTCATTTCAGTTTTGAGCCACCACAAACCTTCTTGAGACCTTGGTAATGGCTTCCATCCTCTAAAATCACCCCAAAACACATTTTTAGCGAAGATTAAGCCTAAACTACATCAAAACAAGGCCAAATAGCAACAAAGCAAGGTTGGAGCTGCTGCTATACATAGGAATTCGACCCAAACAGAGGATATTTCAGATTTGGTGTTTTATTTTGTGGCCAAGGTGAGTGATAGCATCATTTTGACACTAATTACAGTTAATTAGGGGTAATTAGTGAAGATTAGCGAATCTATATGCTAATAAATTCTGGAAAAATGTTTAGAAATTCTTAAATAATATTTCATGCCGCTGTTAGAAAATTTAGACGATTTGATTAAGTTTTACTAAGTATGTGCTTAAACATGATTAAGAAGGATTATAGGAAAATAAGGGGTTTTGGGCACGTTTGATCCATTTTGACATATAAATTCATTGTTTTGGTGTTTGAGGTTAGTTTGCCATGTTGTTATGACTATTTGACATGAATTGTGATTGATTAGAATAGTTAGATTTGTCAAAAACGTCGTCGAATGGCGTAAACAAGTTGCTGGAAAAGTTGCAGAAAGTTGTGTAGGGCTTCGGATCGGATGGGGGCTCAGATCGGATATGTGAACTGGGCAAGAAACCCGAACCGGAGTTTGGCACATAGGAGGCTTGGCGAGGAGGAAGGCCATTTGCTTAGAGTTGGAGTGGACAAGGGGATCGGATCGGAAGAATAATTGGAGGCCAGATCGGATCGACTTGGAGACGCAGGGCTCGGATCGGAAGTAAACATTTGGGAGAACTAGCAAGAGGGAAGGCCACGCGGATCAGATGGCAAGGAGGGATCGGATCGGAATACGTGAAGAAATGAGGGAGCGGATCGGAGCACTGGAAGGAAGGACACCCGACCCGACCCGGAGGAGGACACCGAACCGACCCGAAGTGGAGCATCCGACCCGAACCGATGAAGGTGATGACTACCGACCCGAACCGATGAAGGTGATGACTACCGAACCGAACCGAATTCTAGGACTGTTAATGCGCGACAACTCTTCTAAAGACCCACTCCAATTCGACCAAACCCGAGATGCAAAGGAAGTCCAAATGAGAAGTTAGAGCTTAAGATTCAGATGGGAATCAACGAGTTCGCTTCATGGTTGGGCTTTGCTGCGGGACGCGTGCCAAGGAGTTATCGACATCTATAGCTTTGGACCACTATGGTAGGAGGTACGAAGGCGGATTCAGGGCCATTATGGCACTGGTAGAACCAAGGGCTACGACCAATGAAGTGGGTCATTGAAATGTTTGGTCATGACTCCAAGTGTTTGGCTTGGTCACAGCAGGGTTTCTACAAGTCGGGATTCGTCGTTACCTCAGTTTGTCTAGTGTTCCAAAGTGGTAGATATCGTATGCTTTACGCATTGAGTGAGAGATGTGAGGATGGTTGCTATGGTTGATTTGTTTGCTATCATTATGACATGAACACCCCACCCCCGTATCCTTACACTATTTATTATGGCACCTTAGAGCATTGTACGGTATGTGGTACTAACTCTTTGGTTGCAGGTCCAGGTTCAGGTATGGTTTAGTATACCTGTTATCATTCTGTTTAGATGCTTATCGCTCACACCAGGCTTTATGTCTGACCCAGAGTTTTATGTCTCTTCTTATTACTCTGGGTGCTCACACGAGCAGACTAGAGACAGGTTAGCTAGTGAAGCACGGGTAGCTGATCCGGAGACAAGCAGGAGGCTTCCACGTAATATATATAGTATTCTCCCTGTGTTGTTGAAGATCACTGCTTGGGCATTGGTGGTGCATCTTCTATTTTAGTTTTCTTTTGTTAGAGACAGTAAATTTGGAAAGTTGTAATAAGCTGTATTTGGATTTCCGCTGCTCTGATGTTGACATTGATTATTAGTTATCAGCTTATGCACTGTCTCGCCTGTTTTATGTCAAATATGTTATTATTATATTTTATCCCATGCGCTGTGAGACATTCTACAGGTTCCTTGATTAGTTCATTCTCTTCTTTCCTTTCTCCTGACGACCGTCCCGTGCTAGTTGGGCATGTGTACAACGCACTTTCGGAGGAAATGCAGGCTGGTGCGGGGCGGGGCCGTCACAAGCTTTGTAATTCAATTTAATTTATTTCATTTTAATCAACCAAATTGTGATTCAAACATTTTTTGTATTACTTTTGTCGTTAAAATATTAAAGCATTTTTCAGGTATCATTTTTATTATTTTTTAGGTATCATTTTTACGGCTTTGTGTATGAGAACTGTGGCAAGTAGGTAGTTTTTCTGTTTTAAATGTATAATGTTTTTTTTAATGTTATTTTGTTGCTGTGTTAATTTTTTAATTGTATTGTTACCTCAACTTTGTAACTCAGTCGAAATTATTTCATTTTAATCAATTAAATTGTTATGTAAACATTTTTTGCATTAGATTTTCTTTAAAACATTGCAATAGTTTTTAGGTATCAGTTTTATATTTTTTTAAGTATAAGTTTTTGAGTATTAACTGTGTTATGTTTTTTTCATGTGATTTTGATGCTGTGTTAATTTTGTACTTGCATTTTGTGCTTCAACTTTTGTATTCCTCACTTGTATTACACCAAATATAATATTGAAGTTACACAAAAAATCATATGTTTTACAACTGAATTTCACCAAAAATCTGAGACAACTATTTTGAAGAAATAAAATGATAAAAACTGATATTTACTTTGTTATAAAACTGTTACCAACAATGATACCGAACTAAAAACCAGCCATTGAAATAAACAAAAAATATAAAACTGATACCTTTAAAAATATAAAAATGATACCTAAAAACTGATATGATGTAAATTCTAGTAGAAAATATAAAAATGATACCTAAAAAAATAAAAAACGGATACCTTAAAACTGCTGCACTATTTTAAAACTAAAACTAATGAAAAAATGTTACATCACAGTTTGGTTGATTATAATGAAATAATTTCAACTGTAATACATAGATAATGCAACAATACAACTACGAAATAAATACAACATTAAAAACAGACCAAACGAATATAAAACAGTGGTCAATACACATAAATGATACCTAGAAAAATATAAAAATGATACCCATCTACTGAAAAGTTGAACATTAAAATTGAAGAACAAAAAAAAGCCATGAATCACCTTGCGAAATTAAAAAACCTAATCGGCAGAAATGAACATTAAATTATAATGATTATAGCAACAAAAAAAATTCAATCGAGGTTGATCCTTCAGATCGATTTCATGCCCTAGATTTTGCCGTTCGATTTATGTTTGAGGATCGATTGTACGAGATGTCGCGGATTATGATTTGATTGATATTAAAAATGATTTTGTGATAGAAAATCGTTCGAGATGATGAACGACGAGGTGATGAACGAGATAATTAGCGACGAGATGAAGAACGACGGAAAAATTTAATACCGCTTGTCCTTCTGAGTAAAATTTTAAGCACATGTCCTAACGAATAAAATTTTAATAGCTCCAGTCCTTCTGAATAAAATTCCCATATTATTACTGGGTTGGAAATGGAGCCCTCACTGGCCTTCAAAATTTATACTCTTAAATATAGACGAATCGTCTCTCCCTCTGTGATTCCTTTTCTGCGTCCCCATCTCCTGGCCGAAACCTTCACAAAACCTTCTACCCCAAATTCAATCTGAACCGAATGCGACTCCTTTTCCGTATTTGTCTTCTCCTTCCTATTTTCCTGCCCAAAACCTTCGCCTTTCCCTTCAGCCGTACCCAGCCCCGTTCCCTTCTCTCTTCCCAAAAAATCACTGGTATTCTCCCTCTAATACTCGACCGCATGCCTGTTACCCATGCTATTTCCGTCAATTCATCATCTGTTTAGGGCATCTCTTTCCCTTTCACCACAAATCGCCAAGCCCCAGCCCTATAAAATATACAGCTTCCACTGGGCTTTCTCCATGGTCAGCTGGACATCATATCATAATCGATATTGGTGCCATCTAAAAGGCATTTAAACCATCAGTGTCAATCAAGAAGGTTTTCAACTCATTAACTTTTGTAATTTATAAGAATTTTTTAGCTATTTGAAGTTATAAATTAAAATCATGCATTAATATGGTATAATTATGAGTTATATGTATTAGCTTATATTGACTTCTAAATCTGTCATGACAGTATAGAGTCAGAACATGGAATTTGACAACCTCCCTACGACTACTGATTATAACCAATGTCCATGTTATTTGCATGTTAAATTGGATCAGGAAGAGATAGAATTGGGCAATCAAAAGGTAACATATATAAGGTATGAATTATCCTCTTTCACTTACGCACTGATATACTTATGTTGTTATGAGCTTCTAAGACATATTATGCATACCTAAGTGGTTAAGCATGTAGATATTTATTGGATGGTTATAAAAAAAATTTAAAGCTATATTTTGATTTAATTTGAACTCTTCTTTTCATGCTTAGTTGGGCATTGGTCAAAGAAGGATGAGACTGTCGACAAAGCAACAATTATATACAAATTGATGAGAAAGAGCAGTTCAACTTGATGCTGGATGAAGGTATCAACTAGCTTTTAGTGTATAAATGGGTACAAGTGCAGACTGATAAAAACAAGCCAAAATACAAAACTTTATCTTTAAGTGCATGCTCCATTGCTGAGAAATTAGAATACAGCGTTGGAAGAAGCAGCGAAAAATATTTAAGCTTGGCCAAATGAAGCACATCATGCCAATCACAATTATATACGACTTTCTTTAAAAATTTCGCATGTTGTTAAGTCTCAAGTTGAATAAGCAACTAAAATATACTAGCAACAACCAGCAGTTGGTTTTTATACTTTGTTAAATGTTGCATCTATTTGATGCAATAGCAACTAGAATAACTGACAATGAACTCTAATTAGTAGTGTTTGCTCCCAATGGTTCATCGATGTGCTAAAAAATTCAATATCAAGTTTAGTGAATAATATGTTATTAAATGTATGGATATATCTATATTTAGCATTTCACGCTACAAAGGGTTTTGGTGAAAGTCATATATTTCTTCCACTAAACATGATGCCAATTATTTCTACAAATATTGGAAATATTTTATCTATGGTCAGTCTCAACAGAACATACAAAACGTGATTTGATTAGCATGGAAAGAAATCGGTTTTCTATCATTTTGTCATTGGCAGATCAATAGTTAAACAAAGCTGCTGCTGCTACTGGTATTAAATATCCATTCATGTATGATTCTCAGCAAAGTTACCAAGTTTAGAATCTTTTTTTTTTGTATATCGTATTTATAAACTGCATTAACCAATTATGGGAGTTTGATATACTGCAGTTTTTATATAAATTGGCCTCATGCATCATCAGTTCATCTTACTACTCTACCAATTGGCATGGATGGATAATTGCAATCATATCTATTCATTAGTTTTCAAGACGAATTAAATTTACACATACAAGTGACATTATTAAATTTCCAATCATAGTATTTTAAGTTGTTTTTTATTACTCGAGTAAGATGTACAAAGTTCATATTTTGGAGAGTACAGTAGACATAAATGTTAAATAATCATTTATGAGTTGCTTCACACTTTCATCTTTAGTTGTTTCGTAGGTCAAATGTGTATTTTTTAAACCTGGATTATTTAATGGAAAACCACGTATATTTTTTTATTTCTATAACCTTAATTTTATAGCTTATGAGACAAATACTTATAAATGTGTGTCACAACTTATTGCTGAAACTGCATATGAGCACCTATCCATATAACTCATAAAATATACATGTGAACCACTTATTTTTAAAGTGTTTCTAGCTAAACAAGGAAGTCTTTTATGAGCATGTACCTAAAGAAAATGACTAAACTGTAACAATATAAGTGCATACTCCTTGAAATTACCAGAAAGAAAATTAGTGTCACTGACATTGTACGTATATAACAAAAATGAGAAAGCAAATGATATATATCAATCTATTCATATCGCTAAAATAAATGGTGCTAATAAAGATTATTTGAGTTTCGGTTAAAATAAATGTCTATTATAGCATGTCTAATTTTGTAGGAGATAGTATATCAATCAAATGATATTTTGAGTAAAATTAGAGTTTGATTTAATTATAAATATAACATACCATTCAAGTCTCTTATAGAAATAGCGAGAGTTCAAATCTACATACCATAATTTACTTTAAAGATAAGAAATGTATCGCATAGGTTATTCTTTCACTTCATTCCATTATAGATATCAACTTTTAAATATACGTGTGATAGGCTTTAGGTGAATAAAACATTATATTTCAGAAATTTTAAGAATTAGTACCAAATGAGAACATTATTCTCTGTGAATGTAGTGAGATTTTAGCGTTAACAGTAGCAATGCGTGTATCACTAATGTTGCTGCACATAAAGAGTTGGTTGTGAGTGGCAACCATTGGATTATTGAGGAGTTATATTCCTTTGTAGCATAAATCAAGTGGAAGAAGAGGTTATGTTGATTGAGCTGATGGGATATAACTGAAAACAATTTCGCTCCACTCACTTGGTAAAGGAAGTTGATAATGTTTTTCCCCCTTTTGTATGAGTAAGATTAATCATTGAATTTTTCTATAATTCAATTGCATTATCATATTTCATTACATGATTGGAAAATGTTCAACTACGTGTATGGATTATATTGTTTATTATAAAACAAATAGATTGATTCTTGCTTTAATCATTTGTTCAATCATGAAATAAATATGATAAAATGTGCTAATTTTTGCCCTTAAGTCACGCATTTACATTGACTATTTGGTGCTAAATTTTTGAGCATCTTTCTTAGTTAAAAAGCACTTAGGTTGATTTAGCAACCATGTTTTAAAAATCGATAAAATAGATGGTAGAGGTCTGAACTTTCTTTAGCATGAGCAATATAAATATAATCAAGGGGAAAAACATTGATTATGTATCCCACTTGCTATAATCCAAAATATGTCTATTTTGAGATAGATGGTCCTCCACTTTGTCATATTATTCCAAGATATATGATGTACTCCATGTTTCTTGGAGTGCTTTATATTGATGTGAATTGTGTTATAGATCCATACAGCCGCATGCATGAATAATTAACTTAATTTAGTAGCAACTATAGGACATCTTCATAACAATTTTACCTTGAATAAAAATTTGTATCTTGAAATACTAATCTTCTTAACCGAAAAAGCATCCTTTCTCATTTGCTCTATAGCTTTATATCTTCGAATTGGAATTTTAAAATGTATAATATGAATTTCATGGTGGTGACTGGTGACCATATATTCGGAGTCTACATGGCTGATCTCATGGGGTAAGCATCATAATACAATTGACTAGGATGTTGCCCTGAAAACTGAATTTTTGTTTAGATCATTTATAATTTTTAATACAGTTCCTACAAGCTTCAAGTTTGTTTGATTCACACAAATCTTATTATGTTAAATGCTCATTCTATCCTTTTGTCACATGAATATAATAACGATAAAGATAAAGAATCAAATAATTTTGTATGTTCTCTTCCTTTTTACTTTTATCCAACATATTTAATATACGAACAGAACACAAAAGCAGTATTTTGCTAGAATAAAACAAATTATCAGATTCCCACTATATTGATAATTAGTAATTACTAAAATTAATACATAAATTAAGATTTGCTTTCTTCCTCAATACTGATAAGAGCGCGTACAAGTAAACTATATTAATGACTATGAATAATTCACTAGCCGCAAATAATTTTGTTCCACAAATGGATCATAAGCCAATTACTTGATGTAATATAATTCAAATACCATGTTTTTAATGCTCATAAATCTTAATAAAAACACTTGGAGAAAATACTATATTTGAAATTGCAACATCCACGCTTAAAATTCAGTTTGATTTTTTATGTACATTCAACAATTTTAAAATCAATAACTTCACGTACAACATGACATAAATAATAAATATATAGCTTAATATCCAAGCGTTCGTACTATGCATTTTATACATAATAATAAGTTTTATAAATTAGTTTATTTTTCAGCTTAGATGCATGTACACATCATCAAACATTTATAAGAATAATAATAATATTTAATTGATTTGGTGGTCTGTACATATGGAAGAAACACTGTTGTGGTTGGTTTCATTCATTCACTTTAGTTGATTGTTTCTTTCTTTTCCTTTTCTTATTTCTATTTTTTTGGGTATTCTAATTTGTAATAAAGGTAACTTTCTTGATATAAATTTTGGGTATACTATGATAAAGGTGTCCTATTTTGGTGCTTTGGATATTTCACTTATTTTGTACCGTGTAATTGGTATTTTAATACAATCATTAAAGGACGCAATAAAACAAAGTTACCAAACATAGCCTGAAAATAATCTGTTATTTCGTTTCCGTAATAACATTGATTATAAAAGAGTCGATTCAGCCTTTATTTTTAGGTTCTGAGCGGATGAGTCAGTTCAGACGTCAACTGTCAGGTTCGATTCAAAGTTCAAAAATTCAATTTTTTAATTCGTTTGACTTCTATTGATAATTGAAAGAGATAGGTTTATATTCTCTTCAGTTCTTTTTAATCACATTAAATATGGGAGGAAAAACCAACTTACTTATGTTTATAACTAATAATGGTTGTGCTATTGTCGAAATGAAATGTCACTGGTGCACAAAGTGTGGAATGACAAATTTGCGCTTAATTGAAGGTTAGAATAATAAGATTGTCTTCATCTGACAGGTTTTGCGAAATTAGCGTTGTTTCAGAAGCTGCAAATATTCAGCAGCTTGGCTAAAACTAAAATTATGCATGTTATATTAAACCCATGGGGATTTTTCTCACAAGGACAAATTCACCAAATTATTGGTCCAAAAGGACAACCACCAAAAAACTTGTCCAAAAGGACAAGTTTTAGTGCAAATGGTGAATTTCAGGGGGGTCCCATGTTTTCCCACTTTGCATTAAAACTTGTCCTTTTGGACAAGTTTTTTGCCCATTGTCCTTTTGGGTAATTTTTTTGATTTTTTTGTCCTTCACAAAGGGGATTTTTCTCACAAGGACAAATTCACCAAATTATTGGTCCAAAAGGACAACCACCAAAAAACTTGTCCAAAAGGACAAGTTTTAGTGCAAATGGTGAATTTCAGGGGGGTCCCATGTTTTCCCACTTTAGAGAAGGTTTGATTGTGTATTTTGAAACTTTAGAGCATGTTTAATCAAAATTGTTTTCCAATAATTTGTTCGTGAACTTTGTTTACACAATAATAATAAATTTATAAGAAAAATGGTGATTAGCTTAATTCACTGCAAACTTCAAAAGACATTCAATAGTAATTTATATTCAAAATATAGCATTCCATGATTTTGTCTCAGAATGTTTTGCCCCATTGTTCCATTCTCATTTAATTTCTCTATTAGTTATCTATATTTCAGAATAACCAAAACGGAATCAACTATTCCCTTCAACCGCATAATTGCCTTAATTATACATGTTTTCTACATAAGGAAAATATGTAAACTGTGTTTTTATTGATCTTTGCATTTAAGAATAATTGAATACTTATGACTTCGGTTGTGTGAAAGATTATTCTTCTTCTAATCCTGTTCGGTTTTTTTCCGCTTTTACAAATTATGATATTTTGAATCTTTTTCTTTTATAACTTTAAAGTTTAAAATATTTTGACTACTGGAACCCTTAATCGTTTACTAAACAATAAATGATAAGTCTATGATTTTTTTTCCATTCTCCTAATTATGAATATTAAATATCTTTCATCATTGTAAATATTGAACTTTAATTTTTAGTGCTTAGCAGTGCTTATTTTATATATAGTGCAAAAATAATAAAACGATTTTAACATCCATTACAATTGCATATTTTTTCTTACTAGAAATGCTATAATTTGTTTGCTTAATTGTTCATGTTACCATAAATGTGATGTACAACTTTTGATATTACGATAAACGGCCTTTGGTTCTGACAGCGTTGAATCAAAGTTAATGCAAGAAATAATTGATTTTAGAACTATAAAGGTTTCCATTATTTAAATTTGACATTAATGCAGATGGTATACTAGTATTACCGCACAACGGTGGGAAAACCGACCGTTTCATCATATAATTTTTTAAAAAAAATTGATAATAACATGGTTTATTTAAGAATTTATTACATTTTAAAAATTTGTTGCATATTTAAATTATTCTATATACATCTATCAAAGAACATTGAAGCAGAAATAATATATTAATGATAGATCTGAAATAAATTTGAAATGTATTGGATGCTCTGAAGAAAGTTAGAACATCAGTATTTGAGCTACTAAAAACATTGGAGAAACCAATTCCGAAAAAGGAAGAGTATGATAGTAAACAAACCTGTCTAGTAGTCGTTTTGATAATACTTATTGGATATATTAATAAGTTATTTTGGATAATAACATAGTTGATTATGCATACTTCGTTAATGACATCTGTTAGCAAAATGAAGTATCATCCTGCTATATTTAAGTTGAT
Organism: Allium sativum; assembly: GCA_030737875.1. NCBI lineage: Eukaryota > Viridiplantae > Streptophyta > Magnoliopsida > Asparagales > Amaryllidaceae > Allium > Allium sativum. Next base: position 954,721,568 of record CM060924.1, on the reverse strand, counting down.
TAGATTATTATAATATCCATTTAATGGAATAAATCCACATTTCTGCTATTGTTGAATTAAATGTTAGCATGTGTAGGAACCATTGTGTATCAATTGAAAGTCTTACAAATACACTTGTGTTACTCAATATGTTCAAATTAAGGAACAAATGTTGAGAATGGCGTGTTATTATGATTGTTACAAAGAAAATGTTAGCATATATTATGAGTGCATCCTTAAATTACAGAAAAAGAAACATATCTAAGTTCCATGTATTGTCTAATATAAAGAATAAAACAGGCATTTGAATTCACTTTCCTCCTTTGACATGTAATAAACATTTTTAACATGTAACATTCAGGCACACGCTAGCAATACCATTTTTGCAATTATCAAACAAGTCTAACAGGCTAATGAAGATAATAGAGCCGTTACAATAGAGCTGTTAGAGTGTGAACACGTTTTTATCATATTTAGCATGCTTTGTCATTATCTACTAGCCGTTAGGCTCATGCATACTTGTTATATTTAATACTAGCCGTTAGGCTCATACATATTTGGTATATTTTGTACTAGCCGTTGGGCTCATAGCACTATATATATGTGCTCTTTGTATCATGTTTTGTATCAATAAAAAATTGCAATTGTTCCTCTCTAATAACTCTCCTCCTCATCCCTTAATATGGTATCAGAGCCAAAGTGCCGAAAGGCTTAATCATCAAGAAGAAAGTTGTTTTTGTTTTATGGCCAACAACAATGAAGTAACCTCCGCTGTTTCAGGAAGTATGGGGTACGGCGCTCCACCTAACCATCATGACCTGATTTAACCAAAAAGCCAAATTATCACCACATCTCTAGACGAAGACAATTACATTCTATGGAAATATCAAGTAGAGATCACTTTAAGAGGGTATGATTTACTGCAGTACATTAATGGGACAATAACAGTCCCACCAGTGACGATAACCAATTCGGAAGGAGAAATTGTGCTTAACACAGACTACACAAAGTTTCAAAAACAAGACAGCCTCCTCTCCTCATGGCTCCTATCGTCAGTAAGTTCGAATTTATTATCACAAATAGTTGGATGTAGCACTTCTTATGAAATATGGAAAACAGTTGAACAAATTTTCAGTTCACAATCAGCTGCTAGAATCATGCAATATAGAAGGGAATTGCAAAATTCTAGAAAAAAGGAGGCAAGCATGAAAGAATACTTAGGAAAAATTAAAAATCTTTGTGACAAACTAAATGCTGTTGGCCATAAGATCAGCGACAATGAGCAAATCCTATTTATTATTGGTGGATTAGATGAAGAATACGAATCTCTAGTAACTATGCTAGCCACACAACAAACCTTATCTGATTTATAGTTCATTCGATCAGTACTCCTTGCTCATGAAGGCATAATCGACCAAAGAAAAACAACACAAAATAAGTTCTCTGCCAATTATACCACAGTCAGAAATAAGCAGATACAAGGAGATAACAACAACTATCGTGTGAAATGTCAAATATGCCAAAAGTTTGGTCACATGGCGAACAAATGTTACTTCAGGTATAATTCAGACACAGGCAGACAACAAGCAAGCCAAAATTACTCTTCACAAAGAAGAGCACAAGCAAATATGGCAACAATAGGGAATTCAACTCAAAATAATAATAATGCAAACCGAACACATAATGTTGCAGATGATGATGAAGTAAAAAATGAAGACAATGGCTTCGAAGAATGGTACCCTGACTCTGGAGCAACTCACCACATAACTAGCAATCTTCAAAATTTAAACATTGGGAGCAGAAATTACTCAGGTATGAGAAATTTGCATATGGGTAACGGTAGTACTGCTAGTATCACACACATAGGCAAAGGGACTATTTTTGGGAAAAGACAACTCAAATTAAACAATCTTCTTAAGGTACCTAAGATTAATAAAAATTTGTTAAGTGTATCAAAATTTGCCAACGACAATAATGTTTACTTTGAATTTCATCCTAAGTTTTGTTTAGTTAAAGATTCCCTAAATCATGAAATATTACTTCGAGGTAACCTATACGATGGTTTATACAAATTCAAGACTGCAAATTCAAGTGGAAAATTCTGGCACAATAATATAGATGCTAGTAGTGACAATGACTGTATTAGGAATAGTTGCAATAACGTTGATTATGACAATAATAGCAGTGAATGTAACGTGATTAATTTTTGGCATGTAAAATTAGGACATCCTAATCTGGAAACTGTTAAGACTGTTCTGTGTAATAATAATATTCATTATAAAAATGTACCTATCAAACACACATGCACGCACTACCAACTCGGCAAGAGCCACAAGCTCCCTTTTAGTGATTCTGAAACCAGCTATAATGAGCCACTGGAACTTATAGCCGCTGACTTATGGGGACCCGCGCCTCTAAATTCATATCAGGGACACAGGTATTATCTTTCTTTTGTGGATGCTTATTCTAGATATATTTGGATATACATGCTGAAAACTAAATCAGAAGTTTGCAATACAGTTATGCAATTTATAACTCATGTCGAAAAACAAATGAACAGTACTGTTAAGGTTGTTCAGACAGATGGGGGAGCTGAGTTTAAACCTTTAACTAATTACTTTCTCAAAAGAGGGATCAAACATAGATTAACTTGCCCGCATACGTCCGAACAAAACGGTTTAGTCGAAAGAAAACATCGACACATAGTAGAGACTGGTCTAACTTTGTTATCACAAAGCTCATTACCCATGAAATATTGGAATGAAGCTTTCTACACATCTGTATTCCTCATTAACAAGTTGCCAACCAAAGTCTTAAACAATAAAAGCCCTCATGAATTGATATACAGTGTTAGACCAGAATATGGTTTTCTGAAAGCCTATGGGTGTCTATGTTTTCCATGTTTGAGAGACTATAACAATCATAAACTAAGTATGAGATCAAGCCCATGCACATTCATCGGGTATGCACAAAACCAAAAAGGTTATAAGTGCATGGACAAAAATGGAAAAATATATGTTTCTAGACATGTGATATTTGAAGAAAACAAGTTTCCTTATGCAGAAAAGCAAATCGGCAAAAAGGATGGGGAACAAAGCATAAACAATAACATACGGTTCGAGCCATTCATTACTGAACCACCTTCAATTGATAGAAATGAAGAGCAACAACGTACAAGCAATTTAAACACCCAGGAAGAAAATATGGATCGAACAAATGAGCAAACCAATGAGACACACAATGACTCAGAAGATACAAACATACATCAAAACATGCAGTATAGTGAAGATACAGAAAACAACAACCATGTTGACACTACCAGCTACAATGATACACAGTAGCAGACACCACCACAATCAACTGGACATCACATGATCACCAGGTCAAAGAGAGGAATCTTCAAACCCAAAGTATATAATATTTCTGCTAGTGAGATCGAACCATTGAATTTCACTCAGGCTATAAGATCAAACAAATGGAAGGAGGCAATGGACACTGAATATAAAGCTCTCATAAAAAACAACACTTGGAGCTTAGTGACTCAACCAAAACACAAAAATGTGATTGGTTGTAGGTGGACACACAAAATAAAAAGAAAAGAAGATGGATCTATTGACAAATACAAGGCCAGACTGGTTGCAAAAGGTTACGCACAACAATTTGGTTTTGATTTCAATGAAACTTTTTCCCCAGTCATAAAACCCACAACCATCAGAATTATACTAACCATTGCTCTAAACAAAGGATGGAATGTGAGGCAACTGGATGTCAACAATGCTTTTTTGAGTGGGGAATTGACTGAAGATGTATACATGTAATAGCCTGAAGGATATGGTACTGGTGATAAAGTATGCAAACTACACAAAGCAATATATAGCTTAAAACAAGCTTCGAGAGCTTGGTATGAAAAGCTAAAGTCAACTTTGTCTAACATGGGTTTATCACAAGTTAAATCGGACAATTCTCTATATATGAAGAAGGGCATACATGGAACTGTGTTCATTCTAGTATGCGTTGACGACATGCTAATAACAGGAGACAACAACGAAGAAATAAACAGAATCGTACACAAGCTGGATCAAAATTTCGCTATTAAAGACTTGGGGGAACTAAAAAAATTTCTTGGAATACAAGTGATTAGGAAAAACAATGGTGAATTAATATTATCCCAACAAAATTATATCACTGAAATACTGCAAAGGGCAAATATGCACAAGGCAAACCCATTACCTACGCCTATGATTAGTAACCTAAGACTATCTAAGCATAAAGGAGAAGCTATCGACAATGCCAAACAATATAGAAGCATAATAGGAGCATTACAATACGCAACTATTACTCAACCAGACATATGCTACAGCGTCAATAAACTCAGTCAATACATGCAGAACCCTTTATCAGAACATTGGATGGCATTAAAGAGAGTGTTACGATATTTACAAGGCACAAAACATTACGGCATACACCTAAATTCAGAAAAGGAACTTAACTTACAGTGCTTTAGCGATGCCGATTGAGCCAACGATATTGACGATCGAAAGTCTGTCTCAAAGATACTGCATTTACCTCGGTTCCAATATCATTTCCTGGTATACGAAGAAACAACAGACCACATCAAGATCTAGCACAGAGGCTGAGTACCGTGCACTGGCAAGCGCTACAGCCGAAATCATGTGGATAGAATCACTGATGGAGGAGCATGGTTTCACTCCAAGACGAAAGCCGGTCATTTGGTACGATAATAAGAGCACAGTATCTTTATCTCTAAACCCTATTCAACATTCAAGGACGAAACATCTTGAAATTGATCTCCACTTTGTGAGAGAAAGAACGCAATCAGGAAGACTTGCAATATGTCATGTGCCCGCATACTATCAGAGAGCAGATGCTCTCACAAAGGCCCTTTCGACCAAAAAAATTATCAGAATGAGAGAGGAACTTCGCGTTATCAGTGCAGGCGGAAGCCAGAATGAGCAAGGAAACCCTAGTTCGAACTGAGGGGGCATAATGAAGATAATAGAGCCGTTACAATAGAGCCGTTAGAGCGTGAACACGTTTTTATCATATTTAGCATGCTTTGTCATTATCTACTAGCCGTTAGGCTCATGCATACTTGTTATATTTAATACTAGCCGTTAGGATCATACATATTTGGTGTATTTTGTACTAGCCGTTGGGCTCATAGCACTATATATATGTGCTCTTTGTATCATGGTTTTTATCAATAAAAAATTGCAATTGTTCCTCTCTAATTACCCTCCTCATCCCTTAATACAGGCAATAAAATATGAGAACATAGATGCCCACACAAAATCTATGAATCTGTAGTCCAACATAGTAAATGCCAAAGAAAGAAAAAACAACGATCCAATCTACAGGACAGGAGAATTCATCAACTCAAAATCCTTGCACTGCAAAAGGAAATTACACAAAACTGCAGGAATACTATATATATATATATATATATATATATATATATATATATATATATATATATATATATATATGCAGGTTCAATGGCACCCCAAATAGTGAGCACCCCTTTAGCCTCCCACTTTTCCACCACTCATTTCCCACTAACTCCTCTTCTCTCTCCTTCCACTAACTCTCTCACTTACCACTCTTTTTTTTAATATAAATGAGAGGTGGAAAACAGGGGTGCTATTGGGGTTCTCCATTTTTGGGGTTTCCTTGAACGCTTGCCATATATATAGCCTTAACCGTTGGATCTTTTTGTCTTTATATTTTGAGGTGTAATTCATGGGGTGATCCAATGGTGCAAAGCAATTGTGTCACCATTTGTGTCAAAATTTTGTGTCTCTATAGAATTTCCTCTATACATACACACACACACACACACATAGACACACAAGTCAAATTTATAACTACTATATATGAAATAAACATAGAACGTAATAATAAGAATAGAGAAAATTTCATAATGATACTTCACATCAGCTAAAACATGAGATAGTTTTTATATGATACATATTCATAAACCATATTCCCCATGAAGAATTGTATGTTACAAAATCATTGGAGTAGAAAACTGTTTTTAAAATCAAAATTTCAGTTGAAGATTGGTACTCAATGAATTGAAACTATACAAAGTTACTAGTGTGTGACCCGTGCTACGCATACGGGGAATGTTGATAACTACACTTCTATATAAGCTATGAAATAAAGAAAATTTGTAGAGTGGATTAATGTAGTTTTTAGTTTATTGTTAACTGTATATGCAAATATATCTATGTATTCCAAGGTTAGTTGTATCGTGCATAAATTTTTGTAGCTTTACCTATCTATATCTACGATCTTAAATTATCAAAATGTGCAACGAACATTAAATATTTGAAAGCTTGCTTATTATTTAAATTCGCAAATTCTGAAGAAATCGTGTTAACAATTCTGATAAAGTGGAAGGACAAAAAATTATCATGTATCCTTAGTTGAGTTGATTTGTGAAACCCTTAACCCCTAACCCCTGAAATTGACGTCTTCGTTTTCTCCTATAGATCCACATTTAAATATAAGAAAAACATTTATGATAGCAAGAAAAAAAAACACAGTAGGAAGTCTCATCAATATTTTTGCTGTTAGAAAATAAATCTGGTATGCATACATTTGGCATAATCGAAACAATGCATATTTTGTTAAACCAAGTAGGAAAAGTTTATTATAAAGATGTAATAAGAAAAATATGAAGAAAATTTTCCTTCTTTATATGTAAAATACACAAAATAATATAAATAGTGTTTAAACACCTATAATGCAGCCACCATGTATTGTACAATATGCATAAAACGCTGTATGCTTGAAACAATTTGACTATGATATCAAATATCGCTACTAAGTTAGAGCCAGCAAAGTTTGCTTGGGAAACATAGAATTGGAAATGGTAGTTCTATATATATGCAACTGAAAGAACTGGTAAACAGAGAACCGGTGAAAAGCAGCAATGAAGCATGCAAATAGAAATGACACAGTGCCTGACAGTCAATAAGAAAATACAACTAAATTTTGTTGTAACATGTACAGTAGTTTAAAATAGAAACAAAGTATCATAATGAGAAAGGTATCAACAAATGAGGTTGGTTGGCGACAGCCTAACGACGTAGTCACCAAATGCAAAAATTAATAATTATATTAAAACAGACTAATTAGTTTCAAATACCCTGTACAATAATCGATAGAGGAGATATTTTTCTATTAGTTGTATTAAAATCATGCAACTACTCTTGATTCAATTTAATCTTTCCAACTAAGGACCAGGTGCTCACTCCACGTTGTTAATCCACATATTACATTGCTTGCTTCATGCAAACTTTCAGCCTACATCAGCTCACATCTATAATACACATCCACAGTTGCAAACAGGATCTGCCTGTCTTTGCATTGGCTACATCATCGGCCCATATTACTTCAAACTGTCCTTGGTAGTGTGCATCAGTCCGTCAATGAAGATCTTTTATATTGAAGTTTGCTAGGTAATGATATTAAATGTTATAGTTTACCTGTATATTGAGTTAGCATACATACACATACATACATATATGCTCAGGTAGAAAATATCACTACATAAAAGAACATTAAAGAGGGAGAAATCCCAAATAATATCTGAATACTGCATTTTAAATAATAGTTTTTCATGTCAAAAGAGAAGGATGAAACTGAAAGGAAAATAATGAAATGTTTTTTACTTTTCATGTGTAAAAACATAATTTAATACCTAATGGTATCATGCTTTATAAGGAATCGACCAATTATTACTTTGATTCAGATAATATTTTTGCTAACCTGCAAAGTTATTCGGTGCACATCCGAAGAAGATAGGCCTTTGTATTCTATGCAATACACCAACTCGGCGAAGTCTATATGAAACACAACATATGAAAAATATGTTTTTTCTTCTATACTATGGGTTTACTTCAATTTAGATCTGAACTCCATTTGTCCCATGCACAGGTTTTTATAGAATTCATATCGCATAGTTTTTATTACTAATCATTCACAATGCAAAATTAAATAAATAAAGGATTGTAATCCAAATGTTGACACATCAGATAACATACTTTACTATCTTTAATTTTTGTTACATGTTTAATGCAATATATAGGAGTTTAAATATTATAACTGTAACACCCCGTAATCCTGTAACACTAAGATTCACAAATCAGGGTATAATTAATTTTTAAAAGAAGAATTAAGGGAAACGGGTTGCGCCATTGCGTTCGTCTCGAAATTCTGCTTGAGATAGAGCCCGAGTTTGCATAAATCGGACTCCGTATGAAGGAGATATGGACGAACGAAGTTAGGCAGAGAAAGCGGAAACAGACCAGAATGCACTGGCGCACTTGTGAAGTGCGCCAGTACAAAAATGCACTGGCGCACCTGCCAAGTGCGCCCATACTAATCCAGCACCGAATTCTGGAGTGTTCTGTGCTGACGTGTCTCCTTTTGAGTGGTTGGATGATGTGTATTCGACCTGTGCGATTCTGATGGCTTCTATGAAGATCTAAGGGCCCTAAAACACCCTCTACACCTATAAAAGAATGCCTAGACCTAAGGGTTCCTCCACACAAATTCTCTAAGGCATCTACATACTGCTTCTCTCTACTCTAGCCTCCACCATTAAAATAAATCTAATTCTCCACTAAAACAAGTTATAGTTCTTCTTCTAATTGGAGATTCAAATCAAGATTAAAGCTTCAAGAAGGGAATCAAAAGCTGATTCAACGGTTTCAAGCAACGTCGCACGAATCATAGCAACGCCATCTTTCTTTTCTAATCTAAATCTCTGTAAGTCAGTTATTTTTAGATTTGAACGTTTTGTTTTTATTCGTGAAATGAAATTAAAGGGATAAAAGACTATGCCTAATCTTTCTACTTGAATCAGTGCTTGTACCTTTGGACCTAATTAAGAACTGTTGTGATTCGATGACCAATAAGACTGTAACTGTGAAACTATGGACTTTGGAACCATATGCCTTGGAACTATGAACATAAGCCTTTGATTTTGGGACATAAAACATTGCCCATGTCTATGAATATTTCCTATGACTATGAACGTTGCCTATGACTATAAACATCGCCTATGACTGTGATTCATTGAACTGTGAGGATTATTGCCTATGACTATGAACATTTCCTTTGACTATGAACGTTGCCTATGACTATGAACATCGCCTGTGACTGTGATTCATTGAACTGTGAGGATTATTGCCTATGACTATGGATATAAGATTATTATTTATGCCCATGACATTGTAGTTACAAAACCATGTTGTTTAACAAACTGACATTATTTTGGATCTAGGCCTGACTTTCTATTCTGTCTATTCTTGGTTATCTTTGGTTTTAGACCTTGGGAATTTACCTATTAAGTTAGGTCTACCTATGTTCTTGAACCTACGTCTCTATTCTGTCTATTCTTGGTTTTCTTTGGTTATAAACCTTGGGAATTTACCTATTAAGTTAGGTCTACCCATGTTCTTGAACCAACGTCGTTATTCAACCCTTTTTATGCCAGTTATTATGTCTATCTTTTGCATAGCATCTTTGGTTCATTCCCTATTTTCTGCGAGTCTAGATTTATCTATAATCTAGATTGAAACACGATTATACGAACGGTGGGAATGCGATTTGGGGAAAAATATGAAATTTACTAAAACATAGTTATAAACTTGGAAATTGGCATAAATTGGGAACATGTATTATGGCATGTTCATAGAAATGCAAATGGGATAAATTTGACAAGAATTATAGGATTGTGTAATTTGAATCTAGTATTGACATGTAAATCTAGCATTTACATGAATTGTGAACTAGAGTAATAAGTCTAGTTTGACATGAATTAGAATGTTAAATCAGAATTGGATTAGCTAATTTGGCTCGATAAGTATATTGGCATAAACTTGAAATTGGTCATAATTGGGAGTAATTGTCAGGATTAGCAAAATCACGGTTAGTGACACTTCATTTGGTATGGTTTACATACCAAAAAGCATAAACAAGATATAGAGGGGAAAATGGGCCGTAAGAATAAATGTTGACAATTTACATTAAAAGAGTAATTGGGAAATAAGTAAATTAGGATTAATTTACTTATAGAATTTGTCCTAAATGAGGAAATGTTAATTTAGACAAATTAAAGGTTTGTTAACGACATCTCTTTTAATAATAAACCAGAAAGTTCTAGGGTGACAGAGAGGATAGTGTCTAGGCTTGAGTTTGGAAAATACAAGTTTCCTGCTCTCCCTGGCTATCCCTAACTGATCCGACAGACGGGATGGTTACTTTCAAAACCTGATTTGAAAATTAATCAAAACCCTTTGAACTAGAAAACACGAATAGGCCTAACCCGAGGTTAGACTGAGTTGCGATGTAAACCTGCCCGGAACCAACCGGCACATCCAGTAATCGCAACAATATCTAACTAATGTGAGTGGTCGTGGCTTTAATTTATTTAGTTAAAGCTAGAACAAGAATGCTAGGGTTAAGTTAACTAAGACACTTAACCAACTCAACATGATAACAAGACTGGTAGGTGGGGTTAGGTTCATACAGTTAAGCTAGAATGGGAGGGTTAAGTCCATAGGAACACTTAACCAACTTAAGCACAGTTAAGCTAGAACGGAGGGCTAAGTCCACAGGGACACTTAACCAAACTCATGGTAACAAGACAAGATTTGTAGAGGTTAAGTAACTAAGAAAACACTTAGCCAAATTAACATGTTAACTAGTCTAGAAAGTGGGGTTAAGTAACGTTAATACACTTAGCCAAATTAACATGTTAACTAGACTAGAGGGTGGGGTTAAGTAAGATTTAATACACTTAGCCAATTTGATATGTTAGCTGGGCTAGACCGTAGGGTTAAGTTAACTTGAACACTTAACCATTAGATTTTGATAAAGGAATAGGGTTAAGTCTAAAACATGAAGGGATAATACTTAACCGTTAATAACAGGTTAGTTAAAACAGACGGGCAAGGTTAAGTTAAAAAGGAACACTGAACCAATACAGGGTGAATGGGTAAGGATAAGTAATAAGAAATACTTAACCAATATAACTTGGTTTGTGGTGGGGTTAAGTCAACATGAATTACTGATAACACTTAACCAGTTTGACAGGATAAATGAAGAGGGTTAAGTCGGCTTAAATTCACTAATGACACTTAACCAATCCAAATTGACGGGAAAGGGAACTAAGTAGTAAACCTTAGTTAAGAAAACAATGATTTTGTAAACTAAGTGGTAAATCTTAGTTAGTAAAACTAAGTAGTAATTCTTAGTATAACACGGGAAGGAGCGAATGTCCGTCTGAGTAAAAAGAAGGCTCCAACGAATTGAGTTACGAAGCCCGAGGCTTAGAGGGGACGTGAGGGTACTCTTGGTATCCCTCTGTGAGGCTGCAGATGATTCTCCTGGGCTCACAGAGGTTAAGGTCTGCGTAGAAGAACCAGGAGTATGCCTTGGTTGCAATACATGGCAACCTAAAGACCAGGATGGACCAGCATGACTCGACGAGAAGACGGTAGCCCTGTGATAGCAACTCGTCGTCTACCATCCATCTTGAGTCAATTGAGATACGTGAAGTGGAAAAGCGGAGAACTCCAAAAGACCATATACTTGCTATCTAGTTATGGTTGCGGATGGCCATAGGATAGTGGGGCACCGGGGGCCGGCGTATAGTTCTCATTTTACAAGGTGTGCCTTTCATTAGTTGAGGGAGGGGTCAAGTGGGACCATAGCCACTGGAATAAAAACAAACCTTAGCATCTGCATCGGCAGATATCTAAAAGCTCCCGACCGAGTTCTGTATTCCTTGATTTGCCCTGTCACAGGACTCGGACCGCACATTACAGGACATGTGCATCTAGACGAGCGATAACGATTCGCGATACATGCGTGGGGAAGTATAGGAACATATACCACTCTAGGTAGTGTGTCCTAGACTTGGGGGCATCGTTCGACAGGTAGCGTAATCCCTAGTTGGATTAGGTGGCATAAACCCTGAACTCGAAAAGCATTCAGCAGATAGCGTAAAACTCTAGTTAAATCTAGAAAGCACTTGATAGAAAACCCTAGATTAGATCTAGGTAATAAATAATAAATGTATACCTGAAGGCAATGGAACCTACAGGGGTTGGGATCACGTTATCGTTACTAGTTGGAACACTAGTTAGGTGGTGCAAAGATATAGAAACCAGTATAACAAGGAAATAGCGAAGCGGCGAAAGTATAAGAGCGTATCCAGTTTATCTTAGCATATCTTGTGACTACCTTGTCTAATCTTGTTGACCCTATCTTCATGGTGTAATCTTGTATTCAGTTAATTCATATCGTTTTGTTTTTCCATGTTCACATGCTAGAAGTTACTGAACTTACTCAGGCTTTATGTCTGACTCTGTTTTTCTTGCGTCTTCTTTTCTTCCGTCCCCCCCCCCCCCCCCAGGTAGTAAAGGAGGGAATAGTTTAGCTTAGGTTAAGTTGGACTGCCACTCTTTCCCAGCTTGAAGATTTGTCGAAGTTTGCTTGGATTCTCTTTTCAGACGCTATGGCTGGCTCTTGCTAAAATCGGGGGATATAAATGTTCTTTTTATGCTTCTTTATTTTGTAAGACAAATGATACTCTGATATTGTAAAGAAACCATTGTACAAACTATTTTATCAATAAAGCAAAGTTTTATTTTCCGTTGTTTAATTTCTGTCTGTCTTGTAATTTATCTGCATCTTTTACCCTAAATGCTCCACAGAACTTAGTGCATTCCCTTTTTGAGTGACACTAACGGATGTGGGGTGTTACAACCATGAAAGTAGAGATATCAGAACAACATCATATGTAAAAAATTCAGAATATTTATTTGTACAGGACTTAACATTTATGCTCATTTGTCATTAGAGTTGACTGTTACCTGCAGGTTTCATAAAATTCAACTTAGATGATAAATGTTCTAGTATAGTTATTGAAATTTTGATGAAGAAGCAATCCAATTTGGACAAATCCGCTTATTTGTTGCTTCATAAAAAAAGCAAGAACTAAGAATGAAAACAAAAGTTTCATTTCAGTTGAAGTAGAGTTCCAACCATGATGACCATGAATGACTACCAAAAATGTCTCCAGGCTTTATCTATTAAGCACGAAGACTACGATTATGAGTGACTACTACATAGAAGGTTTACATTTATAATGAACCTATACAAAAGCTAATATAAATCTGGCTTATACAATTTAGCTGTTAAAGGTTTCAGCATCATTCCATTGGGTTTCACATTTGGATATCAGAAATTGCATGTAATTGATTATAAAGAAGAATTGAAAGGAAAATAAAAGAAGGTTTATTTCAACCTAAATTCAACATATATGATTTTAAACCAGCTGAGTAATATAGCACAAATATCAAAAAATAATGATCAAATATGAATTATAAACCTAATTCACTCAGTTATTTAGCATCTGCATCATATAGGGGAAACTCTGGCAACTTTTGCAAGCATGGTTATTTATAACGATAGTGATTACCACAATTATAAAAATCTAACTAAACATTGAGACCTAAATAGATGAATCCCACCTATTGAAAACCAACATTAACAGTAATAACTAATAAGTGAAATATGAAGAATACGGTCATGAGACAACTACGTAGCAAATATAAAAAAGGAAACAATTAGTACTTTTATCATTAATAAAATTGATAACTATTGAAAAATATTGTTGCCATCAACATAGATCCACTGAAAGTTTTCATTGATTAGAAGGTATACAGCAAATAGCAGAGAAAGAGTTCTTCCAACAAACACGTAATCAGCATGTAAAGGTTGAAGCTCTTCATGAATTTGATTGCACTAAATTTATTCTAGAGCGGAAGGATATAATCAGTTCCTTTAAAATAAATGTGTAGTAGAGACGAACAGAAAAGGAAGGAACGACTATCAATGTGATAAAAGGAGTTTATTTCAAATGTGATTATTATGTATGTCTTTCAGTTTTCAGGAAAAAAATTGCGAGGTCAGTTAATGGTGACGCATGGAAGAAAACTGAAGTAGATTCTTCTTTCTAATATTAAGATAAGAATAAATCAGTTCTTTTTTTCATATAAGCATTATCGCATAAGTAACGAAGCGTGCACAATAAAGAAGGTGAACCAGATTATGGGGAAAGAGCAAGCATTACCTGTTTCAATTAATCATATGTACTTGAGATTATAACTGCAGAAATTCAAATAAGCTAGAACCCATACTAAGAAGACAATACTACGTACCATTCAAAATTAAGGTAAATTAACTATTTAGATAGGTGCGACTTTGGTCTTCAAAGAGAAACGTGTTGAAATTTAAGGGGATCAATGAAATAATGATAGACTTCGTAATGTCTAGCGAATTAGCATTTGCAATTGTAGATTTTTTTTTCCCAGTTCAGAAGAGAATGATAGAAATGGAATGGAATTGGAATAATATGAGGTCAGGTTTGAACCCAACTAACATATCCAGTGGTCGTTAATAAATGATTTCAATTATCGAAGATGCTATGGTCTAAAGGAGAGAAAAGAATAAGTAACACAAATGATCAGTTATTCTATTTCATATATAACAGAACAGATTTTAAAGTAGCTAAACATTGATCACTTGATCATGCCAGTCAACAATAAGAATAAATTGAAGATTAAAAATATGAGATAAAGAATTGCACGCCTGTAAATTTTTTTGATGTAAAATGCAAATTGCAAGTAATTGGGACATTCAATTTTGGAGAAACATTACATTTTATAGTAACAGTATAAATGATTCAAATAAAATTGGAAAAAAACTGTTGTGAAAATGAATCATTTTAAACTAATAAAAATATTACCGCATAGTCAAGGTGCATCCGAACATAGGGTTAATGTAAACAAAAGCATAATTAGAGTGAGATGCATACCGTTACTGAACAATGATGAAAAAATGAACTGTTGTAAATAAATAAACTTAATGTCAGATTATGTACATCAAGTTTCAACGTTTACAGATTCCGAATAAAATTGACATTCTCCACATGCGTGAAAACAAAATAAAATATTTTAGATTGCATGTTTGGCATAAACAACTAAACCATGAAAACAACAATAATTCAACTTACCATGTTATATTCCATACCAAGTATCCACCGCTTGTATTCGTTCATTATATGAAGGACCCTCTATATTGGACTGGTTTCTTCCAATTCGAGCATTCATTATATGAAGAACCCTCTATACTGGACTGGTTTCTACCAGTTTGAGCATCTGTAGTCAATGCCCAAATGACAAAATCAATTTTTTTATTCAAAGAGAGAAAAAAAAGTTTGTACAAAATATAAGAGAAGATGGGATTTTCCATTGTAAAAGGCTGAAGCCACCTGCGAAGAAGAAGGAGGTTCCTCCGACAGCAGAAATACAATGGCCACATCCAAAGAAGATGTAGGTTTTAATTGACGGCAGGTATCGGTAGGTTACTGGATATAGGATTGGGTTTTTTAACCATTGGAATTTCTTACAGAATGCCATAGAAACGATGTAGTTGGAGAAAGAACAGTAGATTGAGCAAAAAGTGGTCATCGAAACAAACTGCCGTTCTAATTTGGAATTCAGAAAAGAAGGCGATGTAGTAAGTAATTTTAGAGGTCATGTGTCATAAAATTAGAGAGCTGGTTCCTTTTTTACAGTATAAATAATAGTAAGATTGGTTTTTTTTTAAGGAACTCAATCGCACAAAAAGTGTATGTACTTAAAGAGATTCAAGTACTTATTTTTAATATGATAAAAAAGAATGAAATTTTGTGAAAATGTAAACGCATTAAAAGAGAGCAATGTGTACCGCCTGGGCAATGGGTTGATGTAGGGTATTTATGGTTTGCAGATTTTTTGATGCACTGAAATTATGCCAATAATTAACAGGCAGGAAACTTAATAAGTGAATAATTAGGAATACCAAAGGCGACAGGAATCAAAGGAGAAATACCCAAATGGAGGTAAAACATCCAAAATCATTTCCTTGCAGAACTGTAAATGTCAAACAGTATGGAAGGGAAAATTTCCTTCGCTCCATGCTCAGATGCAATCATGTAAGATGGTTATATTCAACACACGAAAAAGGAAAAATTGGCAGTATAATTTTTGCGCATTTAAGGCGGGACTGTAAATACACAGATATAACCGGGATAGTAAACAGCCGATAGAAGCAGTTACAGGTAAGTAAGAAATACAGTCCCTGATACATCTGAAATCGAGAATACCCAAACTGAGATAAATCAGTTAAAATCACTTGCCTTTAAAACCCGAACTTTCAGATTGCAGTATGAATTAGTATCATCAGCGTAATCGTCATCGTTTTTCCAGCACGGGTCGGAGGAATCTACATTCAGAACATTGTTCAGGTGGAAACACTCCTTTGAGCGGCGTGATTCAGCGATTTTACTCCCAATGAAGAATATGTCACAACAGCATACTATCTGAGGTAGAGTCTAGAGTAGCGAGAAGGGTGTAAAACGAAAAAGAGGGAAAAAGCCTGGAATCGACCGTGGAAGAGGTCGCGAGATCATCGTTCTCCACCTCCTCTCTATTAAAGATCGAAGGAAATATACCATCGTTCATCTCTAATCAATCCCGTCCGTTCCAACACAATTTTACACAACTCGACTCCCTCATTCCAATCGCGTTCTACAGGTTAACGCACGCGAGCCATGAAAAACACCGAACCCATTCTTCACCATTTTACCCCAAATTTTGCATACTCTTGCGATTTGATCTTCTCAACCGAATTATGATAACCAATTTGCAAATCAAGGCTTAAATTCCTTTAAAATAGCAACCCTAGTTAACAATCCAAAAAAAGGGTAAGAAAACAGGAGAGGACTTTGTGCGTTGATTCAGATAACTGAGGAAGAAACAGAGCATAGAAAAGGGAGACGCGAATCTGGAGATATTAGAGGTGAAGAAAATTAAGGCTTAATTTATTGGCTCAGACAATTTGGTTTTGGCTCTTACATTAGGCAAACCTTCCTAATGGTCGGTTTGACTAGATAAAAATTTGGCTAATAATTGTTTCCATGTATGCCCGAATTTTGTTAGTTACTACAGGGGAAGTCCAGTAATTTAGAAAAGTCATCCATGTAAGACTTTAATTTTATTGAATATAATACTATTGTTTTGTATATGTTGTAGCAAGGTTCATTCAAAGGTTTATTTAGTCGAAATTAAAAAGAAATGTAATTTCATAAAGTCATAAGTTATATATGTAATTGGAACATCCTTCTTTTCTTGGGATTAAATAATCACCTACGTGTAAATTTTTACTGTACTTGGTGGCATTTCTGGTTTTTATTTACATAATAGAAAATGAAAAGAATGTTAAAGCCGGTGGAAAAATTCATTTTGAAAGCATATTAAATAAAATGGTACTACAATTATAAATAATCGTCTAATTTATATATTTTCTCAAGAAACAAAGTATATTTTTTGTACAACTTAATGATGGCGCAAGTAATTTTTTATATAAGTGTTTCATTGTATTATTACATGCAACTACAAAGAGAAGACACCACGCTACATGTCAAAATGTTGCATATTCAATGACAAATCTAATCATCACATAAAGTAAACATAGAGTTCACATGGTATTTTTCTAGGCTTAAGAATTGTGCTTATTTAAACTTTATATCATAGGCTTAAGTTACCAATTGTTACCTTTTACAAAAGTTTAAATGCAACCTATATTTTTAACCTAAATTCAACCAATTTTGGGTGGATTCTTTTCTCTTAGCAATTTTGTCAATAATACCTTTCCAAAAATCACCAATTTAGCATTTGTATAAAATTATCTTTTTATCTGTATTGATTAAATTTAACTTAATTGATCATGTCTGGTCCTAGATAAAGTAAGTTATGATTTATAAAGTAATCAAGTATGATTTGTACGCTTATACATTTCCCTGAAGACTGAAAGGTTACATGATTATTCTGTCATTTGCATTCCTATACTTAAATTATGTGTGTAACCTTATTTAGACATTCATCTGATGATTTATTTGACGGAATGTAACGATCTAAGCTCCAAATCAAAGGCACTATGTTAGGCAATTCTACACTTTCACCTGTGAAGTTGCAACAAAGGGCGGTGGAGATAGAATTGAGATGTGCAATTAGCGTAAATGTTCAATGTGAAGAAGTTTTATTAAAATAAAAATTGTCATTTTATGTTTACATTATATAACCTTTTACCTTCCTATTATTAAAAGTATTTTGATTTTTGGAATTTAAAAATAATAATTCAATTTTCCGACTTTGGCTTTCTTATTGATTTACCAATTTAAAGTTTTTGAAGTTGAATATTAGCACGAAAAAGGGGGTCTTCTCCTTTCACACATTTAATTTCGATTCAAGAGTTTCCATAATACATACCATTCCCTTTTATTTTACATCTTATAAATTATTGTTTTAGTCATAATCTGGTTTTTAAATTTTTTATTTATGGACGGATTTAGCTCTACAAGTCAACTTTGGAAATCTACAGATCATCTTGATTTTCTATTATGGAACTTCATTGATATTATTTTATCCAATTCATTATTTGTTCACCTATTCGCGACTTAAAAATACATATTTAGGTATAGAATTCTACTATTGGAATTTGAATGGGGTTTTGATACATATATACACACATACATGTATATTGTCTAACCTTAGGAGTATTACAAACTTGCCAACTCAATTATTTCAGCTATTTTTCAAAATAAACAGTATGGTTTTAGTCTTTTGGCACTATTCAATTTTTTCCGTCCATTGGTTATTTGTTTCCTATTGTATGGAAGGTTTAATTCTGTTCATTTCATACCTACATTATTCATGGCATGTGTATCCCAAAAATTGGGTCTGCATATGAATCAAAGCTGCTTGAATGGTACTGCTGTGGCTTTGTTCTCAATCGTTGGTTGACATGGCGATACACAATTTTTTATAAATGATTTCTTTTGTATATACTTTCTTTTGTCAGTTTGGGCAGTGGCAATTTTAATTCCCTTTTTTCCTCTTTGAACAGTTCAGTAATTTGACAGTTTAAATTATTTCATCCTCAATTTGAACTGTTTTGCAAATTTATTGAATCCAATCCATTGACTCCTTATTCTATTAAATCAACTTTTTCCTTCTCCCTTTGTACTTTACCCCAAGGATGTAATCCACTAGACACATTGATTTTGTTCCACTTCTTGCGGATTCCCTTTATGTGTTCTTGCATGTTTCTAAAGATTTATTTTCCAAGTTAAACTGATATAGCTTAAAAAATACCTGCTTCAAACTTATTTATATTTAGTATACCACCTGCAATGATCTTATTTGACTTCTTCATGATACCATTTCTCTTCTTGCTTGATTTTCGAGGAATTTTATTTCCAACTTCGGGTCATACAGCCTGAATAAATCTGTCTTTGCAAACTCACTTACAGTTTACTCTACTTTCCTTTGACAAGGTGGAAACCTTTTACTAAAAAATAATAATATAATAAATTAATTTCCTAACTTTCTTATTACAATTTTTTTGCGCATCACATATTATTAAACGCGCTTCATTGTTTCAGTTATATTATTGAACATTAACACCATGGATGTTATAAGTTATTTGTGTTAATGAATTTGTTTTCGATTTCTTCGTCAAGTTAACTGACTCTCTATAGAAAAGTTGTTTCATTTTCTAAATCTCATGCCAATCTGACTGATAAGAATGAATAATGTACATTTGACATCTTATTTATTTCCCATTCTCATATTTTTTGGGAGCTCTTAGCATTTGCTTCATCTTCTTCCCCTCCATAACCTGTTGTACAAAGCTTTTCTTTTAGTTGTTTCAAATTCACATTTATAGGTGGTATCTTTGTAATATTAAGGTTCAGTTTATATATATACATATATATATGTAACAATCTTTCTTTTAATTGTTTTGAGTATGTGCCACATCAAAAAAAAAAAACATATATTTTTGATATCTATACTGTGATATTAATATTGAGTTGTGCGTCCTCAACTTTAAAGCCCTCCGCGTGTATTACAAATTCGAAGCATCATTTATTTTCAAGTAAAATGAGCTACTTTTATTTTTTATTTGTCCCATGTTTGCTCTTTCGCTGTAATTTCTAGTTTACTCCACTGCCCATCGAATTCGCTTAACTCAGAGTACCTGATATTCACCCAACTCGCCATCACTTGGATATTCTATACTGTTTTTTAAACCCCTCTACACCATCACAACAACACTTGGCAGTCTAAAAATCCTCCCAGATATGTATTCTTCATGTGAATAAATTTGATTGTATTCCTTCTTATTACACTCTCCAACATTCAGCAAATACTGGATGCTTAGTACGCGAAACAACTATTTTCTGCAACTGACCATTTCATCTACTTCCAGGTATAATAGGTCGGTTTTCTACTAATTGAGTTGTTTTTTTGGAATTCAATCTATGGTCTTTGATTATCCGCAGTGCTTGGCATGCTAGAGGGTTTATGAAATATGTTTTATGGATGATTCTTTCCATTCTTAGTTGGTCATTTGGTTATTTTAGACAAAATACGTTATTCAAATTTCGATTTTCCTAAGCTATTTTTGACTATGTCTTTCTCTTTGCTTTTCACAAGTATGGGTGATTGTTTTGCTACTAAATGGAGCTTACTAGGTTTTTTTTTGTAATTGAGGTTTTTTTTCCCAGCCAAAGGCTTTAATTGAATGGATTACCACTAACATTTTTAGAAATTGAAGATTGGATTTAAAATAAACTTATTCAATTAGTAAAGCAAAAATATTTGGATCTCCTTAAAAAAGATTTCCTGATCAAATAAAGTTGATACAAAGTGTGCATGTATACAAAAAAATTGCAAATTCTGGGGTTTATATCTAAAATTTCAGTTGGTTTTTTTCTATCTTGCAATGATGATGGGTAAAACTATTAAGTCCAACCCATTTTCTGAAAAATATTGTTCTTAGTCTGCACTACGCCATGCATAAGAACGCGAACCATTATTCTCAAACATAACCAAACTTGATAGATGCACTTTCGAATTTAATGTTCTCAAAATTGTACGCCTAGAATTCATAAACTATGGCGTTTTGAATGATTATATGCAATGGTGAGATTTAATATTTTGTCAAAACTATATGTTTGGGGTAAATGATATTACACCTTTTATATGATTATCTATGAACCATTTCAACATCAAATTGAAACTATCAAATGTTGAAATTTCTCACTTTCATTTTTTTGATAGAGATGTTTATATGTTATGAAAGATTAAACTTTTTGCCATCTCATTTATTCTAGATTTGCAATTTACACCAACAACTCTTCAATGTAAACTGATTTACCAATCATGTGCACCTTCTGCTATGTTATTGCGGTTAATGAGATCGACATATTTTAATTGATTTTTTTTCTACTGTTTATTTATTTTTTGGCAAACTGAACTCGAGCTTTTATTGAATTAGCTATAATGAACCTACTAAGTTACCTATGTTCGAGGATTAACAGAAAATAAATTTGTTTAAATGATAGAAGGAAACATAAGAAGCTCCTTTATATATGTTTGTGTGTGTGTTGAACTTTTTTCCTTGATTATTGCATTCTAAAGATATGGCAGTCTGCAACATTATATTATATATGCTATATAAAAACAATTGAAACATGCACAATTAATAATTTATGGATAAAAATAATAAATTCTCTATGGCATCGCCATGCATAAAATTATACGATCTTATATAACTGTCTGAACTTATATGATGATATCAATAGTAATGTTATTATCATGACAGATTAAATTGTGCAAGGAGCATATGCCAAATTACAGGGATGAGATGTGCATATATAATCACTAATGAATCTGGTTTATATATGAAAATAGAAAAGAATTGAATGGGCAAGTGTGACACTTATGCTAATATATGTCTTTATGTAATTCAAACTGTTATATAAATGACTACAGCTCTTATCGATTAGATTGGCAAGATGTGAGTTATGCTTATAGAGGCATACAAAACGGTAGGCTGGGTTAGACAGAGAAGGAGATGGAACTGTTATGTGCCAAAATAGAGACAACGTTAATAAAAAAGAAAAATATTAGATTAATATGTAGTTGGTGGATGAAGTCAAGAGACACATGATGGATTTATGAAATTGTTACAAAGTGAGAACAAGTATTTAATATAAGGTGAGTTTTCTTCTTCCTTTTTAACTAACTTTTGTATGCAATAATACCTCAATTTGTTTGGTACATATATAAAGTCTAGATTATGATTGGTGTTTGAATCACAAAAACAATCATATTAGAGTGCACTAGACAACTTTTGCAAGCACAAAATAAACAGTATAGTTCCTATAAATATTTTCGGTAAATTTGATTACAAACTTCCCAGTATGTCATTTATCTTTATTTGCATGAGCTCGAGACCTTCTTTTGGCTTATGAATGAATAAGCTTGAGTTATAATTTATGCCTCCTTCCTTTGAAGTTAGGGCTAAATGCTCCTGATTTAACAAGGATGGTTGGACCTGGTGAATCTAATCTTTTTACTGCTACAGTATACAAGCCTTTGCAGCGAGGGAAAAAAATTGAATATTGCATCAGTTTTGGATCATCAAATAAAGTTCAAATTATCATCTATTTTATTAATTTTAAATGTTTGATTCATTGCGTGTACACTTCCACCAAAATTTATTATTATATTCATATCGATTGAAGCAATTTCCTCTGCGTCAACAAGGGTGGTTGCCTCATTTTTTCCAACTAACGCATGCATAAACTCCAACTTAAGCGGTTGACTAAACCACAACTGCAACTGTAGAAGTTGCCTCAACAACAACCAAAGCTCTTGCCTCGCCTGAAAGCCAAGCTCTATTGACTAAGCTTCTACTGCGGCAGCTGCCTTAACAACAACCAAAGCTCTTGCCTCACTTGGAAGCCAGCCTCTACATGTATATATGCCATTATGTCTGTTGTATGCAGTTTACTTTCAGAGTTTTATGCTTTTTTGCCATGTAGCATGATGTTCAGAACCTGTTTAACCACCTTTACCACAATAATATGCAGGAAAAAGAAAACGCAATGGATTGAATTGAAACTTCTGCTCTCATTCTATTTTAGGAAGTTCCTCACTTCAATTTTGCTATTTACTGGCTCGCTTTATAACGTTGTGATTTCCATGCGCTTACAATTTTTCTAGACTATTCTTCTTAAGTGAGGTGATAATAACCAAGCTAGCAATTTAACAATTTGCATCCTAAATTCGGTCAGCCAAAATTTTTTATTAGTAGCATTACGCCTTTATTTCATCGTGTATATTCTCAGCTATTTGTAACAAATAGATTATGGCCCACAGTTGTTTGTAATAAATAGATAATGGTCCTCAGCAGTTTGTAACAAATAGATTATGCTTTCTTTATTTGCTTCTGAAATTTTATCACCCTATATTCTGTGTTTAGATGGTGAAGATGTCAATTAATTGTTGATTTATTTTTTTAGGAAAACATATGCTTTTCTAATCAAATGATTTTTGTTCCAGTAATTGACATAACTTCTAGAACTACTACACTTTGACACCTTTTTGCGAGAAAGTATGGTTGTTTAAGTGTCAAACTCAACATTAACTAGCATTGTTTTGGAAGGACTAATGGCCGTAACATTTAGAATGGAGATTAAAATTAGAGAATATTTGATATATTTATAACCGCAATTAACTAAAAACTGCTTGCTTATAACTGTTGAAACAATAACGTCTGTTTTTTAACCAGAACCTTTGATAGGTTGTTATATGGCTTTATATCAGTACAAACTTTGCATTAGAAAACAAAAATAATTTTAGCACCAGACCCGTGTGCGAAGCGCGGGTTCGCCCTAGTATATATATATATGTATGTATGTATGTATGTATGACATTTGGGTGTCAACACCCTGCTGTTGCGCATTATGTTGCACACATGGCGCATTTTTATTGGTTAATGTTTTTTTTCCATAACATGGCTATTTTCTATTGGTCAGATGACGTGCACGATTCCATTGGCTCCTGATCTAATTTAAAGGCCCTAATTAACTCACTACACCTATATAAACACACCTAGACGTAAACCTAATTTCATTACACTAATTTATACGCCTTTATGCAGCCACAACCAAAACTAGTCTTTCTTCTATACTAAAGCAAATCAGAATATAGTATTCATATTGAAAGATAAGAACTGAATTCTACAACAACGATTTAGCTAATCAAATTCAGAATACAGAATTCAGATCTATTTTCTCTTCTACCACTGTGAGTCCGTCACTTTCACATATAATTTATTAAAAGTAATTGTGATATGTTTGGGAATTGGATTTTATGAACATGCCTGTAAGATGAATCATATTATGTTTGGTGAATTCTTATCTTTTAGATTCATACCTAAAGTTCATGTTCCATATGCTAATTGGATCTTATTGTTGTATGTCAGTTTATGTTCCATATGCTAATTGGATCTATCTTATTGTTCTATGTCAGTTTGTGTTCCATATGCTAATTGGATCTATCTTATTGTTCTATGTCATTTTATGTTCCATATGCCTAATTAGATCTATTTTATTGTTTTATGCCAGTTCATATGCCTAATTAGATATATTTTATTGTTCTATGCAATTCATACTTCTTATGCTTAATTTTGTGCCAGTTTTTGATGTCATGATTCTCTTCCTCTCTTCTCTTTTTTTCCTTTTTATGAGATTAGGCTAACTGCGAGCCTAACATATTATTATACGTACAAATGACGTGGGAACGTTGTGGGAAAAGTTTGGGGAAATTATTGAATAATATGCAGTTGGGCATAAAAGGACTTGAAATCATGTAATTGATTTGGGGCATGAATCGGTACAAATTTGTATACATGATATTATTGGCATAAATCAATTTGGGCATAATTGTGTATAATTTATATACATGAGGTTTGACATAAACTGTTAATAACAATGAACGCAAATTAATTTGGGCGTAATTTGGCATAACATGTATACATAGGATTGTAGGCCTAATTTGGATTAAAATTATAAACATAATTTAGATTGGAAATTATGGGTGATTGGAATATATTTTATTCCAAGATTTAAAATTGGGGCTTGAATCAAGAATGTAATAATAAACGTCTAAGACACGAGGTGAGATTCGAATTGCGGTATAAGACTGCCCGGAACCGCTGGCACATCCAACAACCGCAATTTGGTAATCTAATTTGAGAGGTCAAAGACATAAATTAGAGGCGTAGTAGTGCTAAAACACGAGTTTAGATTCAGTTTGCGGCAGAAGTCTGCCCGGAACTGCCCGACATATCCAGCAACCACAAAACGACAATCTAATGTGGGATATTTTTGCACAATTACGGATTTAATGAATTAATTAAGAATACTTAACCAAGATAAGACATGTGCTAAGACATGGGAGCAGTAAAGGGGTTAAGTGGGTGACATGGGTAGCATGTGAAACATAATTAAGAGCACTAAACCAAGAGAAGACATGTAGTAAAATATGCGTATAATAGAAGGGTTAAGTGGGTGACATGGGTGTCATGTGAAATATAATTAGAAGCACTTAACCAAGTGAAACATGTAAGAAGACATGGCAATAAGAAGGGGTTAAGTGGGAAATCCCAGTGGGGACCAAGTGTAGGTGGGAAGCTTGTGTTAAGTGTGTGGACCCTTTTCAACCAGTAACCCATTCTGTATCTATGTGAGCTCGAACTAGGTCGAAGACGGGACACGCTTACTGGGTTTGATTGTAAGAGGTCAATAAAGAGTTAGCGGTGACAACGCAAGTCCAACGGAGTCATGTGCGTGCGCAGGTCCAGGCAGGTAGGTAAGACGTTGTTGCATCGTGTAGATATAAGTCGTGCATTTTAGTAGTATCGGGTTGCCACTTTAGGGAGTGATACACCCTACTGTGGGACCAGCACGGGTATCTACAAATTAGGGAGCCGATCGAATGGGGGGTAGTGGGTACAACTAGTGGAGATAAGAGCAGGCAACACCTATGACAACAGCTAGGAATACAACTACCATATTATGAATAAATGTTGTAATTAGAATGGGGAGGGTAGTGAGTACAACTACTGGAGGTGGAAGCAGGCGGCACCTACGATAGCAGCTAGGAGTACATGAAACTACCATTATTATGATTAGTAAGAGGGATCTACTTTCAGTATGGGACTAGTAATGGTGCGGTGTAACTAGCATTGGTGCGGTGTAGGAATTATCTTACAGTGATTAGAAGCGCAATCGATGTTATACCTTGTTCATTTTGTTCATCTTGTCATACTTGCTTATATTACAGTCATTTCTTATATCCAGTTTATGTCCTTATCCTGTTACTTTACTAATTATATAGAAGGTCACTGGACTCGCCAGACTTTATGTCTGACCTTGTTTGTTTCGCATCTTTTCTTTCCTTCCCCCCAGGTTCTCAGGGTGGGACTAATTTGAAGCTTGATTTGGATCTCTTTCTCTCTTTACTAGAAGTGCTTGGAAGTGTTGAAAGTAATGCTCGGGTTTATCTCTTTTTTCTTTATGGCTATTTGAGGTGGGATTATAGTTTTACTTTATGTACTTTGATAATAAATTTATTCCAGATGGATATTTGTGTACTTGGCTTTAGTATATGGTTTTGATGTTGTAACCAAACATGTTTTGTTTTTCCGCTGCAATGAATAAATTTTGAATTTCTAAGTACCATTTTATATATCTATCTTGTGATATTCTGTTTTATACTCTTACAACGCACCATTAAAGTTAATGCATTCCCTCAGTGAGTGACATTAATGGACGTGGGGTGTTACACGTGGTATCAAAGCTGAAGGTTATCAGAATAGATAAAAGGTTTTGAAAACCGTTTTCAAAAGCATTTTTTTAGAAGTATTTTCAAAAACATGTTTTAAGGAAGGTATTTTCAAGAGAAAAGTTTAATATGAAAAACATAATCCCCAAAAGCCATATATCTTTCTTTCGATTCTCTACTTGAATCTCTTTTTCCTTTCTTTTTGTCATAGTTCCGTAGGCATGTTAAAACTACGGCAAATGTCGGAGGGCAAAGAAGTGTCTAACCTCCATCTATAGCCGCAGTAGTTCCACCTACGGCTAATCTTTTTTCAAGCTACGTACGGTTTTCTGTGCGATGGAGGCAGCTTTCGAGAGACTTGTTAACATGTTACACAAGGATGGTAAAAATGAGAATGAGGGAGTTTAGGCTAAGGAGCATAACCCAAGGATGAGAAACTTGTTGATATGGCTTTAATCCATGAAGAAGGTAAAGGTGAAAAGAACGAGGTGAAAGTGGAAGAATCACAGAACAAGAAAGTAAAACCTAAGAAGGGTGGAAAGAATAATAAACCCCATGATAAGAGGAAGTGTCTTTATTGTGGTATGACGGGTCATGTAATTAAGGACTGTAGGAAGAAAGAGAAGCATGGTTGTTTTCATTGCGGTGAAGCAGGACATCTGATTAAAGACTTCCCGAGGAGGCAAGGACAAGGACAAGGGCAAGGGCAGAGGACAGGACCTACTTTTGGAGGGTAGGTTCATGATCTCATGGCACTACGATAGGAGAGAGGTATAAACATTTCTTTCAAAAATTTAACTTTCCTTTTTGATCATCTTGTTCGAACTTTGTTTTATTATGGCGCTTCACATTCGTTTATATCTACTTCGTTAGTTGAAACACTGCACCTAAATACTAGTCTAGTTATGGATCTCATTGTAGTCTCAAATCCTATTGGGGGTACAGCTAAACTTTCTATGTTATGTCGGGATTTATGTGTATGGCGTTGAGTTCTAATGCAACGCTTATATGTCTGACTTCGTGGGCTATGGGTTGATTCTAGGAATGGATTGGCTAGCCAGGTATGGTGCCATTCTCGACCGTGAAAAGAGGGTAGTTAGATTGTTGACTAGTTTGGGTGATACTCTCGATATCTCATGCGACCCTAAGGGTTCTGTTATGCTTAACTACCTAGAATCTCTTGACACTTCTATTGATGATTTACAATCTCTTTGAGTAGTCCGTGAGTATGCAGATGTCTTTGAGGAGGTTAAGGGCTTACCTCCAAAATGCGAGATAGACTTCCATATATACTTGGTGGACAATGCAAAGCCAATTGCATTGTCGGTGTTCCGCATGGCTCCAAGAGAAAGGAGGGAGCTTAGTAAGCAAGTGAAAGAGTTGCTTGAGAAAGGGTTCAAAAGAAGAAGTATTTCGGAGTGGGATGCTCCAGTTTTTTTTGCCACGAAGGCTGATGGTTCGCTTAGATTGTGCATGGACTATAAGGAGCTAAATAAGCTCACGAAGAAGAATAGACACCCATTGCCGATGATAGATGATTTGTTCGATCAGTTGGTTGGTGCTTCGGTTTTCTCGCAGTTGGACCTAGCTACAGGATTTCATCAGTTGAGTGTAGCTGAGGATAGTTTAGATAAGACTGTTTTTAGGACTCCAGATGGTTTCTTTGAGTGGCTCATCATGCCTATTGGTTTGACGAATGCACCCGCATATTTCGTAGACTTGATGAGTAGGGTGTTTAGGGAGTTTCTAAACAAGTTCGTGGTAGTATTTGTGGATAATATCTTGATATTCTCTAGAAGCGAGGAAGAGCATGCCCTACATCTTACGGAAGTCTTAGAGACCCTTCGAGCACATCAACTCAAAACTAAGTTCTCCAAATGCCATTTTTGGAAGTGAGGTTCTTAGGGCACGTGGTCTCTAAGGAAGGGATAACAGTGGATCCCGCGAAGGTGGTAGCAATCCAAGACTGGAAGGTCCCTAGGAATGCAATGGAAGCAAGAAGTTTTCTTGGTTTGACGGGCTATTATAGGAAGTTCATTAAGGACTTCGCGAAGATATCAGCCCCACTTACATGGTTGACGAAGAAGAAATTGACTTTTTCTTGGGATGTTGACTGTGATGATGCTTGCCAATGTTTGAAGAAGGTTTAGATGACAGCTCCCGTTTTAGTTTTGCTGTATGAGAGTAAGCTATTCACAATATATATCGATGCTTGCGGGACAGGGCTTGGCGTAGTTTTGATGCAAGAGGGAAGGGTGATATGCTATGATGGAAGGCAGTTAAAGGTTCATGAAAAGAATTACCCTACCCACGATTTAGAGTTAGCCGCCATAGTTTTTGCGCTTAAGTCTTAGCGTCATTATCTCCTTGGCGAGAGGTTTGAGTTGTTTACAGACCATAAGTCACTGAAATACTTGTTCTCTCAAAAAATTTAAACTTAAGGCAACAGAGGTGGATGGAGTTCTTGGCATCCTACGATTTTGAGTTTGCATATACCCCTGGCAAGGGCAACGTTGTAGCTGATGCCTTGAGTAGAAAGAGGTTGACTTTAAGTCCTTTGTTCGTAGAGCGGTAGAGTTTGGAGTACATATCTACCTTTGACTTTATCCCCTCTATTGATTATGTACTCGGCTTGTTGACATCGTTAGAGGTGCGACCTACGCTTTTGGGTCGGATTGGAGAGGCACAACGAGCGACTTGGGAGACTGGAAATAAAGATCACGCTTGTCACCCTTTCCTTTTAGGACTATATTCTTAACTTCTTTTTCCAAAGCTTTTTATTCGTACTTGTTTCTATCATTCGTCTATCGATCGAATATTCTACCTTTAGATAGGGAGCTCATGGATGTAAACATGTGTTTGAGACATGTTATGTTTGATGGATGCAAGTGGATGCAAGTGTTTGCTAGTGGTTTCCTGTGCATTCATATACACACACATTAGGCACTAGATCGGCTCAATCACTCTCATATTGCATATGGATGTGTGTGCATTTTCTTTTTCCTTATGGATGAAAATGGATGTATCATCATATGGATGTTGCATTTGGATGAATGAGTGTTCACACATATAGAACTTACATGTTATAATAGGATTATTTGCATACATGTTGGATTCATGGCACTAACATACATTGCATTAAGGAGGTCAACCGAATCAATAGACCGGCTGATCTTCGCATTAGTATTAGGACATATACACACATCTCTACATATATTCATAGGAGTATTAGAAATATTTTAAGGACAATGGATGCTTGTGGATGATGGACGAGTAGATGGATGACAGATGGTAAGATATATTCTTCTTAACTCAGAGATTTCGGGGACGAAATCCTTTAAGTAGGGGAGAATGTAACACCCCGCATTTTTAATGAAATTAAAAATATGGAAATATGCATATATATTATATACATAGATATATTTAAGAGAAAAATTAAATAATGACAATAAAATTGCATGTAATAGGTTCATGCAGTGAAATGAAGGAAAAAGATAAATAAAAGAAATTAAATGCAATACATGAAATGCGAAGAAATGCATGCGAACAATTAAATAGAAAAAAAGGAAAATTTGAAGAGCTTCAGGAATTTGGTCACGAAAGTAGTATCATTGCGTTCGTGGCGATTTTCTAGTCAATTTAGACCTATTGTTTGTAGAAAACTGATTTAGGATGAAAAGGATATCTTTAAATTAAATATTGCAACAAAACATGAAAAAGAGGAATGAGAAAAGAATAATGTGTAGCATTGTTCTAAGGTTTGTAAACAAAATACTTAGTAGCTCATTTGGTTAGAACATGAGACTTGTATATAAGAGGTTCTGAGTTCAATCACTACCAGCACCACAATTTTGTTTTAGGGGAATAGCTAAAAAGTGGCCTAGTGTGAACGTAGTTCAATTAAAAAGCGGTTTAGTGTGAAAGGGGTTAATTGGAGGATTAATTGAAAAAATGGTTAAATATATATATATATATATATATATATATACATATATATGACGTCTGGGTGTTAACACCCTGCTGCTGCACATCATGTTGCACACATGGCGCATTTTTATTGGCTAATGTTCATTTTTTCCGCAACATGACTATTTTCTATTGGTCGGATGACATGGACGATTTCTATGGCTTTTGATCTAATCTAAAGGCCCTAATTAACTCACTACACCTATATAAACACACCTAGACCTAAACCTAATTTCATTACACTAATTCATATGCCTCCATGCTGCCACAACCAAAACTATTATTTCTACACTAAAGCAAACCAGAATAGAGTATTCATATTGGAAGATAAGAACCGAATTCTACAACAACGTTTTAGCTAATCAAATTTAGAATACAAAATTCAGATCTATTTTCTTTTCTACCACTGTGAGTCCGTCACTTTCACATATAATTTATTAAAAGTAA
The DNA here is from genome assembly GCA_030737875.1 of Allium sativum. Lineage (NCBI taxonomy): Eukaryota > Viridiplantae > Streptophyta > Magnoliopsida > Asparagales > Amaryllidaceae > Allium > Allium sativum. Next base: position 954,690,327 of record CM060924.1, on the reverse strand, counting down.
TTGTGATAAGTTTGTGAATTGGATTTTATAAACATGCATGTAAGATGAACCATATTATGTTTGGTGAATTCTTATCTATTAGATTTATACCTAATGTTTATGTTCCATATGCTAATTGAATCTATCTTATTGTTCTATGTAAGTTTATGTTCCATATGCTAATTGGATCTATCTTATTGTTCTATGCCAGTTTATGTTCAATATGCTAATTGGATCTATCTTATTGTTCTATGTCTGTTTATGTTCCATATGCCTAATTAGATCTATTTTATTGCTCTATGTCAGTTCATATGCCTAATTAGATCTATTTTATTATTCTATGCCAGTTCGTACTTCTTATGCTTATTTTTATGCCAGTTTTTGATGTCATGGTTTTCTTCCCCTCTTCTCTTCTTTTCCTTTTTATGAGACTAGGATAACTGCGAGCCTAACATATTATTATATGTACGAATGACGTGGGAACATTGTGGGAAAAGTTTGGGGAAATTATTGAATAATATGCAGTTGCGCATAAAAAGACTTGAAATCATGTAATTGTTTTGGGGTATGAATTGATACAAATTTGTATACATGAGATTATTGGCATAAATCAATTTGGGCATAATTGTGTATAATTTATATATATGAGCTTTGACATAAATTGTTAATAACAATGAACGCAAATTAATTTGGGCGTAATTTGGCATAACATGTATACATAGGATTATAGGCCTAATTTGGATTAAAATTATAAACATAATTTAGATTGGAAATTATGGGTGATTGGAACATATTTTAATACAAGATTTAAAATTGGAACCTGAATCAAGAATGTAATAATAAACGTCTAAGACACGAGGTTAGATTCGAATTGCGGTATGAGACCGCCCGACACATCCAGCAACCGCAAATTGATAATCTAATGTGAGAGGGCATAGGCATAAATTAGAGGCATAATAGTGCTAAAACACGAGGTTAGATTCGGTTTGCGGTAGAAGTCTGCCCGAAACCGCCCGGCATATTCAGCAACCGCAAAACGACAATCTAATGTGGAAGATTTTTGCGCAATTACGGATTTATTGAATTAATTAATAACACTTAACCAAGATAAGACATGTGGTAAGACATGGGAACAGCAAAGGGGTTAAGTGGATGACATGGGTAGCATGTGAAACATAATTAAGAACGCTTAACCAAGATAAGACATTTAGTAAGACATAGGTATAATAAAAGGGTTAAGTGGATGACATGGATAACATGTGAACTATAATTAGAAGCACTTAACCAAGGTGAAACATGTAAGTAGACATGGGAATAAGAAGGGGTTAAGTGGGAAATCCCGGTGGGGACCAAGCGTAGGTGGGAAGCTTGTGTCAAGTGTGTGGACCCTTTTCAACCAGTAACCAGTTGTATCTATGTGAGCTCTAACTAGGTCGAGGACAGGATACGCTTACTGGGTTTGATTGTAAGAGGTCAATAAAGAGTTAGCGGTGGCAACGCAAGTCCAACGGAGTCATGTGCGTGGATGGGTCCGGGCCAGTAGGTAAAACGTTGTTGCATCGTGTAGATATAAGTTGTGCATTTTAGTAGTATCGAGTTGCCACTTTAGGGAGTGATACACCCTACTATGGGACTAGCACAGGTATCTACGAGTTAGGGAGCCGATCAAATGGGGAGGGTAGTGGGTACAACTTGTGGAGATAGGAGCAGGCGGCACCTATGACAGCAACTAGGAGTACAACTATCATACTATGAATAAACGTTGTAATTAGAATGGGGAGGGTAGTGGGTACAACTAATGGAGGTAGGAGCAGGCGGCACCTACGGTAGCAGCTAGGAGTACACGAAACTACCATTATTATGATTAGTAAGAGGGATCAACTTTCAGTATGGAACTAATAATGGTGTGGTGTAACTAGCATTAGTGCGGTGTAGGAATTATCTTATAGTGACTAGAAGCGCAATTGATGTTATACCTTGTTCATCTTGTTCACCTTGTCATATTTTCTTATGTTACAGTCATTTCTCATATACAGTTTATGTCCTTATCCTGTTACTTTACTAATTATATAGTTAAAGTCGCTGGATTCGCCAGACTTAATGTCTGACCTAGTTTGTTTCGCCTCTTTACTTCCCCCTTCCCCCCCCCCCAAACCAGGTTCTCAGGGTGCACTACACCAAAACAGGTGATTGCCAACGAGTATAACTGTCGCAAACAATTTCCGCAACACTTATTAGCGTTGCTATGGGGGCGTGGCAATGTATTACCAATGCATATAAGCGTTGGAAAATATTCATTCCCAACGCTTATATGCGTTGGCAAATATTCATTCGCAACGCTTATATGCGTTGGCAAATATTCATTCACAACGCTTATAAGCGTTGGCAATATTATATTCGCAACACTTATAAGCGTTGGTAACATGCAACGCTAATATTTGCATATAAGATAGCACAAGCTCTATTTAATATGCATTCATTCAGCTATGGAATTATCTCAACATAGCAGCATGTAACCAAATCAATAAGGAAAAAAAAATCCATATTCATGATAACAGCAAAGTATGAACTAACAAAAAAATTCAATACATAAAGATACTAAATTTAATACATATACAATATCCGATTCCATAGTAATAACAATACAGAATTAACATAATGCAAGATGTTTTTCATATTTGAAGTCTACAAGTACCAAACGCGAAACTCCAACTATATAACGAACCATACATCCAAAAATTTGCATAGCTTGTACCACCAATTTTTCTCATTTTCTCTGCTTCTTCTACTGCTTTCTGCGTGCATTTAATTTAATAACATCAATTAAGTTTCAAATAGCAGAAAATGTTATAAGTTCAAAGTCATACCTTTTCAATTTTGACACATCTTTTGTCTATTGAGCTCGATGAAATCTTGCAATTTAAGCTCCTTTTTAAGCCTTTTGTTTTCTTCACGAACCTCCAATGCAAATTCCACACCACGATCACATAATGGTTCGTCAATCCAGTGGATGAATCCACAATCTCTAAGAGTTCCAGTATTTGCACAAATAAAATATCGGCGACCAACATTTTTATTTAAATAGCATGTTCTGAATATTGGTTCAATATTGCAACAGCATAACAACCTTCGAGATTGTGCTTCTTCAACATAGCATGTTGGTAGGGGTGGCAATCTTGTAGGTGTGGTCGATCTGGTAGGCGATGCCATATCATTCTGAACACTTAATAATGCCAAATCTCTTTCTAAACTCGACTCTATTCTCTCGTAGACGCTAAACGGAGTTGGTGTCTGAGATTCGGCTGAGCAAACAATTTGAGTAGGATCGCCTGAATCGTCTGAATAGGCCGATGGACAATACCGTAGGAAGTAGTCATGATAATCGGTCGAAGGCCTTGAGTAGGAGGACATCTGTAGAAAATAAATAAACAACAACAGTCTCAAAATGCAATCACTATTAAATATAGATTCCAAGTGCAAAATTGTAGATGAATTACACGGTTCCACCTATTTTTCAAAGTTCAATGGTTATTTCTAAATAAGTCGGCACCTTGATGACATTTCTAAATAAGTCGGCACCTTGTGCAAAGATGTATCCCATAAGTCCATAAGTGCAATAATAAAAGTAGCAAATTACATGTTCCTAAATACTTCAGGACGCATGCATGGATTTTAAATGCTTTATGTATGTATCTATTATTATTTCAAACAACAACAAATAAAAGAAAATTTTCAATTGCGGACCTAAACGAAATCAAGTGCATTTATGTTATGCAGACATAAATATATTCATTTCGTATTTACTATTTTAAACATTTACAAATAGTTTGAAGGTACAATTTTAACATGTTTCTTGTTATTTCAGGATTAGAATGTTTCTCGTTATTGCACTGAAAATGCCTATACGTGAAAATCCCCGTTACGATCGCTAGACTGTTGCAAAATACGACAATCCCTTATCAAATACTCTACTAACTGAACCACCAGAAAATAGTGACAGTGGCCGATAGATTACACGGTAAACAGCAAGACTAGATAACAAGCACAGAATAATGTTTCACAAATGCTAATTCAAATTTTGGATATTATATTTCATAAAGAGATAAAGACTAGATACATTTCTAGTTCTCTACTGCAAAAGGAATCATGTTTCACAAATACTAGTTCAAATTTTGGATTCCTTTGCCAATTATGTGGAGGACGTGTGCTGTGGAATTTTTTATATTTATAAACCGTGTATGCTCTAATGAGGAAGTGGAGACTAGAAAAAACTATTGTTTAATGTGTGCCTGACATAGCTTTTGGTATCTGGAAATACCGTATACGTGAAAAACTCATTCCCAGCTTAATTCACATTCATTCACTTATGCCATATTACATACAGATACCACGTAACTTGGCAGGTTTCAAGTCCTCTTGGAGTTGCCATCATGGCAGGGCAACAATGCGCCACCTGGTTAATTTGAGTAGTCTTAAACACCAAAGGTTTAATTGGCCTTAATATAAACTGATACAAACTCATTAAAAAAGGAACTGATCTAAGCTACACCCATTCTCTAATCAAACATTAATTCATATATACTGTAAACTCAGAGTGGAAACTGAGCCTCGGCTAAAACTGAGCCTCGGCTAAAACTGAGCCTCGGCTAAGTTTTCACGTGAAAACCGAGCTCAGTTTGCACTAAAACTGAGCTGAGGCTCAATTTTAGCGCGAAAACTGAGCTTAGTTTGCGCTAAAACTAAGCTGAGGCTCAGTTTTCACACGAACTGAGCTCAGTTTGCACTAAAACCGAGGCTCAATTACCCTTTCACGTCGGCTAAAGTTTTAGGAGTTACCTCCATACAATACTCGTTTCCCTTGTTGACTAGATGGTTCAGGATCTTCAAGTCAACTACTGCACCCAGATTATCGGAGTTTGCAACAAAGACGTACTCTTTTCCCTGAGAAAAGATAAAGTAAGCAAAAATCAATGAACTAAAATTTTCATAATCACAATAACAATAGCTAGATCACTTATATAAAGAAGACCACTTGAAGATAACGATGTTTTTTCCAAAAAAAAAACCTATGGTTTTTATTTTTTAATTTGGGCATAATAAGTAGTTGTTTTATTAATGGCAAGAGTGATACTTTACACAAGCAGATGAAGTGGAAAAACAGTAGATTTATTAAGAAAGGAAAGTAACAATTACAAGATCCATCCAAATTCAAATTCCCAAAAAGTTTGGAAGACTAACAATAATTACTCATTAGAATAGGTCAAACAAAGGAAGTGGAGGAATAATAAACTAGAATTTGACATTAACGGAAGGAACATAATGCATGAAGGAAATAAGGAAAAAAATAAAACAGCTGAAAATTAAAAATATACCTTAAACCTTTAACATTATTTACTGGTTCGTTAAAAGAGGAAACAGGGCCATGACATTGCACTGAAAATGGAAACAACATTAGGGAAATTGATATGAGAACATAGTGAGCGACATCTATGGAGCAAAAGATGATGAATAGTATAACTAAACTCTTTAATATTGCTACAGCTAAGTATAATATAAAATAATATATAAGCATACTACAGCTAAACTCTTTAATAATACTACAACTAAGTACAATATAACACAACTACTATAATACTACAACTGGACTCTTTAACATACTACAGTTGAGAACATGGTAAGCAACTTCTATGGAGCAAACCATATTCGATTCAGCAACTCTTTAGGAAACAAAAATTTAAATTAATAATACTACTGCTAAATACAATATGATATAATATATAAGCATAGTTGTTAAATTTGGCATTAAAATGTATAATTCTAATCAATATAATATACAATTAACACAACCGCTACATTTAGCTAAATTAGTGGAATTATTAAAGTCATATCGTTGTATAAATATCACATACTGTCACTTATACTGCAATGCCGAGGCACTGCGCATTGTAGTGCACATGCAAGATACGAAAATTAAGCAACTCGTTTAAAAATTAGTTAGGCTACTGTAATTTTATTTCAGATCATATAAATTCACTCACCATATAGATTTGCACAAAATCAAGCATGAATTATCACACCTACTATAAAAAAGATTACTCACCTCACAACATGAAGAGGATCAAAATTTGGCCATTATTTCTGTCAGTTTCTGCTTTCTATTGATGTTGCACTCCAAATTGCTGCTCATCTTCTTCTTCAGCCAACTTATGAAGCTTGTTTTGTTATGTATTTTACTTTCATGCTGCAAAGAAAGTATTATTTCATATAAGTTTGAAAATCAAATCCAAACTTAACTGAAAATCAATTAATTCGGTCAACTATCCCTGCACATATATAAATTAATGTAATTAGCTCAACCCACTTTCCATGCACAAATACGGTCATACAGAATTAACTCACTTTCACTAATGTCCCCTAAAACAGTTCACATACATTGTTGCACAAGTATTAAGACAAAACTTTCAAAAAATACATACATACATACATACATACATACATACATATATACATACATATATATATATATATATATTAAAGAATACAATATGTTCCAGTATAACAAATTATAGGAGAAGTACGTTGAATGACCGCATTGATGAACTAGAAGTTAAAGATGCAGTGTTTTGTGTTAATAACGACAAGGTGGAAGGACTAGATGATTTAAATTCTGAATTTGATAAATTACATCGGTGTAAGAATGATATAGTTAAGATGTCTAGGAAACATTACTGATTATGTTTTCCTTCTCATGAAATGATCAAGGTTTTAATCAGAAATATAACAAAAATACGCGTCTTAAGATAGACATAAGAAGAGCCTCTGATGGACACAATGGGGTCACGAATAAATAAAAGAGATTAGTTAAGGAGCCAATAAATTCTTTGTGCTTTCTACTGTATTTCAAGGAGGAAAGTATAGATATTTTACAATAAGAACAGTTTGCAACAAGGGGCCCATTGTCTACATTTTCATTTGACTTAATAATAGAGTATCTCACTACACTTATGGACAAAGGGGTTACAGAAAGACATCTAATTCCAGTTTCAAATTTGGACCCAATGATTTCTCATTTTGTCTACATGAAAGAGATATTGATTTTCCAAAAGCTGAAATCAAAAGAGCTTTCCGGATCAAAGATTTTTTTATGAATCTTATAATGCAACTGGTTTTAAAAGTGAATAACATGAAATCAGGCATTTTTTGGTAAGGGGTGTATAACATGAAATTGCATTCTGGTTAATCAAACTTGAATACTGCAAATAAAATAAGAATTTGCAAAGTATGTTTAATCATACATGAAACTGGAAAGTACTTTAAGAAGAACTAACTCGGTTTCCAAAGTGGGCTTGGCTCAGTTTCTGTAAATGAGGTTTCGCAGTTCAAGAACCGAGCAAAAAGCTCAACTAAAGTTATTGAATATATACTGAAGTTATTGAATATATACCAATTTTAGCTCAAGTACTGAGCAATTACCACTTGTAGAATTCACATCCATATTGAATGGAATAGCTAAACAGACTTTGCAGTATTCAAGTTTGAATTTGCGAATTTTTATGAAGTATTGTTTCTGTACAAGTGAATAACATGAAATCAGGTTTTACAAGTTAATACAATATACTCATATATAAAATTGGCATGTCAAAACAGAAAGAACATGGACTAAAACAACTTTGTTGGCAAAACTGTGGAAAAATCATTTAAATTATAACATGAAAACATCATATTATAGCGTCTAAAGTGACCAGATTGCTACTTTGATTGTTCTTTGTTAGCAGTGCAAATTTTAGGGTATTTCATCCTATTTTCATTAGTAAACAAGAAGAAAACAACCGACTGTATTGCTGTGAAAGATGATGGTCAATGTAATTACGTTTACAAGGACCTTTTTTCCTTCCTATTTCATTGGAAAATCTTGGGCATGTGAAAATTTTCATGTTCAATACCTTATATTGGATTTTTGTACTTTAAAAACTACATAGAAAAATTCAGCATGATAAAGAAATAATATATAGTTGGAAAATTCCTATACTTACAATTATGTATTTGACGAATTTGATGAGAAAATAATTCAAATTTCTTCCCTGCAAAAAAATGTAGAATATATGAGAATATTTTGGAAAAACCAACATAGTAAGAAGAAATCAAATTAAAATTAAAAACCCTTCAACCTTGTTTGTCCTTCCAATCTCCCAGACAGAATTCCATTAATCTTCATCTAAATCTAAAATCTATGTACCTCAATCATCATAGAGTACCTAAAACAAACAAATAGAGGTTACCTAATTTGTTCCCTGAATCAAAGATAATTATACTGCAAACTTAGGTCAGACCAAATTTCCAATTGAATTTAAATCTACATTAGTAACATGCGCAACTCACCTCAAAATCGCGATTCCCTAAAGCCAAAATCGAATAGCCTGAAATCTAACGATTCCCTCAACTCAAAAGTTGAATCGATTTGGAAATCGATCGCGATGGGCTGTCTGCTGAAGCAAGCCTAGATTGATCCAGAAATCGATGAAATTCCCTCAACTTTTCCTTCATCTCAAATTCGCAAGCCGAATTGATTTGCAATTTTTTTTAAAGAAGCGGCCGTAAATGATAAGTGTTGAGAAAGAATTAGGGTTACGAATGAAGTCAGTAGCTCAATTACTTTTCTAGCCCAATCCTAGTTTTTCTGGCCTTACCAACGCATATACGTGTCATAATAATAAAAAATCTTAATTCTCTATTTTTGGTAACACATTTCTAGCATAGCAACACATATTTTAGTGACTACTCCACGACAGGAATAAGTGTTGGCAATTGAAAAAAAAAAGTGTTGCCAAATGGCTGTTATGGTGTAGTGGTGGGACTAGTGAAGCTTGATTTGGATCTCTTTCTCTGTCTACTTGAAGTGCTTAGCAGTGTTGAAAGTAGTGCTTAGCTTTATCTCTTTTTTCTTTATGGCTATTTGGAGTAGGATTATGGTTTTACTTTATGTACTCTGATAATAAATCTATTCAAGATGGATATTTGTGTACTTGGCTTTAGTTTATGGTTTTGATGTTGTAACCAAACATGTTTTGTTTTTCCGCTACAATGAATAAATTTTGAATTTCGAAGTACCATTTTATATATTTGTCTTGTGATATTCTGTTCTATACTCTTATAACGCTTCATGAAAGTTAATGCATTCCCTCGGTGAGTGACATTAATGGACGTGAGGTGCTACAAACAAGGGCAGCAGGGTATAGCTAGTATACACATTTGTCACAATAGCAAACAAGATATACTAGTTTTAATACAAGGACACAACACATTATGAACACGATATGCTTAAATAAGGTTAGGTCGTAGCAATTGTATGCTACAAATGGTCTAAAGTAACATGTACAGTACAACTAACAGTTCATGGTATCACTGGCCAAACTCCCAACAAAAGGCACGCATGTGAAATATTTACCAATTCCAGGTCATTAATGAAAATTTAGTAAGCAACAATATATGTTCCTGCAAGGTAAAAAATTATCATCCTAATCATAGAAATTAAGAAAAAAGCCAAGTCATAAGAATCCATACCTTGATTATTTTTCTCTCAAACTTTTACGTACAGCAGGAATGATGAAAACCATCTAGTTCTGTTTATCTTAATAAAGAATTTACAGTCAGAACCGATTGTGAGGCAATTGTGAAGTTTATTTCAAACGAAAATTCTAAAAAAATAAACAGAACTAGATGGTTAAATTTGCAAAACCTTATACAAGGCAATGGTTATAAAATAAATTTTGAGCATATTAAGGGTAAGAACAATCATCTTACAGATATATTATCAAGAAAGTTGCTATCAGTCTTAGACACTAATCATCTTTGTTTATTATCTAATTACTTTGCTACAGTAATTAGATAATAAACAAAAAACAGATAAATTTTGAACTAAGATACAGCATTCAATAGGTAAAAATTTAATTTTTTTTCCTTCAGAACTTACTGTAGCAAAGTTCGTACTATAACAAAATACTGTAGCAAATAGTGACGGTTTTTTTTCCATATAGTTTATCAGAGTTCTTTACATGGTCATACAAGATAATAAGATCTTGTACCATATTAATAAATAAACCGAAAACAAAGCCTGCAAGGTAAAAAATTATCATCCTAATCATAGAAATTAAGAAAAAAGCCAAGTCGTAAGAATCCATACCTTGATTATTTTTCTCTCAAACTTTTACGCTCAACAGGAATGATGAAAAAGCTTATACAGAGAAATGAAGAAGAAGTTTACGCTGCCATTAAAATTTTTACAAGCTTACAATATTTTACAGTGCTCTCGAGAATAGTTTCTCTGAGCATACTTACACTATATTTATAGCACACTTGTCCGGTTACCCGGTACATATCAACTTACATCATTCAGTAAAAGATAAGGACGAGTATAATGCTAAGCTGTCTTTTCTCTGGAAAGCGCCTTAAAGTAGTGATAGTTGTGTGTCCACGTAACCTTTCTCTGGAACATGTTTTTAAAGAGGTAATAATTATGTTGCCACATACCCCCTTTTCTGGAGAGTCCTTAATTATTGTTGTAGGCCACTTATTCTCTGATAGATGTTGTGCTGGCTCCTTTCTCGGTTCTTCTTTCTTGAATCTGTGTCAGCCATGTATTCTAGACTATCTTCTCGTAATAATCTACCACTTTCATTTATTTCTGGACTGTCTTCTAGCTCATATTCGGAAGATAATTTGTCATAAATTATTACGTCATTGTCTGGATCAAACATTCCTTCTGCTTGAGGGAATGGAAATAGAATTTTTAACTCCATCTCGCTCCATATCTGATAATGTGAACTTTCTGACTGTAATACTAACTCCTTCCAACTAGGTGGAGGGCTTATTGTGGTGATTGAATGATGAAACTCCCATGGTTTGTCTGCCTCAAACCAGATGGGAGTGCCTTCATAACTCTGGTAGTAACACCTTAAACTCCTAGAAGCATGTTGTCTAGTGTAACCCAAATGTTTAAAAATAGCAATTCTATGTTTCGCATGTTTAAATGTATGACTTGGATCGAAACAGTAGAAAGGAGTGGTTGGGTTTATGCACACCACTATCCCTGGAAAAACTTTCAGGTACTGTGATGCTACCAGAGCAAACCTTCTTCCAAATCTTTCTAGGATCGTTTCTTCAATGGGATTATGGAAAGTAATCCTTGACAGCATTCCATGATGGAATAAGTCAACAATTTCATCCATGTCATTTGGTAACGTTTGACTGTCAACTCTTATTCGTAGCATGTTAGATCTTCTGTCTTGAACAACCTTGAACTGTAAGCCTTCCTTGAATTTTTGGTAATACTTCTTTAGAAGCTGTTGGAGATTGGCGCAATGCTCTCTCCACCTGTCAAACACCATCTTTTCTATTTTTATATTGATGTCTATGCCTACTCTTTCATATAATTCTTCTAGAATTGGAGCGGGTTTTAGCTTTAAATGATTTGAAAGTTGTTCAAAGGTCAAATTTCTGGGTCTTTTGGGTTGTCTAGCTAAAACTTCATTCTTTCTTGTACCAATTGTTCTATCCTTTTTTCTAGCAATTCACTGGTTTTTTGGTTGTATGTTGTCCTTTGGTAGTGATCCTCAAGGAATTTATTTCTTTGAAGAAGGTGATGAATTTGGGCCTGGCTGGTTTGGTAGAGGTATTGTAAATCGTTTAACTGTGAAGCTTGGTTATTGATAAGGTCTGTAGATGACGGTGAAGGTAAAGAGGTTGTTTGTGAGCATGACTGTTTACAATCTGGATCCAAATAGAAATTTGGGCCGAATACCTTTCTTGCTTCATTAAGTGCATCCTACAGACTGTAAAAACCTTTAAAAATTGGATTTTGAAAATTTTGGATAGCCATTTGAACCTGGTTATAACGTTTAAAAACACCTGTATAATTTGCTCGAAAAACAACATAACAAAAGAAGTTTTTGGAAAGCGGTTTTTGTTGAATTTTCGAAAAATAATGTGCAAGGCTGTTAGCAACTGTTTGTTTGTGTCGCCTCTCTGTCTCTATTGTTCGTAAATTCCATATATGGTCAAGCAAACATTGTTGTGAATTGTCTGATATACGAGTAAGGGGTCTGAACCTCCTTGGATCGTTATCATTGTACGGGAGCAAACTGTATTGACCAAAGGTCATTATCTTTCTGTCATCAGGTACTGGAGAAGGTGATTTGTCTTCCCTTCTTAATCTGGTTTGTAAACTGTGATTTGAAGGGGATTCTATCTCCTCCTTCCTAGTTGTACTGAAAGATGCTATGTTCATAGGAGATGGCTCTTCCTTTACTGTTTTATTTGCTTCTGTATTCATCATATTTCTTTCCTGTAAACAAAGATGATTAGTGTAGAAGACTGATAGCAACTTTCTTGATAATATATCTTCAAGATGATTGTTCTTACCCTTAATTGTTGTATATAACGGTGTTGTATACACAATTATATGATTTTTGTTTGATGATAACAACCAAATAAATATTACTTTAATGTGTTTGATATTGTACTGTTATTATACATCACAGACTGGAATATAATATTTTATTTCACTATCAAAACAGTACAAATGTATAAACTCCACTGTTTATACATTTCTCTTATATTCACTGATATTCATTACATCACATCTCATATATATTCACAGAATATTGTACTTCTAAATTCACTCATTTGTACATTTCACTTATATCACTTTGACACAATGTTTATCCACTGTCTTCTGTCTCTGTCTTCTGTCTTCACAGCTTACAAGTCAGTCCAGTCTTCATACGTTCTTGTCTTCTGTCTTCACAGCCTTTAGTCCAGTCACTTCAGTCCGATCTTCATACCTGTCATACACAGAAACACACAACAGTACACTGCAATAGAAATAATATTGAACAAATGCAAATATATATTTATTTTTAAATTTTGTTTGCCTCAGAATTTCGGTGTGTTTCTCATCATTTTTCTGACTCGATCTGATTCATCTGTGTCTAGACAGACAGTTTGTATATGTACAGTGACAGGAAATCTTCTGAATGGCTGCCTATACACACGTGTACAGATATACACGTGTGCACTGCCTCGCCAATCAGAATGTAGCAGTGTGCAACTGAGGAGTAGCCACGTGGACCATCTCGACTCAGTGCATAGTCATCAGTGGGACAATCAAATCAAAGAAGAAAGATGAAAATCAGCAAGCTAATGAAACAACTCAAATATAACACAGCAAGCAGCAATTAAGTGGTCGAGTTACAAAAGGGTGAACACAACATACATGATCATATAGCAAAGTGACATGGCAGTATGGAGTTGATACAACAAACATGACAGAGTCAGCATGGACTAAGTGAACAAGACAGGTGCAACAACAAAATGGTTCAGCTCAACCTCATGGTAATAGTCAAAGTGATACTCAACATGGTCAAGACAACAAACCAGATTTTCAAGCAACTCAAGTGTGAACATGATGACTCAGCAAAAATGGTACAATCATGCATGGTGAAAGTGTGCAAGTGGAATACCAAAAATGCATAGGATCAAATGAATAGACTAATATACAGTCTTTCAAGTTCTCAGCACAATCATGGAAATTACTTTTTGAAACCAAGAATGGACCACAAGTCAGGAATGCAACATGCATGTGGCAAGTGCATATGATTCATAAACAAGTCCAAGGCGATAAGGCAAGTATAAAAATGTTTCATACAGCAAACAAGGCAATATTCACAAAGCAAATGGCTTGGATAAACATTGATGCAAACTAGAACAAGTAGCGTGTACATGAGAGTATTACACAACAAATGAATGGCTCAAGAAAAATCAACACAAGTCAGTTCTGTGCTCAATCAAATGGTGCGACTCAGACTCAAGAATAAAAAGGAGAAGTGGCAAATTGTACAAAGTATCAAGAGTGATCAAACAATATACAGCAGAGTTTTTTTTAAGTGCTGGCAAGTACCAAAATCATAGTAGTCCAGAGGATCAACAACCAAAATTCAAGTCTGTTAATGGTTCCAGAAATCTCAGTGATCTATGTTTGACAAGATTTAAGAATGGTCTTTAATTCTAAAAATTCAATGATGTGATTCTGGAAACAAATCTTTCAGTTTTTCTAAAGTGTCCAGAAAATGCCAATGTCGTTTTTTTTAATGATCAGAATTTTTTTTTTGGCAAGATATTTTTTTTCAAAACTGAATTCATTACAAATGGAAATAGAAAGTTTATTTTCCAGTGCAAATGAAACAACATGATCCAAGCACGACATAAATGGTAATGCAAATACAAGGGGCAAAATCTTTTCTGGATATTCATTAATTCAAGGAGCTACAAATTTATATTTCCAGTTTTAAGCATTATGACAAAACAATTCAGCGTTTTATATCAAGCCACAAATCAGGAAACAAGTAATGGAAATCAAATCGAACCATGCAAGTAAAGGGGCAATTCGACTTATTCAAGGTGCATCAGAATCGATTTTCAGCAAGGAAACAAAAAGAGGAAACATCACCAATTCATTCAAGAGGTTTTTAAAACCGTCATGCCAAAAGGGGAAAGCAACAATTCATTTTCTTTTCAAATCAAAGCCATAGCTTTTAAATTCAAAAGGGGGAATCTGTTTTAAAGGCCACGCAAAATTCAAAATCAATACAGGCAACCAAAAGAGGAAAGCTCCGCAACAAATCAGCCAAGTCACATAGTGAAATCAGAGTCTGTTTAGGGTTTTTCTCTACCCTATATAAACTACACCAATTCATCATAGGCCTTATCGAAAACTACAATCAACTCGAGAGCAAAATTTTAAATCAGAGAAAACTCACAATTTTCCAATCGTTTTCGACCGAATAAATTCCAAATCGAAGTAGTAGAAAGCAACAGAGAAGTCGAGGATCAGAGAACTACATTTCATCAAGAGATCGATTCTATTTGGGGATTTATTGGAGAAACCCTAGCCAAATTTCCAGCCGCCATTTTTATTCTCAGAGGAACAATTTCCAATCAACAACGAAGAGGAAGACATCAGACTCGAGCTTCAGAGATTACCCAATTCCATCAAACAATGAAACGATTTGGGGATTCCAGAGAAACCCTAGTTTCTCAGTTTTGAAGCCGCCATTTTTTCAGAGAAAAGAATAAAGAGATCGGGCAAAGAGAGTTTCAGAAAGGGCCGGCCTACTTATTTGGCTAAGCCTAATCAAAAGCCTTTTAAAAGGGGATAACCCCTTTAATTAATCTCCCTAGGGTTTTCTTTGTTTATTTAATTTTGTTTTGTTTTTAATTTTTCTTCTGAAAACAATTCTGAACAGTTTTTCTAGAAGTCTGTAAAATTCTAGAGTTCCAGTCAGGGTGTTGACTGGCAGTCCACTGGAGTCTGTAAAATCTGGGTTACGAGTTACAGGGTTTGTAATTCGGGAAATCTGATCGAGTGAATATCAATCAGTCTAGGGTTTTGAGCGTAGGGTTAGGACAGGAGCAGGCGCTGCGAGTGTACATGGTCTTGTATGCGGGATCTGTTTATAACACCTAGTAGAAACCTTAGGAATGCAGCAGTAGGCAGGGTTTTGCCGAAGCTGGGTATATCTGTGTGTGATTTATTTTCTGCACTTTTATTTCTACTGCATTCTGTGATCTGTTTATTATTTTAATATCCTATCAATTTTTCAATTCAGTTTAAAAACTGTGATAAACCCTACTCACCCCCCCCCCTCTAGGGTTAATCTAGATCCAACAATTGGTATCGGAGCCAGGTATTCGGTTAACTCTATAGCAATGGTGATTCCTAGTTATCAGTCCATAGAGAGTCAGTCCAGTCACATTCCAAATATTTTTAATGGTACAGATTTTTTAAACTGGAAATCCAAAATGGAATTTTATTTAAAATCTGTTAATATTAAATGTTGGAATGTTGTTATCCACGGATTTGATAGTGTAGATATTACTTTCAATACCCGTGCTATGAAAATTATATTTGATTATCTTAGTACTAAACAGTTTAATCTTATCTTCCATTGTTTATCTGCACAGGAAATCTGGGATACTCTCAATACAAAGTATGGAAAATCTGACAACAGCTCAAAACCCCAGGATGACAACTCAGATTTAGATCTATGCTTAACAAGTCATGTAGATGAAACTTCAGATGGATCAGATGATGGAGAATCAACAAATGCTGAAACAGAAAATTTCTCATATGAAGATCTGGTTTACATGTGTCATGATTTAACAAAATCTGTTGATAAACTCAAATTGAGAAATAAGTCTCTGAAATCTAAGAATTTTGAGATGGCCAGCAAAATTGATGATTTGGAATCACAACTTGAATATGTTAAAAATTCTTCAAATTCAGTTTGCAAAAATTGTTTGAAATTGAAAACCAATCTTGTTCGTCTCAATAAAAATATTCAAAAGTTTGAAGTTGAAATTCTGATCTTAAATGAGAACAAGGTTGAGTTATCAAATTTGAATAAGCTTCTGCAAAAGGAATTTGAAAATTTTAAAACAGATATAAATTCCAAATTTGAAATTGCTGAAAAGGAGAATTTGTTGAAATCAAATCTGATTTTAGAAGAGCTTGAAAATGAGATTGAAAGATTCAAGAAATTTGAGACTGAAAATCGAAAACTTTTTGAATCTGAGATTGCTGGGTCCCAAACAAAAATTAATTTGCTTAAAGATGAAAATTTGGTTTTGAAATACGATTTTGAAAGATGTAAGATCACTGAAAATCGTTGCTCATATTTATTGAAAGAAAATAGTGATCTTAAAACTAAATTTCAGCAACTTGAAACAACTTTGGCAAAAATTTCTAACGGTGAAAATCTCTGAATATGTTGTTGAAAAATCAATTTTCATCCGGAAATAAAAATGGACTCGGCTTTGGAAAAAATAACATTTTTGAAAAACGAGATTCAAATGATTTGAAAAGTCCCTCAAACTGCTTTGGAAATAATTGTTTTGATAATTTGAACTTTGATAATTCCAAAGGATTTTTGAATCAAAAGCAAAATGTGAATTTGTTCTGTAATAAACCATTTAAACATTCTTGGAACCTAAAAGGAAATAAAACGGGCTTCGTTAAGTTTAAACAGATTTGGGTTCCTAAGGGTACAAAGGTTAAATCTGATGGTTTGTTATACAAACAGGTTTGGGTACCAAAACGAACAAATACAACTGTGAGTGGTTTTACTGCTTTTGTTAGACCACTCAATCTTCTAAACAGTTAGTTACCAAAGGAGGCTGAGGAACAACTGTGCTGAAAAAAGAAACTGATTCAAACTGCTTCACATCATTGAATCATCTACTGTTCCTTAGCCAAGTCTGATGAGTTAGAGATCCACAACGTCTTCTGTGAATCAGGTATGATTTCTAACCTCATCCTTGTAAATATTCTTTTTTCATTGTTTATTTCTGCTTCTTCTACCCCTTTCTATTTTATTTTTCTTCTATTTGTTTTTATTTGATTTGTCACTGCCATATCTCTTTGTTTATTCTGTGCTTCTTAAACTTCCAATTGCAGTTCTCATGATTTTCTGGAAATTCATTTTATTTGAATAAAACTCTCTTGTTTGTAATCATTTCCAGATTCTGAATTTAATCTTGTAATTATCTGCAATTGTTTAGAAGTTTATTTTATTCTTGAATTCATAACAGTGCTGAAGCATTCATGTCATATCTTGAACACTGTTAATTAGAATTCTAAATTTTTTGAAGATCTGAATATTTAATGAAATTTCACACACCTTTGCTGTTCTGAGTTTATTCTAATTCATTTTAGAAAAGCTGAAAACATTATACTCATTACACCACTCTATTATTTATCAGTTGTGATAATTTCAATGATTTTCGGATTGGCTTGAATCAGTGATACATCCTGAATTCCATCTTTATTCATGATCATTATGGTTAGAATATGTCTGTTTGAAATCATCTGAAATTCCTGATATTTTGAATATCACACACCTCTTGAATTTGAAATAATCAATCTTGTGTGAATAATTCATTATATCTCAAACTTGACATTGATTCAAGTGATTTCAAATAAATTATTTATTTATGGATCAAGAATATCTCTTAATTATTTGATGTAAATGATCTGAAATCATTCTTAGAAATTTTGTGAAAAATTCCTTTGAAAATCTGGTTTTGCAAATTTATAACCATTGCCTTGTATAAGGTTTTGCAAATTTAACCATCTAGTTCTATTTACTTTTTTAGAATTTTCGTTTGAAATAAACTTCACAATTGCCTCACAATCGGTTCTAACTGTAAATTCTTTATTAAGAAAAATCCTATATTTATCTAAGGCATTAATTAACGTTTGTATCTCATAGTCTAAAGATGTCCAACTGGTTGCTGTATTAAAATTACCACTTGCATAAGCTGCAATTTTTTCTGTTGACTTATCACTGTATTTTGATGGTTTACACTTTAGAACTACTCCCCATCCTTCTTTACATCCATCGCATTCTATGATAATATAGTCTGTTTCTAAAGGTAATTCTAATGGCTTAATCCTTTTTACTTCTTCTTTAATTCTTTGAATTAACTTAATGTCTTCTGTATTAAATCGTGTTTCACCATTTTTCGAAATCTTGCCATACAAAGGCCCTACCAATTTTGCTAAATTTGGGATAAATTTTCTTTCGTAATTTACCAGTCCTAAGAACGCTTGTATCTTCTTTTTATTATCTAACTTATCTGGAAACCCAATAATTTTTTGTGAAATATGCGGTTGAACTTCAACCTTGCCATTCCCAATTTCGAGACCTAAAAATGAAATTTTTTGCTTAAAAAATTCCATCTTTCGTTTTGATACTACTAGACCGTTTGTTTCTATTTCTTGAAAGATTGTTTTCAGGTGACTTTCATGCTCTTTAATGCTGCTACTAGCAACAAGAATGTCATCTATATAAACTAGACAAAACTCATATTTTTAAAAAATACTGTCCATAAATCGTTGAAAAATGACTGGGGCTATTTTTAATCCGAAACTAAGGACATTCCATTCAAAATGTCCTTCAGAGCACATGAAAGTTGTCCATAGCTTGAAATCTTCTTCTAATTTGAGTTGATTATTACCAGATTTTAAATCAAATTTACTTAAGATACGTTTGTCTTGGATTAAATTAATTAATGTGTCCTTATTAGGTATGTTATATCCATCATCTTCAGTGTTATCATTTAGGCGTTTATAGTTATAAACAATTCTAGGTTTTCCGCGTTTCTGTTCAGAATGATTTCTAACTATAAATGCCGCTGATCGATGTTTACTATCTGACCTACGTATTAATTTTTGATTTAGCATTTCATTAATTTGGGTTTTAAATTCTTTTACATCAGCTGGAGAATAGTCTATATTTGTTGTTTTAATTGTGATTTCTGGATTTATTATTTTAATTTTACATGTGTAGTTTACTCTGTTTTTGGTAACATCATCACCTATTAATCCTGTTTTTTCAAGTTTAGAGATAATCTGATATGGGATGAATTTTACCTCCTTTCCTTTTTCCAGTTCCCTAAAGGTTTCATTTGCTAGAATCGCTAGAGCAACTTTTTGCTCTTTTTCATTTGGAGATTTTTGCTTATTTTGTTTATCTGTTAAAAAATCTAATTCTCCCTGTCCACCACGCTTTCGAGCGCACTCCGATTGATAGTTATGGTAGTTTGCAGGTAAAGTATAATTTTTTTTTACTAAATGTAATACTATTTTTAGAAATAGAAATACTTCCTCGGTAATTTAAAATAAAATTTAATCCAAGTAGAAATTCATTACTCTTTATTTCTGCTGGTGTAATTGTGCATTGTCCTAATTCATATTTTGAACTATAGTTGCCAGCAAAATCTTTAAAGTTAATTGTAGATTCATCAGGTAATTTGTGTGTTAGAGTCATAAAACTTTGATTAGCTGTTTTGGAAGTAATTGTGTAATTTAGTGGTAATTTATATTGTGCTATTAGACTTTTAGTACTTCCTGTATCAATAATTGCAATTGTATCAATAAATTTATTATTATCAAACCATACCCGACAGTTTAATGTTAATAATGATGTATTATATCTATTTATGTTTACCGAGAATTCATCGTTTTCTGCTAAACTATTTTTTAGATTTTCTGTTTGTTCCACTACTTTGTTCTCAGATGAGTTCTCAGGTTCTATTCGATTGAAATCGTTAGTCTTTAACCGTGTAATATCATTTTGTAATATAGTTACTTGTATTTGTAATAGTTTTTTTTGTGCATCATGTTTGTCTAATATTTCTTGAAATGTACTTTTCTCAGTTGAATTTTTTTTGTTTGTAAATAAGTTCTAGATTAAATTGTCTTTTTGCACAAAGAAAGCATATTTCTATAAAACATTTATCACACTGGAAACGTTTAACTATTTCTGGATATCGATAAAAGATTAAACATGGAGCCAGGTTGTTCCTAGGATTACAAATGACATATTACTTTAATGCAGAACCCTCTGAGTTAGTTATTAGGGTAGCATAGAGGCGTAAACCCCGTTTATTTAAACTAAACGTGGTAAACTTTGAAGTAACATGAATATTTTGCAGCCAAGTGAAAAACTATGTTCAAGTATATATATAAAATATATATAATATATAACCAAGTCTGAATATAATATCTCTCTCAAACAAAAATCCTTTTTACGGGAAAAATAAAAAGCTACATAGAGAAGTGAAACAACTAAAATTGATAAAAAAGGAATTTTAAAATTGACCCGTCATCCATCAATCGCCTTAGTTACCTCAATCTCGAATATAGTTTCAACGAACAAAGTATAATTAGTCTCGATAAGTACAAGTTCGTTTGTCACTTTGAAAAAAGCTTTCAACATACGCTACACAGTGAAAATAAACAATTTAATTCAATAACAGATTTAATTATCAATCTAGGAATAGCTTTAGAACAGTATAATAATTCTGCCATAAAAACATTAGAAAAAATTACTAGATCAGTCGAAGAAAAAAACAGAATATTAAGACAACTAGTTGAAAATTTTGATTTTGTTAAAAACCAAAACGAAAGAATTTTACATAGTGTAATCACTTTGAAAGGAAATCTCCCAGATAAATTAGAAGTAAACGAACTAAAATTTCTTCTAGAAACAAATAAACCTAAAGCTATAGAACTTGAATCTAAACGACTTCTAGACAATCTCAAAACTAGAACACAAGAATTTGACGATAAAATTAAAAAGATTGAAACAATTTTAACAGAAATTAAAAATATTGTTAGTAGCTAGTTTATAAACAAATTTTTACTGAAGGCTGTTGAAGAAGCAAGTATCTTTGCAACCCGACCAGTTCCTGAATAAGGATTTACAACATATTCTGGTAATAGTATTTCAGATAAGGAATATCCGAATTTATTTAATATATTAATTAGTTTAAATCTTCAGATTTTAGAAAAGCTTGAACGACTTGAAAACGAACAGTCCTTTAATCAAGAACTAGATAAAATTTCAGAACAATTATCTAAACTAAGTTTAGGAGAACCAATTATAAGGAGACAACCTGAACGCTATAAATATTGGATTCCAAAATCATGAGCAGTAACACGTCATTTTCTGGGTCCAGCAAGACTTTAACTAGAACTGTTTCAAACGGTAAACCTAAAGATGAGATATTTAGTTTTCTACCAAACCTTAAATCTAAAAAAGAAAAACAGATAGTACGGCAGGACGAAGAAGTAGATTTAGATCAAAATATAGATATTTATAATAATAATCGCTTAAATTTATTGAATCCTAGAATTCTTTACCAAACAGGCATTACCAACATTAATACTACATTAATTAGGAGCGTAAGAGAAGAAGAAATATGGGTAGCAAATAATAGTGTTACTCTAGATATCCTATCTCCTGAAACAATTCAGAAGTTAAAAAATACGGGAAAAAGGTTCTTTCATTTAGGTCTAATAGTAATAGGAATTAAAGCCTTAACTAGAAACGGATTAGGAACTAAGCTCCTAACACTTGTTCTAGATAAATCTTGGACAACAAATGTAGAAAAGGCATTACTTTCAGGTATGGAAATAGATTTAAACGACAAATCAGCCCTAGTATACTGTGTACCAGATATTTTGAAAAGCATTAAAGATCTAAAACATCTTAAACTCGGATTTAAAGCAAACGGTTTTGAAAATTATATTGGCAATAATCTTATTGTTAGCATAGGAATAACAGGGAAAGCTAGTAATAGGTCAGGAATGAAGTTTAGAATAAATCTAGAAGGAATAGTCCAGAACATTGCTAGTAAGGGTATTAAAATGATAGAACCACGAAGGATAAATCCAGAAGATTTAGCAGGCCTTGAATGGCAACTAAAAGATTTTTTAGATAATGATAAAAACCTACTGATTCCAAATTCTCACGTTTTATACACAAATCAATTTGGAGAACCAAACTTACGATTTAATAACTACAAGTTTAAACAGAATGAAGAAGAAACCGATACTGAATCTGAAATAAATGAACAATTTAATTTAAACGAAATAATTAACGATCAGCTAAACGCTATGAATTGGGATGATGGTCCACAATTTGACCAATATAATTCAGATTTGGAAATGGACGATGAATTAGATGTTCTCGGATATCTAATTGATGAAGAAGAACAGTATGAAGATGAAGAAAATGAAAAAATTGACGAAACATTTAAAACATAAAGTAAGAGAACATTGCATGAAATTATTAATAGAAAAATAACAGTAGAAAATATAAGGCAAGAGACAGATGATATGCTTATAGCATGTATAACTGAACTTGACATGTCTTATGAAGACGCTTTTACAACATTATCCAAGTATTTTAATATGCCTTTAATTGAGGATATTTTAAACAAACAAGTTCCATTAAGTGATTTTTTTATTGAAACTAATTTTATGGACCAAACCATGATACCACGTAATAAGCGTAGTAGATTTGACAATGAACCGAGTGAACAGTTTAGGGAAGGACCATTAGAACGAGAACCTTGGGCCAAACCAGAATGGGAATATAATGAAAGTCCATTTATAGGAAAAGGAATGAGAAAACCAAATGGAAAATTGTACAGTCATAATATGTTATTACTTGAAAACCAATCTCCTCAACTACGGCCAGAAGAAATCCTTATATGGGAACAAAATGTAGTAAGATATTGGGAAGCAAATAAAAAACCCGAAATGGACATGTGGGTGGTACTAGAAACAACCCTAGGCCCATTAGCCTTAGGAATTTATCAAAGTAGGAAGACTGATGACCCAGCTATTATTATGGAACAAAAAGCTTTAGGAAATAACACGTATAATTTCACAAGCTTTATAAGATTGTTACTCATAGGCAATGATCCTGGCAAAGGAGGAATGCTTATGCAAGAAACAACAATTAGAAATTTAGAACAGCTTAGTATTAGAGACTTCAAATATATAAAGGAATTTAGTCAAGACTTTGCCGTAACATTAGCACAAACAGGTAGAGCAATGAAAGAAAATTTATGTAACAAATATTTTTCTAAACTACCAGGAGATCTAGGAAGAAAACTACAGGAAGATTGGGAAACACAATATGGAAATATTCCTAAATTAGGGATAGGACCAAGAATAATGTTTGTATTTCAACAATTAGAAAAACGATGTAAAGAAGCCACCTTACAGGAACAAATCAAACGACAAGCTTGGGCATTCTGTAGAACAGCGATCTATACACCTCAAGCTTATGGTTATTATAAACCTAGAAAGTACCTTAGAAAAACAAAACACTATGATAAACGTAAGAAAGAAAAATATGTTAAACGAAATAAGCCTAACCGAAAATGTAATTGTTATATTTGTGGTGACCCAAATCATTTAGCTAATAGATGTCCAAACCGACAAAATAATCAACAAATAGCAAATCTAGTTGATGAAATAGGCGAATTTGACATTGAAAGTTTAAGTGACGACGATGACACAGAATCTATTTATAGTATAGTCTCAGACAAAGAAGGAAGCACGTCACAGAATAGCATAACCTATACCCTAATGAACAATGTAAATGAATGTGAACATCAATGGATTCGAAATAGAGGAAATGATCATATTCCATGTTTTATCTGTTATCGATATCCAGAAATAGTTAAACGTTTCCAGTGTGATAAATGTTTTATAGAAATATGCTATCTTTGTGCAAAAAGACAATTTAATCTAGAACTTATTTACAAACAAAAAAGTTCAACTGAGAAAAGTACATTTCAAGAAATATTAGACAAACATGATGCACAAATAAAACTATTACAAATACAAGTAACTATATTACAAAATGATATTACACGGTTAAAGACTAACGATTTCAATCAAATAGAACCTGAGAACACATCTGAGAACAAAGTAATGGAACAAACAGAAAATCTAAAAAATAGTTTAGCAGAAAACGATGAATTCTCGGTAAACATAAATAGATATAATACATCATTATTAACATTAAACTGTCGGGTATGGTTTGATAATAAGAAATTTATTGATACAATTGCAATTATTGATACAGGAAGTACTAAAAGTCTAATAGCACATTCTTTAATTCCATCCCAATATAAAATGCCACTAAATTACACAATTATTTCCAAAACAGCTAATCAAAGTTTTATGACTCTAACACACAAATTACCTGATGAATCTACAATTCAATTTAAAGATTTTGCTGGCAACTATAGTTCAAAATATGAATTAGGACAATGCACAATTACACCAGCAGAAATAAAGAGTAATGAATTTCTACTTGGATTAAATTTTATTTTAAATTACCGAGGAAGTATTTCTATTTCTAAAAATAGTATTACATTTAGTAAACAAAATTGTACTTTACCTACAAACTACCATAACTATCAATCGGAGTGCACTCGAAAGCGGGGTGGACAGGGAGAACTAGTTTTTTTAACAGATAAACAAAATAAACAAAAATCTCCAAACGAAAAAGAGCAAAAAGTGGCTCTAGCGATTCTAGCAAATGAAACCTTTAGGGAACTGGAAAAAGGAAAGGAGGTAAAATTCATCCCATATCAGATTATCTCTAAACTTGAAAAACCAGGATTAATAGGTGATGATGTAACCAAAAACAGAGTAAACTACACATGTAAAATTAAAATAATAAATCCAGAAATCACAATTAAAACAGCAAATATAGACTATTCTCCAGCTGATATAAAAGAATTTAAAATCCAAATTAATGAAATGCTAAATCAAAAATTAATACGTAGGTCAGATAGTAAACAACGATCAGCGGCATTTATAGTTAGAAATCATTCCGAACAGAAACGCGGAAAACCTAGAATTGTTTATAACTATAAACGCCTAAATGATAACACTGAAGATGATGGATATAACATACCTAATAAGGACACATTAATTAATTTAATCCAAGACAAACGTATCTTTAGTAAATTTGATTTAAAATCTGGATATAATCTACTCAAATTAGAAGAAGATTTCAAGCCATGGACAGCTTTCATGTGCTCTGAAGGACATTTTGAATGGAATATCCTTAGTTTCGGATTAAAAACAGCCCCAGTCATTTTTCAACGATTTATGGACAGTATTTTTAAAAAATATGAGTTTTGTCTAGTTTATATAGATGACATTCTTGTTGCTAGTAGCAGCATTAAAGAGCATGAAAGTCACCTGAAAACAATCTTTCAAGAAATAGAAACAAACGGTCTTGTAGTATCAAAACGAAAGATGGAACTTTTTAAGCAAAAAAATTCATTTTTAGGTCTCGACATTGGGAATGGCAAGGTTGAACTTCAACCGCATATTTCACAAAAAATTATTGGGTTTCCAAATAAGTTAGATAATAAAAAGAAGATACAAGCGTTCTTAGGACTGGTAAATTACGCCAGAAAATTTATCCCAAATTTAGCAAAATTCGTAGGGCCATTGCATGGCAAGATTTCGAAAAATGGTGAAACACGATTTAATACAGAAGACATTAAGTTAATTCAAAGAATTAAAGAAGAAGTAAAAGGGATTAAGCCATTAGAATTACCTTTAGAAACAGACTATATTATCATAGAATGCGATGGATGTAAAGAAGGATGGGGAGCAGTTCTAAAGTGCAAACCATCAAAATACAGTGATAAGTCAACAGAAAAAAATTGCAGCTTATGCAAGTGGTAATTTTAATACAGCAACCAGTTGGACATCTTTAGACTATGAGATACAAGCGTTAATTAATGCCTTAGATAAATATAGAATTTATCTTAATAAAGAATTTACAGGCAGAACCGATTGTGAGGCAATTGTGAAGTTTATTTCAAACGAAAATTCTAAAAAAGTAAACAGAACTAGATGGTTAAATTTGCAAAACCTTATACAAGGCAATGGTTATAAAATAAATTTTGAGCATATTAAGGGTAAGAAAAATCATCTTGCAGATATATTATCAAGAAAGTTGCTATCAGTCTTCGACACTAATCATCTTTGTTTACAGGAAAGAAATATGATGAATACAGAAGCAAATAAAACAGTAAAGGAAGAGCCATCTACTATGAACATAGCATCTTCCAGTACAACCAGGAAGGAGGAGACAGAATCCCCTTCAAATCACAGTTTACAAACCAGTTTAAGAAGGGAAGACAAATCACCTTCTCCAGTACCTGATGACAGAAAGATAATGACCTTTGGTCAATACAGTTTGCTCCAGTATAATGATAACGATCCAAGGAGGTTCAGACCACTTACTCGTATATCAGACAATTCACAGCAATGTTTGCCTAACCATATATGGAATTTACGAACAATAGAGACAGAGAGGCGACACAAACAAACAGTTGCTAACAGCCTTGCACATTATTTTTACCTTTTGAATGCTCTCGAGAATAGTTTCTTTGAGCATACATACACTATATTTATAGCACACTTATCCGGTTACCCGGTACATATCAACTTACATCATTCAGTAAAAGATAAGGACGAGTACAATGCTAAGCTGTCTTTTCTCTGGAAAGCGCCTTAAAGTAGTGATAGTTGTGTGTCCACGTAACCTTTCTCTGGAACATGTTTTTAAATAGGTAGTAATTATGTTGCCACATACCCCATTTTCTGGAGAGTCCTTAATTATTGTTGTAGGCCGCTTATTCTCTGATAGATGCTGTGTTGGCTCCTTTCTCGGTTCTTCTTTCTTTAATCTGTGTCAGCCATGTATTCTAGACTATCTTCTCGTAATAATCTACCACTTTCGTTTATTTCTGGACTGTCTTCTAGCTCATTTTCGGAAGATAATTTGTCATAAATTATTACGTCATTGTTTGGATCAAACATTCCTTCTGCTTGAGGGAATGGAAATAGAATTTTTAATTCCATCTCGCCCCATATCTGATAATGTGAACTTTCTGACTGTAATACTAACTCCTTCCAACTAGGTGGAGGGCTTATTGTGGTGATTGAATGATGAAACTCCCATGGTTTGTCTGCCTCAAACCAGATGGGAGTGCCTTCATAACTCTGGTAGTAACACCTTAAACTCCTAGAAGCATGCTGTCTAGTGTAACCCAAATGTTTAAAGATAGCAATTCTATGTTTCGCACGTTTAAATGTATGACTTGGATCGAAACAGTAGAAAGGAGTGGTTGAGTTTATGCACACTACTATCCCTGGAAAAACTTTCAGGTACTGTGACGCTACCAGAGCAAACCTTCTTCCAAATCTTTCTAGGATCGTTTCTTCAATGGGATTACGGAAAGTAATCCTTGACAGCATTACATGATGGAATAAGTCAACAATTTCATCCATTTCATTTGGTAACGTTTGACTGTCAACTCTTATTCGTAGCATGTTAGATCTTCTGTCTTGAACAACCTTGAACTGTAAGCCTTCCTTGAATTTTTGGTAAAAGCTGTTGGAGATTGGCGCAATGCTGTCTCCACCTGTCAAACACCATCTTTTCTATTTTTATTTTGATGTCTATGCCTGCTCTTTCATATAATTCTTCTAGAATTGGAGCGGGTTTTAGCTTTAAATGATTTGAAAATTGTTCAAAGGTCAAATTTCTGGGTCTTTTGGGCTGTCTAGCTAAAACTTCATCTCTTTCTTGTACCAATTGTTCTATCCTTTATTCTACCAATTCACTGGTTTTTTGGTTGTATGTTGTCTTTTGGTAGTGATCCTCAAGGAATTGATTTCTTTGAAGAAGGTGATGAATTTGGGCCTGGCTGGTTTGATAGAGGTATTGTAAATCGTTTAACTGTGAAGCTTGGTTATTGATAAGGTCTGTAGATGACGGTGAAGGTAAAGAGGTTGTTTGTGAGCATGACTGTTTACAATCTGGATCCAAATAGAAATTTGGGCCGAATACCTTTCTTGCTTCATTAAGTGCATCCTACAGACTGTAAAAACCTTTAAAAATTGGATTTTGAAAATTTTGGATAGCCATTTGAACCTGGTTATAACGTTTAAAAACACCTGTATAATTTGCTCGAAAAACAACATAACAAAAGAAGTTTTTGGAAAGCGGTTTTTGTTGAATTTTCGAAAAATAATGTGCAAGGCTGCTAGCAACTGTTTGTTTGTGTCGCCTCTCTGTCTCTATTGTTCGTAAATTCCATATATGGTCAGGCAAACATTGCTGTGAATTGTCTGATATACGAGTAAGTGGTCTGAACCTCCTTAGATCGTTATCATTATACTGGAGCAAACTGTATTGACCAAAGGTCATTATCTTTCTGTCATCAGGTACTGGAGAAGGTGATTTGTCTTCCCTTCTTAATCTGGTTTGTAAACTGTGATTTGAAGGGGATTTTATCTCCTCCTTCCTGGTTGTACTGGAAGATGCTATGTTCATAGGAGATGGCTCTTCCTTTACTGTTTTATTTGCTTCTGTATTCAACATATTTCTTTCCTGTAAACAAAGATGATTAGTGTCGAAGACTGATAGCAACTTTCTTGATAATATATCTGCAAGATGATTTTTCTTACCCTTAATATGCTCAAAATTTATTTTATAACCATTGCCTTGTATAAGGTTTTGCAAATTTAACCATCTAGTTCTGTTTACTTTTTTAGAATTTTCGTTTGAAATAAACTTCACAATTGCCTCACAATCGGTTCTGACTGTAAATTCTTTATTAAGATAAATTCTATATTTATCTAAGGCATTAATTAACGCTTGTATCTCATAGTCTAAAGATGTCCAACTGGTTGCTGTATTAAAATTACCACTTGCATAAGCTGCAATTTTTTTTATGTTGACTTATCACTGTATTTTGATGGTTTGCACTTTAGAACTGCTCCCCATCCTTCTTTACATCCATCGCATTCTATGATAATATAGTCTGTTTCTAAAGGTAATTCTAATGGCTTAATCTCTTTTACTTCTTCTTTAATTCTTTGAATTAACTTAATGTCTTCTGTATTAAATCGTGTTTCACCATTTTTCGAAATCTTGCCATGCAATGGCCCTACGAATTTTGCTAAATTTGGGATAAATTTTCTGGCGTAATTTACCAGTCCTAAGAACGCTTGTATCTTCTTTTTATTATCTAACTTATCTGGAAACCCAATAATTTTTTGTGAAATATGCGGTTGAAGTTCAACCTTGCCATTCCCAATGTCGAGACCTAAAAATGAAATTTTTTGCTTAAAAATTTCCATCTTTCGTTTTGATACTACAAGACCGTTTGTTTCTATTTCTTGAAAGATTGTTTTCAGGTGACTTTCATGCTCTTTAATGCTGCTACTAGCAACAAGAATGTCATCTATATAAACTAGACAAAACTCATATTTTTTAAAAATACTGTCCATAAATCATTGAAAAATGGTTGGGGCTGTTTTTTATCCGAAACTAAGGACATTCCATTCAAAATGTCCTTCAGAGCACATGAAAGCTGTCCATGGCTTGAAATCTTCTTCTAATTTGAGTTGATTATAACCAGATTTTAAATCAAATTTACTAAAGATACGTTTGTCTTGGATTAAATTAATTAATGTTTCCTTACTAGGTATGTTATATCCATCATCTTCAGTGTTATCATTTAGGCGTTTATAGTTATAAACAATTCTAGGTTTTCCGCATTTCTGTTCGGAATGATTTCTAACTATAAATGCCGCTGATCGATGTTTACTATCTGACCTACGTATTAATTTTTGATTTAGCATTTCATTAATTTGGGTTTTAAATTCTTTTATATCAGCTGGAGAATTGTCTATATTTGTTGTTTTAATTGTGATTTCTGGATTTATTATTTTAATTTTACATGTGTAGTTTACTCTGTTTTTGGTAACATCATCACCTATTAATCCTGTTTTTTCAAGTTTAGAGATAATTTGATATCTGGATTTATCCTTCGTGGTTCAATCATTTTAATACCCTTACTAGCAATGTTCTGGACTATTCCTTCTAGATTTATTTTAAACTTCATTCCTGACCTATTACTAGCTTTCCCTATTATTCATGTGCTAACAATAAGATTATTGCCAATATAATTTTCAAAACCGTTTGCTTTAAATCCGAGTTTAAGATGTTTTAGATCTTTAATACTTTTCAAAATATTTGGTACACAGTATACTAGGGCTGATTTGTCGTTTAAATCTATTTCCATACCTGAAAGTAATGCCTTTTCTACATTTGTTGTCCAAGATTTATCTAGAACAAGTGTTAGGAGCTTAGTTCCTAATCCCTTTCTAGTTAAGGCTTTAATCCATATTACTATTAAACCTAAATGAAAGAACCTTTTTCCCGTATTTTTTAACTTCTGAATTGCTTCCGGAGATAGGATATCTAGAATAACACTATTATTTACTAACCGTATTTCTTCTTCGCTTACGCTCCTAATTAATGTAGTATTAATGTTGGTAATGCCTGTTGGGTAAAGAATTCTAGGATTCAATAAATTTAAGCGATTATTATTATAAATATCTATATTTTGATCTAAATCTACTTCTTCGTCCTGCTGTACTATCTGTTTTTCTTTTTTAGATTTAAGGTTTGGTAGAAAACTAAATATCTCATCTTTAGATTTACCGTTTGAAACGGTTCTAGTTAAAGTCTTGTTGGACCCAGAAAATGACGTGTTACTGCTCATGATTTTAGAATCCAATATTTATAGCGTTCAGGTTGTCTCTTGATAATTGGTTCTCCTAAACTATAGTTTAGATAATTGTTCTGAAATTTTATCTAGTTCTTGATTAAAGGATTGTTCGTTTTCAAGTCGTTCAAGCGTTTCTAAAATCTGAAGATTTAAACTAATTAATATATTAAATAAATTCGGATATTCCTTATCTGAAATACTATTACCAGAATATGTTGTAAATCCTTGTTCAGGAACTGGTCGGGTTGCAAAGATATTTGCTTCTTCAACAGCCTTCTATAAAAATTTGTTCATAAACTAGCTACTAACAATATTTTTAATTTCTGTTAAAATTGTTTCAATCTTTTTAATTTTATCGTCAAATTCTTGTGTTCTAGTTTTGAGATTATCTAGAAGTCGTTTAGATTCAAGTTCTATATCTTTAGGTTTATTTGTTTCTAGAAGAAATTTTAGTTCGTTTACTTCTGGTTTTTCTAGGAGATTTCCTTTCAAAGTGATTACACTATGTAAAATTATTTCGTTTTGGTTTTTAACAAAATCAAAATTTTCAACTAGTTGTCTTAATAGTCTTTTTTTTCTTCGACTGATCTAGTAATTTTTTCTAACGTTTTTACGGCAGAATTATTATACTGTTCTAAAGCTATTCCTAGATTGATAATTAAATCTGTTACTGAATTAAATTGTTTATTTTCACTGTGTAGCTTATGTTGAAAGCCATTTTCAAAGTGACAAACGAACTTGTACTTATCGAGACTAATTATACTTCGTTCCTTGAAACTATGTTCAAGATTGAGGTAACTAAGGCGCTTGATGGATGACGGGTCAATTTTAAAATACCTTTTTTACCAATTTTAAAATTCCTTTTTTATCAATTTTAGTAGTTTCACTTCTCAATGTAGCTTTTTATTTTTCCCGTAAAAAGGATTTTTGTTTGAGAGAGATATTATATTCAAACTTGGTTATATATTATATATATTT
Organism: Allium sativum; assembly: GCA_030737875.1. Taxonomy (NCBI): domain Eukaryota; kingdom Viridiplantae; phylum Streptophyta; class Magnoliopsida; order Asparagales; family Amaryllidaceae; genus Allium; species Allium sativum. Next base: position 954,658,335 of record CM060924.1, on the reverse strand, counting down.
TATATATATATACTTGAACATAGTTTTTCACTTGGCTACAAAATATTCATATTACTTCAAAGTTTACCATGTTTAGTTTAAATAAACGGGGTTTACGCCTCCATGCTACCCTAATAACTAACTCAGAGGGTTCTGCATTAAAGTAATATGTCATTTGTAATCCTTGGAACTACCAGGTTCTAATACCAAAGAGGGGTAATTAGATAATAAACAAAAAACAGATAAATTTTGAACTAAGATACAGCATTCAAAAGGTAAAAATTTAATTTTTTTCCTTCAGAAATTACTGTAGCAAAGTTCGTACTGTAGCAAACATGTGAAATATTTACCAATTCCAGGTCATTAATGAAAATTTAGTAAGCAACAATATATGTGTGTGTTATATATATATATATATATATATATATATATATATATATATATATATATATATATTGTACGGTTGAATTCTTAAAATAAAAGATTACGGTTGAATTCTTAAAATAAAAGATTTCTCAGTTTTTTAGATTTTTGATTTCTAAAAAGACAGAATTCAAAAATACAGGATCTTGAAATAATTTTTTAGTATACTGAAATTTGCAGAAAATTTACATTTTTTTTTTTACGGACGAATTGTGTTTCAACTAATGCAAAAGTTTTAAGGCTAAGTTCAACTACTGTAAAAAGTTTCTAAACTAAGAGAAATCAAAAACTGGCAATCTCTAGTTGTTACCTGTTTGGGCCCAGCACGCTTCCAATCCTTACGATTCTCCTGTTCTTCTACGGCTTCACGGCTCACTCTGCCAAACGCCAATGAACACTAGAAACTAATCAGGACTCCAGGAAATGACTGAAGGATTCCAAGCAGTAAACAAACTTAGAAGCTTTTGTTTATGATTCTCAGAAATTTAAAACAGATAATTTTACTCAGTACAAACTTTTTATTGATAATTGAGGAGAATACAAACTTAGTACAGTAAACTCAAGCTCACATACTAATTTACAAACAATGAAAATATTTGCTCTGGTTAACTTTGAATGCCCTTCACAAAAAGAAGATATAATCCAGTTTGTGGAAAAAATTCTACGATGGGAAGCACATAAGACAGCATATAAACACTTTCTTAAAAAGAATATGACAGTGGATCTGCAGAAGAAATTAATATTACATGGAATAAAGTGGGAAACATTACAATGTGAAGTGGGACCCTCAAAAAGAAAAGATGCGCATGACAAACATGTAGATAACTCTGGAAAAGAAAAGGACTTCCTGAATGAATAAACATCTGCCCAGTTGTCCCGACAAGATAATATGGCAACTTTAAAAAGAAATAACACCTGTCCAGGCAGATGGAAAGGTATCTAAAGAGGAGAATTCTTTAATAAAAGAATGGTAAAAGCATCGAGTAACGTGGCCTTATCTGAAAATGACTAAGGCGGTGTGGAGTAGCTATAAGAAGACCTGAAGACATTTGTGAAGGGCATTCAAAGTTAACCAGAGCAAATATTTTCATAGTTTGTAAATTAGTATGTGAGCTTGAGTTTACTGTACTAAGTTTGTATTCTCCTCAATTATCAATAAAAAGTTTGTACTGAGTAAAATTATCTGTTTTAAATTTCTGAGTTCTGAGAATCATAAACAAAAGCTTCTAAGTTTGTTTACTGCTTGGAATCCTTCAGTCATTTCCTGCAGTCCTGATTAGTATCCAGTGTTCATTGGCGTTTGGCAGAGTGAGCCGTGAAGCCGTAGAAGAACAGGAGAATCGTAAGGATTGGAAGCGTGCTGGGCCCAAACAGGTAACAATTAGAGATTGCCAGTTTTTGATTTCTCTTAGTTTAGAAACTTTTTACAGTAGTTGAACTTAGCCTTAAAACTTTTGCATTAGTTGAAACACACTTCGTCCGTAAAAAAAAATGTAAAATTTCTGCAAATTTCAGTAAACTAAAAAATTATTTCAAGATCCTGTATTTTTGAATTCTGTCTTTTTAGAAATCAAAAATCTAAAAAACTGAGAAATCTTTTATTTTAAGAATTCAACCGTAATCTTTTATTTTAAGAATTCAACCGTACAATTGGTATCAGAGCCATGGAGGTGGATAAAATATATGAAGATCTTAAAAGTAAACTATCAGTATTCTTGATGGCTAAATCCATCATAGAAACTGAAGAAAAATTGTTTATTATTAAAAATGGTACTCCAGAATATAATCTGTTTGCTAATATCCTTACATATAATCAGTTGAGATTAGCCTTTTTACAAGCCCCTAGTGATTATATTACTATAATAGAAATTAATAATAAGCTAGAAAAAATGATGAAAAGGTTAGGTATTGCGGAAGAAATGTTGCCATCAAGTATAAAGTCTACAGGAGGATTTACTATTAACCTTAAATCCTCAATAGAAAATAACAAAATGAATAAAGTTGTTGAGTCTCATACCCAGTATGATGACAAAACAATGAATGAGCTAGAAGCACTTTGGGACAAAGCTGATGGGTCCCAACTAGGAGACATAGCCATAGCCATGTCTAGACTATCAACGTTACAACATAATAAAGAATCCATTGAACATTTAAAAATGGAAGCAACTAGTGGTAGTATAGTAACTGTACAGAATCCCCCACGTACAGATAATCGCACAAATAATTTAGAATCCATAAAACAATATGAAGGAGAAGAATTATATAATGAATATGTATTTCCAAAAAAAGAAAAACCATATAAAACATATTCTGAATTATATATACCAAAAGAGAAGAAATTACAGGAACATTCAAGATCTGTCTTAGATCTTGATTGCGCTAAAAATGTTATTCAACTAGTTGATGCATGGGCTGGAGATTTGCAAACTTTAAGAATTACAAAAAATATACAGTCATCTATAGACATGTTAGGTATTATAGAAAATACATTTGTAGGTAACGTGAGAAATTGGTATAAAAATTTAACTAAAGAGGCTAAACAATTAATTAACACAGGAGCAAGAGATTCTGTTAATTTACTAGACCCTTTGAATTTAATTGAATCATTTAGAAAAGTATTAAAAACAGAGTTTGGAGGATTACCATTTGATGATAAAAAGTTAGAAGATGAAGAAAAGAAAAAGGCAAGAATAAAACTTGCTAACCTTGCAATATGTGATCTAAGATACATAGATGAATATAATTGTGAATTTGCTAAATATTATTATGCTTCAGCACCAGATGAAGGTACAATGAAAAATGTATTATCCTTATATTTCTTAAAACTACATTTACCTTGGGCAAACATACTATCAAATGATTATGAAAATTATCTTAAAAATAATCCAGATGTATTTCCAAATTTAGGAATACAGATGAAGTTTACTAAAGACAAAATTGATTACTATTGCATGCAGCAATCCTTAATAGGAAGTGCTAGACAATATTCTAAAGAAAAAGGTTTGTCATGTGGAACCTCTGAAATACCAACTCAGTGGGTATGTAATCCAATTGGTAAAAAGTATAGGAAGAAATTTAAAAACTATTTTAGGCCAGTCAAATTAAAAAAACATAAACCACCTAATTTTAGAAAGAAAAGATACTTTAAAAGAAAAAGTCACAAAAATAAAAGAGATACAACTAAAAAGACATGTAGATGTTGGGCATGTAATAAAGAGGGACATTATGCTAATGAACGTCCAGAAAAAGGAAAATATAAGAAAACAGCAGTAAAAGCATTCCGTTTATTTTCTGAACAAGTAACGCCTATACAATCAGAAAATGAATATGATTCTGACGAAGAAGTATATGAATTAGTTTCAGATTATGAATCAGACACTGATACGGAAACTGAAGAAGAGTATAGCTGTAACCCACACAGACTAAGCATGGTGAATGTTAAAATGTTAAGAACAAGTTCTCACAATTTTGTACAACTATACAATGAAAAATTTGAAAAAACTAATCAAGAAACCTGTACCATATGACACTCTAGAATTTAAAGAACCACAGGATAGGAAAAATATAAAACAAAAGCCTAAACATAAAAAGGTTATTCCATGTGAACATATCTTTGATCATAAAACATACAGTGTAATAAAAACTAGACAAAATGTAATTGTAAGTAAGAAAAATAATGGAAAAATACACATTTTTGACAGAGAAAAGTATAGTGTGCAAACATACATGGATGCATTAAGAAAGATAACAATAGTAAAAGAAAGAGAACCAAAAGAAGTTATTTCTGAAATCTCTTTTACAGATAGTGGAAGTACTATGTCTGATAACTCTGAAGATATTGAAAAAGAATTCCAAGAATTAATGAATGAAGAAACTAATATAGATCAACAACCTTCTATGGAAACAAATATAATAGTCTCTGAGACCAAAGATGATGAAAGTGGATATGAACAAATCATACAAATGTCAGAAGAAAAATATAATCAAATAGAAAAAAATAAAACATACACTTTCAAGAGAAGAATGTTATGAAATGCCATTAATAAAATATATGTCTAAAGAAAAGTATGTAATAAGAACCTTTGAACAACATATAGATGTCTTTACTATGGAAGGAGAAATTCCATTAAAATTACTAACACAAAAAGCAATAAAAGAAGATAGGAAAAACTTTTCAAAAGAATTTGATAAACAAGTAAAATGGTTACACCTAGGAGGAATAGAACTTATCATAAAATGTGCTTGTAGAAGAGGGATGAATGTTCCTTGTACATTTTGGATATCAGATGATAGGATACTTCATGATGCAAAAGATACCCTGTTAGGAGTAATTAGAGGAAATTTTGCATATCAAACAATAAAAATGAGAATATTTCTTGATTTTGCAATTTCATTATCTGACCAAAATACAGAACTAGGACTTACAATGTATCATAAAATTGAAAGACTTAAAATGCCTCCAGGAAGTAAAGTGTGTAGTATTACAGCCAGCATGGTATATGCTTACTCAACTAAACATCATATCACTACAAAGAAATTCAAAGAAGAAAATATCAATATAGCTAAACCATTTTCTGATATATGTGAAGTTATACCTCCCAAAGAGCTAAAACACGAAGAGTTGGACTTTCCGCAAGAATTAATTCTTCATAGGAAAAACAGATATAAAACCCAACCAATAGCAAAACCACATAGCAAAAATTCTTTTAGAATATGTTATGACGATGAAGCATCTACATCTAATCAATTAAGACATATAAAAATATCTTCTCAGGAAAATGATTTAGAATTACTACCTCTAGAAAAATTAAATTTAATAGGATCAAGTAAACAATTATATATACAAGGTTTTTTAGATAACAAAGAAGTAAATGTGCTCTTAGATACAGGAGCAGCATCCTCTCATATTAATCCCTATCTAGTACAAACATACCCATACAATACAATACAAAATCCTTATAAATATGTAGATTATTTTGGACAAATACATGTTTTAGGAAAAAGTTTAGAAGCAAGGCTAACACTCATAGACAAAAACGGGAAAATCCTACAAATACAAATGGAAATGTTAGTAGATGATAAATTAGCAATAAATGAAATATTATTAGGAATGAATTTTATTACAAAATATACTTTTACCTTAAAAAACTCATATATCCAGTTAGATCAATATGAATTTCCAAGAACTGACAAACAACATATTAAAAAGGCAGTGGTCACCTCACCATATTCTACATACATAGAAGGAATTATAGAAATACCTTATTACCAACCAATAAAACTAAATGCATATATAGATACAGGATCAGGAATATCTTTGTGTAAAAAAAATATTTTACCACAAAAGTGGTGGATTCAAGATGAATCTTCTATAATTGCTTTAGATATACAAGAAAAAGAAATTTGTTATAAAGATTATGCTGTTAATGTCCCCTTCACAATAGGAAATATTAAAATTAAAATACCAATGTTATGGGCTAGTAATGTTCAAGGTCCAGACCTATTGTTAGGAAATGATTTCTGCCTAGCATATCAACCTATGACCCAGTTAACAGAACATATTATATTTACTACACCATGTGGAACACCTATTTTAGCACCTAGGTTTAAACAAGCATATACTGTTAATCCAAGTTACCAACCTATACCAGCACAGCGTGGTGATATCCCTAAACTTGAAAAAATACCAATTCTAAAACATGAAAGCATTGACTCTTTTGAAAATATTAAAGAAAGATTCAAAGAAACATATAATGAAAACTCTTTAGTAGCTTGGGATAAGGATAAAACATTAGCAAAAATAAAATTAAAAGATCCTAATAAAATAATAAGAGTAAGACCTATGAAATATTCTTTAGAAGATCTAGAAGAATTTTAGGTCCAAATTAAAGAACTTTTAGAATTAAAAGTAATTAGACCATCTAACAGTCCACATAGTTCTCTTGCATTTATAGTTAGTAAACACAGTGAAATTGTTAGAGGTAAAGCTAGAATAGTTTTTAATTATAAAGCCTTAAATGATGCTACAATCTTTAATGGATATTATTTACCAAATAAAGAAGTATTATTAAACAAAATACAAAACAAAAAATGGTTTACAAAAATGGATTGCAAAAGTGGATTTTGGCAAATAAAATTAACAGAAGAATCTATACCATATACTGCCTTCAGCTGTCCACAAGGACAATATAAATGGCTAGTTATGCCCTTTGGATTAAAAAATGCACCACAAATATTTCAAAGAAGAATGGATGAAGTATTAAAACAACATGATGATTATTGTATTGTATATGTTGATGATATTTTAATATTTTCTGACAATATAGAAGACCATATTAAACACTGTAATTTAGTAATAGATACATGTATAAAAAGAGGAATAACTCTTTCTGCTAAAAAAGCAATTATCGGTGTACAAAAAATAGATTTCTTAGGCATAACCATAGATAGCGGAGACATAGAATTACAGCCACATATACTTACAAAAATTAGAGAATTTCCTGATCAATTAGAAGATATAAAACAATTACAAAGATTTTTAGGATGTTTAAATTATGCTGATATATTTATTAACAAATTAGCAAAATTAAGAGCCCCTTTGCAGGAAAAATTTAAAAAGAATTATAAATGACAATGGACAGAAGATGATACAAAATATGTTCAGCATATTAAAAAGATTTGTGAAAATATGTCTAAATTATCTTTACCATTAGAAACAGATGAATTAATTATATACACAGATGCTTCAGACTCATATTGGGGAGCAGCCCTAGTGGCTATCAGAAATAACCAAGAAAAGTTATGTAGATATAAATCTGGAACATTTAAACAAAGTGAATTAAACTACCACTCCAATGACAAAGAACTTTTAGCTATTAAAAATAGTATTAAGGCCTTTTATTTATATTTAAAAAAACCTTTTAAGATACGCACAGACTCCATTACTGCAAAATCTAGAATAAAAAACAAAATACCTGACATAGGACCCAATAAAAGGTTAATAAGATGGCAGTCATGGTTTTCTGAATTTAATTTTGACATTGAACATATTTCTGGGAAAACTAACTTTCTTACAGATACTTTAAGCAGAGAATTGCATGATGGCGGGAAGGAAAGATGATACAATTAATTATCTAAGTATCTTTGATGAGATATATAATGAAGTACTTAAAGCACAAGAAACCTTTGAGCAATATTTAATCACTGCTGATGACGAGAAAAAGGAGGAACTAAGGTTCTTCTTCCATCATATGATATCCTATTCAGAAATTATGTTCAGAGAAGTACAAAAAGATATGATTAATGAAGTTACTCAAATGTCTGAGAAAACAGTCAATAAGCCCTCAGAGGTAAAAAAGCATAATAAAGAATTTATTACATGATTTAGTAATTGGGTAAAACCAATATTACTGGAACCAAATCCTTGTAAAGGAATATATTCAGGTTATGGTTATGATCTGAATAAAGTATATATTCATCCTGAAGCTGATCCATCAGTGGTGAGAGACTTATATAAAGAAGGTTTGATTTATTGCATCTATACAGATAGTACCCTTAACAATCTCAAGGGACTACCCAAAATAAGAAATGCAGTTTACACTTTTTCAAAAGCAATTAAGCATAGCAATATTTACTTAGCATGTAATCAAGTTATTCCTAAAGAAGGAAAGGAATGTATATCTATGGTAGAGATGAAGATGGGATCAAAAAGGTTGATGCCAAAATTCTTCCAGAACATGTTCTTGGTTGAAGAGGATGTGATATCAGCAACAAGAGCAAAGCAGCTAGCAAGTCTAATACAAAGAACTATTGAAGCCTTATCAAGCAATATTTGGACTTATGAGTCTGACCCTAATGAATTAATTCTGACAGTTAGTAAAGTTCCAAAGGCAGGGGCAAAAGAAGATATAATCCAGTTTGTGGAAAAAATTCTACGATGAGAAGCACATAAGACAGCATATAAACACTTTCTTAAAAAGAATATGACAGTGGATCTGCAGAAGAAATTAATTTTACATGGAATAAAGTGGGAAACATTACAATGTGAAGTGGGACCCTCAAAAAGAAAAGATTCGGATGACAAACCTGTAGATAACTCTGGAAAAGAAAAGGACTTCCTGGATGAATAAACATCTGTTCAGCTGTCCCGACAAGATAATATGGCAACTTCAAAAAGAAATAACACCTGTCCAGGCAGATGGAAAGGTATCTAAAAGGGAGAATTCTTTAATAAAAGAATGGTAAAAGCATCGATTAACGTGGCCTTATCTGAAAATGACTAAGGCGGTGAGGAGTAGCTATAAGAAGACCTGAAGACATTTGTGTAGGGCATTCAAAGTTAACAGAGCAAATATTTTCATAGTTTGTAAATTAGTATGTGAGCTTGAGTTTACTGTACTAAGTTTGTATTCTCCTCAATTATTAATAAAAAGTTTGTACTGAGTAAAATTATCTGTTTTAAATTTCTGAGTTCTGAGAATCATAAACAAAAGCTTCTAAGTTTGTTTACTGCTTGAAATCCTTCAGTCGTTTCCTGGAGTCCTGATTAATATCCAGTGTTCATTGGCGTTTGGCAGAGTGAGCCGTGAAGCCGTAGAAGAACAGGAGAATCGTAAGAATTGGAAGCGTGCTGGGCCCAAACAGGTAACAACTAGAGATTGCCAGTTTTTGTTTTCTCTTAGTTTAGAAACTTTTTACAGTAGTTGAACTTAGCCTTAAAACTTTTGCATTAGTTGAAACACACTTCGCCCGTAAAAAAAAAAGTAAAATTTCTGCAAAATTTCAGTATACTAAAAAATTATTTCAAGATCCTGTATTTTTGAATTCTGTCTTCTTAGAAATCAAAAATCAAAAAAGCTGAGAAATGTTTTATTTTAAGAATTCAACCGTAATCTTTTATTTTAAGAATTCAACCGTACAATGGATCAGCTTCAGGATGAATATATACTTTATTTAGATCATAACCATAACCTGAATATGTTCCTTTACAAGGATTTGGTTCCAGTAATATTGGTTTTACCCAATTACTAAACCATGTAATAAATTCCTTATTATGCTTTTTTACCTCTGAGGGCTTATTGACTGATTTCTCAGACATTTGAGTAACTTCATTAATCATATCTTTTTGTACTTCTCTGAACATAATTTCTGAATAGGATATCATATGATGGAAGAAGAACCTTAGTCCCTCCTTTTTCTCGTCATCTGCAGTGATTAAATATTACTCAAAGGCTTCTTGTGCTTTAAGTACTTCATTATATATCTCATCAAAGATACTTAGATAATAAATTGTATCATCTTTCCTTCCCTCCAACATGCAATTCTCTGCTTAAAGTATCTGCAAGAAAGTTAGTTTTCCTAGAAATATGTTCAATGTCAAAATTAAATTCAGAAAACCATGACTGCCATCTTATTAACCTTCCTGAATATATTCCTTTACAAGGATTTGGTTCCAGTAATATTGGTTTTACCCAATTACTAAACCATGTAATAAATTCCTTATTATGCTTTTTTACCTCTGAGGGCTTATTGACTGATTTCTCAGACATTTGAGTAACTTCATTAATCATATCTTTTTGTACTTCTCTGAACATAATTTCTGAATAGGATATCATATGATGGAAGAAGAACCTTAGTTCCTCCGTTTTCTCGTCATATGCAGTGATTAAATATTGCTCAAAGGCTTCTTGTGCTTTAAGTACTTCATTATATATCTCATCAAAGATACGTAGATAATTAATTGTATCATCTATCCTTCCCTCCATCATGCGATTCTCTGCTTAAAAGTATCTGCAAGAAAGTTAGTTTTCCCAGAAATATGTTCAATGTCAAAATTAAATTCAGAAAACCATGACTGCCATCTTATTAACCTTTTATTGGATCCTATGTCAGGTATTTTGTTTTTTATTCTAGATTTTGCAGTAATGGAGTACGTGCGTATCTTAAAAGGTTTATCAAAAACTGGCAATCTCTAGTTGTTACCTGTTTGGGCCCAGCACGCTTCCAATCCTTACGATTCTCCTGTTCTTCTACGGCTTCACGGCTCACTCTGCCAAACGCCAATGAACACTGGATACTAATCAGGACTCCAGGAAATGACTGAAGGATTCCAAGCAGTAAACAAACTTAGAAGCTTTTGTTTATGATTCTCAGAACTCAGAAATTTAAAACAGATAATTTTACTCAGTACAAACTTTTTATTGATAATTGAGGAGAATACAAACTTAGTACAGTAAACTCAAGCTCACATACTAATTTACAAACTATGAAAATATTTGCTCTGCTTAACTTTGAATGCCCTTCACAAATGTCTTCAGGTCTTCTTATAGCTACTCCACACCGCCTTAGTCATTTTCAGATAAGGCCACGTTACTCGATGCTTTTACCATTCTTTTATTAAAGAATTCTCCTTTTTAAATACCTTTCCATCAGCCTGGACAGGTGTTATTTCTTTTTAAAGTTGCCATATTATCTTGTCGGGACAGCTGGACAGATGTTTATTCATCCAGGAAGTCCTTTTCTTTACCAGAGTTATCTACAGGTTTGTCATGCGAATCTTTTCTTTTTGAGGGTCCCACTTCACATTGTAATGTTTCCCACTTTATTCCATGTAATATTAATTTCTTCTGCAGATCCACTGTCATATTCTTTTTAAGAAAGTGTTTATATGCTGTCTTATGTGCTTCCCATCGTAGAATTTTTTCCACAAACTGGATTATAACTTCTTTTGCCCCTGCCTTTGGAACTTTACTAACTGCCAGAATTAATTCATTAGGGTCAGACTCATAAGTCCAAATATTGCTTGATAAGGCTTCAATAGTTCTTTGTATTAGACTTACTAGCTGCTTTGCTCTTGTTGCTGATATCACATCCTCTTCAACCAAGAACATGTTCTGGAAAAATTTTGGCATCAGCCTTTTCGATCCCATCTTCATCTCTAGCATAGATATACATTCCTTTCCTTCTTCAGGAATAACATGATTACATGCTAAGTAATTATTGCTATGCTTAATTGCTTTTGAATAAGTGTAAACTGCATTTCTTACTTTGGGTAGTCCATTGAGATTGTTAAGTGTACTGTCTGCATAGATGCAATAAATCAAACCTGCTTTATATAAGTCTCTCACCACTGATGGATCAGCTTCAGGATGAATATATACTTTATTCAGATCATAACCATAACCTGAATATATTCCTTTACAAGGATTTGGTTCCAGTAATATTCGTTTTACCCAATTACTAAACCATGTAATAAATTCCTTATTATGCTTTTTTACCTCTGAGGGCTTATTGACTGATTTCTCAGACATTTGAGTAACTTCATTAATCATATCTTTTTGTACTTCTCTGAACATAATTTCTGAATAGGATATCATATGATGGAAGAAGAACCTTAGTTCCTCCTTTTTCTCATCATCTGCAGTGATTAAATATTGCTCAAAGGCTTCTTGTGCTTTAAGTACTTCATTATATATCTCATCAAAGATACTTAGATAATTAATTGTATCATCTTTCCTTCCCGCCATCATGCAATTCTCTACTTAAAGTATCTGCAAGAAAGTTAGTTTTCCCAGAAATATATTCAATGTCAAAATTAAATTCAGAAAACCATGACTGCCATCTTATTAACCTTTTATTGGGTCCTATGTCAGGTATTTTGTTTTTTATTCTAGATTTTGCAGTAATGGAGTTTGTGCGTATCTTAAAAGGTTTATTTAAATATAAATAAAAGGCCTTAATACTATTTTTAATAGCTAAAAGTTCTTTGTCATTGGAGTGGTAGTTTAATTCACTTTGTTTAAATGTTCCAAATTTATATCTACATAACTTTTCTTGGTTATTTCTGATAGCCACTAGGGCTACTCCCCAATATGAGTTTGAAGCATCCTTGTATATAATTAATTCATCTGTTTCTAATAGTAAAGATAATTTAGGCATATTTTCACAAATCTTTTTAATATGTTGAACATATTTTGTATCATCTTCTGTCCATTGCCATTTATAATTCTTTTTAAGTTTTTGCTGCAAAGGGGCTCTTAATTTTGCTAATTTGTTAATAAATATATCAGCATAATTTAAACATCCTAAAAATCTTTGTAATTGTTTTATATCTTCTAATTGATCAGGAAATTCTCTAATTTTTGTAAGTATATGTGGTTGTAATTCTTTGTCTCCGCTATCTATGGTTATGCCTAAGAAATCTATTTTTTGTACACCGATAATTGTTTTTTTAGCAGAAAGAGTTATCCCTCTTTTTATACATGTATCAATTACTAAATTACAGTGTTTAATATGGTCTTCTATATTGTCAGAAAATATTAAAATATCATCAACATATATAATACAATAATCATCATGTTGTTTTAATACTTCATCCATTCTTTTTTGAAATATTTGTGGTGCATTTTTTAATCCAAAGGGCATAACTAGCCATTTATATTGTCCTTGTGAACAGCTGAAGGCAGTATATGGTATAGATTCTTCTGTTAATTTTATTTGCCAAAATCCACTTTTGCAATCCATTTTTGTAAACCATTTTTTGTTTTGTATTTTGTTTAATAATACTTCTTTATTTGGTAAATAATATCCATCAAAGATTGTAGCATCATTTAAGGCTTTATATTTAAAAACTATTCTACCTTTACCTCTAACAATTTTACTGTGTTTTCTAACTATAAATGCAGGAGAACTATGTGGACTGTTAGATGGTCTAATTACTTTTAATTCTAAAAGTTCTTTAATTTGAACCTTAAATTCTTCTAGATCTTCTAAAGAATATTTCATAGGTCTTACTTTTATTATTTTATTAGAATCTTTTAATTTTATTTCTGCTAATGTTTTATCCTTATCTCAAGCTGCTAAAGGGTTTTCATTATATGTTTCTTTGAATCTTTCTTTAATATTTTCAAAAGAGTCAATGCTTTCATGTTTTAGAATTGATATTTTTTCAAGTTTAGGGATATCACCACGCTGTGCTGGTATAGGTTGGTAACTTGGATCAACAGCATATGCTTGTTTAAGCCTAGGTGCTAAAATAGGTGTTCCACATGGTGTAGTTAATATAATATGTTCTGTTAACTGGGTCATAGGTTGATATGCTAGGCAGAAATCATTTACTAACAATATGTCTGGACCTTGAACATTACTAGCCCATAACATTGGTATTTTAATTTTAATATTTCATATTGTGAATGGGACATTAACAGCATAATATTTATAACAAATTTCTTTTTCTTGTATATCTAAAGCAATTATAGAAGATCCATCTTGAATCCACCACTTTTGTGGTAAAATATATTTTTTACACAAAGATATTCCTGATCCTGTATCTATATATGTATTTAGTTTTATTGGTTGGTAATAAAGTATTTCTATAATTCCTCTATGTATGTAGAATATGGTGAGGTGGCCACTGCCTTTTTAATATGTTGTTTGTCAGTTTTTGGAAATTCATATTGATCTAACTGGATATATGAGTTTTTTAAGGTAAAAGTATATTTTGTAATAAAATTCATTCCTAATAATATTTCATTTTTTGCTAATTTATCATCTACTAACATTTCCATTTGTATTTGTAGGATTTTTCCCGTTTTTGTCTATGAGTGCTAGCCTTGCTTCTACACTTTTTCCTAAAACATGTATTTGTCCAAAATAATCTACATATTTATAAGGATTTTGTATTGTATTGTATGGGTATGTTTGTACTAGATAGGGATTAATATGACAGGATGCTGCTCCTGTATCTAAGAGCACATTTACTTCTTTGTTATCTAAAAAACTTTGTATATATAATTGTTTACTTGATCCTATTAAATTTAATTATTCTAGAGGTAGTAATTCTAAATCATTTTCCTGAGAAGATATTTTTATATGTCTTAATTGATTAGAAGTAGATGCTTCATCGTCATAACATATTCTAAAAGAATTTTTGCTATGTGGTTTTGCTATTGGTTGGGTTTTATATCTGTTTTTCCTATGAAGGATTAATTCTTGCGGAAAGTCCAACTCTTCGTGTTTTAGCTCTCTGGGAGGTATAACTTCACATATATCAGAAAATGGTTTAGCTATATTGATATTTTCTTCTTTGAATTTCTTTGTAGTGATATGATGTTTAGTTGAGTAAGCATATACCATGCAGGCTGTAATACTACACACTTTACTTCCTGGAGGCATTTTAAATCTTTCAATTTTATGATACATTGTAAGTCCTAGTTCTATATTTTGGTCAGATAATGAAATTGGAAAATCAGGAAATATTCTCATTTTTATTGTTTGATATGCAAAATTTCCTCTAATTACTCCTAACAGGGCATCTTTTGCATCATGAAGTATCCTATCATCTGATATCTAAAATGTACAAGGAACATTCATCCCTCTTCTACAAGCACATTTTATGATAAGTTCTATTCCTCCTAGGTGTAACCATTTTACTTGTTTATTAAATTCTTTTGAAAAGTTTTTCCTATCTTCTTTTATTGCTTTTTGTGTTAGTAATTTTAATGGAATTTCTCCTTCCATAGTAAAGACATCTATAAGTTGTTCAAAGGTTCTTATTACATACTTTTCTTTAGACATATATTTTATTAATGGCATTTCATAACATTCTTCTCTTGAAAGTGTATGTTTTATTTTTTCTATTTGATTATATTTTTCTTCTGACATTTGTATGATTTGTTCATATCCACTTTCATCATCTTTGGTCTTAGAGACTATTATATTTGTTTCCATAGAAGGTTGTTGATCTATATTAGTTTCTTCATTCATTAATTCTTGGAATTCTTTTTCAATATCTTCAGAGTTATCAGACATAATACTTCCACTATCTGTAGAAGAGATTTCAGAAATAACTTCTTTTGGTTCTCTTTCTTTTACTATTGTTATCTTTCTTAATGCATCCATGTATGTTTGCACACTATACTTTTCTCTGTCAAAAATGTGTATTTTTCCATTATTTTTCTTACTTACAATTACATTTTGTCTAGTTTTTATTACACTGTATGTTTTATGATCAAAGATATGTTCACATGGAATAACCTTTTTATGTTTAGGCTTTTGTTTTATATTTTTCTATCTTGTGGTTCTTTAAATTCTAGAATGTCATATGGTACAGGATTCTTGATTAGTTTTTCAAATTTTTCATTGTATAGTTGTACAAAATTGTGAGAACTAGTTTGTAACAACCCGTATTTTCAATAACCTGTTATAACATAAATGGAGGCAGAATTAAACTGTAAAATCTGAATCAAGGGAAACGGGCTATGCCATTGCGTTCGTCTCGGAAAAATACGCGAAATAGAGTCCGAGTTTTCGAAAATCGGAGTCCGTATGACCAAGATATGGCCTCGCGAAGTTTCATGAAAAATTCCCAAATTAAAGTATACTTAATTAAGTGAAATGGGTTGCGCAGAGAAATATATATATATTGATATATATATATATATATATATAATTGAAAATTAAATAAATAAATATGCAAAAATGTTCAAAACAGCGAATTGGGAGAGGGGAATAACCGAACCGGCCGATTTTTGAGGTCGACCCGAGCCCGCTGGGTCGACTAGGGGTTAATCCAGGGTGTTTGGCTGTCAACCCGTGGGCCGATTCGCTCAAATGCAGATTTTGCATTTGGATGGTTCTCATGGTTCATCTTTAATCTAAAGGCCCTAAATGGTTCCTACACTTGACTTCTTCCCCAAGACATGCTTTGATGGCTTGGATTGAATCTAGGTTTAATCCTATGGCCTAAAACACTTGCCTAATCTATAAATAAGACCCTAACCTATCCTAAATCCTCATTATTCATTCATGCAACTAAACTATGGCAAAAATTTACCTCTCATGGCCTCCACTCTCTTCATAAAATTTCTAAATGGTTTCTATGAGAGATTTTCCATGCATACAAGTGTTTTCAAGCTTGTATGAGTGTCATTAGCTTGCATTCAAGTCAAGTTTCTATCTTTGCATCATAAAGCAAGGGTTTTGATCATTTTGGCTCAAGGATTTTTATGTTAGAGCTTGCATTTTGGATCTTTTTGATTGCATAAGGGCTTTGTCATATCTTTTGTGCCTTCATAGCAATGTAAGTCATTTCCCTACTCTTAGATATTAACTATGAAGTTAAATGTTCATGTTGCAAGTTTGGGTTTGATCATTGAGTATGATACATGCTATCATGTCATGCAAGTTTATGAAGTCATTATCTTGATCTTGTGAGCTAAAAGCTACAACCTTTATGTTGAAATGTTGCATTAGGCAACATGAGAACCCTCATAACCTTTATGTCAACTTGCATATGAAGTCATAACCCTTATATGATGATATATGCGAGTTACTAGTCATCATTCCATATCTTTTGTCACCACGATTCGCTTATGTGCCAAGTTTGGGTTTATGCATGTTTTGAGGCTTAAGAATGTAACATGCAAGTTAATGAACACATTTGTGCCTCATTTGCCACCATGATTAACTTGTGGCTTAATATCCATTTTTGTCATGCCTTTGCCAAGTCTCTTCTTTTAATCCATTACGTTGTCGCGAACGTATATGCGAGTTTAAAAGCGTTGGGTTATGTTATGGGTAATTTCTAATGACATGAAAATACAACTTGAAAACATGACTTGAAATATAACATGGAAGTTGACATGTAAGTATGCATAAAAACATAAGCTTGGGAATTTACCTATTAAGTTAGGTCTACCCTTTGGGAATTTAACTATTAAGTTAGATCTACCCAAATGCTTGAAAACTTGTAACATGTTTTGGGAAACATGATGGACATGACACTTAGATAATATAAGTGTGGCCAACTCGAGGTTGGGTTGAGTTTGCAACGTAAAACTACCCGGAACCGACCGGCCTAACTAGTAGTTGCAAACAATAGGACCCAATGTGAGAAGTTGGTCATGTTGTGCTTGAACCCGAGGTTAGACCAAGTTGTGGTGTAAAGCTACCCGGAACCGACCGGCTTAACTAATAACCACAACAAAGCCTAATGTGAGAGGTGAAGGTGCATTAAGCAATTAATGCCACATGATAGGGTTAAGTTAATTTGATTAATGACTCTTAACCAAATATGACATGAACAAATGGGTTAAGTAATTTGATTAGGCTAATGATACTTAACAAAACATGACAAGGTTGGGTAGGTTAAGTAACGTGATTTGCCTAATGACACTTAACCATTTTTATATGACTAGTGGATGGGGTTAAGTTAACCAACACTTAATCAATCCAACGCGATAACTTGGTAAGGTTAAGTAAGTTTTCTTAATGACGCTTAACCGAAAAATACGGTTAACGAATGGGGTTAAGATTAGACTCAACTAGTCTAAACATGGAAATCGGATGGGGTTAAATTAGCCTAGACTTAATTAATCCCACTTGGTAGTTTAATGGGGTTAAGTTAAACACTTAAATCTAAACATGATGAATTGATGTTGTTAAGTGACCTATACTTATCCAATCTAACTCGTCAATTTATTGTGGTCAAGTTAACCAATACTTAACCAATATAACGTGAAAACATGATAAGGCTAAGTCACGAATCGCTTGAATACACTTGACCGATTTGACTAAGTAAATTGATAGGGTCAAGTTAATATATACTTAATCAATCTAGAATGATAATTGGACGAGGTTAAGTCGTGAATTGCTTAATATACTTACCCAACTTGAGCATGGTTTGTAGGGTTAAGCCTTGAACTTTGATACTTAGCCAATTTTGACAGGATTTGTAGACGGGTTAAGTCATGAACTTAAGTGACACTTAATCCATTATGTAAACCCTAGTTATGATGATTAGGTGGATAACCGTAGTTAACAAGGATAACGGGAACAATGCTAAGTGGTAAACCTTAGTTGAAGAATAACTAAGTAATGATTCTTAGTCAAGGAAATTTAGACCAGTTCATAGATAGATGAGTAACCTGATACGGTAGGTCATCGTTTAAGTATACGAGTAGGAGCAAGTATCTGATTTAGATAAAGGCTCCAGCGAGCTGGGTAACGAAGCAGCGGCTTCGGGGAACGTGAGGATATTCTTGGTATCCCTCTATGAGCTGCCAGGTGATTATACTAGGCTCATGAGAGGTTAAGGTCTGCGTTAGAAGAACCAAGAGTATGCCTTGGTTGCTATACGAGCGACCTAAAGACGGGGATGGATAGGGGATAGTCGACGATACACGGTCGTACCCTAGACAGCATTTCGTCAGGCTACCTACCATCTTTGGTCAAGCGTGTACGTACGGAAAGGCAGAGAACACCCAAAAGACCATAATTGCTATCTAATTATGGTTGCGGTAAGGCTTGGATGTGGGTTGGCCAGTGTTGTGTTCTCATACAGGATTTATCATGTCTTGTCTTTCACTAGTTGAGGGAGTGGTCTCGTGGGACCATAGCCACGTATAAGAAAAACAGACCTTAGCATCTGCATCGGGAGATAAATCGAAAGCTCCCGACCGAGTCCTGTATTTCTTGATTTGCCCTGTGACAGGACTCAGATGGCATGATGTGATACATGTGCATACAGTCGTGGAAAAGCGATTCACGATGAATGCGTGGGAAAAAGGGCGCGGTTGGCGGTTAGCGTAATCCCTAGTGGCCCTAGGTGGTTGAACCCAAACCGAGATACGAAAACGTGCAATAGGTAAGCATAATCCCTAGCAGCCCTAGGTAGCATAAGTCCTAGTTGTACAAACAATAATTCATGTTGGAAGACCCTAGCTAGGTTTAGGGTAACAGTCCAAACCGATCTTAAGGATCATGGAACTATGTTAAAGTAATATAGAATCTCATGGGAAAGCCCGTATGGTCTACGGCAAGGGACTGAACATTTACATGGAATAAATCATACAAGTTGAGTAACCTATATATGCGATATATTAGGTTGACATGGACCATTACACGACTTTTGAGTGAGGGTCATTCTTGGTTAACACATGACACGGTGGGGATACTAGTACGGTAGGTGCAGAGCTAAAATACAGGATAGATATCACGGGGCGTTATACGTGACAGATATCTTGGGGATATTATACTTGATAGAAACCTGACGATGTGATACCTTGTTTTATCTTGACATCGTAATTTATCATGACACCTTAGTTTATCTGAGTTCGGTAGTTCATCCTGTTATTTTGATTTAGCTTATCTATCTTGTTATCATGCTTATGTTCATCTCAGTTTCTCATGTCAGTTAACTTTACTAGTTTTTATGCTAATAGTAGATAGGGCTTACTCAGTCTTTTTGACTGACCCGTTTTGTTTCGCCTCTTTTCTTCCGTTTTCCCCCCCCCCCCCCCCCAGGTTACAGGGAGGAAATACTGTTGTTTAGTTCGGACTTCTTCTGCTTGAAGGTCATCATGGATGGCTTGGACTTTTCTTGGCTAATGGCTACTTTACTGTTTTTACTTGGGGAATAATTTATGAAAATGTCTTTATGCTTCTTTACTATTGCAAGACAGGTTTTGATGTACTCTGATGTAAAAGGCTTTAGACCTTATTTATTCATGTTATGAAAGTTTGATTTTACTTCAGCTATTTTATATGTTCTGTCTTGTGATATTTCTGTGCATGTTTACCAATAATGCCCCTCTAAAGCTAGTGCATTCCTTTGCGAGTGACCCTAGCGGAGGCGGGGTGTTACACGTGGTATCAGAGCAGAAGGTTACCAGACTGGGCAAAAGTTTTTAAAGACCTTCTGAAAACTATTTGAAAAAAAAACCGTTTACAAAGAAGCATTTTTCAAGAAAATTTTCTTTTAAAAGAAAAAGGCTATTCCCCAAAGGCCATTAGCACTATCCTTGTTTCCTTAATTGAGTCTCTTTTCCTTTCTTTCCTCCATCTGTAGTCACAGTAGTTTTAACTGCGACTAGTCTTTTCTACCTACGAAAGTGCTTTCCATACGATGGAGGTGGTTCTCGAGAGACCAGTGGCCGCGTTATAAGAAAGGATCGTGAGAAAGAAGGATACATGATACGAGCTTAAGGATGAGCAACTTGTTGGTATGGCTTAGTCCTCAAAGGAGGGAGAAAGATGAACAATGAAACCCATGACGAGAGAGTACCTTTGGCATGGTAAAACGGGGCGGATAGTTAAGTATTATGGGACAAGGACAATATCATCGGGAGGGCAGTAGTATGCTCTCATTTCTAGAGTACCTTGGAAGGAGGGTAACGATCTTGTTAAAGGTTTAGCTTTTCTTCTCTATCATCCCGTTAGGACTTCGTTGTTCGTATCATTTAAGTCTGCTTCGATAGTTGAGTCTCTGCACCTTAAGTACTAGCGTAATAGAGAATCCCATTTTTGTCTCAAAGTCCTATTGGAGAATCAGTCCATTTATACATGACTTGTTTGGATTTGGGAATGTCTATGCCAAGTGTTAAGTTTGGAAATAATGCTTATGTTTATAAGCTATGGATGGATTCTAGGGATGAAGTGGTTATCCAGTAGGGGGTGCCACTCTCGGTTTTGATAGAAGGGTAGTTAGACCTTTTGACTAGCCTTGGTAATGCCCTCGAAGTATCGGGTAACCTTTTTGAGGTTCTGTCATGACTAGTTACTTAGAATCCCTTGATGCCTTTATTGGAAATTTGAAGCCCGATCGAGTGGTGTTCGCCAATAAGACGGATGGTTTACTTCATTTATGCATGGGTTATAGAGATCACCCTAGTAAGTGCGCATGATAACCTGATTGACATCTGTTTACTTTCAAGAGAAAGTTCTTCTACATGGAATGCCTTGTAGTATATAAACGAGATCCAAGATTCACTTGTGAATTTTGGAAAGCTTGCATGAGATCATGAGTACGCAGTCATGTTTGCGTCAAGTATTCTAGGAAAAGGATAAGTGCAAGTGGAACGAGAGGCGACGAAGAAATGAGTTCCAGCTCATGTTATGGAAACAGGAATAAGAAGCTACAAAATCGCAAAGTTAAAAGACGACTTTGATGGTCAAAGACTAGATACGCGCATGATATCTCTTTTTGGGAGTATATCCTTGATCCCTGTTTTCTGTAGAGCTTACTTGTAGGCTATCTTTTGTGGACATCCTCTCGGTCCTATTCTCCGTTACAAACCCTGTAAGGAGTTTGTCCTGTTTATCTTCTCGATCCTATTTCAGGGAATTCTAGGTAAAACCCTATGGATGTAAACATGTATTTGAAACATGTTATGATTGATATGGTTGCAAGTGGTTGCAAGTGGTTGCTCGTGGATGCGCGAATACACATTAGATACTAGCTCGACTCGGTCACATTTCATATTGCATATGCACGAGTATTTATACTTGTTTATGGATGAAATCGAATGTATTATCATGCGGTTGTTGCATATGAATGAATGATTGTGCACGCATATAGTATCTATATGACTAGGACTATTTGCATACATGTTGGATTCATGGCACTATACATATTTTGCATTAGAAAGATTATTCAGGCCTGATCATTAGCATTAGCAAAGGAACATGTACACACACGTTTTGCATATATTCATACAGCATTAGAAATCATCTAAGGACAATGGTTGCTTGTGGATGATGTTTTGAGTAGATGGATGATGGATGGTAGGATATGTTCTTCCTAACTTGGAGATTTCGGGGACGAAATCCTAAAAGGTGGGGAGAATGTAACAACCCGTATTTTCAATAACCTGTTATAACATAAATGGAGGCAGAATTAAACTGTAAAATCTGAATCAAGGGAAACGGGCTATGCCATTGCGTTCGTCTCGGAAAAATACGCGAAATAGAGTCCGAGTTTTCGAAAATCGGAGTCCGTATGACCAAGATATGGCCTCGCGAAGTTTCATGAAAAATTCCCAAATTAAAGTATACTTAATTAAGTGAAATGGGTTGCGCAGAGAAATATATATATATTGATATATATATATATAATTGAAAATTAAATAAATAAATATGCAAAAATGTTCAAAACAGCGAATTGGGAGAGGGGAATAACCGAACCGGCCGATTTTTGAGGTCGACCCGAGCCCGCTGGGTCGACTAGGGGTTAATCCAGGGTGTTTGGCTGTCAACCCGTGGGCCGATTCGCTCAAATGCAGATTTTGCATTTGGATGGTTCTCATGGTTCATCTTTAATCTAAAGGCCCTAGATGGTTCCTACACTTGACTTCTTCCCCAAGACATGCTTTGATGGCTTGGATTGAATCTAGGTTTAATCCTATGGCCTAAACACTTGCCTAATCTATAAATAAGACCCTAACCTATCCTAAATCCTCATTATTCATTCATGCAACTAAACTATGGCAAAAATTTACCTCTCATGGCCTCCACTCTCTTCATAAAATTTCTAAATGGTTTCTATGAGAGATTTTCCATGCATACAAGTGTTTTCAAGCTTGTATGAGTGTCATTAGCTTGCATTCAAGTCAAGTTTCTATCTTTGCATCATAAAGCAAGGGTTTTGATCATTTTGGCTCAAGGATTTTTATGTTAGAGCTTGCATTTTGGGTCTTTTTGATTGCATAAGGGCTTTGTCATATCTTTTGTGCCTTCATAGCAATGTAAGCCATTTCCCTACTCTTAGATATTAACTATGAAGTTAAATGTTCATGTTGCAAGTTTGGGTTTGATCATTGAGTATGATACATGCTATCATGTCATGCAAGTTTATGAAGTCATTATCTTGATCTTGTGAGCTAAAAGCTACAACTTTTATGTTGAAATGTTGCATTAGGCAACATGAGAACCCTCATAACCTTTATGTCAACTTGCATATGAAGTCATAACCCTTATATGATGATATATGCGAGTTACTAGTCATCATTCCATATCTTTTGTCACCACGATTCGCTTATGTGCCAAGTTTGGGTTTATGCATGTTTTGAGGCTTAAGAATGTAACATGCAAGTTAATGAACACATTTGTGCCTCATTTGCCACCATGATTAACTTGTGGCTTAATATCCATTTTTGTCATGCCTTTGCCAAGTCTCTTCTTTTAATCCATTACGTTGTCGCGAACGTATATGCGAGTTTAAAAGCGTTGGGTTATGTTATGGGTAATTTCTAATGACATGAAAATACAACTTGAAAACATGACTTGAAATATAACATGGAAGTTGACATGTAAGTATGCATAAAAACATAAGCTTGGGAATTTACCTATTAAGTTAGGTCTACCCTTTGGGAATTTACCTATTAAGTTAGATCTACCCAAATGCTTGAAAACTTGTAACATGTTTTGGGAAACATGATGGACATGACACTTAGATAATATAAGTGTGGCCAACTCGAGGTTGGGTTGAGTTTGCAACGTAAAACTACCCGGAACCGACCGGCCTAACTAGTAGTTGCAAACAATAGGACCCAATGTGAGAAGTTGGTCATGTTGTGCTTGAACCCGAGGTTAGACCAAGTTGTGGTGTAAAGCTACCCGGAACCGACCGGCTTAACTAATAACCACAACAAAGCCTAATGTGAGAGGTGAAGGTGCATTAAGCAATTAATGCCACATGATAGGGTTAAGTTAATTTGATTAATGAATCTTAACCAAATATGACATGGACAAATGGGTTAAGTAATTTGATTAGGCTAATGATACTTAACAAAACATGACAAGGTTGGGTAGGTTAAGTAACTTGATTTGCCTAATGACACTTAACCATTTTTATATGACTAGTGGATGGGGTTAAGTTAACCAACACTTAATCAATCCAACGCGATAACTTGGTAAGGTTAAGTAAGTTTTCTTAATGACGCTTAACCGAAAAATACGGTTAACGAATGGGGTTAAGATTAGACTCAACTAGTCTAAACATGGAAATCGGATGGGGTTAAGTTAGCCTAGACTTAATTAATCCCACTTGGTAGTTTAATGGGGTTAAGTTAAACACTTAACTAATCTAAACATGATGAATTGATGTGGTTAAGTGACCTATACTTATCCAATCTAACTCGTTAATTTATTGTGGTTAAGTTAACCAATACTTAACCAATATAACGTGAAAACATGATAAGGCTAAGTCACGAATCGCTTGAATACACTTGACCGATTTGACTAAGTAAATTGATAGGGTCAAGTTAATATATACTTAACCAATCTAGAATGATAATTGGACGAGGTTAAGTCGTGAATTGCTTAATATACTTAACCAACTTGAGCATGGTTTGTAGGGTTAAGCCTTGAACTTGGATACTTAGCCAATTTTGACAGGATTTGTAGACGGGTTAAGTTATGAACTTAAGTGACACTTAATCCATTATGTAAACCCTAGTTCTGAGGATTAGGTGGATAACCGTAATTAACAAGGATAACGGGAACAATGCTAAGTGGTAAACCTTAGTTGAAGAATAACTAAGTAATGATTCTTAGTCAAGGAAATTTAGACCAGTTCATAGATAGATGAGTAACCTGATACGGTAGGTCATCGTTTAAGTATACGAGTAGGAGCAAGTATCTGATTTAGATAAAGGCTCCAGCGAACTGGGTAACGAAGCAGCGGCTTCGGGGAACGTGAGGATATTCTTGGTATCCCTCTATGAGCTGCCAGGTGATTATACTAGGCTCATGAGAGGTTAAGGTCTGCGTTAGAAGAACCAAGAGTATGCCTTGGTTGCTATACGAGCGACCTAAAGACGGGGATGGATAGGGGATAGTCGACGATACACGGTCGTACCCTAGATAGCATTTCGTCAGGCTACCTACCATCTTTGGTCAAGCGTGTACGTACGGAAAGGCAGAGAACACCCAAAAGACCATAATTGCTATCTAATTATGGTTGCGGTAAGGCTTGGATGTGGGTTGGCCAGTGTTGTGTTCTCATACAGGATTTATCCTGTCTTGTCTTTCACTAGTTGAGGGAGTGGTCTCGTGGGACCATAGCCACGTATAAGAAAAACAGACCTTAGCATCTGCATCGGCAGATAAATCGAAAGCTCCCGACCGAGTCCTATATTTCTTGATTTGCCCTGTGACAGGACTCGGATGGCACGATGTGATACATGTGCATACAGTCATGGAAAAGCGATTCACGATGAATGTGTGGGAAAAAGGGCGCGGTTGGCGGTTAGCGTAATCCCTAGTGGCCCTAGGTGGTTGAACCCAAACCGAGATACGAAAACGTGCAATAGGTAAGCATAATCCCTAGCAGCCCTAGGTAGCATAAGTCCTAGTTGTACAAACAATAATTCATGTTGGAAGACCCTAGCTAGGTTTAGGGTAACAGTCCAAACCGATCTTAAGGATCATGGAACTATGTTAAAGTAATATAGAATCTCATGGGAAAGCCCGTATGGTCTACGGCAAGGGACTGAACATTTACATGGAATAAAACATACAAGTTGAGTAACCTATATATGCGATATATTAGGTTGACATGGACCATTACACGACTTTTGAGTGAGGGTCATTCTTGGTTAACACATGACACGGTGGGGATACTAGTACGGTAGGTGCAGAGCTAAAATACAGGATAGATATCACGGGGCGTTATACGTGACAGATATCTTGGGGATATTATACTTGATAGAAACCTGACGATGTGATACCTTGTTTTATCTTGACATCGTAATTTATCATGACACCTTAGTTTATCTGAGTTCAGTAGTTCATCCTGTTATTTTGATTTAGCTTATCTATCTTGTTATCATGCTTATGTTCATCTCAGTTTCTCATGTCAGTTAACTTTACTAGTTTTTATGCTAATAGTAGATAGGGCTTACTCAGTCTTTTTGACTGACCCGTTTTGTTTCGCCTCTTTTCTTCCGTTTCCCACCCCCCCCCCCCCCCCAGGTTATAGGGAGGAAATACTGTTGTTTAGTTCGGACTTCTTCTGCTTGAAGGTCATCATGGATGGCTTGGACTTTTCTTGGCTAATGGCTACTTTACTGTTTTTACTTGGGGAATAATTTATGAAAATGTCTTTATGCTTCTTTACTATTGCAAGACAGGTTTTGATGTACTCTGATGTAAAAGGCTTTAGACCTTATTTATTCATGTTATGAAAGTTTGATTTTACTTCAGCTATTTTATATGTTCTGTCTTGTGATATTTCTGTGCATGTTTACCAATAATGCCCCTCTAAAGCTAGTGCATTCCTTTGCGAGTGACCCTAGCGGAGGCGGGGTGTTACATTGTTCTTAACATTTTAACATTCACCACGCTTAGTCTGTGTGGGTTACAGCTATACTCTTCTTCAGTTTCCGTATCAGTGTCTGATTCAGAATCTGAAACTAATTCATATACTTCTTCATCAGAATCATATTCATTTTCTGATTGTATAGGCATTACTTGTTCAGAAAATAAACGGAATGCTTTTACTGGTGTTTTCTTATATTTTCCTTTTTCTGGACATTCATTAGCATAATGTCCCTCTTTATTACATGCCCAACATCTACATGTCTTTTTAGTTGTATCTCTTTTATTTTTGTGACTTTTTCTTTTAAAGTATCTTTTCTTTCTAAAATTAGGTGGTTTATGTTTTTTTAATTTGACTGGCCTAAAATATTTTTTAAATTTCTTCCTATACTTTTTACCAATTGGATTACATCCCCACTGAGTTGGTATTTCAGAGGTTCCACATGACAAACTTTTTTCTTTAGAATATTGTCTAGCCCTTCCTATTAAGGATTGCTGCATGCAATAGTAATCAATTTTGTCTTTAGTAAACTTCATCTGTATTCCTAAACTTGGAAATACATCTGGATTATTTTTAAGATAATTTTCATAATCATTTGATAGTATGTTTGCCCAAGGTAAAGGTAGTTTTAAGAAATATAAGGATAATACATTTTCCATTGTACCTTCATCTGGTGCTGAAGCATAATAATATTTAGCAAATTCACAATTATATTCATCTATGTATCTTAGATCACATATTGCAAGGTTAGCAAGTTTTATTCTTGCCTTTTTCTTTTCTTCATCTTCTAACTTTTTATCATCAAATGGTAATCCGCCAAACTCTGTTTTTAATACTTTTCTAAATGATTCAATTAAATTCAAAGGGTCTAGTAAATTAACAGAATCTCTTGCTCCTGTGTTAATTAATTGTTTAACCTCTTTAGTTAAATTTTTATACCAATTTCTCACGTTACCTACAAATGTATTTTCTATAATACCTAACATGTCTATAGATGACTGTATATTTTTTGTAATTCTTAAAGTTTGCAAATCTCCAGCCCATGCATCAACTAGTTGAATAACATTTTTAGCGCAATCAAGATCTAAGATAGATCTTGAATGTTCCTGTAATTTCTTCTCTTTTGGTTTATATAATTCAGAATATGTTTTATATGGTTTTCTTTTTTTGGAAATACATATTCATTATATATTTCTTCTCCTTCATATTGTTTTATGGATTCTAAATTATTTGTGCGATTATCTGTACGTGGGGGATTCTTTACAGTTACAATACTACCACTAGTTGCTTCCATTTTTAAATGTTCAATGGATTCTTTATTATGTTGTAACGTTGATAGTCTAGACATGGCTATGGCTATGGCTATGTCTCCTAGTTGGGACCCATCAGCTTTGTCCCAAAGTGCTTCTAGCTCATTCATTGTTTTGTCATCATACTGGGTATGAGACTCAACAACTTTATTCATTTTGTTATTTTCTATTGAGGATTTACATGTATATATATACATGTGTGTATATATATATATATATATATATATATATATATATGTGTGTGTGTGTGTGTGTGTGTATGTATGTATTATATATATATATATATATATATATATATATATATATATATATATATATACATATACATATATATGTATATATATATAAGCACTAAATATATGTACTTGAATGTGCAATTGAACACACGTGAATGGGCTTTAGATTTCAAAATAAGGTAGTAAGATGAGTCTATATGGTCACAGCAAGTTATACAATAGGATATTGGAGAGTTCAAGATAGAACCGAATTTACCATGCACAAGAGATAGTCAAAGCATGGTCAAAATAACAGACCAGCAACATCCTTAGGCAACGCTAGCAACTAGCAACTTTGACACAGTGGCCTCAAATACACAATTTTCTTGGATTTTCACGATTTTTGGTAGAAAGCAAAAATTACCAAAAATTGATTTACTGCAATAGTCAAGTATAAAAACTTGATTATGCTGCAACAATTGAGAACTCTACTTCGATAAAAGAAAATAACCACAGGAGTTTGCATGCATCCCAAAGGAAGTAGAATTTTCAAGCAACTCGAACCATCTAAAATAGTAGTTAATTAACCATTAAAATTCATGCAGACTTTGAACAATGTTTTGTTTGGGAAATATACGGATATATTCATCTAGACAGACAGAAGCGTCTGTTATGAAAATGTGATCTAACCTATAATAGAATTGTTGATTTTCATTGAAATTTGTATTATGCTTTGTATGTTAGCTTTTTCTAAAATGGTGCGCTACCAGGTCTAGTAGATTCACTACAATCACATTTTCAGTAATAAAAACTGACGATCCAAGCATAAAAGGGCCTCAAGTGAAACCAATTAAATACCAAAACTTCAACAAATAGTTAAAACTCACTGAAATAATTAGCCCAAATGGCAGCAAACCAGTAGTAAAAGAGGCACAAAATAAATTATATTCAATGCAAGACAGTAGCAAACTGAAAATAAATGTAATCATGAGATCTACTCACCTCCGTTGACGCAGAACAGCAATTGCGGCAGGGGCGACACTCAGAATGAGACCAGAAAGGTAGTGCTGAAGCAGAGGAATAATTGACGGCGCTAATCAGAAGCCAACATGGTGCAGACACCTCATGGCGACGCAGGTGGAGATCTACAGTGTACGGCGCCAGACGACACGGTGCTTGCGGTTCCAGGTGGCGCTTGCTGACCAGGCCTGTGGCTTTGATGTGGAGTCGCAGTGGAGACATGGCGTGGTGGTGACACCTGCTCTCGCGCGACGAACAAGACACGAGGTGGTCATCATGGTAGTGGCCACCGTTAGTTGTTAGTTATAGCGAGTGATGAGGGCAGAGAAGCGGAGAGAGGAGCGACGGGGCTGATTGGACGTTGGCTGAAGGTCGGAGAAGGAAAGAACGTCGGCTCTGGGTGAATTGAAGGAGGCGCAACCATTATTTCCGATTTGGGGACCAATTTAAGATGGGGAAGAATGGAGATAAAGTATTCGGCTGGAAATGAAAGAGCGGTGGAGCTGTTGTCTTCAAAGCAGAGGGGTACACCTGTTTTTAAAGTTCCAACGAAGGATCCAGATAAATATAGGAAAAACACAATTAAAAATTCAGTAAAATATGTGGTACAAATTTTCAGCAGTGGAATTCAAAATTCTCAGATATGAATACGGTTAAACGAACGGCTAGACCAGAATACGAATGAAAATAAATATGCATTATATCAGCATTCCAAACAGTAAAATATGTCAAGAATCTTGAACTGAAACACAATTAAAAAACAATTATTGTTATTTTTAAACTAATATGCCCTTAAATAAATAGCTACCAGCTTATAATTTGAAATCAATTTTTCCCAAACTGTTTATAACAAAAAGTATTCCAGCGTTAAATACTCAAATTAGAAATGGTATACATCACTTTTGTTTGTCAAATGTTCATATTCGAAATAATCCACTAAAAGAATTCTACATTAAAAGTAAATTCAAATAAATGCAAATCATTTTTCTCTCAAACTATTCGTATGAAATTTAAAAGATTTATGCTCAAATTTGATAAACATTGGATAAAAGTCCAAATTCTGATTTGAGATCCAAATTTACATTAATGTAAAATCTTAATTTAGTTCATTTTTTGAATGCCAAAAATTCTCTAAGCTATTACAACCCACCTCCAAAAATCTGGGTTGTTACAACTGTACTTTTTCTTAATTACAAACTTACCAACTTTTATCATAGTTATAACCATTACACTCGATTCTAACATAAATAAGTGTTACTAACTTATAATAGTAATAAATGTTGTGAATTAAACGGCAAAATCAGTTACAAAATGTCATACTAGGTGTAATGTTTCAGAGGCCTAGAGGAAAGTGGATATCATTCTGAAACCACTCCTACGATGAAGTGCTTGAGAACTCTTTCATGGCCCCATTACTTATGGTCCATTCCGTAAACCACAAGAAATGCTCGGACCTAAATTTTGATACGCTTACAAAACACACGGCTATAAAGTTTTGGCTCTCATTAAAAGCATTTCTTCGTAGTGAGACGGCTCTGAAAACGGAGGTGCTAGCTGCAAGAGCCCCCCTTTCCTTTGAAATCTCATCAATCGAAGAGGGCTCCGAAGAGGAGGAGGTTGAAGAAGGGGAAAAGGAGGCTTTAACTGTCGGTGGAACCTTTGAAGGGTTATCTTTTTGTGGCCTTCGGGAAGCCGCAGTGGTGCTTTCCCTATTAACAAAAAGGACAAGACCCCCTAGGGCTCGAAGAGCAAAGAAATTATAACTAGCTTTTCTTCTCTTCCAACTCTGGTATCCATGCTTTCCCTTTTGACATATTAGGTTCTTTTGGTCACCTTCCGAGTGATGTCCATGTATTTATCATGTTTGTTAATAAACTTGCAATAAAATAGTCAGAAGCGTTCTTTTCACAAGTAAGATTTAAACAAGTAAAATAATATAATAAATTTCCTTCAATGATTATTTCTAGGTTTAATTTTTGTCAAAATCCTGGTATCTATTTAACAACGAGGATAAAGCCTTTTTATAGGAGGATCTCCGTCATTATGTCTAGATCATCAAGAATTTGGGCTAATAAAGCTTACAATTTGATCTTCGTAGGAAAACTGAAACTTTGACGACAGACTTCCTACTTTCGGATAAAATTTGAATTTTTTTGAAGGATTATAAAAGAGAGAGTTTTTAGATATTTATATGACTTGTACATATTGTGACTGGTATTTAATCTTTGTAAGAGCAACATTTTTTGTTAATAAACAATCACATGGATTCTGGTTTTGTATAATCGAGCTTGTGTAGTTATATAATGACAGAAAACTAGAATTACAAGTAGTTCAATCACCTGAGACTTTTGTCAAAATTTGTTAGGCTGAGAATAGAGTTTCGGGAGAAGTTCTCCTTAATTAAATCATCAGAACCCAACCCATTCGACAAGACTTACTAAAAGAACTATAAAAACTTCAAGTGGAGCGAGCATCCTAGGTTTCATTTTGACTTTCTGGTGTGTGACAAAGAAGTGCTCCTTTGAGTAAGTCGGTTACAACATTTCAAACTGTTCACGGAGCCTGCTACTTCTGTTAAGGAATAGAATTAGACTTGTATTTACTTTACAAATATAAATGTAATTTAAATCAATATGACAATTTTTATGTGCTAATGAAGAATTTATTTCGTCCTATTGAATATTGTGTTTATACTTATTGATTAGGGAATTTTTCGTCACCATAAATTTCGACATAGTAGACGCACGTACAGCCATACGGTCAAACTTCTGGGAATGGAAAATTAAAAGGTTTGACAAGGTCAATCCTTTGAATTCGAAGGAGACTCCCTCGACTTTGATTGGTTTAAGAAGCATCAAATGCAAAAGACTTTAGTTCATGAGATAAAAACTCAATCGGGAGATTAAGAACAAAAACTTTCCCAAATGAATAAATCTTAGAAGAGACCAAGCATTAAGTTACGGCAAACTCGAAGGCTGGTTTTGATCGTGAAATGCTAAAATTTCAACACAGAATTTGCGAATTGGAACTCCAATTGCAAGATAGCCAATTTTCATATAAGTCTTTGGTATTTATTACCAGAAGAGGAATTTCAAATTTAGTTTCTCGATCCTCTAGATCAACTTTCACTAGAATCCCGATTGTAATGTCCCATATTTTTTGTAGTCAAATATTTAATATATTTTATTATTTTAAATATTTTATTTGGAATATTAATCGATTTTAATATTGAATTCATTAATAAAACGACGGTTGAATATATATAAATTTTATTTAATTATAAATGAGCTCGAAATGGCGATGTAGTTCGTAATATGGAGTTTCAAACGTTAACTGAATATACAGAATCCGTTTTAAGTCGGATTTTTGAGAAATAAGTGAATCTTATTGATAATAATTTTCATATGAAAGCGAAAAATCCAGATTTCATGTTATGGATTCTTAGTTATGTCCAATTCAATTTTTAAAATAGTCGCTATGGAAATAATTATTAAAATTGTTAACCGACCTTTTGGACCAGTTCCCAAAAGTACACAAGACACGCTCGACTCAGCATATCGCGTGATATTACAGCCCAGAGGCGTTGCCAGTACCAGAAGACCTGATCTGGCCACTAGCAGAATGTCGCGTCCCTCGAACGCGACCTCCACCAGTATCCGTTCGCAGCCGAGCCGAAGGCGAGCCGTGCTCCGAGCCGAAGGCGCGCCGTCCAGCAGGTCCGGGCGCAGCGCCGGTGGGGGTCCGAGGTCTCACATCCTGGCGGCGATCGACCTAACCGGTTAGGTCGAAACTGTGGGCACCGCCCGATACATCCGATTTCCGCCAACAAGTGTGTTGCCCAGAATCACCAGATCGACTCAAAGTCAAGATTTAGCGAACAACTTCCGCGAGTCAAGGCCTCGGGAACATCGCGCCCCTCGGAAGGACTTCGCACCCAGCGGCTGCGAAATTTCGCACCCATGCTCGGTTTTGAAATTTCAAACCCAGTAGGTGCGAAATTTCGTACCCCTGCCGGCGTACGAAATTTCGCACCCAGACCTGGGTTCGAAATTTCGAACCCAGCGGGTGCGAAATTTCGTACCCCTGCCCGAGTATGAAATTCGAACCCACGGAGCTCGAAATTTCGAACCCGGGTTCGAAATTTCGAGGCACGCAGGCAGTTGGCTCGAATTTCCTGCGTGTGGTCCCTATTTCTAGCTAATCCTACCTACTCCTACCTACTCCCACTCCTATAAATAGTTCATGTCCTCACACTTCAGAGGGGTTGAATTCTCTTCACTCAAGACCTCCCTAAAGCTTCATGAGCCTCATTAATGGCATCTCCTATTTGAGGAAGAAGGAGAATTAAATATTCTTTTTCATATATTCCTTAATATGTGCTAATTATGACATCATCCATGATAATGATGACATCACCTAGCCTACAAGAAAATGTAATGAGATGTAAAGAGCATGGCTCTACCTTGTAATTCTTGAGTGATTAATAAAAGTTCAATATCCTTCCAAAGTGGATGTAGGCCTAATCAGCGGCCGACCACTATAAATTCTTGTGTCATTTACCACTTTATCTTACTTAGTTTTGCGACCAAATTAACTATTCCTTGTAATAGAAATCTTTGGTGTTTACGACATTTTTTGCCATCAACATTTGGTGCTTTCACTGAGAAAACTCGGATTTCGCCCCTTTGTCGCACATTGTCATCTCGACCTTCGAAGAGCTTGAGGTTCCTTGCTTAACATGCCGCCGAGTCCGCTCACGATGGCAATGCGACGAAAGTACACGATGGTCGGCTCTTTAGCCGCAGCCGAGGCCGGTACCTCCTAACCACCTAAACCAACGGACATTCCGGCCACTAATGAAACTGTCCCTCCTATCGTGGACCCCGAAGCGCCTGCAACACAAGCTCAAGTTTGCACGCTTAATGAAAAGTATGAGAACACCGCGGTCGAGCTCAATCAAGCATTAAGGAATAACATCGACCTTGTGCGGCAACTTCAAGAAAGTCAACGCGTCGTTGCTCGACTTCAACTAACTCGGAACAATGCTCGACCCCGACCAACTGCCTCGGAAACTTCCTCTTCCCAGTCAAGGTGCCCACACCAAAGGAGGAGGTTCAGCCTCATCAACAACGTCGCGCTTGTACCAATGCCCTCGATAACGGTAGCCGCCATGCCAACAGGAATGGGAACAGCAACGGTAACCGAAGTACAGTCACATACAGCGAGGGGGCACAGTACCGAGACCGCTCTCGCTTGATTACCAACGACGGACCAGTTCCTATAAACCAATCTCTTCCTCGACACAACCCAATGGTCGCTAATCAAGGTGAAGGGCCCGCTATCCCAACGGCCCGCGCTCCCTTAGAACAGGATCTGCATCACCCCGCTCAACCTCAACGTCCACACCTAGACCCAATCATAGATGTCGAGGACATAGAGGAAGACGATCCGGACGTCCATCACAGAAGGTGCCCTCGCAATAGAACTGCAGAACCTCGCTGAAACCCGCGGATCCCCATCCAACTTATCTTCCCGACTTGGTACGAAGGATCCGGAGCGAAATGCGAGGGGGCGCACATGATTCATGGGAAGCGCACAATAGGCGCAACCCCTTCACAAGAAGGGTGAACAAAGTTGAATGGCCGCAATGCTTCAGCATGCCACAAATGCCGCTCTACGACGGCATCACTGATCCATGTGCCTTCCTAAATCGATATGAATGGCAAATGGACTCGACTCGAGGCAAGGATCCGGTCAAATGCAAGTAACTTTCCAGTCTTCTTATCAGGAACTACTCTGCTATGGTTCTCTTGCCTCCCATTTGATTCCATTGACAACTTCAGCGAGTTAGCGACACAATTGGTCAAACAATTCAGGATACATATTCCAACTCCAAAGAATGCTTTCACCTTCTCCAATTTATACCAGGACCCACCAAGTCTCTTAAAAGCTATCTCTCCCGGTTCAATGTTGCCCTCGCCGACGTCGAGGATCCAGACCCTCGCACCATACTCTTCCAGTTAGCAAAGGGCGTTCTCCCTACTTCCGAATTTGGGGCATGGATCGATCGGAAGCAGCCCAAAAGCCTCGACATTTTCCATGAGAAGGTTAGGCAATACTTATGTCAAGAAGAAGCGAGACGAAACCGACTCTCCAGAGTTGGTCTTTCCAACAATCCACATGCGGATACCATAGACGACAGTGTCAATAGGAAACGGATAGCGAAGCTCTTCGATAAGGACAAGGGGGCAGGTCCCTACAAACAAAGGCTGAACGGTAGGCAAGGCGGCCGCAACAACGGCCAGGTTCCTACGGAACCCAAGAAGCCCGGCCCATACCGGGCGTACAAGATATACACCCCCACTGAATGAAGACTTGAAAACAATATACCTGGAAACATGTAACATGCTTCAACACAAGAAGCCGTACAACAGGGAATCCACTAATCATGAGAAGAATACCTGTAAGTACTGTCGATACCATGACCAATAATTGCCATCAATTCAAAGACGTGATCAAAAGGCTTATCCGCGAGAAGCGCCTTGAGCAGTACGTCCAAAAAGCATCACGACTCTCATCGGCATCAAGCAAAATTCTGGCAAAACCTAACGCTCACCCTATTGGCCGCAATTGACGCTGGTAACTCTTTCCAATCCCGAGCAGCAAAGGACCCGCTGGAAATGTATCTCCTTCCACTTGTTGACCCCAAAGCTCCTGCGACTCAAGCACTGATTCACATGCTTAATAAGAAACATAAGAATGTAGCTCCCGCGATAGGCGTTGAAGATTAACTTCAACCTTATGCGCTAGCTTCAAGAAAGTCAACACATCGTCATTCTACTTCAGCTTGCTCAAAACCGCGCCTGCTCACGGCACGCTGCATTGGAAATTTCATCTTTCGAAGTTAGTGGCCCACGTCTAGGAAGAAGGTTTAGCCTCATAAAAAACATTTTTGTCCGCTCCAACACTCATGCGGCGACAGCAATGGGAACATAAATGAGATGATAATCGGACCATCATTGCTTACGGCCAAGGAACACAATAACAAATCGGGTTCGAGTAACCAACCTTCTACTCAGAAGAGCCCAACTATCTCCACTCACAACCAGAGTCCCACTCTTCCAGCAGCTCGCAAGGCCAGAGTACTTCCAGACTAAGATGCATACCAGCTCGCCCAACCTCGACATCCAGACCTTCCATGACATGAAAGAGAGCGAGTTAGACGTGTGCAACGGAAGACATCGACGGAATGGAACCCCCGAAATTCGTCAAAAATAATGGGTTCCATTAGAGAATCCCCCTTCGGCATATCTCCCAGACGTGGTCCGAGTAATCATTAGAGATATACGAAGAAGCGTCGAACACTCCAAAGAAACCCACTTGAGGCGTAATCCCTTCATTAGGATCGTACACAAAGATGAGTGTCCTCGACGCTTCAACACTATACATTTGGCATCCCATGAAGGCACAACTGACCTCTACTCTCGGCAGTGTCAGAGTCACCACCAGAAATGGAATGCGTCATCCTGGCCGTCCCCGACTTTGACGCTCAAGCCTCCGCTAGGCGAACTCAAACTGCTATGAGTCCATACTTATCGCCTACGCTTCTAGCATCCAACTGAGCCCAATTTCACTTCAACCGACTTCCACAACATCAGGCAATCAAAGTTGGAGACTCACGTATTACCAAAGAACTTCCGTCAAGAAGGTGCGCTAGGCTCCAAAGTCCTGAACTAGATCACGACCTCTATAATGCGGCAGGAGCCCAACCTCCGATTGTCGCCGACACGATACGGGACCATGAGGGAATCACGGGGGCATGCCTACGACGTTTGCGAAAACAGTACGAGGCGTAACCCATTCACTTCGGCTAGCCATAATACCAAATGGCGCCAGCACTTCGACATGCCAACGCTTACCCCATACTTAAAGAAGCCATGATTCTCGAACTTCACTAGCTTCCACAAATGGCACATGGGTTCATTACACGACGCCAATGCCATCAAGTGCAAGTACTTCCCCATCCTTATGTAAGACAGCTTTATCCGGGTTCTCTCGAGTTCCACCTTAGACTATCACAACTCTCAACTTACTCGTCAGGAGATTGGTCGCACAATCCAGGAGGCACGCCGTGATGCCGAGAGACATCCCCTTAGTCTCGAACATTCACCAAGGCATCCTGAAAACTCTCAAAGGCAATCTTACAAGATCCAACACCGCCTTGGCCGAAGTCGAGAAGCATGCTCCTCGAATCACACTCGTCCAGCTTCTAAAGGGCATACCACCTGATTTCGAATTTAGTGCACGGACCAATCAACAACGATCAAAGATTCGGGAGATCTTCTGCATGAATGTCGACTGCTTCCTATGCCAAAATCTAGCACAAAGGAATCGAGCTCCTACCCTTAACATCTTGCCTCGTGGTGACGCCTAGAGCCCCAGCAACTCTGATTCCACTGCTCTGCGCAGTCTTGCTCATGCCGGCAATATCAAAGGTTGATGCAATAGTAAAACGAAAAATCTACGACTTCCGCCTTACCATGGCTATTCCGCTCTCGGCAACAGCCCCGAGAAAATCTATCTCGCGACCTGCAATTCCCAACCATGCAAAAGACCGAGGACGAAAAGTCCGACAAGCGTGCCAAGGGACTCTACAGGATATTGTCGGTTCTACAGCATCTGCGAACACGACACGAGCATGTTGCGCCACTTACAAAACAACCTCGAGGAACTCGTCCGCGTTGGATCTCCGAGCCACTCAACACTCACCAAAGACTCCCACTGCATGGAATCCCCGAGCCACTTGACGCTCATCGAGGATTCCCATTATTTGGGGTCTTCGAGACACTCGATGCTCATCAGGGATTCACACTGAATGGGATCTCTGAGCTACTCAGCACTCATCAAAGATTCCCACTAAACTTATCTGATAGACCTGCTAAGTCGCCTAATCTGCAAGATCTGTTATCGGTTTAGTCTGTTGAATGGCGTAATCTGTTGGAACTGAAATACTGAAGTTTGAAGTATGTAAATCTGTAGACTCGATTTAAAATTGAGCAAAACTTGTTAATAGAACCTCAAATAATCTGTTGTAACTCGTACAGAAGTTAATTTGTTAAATTAGCATGATTAGTCTGATATTAGCACAGTCTATGAATGAATGCATTGGCTAAACACGAAACATGGCTAACTCGAGGTTAGAATGGTTTTGCGGCGTAATTCTGCCCGGAACCGCCCGGCACATCCAGTGGCCGCAAACAATAGGTTCTAATGTAAGAAGTTAGTCATAACGTGCTTCAAAACCCGAGATTAGACTCAGTTTGCGGCAGAAACCTGCCCGGAACCAACCGGCCTAACCAGTGGCGGCAAACTGTCAGTCTAATGTGAGAGGTCTGCGCGTTAATTTTTAATTGATACAAATCTGGGATAAATATGATGTCTAAAACGTGTTGGGTGGATAGGGTTAAACCAGTTGGACTAATGAATTTAACAAACCCGTTTCGTGAATCTGTAGGCCCAATTACAAAGTTAGACAAATCTGTAAATCTGTTAAATCCATAAATCTGATCCATTAGTCTGAAACTTGTCTGATCTGTGAACTAGTTGATCTGAACTCTGTATGTCTGAACTTATAAACAAGTTAATCTGAAATCTGTTAGTCTGGGGACACAAGGTTAGGAGGGAAATTACTTGTGTCATCTGTTGTTTGGAACCCATATTAGTCAGTAACCCTTTCTGGTATCAAATTTTGACCCAACAGTAGGTAGGGTCCGGGCACGCTTACTGAACTAATTATAAGTGGTTCATTCTGATAATGGCGAGGGGTGTTGATGGTGCGTTCCAACCGGGTCATGTGTGTGCATGGATCCCGGCCTGCCTCTGAGGATGTAAGACGCCGTGACATCTGTAAATATGTCTGTGCCAATTGGTTGTCACTTTTGGGAGTGATACACCCTACTGTGGGGGTCGACACAGGGTATTTATGTATTATGGAGCCGATCGCTTGGGGTAGGGTTTTAGGGTACACTTAGTTCTTTCTGTTTCTATTGGTACCTTCTGTTTCTGTTGGGTGGCAACACTTGTCAGTTTCTGCGTGGTACCGTCTGTTCGGGTGGTAAAGGCCCATTTACTAGTGTACACCTAATTCTACATTCTGTTTCCATAGGGTTTATTATGTTTCTGTTTCTGTACCTTCTGTTCGGGTGGTAAAGGCCCATTATTAGCATTCTGTTTTTGTCTGTTTCTGTTGGGGTGGTAAAGGCCCATTACTAGCATTCTAGACTTGGAGCTAGGTATCCACGGAAAGAAATCATGGAAACTCTCTGTACACATCAGCTAAAGGCCAAATTCTCCAAGTGCCACTTTTGGAGAAAGGAGGTAAGATTTCTGGGGCGTATAGTGTCCAAAGAGGGGTTGGCTGTGGACCCCGCGAAAGTGGTGGCAGTGCAAGATTGGAAGACACCAAGAAATGCAACTGAAGTTCGAAGCTTTCTTGGGCTAGACGGTTTTTACCGAAAGTTTATTAGGGACTTCGCGAAAATCTCGGCCCCACTCACAAGGCTAACAAAGAAGAATCTAGCATTCGCTTGGGATTTGGACTGCGAGTTTGCTTTCCAACGATTAAAAAGGGCTCTTACAACAGCCCCAGTTCTAACTCTGCCTGATGGAAGCAAAATGTTCACAGTATACACAGATGCATGTGGCATGGGACTAGGTGTTGTTCTAATGCAAGAAGGAAGAGTAGTAGCTTATGGCGGAAGACAATTGAAAGTTCATGAAAAGAACTACCCAACTCACGATCTTGAGTTAGCCGCCATCGTCTTTGCGCTTAAGTCTTGGCGCCATTATCTCCTAGGTGAGAAGTTTGAATTATACACTGATCATAAATCATTGAAATATCTCTTCTCGTAGAAGGATCTTAACTTGAGGCAGCAAAGACTGATGGAGTTTCTTGCCTCGTATGACTTTGAAATTTCCTATACTCCTGGCAAAGGCAACATAGTAGCAGACGCGTTGAGCTGAAAGAAACTGACCTTAAGCCCACTCTTTGTGGAAAGGCAAAGCTTGGAGTATATAGCCAGTTTTAACTTTAGGCCCTCCTCTGATTTTGTACCGTGTTTGTTAGCATCTCTCGAAGTACACCCTACTCTCTTGACTCAATAGGGACTGCACAACGTGAAGACCCTCAGCTTGTTGATGTGATTGATAAACTTATCAGGGGTGAGACTTCTAGTCACCTCAGTAGATACGCCATCGATAATAAGGGTTGGCTGAGGCGAGATGGAAGATTATGCGTCCCACAAGCAAGGGAGTTGACAAAGAAGGTTCTCGAGGAAGCGCATCATTCCAAGATGACTATACACGCTGGCGGCGATAAGATGTATAAGGATATAAAAAGGACTTTCTTTTGGAGCGGCATGAAGCAAGACGTGGCAGATTTCGTTTCTAAGTGCATGACCTGCCAACGGGTCAAGGCGGAACAGAAGAAACCTGGAGGACTACTTCATCCTTTAGAGGTCCCACAGTGGAAGTGGGATAGCATTTCAATGGACTCCACTGATGGACTACCTAGGTCGAGAAGAGGCAATACTAGCATTTGGGTAATAGTGGATAGGCTTACAAAGAGCGCCCATTTCAGCTAAAAGCCAATGCTCAGCATCTGAAATTAAATAGACGGGCAAGGAAACAACTCACAAAGGGAAAATTCCCGCCCAGAGACAAAAATCTGAAATGGTGTTTTACTTATAAACCTCCACCAAAGGAAAAACAGGTTCAAACTGGGTTGGGCAGGAAAATTCCCGCCCAGAGCCCAGGTCGACCATAGGGTCAACCTGGCCACCCTAGGTCGACCATAGTGTCGACCTGCCAGTCAACCTGCCTGGTCGACCTGGCTGGCTAGGTCTGGCTCTGGCTCGAATTTCTGTGGCTCGGTGTGTCACTAGGGCTGACATGTCACCTCTTGATTGGCTCTTTGAACTTTGTATGGTCTAGATTCCTCCTGTCTTCATCTGACGGCTCAAAACAATTTAAAAATTTATAAACACACCCTAAGTCTCAACTGAAAATTCACACAAAAAAATAAGATGGGAGTCGTCATGCTGCTAGGGAGGAATTGAGCATAGCCGTCAAGAGAGAAAAGCTTAGAGACGAATCAAATTAAGAAGAAGATAAAAGTTTAATCAAATTAATCAACGCAACGTTAATCTAACCAAAGGAGTGCATCTCAATTTCAGAATTCAGAATCCAGAATTCAAGATTCTGCATTCGTTGTAAGTATAGCGACCTTTCAGAATATGAATAAAAACTGTGATGTGATTCGATGTAAATGTAAACAGAATTGTGTTATTGTATGATATAAATTCTGTGTATTGTAATGATTCTGTTATGACTTGTGTATTGATATTTGTGGCCTAAATTGATTGATGCAAGCCTATTGAACAATTGTATATGAAAACAATGGCACTTGCAAGTTTGTGGCAAAAACTTGAATTTGATCCCTTTATGTTTATGCTTATGGCATGGACTATATACATTCACTAAGTCTAAATTAAGGCTTATGTAAATGTAACAACCAGAAAATCAGACCCAATTTAAAAAATTTATTTTTAAGAATTTTATAAGGAAAATCTGCTAGAATTTAAAATTTCCATTTTTAAAAAAATATTTTAATTATGGAAAAATAGACAATTTGTAAACGAACCCCGTTTTCGACGAAACCACTTTGGTGGGAACCGGAATGTCATATTATTGCTAGGGTTCAATTTTCATTATTTTCAGAATCAGTATATGAGCGTGGCAGAAGAAACTGTGTTTGGGTCAATACAGTCAAAATTGAACGACTTAAAAATGGCCGTTTTTCAAACAGCCTCAGAATTCGACGAAAATAATTTTGTTGGGTTCGTATCGTAAAGACATAGCCAAAAATATTTTTTTGGGATTTTTCAGAGCCCGTATGTGGCTCCGGCGGATTTTTGATTGTGTCAGAATTAAAAATATAAAAGGATTTATTTTTAATTTCGAAAATTGGGGGTCAAGATGACCTTTTGGGCCTGCGAAACATGGCTAGACGGATCCGGAATGGGGGTTATTGGGTAGGGTAGCTTTCTGTTGGACTGGATTTTGAATAATATGAGAGAAATGGTTTTTTTTGTAAAAATTACAATTACATAATATAAAAAAGAGGAGAACCCTAACTAAATCATTATCCATCTTCTTCAATTTGTAGCCGCCGCCCCTATACTCCATCTTGGCCGAAAATTCTTGTGCCGCTATCTCCCTCTTCTCTTCAAATTAAATCCTAACTCTTATACCAAATAAAAGAGCATCTTCTCCTCTCCATTCTCATAAAGTTAGATCTTCTCTGGAGCCACCATCTTCTCCTCTCCATTCTCATAAGCTACGGCCGATTCTATCTGGGGAAGAAGAAGGGTAATTACCCAATTAACCAATAAATTAAATAATTTAATTTATTTTATAATTTGTTTTGATCATATCTAATTCATTCTTAATTGGAATTCGATGATTTCAGCGACGTTGTAATAGTGTGACTGAGATCTACGCATCTAAACCGACTGGAGTTGATTCAGAACACTTTGAATTTTGGGAAAAGTTCACAACGACTGTGAGATCTCTTGAATTTAAATTTAATTAGTTGATTAATTAATTTATTTATTTTTACAATATTCGTTTAGATCTGGTTTAGTATGAATGTGTTGTGATGCTTTTCCGTTGGATGTATGAATCATTATATTGTTTGTTGTGCTTATGAGAACATGATTATTGTAGATTGAGTTCCTATTGAATCGTTTTATATAACCAATTCAATATTCATTTTGCGATGAAAATTTGGTAGATCTACATAAATAGCAATAAATCAAAGGAAATAAAAATCATTTTTTTTCTTCCTTTCTTGAATAGATCGGATTTAATAGGGAAAAACAAATCCTTTTTTTTAGAATGAAATGAGTTTGACAAAGAGAAATAAAATTTTCTTTATTTGAATGAATTGTATACAAAATGGAAGATTAAATTTTCCTTTTATTTAAATTGATTTGATTTTTATTTTTGTGTCCAATACAAAAATATACATGAATGAAAAAAAAAACCCATTTGAGTCATTCATTTGCAATTTCTACTTGCAAATGAAAAGAACAAAAACATTAGAATCATGTGTTTGCAATTTCTAATGTACAATTAAAAAAAAAAAAAAACACGAGAGTCGTGTATATACAATTTCCTTCGTATATAAATGAAAAGGATAAGAATATGAGGATTCACTTTATTTTCATTTTTCTTGTAAAAGAAAAAGAGCAAAATATGTTATTGACTTTATTTACAATTTCTCTGTAAAAGAATAAGAATATGTTATTGACTTTATTTTCATTTTCTTTGTAAAGAAAAAGAGTAAAATATGTTTATCACTTTGTTTGCAATTACAATGTAAAGGAAAAAAAAAAAGAGAAAAAGAACAAACATTGAAATCTTTTTGTTTGCAATTTCAAATGTAAAGAAAGAAGAAAAAAAAAACATTGAAATCTTTTTATTTGCAAGTTCAATAAAAAATAAAAAAAAGAACAAAATTTGTGAAGTGT
The DNA here is from genome assembly GCA_030737875.1 of Allium sativum. Classification (NCBI taxonomy): domain Eukaryota; kingdom Viridiplantae; phylum Streptophyta; class Magnoliopsida; order Asparagales; family Amaryllidaceae; genus Allium; species Allium sativum. Next base: position 954,614,702 of record CM060924.1, on the reverse strand, counting down.
TTTTATTTATAACTTCTAATGTAAAAGAAGAGAAAAACAAAAGTGTGTGAATTTTTTTTATGTTTTCTAATGTAAAGCAAAAGGAGAACGTAATGCATAAATTGTTTTATTTGCATTTTCTATGTTAAGCAAAATGTACAAAATATGTAAGTCATTGTATATACATTTTGTATGTAAAACAAAAGAGAACAAAAATGTGTAAATCATTTTGTCGCATTTTGTATGTAAAACAAAAGAGAACAAAAATGTGTAAATCATTTTGTCGCATTTTGTATGTAAAACAAAAGAGAACAAAAATGTGTAAATCATTTTGTCGCATTTTCTTTGTAAAACAAAAGAGAACAAAAATGTGTAAATCATTTTGTCGCATTTTCTTTGTAAAACAAAAGAGAACAAAAATGTGTAAATCATTTTGTCGCATTTTGTATGTAAAACAAAAGAGAACAAAAATGTGTAAATCATTTTGTCGCATTTTCTTTGTAAAACAAAAGAGAACAAAAATGTGTAAATCATTTGTCGCATTTTCTTTGTAAAACAAAAGAGAACAAAAATGTGTAAATCATTTTGTCGCATTTTGTATGTAAAACAAAAGAGAACAAAATTTGTGAAGTGTCTTTATTGATATTTTTCCCATGTAAAGAAAAGAACAAATATGTGAATTGTTTTTTTTATTTCTCATTTTCTAGAGCGAATAAAAAGTGTAAATTTTGTGAACCTCTTGTATTTACATTTTTAGTGTAAATGAAAGATACAAACTATGTGAATCACATTATTTGCAAATTTCTATTGTAAATAAAGGATATAAGATTGGTAATGTACTTTATTTAATATTATGATTATTAATAAAAAGACAAGATTAAAATTTACATTTTTTTTATTTACATTGTTTTGATGAAATGAAAGATAAAGTTATGAACTACATTTTCATACATAAATGAACCGATAAAGTTATGAAATACAATTTCATATACAAATAAAGAGGTTTTGGACGGCAAATGTCATTTTATCAAAATCTACATATGATAAGAGAGAAGACAAAAAAAAAAAAAAAACATAAACAGAATCATGTTATGATTGACTGCACTTGCTTGTTTTGTATTGACTGACTTGTGTGAATCGCCAAATAGAGGTATATTTATTTATAAATATAAATATTAATTAGGCCATCTATTGACCTAAAGCGTCGTTAAGAAAGTATAAAACTATTTTAACTAAATAGAAATAGTGGAAGGCATTATAAAGCATTTCTAGCGATACAAAATTGGTTTTGTAATTTATACAACTACGAAAATTATTTGGAAAACCGAGTTAATCTCATTTCAAATAATTATACGGCGACATTAAATTGAAGAGTTGAAGATGACGGTTGAAGACCGACGATCTTCAAGGCGGATGGTTGTATTGCTATTGTTGGCCTTAATGGGAGTAGCTACCTTGATGGGTCGATGGTGGTGATCGTCCGGACGTTCTTGTTGATGGTTCGGATTTGCGAGTGTCTTTATTTCCCACGAAATAAGACGACTCCGGTTTCGTTCAGACCCAGGACGGACTTGTAAATGGATCGCATGCCTGACGTCGAAATTTATTTCATGTAATAAAATTGGTTTTATTTGATGTATAAAGGCTTGGTGGCGGAGGATTTATCCTCTTGCTTAACACCCCTTTTTATGTTAAATAATTCTTGATCGCGTGATATGAGTTGTCGATGTGACATGCCAAGTTGCACTCGAACAAGGCTTATTGTTGCAAAGCAGGGCCTTGTAGAATGATCAAAGCATGGTCCAGTATGGGCGCAGCTTTGTGTATACGTTACTTCGCAAGCCTCACACCCCGGTGGAGTCTAAAACGGAGCAAGGGAACGCAGGGAGTGCGCACGTCTCTTTCTAGCTAAAAGTGGTGTCAGTGACCTACCAGCACTGATATTTACTAAGTGGTTGTTGGATTTGAGGTACCTCGGTATATTGGTCGCTACTGGCCAATTTAAAGGTCCGTTAGGATCGGGAGGCGTGTGTTCAGGCATAACTAATCCACAAAAGTAAGTGTGGACCGGCCCTGCAGCTATCCAAGGGTTGGACAGAGTACCAATCCTGGGGCATTGCTAGAGTGTCTCGAATCGGTAAGGATCTCGCTCCTAGCCTTGACTCAGTATGGAAACCCAACTTTTCAATACGAGATAACGGACTTGATTGTATACTTATTATGGCGACATAGTAGGATGGGGTACTACGCCGTCTAGGATTAATACATTTATTTTGAAGTATTTTAAATCATATTACACACTTATAATATTAAAATAGTATTTGACTCGTACTCTGCATTTTTGATCATTATAAGGTAAAACTCTATCCTCTGGTGTGCGTTGCATTGTGTGATAGGACCTGGGTCTTATAATGATTACATTTTTACAAAAGCATTGCGTTATTCTTTTTATTTAATAAATATATGCACAGACAATCTATTGGAGTAAACCCGTCCCACGGAAGTGGCGTGGTCCTTAGATTTGTCATATCCAGTAGTTAGTATAGATTTCTCATACCAGTCCCATGACTGACTCGTGTTTGTTTCACTTTGCAAACTCGGGTGCCCTCTCTCTACACGGGCAGCCAATTGACAGGTTCCTATTTAGCTTGCTTGGAGTTCTTGCTTGGAGATTCTATTGTTGAGGTGACTTGGAGTATGAAGACTTGCTATCTTTCCTTCTCTTCATTTCATTTTCTGTTAGACAGTTTAATTCTGTACTTTGGAGTTTTGAGACATGTTACATTCTATTTGGTTTTGATGTAATAATTAGAACTTCTGTGACTGTGGGATTCTATATTTTGATGACATCTATTTCCGCTGCCTTGATGTTGTTATGATGTAGTTTTCTTATACTTATGTTGTTATCTGTGTTATGTATTGCCATATTTATGTTGTATTCCAATGATCATCCTTGCTTTCGTTATGCGGAAGTTAGGGGTTATCACAGTAAACATGTTCTAGATTTGAAAACTTTTATGTCTACATGACCCAAAACCTATGATATCATTCTTATGTTAATTTGCAAGTATAATTGGGTCTATGTTAAGTATCGTTTGGGTTTTATAACTATGCAAGTTCATGTTGAAATAGGCTATGTGATTAGGTGTTGTAATTGGACATTTTGGTGAATATACAACATGCTAGTTTTGTGGTTGACATTATGCCAAGTTAAACATGTTTAAACACAAGTTGGTATTAGCCTAAACTATGCATTTCATACGTCACCTACTTAATTGTACTTTGATTTGAATGCAAGTTCACATGACCCATGTTATATGTTAGTTGAATCGCTAAATTGCAAGTTCATTCGCCACACACCTTTATGTATTACATGTTCTTGTTTTCCCCTTTTTCTCACGTTTATAAAGTTGGGCTGAATTGTGACAAGCCCAACACATGTTATAATGTTGCGAACAAACGGGGGTAATAACGTTGGGTGTAAAACATGAAAAATATATGTTGGCATGGTTGGCACATGCCAACGACAATGACATTTAAGCGGTATGAATTGATATACCCAAGAATAAAAGATATGACATTCACATATATAATTGAGAAGTAATAAAATATGTAAATTTAGAAAACACGATATGCTTAACCCGAGGTTGGATTGAGTTGTGATGTAAACCTGCTCGGACCCGCCCGGCTGTCCAATAGTCACAACAATACCTATCCAATGTGGGTGGTTATGCATTGAGCCCAATAGGGACCCGAGGTTAGACTGAGCTACGGTGTAAACCTGTCCGGAACCGACCGGCACATCCAGTAGCCGTAGCAATACCTGTCTAATGTGAGTGGTATGGTGCTCTAAGAGTCTAAGGACAGATGGTAGGGTTAAGTCAACTATAAACACTAAACCAAATTCAACATGTTAACAAGAATTGATGGGTGCCAGTTAAAATAAGCTCAAGTAGGTGCAGAGATATAGTATGGGTGCGATAGTACATTCGATTCTAAACGACACTTCCTTAGCTGGTGACACTTTCCTGTTTTCAGTTTATATCTATCATATCCTTTCCTTATTCACATACTGAAGAGTTACTAGATTTACTCAGGCTTTATGTCTGACTCTACTTTCTTTTCGTCTTCTTTTCTTTCGTTCCCCTTCCCCCCAGGTCCACAGGGAGGAAACAACTCAGCTCAGTCAGACTCTTTACAAGCTCCAAGACCGTAGATGTATGATTTGGATCTCTTTTGCTCGGATCATGGCTTTGGATATCACTATGGGGATTTTTGTCACTTTATTTATGTTTTATGCTTCTTTAATAATCAAGACAGTAATGAGGTTGTAATGTTGGAAGTATTTTGAGATAATTATGGAAATGTTTTGTTTGAACACGTATTGATGAAATAAAAGTCTGTTTGGTTTCCGCTGTTTAAAATATGTGTATTTATATCTGTCTTGAGTTTATCTGTGGTTTTTACTTATAAACCTCCACCAAAGTTAAGGCATTCCCTTTGTGAGTGACCTTAACGGAGGTGGGGTGTTTCACTTGGTATCAGAGCTCTGATACCAAGTGTAACACCCCACCTCCGTTAAGGTCACTCAAAAGGGAATGCCTTAACTTTGGTGGAGCACTTTAGTAAACAGAACAGAAAATTTCAAGACAGATAAACAATACTTGAGAGATTATAACTTTATTACAGCGGAAAACAGAAATCAGTTTGGTTACATCTTTACCAAAAACTCAAGTACATAAATTTCAGTCTTGTTCAGAAAATCATCAGAGTACAAAATTTTAAAATCATAATGCCCACTGAAGCTGCCATAAGGAGTCAAGCCATACTTTAAGCACTCTAAGTACTTTAAGCAGAAGAAATCCGGGTCAAGCTAAAGTGTTCCCTCCTTGGAAAACCTGGGGGGAAATGGAAGAAAAAGGGGCGAAAACAAGCACGGTCAAACATAAAGTCTGGCAAGTCCAGTGACTTTCAGCATATGAACAGATAATAATAATCATGGCATGCAAATAAAACTGGATGAGAGATAATGGTAACAGAAGTAGCAGATATACTTAGGTTAAATAGAATGATATTACTTTTCATTTCTCTGCACTAATACTAGTATAACAGGATTAGGTGTCACCCTAAAGTCTAAACTGAAACAGAAACGGGAACAGAATAATTTCCACAGAAGAGAATGCTAGTAATGGGCCTTTACCACCCCAACAGAAACAGACAGAAACAGAATGCTAATAATGGGCTTTTACCACCCGAACAGAAGGTACAGAAACAAAAACAGAATAATCCCTATGGAAACAGAATGTAGAATTAGGTATACACTAGTAAATGGGCCTTTACCACCCGAACAGACGGTACCACGCAGAAATAGACAGGTGTTGCTACCCAACAGAAACATATGGTACCAACAGAAACAGACAGAACTAAGTGTACCCTAAAACCCTACCCCAAGCGATCGGCTCCCTAATACATAAATACCCTGTGTCGACCCCACAGTAGGGTGTATCACTCCCTAAAGTGACAACCAATTGGCACAGACCTATTTACAGATGTCATGACGTCTCACATCCTCAAAGGCAGGCCGGGATCCATGCACGCACATGACCTGGTTGGAACGCACCATCAACACCCCTCGCCATTATCAGAATGAACCACTTATAATTAGTTCAGTAAGCGCGCCTGGACCCTACCTACTGTTGGGTCAAAGTTTGATATCAGAAAGGGTTACTGACTAATATGGGTCCCAAACAAAAGATGACACAAATAATTTCCCTCCTAACCTTGTGTCCCCAGACTAACAGATTTCAGATTAACTTGTTTACAAGTTCAGGCATACAGAGTTCAGATCAACTAGTTCACAGATCAGACAAGTTTTAGACTAACGGATCAGATATACGGATTTAACAGATTTATAGATTTGTCTAACTTTGTAATTGGGCCTACAGATTCACGAAACGGGTTTGTTAAATTCATTAGTCCAACTGGTTTAACCCTATCCACCCAACACGTTTTAGACATCATATTTATCCCAGATTTGTATCAATTAAAAATTAACGCGCAGACCTCTTACATTAGACTGACAGTTTGCGGCCATTGGTTAGGCCGGTTGGTTCCGGGCAGGTTTCTGCCGCAAACTGAGTCTAACCTCGGGTTTTGAAGCACTTTGTGACTATAATTCACGCCTATGAGATTATTGCCTATGACTATGATTCATGACTATGAGACTATTGCCTATGACATTGAATAAGAAACTATTGTAATTAGTCGCCCATGACTATTGTGGTTAGTTGCCTATAACTATTGTAGTTAGTTTCTTATGCCTATTCCCTTAATGATGTTAGATCTCATATTTTGTATGTAACTTTGCTAGTTTATTCCCATTCACTGTTATGGACATCTGAAATGGTGTTTTACTTATAAACCTCGTTACACCCCACCTCCGTTAAGGTCACTCACAAAGGGAATGCCTTAACTTTGGTGGAGGTTTATAAGTAAAACCACAGATAAACTCAAGACAGATATAAATACACATATTTTAAACAGCGGAAACCAAACAGACTTTTATTTCATCAATACGTGTTCAAACAAAACATTTCCATAATTGTCTCAAAATACTTCCAACATTACAACCTCATTACTGTCTTGATTATTAAAGAAGCATAAAACATAAATAAAGTGACAAAAATTCCCATAGTGATATCCAAAGCCATGATCCGAGCAAAAGAGATCCAAATCATACATCTACGGTCTTGGAGCTTGTAAAGAGTCTGACTGAGCTGAGTTGTTTCCTCCCTGTAGACCTGGGGGGCGAAAGAAAAGAAGACAAAAAGAAAATAGAGTCAGACATAAAGCCTGAGTAAATCTAGTAACTCTTCAGTATGTGAATAAGAAAAGGGCATGATAGATATAAACTGAAAACGGGAAAGTGTCACCAGCTAAGGAAGTGTCGTTTAGAATCGAATGTACTATCGCACCCATACTATATCTCTGCACCTACTTGAGCTTAGTTTAACTGGCACCCCATGCTGAGGGTGAAGTGATCCCCATTTTCTAAAGATCGGCTCCTACTCGCGTTAACATGTGTCATTCAGCCCCCAAGAATTGTAGATACCTATGCTGGTCCCACCATGGGGCGTATCAAGACCCATGGTGGCGGCCCCGACACAATTTCTAGAAGGCATAGGTTATACTACTGGTGCCCCCAGTGCCATGTTTGTCTGCTCCGGAGTGTGTGCACGCCCGCACCCCGTTAGAACCTACACTGTTGCACCCACCGCAGTCGCTTTGACCGCTTACAATTAGTCCAGTAATCGTGCCCCACCCTGCCTAGTTTCAGGGTACCATGATACCTAACTTGGGTTACTGCTGAAACGGGTCCCTCGTTACTAGGATTTTCTAGTCAAACAAGTTAAGTGGTTAAGTGTCTGTATTTACCTAACCCCACCCATCAATTCTTGTTAACATGTTGAATTTGGTTAAGTGTTTATAGTTGACTTAACCCTACCATCTGTCCTTAGCCTCTTAGAGCACCAGACCACTCACATTAGACAGGTATTGCTACGGTTACTGGATGTGCCGGTAGGTTCCGGGTAGGTTTACACCATAGCTCAGTCTAACCTCGGGTCCTTATTGGGCTCAATCCTTAACCACCCACATTGGATAGGTATTGTTGTGACTACTGGACAGCCGGGCGGGTCCGGGCAGGTTTACATCACAACTCAATCCAACCTCGGGTTAAGCATATCGTGTTTTCTAAATTTTCATATTTTATTACTTCTCAATTATATATGTAAATGTCATATCTTTTATTCTTGGGTATATCAATTCATACCGCTTAAATGTCATTGTCGTTGGCATGTGCCAACCATGCCAACATATATTTCTCATGTTTTGCACCCAACGTTACTACCCCCGTTTGTTCGCAACATTATAACATGTGTTGGGCTTGTCACAATTCAGCCCAACTTTATAAACGTGAGAAAAAGGGGAAAACAAGAACATGTAATACATAAAGGTGTGTGGCGCATGAACTTGCAATTTAGCGATTCAACTAACATATAACATGGGTCATGTGAACTTGCATTCAAATCAAAGTATAACTAAGTAGGTGACATATGAAATGGCATAGTTTAGGCTAATACCAACTTGTGTTTAAACATGTTTAACTTGGCATAATGTCAACCACAAAACTAGCATGTTGTATATTCACCAAAATGTCCAATTATAGCACCTAATCACATAGCCTATTTCAACATGAACTTGCATAGTTTATAAAACCCAAACGATACTTAACATAGATCCAATTATACTTACAAATTAACTTGTGTTTTGGTGTTTGACATTATGCCTAGTTATATGTGTATAAAACCATGTTTAAACAACTCTCCACGTGTAACAGGTAGCAGATCTAGCAGTTTAAGCGATTCAACAGATTTAGCAGATTACATATATCTACAACTCTATTTACCTATCTTGCCTAATCATAAATTTAGCCTAAACTTACATACCTAAATCAAGGTCATAATTCATAATACAATATATGCCCCAAATTTTAGCCCTAATATTCCCATTTACAGTTCATGTCAAAACTAGATTTAATATTCTAGTTCACCCTTTATGTCCAAGACTAATACACATGTAAATCATTCTCTATTATAGCCAACTCAGATTATGCCAACATATTTGCTATGCCAGATTTACTTAATTAATCTACGCCCAATCCCCGTATAACATGTTTACATGAGTTTCAACTTAGGCCTAAAAAGAATGTATGCTAACCATGTTAACGACATAACATAAAGATGTCAATTCTAGTTTTTACTAAAACTTGCAAATGATATTTATTTTCATATACAAATGTCAATATGCTCGCATCAATCAATTTATGTCACAAACACCGAATACAAAATATGACATAATCAACGCAATACACAGAATTTACATCAATATTTTATAATAGTAAAACCCCAATTTCATTTACATCGAATCACACCGCAATTTCTATTCATATTCAGAAAACCACTATACTTACAACGGGCTCTGAAACTTGTTTTCTGGTTTCTGTTATTCTGAATTTGCAAAGCTTTCCCTTGGAGTAGAAAACATTGCGTAGATATTAGATTAGACTTTTGTTTCTTGAATCGTTGTTCGTCTCTTTTCAAGCGGAGGCTCTCCTTAGTTTTCTTCTGACATCATGGCGGCTCAAGTTCTTATTTTTGTGTGAATTTTAGTTGGAGACCATGCATCATGACCATCACACACGCGCGCGACCGACCGACATTAAGCTTTACAAATTAAAGTAAATTAATTCTAAATTAAAGAATTAAGGGAAATGTGTTACGCCATTGCATTCGTCTCGTAATTCTACTTGAGATAGAGTCCGAGTTTGCGTGAATCGGACTCTGTATGAAGGAGTTATGACCTTCGGAAGCTTCAGAATAAAATTTAAATTCAAACAACTCGGTTTAAAATTCGAAATTCGAAAAACAGGTTCAAACTGGGCTGGGCGGGAAAATTCCCGCCCAGAGACCAGGTCGACCATAGGGTCGACCATGGTGTCGACCTGGCCACCCCAGGTCGACCATAGTGTCAACCTGGGTGTCGACCTGCCTGGTCGACCTGACTGGCTAGGTGTGGGTCTGGCTCGAAGTGTTATCAGTAGTTCATGTTGAATTAACCCTATCACAAACCAAGTTATATTGGTTAAGTATTTCTTATACTTAACCCTACCCATTCATCTTGTATTGGTTAAGTGTCCCTTTTAACTTAACCTTGTCCATCTGTTTTAACAAACATGTTATAACAGTTAAGTGTTTCCTTAGTTAACTCAACCCTACATCTGTTTAATTAACATGTTCTAATGGTTAGGTATTGTCTCTTCATGTTTCAACTTAACCCTGTTCAATTTATCACACTATGATGGTTAAGTGTTAATTTGCAAAATCTTGTGCTAGTCTTGTGGCCGAACTGATCTCGCCGCAAAGGTTATAGATATCAAACGAAGTATTTTTGCACATAAATTTTCATGTATCTATACCATAACACATAAATTTTCATAGAAAATGCGAGATATTACCTGAAGATTAGATCAACAAACTCACTTCCATGCTTATTAGCTTCATCCAAATGACGGAGGCTGCATGCTGCACACACATATTATATTAATATTCAACTTCTATTTTTGCACGTAAGTTGACTAACAAAAATGATTTGTTACATGAGCACAAAGCAACTTGGTTCAATGCAGCAAGTCATAAATGGAAAAGCAGTTTTACGCCTTTACTCACACGCAGTGTGACACACATGACACACCAAACAAATTGACTAAATATCAACCTATAAATGCCATTCTATTTTCATTCATGCATCCATCACCAGCTTTTCTACTCAATCACACAAATTTCCCAATATCAATTACCAGATACATGCAGCTCAGTCAACAGAACTAGTATGCTTTAATTCTCAAATCAAATCATACACATGCACTTCAGATCAGTTATAAGAATCAGTGTACATGGTGCAATAATACACACAAATGAGCAGGGCAGCACAATCAAAAGTGTCTGAATTCAAGGTAGACAAATACAGTACAAGTATATGATAGCAAATACACTACCGCACTATAATACTGGGGATAATACCCAATTTAAACACAATAGCAGCATATTAAACCTAATTTAAACCCAATTCGAGCTCAAATTAAACCCAAATTAAACCCAATTCATATTTAAATTTAACGGTGATCTAGTACTCACCTCCAGAGGCGACGAGAAGGATAGACAGCGGTGGACTAAGGCTTCGCCGGTCAGCTGAAGGCATCGCGAGACGATGATAACTCATGGACTGCGGTAGATCGATTATTGACAAAGGAAGTCGGTCGAGTACCAAAACCCTAATATTGGTATTCGGCGGTCGCCATTGCAAAATAAAAAGAGGGATTATTCGGCCGAAAGTTTTGATAAGGCAAAACTCGATCATGCCTATGTACAGGTACGGGGAGGAAGGGGGGAGGGGGAATTTGATACGAATTTCATATGGCCCAAAGCCGCATCAAATGAACTAATCCAGGACCTCGTTGATGGACGGCAAATTAAGGGTGTTTGGGGTGGTGCGGATCGCAAAACTTAGTTTGATATGGATTTGAGCACTGTCAAATTTGATACGGCTTATAGCCCAATTTTACGCCAGAATCCTGGTGTGCCAAATTGGTTGATATGGTGTAGTGAATAGATATAAAGCCACCTTCGATTTAATAAAAGACCGAAATCCAAATTTGGTTAAAATAATAATACATGTCTAGAAAACCATCATCCGGAATTAATATAAACGAAGCCACTTTTGGCTTAATAGAAGACCCGATACCCAAATTCGGGTAATAATAGAATACAAAAAACCATTGTATGGAAATAATATATATAAAGCCACTTTCGGCTTAATAGAAGATCCAAAACCCATATTCGGGCATTGAATATTATAAGTCCAGAAAACCTTACTATGAAAGAAATTAATATGCATGAAGCCTCTTTCGGCTCATAAAAATCCCAAAATCCTTCTTTAGGTAGTACAAATTCAGAGATCTTCCGGAAGTGATGGAAACAAAAGTGCTTTTGATTTTGACCGAGTCCTGGCTATTTTAAGGCTTTTTCTAAGGAAGAGGCTTGTCATGCTTTAGGTTTTCCTATTGAGCTTTCGTTCCCTTCTGTGGGACAAGACATAGGCAGAGGCCGAGCATGCTCAACTTTAGAGAAAAGGCATAGCGTGCTTATACCGAAGCAGAGACAGGGCTTGTTCTAAAATGAACAAAGATGGAGTGTGTTTCATTTGGACCTGGCTTGGGCACTGCGATTACCCGTCCCTCCTTCAAAGGGTGCCTTGCCTACGTTAAGGGCTTTCGGTGCTGGATGAATCCACCAGCTTACCCTTCTCTCTCCAAGAGGCGCCTATGTATACCTAGGGCTTGGGGCCGGGCATGCATTCTTAGGCTTAACTTGGAGCCCGGAACGCTTGTCCTAGACTTACCCCCTCTCTCTTTGCGGAAGGACCTAGGTATACCAAGGAATTTAATGGGTGTCGGCGCATCCCCCAGGCTTATCATTATTCCCTTTCGGAAAGCGCCTTGACTAGTTAAAGAGTTTTTAAGGTTAATCCATTATGAAAGAGGTTTTTACCCCCACCCAAGTAGAATTTCTTATTTTATTGACTTTTGTTCATAACTCATGTAGAAGATCTCATTTAAAGCTAAAATTCCTTTGATTAAATCCACATAACAATTCCTTACATATTCATTAAATTTTCCTTTTCTAATGAAGTACACAATCATCTTTTTGAGAGCCATACATTGATTTGTTACATGTTCGTTAACCTTGTAGAGACAACAGGCTTTTCTCTTATTCTTTTTAGCCTTCAGTGGCTCTTTATTAATTGGCCAATATTCTAATTTGTCCTTAGTTGATAGATAAATACCTTGATAGAATTGGTTAAATTGAAGTATTTTGTTGCTTTCGTCTTAGATTTTCCTTCGGAAGGGTTAATTCTTGGTTTCTTCGAATTAGTCGGAAGTTCTTTACTATAGAATGTGACTGCCTTCCTTTTAAGTTCTTGGAGGTTCTAATGTTATGTATAAGGCTTTTTTACCCCTTTCGGGTGGCCCTTGGGAGTTACGGTAAGGTCTACCATCTTTGAGATTGGATTTTTATTTTGGTGCGCAAGCATTACAGCCGTTTACAGTTTTTCCTCCAAATTCAACTCCTTTGGAAACAGTTTTGGATCTCATTCCTCATTTTTATAAACAGATTGTCATCATTTTCCAAAATCCTCTTGTAGGCGAAGATTGATTTTGATCTGAATGGAATGTGATTATGCTCCATTTATCTGGGTTATAAGTTTCATCCTTCTTCTAAGTTATACTCAACATTTTGATTTGTAAGACTTTTTCCTCGTGGATCTGTGAGCTTATGAGTAATATTTCTAGTTTCATTAGATCGTAAGATTCTTTCTCAAATATACTCAACCTTCAACCCAAGTCAAGTTGTCGTCATGTCGAGAGGGAAAATGTCTTTTTTTCCTTCCCCAAAATGATTCAATATTGTCGTTGGTTCTTTATTGCTTTTCTGTTGATTGCTCGAAGCTGTGCAGTTAAAGCCTCTCAAAATCTCTACTATTGCTCATAGTACCCGTCAACTGCTATGTTATTTCTATTTAACACTGATGAACAATAGATCCGCTTTAAGTCCCTCTATTTTCCACTGCACTAGCTAAGTCAGCGCTTTTTAGCATCCGCTTTATCAATATTAAAATATGAAGCTTGATTTGACAGTTTTCTTTAAAAATAAATCTATGCAATTAGTGTAAAAAGATATTTTTAACGCATAAATGTCAAATATATGGTAGAAATCTATTATAATCATCAATTTTAATGTGCGTAACTATGATATTCTTTGATTTTATTATATAAGATTAAGAGACATTAGTTTATTCTACCCAAAAGATAATGAATTAATTTTAAAATACTTATTTTTACATCCATGTACATTTTTGCACCTCCGCTATATCCCTTTTATTTCCACGCTTTATTCCTACTACACATTTTTGCACCTCCACCGCTGTAGAACCGCTAAGAGCTTTAATTGCATAGGCCTGAAGGGATTTTTGCATTATTCCTTTTATTAGATTGTGGAGGTGTCTGATTTTTGCTTTCGGGGTTACATCTAATTCTTTGAAAATATCCTTTCGTTTTGTGAGGATTCTTCCCCAAAACCGTAGTCATTACTTTTTGGCCCGTATGAAACACTTTTCAAGGAATACGCCGTCTTTCGTAATCCGTTCTAAGTCTCTTCATATTTAGAATCCATTTGTTCTTTTTCTTGAAAGAAGTTCTTATGAGAAAGGGAGGTTAAAGGTTTTCGAAGGTTCAAACCCTCCTTCTAGCACCAAAACTATTAGCCAAATTTATGGTTAACACCTAAAATGGTGTATTCCTTTAGATTCCTTTGCTGGAAAAAGAGTCAGGTCAGGCTAGGATATCATTTCTATAATAAAGCTCCTATTAGACGCTTCCGATAACTTTTGAAAGTAGGTTCGAAAACATGATAAAATGATAGGATATCGATATAACAAGGGATAAAAGACCCTCTGCAAATAACATGAGTTCTTTATTGAACTAGATTCAGATGAAGTCTTCCTATTGGTTTTTGTAACGTCCCGTATTTTTAACGGTATAATAATTAATTTGATTATTTTAAATAATGTTCTTTTAATTTAATTGGCTTAAATTAAATAATTTTGATTTATATTTATTTAATATAAATAATGGATCATAAAAATTTAAATTCCCAAATAGTTGGAAATAGCGTAATTTGCAATATGGTGTAATTTGGATAATATATGATATTTAATTTTGTTTAAATTCGAGTTATAATAATGAATATGTTATTTAACCGACAGTTGAATGTATTAATTGTAATATAAATTATAGTCGAGCTCGAAATGTCGTCGCAGTTCGTAATATTGAGTTTTGAACTTCAACTGAGTGTAAAGGCTCCATTATTAGTTAGATTTCTTCGAAACAAAAAACGTTGGAATCTATTAGAGTGTATTTTTCTAATGGAAGTGAAAAATCGTGGTTTCGGTTTATAGATTGTGAGTTAGGTCCAAATCAAATTTTCAAATAGTCCCTATGAAATCATTTATAAGGCATAACGATTATTTAATTTTGATTAAATATCGGTTTCGAACTGGGATGAGATTTTTGAGACGTATACTTAACTTAATTTATAGAATTTTTCTGTAATTTTTATTTTGAAAAATAAACACTTTTTATTTTAGAGCATTTTAGACCCTATATCAACATTTTAGGATTCAACAAAATAAACTAACTTATATATATTATTATATTTTTAGGATCGTGGCACATTGCTCGTTCCGATGGTATTTTTGTCAATATCGATTCATAAGTAAATGGATTTTTACGGAGTAGGGTATACTATTGTAACTTATGATACTTTTTATTTGAATTGGACAGCCGATGACTTATTTTCCTTACTACTAGCAACTATATATATATATGCTCAAATTCAAATTAAATCTAGTAAATTAAAGAAACGGAATTGCATAACAAGACCGTAAGGCTGTGACAGAAGGGAATGGCATGCACGACTTAAACTATAAATATGGATGGAATACTATGACCGTACGAAATAGAAAAAAATGATAATATGCGCTTCATTAACATGTTGGTAAATAATATAAACTGATATTGTTGGTGATAAGTTTTAAAATGGCTGTTAGTCCAAGTGTTGTGTTTTCAAACAAAAAAGAAAATGCACGCTAAATCTAGTTAAGGGTGCGTTCGCAGCCAAAATTTGGCACGCTCATTTTTTTTTGGCGTCCGACGCGTCGGACGCGAGCACATTTTATCCCTTCCAGATTCCACGATTCTCGAACGTTGGAAAAGTAACCGTTGGCGTCCGACGCGTCGGACGCCAACGGTTAATTTTCCAATGTACCAATTCGCTGCCTATAAAAACGAAACCCCCCCTTCCTCCTCATTCCAACCGAAACCTCTCCCCTTTTACCCATTTTTTCGATTTTTTTGAGCAATTTCGAGCTGCAAAAACGGTAAAAAAAAAAAAAAATTGTTTACGCAGATGGCTTCCACTTCCACCACTGCTACCTCGCAGCCTTTTGCGAACTGGACGGGCGACCGGGAGTCCGCTTTCATAGATGTCTGCGTTGAGTTCATAGCGGAGCGCAATACAAGCGTTAGTGGGTTCTACGCAACAGTCGCAACAACAATGAACAACCGTTTTAATCTGGAGTTCACAGAAAACCAGATTAAAAACAAATGGGACAACATGAAGCGAGCTTTTCGTGATTGGGACATGCTGCTTAGAACACCTGGGGGTGTATGGAATGAGGAGTTCGATTATCTAGACAGTCCTGATGAATTTTGGAGTACCGGCGGTGGCGGACGATTCCGAAAATTTAGGAAGCACTCGCCGATGAAGTTTCGAGATCAGGACATTATGTTCGAGGGTTGTTTGCGGAAAGATACTTGTGCGTATCCGATTCCTCAGGTTGCGCCTCCTACTGCACCAACACCTCCACCAGCGCCTGCAGCAGCTGGTTCTTTCTCCCCCGGGGACGCGAGTTTCTATACTGGTTGGATGGCTTCGGGCGATCCACCGTCTGGTCAGCCCTCTAGGCGCAGACAGGCAGAGCGGGGACGCCTGTGGATCTTTGGGAGATTCTGACGATATTTCGCAACGATGAGCGGAATGTTGATATTGCTCAGGAGCTTAGCGATGAGGGCTTATGTGCCTTTATTTCATCGGAGTTGAACTTATTACCTCATCGTCGTTTATTGTAGATTTTCATGTATTTGTTTTAATTCCAGTACCGTTGTGTTTTTTATGTTTTATGAAAAAAGTGGTCGTGTTATGAAATATGTTGTCGTTATAGTTTGATGCAATTAGAATTTAATTAAATCAAAACCATTAATTTAACAATTAAATACCACGCTCAAATACCCCGTTCGTCGCTAAAAACACAATTCCCCTTCGCTACAGTACCACGCTCAAATGGCACGCTCAAATGCCACGCTCACGTTCATTAAGAACGCACCCTAAGTGTTTGCCCACCATGCAAAGTATTAGTACTACCTACCCCTTTAAGCTATTTATAGATGGTGCTGGATATGTCATTGGAATTTGAGAAGTACGTGACAATACTATACGTCCTACTTTGATTCGGTGCAAATAATAATAATAATAATAATAATAATAATAATATATATATATAGTACACTACACTTTATAACCATTATGTACATTATACTTAGTATATAGTTTTCTTCTACTTTGATGTGAAATGAACTCGGTACAGGAATTGGATAACGTATATGGAGTTGGATGAAAATGTGTGGTTAGTTCATACAATTTCGGAAGTTACTTCACGCATTTGAAACAGAATACTCATTTACTACTCTTTACCATCACGTTTAGGACTATTTACAGAAGACTAAAATATAGACTAGACTTGAGAACTATCCTTTTCTTCTTGGTTAAGAAATACATCCTATGCCAACGTACTCCTTTAATTCAATTGACTGTCATATCTTCACATCGTCACGCAGCTATGTAACTTCATGTCATAGTCTAACCTAAAAACCGAAATCACATGCCTCCTCCCTGATTCACGCCGACTACATGTACTATCCTACTTTCGATTACTTTGCCATGAAGTTTTCGACACTATAAATACACAGTTGGGCATCTTCATTCGGTTGGCTTTAGAACACAAGAAAACTTAATAAATCCAATATAAACTCACTACAGCATAAAAGCCTTTTCTTAGCAAGGACCTACGACATTTTTAACTTTCATGCCGTAAATGAGCCACGATTAACATAAAATTAATTAAGTTTCCCATCCCACCGCTGTCAATAATTAGAGCGCGAAACATTTTTCATTTCCCTCCATTTCCTTAATCCACTGAGAAAAACAGCGTCCCTAATTTCTTCGTCCAAATCAAAATTTAAACCCAAATTATCTTCATCCACCTTCTCCATATACTTCACGTCCGTCCCATTGTCCTCATCCGTGCTCCGTTGTCCTCGTCAGTGCTGCATTGTCCTCGTCCGTGCTAGATCGTCTTCGCTCAACAAATCATCGTCAGCCATAGCCTCTGTTGAAAGCTCCATAAGGTATACAACAAGTTTTTGAGTTTACGTTTTATTCATGAAAACGATTTAGGGGATTTCTAATTGGAACCCAAAATTGAAGTTTCAGCTAACTTCCAATTTTGGGTAATTTGTATGTCGATTCTTGTATTTAGTTAGCAACTGTATATAAATTAATTTTTATGTTAGGTTAGCTACTCCCCTTTTTTATGTACACACAGTGGTTTTATTTGACAAGAGAGGGTATGGTGTTATGTTGGTTGAGATGTTCATGTGCTTGTTTAGGAAAATTAAGTATGCGTGATGATATACTTTCCCCTTTTGATTTCAGAACTTTGAACCCATGAAATGCTTGTATATTTACTTTTCATCTTGTAAACCTGAAGCCTAAATTTAAGTGCACAAGGCCTAGAAGTAGTTCATTTGACTCAAAAACCTGGAAGAGTATGTTAAGATAAAGTTCACACCTTGTTTAGCCAATCTGAAACGTACCTGTCATTTTTATTTAATCATTATGCAGATTAGTTGCGACATACGCTCCAAATCAAGATGACTGGCAATATTGAGTACCCTTAAATTGAAGTTGATGTTAATATTTAAGTATATACATGTGTTCCCAATATATATACCGCTAGTCGACTTTGTTAAACCTAATGCATGCTCCTTATTTGGCACATTTACTGTCCTATTCTCCATTGGACCGACTAACTTCTATGAATGAACCTACTGTTTGTTTTATCTTAGACCCAAATAATTGCATGCTCTCTTTAAGTTGATACTACACTTCTATTACCTGCTCTGTTGTTGCAGCATGTTGTTTTCAGAATTACATGTTTTGATATTGACAAAATAACCCTGCATAGTTCAAGATGGTTGTCCATAAAGATTGTTTGTCCTCTCTTTTGCATGACTCACTCATGCATATATGATGTTTCATACATAAATGTTAGACTGGGTTTTAGAACAACCACGTATATATTTCTTACTGCCAACATTTATAATGATAAACGTTACATTTATATACATACTAAATTTATTTCAGATTTTTATGTTAGACTTACATTTTATACATGAAAACAGATTAATGAAAACAGAATAATGACCAAGTCTTGTAATATTGGTGCGTCTAAAATGGTGATTCGCCTAAACTTAATTGTACCACCAATTCTTCTAAATCTGAGCATATATTAATACTTGTTATATCTCTACTAATAAAGAAAATCTTTTAGGGATGGTGAAGCTTTTTTATGCTTCCGAATTAACCCTTTCAGATGGCCACGAAAGAATTAATTAGAAACAAAAGAAGAGGGGTCTATTCGTCAATTCCCCTAGCCATGTTCTGATCCCACTAAAATATCAACACGTACTCCCCCACTTTCCTTTTTCTCTGCAGTTCTCACCATTTCTACTGCCGATTTTTTCTTCCATAATAAAATAAACCTCCATTACATTAACCGCCTTTCAGGATCCCTCCACCAAGCGAATTGGATCTCACAAAATACCACTTCCTATCTTTGTTCTACAACTACGGTGGCATGCTTTGCTCTTCCAGAGACGGATGTTTAATGTTCAACAGTGGAAGAAAGGTTCAATCAGGTTTAACGGCTGGAATGCGCTCGCTTCTTCCATGTTGGTGACATTTCGCATTGCAATTAGAGGTATATTGCTAATTTGCTTTTCTATATCTGATTTTCTTTAATTATACAGGAAAAGAAACTTTAGAATTTTGGACCAGGATCGGAAAGTTGCTATGGCAAAGAAAACACAGATCAATATTTGTTCAGATGCACCTTTTTTATTTGATTAGGTTTGACCGCTATAAGATCTTTTGTGTCTTATGGTATTTTGGTTTATGTTATCCAGCAGTATTTTTCAGAGAGCAAGGGCTAAGAAAGGGAACCAGAAAAGGTTCAATAAGGAGAATCAATAGGAAGTAAACCAGAAAAGGTTCAACAAGGAGAATCAACAGGAGGAAAACCAGAAAGAACGGGAGAAGCTTAATTTTTATGGTATTTATTGATATAGGTCACTTCCACTTTTATTTTTGAATTGTTTTAGAATCATCTTTATATTTAATAACTCCACTTTTGTACCTGCCCAACAGTTTATCTTGCTTCTTTAGTCCGGAACATGTTGAAAGCACCCATGTTGAATGCAATATAAAAGTAAGCAAGGTCACTACCCCACGGCATACAACATTTTGTCATACTCTTATTAACTATTAATATTTTGCTATGATTTCCCTTTTTTTTGTATTTGATGTTTTCACATTAGTTTTTGTTTAACATACATTATATTATGCGTAATAACTTATAATACAAAAGGAAGAATACTTATTTCTATTTAACAATGAAAGGAATATAGAAATTAAATATTAAATTAAATTTATTAGCAAGTAGGTCATTAATAGGCAATAGCAATTTGAAAACTAAAATGTGTCAAACTTTTAAACGACCTTCACATTTTTTTATATGATTTGTATAATATAAATATATGATAGGACGAATGGAAGAGTTTGGTTCAAATAACGAATATATCACCTCCACAAAGTCATAACTTAGATCATTACGCATATAGTATCCTCTCGCAAATGGAAATTTTATTATATTATTATGTTATCTTCTGTCAATAAGTTAATTTCAACATGTTATATGACTATAAAATGTCGGTTGATTGTTGCTAACTGTGGTGGTTGAATTCTGTTAACATATGTTTGTATGTGTGCGGTGCTCACGTTAGATATGTTTTCCAAAGTCTACTGTCTTCCTCACTTACATATGTATACACATTTTTTTTCAACCATAGTGATTTTGTTTAAGTAGAGCATTCATACGATGTTCCCAAGATTTTAAAATCTACAGCTAGAAGTCCAGAAAATTTACTTCACGCCTTTCACATCTGATACATTTATAGACCCAAATACTGATCACAAAATCATACTGAAATTTCTCTAAATGCGATGATATGAATATCTAACATCAGGGTTCACACTGATTTTAAAGAGGGATGATTTGTCCATTTTAAACACTGATTCATACTAATATATGAATTTGCAATCTAAAGCCATTTTTTTTCTTTAAAAGACTGCTGTGGATAATGTGCTTAATTTTCATTATTAGTTTTTTCCCTACTCCTGAGTAATAACTTCCAAACTCACCTCACTCATTCAGTCGTCCATGTACCTTTACGACTTATGGCAGCACTACAAGGTCATTGACAAATATGTCAGTAAACACGTACTTGCAATAACTGTATTATTCAAATTTTGCATGCATTCATGACAATGAAATTATGTGTGGAGCAAATAGTGTCTTTATTTTGTCTATCCATTTTTTTTTTGTTTTACTCGGTGTATCATATGTTAAACAAACTGATGCGTTTTTCTATAAATGACATCACAATATGTAATTGGTATGAAAAATTAGGCTCTATTTTATTTAGATGACAAAAATTAAATATAGGTTTTGTTTTCTTCCATATTGTTTGCTACCTCATTATTTAATTTACTAGGCATCCATATCTTACAAACACCGTTATTATTTAACAAAGAGGTTTACACATTTTGTATTTGTCTTCTTACCTTTGCATTGTTTTGGGAGTTATATGCTCCATTTTATTTCAGATACTTCCACACAAAGCATTAGAACTGTTGTAGTTAAGACAATCCGATATTTATATCTGCCCATAGTAAGTTGTTCCCAAAGCATACTCGGATATCGCTTTAAAAGCCGTAGACAGACTTGAATACTAGGCTGAACAACATCTTTTTGGCCCATTCATTGAATCAAATAGAATTAACATTATTAAACAGTAGAGGGTACTATGAGATATGAATTAACTTATATATATAAGACTGAAAACTATTGTGGAAACTTAAATTTAAATTACATAAGAAACTAAATGTTAATTAGAAGAAAAGAGGAGGAAATCATTCAAACTAAGTCATACGAACGTAACGGCACGCGCTTCGCACGTGGTCGTGGCACGCACTTCGCGTTGGTCTTGAGGTTCTTAATATGTGCTGCCCTTGATTATCGTGTTGCTTCTTCCTGATGCAATTTTTTAAATCTACAACCATTGAAATGTATTTAACGTTGAGTTTAAAAGGAAGTATACCCTTGACCGTTGGCGATGGTTTAAGGTGGAAAAATGAGGATACCATGGTACTTTATATTGTTGAGGAGGGAAAGACTTTGGGTTATATGAGTTGAATAAACAACTGCATAAAAATAGTTAGAACAGTGGATGTTATTTTACCACCAGTAAGGAAATAATATGGCGCATTGAACTTTTGGATGTAAAATTTTAGGATTTTATTTTTGTCCAGGCTGGATGATTGCATGTATGTTCTTAGTTTTTTTACGTATAGATTTCAGTATAATATAAAATTTCTTATACGGTCAACTTGGTTGGTAGGAGTTCAACCCAGATGAACAGTAATAAAAAGCTAAAGGCATTTTGATGCAACTTCTCATGCTACTTAAACTATTAAAGTATTAGCTTTAACCCTTATATTCATACTCTTGCACTTGCTTTAATCTTCATGGAAATTTTTATAATGGAATTTATAAATAAGGATGTTATGTACTGAAAAGCTATATTTAATGCTAATAGAGAATACTAAAATTAAAGTTGATAGGTTGATGTCCTTCAAGCAAGAATAACTATGGAAAATGCAAATGAGCAAATCACCTGGCATGACAAATTGGGTGGAGAAGAAGCAATTCAGAAGCGCTTTCTCGAGCCAATCAGTACAACAAAGTGCGACAATTTTTGTTTGTTAATATATTGAATTTAGTTCTCAATCCTGTCAGAATGACATTTCAGGGGAAAAAATGTGTATACAATTTGCAACTATGGTGTCTTCCATTCAATTTGCAATTGTAAGGTTTTGCTATTAGCAGGTTTATTCCTTTCTTTTTTCAATCCAGTATATACAATTTGTGTGATACATGTGCATGAGTACTGCTCGCATACATGATGTTTGGTATTCAGCAAACTGAGACTAATGAATGATGCTTGCTTACTAAATTTACTACTGCACGCATTATTTTCTGTTTTGTTTGTTCATTTTGCAAACTCTAAAATTTCTGCAGACAAACAGCTACAAATACTGCTCATTCTAAACTTCATTTTCAGCTTTGGTCAAATTCATCTATATATACGCCCATCGGGCGTGCTTGCGTACTGGTATTAAATAAAAATCCTAATTGAAATAAATTAGGAAGAAAGGCAATGATTTTAAGTCAAAAGGTTGGAGATAAGATCTGAGCATATATGAGTTTACATAAATTAGATCTCTATTCTCATGAGGATTGCTGCAAAATAAGCAAGCATTCATACCACGTTTTGCATTGCTCCAAAGAAAGAAATCACCTCAAAAACTTGCAGCTGAAATAATTCTAAAGGAAAAAAAGATGGTAGTTGAAAAAAATATTGTCTTACTCATCATTTGCATCCATATTTTCTAATTTGAAATGATGTGACAAATGATCAGAACTAATCCTACAATATAAATTATAATAATTATGTGTTTACAAAAGAAATAGTATGGAAAAGTTGAAATTACATTTTTTTTTAAAGATTGTGCTACATAGATATCAAATAAACATTCTGAAACAACATGAATAAAAGAAAATATAAGGAGACCTACCCTATATGGAAAAGCAGCAAGTTTTGGTTGGTTTTGTTCAATACTGAAATTAAAAGAATTCGGGATAAAATGAAAGTTTTAATTATTTTTATTTGGAATCTCTTATAGAGTTAAATGTTACACTTACTTAATGCTTATAAATTGATGAAGAAAACCTAAGTTATAATAAGTGGCTGTTCGAAAATTTAGAATTTCAATAAAGGGAAGTTTAGGGAATGTTCTGAAATTTTTGTATTGAAATTAAATAAAAATTGCAGTATTTTAAAACTATTGTTTCACGTAACTATAAATTTAATGAAACATAGTGAGAAACCAAGTTCGTATAAACCCATAAACAAATTATGAAAAGGTTGCATTACATTTATGAATGAAAGGGGTTACAATAATTTTTAAGAAGAAGAGTGGTACTTGATCATCAAAGAATGTTTTTTTTGAAAAAAGGGGAAATTTTCATATTTTTTTGGAAACCAATTATAAAATAATAAATATTCTTTTAAATCGCCTAAATGACTGGTCTAAATTTATTAACAAAACCTAAACCATGAGAGGAATTTTATTCTGGAAATGTTATATAAATGGAGAATAGAATGAATGGTTGTAATATGCATACTAAAATCGGACGCTGATAGAACTTTTAAAAAGATTTAACCAGAATCAAAAATTCATACAAACTTAGTCATAATCTAGAATTGTATAAACTTTAGAACATTTTTGAACTATGAAGGCTACCTATATGAAAAATTGAAAGGATTTTATACATAAAATTAATCAATTTGTTGGAGTAGAATCATTTATTAGCAATGAATTTAGAAAATAACTTTATGTATGGCATTTTTTATCTAACCTTAAGGAACGAACAAAAAAACATAAATTTATGATATGTGTACCAATTTCTAAATATATTCTGAAAAGTTCTTAAGATCCCATGCCCAAAGTAGAATGAAAATAAGTGACCAATGCTTTTGAAAAAAACACATTATCTATTGCTTAATTCAGGCCAGAAAATAAAAATCATGAGCATATAGCATCTAGAAAAACAGGTACAAACCAACATGGAGAAGAAAAAAATTCCTTTGCATACATTTTAAGCAAGTTTGTAAGAATTATTTTATTTCCACGAGAAATGTAATCTTCTATTGTAGTAGTATATAAAATCATAGATAAAAAATATAGGAATTTAGTAAATTATACAGAAAAATATATAACCATATCTATCTATTAGATAATGTGTGTACATCAAACGCAATACTCATTGTACTAAAAAAAAATCTTGCCTGGACAAATTAGGAATAAAGACAATAATATCAAAACATACTTAAGTTTACAGACATTAGACCTCCAATACAAATTATTTAGTTAAATATTGCAGCGAAATGAGCAAGCATTCATACCCTGTTTTATCTGCTCTGGACAAAATTGAATCACACTGAAAACAGCAATTGAATGCATTTTTACAGGAAATAAGATGATAGTTAAAATACAATATGGCATTCTTCAACTTTAGCATCCATGTTTTCTATTTTGAGTTTGATGTGGAAAATGATCAAATTTATTCCCAAACTATAATGTTGATGTAATTGTAAAAGCAATAGGACAAAAATTAAAACTACATTTTTTTTTTCAAATTGTGCTATGTAATTTTTTTTCTTCTGAAACAGCATAAATAAAACCAAAAATCAGGAGCCCTATGTCAAAGCAGCATCTTTTTGGGCAACCACTTAGGAAACCAAAAATTATACTATGATTTCCAAAATAGAAAGTAAAATAATTGGGTGAAAAAGAAAGTTGGAATTTTTTAGAGTTAACTGCTGAAATACGACATTGTTTCTAAAATCATGAAGGAAGCCCAAATCGTAAGTGGTTGTTCAAAAATCCAGAATTTCAATAAGGGAAAGTTGAGGGAATATCTGGAAATCCATGATTGAATCTGAACAAAAAACGACACTAATTTAAATTTGGTATGTCCCATAACTGTAAAGCCAATGAAACATAGTGACAAACCATATATTTACAAACACAGATTCAAACTATGAGAAGATTGACTTCTATAAATAAATAAATTTACGGTTATTTTTTGAAAGAAGATGGCACTTTAAAATTAATTAGTAAAATTTTATTTTTGAACAGCAGGGAAAATTTTTAGCATGCTTTCGAAAACCAACAGTAAAAGAATTAATTGTTTTGCTAAATCGCACATAAAGCTTGTTCAAATTTACAAAGATAGCCTAAACTAAGAGAGTGATTTTAATCTGGAACAATTATAAAAAGAGAATGGAACGAATGATTTTAATCTATGCATACTGAAATCGCATAACAGCAGCAGCCTAAAACAGATTTTTCCAGAACCATATAGTCGTACAAACTTAGCAATTCATGATTGTAAACCTAGACCATTTTCGAACTTCAAGGCTATATAAAAAATCGAAAGAGTTTAAAAATAGAACGGATCAAATTCTAGGAGTTAGAATCTTTTATTAGCTCAAAATTTAAGAGAAAATAACTTTATGTATTGCGACTTTTATTAGTCCTATGGAGCAAACAACAACGTGTTAGATGGTTAAATTCATGGAATGTGAATTTATTTCTAATTATATTCTAAAAAGCTCATATCAATGGCCATACTGGAATAAAGAAAATTATAAGTAAAGTGCGATTTTAAATATATATTGCAATGAAAGACCAATAATATTTATTTTGTGGAAAAGTATTTGATGTATGTGCAGTTAAGGCAAGTAGTTTGCCAACATCATAAGGTACAAATAAGTTCAAAACTAAAACCATCGACTTCAAGAATGATAGGAACTAGAAGTAACTTTATATACCATTCAAAAAAAACATCATGTAGGTAGATGAAATGTATCACATGAGTATCTAAATATTAAAATGGTCAATGATGAAAATTTCTCATTACTCGTATTTAAACATTATAAATACAAAAGTGAAATAGCATCTAGATCATTGCATCTAAAAATGTAAATACAAATCAACCTTAATATATTTAACACTGAATTCAATTGAAAAATCCATTGTAAACCAATCGTGAACTGTAATCATTTCAATGCACTGAGGCATTGGTATATTTATTTGCAAATCTCATTTTCTTAGGCTTAAGCGTACGCGTAGAAGGCATCTACATAAATAAAAAAAAGGATTTAGAGCATATAGCATTCTCAACTGTTAAAACAGAAGTGAAGAGTGGAAATACCAGTCTCAATTTCACATGTACCAATTTATGATTTTGAGAAGTAGGGTCTAGAAGTATGTTTACAAATGGATGAAGTGAAGAAAAACATGTTATCGGTTTCTCTAACTGGTGATGTGTCAAATAGTTATTGCACATGAATGGAGCATCAAAGAATATAGGTGTAACCTTGCAAAAGATATGGGGTAACGTGACTTTTGTTATTCAAACTGCAAGGATGGAACGGACTTCCAGGATTAGGGAAAAGGCGAACCTATTTTGGGTCTGGTTTCTCTTATTTTAGTTTATGTTCTTTGGGTTTTTTTGCATGTTCGTTGAAGGTTTATTCAGGTTAGATGTTAGAATACCAACCTAGTTATTTTCAGGTTCTAGACCCTACTATCAATTGCAAAATTGAATTTACAGGAAATATAATAAATCTGGTAATTTTCAGGTTCTAGGCGCTATGAATGCATTGTTTCAATTTTATAGTCATATAATTTGATTTTTTAGGCATGTTTAGCTATTGTTGTTACCTATTTGACTCAATGGCACTAAAATTCACTTTGTGGAGTTAATAATTAATTGTTGTTTTGTTTGTTTAGATATTTGCTTGTTGTTATATTATATTCTTGATGGAAAAAGACTGGGTGCATCTACACAGGTAATAGATATATTCAACTCAATATGTAGTTTGAGAATTTTAAAAATATAATATTAAAGTAAATATTTATGTTTTTTATTTTTTGTCATAGAACTAGTATAGAGTACCGGCAAGGAGCGTGGAATTTTGTGCAATCCACAAAGAAAAATTTATCAACTTTAGAAAAAAAATACG
This sequence comes from Allium sativum, assembly GCA_030737875.1. Taxonomy (NCBI): domain Eukaryota; kingdom Viridiplantae; phylum Streptophyta; class Magnoliopsida; order Asparagales; family Amaryllidaceae; genus Allium; species Allium sativum. The sequence continues at coordinate 954,587,374 of CM060924.1, read as the reverse complement.
TCCATGCGTCGATTGTCGAAATCTTAGTCATCACGTTGACAAGATTGTCTTTGAACATTTGGTTATAAAAGGAATGGATCCTAAATACAAGTGCAACAGGTGGTTTAATCATGGTGAAAAAAGAAATATAGTTGAAGAAACAGAGCCAAATGACACATATGACTTATTCCAAGCCGTTCATTATGAAAATGAAGATTATGTCAATCATGCCCTTTTTGCTGACGACAAAGATAATGATGACGCACAAAGACAAGAAGATGATTTGCTAAAAAAATTGGAAGATGCAGAAAGCCCATTGTATCCCGATTGTGCAGGTCAAACAAAATTATCTGCTATCACTGCTTTATATAATCTTAAATGTGAGACCGGATTATCCGATACTGGTTTTGATAAGCTATTACACGTGCTACATGTGTTATTGCCAAAGGATAATGTACTTCCGAAGATTATATATGAAGTAAAAGAAATTCTTAAAACTTTTGATATGGGTTTTGAGAAGATTCATGCTTGTAGAAACGATTGTTGTCTTTTTAGAAAAGAATATAAAGATTTGAATAATTGTCCAAAGTGTGGCACTTCAAGATGGAAGATAAACGAGAGTACAAAGAAGATTATGCAAGGTGTTCCTGTTAAAGTGTTGAGATATTTTCCTATCATTCCAAGATTTAGGAGAATGTTTAGATCTAAAAAGATGGCAGAAGATCTAAGATAGCATTATAATAACAAAAGCAATGATGGAAAAATGCGACATCCTATGGATTCTGTAACTTGGAACTTAGTAGATGGGAAATGGAAATCATTTTCAGCCGATCCACGCAATCTTAGACTTGGTTTAGCTACGGATGGTTTCAGTCCATTTGTCGGTAAAAGATCTAAATATAGTTGTTGGCCGGTGATGCTTGTGACATATAATCTTCCGCCTATGTTATGCATGAAAAAGGAAAATATTATGTTAACATTGGGGATTCCTGGTCCAAAGCAGTCGGGATATGATATTGATATATATATGGTACCATTGATAGAAGACTTGCATCATTTGTGGAGTAATGGTGTTAATATTTATGATGCATTTAGTAAAACACTTTTTAATTTAAAAACAATTTTACTATGGACGATAAATGATTTTTCGGCTTATGGGAATCTTGCTGGCTATTGTGTAAAGGGTAAAAAAGCTTGTCCATTGTGCGTGTCGACACTCATAGTCGATGGTTGAATCATAGTCAAAAGCACGCCTATATGGGGCATCGAAGATTTTTTACCTCCTTCGGACTCACTGAGAAAACAAAAGTCTTGTTTTGATAATACCGTAGAGATTGGCACCAAACCTGGAATTTTGACAGGTAGAAACATTTCTACGATATTGAAAGATTTTTCTAATGATTTTGGAAAAGATAAGAAAGAAGTAAGAAAAGGAAACAAGACAAAGAAGAAGAGAGTAGATAAGAAGAGGAAAAAAAAAGAGAATGAGCAAAAATAGGAAGCGTGTCTACAAAAAAGAAGATGAATATGATGAGGATGATAACCCCTTAAAAAAGGAATTATCAAGGTGGAAAAAAAGGTCAATTTTCTTTGATTTACCATATTGGGAGGTTAGTTTTTTTTCTTTTTACAATTGATTTAATAGTAAAAGAAATTTAATATTGAATTGTTGTACTATTCATATTTATAGGAACTTCGGTTGCGACATAATTTAGATGCAATGCATATCGAGAAAAATGTTGGAGAAAGCTTGCTGAGCACATTACTGCATGATGACAAATCAAAAGATGGAACTAACTCTAGGAAAGATTTGGAGTATTGGGGAATTCGACATAGTCTTTTTGCGCAACCTCGTGGGAAGAAAACATATCTTCCACTGGCTCCGTATACATTGTCAAGTTGTGGAAAAAAAAATATTTTGCAAAAGATTATATGATTTCAAGGGACCCGATGGTTTTTGCTCAAATTTCAAAAGATGCATATCATTGGAGAATTGCAAAGTTAGTGGCTTTAAGTCTCATGATTGTCATGTTTTGATGCAACATATATTGTCAATTGTAATAAGAGGATTGTTGCCAAAGAAGCCAAGGAAAACAATAATCCGTTTGTGTTCATTTTTCAATAAAATATGTCAACGTGTTCTTGATAAAGAAAAATTACAACAACTGGATGATGAAATCATTACAATTTTATGCGATCTTGAAAGATATTTTCCACCTTTCTTTTTTGATGTAATAATACATTTAACAATTCACCTTGAAAGAGAAGCTCGATTGTGTGGACCAGTACATTTTCTTTGGATGTACCCTTTTGAAAGATATATGAAGACAGTTAAAGATTATGTAAGGAACTATGCATGAGTTGAAGGACGTATTACAAAGTCCTTTATTGCAGAGGAATCTATGAGATTTTTTGGTGAATTTATAAAGAAATCATCACAAACAAAGGAGAAACAAGGTCGAAATGAAGATTATGAAAATCACACAATACTTGAAGGGCATCCAATTTCAAAGCTTGAGACAATTACATTGTCATCTAACGAGAAAGAAATTGCTCATTTGGTTGTCCTGATGAATATGACCATTGTAGAACCTTTTTTAATGTAAGTAAATATTGATTTCTATTTTATTCTATTTTGATGTGTACACCTGTATATATAATATCATCATTTATTTTATGCTAGTTTGCATATGGAGGAGTTGGAAAATTTGAACCAACGTATGAAAAAAAATGCGACATTGCTTTTGGAATAGTCATACAACAAACTTCACTGATTGGATTAAGAAAAAGGTTATTTTAAAAACTCTTTAATTGGCTACGTAATATTATTTTTGAAATTTTTGGTAAATACATTGATATTTTTCCAGATACCTATTGAGTCAAAGGATCGTGATACGATGTTAAAATGGATTGCCTTTGGTCCGAGTAGTAATGCCTTATCATGCAAAGGATATATTATAAACGGACAACGTTTTCATACATCAGATGTTGAGAGAGAAACTCAAAATTGTGGTGTGACTTATGATGCGACTACTATGTGTAGAGAAAGCGCAAAAGATACATCTCAAGTGGTTGATGTGGTCACATACTACGGGATTTTAACCGACGTAATTTTATTAGACTATTATGTCTTTTATATTCTCGTTTTTAAATGCAATTGAGCAAACAAAGGAAACGGAGTGAAAGTTGAAGATGGGTTTACTCTTGTAAATTTACATCAAAGTCAAGCTTCATTTTCAAGAGATCCGTATATTCTTGCATCTCAAGCGAAACAAATTAATTATTTAAGAGAAAATGATTCGTCCAATTGTTATGTTGTATTGAAGGTACCACCTCGGGGTTTTCATGATTTAGAGACAAATGATCCTGTTGGGGATGTAAGTTTATTTAGAGAAGAATGCGAAGACAACGATGAGGATGTTGATTCCATGGATGATGCTAGCTATGTGAGAGAGGATTGTGAAGGCATATTTGAGTAGTTTCATATTTTGTTATTTAAAGAAACTGACATAAATAACGAAGACAAGGTTTGTGTTTCTTTTATGTAGAACATTTTCTGAATCACATCTAAATCACTATGTTTGTACACAAACTCAGTTTATGTTTGCATCACTTTAGATTATTTAAAAGTAGCACATGAATTGTTGAAGGGATATGAAAACTTAAGTACTTGGTTTTTACTCATCTTATCATTTAGATTATCTAACTAACCTAAATTGAACATATTGTTTGGCCATTAGTTCTGTAGGTGTGTCCGCATACATGTACTCTAACAGCTACAAAACATATACAACAATGACCATTCATACATGTACTCTAACAAAATTGGGGGTATATAAAAAGCAATTGTTAGATAATATAACTGCACTTAAATAATCGAAGTCTAGTGTGCATTGTTAATATACATCTCACTTCATTTCGTAATTAATATTTCAGAGATACATCATCCTAAATATAAGTGTTTTATATTTTTTGTTATTTTTAGCTCTGAAACTCATCATAGATTAACAAATTTATATATCATCTTAGGTGATAAAAATCAAATTTTATTTCTCGCTATGAAACTCATCACAGCCTAATAAAGTCATATGCTATCTTGTCAATTGCTTTAGTGTTGGAACTGTACGCATAATCATATATTTGGTCTTTTGTATGAAAATTGGTACAGTTTGTGTACAAATAATTTCTGAATGGTATATTTTGTTAGATGTGTATGCAAAGCTGATCTGGAACCTGGATCTGCTACCAGATCTACGCACCTTTTTACATAGTAGCTAGCTATAATTAGATTGTAGCTCTTATATTAATTATAACAAAATCAGCGTTATGATCTAATATTTTGTTTTAATTGCAGAAAATGGGTAGAAGCGTGAAAAAGAAAGAAGACAGTGATCAACAACAATGACCAAAATAAAGATAATTTAGAAAATAATGATGCTCAAGTCCAAGAAAACCAACAAGTAGTCAACAACAATACAATGTGACAAGAGGAAAATATTGAAGTTGTTCAAGAAAGTGAGAGAAATGACATTACCGATGCAAATCCAGTTGTGAAAAAAAGAACTTGAGGACAAACTAAAGTCAAAAGGATTCCTATAGATATTTTTAGTCGAGTTGAAGTTGAGTTCAATGGGCAAGGTGAACCAATAGGAGATGGATTGGTCAAGTTATCTTCTTACTTAGGTCCGCTTGTACGCGAACATGTCCCTGTTACGCTAGATAATTGGAAGCATCTAAGAAATGAATTAAAACTCGTTCTTTGGTAATCCATTCAGGTAATATTATTGTATATAGTTGCTGTATTATATCATTTTTTTAACTGTTAATCAGCTACAGCAGAAATTATATGCAACGATTACATTCTGTAGACCAAATATTTTTGCTGGTTGAAATATGCAGAATAAACCAAAAACAATTTTTCCTTAACAATTTTATTATTTGAACTTTTATTGGAAAAGTTTATGTTTCAAATTTTTTAAAAAAATCACTACAAATCTAATAGTATAAAATTCATGTCCAAATTCGAACATTTTTTAAAATTCAGTTTTTCATCATTTGCTATCCATTAATTATTTTCTATTTTAAACAATAATCATATAAACGTAGGGTGTAACAAATGTGGTGTTAGCGAGTGAGTAACTAGCTTGGGTGGTGTTAGTGTTCAACCAAATGGCTAGTGCGGTGGTAGCGACTGACCATATGGCCAGTGCGTTGTTAGCTACCGATTACATGGCTATTATGGTGTTAAAAAATGACTAAACTCTATTATGGTTTTCGCGATCGATCAAACTGTTAGTGAGGTGTTAGCAGCCTGACCAAATTGCTAGTGATTAACTGATTATTTATTAGTATAATCGGGAATCCATGCTTGCATTTTCATCGTTGTACGATTGTTCGGCAATGATTATTTTTATTTTTTTTCATTTTAGAAAATTTGGTTATTTAATACCAAATTTGAGAGGATAATTCATAAGAGACTTGATGTGATTTTGTGTATGTTGTTGATTTGCTCATGTTTTATGATTTATCAAGGAGAGGACTATACCTCCATATTTGCTGAATCATTTCTATGCTATGTATTTGGTGGCATGGTATTTTTAGCTATCAATTTAGTTTTCTCTTATGCATAACCGTGTTTTGAGAAATTGATTTATATCATTTGTTACGATTTATCATCATTAACATGCCTAGACCCACCTTTAAACGATGCCTTGTTATATTGGAGAAATGCAGTTCATGGTTGTTTATCCTGTATGTTATGCATGATTATTTCTATTATTGCTATTATATGTTATCTCATTTTTGATAGATACCGAGGCTCAATGACTTTAGGTTTAGTCTGGCTATAGTGGATACATGAAGTATTATTTATGTTACAGATTTATACTTGGAGATGTTAAACTTATATGCATATTCGTTGTAAACTTGGTTGTTGCAAAGACTTGGGATGTCATCTATATTACTCTGACTTGCCATAGTGTATATCTGTATAGTTATGTATGTAAATATAGTTTTTTTCTTCTGTAGACCTAGACCTTTAAGAAATATGTGATGCACTATTGTTAAGATGTCACATTTGATAAAAACATGAACCGACCAAAACTTTTAATAAGCATCCATGTTGAGTTATACTGTCATTCAAATAGCAAATTAGTACTGCATCATGTAAGGATTATAACTCGTAAGTACTAAACTATTTAAGAAAATATTGCAATAATTTTAACAATGATTGCAATAAATATGCGAGAACTTAGGTATTAAATCTAGATTAGAAGCATTCGGCTTCTCCTTTCTCGTGCATCCATCTTATTTTCCTGTATTTTTCCAAGACCAACTGAAACATGACTATTCATTAATTAGAGAAAATAGTGAATTTTAATGTTGTAAGTTTGAACTTTCTACTGCCATTAATCATAAAAATGGTATATTGATATGAATATAATGGGATGTTAACTTCTCATTGATTATAGGGTACAACGTATTTTAAAGCACGACAAATTCTCATTCATACTAGTCATAGGAATAACATATTCAACCATTGGATTATCTCTAATAGTTTTAAATGCAGAAATTACATTTCTACACTTTAAAACTGTTAACCGCATAAATTCTCCAAAAGCGTGGAATCAGATGCATGTCCAAAAATGTGGCACGTTACTTTGTGGCCGAGATTTTGGTACAACTGTTAGACACACATCTTCGAAATTTTGGCCGAGATTTTGGTTTATTCTCTTTGTGGCCGAAACAACAAAAATACAAGGAAATCTCATATTGAATATATCAACTGAGATATGTAAATATTGACCAATACAATCTTTGCAATATGTCGCCCAAAAATATTTTTGAGAAAAAATTATTTGGAGATATTTGCTTTGTTTTTCAAAAAAAAAAAGGCAGTTGGAGGATTTTTATTGACTAATCATTCATTTTTGCTACTTTATTTATTGACTTAGTTCATCCTTGTTAGTTCCTTTACTTTATTTATAAGATAATTTAGAATATGAAATACCATACTTACTGATGTCCTGCAGACTTTTTGCTTTGATTTTGAACTTGGAAAGCCAGTTACTTATCAGAAATGTTCTATCTGCAAATTCCATACAAAAACAGATAAGCATTCTTGTAGTTTAATGTATTAGGTGAAATAAACCAGCAAAAATTAGTATTGCTGATTGCATTTAACTTGAAGGATAAATACATCTTTTGTGTATTTCAAAAAACAATATAGTGATTTTCGTATAAATCACTCAAATTCTTCATAATATCCACACTTTACTTTTCTGATAAGTAACTGCCATGAAAGTAGAACCTGCAAAAATAGCAAAGTTTATACCTTTTTCAGGAATAGGAAAACAATATCTACAGTAATCATTCAAATGCCAGAGGTCTACTCAAACACCTGTATTGAAAATCATTCTAATTGACATGAAGAATAAAATTAATCTAGTTAAAGTTGATGTAGGCTTAACTAGTAGTTGAACCATAAAATTAAGTTTGTTCTTCTCTTTTTCTCCTCTACTTCTTTCATTTTTCATTTGTTATATTTGTTTGTGTTGAATCTAACTTAGTTGACCAAAAAAAATTGGTGCTTTCATATACATCCTAGGTTAGCGTCATTTTTATATGAATCTATGTCTTTTGGCTTCTCTACTTCATATTGTAAGCAAGAATCTTTTTGTCAAGTAAAATATTTTTGAAGCATGTGATAGGATCAATTAGGGGTTACTTCAAGCTACACCCACAATGCCGCACACAAGAAAATCAATCAACACACCATTCAAATGAAAAAATACGATGAAAGTAAAATAGCAAGACACAAGATTTTATACGTGGAAAACCTCTTCGATGTGAAGAGTAAAAACCACGAGACCTCTTAAGGAGTCTACCCTCTTCTCTTATTGATAAACCAAAAAGGGAAAAAAGCCCCAAAATATTTACAAAAGATTCGCTTCTAATCACCGGAATCCAAAAACAATAAGAGATGAAAAAGGTGTAAGAGAACACCCTATGTGTACACCTCAGGCCAGCGGTGAATCGAGCAAAAATAAAGCTCAATCTTGAAGACCAAAACACCTTTAAGAAGATGATAAATGACCAAAAACTGCTACTGCCTTATGTGACCAGATCTGGTTATATTAACCCTCTTTTCTTTTAATGTGCATACCAAAAATGTGAGTAATCTCCCAAATGTCTTTCCTGAAAAGAAAAGATATTGTTGCACAAAAGGCATGCTTGCACAACAAATCTGGGAAAAAGACAAAACCAATAAATCTCACCCACAAATTAAGCATGGCCTGCATAAAAAGATATGCTAAATATGCCTGCATAAAATCATGCCAAATATGCCTGCATAAAATTATGCCAAATATGCCTGCATAAAATTATGCCAAATATGCCTGCATAAAATTACGCCAAATATGGGCTGGAATACCCAACAATCTCCCCCTCCAACTGTGACGACAAGGACTTTCGCTCGATCCGAATCAGTCGTTAAACCGATCTAGACCGTTAGAAACCCCTGATCGTTTTGAGGACAGGACAAAACAGAACGCAGACGGAAGAACATTTCATTGCTATTACAACAATTCCATCAGATATAAGAATATACAGAGTATAAAAGAATAAATTACATTCGATAAATATCAGAGATTACAATAAATTACATAGCAGCGGAAAAATAATACAAAGCACAACTGAAGGTGATATACGGATACAGAGCTTTCCGGATATCATTCCAGCTGTAAACCAGGATCTTGTGAATATAAATCTGCAAAACCAAAACTACTAACTGCCCGTGCGGAAATAGGGGCACCCAGAGTTTAGGTTAAAACAATAAACTCCAGGTCAGTCATGTGACTGGTGTGAGAACTAAAACAGTTATTTAAAGCTTTACTTTAAAAGAGAGTAATTCAAGGGACCATGCCGTATAACACGGAACGGGTTTCCTCCCAAGAATACCAGTGCATAGAATAAACAGCGCAATGCTTTTTCGAAAAATGAAGCTATTATAAGACCCAGGTCCCATCACACAATGCAACGCAAGCCGGAGGATAGGGTTTTCCCTTATAATAGCCAAACATGCTTGGTACGTTTAAAACCAATCATTTGATACTATAATAAGTGTATAGTGTCAAAACAGTTTCAATCATAAATATCAATCATAGGCGGCATAGCTACCATCTACTATGTCGCCATACTAGTTCTACAATTAAAATCGCAATATCGCGTATTGGAAATTGGATTTCCGTCATGAGTCGAGGCAAGGGGCAAGCTCTCTCCGCGTTCGAGACACTCTAGCAAATGTCCCAGGGCTACGCACTCTGGGCAACCCCTGGATGCTTCAGGGCCGGTCCTCACTTACGTTAGAGGAATATTTATTCCTGAACACACGTTTCCCGGTCCGTACAGACCTATAATCGAGGCGCCTCGCATTCCAACAACCACATAGGTGAAAAGTATATAAATGTCAGGGCTGGTAAGTCACTGACACCACCAAAGCTAGAAAGAAACGTCGTGCTCTCCCTGTAGTCCGTATCCCGTTTTTAACTCATACCGAGGTGTGAGGCTCGCGAAGTCACGTTATACACAAAGCTGCCACGTAGGTCGTGCTTTGATCATCAACCACAAGACTCTGCTTTTCAACAAAAGCCTTGATCATTGCAACTTAGCGTGCCACACAGGCAATTCATGCCATGTGACTGATGTCCATCGATACACAACCTCTGAGCTCGTACGTCTCAGAGAAGGGCGTTAAGCAAAAGAATAAATTCTCCGCCGCCAAACAGATATATATTTAATAGAAATCAATCAACACAGAATAAAATCCAATGTCAGACACACAATCCATTTACAAGTCTGTTCTGGGTCTAAACGAACCGGAGGCACTTTCCTCGCATATCCATCGATCTCCAGGTACGTCCGGACGACCACCAACTATTTCCATCCTCTTGGGTGTACAGCCCAATCAGGATCATCAGTAATCATCCAAACGATGTGAAGACTTCCGGTCTTCGACCACCGTCTTCATCTTCGACGTATCGTCGAATCGGTTATTCAGAATGGGTATAAACCCGGCCTTTCCGAACAACCCGCGTATATTGAAAACAAATGTTACATAAACACAACATATGCCTCATTCCAATTCCACATTCTTAGGGAAGGGTTCCCATTAATTTTATCCAAGATAAATTCTTTAAAATTTATCCTTTAATCTTCCTTTTGATGTCATTTCAAATCAAATTATGGTTTTTCAAACTAGTCGAGATTAGCGAACCACACCGAAGTAATTATTTATTTTATTTCCCAATCCCAACCTATTCATCCCATGAAGCAAAACTGGTAATACTCCATATCTAACATCGTGGTGTTATCGGTAAATTTAATTACCATTTCACGTTCAAATCTAATTAAAGATTTAGCTATCGCTTTGGAGCAAAACTGGTGATACTCCATATCTCGCCCACTTTCCAAATTTGATAATTTAGATTATCAATTCACATTTCAATCTAATTGCAGATTCATTAAAACTTCTTTTACTGGGTTAAAGAACTAATGTCATTTAAAACACAGTTCACGACAAACCCAAATCACATTCTATTTATTATCGGGTTAAAGAACAAGTGTTATTTAAAACACCGTTCACGATAAACCCATGAATCAATTCTATTTAAACCCATTTCAAATCCAATTTATTTATTTAAAAATAAACGGAGTTTAATTTTAGTTCAAACTAGTTTATTTCGATAAAAATTTATTTTTATCTTTTCAAATATGGAGTTTTTCATCCCAATTTTTCCCAAATCATTTCTTATGATTTTACACAAATTATTACTATTTTTACTAATTTTATCAAGGCCCGTACAGTCGATTTCCATCAACGGGCATCGAACTGCACTTACAGCGACCTTTTTCGAATTTGATTTGGACGTATCTCCAAATCCAACCGTTAGATTTCAAATTTCTAATATTCGTTAGAATGCTCTTTTCGATACGAACCCAACGGTTTCGGTTTTAGGAGAATCCGACGGTCGGATCTCCCGTAATGTCCGTTTGAAATAAATGGTCGAAATTCACGAACTGCCGCGACGCGGCGCGTTCTATTCAGGCCATTATATTATATATACAATATATATAATATATATTTCGTCGATTTCTATTTAAAAACGAATTTTATAAATAGTTTTGAATTCGTTTCAAAATCATTTTCAACTTCCATTTCAATTTAAATCAAAATTAACTTTTTGCTTTATAAATTCGTTTTATAATTCATTTCTATTCAATTCAAATTTCAATTCAATTTAAATTCATTTCGAATTCGTTTTCTTTTCAATTCAATTCGAAATCGTTTTATAATCAATTCATTTCGAAATCGTTTTATATTCAATTCATTTCAAAATCGTTTTATATTCAATTCATTTCGAAATCGTTTTATATTCAATTCATTTCGAAATCGTTTTATATTCAATTCATTTCGAAATCGTTTTATATTCAATTCATTTCGAAATCGTTTTATATTCAATTCATAACGAATAAAATCGATATAAATATCGTTCACGTCAAAACGGCGTCAATCTAATCAACACGGCTTCATATATTTCTATTTTCAAATATTCTATTTCAAATATTTCCTATTATCAAAATATTTGTTATTATCAAAATATTTCGTTCAACACATTACTAATCTCAACGGATGAGTACAGTAAACACATGAACCTTTATTTTATATTGATAAAGATGTAAATTTTATTATTAAAATATTTCGTTCAACACATGACTAATCTCAATGGATGAGTACAGTCAACACATGAACCTTTATTTTATATAATATTCTTTATTTTCTAAATTGGAATGAGGCCCAATCAATCACCATATAATATTAATTATATGGATTTTCATACATCACACGTATATGATAGCATTGAAAAATAATCAACCATCAACCAAAGTGCACTACACTGTATAAGCATCAAATATAGATATCTAACGCTTATAACAGCCTGTCAATCAATCGATCGACATATTTAATAAATCAGGATGAGTGAACTTCAAATTTCATCCCAACACCCGTGTGGGGTTTCAAACAATCAAACACAGATTTTATTTGTGCAGTTGGGCGATGTGTAAAATTTATCGACCCAATCAATGTCCTTCAAATAGGTGTACATCAACAAACCGTCCGGTTTGTAAATGAATATTTATTTATTCACATTCACTATATTTATATTCACGTTAAAAAAAATTATATTTTTAACGATAAAACATTTTATTTTAACTTATGAATTTCTATTCAATTCATTTATTCAATAAAATGATATTTTTATTTTTCTAACTTTTTTTTTAGAAAATTTCGACGGCATAACGGCACGATACTAGAAACGGGACGAGGCCTAGCCTTATCCCCGGTCTAGTGAAGGCCCACGCCATTCACACATCAATCAAATCAATTCCATTTCACCAAACAATTCAATCCAATCAAATAATCTAACTAATTTTTGCAATCAAACAAACAAGTCCATGGTCTGTGGACGATTGTGTCGGGTGCTACTAAGCACCGTCTGCATCCTAGTATATATATATATATAACTAGAAAAAGAAATTGAAAGGTGAGAAATTCTCACCGATAGCCATCCAACTCCACGACACTTCATTGATAGAAATCTTCGTTGTTATCGCATTTTTGTCATCTTCGTTGCTGTAGCCACTACATATGTAAAAATCGAATTTTTATTATACTATTTAATATATAAAAATCGAATTTTTATTATGCTATTCAATATATAAAAATCAAATTTTTACTTCGTTATTCAATATATAAAAATCTCGCCTTTTCAAATTTAAAGATTTCGCCTTTTCAAATTAAAGATTTCGCCTTTTCAAATATATCATTATAAAAATCACATTTTTATTTTGCTACATATACAAAGATGATATTTTTAATATTCCTATCATGTAAAAATTATATTTTCAATTCTCTACCTAAACAAAAATCATATTTTTTCATGTTCTACATAGTAAAGATTATATTTTTACTACTTTTAAAAAATATATAAAAATCATATTTTTATTACTTCACTTTCAATATAAAAATTGGGTTTTTATACGAATAAAAATCGAATCTTTTCTATTTAAAAATCTCGTCTTTCTCCTTTTTAAAATCTAAACTTTTGCATTTTAAAAATCTAAACTTTTGCATTTTAAAAATCTAAACTTTTGCATGTACTAATCATTCCTACAAAAAGAACTGAAATTTAACTAAATTAAATTAGTTAATAACTGATTAAATAAGTAAATTAATTACCTCATTATCATAGGTCAAACAAATCAGGGTTAACTGCGGGTAGGAGGGCTGCGGCGTTCATTAGGGTGGACGTGGAGGCGTTGGAGCGTCGGCAGGAGGAGGAGGGCGAAGTGAAGTGGGCGGCGGCTCTTCTGGGTGGTGGCGGTGCCTCGAATCGGGGGGGGGGGGGGGGGAGGGGGGGTCTTCGTCGCGATTGCTGAAACGAGGGGGGGGGTTCTTCGTCGCGATCGACTTCGAGGAGAGGGGGAGGGTTTCAGATGTGGCGGCGATCGATTGGGGGGGCCAGCCTCTGGCGGCGGCGGCGGCGACAGGGGTTTCCCCCTTTTCCGTCGTCTCCCTTTTTTTCTTTTTATTTTGAAAAATGATTTTGAACGGGGGGGGGGGAAGAGTGATTTAAGGAGAGGGAGAGAGAACATTACTTTTTAATTATTTTATTTCACCGCAAAAAGCAACTTTTATTTTCGACCTCTAAACGAGGCCCACCGCCTGTCGCCCATAGCGTTTTACCCCCATTCCGAACACAATGGGATATGTATCGTAGGCTGATTCGATCGTTTGAATCAGTTTCCGTTAAAATCAACATATAACTCTATATATTGAATTTGAACGCGTATTTCAATTTACCGGGGTCACATACTAACTTGAAAAATTCCAGAAAAATATTTTCTAGCTTTGTATTGACGATACAGTCCTAACAAAACTAGTTTCATCGAATTCTGAGACCGTTGGAAAAATGGCCATTTTTCAGTCGATTAAAATCAACTAAAACTGGTCAAACGCGTTTTCCTTTGCCACGCTCACATATTGATTCGAAAAATTATGAAATTTGGAATCTAACAATAACTTGACACTGCGGATCCGACAAAAGTGGTTTCGTCGAAATCCGAGGTCGTTTGCAGAATTCCCATTTTTAAGGGCCTGAATTCCATAGCGACTATTCAGAATTTTCAACTGGACATATCTTTTGATTCCCGCTATGAAATTTCGATTTTTCGGATTCGTTGGAAAGATATCATCAATTAGATCCTATTGTTTTTGGTTTCACTAAAATCCGGATTGTTTTGTACCCGGTACATTCAATTGAAGTTTGAAATCGAATTATCGAACTACCGCGCCATTTTCAATTCCTTTATAATTATATATAATTATTTATATTCTAACGACGACGCGTATATAATATATACGTTCTAATTATATTCAAAATAAATTTTCATCGATATTATTTAAAATAATCTATTTTAAATGTTCAAAATTCGCTAAAATTGCCAAAATAAAAATTTTAAACTGGCTCAGAATTTCCGGGTTATTACAATCTCCCCCACTTAAAACTTTTCGTCCCCGAAAAGGAACAAAGTCGGAAGTGGTTTGATTAATCAACTCTACGTTCGATCTGTCTTCCATTCTCCAACTTTTCAGTTTCTGAGAATTTTCAAAATTTCAAAAATTTGGCTAACACCCTAAATTTTCGAAAAATTTCGCCATAACCTCTCCTGCACCGGGAGCCACGGGAAAATCCCGAAATTGCCATATAGGCCTTCTGATCTCAAAAAGAAAAAGAAAAAGCCAAGCGGCTAGCCAATAGGCTCATAAAATCATCATCACCCAAACAAAACAGTAAATTATGTAGTAAACATGTACCTATTTGTCGGGCAAACAAATTTTATTCTCTGCTCTAGCCTCCTTGCTATGACCTGTTCAAAAGATATACACGTATGCAAGCAAATGCAACTAATTTTCAATACAATTCAATATTTGGTTCAATTAGGCATAATGGTTCAAAAATTAGCAAACAAATAAACAAACAACACAAACATCAATCAATTAGTGGATTAGAGTTTTCAAATTCATAAATTTGATATATATACACAAATCTTGTTTTTGATGCCAATTCACAACAAAGTGTTCTAGTTATATAAGTTTTGGTTCTCACACCAGCCTAATGGAAATATATAGATATCACACCTTCGAAACACGAACATAAATATTGATAATGCGGCCGCATTACCACAATTATCTCGGGGCGACTAGAATGTGATTCTATATCTATCTAATATATTAAAACTTCGAATATACGTTCATGACGCGTATATGCAAAATCTTTATATATTGGATTGTCCAAATTCAAAATAAATAAATATTCAAATACGTATAAAATGGTTTAAATTTTCAAAACAAAAATTGTTTTCATTTGAAAAATATACTCTTCACACTCGTTCTAGGATACTACTGATCCTATCTCTAACGAGTCATTCTAATTGGATACTACTAATCCAATATCTGATGAATTCTTTCGTATGGTTCTAATGTGTCTTGTTCTCGAGCTCTGTAAACCAAAGCTCTGATACCAAATGTGACGACAAGGAATTTCGCTCGATCCGAATCAGTCGTTAAACCGATCTAGACCGTTCGAAACCCCTGATCGTTTTGAGGACAGGACAAAACAGAACGCAGACGGAAGAACATTTCATTGCTATTACAACAATTCCATCAGATACAAGAATATACAGAGTATAAAAGAATAAATTACATTCGATAAATATCAGAGAATACAATAAATTACATAGCAGCGGAAAAATAATACAAAGCACAACTGAAGGTGATATACAGATACAGAGCTTTCCGGATATCATCCAGCTGTAAACCAGGATCCTGTGAATATAAATCTGCAAAACCAAAACTACTAGCTGCCCGTGCGGAAATAAGGGCACCCAGAGTTTAGGTTAAAACAATAAACTCCAGGTCAGTCATGTGACTGGTGTGAGAACTAAAACAGTTATTTAAAGCTTTACTTTAAAAGAGAGTAATTCAAGGGACCACGCCGTATAACACGGAACGGGTTTCCTCCCAAGAATACCAGTGCATAGAATAAACAGCGCAATGCTTTTTCGAAAAATGAAGCTATTATAAGACCCAGGTCCCATCACACAATGCAACGCAAGCCGGAGGATAGGGTTTTCCCTTATAATAGCCAAACATGCTTGGTACGTTTAAAACAAATCATTTGATACTATAATAAGTGTATAGTGTCAAAACAATTTCAATCATAAATATCAATCATAGGCGGCATAACTACCAGCTACTATGTCGCCATACTAGTTCTACAATTAAAATCGCAATATCGCGTATTGGAAATTGGATTTCCGTCATGAGTCGAGGCAAGGGGCAAGCTCCTCTCCGCGTTCGAGACACTCTAGTAAATGTCCCAGGGCTACGCACTCTGGGCAACCCCCGGATGCTTCAGGGTCGGTCCTCACTTACGTTAGAGGATTATTTATTCCTGAACACAGGTTTCCCGATCCTTACAGACCTATAATCGAGGCGCCTCGCATTCCAACAACCACATAGGTGAAAAATATATAAATGTCAGGGCTGGTAAGTCACTGACACCACCAAAGCTAGAAAGAAACGTCGTGCTCTCCCTGTAGTCCGTATTCCGTTTTTAACTCATACCAAGTTGTGAGGCTCGCGAATTCACGTTATACACAAAGCTGCCACGTAGGTCGTGCTTTGATCATCAACCACAAGACTCTGCTTTACAACAAAAGCCTTGATCATTGCAACTTAGCGTGCCACACAGGCAATTCATGCCATGCGACTGATGTCCATCGGTACACAACCTCTGAGCTCGTACGTCTCAGAGAAGGGCGTTAAGCAAAAGAATAAATTCTCCGCCGCCAAACAGATGTATATTTAATAGAAATCAATCAACACAGAATAAAATCCAATGTCAGACACACAATCCATTTACAAGTCCGTTCTGGGTCTGAACGAAACCGGAGGCACTTTCCTCGCATATCCATCGATCTCCAGGTACGTCCGGACGACCACCAACTATTTCCATCCTCTTGGGTGTACAGCCCAATCAGGATCATCAGTAATCATCCAAACGATGTGAAGACTTCCGGTCTTCGACCACCGTCTTCATCTTCGACGTATCGTCGAATCGGTTATTCAGAATGGGTATAAACCCGGCCTTTCCGAACAACCCGCGTATATTGAAAACAAATGTTACACAAACACAACATACGCCTCATTCCAATTCCACATTCTTAGGGAAGGGTTCCCATTAATTTTATCCAAGATAAATTCTTTAAAATTTATCCTTTAATCTTCCTTTGGATGTCATTTCAAATCAAATTATGGTTTTTCAAACTAGTCGAGATTAGCGAACCACACCGAAGTAATTATTTATTTTATTTCCCAATCCCAACCTATTCATCCCATGAAGCAAAACTGGTAATACTCCATATCTAACACCGTGGTGTTATCGGTAAATTTAATTACCATTTCACGTTCAAATCTAATTAAAGATTTAGCTATCGCTTTGGAGCAAAACTGGTGATACTCCATATCTCGCTCACTTTCCAAATTTGATAATTTAGATTATCAATTCACATTTCAATCTAATTGCAGATTCATTAAAACTTCTTTTACTGGGTTAAAGAACTAATGTCATTTAAAACACAGTTCACGACAAACCCAAATCACATTCTGTTTATTATCGGGTTAAAGAACAAGTGTTATTTAAAACACCGTTCACGATAAACCCATGAATCAATTCTATTTAAACCTATTTCAAATCCAATTTATTTATTTAAAAATAAACGGAGTTTAATTTTAGTTCAAACTAGTTTATTTCGATAAAAATTTATTTTTATCTTTTCAAATATGGAGTTTTTCATCCCAATTTTTCCCAAATCATTTCTTATGATTTTACACAAATTATTACTATTTTTAATAATTTTATCAAGCCCCGTACAGTCGATTTCCATCAACGGGCATCGAACTGCACTTACAGCGACCTTTTTCGAATTTGATTTGGACGTATCTCCAAATCCAACCGTTAGATTTCAAATTTCTAATATTCGTTAGAAAGCTCTTTTCGATACGAACCCAACGGTTCCGGTTTTAGGAGAATCCGACGGTCGGATCTCCCGTAATGTCTGTTTGAAATAAATGGTCGAAATTCACGAACTGCCGCGGCGCGGCGCGTTCTATTCAGGCCATTATATTATATATATAATATATATAATATATATTTCGTCGATTTCTATTTAAAAACGAATTTTATAAATAGTTTTGAATTCGTTTCAAAAACATTTTCAACTTCCATTTCAATTCAAATCAAAATTAACTTTTTGCTTTATAAATTCGTTTTATAATTCATTTCTATTCAATTCAAATTTCAATTCAATTTAAATTCATTTCGAATTCGTTTTCTATTCAATTCAATTCGAAATCGTTTTATAATCAATTCATTTCGAAATCGTTTTATATTCAATTCATTTCGAAATCGTTTTATATTCAATTCATTTCGAAATCGTTTTATATTCAATTCATTTCGAAATCGTTTTATATTCAATTCATAACGAATAAAATCGATATAAATATCGTTCACGTCAAAACGGCGTCAATCTAATCAACACGGCTTCATATATTTCTATTTTCAAATATTCTATTTCAAATATTTCCTATTATCAAAATATTTGTTATTATCAAAATATTTCGTTCAACACATGACTAATCTCAACGGATGAGTACAGTCAACACATGAACCTTTATTTTATATTGATAAAGATGTAAATTTTATTATTAAAATATTTCGTTCAACACATGACTAATCTCAATGGATGAGTACAGTCAACACATGAACCTTTATTTTATATAATATTCTTTATTTTCTAAATTGGAATGAGGCCCAATCAATCACCATATAATATTAATTATATGGATTTTCATACATCACACGTATATGATAGCATTGAAAAATAATCAACCATCAACCAAAGTGCACTACACTGTATAAGCATCAAATATAGATATCTAACGCTTATAACAGCCTGTCAATCAATCGATCGACATATTTAATAAATCAGGATGAGTGAACTTCAAATTTCATCCCAACACCCGTGTGGGGTTTCAAACAATCAAACACAGATTTTATTTGTGCAGTTGGGCGATGTGTAAAATTTATCGACCCAATCAATGTCCTTCAAATAGGTGTACATCAACAAACCGTCCGGTTTGTAAATGAATATTTATTTATTCACATTCACTATATTTATATTCACGTTAAAAAAAATTACATTTTTAACGATAAAACATTTTATTTTAACTTATGAATTTCTATTCAATTCATTTATTCAATAAAATGATATTTTTATTTTTCTAACTTTTTTTTTAGAAAATTTCGACGGCATAACGGCACGATACTAGAAACGGGACGAGGCCTAGCCTTATCCCCGGTCTAGTGAAGGCCCACGCCATTTACACATCAATCAAATCAATTCCATTTCACCAAACAATTCAATCCAATCAAATAATCTAACTAATTTTTGCAATCAAACAAACAAGTCCATGGTCTGTGGACGATTGTGTCTGGTGCTACTAAGCACCGTCTGCATCCTAGTATATATATATAACTAGAAAAAGAAATTGAAAGGTGAGAAATTCTCACCGATAGCTATCCAACTCCACGACACTTCATTGATAGAAATCTTCGTTGTTATCGCATTTTTGTCATCTTCGTTGCTGTAGCCACTACATATGTAAAAATCGAATTTTTATTATACTACTTAATATATAAAAATCGAATTTTTATTATGCTATTCAATATATAAAAATCAAATGTTTACTTCGTTACTCAATATATAAAAATCTCGCCTTTTCAAATTTAAAGATTTCGCCTTTTCAAATTAAAGATTTCGCCTTTTCAAATATATCATTATAAAAATCACATTTTTATTTTGCTACATATACAAAGATGATATTTTTAATATTCCTATCATGTAAAAATTATATTTTCAATTCTCTACCTAAACAAAAATCATATTTTTTCATGTTCTACATAGTAAAGATTATATTTTACTACTTTTAAAAAATATAAAAATCATATTTTTATTACTTCACTTTCAATATAAAAATCGGGTTTTTATACGAATAAAAATCGAATCTTTTCTATTTAAAAATCTCGTCTTTCTCCTTTTTAAAATCTAAACTTTTGCATTTTAAAAATCTAAACTTTTGCATTTTAAAAATCTAAACTTTTGCATTTACTAATCATTCCTACAAAAAGAACTGAAATTTAACTAAATTAAATTAGTTAATAACTGATTAAATAAGTAAATTAATTACCTCATTATCATAGCTCAAACAAATCAGGGTTAACTGCGGGTAGGAGGGCTGCGGCGTTCATCAGGGTGGCGGTGGAGGCGTTGGAGCGTCGGCAGGAGGAGGAGGGCGAACTGAAGTGGGCGGCGGCTCTTCTGGGTGGTGGCGGTGCCTCGAATCGGGGGGGGGGGGTCTTCGTCGCGATTGCTGAAACGAGGGCGGGGGGGTTCTTCGTCGCGATCGACTTCGAGGAGAGGGAGGGGGGTTTCAGATGAGGCGGCGATCGATTGGGGGGGGCGCCAGCCTCTGGCGGCGGCGACAGGGGTTTCCCCCTTTTCCGTCGTCTCCCTTTTTTTTTTTTTGAAAAATGATTTTGAACGGGGGGGGGGCAGAGTGATTTAAGGAGAGGGAGAGAGAACATTACTTTTTAATTATTTTAATTATTTTATTTCACCGCAAAAAGCAACTTTTATTTTCGACCTCTAAACGAGGCCCACCGCCTGTCGACCATAGCGTTTTACCCTCATTCCGAACACAATGGGATATGTATCGTAGGCTGATTCGATCGTTTGAATCAGTTTCCGTTAAAATCAACATATAACTCTATATATTGAATTTGAACGCGTATTTCAATTTACCGGGGTCACATACTAAATTGAAAAATTCCAGAAAAATATTTTCTAGCTTCGTATTGACGATACGGTCCTAACAAAACTAGTTTCGTCGAATTCTGATACTGTTGGAAAAATGGCCATTTTTCAGTCGATTAAAATCAACTGAAACTGGTCAAACGCGTTTTCCTTTGCCACGCTCACATATTGATTCGAAAAATTATGAAATTTGGAATCTAACAATAACTTGACACTGCGGATCCAACAAAAGTGGTTTCGTCGAAATCCAAAGTCATTTGCAAAATTCCCATTTTTAAGGGCCTGAATTCCATAGCGACTATTCATAATTTTCAACTGGACATATCTTTTGATTCCCGCTATGAAATTTTGATTTTTCGGATTCGTTGGAAAGATATCATCAATTAGATCCTATTGTTTTTGGTTTCACTAAAATCCGGATTGTTTTGTACCCGGTACATTCAATTGAAGTTTGAAATCGAATTATCGAACTACCGCGCCATTTTCAATTCCTTTATAATTATATATAGTTATTTATATTCTAACGACGACGCATATATAATATATACGTTCTAATTATATTCAAAATAAATTTTCGTCGATATTATTTAAAATAATCTATTTTAAATGTTCAAAATTCGCTAAAATTGCCAAAATAAAAATTTTAAACTGGCTCAGAATTTCCGGGTTATTACACCAACCCAACTTGGGGAAGATGTGCATGCTTCAATCATCATTTGAAACTCATTCCCACAAGCTTGCTACAAACGTCAAGCTTGTTTCCTGGAACCACTTTAGTCAACATATCTGCACCATTCTTGTTTGTATGAATTTTCTTTAACTTGAGCATATTTTCTTCAATCACATTTCTTAACCAATGATACCGAACATCAATATGCTTAGTGCGTGCATGATACATGGAATTCTTGCTCAAATCCATAGCACTCTGACTGTTACAGAATACTATATACTCTTCTTGTTGCAAACCCAACTCTTGAAGGAACCTCTTCAACCAAAGCATCTCTTTACTTGCTTCCACAGCTGCTATATACTCTGCCTCGGTTGTAGATAAAGCCACACACTTTTGTAACTTGGATTGCCAAGAAATGGCTCCCCCTGAAAATGTGAACACATAACCTGAGGTAGATTTTCTACTGTCAATATCACCAGCCATGTCTGCATCTGTATACCCCTCAAGAACATGTTTGCTACCTCCAAAACATAAGAAAAATCTAGAAGTACCACACAAATATCTGAAAATCCACTTTACTGCATCCCAGTGAACTTTACTAGGATTGGATAACTTTACTAGGATTGGATAAGTATCTACTCACCAAACTAACAGAATGTGCAATATTTGGCCTAGTGCACACCATAGCATACATCAATGAACCAACTGCAGTGATTAAGTAATAGAAGACATACTTGCTTTTTCCTTCTTCGTAGTTGGATAATCCCTCTTACTTAGCTTAAAATGAGATGCGAGTGGTGTGCAAATCGGCTTAGCATGCTTCATGTTGAACCTTTCAAGCACACGTTCAATATATTTTTCTTGAGATAGCCACAACTTCCTAGCTTTTCTATCACGAACAATCTCCATGCCTAAGATTTGCTTTGCAAGACCTATGTCCTTCATGTCAAATGAGTTGGACAAATCTTTCTTCAAGTTGCTAATCAATTCTAAGTTTTGTCCAACTACCAACATGTCATCCACATATAAAAGAAGAATAATGAAGATATCGCCAGGAAACTTTCTAAAATACACACAAGGATCTGCAAGAGTCCTCTTGTAACCATTGCTTGTCATAAATGAATTAAATTTGTGATACCACTGCCTTGGTGCTTGCTTAAGTCCATAAAGATTCTTCTTCAACTTGCAAACAAGTTTTTCTTTTCCCTTTTCTTCAAATCCTTCAGGTTGTTCCATGTAGATTTCTTCCTGCAAATCACCATGTAAAAATGCGGTTTTTACATCAAGTTGTTCCAATTTAAGGTCACAACTTGCTGCTAAACCCAAAATGGTTCTGATAGAAGTCATCTTGACAACTGGTGAAAAAATCTCATCAAAATCAATGCCTTTTTTCTGATTGCATCCTTTGACTACCAATCTAGCTTTGCGCTTTACTATCTTCTCACCATCTTTCTTATTCTTGAAAACCCATTTGTTTTTCAAAACTTTCTTGCCTTTTGGAAGTTACACTAGCTCAAAAGACTGATTCTTCATCAAAGAATCCATCTCCTCTTTCATAGCCTCAAGCCAAAGATTCTTGTCTCGACTAGACAACACTTCTTGGAAGCTCTCTGGCTCACCATCAGCTGTAACTAAGATATAATCTGTGCTTGGATATCTTGTACATAGTTTATGTTCTCTGGTTGACCTTCTAACTTGAGCATCACCCACTTGTGGGGTAATTTGCTCCCCCTGCTCACAAGCCACTTCTCCATTTGGTTGAGCTTCATCATGAACATCATCATGAACATTATCATGAACATCATCAAAATGTGCACCATCAAGCTGTGCATCATCAACATCTTCATGTGTTGCATCAAGATCAGCCAGTATTGGCTGTTCAACAAAACCACGAGTAGGGGACAAAGAAACGTCAGTAGTATTAATAAAAAAAATCTGAGCTAGTATGATACCTTGCACTCAAAAGTTCTGCACCTTTTTCATGCTCAAAGAACACTACATCTCTGCTTCTTACTACCTTTCCTTTTTCTGGATCATATAGCCTGAACCCATACTCTTCAACACTATAGCCAACAAAAACACATGGATTAGTCTTGGAATCCAGCTTTGATCTTTGGTCTTTTGACACATGCATGTATGCCTTGCATCCAAATACTCTAAGATGTGTATATACAGGATCACATCCCTTCCTTGCTCTCTCTAGAATGTCGAGCCCCAATGGAATAGATGGAGAACGGTTGATCAGATAAACTGCTGTATTCACTGCTTCAGCCCAAAATGACTTTGGTAGATCGGATATCTTCAACATGCATCGCACCTTCTCCACAATGGTTTTATTCATCCTCTCAGCTACACCATTATGTTGGGGAGTGCCTGGAACTGTCTTCACATGTCAAATACCATATTGCACACAATAATTCTTGAACTCATGTGAAGTATACTCTCCACCATTGTCAGAACGAAGGCACTTCAACTTGCTTTCTGTCTCCCTTTCCACCATAACATGAAACTTCTGAAAAGTTTCAAACACTTGCCCTTTGGTCTTCAAAACGTAAATCCATGTCTTTCTAGTAGCATCATCAATAAAAGTGACAAAATATTTGTTGCCACCATTGGATTCAACCTCAATAGGACCACATACTTCCGAATGTACAAGCTCCAACTTAGCCTGCTTTCTTGTAGACTTTCTAGCAAAAGAAGCTCTATGTTGTTTTCCTGCTAAGCAATGATCACAAGAGTTAAGAGAAATTGTAGTATTGACAGGAATAAGAGATTTACCTGCTAAACATTTCAAACCCTTTTCACTCATGTGTCCCAATCTTCGATGCCACAAATTAGGAGAATCTTTTTCTTCCACTGCATTGATCTCACCAAAACATACAGTCAAATTATCTTGTACAAAGAACAACACAACTCGCCTCTTGCAATTGTCATGGATCCCTTGGATAATTTCCACTTGCCACTCTCAAATGTGTGATGAAAGCCTTCTTGATCAAGAATATGAGCTGAAAGCAAATTAAGACGCAAATTCGAAATATGACGTACACCTTTCAATGTAAGCATGCATCCAACATTAGTCTTCACACGAATATCACCAATCCCAACTATGCTTGCTGAACTCTAGTTACCCATTTTGACACTGCCAAAATCACCTGCTTGATAATTCAAAAAATACTCTCTCTTAGGAACACAATGGTATGAAGCACCTGTATCAACCAGCCACTCAGAATCTGTACTGCTAACATGATGACATTCACTAGTTGCGCAAATTAAAGTGACATCATCATCACTTTTAGAGGCTACTGCTGCAACATTTTTATCATCGCCTTCTTTCTGAAAATCTTTCTTCTTCCCATGTTCTCTTTTCCAACGAAAGCAATGCTCTTTAATATGGTCAGGCTTCTTGAAATAGTTGCATATGAAGTGATTCTTTCCATCACTAGACTTGGATCTTCCTCTTGAGTTATCACGGCCTTTGGGTCCTTTGCTCTTGCTTCTTCCTCTATTCTCCACAACAAGAGCTTGTAAATTGTCAACTCCAATCTCCTTTCTTCTAATTTCGTCATTAAACATGCTTTCTTTGATCACATCCAAAGATAGCACACCATCTGGAGCTGAATTACTAATGGTCAAAACTAAAGTTTCCCAACTATCTGGCAAAGAGCTCAATAAGAACAAAGCTTGCAATTCATCACCAAAAATGATCTTCATAGTTGTCAACTTGTTAATAATGTCTTGCAAATCACTAAAACGCTCAGAAACTGACTTTCCACCTTTCAACTTTAGATTAACAAGTCTTTTAATCAATGAAGCTTTGTTATGGGCGGTTTTCCTCTCATACAAACCTTCTAATTTCTTCCACAAATCATATGGATCGGTCTCTTGTGACACATGGTTAAAAATGCTAATGTCAACCCATTATCTAATGGTTCCTAAAGTTTTCCTTTTCAACTTTATCCATTCATTCTCTTCCATTTTATCGGGTTTAGAAGGTTTAGAGATAATACCACTCGAACTAGTGATGGTTTCAATTGGGTCATGTAAATCCTTGCAATATAACAAGTCTTCCATCATAGGTCTCCAAATAGAATAGTTGGTTGATGTCAACTTAATCATTGAGCTATGACTGCTCCACTCCATAGTGTGATAAATAACCTACCTCAAGCTCTGATACCAATTTAATAGG
The DNA here is from genome assembly GCA_030737875.1 of Allium sativum. Classification (NCBI taxonomy): domain Eukaryota; kingdom Viridiplantae; phylum Streptophyta; class Magnoliopsida; order Asparagales; family Amaryllidaceae; genus Allium; species Allium sativum. The sequence goes on along the minus strand of CM060924.1, from coordinate 954,561,482 downwards.
ATCGATTAGGGGTTACTTCAAGCTACACCCACAATATCACACACAAGAAATCAATCAACACACCATTCAAATAAAAAAGATACGATGAAAGTAAAATAGCAAGACACAAGATTTTATATGTGGAAAACCTCTTCGATGTGAAGAGTAAAAATAACAAGACCTCTTAAGGAGTCTACCCTCTTCTCTTATTGATAAACCAAAAAGGGAAAATAGCCCCAAAATGTTTACAAAAGATTCGCTTCTAATCACCGGAATCCAAAAACAATAAGAGATGAAAAAGGTGTAAGAGAACACCCTATGTATACACCTCAGGCCAGCGGTGAATCGAGCAAAAATAAAGCTCAATCTTGAAGACCAAAACACCTTGAAGAAGATGATAAATGACCAAAAACTGCTACTGCCTTATGTGACCAGATCTGGTTATATTAACCCTCTTTTCTTATAATGTGCATACCAAAAATGTGAGTAATCTCCCAAATGTCTTTCCTGAAAAGAAAAGATATTTTTGCACAAAAGGCATGCTTGCACAACAAATCTGGGAAAAAGACAAAACCAATAAATCTCACCCACAAATTAAGCATGGCCCGCATAAAAAGATATGCTAAATATGCCTGCATAAAATTATGCCAAATTTGTCTGCATAAAATTATGCCAAATATGCCTGCATAAAATTATGCCAAATATGCCTGCATAAAATTACGCCAAATATGGGCTGGAATACCCAGCAGCATGACGTCGGATCCTGTCTTTACGCGTAGCAGATTCGTTTACTTAATTCAGAATTTGGCAAACAACGCCAGACATAGTTGAGTTGGATATTGGTATAAATCACTAACCTGCAATCTTTTGTGGAGTTCCACTTGTTTTCAATAGCTGGTCTTTATGGTACAAATTTATTGGAAGTGTTATAGGAGAGAACGTCATTGTTTGCAAAATTAAATATTGACGTGGAATGATCATGGTAGACAAAAAAATAGGGACAACGTACAATATTCAAGGAAACAGCCTTTAGAAATCTCAACGTTAAAACGATCTTTCTAGCATTCTGTCTTGATCATGCTGCACTATACGCAGGGCCGTGCATTCCACTTTTTTCGTTCACAGCCATTACAGTCCATGCTGATTTCTTCGGACTTTGAGCTCACAGTCCATGCTGACTTAACTGTTATTTCGAATATGAGCAAATTTATAACTTCACTCTTTTTACATAACTTTTTTAATTTGCAGACGAGATTTAAATTAGAGGAAGAATGGAAAAAAGTGCCTATATTTCAGCAAATGGGATGTATTTTTCGATCTTCAAAAAGCATATTAGTTCACAAAATAGTTAATGCAAAAAACAAAGAGGAGAGACATCAGCTGAAACCAGATAACATCAAAACCATGACGGAGTGGAAGAAGTTTATTAAGCTAAAAATAAATCCAGAATTTAAGGTGATCCACTTTCAATTAAGTTTTAGCTATTAATGAAACGCAAACATTCACATTTACAAAATATTGGCTTACAATTGTCTATGAATAGTGATGTTAATTCTTTATATAACCTTTTGTGTGTTTTTGAATATTTCAGATGATAAGTGATAAATTCAAAGCCCTCCGACAAAATCAGATGCCACATACAAGCAGCCGTAGAGGGATGACCCGATTGACTGAAGATTTGGTAACAACAATTAATTAATTTACCATAATATTTATTAAGCAAGTAGCTAATATGATTTGTTTTTTTAATGACCGTTTGAATGTAGAAAGAGGCGAGTAATGGTTCTCCCGTAGATAGGGTTGATGTGTGGGTCAAATCTCACATTAGAAAAGATGGCAAACCAGTAAACGCCGTTGTTGCTGGTAAAATTGTAAGCACTTTTTATTTATTTATAATAATGTGATAGTTTGATGTTAGTGTATAATATCAATGTTAATCTTTATAGGAAAAAATTAAAAGCGTTGTCGATGGATCACTTTCGGGCTCAACAGTCGGTTACAAAGGCGATGCGCTATCTCAAGTGCTCGGACCGGATAGACCCGGACGATTAAGAGGAATGGGAAGAGGCATGAACGCCACCAAGGCAACTTGGTTACATGCTAGGGATAAACAGACAATCCAAATGCAAAACCAAATTTCAGAATTAAAGGACATGGTTCAAGCGTTAATGAAAAATCAGGTAAATGCACCAATTCGTCTTTCATTTCTTGATTTGGTTATTATTTGGAGTTCATATTATGCATTGCTGCCAAGAACACTCGCATACCATTGTTTTTATATTCTAGATTGCTGCCAAGAACACTAGCATACCATTGTTTTTATTTGGAGTTCAAATGTCTAGATGGGTTAATATATTTGAAAACTAAAGTGATGCGTATTCCACGGAAGAACAGTTAAGTTGGTGGTCTCGAAATTCAAAGTGGCACATGGATATCTCCTTCAACTCTCAATATGTCGCTGGCTGTGATGTTTATGTACATGGTATGTGCATTAATAATGCAATATCCTTTTAAATTTAAAGGATAAGAATTGGCAAATGCATGTGATAGAGTCCCTATGTGCTAAACCCACTAAAAATTTGCCAGAAAACAAGTATGAAATTGAATCTTCTTTCATGTTAGGTTGTCTGCCTTAGGCGTTCTTATTGGATCATTCTAACCCTACAGAATATAATGTATGTTGCGTAGACGGTGACCATGATTAAAAAATTATTATTTGTTTTAATATAGTTATCAACTATCTTCAGATTTGATATTGGGTACTGATGTAATTAATATAAAAGGTTACTAATGTTGTTGCAATATTATTGGTTTGACAGAGTAAAGAAAGTTGCGGAGAAGCAAGCACACATCAAAAGGTTAAAATAAATTATAGGGAAACTTTATTTGAGACTAATGTATCATCATCATCATTTGAGTCTAAGGTATCATCTACGTCATCTTTATTAATTATTATCACCACTACCTCGACTGCTACCATACACTTATGCATATAAATTTGAAACTAATTTAGTGGTTTTTCAAAATTGAATAATGGACTTGGCACTGACCCTAGCCATCGAAATTGCAATTAATACTATGTATATATAGGGTGGCCAATGTGTGTGTGTGTGTGTGTGTGTTTATATATGTTATATATGCATATATGCACCAGTGTTATCACATACATATACTCGTGTGTTGAAAAAAAAAACATCTTGTCCCTTCTATATTCCGCATGGCTTGTAACCAAAACCCCATGCTGCCATATATCAACCCTCCATGTATCATATGTTGGTTTTTTTGGAATGTATTAATAAATTGTTGGCATCATTAGTATTTACCTTGTTACCTTGACGTTTTGACCATGATTGATATTTGGCATTTGGAATATTAGTCACTCTGCGCAAATCGAAAACATAGACTGCTGCTTTTTATTCTATGTCAAACTTATACTGACTATGACCACGTTCGCACTAATCTTACCTACTTCTTTTGAAACCTCAAGCACTTATGAAACCTCTCACTGTCAGCTTGCCTATTACCTGCTTCTTATGATTGTGTAAAAATAGAGCATGCATCATATTATATGGCCTAAAATGATTTTAATTATAAAATCAATTTATGTAATCTAATAATATGGTACACAACAGTATATATAAGTCAACATGTACAGCAGTACGAATTCCATAACCACTATATTTTGCTTTTGGTCAGTCGCAGGGCAATCAGAACAAGATGCATGGCACGTGTGATTTATTGGACTGGTGCGGGACATATGAAATGTTCCAGAAGGAAGAGTTCTACTGAGTGATCCAAAGGAGCTTGTTCAGCTAAGCCCTTTAAGGTCAGATGCCATGAAAATTATTGTTGACATTTCGAGGAGACCAAATGATTTTTTATGGAGGACCTCATTTCCTTTGCACCCATTGGAGAAGTTGAAGGCGAGACAGTAGCATGACCAGCTAGCAGAGTTGTTTTGCACAGCATAAACCATACCGAGAAAGAAGACAATGGGGTAAAATTTAAATTATTTAGCAACAAATATTTATCCTGAATACATAAAAAATTTGCCTCGTTGATAAAATATTTTTTCTTAGAGTAAAACTAGCAGCATAAATCATAAATGCAAGTTGTATGATTGGCGTGGGACCGAAGAAATAGTTGTCGAAGGACGACTGCACTCGAGTTATCCAACAGAAATTGTGAACGATCTTCCTCTTGGACTGTCTACAATGGCAGTTTGGATAGAAAATCCAAAAAATGAGCATGCTTATTTATGGATACCGACCAACGGTTTGGCACGAGTTGGGGAAGCTATTGGTATGAAAGTGGCATGGCCCGAATCGAGGGTAGTTGTTGAGGAGGCTAATATCGTGTCATCTTCTACTCAGACGATTAATACGGCTACTGTTGGAAAGGTTAACTTACTTATAATTAATTAGTTATTTCGATTATCAGTATTTGATCATATGATAAAATTATTCTTTCTTTATTGATAGATTGCAAATATAATAGTAAATAACAAGTGCAAGCTGATTGATTTGGATCGAAGGGGAGAAATTGTAGCTGAAGGACGTGTCGCTTCAATCGATCAAAGCACATTGGTTCATTTTGTTCCTCTAGGGATAAATGCAGTTAAAGTTTGGGTTGATGCTGTAAATGCTCCAAACGCACGTCTATGGAGACCAACATCTGATTTACAAAACATTGAAGATGCCATCGGCACTGCAATTTCTTGGCCTGCTGAGAAAGTTATATGGCCTGCTGAGAAAGTTATACCAGATGCAAGTTCCGGTAAGTGCAACCTAACATTAATATTTTGATAAGAGAAACGTTTGCTCATATTTTCTTCATAAATGTTGAGATGCATATTTGGTTATGCTTTATTTTAGTTGAAAGAAAATATTAGACGATAGGTATACTAATTCCATTGCTTGCTAATACGGACTGTTAGAACCTGGTTTCCAGAAGAAATATAAATTTTACTAAACTATTTCTGATTTATCTTCATTTTTCTGCTCACTAACTTCAGCCTCACCCATCTGTACATCACCACTCTGATCTTTGGTGCCTCAATCAACTTGAACGCGCATTACCCTTTTATTTTGTTGGGTCAAATAATGCTGATTTGCGAGTATACAAATCCAAAGAGAACTAAATATCTATGTTATGAAATTATGAGTACAAAAAAAGCTTTAATGAGGCTGACCTTAATATGTATATATATATATACAATGCAAGATATATTTGCTGACAAGAAATAGACTAATGGCGCTATCAGGGAAACCTTAAATTTTGAGTTATGATATTGGCGCTAGCAGGAAAACGATGGCGCATGGTTACCAGCATTGAAATAAAAAATGATGAAAGTATATTTTTATGTTATCGGATAAGTATGTGCTCGATTTTTGTTGGGATCCGGAGGGCTGGCTGGTAGAAGTAACTATTACTTTGAACCTAAATATTTAGCCAGAATTGGATGGATGTTGATTTGAAATGTTCATTTATACCTGAGAGAGTTGGCCAGATGAGATATGCAAAGTATAATATACTAGTAGATTGCATAGTATTTGTCAGGTCCACACAGCATTTTCTCTCTGTTTGGAATTAAATGTAGTTAGCCCGAAAACTTATACCAATTTTGAAATGGAAAGTATTTGCATTCACAAATCTTCTGTTTTTTCATTTTTTTTCTTTTACACTAGTTCATAATACATTATATTCTAAATTGTATTTTGAAATACAGTGAACAGAAGATTAGGATTTCTTATTTTGTTTAGAAAATTAATTAACTCTATTCTTTATCTTTAATTTCACTGTTTCATCCGTCAAATGGAGAATCCTTAAAACACAATTATAATTTATATTTTAAAATTGAATGGAACACAATATAATGTTTCAAACTGTATGAAAGGTAGTTAATGCGAATTGCCAACCAACTGGAAAATTCAATGACAGCCAGTGACAAAGGTAGTTAAGTGCGTAGTGATCCCTTTGAAGTTTGTATTTGTGGGTGCATGAAGATCTTTATGGAAATCGGTTTTCTGAGATGAGACGTGCGTGGCTATTTTCCTACCATGAGTGGTACAGTGGGTATGTTTTTTGATGGTTCAGGCTGTTTTAAAAGTTAAAGCTATTTGTCAAAACTATGTGTGTTATATCAATATGCCCAGTTTATCTCAACACCATTTTAGTTTTAAAAGTTACTGGTTCAGATTGTTTTACTCATTCTTCAGATGTCTCGAAGTCTGATTGTTTCTGTTTTTAGCACAGTTGTTAAGACGAAAATGGTGATTGACGTCTGTAGTAACGAGAAGGTGTATCGTGATGAGAGAACTTTTTTAAATATATGCAAAAAGGGTTTATCCTTGTTTACCCATGATATATTATCTCTTGGTGTGCACAGCTGGATTGACGGTTTTGGGTTTCATTTGAGTTACCCTGATGGCTTTGTCAAGTTGCCTCATGAAGTGTGTTCCATTGTCCAGGTGTAGAATGATTTTGTTGAGATTGCCGTCAAGTGTGATGGTACACATTCTACTGTGCGTGTTAATCATGCTTTTGTTCCTAGGGATGATAGCAGCACGTTGAAGATTAGTCGTGGTCACTAGTTTTTAGCGGATCGATAAGATTGCCCCTGTTTCTTTTCCTGCGTTACTCATATCTTTTCCCGCGTTAGCTGAGGCCGTAGGATAGTGGTCAATTTTCATGTAGTTTGCATGCTAAGTTGTTAATATGTGAAGAATATCTTTAATAGCTTGTGTCATTAATATGTGCGTTATTGCTTTTTACAGACTTGCATGATTCTACCAGAGGAAGAAGTAGCCACTGCTAAATCTCATTGTAAAATGTTGGAGTTTCTCAATGTTCACTCATGCCCGAAAGTGAGTTTCTTCCTTCCTTTTACAGACTTGCACTAAAAAGAAGAAGCATCAATTCCTTGCGTGTCCCTGTTGTGTTCTCATACTTTAAAATTATGAAGCATTGTGACAATATTGAAGATTTTGAATGTACTAACAATATTGAAGATTTTTTGCTTTATATGTACATAGACGAAGACGTCGATGGGAAGCATTGTTGCAATCACGTATATTTTGGTCGAAGTTAATCACATATGTAGTACTATATTTTGGCCGCTTGTGTATGTTTGGTATAACACTACTACTTTATGAATTATTATGGACCTTTTGTATAATATTGTTTTAAGAATATTGCACATTTTAGTTATAAAATTTTACTTGTTGGTTATGAATTATGTGATCAAAATAAAATATGTTATTAATATGACACTGTTATTTTGAATTGGGGTATCCATATAATATGCAGATTTTAAATTGGTACCTGCATGTACGTTGAATTTATAACTTTTTATGGCGTTTTTTCACTGACATTGTAACTTTTCATGGCATTTTTTCTACGGCGTTTCTAAAACCCCGTAAAAAGTTTTTTAAAAATTTGACATGAAAACACTTATAACAATGTATAAATGCTGTAAAAAAAATATAACAACACAAAATAAACGCTATAGATTCTTTTAATTGGATTTAAAAACCGCTAAGAAAAAGTTATAGAAAATTAGCCTAAACGCCATGAAATGAAGTAACAGCACAGTTAAAACGCTATTGAACTGTACTTTTCATGGTGTTTAAACAGAGCCATGGTTTGGTTCTGACTTTTAACTGCATGTCGATAAACATCGTCATTAAAAACGCTGTGGATTATTTTTATGGCGTTTATTAAATGCCATAAAAAGTCTTTTATGTTGTAGTGACTGGGAGACTGGGAGCCGAGTTCGAAAGCTATGGCGATGGAGTTGAAGAAAATATGGGCAGGTGATTAGAGAACATGGTGAAGGATTTATACGTGATGGGGTCGGAATGCTAGCGCATGCATTTTGAAGAGAAGACTGTAATGTATTTTTTTATTCTTAGTGATATGGTGAGGGGTATACGGTATACGTAAGGTACAATATTAGTTTGGTATTTAAAGTTGTAGCGTGTAAATAAAGAAATGAGGGCCTTGCGTTGACAGTGGCGGAGATAGAGAGTTGAATACTGAAGCATATGTTTCACACTTGGAAGAAGATACGGTTGTTCTTAGGGAAAGTAGTGGGCATGCAGGTTCATTGGGTGGTCGCCCAGTACGCGAGAAAGTGCAGTGGAAGAAGATGAGAAGCTGGGTACAGTACCACACGGGTGTGAATGCGGAAATATGTTTGGAGTAAAGCACTTTCATACTATATATTTGAAGGTGAGATGGAAGAAAAATGGGATGTAAGTTTGGAGAAATTTATCGAACAGTGGGATTGTTGGCAAATCGAAAGATGGAGATTTTGTGTGTAGTTGGGTTCGTGCATAGGAATAAGAGAGCGTGGAGTTCAAAACTTACGCATGAGTAAGGTTGCATTACTGAGGTGAAAAATGGTTGTTGGAGTTTGCCGTTTTCAAGAGATGAAATTCGTAAAACGGATTGTTGTTTTGTAAAAGGAAATACTGGAGTGTTTGGGTGATGTTGGAAGAAGAGGAGAGCACTGTTCATTTCAGTTTTGAAGTATGGGACGTGGGTCGTTTTCTTGGATAAGGCCGAAACAATTTTAAATGAAAAAAATGAAGAAGACACGCAACAGACTATATGAGAAGAAAAAAAAGGAACAGCCCAGTTTATACACGTGAATGTGTATAAGTGGATATGGACCGTATGGTTAAACATTTTGGAGATGGGGCGCAGCATGCTCCAGTGGTTTGGGTGGCCTTAAAGGTTGAAGCCATTAGATTTTGCTAACGGTAGAAAAAGGTTGTGTTTCATTAACAACTTAGTAAGGTAATTAGGAGATTAAAAATGATTAAGTTAAATCAAATTACTATATATATATAATCGATAACTTATGAAATGTGCAACTCTTGCATACTTTATCAGAATCTGACCAATCAATTTCCATTGGGATTGCAGAGACAAGCGCTACAAGCCCATGGATTTTGGAGCGATCCGAAGCTCGTTACAAATTATGGCAGAATAAAACGCCTGATCGGATCTACTGACCGTTAATCGTTATTCAACGATTAACGAACAAGGCGAGTAAACTCACTAACTTTCTCCAATTTTATAATTTTAGAAACTTTATTTAATATTTATAAAAATGATTTAATGCTGTGTGTGATGGTTGTTCAGATGATTTGCTAATTAGTTAGTTGAAATAATATATGTACGGTTATACATATATAAGTCATTAATTTAATAATGATTATATTTATTCAGTTTGATCTAAAAACGGGTATTATTCATATTGATTAACATCTGTGGGTGTAGGGAAACAGGTTGGAGGAATTCGACTGGATTCCTCAACAATTATTGTTGTTTTTCATATACTGTATTATATGATGTGATAAATAAATATGTGATTGATTATTGCGTGATTGGGATGTCTGAATAACATCAACTTGAAATAATTGGTATTTAAATACCGTAAACCATATTCAAATATTGGGAAAAGAAATTGTGGTTTAAAAAGGATAATCTATTTAAATTAGAAATGAAATTTCGATTTGGGGTAGAATATAATAAGTTGTTTTAATTATATTAAAACAAGTGATTTGATTTATTAAACGATGTCTATAAATAAGATGAAATTATTATTATTAAATAATTTGGAATTTTAAATTCAGAAATGAATTTAAAAAGGGAATTGGGAAAATCGTTTGAAATGAAACCGATGAAATGATTTCGATGTTCGAAATGAAAATAGAATTGAAATAAGTCCATAAGGATTTATAATTAGCATTCAACTATGTCAAATAAATTAAAAATAATTTATTCTTATAAATTATATATATATATATACATATATATAAAATGAAATTTCAGGATTTCACGAGATAATTAATATTCGGATTTGTTATCCAATAGGAAATCGAGATTTAAATTATAACTTAAAGTCGGTAGGTGCCACCAACCTCCCATATGCGAAGCACTGGTCTCATCCTAGTTATAACTTATAAAATGAGTTTATGAAATGAAATATGAAGTATGAGTTTATAAAATAACAAGATAAGTGAGATTTTAAACTGTAATGATATTTGTTGTTTAAATCAAGATTTGATTTAATAAAATAAGTCCAGGTTTCTATAAAAGAAAAATATTCACATTTAAAGTGAATAATGATTTAAAAGCGAACATTTTGCATATTTAAAAAGGAGTTAAGGAAATTAGAAACTGACTGGAGACTAGTTAAGTAGAACAACTTTCTGGGTGTTGATCTGATATTGGTTTCGGCCTTCAGGATTAATACTTAAGGAGTTGTTCTCTTACTAGTTTACGGCTAGAGACCCATGGACGTTGACGGATAGCGATGCGTGAGTATAAGAAATGGAAATATTTTCCAATGCTAGTAACGTATATTTTCTAAATATAGAAAATAGGAAGTTGGTAATATATGGGAATTGTTTTCCGAGAATCGTGGGAAGTTAAAACGGGTTTAAAAGGAGAAATTGGGAAAAATGAAATGATGATTGATCGGTATGATTTTCATTTGGAAATATGACCGTTGTTTGTACACATGTTTTTCTTTGATAGTTAAATAACCAACTATCAAAGTTTTTGACCATTTCCGTTGTCAATACGGAGAGACCGGGATCAGATTCATTATCTAAAAACCACATTGTATGGGCATTACCATTTCGAACCAAATATGCCGAAGACAATTGAAGACAGAATAGTGCCTTCGGGTTGTCCAGTCCCACGACAACGTGTATGGCCGAGTGTCCGACAGAGTACATTTAATAGATCGCGTAAGTTGACCTCTTCAAACGTATTTACGTTTGGTGGCGGAGAAATTCATTTCTCTTAGCTTTATCCTTGTGGTATTTTTGGAGAAATCAATTTGTGATTTGGCGGGTATGATGATGTGGCATTCACAGTAGATGAAGTGTAAAAAAAAACGTTATGACCTCAAGCCTAATCAACCGAGAAATGACAGAAATCGGGCATGCAGCATGACTAAGTGGGTCACACTCAATTAGGGTATATTGTCACCATCTAGAAAATATTCATATTTGTTACTTCTTTCAATTCTATATCTCTTGGGAGCGGTTATGTTGGTATACCAACCGTAAGATGACAATATATTTGGAACATTCAAACAAAATGAATGGTCGGTTATGTGTGGATGAGTTACAAGATGTTCTTGTTGAACTCCAGTGTATCGCTTCTAGAGTACACTGATCGGAAGGTGGTTCCATACCTTGTCATAGTTGGAAATACATTACCCAATAAGAGCCCGCGGTTTTTAATTGTATATTATATAGGTAGAACGTGAGATGAAAGTGTTCTACTAGATTGATATTACTTGTGTTAGACATTATTATAATATCAGAATAATATGGTTTTACAAATGTTTTGGGTTATCTTAAGGTAAAAACCGACAGTGTATTTATTTGTGGATCGGTCTTATGGTTAACATTTCTTTTAAAAAGATTTTAAAGTTAAACTAAGTGATTAGAGTTTACTCACACCAGTCACATGACTGACCCAGAGTTTATTTTTCCCTAAACTCTTGGGTGCCCAATTTTGTACAGACGACCAAGTAGTCGGGATTTTTCAGATACGTGGAGGAGCTCGGAGCAGGAGGCTGCAGAGTTAGATATATATATATAGAGAGAGAGTTTATTTCCGCTGCGATGTCGAGATAATGGGATGTATATATAGTTACCAGTTTGTATTTCCAAAGTTATTATATAATATATTTTATTTGTTCTGCTGTGAGATTCGTGTTACTCTAATTCAATTCTGTTGTGATCTTCTTCTATTCTAATTTTCTTGCTTTCTATTTCGCACCCTCTAACTTCTTCCTATTAATGGTCTAGTATTTCTGATGCTTGAATGGTCGACATGGTGTGTTTGTCGATTTTCAGTGTCAAAAATCCTAGTTCGTTACGGTGGTATCAGAGCTGAAGGTTAAGTGATTACCTTGGCTCTGTGGCGTGGCTCAGTAGGGATAGGGTTAGTAATACCCTAGATTGAGTTGAGTGTATATATACGAGTGAATGTATTTGTAAATTTATATAAAATTATTTTATATTGTGGAGATTTATTGGGTTGAGTGACTTATGAATTCTGGTCGATAGTGGGGCACTACAAGATCGATAGGGGTTCCTAAACACTCGAATATGATAAACTGACGCAGTATGTTTTGACAAGAGGTAAATGAAATAATTTTACCCAAATTATATTTTGTATATATTAGAATTATTATGATATATTTGATGTGTTGGCTGTTACTATAATTGAATCAAATTATAATCGAGATGGTTATGAATAACCAATCAAAATTCGTACGAGAGTATCGTATAAATTCAGATGAATTAAATCAGGATATAAACCAGAATTGGGATTAAAGCACTGGAAAATTGAATAGTGTTTGTAAATGAATTTTGAATTGAATATATGAGAATTTTAAGATCCTATGTGAATTTAAAATTGTTTTCCTATGTGTTATGAAGAATATTTTGAAATAATTTCAAAATAAAAGTGTTTGAAAATATGTTTTGGAAATAATATAGTATCGAACTCACTTCGATAGTTGGAAAATAATTATGATGATGATTGCAGCATCATTAATGTTCATTTTCGAGTTTATAAGAGACAGATTACTACCAAAGATTTTGTTTTGAATCGTTTGAGAAAAATTGTTGTTTAGAAATTCAAATGTTTTGAATTGTTATAATTATATATATGATTTCGAACTAATCTGAAATAAAACCCAGGGATTTGAAATTCTGAAATTAAATTTGACTTATGAAGTTAGAAATGATAAAAGTGAATATATAATTTAGAATTTGGCTTAACTAAGTTGGATTAGGAATTGGAGTGTTGAATAAGAATTTAGAATTGGAACTTGAGTTTGATAATGAAATTTGGCTTGGGTATAAGCAAGTGATTTGGATTTGGATTAAATTGATTGGAAATCAATTGGAAATGCATTGGTATACATAAAATTGATAGCAAATAGAAGGGATAGAGTTGAATGCCCGACAAAAAGGTACAAGTTTATATTATATCTGACTATGAGATTATTACGGGTTTGTTTGGAAAGCCGCTGGGCTATTTGGTTTTCTTTTGGATTGGAGAAGGCCTTGGGAGGCGAGTTGTACAGCACAAAGGAGATGTTGGCAAAATTTTCCGAAAATTTAAAGTGTTGGAAAATTTTCAGAAGTTTTGGAAATTTTTGTTAACAGAAATGAATTAATATTCTAATTTAAAATTCATTGGTTCAGTTGAAACTGAAGTTGAGATGTAAAATAAATAATTTTTACCTGGTTAATAGATATATAGCATTTTACTATCTTAGTAATTTCAGGGACGAAATTCTTTTAAGAGCGAAGGAATGTGACGTCCCGTATTTTTAACGGTATAATAATTAATTAATTTAATTATTTCAAATAATGTTCTTGTAATTTAATTGCTTAAATTAAATAATTCTGATTTATATTTATTTAATATAAACAATGGATAATAAAATTTAAATTCCCAAATAGTCGGAAATAGCTGAATTTGCAATATGGTGTAATTTGGATAATATATGATATTTAATTTAGTTTAAATTCGAGTTATAATAACGAATATAATATTTAAAGGACAATTGAACGTATTAATTATAATATAAATTATAATCGAGCTCGAAATGTCGTGGCAGTTCGTAATATTGAGTTTTGAACTTCAACTTAGTGTACAGGATCCATTATTAGTCAGATTTTTTTGAAACAAGAAACGTTGGAATCTATTAGGCAGCATTTTTCTAATGGAAGTGAAAAATCGAGTTTTCGGTTTATAGATTGTGAGTTGGGTCCAAATCAAATTTTCAAATAGTCGATATGGAATCGTTTATAAGGCAAAACCGATATTTAATTTTAATTAAATATCGGTTTCGAACTGGGACGAGATTTTTGAGATGTATACTTAACTTAATTTATAGAATTTTTCTGTAATTTTTATTTTGAAAAATAAATACTTTTTATTTTGAAGTAATTTACACCCTATATCAACATTTTAGGATTCCACAGAATAAATTAACTTGTCTATATTATTATATTTTTAGGATCGTAGCACATTGCTTGTTCCAACGGTATTTTTGTCAATATCGATTCATAAGTAAACGGAGTTTTACGGAGTAGGGTATACTATTGTAACTTTTTTATTTGAATTGGACAGCCGATGACTTATTTTCCTTACCTTAATTTTTGTCCTTGCTACTAGCAACTAGATATACGCTCAAATTCAAATTAAATCTAGTATATTAAAGAAATGGAATTGCATAACAAGACCGTAAGGCTGTGACAGAAGGGAATGGCATGCGCGACTTAAACTATAAATGTGGATGGAATACCATGACATTACGAAATGAAAAAAAATGATAATATGCGTTTCATTAAGTAACACGTTGGTAAACAGTATAAACTGATATTGTTGGTCATAAGTTTTAAAGTGGCTGCTAGTCCAAGTGTTGTGTTTTCAAACAAAAAAGAAAATGCACGCTAAATCTAGTTAAGTGTTTGCCTACCACGCTAAGAACATCTCCACCTGTCCATCGATTTTAAGTGTGGGGAGGAGGCAAAAAAACATGAGAAACCGGCGTTCTTCCAGCAGTGAACGGTAATTTTTTTTAAATCCACTAAACGGGTTTCACTTCCCTGAACTAGTAAAAAAATTGTTTAATGGGGCTCAAAACCCCATATATGGTTTAAATGGGCTTCAAAACACCGTTCAAACCTTAAACGGGGTTCGGAACCCCGTCTACGGATCGCCACAAAAAAAATGAAATGGGGATGTCCCCCGTTTCCACCGCCTCCCCACGCTCAAACTCCCACTACTGGAGCATGGGGAGACGCGAATTAAATGGGGAAAACCCCCATTTGAGCATCTCCAGCCACTGCTGGTAATACTGCCTACCCCTTTAAGATATTTGTAGCTAATGTTGGATATGTCATTGGAATCTGAGAAGTACGTGACAATAGACATATGCAACTATACGTCCTACTTTGATTTGGTGCAAATAATATATATATATATATTATATAATATATATATATATAAATAGTACACTACACTTCATTAACATTATGTACATTATACTTAATATATAGTTTTCTTCTACTTTGACGTGAAATGAACTCGGTACAGGAATTGGATAACGTATATGGAGTTGGATGAAAATATGTGGTTGGTTCATGCAGTTTCGGAAGTTACTTCACGCATTTGAACGGAATACTCATTTACTACTCTTTAGCATCATGTTTAGGACTGTTTACAGCAAGACTAAAATACAGACTTGAGAACTATCTTTTCTTCTTGGTTAAGTAATACATCCTATGCTAATGTACTCCTCTAATTCAATAGCCTGACGTATTTTCACATCGTCAAGCAGCTGTGTAACTTCATGTCATTGCCTAACCTAAAAACCGAAATCACATGCCTCCTCCCTGATTCACGCTAACTACATGTACTACCCTATTTCTATTACTTTGCCATGAAGTTTTCGTCACTATAAATACACAACTGGGCATCTTCATTCGGTTGGCTTCAGAATACAAACTATGACCAAAAGAAAACTTAATAAATCCAATATAAACTGGGAGACTGGGAGCCGAATTCGAAAGCTATAGCGATGGAGTTGAAGAAAATATGGACAGATGATTGGAGAACACGGTGAAGGATTTATACGTGATGGAGCCAGAAAGCTGGCGCATGCATTTTGAAGAGAAGATTGTAATGTATTTTGTTTGATTCTTATGATATGGGGAGGGGTATACCGTATATGTAAGGTACAATATCAGTTTGGTATTTAAAGTTATAGCATGTAAATAAAGAAACGAGGGTCTTGCGTTGAAAGTGGCAGAAATGGAGAGTTGAATACTGAAGCATATGTTTCACACTTGGAAGAAGATACAGTTGGTCTTAGGGCAAGTAGTGGACATGAGGGTTCATTGGGTGGTTGCCCAGTACGCGAGAATGTGCAGCGGAAGAAGATGAGAAGCTGGGTACAGTTCCACGTGGGTGCAAGTGCGGAAATATGTTTGGAGTAAAGCACTTTCATACTATATATTTGAAGGTGAGATGGAAGAAAAATGGGACGTGAGTTTGGAGAAATTTATGCATGGAACAGTGGATTGTTGGCAAATCGGAAAATGGAGATTTTGTGTGTAGTTGGGTTCGTGCATAGGAATAAGAGAGCGTGGAGTTCAAAACATACGCAGGAGGAAGGTTGCATTAGTGAGGTAAAAAATGGTTGCTAGAGTTTGTCGTTTTCAGGAGATGAAATTTGTAAACCGGACTGTTGTTTTGTAGAAGGAAATACTGGAGCGTTTGGGTGATGCTGGAAGAAGTGGAGAGCACTGTTCATTTCGGTTTTGAAGTATGGGACGTGGGTCGTTTTCTTGGGATAAGGCCAAAACAATTTTAAAGGAAAAAATAATAAAGAAGACATGCAAAAGACTATATGAGATTAAAAAAGGGCAACAACACAGTTTATACACGTAATGTGTATAAGTGGATATGGACTGTATGGTTAAACATTTTGGAGACTGGGTGCAGGATGCTCCAATTGTTTGGGTGGCCTTAAGGGGAGGAGCTGTCGGATTTTGCTAACGGTAGAAAAAGGTCGTGTTTCATTAATAACTTAGTAAGGTAATTAGGAGATTAAAAATGATTAAGTTAAATCAAATTATTATATATATAATCGATAACTTATGAAATGTGCAACTCTTGCATACGTTATCAGAATCTGACCAATCAATATCTGTTTGGATCCCAGAGACAAGTGCTACAAGCCCATGGAATTTGGAGCGATCTGAAGCTCGTTACAAATTATGGCAGAATAAAACGCCTGATCGGAACTACCGACCGTTAATTGTTATTCAACGACTAACGACCAAGGTGAGTACACTCACTAACTCTATCCAGTTTTATAATTTTATAAACTTTACTTAATATTGATAAAAATGATTGAATGTTGTGTGCGATGGTTGTTTGGATGATTTGCTAATTAATTGGTTGAAATAATATATATATGTATATATATATATATATATATATATATATATATATATATATATATATATATAGTTATACATATATAAGTCATTAATTTAATACTGCTTATTTTTATTTAGTTTGATCTAAAAACGGGTATTATTCATGTTGATTAACATCTGTGGGTGTAGGAAAACAGGTCGGAGGAATTCGGTTGGAATCCTCAACAATTATTGTTGTTTTCCATATATTGTATTATATGATGTGCTAAATAAATCTGTGATTGATTATTGTGGGATTGGGATGTTTGAATAAAATCGACTTGAAGTAATTGGTATTTAAATACCGTAAACCATACTCAAATATATGGGAAAAGAAATTATTGTTTTAAAAATGATAATCTATTTAAATTAGAAATGAAATTTCGATTGGGCTAGAATATAATAAGTTGTTTTAATTATATTAAAACAAGTGATTTGATTTATTAAACGATGTCCATAAATGAGATGAAATTATTATTATTATTATTATTAAATAATTTGGAATTTTAAATTCAGAAATGAATTTAAAAAGGGAACATGGAAAATCATTTGAAAGGAAACCGATGAAATGATTTCGATGTTCGAAATGAAAATAGAATTGAAATAAATCCGTAAGGATTTATAATTAGCATTCGACTATGTCGAATATATTAAAAATAATTTATTTTTATAAATAATATATATATAAAACGAAATTCCAGGATTTGACGAGATAATTAATATTTGGATTTGTTATCCAATAGGAAATCGAGATTTAAATTATAACTTAAAGTCGGTAGGCACCACCAACTTCCCGTGTGCGAAGCACGAGTCTCATCCTAGTTATAACTTATAAAATGAGTTTATGAAATGAAATATGAGTATGGGTTTATAAAATAACAAGATAAGTGGGATTTTAAACTGTAATGATATTTGTTGTTTAAATCAAGATTTGATTTAATAAAATGAGTCCATATTTCTATAAAAGAAAAATATTCACGTTTAAAGTGAATAATGATTTAAAAGCGAATGTTTTGCATATTTAAAAAGGAG
The DNA here is from genome assembly GCA_030737875.1 of Allium sativum. Classification (NCBI taxonomy): domain Eukaryota; kingdom Viridiplantae; phylum Streptophyta; class Magnoliopsida; order Asparagales; family Amaryllidaceae; genus Allium; species Allium sativum. The sequence goes on along the minus strand of CM060924.1, from coordinate 954,543,429 downwards.
TTAAGGAAATTAGAAAACTGACTGGAGACTAGTTAAGTGGAACGGTTTTCTGGGTGTTGATCTGATGTTGGTTTCGGCCTTCGGGATTAATACTTAGGGAGTTGTTCTAATACTAGTTTACGGTTAGAGACTGGTGGACGTTGATGGATAGCGATGCATGAGTATAAGAAATGGAAATGTTTTCCAATGCTAGTAATGTATATTTTCTAAATATAGAAAATAAGAAGTTGGGAATATATGGGAACTATTTTTTGAGATTCATGGGAAGTTAAAACCGGTTTAAAAAGAGAATTTGGGAAAAATGAAATGATGATTGATAGGTAAGATTTCCATTTGGAAATACGACCATTGTTTGTACACATGTTTTTCTTTGATGGTTAAATAACTGACTATCAAAGTTTTTGACAATTTCCGTTGTCAATACGGAGAGATCGGGATTAGATTTATTATCTGAAAACCACTCTGTACGGGCATTATCATTTCGAACTAAATATATCGAAGACAATTGAAGACGGAATAGTGTCTTCGGGTTGTCCAGTCCCAGGACACCGTGTATGGACGAGTGTCCGACAGAGTATATCTAATAGATCGCGTAAGTTGATCTCTTCAAGGCGGAGAAATTCGTTTCTCTTAGTTTTATGCCCGTGGTATTTTTGGAGAAATCAAATTGTGATTCGGCGGGTATGATGATGTGGCATTCAAAGTAGATGAAGTGTAAAAAAATACATTATGACCACAAGCCTCATCAACCGAGAAATGACAGAAATCGGGCCGACAACATGGCTAAGTGGGTCGCTCCCAGATAGGGTATATTGTCACCATCTAGAGAATATTCGTATTTGTTACTTCTTTCAATTGTGTATCTCCCGGTAATGGTTATGTTGGAATACCAACCGTAAGGTGACAACATATTCAGATTATTCAAGCGAAATGAATGGTCGTTTATGTGTGGCTGAGTTACAAAATGTTCTTGCTGAACTCCAGTGTATTGCTTCTAGAGTATACTGATCGGAATATGGTTCCATACCTTGTTATAGTTAGAAATCCATTACCCAATAAGAGCACACGATTTTTGATTGTATATTATATAGGTAGAATTTGAGATCAAAACGTTCTACTAGATTGATATTACTTGTGTTAGACATTATTATAATATCAGAATAATATTGTTTTACAAATGTTTTGGGATATCGTAAGGTAAAGACTGACTGTATTTATTTTTAGATCGGTCTTATGATTAACATTTCTTTTAGAAAGATTTTAAAGTTAAACCAAGTGATTAGAGTTTACTCACACCAGTCACATGACTGACCCAAAGTTTATTTTTCCCTAAACTCTTGGGTGCCCAATTTTGTACGGGCAGTCAAGTAGTCGGGATTTTTCCAGATACGTGGAGGAGCTCGAAGTAGGAGGCTTCAAAGTTAGATATATATAGAGAGTTTATTTCCGCTGTGATGTTATGAGATAATGGTATGTATATACAGTTACCAGTTTGTATTTCCAAAGTTATTATATAATATATTTTATTCATTCCGCCATGAGATTCGTGTTACTCTGATTCTATTCTGTTGTGATCTTCTTCTTATATTCTAATTTTCTTTCTTTCTATTTCTCACCCTCTAAATTCTTCCTATTAACGGTCTGGTATTTCCGATGCTTGAATAGTCGACATGGTGTGTTGTGTCGATTTTCAGGGTCGAAAATCCAAGTTTGTTATAGTTTTAGTATGAATTTTTCAGCCAGACTACAAGCCATCGGTGCGTCGACTTGGAATTCTTAACATTTCAATGATAGGTAACCAAGTAGATCTCATAGATACCCTTCCGATGAGGCCGACAAGGGATCTCCCAAAATTATGAAAGAGGAAGTTGGGCTCCTACTAATTTTGATCATCTTAAGAAACCATCGTTTGGTTTGAGTTTACGTGATTTCAGTAGGGCTAGCGAAATTCCTACCAGGTAGTTGGAAAGAGATCATGGATCCTGGCTGAACTAAGTTGTCTTAAGGGACCATTGTCATGTGGAAACCATGGCGTTCTAGATGTTCCACTCTCAAAGTAGATACAGTCAACTTACTTCAGTATTCAAGGCTTTTCGTAGATTTCTGGAAGGTGCTTCAACTAGACCATTATCTTTCAGGTTCATTTGATATGAAACCTGCAAAGTTATGACACAATAGTAAAGTAATAATTAAGTAATTACGATTTATTGCGTCAATATCTTGGCAAAAAATCTTTATTAATAACTTCTGTGATTACAGACTTTTCCCCAAACCAATTTAGAAATTAGGCTTTATAAATCAAGCTTATAGATTAGATTGAGAATGAGAAATCCCAATTCTAGACTCCTATGGTAGTATGGTAGTATTTATAGGTGCGTATTGGTCCCCTTTGGCTATATAGAATCCATCCCAGCTTTTCGAGGGAAGTGCATACAGAGGCTTCGTGAAGGCACCTCCCGCTATCCTTTGGAAGAGAAGCATGATGCCGCTGTAACTTTCACTGGAGGACTTTTCTGAAAATGGAAGCTTTGGCAAGTTGATGGAGAAGTGAGCTTGTAGGAGTTCCTGACTTTTGACGCCGCTTATGACATCGTCTTTCTTTACACTTGAGGATCACTTGTGATGACCAATTGGTGAAAGCTTAAGCTTTTCAGTATCTACCCTTCGGGTATTCTGAAAGGTATACTTAGCTTTACATGCTTGCGGATGGCTAATCCAGTGACTGTGCTATTTGAGATATGCTAACATGGGATTTTTCTTGTGGAGAAGAATCATTTGCTTCTTCAATTATGTCCCCGAAAGCAAAAGTTGATGAAGTAGATCCAATCTTTGCCGAAAGTCCGCTGGCTTTAGCAACCCTTCACATTAGCTTTGACGTCTGCTTTCTTCTTGGTTATTTTGGTCCTAACAGAGACATTTTTGAAAAGTTCAAGAAAGTTACAATAATAGTGCAAAAATTGAAGTTCATTTTGTCAAATTCTGCTCAATTTGATGATTTTTTTCTTCTAATTTTGGGTAATTGTGTTTTTAAGTTTGAAAGATGGAAGAAAAAGAAGATGAAATAGAGATAATTTAGTAAAGGACATGGTAAGCGCAAAGTAATATTTAGCGTATAGTAGCCTACCATATTTTTTTTAATGTATGTTTAAAAATTATTTGTGTGAGCGTTTCGCCTTAGAGGGAAGCACCTGCCCAAGCAGATGTGGACGAAGCAGAAACGAGAATGTCAGCTTAAGTAACTCAAATATTGGTGGTAATCTAGTACTCCGAAAACCGAAGGGTTCCTTCATAAGGTTTGTCCATAGAGGTTGAGTCAAAGCCTAAGATTAGACCATAAAGTAAGAAACGGTTTCCGCAACGCATAAAAGGTTGGAAGTTCACATTTTCATCATCCTTGATAAAATTAAGCCCACCACGTGGACATCCGTAAACCGCTCCACCATAGTTTTTTTTAGGTGTGGGTATAAACCACATCGCAATGCGGAAACCGCCCAGACCAAACCGTAAAAACGGTACGGAAAACCGTACCTGATTCTCTCTTTAAAGCAAGCAGCTCAAACCGAACCGACTCGCAACGATACGGTTCAGTTGCAAATTGAATTGTTACCGAACCATATTAAACCGAACTGAACCGCATAGTTACACCTGTAATATTATAATAAAAAATTAACAAATTCCTATCTATCTTTTTCTTTTAATGATATATGTTACATTTTCAGCGTATGTTGTAGTTGTATCAATTCAAGATAACACTATGTGTTTTAATCTTCATGCGACACAACGTCATACAATCGTAAATTGATTGTTGATGGAAGTAATTCTCTTGTTTCATATTTAATACGAGTTCAAACCGGATCGTATAACATCGAAACCGAATTGAAACCAAACCGTTTGAACGGTTAGTATAATAGTTTGTATTTTTGATCAACCATTTGATGCGGTGCAGAAGCGGTTTGAGCTCCAAACCGCGTCCACCCCTAGTTTTTTTTTTTTTTTTTATATTTATTTATTTAAAATACAATAATCCCAACTTTGATTTTATAGTACATCCCAATAGGGAATGTTCATGTTTCATTAATAAGCTTGCGATTCGACTTTGATCATTATGGATTGGTACCAAGATCAACTCCTAGGCAAGCAGATCTAATTTTAATCGTCGGTACCGTAACAATAGAAATGGCTTGATCTTTGGTAGGATTATATGAACAAGCCTAGTACCTATCAATTATATATATTAAATCATTCCTAATCGGTAATTGTTCGGGTGGGAATCAAACACAATTGTAACTGGGTCCATTAATAAGGCCTGATTTCATCTTCATCGCTATATAGCTTTCTTTTGCGGCTAGGGTTTCTGCCGCTTATCTCATTTAAATAAAATTCTCACAATTCGTCCGTTTAGGGTTCAGAAACAAATGGCGGAACATCAATAAGCATCCCGATCCGATATCGTTACAAGTATATCTGTTTGTGGAAAATAATATTTGTTTGTCGGGACATGTCGACTTTAAATCCATTTGATCTGCTAGGTGATGTTGACATCGATGATCCTTCTCAGCTGGTTGCCGCAGTACAGAAACAGAAGGTGGCTGTCGTAGCTCCGGCTGTCAAGCCTGTCGCAAAATTACCTACGAAACCTGTTCCGCCATCTCAAGCTGGTATTGGTTAGCTTAAATTTGATTATTGTTAATCCCAATTAATTTTTTTATATATTAGGATTTGAATATTTATTGTGATTTTTTTTCTTTTTTGAGGTACGTTATTATATAATGTACAAAATACAGAATCCATAGTTCATAGGAAGCAGGGCAGACTGCCTTGGGCAGTGGTGCCTTTGTTTTAAAGTATTATAATTTCGGCATTTATTTGGAGTTGGTCGAGTTGGTCATGATGTATTTCTGTTATCGGTATAGGCTTTTTACCCATAAAGTAGATTATTTACTGCAGCCTTCGAGCAAACTTCTCTGATCTTTTGATTTGGTTTTAATGGTTACAGTAGTCATTAGTTTACCTTATTTATCTCATTATTTTTTCATCTTCTGCCTATTTAGTTGTAAGACTATCCCGGTTTGTTTCTATGATTTAGTGTTAAAATAACAATAATCTGTTTTGCCTATGATTTTTTTTTCTTTTAGAATTAGGATACAAATATTTAACTTTCAGTGGATGTTCTGATATTACTGGAAGAATTACAGTTATCTTTTCAGTGATTTTATTTTTATGTTCTAATTTTTAATTGTTGGACTAGTAAAAATAGGGATTTGGTGACATGTTCACACATGCTATTTAGATGTTAGTTTTATTTCCCTATGTTGAGAGCATTAATTAAGCGTTCTCTTTTCATATCTTGACTCATTAAGGCATAGGCACAATTATTTAGGAGTGTTTCATTTCGAATTTATTTCTATTCATTAATTAATATTTTGACATGTTCTGGTAGTCTTGGTTGAATTTTGTTTCCGAATTTTCGCAACAAACACAGTTTTGTTCATATGTTCGTTGCCATTTATCTCATTCTCAAATCTTGACAGGTTTTAATATCAGTAGAAGTTGTATGTATCAAGAGTTTCAGTAATATTATAGGGTCAGCAAAGTTTGGGGTTCTGCTATACACAACTGAATCATTATATTTTAGTCTGCTATAGACTATTGAATTGTGTGATTTCTGTCTATTATATACAATCGAATTGTGTGATTTCAGTCTGATACATCATAAGCTAAAATCTTCATCCAAGATAAACCGATATATGACAAAAATTGAGATTTATAAGCTATAACAATAGATACAATCTAACTCTCTTCTTTTTATTTCAGTGAGAGATGCTAGGAGTGCTAACAATGCTCCAGCACGAGGTGGTGCCGGCCGAGGTGGGTCTAGGGGAGGCAGAGGAACTAGATTCCAGGATAGGGATTTCAGTAGCAGAAATGAGAATGGCTTCAGTGGAAATTATGGAGGTGGTATGAATGTTGAAGGAGATGGTAAGCCTTCGGAGCACCAGGGGGGATATGGTGGTGGTGCCCCTAGACAACCATTCCGTGGTGGTGCTAGACGTGGTGGCTTTGGTGGGAATACTGAAGGAGATGCTGGAGGTGAAGACTACCAGTCAAGAAGGCCTTATGAGCGTAGGAGTGGAACTGGCCGTGGCTATGAATTGAAGCGTGAGGGTGCTGGAAGAGCAAACTGGGGAAATATGAATGATGATGTTATTGCTACCCAGTTAAGATCAGTTTTTAGTTGATTGTTCTAGTGCTTTTTTTTTTATTGTAGTACACTCTGGTTGACATTGCAGCTGGTTATTAGTGCAATTTTGTGCTTGTTCAGTTTTAGTTCTGGTATTTACTGCATTTAATTTGGATAGGGAGATCAAAGAAAATGCAAGCGCTGATGAAATTGAGAAGCCAGCGGTACAGGAAGATGCAAATGTTCCAGATGGTGGAAAAGATACCATGGAAACTGCTGCTAAAGAAGAGAAAGCTGAAGAGAAGGTTAGTCATCCGGATTTGTTCCTATGTAAAATTGTCCTTCACTTTGCATTTAGCACTCTTATTACCCAATTGTTAGTGAATATCCTCTACAACGTTGAATCCCACCCTTGCTACATTTGGGTTTACTTAATTTGTTTTCAACTAGAGCGAAATAATTTTTTTGTGCTATTTCAATATTCAGTCGGTTTCTTATTCTTGATACATTGATCTTAGTTTGTTCCGAATTTGCTGTTCTCAGTCGAGGTAAGTATGATCCGGGCTCTAGTCATTTTTGGTATCTCGATTTATCTGTTAAATTTTTTTTTTACTTCGGCTGCAACTCCTTCAATGCCTAATTGTTTGTGAACGTTGTCTGCTTGTCAAATGCCACCCTCAGTACATTTATGGGTTGAGGTTTATTTGATTTGTTTTCAACAGGAGGCGGACATAAGTCACTTTTGATGTTCAATTGTGTTTTTTTTTTTGGTTGGATTCATTATCTTTAGTGTGTTCTGAATATGCTATTCTCAGTTGCTATAAAGCATGCTCTAGAGTTCAGTTTTATTCGTGCCCTGATTTATCTGTCAATAAAATTGTGCTTTTACTAAGTGCAGCACTGTCATTTCCTATCATCTGGCAATATCTCAGCCTGTCAAATGCCACCCTTGCTACATAAGTTAAGGAAAACTTGGTTTGTTTAAACTGGACTGAAAATAAATCTTTTGATGTTCAATAGTTTTTCCCTAGATTCATTGTTCTTTTTTGTTTCAAATAAGGCTTGTCTCAATTGAGATGAGCATGCTTTTGGGCTCTAGTTATACTCGGTTCCATTAAAGCGTTTTATGCTTGAAAATTTTCCCATTAGCCAGTGGTTATAAAATTTTGACATATGCCTAGCTCATTATAAAACCCTTTTACATCTCACATTTGGCATTTTAATTTAAATCAATTCATACTCATCTAAAAGCGTCTGTGGACCTTATATGCTACTTGTATACTAGGTTGACCGAGCATACTTTCCTGACTTCACTCACGCAACGCACATAAAGGATTGCTTTTTACAACATGGTGCCAATGAAATTCAGTTTCACAAGCGTACATCTCTTTAGATCATTCATTTATTAAGGATAGCTTCATGTGACATCTTAATGGCTTTAACATATAATAACTTGTCAATGTAGCCTGCTTATGTTTACTATTCTATGTAAGCTTTGTATGAACTTGCTTTCCGTAAATGATGCGTCTCCAACAGTATTTACTTGTATTCTACATCAGGTTATTCCTTAGGATTTGAATACTAAAACTTATATGTATTGGTATTCTTATTCTCATTGTTGTCAAAAATCTTGAAATCCTACGATTTGAATCCCGTTTCTAATTGAATTTCTCCCTTTATGATTTGATTTATATTCCGGTTCAAATCTAGCTAATACCGCGGATTAGAAAAATCGTTCAATCCAAATTGATATATTCATGTATACTTATTTGAATCTACAACCCCAATTATAATCATTTCCGAACAAAATAAAATCAAAACAAGGGAGAATAAAGTTTTAGGTTTAGGCATAGAAGTTCAAACATCAAAATAAATTTCAAAATGTGTGCAAATCTTTAAAATAAGAAAAATTTGAATCTAAGATTTACAATTTATATCTCGTTTCGATTTTTACTTTGAATTTTACGATTTACGATTTGAGTCTTATTTTGAAAACCTTGCACCTATTCTTCTCAACCGTTTACACTTTGATTTTGTGAGCTGTTTGTTGATGTTTGCACTTGGTACTTATCTATAGCTTATTGCTTAGTCAAATAAATTGATAGATTTTTCTACTTCTCATTCCTGCATTCCTGCACCACACACCATTATATTTTCCCTCTATATGGAATCTGTTTGTTGGTTGTCTATTTCTTATTTCGTTTAACATCTGTTGTTATTTTTACCGTGTACACTTATCCCAGCTATCACTGTTCCTTGAAATTTTTTTTTTTGGTGATCTGCCTTATGTACATGTACCATGTAACAGAGTCTTGCTTCGCTAAAAAGCTTATATACCATAATCTTGGTACATCATATCCCAGTCATCCCATTTGTGATTATGCCAAATGTTTTGATTTACCAATTCTGAACTTTCTCTTGAATAGGAGATGACTCTTGAAGAATATGAAAAAATCAGGGAAGAGAAAAGAAAAGCTTTGCTTTCGCTGAAAACGGAGGAGAGAAAAGTTACCATTGACAAGGAGCTTGAATCAATGCAGCTGCTCTCAGTCAAGAAATCAAATGATGAGGTTTTTGCAAAACTGGTATGCCAAAATTTTCCCATTTATATACCATTCTACTAGTACAAAAACATGCTTGTTGGTTTTACATGGGTTCATTATCAGTTACACTCTTTTAAACTAATACTTGTTTTAACACTTGGTTCAGGTGTGCAATTGCTATAATCTAATTATTTTAAAATGAGTATTTTTTGAAAAACAAATTTAAATGTCTGCTGTTTAAACTGTGTGAGGAAAACTGCAAATATCTGCATTTGTTTTCAAATAAATAGTTTGATTATAGAAACACGAAATTAATTTCTGATTTAATTTAAAAAAATGGAGATATATTTTGCCAAAAATAAATATAGGGATACATTGAAGCAAGTTTTTAATATGTTTTTCCGCTTGTGGAACTTGGGTACCGAGAACGAATTCAAATTTCCACTTAAAATTCAAACTCCACCTTTTAAGCAATTTCAAAGTTCAGTGCTTCTATTATCATGTCCAAACGTAGGGTGCTGAGAAAGAATCAAAGAAGAAAGAGTCTGAGAGGGAAGAAAAAGCCAAAAAATCGTTGAGCATACAGGAATTTTTGAAACCGGCTGCGGGAGAAAGAAGCTTCGGCGGTCGCGGTCGTGGCAGAGCACGAGGTGATTTTGGTGGCAGAGGTGGTGGAAGCAGCTCATATAATGCAAGTTCTCTACCCCCAGCAATTGGAGACAATGGTCAGTTCCCTACACTCGGTGGGAAAATTTAGTTAACATCATCATATTAGTTGTTATTGTTACTAGTTAGTACAAGTTTAAGTTCTCTTGCTTTCCCTTTATTTACTGCTGGTTTTGTCTTATTTTTTTTGTTTGATTATGAAAACGTCAACTCTCCTCATTTTCGTATGTTCTCTCCGTTTAACTTCGGGTTATTTTTGTGTACTGAGCTGGATGGTGGAAAGAGTGTGTTATTCAGAGAAGAATTTTACTTTTATTCATATGTTTTATGTTCTGTTGTCTTCGCTCTTTTGTTCATGTGTTGATATCGTCTGAAAATCTGGTTGGAGCCTGCTTCTATCGTGAATGTTAGCTGTGTGCGACTGTGTCTTTATGAGATACAGATTTGAACATTGTTTTAGTAAATTGATGTATTGGCATTAGTTGTTATGATTACATCAATCATTTCTGAAAGTTACATGAACTTTCGGTGTTCAAAAAAATATCTTCGTATGATTTTTGTTTTCTACCGATAGTAGACATCGATTTTTGTTTTATACCAGAAGAATTAATTGAAATAGCGTTGTATGTCGTAAATTGATGTCGTAATCGATGTATGGTTTTCTTGATGGATCTGGACGACAAAGCTTTTTCCAATAATTAGGGTAGGTAGGAAACCTATGATATTAGCATATTTTTGGCGATTCAGTTTTTGCCATATTTTGTGGTTGAAGTGGACCAAAACCATGTTTGTTTGTATGTAATAAATTCATGTTGAAGCGTTAGATTTAGGCTAGACAACGGATATTCGAAGAATTTGAAATCCGTTCGTATTTGTATCCGAAAAACAGATAAATATTGGATATTCGAAAAAACGAATGTGGATATGAATGTATAGGTATCCGCATTTTAAAATTATTCGCTTGATTTTATTTAATTTTATATTCAAAAGTATATGTATTTTAGTACAATGAACGAGATTGATTTGTTGTTTTATTAAATCTAAGGTTTCTATTATATGCACTAAATGCATATTAGCTGTTCGAATATATTTAATTATAGGGGTATTTGGTTTGAATGACAAGATCAAAGGACAACTAAGTTTCATAATTAAATTAAGGATAAAGGCCAATTTTTATTATGCAACATAAAATTCACTTTAACTCTTATTATTAACGAATTATTTTATAAAATAAAAAACAACCCTAAAAAATGAAAGCAAAAAAAAAATGATTTTGAAATTATTTTAGTTGATTTATGTTATTATAAACATATAAAAATAATCAGTTCGGAAAGCTAAATGAATATATAATGAATATATCTTTATAACTTAAAAATATAGCTTTATATTGTATCATCAAATACAGAATTAAGTCATTTTAAAGCTAATCTCATTTACCCCATAAAAAAGCTATACCATAAATAACGAAGCTATATGCATTTAGCTTTCCGTCCAGAATTTTCTAATATTACTTGCTTTTCCATATTTACAACAAAAAAATATTTTATAATTAATTTTTAATCTGACAATCGCAGAAAAATATTTGTATATAAATTTTTATTATTTGTGAATGCCAAAACATGTCCTTAATTTAAAATATTTGGACTTTTTCCAAACATGAAAGTGGTCCTTAATTTATATAGCAAAAGTCGTTTGTCCTTTGATCTAATTTTTTTCTAAAATGTGTCCTTGAAACATATATCCACTTAATTATATATGTTTATTTTAAAAACTTTTGTAATTAATAAAAGTGAAAAACATTTATGTTAAATTACAAATTTTTGTTTATATTTTTTAATTTATCGATAGTTGGCGGATATGATAATTATTTGAAAATTCGCGGATATCCGATATCCAAAAACAATTTCGGATAAGAATACTAATATAACACTATTCGTATCAGCACAATTCACAAATCATATTAAGAGCACATGCCTTCATATTAAGAGCTCCTCGTCCCCTTATTTTTCAGTTTGCACTGTGGCCGGTGATTGTATTCATTCAGCTGGCAGTTAAACTGGCGATCCTAGTGGTTTTTAGCACAAATCATGCAAATGTGCTATACAGAGTAAAACCACTAGAGCATGTATTTTAAATTGCGTTGGGGTCTTTAGTGGTGAAATGTTAATTGATAGTTTATTGATTTTACATTTGACTATTTGGAATATCGAAACAATTTCTCCGAGTATGATCTTAACTCAAGAATATTCGTTACTTCAGCAAAAACCTACTGTTGAATAAAAAAATATTCTGTTTAAAAGATATGACACAACGAGTTTAATTAAGTGTAGAAATATCATACAACGTACATACATTCAACGGTAGCAGATGTAAGAGCATCTCTAACAGATTTACGGGTCGTAACATTACGACCCGTAAGATTCAGGGGGGATTGGAGAGATTGTACCAACAGGGACGAGCCGATTTAATCGGCTCGCCATATGACGAGCCAATTTTATCGGCGCACGTCGATAAAATCGGGCCACATGGTGAGCCGATTAAATCGGCTCGTCCCCTCCCCCTTTTCCAACCCAATAGACAATACAATCAATGGGGACCTGGTAATAATCACACGAAAACAAGTGGTTATGATCAAAATGATTCAACTAGTATTTCGCATAACAATAAGCATACAGATACAACCGGTCATTAAAGATACAACAACTAATAATAGTACATGCCAACTAAAACATCAAAGCAAACCTCAAAGCAAAGTACATGTTACACGTTCAATCTCAAGGGAGTCTCATTGCGTTCAGTCGCAACTGTTCAATATCATTTTCGAGACACCTAATCTCTCTTTCAAGTTCGTTTGCATATACTATTCCCCTTGGGTACAACGGTTCGTCAATCCATTCCGTGTAACTGCATCCATTTGAATGGATGGACTTTTCTACATGCGCTGACCAATATTGTTGCCTTCTGCTCGAACCACAACTTCAACCGCATGATCGCAATAGCAAAGCACAAGATAAGATTCAACTTCATGTTCATACGGTCGTACTCGATAGAACTCTACTTCTTGTTGTGGTTGATTCGATAGTTGAACATGTGGTACTTGAACTTCTTGTGGAAGATGTACGCTCCCCTATTCATACGATGGTTCATCCTGGGGTCTAGTTTGGTTTAGAAACTGGAATTCGTCTTCGAGCTGCTGAATTTCATCTGTTCATACGCCTGTTTATCAGAGTCAGTATCTGATGGCCAAGAAGGCATTTTGAGCGAGTGATAAAAGGAGGAGGAAGTACTAGAATGAGAATGAAGTTATTTGAGTGAGGTATTATGTGAGTAAATTGACAGAACTATAGCTGCGTAGTGTACAAACCAATAAAATAAATAATGATGTTGCCGGTCACTGTTACGACTATGCTTTACGTACCGCCCGACACTGTTTTGCCTGACATAATACTGTAGGGAACCTGCGTTTCATACTGTCATGTTGTGAACGGTCACTTGTTCCACTTTGCTTTACATGATGCGGTTTCCAAAGCATTAGTCAGCACTAACTATTTTGCAGTCATAAATATATATAATACCCTTTAACTTGGATACAAACTACATTTAATATAGAAAAATACAAAGATACATGCATGTGTGGATTTTTGACACAACATACAACTATGATATAGCTAGACCCTAGTTTTCGGATGCACGGGGGATCCCATACAACATTTCAGCCTTTGCTGCAAAAATCACCCTTTCAAGGCGACCTACCTCTACTAGCATCTCTAGAGCGTACGTGACTCCCCTCTCCGTCAGTGGTGGATCGATCCATGAGAAAAAATTACAACATTCCACCCCTTGTCGGTTAAGTGCAGTAATGTACGCTTTGCAACCATAAAAACGCCGACCTGCGTTGCTTTGGTATTTAGAAACAAGCACATTACATTCTACTCCGCCGTAGCAAAGTACTGATCAACCCGTCATGCTGGAGCTTGACTTATCTGGGTTCTCCCGAGCAATTACTTCCCTTAACCGAGCATTGTGGTTTTTTTTGAAGAGGTCCAATACGTTGGACGGCAACATTCGGTTGTGTGGCACTGAAGAGCTCAAACTCCACTTCTCCGGCTTGCACTTGATACACCAATTGCGTTTCGAGCACAAAATCGAGTGGTTTTTTATTTCTTTCATACTGCTCGTACATTTGGACCATGGTTTCATCATCGTATTCCCAAGCAGACACGTTGAACTACTGTAAAAGTGGTAGGGAGATAAAATAAATAATTTGACAGCCTTAGTCTTCGAGAGTGCTGGATTTAAAGGTAGAGGGCTAAGTGGTCGTAAAGATTGACAAGTCCCCGGATTTCGTGTTTTACTTTATTAAAGCAGTTTACATGTCAGGTTATTAAAGGTTGCAGCGTGTAGTAACATCAACTGTTTTACGACAGAGCTAGAGCAACTCAACTGTTGAGGTCATAATGTAGTCATGTCATATGTCTCGATGCTACAGCTCGGGTAATGATGACAGAGCTTTATAAACAATCACCCCACTTGTTTAAATAGTTCATACTTCGTCTCCCAACCATAACTATTATTTGTGCTTTCTACATCAACCACAACATTAAGGTGAGAAACCACTAATCTTTTTGTTTCTACGTGTTCAAGTACTTCTTTGTATTAGACAATACATTTTTTTTTGTTTCCATGTAGCTTAAATAGACGATGGGGAAATCAGTGATGATTTAATGAATAAAATGTTTGATGAGTGCGAACGGAACAAGGAGGAGGAGAAAGAGGGTGGATTCGTTCCAGATACACAAGTAGTTGAAGTTAACAAACCCTAAACACGTCCACGAAAAAACACAGCGAGGCAAAGGGTTAACCATAGTCGTCACAATCGAAGTACTGCTAGCTCCAGTGCTACTACAGCCGAATTCTCTCCTAAGGACTTACTTATACTCGTTAAATCCTATATCGAAGTTGATAAAAGAGATTTGCTACTGATGCAAAATGGAGGAGGTCTTACTCATGAAGAATTTTGGTCCATGATAACAAGATTCCATAACAACCATCGTACCTGTACTACTACACGAACGTCTGCTGAATTTCATTTGGCTCTTCGGCGGTTCATTGAAGCTTGTGAACGATACCAGAATATTATACAAACAGTTGAAGATGAAGACATATTTAAAACGACTAAGGCAACTTTTGGTTCTCGTGACCTTGTAGAGTACGACACTTATTTTGTTGACCATGGGGCATATAAACTACATTGTAGTTGGCTAACCCGATATGGTGTTGAATAGGCTAATGGTTTCGTTTACTTGTTGAATCTTTCATTTATTTTATGATCCTACGAAAAAAAGTATGAAGGTTTTCTAATTTTTTACTTTAGTACACAGTATAAAACAATAAGACTAAGATACCAATAGCAAAATAAATAAAACACACATTGCATTAATAAGAAAACAGTTGCTACAATGGGAAAATAAAACGTTACTACATCAACATAATACAAGCAACTACTAATACATATAGTGGTCAGCGATCTACTTATAACTGCGGAAACCTTGACGTTAAAATTCGATGTTTCATCCCCATCCAAAATTCCATCTCCAACGCAGACATTCCAGTCAGATCTTTGTCCATGATAGCATTCTCTTCTTGTTCTTTCTTATATGCATCTTGCTCTTTCTTATACGCATCTTGCTCTTTCTTGTGCGCTAAGTCATCCGCAAGAATTTGTAGCTTCTTCTCTCCCATATCAGCAAACCTTTTCGTAACTCCTGTTCTTTTCTTGGCTTCTACAAGTCTTTTTTCCGCTCTACGACTGTGTTCTTCATGGCGTGCGTTCACTTTTTCTTCAAGCTAAACCGTTGTTTTGCCCCTTCTTTTTGCAGCTTTGGCTCCCTCAGGTCTAAAATCTTCGTCAATCGTGGCATTGAACTCATCAAGTAGGTTTTCCCCTTCACATTGAGAAATATTGGCGGTTGACCCGCTTGGACTAGAAGAATACCCAGATTTTTGAACTTTTTTCTTGCTCATGTTAGCAGTTTGAAAATCTCGGAGGCTCTTAGCAAGTCCTGAGTTTCACTTTGGTTGACTACTAAGCAGATCATAACAATGCATAAACTGATAATACTATGGCCTTTTCGTGCCATTTTCTCTAGGAAAAAAGCTTCTTAAACTCCTCGTTTGTCAGTCGTTTCTAATTAAAAAAGGAATATGTATCAAAAAAACAAGCTAACAACCACTAACGTAATTACAACTAAAAATTTACCAGATTATCTTCCCCTCCCATGCCGCTTGGATTCACTATCTTTAATTTGTACGCTTGTGACTCATAAAATTGGGTTTGACGGCTTATCTTGCCAAAACGGCCTTGAATCGCCGATAACGTCCATATGCATTCTGGATGCTTCTGAACGAACCCATTCTTAACTTTTTTCCAAAACGTGACGGCGGATTGGTCGTTCCTCGTTGCCGAATCTTGCGAGAAATGACAATATATGTTGCATAGATCGACGTCCTCTTCGTCTGTCCACGGAATAGTTCCTCACCTGCTTGACTGAGTACCAAATAAATTGCTCGCGTTGCCTTGAGAAAACTGGCTTCCGTCTATCGTCGGATGCGAAAAATATCTGAATGGTGATGACATTATATAGCAAGAGTTTGTTTAGAGTAAAGAGATAGAAAGGAATTGTGAATATGTTGTGATGTTCAATGGTGAAATGGAACCAATTTATAATTGAAAATATAGTCGTTTGAAAAAATTTGTACGTTTTATAGTCGTTGGGAAATTGAACCCTAAGTGGAAATAACCGTTGAGAAAGAGCCGTTGGGAATGTATTTATGGGAATGGCGAGCCGATTTTATCGGCGCGCGCTGATAAAATCGGCTCGCCAGCTGACGAGTCGATAAAATCGACTCGCCGGACCAATTCATGGTTCTGAATTGGCTCCGAAATATTCCCCTAAATATTCAAGGGAATAACAACTGTTGGCTACCTAATTCATGATTCAGACCATGAATTGGGTAGCTGTTGGAGTTGCTCTAAGCAATTCGTCTCTTCTTCTGCATGCTCGGCTAGTTGGAGTACTAGCATGAGCATGGAAAGGCAAGTAAACCATAAATTACACCCATTTTTCTAGAACTATTTCACCATAAATGTACAGATATTTGACCATGAAGATGTCTATAAAACGTTTTAAAATGTACTCCTTTCCGTTTGTGGAAACAATAATATGATACATATGTTAAAATTTAGAGATTTAACTAATTTCCTTAATCATGCTATAAAGTGAAATCACATAATATTAATACATCCGTTCAAAATGATACATTTGAAAATAGAAATACAACTATAATACCATTCCCACTACACCATAATGTCAGATTTGCCACACCCTAAAGCGGAGCATTTGCCACGGTTTCAGACCGTGGTAATTTCGGAACGGGTAAAATCCATGGCAAATTGAATTAGCATGGTCACAGGCCGTGGTGGGTTTGGAACGGACTATACCCGTTCTAATGATAATGGGATTTTTTTTTTACTTTCGTATGTTACCCCGTGACCCTATGTCCCATTATCCTCACGCTCTCAAAACAAAACACAAACGTTCCCCAAATACAGCGTCCCTTTAGATCTATTTCTTGCGATGAATTGATCTTTAAAAATTTGCGTTAAATTTTAGATCGAAACCGCTCTCAATCGAAATTCCGATCCATTTGTTTTCAGGTAAGACGATTAATGTTCGTGCGTCGTATTGTTTTCTCTATCGAATAAAGATTGATGATGTGAACGGTCGTATTATTTTGTAGTTTTGAGGAATTGGTCGTATTGTTTCAGCTATCGAATTAAGGAGTTAAGGTGAGTTGAATCCTTACAAGATCTATCTTTAGGTTTCTTATTACATGCGTTGTATTTTATTTTCATTGGATGATTGTGAATAAAGTGATGATTTTGTGTCTCAGTTGTTGAAAACTTACGTTTTATTCATAATTCAGTTAGATTTTATCATAAAATTCATGTTATTAATACTTTGGGCACATAATCAAGCCCAATCCAGCCATCTATTCTTAAAATGAATATTGTTCCTTGTATGTGGTAGGGAGATTGGATGGATTTTATTCATAGATCATGATTGATACTTTACTAAGTTCATAACATTAAGAGGCAGTTCATTTATACATAAAAGTAAAATAAAAAGAGTTGGATGAAAATGAAGTTGAGATTTTTAGGAGAGGAGGATAAAGGGGTTTTGTATTGAAAAATTCTGAAATACAAAAGATTTTGACGTTAATGAATATTCAGGCCGAATTAGCTGTGGATGCCCTAACATCGTATAATTAACGCTTATTTGGCAGCACGAAATTTGAGATGACTTTATCCCAGTACAGCCAAACCATTTTAAATTTTAAATTTTAAAATCTCATTCACCGGCTCTTATTAATACGGCAAATGCTTGAGAAACAAATTCAATAGCTAAAATCTTGCACACAATTTTAGTAGTAATATCTTACTGAAGTATTTTGCTTACAATAGATTGCTACAGTATGCTCCAAATTCATCAAAATGGTTGGTATTTTTTTCTCCTTCTTATAATGATTGTGTGCTTCTGCCTAGTTCACATATCACTGATTGATCATGAAGTTTCGTATTAGTTTGGTTAGTGTCATTGTAAAATTTTCTATTATAAATGGTTGTGTAATGATGACAACGACGTTAAAGGCGAAAGGGGGTTTGGGAGTCTGAGCACGCCACTGGTGTGAGAAGCTGACGTTGGTACTTGTGCGAACTGGGTGGTTCGATTTGACGGTGACAGGATGAGTTCGCGATGGGTTTTTGCATTAGAGATATGGGACTCACTAATTATTTGTGCTTAGGGATAATGGGCAGTTCGGCCTCTGGTTTTGATTGATGAACTGATGTTGAACTTAGTATTGATTTGTGGATGCGATAGTGTGACAAATTTGAGGAGTTCGGGCTTCTGATGGGTGAGCTGAGTTGGTTTAAGGGACATGGTCACTGTTTCTTTAGGAAGGTGGATGCATGTAATGAGTTTGGACCGAACAGTATGGAACTAAGTAGATTTAAGCCTTTGTATTGGTTTGAATAAGTGAATGGGCTTCTGACAGGATGCACGTAACGAGTTTGTGGAGGCATATCGCATTGTGTTTGTATATGCTAACGATATTATTGTATATTTTGGGAACTTTAGCAACTACGATGCAGCTGTTATAGGAAAGAAGATATATGTAACAGAAGGGTGGAAGTGGCCTTTGAAACTATATTCGGTGGCAGCATCTATAATACTGAACTGAACAGATGGGAGAACATGCCTGAGGGGATGAGTAGGGGCTGGACAGGCTCAGCCGTAGCATTGGGGTCTAATCTTTTTATGCCTAATAAGACCAGCAACACAAATGTGAAGGTGTACGACCATATGACGGACTCATGGTTGCAAGTGAAAGGAAGTGGAATACCCAAGCTACTAAAGTTCCCCTGTGCATTTGCTGGCGATGATGAGAATGGAAAGAATTATGTGGTTGGAAGAGAACTTGATGCAGTTATTGCTACATTGATCGAGGTCGAGGAGAAGAAATGGGAAGTTGAATGGGATAATGATGAAGGACCGGATGCTTTTTCGCACTTTTTTCCTTGTAATTTACATGTACTTTATCGTGGTGTTCCTATTCTGTGGTGATGATGCAGGGTATATCTACTTGGTAAAAGGAGCGTGCATTGATTAATATCCCTTCGAGGTTTTTTTTATGCTGTTATTCCTTCAAACAGACTGTTTTGCTGTTTCTTTTACGTTGATGTTAAAAGGTAATTTGTTATATTTTGATCGTTTAAAATAAAACCAGCAACTTTTGCGTTGATATTGGTGGCAAGTCTGATGATATTGCTTAGGGATAATGTCCCCGTTAATTTTATTTAGTGATGATCATATGATTTTGCAAGTAAACATTTTTTTAAAAAAAATGTGATTTGGAAATGAAGTTTCATTTATGAGTTTCTAATGTAAGATATTTCATATATGTATGTAAGTTTCAATACATAAAATGACTAAAAGAATATAAAGTTTCTTTGAAATTGAGAGTTTTAATAATAAAGAATTCAAAAAAAATGAATTTTTGTATACCAGGTTTCGAATATCAAACCTTATGTGTACAATTTTGAACATGAGTATTTGGGTTTTCCATATGTGGACTTCTGAGCATATGTTAGTTTCCAATATAAGCTTTAGTTCTATATGTGTGAGTTGCTGTAAGTGTAGGTAGAGGGTATAAAATGCATATGCATTGAACCATTTATACTAATTATAACACAGAGCATATGCATATACATTATATATAACACACTGAAAGAGGGAGGAGCACACCCAATAATCCAATTTGAAAACTACAAATTATAACACAACTCGATTGATATACATGCATTATGGGATTAGGCTTTAAATTGTATAATCATCATTATAAACAACATTAATTCCCATGCATCTCTTACGGTTCAAAAAAGTATGAGTTTCTAATGTATGATATTTAACATATATAAACTGAATCTGTAAATTTTGGTGTTTTATATATAACTTTCAGTAAGATAACTACTGATTTTTTTTAAAAGATACACATGCATGCTAATCATAAAAGTGTGCCTTCTAATTGTCAAAGTTAGGTAGTAAGTTGCACATTGCGTTGCAGATGATTTTGGATTGAAGTAGCAACTTCCTTGAATCGTAGCAGTGACCGTTCAAGGCAAGAAAATTACAAGTGAAAATAGTAGTGTGTGCGTGTATACACATACATATGTGTACATATATAAACACACACAAACAAAGTGTTGTAGAGATCGTTGTCATGTACAAAAAACAAAGTGTTGTAGAGATGATATGATCAAAATGATATGATCATAAAATTCTGTAGAAATGATATGATCAAAATGATATGGCCAGTTTGATCATATTACCAATTGTTTTCTCCTCTCTCTCCATGTTTCTTGCTTAAGGAGAGACGTACTTGCATTCTTGTCTACTCGCTGTTAACAGAAAATAAGTAATTAATCGTTTTGTACCTTTCTTTCTATGAAAGAGAAGTGAGAGCTGTTACATTTTGGGTTAGCTGGTGTATAAAGAACATATTTGACTTAATCAATTACAGCATTGTCTTGATAATGCAAGCTCCCATGATATTAGCACGCAGAAACACACTCCTACACATGTCATTAGTTTAAGCATATTGTTCATATTTGCTCTCGTAACCTCATCTCCTTCGATTTATTTATTAATATAAGCCATGTATATAAAATGGTGTATTCCTTGGTGCCAAACATTTATCTTTATGAGCTAGTGACTTAACTGTCCCTTTCCAACGTCACTGTATTTATATAAGGCTAGCAATGGGACTTTGAGGAATAAAATCTGTTGGTGGAGATTTGGAACACCAAAAACAGTTTCATTTCCTTACAGAATCGTCGTCAGTTAATTGGTATCAAATGTTTGTTTATACCTTCAAGCAATCAGACATTGCATTCTACAAATATCAGTCACAGCCGCATAAATTTTATCCTCATGTACTAGTAGCATGCCAATTGTGCATATAGTTGCACATGCACATTCTGTTGAACTACTATTCATGTTCATGTGTTCATATGTGTTCGATTGTATGATACAGCAGGATAATATGTCTTCAAGTATAGACAAACAGTGGATGCAAGAATCTAGTCGAAGAACCCCACGGTATATAGAGGAGTTCGGAAGTTTATTGATTTCGTTGTAGAAAATGGTGGTAATGAGGAAGTCTATTCTTGTCCTTGCACACAGTGTAAAAATATGAAAATGAAGATTAAATTAGAAGACATTCATTATCATCTGCTCAGACATGGAATTCTCCAATCATATACCGTTTGGCGTTTTCATGGAGAAGAGTCGGCAGAGAAGCAAAAACAATCTGCTAGTCAAGCCATAAATATTGATGAGCCTGAACATCCTAGGATGGAAGACTTGGTCAATGATGGAGATAGATTTCATCGTTTTCACCCTTTCGGTTCGTCGCACGATAATATCGAGGAGCGGTCTACAGCTGATGTCGATTGGTCGGCCAATCAAAGTGGAAAATATAAATCACTTTTCGATAGTGCAAAAGAGCAATTGTACCCTTCATGTCCTAAAGGGATAACAAAATTATATGCCATTGTGAAACTGAACAGTTTGAAAACTCAATACAGTTTTTCCGACAATGGTGTGACTGCACTTCTCGAATTTATAAGGGAGTTACTCCCTGAAGGTAACACACTGCCGACAAAATATTCTGAAATGAAGAAGGTGATTAAACAAGTTGGAATGGATTACACAACTTATGATGCATGCGTTAATGACTGCATTTTATACTGGAAAGATGATGAAAGCAAAATTTCTTGTAGAATC
Source organism: Allium sativum (assembly GCA_030737875.1). Lineage (NCBI taxonomy): Eukaryota > Viridiplantae > Streptophyta > Magnoliopsida > Asparagales > Amaryllidaceae > Allium > Allium sativum. The sequence goes on along the minus strand of CM060924.1, from coordinate 954,521,632 downwards.
TGCAAAGAACCAAGATATAGGACATCATTCAACGATGATAAAAGAGCTACCAAAATAGCTCAAAAGACGTTGAGACATTTTCCTTTAATTTCTAGATTGAAGAGACTGTATACCATACCGTGGATTGCAGATGCTATGACTTGGCATGCTCGTGCCAAGTCTGATTCAAATATAATGCGTCATCCACGTGACACATCCCAATGGAAAGCTGTAGACTCATTTGATCAAACGTTTGTTGCTGAATCACGAAATGTCACGCTTGGAATAACAACAGATGGTTTCAGTCCATATAAATCTCTATCTAGCCGTTATAGTTGCTGGCCAGTAATTATAGTACCTTATAATCTTCCTCCATCCATGTGCATGAAAAGAGAGTTCTCAATGTTGACATTATTGATTTCCGGACCAAAACAACCGGGAAAGGATATCGATGTTTATTTACAACCATTGATAGATGAGTTAAAAAAGTTATGGGAAGGAGTCATTGCATTTGACTCATTTAATAATTCAGAGTTCACATTGAGGGCTAGGATGTTGTGGGCGATTCATGATCATCCTGCATTCGGGACTTTATCGGGATGCACAACTCATGGTTATTTTGCATGTCCTATTTGTGGAGAAGATACTTATTCTTATTATCTTCCTGAAAGTAAGAAGATGTGTTATATGGGGCATCGAAGATTTCTTCCTACCAAACACAAGTTTCGAGACGATAAGGCAAACTTCAATAACGAACAAGAATATCGCCGTCCTCCATGGCCATTGAATGGTTATCAAGTTGAAGAAAAAGTAGCTAATATCAAGATGAAAGTTGGTAAAAAACCAGAGATTGGTCGAAAAAGAAAAAAAAAACCGATGATGAAGACCTTAACGGTACTCCTGCATGGTATAGGAGGTCTATCTTCTTTGATCTTCCATATTGGAAAGCAAATTTGATTCGACATAATGTTGATGTGATGCATACAGAGAAAAATGTCACTGAGCATCTCATCAACACGATTATGAGTCACAAGGAGAAGTCAAAAGATGACATCAATGCACGCAAGGACTTGAGAACCATGGGTATAAAACAAAAATTGTGGGTGAGGGAAGACCGTGAAACAAATAAAATAACTATACCAGAGGCAGCTTTCACTTTGAGCAAAGAAGAAAAGATACGGTTTTGCACCATTTTGAAAAACCTGAAAGTGCCTAGCAAATTCTCTTCTAACTTCCACAACAATGTGAGCTTCAATCCTTTTGAACTAACAAATATGAAGTCGCATGATTATCACGTTATAATGCAACAATTACTTCCGGTATTGCTTCAACATTCATATGCACAACATAAGGATTTGCGTAATGCTGTACACCGTGTAAGTCTGTTCTTTAACATTTTGTGCTCAAAGGTGATTAACAGAGAACATCTTTTGCAAGCAAAAGCTAGTTTGGTAGAAGCAATGTGTTTGTTTGAAAAATATTTTCCACCGGCATTTTTTGATATCAGTATCCATCTTATGGTTCATTTAGCCGATGAAGCACTGGTTTGCGGTCCTGTTAGATATAAATGGATGTATCCCTTTGAAAGGTAAATTACTAATTTTAGTTCTATTCTCCATAGTTCGATTTAAATGGATACAAGTTATTTAGAATTGATTACCTGCATAGGTTGATGAAAATATATAAAGGATACGTGCGCAACAAGAGATATATTGAAGGGTGTATTGCAGAAGGATATATTGTACAAGAAGCTAGTTATTACTGCATGGAGTATATGCCAAAAGGAGGTGATGGCACCCATAAACATACACGTGAAGCGTTTTTAGATGAAGACGACGAGTTTGCTGATGAGATGCCTCTAGATAATGATAAAGATATAACCTTAACCCAGGTGCAGTTTGAACAAGTTCGTAGATGGGTCCTTTATAAGCACGATGGATTGGATGAATGGGAGAAGTAAGTTCACTAGTCTATCATAAGTTCTCATTATTGTAAATTTGCTCCTATATTCATTTTGAAATGTTTATCGCAGGAAGTATACCATTTATGTGAAAAATGTTAAATCTCAATCTCGAAGTAGCGTTACATCCGTGGAAACTTGTAAAAGTTTTATTTTGTGGTTGCGTGATGAGGTATTACATCATCTTATATATTCAAGTGTATTTAAGTGGATCATACACCATCACGGTCATGCTTTTCATTTATTGTTTTTTCAGCTGGTGAAGACTAATAATGATGATTCAACTCTATGGAGGTTGGTGAACGGGCTGAAGTTCAAGGCACGTAGTTATATGAAGTATCAAGTCAATGGATTCGTATTTTCCCCAAAAAGTTATGAAGAAAGAATGGTAACACAAGATAGCGGTGTTTGTATGAGAGCAATTACAAAATTTAGAGCGAGCGGAAAAGATAAAAATTACAAGGAAGCAGAAACAATGTACTATGGAGTTATTCATCATATAATTGAATTAGATTACATCGACTTCAAGCAAACGGTTTTTTATTGTGATTGGGTAAAGGTTGAAGATAAAGTCAATGGTTGCAAGACAGATCCTGTTTCAAATTTGATTATGGTTAACTTAGAGAAATTAAAAACCAAAGATAGAGTAAATGATGAGCCGTTCATTCTTGCATCAGAAGCGAGTCAAGTGTTCTACTCCAAAGATTTAAAAAGCAACGGTTGGTTTGTGGTTTTGCACACACCGAAACGGTTGACTACAACTGTGGGCGACATTGAGTTTCCTACGGTTTATCAATCAGCTTTTGAAGACAACAAAAAATTAGAAGATCTTACCAAATGCATATGTTAATATGAGTTGTATTTCATAATTGAATTGTATTGAATTTCAAGTGATTGAATTTAAAATTTCTTAATTGAGTTGTATTGAATTTATATTTTGATCAAGTTGAATGTGCAGGTGAAGTAACCCAAGTTGTAGCTTCATCAGAAAATTTAAATGCATATGTTAATATTATATGCTTTTGCTTCATTTAAATGCATATATTACCCTGCTCTTTGACCTTGCACATTGTACCATGTACACATAAACATGTATGAGTGAATAAATATTTTCGTGAACTGCTTAGTTTTTGGTTAAATATTATAATCTGTTTCTATTCAATTTTATATTACGTTTTTGCTGTTGTACACTTGTAGATTATAGTAGCATTGACTAAAATGATCATCCCAATGAGGATAGTTGAAATGCTTTATTTCGTTACCGCTTTTTACATGAAATTAACAAGTTTGCCATATCTCATTGAAATTTTGCTTGTTTGTTTGTTGCAGGTGGTCTTGGTAGTTTTGATTACAACCAAGAAGATAGTATCAATGTCAGAGCCTGTAGAAACATCAAACCATTCCATTACGCAATCATCCTCTACACAACCTGAAAAAGTGGAGATAAACGCATTAGGTGTACCTGTTTCAAAAAACGCTGGAAAAATAAGCAGTCAAATTGGTAAATTGGTGCGAATTCATGTGCCTATTTCGTATGAGAATTGGGTTAATGTACCTAACAAATATAAGATGGACGTTTGGAAAGAATTGTTGGTAAGCTCAATTTTTCCTTGTTTGCATTATGTATACTCAATATTATTTCTCTTGTAAACTTAGTAAATTAATTTATATCAGTGGTTAAATTAATTTTATATTTCTTTTAAGGATTAAAGTATATTCATATTGTTACAAGCAACATTTATATAGATTTTTGTCATTGCATATATGCATTAAGAAATATTTATGTCATTTGTCAAATATTAAGAAATATTTATGTCATTTGTCAAACAGTATTTGAACCATACTGCCATAACAAGTCCAAGTTATCTAGGTATGTAGAGTCATTTCAGCAAAGTCATATCAATTTGAAACCTTCTTATATCACTATCGTCGCAATATACTGGAGGACAGTTTACTTGCCCTATCCATTTGACAAAGGGCAAGTGTATAAACATGCTGCCAAATCTTCTTTCATGAAGAATTATTCCATCCAGTCCCAAGAGAGTAAACACACTGATAGTAAATATCAATATTCATGCATGCATATGAAACATGTTCACTACAGCTAAGATCATTATAACAGCATACAGTGAACCAAAGCCTGAAGATATGCTGTTTTCAACACAGCTGCCATCCTTCTACGGATGGCACCAGAACAAACCATGTCAGTGAACCCATATATCTATATAGCAAGTTCCATTGGTATCCACACACTCAACCCACTATGTATTATTCAGTTTTCAACTCAAAAGTAACCTTTTAACAATGACTTCTTAACTAGCATCACATAAGACTATAAACTCATTCGATAACAGAGTCTGGGCTGCATTTAATAATTTTATACCAATTACATGACTCAATTAACCTTCACAATATATCATTCGGATAATTCATAAGTATGGTTATTGTTGCTACATTTTTTTTTGATAAAATATTATTGTTGCTACATTGAATTTTGGAACTTGCAAATATATATTTATGAAATTTTATGCAACTGCATGAGCAAAATCTATAATCAGAAATAAAATCTATCTACAAATTTAAGATTGTTAGCTATGCTAAACTTCAAGTAATAAACTGCCGTAGTTGCATAGTCCAAAACCCAGATTTTTAATGTTCTTTGGTAAATACAAAGTATGTTAGTGAAATGAAGAACATTTTAGATGCATACACAGCGTGCTACACTTTCACTTCAAGTTAATAATGCCAACTTTGTGAATAGGTAGAGGAGTACTGACCTGATAAACCTTTTATTTTTTTGTTATAGGGAGGAGAATATTTGACAAATGACATAAATATTTCTTAATGCTGTTTGAGCAGTTAAATTGTCATATTTGTTTTCACTATTAATTTAACTATTATTATTATTTTCACAGACATTCTTCGATCTAGATCTAGATTCAAAAGACTTGATTTTTAAAAAAATGTCCGAGTCATTTAGGAAACACAAAAGCGATTTGAGGACACGCTATTATGATAAATATGATAATGATGAAGATAGATTGAAGAACTGTCCACCGACCATCAAACAAGAAGATTGGGAAATGTTTTTGAAAAATGAAGCAACACCTAGTGCAAAGGAAAGAAGAGATAAAGGCAAAAAAAAAATAGATCACTTTACAGCTATGGCCATCATATTGGACGTACAAGTCACGCCGTTATAGAACATGAAATGGTATGTACCCTTTCAAAATTCAGTGAAGTGTCTTGTAATTCTGCGTTGTATATATCATACTGATCTTTTTCTTATATATAACAAAAACGGTTTTAATTATACCGATTCTCCAGTACAATTTTAATTATACCGATTCTTGTGTTAAAAATTTCTGGCTATGCTCAAAATAAAGGTTAAAAAATGGATGTGGTTTAGTAATTGAGACATGAAAACCCGATAATCATGGGGAAACATTCATATTATGGCCTAAATTTGATGATTTTGTTGAGTTATCCATCATCCATAGCTCAGTACATAGTTGAGTGTGATAACGTTTTGTTACCTTTTTTGAGAAAATCTAGTAATAACGTTTTGTTTGGATTGTTAAATATGGTGACAAGAAATATAAATAGGCCACAGCATGCAACTGAAGTTAAAAAAGCATTGATCATTTGTGGAAATGGGATGGAAGGTATCACAACATCAACATACTTTATTTTTGGCCATCTAGTTGTATGTTGATGATATCAACTCAAGTAAACTTGCTAATGTCATACAAATCTATTGAGAATTTTAGGGTAGATGACACTTATAGTGCCTAATCCTTAGAAAGCTTTAAGGGACTTAAGAGGTAAGCTTGGCTTACCATAGTCTTATCTGTGTGTTTATTATACTTTGATTGAATGAGATTTTCTTACTGCTGCTTTATTTGTATTTTCGATCTTTTAGTTTGCTTTGCTTAAATTCATCTATTCTCGATCTAATTTATTCATGATTAAAAGGGCAATACAAATGATATTCGGCAAGATTTTACTTATTTATTCATGAAATTCTGCAGGGCTGCAAAAGGCAGTCGGAAATAAAATAAAATAGATCAAGTTTTTATTTTATACCTATCAGAGAATTTGTTTCAGCTTTAAGCTTCTTTGATAACTTACTCTAGAAATAAGCTTGCATTCCACTATGTAATGTTTATAGGATAATAATATTTTCTGAATGGTTATGCTTTTGGAAATGCACAAATACAAATTAAACTTTCGTATTTGCACATTTTCGAATGCACAAGTAAAAATGCTAATAGTGGGAAACACGAGTGTTTTCACAGTAAGAACTGGGCGATAAAAATGAAAAAAGTTCTATAAATAAAATCTCTTTTACCTGTCATTTGTTTTATTGTGTGTAATAAAGTTCATGGTCCATCCTCCAGCCAGCCGACGACGGCTAAATCTAATCTAAAATCTCACCTTTTTCTTGTCCTATTGCATTATTATTTAATAAACACGTGAAGAATGACCATTCAAACATTTCGGCATCTGAAGAAAATAATGTATGTATACGTTTATATAATTAAGGGGATATAATTTAATTGTGCCTATCTATTTGAAATCCATTTTAAGGTTACTTCGCTTCACTTTTAAATTAGATGCAAATGTCGATATGTTTGAGAAACACCATGCTAAATCCTGCTATAAATGAACTGTTACAGTTTTAGATCGTGTTTCTAATAATTTTATCCTTTTATTGCTCGTCCATGTCAGATTCAGCATGTGCAGCTTCGATCAGTAAGTGTAAACTTTTGTAATTTCGCGAATTTTAGAAGAAGAGAAATAAACAACATTGTTTTTAGAAGCATTGCATGATGCATATCTGCATGTTGCTTAAAACATGATAGAGTTTGAAAGCAACGTGGCTGAGTTAAAAGCTTAAACAATATGAATATATTCGTGTCATTATCAAATTAATATATAGTTGGAGCTTAAAGAATACATATTCATTTCATATCAAAAACTAAACGAAAGTCCTGAATCACTTATCTGCCATCTTTGCTAATACAATGTGACTGTCTGCATGGTAGGTTAGACTTACTACTTATGTGTTGCGTGTCACATAATATAAATACCTACATAATAAGATTATTGAAACTGAACCTCCATTAACAATAATAAATCTTTCTTTACATGACCAATTGTTGTTAATTTAAACATGTTTATATTTTCTTTCGCTATTGCATGTTTTAATGATATGCATTCTTGTCTTATATGTAAGGCTTTTTAAATTTGCAGGCTATTGAAAATCCGGCAAAAGAAATCACACGTCGTGAAGTATGGGAGAGAGCTCATACAAAAAAAGATGGTACTATATCGGATTCGGCTTCTGTATACTTTGTAAGTTAAACAAATAATAATTCAGTTGTTCAATAAATTTTCATAGTAAATAGCATCTCAAGTAATATTGTTATTTTAGGAAAAAATTGCAAAGGAAAAGGAGTTAGTCGATGATGGCGATGAAGAAGATTTGACATTGGATGAAGATATCATATCACAAGTGTTTGGCAAGGATAAAAAAGGCCGCACTCGAAGTATTGGAGCCAAAATATCAAGAACACAAGTTAAAGCGTCAAATATTGCGCGAAAGCAACTTAAAAAGTGTCAAGGGCCGGATTACTTGAATTCAAGGATGGATAATATGGAAGGGAAGTTGAATTCGATCCTCGACTTGATGACAAGACGAGAGGGGAGTCAACAAAATCATATATCGGACATTGCTACAAATGAAGGAGGTAGTGGTACCCCTCACGATAGTATTGGAAGAATGCCGACTAATAATCTTCCCAATTCATTGAATTCGTCCAGTTTGTCGAATCAGAGATGCGAGATTATGAGTATTGACCTAGAGATCATTGCCACAGCCACTGTATGCAAAGATTCGACTGCCTCCATTATACATGGAAAGACTGTACCTCCAGGATACGAGAAATTGGTTGTGGACAATATACGGCTACCACAAGAGAGAACAAGCAAACCAAATCATCCTCTTGCTTTGACATTTGGCGAAGTTGGAATTGGTGGATACGTGTGTCATCCAAAGAATATGATTCAATATTTGTAGACGCGTAAGCCAGGTATGTATGTATTTACATATATCACTTGCTCGGTTATATAAGCTTTCGTCATGCTGAATATGTGAACAATGATTTATGCCTACTCAGTTTTCATATTTGACTACTTAAAGAAGACTAAAGTTTACCTACCACATTGTTAATATAGATCAGAGTAAAAGAAAGTTAAAAAAAGTGTCATTGGTCTAAGAAAAATAAAGAAATGAAAAACCTGTGTACTGTTGATTTTCATTATACTGTTCTGTCCAACAGATACACCTAAGGGATTTAAAGCATAATTCCACCATGACCAACTTTTGAATAGATGTTCTCAACTGATTTGTAAATTCTATTACCTGAAGAATATTGCAAATGATATGGTAATAATTCAATAAAACAATAGTAGGCATACCTCAATACTGAGTTTGCCAAAATTTTCAATAATTGATTAATGGGTGTAGTAATTTACATAACTTCATAGTTAAAAATTATGACTTACTAAAAATCAAATGTTTTAGATCATAAAACATAGAGGGTATAAGGATAAGCTTCTATTTCTTCTGACATTATGTTAACTCGAAACAAAGAGTACAGACTTTTAATGAAAACTTATTCATGAAACCTCGCAATACCAAACTTCAACGTTTTTACTTGCGGTAGAATATATATATTTTCCTCTCTTTCACACTTCTAAACCTCTTTTTTCATTTTATTATAAACGTTTGAAATCCAAAGAATTAATGGTGATTATGTCAGAGATTAAAATATTTTAAATATGTATGGGATGCAAAACTAATGTAGCATTCGTCTCCTCCCTTTTAAAATTATGACCCTGTCATTTATGTCTAACCCAAGCAATTCAAAATGGTCCACCTTTTATATTCCTAAAATTCTTGATTATAATAAACCACTATTACAATTTGGATTCAATTTTGGGCATTGTTATGAAAACTACAGATAGCTTTTACCATGAGATCGAACTTTTGATTTGTTTTCCTAAACAGCTGTTATTATCAATTTGAGGTTCGATCTCAACTCAGTTTCATTTATCAAATCCAATTTCAATTACTATTTCAATTACCGATTCTTTCCGATTTGCAACTTCTACCTATATCTTTGCATCCATCTTCTTATTCCTTCATAATCAGGTTTAAATCCCAGACTGAGCTGTACACGTTAATTAATTAGTTTGGGTTTGTGTGGTTTTTCCACCCCAAATTTACTGTTTAGTATAAAAGAGTATTTGCAGTTTCTTAGTTCATATTATTTGCGGACAGTAATGAATTCTTACTCCTTCAATTTGATGAAAATTAGCTTATTGCCTAATTTTCTATGTGAAAATTTGCCTGCTTTTCCTTTATTCGGTTGTCCAAATTCAGTTTTAGCAGTGTACTTTGCTATTTATTTTATTGCAAATGTAAGTATTACTGGCCTTCGTTGCTAAAATATATTTACTAATATTAATAATGATAAAATCTGTCATTTTTTATGCTGTAAGATTCTATATTTTGTTACCTGTTACAGCTTGGAATTTTTGTCAACTACAAATGATAGTCATTTCTTCATTTATGGGTTGGAATTGACAATCCTATTTTTTATGCCTTTTCTTCAAAAAATATAGCAAACCAAATGACACATACCGTAGGACATGTAAGTGCGTCTATCTACGAAGTTACCCCATGTTCATTACTAATTTCAAAGTCCTGCTATGAATAAATACAATGATGTTAGTATTATGTGTGTTTGATGCATATATATAGTTTGCTAAGACCTTGCACTGCAGCATTATCTGATGCACTGATTTGTAGTTCCCTTTTCCTAACTGACTAATGATACAAAAATGGGAGCAATTTATAATGCAGGAAATACATTTGTTATTACAAATGAATCAACATTACGCCCAATGATATTCCACTCAAAACCAGTTCATCCATGGAGTTGTATTGCTTACAATATGTATTATAACATGTAACAACTGAGTAGGCATACCGTCGTGTATTTTAGTATTTATGTAAACCGTCGTGTATTTTAGTATTTATGTAATCTATTAGTATTAGTTTTGCATGTATGATTTGTCATGCTGAATATGTGAACAATGATTCACTTAACTGTTCAAGCTGCCATAAGCATTTGAATCAGTTTTCCAATTATTTGGCAGTATCTAGCCTGTAGGTTTTTCCTTCGACACCAAAATTACAGAGTTATAGTTCCGAGTATGATAATTCCGAGTTTTTTTTCTTCCGTGTTGCAGGGTGAACATGCAACGCGCAGTGATGGAGGTTTTCAGCGGAGCTTTGGGCGGTTTTATCATGTGAAGTAAATTATGAAGTATGAACTACGTAGTTTTTAGTTTGGATATGTTGTAGTTTGAAGCAAGGGTTTGTAATTTGAATTGTTGATGCAAATTGTGAATTGAAGTTGAACTATGTAGTTTTTAGTTTGGATATGTCGTAGTTTGTAAACTATGAAGTATGAACTATTTAGTTTTTAGTTTGGATATGTACGTTGTAGTTTGTAAACTATGAAGTATGAACTATTTAGTTGAACTTTAAAGATTACAATTTGTGTTGATGGCTATGTTCATAAATTTATGTTGGTGGGTATAATATGCTCGTATTTTGTTTAAATAGGAGTTTTATGGCCCAGGTAGAGGGTACCATGTAGTTTCTTCAGTTGAATTTAGCCACGGACGAAAACCATGGCTAAAATTGCATAGAAAATAACAATTACATATTGCCACGGCTAAAAGCCATGGCAATGTAGTAACTTGCCACGGTCTTAGACCGTGGCAAAATCAAAATCCGCCACGGTTATAGACCGTGGCAAAATAACAATTTGCCACGGCCTAAAGCCGTGGCAAAGAAACTGCCACACCCCGTTTTGCCACGGTCCAAAGCCGTGGCAAAAGTAATTAGCCACGGCCCAAAACCGTGGCAGAACAACTTTTTTTGTGTAGTGTCCATTCAACCTATGCAGTTAAATATCCCTTAAAACGTTACTAATACCCATAATAAAGCGCTTGGCAGTTGTATTTTCTCAGTTTTGCACTATTAAATTGTAGTTCGTTTATAATTTTGTTGTTTACCGTTATGTCCAATAAATTATGGGCTTATAGCTTCCGTCTTTGCGACTTTAATATATCAAATTGGTTTAATGTCGATTCTTAAATCAAGTCAACAAATTTAGGTAACAGCCAAGTTCAAATTCTAAATAAACTAAGGTCATGTGTCTAAATTAAATTTCTGAGTGCTTAACATGCATTAGAACTCTGATCGATTCACCAAGTCTAAACTACATGAATCATGATATTCTTCGGTTTTATTGTATAGGAATGAGCTGTTAGGGAAACTCATAATAAATTCTTTATGTATGAATAAAACAAGCACCAATAATTACAACAATGATGAAACTATAAATAATAATGAGATTACAAATAAATTCTCTATAAGGAGGATTACAAACAACTCGTCACCATAATGGTGGGTTACAAAAATAAATACATGAAAATTTTCTAAACAAGAACTATGAAAAGAACTTTATTCACTTTTTTTTTCTCCTCGCCTCTTTTCCTTGTTTCTATATATCTAATTTTTGAGACTAATATTCGAAAGATTTTAGATTCTGCCATTTGAAACATCAAATATACACTACTCTAGTGCTAACTATATTCCTTTTGTTTCAAATAAAATTATGCTTTAACAACATAATGACCCCTCTAGTGGAGTTGAGGTGGCGACAACCGACAAGGCCCTTCACAATGACCGACTGAACTAGTCATGTTGCTAGGTAAACGATAAGCACGCTTAACATATTGAGATTTTGTTATAACTACAGTTTCCTGATATAACTACTATTACATTTTGAAATTCAATAATAAATATCTTTAGATGTAGCTTTCACTAGATCTATTAGATGTGATGCATGCAATGATTAGTGCCTAAGTTATAACAAAACCTTTTTGATGTAGCCACAACCTATGTAGTTCATTCCCCGATATTAATTAGCCCGTTGTATCCCATAGCGAGTTACTATTGCTATGCTTTTCCGAAATAGTCTTTGATATAGTCTTTCCGCACTAAGCCTCACTGTATCCCGTTATTTTTGATATATCTTGTTATTTCCTGCATATTGCGTTATTCTCGCTATATCTTAGATGAAAGAAATGAACTAAAAAAATGACTTTTTTTTTCAAATAGTCTCTGATAGGGCTGTCAACGCATGCTTTCGGATACGGATAGTGTCATATCCATATCCGAAATTATTTTTGGATATCGGATATCTGTATCCGTTTAATTTTCGGATATCAGATATTCGTATCCGCTTAATTTTCGGATACGGACAGATATCGGATATTTATCCGCTCTGCCTACAATTAATAAATTTAAGAGTATAAATAAAAAAATTTGGATCAACATAAAATAATTTTTACACTAATGTTTATAAAAACAAGGAAATAAAGAAGTGTGATAATGAAACATTGTTTTATAATCATATCCAGAAATGTTTTGAAATTAAACACTAAAACTACCATTTTTCACTAAAAAAGGACAAAAATTTATATCATAGTAACATCTAACAGTTACAAAATAATAATTAACTTTATTTTTCTATTTTCAGTTATATATATTACATCAATCATTCAGACAGATATTTTTCGAATATGAATACCACTATAACCATATCCGTATTCGAAAAGCTTTTCGGATATCGGATATCTGTATCTGCTTTTCGAATAATGCCGGATAACGAATATTTTTCATATTTTCGGATACGGATTCAGACGGATATCAAATTTTTCGGGTATTCATTATAGCCCTATTCTCTGATATATCTTGTTTCATGTGGAAGAGATGTGAGTAATACTGAGGAAAATAAAAAAAATCAGAGAAAACCCAAAACTGATTTTGTTGAGAGGGGTATTACAGAGATTGCAATAGATTCAAATATAGTTAAGCATTCAAAAACAACTCAGTTACATGCTAAAGACCATATGAATCCTTTTCAAGTGCTTGTAGGTAATAATGAGTATATGCAAGAAGATTTATAGGAAACATATGGGCTACCTAATGAAGTTGGAATTGTTAAAATGGTTAAGGAGACTGATAGCTCAGCTATGAAGCATGTTTTAGAAAGGTTAAAGGGTAAGGAAGTAGATGATATGGTGGATACTGAAGAGTATTTGAGACAGCAAGTTAATAATGATGAGAGTAGCAATGACATTTTTATAGATGAATCCGATAGCTCTTCATGTAGTTTTAGGTGTAGAAGAACTAAATTTAAAAATGACAAATATAAAAGGGTTAGTAAGATAATGAGCGGAGAACCGTTGGTAGAGACAAATCTAGAATGGGTAAAGTTAATATCCCAAATTCAGATAAGGTCAACATCTAAAAATATTAAGGAAGAAGGTGTAACCCCTGGTGGGGTAATGAATGGAGGAATAGAAAAAATTGAATGTTTCGGGTGCTGCAGATAGAAATTAAACTGATGTTGTTGGTAGGTCTCTGATTTGGTTAGCCTGCTAGTTGGATATTTCAGTTGGGGTTTGTGGAGTTTGTTTTTGTGGTGTTTATATATGGTTGTGGAGGTTGCTTTCTGTGTTAGCCTGTGTAAAGCTTTGAGTAGTGATCTTATTGATAGGTCTCTAATTTGGTTAGCCTGCTAGTTGGATGTTTCAGTTGGGATTTGTGGAGTTTGTTTTTGTGGTGTTTATCTGTGGTTGTGGAGGTTGCTTTCTGTGTTAGTCTGTGTAAAGCTTTGAGTAGCGAGATGGAGCTCTGGTGTTGGACTTCCTGGCTTTCTTTTTGTTAATGGAATTTTGCATGCTGCTTTTGCTCTTTTTGGATGGTTCTGTGTTTGCGGGATTTGCTTTGCAAGGCTCTGTGCATGGTTCAGCACTTTTGCAGCTACTATTTTTGGATGTTTGCTCTTCTGTTTGATTTTCTGGCGTAGGTTTTATTGTTGGGCTTTTTTGGGCCTTGTTGATTTTGAAGTGTTAGGTTGTTATGGGTTTTTGTTTTTTTTGGTCTTTTGTGTAGTTCTTATTTGTGATGTCTGTGAGTTTATGTACCTGGGTCTGTTTATTTTAGTTTTGAGCTGATTGTTCTAGTTTTGTATAGTATTTGTTTCCTTGTTGTTGTAATTTGTACCAGCTCAAAACTTCTATATTTTCAATTTTGTAATATAAGTACCCGTCCTGTTTCAAAAAAAATAAAAATAAATTTCTTAAGTATATATTTTTTAGAAATAAAAATACTTTAATATTCTATTAAATTTAGCTAAGGTAAATAGTAGTTTACGTTTATTTATATATATTTGCACAAGTTTTTACATAAAATTAAGAATGTACTAATTATAGTTAAATTGATTGTTATTTTTTAGTTAGTTATCGTTTATACGTTAGTAAAACATAAGATCGAGATATATGTGTTATTTTAGAGTCATCTGCTATATCTTGTTATTTCCTCGCTTTATCTCCGCTATGACTTTTTGGACCTCCACTGCATTGAATCCGCTAAGCGCTTTAACTGCACAGCTACATATATGTGATGCAGTTATAATAATATCTTTGAGATAAAGTCGAAATTAAAAACATGCACTTAAAAATCAATTCCTTATGTATGATTTTTTAAATAATTTTCAAAATTTTGTTTTTAGATGCTACAATTCGGTACCATTGGTGGTGTTATTCGGCTTTTTCAGGAAATAGACTTTCAGTGGAATTAGAATGTCAAAATGAAGATAAAACGATTAATTTGGAAGCATGTTTGAAAAGGGTAAGAAGATACATTCAACAAGCTTTTAAAGATAGAATATTAAAGTGAACCACTCAGTGCTGAGAGCATTTTACTCTACTATGGACCTCCTAAACCACTTGTACTCGAAGCATTATGTCAAGTGATTGACATGGTATACTTTTCTTGAAGATTGGAAGAGAAAATCTAAGGTTTTCTAAAAGAACGCAAGGAAAGGAGGAAAAGACAAGCAGTACCAATAGAATTGTCATAAGTAACTCAATCATTAAGGAAAAAGTGTATGGAATGCAACAGATGGAAGATAGGAAATAAGACAGGATAAG
The DNA here is from genome assembly GCA_030737875.1 of Allium sativum. Lineage (NCBI taxonomy): Eukaryota > Viridiplantae > Streptophyta > Magnoliopsida > Asparagales > Amaryllidaceae > Allium > Allium sativum. The sequence continues at coordinate 954,506,544 of CM060924.1, read as the reverse complement.
GATGAGAATTTATCTGTACCAAGAGGTTTTAATTAATGACTAGGCCATACTTTCCTCTTTCGTGCATTTGGAAGTGGATCCAGGCTTTAAAATTAACGGGCCTTCGATTGTACTAACTGCATTCCCTATAAATGCAAACTTTACAACTAAAATTTATGACTTTTGACACTTCATCTTCTTCATCCCATATCACTCTTCCATTAGAATCAATAAGGAAGCTAATTTTCCATTCTAGCCTTTTAAGCTTAGATCAGTAATTTTCCTATTTTAGTGGTCCTCAAATCTATAATAAATAAAATAAGTGGATGTAGGTTAGATATTGTTCTTGTTTTAGTGATCCTCAAATCTATAATTATTAAATAAGTGGATGTAGGCTAGATATTGTTGAATCACTTCAAAAATTCTTATATTCTTTTTTTTTTTTTTTTTTTAATATCCTGCTAGATCCAAGTCTTCAACATGTCATGTTTGTGTATTTTGCCACTTTTGGAGTCATTATTTCTTTGCTTTCACTGAGAATCGATTCTCAAACTTAGATCTAGCTTTTGCTTTGAATTGGAGAGATCCAGAAGTTAGATCCAAAAAAAAAAAAATTCTTTAAGGAATTTGAAAATCTACTGATAGAAATTAATGGTGCTTAGAGCACAACCAACCATGGCTTGTTCAGTTACTAAACAAGCCACAGAGCAATCAGGTGTTGCTTGTTCACTCATCCGTGGCTGGTTTGTGGCTAGTTTTGAGCTCCTTCGTGGCTGGTTCACTGAACAGAGGCTAGAGCTTATAACGGCAAAGAGAATACCGTTATAATCTTATAACGGCAAACTCTTTGCCGTTATAAGTTTATAACGGCAAAGTGTTTGCCGTTATAAGCTTATAACGGCAATCTCTTTGCCGTTATAATACATAGCCGTTGCACTCCAATGGCTACCCCATTTTCCCCTCTAGTACACCAACTTTCCTCCTTCTTCTTCCATACAACCACTCCACCTTCTCAACTTCAACTTCTTCAACAACAAAAATGTCTTCTTCCGCACCCAAGCGAAGCATCAAAAAATGCGGAAACAAGAATCCCATGTCCAAACCGCCCTCTTCATCGTATGCCATGCAACGGTCAGTCCAACAATATCAATCGTTGCAGCCATCTCACGAATATGGCTACTCGCCGTATTCAAATTATCCATATCGACCATCGTACCAACCGCTCGCTCCTCCTAACTTTCCTCCCGTCCATTCGTCCGCCCCGCCACATTTTTACCAACGACCGCCCGTGCCAGGCGTGTACGATGATCATTCGTCGTATATGTCAATGATGATGCAGACCGATCAAAGTCAACAACCTCACCTACCTCCGCAACAGACCGAGGTTCGTGACCGCGAAGGTACACAAAATCTGCAAAGACAGTTTTCGTACGGATTTGTCTCTCCTAGTAACGAAGAAAATGTTGAAACTTCAACGGAGGAGCCGGAGGACGAAGATGCAAATGAGGATGCGAATGTTACAAATTCTGAAGAATTTAGTCAAGAATACACTGCACCTGTCAGTCCCGAATATAACCAAAAGAAGACGAAGTGGAAGTCTTTAAGCGGCATTTTCAGTAAACGACACCAAACCGAAGTTGAATCGGAGCCGGATCCCGGAATAGAAGATGTTGAGGATGATCATGCTGAAGAGGAAGAAATTGCAGCGGATGGAAGAAGAAAACAATGTAAGTTTACTTCCGAGCAGTACGTTTCACTTGCTAAATCGTGGATACGAGGAGGTAGGACATCCTCAACAATTGTTGGGAATAATATGAATGCTGCATGTCAGAACAACAAGACAGCATTGTTGGGAATAATATGAAAGGTCAGAAATTTTGGGAAAGAGTTGCAGATTTCTACAATTCGTTGGAAACGAGGAGTAGAACATGGGGATCACTTAGAGGCGGTTATAGAGTTATGAATGCTGCATGTCAGAACTATCTGGCAATACTGACAGGCTTGCAGAACAGGCAGCAAAGCGGTGCTGCACCTTATGACGTTGTAAGTATCGTAGATTACTTTTAAAAATAAGTTAGTATACTATGCTTGATTAGTTAGAAATGCCATACACTCATACAATTTCGACTTTATGTTACAGATTGAAAAGTCACGAACGGCCTACCAACGAAAGTATGGACTTCCATTTAAATTTAACGACTGTTTCGAGCTTCTATCTAGGTTGCCTAAGTGGAAGAACCCAAGCAACTTCATGGTTGAACAGCAGAACAAAGCTAGAAGGATGAACTACTCTGAATCTAGTCCAGGAAGTGACCCGAGCTCGCAAGAAAGAAACCCTTTATTTGGAACTAGTGACGGTCGGCCTGTTGGCAGAGCCAAGTCAATTCAGCTGGAGCAACGCAGTGCAGAGTTCTCTAGATTTATTGAAACAGTAGAGAATTCAGCTACGGAGACAAAAGAGCATAGACTTCGATTTTCGAAGCAAAGAAACCGCAGTGACGAAGAGTTCCACAAAGCAGTTAGTGTTGATAGAGAGCTTCGCAGACAACAACATACGGAGAAACAAGCCCTGTTACGAGCAAGGCTGAAGAAGAAGGAAGCACTAGTGTGGGAGAGCAATTATGTTAAAATGATTACATGTGATTTTAGTAAGCTTTCCCCTTTACAGCAAGAACTAGTAAAAGAGCAGATTGCAGAGTACAGAAGAAGCAAAGGAAGCGGAGGCGGAAGCTGTAGTGGCTCGTTTGAGGACTAGCTATGTATGTTGGGTTAAGTTGTAATATGACTGTGAACTGTTTGTAGTAGTTACATACTAGTGGGTATTTATGTACTAGCTACGGTTTAGTTGTAATATGATTGTGTCCTATTTGTAGTATGTATGCAGTAGTTGTTTATGTAGTAGCTATATATGTTGGGTTGAGTTGTAATATGATTGTGATCTGTTTGTAGTATTTATGTACTGGTTGTTGAAACAATGATACAATCGACAATATGATTGGAAACTAGATTTATTGACCCAACATACACACTGATACATAGTGCACGAGTGCAAACCGATAAATAGTTCTAGTACCAACTACTGATTCCGACTATTTGTTCCTTTATGCGCCGACAAATGATCCACTAACTGGTCACGCAATTGGAAGTGTGCAGCTTGATCTTCAATATGTTGAACCATATCAACATACTCGTCCATTGAGTTTACATCTTTATGGGGTTTTGCATTTGACCCCGTAAACATGTCAGGATAATTAGACTTTTGATTCTTATACCCACCTCTTTCAGGCTCCACAATCATGTTATGTATTATTATACAAGCGTACATGATTTCTGAAAGCACTCTTGCATCATGAAAACGAGCAGGATTGCGTAAAATATGAAATCGGGCTTGTAGAACACCAAACGTACGTTCGATGTCCTTTCTGTAGCTAGCTACTTTCTCAGTGAAATAACGTTCTTTGTCATTTGATGGTACTCTGTATCCTTGAATCAAAGTTCTCCACTTTGGGTATATTCCGTCCACTAGATAGTATCCAGTTTTGTGTTCGATATTACCAACGTTACTGTTGACAGTCCGTTAGCAAGCTCTGTGAAAAGATATGATTGTTTTAAAACATTTATATCATTCAATGAACCTGGGACTCCAAAAAAAACATGCCAAACCCATAAATCGTCTGTTGCTACTGCTTCAAGGATCATTGATGGCACTTTCTTATGTCCGGTGAACATTCCTTTCCATCCCGTTGGGCAGTTTTTCCAAGGCCAGTGCATGCAATCTAAACTTCCAAGCATACCTGGAAATCCTCTAGCTTCTCCCCTGCGTAGTATCCTGCTTATATCGTTTGGTCCAGGTGTCCGTAGATACTCGTTCCCGAACTCTTGAACAACTGTTTTACAGAATTCTTTCAGACACTCTATTGCTGTTGATGCTGCAATTCTGAAATATTCATCCATTTGGTCACCAGCTGTTCCATAGCTTAACATCCTCAATGCCGTTGAAATTTTGATGTGGGGCGAATGGCCAATTTCTTGTGCTCCATTCAGTCTATAAGTGAAATATGGATTTGACTGATTAAGTTTAAGATAAATTTTAGAGAAGATTGTTGGACTCATACGATAACGATGGCGGAACAAAGTTATATCGTAGGTTGGATTGTCAATGAAGTAATCTCTCATTAGTCTTTCATGTCCAATCCTGTAGTCTCTCTTATACCGCCGGTTACGCCGGCCAGGCATACTACCTCGATGGTTGCTAATTGAGCTTTCAGCGAAATTATTGGAATACCCAACCATTGTGTGTTGCTCCAGCTGCTCCTCCGTCTCTTCCTCATCTTCTAGGTCGTAATCTTCAGTTTGATTCATGTGGTAGTAATGGTGACGTAGATTTGGATCCATTGCTTGCTTTTTTTATAAATTGAGTTTCGTTGTTCTGCCTAAGTGTAGACGTACGACAGATATATATAAGCAATGATGGTTAACATATTTTAAATATATTTTTTGGCAATAATGGTTCCGACATAAAGGTTGAGATAGTAATGATTCTGTCATTGACTAGTCAATTCAGAAAGTTGTTGTGCTGTGAACGGTTGGCACTAATGGTTGGCAATAATGGTTCCGACATAAAGGTTGGGATAGTAATGATTCTGTCATTGAGTAGTCAATTCAGAAAGTTGTTGTGTTGTGAACGGTTGACACTAATGGTTGGCAGATTGAGTAGGCAATAATGGTTTGGATAATATGTCTGCGTTGAGTAGTTAAATTCCTGTATAATGGTTTGGATAATATCTCTGCGTTGAGTTGTCAATTCGGACAGATGATGTGATATAAAGTGATATCCAAATATGTTTAAAATCTCCACTAAATCCAACGCGTGGAGTAGGATACGGGGATACAACAATTTATAAAGATACAACAATAAGCATAAAGATACAATAGTTTATAAAGGTACAACAACTGCCGACATAACATGCGAACTAGCTTCGTCAAAGTATGAAGTGAAAATTAGCAACTTCAGTAAACCACATTTTACGTTTTAGTCTTATGGGAATCGCAGGATGTTCAATCGCAACTGGGAATTTTCACTTCGAACACGTCTATTCTCGCATTCGAGTTCGTTACAATATGCTATTCCCCGAGGACACAAAGGTTGGTCTATCCAGTCCGTGTATTTGCAACCATTTGGATAGGCTGGACATCGCTGCACGCGCCGACCTATATTGTTGCCCTCTGCTTGAACGACAACTTCAACTGCATACCCGCAATAGCAACGAACTGGATAAGAATCCACTACATGTTCATGTAGTGGTACATGAAAGAACTCTTCTTCTTGCGTTGTTTGAGTGACCTCTTGTTGATATGGAACTTGAACAGGGGGTACTGGGGTTTCATGTGGAGTTTGAACGTTCACTTGTTCGTACGGCGGTATAGTTTGCGATTTCATTTGGTTTAGGAACTGAATTTCGTCTTCAAGCTCCTGTAACCTCATGTTTTCGTAAGCTTGTTCCTCGGAATCTGAAGATGTTACCCACGAAGACATTTTCAGTGAGTGCGAATCAAAGGATGTGCTCTAAGAATGGGGAAGAAGTTGTTTGAGTTTTGCATGTTGTGAGTAAATTAACATATGTATATATAGCTGGAAGATGGGCAATGGTGTGAACGGTCAAAAGCTACACTGTAGGGAACACTAAATGGAATCTGGCAGATGACATGACTGCACTATGCGAAGTATGCAAGACTTGACCAGTCATTGCGCTATAGTTGGTTGACTCATTACGTTCTTACGTAGAATATGGAGTTATCTGCAAACTTTGTTATGTTGGCGCGTTATGTAAGAATTTTGCATTTGTAAACGAGAAGATAATAATCTTGTTCACGATCAAATTGAAACAGTAATACATTCCAAACCACACTTACAGGAACCAGAACAACAGAACATAGCAACATCAAATTCAAAGTAGAGTAATAAATCTTCGATTCAAGAAAAACTAAATCCTAACAATTTCTGAGATAGCCAGATCTAGTTGCATCCGCAACAATCTTATTCAACCGCCTTATTTCGGCTTGCGCTTCCAGTGCATATTGAAGTCCACGTTGGCACATTGGCGGGTCTATCCACTGCATAAAATTACAACAGTGAATATCATTGGGGTAATACCTATGGTCTTCGAAGGCAGGACATCCGAAGAATCGGCGTCCAGCATTTTTTTCAGTTTTGGCAACAACAACAACCGATTCATCTCCGCAACAGCAAATAGGGTAAGCTCCACTAGGTAGCGTTGGACCGATCGGATGTAGGGGCTCGATTTCTTGTCCTTCGTATACGATCTGCTTACCAGGTCTTTGATTTGCTACAACTTCGCGCAATCGAGCGTTGAAAGATTTTGTTCTCGGCTCCACTGATTTAGAATGAACTTGTGCTCCTTCACCGAATTCCACCGTAGGCTTGTTGTGTTGTACACTATTCCTTGACCGTTCAAACTCTTCATAACAATTATTCATTGTTTCATCGTCAATCTCCAAGTTGTCCATAGCTTCAATACAAAACAAATCGTTAATCAATTGAATTGGATGGGAAGTGTATGGAATTTTTGTTCTGTTAGAGATATTAACCTGGTGCATATTTATTGCTGCGTTTACACAAAAAGCAGGGCTAGATTTGTAAAAAGAAATGTTGAACTTCCCAACAGAAACAAAAAGTAGGTGATACCCGTGATAAATTTATGGTTTTAATATTTAATGCATCAACTTTTTCAGTAACATAATTACTGGTACTGTATCAATGTATAGTGTATCACTGTTTGCACTGTGTACTGTTTGCCCGTTTCCGAAAAATGTTTGACATAAAGTATGCGGACCCTTTTTTTAAACTCCTACACGTATTGATAAGGTTAATGCACCCGCGGACGACCCCTATTTTTAACTCGTAATATCGAAAATGTGATAATAAGTTACAAATAATGATAAATTAAACGAACGGTAGATTAGACAAACACTAGGTTCCGTGTAATTGTAAGATGGTCCTGAGAGAAGGTCCGTGTAATTGTAAGAAGATGGATACGATATTGGCATTTTTCTTATTTGAGATACAGTTTCCAGTCCGTATGGATCGGGTATTGCTTAAGCAATGTTAGCTATATATAGGAGGAGATTTAGTTACCAATGCATAAGGAAATTACTTCCCGTTTTCAAAAGACACGGAATGTAAAAAAAATTGGCAACGGGTAATTGCAACCGTTGGACTGTGCTCTGTATACTGTGCACTATTTACTGCACACTGTCCGCTGTATACTGTACACTGTGCACTGTTTCCTATAGCTACGTTGGAAAATGCGTTCATAACTTTAGAAAAAGAGTGACATGACCACACTCTGGTCTGAAAACTATAGAAAAAGAGTGACCGGCCTACACACTAGGAAAATATATATTCTGTATTAAAATATAACGGCAAACTGTTTCCCGTTATATTTTTTGTCGTGGCACCACAGTGGCTACTTAATCGGTCGCATTCCCTCCCTTTATATACCAACCTACATCCTCCTTGTTCCACACAACCAGACCACCTTCTCAAATTCTTTTTTGACAACCAGAAAAATGTCTTCGTCTGAACCAAAGCGTACCGGCAAAAAATCTGCAAGCAAGAAACCCATGGCCCAATTGCACTCGTCATCGTATGCCATGCAACGTCCGGTCCAAGACCAGCAATCGTTTCGCCCAACTCACGAATACAGATACTCACCGTATTCAAACGAAGACGCCTCTTCCGTTCATCAAAGATCTGGAAAAGAGATTGTACTTGAAGGGAAGGTATCCGAGCCACTATGGACGATTGGATACAACCCTATTTGCCATTGTGGATAAGTGTCGGTCGTTGTTGTTGACGAGACCGAAACAAATGCCGGTCATCGATTTTTCGGTTGTCAAGCCTTCAACGACCACATGAATTATTCTGGTGACATTGATTGTTGTTGCTTTAAGGAGTGGATTGACCCTCCCATTTGCGAACGTGGACGTCAGTATGCACTCGAAGCGCAAGCAGAAATAAGACGCTTGAGCAAGACTAAGGCGGGTACGACAAGAGATGGTCCTTTCCCTAGACCATGGTAGGTGTACGTGTTTGAATTTGATGCTTGTGTGCTCAGTTGTTGTAGTTTGTATGATTATGGTTTGGCATTTCCTTCTGTTGTACTAGTTGTCGTTGTTTCAGTTGTTATAATTGCTCAATAGTTGTTATAATTGCTCAATAGTTGTACTAGTTGTTGAAGTTTGTATGAATATGGTTTGGCATTTCCTTCTGTTGTACTAGTTGTCGTGAATTGAAATGGTTAAAGCACTGGTGGACGACCCCTATTTTTAAACTCCTACATATACACAAAATTACCACCATGACAAAACAATTACGAATAATGCTTCCAAAGGCTGCTACAGTCAATGAAATGACTAGACACTGAGTCATACAACAATATTACATACTGCAATATCACTGTGAATTTAATACGAGTCACGTGTATGTAGAGTGTACCCTTTCACATGCATGTACGGCATGATTGGACCAGTCACTGAGAAGAAAAAATTAAAGACGCGTCTCCATCATTCGTAACTGTGATTCCATTAAAAGTCTCCATCTTTCGCTCACTGCATTGAGTAGTCTCTTCCGAATTAAATGACAACATTTCATGTGATGGCACCATTTTTCGTGCTGCAATGATGTGATCGGTCATTGTACAGAATCACGAGAACCCTATAACGGGTATTCTACTATGTTGAATTGTAACTGTTGGTCGTACATTGCCCTTACAAGTACTCCATATCTGATAATCCATCTCATACCTTCTACAGCTTCAAGCTGCACCGTTGTAGACTAAAGTGAGAAAATTTATTTTCTTGTTGTCTTATAGGTAACGTTTATTATCAACAAAATTCGTACTTCTACTAACTCTACTTATTCTACTGATGCACAGGTTACATGGACGATTCAGAAATAAGTGATGAAGAAATGGGAAGGATTTTTGATGAGTACGAACGAAACTTAGTGAACGATAATGAAATTGGATTAGTTCATGATACACAAGTTGAAGAGGTGCCTGCCACTATTCAGCATCGAGCGGTTATAGCTCCGCGTCCTTCTCCAGCAAATCAACGACCTAGTAATAGAGCTCGAACATTGAATTCTCCAACTTCAGAATTTTCTTCTAAGGATTTGCTGGCCCTCGTTAAATCCTATATTGAGGTTGAAAAGAGGGATGAGTTGCTAATGCAAAGTGGAGGGGGTTTAACATATGAAGAAAGATGGGCAATGATCACGAGGCTATATAGCAACCATCGTTCCCGGCCCACTACACGAACATCGGTTGAAATCCAAATGGCTAATCATCATTTTGCAGACGCTTGTGATCGGTACACAAAGATTATCGAAACTGTTGAAGACGAGAACATATTTAAAACAAATCAAGCAACATATGATTCTCCTTACCTTTTCGAGTATGGTGAGGAGTTCGTTGGTTACAAAGCGTATAAACTCCGCTACAGTTGGTTGACCCGCTATGGAACTGAGTAGACTTATGGTATTGTGATTTTATTGTTGTGTTACTGTCTATTTAATTTGATGTTTGTGCGTAGACTATGGAGTTATCTGCAAACCTTGTTATGTTGGCGTGCTATTTAAGAATTTTGCATTTATACACGAGAATAGGGAAACCTTGTTCAACATCAAATTCAAACGCTATTACATTCCAAGCAACACTTACAGGAACTAGAACAACATAACATACCGTCTATACACAAAAACATTCTCTACACAGAAATACAGTCTCTCCACATAACCAAATGCAGTCTCTACACAGAAACATAATCAAAACGTACACAAAATACATCGAAAGTACATAATAGTGGTAGTCAACAAATACAGAATGCATACTCAAACAACAGGAACATACAACTATCAACTAGGAAAACGTAATACAACAAAAGTACATAACAGTGGTAATACAACCAAAATACATAACAGTGGTAGTCAACAAATGCAGAACGTCTACTCCAACAGTAGGACCATACAACTGCGAAAGTACATAAAAGTGGTAGTAACTCAGTCGTCCGAGTCATCTGAATGTGTACGTGGACGTGTGCGGCGCCGATGACGTCTCTCATCATCACCAACATCTGGAGGCTGACTGGACCCAGCACTAGACCTATGGTGGTAATACATCTGCAAGTCCTGAAGTCTCTTGCGCTCTGCCTCAAGCTGGGCCTCTAAATGCGCCTGCTGCTGTCGTGCCTCCTCTGCAACACGACGTAGCTCACCATCATAGTAATCTAGGCTACGCCTATTGCAACAACCCGAATTTTCAATAACCTATTATAACATAAATCGAGGCAGAATTTAATTTATAAATCTGAATCAAGGGAAATGGGCTGTGCCATTGCGTTCGTCTCGGAAAAATACGCGAAATAGAGTCCGAGTTTTCGAAAATCGGAGTCCGTATGACCCGATTGAGGCCCAACGAAGTTTTCAGAAAATTTCAAAGTAAAAACAGATTTCAATTTCAAGTTTGAATTTGGAAATTAGGGCAGTTGGGCGCAGGCGGGAAATTTCCCGCCAGACCACCCATGTCGACAGCCCTGTCGACTGGGCAGTCGACATGGTTAGGCCCAAGTCGACAGCCTTGTCGACTTGGGTGTCGACTTGGTTCAGCCGGGCAGTTTTGCCTGGTGCACCATTTTGGAGTTGTGTTGAGTTTGGGGGCCAGATTCGGTTTTGAGGGCCGAGATTGGAATTAGGGTTTAATCCTAAGGCTAAAACTAATCCTAATCTCTATAAATAAGCCCCTAACCTAACCCTAAATCATCATTATTCATTCAAGTAACTAAACTATGGCAAAATCATTCCTCTCATGGCCTCCACTCTCTTCATAAAATTCCTAAGTTATTTCTATGAGAGATTTTCAATGCATACAAGTGTTTTCAATCTTGTATGAGCATCATTAGCTTGCATTCAAGTCAAGTTTCCATATTTACATCATAAAGCAAGAGTTTTGATTCATTTTGGCTCAAGAGTTTTTCTATTGGAGCTTGCATTTTGGGTTTATTTGATTGCATAAGGGCTTTGTCTCAATCTATATATATTTTTGTGTCTTCATAAGCATTGTAAGACCTTTTTTACTTTCATATTTAAACTCTAAAGTTAAATGAATGATGCAAGTTTGGTTGATCATTATGATATGCAAGTTTGCCATGATATGCAAGTTTACTATGTCATGTTATGCAAGTTTGATATGTTATGATATGCAAGTTTATCATGTTATGTTATGCAAGTTGGCCATGTTATGATATGCAAGTTTATCATGTTATGATATGCAAGTTTATCATGTTTTGTTATGCAAGTTTGCCATGTTATGTTATGCAAGTTGGGTTGATCATTTACTCATGTTATCATGTTAGGCAAGCTTACCTTGGGGTTATGAGCTTAAAGCTTCAAGCTTTATGCTAAAGGTTGCATTTTGGCAACATGTAAGTTATCATATCCCTTATGATAACTTGCATGTGAGGCTAAATGCGAACTTATGGCAACTTCTACATGTCATTTATCACCATGTATCACCTATATGCTAAGTTTGGTTTTATGCATGTTTTTGAGGCCTAAAAATGTAATATGCAAGTATATGAACATATGTACATTTCATATGCCACCATGTTAAACTTGTGGCTTCAACACCTTTATGTCATGATTATGCCAAGTTCTCTCTTTCTATCCTTTATGCGCTATTGCGATATGTAAGCGATGGGATTGCGTTTGGGGTTGGGTAAACTTAAAAGACATAAAAACATAAGATTGGGAATTTACCTATTAAGTTAGGTCTACCCATTGGGAATTTACCTATTAAGTTAGGTCTACCCAAATGCTTGAAAACTTGTAATATGTTTTGGAAACATAATGGACATGACACTTAGAAAATATAAGTGTGACCAACTCGAGGTTGGGTTGAGTTTGTAGCGTAAACCTACCCGGAACCGACCGGCTTAACTAGTTGCTACAAACAATAGGACCCAATGTGAGAAGTTGGTCATGTTGTACCTTGAACCCGAGGTTAGACCAAGTTGTGGTATAAAGCTACCCGGAACCGACCGGCTTAACTAGTAACCGCAACGAAGTCTAATGTGAGAGGTTAAGGCACATTAATTAATTAATGCCTCATGGTTAGGGTTTAAGTCATGGTCCACTTAATACTTAACCAATTTGGACTGGGTGGATTAATCGGGGTTAAGTCGTGAACCCATCGTTACACTTAACCAAGTTAATCCATGATTAGTAAAAGGGTTAAACCGTACTTAACCCACTAGAAAATCCTAGCAAAGGGGGTCCACTCCAGCAGTAATCCCAAGTTTGTATCATCATGACCCTAGGGACTAGGCTAGGGTGGGGCACGATTACTGGACTGGTATAAGCGACCAAAAGCGACGGCCGGGTGGTACGCCGATGTAGTTCCGGACGGACTATGGTCTTGCACGTAGTCCGTATTTGGAGAAGTCACCCATGGGTACCAGTAGATCGAGACTGTGCACTCATGTTTATGGTGTCCAGGGGTTGACACCCTAGGGCTTGATACACCCGAAGGGTGGACCCAGCACAGTCCGACTACAATCATGTTTAGGCCGTATTGACACCAACACGTGACGAGTTAGGCTTATAGGGAGCCGATCGACTAGACCGTTTGGTTGGACCTCGTATTAGGGTCACTTCATATTATTGGACCTCGTATTAGGGTCACTTCATGTTATTGGACCTCGTATTAGGGTCACTTCCTGTTATTGGGCCAAAGCTTGGGCCAAGGGATCAATACTTGTTTATTTATGTCATGTTAGTTTGCTAGTACACCTGTGGTGCAAAACCTTAAACCTGATTATGCGATGACACCTTTTATCTATCATGCCAGTATGTAGTTATCCTTATGTTCATCTCAGTTTTCATCATGCCAGTTAACTTTATTAGTTTATAGACTGATGGTAGTAGGGCTTACTCAGTCTTTTTGACTGACCTGTTTTCTTTCGCCTCTTTTCTTCCGTTTCCCCCCCCCCCCAGGTTCTCAGGGTGGGAACGTTGGAGCTTAGCTTGGATTTCTGATTGCTTGCTTGTGGGATTTCAGCTCATGTACGGTTTCGACATGAAGCTAGCTATGGTTATCACTTATTTTGGGGATAGTACTTATGTATTTCAGTTTTTCAGTTGATGTTGTTTTTATCTAGACTTGTTTATTTGGAAAGTTATGTTGTACCAGACTTGTTTTGAAATAGTTTGAAATCTTCCGCTGTTTTACTTATCTTATTTACTCTGTTTACATATATACATATGTACTTGTTCTGCCTTGATATATCATTATGCATGTTTACCCGATTCAAACGCCCCTCCAAAGTCAGAGTGCTTGCAAGAGCCACCCTGGCGGAGGTGGGGTGTTACATTTGGTATCAGAGCATAAGGTTTACAAGAAGGAACAAAAAGGTTTTTAAAACTTTTGGAAAACTATTTTCAAAACCAAGTATAAAGTATTTTCCAAAGAAAAGTCTAGTTTATTTTAAAGGCTATTCCCCAAAAAGCCATTAGCAAAATTCCTTCGTTTTTCTCCATTCTGAACCTGTCTTTTTCTTCGTTTTCAGTATGGCCGATAACTTTGCTATTCCGGAGGGAGTACACGTACCTATTTGGTATAGAAGACTTTTGGAGGCTAGGGCGACCGAAGCCGGCCCCGTAGATGTTCCTCCTCCTCCTCCTCCTCCGGTAGTTAATGTTCCTCCTCCTCCTGTCGCTGATGTTCCTCCTCCTCCTGTCGCTGAGGTTCCTCTTCCTCCTCCCCCTCAGCATCCACAAGAGGATTTCGCAGAGATTTGCAAAGACTTTAAGGCGATGGGTTGCAAGAATTTTGTTGGGATGGAGACTTCTGTTGAGGCAAGAAACTGGTTAAAGGAAACTGAAAACCTCTTTGCTATCTTAGATATAGAAGATCATAGGAAAGTTCTGTTGGCGGTATGGTTATTGAAAGGGGAAGCTGCTTATTGGTGGGTAGTCACCACCACTACTAGACCAATTGAGACTTGGGATGAGTTTAAAAGAAGGTTTGGACTGAGGTTTTTATCGTCAGCAGAGGAGAACCTTCAGATGGAGAGGTTCCTATCACTAAAGCAAGGGGACATGACCATTAGGGAATACGTGGATAAGTTTAATCAACTTGCTCGGTTCGGTTTAGACTTGGTTAACACAGCTCAGAAGAAGGCCATGCACTTTGCTCTAGGACTAAACGAGCCATTGCGCGGTTCGGCCATATCTCATATACCCATCGGAGCGACCTTCGAGAGTTTGGTGAATGTGGCCCTACTCAATGAAGAGAATAGGAGTGACAAGAAGGAAATCAAGGTGAATGAGTCTCAAAACAAGAAAACGGGGCCCAAAAAGGAAATGAAAAAGAAGGAGGAGAAGTCTAAAGATAAGAAGGAAAAGAAGTGCTTTACTTGTGGAAGTTCGACTCATCTTATTAAGGATTGTAAGAAGAGGAAAAGGAAGAATGGTGAATGCTTTTTCTGCGTTGAGACTGGACATTTCATCAAAGATTGCCCGAAGAAGCAAGGGCAAGGTCAGACTCAGTGTGCAAGACCGTCTGAAGGGCGAGTTCATCCCTTCAACATCGTTCTTCCAGCTTATGATCGAGGTAGTGTTTCTGTTAAAAGTCTTGTTTACATTTCTAATTTTCCTGTTTGTACTTTGTTTGATTCTGGCACATCGCATAGTTTATTTCATCTGGTTTAGTTGAAAGTTTGCACCTAAGTACTAGTCTAGTTAATGATCCCATGTGTGTTTCAAATCCAATTGGGGGTTCCGCCCATTTGTCTATTATCTACGTGGATTTGAAAATCTCTATCTTGAGTGTAGAGTTCTCGTGTGATGCTTATATTCTCGGTTTCATTGGGTATGGGTTGATTTTGGGCATGGATTGGTTGTCCAGTTTTGGAGCCATTCTTGATTTTTGAGCATAGGGTTGAGAGGCTCATGACTCGCCTCGGTAATACCCTAAAAATTTCTAGTAACCCTATGAGTCCCGTCATGTTGTGTTATCTTGAATCCCTCAACTCGTCTATCGATAGTTTGCAATCTATGAGGGTGGTCCGAGAATATCCTGATATCTTGGGTGAAGTGAAGGGGTTACCCCTAAACGCGAGTTTAATTTCTGCATTTATCTGGTGGATAATGCAAAGCTGGTTTCTTTGCCCGTTCGGCACATGGCTCCGCGTGAAAGACGGGAGCTAAGTAAGCAAGTGAAGGAGTTGCTTGAGAAGAACTTCATTCGATGAAGCATTTCCGAGGAAGGTGCTCTAGTAGTATTCGCTACTAATGTGGACAGTTCGCTTCGCCCGTGTGTTGATTATCGTGAGTAGAACAAGAAGAATAGACAACCATTACCAAGGATCGATGATTTGTTTGATCAGCTTGTAGGAACATCTGTTTTCTCTTGATCTTGCTACTGGATTCCATCAGCTCAGAGTAGCTGAGGATAGTATAGACAAAACTGCGTTCAGAACTCCAGATGGATTCTTAGAATGGCTGGTCATGCCATTCGGTTTGACTAATGCACCCGCCTACTTCGTGGACTTGATGAGTAGGGTGTTCAAGGAGTTCTTGAACAAGTTTGTCGTGGTCTTCGTAGATGATATTCTGATCTTCTCTAAGGATGAGGAACAGCACGCAAGGCATCTCGTGAAGGTGATGGATACGCTTAGAGCCCATCAGTGGGAAGCCAAGTCCTCCAAATGTCATTTTGGAGAAAAGAAGTTAGATTTCTTGGGCACATAGTTTCTAAGCAAGGCTTAGCGGTGGATCCCGCTAAAGTGGTCGCGGTTCAAGACCGGAAAGCTCCGACGAGGACAAGTGAAGTAAGAAGCTTTCTCAGTTTAATTAATTAGTTAGCGTCCCTTGAGCTTAGACCTACCCTTCTGGATCAAGTAGGGACTTCACAGAAAGAAGACCCGCAGTTAGTCGAGATCATGGACAAGTTGATTCGAGGCGAGATGTTAAGACACCTCGCTATAGATGACAAGGGATGGCTAAGACGCAATGAGAGAAAGAAGGCTCTTGAAGATGCACATCACTCGAGGAGGTGGCCGAGTTTGTCCCAAGGTGCATGTTGTGCCAACAGATTAAGGCCGAGTCATAAAAAGCCCGGTGGGCTATTACATCCATTGGAGGTCCCCGCAATGGAAGTAGTAAAGCGTCACGAAGGATTTCGTGGATGGACTGCCTAGATCAAGGAAAGGGAATACGAGCATGTGGGTCATAGTAGGTAGACTCACGAAGAGTGCTCATTTCACTCCGGTAAAGAGCGAAAGGACTGCATCATAGCTAGCGATAGTTTACTTTCAAGTAATAAAGCGGTTGCACGAGGTTCCCTAAAGTATAGTTAGTAACCATGACTCAATCTTCACTAGCCAGTTTTGGGATAGTCTACAGGAAGTCATGGGCAAGCAACTGAATCTAAGTGCGGCCTATCATTCACAGGCGGATGGTTCATTTCGTTCAAGCATGAGTTATAGAAAATCACGTTAGTAAGAGCAATTGGCAACGTGGATTGGTATTTTCAAGAAAAGTTCTGCTGCGTGGAATACTTTATAGTAAGTAAACGAGATCCAGGATTCACTGGTGAATTTAGGAGAGCTTGCATGAAACCATGAGGTCATAATTATGTTTAAGCCAAGAATGTTAGAAGAGTAAGTGAAAGAGGAAGACGAGAGGCGACAATGAAATGGGTTCCAACTCATATTTGGAAATAAGAGTTAAGAAGCTAAGAAATCATGAGGTAAAAGACGGTCAAAGCACAGTGGAGTTAAGCTCAAGGAAACATGACTTAGAAGACTGAAGGCTAGATACGCGCATCGTATCTCTTTTTAAGAGCATATCCTTGATCCTTGTTTTCCTGTGGAACTTACTCGCATGTTATCTTTTTACGTATATCCTCTCGGTCCCATTCTCGGTCCTATTTCTGTCGGGAGGTATGACTTATTGGCTAGTAATACATGGCAGGGTTTGAAGGGGTCCGTTAGGTTGACTAAACCTTTTGGGCTTTTATAGAATATGGGTTGGGTTAGGAAGGGATTTCTTGTAATCCGAAAGGAGTATATCCTGCTTATCTTCCCGATCTCTTTGTAGCATATCTTTTGCTATCCATGTTTGTCTTGATTATCTAGTTTATCATGTTAATCTTGTCATGAGAACCTTAGGTAGAAACCCTTTGGATGAAACATGTGTTTGAAACATGTTATGCTTGGTGGTTGCAAGTGGTTGCAAGTGTTTGCAAGTGGTTACTCGTGGATGCATTATACACGTTAGGCACTAGATCGGCTCACACACTCCTCATATTGCATATGCATGAGTGTTTATGCTTATTCATGGATGAAAATTTTTGTGTTATCACATGGATGTTGCATATGGATGTATGTTATGTGCACACATATAGATGTTATACATTATGTTAGGAATTGCATACATATGGATTCATTTCACTAACATAATTTGCATTGATGATATTTGCATTAGATAAGTACATATACACACACCTTTGCATTTGTTCATACAACATTTAGAATCTTGTAAGGACAATGATTGCTCGTGGATGATGTTTTGAGTAGATGGATGTTGGATGGTAGGATATGTTCTTCCTAACTTAGAGATTTCGGGGACGAAATCCTTCAAGGAGGGGAGAATGTAACAACCCGTATTTTCAATAACCTATTATAACATAAATCGAGGCAGAATTTAATTTATAAATCTGAATCAAGGGAAACGGGCTATGCCATTGCGTTCGTCACGGAAAAATACGCGAAATAGAGTCCGAGTTTTCGAAAATCGGAGTCCGTATGACCCGATTAAGGCCCAACGAAGTTTTCAGAAAATTTCAAAGTAAAAACAGATTTCAAATTCAAGTTTGAATTTGGAAATTAGGGCAGTTGGGCGCAGGCGGGAAATTTCCTGCCAGACCACCCATGTCGACAGCCCTGTCGACTGGGCAGTCGACATGGTTAGGCCCAAGTCGACAGCCCTGTCGACTTGGGTGTCGACTTGGTTCAGCCGGGCAGTTTTGCCTGGTGCACCATTTTGGAGTTGTGTTGAGTTTGGGGGCCAGATTCGGTTTTGAGGGCTGAGATTGGAATTAGGGTTTAATCCTAAGGCTAAAACTAATCCTAATCTCTATAAATAAGCCCCTAACCTAACCCTAAATCATCATTATTCATTCAAGTAACTAAACTATGGGAAAATCATTCCTCTCATGGCCTCCACTCTCTTCATAAAATTCCTAAGTTATTTCTATGAGAGATTTTCAATGCATACAAGTGTTTTCAAGCTTGTATGAGCATCATTAGCTTGCATTCAAGTCAAGTTTCCATATTTACATCATAAAGCAAGAGTTTTGATTCATTTTGGCTCAAGGGTTTTTCTATTGGAGCTTGCATTTTGGGTTTATTTGATTGCATAAGGGCTTTGTCTCAATCTATATATATTTTTGTGTCTTCATAAGCATTGTAAGCCCTTTTCTACTTTCATATTTAAACTCTAAAGTTAAATGAATGATGCAAGTTTGGTTGATCATTATGATATGCAAGTTTGCCATGATATGCAAGTTTACTATGTCATGTTATGCAAGTTTGGTATGTTATGATATGCAAGTTTATCATGTTATGTTATGCAAGTTGGCCATGTTATGATATGCAAGTTTATCATGTTATGATATGCAAGTTTATCATGTTATGTTATGCAAGTTTGCCATGTTATGTTATGCAAGTTGGGTTGATCATTTACTCATGTTATCATGTTAGGCAAGCTTACCTTGGGGTTATGAGCTTAAAGCTTCAAGCTTTATGCTAAAGGTTGCATTTTGGCAACATGTAAGTTATCATATCCCTTATGATAACTTGCATGTGAGGCTAAATGCGAACTTATGGCAACTTCTACATGTCATTTATCACCATGTATCACCTATATGCTAAGTTTGGTTTTATGCATGTTTTTGAGGCCTAAAAATGTAATATGCAAGTATATGAACATATGTACATTTCATATGCCACCATGTTAAACTTGTGGCTTCAACACCTTTATGTCATGATTATGCCAAGTTCTCTCTTTCTATCCTTTATGCGCTATTGCGATATGTAAGCGATGGGATTGCGTTTGGGGTTGGGTAAACTTAAAAGACATAAAAACATAAGATTGGGAATTTACCTATTAAGTTAGGTCTACCCATTGGGAATTTACCTATTAAGTTAGGTCTACCCAAATGCTTGAAAACTTGTAATATGTTTTGGAAACATAATGGACATGACACTTAGAAAATATAAGTGTGACCAACTCGAGGTTGGGTTGAGTTTGTAGCGTAAACCTACCCGGAACCGACCGGCTTAACTAGTTGCTACAAACAATAGGACCCAATGTGAGAAGTTGGTCATGTTGTACCTTGAACCCGAGGTTAGACCAAGTTGTGGTATAAAGCTACCCGGAACCGACCGGCTTAACTAGTAACCGCAACGAAGTCTAATGTGAGAGGTTAAGGCACATTAATTAATTAATGCCTCATGGTTAGGGTTTAAGTCATGGTCCACTTAATACTTAACCAATTTGGACTGGGTGGATTAATCGGGGTTAAGTCGTGAACCCATCGTTACAATAAACCAAGTTAATCCATGATTAGTAAAAGGGTTAAACCGTACTTAACCCACTAGAAAATCCTAGCAAAGGAGGTCCACTCCAGCAGTAATCCCAAGTTTGTATCATCATGACCCTAGGGACTAGGCTAGGGTGGGGCACGATTACTGGACTGGTATAAGCGACCAAAAGCGACGGCCGGGTGGTACGCCGATGTAGTTCCGGACGGACTAGGGTCGTGCACGTAGTCCGTATTTGGAGAAGTCACCCATGGGTACCAGTAGATCGAGACTGTGCACTCATGTTTATGGTGTCAAGGGGTTGACACCCTAGGGCTTGATACACCCGAAGGGTGGACCCAGCACAGTCCGACTACAATCATGTTTAGGCCGTATTGACACCAACACGTGACGAGTTAGGCTTATAGGGAGCCGATCGACTAGACCGTTTGGTTGGACCTCGTATTAGGGTCACTTCATGTTATTGGACCTCGTATTAGGGTCACTTCATGTTATTGGACCTCGTATTAGGGTCACTTCATGTTATTGGGCCAAAGCTTGGGCCAAGGGATCAATACTTGTTTATTCAAGTCATGTTAGTTTGCTAGTACACCTGTGGTGCAAAACCTTAAACCTGATTATGCGATGACACCTTTTATCTATCATGCCTGTATGTAGTTATCCTTATGTTCATCTCAGTTTTCATCATGCCAGTTAACTTTATTAGTTTATAGACTGATGGTAGTAGGGCTTACTCAGTCTTTTTGACTGACCTGTTTTCTTTCGCCTCTTTTCTTCCGTTTCCCCCCCAGGTTCTCAGGGTGGGAACGTTGGAGCTTAGCTTGGATTTCTGATTGCTTGCTTGTGGGATTTCAGCTCATGTACGGTTTCGACATGAAGCTAGCTATGGTTATCACTTATTTTGGGGATAGTACTTATGTATTTCAGTTTTTCAGTTGATGTTGTTTTTATCTAGACTTGTTTATTTGGAAAGTTATGTTGTACCAGACTTGTTTTGAAATAGTTTGAAATCTTCCGCTGTTTTACTTATCTTATTTACTCTGTTTACATATATACATATGTACTTGTTCTGCCTTGATATATCATTATGCATGTTTACCCGATTCAAACGCCCCTCCAAAGTCAGAGTGCTTGCAAGAGCCACCCTGGCGGAGGTGGGGTGTTACACCTATGCTCTATATAGCCCGTATGCCTAATCCCCATCTGCATATCATACAGATCATGATATGATATCTGTGTAGGATCCGGGTAATCGTGATGGGCCGGAGGATGTAACACGTCAACGTAACGATCCGGTCCAATGGTGGGCACTGCCATGGTCCATCCAAAATGACTGGCGGCCGCCACATGATCAGCTGCACGAAAACTCTGGCTGGGCTGGGTAATATCCTCGACAACAGGTGGACGTATGCCGTGTCGTATAGCAGATGGCCCTACTAAATCAATCGATGCTGCATGCGTAATCGTGTCTGAGGACCCGGTGAAAAATCTACGCCAGAAGGTAAGGTAACACTCCCCGATAATAACAAAGCTCTCAACCGTCCACCAGCCTGCTGCCCTGGCTATATCTAGCTGCTCCCTCGGGTAAATCATACACCGATAAGTATGTGGGTGTGGATCATCCGGAATAGCATCGAAGTCATACAACTGTCTCCGGCACCTCTCACCAAGATACCAATAAGCACCTAGCGCCATGGGAGAAGATATAAGTGGAAATCTCCGTCCGGCAAGCATCCTTGCAATCTGTATGATCTCAAGATCGATGGATGTACTCTGCTCAAATGGATGCCATAGTATCTGATCCCTATACATCCTCAACTCGATCTGGTTATGGGCAACAGGATACACATGGCGTGACTCATTATCTCTGGACCCCCGGTTGTCCGCAGTCCAAAAGCATATACGGGGGAAAAAGGTCGATGGGTCTGCAGTACGGGTGATAAAATGAAAGTTCCTAGAGTACTCAAAGTACCAATACTGTAACAACTCCCAGAATCCAAATAAAGAAACCTGAGAATCAGTGATGGTGCACTGCATGTCGAGACATCTGTATAGGTATGCAAGGATAGGTGTGCCCCAATCATATAAAATCGCCCCATCGGCATTTATCCCAGCCGCGACCGCAAAAAACCCCACAGGAACGCTTCTGCTCGAAGAACTAAAGAAAAGGTTACCCATAAGGTATAACATAAATAATCGAGCAAGCTCCAAGTCGTCATCAATAGAGTAGTGATCGAGTATCCTGTCCATAGCCGCACGGATCGCGCTCACTCTAATAGCGCCTTCTGCCTGATACGACGTAGCAGAAACATCCAAATGAGGCAGTAGATCATGAACAAGTGCACGATCACGCCATCGACCATCGTCATAAGGCAGTGGGGGATAAGCACCTACTCCAATGCTAATACCAGTAAGCATGGAGAAATCAAGCGGTGTAAGTCCTAACTCACCACAAGGAAAGTGAAATGTGTGGGTGGTTTTGTACCACCGTAGAGCAATGGCCGCACACAATTGGACATCGGCATTTATAACATGATTTATTCCTAAAATATCAAAGAGCACAATAAGATAAAATATGACTACTAAATTATCCACTTATTTCATTAAAAGGTCTATAATATTACCTAGAAAAAATTGAAATCCAAGAGCATGTAACAGTCCTGCGACCCCCTCCTTACTCGCCAAGTGTGCATGATAATATCTAAGTGTGGTCGCTAACGAACCACGTGGACGTATATTCCGCGACTGTTAACGGTTCAACAAAATGTTATACTATCTACCCAATATCTAACACTCAAAGAATACTATTTAAATATTACTAAAAATACTTACAGCCAAACTCGACTGCGTGCTAACGTGTACTTCGTCATCTGGAAGAATGCGAAAGTTGGATAGCATAGGAAGCTTCGCCGCGCTGAGGTTCATATCCACATAGCCATCGAGATCGACCTGTCTAGCGGAAACCGATCCAACACCCCTACGTGCTCTGCCTGTTCGTCCGCCTCTACGCCCGCCACGTCCCCGATGGGCGCCTTCCTCGTGCGCCCCTATTTCTTCGTTATCCATGTTCTCGGCGGCTACAAGCAAGTATTCTATTCCGAGCACTGGTTGTTCGCCACTACCCCCTGCACCACTCCCGCCTGCGCCACTTCCCCCGGTTCCACGATCGTCGCCGTGCATGAATTTTTTGGCGAATTTTTTTAGTAATCTAGCCATATTTTCGAACGAATATTTCAAATACGGTATTTAATTTGGTTAGAAGCTGACGGATTGGTGAATTGAAGGTAAAATTTAGGTGAAAAATGGGGGTTGGAAGATGGTTTTCGGGTTAGGAAAATGGAGGAAGGGGATAATGAAGCAGGAGGCGGCTGGGGGAGGGTTTTGAGAGGGTTTGCTTATAACGGCAAACTCTTTGCCGTTATAAGTTATAACGGCAAAGAGTTTGCCGTTATAACGTTACAACGGCAAAGAGTTTGCCGTTGTAACCCCCTTCCCCAAACCAGTCTGTGGCTGGTTCACCCTTTCTGGGTACTCGGCTCGTTGGACCAGTTGCAGAACATGAGAGAGAATAACTGAACAGAACGGATGGTTGGTTTTGGTCTTAGGAGATCCAAAAGATCATCATGAGTATTAGTTGGTGGAGATGAAGGAGGTTCTCACCGGATCAAAGTTAATTATCACCGTGCAGTACCAAAACCATCTGCTCTGTAGGAGATGATAACTTGTGTCGAATTTGAAAGGATGATGCGAGAACTAAACTAAAAGATGAAATTTGATCATAAAGCTTTGGTAGAGAAGATGGATACTCTGCTAACCCAACAATAATGGATAATCAGGAGAGGCAGATGGAAACTTCACCTAGATCTAAAGAATAAAAATCATCTATTTCTGATAAAAAAAAACGAAAAGAAGCAAAGAGAGAATATGTTATAGTAGTAGGAGTTATTGGAGGAAGTTATTGTTCTCCCCCTAAAAGAAAACCACTTGATACCAAGAGGGTACCACTCAGTACTGAAAAGAATTTTCGAGATTTGGAAAGGAAAATGTTGAGGCTTTGGACCTGTTGATTCAAAGGATCACCTATAACACGATGGAGATGATTATGACCTTGCTTCTAGAATTTAGCACAAGAAGTTAACCCAACCACTCCTAAAACAATCAAATGCCTGAAATGTCATGAATGAGAGGTCGTCCTAGAGTTAAGTAAGCCTAGACGTCATCAAGAATAATTATCATCACTGTCACTAGTGATTTCTTTTTCCTCTTCTACAATTTATTCCTTTCCTTCTCTCCTTCTCGCACTATCACTCTCTTTGGGGATTGGTTGAATTCTGTCCCTTTTATCCATATCTCTTGGAGCCATGCTTGCAACGGGCCAGCGCCCGTTTGTATAGCCCAAGTTGCTAAAGGTCTGCAACAGTTTTTGCCCGTTGCAATAAGATGTTGCGGTATATTTTTTTGCAACGGACTTTTTTTGTTGCAATATCTCCTTTTGCAACAACAAATAACCGTTGCATAGTCCATATTAGGCATCAACAAACATGATACCACAACTATTTTTGACAGTTGCAGTAAGTCAAATTACAACAGTTATTAACCGTTGCAATAGGTAATTTTAATTTTTAACAGATAGTGATACCACAACTGTTTTATACCGTTACAATAAGTTCAAGTACAACTGCTATTTACTGTTGCTAATGACTCAACTGCAACTAACAGCTGCAGATACTACATTTAATTCATCAATATCTAAATTCGATAATTTACTGTAGTACCGATAAGACATTACAAATGAATACACGTGCATTCGAAAAGACATTGACAAAACAATAGATTCACTAACTTCAGAACATTCCAAAAGATTAGTTGAAGTTACATTCCAAAATTAGCATAGTAACAAACGTGATCCATACATAATATAAATGCATACCGTTACACCGTACCAACAATTCCAAAATTAGCATAACATAACATCTAAAAGCTAAGCAACACATATTACTCTACTGAAATGAAATCTTTGTGCCACGCCACGGTTGTTCCAATGGCCACTTTGATGGTGTTTATCTCCGAACTTGGCCTTAGTAGAAAAGTTTCAGGATCCACGGCTACTTTAACCCATACCTTCCAAAAGCAATACAGTACACATTAAAATTCTAATTTTAATGCAAATAGTGAAAGCAAAGACCAACATACTGAAAAAAAGTGGATTAGAAAGATAGCAGCTCTGAAAGTTGCTATGTGTCTCGCATCTATAGTTTAATTAATATCACAAAAGAAAAATATCACAAAAGAAATCTGAAAACCATAAATAGTTTAACTAGCAAAAACAATATAGCTTGCACACAATTTGTAGATGATAAACATATAATATTGCTGCATATATACTTGCTTATAGCATTTCAGACGATTAATTAATATTAATCGATAATCGTACTATAGTTATGAAGGTCTTGGATCATCTCTGCTCTAATAATGAAGGGTTAACCCATTGATAATGAAGTATATATGCACTCAGATTTGTTAGTGTAGTTGTGCCACATCAAATTGAAAAATGCTTCAGTGCTCCTCCATATGTGACATGTTCAAATGTTTGTAAAGATTTTTTTTTTCCGACTTGCAGTTGAATTTTTTGTAAGGTAGGTGACGTGCTGAATTCTATGTTCTGTCAACTAATGATAATATAATAAATAAACTGTTAGCTATATTAACATGACAAGCTTTTAACTTGCAAGCATATAAAACCGGAACACTTACTTATTTGACGAGTTTATATTTTACAGTATGAGTAACTGTACAAATTCCGATTTTTCTTAATAAAACCACTTACTACCCAGAACACTAAGATCAAGGTGATATCACATTATTAACCCATACCTTCCAGAAGTCCTGCCCAAGTTTCATAAAGTGTACCGTAGCATTTGGATCGGTGCTTGCAATCGTTCCTCTGCAACTATGTTCTTGCTTAAACCCAATAACTTGCACTTCCTTTTAAGCAAACTTTCGGGACTTTTGCTATTTTGACGATCTTCAATTTGCTCGTTATTACTTGCACGGTGCGACTACAACACACAAAAAAAAAAAGAAAAAAAAGAAAAGAAAAAAAAAGTGGCCGAAACAGAAACAGAGTTGAAAAAGAGTTGAAACAGAGCTGAAAAAATTGGCTAGATGCTTGGTACACTAATTTGCTTTCTACTAGTTCTGATATTTATGTATAGATTGCATAAATCTACCGGCATATATAAAGTTACCGGTTGAGCTCCATAGTTAGCACATTTTTATCGATAATATAGTAAAACAAACATTCAAGTAGCATTTATACGTAAATCTGTGTTTCCTACAACCAAATCCTAGTTGCTGCCATGCCTTTGGAAGAATAGAATCCACATAATAGACACAAATAATGATAAGCATTTGATTATTCAGAAAACAAATAATAATTTGTATTGAAAATAATGATAAGAATAGAATCACTGTCATAATTAACATATGGTCCCTTACTATTTTGCCTACCCGCTTTTGACTTCATCATTTTGTAATGTAACAGTGCCTGCACTATGCTATAATGCACTGCATGTGGCTAAGACATCAACAGTTATGTCAAAAACCAAGAAATCAACAATGTTTATTCTTGTTTATGGCATTAACTGTGAACTTGAAGCCATCCATCAGTAGCAAAACTTCAAGTTTATGACTGACAGGTCCGTTCCAAGGTTATAATCACAACCAAATAGGTTTTGCTATATAGTGTTTTTGCATCAACGCTAATATATGTGTAAATGTTGTACGAAACTGACAGGTGATGCATAAGTTGCTATGAATGATTTATTAGACATTGTAGTATTGTGGACCACCATTTTAATATTAATCACTTAATCTTGCTCTATATGGTAATATTATGGATAAAAATATAACTAGGGTAATTACACTGCTCCCTTAAACAATATAATCCTATCAAGGTTAACTTACAGAAGAATGCATCACCTGTTCTAAAATTTTAAATAGGAGAACTATTCAACAATTATTTTCAGTAATCAGTTTCAGATTCTCAGAATGCCTAATATATAGTTTCACAAAAACACAATCTTTTGGGAAAATACAATCATAAATCTGAATCATCAAACTTGTGATATGATTAAAGTATTAAACAACGATCGAACTCAAAAAGCCTAGTAGGGGATTCACACCCAGTTTTCTTGTAGCCAATTTATTCTGTATAAGCAATAAATGCAGCAATAGTACAAAATATTCACAAGTCTCAATATACATATACGTTGCATTTATAATGGAAAACGTGACATATGACATAGGAAAAGATAAAAATCATCACTGTAAATATGATACATAGTTATAGCTTTACAGGTTAAAGGAGCTGGTGACACTGAATTGATAGAAACGTTGGACCAACATGCACAGTTTCTACCTACTGACATACAATGCACGCGTGTGTCATGTGCTCAACAAATGGTTTGTTGTGCGGTCACTTAACATTTATGTATTGTAAGGGTATATTAATTGATTTCTTTCAACCAGATGGATACAAGTTAACGTAAATATGCATATATAAAATAAATTGGGAATTAGGTTCCGTTCCACATAAAACATGTTTTAGACTACACTTCTAAAATTATTTATTCAGAATTTTAGTTTTTTTTGCTGATATTTGCAGTTTCTGAAACTGCAGATATTTGCATTTTGGCTGAAGCTAAAAAGGGAAGTGTTTTTTAAAACTTATTTTAGAGGAGCGGCCGCTGTGTATTTTGAAACTTAAAACTGTGTTTAACAGAATTTCCCTAAAATAAACAATAGGTAGAAAATATACTTTTTAACGTATGTTTATTCTAGGTATGCTGAGATGCCTAAAGAGGAGAAGAACAGAATATCACACCGTTCAAGAGCTCTTGCACTTGTTAGGTCACATTTTGCTGAGATAGGCTATGCATTTCAGACTGAATGAGCATTTGAATGTCTTTTTACGGCTGATTTAAACTAGGTATATGTAGAATATGGTTTGTTATTTTGGATTGGCTAATGAAATATGTGATAGTTTCATTATATTAGAGACTGGCTATTCTTTGCTATCATTGAAAATTGAAATATTATCCACCCTGTAGTTGTGAGATTTGTGCGGAATATGATTCTCTGCTTTGATCATATATCAAAATAGACTTTCACCCATTTGCATAGAGTTCAATTTTTAATGATTAAAAAGTGCAACCTTTGCTTAGGGTTTTACCTTTATTTTTAGTTAATAAATGTTGGGTGT
The DNA here is from genome assembly GCA_030737875.1 of Allium sativum. Taxonomy (NCBI): domain Eukaryota; kingdom Viridiplantae; phylum Streptophyta; class Magnoliopsida; order Asparagales; family Amaryllidaceae; genus Allium; species Allium sativum. The sequence continues at coordinate 954,478,616 of CM060924.1, read as the reverse complement.
ACCCCTTCTCTTGCATTGTATCATAACAGAGGATCTTAATCCATATCCAATTTGTATCCTATTCACGAAATGTGTGATTTTGTGGGCTCATTTCATTTTGGATTGATGTTATCAACTTTAATATAGGAATGCCATACAGTAAATTTCAATTCCAGTGTTGGAGGAAAATGACTCTTTTCTGTCCGTTTGTACAACGAATGATTATTAGTGAGTGACCCATGTATTGGACGTGGTCATGCTAAAATATAATGAACATAAAATTACAGTTGTATAATGATGAGCAATTAGCTTGTCGATTTCTAACTTGAAAAATCAACTCAATTCTAATCATGTTCTGTAAATGATATCAAGATTGGTTATTTATTTATTTAATTTTTTTTTGTGGAAACTCAAAATATACACCAAATAGGAGGAAAATCGTCAACATTTGAAAAATTGCCAAAATCAGACCAAGTGACTGCACAACAACCCATTTGTCGAGCACATGATGCACACACACAGAGACTCTTATCTAACATAGTTTCTACAAAAAGAAATCAATTAAGTAATTCTGTATTGTAATATGTAATACTGTATACATATGTAATATTGTAATATGTAATACTGTAAATATGTAATACTGTATACACTTAACATTTATGTATTGTAAGGTTATATTAATTTGGTATTTCTTCAATTGAGAAGATCAATGTAATTTTAATTCATCGCTAGTTTAACTTAACATTCCGTTTGTCTGGTGCTGGTTTAATACAACATTTTGTTTTCTAGATATATATTAATATAACATTCGTTGTTCTTCGGACTAAATTTCAAAATTTATGCCCTTCAGACTAAAATTGATTTCAATTTTTTTTCCTTAGAAACTAATTCTCTCATGTATATAATAAGGGAGAAATCTCAAAAAATAAAATTAAGAAAAATCAAAGGTTCTAAACAGATCGAAATAGTGGTGGTTTTAGTCTTTCGAAACGTGTTCAAATATATACAATACGTGACTGAAGGCTTTAAACGGCTGTTTTGATGGTCTTACCCCATAACCAAGCCAAACATCATTAGAATAGAACCATCAAAATATCTTTCAAAATCAAATCATATATTACCTGTGGCGTATGAGCACAAGGAGTTTCTGAATGTGGTGCATTATCGATCCTCTTTTCATTCGTGTTCTGTAAAATGTATAATGTTAGATACTATAACTTACTGTAACATATCATATATTCATAAATAGGGCTAACTATCTGTAACTTAATGTAATGACCAATTTAGTTAACTCTTCTACTTTAGCCGTCAAGCAAGCAACTTGGTTTTCCAATGTAGACACCTTTTTTGAATTGCTTACATGAATACCAATTCGAGATGGTACAATGCCGAAGCCTAGTCCTCTCACTCTTCCCTTATGCTTGGTGCCAAAAACCTTCGACACTCCATCTTCACCTATCGATGTCATTCCCTGAGAGCTAAGAGTGCTACTCCTATGCTCTTCTATCTTAGCCTGCAGATTTTTGTAAAAAAAATAAAAAAATCCAACATTAATAAATGAAATATGTACTACTGCTAACTATCTAGATATGATGTAAGCTCTAACTTGTAATTATTTGTGAGATATAAACGGTCAGAATCTACTGGGGAACCGACTGTATTTGACAAGCATTTTTAACTGCGTGCGACGGAAAATAAGAAAAAGAACTTGTAGTTTTTCAGAAAACAAGGCAAAAAGATCCAACACAAAGCTTGTCATCAACTGCACTTTTCATGTAGCGGCGAACATTGTTTTACCTCAGAGGTAAAACAAAACTACACATATATTTCCTATGTAGACATAACTACAGAAGCTACACGTTATGTATCAGCTGAGATTGGTACTGTGATACAATGTGCATAACCATGTAATCCAGTAAACTAATGTGTACACTATAACAGTGACTATATTGTTGGAATTGCAGAAAATCCTTTGACACTCTTGTTCATATGATCATAAAGTATTTCCAACTAATAAAAACTAATTATGGTTATCAGTTATTCACCTCCAGAATCATCATCTTCATCACAAAAAGAGAAAACGGAAGCATATATGTAACAAAGTTACAATATTAATATAAATAAATTCTTACAATGCAGTTAGCCACAACAGAATTCGGTGGCTTTCCATTTTTTTTGACGTGGGCTTTGCACCATAACTCGTCTCGGCTAACATCCGATGTTCCACTTTCCATTGTCTACCCAAAAATAAAAGTAAGAAATGAAGAAATATATATATATAATGGATGTAAACATAACCCAAACATGCATTTTCTTACCATTTCTTCTGCTAACCTTGCGTAACCCTTTCTACCCATTGTGTGTGGAGTTTTGTTCTTTTCTCTAAGTGCTTTGAATTTATTGCTGGTTTTGCTACACAAGACGATTTCGTTAGTAAAATGTAATTTACATTTGAATTTATAACCGATAAAGCTTATTACCTCAAAGTTTTATGACAGTTTTTCCTTTACAAAGTCATTCCACTCTTCATCACTCTTTATGTTAACTGGTTTTAGCATGGCTAACCTAGATGAAAAGTCGGGGGAAGCAGACGCCAATTTAATAGCAAAAACCAATCTCGATTTTGACTCTTTCCATCGTGCTCCCATCATCTGAAACAACAAGTCCTTGTAAACTGCATCTACCTTGAATCACGTCTGCACAGCAGAAACAACAATAAAACAGCATCATATTATTGAAAAACTTCATGATGTATTCATAGTTGCCTTTAGAAGAAAATAAAAATAAAAATGTATAACTAACAAAATTGCTTTGCATGTTCATTAGATTTAATCTTCTAATGTCATCAATAACAAATGCGTAGATACTGTATAAATCCAAGTAAAAATAGGTTCAAGGGCTAACATTATGTAATTTTTATTAAAAAAAAAGTCAAATTAATGATCAGTATGGTTGAGTTTATTTTCTGGATCCGAACTCATTTCCATTCTTTTTTAAGAAAATAGGTTCAAGGGCTAACATTATGTAATTTTTATTTTTAAGAAAATAGCAATAATTGTTTGGAATTTTCGATTTAATGTTTTATCTAACATAGTTTCTACAAAAAGAAATCAATTAAGCTAAAATACAAAAACTTGACAGAAACAAATAAAAATACAAAAACAGAAATCACAATGGTTGTACCTGTATACAAGTCCATAAATCATCCTTTAGGTGCTTGTCGACTTTTTTCCACTCACTAATGGTCATAGGAACCATTTCCCTTACTAATATACCGATGTAAGATGACAAGTGACGAGAATTGTCACCTACCGGTTGACCTAAATCATTGAATTCCACTTCAGGCTTCTCGTCAGGAATCAAGGAAAATTTCTTCATCGTCGTCCTTCCTCTTTTTTTCTTGGCCGGCTCTAGTCGACAATCTTCATTGCAAACATCCGGGTCCATGGCAGCAGGAGTGTCAGTTGAGTCTGGAGTAATATTTGGAGATGGGTTTGAATTAGGGTCAGGAGAAACAGAAAAAGGCCGAATTTCCTCGGGTTGATGCTGAATTTCCTCGGGTTGAGGCTGAACAGGACGCTTGCGAGGAGATCTTCTAACATTAGTGTTTAAAATCTGAGCAGCTTCAACATCACAAGGCCGAACATGACGCTTGCGAGGAGATCTTCTAACCTTAGTGTTTAAAATCTGAGCGGCTTCAACATCACAAGGCTGAACAGGACTCTTGCGAGGAGATCTTCTAACATTAATGTTTAAAATCTGAGCAGCTTCAACGTCAACATCACCCTTTTCTTTTATTTTTACACCACTGTTCTTAACTGTATTATCGTCAAATGCACGCGAAGCTATAAATGCAGCTAAACTCTGCCTTTTTGATTGTCTTAGTGCTGCAAGTGAGCTCTGAAATTAGCATACAACAAACGAGGTTAGCTAAAAGGAATATGGTTAGCTGATGCAACAAAAAGAACTAATAAATAAGCTTCAACTTTATAATTTTGGGATCATATAAATACTAAGATGTAGCATAAATTCTAAGCTCTCCTAGAAAGTATAAGATTGCTAATTCCAGATAAGTTTATCAAAAGCTATCTTCATTTTAGCAACGTCTATTTCAGCAAACACGTACACACATAGCATGCCAGCATAACAAAACCATACATGTATATGCTTCAACTTGTTCACAATTATAAAATGATTATGTATATTATGTGAATTTGTCACAAACATCTTTTATTTATAAGCAGTTGACCTCTGAATGTTATGATGATGATGATACATTATTGGAATTATCAGTCAAGAGCACGCATATCATCACTTGCGGTTAGGAATAAATAAAAGACAGTTACAAACATATACAATTGTCAAACTAGAAGCAACTGCAAACAATAACATACACATCAGGTTAGATGTTAGTGCAAAATAAACTTAACTATATGTAAAACAATTTACCCTTTTTCTGTTTTTTTAAATCCAAGCAAGATCTACCAACAGTTCAATACCCTGGTCAGATATAGAAAAACAAAGAACTATAGCACTTGGGTGTTCAGACAGGCATACATATACATATACGTATATATGTACACACACATGTATGTAGCAGCTGCAATACATGTATATACGTATATATATGCAAAACTAGAAGGGATTTGAGGCATAGCAATATGGTATGCCAAAATTAGGACAAGTGATCCTATAATTTGAATTGTACACGAGAATTTCTGCTGATGGATAACAAGATAAATCATAGCTACTGTCAAAACTAACAAACTATAAAGCAACCAGAAAGATGGACACCCAATATCTTCGCACATTGTTTTTTGTAAACAATATGAAATCCTAAAAAATCCACAACTCTACCGAAGCTTGCAAAATATTAGTTCAACGAAATTACACTAAAATCCATGTTTTGTATCACTTAATTAATTTAAATGTATGAACCTGAGTGTAAAATAACATGACAACACCAAAGAGAATTTTGTAAATAATCGTAGAAATTGCATATTTAAATGTAAAATGTTAGTGGGGAAATCAACAAAAATTTGTAAAATTTATAATAATGAAACAGGAAAATACCGTGAAGAACAAACATAAAAAATTCTTCTGTTTTCTATTCTTTAATTAGTGTGAGTTTGTGCATCGCCTAAGGTTTGTACAACCCTTAGGTGCACAATATGAACTTAGATTGGATCATTTGATTCTTGTGCAGATTTTAGACACGTTTTAGTAAATGGCAGTGCTTGCGGTTTTCAGTTAAGCTCGATGAGATTTAATTTGTATTTTAAATTATTATCTTGTCTGTTGCTAAAATAAAATGTACGTAATAAGCATTAATTTAAGTTTGATTCTGTTTGAAGTGACAATGGAATGATACGAATTTCTATTAGTATGCGCATATATTAAAACCTATCAAAACCTATTCAACGTATAACTCTAATATGCATGTTATATTTGCAAAACTCTACACAATAGATCATCATAATGGAATTACCTTCTAAAATCGACCTTTCACATATATAAAAAAAAACGATTCACTGTTAACCAGAAACAACAGAAATATACACAATGCATGTATCCAAAAAATCAATATTTTGCGCATGTACACAAATACACGCATATATTTTGAGAATTGATTATCTTAGATAGTGCCTTGTAGATTTTATTCCTATCACACGTCCCATGCTAGAAGATGAGACATAATACAATTTATGCATGTTACAATGGCACAACCAATGCTTTATTTTCACATATCGAATTATCTATACTACAAAGATAAGTATCACATCATTAAACCAGTTTAGATGGTTACTAACACACAAAATATTGGCTACATTTTACCTAATTAATGTGTTTTCAATTAAATCAGATGCTGTTTTGGTTTGTTTCCTGTTTTGTGCGTTGAGTTTTAACATTAGTTACAAAGAAATATGATCAAGAATGGAAGGATGGTGGGGGAGTGGAAAAAAATGAATGATATGATATAGAGGTTGGAGGGACAACGGATAAATGAATAATGGTCTTTGATCTTTCCATTACTTCGCAAAAACGAAAAAAATTTGCTTTCCCTTTTATCTAAAACAATTATATATATATATATTCATATGTTACTTGCATTTTTGTATGGATGAAATACAAAACCAGACAAGGTTGAGGCATTTTATTCTTTTGTGTTGCATGAGAAAGTGTATATATCAAGGTTAATGGGATGTACCAATGGAGCTTATGTTTAGGTCTCAATGCTTAGTTCATTCGAACAGCTTCTTAGATTTGTGTTCGTTTGAAAAAAAGCAACCATATATGGTTTGAATTGTGCATTTGGATTTCCTTTGATGTCACAAATCACTGGATATAATTAATGTCTAAATTGACAAGGTACAAAGTAACGAAAGAGAAAACAGTCTCCAGAAATACAAAAAGCAACGTTTTATCACTAATTTTGGCAAACCAATTTACATTTAGTTTACATTCATGACGACATTCCAAACTTGTGCACTACAACAAAATATGATATTTATAACGCTTTTTAATAACACGATATTCTAAACTGTTATTAATTACCCTTAATTCTTTCTTTTAGCCTTAATTTTTTTGGTAAGAAGGCTGTAACGCTGGCTTCTATTCACTGCCCCTTCGCAAATAGTTATTCTATCTCCCCCGCAAACCCTTCCTCAGTTCACAAATCAACCCTTCCTCAGTTCGCAAATCATCAAGCGATTGCTGAAAGCCTCTTCCATCTCTAATCTCCTCAACCATTATTCACGATCTCCCTCCAAAACTCCTTCCATCTCCAATCTCGATCGAAGTTAGGGCGGCGCGTTTTGGACCTAATATTCGGTTTGGATTTTGGTAAGCGATCCCGATTCTTCGTTTGTGTATGTTGTAGATCTGAATCTACGATTATTAAATGTGTGTTGAATATTTGAGCGATTATTAAAATAAATGTCAAATTCTTGGGTTGCGTCTTATATTCATGATTGAATGTTCAACCTTGATGGTGTTGGTGATTTAAAATAAATCCCCACTTCCTAAATTTACTTCGTTAACTGCTAAAATGAACCTGCTACCGTGGGTTATACCTATTAATATGAACTCACTTTGTTTGCACCCATGCTCAAAAGAATTTGCTTCCACAGTTTTACTAATTATACTGAATTTACTGAATTCACTAACAAATATGCCGAAATGAGTTAATAGAATTTGCAGCCACTGGTTTTCTAATTGACTTGCTTAAATAAATATACTGAATTTACTTTAATAAACATTTATGCTGAAATGAAAGAATTAACAAGTCTGATATGTAGTGTCATTTGACTTCCATCATGCGCTAATTTTTCCTTCCAGTATCACTGAATTGTTAGAACTTTGACATTTTTGTCAGATGTATACATGGTAGATTGGATTGTGCAAAGGTATTATTTTAGTCGTGGTGTACATTATCTTTTGGTTGTTATAATCTTATTCTTATTGAAAAAATTGTGGAACTATTGTAGTCGCCTTCAAATCACTAACTCGCAGCCTAAAATACAATGTTTTGCTGATCTACATGCTCAACTAAATTTTACAATTTGTTTTCGTAATGTTAACCGAGTACTTGATAGCTTAACTATTACTTCAGCACCGTATTGTAATGACCCGGGATTTCGACCAACTAATTTTAAATATTTAGAATGGATTTAAATATTTAGTTGATAATATAAATGAATTTTTATATTTATGTTATCGATTTAAATATCGATTTCGATTTAATATCGTATATATATTAAATTATCAAAATAAGGAATCAGCGAATAACTGAATTCGAAGTGAAAACTGATTTGAAATCAGTTCAGATAATCAATACATAATTCTGTTTGAAATTAGAATAATAATATTCAATTATTATCGAAGAATTTAAATAGTTTGAAATTTAAATTAAATTGATTTAAATTAATATCTGTTCGGGATGATCGAATTGGACTTCGTGACCTACCCCTGTGTGTCCGGAATAGGGGTATTACACTAGAATGGACAGTTGTTGGGTTCAGAAAGAAGTTCGGAGTCAAGGGTTATTTAATTTATAAGGGTACAGTTTTTAATTAAAATAAATTAAAATAAAATAGTGGTGGATGGAAACAAAATAAGCCGTGGCTTTTTCTTCTCCACTACACCAAAACAGGGGATTCCCAACAAGTATAGGTGTTACAAATAATTTTTGTAACACTTTTAAGTGTCACCAACGGCCTGTGAGGAATTTCCTGTAACACTTATAAGTGTTACAAACAGAGTAACTGCTAACACTTATAAGTGTTACAAACATATTCATTGCTAACACTTATAAGTGTTACAGACATATTCATTGCTAACACTTATAAGTGTTACAAACATATTCATTGCTAACACTTATAAATGTTGGAACCATAAGATATGGTAACACTTATAAGAGTTGTAAACATATTCATTGCTAACACTTGTAAATGTTGGAACTATAAGATATTGTAGCACTTATAAATGTCAGTACCATAATCCTACTAACTCTTATAAATGATGGCATACATAAATTGCTAACACTTATATGCATCACAGTACAAAATTAAGTTCTTTTCTATTTTTTGCACAATTAATATTAAAATTCTCAAAATAAATGAATATAACATATCATTATGATTTTCATATCACATATATAATTCAACATATCAATTCAATATAAGATTTAGTACACTTCGATATCTCAAATTCAACAATGTCACATTTCCATAATACTCAAATATGAGCTACATGCTTTCGATTTCAAAATACCATAATATCATGTCCAAACTGTAAAATATAAATGCACTCGTCACATTCCAAAAACTTCAGAGATAAAGATCATTGTCAATGTCACACGTGTTTGCTTTCTCGTTGCCATTACATTCCAAATTATGTTTTATTCCTCCTCCAATAGTGCCTACAAAATATAAATGCACTCATTTTTATAAAATAAATAAATAGAAACAACAAGTTGCAATGGAACATTTTTCACTAAGGTGATAGATACATACATCAACAATCAAAAACCAATCCTAACAACGGCATATCCACCAATCAAGTAAATAGCTTAAAGATCACTCATAAATAGATATGCTTTTGCTGAGTACAAAAATAAATAGGAAAACATACAGCCTTGTTCATACTAAGTCTATCAATAATGCTTTAAGTTTTCGAAACTGAGTTGCAAACTCAGCTTCGAAAACTGAGTTGCAACTCGGTTTCAAAAACTGAGTTGCATAACTCGGTTTCGGAAACTGAGTTGCATAACTGAGCTATTTACTTAATTAGTGTTCCAGAAATTATAAGGGCGTGATAAGTTCAACATTCAACATCAATGTTCCAATACATAAATATCATCGTCGTGAAACGAAGAGCGAGGCTCGATCGCGAAACAGAGCGCGAGGCTCGGTCGCAAAACTGAGCGCCTCAGGCACAGTTTTGAAACTGAGCCTCAGTTGGCTCAGTTTCGAAACTGAGGCTTAGTTTGCTCAGTTTCGAAACTGAGCGCCTAAGGCACAGTTTTGACACTGAGCATTAGTTGGCTCAGTTCTGAGACTGAGCGCCGCATGCTCAGTTTCGAGACAGCCCCAGTTTTGCGACTGAGCCTGGCTCAGTTGCGAAACTGGGGCTCTGTCTCGAAACCGAGCCTGCGGCGCTCAATCTCGGAACCGCGTGAAACTGAGCCGCCCAGTTTGGCTCAGTCGCATAACAGGTATAAATATGTTTCTATGACAGAAATAAAACTAACTGATATCTTCATATAAATAAAATTAATTAAATACAGCGTGTGCATGCCCGGGAGGACAGAAGTGCAGAAATAGTTGATAAACTGTAAAGATGGACTACAAAAGTACTAACCAAATCAGTTTTACACTGCATCGTTTCATGTCTTCAAATACTGAGAATGCCATCTTCAGGTTCTTATTTCCAACAAGTACCTGCCAACAAATATATTGATTTATGCATAATGAAGGAAATGAAGATTATAGAGTTATCTCGCATAAATTGGAATTAGCTGCAAATAAATAAATAATGATATACAAAGAGTCAATACAATGCCAAAGGCATAATAAGGCAACAACACAACTATTTAATCAAATTTCGAATAGATAAGAACTATGATCATTCTTCAAGTGTCAGAACTACTTTCTATTCAATTTCTCTAGAAAAAATGTCAAACCAAAATGAAAGGTTTGTCAGAAGAAGCATAGAAAAAAATTGTAATGAGAAATAACAACCCATTTATGTTGAAACAGCTATCTGTGCTCATTAGGTGCATGCCATTTTGGTCCAAACACAAGAACTTCAGTACTCAGACTTCCCCACTTATAAACTGTTCTCATTTGTGTACATGACTTTGATTAGCCATAAAACAATGTTGTTAACTGCAAAATATTTAAGTATGGTAAAAGAAATTTATGAATGGGACAGTATCAGTTTTCCGTGTGCCGTATATATATGAATCAATTAACAACAAATTTGGCAGAGAATTAAACTGAAACGTCACATATGCTGAAGCTATTGAAACATTCACATATGGTATCTAGCATGGTTTTTAATGACTTTCCATGATATATGACTGTAATGATAGAGTAATAATCAGATAACATACCTAATACTTAACCAAAATGCATCAATTTTCAATAGTGAAAATCCTGAAAATGGAGCTACCTTTTGCATTGAAACTTTGCGAAGAAAATTGAAGTTACCTCCTGGATTTACCATTTGAAGAAAATCAAACGTTATGGTTCACTTGTAAATCATGTGATAATGAATACTGATAGGAATACTGCTAAATTCTAAAGTCTTAGTGATATTTTTGATGAATTCAATTTTTTTTTAAAAAATCTTCTTAGTCTGTTTCAAATAACTTATGTAGTAATCTATGTTATGTTTATTTGTATGCAAATCTGTCAAAATTTTCTACGTAAATGAACTAAAACGATTTATAATTAGATTTTTTTAATTATTCATATGCACGCTTGACTAAATTTTTTTAAAAATATGTATATACTATTCATAATTGTCATTACAGTGAGAAAGTAGAATAAAGCTGCCCAAGCAATGACAGTAACAGTAGGTTTAAAACAGAAAATTCATAAACGATAAATTGTCACATGCCATAAGCTTGGGGTAAATAGTTGAACTGCATCTTTCCTTAAGTGAATATGTGGTGTACATTTAAATCATCAGTAATTGATCATTAAATTTTGTAATAACCAATTTCAAATAGAGAAAATCTGTTTCCCCATATTTTAAATGTTTTAACATTTTACTTAAAGATTAAACTTTATACTCATGCACAACTTAACATCGTCAATTGTACATAGAATAAAGTTTGTATCCTTTTTTTAATCTAATCACTTCAATTCATATACTTCACTAGCTTTTAATTGTGTACAGAGTACCGAGTATTGCAAGCTCAACCATACAAACAGTTTTACATTCTCCCAATTATGTAGTTTATTTCCTATAATTTATAATTGATTGATAAACAGTGCGCACAAATATGACAGTGATCCATTGTATATACACCCTATTGCAAGCTCAGCCCCTATGTGTGTGTTATATATATATATATAATAAATAAACACCCTATTGTATATAGATATACATACATACAAGCTTATACACATGCATACACACAAATACACACACACATGTGCATACGTACGTTCATGCATATTCATCTAATTATGATTTTTAAATTATTTGCCGCAACAATATGATAAAATATAAACTGCTATTTAGTAAATTTCAATGCAAAGAAGACTGAGCAAGGAAAGGATAGAGGAGGAAGCTGCAAGACTTGTATATTAGAGATAGATGAAAATAAAACATGTTAGTACAAAATTGATTAATTATCAACTTGGTTTTACTTTACTTCCAAATTCAAGCCTGTAATACAAATCTTCCTCCAAAAATTACTATAAAGTTCGGTACATTTGAATTCTTACGTACTTATTAATATATCCAAACAAGTTCCCTGGTTCACATTATCTTATTATTTGCACAGCTGAATTCTTTGCCATAATTATAAAACAGATGACTGCCAACTAGTGGCCAAATAAGTGTGAACAAATTTTTTATATTGACGATAAAGAAAGATATTAAGCCATAATAGCTACTGCCATAAACAACAGAATAAGAACTTAAATATGAACTATTTTATTTGTAACCACGATTTCTTGACATAGTTTGTAACCAAATACAAATAAACCCATAAGCTAGTTTTTAGAAACTCTGTAAAATGGTACGAATATTACCTCTTCATCTTCAACCAGAAATACCCGGAAATCCTCACTTCGCTTTAGTCCAAGGTGAGAAGTTATCCAATTTATAAATATGTCCAGCGCTCGCCTTCTCATCTCGATAAATTCAGCACTGAACCTAAATTTTTCTGAGTTGCATAAGATACCGTGAGCATGACAACAAAAAGGTTGATGAAATTAATGATTAGAGCAAACACTTAATTTCTCACAGGCATAAAATATACAAAAATAGTACAACAATAGTTACCTACATCGTTCTTCTCTGGTATAGGAGGAATGAACACTCCTTTGTAGTTCTCGGCAAGCCTATCACGTAGCCAGATGAAGTCACTATAATGTCTGATTACAATCTTTTCTTGCCCTTGATATTCAGGGAAAATTGTCTAGTGAACAATTAACTTGTGAACATTACGCACATGTTAACAACTACCACTGAAAACAAAAGCTCAACAGAAAACAAAAAATTATTTGCTATATACTCAAAACCACATATGGTAATTTCCCATATACTCAAAACCACCTACGGTAATTTGTAATCCAAAGTACATTTAAAAAAACATCATTTACTGGAGTTCGTATTCGTATGTGCCAAAAAATCATGGCTTTAGTTCTAAAATCGAGAAGTCAAACCTATGTCCAACCGAGAAGCGATTTTTGTTACCAAAATTATTCAGAAAAGGGGTTATTTGAGTAAAACAAAGAATTAAATAAGCATACTTACGTTCAAGACAACAATGAACACCAAATTGGAATGAAGAATCGCTTGGAGTAGAGGCTTGAAATCGAATGGCCTGAAGTGAGCCCATAACCGAATTGCCTAAAGTGAAGATCGATTTGCCAGATTTGGAAGAAGATTCGCCAGATTTGGAAGCCAAGTCGCCTGACTTGGAAGCCAAAATCGAATCGCATGAAGTCCAAAATCTTTTTTTTTTTTCCAGCCGTAATTGTTGTGAAGGCAAAGGGATTAGGGTTATGGGCGAGAAACATGCCATTTTACTTCTTTGCCCCGATATTATTTCAGATCAGTTGATTGTCCAACGCTAATATACGTTGTCAATAAAATAAGTGTACTGGTCTATTTTTGGTGACACTTTTTTTTCTTACCAACGCTTATTATAGTGATTAGTCTACAACGAAAATAAGTGTTGGCAATCAAAAAAATTAAGTGTTACGAAATGACTGTTATGGTGTAGTGCTCCTTTCAAATGGGAATTTGTGTCTCCTTTCCTCACCGCAGATTTTAACAGAGCGTGGCCTCCTTTTGTTCATCCATTAACACACCAACAAACTGTGAATCCTTATATAAACCACCATCCCTTCCCTTTAACCCTTTTCAGAAGTTCGAGCTTCAAATGGTAAGTGAAGCCGATACCTTTCTCCCTTTTTCACGAAATTGAAATAAGAAGTTTCGAACAAATTAAATGGCCGCTCCACTCTACAAAAACCGAGAATCCTCCTACACTCAAAAACCCATTGCCTAAATTCCAATCGAATTCAATTAGGGTCGTTCGAGTTCTTCCGTAGTGCGACGGTGTTCAGATGTGTCTCGATTTGGGTAAAAGTGGATGGCGACTTCATCGACAAACTCAGGGCGGCGTTCGGGGTTAACTTGGATGGGTGCGATACCGCTTTCAGTAATAGCGAAGAAAGAGGGTCGGTTCGACATCGGCAAGGGATGCTCGCGTTTGTACTGGAGCTCAAACTGTGCAATCATACTTGTCACTATGATCTGGGAGTCGCGTATGTAAATTTCTGAAGGAGATAAGATGCGATTTTTCCTATAGAAGCCGACGTTGGCTCAGGTATCACGACAGTCGTATTGGATTTAGAGGGTTCAACAGTTTGGATCTTTTGAGACTTTGGGGAGGTTGTCTTCATTAGTTCAACATGTATTTGCTGAACAATGCAAAGAAGGAATTAAGGTATATTTTCTAATTTTGGAACTTTAGAGTTTATATAGAGATTAGTGTGTATAATTTGAAGCTGATTTAAATTAATCCGTATAAACTCATATATTAGCTAGTGAAATAAATAAATGATAAACTAACAGTTGAGTTGAAATTAGCTGTCAATCTGAAATTCGCAAACATAAAATAAATATATAAATGTTAGTATATTTGGAACACAAGAACCTTGTTATGGAAATTCAATAGTTTATTTATAGAATTCAAATTTTTCCTAGGCAAGGATAAGTCGAATGGAAGCAATTATGCGAAGTTCGAAGACTCAGAATTTCGATGAATATAAGCTGAAATTGATACAAGTGCAAATAAAAATCACGGTGAGTAAACCTCACTCACCATTTAATTAGAATGATTTCTAGTTGTTAAAAATCATTATTGTGCTTGTTTGAATGTTGTCTGATTGTTTTAAAAATATTAGTTATCTAGGATTGGTTGACTATTATATATATATTGGGTTGATGATTGGTTGGATTCCCGCAGTCTCATTAGCGGATGCTCGCGGTACCATAGCGGATGATTACCCTATACGCCCCACGCTATGATTAGTGGATGACCTTCTATACCGCGATATCCTGCCTCGAAGCAGGATAGGTATTATTTATGTGCTAACATCTGTGGATGCAGGAAAAACAGGTTGGAGGAATCCAACTGGATTCCTCAAAAATATATATTATCTGTTGTTTGTTTGATTTCATATATATTCATATATGATGTGTTAAAAATCAAATGATTGAAAATTGGTTGATTTGATTGTTTAAAATATCCCTGGGCTCGAATATTGATTTATAAAAATATCGAAAAGGGTATTTGAGATTTAAAAAGGGAATTCTATTTTTATAAATAGAATTTGAATTTTAAATGAACTATAGAAAATATTAACTTGTTTTGAATATATATGAACGAGTATCGAATTTATAAACTTTGTTTATAAATGAAAGGTGGGTGTTGAATCGAATTTATAAACTTTGTTTATAAATGAAAGGTGGGTTTTGAATCGAATTTATAAACTTTGTATATAAATGAAAATATGGGATTTTAATTGAATTTATAAACGTTGTTTATAAATGGAAAGGTGGGATTTGAATTGAAGTTATAAACGTTGTTTATAAATAATGCAGAGAATTCAAATGGACTTTGAATATAAGGAATTGAAATAGAATTTGAATAATAGAATTCAAATGGAGTTTAACTATAGAATTTGAACATAGTATTTCAAATGGAATTTGAATATAGAAATTCAAATGGGATTTATAATAAATAGATTTGGATAAATAGAAGTGGATTAGACTAAGAAGTTAATTAACAGATTTAATTAACAAATTGAGTTAAAACGATTGGTATAGTTAAAATAGATTGGACAGGTATAAATATACAGGAGACAGGTTTGGAATAAAGTATAGAAGTGAAATAAATAGAATGCCCGACAAAAAGGTACGTATTTAATTCATATATGAGATTTTATGCGCCGTATCGGCTAGCCGCTTGGCTTTTCTTTTTCTTTTTGAGATGAGAAGGACCGGGAAAGCTATTTGAAATTTCCCGATGCTCCCGGTACAAAGGAGGTTATGGCGAATTTTTCCGGGAATTTAAGGAGATAGAATATTTTTAAGATAATTTGATAGTTAGAAATCAACATATCAAATTATATAGAAGTCGATAAGGAAACGAACTTAGAAATAGAATAGTATAATTAAAAAGGGAAGTATAAGAATAAAATCTCGTAGAAATAGAAAGAGAAAATGTATATGTGTTTAAATGTGAATAATCAGTTGTATGGTATTGATTATTCGAGTAAGTAGTCTTGTCTGTTTTGACGTTAAATGTTATTCAGTCAAGGTCTGAGAGGTAATTATACCCCAACTTGGTTGATTTCATGATATACCGATAAGTAGCAAGATTCAGGCTCGAAGATCAATGTGGAATAAGAATTAGTTAAATACTGTATTTGCGTTGTCGTAACGATGTTTTACACAACATCTGTTTTAACCCAAATATGTGCAAAGCTTGGAAATAGAAAAAATGAATATTTCCTAGTATAGAAAATAAAGGAAGGCGATATATGGAAATGTTTTCCAAAGAACGTATAAGGCCAATATGGTTATTGAAAATATTTGGTTAACAAATATTGATAAAGAAATAGAGAAAAGATTTAATTAATGGAATATTAATTAAAGGCTCACTGATTGTTGGATGTTTGGATGAACACTTGTTTTATTCGATAGTTAAATCATCGACTATCGGAACACTTGTTTTATTCGATAGTTAAATCACAGACTATCGAAGTTTTGACCATCGTTGTCAATATGGAGAGACCGGTTGGATTATTATCCGAAGAACCACTCCATATCGGCAGTAGCGTGCGAATCAGATTATATAAAGAAAATCGAAGACGGAGTAGAGTGCAAGGACTTTTTCTATTAATATAAATAGTGCCTTCGGTTCATCCTGTTCCTGGGTGACTTGTATGGATCAATGTCTGACAGAGTATTTCCAAACGATCACGTATATTGATTTCTCCAACCGTACCAAGAGTGGAGGCGGAGAAGGAAACTTCTTTTAGCTAACACATAATGTATTGTTGTAGACGTCAATCGGTGATTTGATGGATTTGACGATGTGGCATTCAAAGTGAATCTGGTATGATGATAAAGCGTAGCTTCTAGCCTCATCATCCGGTAAATGACAGAAATCGGGCAGGCAGCATGGCTAAGTCGGTCGCACCGAAGTAGGGTGTATAATCACCTGATCTAGAGTTTCATTTACTTCTAAAAATCTATTGTTGATGCTGTCCCATTCGGGAAACGGTTGCTGATCCCAGCCGTTGGTGATATACATTCGATACGCTCAAGCGAAATGAGTGGTCGGTCATGTGTGGCCGGGTTGCAAGATGTTCTTGTTAAACCCAGTGTATTCCTCTCTAGAGGTACATTAGCGAAAGGTGGTTCCATACCTTGTCATAGTTGGAAATCCATTACCTAATACGTGCTTGCGGTTTTGATTGTATACTATATATGTAGAACGTGAGATGAAAGCGTTTCTGCTAGATGATTATATATATATACTGTGGTTGATAGACATTATTATAATATCAAAAGGTTTTTGATATAAAGATATTTTGGATTCTCATAAGGGAAAAACCCGTTCCGTTATGCGGCGTGGTCTTATGAGATATCGTTTACTTGTTCGAACTGTTTTTAAACTGTTTTACTCACACCAGTCCCATGACTGACCCGGAGTTTATTTTGTTGTCTTCCCTAAACTCTTGGGTGCCTAAATTTGTACGGGCAGTCAAGTAGTTCAGGATTTTACAGATCTATCTAAAGGAGCTTGGAGCAGGAGGCTTCAGCGTTATCTAGTTATAGTGTTGTTCCGCTGTGTTGTAAGTGTTGTACTCTGATAAGTGTATGTTATACAGTTGAAATTTTGTATTTCAAAAGTTATGATATATTATATTTTGTTCTGCTGCGATGTGAGATTCTGTGTTGTTATGTCTGTTCTTCTTCTATCTCTTTCTTCTAAAAAAAATATGTTCCGTATTTTCGTGATATTTGGGTTGGACGTATGATGTATATAGTCAACTCCGATGTTGCGGAAATCCGGGTCGTTACATGTATAAATGCACATATATTATATACACACTTGTATATAAGTCATCTTTGGTTCTTTGCTTTTTTTAATTGGTTTTTTTTGGTAATTCTGTTATGTTTATGTTATGTACTGGTTACATACACACATATTTACAAGCTATGTACAGAATTTGAGCAGTTAGGTACATGTTTTTTTTCCTATATAAAGACAGCAGACGGGGCTGCTGTCATATGCAGCAGACGGGGCTGCTGTCATATGCAGCAGATGGGTTATGGGCTCGGTGACAGCAACGAGCAACGACTTGGGCGGCAACACGAGCGACGACATCAAAATCAACAAGCTCGATCAGTCAATGAGGAAGAAATCGAGAATAATAAATCTATGTGAGTGTATTTTCTCGTTTATCTGGCAATAAGCCCTATTATAGACAGCCATTTACATAGATGTTTCATCATAATACTGCAGGAGTAAATCTAATTGTTTGTTGTGTGATTGTGTGTGATTTGTTGGTAGATTTTTGAAGTATGGATGCATGATTTGTTTGTGCATGGTGTGTTGATTGAATGGATTGATGGTTCCATGTATGATTTACTGTCATATACTTGATAGATTGAACGTTTATATGGAAAATAAATAAAATATTAATGTCCTATTTGGGTGTTCATATACGAACTTGGGAATGAATACATAGAAATAGGGGATTTAATCTGATTTGAGAAATGAAATGGATATTTTGCACGTGGTATGTGATGTGCATGCCCAAACATATGATGGGGTCAGTGATTTCTTTGTAGTATCACTAATATAAAAAGAAATCTGAAATAAAATGTGTATGAATGTGTGTATACTGTGAGGTAAGCGGGATTCATGTAAATCGAGAATAACTCAGGCTTTGCTATATTCATATATAACTATATGAATGTTTGCAATTCAAAAATTACTAATTGTACACACTTAAATTTACAAATAGCTTGCATTTTGCTATATTCATATATAATTATATGAATGTGTGTATATGAATGCAAGTTGAGTTTTCCTGAGATTTGTGGTTGCTGACCATATGTGAGTATTTGGTCTTTGACTATGTTTGGATGTTTGGCTTGTCATACATGGATTAAAGTATTTTAACTGATCTAATGACCTAAGCTGAATGGTAGTAAAATGTATATGTATAACACTGGGATAAAGAAGATAGTTGCTAATTTAGCTTGTATTCAAGACCTGTGTAGATATAACCTGGAAATGAATTATATTTTGTAAATGGTAACAGTGTAAATTATCTTGGTCAAAATGTTTGTCTTGTATGAATATATGTGATTCACTGAAGTTTGTTAACCTGTGATGCAACATATAGGCTCGGCTGTGTATTTATATAAGCTGAGTATAGGGGTTGTAGTTACTTTGTCATTGTGTATATTATTTGATTTCATGATCTTGGTTCATTTGATTAAAACTGAGAGGAGTTATAACATTGTTATTCACGAAGCAGTTTGAATAACATTAATGCATATAATCTAATTATGTGTTATTTAGATCATTAGTGAGTTGAAATGCATATTATAAAATCTGGTTATAAACTGTTACATGTTTTATCAAATACACTCATACCAGACGTTTTATGTCTGACCTAGTTGATTGCCCCTGCAATCTTCTGGGTGTCTCATTCAAACGAGGCAGTCCGGGAAGATTATTTTACAGGTCCTATTGCAATTTACAATGGGGAAAATGAAGCTAAAGTAGGCAGTCAAAATGGGGTTGCTGAGTGATGCAAACACAGTTTTACATATAATTAAAATGTGTTAAGTTTTGGTATTTGAAATTGTATGTCTTACAGGATTATCAGCTTAATTGTAAACTAAGTAGTGCTGTATAAATTGAGATTGAGACATACACCATTCAGTATATCTATACTAAACCATGAATAGATGGTACTGGGTAGATTATGATATTGTATTATGTTTTGTATGGTAATTGATAGGATATATTGGTATGTCTTTGTAAACTGATTAGAGTTATAAAATGTATATAGGTTGTATATATGGATTTGTGTATATGAAAAGTCCATCATATCATTAGTTTCGTACAATTCGTATGTTGCATACAGTAGCAAAATTATACTAATAATAATATCTGATTTTCACAGGAAAGAAATGAATCCAATATGCATATGTGGGGCAGGGCCATGTTTAATAGAGGAATGTGACAAGAAACCAAATGAAGGAAGAAAATATTATGTTTGTCATATTGAAAGGGTAATGAAATTTAACTACTATTTTAGTAATTTTTGTTTTAATCGAGATAATAATTATGGATTAGCATGTCTAATATGCTCTTGTTTCAATAATTATTATATTTTGGTAGGGATAAGGTGCATGCTACCATTTTCAATGGTGCAATAGTTCTAACATAGAAGTCTACCCAGGATCTATGAATGATGATGAGGTAATAAAGTGAACTCTTTGTTTAAATTAGTAGCATAATATTGCGTAATGTCATATGTATTATGCTGCATAGTAGCATATTTAAGCTTCTAGTAAATGAATCTATACTAATAAATTGCATAGTGTCAGACATAGAGAAGAGATTTTTACAACTAGAGAAAAATCAGGTGCAAATTATCACTACTTAAGTTATCCATGTTCTTCCATGTTCTTCCCTTTTTGGTTTGATTGTTAAGTTATCCATACTTTAGCACTACACAGTAAGGCAAGCACTATACGGGTCACTTCAGGGTTTAATTTATATCTCTCCTTATATTTGATTTTCTTTTGGTTCATATATCATGACTTTACTGCATGTGATATCCATATTTGAAAACTACTCTGCCACAAGATCTCATTCAAAACCATTTTTTCCCCAAAAAAAGGGTAAAGAAGAAGAAATCATGAATTGATAATTATAACTAAATGCTGTGCATATATTTGTAAATTAATCTCACGGATGTAATCAAATTATCAAAGAGAAATTGCAAACAGGAGTATGATAAATGATATCAAAGAGCAACTTGCATAGGCAATAGAATATTTAGGACAAAAAACCTTTATTGTCGCTTGGTTTAGAATAGTTGGTAGATGATAGCAACATTTATCCAAATATACAACATGCAATAAAGACATGATCAGTACGCTTAATTCATGAAATATTCTTTTTGAAGTAACTTCAGATTCTGACAACGGTTCTGTAACCATATGTAGTAATAAAGTAGTAAAAGTAACTAATTTGAGTATTCAACGCTGAAATAATGAGGTGTGGGTTCGGGTTATGGGGCTGTGTATTATTACAGCTGCATTTTTAGTTTGGGGTGTAGACAAAACTGAATCTATAAATAAACTTGGCATCATTTATAAACTGGGAAGTTATCTGCGTTTTTTGT
The DNA here is from genome assembly GCA_030737875.1 of Allium sativum. Taxonomy (NCBI): domain Eukaryota; kingdom Viridiplantae; phylum Streptophyta; class Magnoliopsida; order Asparagales; family Amaryllidaceae; genus Allium; species Allium sativum. Next base: position 954,457,437 of record CM060924.1, on the reverse strand, counting down.
AACTTTAAATAGATACCTATACGGAATATTTTAATTTATAATTTTAATTTAATTGATGTGTGGTTAGTTAATATTCCCTGTGGGATACTTCTGAAGTTTGGGTGTATTATATAAGACTCTGTTTATAAATAAAATTGCTAGAGGATACTTCTGTTTATATAAGACTCTGTTAATATTCCCTGTGGGATACTTCTGAAGTTTGGGATACTTCTGAAGTCAGCGACGAAGCCAGGAATTTTTTTTTGCGTTGGGCAGTTTGAGGGTAACTAATTTTTATCAAAAAGATACAATTTTAGTATCAATAAGGAGTAATTAGTCAGAGATAACCAAACAATCATGATGCTTAATTTTTTTTTGCAGTTTAATCAAACAAATCAAGTTGTCAACAAATCAACCAATTAAAATAAATTATAATACAATAATCAACAAGCCAGCGGATTAGAATAAAGTATAGATGCAATTATTGTCAGGATTAAAAGGAACATAAGATAAATACTATAACACCAAAGGAAAAAAGAGTTTCAATCTACCTCCTCAAATAGGGTCTGCGGAGTGAGGTGGAGACTGAGATGAAATTGCAGGCTCTTGAAATGAAACTTTGAATTAGGCTTCTAATTTATTTAGTCAAATTGGTTATGAATAATAAATTGAAGTTTGGAACTGCCCACCCGACCCATGAGTTAATTTAATTAGTTTTGAAATGAAACTTTGAATTAGGCTTCTAATTTAATTAGTCTAATTTAATTAGTCAAATTGGCATATATTTGCAACTGCCCACCCGACCCATGAGTTAGATTCGTCACTGTCTGAAGTTTGGATGTATTGATTATTCTGTTTCTGTTAATATCACTTTTATTTCCCTGTGGGATGCATCAATGGTCTAATTACTTTTTCACTGTTGATACCAGGAAGATGTTATCAATGAAGATGTTGATATGCAAGTGAGGAAATAGGACATGATCGACTTTGGTGATGGTGCTGCGATTACCAATGGAAGGGCTGTTTTGTCTTGTGCCTTTTCTGCGTTAACTGAACAATTATAAACTATGTTTTATATTTTGTGTGCTAAAGTTGACAACATATGTATTGAATTAGGTGTTAACTCATGTATTGAATTTCTTTTGTTAGTTGATACTTTATTTGCGATTAAAATGAATTAGGTGTTAACTCATGTATATGAATTGACAACATATGTATTGAAATGAGCTGTCAAAGGGGTTAGTAAAAACTATAACACAGTCATTAATAGCATTAAATAACTGTTATTGAATACTTATTTTATAGCGGTAATACTGTGTTATCAATATTTTCTCTATGAATGAGATTTTGATGTATTATAGCGGTCAAAATAAGCTATTGTAATAATATAACATAGCGGCAAGATATCGCTATCAAAATGGATCTTTAATAACGGCAGAGAAAGTGCTATAAATGTGTAGCAGTTTTTAATAACATGTTCATATACAGCGTTTATGAAACCGCTATGTTTGTTACTCATAGCGGTATTGGGCCGCTATAAAACTGCATTATTGTTGTAGTGGTGCTTCATTTGTTTTGGACAATGCAATCTAAGCAGCCTCATCTAGTAAGTTTTTTGTCAATATTTTAAAAGTTGAAGCTAATTTGGTTTGTATGCACACTGTATCAAGTAATAAAAGACATAAATGATAAAGAGAAAAAGTGCACATAACATCATCTGACAGGAATTCCTACATAAAAATTGATTACTTGCATGTTTCTAAATATCTTACCTCTGTTAAGTCTTGGTCCTTATTCCCCATTGATACTTCTTGTTCAGTTATCTTCAACCTAAAAAAAAGAAAAAGAAAAATCAGTATACAAAGTGTTAGAAATAGCATATTACCAGTACGGAAGAATTTATCTGAAATACATAAACAGTTTAATAAACAACAATAAAAGTTATCAGTATACATATTGCCACAAATAACAATAAAAGGAGAAAACGTGTTATGCCATAACAATTAGAAGCTAAATAGAATACAACATGCAAATGTCAGCTAAGTGGCGGTACTTGGATTTTCACGTTAAAATAGAATTCAGCATGCAAGTCAACTAAATAGAATACAACATGCAAATGTTAGCTAAATAGAATACAGCATGCAAATGTCAGCTAAATAGAATACATGTCAAAATAGCATGCCTTGTCTATTTACTAGTGCATAATCCGTTGAAAAAATATGACACAATATTGGATTTTCATGTCTAGGTCTAGTTGCATACCAGTGTAATTTCAATCCCGAATTTTGAATCTTATATATAAAATTCATGTATAATGGTAATTATTGAAAATAATAAACAGAAATACTTTTCTAGAATTGAAAATGGTTATATGACAAAAAGCAATAAAAGATGTTTATTTCATACAAAAACGCCCTCACAATCCTTTCTTATGTAACTTTCGTCTCCATTATCTACATCTCTATCAACAATTTGTTACTCATCTACAGGTTTACTAGTTGGTCCTTCATCCTCATCATAGTTTTCTAACTCATGAAAACCTCGAGGTGGTGCTTTCAATACAACATACCAATTTGATGAGTTTCTTTCTTTACAAAAAAATACTTGTGTAGCTTGCGTAGCTAAAATGAAAGGGTCACTTGCAAATTGATTTTGGAACTGGTGTAAATTGACTAATGTGAATCCATCTTCAACCTTCACTCCACGATTAATATTTACCCAGTCATACTTAAACAGGACAAGTTGAAATCGGCGGTAGTCTAGTAATAAAATCTCACGTAGAACCCCATAGTAAATTATTGTCTCAATGGACCCATCTTCATGAATAGTACTTGCCTCGATAGAAACACCACTATTTTGTGTAGAATTCTCATACTCTTTTGTATGAAAACGTTGACCGTTAATAACATAGCCCGTATAAGATATTATTTGATGGAGAGGTCCATACGAAAGCCAATTTACTATTTCGCTAACATTCGATGTTTGTCTATCATCTTTAACCTGAAAAAAACATAATAGTATATAAAAAATACTTCTACCTCAAACTTATCAATCTCAAACAAAATTTATAACACTTTTAACCTTTTTTTCAAACCAATCGCTAAATGTCTTTGAATGCAGCTTTGAAAGTTCTACATCATCTCGTGAAAGCCGAGGATGCAAACGTTTTAGCTCTTCCTTGTGCATTCTGTACACAAAAATGCATGAATCAAAAATTAAGTTGTTTCAAATATAATAGTTGTATTGACTTTATACTTACTCTATATACGGCTCCACTTCTTCGGTATTGAACAACACATACCAATGAGCAACATAAATCACATCCTTGGTGACTACCATAGGTTTTCCTTTGGAGATAGGTCGTCCCTCAAGTATGGAATCACTTTGTTGCACTTCATTTCTATTTATTCTTTTCCCAATTTCTAACCCATCTTTAATATATTCAGCACAATATTTCATGCATTCTTCGGAAGAATAGCGCTCAGCAATGCACCCTTCGGCCCGAGCTTGATTTTTAACATATACTTTCAATGTTTTCATATACCTATAATCAAGATGCATACAGAAAATGCCCCCATAAATACATACACCATTAACTACTTTATATACTCATGTTAAAATTTTACCTCTCAAACGGATACATCCATCGATATTCTACTGGACCACAAATTCTTGCTTCTCTCCCTAAATGTACCGTCAAGTGAACCATGATATCAAAAAAGGAAGGAGGGAAGAATCTCTCAAGATCGCATGGTGTTATCGCAACCTGATTCTCGACGAATTCTAATTTATCTCTATCGATCACTCTTTGACAAATGTCGTTGTAAAAAGAACATAATCGTAGTAATGCGTTCCTTGTTGCTTTGGGTAGAAGTCCTCGCAGTGATACAGATAATAGTTGTTGCATCAAAACATGATAATCATGAGACTTTAGATTTGAAATTTTATCTTGTTTTGCAAAGCAATTTCCAATATTGGAGCTATATCCATCAGGTACTTTTAAATTACTCATTCTATAGTAAAATATATCTTTTTCTTGGTCAGTTAAAGTGCATGGTGCAGCTGGAAGTAACACTTTGCTTCCTATATCTATGGGATGCAACTTTTTTCTAATACCCATTACTTCTAGATCTCTACGTGCATTGATGTCATCTTTTGTTTTCCTTTTAATATCAAGTAACATGCTAAGAATGCTCTCACCAATATTTTTTCAACATGCATTACATCTAGATTGTGACGCAAGGGAAGTGCCTGAAAAAATAAAAATAATTTCATGTAAATACCTAACGATAAAGTACTAGATACTTTGATAGATAAAAAATTTAAATTGAAATTTACCTCCCAATAAGGAAAATAAAAAAATATCGACTTCTTCTTCCATATTTGACTTCGGTTTTTCTTCCCATCTCCCCTTTTCCTTTTCTTTATTTCTTTCCCTTTCTTTTCCTCCTTTGGCTTTTTTCCCCATTCATTACAAATATCTTTAATACAATCGAAGATTCGAGTACCGGTTTGTACTGGAGGCTTTTGTCTATTCTCTACAGTTCCATCAAACAAGTTTTTCCGTTGACGATACTCATGATTAGGGTCAAGGAATCTCCTATGACCCAAGTAAGCACACTTACTACTAAAAGGCAACCATGTCGAGCAAGTATTGACGCCACAAACAGGACATGCTTTCTTACCCTTTACTGTGCAACCTGCTAGATTTCCATAAGCTGGAAAATCACTTATTGTCCACATTAAAATGGCTTTTAATTTGAATTCACTACGACTATACGCATCATAAGTCTTTACCCCTTTGTCCCATAATTTTTTTTAGATCATCAATAAGTGGTTGCAGATACACATCGATGTCATTTCCTGGTTGTCGTGGCCTGGGAATTAATAAAGATAACATCAGATTGTCTTTGTGCATACAAAGCCATGGAGGAAAGTTGTACGCAACAAGAAACACATGCCAACAACTATATTTACTGTTCCAATTGCCAGAGGGATTAAAGCCATCACTTGCAAGACCAAGCCTTAAATTTCGTGAATCAGATGCAAAAGATGGATACATCCTATCAATTGTAGCCCACTGAGAAGAATCTACTGGATGACGTAATTTATCATCTTCACTCTTATGGTTGCTATGCCATCTCAATTGCTCTGATGTTTCTAAGGACGTGAACATTCTTTTCAATCTAGGTATTATTGGAAAGTATCTCAAAATCTTCATAGGTATTTTGGCATCCTTTTCGCCTGTCTTTGTCTTGCTTTTTTTCCATCGAGACTTATCACATTTTGGACAAAAATCACTATGTGCAAGCTCTTTTCGAAATAGACAACAATCATTCACACATGCATGTATTTTCTTATTGCCTAAACCAAATGATTTAAGCAGCTTCTTTGTTTCATACGTGGAATCAGGAAGCGCGTTTTCTACAGGCAACATATCCTTCAAAAGTTTAAGAAGTTTTGTAAATGCTGTGTCAGTTAAACCATTTCGAGCTTTGTGTTTATAAAGAAGTATTGTAGCTGATAGCTTTGTGTAGCTTGCACACCCGGGATTCAAAGGAATTTCAACATTCTTCAGGATCTCATTAATCCCTTCTCCATGTCTTACATTATCATGACCTTCCATCTCCTTATTACATATTTGTGTATCCAAGTACATTCTATATGCATCTGACACTTCATTACCTTGATTACCTTCATTTTGTGAAGGTCGTTCTTCCCTGTGAAAAATCCAAACATCATATGTTGGGTCAAATCCATAACAAATCAAGTGTGACACAACATTCCTTGGCGATTCCCTTTTAAGATTCCAACATTCTAAGCAAGGACAAATAATTTTCTCCGGATTTCCCTCCCTTTCTGCATGCCCATATACAAAATTCCAAACAGCTTGCTTATATTCTTCTGTCATTCTATAAAACATGAAGATATTGATAATCAATCTTAAATAATTGCAACTATGAAATTAATAACCAAAACTAACTAAACCTTGGTAGATAGATCCATGTTTTGTCCATCTTGACGATCCTCTAATACCTTAGCCTTTCCTAAAAACCTGAAATTCCCAAAATCGATCAATGGAGTGAGTGATAAGTGGGTAGTCGAAACCTAAAACCCTTTCAACCCCTAAAACGAGCCATGTTTTGCCTGCAGTCTAGAATGTTTATATTTTGTACTTGAAACCTAATTCGACTAAATTAAAAAAAACTAATTCTTGGTTTCTAACTAAAGAATATCAAACTTTGGTTTAGTTGATTATGCACGTAAGCAAACTACCTACAATTTTTTTTCCATCTTTATAGAAAGCCTCCTATGCTAGTTAAATTCACTCCAAGTCATAGCCTCTTGGAATACTACTGATATTAGGGAGACCGGTAGAACTTGCGCATTATGTATTTATGTTGAATTCTGGTGCATAAACACGCAAACTGTGCACATGATTCACACACATAATCTCTTTGATGTTTTCCATTTGATGTTCAAGCGGGATAAAAATAAAGATTGGAAAAGTATAAGTATTAATTTATACCATGATCACACACTTAATTTTTCATTTCTACCTGGGTTAGGTCGCTGCTTAGATAAATAGTTTCACCTCTCCTTATATAACACTTTTTTCCTTATAGTAGCACCCTTAAATAATACAGTAAGCAGTTTTTACCAATTCAACGAGCATACTAAAATCAACTCAGTAATCAGTACGGAGCAGATTATTACCCAAAATACCAAAATTTGAAGCAATTGTTACACATGAACATAGTTATTATTGAGACACGATTGGATAAAGGTGTATGCAGCAAACGATGTGCATCCTTTTGATTTATTGCACATGTTTTAAAATTTAATATATACTAATTATACATAATAATTAATTGAACATAACTAATTTATCTTACTAATAAATAATTATACAATATTTTTATAATCATTTCTCAAAAATATCCTTAAACAAAATATCATAATAATAGATATAACTAATCATATTAAATCATTTGATGTTTAATCAGTTATTGAGATAAATTTTAAATTAAAAGCTTATAGCTATCATTTACTATTAATTTTCAGTTACAAGCTTTTAGCTCATTTTATTAGTCAAGTGAATAATTATTTTTTCTGCTCAATTGAATGAAAACTTTACCTTCATTCTGGGAACAAATTTCGAATTATTGTTTGTTGTAGGCCTACTTGCTTCATTAAAGATCAGATGACGGTACATAGAAAAGTTATTTATAGAATCCTTAAGCAAATATGTAGACAGCTAAGAAAATACTGCGAGTCTACGTCCCATTTTTAATATCATAACACCAATAAAATCTGCAGGAATATCAAGGGTTCACCTCTTGTACAATCATAGGGGTTATCGTGAAGGATCATCAGCTTCTCGATGGGATGTGGTAGGTGTAAAGCTAGACACTAAAGTCATTTTTCAGCCAATGAACTCCAAAAAACTAGTAAATTCAAGCTTTCCGACATCGTTTCCTTGAACCTAAGTAGCGCTTGATCCTCCTGAATTGGTCTATACTTATCATCTTGTGAGCGAATGCATTGCACATATAATTTAGTTATTTGGGTTTCTCATTGGTTTTTGTTACTTCGTATACCACAAATTGTATGGTGTATAGTTGAATGTATATTCGAGAGTTGAGCTGTATACTCAAAAACATTGAATGCTTTTACTCTGTGGGAAATTAGTTGAATGTAATATCATTGGTTTTTGTTTCTCCTTACAATGACCAGCTAGCAATGTTTCAGTTTGCATTTGGCAGGCCTGCATTTCAGTGAAATTAGTTTCTCATACAGACTAACTGTCATGCCTCCCAATGATTATCTTGTTGAACATTGCACACGATAGGAACATGGAACTTCTTACTACTCTTAAGTGGAAGCAAAACTCCATTCCATATCAGGAATCAAGATGCTTATATAACATGCTAACAATAAACAATATTTAACTACATTAGCTCGAGAGTACTCTTTCCTTTCAAGTTATATCTAGCAAAAGGTTAATAAAATTCTCACAGAGACCAATCTCTGCTGATATGGTCCCAAAAAACATGTGAAAACAGTAAAGGTCTTCGATTATTTTCCGAAAAGGTTTGGATTTATATTTGAACTAATAATAGAGGCCTTAGTTCTGAATCTTCTGATGATTTTAGTTTATGAACAGCTTCTACAGTAAAACAAAATTGAATCTTAAACTCGTTTCATCACAGATTTGAACAGGATGGGGATTAATAGGGTTTGAATTTTACCTAATACCAGAACGCCAACACGAAGTGGATCGATTTTAAGACTAGAGATTGAACGTTGGCACGAACTGAGAGCTTCTGGATGGATCGATTGAATGAGATGTCGAATGGCGGCGGATCGATTGAAGACGGAGGAAACATGGGATCGCAAACTAGGGTTACGAAGTGGAAAGCGAGGAAAGGAGATTGATAAAGTTTCACGCAACAGAAGGGTTAAAAACTTAAACGTGTTATTACTTAGTGGAGTGCTCCTGGACGGATGACATTTGAAATTTAATAATATGTTAAGTATATACTTTTGAAATTGAGTACTGCTGTAGTGCTGTACGCATGACTAATTGCATAGGATTTTTTATTAACTCATAACCAAATTATAACTTTTAAAATCAAACAATAATAACTTTTAAAATTATTTGAGAACTAAATTATGATTATCAAAAATCATACATTAATAAATATTATGCTAATTACTTATTAAAATATAACTCATTATTTACTAATTTTTATTTATTAATTGTTATTTCGGAACTATAACCAAATGTTAATCATATAATTTTCAAATATATATATATATATATATATAAATATATTGGTTAATCATATAATTTTCAAATATATACACAAATATATATATATATATATATATATATATATATATATAAAAACTATTATGCTTATACTTCTTATATTATAACCGGATATTACTTAGAGGAAAAATAATTTCCAAAAGTACGTTATTCGTAACAGGCTTTACCACTTGCAAAAAAATGCAGTTATCGCAACTGGTAAAGACAGTTGCTAAATATATATTTCTTGCAAGTAATTTGAAAGTGTAGTTGCAAATAATATTTCTATTGCAACAGGAATGGAAGTCCAGTTGCTAAAAGTATGTTTTTGCAACGGACACGAAATCACTATTGCAAAAAATATGCTTTTCGCAACAGGAAGAATAAGCCTGTTGTTAAATCTTATCTATTGCAACAGCAACAAAAGGCCTGTTGCTAAATATCATTTACTGCAACTGTCATTTGAAGTCTGTTGCAAATAGCTAGTTGCAATAGGGTATTTTTCTTGTAGTGCATCCAATGGGCTATTCAACATGTGTTGTGCCTGATGGACCTTCTACATTCCCTTGAAGATTCTCATCAGAGCTATGAGTGAGGATAAAACATGAGGAAGGCACCCTAGATCTGCTTGGCCGAGTTGATTTGAGAATAGACTGATTGGAGCCAAAAGACTACACCATCAGAGGTTCTAATTAATTAAGATATGTAAAGTGGTGCAATGGTGGAAACCAATCTCCTTCAGAGCATTTAAAGTATGTGCATATTCATCACGAACATCTTGGGAAAGACACCGACGATAAAGTAAATAACATTCTAAACATTTAGAAAGAAGGAATCCAAGTACATATAAAGCAAAAGGAAGAGAATTTACTTCTAGACAACCAACACCTGTTGAAGCCATACAAACACCAGATAAAGAACTTGTTTTAGAATTACGAGCGCTTGTTGCAAAGTTCTTCTTTGGCCTTGGATTGACACCATATTGAGATGATCATATAAGAGAGCAACCCGTACCTTTTCTTGAAATGCAAGAGGTAAGTAATCTCATTATTGGAGGCTGATGGGGGCTGTTCGGGAAGAGCATATGTAAAGATCTGAGCAGAACATACTCATTTGGATGGACTTGAGATGGAACCATCCCGATCTCCTAAAGAACCATTCAAAGAAACAATAAAGGCGATACAACACCACCTTAGCACATATAGTTGTTACAGGTCGGGAAACCTAATGGAGGATGGTGCTCTCCTTGCCTCTTAGTAGGAAGTAGTATGTAATCCTCAGGAATCCCATGTTGTTTTTATATGTTATAAAGCATCTTATCTTTATATGTTATAAAGAATCTTATTAGTTAGGGTGGTTATCACCAGCTCGAATGGACCATCTAAAGATAGAATGCCAACATACTCCTATGCTAAAGGAAGAAGCTCTTGAAGTGGAACCACAAAACTTTGGAGCTCTGTGGTGGTCGTCCATTTAGTGTAAAAGGTGTAGAAGTAGAATTTTGTGTCATCATAAACCCGAATTTAAGAGGTGTAGAGGTTACAGCTAGTATGGAAGCGTAGAGGTTGTTGAGTACTTATAAATAGAAAAATTTGTCATTCAAAAAGGTTACGTATGCTTTATTCAAAGTATTAATCCATATGACCAATGCTCGAAATAAAAGGACATTGACGTATGTTGAACAATCAGATTCTGAATACTGATCGAGGCGAGTGTAAATGTTAACTTATGCAATGTGAGTCTCGTGCCCGGTACATGACGAACGACTCGTTTTGTGCATAGCCTACTCATTCTAGAAAAACAAGTCATATAGCATGACAGAAATTTACATTAGATCTTACCTTTTATCGATGGATAATCGATAATGGAATCATTATCTTAAGCGATACAGAATTTATCTTCTACAAGATTAGAGGCAGAGCGATGATTGGATGTGCTATGCAGTGGATTCATTCGCATATCGAAAAATTTGGAATAAAACCATCCTATTGGCTTTCCAATTGGAATGTACGATCTGCTGGGGACGACCGGAACCCGACAAGGCACTTGGAAATCTAATACTTGAAGTTGAAGAAATTAGATGTTTTTGCTATGCAAAACCTTAATACAACCTCATGCAAACTCTTAGGAAAGTCTAAGGAAGGCCATAACCCACTCCAAGTCACTCAAGGTCATTAATCATGATCCCTATAGTGATTTATGACTAGAGATCATCACAACAGCCATAGGCGACATCCAATCTACCGTATTACACTAGGGACCATGGTTTGGAAAGAAATCAGGCTTAAGCACTTTGGAAGGGTTAGGACGGTAAATCGAGAACTTGGTGGAAGTGGTGGCTATTCGAGATGGTAGTGTGTTGAAGAAGCATCAACATGCAAAGTCAGGATGTCGCCGATCGGACTTCAATGTTGGAATGGAGTTCATTTACAGTGGTGATGGGCGGCTCGAGATCTTGGTTGAAAAGCTCTCGAGGAGTAAAAGAAATTGGCCAACATATGATTAAAAAATTCTTTTTAAATGCATAGTACTTATAATGTGGGAAAGCTATCGCTCTCAGTACAGAGAGAACTTGCTCCATGCCAAGTTGAAAATTTCTAAGCAAAACATGTAAGAATTGGAGCAAGAAGAAAAGAGAGCAAGCCATGCCAAAGCATGGAACAGGCTCTATAGCATATACAACGACTTTGGCGTGTAAAACGGAATTTCAACCATGAAAAGAAATTGAAAGAATATTTGCAGAATTAAGACAATGATTCAAAGCAATCTAGAATTATTATCTGAAACTTAGAAATAGTAAGTCAGCACTTGTCCTGTTCCATAACACGCTATTTTATTAGTGAAAGCATACTCAGAAAAGGAAGCGTTATCTTGCTTTTTGATAAAATAATCTTTCATCATTGGAATCAGAATGCTAAGATGAAGGGAAAACAATCCATGGAACTTGGGAACATGCTCAAAAACACAAGTAGACCATATTCAACAATTTTCAAAGGCAAAGGATCAAAGTGGACTACTCGGTACCATGAGGAACCACTCGGTAAGGAAAGGAATCACTTGGTGTCAAGAGCTTTTTATGCTACTATGAACCCCTAAATCACTCGTACCTGAAGCACTACCTTAAGGGACTGCCACACAGTGCTTCTCCTAAAAAAAGGATAAGCAACGCAACTTTAAGGATTTTTTGAAAGAAAGCAAAGGAAGTGAAAAAGATAAGCAATATCATGAAAATTATCATAAGCAACTCACTAATCAAGGAAAAGCGGCTGGAATGCACTGAATCAAAGATAGGAAACAAAATAGAAGAAAGATGAGGATTCTACACCAATCAAAAACTATCAGTACCAAGAGGACCCTCTCGACCTTGGGTGTATATAATTAATGAATGAGCCCACTTTCCTTTGATGCACGTTTGGAAGTGGATCTATACTTGAAAATTTGCGGGCCTTCGATTCTACCAATTAACTTCTCTATAGATACAAACCCCATAGCAACCAATATTTTTTGGCATTTCATCTTCATCATCCCTCATCTCTTCTCCATTAGAATAGCTTATAAAGCTACTATTTGCTATTTTTGGCTTAGATTAGTTGATCCCTTGTACTAATGATTCTTAAATCTATAATCAATAAAATACAAAGTGGACGAATGTCAGAGAACTATTATAAAAACTCTTGTATTCTCATTCTTTTTGTTTATAACCTGCTAATCAAAGTCTTCAACATGTCATATTTTGGTGTTGTACCACTTTTTATACCAATAAGTAGATCTAGTAAATTTTTGATTCAATATTGAGACAAACCTTAAGATTTATTTTCAGTAAAAAGTTACCTTAATTCAAAGATTCAAGGTAATGGTTCTAATTTAGTGCCAGAGTGGTGTGCAAGTATTTCAGTGGTAGCAAACGATCAAAAGTTGTGAGTAATTCCTTTTTTTCCTCATGCTCAGCTAGCTGGAGTACCAACATAAGCGTGAAAGAAGGGGAAAACTAGAAATTACGCCTATTCTTTGGAATTGATTCCATATACATCAAGAAAATCTATTTACATGAAGAAAATTTCCAAAAATTGTTTTAAATGGTATTAACGTAACCATTTAGGGAAATAAGTAAATATATGTTAGAATTATTGACTTTTACCTATTTTCTTTATCATGTTATAAAGTGAAATCATATAGTATTATTATAGTGATTCGAAGCGATACATTTAGACAGAAAAATATGAATCTAATACGATTAGTACAACCTGTGTAATTATAGCTTTGTTAAAAGATCTTAAAAGCCTCTATTAAAGCGCTTAGTGTAATGGCCTACAAATCCGTACTATCTGAGTTGGCTAAATACATCACACGTCCAACTAAATTGCACAGAAATGCGAATCATTGTGAATTAAGAAGAAAAAGATAGAATAAGAACAGAAATAACAACACGGAATCTCACATTGCAGTAGAATAAAATATATTATATAACATAACTTTTGAAATACAAATCAGTATCTGTATACAATACAAATACCATTATTAGAGTACAACACTTACAACACAGCAGAAATAATAATAGCTATATAACTAACATTGAAGCCTCCTGCTCCAAGCTCCTCCAAGTATATCTGTAAATACCTGAACTACTTGAGTGCCCGTACAAATTTGGGCACCCAAGAGTTTAGGGTAAAACAAAAGAAAATAAACTCTGGGTCAGTCATGGGATTGGTGTGAGTAAACTCCAACCACAAGGTTAAACTTTTAAAAATCCTTTTAAAAGAAAGGATAATCGTAAGACCGATCCACACATGAACACAGATGGTTTTTATCTTACGATAATCCAAAACATTCTTTAAAATCAATATTTTTCTGATATTACAATTGTATCTAAAACAAATAAATATCAATCTAGTGGAACGCTTGCATCTCATTCTCCACATACATAGTATACAATCAAAATTGCGGGCTCTTATTGGATAATGGATTCCAACTGGCCAGGTATGGACCACCTTCCGTTCGTGTATCTCTAGAGAGGAATACACTGGGTTTGGCAAGAACATCTTGCAACCCAGGCTAAACATGACCGACCCCTCATTTCACTTGAGAGTACCTAATGTATTGTCACCAACGGCTGGGATCAACAACCGTTCTGAAGCAACAGTAGCAATAAGATAAAGAAGCAAAAGAATTTTCTCTAGATCATGTGACAATACACCCTAATTGGGTGCGACCCACTTAGCCATGCGACCTACCCAATTTCATACCATTTCCCTATTACGAGGCTTGAGGTTACGATTACTTACCTTTTGTAACAACCCGTATTTTGAATAACATGTTATAACATTAATAAAGGCAGAATTAAATATTATAATCTGAAACAAGGGAAACGGGCTGTGCCATTGCATTCGTCTCGGAAAAATACGCGAAATAGAGTCCGAGTTTTCAAGAATCGGAGTCCGTATGACCAAGTTATGGCCCGTCAAAGTTTTTAGAAAATTTCAAGTTCAAAAACAGTTCAAATTTCAAATCTGGAGCCAAACAGACTAGGCGGGAAAGTTTCCCGCCCAGCCCCCAAGTCGAATGGGGAGTCGACTTGGGAGTCGACACTCCCCAGTGGGTGTCGACTGCCCAGTCGACACCCCTGTCGACCTGGGTGGTCGGGCCAGTTTGGCCTGGTGCACCTGCTGTCCCCTTTGAGTCATGTTTTGAGGCCTGTGACGAGATTTGATGGCTCAGATCTAAACTAGGGTTAATCCTATGGCCTAAACTAACCTAAACTTCTATAAAAAGACCCTAAGACCTAGCCTAAACCCACACAAATCAATCCTACAACTAAGTGCAGCCGAAATGCTCCCTAATCATGGCCTCCATCTTCATCTTGAGAGCTTCTAAGGCAAAAAGGAGCAAGCTTTCTTCTTTCTATCAAAGGAGCTACTTATTCTCAAGGCTATTTGCGTTGCTACATAATTCCTAGAGCTTCTACAACATCTCTATCTTGTTTTATTGTGTTCTAGTTCTCATAGCCACGCTTTGTAAGCCCTCATCTACTCTTAGATCTAAACTATGAACTTAATATGACATGTAGCAAGTTGAAATGAGACTTTTGTGTTATGCTTGCCTTGGATTTCATGCATAGATTCATTCATGACCATTTTGATCTATGTTTGTGGACCTAATGTTTACCTATCATGAATCTAGTACCATTTATGTTGACTTTTGGGTGGAAAGCTATGAGCTTTATGTGGTGATTGTGCATAAATGCAACATAGAACCCCTCATGACCTTGATATTAACTTGCCATGATGGACCTATATGCTAATCACAAGTTTATCACCCTATTTGCTAAGTTTAATGCCATACATGTGTAGATTGGAATTGGACCTAAGTGCAATATTTGCCTTGAACCCATCATTATATGCATAGATCTATTCATGCCTCTCTTGATCTATGATTGTGGATCTATCATGAACCTAGTACCGTTCATGTTGACTTTTGGGAAAAATGCTATGAAATGGATTATGGCTTATGCATGTTAACAAACCTTAATCCCTCATGTCCCTTAAAATGCATATGATGACGTTGAACCTATTTGCTATGCACAAGTTAGGATTGTCACCCTTTATACTATTGTCATGTTTGAGGCCAAAACACCTTTATGCTATCATACATGTTTTGAGGCCAATATGCTATAAGCAAGTTATGATGAACACCTTTGCCTCAAATATCACCATGTTTAACTTGTGATAGACTTTGCCATCTTATGCCCACCTTGTCATATTCTTATGTTCCCTCTTTGATCTATTTGTGTTGATGCGAACTTACGTGCGATGGGGCTATGTTATGGGTAAACTTAAATGACATGAAACATGACTTGAAAATATGACATGTGATTATGCTTGAAACATGAACATGGGCATGACATGTAGAAAACATGAAAGTGGCCAACTCGATGTTGGGTTGAGTTTGTAGCATAAATCTACCCGGAACCGACCGGCTTAACTAGTAGCTACAAACAATAGGACCCAATATGAGTAATTGGTCATGTCGCGCTTAAAACCCGAGGTTAGACTAGGTTGTGGTGTAAAGCTACCCGGACCCGCCCGGCTTAACTAGTAACCACAACAAGGTCTAATGTGAGAGGTTGGGGTGCATTAAGTTAATTAATGCCGCATGATAGGGTTAAGTCATGGACTACTTGAATACTTAATCAATTAAACACGATGGATTGGTAGGGTTAAGTCATGGACTACTTGAATACTTAACCAATTAAACACGATGGATTGGTAGGGTTAAGTCATAGACCACTTGAATATACTTGACCAGTTGAACACGATGTATTGATAGGGTTAAGTCATGAACTGCTTGGATACACTTGACCAACTCAATACATGGTTAGGATAGGGTTAACCACACTTAACCCATTTGAAAATCCTAGTTACGTGGTCCTTTTCAGCAGTAACCTATAGTATCATGGATACCCTAGGACTAGGCTAGGGTGGGGTATGATTACTGGGCTGATTGTAAGAGACCAAAAGAGACGGCTGAATGGTGCACCAGTTAAGTTCAGGCGGACCATGGTCATGCACATTAAGTCCGGAATTGAACATGGGCACTGTTAGGTTTAGACTGTGCGTGCTTGTTTTGTGTCTGTGGTTTACACCCTAGGACTGGACACACCCTAGGGTGGACCTTGCACAGTTAACTACATTCCATGATTAAGCCGTATGACACCGATACACGACGAGTTAGGCTTATAGGGAGCCAATCGACCAGACCGAGTAGTTGGACCTTGATTTAGGTCATCTCATGAGTTTGGGCCAATATTGGGCTAAGGGATCATTTCTTGTTTATACTTGACATGGATTAGAATACTAGTACACTTGGTGCAACTTAACCTTGTATATGCGATGCCACTCTTGTTAACTTTTCACCATGCCAGTTATCATCCTATGTTTCATCTCTGTTTTACAGGTCCAGTTAACTTTATTAGTCTTTATACTAATAGTAGGTAGGACTTACCAGTCTTTTTGACTGACCTATTTTCCTTTCGCCTCTTTTCTTCCGTTTCCTCCCAGGTTCTCAGGGTGGGAACACTAGCACCTAGCTTGGATCTTTAGCTTGCTTTCTGGATAGCTCATGTACGGTTTGGACTTGAGCTCGCTATGGCTTTACCACGTCTACTTTGGGGATAGTTTACTTTATGTTATTTTTCAGTTTTCAGTTTATGTTTCTAGACTTGTAGTAGTTGGAAAATAATGACTAAGTACTTTGATGTAACTTGACTATGGTTTTGAAATAGTAATTTTATCCGCTGCTTTATTTACTCTGTTTTACTCATATGTTCTGTCTTGTGATATCTTCATGCATGTTTACCCCGTTTAACGCCCCTCCAAAGCTGGTGTACTTGTAAGAGTGACCCTGGCGGGGGTGGTGTGTTACATTTGGTATCAGAGCATAAGGTTTACGGGATTGAACAAAAGGTTTTAAAAACTTACCTTTTGAAAAACTATTTTCAAAACCGATTATAAAGAAGTATTTTTCCAAGAAAAGTCTAGTTTATTTTAAAAGGCTATTCCCCAAAAGCCATTAGCACTTTCCTTTGTTTCCTCGTTCTGAATCTATCTTTTCTTTTTCGTTTCTAGCATGGCCGATCTTAACCTTTCCGAGGGAATACCCATACCCGGATGGTTCCGAAGGTTCTTGGAAGGTAGGGCCAACGGCGCGGGCCCTGCAGACTTTCCTCCTCCTCCCCCTCCCGTAGCTAAGGTTCCTCCTCCTCCTCCTCAGCATCCACAAGCGGATTTCGCGAAGATTTGCAAGGACTTTAAGGTGATGGGTGGCAAGAATTTTATTGGGACAGAAACTTTTGTTGAGGCAAGAAACTGGTTAAAGGAAACTGAAGACCTCTTTGCTATCTTTGATATAGAAGACCGTAGGAAAGTTCTGTTAGCGGTATGGCTGTTGAAAGGGGAAGCTGCATATTGGTGGGTAGTCACCACCACTACTAGGCCAATTCAGACTTGGGATGACTTTAGGAGAAGGTTTGGACTGAGGTTTCTATCATCGACAGAAGAGAACCTTCAGATGGAGAGGTTCCTATCACTAAAGAAAGGGGACATGACCGTTAGGGAATACGTGGATAAGTTTAATCAGCTTGCTCAGTTCGGTTTAGACTTGGTTAACACAGCTCAGAAGAAGGCCCTACACTTTGCTCAAGGATTGAACGAGCCATTGCACGGTTTGGCCATGTCTCATATACCCATGGGGGAGACCTTCGAGAGTTTGGTAAATATGGCCCTGCTTCAAGAGGAAGATAAGAGTGGTAAGAAGAAGGTCAAGTCGAATGAGTCTCAAGGCAAGAAGGTAGATTCCGAAAAAGGAGGCAAGAACAACAATGATAACAAGACAAGAAAGAAGAGGAAATGCAACTTCTGTGGGATCACTGGGCACATAGTCAAAGACTGTAGGAAGAAGAAGAGGAAGTTGGACGAATGCTTTCATTGTGGAGAGTCTGGACACTATAGCAAGGATTGCCCGAAAAAGCGAGGACAAAGGGCAAAGGCAAACTCAGCGAGCATGACCTTCTGGAGGACAAATGCAGGCTCTCAACGCTCTTCCAGCTCTCGATCGAGGTAGTAATTCTGTAGAAAGCCTTGTTTACATTTCTAGTTTTCCTGTTCGAACTTTATTTGATTCTGGTGCATCGCATACCTTTATTTCTTCTGATCTTGTTGAAAGTTTGCACCTAAGTACTAGTCTAGTTGAAAATCCCGTTAATGTTTCAAATCCAATTGGGGGTTCCGCCCATTTATCTATGATTTGTATGGATTTAAGGATTTCTATCTTGAGCGTAGAATTCATGTGTAATGCTTGTGTTCTCGGGTATATGGGATACAGGTTGATTTTGGGCATGGATTGGTTGTCCAGTTATGGAGCCATTCTTGATTTTGAACATAGGGTTGCGAGGCTCATGACTCGCCTCGGTAATACCCTCGAAATCTCGTGTGACCTTTAGGGTTCCGTCATGAGTAGTTACCTAGAATCCCTTGGCACCTTTATTGGAAATTTGTAATCCAATCGAGTAGTGTTCGCCCCTAAGGCGGATAGTCCATTTCGCTTAAGCATGGGTTATAGAAATCACCCTAGTAAGTACATTTGGCAACGTGGATTGGCATTTGTTTTCAAGAGATAGTTCTTCTGCGTGGAATACCGTATAGTATGTAAACGAGATCCAGGATTCACTAACGAATTTTGGAAAGCTTGCATGAAACCATGAGCACGCAGTTATGTTTAAGCCAAGTATTTTAGGAAAAGAATAAGTGGAAGTGGAACAAGAAGCAACGGTGAAATGAGTTCTAACTCATATTTTGGAAATAAGAATTAAGAAGCTACGAAATTGTGAAGTTAAAAGACGGATGGTCAAACCGAAAGGGTGAATAGGGTACTAGAAGATTTGTTGAGGCTATGTATTCTTGACTTTGGTGGCACTTGGGAAGACCACCTTCCTCTCGTAGAGTTTGCTTATAGTAACAGCTACCAAGCAAGCATAGGGATGACACCATTCGAAGCTTTTTATGGGAGGCCGTGCAAGGCACCACCATGTTGGTGGGAGACGACGGATAAGCTTATACTTGGGCCCGACATGATAAGGGACACATCCGAGAAGGTTGAGTTGATTCGAAGGCAGATGAAAACGGCCCAAGACAGATAGAAATCCTATGCAGACAAGTGAAGGATAGACTTAGAGTTTGAAGTTGGAGATATGGTCTTTGTGAAGGTTTCTCCTTTGCGAAATGTGGTTCGTTTTGGAGCAGTTGGGAAGCTGGCACCAAGGTTCGTAGGACCCTTCCCTATCATAGAGAGGATTAGGAAGATGGTTTATAAGGTGGAATTGCCCGAGAAGCTGCCGAAGTGCACAATGTCTTTCATGTCTCGCATCTCCGAAAGTGCCTACATGAGTCAGCTGAGGTGGTTGAGCCTAGCATTCTTGAAGATGTGGAGGTAGAGAAAGGGGCAACCCTAAGGCGAGCTCCGATCCGTGTCTTAGGAACGGAGATCAAGAAGCTTAGGAATCGAGAAGTCAAGTTATTCAAGGTTCAGTGGAGTGAAGCCGATGAAGATGCAACTTGGGAAACCGAGGAGAAGATGCGTGGGCTTTATCCATTCCTTTTTTAGGGTACATTCTCAATCTCTTTTCCTAGTTAGCATATCTTTCTTTTGCTATCCATGTTTATCTTGTTATCTCGTTAACCATGTCATGAGAACCTTAGGTAGAAACCCTTTGGATGAAACATGTATTTGAGACATGTTATGCTTGATGTTTGCAAGTGGTTGCAAGTGTTTGCAAGTGGATACTCGTGGATGCATGATACACATTAGGCACTAAGATCGGCTCACACACTTTCATATTGCATATGCATGAGTGCTTATACTTATTCATGGCTGAAGCTTGTTATGCTATCATGTGGATGTTGCATATGGATGAATGTTATGTGCACTCATTTAGAGATTATGGATTATGCATACATATGGACTCATTTCACTAACATACTTTGCATTAAGGAGGTTTACTGAATCAGTAACCGCCTGATTTTCGCATTAGATAAGTACATATACACACACCTTTTGCATATGATCATACATCATTTAGAATCTTTTAAGAACAATGACTGCTCGTGGATGATGTTTTGAGTAGATGGATGATGGATGGTAGGATACGTTCTTCCTAACTTGAAGATTTCGGGGACGAAATCCTTTAAGATGGGGAGAATGTAACAACCCGTATTTTGAATAACATGTTATAACATTAATAAAGGAAGAATTAAATATTAAAATCTGAATCAAGGGAAACAGGCTGTGCCATTGCGCTCGTCTCGGAAAAATACGCGAAATAGAGTCTGAGTTTTCAAGAATCGGAGTCCGTATGACCAAGTTATGGCCCGTCAAAGTTTTCAGAAAATTTCAAGTTCAAAAACAGTTCAAATTTCAAATCTGGAGCCAAACAGACTGGGCGGGAAAGCTTCCCGCCCAACCCCCAAGTCGACCGGGGAGTCGACTTGGGAGTCGACACACCCCAGTGGGTGTCGACTGCCCAGTCGACACCCCTGTCGACCTGGGTGGTCGGGCCAGTTTGGCCTGGTGCAACTGCTGTCCCCTTTGAGTCATGTTTTGAGGCCTGTGACGAGATTTGATGGCTCAGATCTAAACTAGGGTTAATCCTATGGCCTAAACTAACCTAAACTTCTATAAAAAGACCCTAAGACCTAGCCTAAACCCACACAAATCAATCCTACAACTAAGTGCTGCCAAAATGCTCCCTAATCATGGCCTCCATCTTCATCTTGAGAGCTTCTAAGGCAAAAAGGAGCAAGCTTTCTTCTTTCTATCAAAGGAGCTACTTATTCTCAAGGCTATTTGCGTTGCTACATCATTCCTAGAGCTTCTACAACGTCTCTATCTTGTTTTATTGTGTTCTAGTTCTCATAGCCACGCTTTGTAAGCCCTCCTCTACTCTTAGATCTAAACTATGAACTTAATATGACATGTAGCAAGTTGAAATGAGACTTTTGTGTTATGCTTGCCTTGGATTTCATGCATAGATTCATTCATGACCCTTTTGATCTATGTTTGTGGACCTAATGTTTACCTATCATGAATCTAGTACCATTTATGTTGACTTTTGGGTGGAAAGCTACGAGCTTTATGTGGTGATTGTGCATAAATGCAACATAGAACCCCTCATGACCTTGATATTAACTTGCCATGATGGACCTATATGCTAATCACAAGTTTATCACCCTATTTGCTAAGTTTAATGCCATACATGTGCAGATTGGAATTGGACCTAAGTGCAATATTTTCCTTGAACCCATCATTATATGCATAGATCTATTCATGCCTCTCTTGATCTATGATTGTGGATCTATCATGAACCTAGTACCGTTCATGTTGACTTTTTGGAAAAATGCTATGAAATGGATTATGGCTTATGCATGTTAACAAACCTTAATCCCTCATGTCCCTTAACATGCATATGATGACGTTGAACCTATTTGCTATGCACAAGTTAGGATTGTCACCCTTTATACTATTGTCATGTTTGAGGCCAAATCACCTTTATGCTATCATACATGTTTTGAGGCCAATATGCTATAAGCAAGTTATGATGAACACCTTTGCCTCAAATATCACCATGTTTAACTTGTGATAGACTTTGCCATCTTATGCCCACCTTGTCATATTCTTATGTTCCCTCTTTGATCTATTTGTGTTGATGCGAACTTACGTGCGATGGGGCTACGTTATGGGTAAACTTAAATGACATGAAACATGACTTGAAAATATGACATGTGATTATGCTTGAAAACATGAACGTGGACATGACATGTAGAAAACATGAAAGTGGCCAATTCGGGGTTGGGTTGAGTTTGTAGCATAAATCTACCCGGAACCGACCGGCTTAACTAGTAGCTACAAACAATAGGACCCAATATGAGTAATTGGTCATGTCGCGCTTAAAACCCGAGGTTAGACTAGGTTGTGGTGTAAAGCTACCCGGACCCGCCCGACTTAACTAGTAACCACAACAAGGTCTAATGTGAGAGGTTGGGGTGCATTAAGTTAATTAATGCCACATGATAGGGTTAAGTCATGGACTACTTGAATACTTAACCAATTAAACACGATGGATTGGTAGGGTTAAGTCATGGACTACTTGAATACTTAACCAATTAAACACGATGGATTGGTAGGGTTAAGTCATAGACCACTTGAATATACTTGACCAGTTGAACACGATGTATTGATAGGGTTAAGTCATGAACTACTTGGATACACTTGACCAACTCAATACATGGTTAGGAAAGAGTTAACCACACTTAACCCGTTTGAAAATCCTAGTTACGTGGTCCTTTTCAGCAGTAACCTATAGTATCATGGATACCTTAGGACTAGGCTAGGGTGGGGCACGATTACTGGGCTGATTGTAAGAGACCAAAAGAGACGGCTGAATGGTGCACCAGTTAAGTTCAGGCGGACCATGGTCGTGCACATTAAGTCCGGAATTGAACATGGGCACCGTTAGGTTTATACTGTGCGTGCTTGTTTTGTGTCTGTGGTTTACACCCTAGGACTGGACACACCCTAGGGTGGACCTTGCACAGTTAACTACATTCCATGATTAAGCCGTATGACACCGATACACGACGAGTTAGGCTTATAGGGAGCCGATCGACCAGACCGAGTAGTTGGACCTTGATTTAGGTCATCTCATGAGTTTGGGCCAATATTGGGCTAAGGGATCATTTCTTGTTTATACTTGACATGGATTAGAATACTAGTACACTTGGTGCAACTTAACCTTGTATATGCGATGCCACTCTTGTTAACTTTTCACCATGCCAGTTATCATCCTATGTTTCATCTCTGTTTTACATGTCCAGTTAACTTTATTAGTCTTTATACTAATAGTAGGTAGGACTTACCAGTCTTTTTGACTGACCTGTTTTCCTTTCCCCTCTTTTCTTCCGTTTCCCCCCCGGTTCTCAGGGTGGGAACACTAGCACCTAGCTTGGATCTTTAGCTTGCTGTCTGGATAGCTCATGTACAGTTTGGACTTGAGCTCGCTATGGCTTTACCACGTCTACTTTGGGGATAGTTTACTTTATGTTATTTCCAGTTTCCAGTTTATGTTTCTAGACTTGTAGTAGTTGGAAAATAATGACTAAGTACTTTGATGTAACTTGACTATGGTTTTGAAATAGTAATTTTATCCGCTGCTTTATTTACTCTGTTTTACTCATATGTTATGTCTTGTGATATCTTCATGCATGTTTACCCCATTTAACGCCCCTCCAAAGCTGGTGTACTTGTAAGAGTGACCCTGGCGGAGGTGGTGTGTTACACCTTTCATTGGTAGCACAATCACTTTGAATGCCACATTGTCTGATCCGTTAATCGCTAATTGATTTGCACAATGATATTTTGGATATTATGCTAAGAGAATAAATTCTTCGCCACTAGATGTATATTTGTATAGACCAACATATGCGATCATTGGAAATACTTTTTCGGATATTCGTCCATACATGTTCATTCTGGGATTAAACAAAACCAAAGGCACAATTTCCATTAATACATCTTAGGAAATTTCTACCTAGGATTAACAGAAAAATCCCTTGCACTTTACTTCGTCTTCTATTTGTCTTCATATCATCTGATTTGCAACGCTATTGCCAATACTGAGTGGTTCTTGGATAATAATCTAACCAATCTCTCCATATTGACAACGATATTGGCCAATACCTCGATTGTCGGTTATTTAACTGTCAAAGAAAAACAAACATTCATCCAAAGCATCAAACAATCACTAAGCCCCTTAATTAATATTTCATTAATTAAATTTATCATTTTCCAATTTCCTTTAATATCTTTACCCAAATATTTTTTCGAAACCCGTCTAGCCTCTTATGATTCTTGGAAAAAACATTCCATATCCCATCTTCTTTTGTTCTCTATACTTAGAAAATATTCTCCATTTATGATTGTAATATATTTCCAATTACTTCTCCCTTTCACGACCACTCATTTCGATACTCAGGAAATATTTATTATTATATTTCCAAAATTACACTTACTTGGGTTAAAATGAATGTTGTGTAAAACATCGTTACAACAACCAAAATATTACATTCAACTAAATCTTACTTAAACATTTTTAACTTAATCCAATCATTTTTAACACAATCCTATTTATTTCAACTCAATCCAATCATTTTTAACTCAATTCGCTAATTTATTCTTTAATTAGCTCTTTTGTCAATTTCACTTTTTATTTGAATATAACATGTTCAAATATATTTAATTTGTTTATAAACCAATTGAATTCTGTTTCTAACTCAAGTTTCATATTCGATTTAGAATATAAATTCACAAATCCAATTCACTTATCTAAAGTCCAATTTCGATTCAAAACTCCATTAAATAATTATTCTTCTAATTAGTTAACTATATTTAATAATTAAAAATCTGATTTTTGTTTCAAAAATCATTCCATTTATTTCACTTGAGTTCATAGTTATTTAATAACTCAAGTCTGATTCATAGTTATTTTATAACTCAAGTCTGATTTTTCTAATGGAAATCCAAAATTTTATTTACTTACAATCCTTTTATTTTATTAAATAAACCGTTATGGTTTTTAGACGATTATAGCGTTATTTTTTTGGAAATATGATTTTAATGTAACTCGAAATCTTTAAGACGAAATCCAGATTTTTCTCTCCTATTGGAAAACTATTATTCAGTCGGTTCTGATGATTCTTGTTTCAAAGAATTTCGACTTAAATTGAGTTATGTATACTCAATTGAAGATTGAAATGTCAAATTACAAACTACTACGCTGCGGCGAGTTCGTTTTAATTAAATTTAAATGTAAATGTTTAAGCATCATTTATTTAATAAATTCCAACTCCATTATTTAATATTTAAATATAAATTAATCCGATTTTCTAAATCTAACTTAAAATTCTTGATTTTCCTAAATCGTTGATTATTTCATAACTCGGTTGTAAATCTATTTACAACTTAATCTTCTATATTAAATTCCAATTTCTTTGTAAATAAACTATTTTATAAAACTCGATATAATCGAATTCCATTTATAATTTATTTGGATTTTTCTCAATTCATTTTATATTCCGAATTCCAGAATAAAATCTATCATTCCTTTTTCAACATGTTTCCCAATTCACTTTTAAATTCATACTTGAATTTAAACTTCTAAATCATCTAATGATCATTTATTTCACTAGATTTATAAACATCATTTATAAATTCAACTTCCTTGTTTAATACATTAAAACATGTTCCATTTCAAAATCCATTTGAAACCCGATTCTCATATTGAAATATTTTATATTATAACATATATATAAACATAGAATCTATTTGTAGAACCTATTTTCACATTTAACTCCAGTTTCTATCTAATAAAATTTAATTGTCCTTTCTAGAAATATTTTATTTTTATAAATTCGATATAGTCGAATTCCAATCATAAATCCGTATGGATTTATTTTAATTCACTTACATTCCGAACATCAGAATAAATTTCATCGTTTCTATTTGAAACTATTTTCAATTCTCATTTTTAAATTCATATTTGAATTTACATTCCCTACATTATCCAATGAAAATTATTCTATTTTATTTGTAACATCGTTTATAATTTCACTACTTGTTTTTATTATTCAAAACAAGTTAATATTTTCTAGCCCATTCGAAATTCAAATTCTATTTTAGAAAATTAGATTTTCCCTTTTAAATCTCAATATTCCTTTTCAACATATTTTTACATATCAATATTTAGGGATAGTGATATTCAACATCCAAACACCCAATTATCAATCATAGGTTTTCTAACACATCATATATGATAATATATATGAAAACGAACAGTAATAAATTTTGAGGAATCTAGTTGGATCTCTCCAACCTGTTTTCCTGCATCCACATATGTTAGCCAACATAAATAATACCCATCATGCTACAAGGCAGGATACCGCAGTATAGAAGTTTATCCACTGTATATATTATAGGGGCGCACAAGGTCATCCGCTAATGGTATTGCGGGCATCCGCTAATGGTACTGCGGAAAATATCCAATATATATATATATATATATATATATATATATATACACACACATGCACACATAATAGCCACAACCACCAATTCTAAATATAACTAATACATATATATATACAATAGTCACAATAATATTTCAATACATCCAAACAACCAACAAACTACATATAACAATTATTTAAAATAAAATTTTGTTTATAATAAAATTATAAGAAAATCCAGAGATTGAGTTTACTCACCTTGATTTTTATTCGTTGAAATAGAGATTTTTTTTTTTCGATTAAATTAAACTGATGTTTAATTTAATCGAAAATCCCATCTACCTCCAAATCGGTCCACATCAGTTCGTATGTGTCGCCTTTGCTGATACTATTCCATGAATATTATTTTGGTCCAATTTGATAACGTACGAATAATTTACATGTGTAACAAGTTCGTAAATATTTTATATAATTCAAAATTGACTAATATAATTATTAAATAAATTAAAAGAAATCTTAATCAGGCTTACCCCCAAACCTTTCCTCTTCCTTTTAAGAAGTCACCCTCCTAACCTTACCCAACACCCTCGATTCCTCCCCCAGTATTTAAATCGGTGACTTCAATTGAAACCACGCATGCTATAAAAGATGCGACAAAAAAAATCATCATTGAATTTTGCCCCAATCACCTTCTCCATCTAGATCTGCAATCCCATTTCTCCATTATTATTATTTTTTATTATTTTTAAAACAGGGTCAAAATTAGACTAACTGCAAATGCCTTGATCGAAACCATTGATTCAAAAATACGAAAGTAAGGAAAATAAAATACCTCGAATCCACATCCCCATGTTTCCAGATTCGATCGGGGGCCATCTCCTCACCATCGCAGGAAGCCATGCCTCGTCTAGTGATGTTGAACCCACACCTTAGTCATCATGACTTCACTCTTGCTCGCGGTAGTGAAATATCGGGCTCCAGTAACAAAATCATACCAAAATTTGTTGCCTCCTAAATGAAGCACGAGTCCATACAAGCTTATCAATCCCAAAATTTGTGGATTTAATGTAGTATTTGATTTTTAGGAATTACTGGAGATTTTAGAATTGGGGAGGCTTCAGGTTTTTTCTTCTGATTTTATCTCGTACCGAATAAATGATTGAAGAGGAAAGTATAATAGAAGGGAAAGGGGGGAAGGAGCGATCCAATTTGATTTGAGGCCATGGATTTCGATTCTATGGTTCGTCTTTTTCTTTCTTTCTTTTTTTCCCAAATCGAAGAATTGAAGAAAAGCTTGGCTTCGATTTGGTTTACCTGTGAATGAAGCATAGCGGGTTATTTTATAGACTTCGTAATAGCGTTCTAAAGAATATTTACAGAAGTGTGTTCAACAAGCCAAGGAATTTTATTATTAAAATATTCGCATGAAACTTACGCGTGAAGTTTCATGTTTAAATGAGTATGTACGAGCTCCAATCGCGATGAAAATTGTAACCCTAGAATAACTTAATATTTCGAACATGATAGAACTAGTTTCATCGAATTCCGAGATCTTTTGTAAAATTAGTTATTCTTAAGTTCCAATTTAAATCGATATAATTTAATCGATTCCAAATAAAAAAAATCTATTTATAATAAATTATTATTATTGTTCTAGTTCAAATAGAATTTATATTAATCATCTGAATCGTTTCGATTCAATTTTAACTTAGAAATCATTTTTTCTTCATATTACGATAATTCGATATACTCGAAATTAAATATTTTTTCGTTTATTTTATCGATAAACATGATATAAAAATTCATTTCTATTTCTAACTCAACATTCAAAATAAATATTAAATGTTTGAAATAAATCGATCAAAAATCCGGGTCATTACACTTAGTAAGGACTTTGATCATTACACTTTTTAATTTAGCGCTATTAAATTGTGGATCACTTATATTTCCATTGTTTCTACTATGCCAATTAATTCAGGATTTTAGCACCCATCTTAGCAATTGTAATATATGAAGTTAGTTTAATCGTTTGTTCGATAAATCAAGTCAAAAAATTTAGGGTATAGATCTAATTTCATTTTCTATTTGGATAAGAAAAATTAGAACTCTATTATATTCACCAAGTTCAAACTGCAAGGATTGTGAAATCCTTTACTTTTGTTATATAAGAGCGAGCTATGCTTCTTTTTTTCCATACAAATGACCAGGCCATTCACTGGAATAAGGGAAGGAAAGGAGAAGCCAACCAACCCCTTCTCTTAAAGCAACGCCGAGTGAGGCAATTTGTTTCTAAAAGATGTCCATATAATGCCTAAAAATAAAAATATTATGTTAAACTAATAAAAAATTATACAGTGGTTTATTGGATAATCATGCTCTGTTTCGACATAAAGATTAGGTCCAAATCAGGTACAAACATTTCATAATATTATATTTTCCTTCAAAATTTGTGCATAAGAGAATTTCCCATTTAGGAACACATATCTTAGGTTGGACCTGAAATGACGTTCGAATGAGAATAATTCAAATTGGAGATTTGATTTTAATTTAATAAATATTTCTACACCTCCACTATTCTTCAGTACATCTCCGCTTTATCTCCACGATAGAGTTCGCATCTTTTTCTCTATAAAACTTCTAAGCCCTTTAACTATATATGTTATATAACTCAAAATACTAAAAATAATTAAGGCCTACTAATACAAATTGCAATAAAAAAATAGGACAATAACAAGATAAACAAAATGCAATGTTAAAACACATTTACATGCCTAAATTTCTTTTCTTCATGGTTTTTTTAAGGTTGAGCTTTTAAAATGTTGCTTTTTTGGCAAAATCATACTCTAAATGATCTTTAATAGACATTTGTAACAACTAGATTTTCGAAGACTTTGTATCTAAATATCTGGATTGTTTAAATATTTGGCACAGCCGACCGGTTTTTATAATGATCGGTAACACCTTTATTATAAAAAATAATAAATACATTAGTTTCAAGAGCTAGACAGAATGTCTGGCTACAACAAACGGCTTTTGTAGTGGACCGTCCACACTACGGTTGGACCTTCCACTACTGAACACCATGCAGGATGTACCATTACAACATAAACCCAGTCACATTTGACAGGTTCCCATAGGCAATCACATTACATAAAAGAGAACTCCATGCAGAGAGCAGACTCTCACAAAATTACATGAACGTTGCATTGATAGATTAGCGATACTCTCACTTTAACTTTACCTGCTGCAAGAATTCTAACACAAAAGAAAATAAGCACCGGAGGAAGCCAAGCTCAAGAGTAGCAAGTTGTGGCATGATGATATTACCATCTGAAATTACCGATAGGTTAACGGAAGCAAACCCGATTTGACATAGTAAGTTGCCTAAAGAAACTCAAAACAATTGCAACTCCATGCATGGAGGGTAGGTACGCATACAAGTATAACAATGACATAATGCACTAACCAACATTGTCTTGCAAAAATGCAAGTATAGTGACCTGAAAAGAACATATCATCTGGCTAAAAAAACCAGAATCTCTGGCAAAACAACCAGCACAACCAAGACTAAAGACCATCACATAAAAGCAGTAACCATAACATAGGACCATAACATGAAGAGAAGATGTTAACGAGAGAGAGGGCACAACACTACCACTTCCAACGACACCCCTTGGCAAAGCTATCACTGGTTTGCAGACAAGGAGGTGCTGCACCAACAATGAAGCACGTCCAACACCCCAAACTCCACATAATCCATCCTTTACAAATCTCTTAACTCTCTCAATAGAGATATGTCACAATCTCCGATGCCACCACATAGAGGACTTTTCATTCATAATACATCTCTTTAAACCAATATTAACATGCATCAAATTATGACTATTGTCATTTTGCTACTCAATACGATATAAACCAACGGATAGAATACCACAACCAATAATTTTAGAATTTCTAGATAAACAAAAACTAGAATCTAATAATTTAAAGGAAAATCCCAAAGGTACAAGTCTTGAAACTGAAATCAAATTTCTAGAAAAATTTGGTACATAAAACATCTTTTCTAAATGCAAAACAAAACCATTATTCAAAGTCAAACCGCATGTCCAACAGCTTCTACATGTAAACCCATCTAAT
The DNA here is from genome assembly GCA_030737875.1 of Allium sativum. NCBI lineage: Eukaryota > Viridiplantae > Streptophyta > Magnoliopsida > Asparagales > Amaryllidaceae > Allium > Allium sativum. The sequence continues at coordinate 954,426,900 of CM060924.1, read as the reverse complement.
TTCAAGAATGGATGTAATGTTCATTACCCACTGGTTTCCTTTGTTTTGTCATACCCTACAAGGTATTCGAAACATGAATTGTAGTACCAGAATCAGTCCACCAAGTATTATTATTAACATTGACCATATTAGATTCCAAACACACAAACACAAGAAAATTACCTTTCTTCACAAGCCAGGCTTTGAAATTAGGATAGTCTTTCTTTATGTGCCCCTTCTTTTTACACAAGAAACATCCAGACTCTTTATTGATGGTCCGCTTAGCTGACATCTTTCTCTTTTTTTCCTCAGCACGATCCTTCTTCTTCTTTTCAAAAGTGGTAAGGTTCACCTTTTCACCCTCTTCCATCGTCAATCTTCCTTCTTCTTGAACACACGTGGTCATAAGTTAATTAATTGACCATTTATCCTTATGTGTATTGTAATATACTTTAAAAGGACCGTATTGATGGGGAAAAGTGCATATAATGAAATGCACAAGGAAAGACTTGGACATGGTAACTTCTAAGTTATTTAGTTGAGTTGCATTGTCTTTCTTGCGCATGATATAATCATGTACTCCTTTAATCTCAGTGAGCCTCATGGATGAAAACTGCATTATTAAGGTGATTGCATGAGCCTTTGCTGAAGTAGCAAACTGCTTATCGATGGACTTAAGAAGATCTCTGACTTTAGTATGCTGATCGATAGAACCACAAATACTAGCACAAAATTTTGACTTTATAAACATAACAGAGAGACGGTTTGATCTCTCCCACTTTTCATAAAGGCCTATTTCATCTGGAGTACTAGTGTTAGTAATACTAGGTAGGTGGTTCGTCTTTCCTAATAGCATAATCAATATCCATCCATCCAAACTGAAGCATCACTCTTTCCTTCCATACCTTATAATTATCACCCTTAAATTCAGGAATGTCACACTTGACATCGGAAGAAGTTCCAGGTATTACTACTGTAAACGATGTAAAGTACATGCTTAGGAACAAGAATTTTGAAACGTAAAATTTATCATGGTTTACCAATGTAAATCATGTTGAATATATATATATATATATATATATATATATATATATATGAATCTAGCGACATAAAACTTGCATGTGGGCTAAAGTTATACTTGAATAGGTTCATAATAAATAAATGACAAAACTGTAAATTCAGTCCATTAATTCTTGTGGGTAGATTAAGGAATGAGACATGCCACAATAGGAAAATAAAATGATATAAATCCTATGGGTAAGTTTCATAACATCACACAAATGCCATGCACAACATAGGCTGCAACAAATAAAGATGTCGTGGCTATTTTCTAACAAAGGGGCAGCAACCATTTTCATAAGTAGCATGGACAAAACCAATATGGAAGAGAATAATAAAGAATGCAACAAGCAGATGAAGAAGGCGCAACATAGATATATACCTATCTCACACGCTAAGTGCTAAGTGCTCTCCACGCATGTGTGATATGGTGGTGCCATTTTCTTCTTCTCTCTTTGCTTTTTCCAATTAATAGAGCACGTGTAACTCTATATTTGTATAGGATTAACTTTAACTTTTCTATGACGTGGGACTAAAAATTAATAGATTTGTGAATCTACCTGTTCATCATAGATATAAACCATGACAGATTATTTATTACTCAAACTTTCACATGAAAGTATACATGAAACTCATGCAAATGCATAAACATAATCATGACAATTCACTTAATTCATATGGAAAAATTTTGCAATTTTATTTCTAGTTCATTTATTTTATCCAACATTAAAATATGAAATTTTCAGATGAAAAACAGAATTAAGGCAGCATGATTTTCATATGAAGCAAGGCGAAAGCAATTTATGGCTCTGATACCAAATGTAAATCAGTTTTACAGAAGTGATCGTGTCATGTACACTATCTGAAAACATGAAAACTAAAGATTAAGCGGAATCTATAGCCAAAATCTATATATTTACCTCTAGCCATTGCAATTGAATTTCTGAAGTGAATGAAGGATGAATCAGATCTGAAATTTGAGAAAATAAATCTATAAACTCATTCAATTTTTGCTGTAGTTTCCGATATAGTGCTAAAACCTTCACACTCTTTGCTTAGATGGTGCATTTTGGTTTTAGAGAGTAGGTTCAGTGAACGTTATCAGAAATTAGACAACCGTTCTTCCTTTGTACTGCTCTTGCCATCAAAGAGCCGTTAAGAACGTGAGAAAAAAGAGAATGGGAAGTTATCTGAAAGTGGGGAGATTAATTAGGGTATCCCTTAATAAATGGACCACTAATTTTTCAAACATTTGTCTGAGCTAATTTTTTGAAAACGGCTTACATGATTACGACAATTCAAAATTTTGAAAGTGGTTGAATAAAACAACACACTAACTGTAGAAGATTTTATAGAAAAGCAACTCATTATTTTCACTTAAAAGGGTAAAATAAGACATTTGGAAAAGTGTGCGATGGTCAATCAGCTGAAGTGGTTTAGTGTAATGTGTTGTAAAACCAATCAACAATCATTCTAGGGATATTGTTTTAATGTAGGAAAGAAAAATAATCATCAGAAGGGAAAAAATCAAGGTAATAAAGGCCGAGATTGGACTTCAAGAAATGTCCAAAGTTTCTAAAGCATGAGAATTATATATCGGTCAATGACAAAATTGAAAATAGGTATTGTACAATGCTAGGTGCTGGACATTATAAGAAACCAGCGTAGAGTGAGTCAACTGAGGAGGAGAAAAGGTCAGGGAAGTACTGGCATTTATGTGAGACATATGGATACAATACAAATGTGCGTAGACATTTGCGACACATAATTGAAGATTTAATCCAAAAAATAAACTTTGTCAGTACTGGAATGCCTGTAGGATTTTTTTAGGAGATCCTAAAAATTATGAACCTAGACATCAGGGTAAAAGACTTGCTATTAATGTGATAATTTGTGGGCCTTATCTAGTTAGAGCTGGAATGAGATAGAAAGACATACGAATTCGTAACAACAAGTGCAACATTTCCATAGCAAATAAGCTAGTATATTGATCATGCATGGCTATAGACCACAACAAGTAAGGAGGACAAAATACCGGGTTTCTATGTAAAAGCGAACCTCAACGCATGTATAAAACACTAAAAATAAGTGCAAGCTGTAAGCCAATCTAACATGATGAATTCTAATCTATGTATTTACCAAGGTGCTCAGCAACAACACATATATTGGTTCATTCGGAAATTTAATAGGCGAAGCTTCTTATTTGGGATAATTTGGGACATAATAATAAAATTAAACCATCTCTAAATAAGCAATCTCGAAAATATTCAACCTACTATGCATTGTTACTTAAATCATACATGGAGCATCTAAAACAGGCAACATGCAATGGCAAGAGTTCACGAGTATGCCCAAACCATTTCATGGTGAACCAAGCTTGCGTATAATATATATATATGGAGAGCGTTCCGAGGCACCCCTGTTTTGCAGCACCCCAATCCGTTCATGAGCTATGGTAATCCAAATTCAACAAGAATTTGTAGATGTTAAATCCACATATATCCGAAATTTAAGTTTGTTCTGACGTTTGAAAAATAATATATTTCATATTTAAATTTAACAGTTTGAATAAATGCCTGAACAATGAATAATTCAGTTAAGATTTCAAGAATATTACGAATGTCAGAACGATATCAAATTTTGGATAGATGATAATATATATGTGGACCGAACATTTACAAATTCTTGTTGTATTTGGATTACTGTAGCTCATGAACGAGTAGGGGTGCCGCAAAAGTAGGGTGCCTCGGAACGCTCCTCTCTCTCTCTCTCTCTATATATATATATGTATGTATGTATGTGTGTGTGTGTCAAATTCATGTGCGCACACACACCCCTATATATATACACACATATATGCATTGTCCACATATATACATACGAGTTACGAAGGCATTGGTTGAGTGACTCCGATCTAGTAAAATGTTCAAGTCTGACATACACAACTCTCTTTCTCTCTCTCTATACACACACACATATGCATGTGTATGCATATATGTATATTTTAAGTGTGTAAAATGTACCAAATTTTCAGTGATGCACAAGACACGCTTGAATGAACCGAAGGCAGAGAATGTCAAACATATACTGCACATAAATGTTCACAGTGTACACAAGAATCACCACGATAAACAAGCAGTTTCAAGTTAGTGACAAGGTAACAAGGTTACATGCATGTAGAAGCAAAACATGGTGAATGCAACTACCCTACTTCTAACTAGTTATATCCAAACAACAACCAAGTTACAGGTGAGCGATAAGTTTATGTTAGGGAATGCGGAATGGATCGTTATGGCAAAACAAACACTACAAGAGGTGGGGGGGGGGGGGGGAGAGGGGGTTGAATACTGTTTTTAGAATTTAAACAAAATCTAACACTTGTGTGAACTTCTATATGAATCAAACATTACAAAAACAATCAAAAACACATAATCAAACACAAACGCAAAGATAAACAAAAATCAAGTATAGAAAAGGAAAGAACAAACTGGATTTTATACTGGTTCAGAATTACTCCTACGTCTAGTCCCACGCAATGCTGGATTGTGCAGAGTTTTATTACTATATCAATATCCAATTACAACCCTCCTTGATTTCACCAGCTACAAGGGATACCACCGATTCCACACACACACTTGATCAAGTATACCTTCCTTGATTTCATGGCTACAAGGGATACCACCGATTCCACACACACACTTGATCAAGTATACCTTCCTTGATTTCACGGCTACAAGGGATACCACCGATTCCACACACACACTTGATCAAGTATACCTTCCTTGATTTCACGGCTACAAGGGATACCACTGATTACCCGTCCTTGATTTCACGACTACGAGGGATACCACTGATTCCTTTACTCAACCCGAAAAATTACAAACATCCCAGTAACTCTTCAATAGCACTTGATTCAGAGAGTAATGAGTATAGAGTGTAGAGAGAAGAAGATTAGTGAAAAAAGAATTGAATTCGATAGAGTATAGGTGTAGAAATCATAAAAATGATAAGAAATAATGGTGTAATGAAAGAGAGTGGAAAGGGAGAAGAAGAAGTAATTAAAAATTCGAATTCAACCCCTTTTTATAATGTGTGAAAGGCTGAAACACCTTAGAACCGTCACAAATAGTGAAAATACACTTCCTTTCAAATTTGAAAAAATGACAGTTATATATCGACATGTATATATATGTATGTCGACATATGTGTACAGAGTTGAAAATTGAACATTTTTCAAGTGTTTTGATATAAATATAATTCTGGAAATTCTTGAATTAAAATATAGTGTTATAAATAATATAAAGTAGAAAATCGTATAGAAGCATAAATATAAACTATATAAATATATTTATAAAATTATAGAGTATAAAACTATAAATGTTGTAAAGACCCGGAAAATTCGAACACTTTATATTCGAATATCGTAACTATTTGAAATATTGTTAGATGTTATAAATTTGATTTTATAACCTTGTAAAACATCATTTAAGTGGTAACCAATGATGCTAGACTCATTTTAGAAAAATGTTTATAAAAATATATTTTTTGGAAAAAATATTGATAAAATGACCGAAAATCGTTTTATTAATATATAACTATTTTTTCAATAAAAGTTGTTGAAAATTTAAATGAGTGTCTAATTATACATTAGGAAAGTAATTAGCTAGTAAAAATATTTTAGTATTTAAGGTTATCTAAATATCCAGATGGTGTCATGCATGACATAAGCAAAGATATTTAGGAAATGAGCAAATAAGAAAAATGAGCAAAAATGGTAATACTTCATTTGTAAGATAAGGGTTTTAAGGGGCTTTTAGTCTTTAAACATCACATTCCTAAGGCTATATAAAGGGATACATACCCTTAGGAATAGGTACACAATTTATTTTCTTCTTTTTCTTCTTCCTATGCTATTTTAATGCTTCTTCTTTAGTGAAGTAGAAGGTTAAAATGGTGGAAGTGCTTAAGCACTAATCCACTAATTACTCTCTAACTTTCTCATATCTTAATCAAATATACTCTAATCTCTTTTAAACTTTGGCTTTGAGTCTAAGACATTATTGAAGGCAAGATTAAAGTGGATAAAGGTGAGAGGAAGAAGTGGTTCCAACGGTGGGCATGAGTAATGGTACTGGAGGAGGAGGAGATGCATTGGCTTGGAAGTACTAAAGATTGGATCTTTAGGCTAGTGGTGATGAAAGGAGTTGGTTCTTATGGCTTTATGCTTGGTTAGGTATGGATCTGAGTTATCTCTTAGTTCTATATTGTTTATATATGTGTTATGCTTGAAGTATAAAGTTAAAGTGACATTAACTAAGTAAAGTTATTAACTTTAGACCCCTCTTGCTTTTGAAAGCAAATGACAACTTTATATTATGTAGAATCAGTTCTATTACCCTCTTAAACATGCGCATGGACTTGAGTCAATGTTTAAATGGTTGTTTAACTTGTATGTTAAATTGAAGTAAGTTTGAAAGTTTTTGAAGCTAGAATAGTCATGTAAGTGCATTTCTCAATCCCTTGTTTTATGGAAGTCATATAAATATCTTCTTCTAAACCTTGCCATGTTTAATTACTTAACTAGAAAGTAATCAAAATGCATAACTCTAATAAGCCGACGAGTAGGCTTATATGTTTCTGAGAATCAGTTGAGATGCTTAAACTAAGGAGATGTTCAGGAGTAACCAGTGCCCTAGCTCACCTGGCCTCATCCTGGACGAGGAATTGTTAAGTTGATAATGTCGGAAATGAGTTAAGTATACAGATAATGATAAATGTTGTTTTATTGATTATCATTGGTTATTATTATTATTTGATTGATTGTGTGATTTACGCTCGACCAGCTTATGAGCAAGTATGCTTTTATATTTGGCATTGGGTTGGGTAGAAAATATTTGTGCGCTAATGCCTTGTGATATATTTCACGATTTGAATGAAAGGTGTTTAATGACAATATTGTTTCATTTAATTTATGAATGTAAATTGAAATGCATGGTTTTTGAAAGATTGTTTTCATAAAACAATATGAAATGAAATGTTTGATTTCAAAGAAATAGAAAATAATTGGAAATAAATATTTGGAAGACAATAATTGGTTTATAAAAAGATGTTTTATAACGAACAAAATCTCGATGTCTTAGATCCCATTGTTTAAAATGATTTAGGAGGACAACAACACAATAATTTGAAGTTATTTGTGATTATTATTGTGAAACGATTTATCACTTCGGGATACTAAATGATTTGTTGTGTTACCGAGATTCGGGTAACCCTTGACTAAAGAAAGGTATGACATAACAACCCGGAAAATCGGAACCAATTTAAAATTTTTATTTTGGCAATTTTAATGAATTTTGAATATTTAAAATGACTTATTTAAAATATTACGACTAGAAATTTATTTTTAATAGAATTAGAATGTAGAAATTTATTTAAATTGAAGTTAGAATGTAAATATTTATTTCAATCATATAATGAGCCTGAAATGGCATAGTAGTTTGAAAATTCGATTTCAAATGAATGTACAGGATTCAAAATAAACCGGATTTCAGTAAAACAAGAAATATTTGAATCTATTTGAAAATATCTTTCCAACGAATGTGAAAAATCCAGATTTCATAGCGGGAATAAAAAGTTATGTCCAGTTGAAAATTCAGAATAGTCGATATGGGATTTTATATAATATATAGCCCATAAAAATAGCGATTTTGCTAACGACCTCCGTTTTTTATGAAATCACTTTTGTTGGATCCGGAATGTCAAATTATAGCTAGATCTTAATTTTCATAATTTTTGGAATTAATATGTGAGCGTGTTGAATTTAAACGTGTTTGGTCATTTCAGTTTGAATTTAACCGACTGGAAAATGACTGATTTTCAAACGATCTCCAAATTCGGTGAAATTAGTTTTGTTAGGATCATATCGTCAAAACATAGCTAGATTTATTTTTCTGGAATTTTTGGAGTCTGTATGTGGCCCGGTAAATTAAAATGTACATTTAAATTGAATATATATGTATTTAAATTTTAATTTAAATGAAAACTGATTGAAACAGTCGAATTAGCTTGCGGGTCATATTCTATTATGTCCGGAATGGGGGTATTTAGGTAGGGGCGGCAGTCGTTGGGTTTGATTTGAAGTTCGGACGGAATTTTCCCTTTTAAAAGATAATTAGAATAAAATATTATTTAAATAAATATAAATATAATCGTTATTTTCAAAAACCCTAATCAGTTTGTTTCTGAGACGCCACCTTAAGAAACCGACGGCCGATTTTCCCTAATCTCTTCCTCCACTTTTCTCAAGATCCAAGCAATGATTCCATGAATTTCCAAAACAAAATCCCTTCACCTCACTGAGATGGACTCGATCAACGGTGGTGATCGACGAATATGCCTCGAAGTAGTCGGAATTCCCATCCAAATGCGCTAGGTTCTGGTCCAAATTCCAAGGCGGTGGTGCATGCGAGTTCACCCAAATTAGTGGCGATAGAAAGAGGAGGACACAACGCTTGAAGGTGTGATGGTTGATCAAGGTCTGACTTTCCAATGTGGCGGCGGTGGATGGTTCATCACTTCGAGCGATGGGTTTACACGGTACAGGGAACACGAAGAAGATAAAGACGCAGTAACGTTCTTAAAACTTTATAAAATAAAACAAAGGTTTAATAAATTCTAATTCTATTTAATTTAGCTAATTACTTTGTTTTATCCAATGTTTATAAATATATATATCATTGTGATAAAAATAGAATTTAAATAGATATGTCATTGTGATAAAAATAGAATATATATATATCCTTGTGTAAAAATTAGAATTTATATATATATATATCCTTGGGTGAAAAATAGAATTTTTATATAAATAACTTTGTCATAAAAAAATGTTTTTTATAAATAATAACTTTGTCATAAAATAAATGGTTTTTATAAATAACAACTATGTCATAAAAAAACAGCTTTTATAAAATATAACTTTGTTATAAAAAATATGTTTATATATATAGCTTTAAAATAAAAATATGATTATTGAAAATAGAAAAAACATTGTTTTAAAAATATGATTTTTATAAATATAAACATCAAATAAAAACATGATTTTTATAATGTGATAGAATTTATAAATATATGATTTTTATTGTAAATGACTTTGTTTCAAAAATACGATTTTTTTAAAAATATATATATAACTGTTTAAAAATGTGATTTCTAATTATATATAGCATCGTATTAAAAATATGATTTTTAATATATATACCTCGCGTGAAACAGATAACGATGGAACTGGATGGAAGCGAAAAAGATCCAAACCATCCCATAAAGACTGACGGAGTGGAAACCAAAGCTGAGAACTCCTTCTCACTCTAATTATTTTACAGTCAAAAATATACTAGGATGCAGACGGTGCTTAGTAGCACCCGACACCTTTAATTGAAACCATGGATGTTTGTTTGAATTGATTGTACTGTGGATGTTGATTGTGAATTCATGTATGAAATAAATTATTTGAATAATAAAAATATCACTTTGACTGTATAAATGGACTGTATACAATATTCATGTGTTGAATAAAATATTTGAACAATAAAAATATCATTTTTATTGAATGAATAAAATATATACAATATACATGTGTTGAATAAAATATTTGAATAATAAGAATATCATTTTTATTGTATATATGAACTATATAAAGTAGTCGTGTGTTTAAATAATTATTCATAAACAAATCGGACGATTTGTTTATGTACACCCATTTATCTGATAATGATTGAGACGATATATTTTACACATCGCCCAACTGCACAAATAAAATTTGTGTATGTTGACTGAAACCCCATGGGTAATGGGATGATATCGGACATACACTAATCCCAATATTTAGTTGTATGTCAGTCAATGGGTTGACAGACTATTGTAAGCGTTAATTATTTATATGTAACGCTTATGCAGTTGTGTAATGCACTCTACATGATGGTTGACTGTGTTTGATTATTGTAGTGTACATGTGTGTATGGAATCCATATAAATAAAATTATATGGTAATTGACTGTGTCTGATTCCAATTCGGAAAGAACGAATATTTTAAATTAAAGAATATTTTAAAAATGACGAGTAATGAATATTTTAAAATAATATTTAGTAATGGATCAAAATATGATTTTGATGTCCGATTCGGGATGGACACGAAAATATTTAAATATATAAAGCCGTGTTAATTAGATTAACGCCATTTTGACGTGAATGGTATTTATATCGGTTTTATTCATTTTAATATTGAATATCGAAAAGGAAGTGATTTCAAAATCTGATGTTTTGAAAATATTATCATTTATATATTATTGATATAGAATATTCAATTTTGATTTAAAATTGAATATGAAGTTGAAACTGTTTTGAAAACGAATTTAAAACGATTTCTAAAATACGTTTTAGATGGAAATCGATAAAATATATAATATATATTTAATGGCCTGAATAGAAGGCGCCGCGGCAGTTTGCGAATTTCGACCATTGACTTCGAATGGACATTACGGGAGATCCGATCATCGGATTCTCCTAAAACCAGAATTGTTGGATTCGTATCGAAAAGAGCTTTCCAACAAATATAAGGGATTTGAATTCTAATGGTTGGATTTGGAATTATGTCCAAATCAAAATTTGGAAAAGGTCGCTGTAAGTGCAGTTCGATAACCGTTTATGGAAATCGACTGTACGGGCCTTGATAAAATTATTAAAATTATTAATAATTTGTGTAAAATCATAATAAATGATTTGGAAAGAATTGGGATGAAAAATTCCATATTTGAAAAGATAAAAATATATTTTTATCGAAAAGAGCTAGTTATTAACTAGAATTAAAATCTAATTATTTTTAAATAAATTGGATTAAGAATGGGTTTGAATATAACCAAAATTTCCAATATATGAATTGGAATGGATTTGAATCGAGATAATCTTCGGAATATTTCGATGTTGGATTTCGTGATTATATAGTTATTGTTATGGAAATTTGAAAGATATATTTATATCGTTGTTTCCAATACGATATTTGTTGGTTTCAAAATTTGATATTGAATATAAGCCGTATATTTTCTATTTAGAGCCTTGTATTCAATATCAAATGGGATTTTGGATTTGTCGTGATTGGTATCTTCATTAACACTGTTCTTAAACCCCGTGTGAAAAGAATAAATCTTTTAATTAAGATTATTAGAGTTTCCAGTTAATTAACATTCAATTGGAATAAAATGGAATGTGAATCGGGTTTATCGTGAACAGTGTTTTTAATGACATTCGTTCTTTAACCCATTAACAGTGAAATGTGCTTTGGAATATATAAATCTTTTTATTAAGATTTAATGAAATTTTCCAAAGTAAAGTTTTCCAATTAACAAAATAAATTGGAATGGAATGGAATTCGATTTGGTAATAATTGAAGTGAACTTCTGTGGAAGAAGAATGTTACTATATATGGAATTTAAGAGGCTTTGCCGTTATTCCATTTATATTATCGGTTGGATATGGAATTTTATATCGATTGTATATATTGATCTGTTTTCCATGAAGATTCCATTGTTAATGGAATGTGATTTGGGTTTATTGTGAGCTGTGTTTTAAATGACATTAGTTCTTTAACCCAGTTAAAGATAAGATTAATTTCTTAACTTTGAATAATCATTAAGTAATGATTTTTGGGATTAAAAATAAATTAGAGTTTTAATGAACCTTTAATTAGATTGGAATGCGAATGAGAAAATTAAATTTATCGAATTCATGAAATGATCGAGAATGGAGTATCAGCAATTTTACTCCAAGCGATAGTTAAATCTTTAATTAAATTTGAATGTGAAATGGTAATTAATTTTACCGATAACACCATGGTGTTAGATATAAAGTATTACCAGTTTTGCTTCATGGGATGAATAGGTTGGGATTGGGAAATAAAATAAATGATTACTTCGATAAGGATCGCTAATCCCGACTAGTTTGGATAAACCTTAATTTGGTTAGAATTAATATCCAAAGGCAGATTATAAATAAATTTAAAGAATTTATCTTTGATAAAATTAATGGACCTTTCCTAAAAGATATGAATATTTAAATACAAGAATATTCAAAATTGGAATGAGGTGTATGTTGTGTTTTATAGCACTTGTTTATATAATATACGCGAGTTATTCGGAAAGGCCGGGTTTATACCCATTTTGAATAACTAATTCGACGATAAGCCGACGATGAAGATGGTGGTTGAAGACAGGAGGTCTTCACATCAGTTGGATGGCTATTGATGTCTTGATTGGGCTGTATGCCCAAGACGAGGTAATAAGTGGTTATCGTCCAGATGTACTTGGAGATCGACCGGATATGCGAGGACCTGTCTCCTGTGTTGGACATATGGGATGAGGAATAAGGTTCCTCCAGTTTCGTTCAGACCCAGAACGAACCTGTAAATGGATGTGTGTCTGACATTGGATTTTATTCTATGTTGATTGATCTCTATTAAATATATATATATATATATATATATGTTCAGTGGCGGAGAATTTATTCTCTTGCTTAACACCCTTCTCTGAGACATACGAGCTCAGAGGTTATATGTCGATGGACATCAGTCGCACATCATGAATTGTCAGTGTGGAATGCTGAGATGTAAATGATCAAGGATTCTATTGAAAAGCAGAGTCTTGTGGTTGATGATCATAGCACGGCTTTAATATAGCAAAACTTTGTGCATAGCGTTAATTCGCGAGCCTTTCACCCTGGTGTGAACCAGAAACGGGAAGGACCTCAGGGAGGGCATGCGTTTCCTTCTAGCTAGGAGTGGTGTCATGGTATGTAGGCCAGACATTTTACTCATGTGGATGTGGCATATTATTTGATGGATAGCGAGGCGCCTCAGATATATCAGTTACTACGGAGCCGATGGATATCGAGTCACTTGGCTCATTTACGCCCCATAGGGCGGGAAGACACATGTTGAGGGATTTTTAATCCACTTAAAATGTGGACCGACCCTGATGATCCAGGTGCAGTTGCGGCTGAGACCTGAGGCTCGGGTTAGAGAGTCTTGAATTGGCATAGGATGATCCCTTTGCTTTGGTTCACGGATGAAAATCCAACTCCAATATGTGACTTTGCAGTTTTAATTTAGAGCCTAGCATGGCGACATAGTAACATGGGATGCTATGCCACCTATAACTGATACATTTATATTTGAAGTTGTTCTATACACTATGCACTTATAATAGTATCAAATGATTTGTTTTAAACGTACCAAGTAATTTTGGCTATTATAAGGTAAAACTCGATCCTCCGGCTTGCGTTGCATTGTGTGATGGGACATGAGTCTTATAATAGCTTCATTTTTCCAAAAGCAATTCACTGTTTTGTTATATGCACTAGTGTTCTTGGGAGGAAACCCTTTCCATGTTATACGACGTGGTCCTTTGAGTTGCTTTGTTTTTTTAAAGTAAGGTTTTAAATAACTATTTTAGTTATCACACCAATCACATGACCGACCTATAGTTTATTGTTTTAACCTAAACTCTGGGTGCCCCTATTTTCCACATGGGCAGCTAGTTCTTTTGGTTTTTCAGATATTATATTCATAGGATCCTGGTTTACAGATGGAGCTATATTCGGAATGTTCAGTATCCGTGTATTTCCTTCAATTGTGTTTTGTATTATTTTCCGCTGCATGACAATTTGTAAATCTCTGACATTTATCAAATGTATATTACTTGTTTATACTCTGTATATTCTTGTACTCTAATGTAAATTGCTGTAATAAGCAATGAAATGTTCTTCTGTTTGTGTTTTGATTTGTCGTGTTCTCATTACAATCCCTTCCTTCTCTTCCCTTCAGAGTCCGAGGAAGTTCGGGTCGTTACACGTGGTATCTGAGCTTTTGCTTATAGAGCTCGAGAACAAGGCATATTAGAACCAAACGAAATAATTAATCAGAAATTGGATTAGTAATATCCAATAAGAATGACTCGTTAGAGATAGGATCAGTAGTATCCTAGAACGAGTGTGAAGAGTGTTGTTTAAAATAGAAATTGTTTTGAAAATTTAAACCTTATTCAACATATTTGAATATTATATTTAAATTGATTTTGGACAATCGAGTATATAAAGATTCTGCATATACGCCTTGCAAATGTATATTCGAAGTTTTAATATACTGGATAGATATAGAATCACACTCTAGACGCTCGGAGATGATTTTGATGATTGAGATCTCATCATTAGACCTTATGTTCGAATGTCGAAAGTATGATATCTATATATTTCCAATCGATTGGTGTGAGAACTGAAACTAGATAGGGTCTATTGTTGTGACTTGGCATCAAAAATGGATTTTTATATATATAAAAGGTATGTGTTTGAAACGATAATCAACTAATTGATTGCTAATTGCGTTGTTTGATTATTGGTTGGATTAATTAAAATTTTGAACCATTAAGCCAAATTGAATCAAATATTGAACCGACTTGAAAATTGATTGCAGTTGCATGCCTATACATGTATATACATTGAATAGGTCATAGCAAGGAGGCTAGAGTTGAGGAATAAAATTGTATGCCCGAAAAATTGGTACATGTTTACAAATTTATTGGGTTTGGATGATTTTATGAGCCGATTGACTTTTTCTTTTTCTTTTTGGATGATGAGGGCCTTACATGGCTAGTTTGCGGTTTTAAATGTCACCCCATACAAAGAAGGGCATGGCGAAATTTTTCAAAAATTTAGGGCGTTAGCCAAATTTTTGAAGAATTTGAAAATTCTTAGAAACTGAAAAGTTGAAGAATGAAAGCCAGAATGAAAGTTGAGTTGATTAGTAAAACAACTTTCAGCTCCATTCCTTTTCGAGGACGAAAAGGTTTTAAGTGGGGGAGATTGTAATAACCCGGAAAATCGGAACCAATTTAAATTTTTTATTTTGGCAATTTTATTGAATTTTGAATATTTAAAATGATTTATTTTAAATAATTACGATAGAAATTTATTTTAATAGAATTAGAATGCAAAAATTTATTTAAATCGAAGTTAGAATATAAATATTTATTTTAATTATATAACGAGCCTGAAATGGCGCGGTAGTTTGAAAATTCGATTTCAAATTTCAAATGAATGTACAGGATTCAAAATAAATCGGATTTCAGTAAAATAAGAAATATTTGAATCTGTTTGAAAATATCTTTCCAATTAATGTGAAAATCCCATATTTCATAGCGGGAATAAAAAGTTACATTCAGTTGAAAATTCAGAATAGTCGCTATGGAATTTTATATAATATATAACCCATAAAAATAGCTGATTTTGCAAACGACCTCCGTATTCGACAAAACCACTTTTGTTGGATCTGGAATGTCAAATTATAGCTAGATTCCAATTTTCATAATTTTTGGAATTAATATGTGGGTGTGGTGAATTTAAATGTGTTTGGTCATTTCAGTTTGAATTTAATCGACTGGGAAATGACCGTTTTTCAGACGCTCCCCAAATTCGATGAAATAAGTTTTTTTAGTGGCGTATCATCAAAACATAGCTAGATATATTTTTCTGGAATTTTTGGAGTCCATATGTGGCCCCGTAAATTAAAATGTATGTTTAAATTGAATATATATGGATTTAAGTTTTAATTTAAACGAAAAAGTGATTGAAACAATCGAATCAGCTTGCGGGACATATCCCATTGTGTCCGGAATGGGTCTATTTAGCTAGGGGTGACAGTTGTTGGGTTCGATATGGAGCTCAGATCGAATTTTCCGTTTTAAAAAATAATTAGAATAAAATATTATTTAAATAAAAATAAATATAATCGTTATTTCCCAAAACCCTAATCACTTTGTTTTTGAGCCGCCACCTTAAGAAACCGACGGGCGATTTTCTCCAATCTCTTCCTCCACTTTTCTCAAGATCAAAGCAATGATTCCACGAATTTCCAAAACCAAATCCTTCGCCTCACTGAGATGGACTCGATCAACGGTGGTGATCGACGAATACGCCTCGAAATTCGCCAGGTTCTGGTCCAAATTCCAAGGCGGTGGTGCATGCGAGTTCGCCCAAATTGGTGGCGATAGAAAGAGGACGGCGCGACGTTTCAAGGTGTGATGGTTGATCAGGGTCCGGCTTTCCAATGTGGCGGCGGCGGTGGTTCATCACTTCGAGCGATGGGTTTACACGGTATAGGGAACACGAAGAAGATAAAGATGCAGTAACGTTTTTAAAACATTATAAAATAAAATAAAGGTTTAATTAATTCTAATTCTATTTAGTTTAGTTAATTACTTTCTTTTATCCAATGTTTATAAGTATATATATCATTGTGATAAAAATAGAATTTAAATATATATATATATATCATTGTGGTAAAAATAGAATATATATATATTCTAGTGTAAAAAATAGAATATATATATATATATATCCTTGTGTAAAAAATAGAATTTTTATATAAATAACTTTGTAATAAAAAAATGGTTTTTATAAATAATAACTTTATCATAAGAAAAGGTTTGTATAAATAATAACTTTGTCATAAAAAAAATAGTTATTATAAAATATAACTTTGTTATAAAAAAATATGTTTTTTATATAAATAGCTTTAAAATAAAAATATGATTGTTGAAAATAGAAAAAAACATTGTTTTAAAAATATGATTTTTATAAATATAAACATCGAATAAAAATGTGATTTTTTATAATGTGATAGAATTTATAAAAATATGATTTTTAATATAAATGACTTTGTTTTAAAAATATGATTTTTTTTAAAATATATATATATATAACAATTTAAAAATGTGATTTCTAATTATATATAGCATCGTATTAAAAATATGATTTTAATATATATACCCCGCGTGAAACAGATTACAGTTAGGATGATATGTTTTGCACATCGCCCAACTGCACAAAAAAAAATCATTTTTATTGTACATATGAACTATATAAAATAGTCATGTGTTTAAATGAATATTCATAAACAAATCGGAGGAAACCCGTTCTGTGTTATATAACGTGGTACCTTGAGTTGCTTTATTTTTTTAAAGTAAGGTTTTAAATAACTATTTTAGTTCTCACACTAGTCACATGACTGACCTGGAGTTTATTGTTTTAACCTAAACTCCGAGTGCCCCTATTTTCCACACAGGCAGCTCGTAGTTTTAGTTTTGCAGATACTATATTCACAGGATCCTGGTTTACAGATGGATCTATATTCGTAACGCTCTATATCCGGGTATTTCCTTCTGTTGTGTTTTGTATTATTTCCCGCTGCATGATAATTTGTTAACTCTGACATTTATCAAATGCATATTATCTGTTCATACTCAGTATATTCTTGTACTCTGATGTAGATTGTTGTAATAAGCAGAGAAATGTTCTTCTATTTGTGTTCTGATTTGTCATGTTCTCATTACAATTTGTTCCTTCTCTTCCCTTCGGAGTCCGGGGAAGTTCGGGTCGTTACAGATAGGTTAAAGTCCTTGAAGACGGTCTGCTCTAAGGAGAGACATCATTTATTGATATTGATATGTGCGAAGGCCGTGCCTAGTGGCCTTGTTATTAGGGAAGAAACCTTTGGATCTGGTGGCATATATGTTGCTATGCTTGTATTATATATATTTGAGATTTTCATAAGTGATTTGTTTTTAAATCCCGAAGTGAAGTATGATTTGATATAAAAGGAATATATTATTTCAATGATTTGAAATGAAATTGGGATTTTAAGATCGAAGGGATTATTTTCAAAAGAATGGATTTTGAAAATAATAAACTTGATTAGATTTGATAAATCTAAATGTGAAGATTAAGATAAAGGGTAATTTGGGAATTGCATTGTTGTTTGTGCATCGTAGGCTCCATGAGTCCTATTTGTGAATAGGAGAACTACGTTGGCTTGATCCTGTATCTAACTGGGTACCCAATTTGATAAGGGTACGTAGGAAGTGACAAGTGGTAGTGATGCAACCTCTTAAATAACATAACCCTTTTTTGTATGTTGTTTACTATTATGCATCTTGTGATATGGTATCTTTTCTGTTTACTTTATTATTCCACATATTACTTATTTGTTGAGTTTGCAGGAGTCGTTATTGTTGTCTATCTCATAAGAGTGCGCAGCAGTAGATTTATTTAAGTTTTTCTTGTATTATAGCACACCTAATGTATTAAAAGATCTCTGATAGTTTGTTAATAAAAAATTGCATCCTATAAATTTAGCAGTATCAAATATTTATCAAATACTATGTAGTAAGTTGGTAGTTTCCATTAGTAGTTTTAGAGCAGATGGATGTTTCAGCAATTTTGACAGTTTTGAAAAATCCGGGTCGTTACAAATGTTAAGTATATAAAATATATATATATAATTTATAAAGTATAAACTTATAAAAATTAAGGTTAAAATAAAATAAAAATAGGAAATAAAATAGAGAAGAAAGATACTGAAGATATAATTTGAAAACATAATTTGAAAATCAGAATTTGAAATACATTTGAATTTGAACCTGGAGTGTTATTCGAAATCTTAAATAATACAGACTCTATAACTATTTTTATCTTGAATTTTTGAACTTTTGAAATCTTGAATACTCATGAGTCTTGAAACATCTCCGAATTTTGAATCTCTAACATCTTTAAACTGTACAGTCTTCAGTAATATTCCCTGTATATAAATCCTGTATATGTGTATATATATATTCTAGATAAAAGTGTTAGTATATATTTTACAATCAATTAATATTGAAATAAGGTTGTTGTCATCAAAACTCCATTCTCCAACAATCTCCCCCTTTTTTATGATGACAACCTTAGTTTATAAAATATCATACCTGTATATACCTATTGATGATGATCCTTCAGATACTCCCCTTGTCTATATAAATCCTATAAACTGTGTCTATATTTTATAATTTCTCCCTCTTTGGCATTATCAAAAAGAAAATCTAAAGCTACTCCCCCTAAATTGTATAACTATATAAATTAAACTTACAAGAACCTAAGTATCTTCTTATTTAAAGTAAAATATTCCTTTAATAATTCTTATAGTCCCCCTTAATTTTATATCCATATTACTTTATGCTAAGATTTATAAATGTATAACTAATTATAATATTTAACTTATACTTATGATAAACATAACAATTATTATATTAAACTTGAATTCGTACAAGCGATAGTACACGGATTTATACAAGCATGATACATCGTAAGAACGAAAACCGAAGAAAACCTTAAATACTAATTATTTTTGATAATGCGAGATTTGTAAATTGGGCAATTTGGATAATGGAGACAAAAATCCCCACTTCATTCAATCACATTCCCATTTTGGTCGAATAAGACCTCTCCTACACATACAACCTTATCATCTTCTTCCGTAATCGTTGGTTGAGTCACTTGAGGTTCTTCTTCCACCATCATTTCTTCTTCCTCTTTTGGTTCTTCCTCTAGTTCTTCCTCCTCTTCCACGGCTTGATTATCGTCATCGATGATAATCGGATTAGCCTGATTATCCATTATGAATTTAAGAAGCCTCCTTATTACTTTCCTGTAATGGCCTGCAAATCTGTACTATCTGAGTTGACTAATAACACCACATGTCCAACCCAAATTGCACAGAAATATGAATCATTATTAGAAAGAAGTTAGAGGATAAGAGATAGGAAAAAAGAAATAGAAGAATAGAAGAAAACAAAGAAGACAAATCTCACAGCGGAACGAATAAAATATATTATATAACATAACTTTTTGAAATACAAATCAGTAACTTTATATACATACCATCATCGGAGCACAGCAGTTATTCCTGGAACAGTTATAAACACCTGTTTTCAGATACCACATAGTGCACAGCGGAAATATGATAGTTTATAGCTAACAGGTGAAGCCTCCTACTTCAAGCTCCTCCAAGTGAATCTATAAAATCCCGACTACTTGACTATCCGTACAAATATGGGCACCCAAGAGTTTAGGGAAAACAAAACAAAATAAACTCTGGGTCAGTCATGGGACTGGTGTGAGTAAACACCAACCAATTGTTTAACTTTCAAAATCCTTTCGAAAGAAATGATGATCGTAAGACCGATCCACACATAAACACAGATGGTTTTTACCTTACGATAACCAAAAATATTTTTGATATCAAATCCGATGATATTATAATAATGTCTACATCAAATAAATAGAACCTAGCGAAATGCTTGCATCTCACGCTCCATATATAATATAAAATCAAAAACCGCATGGCGCTTATTGGAGATTGGATTTCCAACATGACAAGGTATGGAACCATCTTCCGATCAGTGTACTCTAGAGGGGATACACTGGGGTTCAACAGGAACATCTTACAACCCGGCCCACACATGACCGACCACTCATTTTGCTTGAGTGTATTGAATGTATATCACCAACGGTTGGGATCAGCAACCGTTTTTCGAATGGGATAGCATCGATAGATTAAAGAAGCAAATGGAATTTCTCAAGATAGGTGATTATACAACCTAATGGGGCGACCTACATAGCCATGCCGCCTGCCCGATTTTTGTTATTTCTCGATTGTTGAGGCCTGAGGCTACGATTACTTATCATTCCTTGATAGCACAATCACTTTGAATGCCACATTGTCAGATCCGTTAATCACTAATTGATTTGCACAAATACATTTGGGATATTATGCTAAGAGAATAAATTCTCCGCCACCATATATATCTATACAGACCAACATATGCGGTCATTGGAAATACTCTGTTAGACATTCGTCCATACACTTCGTTCTGAGACTGAACGAAACCGAAGGCACAATTTCTATCAATAGAAAAAGCCCTTGCACTTTACTCCATCTTCGATTATCTTCATATAATCAGATTCGTAACGCTACTGTCAATGCGGAGTGGTTCTCGGATAATAATCCAAACGGTCTCTCCATATTGACAATGATATTGGCAAATACTTCGATAGTCGTTTATTTAAGTATCAAAGAAAAACAAACATCCATTCAAAACATCAAACAATCATTGGGCCCCTTTTGATTAATATTTCATTAATTAAAACACTTCTCCATTTCCTTATCAATATTCGTTAACACAACATTTTCAATATTTCTCTTGGCCTCTTACGCTATTTGGAAAATATTTCCATATCTCGCCTTCTTTTATTTTCTACACTTAGAAAATATTTTCTATTTATAATTGGAGAACATTCCAATTATTTATTTCTTTCCCGACTCATTTAATTCTACACTTGTGGAATATTTACTTTTATATTTCCAAAATTCCACTTATTTGGGTTAAAATGAATGTTGTGTAAAACATTGTTATGACAACCCAAAATACTATATTCATCTAAATCTTATTCAAATATTTATCATCGAGACTGAATCTTGCTATTTATCAGTTATTAATGAAAACAATCGAGTTGGGGTAAAATTACCTCTCAGACCTTGACTGAAACATCTTAAACTTCAAAACAGACAAAACCATTATTCCCGAAAAATCAACACCATACAAACCAATTATTCATTTTTAAACGTATATATGTTTCTCTTTCTATTACCCGATTATCGATTTCCTTTTTGTTTATATTATTCTATTTTAAATTCGTTTCCTTATCGAATTCAATATATATTGATATATTGATTTTCTAGTTATCCAATTTTCTTAAAAATATTCTAACTCCTTAAATTTCTGGAAAATTTCGCCATAACCTCCTTTGTACCGGTCGATAGTTCAAACCTCAACTCGCCTCTCTAGGCCCTTTCCATTCAAAAATAAAAAAAAAGGCAAGTGGCTTGCCGATACGGCACATAAAATCTCATATGGAATTTAAACATGTACCTTATTGTCGGACACATAAAATATAATCTTCATACACTTCATTCCAAACCTGCTTAATCTATGTTCACCTGTTTTCAATTCAATTCAACTCAATCCAATCGTTTGAATTCAGTTTCGCCCATTAATTCTTTAATTAGCTTCTTAGTTTATTCCACTTGTTATTTGAACATATCATGTATGTATGTATTTTAGTTTACTTATAAATCAACTGAATCCCATTTTCATTTCAGGTTTTGTAACAACCCGGAAATGCGAACCAGTTTAAAAATTTTATTTTGGAAATTTTAGCGAATTTTGAACATTTAAAATAGATTATTTTAAATAATATCGACGAAAAATTTAATTTGAATAGAATTAGAACGTATATATTATATACGTCATCGTTAGAATATAAATAATTATAAATAGAATTGAAAATGGCGCGGTAGTTTGATAATTCGATTTCAAACTTCAATTGAATGTACCGGGTGCAAAACAATCCGGATTTTAGTGAAACCAAAAATAATAGGATCTATTTGAGAATATCTTTCCAACGAATCCGAAAAATTGAAATTTCATAGCGAGAATCAAAAGATATGTCCAGTTGAAAATTCTGAATAGTCGCTATGAAATTCAGGCCCTTAAAAATGGGAATTTTGCAAACGACCTCGGATTTCAACGAAACCACTTTTGTTGGATCCGTGATGTCAAATTATTGTTAGATTCCAAATTTCATAATTTTTCGAATCAATATGTGTGCGTGGCAAAAGAAAACGCGTTTGACCAGTTTCAATTGATTTTAATCGACTGGAAAATGGCCATTTTTCTAACAGTCTCAGAATTCGACGAAATTAGTTTTGTTAGGACCGTATCGTCAATACGAAGCTAGAAAATATTTTTCTGGAATTTTTCGAGTTAGTATGTGACCCTGGTAAATTGAAATGCGCGTTCAGATTCAATATATAGAGTTATATGTTGATTTTGACGAAAACTGATCGAAACGATCGAATCAACCTGGGATACATATCCCATTGTGTTCGGAATGGGGGTAATTAGCTATGGACGACAGGCGTGGGTCTCGTTTTGAGGTCGAAACAAAAAGTCAACTTTATGGAAATTAAATTAATAGAAAAAATAAAATATAAATCCCTCTCTCTTCCTTTTAACCTCAGCGCCCCCCCGTTGAAATTCATTTCTGAAAAAGAAAAAAAGAAAAAGAAAAAAAAGGGGGGGGGCGACGGATCTCGTCGCCGCCCCGTCCAACGCGTCACCGCGCTGTTGAACGCGCCCCCCAGCCTCCTTCCTCCCCTTCCTCTCCGCCCTCCTCTTCTCCTTCCCCTCGTTCCTCAACTGACAGCGCCCTCTAAGAACCATCTGCCCCCCGGAAGCCGATGCTCCCCCTCCGCCGCCTGCTAAAGGGCCCACCACCACCGCCGGGCTCTGAAACCCTCCCCACCTCAAAGATAAGGTAAATTTATTTAATTAAATCAGTTTCTAGATTAATTTCAGTTTTCTTTTGTATTGTAGAAGGATGAAAATATAATCTTTTATACTGTAGATGGATAAAAATATAATCTTTTATATTGTAGAAGGATAAAAATATGATTTTTACATTATAGAAGTGTTAAAAATTTGATCTTTATATATGTAGTGAATCAAAAATATGACCTTTATATAGTAGAAGATATAAAAATACTATTTTTATGTAAGTAGTGTATTGATAATATATTTTCTATAAAATAGAAAATAAAATCTTTATATTTGAAAAGGCGAAATCTTTATGTAGAGAATAACGATGTAAAAATAGAATTTTTATCTATATAGTAGCGGTGTAAAAATAGAATTTTTATCTATATAGTAGTGATGTAAAAATAGAATTTTTATCTATATAGTAGCGGTGTAAAAATAGAATTTTTATCTATATAGTAGCGATGTAAAAATAGAATTTTTATCTATATAGTGGCGATGTAAAAATAGAATTTTTATCTATATAGTAGTGGTGTAAAAATAGAATTTTATCTATATAGTAGCGGTGTAAAAATTGAATTTTTATCTATATAGTAGCGGTGTAAAAATTGAATTTTTATCTATATAGTAGCGATGTAAAAATAGAATTTTTATCTATATAGTAGCGATGTAAAAATTCGATATAGTAGTGATGTAAAAATAGAATTTTTATCTATATAGTAGCGGTGTTAAAATAGAATTTTTATCTATATAGTAGCGATGTAAAATTAGAATTTTTATCTATATAGTTGCGCTGTAAAAATAGAATTTTTATCTATGTAGTAGCGGTTTAAAAATAGAATTTTTATCAATATAGTAGCGATGTAAAAATAGAATTTTTATCTATACAGTAGCGGTGTAAAAATAGAATTTTTATCTATATAGTAGCGGTGTAAAAATAGAATTTTTATCTATATAGTAGCGATGTAAAAATAGAATTTTTATCTATATAGTAACGGTGTAAAAATAGAATTTTTATATATATAGTAGCGATGTAAAAATAGAATTTTTATCTATATAGTAGCGATGTAAAAATAGAATTTTTATCTATATAGTAGCGATGTAAAAATAGAATTTTTATCTATATAGTAGTGGTGTAAAAATAGAATTTTTATCCATATGGAGTAATTATAAAAATATGATTTTTATATACATAGCAAGAATATAAAAATGTGATTTTTATATATGTAGTGGCTACGGGCAACGAAAGTGACAAAAGGCGAGAACAGCGATGACTTCTACACAAGAAGAGTCGATGCGTTTGGATTAGCTATTGGTGAGAACTTCTGACTTTAAATTTCTTTTTCTAGTTATATATATACTAGGATGCAGACGGTGCTTAGCAGCACCCGACACCCGTCGTCCACAGACCATGGACGGCTTGTTTGTTTGATTGATGTGTTGTCAAAATTGATTGTGTTGTGGAATGATTGAATAATAAAATATTCTTGTGTTGAAAGGAAATAAAATATTTATATAGTTAAAAATATTTTATCGTTAAAAATATAATTTTTAACGTGAATGTGAATAAATGAATATTTATAAACAAATCGGCCGATTTGTTTATATACACTGATTTGACTGATATTGATTGGGATGATAAACTTTACACATCGCCCAACTGCACAAATAAAAATCTGTGTTTGTTGATTTGAAACCCCACACGGGTGTTGGGATGAAATTTGGCGTACACTAATCCCAATTATTTAATTGTATGTCGATCGATTGGTCGACAGACTGTGTAAGCGTTGATTATTTATATTTCATGCTTATGCAGTTGTGTGGCGCACTTTGGATGATGGTTGATTGGTTATCGTTGCTATTATATACATGTGTTGGGTGGAATCCATATAATTAACATTATATGGTGATTGATTGGGCCTCATTCCAATCGGGAAATTAATGAATATTATAAAAGAAGATTCATGTGTTGAATAGAATAAATAGTAATGTGTTGACGATGTTCATGTGTTGAAACTATTTATATGTTGAGTAAAATATTTTAAATAATAAAATTTACATCTTTATCATATTTACAATTAGAACCTACTTCATGGTGGAGTCTAATTAAAAATCAAA
Source organism: Allium sativum (assembly GCA_030737875.1). NCBI lineage: Eukaryota > Viridiplantae > Streptophyta > Magnoliopsida > Asparagales > Amaryllidaceae > Allium > Allium sativum. The sequence goes on along the minus strand of CM060924.1, from coordinate 954,401,455 downwards.
CGATAGATACCATAATTTTATAAAATATTTTACATAACAAAAATAGTTGTGTGTTGACAGTACTCATGTGTTGAGATTGGTCGTGTGTTGAAAGAAATATAGATTCATGTGTTGAATAGAATAAATATTCATTTGTTGAATATAATAACGAATTTATTGAAATATATAAAGCCGTGTTGAGTAGAGTTGCGCCATTTTGACGTGAACGATATTTATATCGATTATATTCGTTTTTATAATGAATATAGAAAAGAAGTGATTTCAAAATATAACGTTTTGAAAATATTATCATTGATATAGTAATGATAGGAAATATTCAATTTTGATTTGAAATTGAATATAGAGTTGAAATGGTTTTGAAAACGAATTTAAAACGATTCATAAAATACGTTTTAAAAGGAAATCGACGAAATATATAAAATATATATATATATATATATATATATATTATATATATAATGGCCTAGATAGAACGCGCCGCGCCGCGGCAGTTCATGAATTTCGACCATTGACTTCGATTTGACGTCGTGGGAGATCCGACCGTCGGATTCTCCTAAAACCGGAACCGTTGGGTTCGTATCGAAAAGAGCTTTCCAATGAATATTAGAAATTTGAAATCTAACGGTTGGATTTGGAATTATGACCAAATCAAATTTGGAAAAGGTCGTTGTAAGTGCAGTTCGATGGCCGTTGATGGAAATCGACTGTACGGGCCTTGATAAAATTATTAAAAATATTAATAATTTGTGTAAAATCATAATATATGAATTGGAAAGAACTGGGATGAAAAATTCCACATTTGAAAGGATAAAAATATATTTTTGTCGAAATGAACTAGTTTTGAACTAGAATTAAAATCAATTTATTTTTGAAATAAATAAATTGAATTTGAAAGTGATTTTAAAAATAATCAATATTCCCAATACGTGAATTGGACTGGAGTTGAATCGAAATTATCTTCGGAATATTTCGATGCTGGATTTCGTGACTATACAGATATTGTTATGGGAATTTGAAAGATATATTTTATATCGTTATTTCCAATATGATATTTTTTTGTTTCAGGATTGAATATTGAATATAAGCCGGTATATTCTCTATTCAGAGCCTTGTATTTAATATCAAATGTGATTTGGGTTTGTCGTGAATGGTGTCTTCATTAACACCGTTCTTAAGCCAAATAGGGAAAAAGATTAAATCTTACTATTAAGATTTAATGAAGTGTATCAATTAAATAATATTTAATTGGAATTGAATTTGAATGGGTTTTGGGGTTTATCGTGAGCGGTGTTTTGAACAACACCTGTTCTTTAACCCGATTAACAATAGAGTGTGATTTTGGGTTATCGTGAATCGTGTTTTAAATGACATTGGTTCTTTAACCCAATTAAAGACAGGATATTGATTTTTGAAAAGATTAAAACTAAGTGGAGTTTTAATGAATCTTTAATTAGATTGAAATGTGAATTGATAATTTAAATTATCAAATCTGAAAGGTGATCGAGAATGGAGTACCACCAGTTTTGCTCCAAAGCGATAATTAAATCTTTAATTAGATTTGAACGTGAGATGGTAATTAATTTTACCGATAACACCGTGGTATTAGATATGGAGTATTACCAGTTTTCTCCATGGGATATATAGGTTGGGATTGGGAAATAAAATAAATAATTACTTCGGTGTGACTCGCTAATCCCGACTAGTTTGAAATGATATCCAAAGGAAGATTAAAGAATAAATTTAGAAGAATTTATCTTGTATAAAATTAATGGGAAACTTTCCCTAAGAATGTGATTTTTGAATAAAAGAATATTCTACATTGGGGTGAGGCATTCGTTGTGTTTGTGTAACATTTGTTTATTATATATGTGGGTTATTCAGAAAGGCCGGGTTATACCTATTCTGAATAACCGATTCGGCGATAAGTCGAAGATGAAGACGGTGGTAGAAGACCGGAAGTCTTCACATCGTTTGGGTGATTACTGATGATCTTGATTGGGCTGTACACCCTAGATGAGGGAATCAGTTGGTGATCATCCAGACGTATTTGGAGATGGATGGATATGCGAGGAAAGTGCCTCCGGCTTCGTTCAGACCCAGAACGAACTTGTAAATGGATTGTGTGTCTGACATTGGATTTTATTCTGTGTTGATTGATCTCCATTAAATATGCATCTGTTTGGCGGCAGAGAATTTATTCTCTTGCTTAACGCCCTTCTCTGAGACGTACGAGCTCAGAGGTTGTATATAGATGGACATCAGTCGCATGGAGTGAATTGCCGGTGTAGCACGCGTAAGTGGCAATTGATCAAGGCTTCTGTTGAAAAGCAAAGTCTTGTGGTTGATGATCAAAGCACGGCCTGTGTGGCGTAGCTTTGTGTATAACGTGAATTCACGAGCCTCACACCTCGGTATGAGTCAAAAACGGGAGACGGACTGCTGGGAGAGCACGACGTTTCTTTCTAGCTAGGGTGGTGTCAGTGACCTACTAGGCCTGACATTTATATACTTTTCACCTGTGTGGTTGTTGGAATGCGAGGCACCTCAGATATAGGTCTGTAAGGACCGGGAAACGTGTGTTCAGGAATAACTAATCCTCAAAAGTAAGAGAGGACCGGCCCAGCCGATTCCAAGGATCAAAGTGGGGCCCTGGGACATTTGCTAGAGTGTCTCGAACGCGGAGAGGAGCTTGCCCCTTGCCTCGACTCATGACGGAAATCCAATTTCCAATACGTGATATTTCGGTTTTAATTGTAAAATTAGTATGGCGACATGATAGATTGTACCCATGCCGCCTATGATTGATATTTATGATTTGAATTATTTTGACACTATACACTTATAATAGTATCAAGTGATTTGTTTTAAACGTACCAAGCATGTTTGGCTATTATAAGGGAAAACCCTATCCTCCGGCTTGCGTTGCATTGTGTGATGGGACCTGGGTCTTATAATAGCTTCATTTTTCCAAAGAGCATTGCGCTATTTTGTTATATGCACTAGTATTCTTGGGAGGAAACCCGTTCCGTGTTATATGGCGTGGTCCCTTGAATTACTCTCTTTTAAAGTAAAGTTTTAAATAACTGTTTTAGTTCTCACACCAGTCACATGACTGACCTGGAGTTTATTGTTTTAACCTAAATTCTGGGTGCCCTTATTTTCGACACGGGTAGCTAGTAGTTTTGGTTTTGCAGATTTATATCCACAGGGTCCTGATTTACACCTGGAAAGATGCTCGGAAAGCTCTGTTGTGTATCACTTTTAGTTGTGTTTTGTATATTTTTCCGCTGCTATATAATTTATTGTAATCTATGGCATTTATCGAATGTAATTTATTCATTTATACTTTGTATATTCGTGTATCTGATGGAATTGTTGTAATAACAATGAAATGTCCTTCTGTTTGCGTTCTATTTTGTCTTGTCCTCAATTCTATCCGTGCTTTCCTTCACGGGGAAGTTCGGGTCGTCTCAGGTTTCATATTTGATTTCGAATAAGAAATTCACAAGTCTCATTTACTTATCAAAAGAAATATCTCGATCTAAAATTCGATTAACAAATTATTCTCCCACTTAGTTAATTCTATTCAAAAATAAATAACTGATTTTGTTTCAAAAATCAATCCATTTTCTCCACTCGAATTCATATTTATCTTATAACTCAAGTCCAGATTTTTCAAATGGAAATTTGGATTTTATTTCTTAAAAATTCTTATATTTATTTATATAAACCATTATGGTTTTTAAACGATTTTGGTGCTGCTTTTCTGAAAATTTGATTTTGACATAACCCAAAATCTATCAGACGAAATCCAGATTTTTCTCTTCCATTAGAAAACTATCATCCCAACGATCCTGACAATTCTTGTTTCGAAGAATTCCGACTTAAATTGTGTCCTTTATACTCAATTGAAGTTCGAAACGCTAATTTACGAACTGCCGCGCTGCGGCGAATTCGTTTTAATTATATATATAAAATTTAACTCCATTCTAATATATTTTTAATATATATCAAACCAATTTTCCCAATTCAACTCAATAATTCTGATTATCTATAATCGCTGGTTTTTCCTTACTCGGTTATACATTTATTTATACTCGATTTGTTATTTTAAATCCGAATTCCTTTTATAAATAAATTATAAAATTTGGCATAATCGAATTCCAATTATAACTCCTTTGGATTTTCTCAATTAAGTTTATGTTCCAAATTCTGGAATATAATCAATTATTCTATTTTCAACACGTTTTCCAATTTCACTTTTTAAATTCTTTCTTGAATTTAAACTTCTAAATTATCCAATGATAATTTATTTCCCTATTTTTATAAACATTTTTTATAAATTAATTTTCTTGTTTAAAAATTAAACAAGTTTTCCTTTCAAATACCTATTTGAAACCCAACCCTTTTATATTCCGACTTTCGGAATAAAAACTATCATATCCTTTTTTTTGAAATGATTTCAATTTATACTTTTAAATTCATATTTGAATTTAATATGTCAAATTATCTCTTGATAATTAATTCATCATATTCATAAACACCATTTTATGAATTTCCTTGTCTTATATATTCAAACAAGTTCCAATTCGAAATCTATTTAAATCCAAAATCTCATTTTGGAACATTTTATTTATTTTAACTTACCCATATATAACATAGATTCTATTTTCAAATTTAAATTTAACTTCTATTTAATATAATCCTAATATTTTTATTAGACATATTTTATTTAAATAAATTCGAACTAATCGAATTCAAATCATAAATCCTTACAGCTTTATTTTAGTTCACTTTATATTCTGAACATCGGAATAAATTTCATTCCCCATTTCTATTAGTAAATTCATATTTGAATTTAAATATTCAAATTATCAAATGATAATTTTTCCACTTCATTTATAAACACATTTTATAATTTTACTTAAATTCCTTAATTATCCAATAAAAATCATTCCATTTAATTTACAAACACCATTTATAAATTTACTTCAATTTCCTATATTGCTTAATTTATAAACATCGTTTATAAATTCAACACTTTTTTTATTCATTCAAAACAAGTTAATACATTTATAGCCCATTTGAAATTCAATTTCTATTTTAGAAAATAGTTTTTTCCCTTTTTAAATCTCAAAACCCTATTTGCGATATTTTTATAAATTACCATTTAGGCCCAGTGATATTTTATACATCCAAACCAACCAATTATCAATCACTGGTTTTCTAACACCTCATATATGATGATATATATATGAAAACAACAATAATAATATTTTTGAGGAATCCAATTGGATCCCTCTAACCTGTTTTCCTACATCCACAGACGTTAGCTAACATAAATAATACCCATCCTGCTTCGAGGCAGAATATCGCGGTATAGAAGGTCATCCACTATCATAGCGTAGGGCGTACAGGGTCATCCGCTAATGATACCACGAGCATCTGCTAATGGTACTGCGGGAACTATCCAATCACCAATATATATATATATATATATATATATATATATATATAACCACAAACACCAACCCTAAATAACTAATATATATTTCATAGCCACAATAATATTTCAGTGCAAGCAAACAACCAACGAACAATTATTTAAATGAATTAAAAAAATTCTGAATAAAATACGAGTGAGATTTACTCACCGTGATTTTTATTTAAATCCTAGCTTATGTAAATCTGCAGCTATAAGCCCAATTGGTTTACGACGTTCACGTCTGATTTTTATATGAACATATTGCTTTTATAAATAACTAGTTGAACTAAACATGATTAAATAAAATTTGAATCAGCTAATGATAATTATTAACGTTAATTACCTTACCAAGATTAATCCTTCTTCCTCATGAAAATTACTAGAAACCGTATGCTTCCAAACAACAAGAACCACATAGGTCGTGACTTCGAGTATTGGTGTATATTCCAAGAAAGAACAGCTTAGCATCCCTTATCACTTTAAACCTTGTATGAATTAAATACATCACATTATAATTTATTTATTTATTTTGAGTTTGGATATATAAATCAACTAATTTAATTCAAATAAAAGAAACCTGAACTAAATTATATTATAAATTGATTACCTATTTCCACTACGCTTGCATCTACTATCATAATATCGAACCAGACTCTTCCCTAACTTCCTAACGATTTGCCTAAAACGTTGAACCCTTAATTGCCTGTAATATGACCACCAACTTGGCAATAACTGTCGAACTCCACTACTGCGTTAATTCCCTAAAATTCGAACTTGTTGATTTGATTTAGTTGCTTCACCAACTAGCTCCCTTACATGGAAAACCCAACGCCACTTTCACGAACTCAGCTCCCCCTCTGCCTTCACGATTTCCGACCTCCCAGTACAAAGCACGACCTCCATTCAAACCTTAAAAGCAACGTCTCCATAATATGCTTTCAGGTCACCGAGCCCCTCTTTTGTCATCCCCAATTACTGACACATCTCCACCGATTCTTCCATCATCATCGCGACTTTGCCATACACACCACAAAGACTTCAACACCTCTACAGTGAACCGCACTTCTGAGCCCTAACTCGGCTATGAAGCTTCCAGCGCCTAAATCAAGCAAACCCTAAATCGAACTCTACCATATTCAAACGCAAGTAGGTTCGCATTCAAACCATCATCGCTTCACCATCCATTCACCTCTTCCTCCACTCGCACATCCCAGAAATACCCAAATCGCGATGACTATTCGCCCCATCTGATTTTGAATTCTTTGACAAGAGGAAACTGTGGCCATTTATTTGATTCACAGAAGTTTTGCAGAATGGAGGAAATGAAATTTGAGGAGCGGCCATTCTAGTTTTACCTTTTTAATTGTTTTGCAGAAGATCGAAATAAAAATATAAAAATGAAGGAAAGTTGCATTTTTTTTAGATGAAGAATACTTCGGGGTGAAGGAATAGGGGAGTAAATTTTAGCGTAGGTATAGGTAAGTACAATGTATTTAATACAGTTTGATACATAGAGATTTTCACTTTATTTTAAACAGATATCGATTTGATCTCATGCTTATCCACTAAAATAATATCGAGGTCCATTACTTGAAATTACGAATCTTTATTTCTACATGCCGACTTACATTATAATGTTATAACGCTATTTTGAATTCAACGAAATAGATTATACAATTTAATTTGAACGTATATAAAATAAACATATTAAATTGATATAATTTAAATTCAAAACAATTTATTCCTTGATAATAAATTATTATTATTATCATATAAATTCAAACAGAATTCAATTTCATCATCTGAATTATTTTGATTCAGTTTTATCTTTGAATTGAATTATTTCAGATCCCGGTATTACGAATTATATATATTCAAAATAAGTTGTATTTCGATTATTAAATCAGTAATTCAGTATAAAATATCATTTATATTATCAAATAAATATTTAAATCCACACTAAATATTTAACGTAAATCGACCAAAAATCTGGGTCATTACATTTCCCTTACCTACTTTGCTCTTTGCTCATCCTAATATGTAGTATTTCATCCATCATTTGCAGAGCATAATCCATATTTTCTTCGATTTTGATGACCCGAGATAGCGTAGATCATTGAAAAGGACTCTCGGATGGACCAACGGACGAATCGAGATTGATTTGGGTGTTTAAATTAGTGGAGGCCATTGTTTATTTTAGTTTAGAAATTTTACAAAGAAGAGAAATGAAAATGAAGAAGAAAAGTCGAAGTAAAAGGTTTGAATAATTGACATAACTAACTTTTGGTGGGAATAAAATTTAAAATTCTGGTAGTAATATGTCGACATATGCATATATATATATATATATATATGTCGACATACTTATGTTTTAAATTTTATTTTTCTAATTTTTTATGTTATTTTTATATATAATATTATATTTAGTTATTCTAACTCACTCAATGAACATATGCCTAATTCTCTTCTAAATATACCGAATGTTGCTTCGTTTAATGGTTTTGTTAATATATCTGTTATTTGTTTATCTGTTTCTATAAATTCAAGTGAAATTTTCTCTTTACTTACGTTATCTCTTAGAAAATGATGTCTTACATCAATATGTTTAGTTCTTGAATGATGAGTTGGATTTTTATAAATATTTATAGCACTCGTATTACCGTAGTATATCGGTGATTTATTTATTTTTAATCAAAAATCATTTAGAGTTTGTTGCATATATATTACTTGTGAACAAGCCAAAGTACTAGAGATATATTATGCTTCAGTTGTTGACAGCGATACAATATTTTGCTTTTTACTAAACCATGAGGCCAGTGAATGTCCTAAAAAGTGACACGTTCCACTAGTACTTTTGTGATCGAATTTACATCCTACATAGTCAGCGTCACAGTAAGAAACTAAATTGAATGAGTCATCCTAAGGATAAAATAATCCTAAGTCTGATATATGCTTTACATACTTATAATACGTTTTACAGCTTTTAAATGTATTTCTTTAGGTTGCGATTGATATCTTGCACATAGACATACACTGTGCATCATATCTAGTCTACTAGCAGTTATATACAATAATGATCCTATCATTCCTCTATATAGTTTTTGATCTGCATCTTTAGATGTATCATATTTTCTTAATGCTATATTAGTAGCCATAGTTGTTGGTATCCATTTGTTGTTGTTAGATTATATTTATTAATTAGATCTCTTGCGTATTTTACCTGATTAATAAATATTCCATTCTTTAATTGACGAATTTGTAATCCTAAAAAGAATGATAGTTCTCCCATATGACTCATTTCAGATTCTTGGGTCATGATGTCTGAAAATTCTTTATTCATCTTATCGTTTGTTGATCCGAAAATTATATCATCAACATACATTTGTACTAATTGAATATCCTTTTTATTTTTCTTAATGAAAAAAGTATTATCTAATTTTCCTATTTCAAAATTTGATTGTAACAAATAATTCCTTAATCTGTCATACCAAGCCTTAAGAGTCTGTTTTAATCCATATAACACTTTCTTAAACTTATATATGTGATCTGGTAATTTTTCATCTTCAAATAGAGATGGTTGCTCTACATATACCTCTTCTTTAACAAATCCATTTAGAAAAGCACTTTTGACATCCATTTGATATAATTTGAAATTATTATGGTTTGCAAAGACTAGTAAAATCCTAATAGCTTCTAGTCTTGCTACGGGGCAAAAGTTCCATCGTAATCTATTCCTTCTTCTTGAGTATATCCTTGGGCTACTAGTCATGCTTTATTTCTTACGACCTCACTATGTTCATTCATTTTATTTTTATAAACCCATTTGGTTCCTATTATAGTCTTATCCTCTGGTCTAGGAACAAGTTCCCATACATCATTCCTAGTAAACTGATTCAATTCTTCTTGCATAGCAAGTATTCATGAATAATCGGAAGATGCTTCCATTGGATTTTAAGTTCAATAGTTGAAATAAATGCAGTATTACTCACATTATTTAATTGATTACGGGTTCTAACAATAGATTCTATATCTCCTAAAATATTTTCTATAGGAAGTTTTCTAAGTAATCTAATTCTTTTATTTGGTTGTTTATCTTCATTATTTATTTCATTAATTCCATTTTCACATCCATCTTCATTGTTTTGAGTTATACTCTCATAGTTTACATCGAAAGATACGTTTAAAATTTCTTCTATGGTATTGGTTCGAGTATTGAAAACTCTATATGCTTTACTTTTGAATATCCAATAAATACTCCTTTATAAGATTTCGAGTCAAATTTACCTAGATTGTCTTTAGTATTAATTATAAAACATTTACTTCCAAATATTTTTAAATGTGATACTTTTGGTTTCTTATTATACAAAAGTTCATATGGGGTTTTACGAGTTAAAGGTCTAATTGAAATTCTATTTATGATATAGCAAGCTGTTGCAACTGCCTCAACCCAAAAATTCCTTGATAAATTAATATCAGATAACATAGTTCTCGCACTCTCTTGTATTGTTCTATTTTTAAGTTCAACTACTCCATTTTGTTGAGGGGTTCTCGAAATTGGAAAATTATGAGCTATTCCCTTTTTATTACAATATTTTTCAAAATTTTCGTTTTCGAATTCTCCACCATGATCACTTGGTATTGTTTTGGTTTTTAGTCATAATAAATTTTGAATTCTTTTTGAAAAAGTTTTAAATTGATCAAAAGCATCCCTTTTATTTTTAAGAAACAAAGTCCAAGTAAATCTAGAAAAATCGTTGACTATTACGTAAACATATTTATTATGATTTATTAATTGAACTTGAGATGGACCAAATAAATCCATGTGAATTAACTTTAATGATTATGAGGTAGTAATTTCCTCTTTTGATTTAAATGAACTTTTCTTTAATTTTCCTATTTGATAAGCGTCACATAAGTTATGAGACGACCCCATTCCCTGTACTGACGGCGGCAAGGGTAATCTTTGGAATATAACACATAAACAGATAATAGCAGAACAAAAATAAATAAATACACCAGATAATGAACAATAGAATATACTGGATAAACGTAATCATCAGAGTTACACAGTATACAGGATCATACTTAGTACAAATATAGTTCAGCTATACATAAATGTCTACAGCGGAAAACAAACATAATGTACAATAGGAGCTGAACAACATAAAAAGAGATAAATGATAGAATCCATCTTCAGCTCCAGCTATCCAGAAAGAGCCTGCTAAAACCTGAATACAAGGCGGTCCGTGTAGAAAGAGGGGCACCCGAGTTTGAAAGTGAAACAAACTACGAGTCAGTCATCGTACTGGTATGAGAAATCTACTCAACACATTTAAAATATGGCTAATCACAGGACCCCGCCACTTTCGTGGAACGGGTTTACTCCATTGGATTGCCAGTGAGTTAAAACAATTAAATCTTTTAAACTTCGCAATGCTTTTTGTAAAAATGAAGCCATTATAAGACTCAGTTCCCATCACACAATGCAACGTAAACCGGAGGATAGAGTTTTACCTTATAATGGCCAAAATATGATTGATACGAATAAAACAAAAGAATTTGATATTATTATTAGTGTTTATAGGTTTCAAAAACAATTTCAATCATAACTATCAATCATAGATGGCATGGATACCATATATCATGTCGCCAAATGTATATACAATCAAAACCGCACAGTCACGTATTTGGAAATTGGATTTCCATCATGAACCAAGGCAAAAGATAGTCCTTACCGAATTCGAGACTGCCTAGCACGAGCCTCAGGATCAGAACGTATCAAACCTTTGGATCGTCAGGGCCGGTCCACTGATGTGGATTATTATGCCTGAACACTACGTTCCCCTGCCCGTTGGGGCGTAAATGAGCCAACGAATGACTCCATCGGTCCCGGGTCGACCGATATAACCGAGGCACCTCGCAACAACAACAACCACATATGTCAAACTCGTCAGGGCGTGTAAAACCACTGACGCCACTTCTAGCTAGGAAGAAATGCGTGTCCTCCCTGATGTCCTCTCCCGTTTCTGTTTCATACCGGGGTGTGAGGTTCGCGAATTCACGTTATACACAAAGCTACGCCACACAGGCGGGGCTTTAATCATCACCACAAGACTTTTCTTTTCAACAGAAGCCCTGATCACTGCATCTTAGCATGTCACACAGGCAATTTACGCCATGTAACTGATGGCTATCAATCACACAGACTGAATTCCAATGTCAGTCACACAGTCCATTTGCAAGTCCGTTCTGGGTCTGAACGAAACCGAAGGCACTATATACCTCGCAAACCCATCGATCTCCACGTACGTCTGGACGATCATCATCATTATCCATATTTCGGGATTCCTCCCAATTAGGACATCAGTTACCATCCAAAGGAGGTGAAGAACTCCGGTCTTTGATCACCGTCTTCATCTTCGATTTCTTATCGTCGATTCAGTTATTCAAAATGGGATAAACCTGGTCTTTCTGAGCAACTCGCATATATAATAAACAAGTGCTACATGAATACTATATACGCATCATTTCAATTCATTAGTCACTAACCGTCAATTAGTAAGAGAACGATTTCCCAAATATTAACCCCGAAGGCCGAAACCAACATCAGATCAAAATCCAGGAAACCATTCGACTTAGTTAACCTTCAGTTAATTTCTAAATTTCACATCCATATCGTTTATAATATTTTATAACGATTTATCGCTATTTTTATTTATTTTAATATAGCCAATTTATTCAAACGACGCTTCGGGCCATAACGCGGCCGTGGCGCTGTTTTTCTTCAGATTTGATTTACACATATCTGAAAATATAACCGTTGGATCTTCACAAAATTTACATAATTAGAAAGATCTTTTCAAAACGAATCCAACGGTTCCAGTTTTGGGAAAATCCGATGGTCGGATCTCCCGGTACAATCGTTTGAAGTTTCGATTTCAAAATACGAACTGCAGCGTCGTTATTCGATTTAATATAATTATATATATATATAATCGATGCTGGCGCTATTTTTCTTTAGATTCGAATTAAACATTCCAGACAATCCAACTGTTGGATCTTCACAAAGTTGGTGTCGTTGGAAAGATATTTCCAAAGCGAACCCAACGGTTTCGGTTTCGGGAAAATCCGATGGTCGGATCTCCCGCACTAATCGTTTGAAATCACGGTTTCAAAATACGAACTGCAGCTTCGTTATTCGATAAATTTCAATTCTATTTATATATATATATATATATATCGATTCTTCTATTTCAAAACTATATTCTTTTCATACATTTGATAAAAATGATATTTTTATCCAACCGACAATTATTTCAACACTTCGCTACTTTCAACTATTCGTGTATATAGTAAAAATGTGATTTTTATTGCAAAACAATTTATTTAAAAACACTACTATTTTATATAGTTCATATAGATGTTAAAAATATGATTTTTATTATAAAACAATTTATTTCAAAACACGAATACCATTCAACACATGAATTTCTATTCAAGAATGAATTTCTATTCAACACATGAAGGTTTTCTATAGTTTGTATATATAGTAAAAATGTGATTTTTATTGCAAAACAATTTATTTAAAAACACTACTATTTTATATAGTTCATATAGATGTTAAAAATATGATTTTTGTTATAAAACAATTTATTTCAAAACACGAATAGCATTCAACACATGAATTTCTATTCAACGAATGAATTTCTATTCAACACATGAACGGTTTTCTATAATTTGTATATATATAGTAAAAATGTGACTTTTATTGTTAAAACAATTTATTTAAAACACGAATACCATTCAACACATGAATATGATTCAACGAATGAATTTCTTTTCAACACATGAAGGTTTTCTATTCAACACACGAATATAGTTTCAACACAGGAAAATAATTCTAACACATGAATATTATTCAAAATTTCGGCAGCATAACGGCAGGGTAGTTAAAACCGGGACCGTCCCTAGTACGACTCCTTGCTCTACCTTAAAGTCTCGCAGCTTTTGACAATGGGGAATCATGCATCTAGTTCGCACGCAGGCGGCGTGTACATTTTTTTATTTCCACAAACTAATCCTATGTGGTTTCAACCAAATATTTCTCAACCACAAACGGGTATTTTTCAACTACAATTAATCAATTTCAACCACAAAACAATTCTAATCAACCATTCGTAATCAACCAATTTTCACACCAATCACAACCAATAAATATCGTCCATGGTTTGTTGACGAGAGGCGTATATATATATATATATATATATATATATATATATATATATAAGCATTTCACTTCTATTCAACACATATATATTTTTTACAACGCATATATAACTTATATATCGAAAGTACAACTTATACAACGCTTATAGAAGAGGTGTACAACGCTTATATAACTCATACATCGACTATATAATTTATACATCGTCGTTTTCCATATCGTTTATAATTTAGAAATCTCACATTGGGTTCCACTCCACCAAAAATAGTAGAAGGCTCAGAAAAATATGCGGTCTCTTCTAGAATGTAGAAGACGTCCACACGAGTCCACTTCTCTTGTTTCACTGAATTTCGTCAAGAAACGAAAAGGATATGATTTTTACAAGTTTGCAACACTTAAAAGTGTAAAAATCAGTTCAAAATAAATTAGCCATGTACCTCCTCTATATCTTCAAAACTAGGTTTTGATTCTGCAATCAATCCGCGAAGCTAGGGGACAATCGGCCAGCACCACCGCGTAGAGCGTCGAGAGGGCTTCCAGGCGCTGGGTACAACGTTGAACTCGCACGTGGCAGGAGGGTGTGGCGGCGGGTTGAAGTCTTCAACTTCACGAGCACGATTCTCGAGAAAAAAACGATGATAGAGGGCGAGGCTGGTACGGATGTGGAGCTCGTGGGAGGATCTACAAATTACTCCAAAGGAGCAACGTGTTTTGATGCGTGTGGGAGGAGAAAAAGAGGAGAGAAGGAAGAAGGGGTAGCCGCCGATCGTTTCAGGGGATTTACGGGGAGAGAGAAAGTAGGGTGGACCAATGATAATTTTTTTACATTTATATATTTTTAAAATTCGAAAATACCCCTTATCTCATACGAACTCCAATCCAAACCCAATGACTGTCCTTCCTAGCTAAATGCCCCCATTCTGAACACAATGAGATATGTTTCGTAGGCCCATTCGACTATTTTAGTCAGTTTTCATTCAAATTAAAATATAAAACATTCAATATTTAATTTGAACGTACATTTCAATTTTTCGGGGCCACAAACTGATTCGAAAAATTCCAGAAAAATAAATCTGGCTATGTTTTGGCGATACGGTCCCAACAAAACATGTTTCGTCGAATTCTAAGACCGTTTGAAAAATGGCCCATTTCTGGTCGATCCAGTTTAACTTTAATTGACCAAAACACATTTTCCTTTGCCACGCTCACATACTAGCTTCAAAAATTATGAAATTTGAAACCTAGCAATAGTTTAACATCTCGGATCCAACAAAAGTGGTTTCGTCGAATTCCAAGGTCGTTTGCAAAATGGCCATTTTCACGGGCTATATAATTTCTATAGCGACCTTTCTGAAAATTCATTTGGCCATAACTTTTGCTTCCTGCTATGAAACTTCGATTTTTCAGCAGACTTAAATATTTTTGGTTTCACTCAAATCCGTTTTGTTTTGCACCCGGTACAGTCAGTCAAAGTTTGAATTCAAATTTTGAAACTACCGCGCCATTTCAGGCCATGTTTATAATTAGAATTAATTATATTCGTTTTCAAATATCGATTCAAACTTACCTTTCATCGTTATTATTTAAAATATTTAAAATCCACTAAAGTAGCCAATTTAATTTTTTTTAAATTACTTCAGATTTTCCGGGTCGTTACAAGTTATTAACTTTAAATTTCACTTTGGGTAATCCTCTAATTGAATCTAATTTAGAAATCCTAGAAGTATGTTTGAAATTTATATGACTAAATCTTTTATGCCAGATCCAAGAGTCACTTGTATTGGCCATAAGACATAAGTTATTGCTGGAGATTTTCATACTCAATATATAAATATTTTTCTTTCTATCTTCTTCGAATATTACTTTTGAATTCCTATCTTTTTTAAAACATTTATCCTTTTCAAAGTTTATTTTATAACCCTTATCGAAAAGTTGACTTATACATAGCAAGTTTTGTTTTAAATTCGTAACTAGCGAAACATCATAAGTAGTAGGAGTTTCAGAGTTTCCGACATTGTCGATTCCAATAATGTATCCTTTAGAGTTATCATCGAAGTTCACAATTCCACCATCTTCATATTTCAGTTTATTAAGTAATTCAGGATTTCCTATCATATGCCTCGAACAGCCACTATCATTATCCATTTGTCCTTTTTCATTTCCACCAATTGCTTTCTAGAGTTTAAATTCTCAACAGCCATGTAACATACCAGTTCGGGATTTGAATTTCGAACAGCCGCCTTTTCAGAATTTGAATTTCCAAAAGCCACCATTTCGGAATTTGAATTGCCAACAACCACTTCACCAATCTTTTTAACTCTTGACTTTTCAAAAGTCATAAAACGCATCTTTTTCTGAATTGAACAATATTTCAGTAGATCACACGACTTTTCAACAAAATTATATGTAGACTCTTTCAACATTGAAATAATGCATGAATTGACACTAGTGTTAACAGAAATTCCAAAATTTTACATTTAAATTTTTTCAAAAATCAAACTATGAACTTTTTTAAAGACCTTGCTCCGATACCAATTGTTAGGGGATGCAGAATGGATCGTTAAGGCAAAACAAACACTAGAGGGGGATGGGGTGAATAGTGTTTTTGAGAATTTAAACATAATCTAAAACTTATGTGAACTTCTATATGAATCAAACACTACAGAAACAATCACAGACACAAAATCAAACACAAACGCAAAGATAAACAAAAATAAAGTACATAAAAAAAGAACACACCGGATTTTATACTGGTTCGGAATTGCTCCTACGTCCAGTCCCATGTGTGACGGCCCGCCCCGCACCAACCGACATTTACTCCAAAAGTGCGCTGTACACATGTCCAGTCAGCACGGGACGAATCGTCAGAAGGAAAGGAAAGAAGGAAATAAACTAACAAGGAACCTGTAGAATGTCTCACAGCGCATGGAACAAAATATAATAATAATAATATACTTGACATAAAACAGGCGAGACAGTGCATAAGCTGAAAACTAAACCAACATAGCAGCGGAAATCCAAATACAGCTTATTACAACTTTCCAAATTTACTGTCTCTAAACAAAAGAAAGGTAAAGTAGAAGATGCACGACTAATGCCCAAGTAGTGATCTTCAACAACACAGGGAGAATACTATATATATCATATGTGGAAGCCTCCTGCTCGCCTATGAATCAGCTACTCGTGCATCACCAGCTAACCACAACCTGTCTCTAGTCTGCTCGTGTGAGCACCCAGAGTAATAAGAGGATACATAAAACTCTGGGTCAGACATAAAGCCTGGTATGAGCGATAAGCAACAAAACATAATAATAATAGGTATAATCCAATCATACCTGAACCTGGACCTACAACCAAAGAGTTAGCACTACATACCGTACAATACTCTAAGGTGCCACTAACATACTGTGTAAGAGATACGGGGGTTGGGGTGTGCATGTCATAGTGGTGTCAAACAATCAAGCAGAGCAATCATCCTCACATCCCTCACTCTATGCGTAAAGTATACGACATCCACTACTTTGGTCACCTAATACTTTGGGCCATGACGGAATCCAATCCCGTGTAACTATCACTACAAGCCCACCATCCATCTCTCAGTGGTGAACCAAAGTTATGAATACCGACAACCCCTTTGCACACGTCCCGCAGCAAATCCCAACCATGAAGTGAACTCATTGGTTCCCAACTGGATCCTGAGCTCTAACTTCCCATTTGGACTACCTTTGCATCTCGGGTTATGGGTCATCACTGGGTCGGTTCGGGTTCCCCTTCTAGCCATCGGTTCGGGTCGGGTCCTCTTCTTTGAATTGGTTCGGTTCGTAGTATTCCCCTGTAGCGGTTCGGTTCGGGTCCACAGCGTTGCATCGGTTCGGGTCCACAGCGTTGCATCGGTTCGGGTCGGGTGTCCCACTTCGGGTCGGGTCGGGTTGCCATCTCCCCTTCAGTTCGTGCTCCCGCTTCGATCAGCTCCCTCGTTCTCCATTTACTCCGATCCGATCCCTTCGCCTTACTCCAGTCCGAGCCCTTCATCCTTAAGTCAATCCGATCCGAGCCCTTTGTCCTTAAGTCGATCCTATCTGATCCCTTCGTCCTTAGGTCGATCCGATCCTCCTCCTTTATACGATCTGATCCTCCTCCTTTATCCGATCCGATCCCAATATTGCTAGCATAGCCTTCCTTTTTGCCAGATTTCTCAAGTACCAAGTTCTGATCCGATCGAATCTCTTGCCCAGTTCACTTATCTGATCCGAGCCCCCATATCCGTTCCGATCCGAAACCCTGCACAACTTTCTACAACCTTTTCCAGCAACTTGTTTACGCCATTCGACGACGTTTTCGACCAATCTAACTATTCTAATCAACCAAAAATCATTCCAAACAGTCATAGCAAACTAACCACAGACACCAAAACAATGAATTTACATGTCAAAATGGATCAAATATACCCAAAACCCCATATTTTCCCTTAAGCATGTTTAAGCAAAACTAATCATAGGGTTAACAAAACTTAATCAAATTAAACCAAATTTCTACCAGAGGCATAAAATATTATTTTCGAATTTATAGATATTTTTCCAGAATTTATTAGTGTGTAAATTCACTAATCTTCACTAATTACCCTTAATTTAACTGTAATTAGTGTCAAAACAATGCTAATCACTCACCTTGGCCACAAATAAGATTCTAAGAATTGAAACCTCGCTGGTTTGGGTGAATACTGATGTCTAACAGCAGCTCTAACCTTGCTTTCGTGTTTTCTCTCCTTAATTTGATGTAGATTAAGCCAAAACTTGATTAGAAAGTGATTAGAAGGTGATTTGGGTGTTGGAGGCCATTGCTAGAGCTCCAAGAATGAAAGTGGCGGCTGAAAGAAATGTTTTCTAACCCTAATCAGCCCCTATACATCTCCAATCCCAAAATCCCCTTTGGGCCTAGCTGCTAATTACCCGGTTAAGCCCAATTAAGCTGTTTTTCACTATCTGAAACTTGTTTCAGCCATATCTCCCAAACGGTGAGTCCGTTTGGCTAATGTGACCACTCTACGGAATTGTAAACCATCATCCGGAGCTAATGGAAGTGGTTTCAGGTCAAAATTCAATTCCAGTCAAAAGTTATGGCCAAAACAGTACCAACTAGGGGTAAAATGGTCATTTAAAAATCGGCAAAAATCATGAACATGGGAAATGACCCCAATAGTCGTTTCCCAAAGCCAAATGACCATAAGACTTCGCATAAGAAATTGTAATGGTGCATTTTGTAAGGTATAATAATTAAGTTATTTAATTATTTAAATAACGAATATATTAAATAAACGATAGTTGAACGTATAATTTATAATATAATTATAATCGAGCTCGAAATGGCGCGGCAGTTCGCTATTTGGCGATTCGAACTTCAACTGAATGTACAGGATTCGTTTTAAGCCGGATTTCTGTGAAACAAGAAACGTGTGGAGCTGGTGGAGTATATCTTTCGAGTGGAAGAGAAAAATCGGGATTTCGTCGTGTAGATTTTGAGTTATGTACAAATCAAATTTCAGAAAAGTCGCTATGGAATTCGTATATAATTCGTAACGCTTTATATACGTTATAAAAGGGATTTTCATTGTAAATTGAATATCGATTCAACCTGGACTTAGAATATGAAATATATAATTATCCTGGAGCCGTATGATATTCCACTGTGAATATATACGATAATATAAATTTATTTATATTTAATTTAATTTATTTAAATATATTTATATATTTAAATGGGTCATTCAAAGCGTTAAAAATAGCCACTTTTGCAAACGAAGTCGGAATTCGACGAAACCAGTTTTGTTGGATTCGCACTATCAAATAGTTGTTATATTTCCAGTTTCGTGATTTTTAGAGTCACTGTGTGGCCGTACGGATTTTTAGAGTGTAAAACAGTCAGTATTTTGACAGTTAAAAATACGCTATGTGAGCTTACGGAGTCGGAATTCGACGAAACTAGTTTCATTGGGACCGTAATGTCGAACTCTACCTACACGTCCAGTTTGGTGATTTTTGGGTATCGTGTGTGATCATAAGAATTTTTAGAAGTCATATACAAGCAACAGTTCAATATAAATTTATATAATATTGAATATAAAAAAAATATATCCTAACCTATATACAAGGCCAAAAACAAGGCCACATTACATTCTTCTCAACCGTTCACTTCTCTCCTCAAAACAGCAGCCACGACATCCTCCCTCAACCCAAAACGTGGTGCTCAAATATTCCATACAAGTCAAAAGCAAAGTCTATAAATTCCAAAATAAATATCTGTGAATTCCTTTTTGGTTTCTCTACAACCTCATATCGGTTTCAAGGGGCGCGATTGGATTTTTGCTCACGCTAATTTTTCCAGCGTGGTGCAGTGGATTCTAGGGTTGGAAAATTCGAGGGAAGGCTACCTCGTTAGTGATTTCCGAGGATAGATTTAGGTTTGTGGTCGATTTTGGATTCGGTGGTGATAAATTGGTGAAGCTCGGTTTAGGTTGGAGTCGCACCTGTTCATCGACGGATGGGAGTCGCGGTTACCTCCTGGTGATCGAGAGTGATGTTAAGGGTATGAGATGGTGGAGTTTTCAACGAGATGGAGTTTGGGAGTTTCGGTTGGTGTCTAAGGTGAAGAGGGAGGAAGAAAGGTATGGAAGAAGGTCGGGTAAATGGAAATGGTGAATGTCTGGAGCACGACAGTTTTGAGGAAGAAAGGAAGCGGTCGTGGGTATTGATTTGGGTAATGGGCCGGCGAGATTTGAGGGTGAGGCCCATTCAAAAATGAAGTGTTAAGTTTTATTTAATTTTAAATATAGTGCAAGCTTTAAAATTGTGTATCTCGGTCATACGTATTCAGATTGATGAACCGTAAGTTGCGTTGGGATCGTATGGACGGACACTACAAAATAAGACTGAACGCAAGTCCATCGGAGCTCGTTACAATTTATGGCGAAATAAATGGTCTGTCGGAATCAAATAACGCAAACCGTTATTTAACGGCTAACGCGCAAAGGTGAGTAAATCTCACTAACTCTGAACAGTTTATAATTTCATGTTGTATTGTTAGAACTGTTAAAATTGTCTGTTTGACTGTGTGTTGATTGTTTGATTGAACTGCTAGTCAGTTAGTTAAATTTCTATATGGATTCTGTTTAACAGAATATATCATATGGAACTGAAAGTGATGCTATCTATATTGTCTAACATCTGTGATGCAGGGAAACAGATTGGAGGAATCCAACAGGATTCCTCAACAATATTTTACTGTGATTTTTATAGTGTGATATATAATGTGAAGTATATAATCTGTATGACTATGTGTGGTGGGACGATATTTATCGTTGTTATATGGTGTGTTGAAGACCATGAGAAATACCAGACTGTAGGAGAGGGGTTTTCAAAGTATATTTTGAAAATAGTTTATTTATATAAAATCAAGGGACTTTATATATATGTATAAGAAAAAGGATTTTTGAATATTAAGGAATATAGTTGGTAAAACAAATATAAAAGAGTTTTATTTGTAAATCAATATAAGGGAATATATATGTTAATCGAATATAAGAGGATATATTTGTTAGTCAAAATATAAAGGAATTATATTCGTTAGAACAAATATAAAGGATATTTATTTAGAGATTAAATAAATAGAATATTATAAAGGGTATTTATTTAGAGATTAAATAAATAGAATTAAACTAAAGAAGATATTTATTTGTTAAATAAATAGGAGTTAACCAAGTGAATTGGTCGAGTTAACCAAGTGAATTGGTTGAGTTAAACTAAGTGAGCCGGCTAGAGTTAATCAACGTGAATTAACTAAGTTAAACTAAGTGGATTAGTTCAGTTAATCGAGACAAGTAAATCAAGTTAGGGTAAACCATTTGAGTTAACCAGTTAGAGTTAACCATTTGAGTTAACCAGTTTGAGTTAACCAGTTTGAGTTGATCAGTTAGAGTTGACCAGTTAGAGTTGACCAGTTAGGGTTGATCAGTTAGAGTTGATCAGTTAGAGTTGACCAGTTAAAGTTGACCAGTCAGAGTGGATCAGTTAAAGTTATCCAAGTAGAGTTAATCGAGTAGAGTTGTCGAATATCACATATCCGAAGTAGAGTTATCGAATATAGGGTATTCGAGAGAAGAGTAATCGAATATAGTTTATTCGAGTGGAGAAATCAAATGTTATTCATTTGAGAAGAGTTATCGAATATAGTTCATTCGAGTGGAGAAAATCAAATGTTATTCATTTGAGAAGAGTTATCGAATATTATTCATTCGAAGAGTTAATCCGAAGGAGTTATTCGAAGTTAGTTAATCCAAAAGAGTTATTCGAAGTTAGCTAATCCAAAGGAGTTATTCGAGGTTAGTTAATCCAAAGGAGTTAGTCGAAGAGTTAATCGAATATAGTTATTCGAAAGAAGGTGTAAATCGAATATAGTTATTCGAGTAAAGTTAAAAGAGTTAATCGAATTTAGTTATTCAAAATGAGTTATTCGAATTTGATATTTGAATAGAGTTAAACACATTAGAGTGATTCGAATTACTTATTCAAATAGAGTTAAACACGTAAGAGTTAATTGAATATTAGTTATTCAATTAGAGTTAAATCGAATTTAGTTATTCGAAAGGAGTTAATCAATTTGAGTTAAGTTAATCGATTTGAATTAAGTTGAATCGAAATGGAGTAAATCGATTAGAATTAAGTTAATCGAGTTAGAATAAATCGAATATTGGTTATTCGAAGGTAAGTTATTCGAATTAGTTATTCGAAGGAGTTAATCAAATGAGTCGATCCAAAGGAGTTAGTCGAATATTAGTTATTCGAATAGAGTTAAAGGAGTTATCGATTTTAGTTTGATCGAAAGGAGTTATCGATTAGTAAATCGAAAGGAGATTTTCGAATATAGCATATTCGAAAGAAATAGATCGAATATTGTTTAGTCGAAAGAGAGAGATTTCGAATATGAGTTATTCGAAGAGAGACAATCGAATATAGGTTATTCGAAGAAGAGTTAATCGAATAGAGATTACTCGAAAGAGAGTTATACGTCGAATTCGATTATAGCGAATTCGGGAAAGTACTATTTACTTTCCAGGGTTTAAATCAAGATTTAGTTATTGATTTAGAAATTAGGTGTCTGTTAAATTATTCGAGTTAGGAGATAAAGTTATAATTTAGATTAGATATTGCAGAAGTAGGAATTATAACGTTATAGTTATAATCAAACACTGTCATATAAGAAGTGGATTCGTAAACTGAATCCGAGAATTTGCGTAAACAGATGATTGTAAAAAGTGGGTGATGAGCTTCATCTATTTCACAGTAAAGGACGTTGTTCAATTAAGGTTTGAGAGGTAATTATACCCCAACTTGATTGACTTCAGAATTGACAAAGGAATAGTTGTGGTTCGATCTAAAGGGTTGATTTGGAATAAAGTTAAGGAATAAGCGATAAATGGATTAAGCGAAACGATGTTGTATACAACGTTCATTGGAAATCCGTAAATGAGTTCTGGAAACGTTTTCCAAATGTAGTCAGATATGTTTTCTAAACATAGAAAATGAAATGTTTTCATGATAAGAATTTAAGAAATAGAGTTAAGCAAATTCAGAAACTAATTGGAGAGGGTAAGTTGAACGGTTTTCTAAGTGACGATCTGATGTTGGTTTCGACCTTCCGGATTGATACTTAGAGAATTGTTCTCATACTAGTTACAGTTAGGGACTGATAGTTGCGAAATAATAGTGATGTAAAAATAAGCTATGGAAATGTTTTCCAATGATTAATAACAGATATTTTCTAAATATATGAAATAAGGAAATATGAACATATGATGATTGATCGATCGAATTTCCATTTGGAAATAAGATCGTTGTTTGTACACCGACATGTTTTCATTTGATAGTTGAATCACAGACTATCAAAGTTTTTACCATTTTAACGTTGTTAATATGGAGAGACCGGTTGGATTATTATCCAGAGAACCACTGTGTATTGGCATAAGCGTTGCGAGCAATATATGCCAAAGATAAATTGAAGACGGAGTAAAGTGCAAGGGCTGTTGTATAAGTCTTAGATAACAATGACTAAGATGGATATACTGAATAGTGCCTTCGGTTTGTCCAGTCCCAGGACAACGTATATGGAAGAAGGTCTGACAGAGTATATCCAATGGATCGCGTAAGTTGATCTGTTCAAACGTATTCACGTTTGGTGGCGGAGGAATTCGTTTCTCTTAGCTGTATACCCGTGTTATTTTTGGAGAAGTCAATTGGTGATTTGGCGGGTATGACGATGTGGCATTCAAAGTGAATGGTGATCAGATGTTCTGAAGATAGACGTAGCTTCTAGCCTCACACCAGGAAGTAACAAAAGTTGGGCTAGGCAGCATGGCTAGTTGGGTCATTCCCAAGCAGGGTGTATTGTCACCGATCTAGGGAATATCCATATTTATACTTCTTTTTGATTCTGTATCTTCGAATGACGGTTTGATGGCCTATAATCGTGGTGGCAATATATTCGCGACACTCAAGCTAAATGAGTGAGCGGTCATGTGTGGCCGGGTTGCAAGACGTTCTTGTTGAACCCTGAGTGTATCACCTCTAGAGTACACTATTCAGGAGGTGCTCCCATACCTTGTCTGTTGGAATCCATTCTCCGATAAGCGCCCTGCAGTTTATGATTTTATACTATGTATGTAGAACGTGAGATGCAAGTGTTTCTGCTAGATTGATACCTATTTGTACTTAGACATTATTATAATATCACAAAGATATTGCTTGTCAAAGTTGTTCAGTCACTCATAAGGGAAAAACCCGTTCCGTATTCACGGCGTGGTCTTATGAGATATCCTATACCTGTTTTAAACTATTTTACTCATACCAGTCCCATGACTGACCCGGAGTTTACTTTGTTGTTTTCCCTAAACTCTTGGGTGCCTAAATTTGTACGGGCAGTCAAGTAGTCGGGATTTACAGATATACTTGGAGAGCTTGGAGCAGGAGGCTGCAAGATTCTATAGCTATAGTTATTTCCGCTGTGTTGTAAGTGTTGTACTCTGATAAGTGCTATTGTATATATATAACTGTTTACTTCAAAGCTATGTTATATATTATATGTTATTCGTTCCGCTGTGAGATTCGTGTTACTCTGATGATTCTGATGTTCTTCTTCTTCTTCTATTCTATTAGTTCTATCTTTTCTTTCTCACCTTCTAAATTCTTTCACTAACGTCTCGGAATTTCCGACTCCCGAGGAGTCGGAAATTTCCAGCCGTTACAGAAATAAATAAATATTCCACGATCTCCGATGCGTAGAATGCGGGTTGTTACATTCTCCCCCTTAAGAAATTTCGCCCTCGAAATTCCCTAACCAAAACAGACAAAGGGTCCCGCATGCCTATCAACCGTAAAACAACAATCAACATGCAAAGTCTATCCTAGCATGCGGTTTACTAACAAGGGAAGAAACTATCACTACCAAAACCTTACCAGGCAAAGAGTTCTGGATACTTCTTCCTTATATCCTCCTCTGTTTCCCAAGTACAGTCTTTTTCATTCTCACCCCACTGGACTTTGACTAGTTTCACCACCTTCCTTCGAAGCTGCTTCGTATCGTTCCCAACAATACGCATAGGCCTGCGGTTCTCAACCGCCTCGGGTTCAACCTCGATATCGTCCAACTGATCTGGTGAAATAGCCACATTAGGGTCTTGCACAAACTTCCTTAACTAGGAAACATGAAATACGTTGTGAACTCCCGCCATCTTGTCAGATAGCTCTACTTCATACGCCAAATTCCCAACTTGCTCGAGGACTGGGAATGGGCCAACAAATCTTGGTGCTAACTTACCTCTCCAACCAATCCGAATCACATTCTCAATGGAGAGATCTCGACGAACACCAAGTCGTTAACGGAGAATTCCAAATCTCTTTGTCTCTTATCGAGATAAGCCTTCTGCCTATCTTGGGTAGCCTTCATTCTCTAATATACAATTCACTCAAATACCATCGTGACCTGACCTAGTCCTTAGCAAACTATCAGTATAATCCATTTGAGACTTGTTCTCAACGGTTGTGACAAACCACTAAGCTTTCTTTGCTCAGCTTTAACTAACTGGCAATTCATGCATTTAGACGTAAACTTCCCAACGTCTTTCTTTATCCTTTCCCAGTAGTAGATCTGCTCCATGCCTTAATACATCTTGTTACCACTGGGATGTATAGTCAATTTCGAGTGATCATATGCTCTAAGCACTTCACCTCTCAGTCCATCTATGTTGGGTACAACTAGTCCCTTATTCTTTCGAAGCCACCCTTCTCGATCAAATCCTTACTTGATCATTCTCTTTCCATCGATACCCATCTCTGCCCTAGAGATGGTTTCCAATAGATTAGGATCGTCCTTCTAACTGGAACCAATCCACTCAATCAAAATCGATTTAATCGTCAAGCTTACTAGTGTTTCTGAATCCAATTCACTCTTGGGCCTGAAATCATATCTTGTGATATACTCTAGTTGCTTCCATCCTAGAAACATAACCTCTAGACTGGCATGTCTCCTACTCAATGCAACTATTACCACACCCAAATCCTTTACTATGATCACTCTGCCCCATGGAGTCATGACGACTCCACTGCACTGATCCATAGCCACTAGTCCTTTGCTATGTTCACTCTGCCCCATGAAGTCATAACAACTCCACTGCACTGGCTCATAGCCTTACTAATCCTTTACTATGTCCACTTTGCCCCTCGAGTCATAATGACTCTACTGCACTGGCTCATAGTCCTACTACAATCACTTTGTTCCCCATCGCTGGAACCCTACAGGTGATAGTCTACTCAAGGGAAGAAAAATAGGAACAACATAGCAGCCATAACATCCATCAAACAAGTCCTACCTATCACCTGCTAAATTCATAAACACATCGACACCTACATGACTGGTCTAAACAATCCCAACATGTCGATTCTAGTATGTCTGGTCCAATCAACATCAATAACTAATGGAAGCCCAGCCTCTATACATACACCGATGCCTACTTGACTGGTCCAACCAATCCCAGGCCAATGGAAGCTCCGTCTCCCTACGTACTACCGTACGACCAACGTACGTTTATCCTCCAAGGATAACGAGATCACGTCCAATTGATCCAAGGTAACGGGCGTCCCCAGATACCCCTGCTTTTTGTCCTCCTAAAATAGTTGAGTCCAACCCAAGTCTATCCATTTTCTTGCCGCCCTCTCGAGTCCAACTCGAGCTGAATCCAATTCCTTGCAGCCTTCTCGAGTCCAACTCGAGTCAATCTATAACTCAGACCCAGTCTTGAGTATCCATTAGTGACAAACTCTAGTCCAACGTGAGTCGTCTCCCTATTCGTTGCGTCTCCAAGACCAACGAACACCCATTTTCTTTTACGAGTTCAAGTCCAACTTGAATCGCCCTAATCTTCGTTGTATCTTCCATGATCAACGAACACATCTTATTCCTTCAAAGTTCTACTATCCAATAGAGAACATCAACATAGGGTCCTAAACAATCCATTACTTTGCATCTTTCCCGAGTCCCACTCGAACAATCTCATAACCCTATCGAGTCTAACTCTGGGCAGTCTATACCATTGAACAGTCCCATCGTGTTCCGTCTGCCCATCACTCCTCGAGTAAACCAAGATATCATCCAATGAAAAATCACAACAACTATTTACCCCTCACGCAAACCATCCTAGTTGAAATCGACATTCCCCAAGCACAAGCCCCAAAGGCCTAAACCAATATCAGACAAGCACCCAAGGAACATCTCCTCCGAGTTCGGACAATCCACATGAGGTGATACTAGCGTAACTATCTAGCACTGGAGTACTCATTTGCCTCCCAGAGACAACTAGAACTTATTACGACGATAACCTCTTAGCTTCCTTAACTCCAGTTACTATCACCATCACTAGGTAGGTGCCTAATACCACCCTATTCCTTTGGAGTAGATCGACTCCCCAAAATAATACTAAACCCAGTAAAGCCCAAAACAAAGCAATCACAAGGAAACATACATCCATGACTCGATAAGACCACATTACAACAAATCATGCCAAAACTAGTCGAACCACCAAACGGGTTCGTCACAACTAGAGGTCTATCGACTATCTCGGGTTTGTCAAACAATACCCGAACAGAAACATCTTAAATAGAAAGCATACCTTTTATAACGACACCCTTTCCCTTCTGCGCCGCACATGGATCATTCGACGAAGAAGGAACAGCGTTGATAGCATACGCTTTCACAATCTGCTTCTCCCTAGGAGGTTGTGGGCAATCATCCATGTGATGTCCCGCCTGGCCGCAATTAAAGCACTTCCTTTCCCCAGGCTTTTCTTGACAATCTCTGGCATAGTGGCCCTTCTTGCCACAACTAAAGCATTCACTATCTTTCTTATTTTTCTTATTCTGACCATCCTTGGTCGGGTTCTGCTTCCTCTTGCTCTGAGAATTCTTCTTGCCTTCACCGCCTGCTTGCGGCTTTGGCTCCTCTGTAGATGCAATAGAAACTTCGGTCTTCGACTGAGGGAAAAGGCTTTCTGACCTTAATGCCTTTCCTACAATAGACTCGAACGTCTCATCGATATGGTTTATAGGTCTTTCCCCTAAGTACCCATCCAATCTAGTTATGAACTTCTCGTTCTTCTTTTCGACTGTATCGATAAGGGACCATCCATATTTCGATAAAGTGTCGAATTCAGCGATATACTCCGAGACTGCTCTACCATTTTGCTTAAGCTCCAAGAACTTCTTGAACAGTTCTGATTTATGAGCAGCTGGAATAAACTTATCACAAAAGCGAGTCTTAAACTGATTCCAGGTAACTTGATCTTCTGGAGTAGCTGTTCTAATGGCATTCCACCAATTCATCGCTCGCCCTTGCCGCTGACGAGACGCTAGCCTTCTCTTCATCGCATCCTCGATACCCAAGTTGTCGAAGATACGATCATAGCTATCCAACCAATCCTGAACATCTGTGGCCGACTCCGTTCCGTGGAACGGCTTCCCACCAAGGTTAGTGTAATCCTTGCACAACTTGGCGAAATCGACCGTAGGCGCCTGCACTACTGGACCACCACCATTTCCGGGATTGGGAACTACTCCCTGAACATCCCTAAGCATCTCCCTCATGAAGTTAGTGAACATTGTCCTCATGTTAGGAGCATTCCCATGGTTGGTCCCTCTACCAGCACCCCTGGTGTCTCTACTCATCGTTCAATCTGTAAAGAGAAAACGATTAACGACCCCATAGTGGTGCTAGTGCAGTACGACTTCATTCTTATACTACTAATAGTATATATATAGCTTTTGAAAACCAAAGTAATCACAAATACGCTCTCTCATATACGTACTATCTCTCCCTAGTGTCTTTCCCTAGGTTAACTACGCAACCTAGAGCTCTGATACCAAGTGTGACGGCCCGCCCCGCAACAACTGACATTCACTCCAAAAGTGCGCTGTACACATGTCCAGTCAGCACGGGACGGATCGTCAGAAGGAAAGGAAAGAAGGAAATAAACTAACAAGGAACCTGTAGAATGTCTCACAGCGCATGGAACAAAATATAATAATAATATACTTGACATAAAAGAGGCGAGACAGTGCATAAGCTGAAAACTAAACCAACATAGCAGCGGAAATCCAAATACAACTTATTACAACTTTCCAAATTTACTGTCTCTAAACAAAAGAAAGGTAAAGTAGAAGATGCACAACTAATGCCCAAGCAGTGATCTTCAACAACACGACTAAAGTGCACCTACCCCACATAGGAGTAGGCTACACCGACGATGCACCTACTCCACATAGGGGCAGGCTACACCGACCTCTCACCCATACTTTTAGTCTCAGGGTCACCCGACTCTTTAGCCACATACTAAATCATTTCATATCCCGAAGTAGGGAAAATCATTTCACAACATAATAATCACAAGTACTTTCAAAATATAGTACTTCACATCAGTAATTCACATATATGATCAGTCACTATTAATCACATAACCTTTGAGCTCGTACGTCTCAAAGAAGGGTGTTAAGCAAGAGAATAAATTCTCCGCCACCAAACAGATACATCATCAATAGCAACTAATCGAATATGCGATGAACCACAATGTAACATATAATACATTTCTAAATCATTTTAGAAATCATCGGGTTTTGGGCCTCGAAATCCTTTCTGTTTTATAATTTTTTTTTATAAAACATTCCCTGTCCAAAATCGGGAATACATTTCTTTTCACTTAAGAAAAATATCATTTCACAATCATTCATTAAATTTGAAATGAACACAACATCGCTAAACATCTTATCGTCAAATCGTGAAGTGTTTCACAAGGTATTAGCACATAGATATTTCTACCCAACCCAATGCTAAATGTAAAAGCATATTTTGCTCATAAACTGGTTGAGCATAATCCAAACAATCAATCAATCAAATTTGACATTAAATATAAGGTTTTGAATAGAGATAGTATCGACTTATATTCAACATCAAATCCTTAAAGCAACAGATATCATATTGAGGATAACGATATCAATATCTTCTAAATTCCCATCACAATATCTGTATAATCACGGAATCCAATATCGAAAATATCCAAAGATAATTTCAATTCAAATCCAATCCAATTTATTTATTTATAACCATTGGATTATTTTTCTAGTTAATAACTAGTTCGTTTCGATAAAAATATATTTCTATCTTTTCAAATATGGAACTTTTCATCCCAATTCTTCCCAAATCATTTATTATGATTTAACACAAATTATTACTATTTTTAATAATTTTATCAAGGCCCGCACCGTCGATTTCCACCAATGGCCATCGAACTGCACCTACAGCGACCTTTTCCAAATTTGATTTGGACATAATTCCGAATCCAACCATTAGATTTCAAATTTCTCGTATTCATTGGAAAGCTCTTTTCGATACGAACTCAACGTTTCTGGTTTCAGGAGAATCCGATGGTCGGATCCCCCGTAATGTCCATTCGAAGTCCATGGTCGAAATTCGCGAACTACCGCAACGCGACGCGTTCTATTCAGGCCATTATATTATATATATATAATATATTTATTTCGTCGATTTCCTTTAAAACGTATTTTATAAATCGTTTTAAATTCGTTTTCAAAACGATTTCAACTTCATATTCAATTTCTAATCAAAATTGAATATTCCATATATACGACAATTTTATATAGTGTATATATATGTTAAAAATTATATTTTTAACAATCGAATCATTTTCACATTTCATATATATATATATTTCATTTTCATTTCATATATATATATTTATATATCGTTTTCACATTTCATATATATATATTTACATTATATATATATATATATATATTATTTCCACCTTTCATATATATAATATTTTCACTTTCAATATATACGATATTTTCACTTTCAATATATACGATATTTTCACTTTCAATATATACGATATTTTCACTTTCAATATGTACGATATTTTCACTTTCAATATGTACGATATTTTCACTTTCAATATATATGATATTTTCACTTTCAATATATATGATATTTTCACTTTCAATATATACGATATTTTCACTTTCAATGTATATGATATTTTCACTTTCAATATATACGATATTTGCACTTTCAATATATATAATTCATACACTTCTAATATATATAATTCATTTCACGTCACGATAAATTTTCACATAAAATACAATCAAACAAGTCGTCCATGGTTTGTGGACGACGGGGAACAGTTCATATATGCAGTTATGAAATAAATAAATGTACATAAAATTTATAGTGAGAGAATTCTCACATTGGTTGGTTTAATTTCTGAATTCTTTTCGGTTCAGGTTTGAATTTTCCTCATATCCAAACTAGCTTTGTTTCCGTTCTGGTCAATTCTGAGATGTAGTACTCGTCGTTGTGATTCCAACGCATCCAGGATCGAAGAATTCTGATTTAATTTGAACGATATACATGGCTTTAAACATTGTTTACATTTTACATAAGTAATAAAATAACTATTTTCCCAATACTTCACTGATTACTTTAAAATTATCTGGGTCGTTCCTCTTTGATTTCTTCCTTTCAACGTTAACTCGAACCCATAAACCTCGACCTCGATTAAGCCATCGCGCCACCACCACAGGGCGTCAGAACCAAATCAGAGACCACCCCCGTGACGCCACCAATGACCTCTTCCAGCGCCAGCCACCGCGTGGAGCTCGAGCTCCTCCTCCAACCTGAAATCGGCCACGACTTGTGCGGGTTTGGATCCAAAATTCGAGCGATTTACTTCGTGAAATTCCATCAAAGCCATATGGGATTAAAGCTCGAAGATTTGTCTATAATATTGGCTTTAGAAGGTGGTTGAATCATTGAATGAGTTGAACGAATTTTGGAGGAGATGGATCGAAGAAAACCAGCCGTTGAAATCGCTGGCGGCGGCAATAAGGATGAGGTCTAGGGTTTTGAAAGGGCTAGAGTATATATATATAATATTTATTATTATTTAATTTATTAATTTCCAATTTAACTTGTTTGTCCATACGAACTCCAAATCAAACCCAACAACTGTCGCCCCAAGCCAAATACCCCGATTCCGAACACAATGGGATATGTTTCGTAGGCCCATTCGACTGTTTCAGTCAGTTTCTCTTCAAATTAAAATATAAAACATTCAATATTTGATTTGAACGTACATTTCAATTTGCCAGGGCCACATACTGATTCTAAAAATTCCCGAAAAATAAATCTAGCTATGTTTTGACGATACGGTCCCAACAAAACTAGTTTCGTCGAATTCTGAGACCGTTTGAAAAATGGCCCTCTTCTGGTCGATCCAATTTAACAGAAATCGACCAAACACATTTTCCTTTGCTACGCTCACATACTCGCTTCAAAAATTATGAAATTTGAAACCTAGCAATAATTTGACATCCCGGATCCAACAAAAGTGGTTTCTTCGAATTCCGAAGTCGTTTGCAAAATGGCCATTTTCACGGGCTATATAAATTCTATAGCGACCTTTCTGAAAATTCATTTGGCCATAACTTTTGCTTCCCACTATGAAACTTCAATTTTTCAGATTCGTTAGAAAGATATTCATTAACAGATTTAAAT
Organism: Allium sativum; assembly: GCA_030737875.1. Lineage (NCBI taxonomy): Eukaryota > Viridiplantae > Streptophyta > Magnoliopsida > Asparagales > Amaryllidaceae > Allium > Allium sativum. The sequence goes on along the minus strand of CM060924.1, from coordinate 954,368,576 downwards.
ATTTTTGGTTTCACTCAAATCCGTTTTGTTTTGCACCCGGTACAGTCAGTCAAAGTTTGAATTCAAATTTTGAAACTACCGCGCCATTTCAGGCCTTGTTTATAATTAGTAATTATATTCATTTTCAATGTCGATTCAAACTTACTTTTCATCGTTATTGTTTAAAATGTTTATTTTAAATATTTAAAATCCACTAAAATAGCCAATTTAAAATTTTTAAATTGGTTCAGATTTTCCGGGTCGTAACAATCTCCCCCACTTAAAACTTTTCGTCCCCGAAAAGGAACAAAGTCGAAAGTGGTTTGATTAATCAACTCTGCATTCAATCTGGCTTCCATTCTCTAACTTTTCAATTTCTGAGAATTTTCAAATTCTTCAAAAATTTGACTAACACCCGGAATTTTCGAAAAATTTCGCCATAACCTCCTTTGTACGGGGAGGGGTTTGGAAATTTATTGGGCCGTATTAGGTACCCAATAAATCCTATAAAGCATACACATATTTATAGTTGTATATTTTAGTGTTTACAGGGGAGCGTGTATAGATAATAACTCCAGAGAATAAATTCTCGTCACCCTGTCAAAGCCTGAGGGAGTGTGTATTTTAATTGCTCCAGAGAATAAATTCTCGTCACCTCGTCCCGTTGGGAAATAAATAATCCATGTGCCGTATCTAATGACTAGAGAGACGTGATTATTGTCAACTCCAGACCCATGTGGGGTTTTTATTAATCTGGCAATTTATCATTACAATTTACATGGTCCATATCAGTCATCAGTTCAACCTGTAAAATATAGTCATCGCCATACTAGCCTCTCGCTCGTATGGTAACTCTTCCACCCCGTCACACAAGCTCCAAATGCTTATGTGGTATATGATGAAGTATGCCTATCTTCAAGAAGTATGCCATGTAATGTAGTTCAAAATTAATTGTTACTATCTTATGGCGATGTTTATTATAACACACAGAATAACCAGCACTCCGCATCCAATGGCATTCACAGGAGTTGATATAATAATATTTGGCATCCAACTCATTAAGGTTTACCTATTTGTCGGGCACACAAATAAAATCTTTACTCAACAGCTATCCATTTACCCGTTCAATGGATATACATGTATATGCATGCAATTGTAATCATTTTTCAATACAGTTCAATATTTTGATTCGATTAGGCCTAAATGGTTCAAAATTCTAATTAATCAACCAAAAATCAAACAACACAACCAACAATCAATTTATTTATTAAATTTTCAAATATATAGAACTTTTATATATTCAAAAATCATATTTTCTAAAATCAGATTACATATATAATCACAAATACGTTATTTATAAACTTGTCACTCTCAACTCGTTCTAGGGTATTTCTAACCCCATCTCTAATGAGTTACTCATTCTAGAATGCTACTGATTCTATCTCTAATGAGGATTCTTTAATAGGATATTACTAATCCTACCTCTGATGAGTCCTTCTATTCTGTTCTAACGAGTTGTACCCCAAAGATTTGAGTTAACCAAAGCTCTGATACCAGCTGTAACGACATGGATTTTGCCCAGACCTAATCGATCGCTAAATCGACCAAGACTGTTCGAATCCCGTATGCGCTAACTCTAGGTATACAACACATCATAAAAAATAACAGAAGACTTTTATAAACATCATAATAATGTTACATCAGAGTACATAATATTAGAGTATATCGAAATATAATCAATACAGCGGAAGATGATTTTACAATAAATGTAATACAATGCACGACGGAAATAAATAAATAACACAGTGGAAGACGTTAAACATACTGGACACAGCTTTAAGCTTCGATCCAGAATCCTGCTTAATATATCTGCAAAATAAACTACTTGACTGCCCGTGTGGAAAATAGGGGCACCCGAGTTTGCTAGGGAAAAGCAAACGACAGGTCAGTCATGGGACTGGTGTGAGAAACTTTTTTTTCCCCAGTTATAAACTTATATAAATGACAAGGCAAATCACAGGACCATGCCGCTAACACGGAACGGGTTTACCCCCATGAATGCCAGTGTATAAACAACGATCAATATAGATATATGGATCTACCATGCATCAATCAACATGCAATATCCCAATCTACCCACTTAGATTAACCACCACACTTAGATTTTCCAAATTCAATTTACAGAAATTAGTCCTTTGGATTTTATTCCCGATTTTTTATTTCAAATCATTTGAAATACATATCTAACTTTCTATATCAAAGTAGATTTCACTTTGGGATCTCAGATCAAATCGTTTGGAAATATGAATTCCAAAACATAACAATGCATACAAACAAGTATGCAACCAAATATCGTGCTCCCCATCGACAAGGCAAAGGGTACACACCCCGCAACTCGATATATAAATGTGCACCTACTCCACTTAGGAGTAGGCTACACCGACGATGCACCTACCCCACATAGGGGCAGGCTACACCGACCTCTCACCCATACTTTTAGTCTCAGGGTCACCCGACTCTTTAGCCACATACTAAATCATTTCATATCCCGAAGTAGGGAAAATCATTTCACAACATAATAATCACAAGTACTTTCAAAATATAGTACTTCACATCAGTAATTCACACATATGATCAGTCACTATTAATCACATAACCTTTGAGCTCGTACGTCTCAAAGAAGGGTGTTAAGCAAGAGAATAAATTCTCCGCCACCAAACAGATACATCATCAATAGAAACTAATCGAATATGCGATGAACCACAATGTAACATATAATACATTTCTAAATCATTTTAGAAATCATCGGGTTTTGGGGCCTCAAAATCCTTTCTGTTTTATAAAACATTTTTATAAAACATTCCCTATCCAAAATCGGGAACAAATTTCTTTTCATTTAAGAAAAATATCATTTCACAATCATTCATTAAATTTGAAATGAACACAACATCGCTAAACACCTTATCGTCAAATCGTGAAGTGTTTCACAAGGTATTAGCACACAGATATTTCTACCCAACCCAATGCTAAATGTAAAAGCATATTTTGCTCATAAACTGGTCGAGCACAATCCAAACAATCAATCAATCAAATATGACATTAAATATAAGGTTTTGAATAGAGATAGTATCGACTTATATTCAACATCAAATACTGAAACCAACAGATATCATATCAAGAATAACGATATCGATATCTTCCAAATTCCCATCATAATATCTATATAATCACGGAATCCAATATCGAAAATATCCAAAGATAATTTCAATTCAAATCCAATCCAATTTATTTATTTATAACCATTGGATTATTTTTCTAGTTAATAACTAGTCCGTTTCGATAAAAATATATTTTTATCTTTTCAAATATGGAATTTTTCATCCCAATTCTTCCCAAATCATTTATTATGATTTTACACAAATTATTACTATTTTTAATAATTTTATCGAGGCCCATACAGTCGATTTCCACCAACGACCATCGAACTGCACCTACATCGACCTTTTCCAAATTTGATTTGGACATAATTCCAAATCCAACCGTTAGATTTCAAATTTCTCGTATTCATTGGAAAGCACTTTTCGATACGAACCCAATAGTTCTGGTTTCAGGAGAATCCGACGGTCGGATCTCCCGTAATGTCCATTCGAAGTCAATGGTCGAAATTCACGAACTACCGCAGCGCGACGCGTTCTATTCAGGCCATTATATTATATATATATATATATATATATATATAATATTTCATCGATTTCTTTTTAAAACGTATTTTATAAATCGTTTTAAATTCGTTTTCATAATGATTTCAACTTCATATTCAATTTCTAATCAAAATTGAATATTCCATATATACGACAATTTTATATAGTGTATATATATGTTAAAAATTATATTTTTAACAATCGAATCATTTTCACATTTCATATATATATATATATATATATACTTATATATATATTTAGTTTTCATTTCATATATATATTGTTTTCACATTTCATATATATATCGTTTTCACATTTCATATATATATCGTTTTCATTTCATATATATATAAATCGTTTTCACATTTCATCTATATATCATTTTCATTTTATTTATATATATATATATATTATTTCCTCCTTTCATATATATAATATTTTCACTTTTCATATATATAATATTTTCACTTTCAATATATACAATATTTTCACTTTCAATGTATACGATATTTTCACTTTCAATATATACGATATTTTCACTTTCAATATATACGATATTTTCACTTTCAATATATACGATATTTTCACTTTCAATATGTACGATATTTTCACTTTCAATATATACGATATTTTCACTTTCAATATATACGATATTTTCACTTTCAATATATATGATATTTTCACTTTCAATATATATAATTCATACGCTTCTAATATATATAATTCATTTCACATCACGATAAATTTTCACACAGAATACAATCAAACAAGTCGTCCATGGTCTGTGGACGACGGGGAACAGTTCATATATGCAATTATGAAATAAATAACTGTACAGAAAATTTATAGTGAGAGAAGTCTCACATTGGTTGGTTTTAATTTCTGAATTCTGTTCGGTTCAGGTTTGAATTTTCCTCATATCCAAACTAGCTTTGTTTCCGTTCTGGTCAGTTCTGAGATGTAGTACTCGTCGTTGTGATTCCAACGCATCCAAGATCGAAGAATTCTGATTTAATTTGAACGAGATACATGGCTTTAAACATTGTTTACATTTTAAATAATTATTTTCCTAATACTTCACTGATTACTTTAAAATTATCTGGGCCATTCCTCTTTGGTTTCTTCCTTCCAGCGTTAACTCGAACCCATAAACCTCGACCTCGATTAAGCCATCGCGCCACCACCACAGGGCGTCGGAACCAAATCGGAGACCACCCCCGTGATGCCACCAATGACCTCTCCCAGCGCCAGCCACTGCGTGGAGCTCGAGCTCCTCCTCCGACCTGAAATCGGCCCCGACTTGTGCGGGTTTGGATCCAAAATTCGAGCGATTTACTTCGTGAAATTCCATCAAAGCCATATGGGATTAAAGCTCGAAGATTTGTCTATAATATTGGCTTTAGAAGGTGGTTGAATCATTGAATGAGTTAAACGAATTTTGGAGGAGATGGATCGAAGAAAACCTGCCGTTGAAATCGTTGGCGGCGGCAATAAAGATGAGGGCTAGGGTTTTGAAAGGGGTGGAGTATTTATATATGATATTTATTATTATTTAATTTATTAAATTCCAATTTAACTTGTTTGTCTATACGAACTCCAAATCAAACCCAACAACTGTCGCCCCTAGCCAAATACCCCCATTCCGAACACAATGGGATATGTTTCGTAGGCCCATTCGACTGTTTCAGTCAGTTTCTCTTCAAATTAAAATATAAAACATTCAATATTTGATTTGAACGTACATTTCAATTTGCCGGGGCCACATACTGATTCTAAAAATTCCCGAAAAATAAATCTAGCTATGTTTTGACGATACCGTCCCAACAAAACTAGTTTCGTCGAATTCTGAGACCGTTTGAAAAATGGCCCTTTTCTGGTCGATCCAATTTAACAAAAATCGACCAAACACATTTTCCTTTGCCATGCTCACATACTAGCTTCAAAAATTATGAAATTTGAAACCTAGCAATAATTTGACATCCCGGATCCAACAAGTGGTTTCGTCGAATTCCGAATTTGTTTGCAAAGTGGCCATTTTCACGGGCTATATAAATTCTATAGTGACCTTTCTGAAAATTCATTTGGCCATAACTTTTGCTTCCCACTATGAAACTTCGATTTTTCAGATTCGTTAGAAAGATATTCACTAACAGATTTAAATATTTTTGGTTTCACTCAAATCCATTTTGTTTTGCACCCGGTACAGTCAGTCAAAGTTTGAATTCAAATTTTGAAACTACCGCGCCATTTCAGGCCTTGTTTGTAATTAGAAATAATTATATTCATTTTCAATGTCGATCCAAACTTACTTTTCATCGTTATTGTTTAAAATATTTATTTTAAATATTTAAAATCCACTAAAATAGCCAATTAAAATATTTTAAATTGGTTCAGATTTTCCGGGTCGTTACATTCGACATGTATATATATATGTATGTCGAGATATAAGCGTACAAAATTGATATTTGAACATTTTTCAAGTGTTTTTATATAAATATAATTCTAGAAATTCTTGAATTAAAATATAATGTTACAAATAAATATTATAAAGTAGAAAATCATTTAGAAACTTAAATATAAACTATATAAATATATTTATAAAATTATAGAGTTTAAAACTACAAATGTAGAGCATATAATATATATATAATTTATAAAGTATAACCTTATAAAACTTAAGTTTAAAATAAAAAAAAATAGAAAATAAAATAGAGAAGAAAAATATTGAAGATAGAATTTGAAAACAAAATTCGAAAATCAGAATTTAAAAAATTTGAATTCAAACCTGGAGTGCTATTCAGAGTCTTAAATAATCTAGACTCTACAATTATATTTATCTTGAAATCTTGTATACTCATGAGTCTTGAAACATCTTTGAATTCTGAATCTCTAACATCTTTAAACTGTACAGTCTTTAGTAATATTTCCTGTATATGAATCCTACATATGTGTATATATATATTCTAGATAAAAGTGTTCGTAAATATTTTATAATCAATTAATATTGAAATAATGTTGTTGTCATAAAAACTCCATTCTCCAACAATTTAGAGACATAATTTCAAATCATGGCCAATAACCTATGCAACTAACGCCCTGCTAAAACCCCACAATACCCCCAATATAGCCTATAGCGCTCTTTAACTGCTGCGCTATTTTAATTAGCGTTGATGAACAGTAGATCCGCTTTTACCCCCGCTATTTACCGCTGCATCCGCCAAATCAAGGATTTTTTAACATTCTCTTTAGAAATATTAATATATAGAGCTTTATTTGAGTAGTTCTCTTTTTAAAAATTTAGTAAAATTAGCATAGAGGACTAAATTTAAGTCGTAACTGCCTAATATATGGTAACAATCAATTGCACTCATCAAATTTAGCATGCATAACTATGATATTATGTGAATTTGATATATTAGATAAATTAATATTAGTTTCTTGTACACATATATTATGAGATAGTTTATTAATTATTTTTCAAATATTTGGCTTTAAATTTAATGAACCTTTTTATATCTCTGCTATTTTCCTATTTTATTTCCGCTATATCTTTTGGCATCTCCGTTTCTATAGAACCGCTAAGCACTTTAACCGCACAGCTAACGACCCAAACTAATCATTTAAATATAACAACATTTTGGAACAATAAAGAAATGCAAAACCGAAGTGCCCATATTTCAACAAATCATTACAGTCATGGCCAAAAAATCCCAAAGGCGAAACAACAACTATCTTATACTATTACCCTAGTTTCCTACTGACATTAAAACATGAAATAAGGTAAATCCTTAGCTAAAACTCACCTTTGGTTGAGGCGTTTCACGAAAAAGGTTGGGGGGAAAACTTCGAGTTTGAATTGTGTTGCTGGAGCCTCTAGTGATAGGGTGAGCTACTGGAGGAGTTGTGACCATTGTCGCATTGTTCTTCGGTGATGAATTAAGGTGGCAACGATGATTTCAATTTGAAAGGAGGAGGACCTAATTTGATTTTGGGGAAAAAGCCATTATCAATTTTTTAGGGAAAAGAACTTCGGCCAAATGAAATAAAGAGGTGGAAGTTAAACTTAGCTTAGGTCGGTTCTGTAAAACACAAAGAAAGAAGACACAGTAGGTAAGGAGCACGTGGCAAGCAAAATAGAACATTAAGGACAGTTGTTAATTCAAAATTGGAGATGTTTACGAGTTTCATGAGTTATTTTATAAACTAACAAGTGTGGAATTTTAATTAAAATTTTGCTCTCCTTTATTTATTTAGGAAGGGAGAAATTTCCAATAAAATATACCAATTCATAACATAAAAAGTACCATACAAATACACTAAAAGAAATATAGAATGAGATACACAAACAGATAGTGCACGATTCACATGTTTTTTCCTGAATCGTAGATTCGGGACAACAACTTTTGAATTTCGCAAGACTAAAATATAGCGCTCTTTTAGAATTTAATATAGTATTTTTAGTTCTATTTTGTTCAAATTCTGATAACATCTGATTTCAACAATTTATTCAAATATAAGAATCAATGTTTAAATCGAAATTCGATTTCACGCTTATATTTTATATTTCAAATGAACATTCATATTTTTTTAAAGTTTTTCTTCAAAATCAAGTTTAAAATATATGAATGAAATTAGATTTCCATGTTAAGTGAGATTCCAAGTATAAACATTGATTTCATTTTATATGTTAAATTTCAAATTTATATTTCAAAGTCAAATTCAAACATTCAAACACAATAAATTTCAATTGGTTATAATATTAATATAAGCACTTGGTCTAACTAATTCATCGTTTTAAAATATTGAAAATGTCGGGTGGTTACGATCTACCCCCCCAAAGCTTTTCATCCTCGAAATGGGAAGGTTATCAAAATTGTAATATGTGTATAACAAACTACTTTTACTAAGTCTTATTTAGCTTAATAGCTATTGAAAGGAAAATAAGTTATAGGCTTTGGAACTCAAACATTTCCATAAATTTATTCTTTTAAGGTTCATTACTATCAATTTATTCATTAAATTTTCGGTAATATTTGTTTAATTTTTTTTTATTGAAACTTAATTTTGCTTTTAAAAAAACTTAAATTTTGTGACGGCCCGCCTCGCACCAGCCTGCGTTTCCTCCAAAAGTGCGCTGTACACATGCCCGACTAGCACAAGACGGTCGTCATAAGAAAGGAAAGAAGGGAATGAACTAATCAAAGAACCTGTAGAATGTCTCACAGCGCATGGAATAAAATATAATAATAATAATGTACTTGACATAAAACAGGCGAGACAGTGCATAAGCTGATAATTAAAACCAACATCAATCTCAAAGCAGCGGAAATCCAAATACAGCTTATTACAACTTTTCAAAATCTACTGTCTCTGAATCAACAGAAAGCCAAAATAGAAGATACACCACCAATGCCCAAGCAGTGATCTTCAACAACACAGGGAGAATACTATATATGTATATTACGTGGAAGCCTCCTGCTCGTCTTCGGATCATCTACCCGTGCATCAGCTTGCTAACCTGTCTCTAGTCTGCTCGTGTGAGCACCCAGAGTAATAAGAGGAGACATAAAACTCTGGGTCAGACATAAAGCCTGGTATGAGCGATAAGCATCTAAACAGAATAATAACAGGTATACTAAACCATACCTGAACCTGGACCTGCAACCAAAGAGTTAGTACCACATACCGTACAATACTCCAAGGTGCCATAATAAATAGTGTAAGAATACGGGGGTGGGGTGTGCATGTCAAAATGATAGCAAACAAATCATCCATAGCAACCATCCTCACATCTCTCACTCAGTGCGTAAAGCGTACGACATCTACCACTTTGGAATACTAGACAAACTGAGGTAACGACGAATCCCGACTTGTAGAAACCCTGCTGTGACCAAGCCAAACACTTGGAGTCATGACCAAACATTTCAATGACCCACTTCATTGGTCACAGCCCTTGGTTCTACCAATGCCATAATGGCCCTGAATCCGCCTTCGTACCTCCTACCATAGTGGTCCAAAGCTATAGACGTCGATAACTCCTTAGCACGCGTCCCGCAGCAAAGCCCAATCATGAAGCGAACTCGCTGATTCCCATCTAAATCTTGAGCTCTAACTTCTCATTAGGACTTCCTTTGCATCTCGGGTTTTGGTCGAATTGGAGTGGGTCTTCAGAAGAGTTGTCGCGCAATAGCAGCTCTAGAATTCGGTTCGGGTCGGTAGTCGTTATTCTCGTCGGTTCGGGTCGGTCCTCCTTGTCATCTTCCCATTCGGTTCGGGTCGGGTTCTTCACTTCGGGTCGGGTCGGTGTCCTCCTCCGGGTCGGGTCGGGTTGCTGTTTTCCTTCGAGTTCATGCTCCTCCTTCAATCAGCTTCCTCGTTTCCCATCTACTCCGATCCGATCCAATCCCTTCGTCTTGCTCCAGTCGTAGCCTCCCATTCGTGAGTCGATCCGATCTGGCCTCTATTATGCTTCCGATCCGATCCGCTCTCTCCTACTCCGATCCGATCCTGCTCCATAGTTCCGATCCGATCCCCCTGTCCACTCCAACTCTAAGTAAACGGCCTTCCTTCTCGCCAAGCCTCCCCCAGTGACAAGTTCCAATCCAGTTCGAATCCCCTTGGTCAGTTCACAAATCCGATCCGACCCCTTCTTCCGATCCGAACCGGTTCGGAACCTGCACACTTCTGCAACTTTCCAGCGAGCTTTCTACGCCATTCGACGACGTTTTCGACCATTTTAACTATTCTAATCAATCATGAAACATATCATAGAGTCATAGCAACATGTAATAGCAATCACAAACAGCAAACAACAATCCAAATGAATCAAAATGGATCAAAAGTGGCTAAAACCTCACATTTTCCTATAATCCTTCTTAATCATGCTTAAGCACATACTTAGTAAAACTTAATCAAATCGTCTAAATTTTCTAACAGAGGCATGAAATATTATTTAAGAATTTCTAAACATTTTTCCAGAATTTATTAGTGTATAAATTCACTAATCTTCACTAATCACCCTTAATTAACTGTAATTAGTGTCAAAATGATGCTATCACTCACCTTTGCCACAATTAGAACCCCAAAACTGAAATATTCTCTGATTTGGCGCTGTTCCCAATCCTACACAGCAGCTCTACCTCGGTTCTCGTGCTAATACTCCTCGGTTTGATGTTTGCTATGCCTAATCTCCAATTAGAAAGTTATTTTTGGGTGTTTTAGAGAGATTTAGAGAGTGGAGGCCATGGCTAGGTCAAGAGAAATGAAAGTGGCGGCTGGAAAATGTCTAAAGAAATGTTTTCTAATCCTAATCAGCCTCCATATACCCCTAAACCCGAAATTCCCCTTGGGCCTAGCTGCTAATCACCCGGTTAAGCCCAATTAAGCTGTTTTTAACCATCTGAAACTTGTTTCAGCCATATCTCCCAAACGGTAAGTCCGTTTGGCTAATGTGACCACTCTACGGAAAGAGAAACCATCATCCGAAGCCAATGGAAGTGGTTTCAGGTCAAAATTCTTTTTCAGTCAAAAGTTATGGCCAAAACAGTGCCAACTAGGGGTAAAATGGTCATTTAAAAATCGGGAAAAATCACGAACATGGGAAATGACCCCAATAGTCGTCTCCCAAGGTTACATGACCATACGACTTCGTATGTGAAAGAAATAAATATCCTACGATCCTATGATGCGTAGAACGCGGGTCGTTACACTCTTCCCCCCTTAAGAAATTTCGCCCCCGAAATTCCTTAACCCAAAACATACACAGGATCCCGCATGCCTAACAACCACATACAACAATCAAACATGCAAAGCAAGCAAACAAGTCTATCCTAGCATGCGGAAAACTAAATCGCTAATAAAATCTTACCAGACAAAGAGTTCTGGATACTTCTTCCTTATGTCCTCCTCTGTTTCCCAAGTACAATCATTCTCGTCTTCGCTCCACTGTACCTTGACTAACTTCACCGCCTTTCTTCAAAGTTGCTTCATGTCGTGTGCGACAATACGGGCCGTCTTACGGTTCCCAACCGCCTCGGGTTCTACTTCGAAGTCCTCCAACTGATCAGGTGAAAGAGTCATGTCTGAGTCGTGAACGAACTTCCTTAGTTGGGAAACATGAAATACGTTATGAACTCCCGCCATCTTCTCCGGTAAGTCAATTCTATATGCCAAATTCCCAACTAGTTCAAGAACAGGGAATGGACCAACAAATCTTGGTGCTAATTTGCCTCTCCTGCCAAATCGTATTACGCTCTTCAACGGAGAAATCTTGACAAACACCAAGTCACCCACGGAGAATTTTAAGTCTCTTCTCCTCTTATCAGCATAACTCTTCTGCCTATCTTGGGCTGCCTTCATTCGTTGTTGAATGATCTTGATCTTATCTGAAGTTTCCCTCACCACATCTGGTCCAAGCATAAACTTCTCGCCAGTCTCTATCCAACATGATGGTGAGTTACACGGCCTTCCGTACAAAGCTTCAAACGGAGCCATACCGATACTAGATTGGTAGCTATTATTATATGCAAACTCTACTAGATGCAAATGGTTGTCCCATGATCCACCAAAATCCAATATACATGCTCTCAAGAGGTCTTCCAAAATACGATTCACCCTCTCTGTCTGACCGTCGGTCTGAGGATGATATGCGGTACTGAGATGTAACTCTGACCCTAGAGCCTCTTGTAAGCTCTTCCAAAACCCACTAGTGAACAACGGGTCTCGGTCGCTCACAATGCTTTTAGGTACTCCATGAAATCTCACTACCCACTTCATATACAATTCTGCTAACTTAGCTGCCGTTCTGGTCGATTTGACTGGTATAAACCTTGCACTTTTAGTCAGTCGATCTACAATTACCCAAATGCTGTCATATCCCGATCTAGTCCTTGGTAAACCATCGATGAAATCCATCGAGACTTGCTCCCATTTCCATTCGGGAATTTCTAAAGGCTGTAACAACCCACTAGGCTTCTTTTGCTCGGCTTTTACTAGCTGGCAATTCATGCACTTGGATATAAACTTCCCAACGTCTCTTTTCATCCCTTCCCAGTAGTAAGTCTGCTTCATATCTCGATACATCTTATTACCACCGGGGTGTATGGTCAGCTTTGAGTGATGACATTCTCTAAGCACTTCATCCCTCAATCCATTGACATTGGGTACAACAAGCTTTCCATTCTTTCTAAGCCATCTATCTTGATCAAGCCCATACTTGTTCATCTCCTCATCGATTCCCATCTCTAACTTGGAGATGATCTCCAATAGGTTAGGATCGTCCCTCTGACTAGAGTCGATCCGTTCAATCAAAGTGGGTCTGATCGTCAAACTTGCTAACATTTCTGGATCCAATTCGCACTTTGGTCTGAAATCAAACCCCGCGATAAACTCCAGTTGCTTCCATTCAAGGAACATAGCCCCTAAGCTGGCATGTCTTCTACTCAATGCATCAGCCACCGCATTGCCCTTTCCCGGTGTATATGCGATGTCAAAATCATAGGAAGCTAAGAACTCTAACCATCTCTGCTGACGGAGATTCAGATCTTTCTGAGAGAAGAGATACTTTAACGACTTATGATCTGTAAACAGCTCAAATCTTTCTCCCAAGAGGTAGTGTCTCCACATCTTTAACGCGAACACGATCGCTGCCAATTCTAAATCGTGGGTAGGGTATCTTCTCTCGTGCGGTTTCAATTTCCGACTTTCATAAGCTACAACCCTACCGCCTTGCATCAATACAGCACCCAGTCCGGTACCACAGGCATCCGTGTATACCGTCATCTCTTCATCCCCCTCAGGAATGACTAACACTGGTGCGCTTGTCAACTTGTCCTTTAGATTCTTGAATGCATTCTCGCACCTTTCATCCCAGATAAAAGCTTGATTCTTCTTGGTCAACTGGGTCAATGGTGCTGCTAACTTGGAGAAGCCTTGGATAAACTTACGATAATATCCCGCTAATCCCAAGAAACTCCTTATATCTGTTGCATTCTTGGGCGTAGGCCAATCCTGTACCGTAGCCACCTTCGCCGGGTCCACGGCAATACCATTCTCTGATACAACATGACCCAAGAACCTCACTTCCCTTTTCCAGAAGTGACACTTAGAAAACTTGGCTTTCAATTGGTGTTTTCTCAACACCTCCATCGCTACTCTTAAATGTTCCTTGTGTTCTTCCTCTGTCCTCGAATAGACCAAAATATCATCAACGAACACAAGGACAAACTTGTTCAACTGATCTCTGAATACCCTATTCATAAGATCCACAAAATATGCCGGGGCATTGGTCAGCCCAAATGGCATAACCAACCATTCATAAAATCCAGACGGCGTTCGAAATGCCGTTTTAGCTATACTCTCAGCTTCCACTCTAAGCTGATGAAAACCTGTCGCGAGATCCAACTGAGAAAATATTCTCGCGCCACTCAACTGATCGAACAAATCATCTATCCGCGGTAGAGGATACTTGTTCTTCCTCGTCACTTTATTCAACTCGCGGTAGTCTACACACAAACGAAGGGAACCATCCGCCTTGGTAGCAAACACAACTGGTGCTCCCCATTCAGAAACACTCCTTCTGATAAATCCCTTCTTCAAAAGATTGCTGACTTGCACCTCGAGCTCACGTTGCTCTCTTGGTGCCATACGACGAAGTGGCATCACTATAGGTCTGGCATCTTTTACCAAATCAATACGGAACTCAATCTCTCGGTGTGGTGGAAGTCCGGTCACTTCTTCGAAAACATCCGGATACTGGCCAACCACGGGCAAACCTGACAACTCACTATGCGGAATGTCGAGGGAGTTTAGAAAACTAGCCAATACCCCCTTACTGGGTAGACCACCAAACACTATCCTCCGCCCATCATCCGCTCTAGCTGTCACCAACAAGCCCTCACAGTCTACCACCACCCCGTATCTTTGGAGCCAATCTACTCCCAAAATAATGCCAAACCCAGTAAAGCCCAAAACAAAGCAATCACAAACAAACATGCATCCATGACTCGATAAGACCACATTACGACAAATCATGCTAAGGCTAGTCGAACCACCAATCGGGTTCGTCACTACTAAAGGTCTATCGACAATCTCGGGCTCCAATCCCAACCTATCTACCAGGTCACTAGATATGAAAGAACTGGAAGCTCCGGTATCAAACAAAACTCTAACAGGAACATCATAAACAGAAAGCATACCTTGAATGACGACATTCTTTCCCTTCTCCGCCGCAGTTGGGGCATTCGACGAAGAAGGAATAGCATTAAGAGCATATGCTTTCACCATTTGCTTTTCCTTAGGGGGCTGCGGACACTTGTCCTTGTGATGTCCCATTTGGCCACAGTTGAAGCACTTCCTATCCGCTGGCTTGGCCCGACAATTACTAGCATAATGGCCCTTCTTACCACAGCTGAAGCACTCCACATCTTGCTTATTCTTTTTCTTCTGGCCATCCTTAGCCTGATTCTGCTTTCTCTTATTCTGGGAACCACCTTTGCCTCCACCACTAGCTTGTGGCTTTGGCTCATCTGCGGATGCAACCTCAGTCTTCGACTTAGGGTAGAGACTTTCTGATCTTAACGCTTTCCCCACAATCGATTCAAACGTCTCATCGATGTGGTTAATAAGTTTTTCCCCCAAGTACTGATCCAATCCAGTTATGAATTTCTCATTCTTTTTCTCGGCAGTATCTATAAGAGATAACCCATATTTTGACAAAGTGTCAAATTCAGCAATATACTCCGAGACAACCCTGCCATTCTGCTTGAGCTCCAAGAATTTCTTAAACAACATTGACTTCTGAGCAGCTGGGATGAACTTCTCACTAAAGCGAGCCTTAAACTGCTCCCAAGTAATCTGGTCTTCGGGAGTAGCTGCCTTTATAGCATTCCACCAATTCATTGCCCGCCCTTGCAGCTGACGGGACGCTAGCTTTCTCTTCATCGCATCCTCGATACCCAAATCCTCGAAGATACGTTCGCAACTATCCACCCAATCCTGAACATCCGTAGCCGACTCCGTTCCATGGAACGGCTTCCCACCAAGGCTAGTATAATCCTTATTCAGCTTGGCGAAGTCGACTCTTGGTGCCTGCACTATTGGACCACCACCATTTCCACCATTGGGAGCTGCCCTCTGCACATCTCTAAGCATCTCTCTCATGAGGTCAGTAAACATCGTCCTCATGTCAGCAGCATTCCCATTATTGGCTCCCCTACCAGCACCTCTAGTATATCGGCTCATCGTCAATCTGAAAAAGGAAACGATTAACGACTCCATAGTGGTGCTAGTGCAGTACGACTTCATCCTTATACTACTAATAGTATATATATATATAGCTTTTTAAAAACCAAAGTAATCACAAATACGCTCTCTCGTATACGTATATTATCTCTCCCTGATAACTTCCCTAGGTTAACTACGCAACCTAGAGCTCTGATACCAAGTGTGACGGCCCGCCTCGCACCAGCCTGCGTTTCCTCCAAAAGTGCGCTGTACACATGCCCGACTAGCACAAGACGGTCGTCATAAGAAAGGAAAGAAGGGAATGAACTAATCAAAGAACCTGTAGAATGTCTCACAGCGCATGGAATAAAATATAATAATAATAATGTACTTGACATAAAACAGGCGAGACAGTGCATAAGCTGATAATTAAAACCAACATCAATCTCAAAGCAGCGGAAATCCAAATACAGCTTATTACAACTTTTCAAAATCTACTGTCTCTGAATCAACAGAAAGCCAAAATAGAAGATACACCACCAATGCCCAAGCAGTGATCTTCAACAACACAGGGAGAATACTATATATGTATATTACGTGGAAGCCTCCTGCTCGTCTTCGGATCATCCACCCGTGCATCAGCTTGCTAACCTGTCTCTAGTCTGCTCGTGTGAGCACCCAGAGTAATAAGAGGAGACATAAAACTCTGGGTCAGACATAAAGCCTGGTATGAGCGATAAGCATCTAAACAAAATAATAACAGGTATACTAAACCATACCTGAACCTGGACCTGCAACCAAAGAGTTAGTACCACATACCGTACAATACTCCAAGGTGCCATAATAAATAGTGTAAGAATACGGGGGTGGGGTGTGCATGTCAAAATGATAGCAAACAAATCATCCATAGCAACCATCCTCACATCTCTCACTCAGTGCGTAAAGCGTACGACATCTACCACTTTGGAATACTAGACAAACTGAGGTAACGACGAATCCCGACTTGTAGAAACCCTGCTGTGACCAAGCCAAACACTTGGAGTCATGACCAAACATTTCAATGACCCACTTCATTGGTCACAGCCCTTGGTTCTACCAATGCCATAATGGCCCTGAATCCGCCTTCGTACCTCCTACCATAGTGGTCCAAAGCTATAGACGTCGATAACTCCTTAGCACGCGTCCCGCAGCAAAGCCCAATCATGAAGCGAACTCGCTGATTCCCATCTAAATCTTGAGCTCTAACTTCTCATTAGGACTTCCTTTGCATCTCGGGTTTTGGTCGAATTGGAGTGGGTCTTCAGAAGAGTTGTCGCGCAATAGCAGCTCTAGAATTCGGTTCGGGTCGGTAGTCGTTATTCTCGTCGGTTCGGGTCGGTCCTCCTTGTCATCTTCCCATTCGGTTCGGGTCGGGTTCTTCACTTCGGGTCGGGTCGGTGTCCTCCTCCGGGTCGGGTCGGGTTGCTGTTTTCCTTCGAGTTCATGCTCCTCCTTCAATCAGCTTCCTCGTTTCCCATCTACTCCGATCCGATCCGATCCCTTCGTCTTGCTCCAGTCGTAGCCTCCCATTCGTGAGTCGATCCGATCTGGCCTCTATTATGCTTCCGATCCGATCCGCTCTCTCCTACTCCGATCCGATCCTGCTCCATAGTTCCGATCCGATCCCCCTGTCCACTCCAACTCTAAGTAAACGGCCTTCCTTCTCGCCAAGCCTCCCCCAGTGACAAGTTCCAATCCAGTTCGAATCCCCTTGGTCAGTTCACAAATCCGATCCGACCCCTTCTTCCGATCCGAACCGGTTCGGAACCTGCACACTTCTGCAACTTTCCAGCGAGCTTTCTACGCCATTCGACGACGTTTTCGACCATTTTAACTATTCTAATCAATCATGAAACATATCATAGAGTCATAGCAACATGTAATAGCAATCACAAACATCAAACAATAATCCAAATGAATCAAAATGGATCAAAAGTGGCTAAAACCTCACATTTTCCTATAATCCTTCTTAATCATGCTTAAGCACATACTTAGTAAAACTTAATCAAATCGTCTAAATTTTCTAACAGAGGCATGAAATATTATTTAAGAATTTCTAAACATTTTTCCAGAATTTATTAGTGTATAAATTCACTAATCTTCACTAATCACCCTTAATTAACTGTAATTAGTGTCAAAATGATGCTATCACTCACCTTTGCCACAATTAGAACCCCAAAACTGAAATATTCTCTGATTTGGCGCTGTTCCCAATCCTACACAGCAGCTCTACCTCGGTTCTCGTGCTAATACTCCTCGGTTTGATGTTTGCTATGCCTAATCTCCAATTAGAAAGTGATTTTTGGGTGTTTTAGAGAGATTTAGAGAGTGGAGGCCATGGCTAGGTCAAGAGAAATGAAAGTGGCGGCTGGAAAATGTCTAAAGAAATGTTTTCTAACCCTAATCAGCCTCCATATACCCCTAAACCCGAAATTCCCCTTGGGCCTAGCTGCTAATCACCCGGTTAAGCCCAATTAAGCTGTTTTTAACCATCTGAAACTTGTTTCAGCCATATCTCCCAAACGGTAAGTCCGTTTGGCTAATGTGACCACTCTACGGAAAGAGAAACCATCATCCGAAGCCAATGGAAGTGGTTTCAGGTCAAAATTCTTTTTCAGTCAAAAGTTATGGCCAAAACAGTGCCAACTAGGGGTAAAATGGTCATTTAAAAATCGGGAAAAATCACGAACATGGGAAATGACCCCAATAGTCGTCTCCCAAGGTTACATGACCATACGACTTCGTATGTGAAAGAAATAAATATCCTACGATCCTATGATGCGTAGAACGCGGGTCGTTACAAATTTAGACATACAATTATCGTATCGGAAATAATACTGACAAACATAGTAAGAAATTAATAACTGTTAAATTTTGAAGTTGTAAATTTTCAAAACATTTAAAACACTTTCTTAGTTTATTATATTGTAGTTGTATAAATTTTAATTTCAGATTACTGATTTTCTATTTAAAGTTGAAAATATTTGATAACTCAAAGTTTAACAAGTCTATGTTTGTTCATATAGAAATTTAGGCATATGTGGTACTGATGCATGACTAAAAATCCACAAGTACTTAATATTCTTATTTCAACTCCTAGTGAAAATACTTAAAATCTTTGAAAATAATACATGAGTAAAGTATTAACCAATGCTAATCGAAGAAATTATTCATGAATCACAGTTACACAATAGTTAAGTCTGCGTCTCCCAAGAAGCATCCGTACCCGTTGGAAATCACTTACCCGTGAATTTTGTCATGAGAAAATCGATGGAAGGCATCTAAATAAGAGTAGAAAAACCTTAGATCATCATAGAGCGCAACTCCTAGGGTCGCTTTATCCCTAGGTCAAAATGACAAAGTGGCACAGTTAAAGGTGGCTAAGCAATCACTGCCATACACATTTTGCCATAATACTTCATAGCACATTCACATGGATTGCATTATACTTCTAGTAACTCGAGTGGTTACATCTCTTTCACCCTAGACCTCAGGCAATCTCTTGCCTCGAATAACTCCAGGTGGACCGCAAATACAAAATGGTTGCGCCTAGAACCCATCGGTAACATTCGTACCTACAGGCCTACGCAACCCTGTAAATTTCGCCATCATAAAACGGCGGTAGACCGCAACCAACATAATGGTTGCGCCTGGATTTCTTAGGAAACATTCATCGTCGGAGGTTGTCATAGTTATGCATATTCCTCTATGCATCTGCATTCAAGGGAAACCCATTACGTCCAAATAACAAATCATCAAATGCAACACCTACCAAACAGGTCCACCATTTCAAAAGTAGGTACTTTCTTTACTTTAAATTTTTTGGGAAAAGTATACATATATCATAGTTTCAAATATCATCCTCATATAAATCTCATTATGTGAGGATTTTGGTTTCCATATTGAGTTCCCTCAAGTCTATAGTTTCCGAATTAACCTCGTGCAACTCATATGTTTAAATTCGAAACATGGATTTCCAACATCAAAATTTTCAAAAATTCGATTTTATCATGTCTTCATAATATGATTCCCTTAATCAATATTATCCAAATCTTTAAAGCTTCCTAAACTTCAATTTGAATTTGAAATTCTCTTATGATATCACACTTTCAAATTTAGTTTCCATTCCAAATCAACAGTTCTAAATTAACCACTTCTTTTATAAACTTCCATATATTAGTTTTGAAAACTTCCACATCAAATAAATCAAAGGTCCTCGAAAATTCTGCTTGGATACAAATTCCATCTAACTTCTTAATTAATGCAAATATTCGACATCTTTCCAATTCATATTTACAACAATTCATTACCAAAACCTTACATTCAATTTTTATTTCATGCTATGAATATCATTATTCAATTGAATATTTGTATTTGATCATTTCAAACATTAAATTACTCAGATATGAAATATATATCTTATATAAAAATAATTAAGTTAAATCGTTTGAGTAAAATAGTAGCTGATATAAAATAGATTCAAATAGAATAGATAAGTTTTGGTATATATAGTCTAAATAAGATAGGTAAGCTTTATATACAAAATAGTTTAAATAATGACAGAAAAATTATATGTTATAATCCAAATAAGATCGTTAAGTTAAATAAAAAATAATTTAGGTAAAATAGTAAGCTTGTTTTAAAAATAGGTTTGAATAAATAGATGGGTTTTGATTTCAAATAGATTAGCATAAATTGTTAGGAAATCAAAAATAGGTTTGGTATAGGATAAATAATTAAGATAATTAATCTTATAAACAAAGTAGTTTAGATAAGATAGATAGATTTAATACTCTAGTTCAAAAAAATAGCGGTAAAGCATATAACTGTTGAAAAATAAATAATACTAATTTCAAGAAATAATCCAATCTGGATCAATTATATGAAATTCATTGATTCTGGCGTCGAAGTTAAAATCAATTTAACTTAAGAGTCATTGGTAACATTTCAAGTTGAACCAAGTGTTCAAGTTGTTTATAACTCGAATTCCTTATTTAAACCCTCAACTTCGATTTGTTTAAAGTTTGAATTCTCCACTCATTCCATATCACTAGTTCTAACCCAACTTTCAAATTTCCTAATATTGAGCTCTTTTACTTAAACTAATTCTTTTTAAATGTTATAATTTGAATCTATTGACAAATTGAGTTAGTAAAATCCTAAATTGCATTTATCGTTAACTTCCAAACAACCGGTCTAGTTCTTTACTTAACTAAAACATTCATTAAGTTAAATTATATCTTTAACTCAAATTATTTGAAGATTGATTTGAGCTTCAAATGTAAATTAAATATCAAAATAGTTGGATTTATAAGATCAAATTTGCAAAAAATAATTATCCTTTCAAGATATCACTTTGTCAAAATATTTCTTAACAAATTTATTAGAACATTCCTTATATTATAATTTTCTTCACTTATATTATAATCCAAATTCATACTTCTCAATTTTAGCACTCGAGGCTTTACAAAGTTCAAAATTCTTTCTAGCTTTCCATAAATATATAAGTACTAGCTATACACAATCTTAATACATTAAAAGTTTATACAGGGGATTTTAGAATACTTGATTCAAATATTTTCTTTAAAATCCATGGTTCCCATCATCATAAAGTTAATATTTTTAATAAGTTTCATTTGTCTTGAACAAAATATTATATTTTTAAATATTTCATCAAATCTTTTACACTTTATAATGGATCCTTTCAAAATACTTGATTTAAGTTCAACAGTGAAAAACTAAGCTAATTCACTTATACATATATTTTCTTCAATAAATTAGAGCAACTCAACTATCGATTTCAAATTGAGTCAATTTCAAATGGAATTGAGACTTAAGTCTAATTAAAACTTTTCAATATGGGTTATCGAAGAATGGGGATCTTAAAAAGGATTTTAAATTTCATAATATTTTATATTTTCAAAATAATTTATATTTCGAAATTCGCTCTATCTACAGTGACTCTAGTGATTTTCCTACTCATTCTAGGGTATTACCACCCTATCTCTAATGAGTTTCAACCCTATGATCTATGGTTCTTATCAAACCAAAGCTCTGAAATACCATTGTAACAACCTACCCTTTTGACCGCTTCAACTAAGTAAATAAACAAACTCGAACTGTTCAAAATGAAAGATTGTTATTTCTTATGAAGTTTAACGTAACCACAAAATACAATATCTTGCAGTGGAAAAAAGGTTGGTAAAAAATTTACTAGAGTTATACAAATTTTCACATAGTGGAAATTCTAATACAAAGATTACATAAAAATTTACAGAAAATACGAACCAAAGCGAGCGTCTTCACGAATCTTCAACTACAAATCCTAAGTTGTAGTACTCTGAACCGATCCGAGCCTCCCCGTGAAGGAAAGCCCGGATTGAGTTGAGAACACGACAAATCAAAACACAAACAGAAGAACATTTCATTGCTTACTACAACAATTTCATCAGAATACAAGAATATAACAGAGTATGAATAAATATTATACATTTGATAAATATCAGAGATTTACAATTTACAATGTAGCGGAAAATAATATAAAACGCAACTGAAAGGAATATACGGATACAAAGCTTTCCGTATATCTTTCCAGCCGTGAAGCAGGGTCCTGTGAATATAAATCTGCAAAACCAAAACTACTAGCTGCCCCTATGGAAATATGGGCACCCAGAGTTTAGGTTAAAACAATAAACTCCAGGTCAGTCATGTGCTGGTGTGAGCACTAAAATAGTTATTTGAAACTTTACTTGAAATAAGATATATCAAGGGATCACACCGTATAACACAGAACGGGATTCCTCCCAAGAATACAAGTGCATATAACAAAATAGCGCAATGCTTTTTGGAAAAAAATGAGGCTATTATAAGACCCAGGTCCCATCACACAATGCAACACAAGCCGGAGGATAGGGTTTTCCCTTATAATATCCAAAATTCTTGGTACGTTTAAAACAAATCATTTGATACTATTATAAGTTCATAATGCATAAAACAACTTCAAATATGAATGTATCAATCCTAGACGGCATGGGTACCATATACCATGTCACCAGTACTAGGCTCTACAATCAAAACCGCAAATGTCACGTACTGGAAATTGGATTTCCATTTGTGAACCAAGGCAATGGATCGTCCTTCCTGCTTCGAGACGCTCTAGCCTGCCCCTCAGGATCAAAGCTCGAGTGATCCTTAGATCGTCATGGCCAATCCACACTGAGTGGATTAAAATGCCTGAGCATGCATTTCCCCGCCCTATGGGGCGTAAGTCTGGTCTGTATAAAGATCATATCATCCATCGGCTCCATAGAGACCAATATAACCGAGGCGCCTCGCAATCCATCGTTCACATAAGTAAAATGCAAGGGCTAGTAAAATGCTGACACGACTCCTAGCTAGAAGGAAACGCATGCCCTCCCTGATGTCCTCTCCCGTTTCTGGTTCACACGAGGGTATGAGGCTCGTGAATTAATGCTACACAAAGCTATGTTGTATTAAAGTCGTGCTTTGATCATCAACCACAAGACTCTGTTTTTCTACAGAAGCCTTGATCATTTTCATCTCAGCATGACACACAGGCAATTCACACTATGCAACTGATGTCTATCAATCACATAGAAAAAAAATCCAATGTCAGACACACATCCATTTACAAATTCGTTCTGGGTCTGAATGAAACCGGAGGCACCTTATTCCTCCCTATACGTCCAATACAAGGGAGAGGTCCTCGCACATCCGGTCGATCTCCAAGTACATCTGGACGATCACCACTTATTATCTTGTCTTGGGTGTGCAGCCTAATCGAGACATCAATAATCATCCAAACGATGCGCATACCTCCGGTCTTTGACCACCGTCTTCATCCTCGACATATCGTTGAATCAGTTGTTCAAAATGGGATAAACCCAGTCTTTCTGAATAACTCGCGTATATAATAAACAAGTGCTATAAAAACACAACATTCACCTCATTCCAATCTAGAATATTCCTTTATTGAAATATTCTTATACTTTGGGGAAGTTTCCCATTAATTTTATCAAAGATAAATTCTTTAAATTTATTCTTTAATCTTCTTTTGGATTCAATCCATACCAAATTATGGTTTATCCAAACTAGTCAGGATTAGCGAACCTTATATGAGTAATCATTTATTTTAATTTCTCAATCCCAACCTATTCATCCCATGAAGTAAAAATGGTAATGCTTCATATCTAACACCACAGTGTTATCGGTAAAATTAATTTCCATTTTACGTTCAAATCTAATTAAAGATTTAACTATTGCTTGGAGCAAAACTGGTGATACTCCATTCCGATCATTTCTTGAATTTGATAATTTTAGTTATCAAATTCACCTTTAAATCTATTTGAAGATTCATTAAAACTCTAATTCAGTTTTAATTTCCAAAAATCATTACTTAATGATTATTCAAATCCTGGAAATAAATCCTGTCTTTAATTGGGTTAAAGAACTAATCTCATTTAAAACACAGCTTACGATAAACCAAAAATCACATTCCATTAATTATGGAACCTTCACGGAAAACATAACAATATATATAATTGATATAAACTTCCATATCCGAATAATAGTATAAATGGAATAACGACAAAGCCTTTTAAATTCCATATATATTAGCAGTCTTTCTCCACAGAAATTCACTTCGATTATTACCTAATCGAATTCCATTCCACTCCAATTTATTTTATTAAATTGGAAAACTTCACTTTTGAAAATCTCCTTTAAATCTTAATAAAAGATTTATAAATTCCAAATCACATTTCACTGTAAATCGGGTTAAAGAACGAATGTCGTTAAAACACGGTTCACGATAAATCCAGTTCACATTCCATTTTATTCCAATTGAATGTTAATTAACTGGAAGCTCCAATAATCTTAATTAAAAGATTTATTCTCCTCGCGTTGGGTTCAAGAACAGTGTTACTGAAGACACCGTTCACGACAAACCCCAAAATCCAATTCTTTTACTCCATTCCAATTAAATATTAATCAATTGGAAAATTTCACTAAATCTATATAAAAAAATTAATTCTTTCCTTTACTGGGTTTAAAAGTAGTGTTATTGAAGACATCATTCACGACAAACCCAAAATCCCATTTGATATTAAATACAAGGCTTTGAACTGAAAATATACCGGTTTATATTCAATATCAAATTCTAAAACCAACAAATATCGTATTGGAATAACGATATATACATATATCTTCCAAATTCCTCCACAATGTCTGTATAATCACAGAATCCAATATCGAAATATTCCGAAGATAATTTTGATTCTAATCCATTCCAATTCATATATTGGAAATTCCGGTTATTTTTAAAAGCATTTCAAATCAAATTTATTTATTTTAAAAATAATTGGATTATAATTCTAGTTCAAAACTAGTTCATTTGGATAAAAATATATTTTTATCTTTTCAAATATGGAATTTTTCATACCAATTATTTCCAAATAATTTATTATGATTTTTCACTAATTATTGATATTTTTAATAATTTTATCAAGGCCCGTACAGTCGATTTCCATAAATGGCCATCAAACTGCACTTACAACGACCTTTTCCAAATTTAATTTGGACATAATTCCAAATCCAACAATTATATTTCAGATATCTAATATTCATTAGAAAGCACTTTTTGATACGAACCCAACGGTTCCGGTTTTAGGAGAATCCGACGGTCGGATCTCCCGTATTGTCCATACGAAGTCAATGGTCGAAATTCACGAATTGTCGCGGCGCGTTCTATTCAGGCCATTACATATATATATATATATATATATAATTTATATTTCATCGATTTCCATTTAAAATGTATTTTATAAATCGTTTTAAATTCGTTTTCAAAGCAGTTTCAACTTCTTATTCAATTTCAAGCCGAAATTGAATATTCCATATCATTAATATATAAATGATAATATTTTCAAAATACTATATTTCGAAATCATTTCCTTTTTGATATTCATTATAAAAACGAATAAAATCAATATAACTATCGTTCACGTCAAAATGGCGTTAATCTAATCAAAACGACTTTATATATCTAAATATTTTAGTGTCTATCCCAAATCGGACATCAAAATCATAGTTTGATCTTTTATTAAACATTATTTTAAAATATTCGTTATTTCAAAATTAATTCATTCTGAACTGGATTCAGACACAGTTAATTACCATATAATGTGGATTTCATACAACACATGTACACAACAACAATCAAACACATTCAACCATCATCTAGAGTGCATTCTACATTGCATAAGCATTAAATTTAAATATTCAATGCTGACATAGCTTGTCAACCAATCGATTGACATACAACTAAATATAGGGATTAGTGTATGTCCAATATCATTCCAATACCCATGTAGGGTTTACAAATAATAAACACAGATTTATTTGTACAACTGGGCGATGTGTAAAATTTATCATCTCAATCAATATCAGTCAAATGCGTGTATATAAACAAATCGTCCGATTTGTTTATGAATATTTATTTTATTCATATACACGTTAAAAATTATATTTTTAACTATAAAATATTTTAATCCATTCCACATCACACGATCAATTTTCACAACACAATCAAATAAACAAACAAGTCGTCCATGGTCTGTGGACGATGGGTGTCGGGCGCTGCTAATACCACGGTGTTATCGATACAATTAATTACCATGAAGTAAAACTGGTAATACTTCACATCTAACACCACGGTGTTATCGGTACAATTAATTACCATTTTACGTTCAAATATAATTAAAGATTTAACTATCGCTTGGAGCAAAACTGGTGATACTCCATTCTCGACCATTTCTTGAATTTGATAATTTTAGTTATCAAATTCACCTTTCAATCTATTTAAAGATTCATTAAAACTATAATTCAGTTTAATTTCCAAAAATCATTACTTAATGATTATTCAAATCAAGGAAATAAATCCTGTCTTTAACTAGGTTAAAGAACTAATGTCATTTAACACACAGCTCAAGATAAACCCAAAATCACATTCCATTAATTATGGGACCTTCACGGAAAACAGATCAATATATATAATCGATATAAACTTCCATATCCGACTAATAATATAAATGGAATAATGGAAAATCCTTTTAAATTCCATATATATTAGCAATCTTCCTCCATAGAAATTCACTTCGAATAT
Source organism: Allium sativum (assembly GCA_030737875.1). Taxonomy (NCBI): domain Eukaryota; kingdom Viridiplantae; phylum Streptophyta; class Magnoliopsida; order Asparagales; family Amaryllidaceae; genus Allium; species Allium sativum. The sequence goes on along the minus strand of CM060924.1, from coordinate 954,341,453 downwards.
TACCAAATCGAATTCCATTTCATTCCAATTTATTTTACTAAATTGGAAAACTTCACTTTGGAAAATCTCCTTTAAATCTTAATAAAAGATTTATAAATTCCAAATCACATTTTATTGTAAATCGGGTTAAAGAACGAATGTCGTTAAAACACAGTTCACAATAAACACAATTCACATTCCATTTTATTCCAATTAAATGTTAATTAACTAGAAACTCCAATAATCTTAATTAAAAGATTTATTCTCTTCGCATGGGGTTCAAGAACAGTGTTACTGAAGACACCATTCACGACAAACCCCAAAATCCAATTCTTTTATTTCATTCCAATTAAATATTAATCAATTGGAAAATTTCACTAAATCTATATAAAAAGATTTATTCTTTCCTCTACTGGGTTTAAGAAGAGTTTTATTGAAGACACCGTTCACGACAAACCCAAAATCCAACTTAATATTAAATTCAAGGCTCTGAATAAAAAATATATCGGCTTATATTCAATATCAAATTCTAAAATCAACCAATATCGTATTGGAATAATGATATATACATATATCTTCCAAATTCCTCCACAATGTCCGTATAATCACAGAATCCAGTATCGAAATATTCCGAAGATAATTTCGATTCTAATCCATTCCAATTCATATATTGGAAATTCCGGTTATTTTTAAAACCATTTCAAATCCAATTTATTTATTTTAAAAATAATTGGATTATAATTTTAGTTCAAAACTAGTTCATTTCGATAAAAATCTATTTTTATCTTTTCAAATATGGAATTTTTCATTCCAATTCTTTCCAAATCATTTATTATGATTTTATGCTAATTATTGATATTTTTAATAATTTTATCAAGGCCCGTACAGTCGATTTCCATAAATGGCCATCGAACTGCACTTACAGCGACCTTTTCCAAATTTGATTTGGACATAATTCCAAATCCAACCGTTAGATTTCAAATCTCTAATATTCGTTAAAAAGCTCTTTTCGATACGAACCCAATGGTTTCGGTTTTAGGAGAATCAGACAGCCGGATCTCCCGTATTGTCCATTCGAAGTCAGAGGTTGAAATTCGCGAACTGTCGAGGCACGACGCATTCTATTCAGGCCATTATATATATAATATATAATATATATTTCGTTGATTTCCATTTTAAACGTATTTTATAAATCATTTTAAATTCGTTTTCGAAACATTTTCAGCTTCTTATTCAATTTCAAATTGAAATTGAATATTCCATGTCATTAATATATAAATGATAATATTTTCAAAATATTATATTTCGAAATCATTTCCTTTTTTATATTCATTATAAAAACGAATAAAATCGATATAAATATCGTTCACGTCAAAATGGCGTTAATCTAATCAACACGGCTTTATACATCTAAATATTTTAGTGTCCATCCCAAATCGGACATCAAAATCATATTTTGATCTGTTATTGAATATTATTTTAAAATATTCGTTATTTTAAAATATTCATTCATTCTGAACTGGAATCAGACACAGTCAATTACCATATAATATGATTATATGGATTTCATACAACACATGTACACAACAACAATCAAACATATTCAACCATCATCTAGAGTACATTCTACATTACATAAGCATTAGATTTAAATATTCAATGCTTACATAGCTTGTCAACCAATTGATTGACATACAACTAAATATTGGGATTATTGTATGTCCAATATCATCCCAATACCTGTATGGGGTTTTCAAATAACAAACACAGATTTATTTGTGCAGTTGGGTGATGTGTAAAATTTATCGTCCCAATGAATATCAGTTAAATGTGTGTACATAAACAAATCATCCGATTTGTTTATGAATATTTATTATATTCATATATACTTTAAAAATTATATTTTTAGCTATAAAATATTTTATTCCATTCCACATCACACAATCAAACAAACAAACAAGTCCTCCATGGTCTGTGGACGACGGATGTCGGGTGTTGCTAAGCACCGTCTGCATCTGTAACGACCCAGAAAATCTGAAGCAATTTAAATTTTTTAAATTGGCTAAAATAATGGATTTTAAATATTTAAAATAAATATTTTAAATAATGGCAATGAAAAGTGAGCTTGAATCGACAATTGAAAACGAAGATAATTAATTTTAATTATATACAAGGCCTGAAAAGGCGCTGTAGTTTCAAAAATTGAATTCAAACTTTGTCGGACTGTACCGGGTGCAAAACAAAATGGATTTTAGTGAAACCAAAAATATTTAAATCTGTTAGTGAATACCTTTCTATCGAATCTAAAAAATCGAATTTTCATAGCAGAAAGCAAAAGTTATGGCCGAATGAATTTTCAGAAAGGTCGCTATGAAATTTATATAGCCCGTGAAATTGGCCATTTTGCATACGACCTCGGAATTCGACGAAACCACTTTTGTTGGATCCGGGATGTGAAGTTATTGTTAGGTTTCAAATTTCATAATTTTTGAAGCTGATATGTGAGCGTGGCAAAGGAAAATGTGTTTTGGTCAATTATAGTTAAATTGGATCGACCAAAAATGGGCCTTTTTGCAAACAGTCTCAGAATTCGACGAAACTAGTTTTGTTGGGACCGTATCGTCAAAAAATAGCTAGATTTATTTTTCTGGAATTTTTCGAATCAGTTTGTGGCACTGGCAAATTGAAATGTACGTTCAAATTAAATATTGAATATTTTATATTTTAATTTGAAGGAAAACTGACTGAAATAGTCGAATGGGCCTTCGAAACATATCCCATTGTGTTCGGAATGGGGGTAAAACGCTAGGGATGACAGTCGTTGGGTTTGAATTGGCGTTCGTCAGTGACAAGGGGTATTTTTGAGATTTTAAAAATTATAAAATAAAATGGAAAAATCCTATTGGCCCTCATCGTGTCTTCTTCCCCGATATTCCTCTCGATGAACGGCGGCTCCTCCTCGAAACTTCTCTCCACTCTAACTTCCTCCACACGCACCGATAGTCCCCGCCGTAGTTAAGGCTTTTGAAGTGCTCGTCATCCTCTTCTAATCCATAGCAATTAGGGATTTTTACGTGGAGTAAATCGAGAGCTCTGGCCCCCCAAAGCATCGACGTTTGGGCCGCCAGATCTTCCTCCAGCCGCCGCCGAGTTGACCACCAGTGGTGGCGCCGTGGAGCCCTCTCCACCCTCGACAACGTCACGCCAGCTGATCGAAACAACAAGCAGCAGATTAGCAAATAATTCGAAACCTAGTTTCGAATAAAAAGGGCAGAGGTACGGGTTCTATATTTTTGAACTGTTCCAACAGTTTAGAACCGTCGCGAAATTCAATTAACTTCTAAAAACGATATCTTCTTCGTTTCTTATCGAAATCCAGTGAAATAAGAGACAGTGGACTCGTGTGGATGTCTTCTACATTCTAGAAGAGACCGCATATTTTTCTGAGCCTTCTGCTATTTTTGGTGGAGTGGAACCCAATGTGAGATTTCTAATTTATAAACGATATGGAAAACGGCGATGTATAAAATATATAGTCGGTGTATGAGTTATATAAGCGTTGTACACCTCATGTATAAGCGTTGTATAAGTTGTATGTTCGATGTATAAGTTATATATGCGTTGTAAAAATTATATATGTGTTGAAATAAAAGTGAACTGCTATATATAATAAATATATATATATATATATATATATATATATATATATATATATATATACGCCCCTCGTCCACAAACCATGGACGATATTTATTGATTGTGATGGTGTGAAAATTGATTGATAGCGAATGGTTGTTTGGGATTGTTTGTGGTTGATATTGATTGATTGTGGTTGAAAAATACCCGTTTGTGGTTGAAAAATATTTGGTTGAAACCACATAGGATTAGTTTGTGGAAATGAAATAAATATATACATGCCGCCTGCGTGCGAACTAGATGCATGATCCCCATTGTCAAAAACCGCGAGGTTTTAAGGTAGAGCGAGGAACCGTACTAGGGACGGTCCCGGTTTTAACTACCCTGCCGTTATGCTGTCGAGATTTTGAATAATATTCATGTGTTTGTATTATTTTCATTTGCTAAAACTATATTTATTCATTGAATAGAAAACCTTCATACGTTGAATCGATATTCATTCGTTGATTAGAAATTCATGTGTTGAATGGTATTCACGTTTTAAATATAAAAATCACATTTTTATCTATATATAGAAACTATAGAAAACCTTCATGTGTTAAATCGATATTCATTCGTTGATTTGAAATTCATGTGTTGAATGGTATTCATGTTTTGAAATAAATTATTTGATAATAAAAATCACCTTTTATCGACTATATGAACTGTGTAAAATAATCTCGTTTTGAAAGAAATTGTTTTATAAGAAAAATCCTATTTTTATCACCTATATATACACTATATAAAATAATAGTGTTTTGAAATGAATTGTTTTACAATAAAAATCACCTTTTTATTATATACATGAATTGTTGAAATGTGACATGTTAAAAATAGCCACTCGTTCAAATAAATATGCATGAGTTGAAATATTCATTAATTAGCTAATGATATGATTTTTTCCTATGCATGCAACATTAGAATGAACGGTGTTTTTAAACCAAATGGAATCAAATATGAAGTTGAATGGAAAATGATAAATGATAAGAACTGTATATATGTACATGCATATTTATTGAACAGGTTATAGCGAAGGGGCTAGAGAAGAGGAATAAAATTTTGTGCCCGACAAATAGGTACACATTTACTGTTTTGTTTGGGTAATGATTTTATGAGCCTGTTGGCTAGCCGCTTGGCTTTTTCTTTTTCTTTTTGACATGAGACGCCCGTGTGGCTATTTGGGAATTTTCCCAGCCCCTCCCGTACTAAGGAGGTTATGGCGAAATTTTCCAAAATTTTAAGGCGTTAGTGAAATATTTGAAGTAATAACGATATTGAAATGGTTGAATGAACTATATTTATATAAATATATAAATATAAATAAAATTAAAACAAAACGTGGCCGTGCAGTTCACGTTTTGAAACTGTGATTTCAAACAACTAGTACGGGAAATCCGACCATTGGATTTTCCCGAAACCGCAACCGTCGGGTTCGCCTTGGAAATATCTTTCCGACGGCACCAACTTTGTAAAAATCCAACGGTTGGATTGTCTGGAAGGTTTAATTCAAATCTAAAGAAAAACAGCGCCAGAAACGATTATATTTATATATATATATATATAAATATAATTATATTTAATCGAATAACGACGCTGCAGTTCGTATTTTGAAATCGAAAATTCAAACGATTGTACCGGGAGATCCGACCGTCGGATTTTCCCGAAACTGGAACCGTTGGATTCGTTTTGAAAAGACCTTTCTAATGATGTAAATTGTGTGAAGATCCAACGGTTAGATTTCCAGATATGTGTAAATCAAATCTGAAGAAAAACAGCGCCACGGCCGTGCTATGGCCCGAAGCGTCGTTTTGAATAAATTAGCTATTTTAAAATAAATAAAAATAGCGATAAATCGTTATAAAATATTATAAAGGTTATGGAATGGAAATAAACTGAATTTGCTCGATTTATGTGGTGTTTGATGGTTGAATGTGTTTGGTGTGAAAATTACATTAAAGGACAAAATTGGTGTTGTCGAATGATTTAACCATTGAAATAAATTGATTTGAAATTCTAAATATACGTGAATTATTTGAAAAGGCCGAGTTAATTCTCATTTCAAATAATTGACCGACGATTGAAAGTCGAAGATAAAGATGGTGGTCGAAGACCGGAGATCTTCACCTCGTTTGGATGGTAACCGAGGTCCTGATTGGGAGGCATCCCGAAATATGGATAATGAGTGGTGATCGTCTAGATGCACGTGGTGATCGATGGGTTTGCGAGGTATTTAGTGCCTCCGGTTTCGTTCAGACCCAGAATGGACTTGTAAATGGACTGTGTGTCTGACATTGGAGTTTATTCTGTGTTGATTGATTTCTGTTAAATATACATCTGTTTGGCGGCGGAGAATTTATTCTTTTGCTTAATGCCCTTCTCTGAGACGCACGAGCTCAGAGGTTGTATATCGATGGACATCAGTCGCATGGCATGAATTGCCTGTGTGGCATGCTAAGATGTAGTGATCAGGGCTTCTGTTGAAAAGCAAAGTCTTGTGGTGATGATCAAAGCACCGCCGGTGTGGCGTAGCTTTGTGTATAACGAAAAATCGCGAGCCTCACACCCCGGTATGAACCAGAAACGGGAGAAGGACCTCAGGGAGGGCATGCGTTTCTTTCTAGCTAGGGTGGTGTCAGTGACCTACCAGCCCTGACATTTATATACTTTTCACCTGTGTGGTTGTTGCTGTTGCGAGGCGCCTCGGTTTGATCGGACGATCCGGGTCCTATGGAGTCATTCGTTGGCTCGTTTACGCCCCAAAGGGCGGGGAAACGTATTGTTCAGGCATAATAATCCACATCGGTGGATCGACCCTGACGATCCAAGGCTTGCCTGCGCGCTTGCCTGAGACTCGGGCTAGGCAGTCTCGAATTCGGTAAGGACTATCTTTTGCCTTGGTTCATGACGGAAATCCAATTTCCAAATACGTGACAATGCGGTTTCGATTGTGTATATATATTTGGCGACATAGTGGCATGGGACGCTCATGTCGTCTATGATTGATAGTTATGATTTGAAATTGTTTTCAAAACATATAAACAATAGCAATAATATCACATGCCTTTGTTTTATTCATATCAAGCATATTTTGGTCGTTATAAGGAAAAAACTCTATCCTCCGGTTTGCGTTGCATTGTGTGATGGGAACTGAGTCTTATAACGGATTCATTTTTATAAAATGCATTGCGTTGTTTAAAAGAATGATTTGTTTAAAGCACTGGCAATCCAATGGAGTAAACCCGTTCCACGAAAGTGGCATGGTCCTGTGATTAGCCATATTATATATGTGTTGAATAGATTTCTCATACCAGTCCCATGTCTGACTCGTAGTTTGTTTCACTTTCAAACTCGGGTGCCCCTTTTTCTACACGGGCAGCCTTGTATTCAGGTTTAGCTGGTTCTTTCTGGATAGCTGGAGCTGAAGATGGATCCTATCATTTATCTTTTTATGCTGTTCAGCTCCTATTGTACATATTATGTTTGTTTTCCGCTGTAGACATTTATGTATAGCTGAACTGTATTTGTACTAGTAAGATCCTGTATACTGTGTAACTCTGATAATTACTTTTATCCAGTATATTCTATTGTTCATTATCTGGTGTATTTACTTAATTCTGTTCTGCAATTATCTGTTTCTGTGTTATATTCCAAAGATAACCCTTGCCTTTGTTAGTACGGGGTTTGGGGTCGTCTCAACGTGGTATCAGAGCTTTGGTTAAGCTTAGTTCTGGAATATAACATATTAACAAACTCGTCAGAAATAGAACCAGTAGTGTTCTAGGACGGGTAACTCTATACAGATAGGATCAGTAATATCCTAGTATGAGTAGCAGAATGAAATAACACCTCGATAGACCCATTTACAGAGATGTATATGTTTCTATGTTTGAAAATTATCTTTTCTGTGACCTAACACATGACCTGCCATTTGCAGAGGTACTAGAAAAATGAGTGTCAGAAACAGGAGAAATGCAGAACCCGATCTAGAGGCTCTATTTAAGAGATATCGGAATCTGGAGGAGCACAATTCTCGGGCAATGAATCTATTATTCAAACTCAAGCTTGGGTGAGCTCTGTAGAAAAAATATTTGAGCGTTTCCAGCTGAGAGACGACCAGAAAAGATTAGTAGCATCTTGGGCGCTCAATGGAGAAGCTTTAATATGGTGGGAAACAATCATAAAAGATAATCCAGAAGGTGATATCACCTGGGATAGATTCAAAGAGATTTTCCTAGGAAGGTTTACTCCTCCCGAAGCAACTGAGCGATTATGTGATGAATTTTCTTATTTGATACAAGGTGATATGACCATTCCAGAATATCATAAGAAATTCAACGAACTTGCTCACTTTGCTCCTCATCTGATTCAAGATCCAAAGAGGAAAAATCTGAGGTTTATTCATGGCCTGCAAAGGAGATATCAGAATAGTGTGCTGAGGAATGTGAAGCTTCCTTTTTCAGAAATGATTTATATGGTTTATCAGTATGAAGATCTCCATAATAAAGGCAAGTTGCGCGACGAAGAGGAAGTTTGTTCTAGCGACAAAGAAGAGTCGAAAACTGATATTCCTGAAGCCAGTACAAGGTCGGAGGTCAGTGAGAAGCCCAGTGCCAAGAGGAAAAGGGCCGGATCTGAAAAGGAACCAGCCACGTTGGCTACCTGCTCTAACTGCAAGAAACCAGGGCATTTGACCAGAAGTTGTAAATCCTCGAAGAAGCGAAAGGAGGGTGGGTCTAAATCTAAGAGCAAGTTTCCTGTGACTCGGGAGTGCAATCTTTGTCATCAGGCCGGTCATATAAAGCGAGATTGCTGACTGTTAAAGAAGACCAAAGAGGCCCAGGTAAATGAAGTGGCCGAAGTGCCTGCATCTTCGTTTGCTCAGGAAAGGGCTGATGTCTTAGAAGGTACGCTTACTGTCAAAAACATTCCAGTCAAAGTACTGTTTGACACAGGCGCGTCACGAAGCTTCATTTCCAAAGAGGCAGCTAAGAAACTGGATTTAAATTTGAAGAAGCTCAAGGAACCAATGACTATCCAGAATCCGGTTGGGGGTTCCATTGATCTCAGCTGGATTTGTGGAGTGCCGGTTTCTTTCTCTCGTTATCGGTTTCCTACCATCGCGGTCGTCATGAATTTTAAATAGTTTGATCTTATCTTGGGGTTAGACTGGTTGACCAAATATGAAGCTGAAGTTAAATGCGCCGATAGAGTCGTAAAGGCGAAGATTAAATCAGGTGATTATATAACCATTACCTGTGAAGGTCAGAATGCTAATAGAAAAGACTTCTGGGCAGCTTTGAATGTTTCTCCAACCCAAATAGAAAATATCCCTGAAGTTGCAGAGAATATTCCCGACCTCATCAAAGATATTCCTGCCGTCAAAAATTATGCGGATGTGTTTGAAGAAGTTGTTCGCTTACCTCCGCAGAGAGAAATAGATTTCAAAATTGGTTTGATTCCTAATGCAAGGCCGGTAGTTCACGCTATTCGAAGAATGTCCTTGAAAGAGAAGGAGGAATTAGACAATCAAACACGACAGCTAGTATGGAAAGGTCTGATCAGGCCTAGTTTCTCTGACTGGGGAGCAGCAGTGGTGTTTGTCCCAAAATCTGACGGTACTCTACGGCTATGGGTGGATTATCGTGATTTGAACAAACAGACAATAAAGAACAAATATCCATTGCCGCGAATAGATGATTTGTTGGATCGATTAAATGGAGCACAAGTATTTTCACGAATGGACCTAGCTACAGGCTTCCATCAACTTCGAATTGCCGAAGAGTGTGTTCCAATGACAGCATTCAGAGGTCCCGACTTATTCTACGAGTGGTTAGTAATGCCGTTCGGCTTATGTAACGCTCCAGCTTACTTCGTCGATCTGATGAATAGAGTGTTCAAAGGGGTTTTGAATAAATTTGTTCTGGTTTTTATTGACGATATTCTAATCTTCTCTAAATCAAAGGAAGGCCGAACACGAAAAGCATTTGGAACAGGTTCTAGAAATCCTCAGAAGGAATGTATTGAAAGCAAAGCTTTCCAAATGTACACTCTGGCAAGATGAAGTGAAATTTCTGGGCCACGTCGTATCGAAAGAAGGAATCGCTGTGGATCCAAGCAAAATCACAGCTATTCAGAATTGGAAACAGCCCAGTACCCCCACTGAAGTCCGCAGTTTTCTCGGATTGGCTAGCTATTATCGGAAGTTCGTTAAAAACTTTTCGAAGATATCTGGTCATTTAACGAAGCTTACGAAGAAGCACTCTAAATTCAAATGGACTCCAGAAAGTGAGGAGGCTTACGAAGAGCTAAAGTTAAGATTAACAACTGCTCCAGTGTTAACCATCATCGATGGCAACCAGGATTTAAAGGTCTGGACTGATGCTTCTAGAGAAGGCCTTGGCGCAGTGTTAATGCAAAGAGGCCAAGTGATTGCTTATGCTAGCCGTCAACTGAAGCCACACGAGAAGAACTACGTAACCCATGATCTTGAGTTATTGGCTATTGTATTTGCCTTGAAAATTTGGAGGCACTATCTTCTGGGTGAGAGATTTGAACTGTTTACAGATCACCAGTCGTTAAAGTATCTGTTCACTCAGAAAGACCTGAATCTGAGGCAGCAACGTTGGCTGGAGTTTCTTGCAGCATACGATTTTGAAATTCTATACACTCCAGGGAAAGCCAATGTCATGGCCGATGCGTTAAGCCGAAAGAATGAAATGATCGCCAGTTTCATCATTGCGACTTCGTTGATTGATAAGATATCGGCTCTCCAAGAATACGACCAATTTATCAAAGGAATGAGCCAGCGAATTCGTGAAGGCAATGCTTCGGATTTTCAGCTAGACAGCGAAGGGATTCTGAGGTTAGAAGGGCGAATTTGCGTTCCAGAGATTCCTGAACTCAGAAGAGATGTGCTTGATGAATGTCACAAATCTAAGCTCAGTATCCATCCAGGTGTGAATAAAATGTATAACGATATCAAACGCACATTCTGGTGGAAGTCGTTAAAAAGAAACATCTCGATATATGTTAGTCGATGCCCTACTTGCCAGCTAGTCAAAAGCGACCAACAGAAATTGGCTGGATTATTACAACCATTAGAAGTTCCTAGTTGGAAGTGGGAACATATTTCTATGGATTTCATTGATGGTCTGCCCAGAACCAGAAAAGGAAATGACAGTATTTGGGTGATCGTAGATCGCTTCACGAAGACCGCCCATTTCATACCTGTCAGATCAAACAGAACTGCTCAGAGTTTGGCGCAGATATACTTCAAGGAAATAGTTAGACTACATGGAGTGCCGCTCAGTATAGTCAGTGATAGAGATACAATATTTACTAGTAAATTCTGGGAGGCATTTCAAGTCGAGCTCGGAACAAAGTTGAACTTAAGCACCGCTTATCTTCCTCAGACAAACGGTCAGACTGAGAGGGTGAATCGTATTTTAGAAGATCTATTGCGGGCTTGTATTCTAGATTTCGGTGGGTCATGGGAAGACCATCTGCATTTGGCTGAATTCTCTTATAACAACAGCTACCAGGCGAGTCTGACAATGTCGCCATTCGAAGCATTGTATGGTAGACCGTGCCGATCGCCTGCTTTTTGGGTCGAACCCGGAAATAGACTTGTGTTGGTTCCTGATATGATTCGAGAAGCTGCCGACAAAGTCGATTTTATCAAGAAGCGATTACTCGCCGCTCAAAGCCGACAAAAGAGCTATGCCGATAGAAGAAGAAGAGATATATCCTTTGCTGTTGGCGACTATGTATATTTGAAAGTATCGCCGATGAGAGGAGTAATCCGGTTCGGTAAAACTGGAAAGTTGGCGCCCAAATTCATTGGTCCGTTTCCTATTCTGGAACGGATCGGGACTCTCGCTTATAGGGTCAAATTGCCTAACTGGTTGCCTGGGGTTCATGATGTATTTCATATATCTCAACTTCGAAAACACGTTCATGATCCAGACTTGATCGTGGAAGAAGCAGCTCAACAGGACATTGAAATTACTCCAGAATTAGCTGTGAGGCGAGAACCGCTAAAGATTATCGGCAAAGAAACCAAAGAGCTGAGGAACAAGAAGGTTCACTTAGTCAAAGAGCAATGGAGTGGAGATCCGCGAGATTGTACTTGGGAAACTGAGGAGAGCATTCAGAAAGCTTATCCTAGATGCCGAGTGGATATCTCTGATTGACTCCGGTGCAAGGTGCATTTACCCTACTTTGCATTACCATTTAATTCTCTACTCTGTTGTTATTTTCTTTTCATGGATGTGCACTTTTAAATTCTATAGGCTGAATGATTTTGAAAAGAGTATGGAGGTTGATCAGTATATTTTTGAAAGGTTAAAACGATTTGATTGTTGATTGTGTTGTGTGATTGTAGATTTATCAAACCACTTTCGACTTTGTTCCTTTTCGGGGACGAAAAGTTTTAAGTGGGGGAGATTGTAACGACCCAGAAAAGCTGAACCAATTTAAAATTTTTAAATTGGCTAAAATAATGGATTTTAAATATTTAAAATAAATATTTTAAATAATTGCAATGAAAAGTGAGCTTGAATCGACAATTGAAAACGAAGATAATTAATTTTAATTATATACAAGGCCTGAAAAGGCGCTGCAGTTTCAAAAATTGAATTCAAACTTTGTCGGACTGTACCGGGTGCAAAACAAAACGGATTTTAGTGAAACCAAAAATATTTAAATCTGTTAGTGAATACCTTTCTATGAATCTGAAAAATCGAATTTTCATAGCAGAAAGCAAAAGTAATGGCCGAATGAATTTTTAGAAAGGTCGCTATGAAATTTATATAGCCCGTGAAATTGGCCATTTTGCATACGACCTCGGAATTCGACGAAACCACTTTTGTTAGATCCGGGATGTGAAGTTATTGCTAGGTTTCAAATTTCATAATTTTTGAAGCTGATATGTGAGCGTGGCAAAGGAAAATGTGTTTTGGTCAATTACAGTTAAATTGGATCGATCAAAAATGGGCCTTTTTGCAAACAGTCTCAGAATTCGATGAAACTAGTTTTGTTGGGACCGTATCGTTAAAACATAGCTAGATTTATTTTTCTGGAATTTTTCGAATCAGTTTGTGGCCCTGACAAATTGAAATGTACGTTCAAATTAAATATTGAATATTTTATATTTTAATTTGAAGGAAAACTGACTGAAACAGTCGAATGGGCCTTCGAAACATATCCCATTGTGTTCGGAATGGGGGTAAAACACTGGGGACGACAATCGTTGGGTTTGAATTGGCATTCGTCGGTGACAAGGGGTATTTTAAAGATTTTAAAAATTATAAAATAAAATGGAAAAATCCTATATGCCCTCATCGTGTCTTCTTCCCCGATATTCCTCTCGATGAATGGCGGCTCCTCCTCGAAACTTCTCTCCACTCTAACTTCCTCCACACGCACCGATAGTCCCCGCCGCAGTTAAGGCTTTTGAAGTGCTCGTCATCCTCTTCTAATCCATAGCAATTAGGGATTTTTTCGTGGAGTAAATCGAGAGCTCTGGCCCCCTAAAGCATCGACGTTCGGGCCGCCAGATCTTCCTCCAGCCGCCGCCGAGTTGACCACCAGTGGTGGCGCCGTGGAGCCCTCTCCACCTTCGACAACGTCACGCCAGCTGATCGAAACAACAAGCAGCGGATTAGCAAATAATTCTAAACCTAATTTCGAATAAAAAGGGCAGAGGTACGGGTTCTATATTTTTGAACTGTTCCAACAGTTTAGAACCGTCGTGAAATTCAATTAACTTCTAAAAATGATATCTTCTTCGTTTCTTATCGAAATCCAGTGAAACAAGAGACAGTGGACTCGTGTGGATGTCTTTTACATTCTAGAAGAGACCGCATATTTTTCTGAGCCTTCTGCTATTTTTGGTGGAGTGGAACCGAATGTGAGATTTCTAATTTATAAACGATATGGAAAACGACGATGTATAAATTATATAGTCGATGTATGATTTATATAAGCGTTGTACACCTCAGGTATAAGCGTTGTATAAGTTGTATGTTCGATGTATAAGTTATATATGCATTGTAAAAATTATATATGTGTTGAAATAAAAGTGAATTGCTATATGTGTATGTATATATATATATATATATATATATATATATATATATATATATATATACGCCCCTCGTCCACAAACCATGGACGATATTTATTGATTGTGATGGTGTGAAAATTGATTGATAGCGAATGGTTGTTTGGGATTGTTTGTGGTTGATATTGATTGATTGTGGTTGAAAAATACCCGTTTGTGGTTGAAAAATATTTGGTTGAAACCACATAGGATTAGTTTGTGGAAATGAAATAAATATATACATGCCGCCTGCGTGCGAACTATATGCATGATCCCCATTGTCAAAAACCGCGAGGTTTTAAGGTAGAGCGAAGAGCCGTACTAGGGACGGTCCCGGTTTTAACTACCCTGCCGTTATGCTGCCGAAATTTTGAATAATATTCATGTGTTTGTATTATTTTCATTTTCTAAAACTATATTTATTCATTGAATAGAAAACCTTCATGTGTTGAATCGATATTCATTCGTTGATTAGAAATTCATGTGTTGAATGGTATTCACGTTTTAAATATAAAAATCACATTTTTATCTATATGTAGAAACTATAGAAAACCTTCATGTGTTGAATCGATATTCATTCGTTGATTTGAAATTCATGTGTTGAATGGTATTCATATTTTGAAATAAATTATTTGATAATAAAAATCACCTTTTATCGACTATATGAACTGTGTAAAATAATCTCGTTTTGAAAGAAATTGTTTTATAAGAAAAATCCTATTTTTATCACCTATATATACACTATATAAAATAATAGTGTTTTGAAATGAATTGTTTTACAATAAAAATCACATTTTTAGTATATACATGAATCGTTGAAATGTGAAGTGTTAAAAATAGCCACTCGTTCAAATAAATATGCATGAGTCGAAATATTCATTAATTAGCTAATGATATGATCTTTGCCTATGCATGCAACATTAGAATGAACGGTGTTTTTAAACCAAATGGAATCAAATATGAAGTTGAATGGAAAATGATAAATGATAAGAACTGTATATATGTACATGCATATTTATTGAACAGGTTATAGCGAAGGGGCTAGAGAAGAGGAATAAAATTTTGTGCCCGACAAATAGGTACACATTTACTGTTTTGTTTGGGTGATGATTTTATGAGCCTATTGGCTAGCCGCTTGGCTTTTTCTTTTTCTTTTTGACATGAGACGCCCGTGTGGCTATTTGGGAATTTTCCTAGCCCCTCCCGTACAAAGGAGGTTATGGGGAAAATTTCCAAAATTTTAAGGCGTTAGTGAAATATTTGAAGTAAAAACGATATTGAAATGGTTGAATGAACTATATTTATATAAATATATAAATATAAATAAAATTAAAATGAAACGTGGTCGTGCAGTTCGCGTTTTGAAACCGTGATTTCAAACAACTAGTACGGGAAATTCGACCATTGGATTTTCCCGAAACCGCAACTGTCGGGTTCGCCTTGGAAATATCTTTCCGACGGCACCTACTTTGTAAAAATCCAACGGTTTGATTGTTTGGAAGGTTTAATTCAAATCTGAAGAAAAACAGCGCCAGAAACGATTATATTTATATATATATAAATATAATTATATATTATCGAATAACGACGCTGCAGTTCATATTTTGAAATCGAAATTTCAAACGATTGTACCGGGAGATCCGACCGTCGGATTTTCCCGAAATTGGAACCGTTGGATTCGTTTTGAAAAGACCTTTCTAATGATGTAAATTGTGTGAAGATCCAACATTTAGATTTCTAGATATGTGTAAATCAAATCTGAAGAAAAACAGCGCCATGGCCGCGCTATGGCCCGAAGCGTCGTTTTGAATAAATTAGCTATTTTAAAATAAATAAAAATAGCGATAAATCGTTATAAAATATTACAAACGTTATGGAATGGAAATAAACTGAATTTGCTCGATTTATGTGGTGTTTGATGGTTGAATGTGTTTGGTGTGAAAATTACATTAAAGGACAAAATTGGTGTTGTCGAATGATTTAACCATTGAAATAAATTGATTTGAAATTCTAAATATACGTGAATTATTTGAAAAGGCCGAGTTAATTCTCATTTCAAATAATTGACCGACGATTGAAAGTCGAAGATAAAGATGGTGGTCAAAGACCGGAGATCTTCACCTCGTTTGGATGGTAACCGAGGTCCTGATTGGGAGGCATCCCGAAATATGGATAATGAGTGGTGATCGTCCAGACGTACGTGGTGATCGATGGGTTTGCAAGGTATTTAGTGCCTCCGGTTTCGTTCAGACCCAGAACGGACTTGTAAATGGACTGTGTGTCTGACATTGGAGTTTATTCTGTGTTGATTGATTTCTGTTAAATATACATCTGTTTGGCGGCGGAGAATTTATTCTTTTGCTTAACGCCCTTCTCTGAGACGCACGAGCTCAGAGGTTGTATATCGATGGACATCAGTCGCATGGCATGAATTGCCTGTGTGGCATGCTAAGATGTAGTGATCAGGGCTTCTGTTGAAAAGCAAAGTCTTGTGGTGATGATCAAAGCACCGCCGGTGTGGCGTAGCTTTGTGTATAACGAAAAATCGCGAGCCTCACACCCCGGTATGAACCAGAAACGGGAGAAGGACCTAAGGGAGGGCATGCGTTTCCTCCTAGCTAGGGTGGTGTCAGTGACCTACCAGCCCTGACATTTATATACTTTTCACCTGTGTGGTTGTTGCTGTTGCGAGGCGCCTCGGTTTGATCGGACGATCCGGGTCCGATGGAGTCATTCGTTGGCTCGTTTACGCCCCAAAGGGCGGGGAAACGTATTGTTCAGGCATAATAATACACATCGGTGGACCGACCCTGACGATCCAAGGCTTGCCTGCGCGCTTGCCTGAGACTCGGGCTAGGCAGTCTCGAATTCGGTAAGGACTATCTTTTGCCTTGGTTCATGACGGAAATCCAATTTCCAAATACGTGATGATGCGGTTTCGATTGTATATATATATTTGGCGACATAGTGGCATGGGACGCTCATGTCGTCTATGATTGATAGTTATGATTTGAAATTGTTTTCAAAACATATAAACAATAGCAATAATATCACATGCCTTTGTTTTATTCGTATCAAGCATATTTTGGTCGTTATAAGGAAAAAACTCTATCCTCCGGTTTGCGCTGCATTGTGTGATGGGAACTGAGTCTTATAACGGCTTCATTTTTATAAAATGCATTGCGTTGTTTAAAAGAACGATTTGTTTAAAGCACTGGCAATCCAATGGAGTAAACCCGTTCCACGAAAGTGGCGTGGTCCTGTGATTATTCATATTATATATGTGTTGAATAGATTTCTCATACCAGTCCCATGACTGACTCGTAGTTTGTTTCACTTTCAAACTCGGGTGCCCCTTTTTCTACACGGGCAGCCTTGTATTCAGGTTTAGCTGGTTCTTTCTGGATAGCTGGAGCTGAAGATGGATCCTATCATTTATCTTTTTATGCTGGTCAACTCCTATTGTACATATTATGTTTGTTTTCCGCTGTAGACATTTATGTATAGCTGAACTGTATTTGTACTAGTAAGATCCTGTATACTATGTAACTCTGATAATTACTTTTATCCAGTATATTCTATTGTTTATTATCTGGTGTATTTACTTAATTCTGTTCTGCAATTATCTATTTCTGTGTTATATTCCAAAGATAACCCTTGCCACCGTCAGTACGGGGTTTGGGGCCGTCTCAGCATCCTAGTATGTATTTTAACTAGAAAATAAAATAAAATTGAGAAGTTCTCACCTTTGGGATCCACTCCTCCATTTCTTATTTCTGAATGGCTCGGATTTTGTTTTGATTTCAGTCTGTTCCATCGCACTACTTTTCACGTTGTTCATAGTAAAAACCATACTTTTAATATGATGTTTATATATTAAAAATCATATTTTTATAACTTAGATTTCTATATAAAAATTATATTTTTACATCGCTACTTCATTATAAAAATCACATTTTTATAAGTTCAACTTCATAATAAAAATTGTATTTTTATACCGCTACTTTTAAAATAAAGATCACATTTTTATATCGTTACCTATATAATAAAATTCACATTTTTATCTAATTAAAAATCGAACTTTTATACCTTAAATACATATGTAAAAATCGAAATTTTCTGCTTTAAACACATATGTAAAGATCGAATTTTTCTACTTTAAGCACATATGTAAAAATCAAATTTTTATCGCTACTTTCCAAATGAGAAATATAATTTTTCTAGAATGAAAAATCTGATCTTTTTAATCGCTATTGTTTATATATTTTTATTATGCTTATTTCTATATAAAAATTATATTTTTATAAATTACTTTGTATAAAAATCATATTTTTATTATCATACATATATAAAAATTATATTTATCATATATATATATATTATATTTTTATCATCATACATATATACATATATATATATATATAATTATAATTTTATCATCATATTGTCTAAATAAAAATCAAATCTTTATAAGGATAAAAATCAAAACTTTATCTCACTCTTCATTTAATAAAAATCGTATTTTTAAACAATGTTATGTCTAAATTAAATCATATTTTTTTCGCTACTTCATATGCATGAAAATCAAAATTTTCTTATGTTATAAAATATATAAAATCCAATTTCATTAAATAAATGAAAATAAAATAAATTAAAAAAACTTACGTGGTTTTTAAAGACCGAGGGTGGACCGGAGGTTGTTGGAGGTCAGGCGGAGGCTCGAGCTGCGTCGGGGTGCCAGAGCTCGCTGTCGAAGGAGGCGGGGAGGTTTTCCGCGCAATTGGAGGAAGGGGGTGAATGCCTGACGGCGGCGGTGAGGAGGAGGGTGGCGGGGCGGCGTGCTGCGTCGCTAAGGGGGGGAGGAGGGGCGCGATAATGGGTGGCGATGGCTAGGTCTAGCGGGTTTTCTCAGATCGATTTCTTTTTTTTAGAAGAGTAATGAAGGAAGAGAGAGAATGGTGGGAGGGGGAAAGAATATATAAATATTTATTATTATTTTACATTATTTTTCTCCATAAAGTTGCCTTTTCGTTCGGACTCCGTATCAAACCCAACGACTGTCACCCCTAGCTAATTACCCTTATTCAATACACAATGGGATATTTTTCATAACCCAATTTGATTGTTTCGATTATTTTTCATTTAAATTAACATTTAAATCGTATTATTGAATTTTAAACGTACATTTCAATTTACCGGGGCCACATACGGACCCCAAAAATTTCAGAAAAATTATTTCTACCTTCGTATTGATGATACAGTCCTAACAAAACTAATTTCGTCAAATTTGGAGACCGTTTGAAAAATGGCCATTTTCTGGTCGATCCGAATTGAATGAAAATGACAAAACACGATTTCCTGCGCCACACTCACATATTAATCCCAAAAATTATGAATTTTGGAATCTAGAAATAACTTGACGTCCCGGATCCAACAAAAGTGGTTTCATCAAAAACGGAGCCCACTTGCAAAATTTGCATTTCTAAAGGCTAAAATTCCATAGCAACTGACACGAACCGAACTTCCCCGTGAAGGAAAGCACGGATAGAATTGAGTACAAGACAAAATAGAACGCAGACGGAAGAACATTTCATTGTTATTACAACAATTCCATCAGATACAAGAATATACAGAGTATAAATGAATAAATTACATTCAACAAATATCAAAGATTACAATAAATTACATAGCAGCGGAAAAATATACAAAACACAACTAGAAGTGATACACGGATACAGAGCTTTCCGAGCATCGTTCCAGCTGTAAATCAGGACCCTGTGAATATAAATCTGCAAAACCAAAACTACTAGCTGCCCGTGCGGAAAATAGGGGCACCCAGAGATTAGGTTAAAACAATAAACTCCAGGTCAGTCATGTGACTGGTGTGAGAACTAAAACAGTTATTTAAAACTTTACTTTAAAAGAGAGTAATTCAAGGGACCACGCCGTATAACACGGAACGGGTTTCCTCCCAAGAATACTAGTGCATAGAATAAACAACGCAATGCTTTTTCAAAAAATGAAGCTATTATAAGACCCAGGTCCCATCACACAATGCAACGCAAGCCGGAGGATAGGGTTTTCCCTTATAATAGCCAAACATGCTTGGTACGTTTAAAACAAATCATTTGATAATACTATAAGTGTATAGTGTCAAAACAATTCAATCATAAATATCAATCATAGGCGGCATGGGTACCATCTATCATGTCGCCATACTAGTTCTACAATTAAAACCGCAATATCACGTATTGGAAATTGGATTTCCGTCATGAGTCGAGGCAAGGGGCAAGCTCCTCTCCGCGTTCGAGACACTCTAGCAAATGTCCCAGGACCCCACTATGATCCTTGGATCTTCAGGGCCGGTCCTCTCTTACTTTTGAGGATTAGTTATTCCTGAACACACGTTTCCCGGTCCTTACAGACCTATATCCGAGGCGCCTCGTATCCAACAACCACACAGGTGAAAAGTATATAGATGGCAGGGCTGGTAGGTCACTGACACCACCCTAGCTAGAAAGAAACGTCGTACTCTCCCTGCAGTCACTATCCCGTTTTTGACTCATACCAAGGTGTGAGGCTCGCGAATTCACGTTATACACAAAGCTACGCCACACAGGCCGTGCTTTGATCATCAACCACAAGACTTTGCTTTTCAACAGAAGCCCTGATCAATTGCCACTTACGCATGCCACATTGGCAATTCACTCCATGCGACTGATGTCCATCGATATACAACCTCTGAGCTCGTACGTCTCAGAGAAGGGCGCTAAGCAAGAGAATAAATTCTCCGCCGCCAAACAGATGTATATTTAATAGAGATCAATCAACACAGAATAAAATCCAATGTCAGACACACAATCCATTTACAAGTTCGTTCTGGGTCTGAACGAAACCGGAGGCACTTTCCTCGCATATCCATCCATCTCCAAGTACGTCTGGAAGATCACCAACTGATTCCCTCATCTTGGGTGTACAGCCCAATCAAGATCATCAGTAATCACCCAAACGATGTGAAGACTTCCGGTCTTCAACCACCGTCTTCATCTTCGACATCTCGTCGAATCGATTATTCAGAATGGGTATAAACCCGGCCTTTCTGAATAACCCACGTATATAATAAACGAATGTTACACAAACACAACAAACGCCTCATTCCAATTCAGAATATTCTTTTATTCACAAAAACACATTCTTAGGGGAAATGTTCCCATTAATTTTATCCAAGATAAATTCTTCTAAATTTATTCTATAATCTTCCTTTGGATATCATTTCAAACTAGTCGGGATTAGCGAACCACACCGAAGTAATTATTTATTTTATTTCCCAATCCCAACCTATATATCCCATGGAGCAAAACTGGTAATACTCCATATCTAACACCACGGTGTTATCGGTAAAATTAATTACCATTTCACGTTCAAATCTAATTAAAGATTTAACTATCGCTTTGGAGCAAAACTGGTGGTACTCCATTCCCGATCACCTTTCAGATTTGATAATTTAAATTATCAATTCACATTTTATTCTAATTAAAGATTCCTTAAAACTCCACTTAGTTTTGATCTTTTTAACAATCAACATCTTGCCTTTAACTGGGTTAAAGAACCAATGTCATCTAAAACACGATTCACGACAAACCCAAATCATATTTGATATTAAATACAAGGCTCTGAATAGAAAATATATCGGCTTATATTCAATACCAAATTCTGAAACCAACAAATATCGTATTGGAAATAACGATATATAATATATCTTTCAAATTCCCAAAGCAATATCTGTATAGTCACGAAATCCAACATCGAAATATTCCGAAGATAATTTTGATTCAACTCCACTTCCACTTCACCTATTGGGAATATTGATTATTTTTAAAATCACTTTCAAATTCAATCTATTTATTTAAAAATAAATTGATTTTAATTCTAGTTCAAAGCTAGTTCATTTCGATAAAAATCTATTTTTATCCTTTCAAATGTGGAATTCTCCAGCTCAATTCTTCCCAATCCATATATTATGATTTTACACAAATTATAGATATTTTTAATAATTTTATCAAGGCCCGTACAGTCGATTTCCATCTACGGCCATCGAACTGCACTCACAGCGACCTTTTCTGAAATTGATTTGGACATAATTCCAAATCCAACCGTTAGATTTCAAATTTCTAATATTCATTGGAAAGCTCTTTTCGATACGAACCCAACGGTTCCGGTTTTAGGAGAATCCGACGGTCGGATCTCCCGCAACGTCAATTCGAAGTTAATGGTCGAAATTCACGAACTGCCGCGGCGCGGCGCGTTCTATTCAGGCCATTATATATATAATATATATATATTATATATATTTCGTCGATTTTCTTTTAAAACGTATTTTGTAAATCGTTTTAAATTCGTTTTCAAAACCATTTCAACACTACATTCAATTTCAAATCGATTTGATTTCAATTCAATTCAAATTCTAATTCGTTTCAAATTCTAATTCGTTTCAATTCAATTTGAATTCATTTTTATTCAATTCGAATTCAAATTCACTTTCTATTCAATTCGAATCGAATTCATTTACTATTCGATTCGAATTCATTTCAAATTGATTCAATAAAATTTCAATTTGAATTTTTAATCTAATTTAATTTGAATTTCATTTCAAAATATTAAGTTTTGAAATCACTTTTCAATATTCATTATAAAACGAATAAAATAGATATATAAATGTCGTTCACGTCAAAATAGCGCATCTCTAATCCACACGGCTTTATATATTTCGATAAATTCGTTATTCTATTCAACAAATGAATATTTATTCTATTCAACACATGAATCTATGTTTCTTTCAACACACGACTAATCTCAACACATGAGTACTGTCAACACATCACTATTTTGGTTATGTAAAATATTTTATAAAACTATGGTATCTATCGTTTGATTTTTTTTATTAGACTTCTACTGGGAAGTAGTTCTAATTTTAAATATGATAAAGATGTAAATTTCATTATTTAAAATATTTTACTCAACACACGAATATCGTCAACACATGACTATTTTTATATTCAACACATGAATTTTCTTTTATAATATTCATTGTTTTCCCGATTGGAATGAGGCCCAATCAATCACCATATAATGTTAATTATATGGATTTTTATACATCACACGTATATAATAGCAATGATAAACAATCAACCATCAATCAAAGTGCACTACACTGTATAAGCATCAAATATAGATATCTAACGCTTATAACAACCTGTCAATCAATCGATCGACATATTTAATCAATCAGGATGAGTGAACTTCAAATTTCATCCCAACACCCGTGTGGGGTTTCAAACAATCAAACACAGATTTTATTTGTGCAGTTGGGCAATGTGTAAAATTTATCAACCCAATCAATGTCAGTCAAATCAGTGTACATAAACAAACCGTCCGGTTTGTAAATGAATATTCATTTATCCACTTTCACGTTAAAAATTATATTTTTAACGATAAACATATTTTATTTTAACACATGAATTTCTATTCATTTCATTTATTCAATAAAATGATATTTTTATTTTTCTAACATATTTTAGAAAATTTCGGCGGCATAACGACACGATACTAGAAACGGGACGAGGCCTAGCCTTATCCCCGGTCTAGTGAAGGCCCACGCCATTCACACATCAATCAAATTCACCAAACCACCAAATTCAAATCAAATCATCTAACTAATTTATGCAACCAAACAAACAAGTCCATGGTCTGTGGACAATTGTGTCGGGTGCTACTAAGCACCGTCTGCATCCTAGTATATATATATAACTAGAAAAAGAGAATTTAGAGTGAGTAGTTCTCACCGATAGCTATCCAACTTCACGACACTTCATTTATAAAAATCTTCTTCATTCTCGCCTTTTTATCATCTTCGTTGCCCGTAGTCACTACATATATAAAAATCACACATTTTTATATTTTGATGTCTTTAAAATAAAAGTCATCTTTTTATTTCGCTATTCAATATATAAAAATCGAATTTTTACTTTGTTTTTCAATATATAAAAATCGAATTTTTACTTTGTTTTTCAATATATAAAAATCGAATTTTTACTTTGTTTTTCAATATATAATAATCGAATTTTTACTTTGTTTTTCAATATATAAAAATCAAATTTTTACTTTGTTTTTCAATATATAAAAATCAAATTTTTACTTTGTTATATAGATAAAAATTATATTTTTATCACGCTATTTTCCATATAAAGATTTCGCCTTTTCTAAAATAAAGATTTCGTCTTTATAAAAACATAGACTTCGCCTTTTCAAATTTAACATTATAAAAATCACATTTTTATTTTTCTACACATATAAAGATGGTATTTTTAATATTCCTATCATGTAAAAATTATATTTTTAATACCTTTAAATATATAAAGATCATATTTTTATACCTCCTACATAATAAAGATCGAATTTTTATTATCTATATTATATAAAAATTATATTTTTATCTCTTCCGTAAATTAAAAATCATATTTCTAATATCTCTATATAATTAAAAATTATATTTTTAATCTATTAATGTTTTGCTACTTATAAAACAGATTTTTTTATAGGTCATATATATATAAACTGAATTTAGAAAACAAATACCGATTGAAAGAATTAAATAAAAATAACAAAGAAAACTTACATTGAAAATTAAGTGAAGGAGGGTCCAGTAGCCACCGGAGAGTGGCCAGAGGAGGGCGCAACACGCTGGTTCGGACGAGGTGGTTGGAGCAGTGGCCGAAGGTGCTGGTTTCCTGGGCTGTGGGTCTTCGGTCGATGGCGCGACGCGAGGCAGAGGAGGGGGAAGGCGACGGCTCCTGGTGCCAGGCGGAGGCGGATTGGAAAAAAGGGGGGTTCGAATCGCAAGGCTGGGGTTTCGGGGTAAAAGGGAGTCGGCGTCGGTCGAAGGGAGGGGAGGGGGTTGCGCGCTTGGAGGTTGCGATGGGGGGGGGGTTCGACGGTGGACGTGGCGGTGGGCTGCTGCGTTCCTCCGTCCGTTCTTTTTTTTTTTCTGTTTTGAAAGAAAAGAGGGGGGGCCAGAACATATAGGAAGAGGGAGGGAATATTTTTTTTTATTATTTTATATTATTTAATTTCTAAAAGTTGACTTTTACTTACGACCTCTAAACGAGGCCCACCGCCTGTCGTCCATAGCGTATTACCCCCATTCCGAACACAATGGGATATGTTTCGTAGGTTGATTTGATCGTTTGAATCAGTTTCCGTTAAATTTACATTTAAATCACTATATTGAATTTTAAACGTACATTTCAAATTACCGGGGTTACATACTAACTAGAAAAATTCCAGAAAAATATTTTCTAGCTTCGTATTGACGATACGGTCCTAACAAAACTAGTTTCGTCGAATTCCGAGACCGTTGGAAAAATGGCCATTTTCCAGTCGATTAAATTCAACTGAAATGGTCTAACACGTTTTCCTTTGCCACGCTCACATATTGATTCGAAAAATTATGAAATTTGAAACCTAGCAATAATTTGACACTGCGGATCCAACAAAAGTGGTTTCGTCGAAATCCGAGGTCGTTTGCAAAATGTCAATTTTTAAGGGCCTGAATTCTATAGCGACTATTCAGAATTTTCAACTGGACATATCTTTTGATTCCCGCTATGAAATCTCGATTTTTCGGATTCGTTGGAAACATATTCCCAATTAGATCCTAATGTTTTTGGTTTCACTAAAATCCGGATTGTTTTGCACCCGGTACATTCAATTGAAGTTTGAAATCGAATTATCGAACTACCGCGCCATTTTCAATTCTATTTATAATTATATATAATTATTTATATTCTAACGACGACGTATATAAATATATACGTCGAATTCTATTCAAAATAAATTTTCTCGTCGATATTAGTTAAAATAATCTATTTTAAATATTCAAAATTCGTTAAAATTGCCGAAATAAAAATTTCAAACTGGCTCGCATTTTACGGGTTATTACAGCGACTATTCTGAATTTTCAACTGGGAATAAATTTTTGTTCCCGTTATGAAATTTGGTTTTTCGGATTCGTTGGAAAGATATTTTCAAACAGATTCAAAAAAAATTGGTTTTACTAAAATCCGGTTTATTTTGAACCCTGTACATTCATTTGAAATTTGAAATTGAATTTTCAAACTACCGCGTCATTTCCAATAACTTTTATAATTAAAATAAATATTTATATTCTAACGTCGCTTCCAATGAATATATACGTCCTAATTCTATTCAAAATAAATTTCCAGTTGTTATTATTTAAAATAATCCATTTTAAATATTCAAAATTCATTGAAATTGCCAAAATAAAAATTTTAAATTGGTTCTGATTCCCCGTGTTATTACCATCTTCCCCATATAAAATCTTTTCGTCCCCGAAAAGGAACAGAGCTGAAAGTTGTTTTTCAAATCAACTAAACTTTCATTATTTTCATTATGGCTTAAGTTCTTCAGCTTATCAGTTTCTAAGAACTTTTCAAACTTTTCAAAAATTTGGCTAACACCCTAAATTTTCGAAAAATTTCGCCATAACCTCCGCTGTACGGGAGCACCGGGAAATTCCCCAAACCACCACACAAGCCCTCTCATCTCAAAAAGAAAAAGAAAAAGCCAAGCGGTTAGCCAAGTGGCTAGCCAATCATCTCATAAAATAATTCAAACCCAATAAATTTGTAAACATGTACCTATTTGTCGGGCATAAAATTTTATTCCTCTTCTCTAGCCTCCTTGCTATGACCTGTTCAATGTATATACATGTACATATATGCAAATGCCATAAATTTCAATTTAGTTCAAATTTGACTTGAGTTGGCTTAATTTACCTTTCATGTACATATTAGTTTCAACAATCTCATTTGTTAAACTAATAATCAAACAACACAACCATCAATCAATTAGTTGATTAACGTTTGAAATTCATAATTTTGATATATATATATATATATACACACTCAAAAATCACGTTTTTGATGCCAAGTCACAACAATATATTCTAACTATATTTTGGTTCTAACACTAGTCAATTGGAATCATATAGATATTCCACTTTCGAAACTCAAACATAAATTCTGATGATGAAGCTTCAATCATCAGAATCATCTACGGGCGACTAGAGTGTTATTCTATATCTATCTAGTATATTAAAACTTCGAATACACGTGGATCAGACGTATATGCAAAAAATTTATATACTTGATTGTGCAAATCAATATAAAAATAATATTCATATATGTATAACAGATTTTGAATTTTCAAAACAAAATTTGTTTTCATTTTTAAAAATACACTCTTCACACTCGTTCTAGGATACTACTGATCCTATCTCTAACGAGTCATTCCTATTGGATGTTACTAATCCAATCTCTGATGAATTCTTTCATTTGGTTCTAACGTGTCATGTTCTCCGAGCTCTGTAAACCAAAGCTCTGATACCAAATGAAGCGACCCGAACCTCCCCGTTAAGGAAAGTCCGGATTGAGCGGAGAACACGACAAATCAGAACACAAACAGAAGAAAATTTCATTGCTTATTACAACAGTTTCATCAAAATACAAGAATATAACAGAGTATGAATAAATATTATACGTAATGACCCGCATTTGCAGAGGTATTATAATTAATTTATTTAATTATATAAATAGTGATATAGTGAATTAAATGGTGGTTTAATTAAATAATGGTGAATATTTAATTAAAATAATAAATTAAATAATATATTTAATTATGAAATAATCAGAATTAGTGAATTGGCAATATAATGTGAACTGGGGGATTCAGATATATATATAATTCAGTTTAGAGTTGAATTATATTAACGAATATATTATATAAACGAAGTTTGAACGTATAATTATATTATAATTAAAATCGAACTTGAAATGGCGCTGCAGTTCGTAAATTGGCGATTTGAACTTCAACTGAATATACAGGATACGTTTTAATACGGATTTCAATGAAACAAGAAACGTGTGGAGCTGATGGAGTATATCTTTCTAGTGGAAGAGAAAATTGGGATTTTGTAGTGTAGATTTTGATTTATGTCTAAATCAAATTTTAGAAAAGTCGCTGTGGAATTCCTTTATAATTATAAAGGAATTATTTATATTTTAAAAAGGAATTTCAATATAAATCGAATATCGGGTTGACCTAGATTGAAATATCGAGTTAGAAATCCATATAGGATTTTTCTGAAGCTATATGGTATTCCACTTTGAATATATACGATAATATTAATTTATTAATATTTTATTTAATTATATTTAAATATATTTATATATTTAAATAGGTAATTCAGAGCTTTAAAAATAACCACTTTTGCAAACGTAGTCGGAATTTGACGAAACTAATTTTGTTGGATTCGCAATGTCAAATAGTTGTTAGATTTCCAGTTTCGTGATTTTTAGAGTCAGTGTGTGGTTGTATGGATTTATAGAGTGAGAAACAGTCAGTATTACGATGGTTAAAAATACGTTGTGTGAGCATACGAAGTCAGAATTCGACGAAACCAGTTTCGTTGGGTCTACAATGTCAAACGGAAGATGTATGTCAATTTCCGTGATTTTTAGGTATCGTATGCGATCATAGGAATTTTAAAGGACAAAAATAAACAACGTTGGATTAAAAATAGATATTATAATGGAAAATATCTAACTAAAATATCTAAAATTTCAACCCTATAAATAAACATCAACCAAGTTCTTAAGACCTAAATTCTATTCTCCAGCGAATGATAAAATCGAGCCGCCAGTTCTACTCCTCCTTACACCATATCGCAACTTCCAAATTCACAAACAAATTCAAATAAATTCCCTAAATTCACATCACAATGATTTTTGAGTTGCTGCGAGGGATATCTTCAGTTTGAGGTACTTTTTGTAGAACTCGACAGTATCCTGGTTCGACGGCGTGCCTTCACAGATGTTCTAGGGTTCGAGTATGGTGGATTTTGGTGCATCGGTTTGGCTTGATAATGGTAAATTGGGTTTTAGCGTGTAATTTAGCAACTTGCGATGTAGTTTTTGTGGATTTTTGTGCTGGAAAAGATCGATCGATCTATGCAGCTGATCGTCGACATCCTGGAAGTCGCGAAGCTCTTGAGTGGCGCGAGCTTGGATGATGGAGTGGAGGGGATGGCCTTTGTGAAGTGAAGTCGCTTAGAAATTGTTTGGAGGAGATGGTGTTTGAAATGAATTCTGGAAAGCAAGGAATGAGTACAATAATGGGATTTGGAAGCTTTCTGATGGAATCGGGTTTTTCAAGCATGGGAGAAGGGTTGGAAACGGGTGTGGGCTTTAATAAATAATAGGCCGGAAAGGGGAAAAGAAAAGGTTAAGGCCCGTTATTAATATAAAATCCAAGTTTTTATTTATATGAATGTATGTAAACTTTGGAACTGAATAACTTCGTCATACGGTAATGAAATTCAGTGAAACAAGATGCGTTGGGATCGTATGGACGATGACTCCACAATGAAACTAACTGGAAGTCCATCAGAGCTCGTCGCAATTTATCACAAAATAAATTGTCCGTCTGAATCAAGCGATGGTTATCGTTATCAACGATGATCGTCCAATGTGAGTAAATCTCACTAACTCTGAACAGTTTATAATTTCATGTTGTATTTTTAGAACTGTTAAATATTGGTTGATTGACTGTGTGTTGACCGTTTGATTGTACTGCTAGTCAGTTAGTGAATTTCTATATTGATTTTGTTTAACAGTATATATCATATGGAACTGAAAGTGATGTTATCTATATTGTTTAACATCTGTGATGCAGGGAAACAGGTTGGAGGAATCCAACTGGATTCCTCAACATTTATTTTACTGTGATTCATATATAATCTGCTGTTGATTTTGTGTGTTTGGATGATATTTATCGTTATTATATGGTATGTTAAATACCATAAGAAATACTGGATGTGGGAAAGGGGATTTTCAAAGTGTATTTTGAAAATGAATTATTTATATAAAATCGATGGATTTTATATAGAAAAGAAAAAGGATTTTTATAAAAGAAAATAATTATAAAATCGAAGGAAATATTTTTTGTTAGAATAAATAGAATAGAATAAAAGGTAATATTTATTTGTTAGAATAAATAGAATAGAATATAAAAGGAGATATTAATTTGTTAAATAAATAGAATCAAAAAGGGAATAGTTATTTGTTAAGTAAACAAATAGAAAAGGAATAGAATTGAAGGAGTTAATTGAATGTAGTTATTCGAGTAGAGTTAAAGGAGTTAAATCAAATAGGGTTAGTCAATTAGAGTTAATCCAATAGGGTTAATGTGACGACCCCAAATTCCGTACAGACGGAAACAAGGGTTATCTTTGGAATATAACACAGAAACAGACAATAGCAGAACAGAATTAAATAAATACACTAGATAATGAACAATAGAATATACTGGATAAAAGTAATCATCAGAGTTACACAGTATACAGGATCTTACTTAGTACAATTACAGTTCAACTATACATATATGTCTACAGCGGAAAACAAACATAATGTACAATAGGAGCTGAACAGCATAAAAAGTGGTAAATGATAGAATCCATCTTCAGCTCCAGCTATCCAGAAAGAACCAGCTAAACCTGAATACAAGGCTGCCCATGTAGAAAAAGGGGCACCCGAGTTTGAAAGTGAAACAAACTACGAGTCAGTCAAGGGATTGGTATGAGAAATCTACTCAACACATTTAATATATGGCTAATTACAGGACCACGCCACTTTCGTGGAACGGGTTTCCTCCATTGGATTGCCAGTGCTTTAAAAACAAATCTTTCTTTTAAACATCGCAATGCGTTTTATAAAAATGAAGCCATTATAAGACTCAGTTCCCATCACACAATGCAACGCAAACCGGAGGATAGAGTCTTTACCTTATAACGGCCAAAATATGCTTGGTACGAATAAAACAAAAGCATTTGATAATACTACTAGTGTTTATATGTTTCAAAAACAATTTCGAATCATAAATATCAATCATAGACGGCATGGGTACCATATATCATGTCGCTATATATATACAATCAAAACCGCACGGTCACGTATTTGGAAATTGGATTTCCGTCATGAACCAAGGCAAAAGATAGTCCTTACCGACTTCGAGATGCTCTAGCCCGCCCCTCAGGCAAGTACTCATTCAAGCCTTTGGATCGTCAGGGCCGGTCCACCGATGTGGATTAAAATTCCTGAACAATGCGTTTCCCCGCCCTATGGGGCGTAGGTGAGCCAACAAATGGCTCCATCGGACCCGGATCGTCCGATCAATCGAGGCGCCTCGCAACAGCAACAACCACATAAGTCAAACTCGTCAGGGCGTGTAAAACCACTAACGCCACTTCTAGCTAGAAAGAAACGCATGTCCTCCTTGAGGTCCTTTCTCCCGTTTCTAGTTCATACCGGGTGTGAGGCTCGCGATTTCATGTTATACACAAAGCTACGCCACACAGGCGGTGCTTTGATCATCACCACAAGACTTTGCTTTTCAACAGAAGCCCTTATCATTTGCCACTCAGGCATGCCACACTAGCAATTCATGTCATGCGACTGATGTCCATCAATATACAACCTCTGAGCTCGTGCGTTTCAGAGAAGGGCGTTAAGCAAAAGAATAAATTCTCCACCGCCAAACAGATGTATATTTAACAGAGATCAATCAACATAGAATAAAATCCAATGTCAAACACACAGTATATTTACAAGTCCGTTCTGGGTCTGAACGAAACCGGAGGCACTAAATACCTCGCAAACCCATCGATCACCACGTACGTCTGGACGATCACCACTCATTATCCATATTTCGGGATGCCTCCCAATCAGGACCTCGGTTACCACCCAAACGAGGTGAAGATCTCCGGTCTTCGACCACCGTCCTCATCTTCAACTTTCAATCATCGGTCAATTATTTGAAATGAGAATTAACTCGGCCTTTTCAAATGATTCACGTATGTTTAGAATTTCAAATCAATTTATTTCAACGGTTAAATCATTCGACAACACCAATTTTGTTCTTTAATGTAATCTTCACACCAAACACATTCACCATCAAATACCACATAAATCGAGCAAATTCAGTTTATTTCCATTCCATATCGTTTATAATATTTTATAACGATTTATCGCTATTTTTATTTATTTTAAAATAGGCAATTTATTCAAAACGACGCTTCGGGCCATAACGCGGGCGTGGCGCTGTTTTTATTCAGATTTGATTTACACATATCTGAAAATCTAACCGTTGGATCTTCACAAAATTTACATCATTAGAAAGATTTTTTCAAAACGAATCCAACGGTTCCAGTTTCGGGAAAATCCGATGGTCGGATCTCCCGGTACCATCGTTTGAAGTTATGATTTCAAAATACGAACTGCTGCGTCATTATTCGATTAACTGTAATTGTATTTTTATATATATATATATATATATATATATATAAATATAATCGATTCTGGCGCTGTTTTTCTTCAGATTTGAATTAAACATTCCAGACAATCCAACCGTTGGATTTTTACAAATTTGGTGCCGTTGGAAAGATATTTTGTGAAAACCCGTAACTTCCCCGTAAAGGAAAGCGTCGGATAGTTCGAGAACACGCCACAACAGAACGCATACAGAAGAACATTTCATTGCTATATTACAACAATGCATCAGATTACAAGAATATACAGAGTATAAATGAATATTACACAGAAATAACAGAGATTTAAATTACATTTAAATACATCGCAGCGGAAAATAATACAATACACAACTAGAAGAGATATACGGATACAAAGCTTTCCGGATATCATTCCAGCTGTAAACCAGGATCCTGTGAATATAAATCTGCAAAACCAAAACTACTAGCTGCCCGTGTCAAAATAAGGGCACCCAGAGTTTAGGTTGAAACAATAAACTCCAGGTCAGTCATGTGACTGGTGTGAGAACTAAAACAGTTATTCTTTATTTTAAAGTTAGGTAAATCAAGGGACCACGCCGTATAACACGGAACGGGTTTCCTCCCAAGAATACCAGTGCATAAAACAACAGCGCAATGCTAAATAAAGAAAAATGAAGCTGTTATAAGACCCAGGTCCTATCACACAATGCAACGCAAGCCGGGGGATAGGGTTTTCCCTTATAACAGCCAAAGAATGCTTGATACGTTTAAAACAAATCATTTGATACTATAATAAGTGCATAGTGTATAAAACCACTTCAAATCATAAGTATCAATCATAGGCGGCATGGGTACCATATATCATGTCGCCATATATATATACAATCAAAACCGCACGATGTCGTATTTGGAAATTGGATTTCCGTCTATGAACCGAGGCAAAAGATAGTCCTCAACCGATTCGAGACGCTCTAGCCCGTGTCTCAGGATCAGAACGCATCGACCCTTGGAGCGACAGGGCCGGTCCACCGATGTGGATTAAAATGCCTGAACACTGCGTTTCCCCACCCTTTGGGGTGTCAATGAGCCAACTAAATGACTCCATCGGTTCGAGAACGACCGATCAATCCGAGGCGCCTCGCAACAGCAACAACCACATAAGTCAAACTCGTCAGGGCGTGTAAAACCACTGACGCCACTTTTTAGCTAGAAGGAAACGCATGCCCTCCCTGAGGTCCGTCTCCCGTTTTTGGTTCATACCGGGTGTGAAACACGCGAGGTAAACGTTACACAAAGCTACGCCACAAAGGCCTTGCTTTGATCATCACCACAAGACTTTGCTTTTCAACAGAAGCCTCGATCAATTGCCACTTAGGCATGCCACACAGGCAATTCACTCCATGCGTTTGATATCCATCAATATATAACCCCTGAGCTCGTACGTCTCAGAGAAGGGCGTTAAGCAAGAGAATAAATTCTCCGCCGCCAAACAGATATATATTTAATAGAGGTCAATCACACAGACTAAAATCCAATGTCAGACACACAGTCCATTTACAAGTCCGTTCTGGGTCTGAACGAAACCGGAGGCACCTAGTACCCCGCATATCCATCGATCTCCAAGTACGTCTGGACGATCACTAACTGTTTCCATCTTCTTGGGTGTACAGCCCAATCAAGATCATCAGTTATCACCCAAACGACGTGAACACCTCCGGTCTTCGACCATCGTCTTCATCTTCGACTTATCGTCGTATCAGTTATTCAGAATGGGATAAACCCGGTCTTTCCGAATAACTCGCGTATATTTTATAAAAGTGCTACACAAACACAACATACGCCTCATTCCAATTCATTAGTCACTAACCGTAAATTAATCAAGAGAACAATTCCCCAAATATTAACCCCGAAGGCCGAAACCAACATCAGATCAACATCTAGGAAACCATTCTGTTTGGCTAACTGACAGTCAGTTTCTAAATTTCACATTCATCGGGAAAGGTTCCCATAAATTTTATCAAAGATAAATTCCTTGAATTTATTCTTTAATCTACTTTTGAATATCAATTCAAACTAGTCGGGATTAACGAACCTTACCGAATTAATCATTTGTTTTAATTTCCCAATCCCAACCTATTCATCCCATGAAGTAAAACTGGTTATACTTCATATCTAACACCACGGTGTTATCGGTAAATTCAATTACCAT
This sequence comes from Allium sativum, assembly GCA_030737875.1. NCBI lineage: Eukaryota > Viridiplantae > Streptophyta > Magnoliopsida > Asparagales > Amaryllidaceae > Allium > Allium sativum. Next base: position 954,307,067 of record CM060924.1, on the reverse strand, counting down.
TTCACGTTCAAATCTAATTAAAGATTTAACTATCGCCTGGAGCAAAACTGGTGATACTCCATTTCGATTTTTTCAATCTAATTAAAGATTCATTAAAACTCCACTTAGTTTTAATCTGTGACTGGGTTAAAGAATCAGTGTCATTTAAAACACGGTTCACGATAAACCCAAAATCACATCACATTTCAATCAGTCCCTAATTGTAAATTAGCAAGTGAGCAATTCCCTAAGTATGAATCCCGAAGGCCGAAACCAACATCAGATCAATACCTCGGAAACTATTCAACTTAACTAATCTCCAGTTAGTTTCTGATTTTCTTAACTCCTTTAGGTCTAAGAACTGTATTATTGAAGATACCGTTCACGACAACCCAAAATCACATTTCATCAATGATCGGGTTAAAGAACGAGTGTTATTTAAAACACTGTCCACGATAAACCCAAAAATCAATATCGATTTAATTCCAATTAAATATTATTTAATTGGTACACTTCATTAAATCTAAATAAAAAGATTTAATCTTTTCTCAACTGGGTTCAAGAACGGTGTTAGTGAAGACACCATTCACGACAAACCCAAATCACATTTGATATTCAATATAAGGCTCTGAATAGAAAATATATCGGCTTATATTCAATATCAAATTCTACGATTAACAAATGTCGTATTGGAAATAACGATATAAATATATATCTTTCAAATTTCCATAACAACACCTGTATAATCACGAAATTCGACATCGAAATGTTCCGAAGACAATTTCGATTCAAATCCATTCCAATGCAATTATTGGAAATTCTGGTTATTTTCAAAACCATTTCAATATTCAATTCATTTATTTAAAAATAAATAGAATTGTAATTCTAGTTCAAAACTAGTTCATTTCGATAAAAATCTATTTTTATCTTTTCAAATATGGAGTTTTTCATCCCAATTCTTTCTAAATCATTTCTTATGATTTTACACAAATTATTAATATTTTTAATAATTTTATCAAGGCCCGTATAGTCGATTTCCATCAATGGCCATCGAACTGCACGTATAGCGACCTTTTTCAAAATTGATTTGGACGTAACTCCAAATCCAACCGTTAGATTTCTAATTTCTAATATTCTTTAGAAAGCTCTTTTCGATACGAACCCAACGGTTCCGGTTTTAGGAGAATCCGACGGTCGGATCTCCCGTAATGTCCGTTTGAAATAAATGGTCGAAATTCACGAACTGCCGCGGCGCGGCGCGTTCTATTCAGGCTATTATATTATATATATATAATATATATAATATATATTTCATCGATTTCTATTTAAAACGAATTATATGAATAGTTTTAAAATCGTTTCAAAAGCAATTTCAACTTCCATTTCAATTCAAATCAAAATTGAATTCTTCTTTATAAATTCGTTTCAAAATTCATTTCTATTCAATTCAAATTTCAATTCAATTTGAATTCATTTCAATTCGCTTTCAATTCAATTTGAATTCGTTTTCAATTCCTTTCGAAATCGTTTCCAATTCAATCCATTGCGAAATCGTTTTCAATTCAATTCATTTCGAAATCGTTTTCAATTCTATTCATTTCGAAATCGTTTTCAATTCCATTCATTTCGAAATCGTTATATATTCAATTCATTTCGAAATCGTTATATATTCAATTCATTTCGAAATCTAATAAAATCGATATAAATATCGTTCACGTCGAAATGGCGTCAATCTAATCAACACGGCTTCATATATTCCTTTATTTTCAAATATTCTATTTCAAATATTTCTTTTTCAAAATAGTTGTTATTATCAAAATATTTCGTTCAACACATGACCAATCTCAATGGATGAGTACTGTCAACACATGAACCTTTATTTTATATTGATAAAGATGTAAACTTTATTATTAAAATATTTCGTTCAACACATGACCAATCTCAATGGATGAGACTGTCAACACATGAACCTTTATTTTATATTGATAAAGATGTAAACTTTATTATTAAAATATTTCGTTCAACACATGACCAATCTCAATGGATGAAACTGTCAACACATGAACTTTTATTTTATATCGATAAAGATGTAAATTTTAATATTAAAATATTTCGTTCAACACATGACCAATCTCAATGGATGAAACTGTCAACACATGAACTTTTATTTTATATCGATAAAGATGTAAATTTTAATATTAAAATATTTCGTTCAACACATGACCAATCTCAATGGATGAAACTGTCAACACATGAACTTTTATTTTATAATATTCTTTATTTTTCAAAATTGGAATGAGGCCCAATCAATCACCATATAAAATTAATTATATGGATTTTCATACAACACATGTATATAATAGCATTGAAAAATAATCAACCATCAACCAAAGTGCACTACACTGTATAAGCATCAAATATAGATATCTAACGCTTATAACAGCCTGTCAATCAATCGATCGACATATTTAATTAATCAGGATGAGTGAACTTCAAATTTCATCCCAACACCCGTGTAGGGTTTCAAACAATCAAACACAGATTTTATTTGTGCAGTTGGGCGATGTGTAAAATTTATCGACCCAATCAATGTCCTTCAAATAGGTGTACATAAACAAACCGTCTGGTTTGTAAATGAATATTTATTTATTCACATTCACGTTAAAAATTATATTTTTAACGACAAAACATTTTATTCCAACATATGAATTTCTATTCAGTTCATTCTTTAAATAAAATGATATTTTTAATTTTCTAACTTATTTTAGAAAATTTCGGCGGCATAACGGCACGATACCAGAAACGGGACAAGGCCTAGCCTTATCTCCGGTCTAGTGAAGGCCCACGCCATTCACACATCAATCAAATTCATTCAATTCACCCAAACAACTCAATTTCAATTCAAATATCCAACTAATCTATGCAACCAAACAAACAAGTCCATGGTCTGTGGACGATTGTGTCGGGTGCTACTAAACACCGTCTGCATCCTAGTATATATATAACTAGAAAAAAAGAAATTGAAAGGTGAGAAATTCTCACTTATAGCTATCCTAGCTCCACGGCACTTCAAATGCAGGAAATCTTCACTGTTCTCGCCTTTTTGTCACCTTCGTTATCCGCTTTCACTACATATGTAAAAATCGAATTTTTACTTCGCTTTTCAATATATAAAAATCACATTTTTAATTCGAAGTTCAATATATAAAAACCATATTTTTAATTCGAAGTTCAATATATAAAAATCATATTTTTAATTCGAAGTTCAATATATAAAAATCATATTTTTAATTCGAAGTTCAATATATAAAAATCATATTTTTAATTCGAAGTTCAATATATAAAAAATCATATTTTTAATTCGAAGTTCAATATATAAAAATCATATTTTTAATTCGAAGTTCAATATATAAAAATCATATTTTTAATTCGAAGTTCAATATATAAAAATCATATTTTTATAAATATAGATTCCGCCTTTTCCATTTTAAAGATCAAATCTTTTCTTTTACTTTTTAAGTTTAAATCTTTTCTATTTTAAAATCTAAAAATAAAATCAGTTTTTAAATGCTTTTTCAAAATCAGTTTTTACTTCTTTTTCAAAATCAGTTTTTATACGTAATTAAAATCAGTTTCTATACGTAATTAAAATCAGTTTCTTACTGTTTATATAAAATAAAATAAAATAAATAATAAAAAAAAACTTACAAAGGAGGGGCGAGAATTTTGCAGTGCTGCCGAGGTCGGGGGGGGGGGGGGGGGCTCTGACGCGAGGAGGGCGCTCGGATGTCGGAGGTGGGGCCTGCGGTGGCTGGCGGCTCGAAGGGGGGGGGGGTCCAGATGAAGTCGCGCGATGCGGAGGGGAAGAAGAACGATGGGGGGGCGCGCGATCGTTGGCCAGAGGAGGGGGGGCCTCGCGCCTGAGGTGCGGCGGCGACAGGGCGAGGGGCGGCGGGTTTCCGCCTTTTTTTTTTTCCTTTTCCTCAGATCCACCAATGAGGGGGGGGGGCTTTGACTGATGTATAGGAGAAGGGGGGTTTTATTTTATTTTATTTATTATTTAATTATTATTTTAAATTCTTTTGAATCCAATTGTTACATGTTTATCCATATGAAATCTAAATCAAACCCAACGACTGTCGCCCCTAGCTAATTGCCCCCATTCTGAACACAATGGGATATGCTGCGTAACCCAACTCGGCTGTTACGATCAGTTTTCGTTAAATTTAAAATATAACTCATTATATTGGATTTTAAACGTACATTTCAAATTACCGGGGCCACACACTAACTAGAAAAATTCCTGAAAAATATTTTCTAGCTTCGTATTGACGATACGGTCCTAACAAAACTAGTTTCGTCGAATTCTGAGACCGTTGGAAAAATGGCCATTTTCCAGTCGATTAAAATCAACTGAAACTGGTCAAACGCGTTTTCCTTCGCCACGCTCACATATTGATTCGAAAAATTATGAAATTTGGAATCTAGCAATAACTTGACATCCCGGACCCAACAAAACCGGTTTCGTCGAAATCCGAGGTCGTTTGCAAAATGTCCATTTTTAAGGGCCTGAATTCCATAGCGACTATTCAGAATTTTCAACTGGACATATCTTTTGATTCCCGCTATCAAAATTTGATTATTCGGATTCGTTGGAAAGATATTATCAATTAGATCCTAATGTTTTTGGTTTCACTAAAATCCGGATTGTTTTGCACCCGGTACATTCAATTGAAGTTTGAAATCGAATTATCGAACTACCGCGCCATTTTCAATTCTATTTATAATTATATATATAAATATTTATACTCAAACGACGACGCGTATAATATATACATTCGAATTATATTCAAAATAAATTTCTCGTCGATATTATTTAAAATAATATATTTTAAATATTCAAAATTCGCTAAAATTGCCAAAATAAAAATTTTAAACTGGCCCAGATTTTCGGGTTATTACAATCTCCCCCACTTAAAACTTTTCGTCCCCGAAAAGGAACAAAGTCGAAAGTGGTTTGATTATTCAACTCTACGTTCGATCTGGCTTCCATTCTCCAACTTTTCAGTTTCTGAGAATTTTCAAAAAACTTCAAAAATTTGGCTAACACCCTAAATTTTCAAAAAATTTCGCCATAACCTCCCCTGCACCGGGAGCATCGGGGAATTTCAAATAGCTTCCCCGGTCCTTCAGATCTCAAAAAGAAAAAGAAAAAGCCAAGCGGCTAGCCAATAGGCTCACAAAATCATCATCACCCAAACAAAACAGGAAATTATGTAGTAAACATGTACCTATTTGTCGGGCAAACAAATTTTATTCTCTGGCTCTAGCCTCCTTGTTATGACCTGTTCAATGATATATATGTACATGCAAGCAAACGCAACCAATTTTCGATATAATTCCATATTTGGTTCTGTTAGGCTAAATGGCTAAAAATTAGCAAACAAATAAACAAACAACACAAACATCAATCAATTAGTTGATTAGCTTTTCAAATTCATAATTTTAATACATATACAAAAATCATGTTTTTAATGCCAATTCACAACAATAGGCCCTATCTAATTTTTGGTTCTCACACCAGTCAATAGGAAATATATAAATACCACATCTTCAAAACACGAACATAGATTCTGATGATGATCGATCAATCATCAGAACCATCTCCGGGTGTCTAGAATGTGATTCTATATCTATCCAGTATATTAAAATTTCAAATATACGTTTGCAAGGCGTATATGCAAAATCTTTATATACTGGACTGTCCAAATCAATATAAATAAACAATCAACTACGAATAATTGATTTAAATTTTCAAAACAAAATTTGTTTTCACTTTAAAAATATACTCTTCACACTCGTTCTAGGATACTACTGATCCCATCTCTAACGAGTCATTCTCATTGGATATTGCTAATCCAATATCTGATGAATTCTTTCGTATGGTTCTAATGTGCCTTGTTCTCTAAGCTTGGTAAACCAAAGCTCTGATACCAACTGTGAAAACCCGTAACTTCCCCGTAAAGGAAAGCGTCGGATAGTTCGAGAACACGCCACAACAGAACGCATACAGAAGAACATTTCATTGCTATATTACAACAATGCATCGGATTACAAGAATATACAGAGTATAAATGAATATTACACAGAAATAACAGAGATTTAAATTACATTTAAATACATCGCAGCGGAAAATAATACAATACACAACTAGAAGAGATATACGGATACAAAGCTTTCCGGATATCATTCCAGCTGTAAACCAGGATCCTGTGAATATAAATCTGCAAAACCAAAACTACTAGCTGCCCGTGTCAAAATAAGGGCACCCAGAGTTTAGGTTGAAACAATAAACTCCAGGTCAGTCATGTGACTGGTGTGAGAACTAAAACAGTTATTCTTTATTTTAAAGTTAGGTAAATCAAGGGACCACGCCGTATAACACGGAACGGGTTTCCTCCCAAGAATACCAGTGCATAAAACAACAGCGCAATGCTAAATAAAGAAAAATGAAGCTGTTATAAGACCCAGGTCCTATCACACAATGCAACGCAAGCCGGGGGATAGGGTTTTCCCTTATAACAGCCAAAGAATGCTTGATACGTTTAAAACAAATCATTTGATACTATAATAAGTGCATAGTGTATAAAACCACTTCAAATCATAAGTATCAATCATAGGCGGCATGGGTACCATATATCATGTCGCCATATATATATACAATCAAAACCGCACGATGTCGAATTTGGAAATTGGATTTCCGTCTATGAACCGAGGCAAAAGATAGTCCTCAACCGATTCGAGACGCTCTAGCCCGTGTCTCAGGATCAGAACGCATCGACCCTTGGAGCGACAGGGCCGGTCCACCGATGTGGATTAAAATGCCTGAACACTGCGTTTCCCCACCCTTTGGGGTGTCAATGAGCCAACTAAATGACTCCATCGGTTCGAGAACGACCGATCAATCCGAGGCGCCTCGCAACAGCAACAACCACATAAGTCAAACTCGTCAGGGCGTGTAAAACCACTGACGCCACTTTTTAGCTAGAAGGAAACGCATGCCCTCCCTGAGGTCCGTCTCCCGTTTTTGGTTCATACCGGGTGTGAAACACGCGAGGTAAACGTTACACAAAGCTACGCCACAAAGGCCTTGCTTTGATCATCACCACAAGACTTTGCTTTTCAACAGAAGCCTCGATCAATTGCCACTTAGGCATGCCACACAGGCAATTCACTCCATGCGTTTGATATCCATCAATATATAACCCCTGAGCTCGTACGTCTCAGAGAAGGGCGTTAAGCAAGAGAATAAATTCTCCGCCGCCAAACAGATATATATTTAATAGAGGTCAATCACACAGACTAAAATCCAATGTCAGACACACAGTCCATTTACAAGTCCGTTCTGGGTCTGAACGAAACCGGAGGCACCTAGTACCCCGCATATCCATCGATCTCCAAGTACGTCTGGACGATCACTAACTGTTTCCATCTTCTTGGGTGTATAGCCCAATCAAGATCATCAGTTATCACCCAAACGACGTGAACACCTCCGGTCTTCGACCATCGTCTTCATCTTCGACTTATCGTCGTATCAGTTATTCAGAATGGGATAAACCCGGTCTTTCCGAATAACTCGCGTATATTTTATAAAAGTGCTACACAAACACAACATACGCCTCATTCCAATTCATTAGTCACTAACCGTAAATTAATCAAGAGAACAATTCCCCAAATATTAACCCCGAAGGCCGAAACCAACATCAGATCAACATCTAGGAAACCATTCTGTTTGGCTAACCGACAGTCAGTTTCTAAATTTCACATTCATAGGGAAAGGTTCCCATAAATTTTATCAAAGATAAATTCCTTGAATTTATTCTTTAATCTACTTTTGAATATCAATTCAAACTAGTCGGGATTAGCGAACCTTACCGAATTAATCATTTGTTTTAATTTCCCAATCCCAACCTATTCATCCCATGAAGTAAAACTGGTTATACTTCATATCTAACACCACGGTGTTATCGGTAAATTCAATTACCATTTCACGTTCAAATCTAATTAAAGATTTAACTATCGCCTGGAGCAAAACTGGTGATACTCCATTTCGATTTTTTCAATCTAATTAAAGATTCATTAAAACTCCACTTAGTTTTAATCTGTGACTGGGTTAAAGAATCAGTGTCATTTAAAACACGGTTCACGATAAACCCAAAATCACATCACATTTCAATCAGTCCCTAATTGTAAATTAGCAAGTGAGCAATTCCCTAAGTATGAATCCCGAAGGCCGAAACCAACATCAGATCAATACCTCGGAAACTATTCAACTTAACTAATCTCTAGTTAGTTTCTGATTTTCTTAACTCCTTTAGGTCTAAGAACTGTATTATTGAAGATACTGTTCACGACAACCCAAAATCACATTTCATCAATGATCGGGTTAAAGAACGAGTGTTATTTAAAACACTGTCCACGATAAACCCAAAAATCAATATCGATTTAATTCCAATTAAATATTATTTAATTGGTACACTTCATTAAATCTAAATAAAAAGATTTAATCTTTTCTCAACTGGGTTCAAGAACGGTGTTAGTGAAGACACCATTCACGACAAACCCAAATCACATTTGATATTCAATATAAGGCTCTGAATAGAAAATATATCGGCTTATATTCAATATCAAATTCTACGATTAACAAATGTCGTATTGGAAATAACGATATAAATATATATCTTTCAAATTTCCATAACAACACCTGTATAATCACGAAATTCGACATCGAAATGTTCCGAAGACAATTTCGATTCAAATCCATTCCAATGCAATTATTGGAAATTCTGGTTATTTTCAAAACCATTTCAATATTCAATTCATTTATTTAAAAATAAATAGAATTGTAATTCTAGTTCAAAACTAGTTCATTTCGATAAAAATCTATTTTTATCTTTTCAAATATGGAGTTTTTCATCCCAATTCTTTCTAAATCATTTCTTATGATTTTACACAAATTATTAATATTTTTAATAATTTTATCAAGGCCCGTATAGTCGATTTCCATCAATGGCCATCGAACTGCACGTATAGCGACCTTTTTCAAAATTGATTTGGACGTAACTCCAAATCCAACCGTTAGATTTCTAATTTCTAATATTCTTTAGAAAGCTCTTTTCGATACGAACCCAACGGTTCCGGTTTTAGGAGAATCCGACGGTCGGATCTCCCGTAATGTCCGTTTGAAATAAATGGTCGAAATTCACGAACTGCCGCGGCGCGGCACGTTCTATTCAGGCTATTATATTATATATATAATATATATTTCATCGATTTCTATTTAAAACGAATTATATGAATAGTTTTAAAATCGTTTCAAAAGCAATTTCAACTTCCATTTCAATTCAAATCAAAATTGAATTCTTCTTTATAAATTCGTTTCAAAATTCATTTCTATTCAATTCAAATTTCAATTCAATTTGAATTCATTTCAATTCGCTTTCAATTCAATTTGAATTCGTTTTCAATTCCTTTCGAAATCGTTTCCAGTTCAATACATTGCGAAATCGTTTTCAATTCAATTCATTTCGAAATCGTTTTCAATTCTATTCATTTCGAAATCGTTTTCAATTCCATTCATTTCGAAATCGTTATATATTCAATTCATTTCGAAATCGTTATATATTCAATTCATTTCGAAATCTAATAAAATCGATATAAATATCGTTCACGTCGAAATGGCGTCAATCTAATCAACACGGCTTCATATATTCCTTTATTTTCAAATATTCTATTTCAAATATTTCTTTTTCAAAATAGTTGTTATTATCAAAATATTTCGTTCAACACATGACCAATCTCAATGGATGAGTACTGTCAACACATGAACCTTTATTTTATATTGATAAAGATGTAAACTTTATTATTAAAATATTTCGTTCAACACATGACCAATCTCAATGGATGAGACTGTCAACACATGAACCTTTATTTTATATTGATAAAGATGTAAACTTTATTATTAAAATATTTCGTTCAACACATGACCAATCTCAATGGATGAAACTGTCAACACATGAACTTTTATTTTATATCGATAAAGATGTAAATTTTAATATTAAAATATTTCGTTCAACACATGACCAATCTCAATGGATGAAACTGTCAACACATGAACCTTTATTTTATATCGATAAAGATGTAAATTTTAATATTAAAATATTTCGTTCAACACATGACCAATCTCAATGGATGAAACTGTCAACACATGAACTTTTATTTTATAATATTCTTTATTTTTCAAAATTGGAATGAGGCCCAATCAATCACCATATAAAATTAATTATATGGATTTTCATACAACACATGTATATAATAGCATTGAAAAATAATCAACCATCAACCAAAGTGCACTACACTGTATAAGCATCAAATATAGATATCTAACGCTTATAACAGCATGTCAATCAATCGATCGACATATTTAATTAATCAGGATGAGTGAACTTCAAATTTCATCCCAACACCCGTGTAGGGTTTCAAACAATCAAACACAGATTTTATTTGTGCAGTTGGGCGATGTGTAAAATTTATCGACCCAATCAATGTCCTTCAAATAGGTGTACATAAACAAACCGTCTGGTTTGTAAATGAATATTTATTTATTCACATTCACGTTAAAAATTATATTTTTAACGACAAAACATTTTATTCCAACATATGAATTTCTATTCAGTTCATTCTTTAAATAAAATGATATTTTTAATTTTCTAACTTATTTTAGAAAATTTCGGCGGCATAACGGCACGATACCAGAAACGGGACAAGGCCTAGCCTTATCTCCGGTCTAGTGAAGGCCCACGCCATTCACACATCAATCAAATTCATTCAATTCACCCAAACAACTCAATTTCAATTCAAATATCCAACTAATCTATGCAACCAAACAAACAAGTCCATGGTCTGTGGACGATTGTGTCGGGTGCTACTAAACACCGTCTGCATCCTAGTATATATATATAACTAGAAAAAAAGAAATTGAAAGGTGAGAAATTATCACTTATAGCTATCCTAGCTCCACGGCACTTCAAATGCAGGAAATCTTCACTGTTCTCGCCTTTTTGTCACCTTCGTTATCCGCTTTCACTACATATGTAAAAATCGAATTTTTACTTCGCTTTTCAATATATAAAAATCACATTTTTAATTCGAAGTTCAATATATAAAAACCATATTTTTAATTCGAAGTTCAATATATAAAAATCATATTTTTAATTCGAAGTTCAATATATAAAAATCATATTTTTAATTCGAAGTTCAATATATAAAAAATCATATTTTTAATTCGAAGTTCAATATATAAAAATCATATTTTTAATTCGAAGTTCAATATATAAAAATCATATTTTTAATTCGAAGTTCAATATATAAAAATCATATTTTTATAAATATAGATTTCGCCTTTTCCATTTTAAAGATCAAATCTTTTCTTTTACTTTTTAAGTTTAAATCTTTTCTATTTTAAAATCTAAAAATAAAATCAGTTTTTAAATGCTTTTTCAAAATCAGTTTTTACTTCTTTTTCAAAATCAGTTTTTATACGTAATTAAAATCAGTTTCTATACGTAATTAAAATCAGTTTCTTACTGTTTATATAAAATAAAATAAATAAAAAAAAAAAATAAAAAAAAAAACTTACAGAGGAGGGGGGAGAATTTTGCAGTGCTGCCGAGGTCGGGGGGGGGGGGGGGGGGCTCTGACGCGAGGAGGGCGCTCGGATGTCGGAGGTGGGGCCTGCGGTGGCTGGCGGCTCGAAGGGGGGGTCCAGATGAAGTCGCGCGATGCGTAGGGGAAGAAGAACGATGGGGGGGGCGCGATCGTTGGCCAGAGGAGGGGGGGCCTCGTGCCTGAGGTGCGGCGGCGACAGGGCGAGGGGCGGCGGGTTTCCGCCTTTTTTTTTTTTCCTTTTCCTCAGATCCACCAATGACGGGGGGGGGGGGGGCCTTTGACTGATGTATAGGAGAAGGGGGGTTTTATTTTATTTTATTTATTATTTAATTATTATTTTAAATTCTTTTGAATCCAATTGTTACATGTTTATCCATATGAAATCTAAATCAAACCCAACGACTGTCGCCCCTAGCTAATTGCCCCCATTCTGAACACAATGGGATATGCTGCGTAACCCAACTCGGCTGTTACGATCAGTTTTCGTTAAATTTAAAATATAACTCATTATATTGGATTTTAAACGTACATTTCAAATTACCGGGGCCACACACTAACTAGAAAAATTCCTGAAAAATATTTTCTAGCTTCGTATTGACGATACGGTCCTAACAAAACTAGTTTCGTCGAATTCTGAGACCGTTGGAAAAATGGCCATTTTCCAGTCGATTAAAATCAACTGAAACTGGTCAAACGCGTTTTCCTTCGCCACGCTCACATATTGATTCGAAAAATTATGAAATTTGGAATCTAGCAATAACTTGACATCCCGGACCCAACAAAACCGGTTTCGTCGAAATCCGAGGTCGTTTGCAAAATGTCCATTTTTAAGGGCCTGAATTCCATAGCGACTATTCAGAATTTTCAACTGGACATATCTTTTGATTCCCGCTATCAAAATTTGATTATTCGGATTCGTTGGAAAGATATTATCAATTAGATCCTAATGTTTTTGGTTTCACTAAAATCCGGATTGTTTTGCACCCGGTACATTCAATTGAAGTTTGAAATCGAATTATCGAACTACCGCGCCATTTTCAATTCTATTTATAATTATATATATAAATATTTATATTCAAACGACGACGCGTATAATATATACGTTCGAATTATATTCAAAATAAATTTCTCGTCGATATTATTTAAAATAATCTATTTTAAATATTCAAAATTCGCTAAAATTGCCAAAATAAAAATTTTAAACTGGCCCAGATTTTCGGGTTATTACATATTTCCAAGGCGAACCCAATGGTTGCGGTTTCGGGAAAATCCGATGGTCGGATCCCCCGCACTAATCATTTGAAATCACGATTTCAAAACACGAATTGCACGGCCACGTTTCGTTTTAATTTTATTTATATTTATATATTAATATAAATATAGTTCATTCAAAATTCCTATATTGTTTCCACTTCAAATATTTCACTAACGCCTTTAAATTTTGGAAAATTTCGCCATAACATCCTTTGTACGGGAGGGGCTGGGAAAATTCCCAAATAGCCACATGGGCATCTCATGTCAAAAAGAAAAAGAAAAAGCCAAGCGGCTAGCCAACAGGCTCATAAAATCATCACCCAAACAAAACAGTAAATGTGTACCTATTTGTCGGGCACAAAATTTTATTCCTCTTTTCTAGCCCCTTTGCTATAACCTGTTCAATAAATATGCATGTACATATATACAGTTCTTATCACTTATCATATTCCATTCAACTTCATATTTGATTCAATTTTGTTTAAAAACACCATTCATTCTAATGTTGCATGGATAGGCAAAAATCATATCATTAGCTAATTAATAAATATTTCAACTCATGTATATTTATTTGAACGAGTGGCTATTTTTAACACTTCACATTTCAACAATTCATGTATATAATAAAAAGGTGATTTTTATTGTAAAACAATTCTTTTCAAAACACTATTGTTTTATATAGTTTATATAGGTAATAAAAATAGGATTTTTATTATAAAACAATTTCTTTTAAAATGAGATTATTTTACATAGTTCATATAGATGATAAAAAGGTGATTTTTATTATAGAACAATTTATTTCAAAATATGAAGACCATTCAACACATGAATTTCTAATCAACGAATGAATTTCAATTAAACACATGAAGGTTTTCTATAGTTTAGATATATAGATAAAAATGTGATTTTTATATTTAAAATACGAATACCATTCAACACATGAATTTCTAATCAACAAATGAATTTCAATTCAACACATGAAGGTTTTCTATTCAACGAATAAATATAGTTTCAGCAAATGAAAATAATTCAAACACATGAATATTATTTAAAATTTCGGCTGCATAACGGCAGGGTAGTTAAAACCGGGACCGTCCCTAGTACGGCTCATCGCTCTACCTTAAAACCTCGCGGTTTTTGACAATGGGGATCATGCATCTAGTTCGCACGCAGGCGGCATGTATATATTTATTTCATTTCCACAAACTAATCCTATGTGGTTTCAACCAAATATTTCTCAACCACAAATGGGTATTTTTCAACCACAATCAATCAATATCAACCACAAACAATTCCAATCAACCATCCGCTATCAATCAATTTTCACACCAATCACAACCAATAAATATCGTCCATGGTTTGTGGACGAGGGGCGTATATATATATATATATATATATATATATATATATATATATATATATATATATATATATATAGCAATTCACTTTTATTTCAACACCTATATAATTTTTACAATGCATATATATCTTATACATCGAACGTACAACTTATACAACGCTTATACAAGAGGTGTACAACGCTTATATAACTCATACATCGACTATATAATTTATACATCGTCATTTTCCATATCGTTTATCAATTAGAAATCTCACATTGGGTTCCACTCCACCAAAAATAGCAGAAGGCTCAGAAAAATATGCGGTCTCTTCTAAAATGTAGAAGACGTCCACACGGTCACGATGTTTCCTGTTTCATCGAATTTCGTTTAGAAATGAAAAAGATACGATATTTAGACTAAAATCATAGTTTGCAACGCTTTTAAATGTTTAAACCCTTTGAAATTAAATAGGCCATATAGCTTTTTAATTGATTCAAAACTAGGTTTGAATCTATCATCCAATCCGCGAACTTTGAAGACGATCAGAGTATACCTCGTCGACAGGCTAGGTGTGGCGCACCCAGGGGTACCACCCTCATCGAACTCGACGCCGGATCTGGGGAGAATTTTGGCCCCGAACGGCGGATGTTTCCATCGCGATATCTCACGAAACCCACAACAGAAATCGATCAAACCCGTATTGATTTGGAGCTGATTCAAATCTCTACAAAATTGCCAAACGAATCAGGTGGTTTCGTTGAGTGGATCGTACGTTGTGGAGGAGAGAAGTTTCGAGCTCCAGCTGCCTTTCATCGTGAGGGTTATGGGCGGTTTCAGAAGAGAGAGGAAGCTGATGTGGACAAATGAGAATTTTTATATATTTATAAATTTTAAAATCCAAAAATACCCCTTGCCACACACGAACACCAATCCAAACCCAACGACTGTCGCCCCTAGCGTTTTACCCCCATTACGAACACAATGGGATATGTTCCGTAGGCCCATTCGACTGTTTCAGTCAGTTTCCATTCAATTTCGTTTATAAAACATTCAATATTTGATTTGAACGTACATTTCAATTTGCCAGGGCCATAAACTGATTCGAAAAATTCCAGAAAAATAAATCTGGCTATGTTTTGACGATACGGTCCCAACAAAACTAGTTTTGTCAAATTCTGAGACCGTTTGCAAAAAGGCCCATTTCTGGTCGATCCAATTTAACTGTAATTGACCAAAACACGATTTCCTTTGCCACGCTCACATACTAGCTTCAAAAATTATGAAATTTGAAACCTAGCAATAACTTCACATCTCGGATCCAACAAAAGTGGTTTCGTCGAATTCTGAGACCGTTTGCAAAATGGCTATTTTCACGGGCTATATAAATTCCATAGCGACCTTTCTGAAAATTCATTTGGCCATAACTTTTGCTTTCTGTTATGAAAATTCGATTTTTCAGATTCGTTAGAAAGGTAATCACTAACAGATTTAAATATTTTCGGTTTCACTCAATTCCATTTTGTTTTGCACCCAGTACAGTCCGACAAAGTTTGAATTCAATTTTTGAAACTACCGCGCCTTTTCAAGCCTTGTTTATAAATAGAATTAATTATATTCGTTTTCAATTGTCGATTCAAACTCAGTTTTCATCTCTATTATTCAAAATATTTATTTTAAATATTTAAAATTCATTATTTTAGCCAATTTAAAAAATTTAAATTGGTTCAGATTTTCTGGGTCGTTACAATCTCCCCCACTTAAAACTTTTCGTCCCCGAAAAGGAACAAAGTCGAAAGTGGTTTGATTAATCAACTCTACGTTCGATCTGGCTTCCGTTCTCCGACTTTCCAGTTTCTGAGAATTTTCAAGTTCTTCAAAAATTTGACTAACACCCGGAATTATCGAAAAATTTCGCCATAATTCTATCGTTGATTAAATTAACTATTGTTTCAATAATTCAATTAATCAAATCTACAGTCACCCAACACAACCAACAATAAAACTGTTTTTAACTTTTCAAAATCATACAAATTAATTCCTATTCTCTTTTAAAGTCATTCAGACTATAGAGTTAAAAGTGCACATCCATGGAAAGAAAATAACAACAGAGTAGAGAATTAAATGGTAATGCAAAGTATGGTAAATATACCTTGCGTCGGAGTCAATCAGAGATATCAACTCGCCATCTAGGATAATCTTTCTGAATGCTCTCCTCAGTTTCCCAAGTACAATCTCACGGATCTCCATTCCATTGCACTTTGACTAAGTGAACCTTTTTGTTCCTCAGCTCTTTGGTTTCTTTCCCGATGATCTTTAGCGGCTCTCTTCTCACAACTAATTCTGTGGTAATTTCAATATCCTGTTGAGCTGCTTCTTCCACGATCAAGTCTGGATCATGAATGTGCTTTCGAAGTTGATATATATGAAATACATCATGAACTCCAGGCAACCAATCTGGCAATTTAACCCTATATGCGAGAGTTCCGATCCGTTCCAGAATAGGAAACGAACCAATGAATTTGGGCGCCAACTTTCCAGTTTTACCGAACCGGATAACTCCTCTCATCGGCGATACTTCCAAATATACATAGTCGCCAACAGCAAAGGATATATCTCTTCTTCTTTTATCGGCATAGCTCTTTTGTCGGCTTTGAGCGGCCAGTAATCGCTTCTTAATAAAGTCGACTTTGTCGGCAGCTTCGCGGATCATATCTGGCCCCAACACAAGTCTATTACCAGGTTCAACCCAACAAGCAGGAGATCGACACGGTCTACCATACAATGCTTCGAATGGCGACATTGTCAGACTCGCCTGGTAGCTGTTGTTATATGAGAATTCAGCCAAATGCAGATGGTCTTCCCATGATCCACCGAAATCTATAACACAAGCCCGTAATAGTTCTTCTAAAATACGATTCACCCTCTCAGTCTGACCGTCTGTCTGAGGATGATAAGCGGTGCTTAAGTTCAACTTCGTTCCCAGCTTGACTTGAAATGCTTCCCAGAATTTGCTAGTGAATATTGTATCTCTATCACTGACTATACTGAGCGACACTCCATGTAGGCTAACTATTTCCTTGAAGTAAATCTGCGCCGGACTCTGAGCAATTCTGTTTGATCTGACAGGTATGAAATGGGCGGTCTTCGTGAAGCGATCTACGATCACCCAAATACTGTCATTCCCTTTTCTGGTTCTGGGCTGACCATCATTGAAATTCATAGAAATACGTTCCCACTTCCAACCAGGAACGTCTAGCGGTTGCAATAATCCAGCCAGTTTCTGTTGGTCGCTTTTGACTAGTTGGCAAGTAGGGCATCGGCTAACATATAAAGAAATGTCCCTCTTCATCGACCTCCACCAGAAAGTCCGTTTGATGTCATTATACATTTTGCTTACTCCTGGATGGATACTAAGTTTTGACTTGTGGCATTCATCCAGAACTTCCTTTCGGAGCTCAGCAATGTTAGGAACACAGATTCGACCCTTCAGCCTTAGAATCCCCTCATTATCAACCTGAAAACTCAAGGGTTCGCCTTTCTGAATTATCTCTCTGATCTTCTGAATGAAGTGATCATCCTTCTGAAGAGCAGATATTTTATCGATTAGTGAAGTCGTGATAATAAAACTGGCGATCATTTCATTCTTTCGGCTTAATGCATCGGCCACGACATTGGCTTTCCCTGGAGTGTATATAATCTCAAAGTCATATGCTGCAAGAAACTCCAGCCAACGTTGCTGCCTCAGATTCAAGTCTATTTGGGTGAACAGATACTTTAACGACTAGTGATCTGTAAACAGTTCAAATCTCTCACCCAGAAGATAGTGACTCCAGATTTTCAAAGCGAACACAATAGCCAACAACTCAAGATCATGAATTACGTAGTTCTTCTCGTGCGGCTTCAGTTAACGGCTAGCATAAGCAATCACCTGGCCTCTTTGCATTAACACTGCGCCAAGGCCTTCTCTAGAAGCATCAGTCCAGACTTTCAAATCCTGATTGCCATCAATGATGGTTTACACTGGAGCTGTCGTTAACCTTAACTTTAGCTCTTCGAAAGCCTCCTCATTTTCTGGAGTCCATTTGAACTTAGAGTGCTTCTTCGTAAGCATCGTTAAATGACCAGATATCTTCGAAAAGTTTTTAATGAACTTCCGGTAATAGCTCGCCAACCCGAGAAAACTGCGAACTTCAGTGGGGGTACTGGGCTGTTTCCAGTTTTGAATAGCTGTGATTTTGCTTGGATCCACAGCAATTCCTTCTTTGGACACGACATGGCCCAGAAATTTCACTTTATCTTGCCAGAATATACATTTGGATAGTTTGGCTTTTAATACATTCCTCTTGAGGATTTCTAGAACCTGTTCCAAATGCTTTTCATGTTCGGCCTTCGATTTAGAGAAGATTAGAATATCATCAATAAAAACCAGAACAAATTTATTCAAAACTCCTCTGAATACTCTGTTCATTAGATCGACGAAATAGGCTGGAGCGTTACATAAGCCGAACGACATTACTAACCACTCGTTGAATAAATCTGGACCTCTGAATGCTGTCAAAGGAACACACTCCTCGGCGATACGAAGTTGATGGAAACCTGTAGCTAGGTCCATTCGTGAAAATACTTGTGCGCCATTTAATCGATCCAACAAATCATCAATCCGCGGCAATGGATATTTATTCTTTATGGTCTGTTTGTTCAGATCATGATAATCCACACATAGACATAGAGTACCGTAAGATTTTGGGACAAACACCACTGCTGCACCCCAATCAGAGAAACTAGGCCTGATCAGACCCTTCCATACAAGCTGTCGTGTTTGATTGTCTAATTTCTCTTTCTCTTTCAAGGACATTCTTCGAATAGCGTGAACTACCGGCCTTGCATTCGGAATCAAAGCAGTCTTGAAATCTATTTCTCTCTGCGGAGGTAAGCGAACAACTTCTTCGAACACATCCGTATAGTTCTTGATGACAGGAATATCTTTCACTAGGTCAGGAATATTCTCTGTGATTTCATGGGTATTTTCTATTTGGGCTGGAGAAACATCGAGAGCTGCCCAGATGTCTTTTCTATTAGATTTCTGACCTTCACACGGTATGGTTATATAATTCCCTTATTTAATCTTAGCTCTAACAACTCTCTCGGCGCATCTAACCTCTGCTTCATATTTGGTTAGCCAATCCAATCCTAGAATAAGATCGAATTCATTAAAATTCATGAAGACAGAGATTGTAGGGAATTTATAGCAGGAAAAAGAGACAGGCACCCCACAAACCCAACTGAGACCGATGGAACCTCCAACTGGATTTTGGACAGTCATTGGTTCTTTGAGCTTCTTCAATTTCAAATCCAACTTCTTGACTGCACTCTTTGTAATAAAGCTTCGTGACGCGCCAGTATCAAACAATACTTTAACTGGAATGTTCTTGACATTGAGCGTGCCTTCTAAAACATCAGACCTTTCCTGAGCAGACGAAGATGTAGGCACTTCTGCCACTTCATTCACTTGCACTGTTTCATATTTCTGAGATAGCGGGCAGTTTTTCGCAATATGACCGGCCTGGTGGCACTTATGGCATCCCCTGCCCTCAGGAACCTTCTTACTGGGTTCAAATCCAGTCTTTCTTCGTTTGTTCCAAGATTTACAACTTATCGCCAAATGTCCTTTTCTATTGCAGCTTGAGCACGTGGCGGTCGTTGTTGGTTCTTTCCCAGATCTGGCCCTTTTCCTCTTGGCACTGGGCTTTTTATTAACCTCAGACCTCGTACGGGCTTCAGGAATATCAGCTTCCGACTCTTCTTTGTCACTAGAACAGACTTCTTCTTCGTCGCACAACATTCCTTTCTTATGGAGATCTTCATACTGATAAGCCATGTATATCATTTCTGAAAAAGAAAGCTTCACACTCTTCAGTACACTATTCTGATATCTCCTTTGCAGGCCATGAATAAATCTCAGATTTTTCCTCTTTGGATCTTAAATCTCATGAGGAGCAAAGTGAGCAAGTTCATTGAATTTCTTATGATATTCTGGGATGGTCATATCACCTTGTATTAGATAAGAAAATTCATCACATAATCGCTCCGTCGCTTCAGGAGGAGTAAATCTTTCTAGGAAAATCACTTTGAATCTGTCCTAGGTGATATCACCTTCTGGATTATCTTTGATGATTGTTTCCCACCAGATTAAAGCTTCTTCTTTGAGTGCCCAAGATGATACTAACCGTTTCTGGTCATCTCTCAGCTGGATACGCTCAAAGATTCTTTCAACAGAACTCATCCAAGCTTGAGTCTGAATAATAGATTCATTGCCCGAGAACTGTGCTCTGTTCAGATTTCGATATCTCTTTAATAGAGCCTCTAGATCGGGTTCTGCATTTCTCCTGTTTCTGACACTCATTTTTCTAGCACTTCTGTAATTAGCAGATCAAGTGTCAGGTCACAGAAAGGATAATTTAGAATATAGAAACACATACTTCAAATGTAAATGTGTCTATCGAGGTGTAATTTCATTCTGCTTTACTCATACTAGGATATTACAGATCCTATCTGTAATGAGTTACCCGTCCTAGAACACTTCTGGTTCTATTTCTGACGAGTTCGTTAATATGTTATATTCCAGCACTAAGCTTAACCAAAGCTCTGATACCACGATGTGACGACCCCAAATCCCGTACAGACGGAGACAAGGGTTATCTTTGGAATATAACGCAGAAACAGATAATAGCAGAACAAAATTAAATAAATACACCAGATAATGAACAATAGAATATACTGGATAAAAGTAATCATCAGAGTTACACAATATACAGGATCTTACTTAGTACAATTACAGTTCAACTATATATATATATATGTCTACAACGGAAAATAAACATAATGTACAATAGGAGCTGAACAACATAAAAAGAGGTAAATGATAGAATCCATCTTCAGCTCCAGCTATCCAGAAAGAACCAGCTAAACCTGAATACAAGGCTGCCCATGTAGAAAAAGGGGCACCCGAGTTTGAAAGTAAAACAAACTACGAGTCAGTCATGGGACTGGTATGAGAAATCTACTCAACACATTTAATATATGGCTAATCACAGGACCACGCCACTTTCATGGAACGGGTTTCCTCCATTGGATTGCCAGTGCTTAAAAAACAAATCTTTCTTTTAAACATCGCAATGCTTTTTATAAAAATGAAGCCATTATAAGACTCAGTTCCCATCACACAATGCAACGCAAAACGGAGGATAGAGTTTTTACCTTATAACGGCCAAAATATGCTTGGGACGAATAAAACAAAAGCATTTGATAATACTACTAGTGTTTATATGTTTCAAAAACAATTTCAAATCATAACTATCAATCATAGACGGCATGGGTACCATATATCATGTCGCTATATATATATACAATCAAAACCGCACGGTCACGTATTTGGAAATTGGATTTCCGTCATGAACCAAGGCAAAAGATAGTCCATACCGACTTCGAGACGCTCTAGCCCGCCCCTCAGGCAAGTACTCAGTCAAGCCTTTGGATCGTCAGGGCCGGTCCACCGATGTAGATTAAAATTCCTGAACAATGCGTTTCCCCGCCCTATGGGGCGTAGGTGAGCCAATGAATGGCTCCATCGGACCCGGATCGTCCGATCAAATCGAGGCGCCTCGCAACAGCAACAACCACATAAGTCAAACTCGTCAGGGCATGTAAAACCACTAATGCCACTTCTAGCTAGAAAGAAACGCATGTCCTCCCTGAGGTCCTTTCTCCCGTTTCTGGTTCATACCGGGTGTGAGGCTCGCGATTTCACGTTATACACAAAGCTACGCCACACAGGCGGTGCTTTGATCATCACCACAAGACTTTGCTTTTCAACAGAAGCCCTGATCATTTGCCACTCAGGCATGCCACACTAGCAATTCATGCCATGCGACTGATGCCCATCAATATACAACATCTGAGCTCGTGCGTTTCAGAGAAGGGCGTTAAGCAAAAGAATAAATTCTCCGCCGCCTAACAGATGTATATTTAACAGAGATCAATCAACATAGAATAAAATCCAATGTCAGACACATAGTCCATTTACAAGTCCGTTCTGGGTCTGAACGAAACCGGAGGCACTAAATACCTCGCAAACCCATTGATCACCACGTATGTCTGGACGATCACCACTCATTATCCATATTTCGGGATGCCTCCCAATCAGGACCTCGGTTACCACCCAAACGAGGTGAAGATCTCCGGTCTTCGACCACTATCCTCATCTTCGACTTTTAATCGTCGGTCAATTATTTGAAATGAGAATTAACTCAGCCTTTTCAAATAATTCACGTATGTTTAGAATTTCAAATCAATTTATTTCAATGGTTAAATCATTCGACAACACCAATTTTGTTCTTTAATGTAATCTTCACACCAAACACATTCAACCATCAAATACCACATAAATCGAGCAAATTCAGTTTATTTCCATTCCATATCGTTTATAATATTTTATAACGATTTATCGCTATTTTTATTTATTTTAAAATAGCCAATTTATTCAAAACGACGCTTTAGGCCATAACGCGGCCGTGGCGCTATTTTTCTTCAGATTTGATTTACACATATCTGAAAATCTAACCGTCGAATCTGCACAAAATTTACATCATTAGAAAGATCTTTTCAAAACGAATCCAACAGAACCAGTTTCGGTAAAATTCGATGGTCGGATCTCCCGATACCATCGTTTGAAGTTTCGATTTCAAAATACGAACTGCAGCGTCGTTATTCGATTAAATATAATTATATATATATATATAATCGATTCTGGTGCTGTTTTTCTTTAGATTTGAATTAAACATTCCAGACAATCCAACCGTTGGATTTTTACAAAGTTGGTGCCGTTGGAAAGATATTTCCAAGGCGAACCCAATAGTTGTGGTTTCGGGAAAATCCGATGGTCGGATCTCCCGCACTAATCATTTGAAATCACGATTTCAAAACACGAACTGCACGGCCACGTTTCGTTTTAATTTTATTTATATTTATATATTTATAGTTCATTCAAAAATTCCTATATTGTTTCCACTTCAAATATTTCACTAACGCCTTTAAATTTTGGAAAATTTCGCCATAACCTCCTTTGTACGGGAGGGGCTGGGAAAATTCCCAAATAGCCACACGGGCGTCTCATATCAAAAAGAAAAAGAAAAAGCCAAGCGGCTGGCCAACAGGCTCATAAAATCATCACCCAAACAAAACAGTAAATGTGTACCTATTTGTCGGGCACAAAATTTTATTCCTCTTCTCTAGCCCCTTTGCTATAACCTGGTCAATAAATATGCATGTACATATATACAGTTCTTATCACTTATCATTTTCCATTCAACTTCATATTTGATTCAATTTGGTTTAAAAACACCATTCTTTCTAATGTTGCATGCAAAGGAAAAAATCATATCATTAGCTAATTAATGAATACTTCAACTCATGCATATTTATTTGAACGAGTGGCTATTTTTAACACGTCACATTTCAACAATTCATGTATATAATAAAAAGGTGATTTTTATTGTAAAACAATTCTTTTCAAAACACTATTATTTTATATAGTTTATATAGGTAATAAAAATAGGATTTTTATTATAAAACAATTTCTTTTAAAATGAGATTATTTTACATAGTTCATATAGATGATAAAAAGGTAATTTTTATTATAGAACAATTTATTTCAAAATATGAATACCATTCAACACATGAATTACTAATCAACGAATGAATTTCAATTCAACACATGAAGGTTTTCTATAGTTTATATATATAGATAAAAATGTGATTTTTATATTTAAAACATGAATACCATTCAACACATGAATTTCTAATCAACGAATGAATTTCAATTCAACACATGAAGGTTTTCTATTCAACGAACAAATATAGTTTCAGCAAATGAAAATAATTCAAACACATGAATATTATTCAAAATTTCGGCAGCATAACGGCAGGGTAGTTTAAACCGGGACCGTCCCTAGTACGGCTCCTCGCTCTACCTTAAAACCTCGCGGTTTTTGACAATGGGGATCATGCATCTAGTTCCCATGCAGGCGGCATGTATATATTTATTTCATTTCCACAAACTAATCCTATGTGGTTTCAACCAAATATTTCTCAACCACAAATGGGTATTTTTCAACCACAATCAATCAATATCAACCACAAACAATTCCAATCAACCATCCGCTATCAATCAATTTTCACACCAATCACAACCAATAAATATCGTCCATGGTTTGTGGACGAGTGTCGTATATATATATATATATATATATATATATATAGCAATTCACTTTTATTTCAACACCTATATAATTTTTACAACGCATATATATCTTATACATCGAACGTACAACTTATACAACGCTTATACAAGAGGTGTACAATGCTTATATAACTCATACATCGACTATATAATTAAACATCGTCATTTTCCATATCGTTTATCAATTAGAAATCTCACATTGGGTTCCACTCCACAAAAATAGCAGAAGGCTCAGAAAAATATGCGGTCTCTTATAAAATGTAGAAGACGTCCACACGGTCACGATGTTTCCTATTTCATCGAATTTCGTTTAGAAACGAAAAAGATATGATTTTTAGACTAAAATAATAGTTTGCAATGCTTTTAAATGTTGAAACCCTCTGAAATTAAATAGGCCGTATACCTTTTTAATTGATTCAAAACTAGGTTTAAATCTATCATCCAATCCGCGAACTTCGATCAGAGTATACCTCGTCGATGGGCTAGGTGTGGCGCACCCACGGGTACAGCCTCGTCGAACTCGACGCCGGATCTGGGGAGAATTTTGGCCCCGAACGGCGGATGTTTCCATCGCGATATCTCATGAAACCCACAGCAGAAATCGATCAAACCTGTATTGATTTGGAGCTGATTCAAATCTCTACAAAATTGCCAAAAGAATCAGGTGGTTTCATTGAGTGGATCGTGCGTTGTGGAGGAGAGAAGTTTCGAGCTCCAGACTCCTTTCATCGTGAGGGTTACGGGCGGTTTCAGAAAAGAGAGGAAGCTAATGTGGACAAATGAGAATTTTTTTATATTTATAAATTTTAAAATCCAAAAATACCCCTTGCCACACACGAACACCAATCCAAACCCAACGACTGTCGCCCCTAGCGTTTTACCCCCATTCCGAACACAATGGGATATGTTTCGTAGGCCCATTCGACTGTTTCAGTCAGTTTCCATTCAATTTCGTTTATAAAACATTCAATATTTGATTTGAACGTACATTTCAATTTGCCAGGGCCACAAACTGATTCAAAAAATTCCATAAAAATAAATCTGGCTATGTTTTGACAATACGGTCCCAAAAAAACTAGTTTCGTCGAATTCTGAGACTGTTTGCAAAAAGGCCCATTTCTGGTCGATCCAATTTAACTATAATTGACCAAAACACGTTTTCCTTTGCCACGCTCACATACTAGCTTCAAAAATTATGAAATTTGAAACCTAGCAATAACTTCACATCCCGGATCCAACAAAAGTGGTTTCGTCGAATTCTGAGACCATTTGCAAAATGGCCATTTTCACGGGTTATATAAATTCCATGGCGACCTTTCTGAAAATTCATTTGGCCATAACTTTTGCTTTCCATTATGAAAATTTGATTTTTCAGATTCGTTAGAAAGGTATTCACTAACAGATTTAAATATTTTTGGTTTCACTCAAATCCGTTTTGTTTTGCACCCGGTACAGTCCGACAAAGTTTGAATTCAATTTTTGAAACAACCGCGCCTTTTCAGGCCTTGTTTATAAATAGAATTAATTATATTCGTTTTCAATTTTCGATTCAAACTCAATTTTCATCTCTATTATTTAAAATATTTATTTTAAATATTTAAAATTCATTATTTTAGCCAATTTAAATTTTTTAAATTGGTTCAGATTTTCTGGGTCGTTACAGCTAATCAATTAGAGTTAATCCAAAAGAGTTAATCTAGTAGAGTTAAAAGAATAAAAGTTATAAAGTGAAGTTAGATATTTCGAAAGTAAGGGTTATAACGTTGTTGTTATAACCAATGTTTCAATAAAGAAGTGGATTCGTAAATAGAATTCGAAAGTTACGTAAGGAAGTGTTAAAGAGTTAAAATATGAACTTACCCTATTTTGAGATCTGAAATGTTGTTCAGTTAAGGTCTGAGAGGTGGTTATATCCCAACTTGATTGACTTCGTTTTAAATTTTGAAATGGTTAAGGTTCAAGAGTGAAAGTGGTTAAGTGAATTTAGTAAATAAGTATAGTGGTTTGAGTTGTCATCGCGATGTTGATTTAAACATCTGTTTAAATCCAAGTAAATAAGATTTGGAAATGTTTTCCAGTGTTAACGTATATTTTCTAAACATAGAAAATAAGGATATATATATATATGATTGACGATTGATTGATAGAATTTCCATTTGGAAATAATATCATTGTTTGTACACCTATTTTTCTTTGATGTTTAAATCACAGACCATCGAAGTTTTGACCATTTTAACGTTGTTAATATGGAGAGACCGGTAGGATTATTATCCAAAGAACCACTCTGTATTGGCATAAGCGTTGCGAATCATATATGCCAAGGAAAATTGAAGACGGAGTAAATTGCAAGGGCTGTTGTATAAATCTTAGATAATAGTGTCTAAGATGGATGTACTGAATAATGCCTTTGGTTCATCCTGTTCCTGGGTGACTTGTATGGATGGATGTCTGACAGAGTATTTCCAGACGATCACGTACATTGATTTCTCCAATCGTACCAAGAGTGGAAGCAGAGAAGGTAACTTCTTTTAGCTAACACATAATGTATGGTTGAGGACGTCAATCGGTGATTTGTTGGATTTGACGATGTGACATTCGAAGTGAATTTGATGTGATGATGAAGCGTAACCTCAAGCCTCATCAATCGGTAAATGACAAAATCGGGCAAGTAGCATGGCTAAGTCGGTCGCTCTGAAGTAGGGTGTATAATCACCTGATCTAGAGCTTCATTTACTTTTAAAATTCTATTGTCGATACTGTCCCATTCGGGAAACGGTTGTTGATCCCAACCGTTTGTGATATACATTCGATACACTCAAGCGAAATGAGTGGTCGGTCATGTGTGGCCGGGTTGTAATATGTTCTCGTTGAACCCAGTGTATTCCTTTCTAGAGGTACACTAGCGAAAGGTGGTTCCATACCTTGTCATAGTTGGAAATCCATTACCCAATACGTGCTTGCGGTTTTTGATTGTATACTATATATGTAGGACGTGAGATGAAAGCGTTTCTACTAGATGATTATTATATTATGGTTGATAGACATTATTATAATGTCAAAAGGTCTTTGATATAAAGATATTTTGGATTCTCATAAGGGAAAAACCCGTTCCGTTATACGGCGTGGTCTTATGAGATATCGTGTACTTGTTCGAACTGTTTTAAACTGTTTTACTCATACCAGTCCCATGACTGACCCGGAGTTTATTTTGTTGTTTCCCCTAAACTCTTGGGTGCCCAATTTTGTATGGGCAGTCAAGTAGTCTGGATTTACAGATTACTGGAAGAGCTTGGAGCAGGAGGCTTCAAGATTATATAGCTATAGTTATTTCCGCTAGGTTGTAAGTGTTGTACTCTGATAATGTTATTGTATACATATAATGATTTTATTTCAAGGATATATTATCTATTATATGTTGTTCGTTCCACTGTGAGATTCGTGTTACTCTGATGTTATGTTCTTCTTCTTCTATTCTAAGTTTCTATCTTATCTTTCCTCACCCTCTAATTTCTTTCTATTAATTTCCTGATATTCATTTTAATTTGGGGTTGGACTTGTGTTTTTGGTCAGCTCAAACTGGACTGGATTTTCGGGTCATTACAGTTGGTATCGGAGCTTAAGTTAAGTGAATTACCTTGGCTCTGTGGCGTGACTTAGTAGAGATAGGGTTAGTAATACCCTAGATTGAGTTTAAGTGTATATATACAAGTGAACGTATTTGTTATTGATATAAAAATTTGTTTTATATTGTGGAGATTTATTGGTTGAGTTGTTTATGGGTTCTGGTCGATCAGTCTGATCCACTGTATCGGTAGGAGTTTATAAACACTCGAATACGATGGGTCGACACGATATGTTTTGAAAAGAGGGTAAATTAAAATAAGTTTGCCCAAGGTATATCTTGATATAGAGAAGATATATATATATATATATATATCAAAATTATAATATAATGGATATATTGGTTGTTATTATAATCGAGTAAGATTATAAATTAAATGGTTATGTAAATAACCAATCAGAATTCATATAAGTGAAATACGTGAGATCAAATGAGTTAAATCTGAAATTTAAACCAGAAATTGAGTTAAAATTCTGGAGAATTGGATAAGTATTTGTAGATGGATTTGGATTAAAAATAAGGAAAATTTAAGTTCCTGGGAGATTTTAAATTGTTTTACAAGCAGTGTGAATTATATTTTGAAATGAATTTCAAAGTGGAAATGTTTAGAAATGGTTTTATAGTATTGAACTCACTTCGATCGCTGAAAAATAGATTCCGATGATGACAGCTGCATCATCAGTATTCATTTTCGAGTTGTAAGTGATGAATTACTACCAGAGATACTATTTTGAATTTGTTTTAGGAAAGACAAGTTGTGTTGAATTTCAAATGGGATTTATAATATAGAATTTGATATATAGAATTTGATATATAGAATATGAATATAGAAATTCAAATGGAATTCAAACAAAGAATTTGAATGCAGAAAATATAAAGGAATTCAAATATAGAATTTGAATATCGAAAGTGAAATGGAATTTGAATATAGAAAATTCAAATGGAATTTGAATATAGGAATTGAAATGGAATTTGAATATAGAATTCGAATGGGATTTATAATATAAAATTTGAATAGAAACTGAATAGAATTAACTAAGTTGAAGAGGAATTAGTTAATCGAGTTTGGAATTTGAAGTTGAACTTTGAAAGATGAATTGGATTTGTAAATGTATATTCGAAATCGAATATAGAACTTAAGTTTGAAATTTGGATTCAAATTAGTTAATAAGCAAGTTAAAATATAGTTGAACATGTCATGTTCAAATATAAAAGTGAATTAGACTAAAGAGTTAATTAACAAGTTAATTAACTAATTGAGTTAAAATGATCTGGTATAGTTAAAATAGATTCGGCAGGTATAAATATACATGAGATAGGTATGGATAAGGTATGAAGGTATATAAATAGAATGCTCGACAAAAAGGTATGTATTTAATTCATATATGAGATTTTATGCGCCGTATCAGCTAGCCGCTTGGCTTTCTCTTTTTCTTTTGGATTAGTGAGGGCCATGGGAGGCTATTTGAAATATCCCGATGCTCCTGGTACAAAGGAGGTTATGGCGAATTTTTCCGGGGATTTAAGGAGTTAGAATATTTTTAAGATAATTTGATAGTTAGAAATAAACGTAACGATATATATATAGAAATCGATAAGGAAACGAACTTAGAAATAGAATAGTAAAATCAAAAAGGAAGACTAATAATAAAATCTAGTAAAAATAGAAAGAGGAAGCGTATACGTGTTTAAAAGCGAATAAATAGTTGTATGGTATTGATTATTCGAGTAAGTAGTCATACCTGTTTTGATGTTATAAAAGTTATTCAGTCAAGGTCTGAGAGGTAGTTACACCCCAACTTGATTGATTTCATTATTAACAAATAAATAGTAAGATTTCAGGCTCGAAGATCAATGTTGAATAAGAGTTAGTTGAATATAGTATTTGGGTTGTCGTAACGATGTTTTACACCACATCTGTTTTAACCCAAATAAGTGTAAGTTTGGAAATATAATAAAGAATATTTCCTAAGTATAGAAATAAACGAGATCGGAAAAGAGATAAGTAATTGGAATATTTTCCAATTATAAATAGCATATATTTTCTAAAGTTTAGAAAATAAAGGAAGGCGATATTCGGAAATGTTTTCCAAATAACATAAAAGGCCAATATGGTTGTTGAAAATATTTGGTTAACAAATATTGATAAAGAAATAGAGAAGTGATTTAACAAATGGAATATTAATTAAGGGCTCAGTGACATGTTCAATAGGAAAATTTGATTTTTGAAAAGAGTAAACTGTTTAAAAACTCCCAAGGAAAGACTGTTTGAATTAAAAACAAATTTAACAGAAATTTGTGAAAGAAAAATTGAATAAAAGTAAAGCCAGTAAAGTGGTAACTGAGATTGAATTAGAATGATATCAAGACAAATTGGATTGTGAGATTCGAATTTTAAGTGTAATGTGATAATCAAGTTAAGAGTTGGAAATCGGGAAGAAAATCGAGTTGAAATGATATTTGGTTCGAATAAAAGCGAATGGTTGTGTTGTGGATAAAAGCAGATTAGAATTTGATTGGGATGACCCTTGTATCCGCTGAATTGATAACAGGTGGTGTGATGGCAAGGAATTTCGCTCGATCCGAATCAGTTGTTAAACCGATCTAGACCGTTCGAAACCCCTGATCGTTTGAGAACAGGACAAATCAGAACACAAACGGAAGAACATTTCATTGTATATTACAACAATTCCATCAGAATACAAGAATATACAGAGTATAATTGAATAAATTACATTCGATAAATATCAGAGATTACAATAAGTTACATAGCAGCGGAAAAATAATACAAAGCACAACTGAAGGTGATATACGGATACAGAGCTTTCCGGAAATCATTCCAGCTATAAACCAGGATCCTGTGAATATAAATCTGCAAAACCAAAACTACTAGCTGCCCGTGCGGAAAATAGGGGCACCCAGAGTTTAGGTTAAAACAATAAACTCCAAGTCAGTCATGTGACTGGTGTGAGAACTAAAACAGTTATTTAAAACTTTATTTTAAAAGAGAGTAATTCAAGGGACCACGCCGTATAACACGGAACGGGTTTCCTCCCAAGAATACCAGTGCATAGAATAAACAGCGCAATGCTTTTTCGAAAAATGAAGCTATTATAAGACCCAGGTCCCATCACACAATGCAACGCAAGCCGGAGGATAGGGTTTTCCCTTATAACAGCCAAACATGCTTGATACGTTTAAAAATAAATCATTTGATACTATAATAAGTGTATAGTGTCAAAACAATTTCAATCATAAATATAAATCATAGACGGCATGAGTGCCCCATCCCACTATGTCGCCATACTAGGCTCTACAAATAAAGCCGAAATACAAGTATTGGAAATTGGATTTCCGTCATGAGTCGAGGCAAGGGGCAAGCTCCTCTCCGCGTTCGAGACACTCTAGCAAATGCCTCAGGGTTACGCACTCTGGGCAACCCTGGAATTGGCTGGGCCGGTCCTCACTTACGTTAGAGGATTGGTTATGCCTGAACACACGTTTCCCGGTCCTTACAGACCTATAATCGAGCCGCCTCATTCCAACAACCACAAAGGTGAAAAGTATATAAATGTCAAGGCTGGTAAGTCACTGACACCACCAAAGCTAGAAAGAAACGTCGTGCTCTCCCAGCGGTCCATATCCCGTTTTTAACTCATACCGAGGTGTGAGGCTCGCGAATTCACGTTATACACAAAGCTACGCCACAAAGGTCGTGCTTTGATCATCAACCACAAGACTTTGCTTTTCGACAGAAGCCTTGATCATTGCATCTCAGCATGCCACACAGGCAATTCATGTCATGTGATTGATATCTATCGACATATAACCTCTAAGCTCGTACGTCTCAGAAAAGGGCGTTAAGCAAGAGAATAAATTCTCCGCCGCTAAACAGATATATATTTAACAGAAATCAATCGACACAGAATAAAATCCAATGTCAGACACACAATCCATTTACAAGTCCGTTCTGGGTCTGAACGAAACCGGAG
Organism: Allium sativum; assembly: GCA_030737875.1. Lineage (NCBI taxonomy): Eukaryota > Viridiplantae > Streptophyta > Magnoliopsida > Asparagales > Amaryllidaceae > Allium > Allium sativum. The sequence goes on along the minus strand of CM060924.1, from coordinate 954,274,853 downwards.
GCACTTTCCTTGAATATCCATTCATCTCCAGGTACGTCTGGATGACCACCAACTATTTCCATCCTCTTGGGTGTACTGCCCAATCAGGATCGTCAGTAGTGATCCAAACGATGTGAAGACTTCCGGTCTTCAACCACCGTCTTCATCTTCGATTTATCGTCGAATCGGTTATTCAGAATGGGTATAAACCCGGACTTTCCGAACAACCCGCGTATATTAAAAACAAATGTTACACAAACACAACATACGCCTCATTCCAATTCAGAATATTCTTTTATTCATAAAATCACATTTTTAGGGAAAGGTTCCCATTAATTTTATCCAAGATAAATTCTTTAAAATTTATCCTTTAATCTTCCTTTGGATGTCCTTTCAAACCAAATTATGGTTTTCTAAACTAGTCGAGATTAGCGAACCGTAACAAAGTAATTATTTATTTTATTTCCCAATCCCAACCTATTCATCCCATGAAGCAAAACTGGTAATACTCCATATCTAACACCACAGTGTTGTTGGTAAAATTAATTACCATTTCACGTTCAAATCTAATTAAAGATTTAACTATCGCTTTGGAGCAAAAACTGGTGATACTCCATTCTCCCTCATTTTCTAAATTCGATAATTTAGATTACAAATTCACATTTCAATCTAACTGCAGATTCGTTAAAACTCATTTTACTGGGTTAAAGAACTAGGTGTTATTTAAAACACAGTTCACGACAAACCCAAATCACATTCTATCTATTATCGGATTAAAGAACTAGTGTTATTTAAAACACCGTTCATGATAAACCCATTTCAAATCCAATCAAATATATTAGAAATTCCGATTTATTTAAAACCCCTTTTTAAATCTAATTTATTTATTTAAAAACAAAAAAATCGGGTTTTAAATTTAGTTCAAACTAGCTCATTTTGACAAAAATCTATTTTTATCTTTTCAAATATGGAGTTTTTCATCCCAAATCTTCCCAAATCATTTCTTATGATTTTACACAAATTATTTATATTTTTAATAATTTTATCAAGGCCCGTACAGTCGATTTCCATCAACGGCCATCGAACTACACTTACAGCGACCTTTTCCAATTTTGATTTGGACGTAACTCCAAATCCAACCGTTAGATTTCAAATTTCTAATATTCGTTTGAAAGCTCTTTTCGATACGAACCCAACGGTTCCGGTTTTAGGAAAATCCGACGGTCGGATCTCCCGTAATGTCCGTTTGAAATATATGGTCGAAATTCACGAACTGCCACGGCGCGTTGTATTCTGGCCATTATATTATATATACAATATATATAATATATATTTCGTCGATTTCTATTTAAAACGAATTTTATGAATCGTTTTAAATTCTTTTCAAAATTCATTTCAACTTCCATTTCAATTCAAAGCAAAAAAGAATTCTTCTTTATAAATTCGTTTTAAAATTCACTTCTATTCAATTCAAATTTCAATTCAATTTGAATTCATTTCAATTTGCTTTCAATTCAATTTGAATTCGTTTTCAATTCAATTCGATTTCAAAGTCGTTTTCTATTCGATTCAATTCAAATTGGAATTCTATTCGATTCAATTCAAACTGGAATTCTATTCGATTCAATTCAAATTGGTTTTCTATTCGATTCAATTCAAATTCGTTTTCTATTCGATTCAATTCAAATTCGTTTTCTATTCGATTCAATTCAAATTCGTTATATATGCAATTGAAATCAAATTCGTTTTCTATCCAATTCGAATTCATTTCAAATTCGTTTTCTATTCGATTCAATTCAAATTCGTTTTCTATTCGATTCAATTCAAATTCGTTATATATGCAATTGAAATCAAATTCGTTTTCTATCCAATTCGAATTCATTTCGTTTTCTATTCAGTTCGAATTCATTTCAAAATCGCTTTATATTCAATTCATTTCGAAATCGTTTTATATTCAATTCATTTCGAAATCGTTTTATATTCAATTCATTTCGAAATCGCTTTATATTCAATTCATTTCGAAATCGTTTTATATTCAATCCATTTCGAAATCGTTTTATATTCAATTCATTTCGAAATCGTTTTATATTCAATTCATTTCGAAATCGTTTTATATTCAATTCATTTCGAAATCGTTTTATATTCAATTTATTTCGAAATCGTTTTATATTCAATTCATTTCGAAATCGTTATATATTTCTATTTTCAAATATTCTATTTCAAATATTTCCCTTGTCAAATATTTCCTATTCAAATATTTCTTTTTCAAATATTTCGTTCAACACATGACTAATCTCAACGGATGAGTACGGTCAACACATGAACCTTTATATTATATTGATAAAGATGTAAATTTTTACTTGTTAAAATATTTCGTTCAACACATGACTAATCTCACGGATGAGTACAGTCAACACATGAACCTTTACTTTATAATATTCTTTATCTTCTAAATTGGAATGAGGCCCGATCAATTACCATATAGCGTTAACTATATGGATTTCCATACAACACATGTATATAATAGCATTGAAAAATAATCAACCAAAGTGCACTACACTGTATAAGCATCAAATATAGATATCTAACGCTTATAACAGCCTGTCAATCTATCGATCGACATATTTAATCAATCAGGATGAGTGAACTTCAAATTTCATCCCAACACCTGTGTGGGGTTTCAAATCAACAAACACAGATTTTATTTTTGCAGTTGGGCGATGTGTAAAATTTATCGACCCAATCGATGTCCTTCAAATAGGTGTACATAAACAAACCGTCGGGTTTGTAAATGAATATTTTATTTTATTCACTTTCACGTTAAAAATTATATTATTATTATTATTATTTTTTTACGATAAAATATTTTATTTTAACATACGAATTTTTATTCAGTTCATTTACACAACGAAAATGATATTTTTATTTTTCTAACATATTTTAGAAAATTTCGGCGGCATAACGGCACGATACTAGAAACGGGACAAGGCCTAGCCTTATCCCCGGTCTAGTGAAGGCCGACGCCATTCACACATCAATCAAATCAATTCATTTCACCAAACAATTCAAATTTCAATCAAATACTCTAACTAATTTTTGCAATCAAAACAAACAAGTCCATGGTCTGTGGACAATTGTGTCGGGTGCTACTAAGCACTGTCTGCATCCTAGTATATATATATAACTAGAAAAAGAAATTGAAGAGTGAGAAATTCTCACCAATAGCTATCCAATACCACGACTCTTCTTTTATAGAAATCTTCGTCGTTCTCGCATCTTTGTCATCTTCGTTGCCCGTATTCTCTACATATGTAAAAATCACATTTTTATTTGCTGATGTCTCTAAAATAAAAATCACATTTTTATTTGTTCACTTTCAATTTGAAAATCATATTTTTTTATAATCGCTTCATACAATTAAAAATCGAATTTTCACTTCGCTATTCAATATATAAAAATCGAATTTTTTTACTATGCTATTCAATATATAAAAATCGAATTTTTTTACTATGCTATTCAATATATAAAAATCGAATTTTTACTATGTTATTCAATATATAAAAATCGAATTTTTATCTCGCTATTCGATGTATAAAAAACAAATTTTTTACTTTGTTATTCAATATATAAAAATCGAATTTTTACTATGCTATTCAATATATAAAAATCGAATTTTTACTATGCTATTCAATATATAAAAATCGAATTTTTACTTTCACGCTATATGGATAAAAATTCCATTTTTACCTCGTTATCTCATATATAAAGATTCTCCTTTTCAACTATAAAGATTTAACCTTTTCAATTCCATCACTATAAAAATCACAATTTTCTTTTGCTACACATATAAAGATGATATTTTTAATATCTCTATCATGTAAAAATTATATTTTTAATTCTCTACATAAACAAAAATCATATTTTTACATCTTCTATATAGTAAAGATTATATTTTTAATACCTTAAAAATATAAAAATCATATTTTTAATTCTTTAAAAATATAAAAATCATATTTTTACCTTGCCTTAATATAATTAAAAGTCCCGCCCTTTGTTCATTAAATTTTCACTTTCCCGCATATGAAAATTTCTCCTTTATATGTTAAAAATATAAATAAAGATCCTAACTTGATATGTTAAAAATCGGCTTTACATATTTAAAATTTCCAGCTTTATATATCTAAACTATGAACTTTTCTTGCTAATCTACTGTATAAAAATCATATCCTTCTTATATACAATGTTTTACATGATTTAATCACTGTTTAATCAGCAAATAAGTTAATTACTTTAAGTAAATTCAATCAAAAACTCAACTTTGTTGTAAAAATCGAAGCTTTACTTGAGGAGGGGCCCTCTGGTCGGAGCTAGGCGGAATGGGTGGTGGCGCTGGGTGCTGCTGGCGGTGGGGGAGGCTCGGCGGGTTCAGGGAAGTGGTGGCGGCTTTGAATGCTCAGGAGGTTGGACACGTCGATTGAAGAGGAGAGGGGAGCGAGGAGGCTGGAGGGGCGACGGGGTGGCCCGCCTGAGGCGCGGCGGCGCTCATCGGGGGGGGGGGGGGGAGGGGGGGCGGCGACGAGTTCCCCCCCTTCCGCCTCTTTCTCCTTTATTTTTTTTATTTTGTTTTCAGTTTTGAAAGAAAAGAGGGGGGGGGCAGAACGTATAGGAAGAGGGAGGGTATTAATTTTTAATTTATTTAATTATTTTAATTGCAAAAAGTTGACTTTTACATACGAACTCGAAACGAGGCCCACCGCCTGTCGTCTATAGCGTTTTACCCCCATTCAGAACCCAACGGGATATGTATCGTAGGCTGATTCGATCGCTTTGATCAGTTTCCGTTGAATTTACATTTAAATCATTATATTGAATTTTAAACACGCATTTCAATTTATCGGGGTTACATACGAACTCGAAAAATTCCCGAAAAATATTTTCTAGCTTTGTATGGACGATACGGTCCTAACAAAACTAGTTTCGTTGAATTCTGAGACCATTTGAAAAATGGCCAATTTCCAGTCGATTAAAATCAACTGAAACTGGTCAAACACGTTTTCTTTTGCCACGCTCACATATTGATTCGAAAAATTATGAAATTTGAAACCTAGCAATAATTTGACATCACGGACCCAACAAAAATGGTTTCGTCGAAATCCGAGCTCGTTTGCAAAATTCCCATTTTTAAGGGCCTGAATTCCATAGCGACTATTCAGAATTTTCAACTGGACATATCTTTTGATTCCCGCTATGAAATTTTGATTTTTCGGATTCGTTGGAAAGATATCATCAATTAGATCCTATTGTTTCTGGTTTCACTAAAATCCGGATTGTTTTGCACCCGGTACATTCAATTGAAGTTTGAAATCGAATTATCGAACTACCGCGCCAATTTCAATTCTATTTATAATTATATATAAATATTATATATTCTAACGACGACGTATATAATATATACGTTCGAATTATATTCAAAATAAATTTTCGTTAATTTTTATTTAAAATAATCTATTTTAAATATTCAAAATTCGCCAAAATTGCCAAAATAAAAATTTTAAACTGGCTCAGATTTTCCGGGTTATTACAATCTCCCCCACTTAAAACTTTTCGTCCCCGAAAAGGAACAAAGTCGAAAGTGGTTTGATCAATCTACTCTACGTTCGATCTGGCTTCCATTCTCCAACTTTTCTGTTTCTGAGAATTTTCAAATTTTCAAAAATTTGGCTAACACCCTAAATTTTCGAAAAATTTCGCCATAACCTCCCCTGCACCGAGAGCCACGGGAAAATCCCGAAATTGCCATATAGTCCTTCTGATCTCAAAAAGAAAAAGAAAAAGCCAAGCGGCTAGCTAATAGGCTCATAAAATCATCATCACCCAAACAAAACAGTAAATTATGTAGTAAACATGTACCTATTTGTTGGGCAAACAAATTTTATTCTTCGGCTCTAGCCTCCTTGCTATGACCTGTTCAATGTATGTACTTGTATATGCAAGCAAATGCGACCAATTTTCAATACAATTCGATATTTGGTTCAATTAGGCTAAATGGTTCAAAAATTATCAAACAAATAAACAAACAACACAAACATCAATCAATTAGTGGATTTAGAGTTTCAAATTCATAATTTGATATATATACCAAAAAATCATGTTTTTGATGCCAATTCACAATAATGTGTTCTAGCTATATAAGTTTTGGTTCTCACACCAGTCTAATGGAAACATATAGAAAGCACACCTTCGAAACACGAAACTAATTACTGATGATGACGCGTCAATCATCAGAATCAGGTCCGGGCGACTAGAGTGTGATTCTATATCTATCCAGTATATTAAAACTTTGAATATACGTTCATGACGCGTATATACAAAACCTTTATATATTGGATTGTCCATATTCAAAATAAATAAATAATCAAATACGTATAAAATGGTTTAAATTTTCAAAACAAAATTGTTTTCATTTGAAAAATATACTCTTCACACTCGTTCTAGGATACTACTGATCCTATCTCTAACGAGTCATTCTAATTGGATATTACTAATCCAATATCTGTTGAATTCTTTCGCATGGTTCTAATGTGTCTTGTTCTCGAGCTCTGTAAACCAAAGCTCTGATACCAAATGTGACGGCAAGGAATTTCGCTCGATCCGAATCAGTTGTTAAACCGATCTAGACCGTTCGAAACCCCTGATCGTTTGAGAACAGGACAAATCAGAACACAAACGGAAGAACATTTCATTGTATATTACAACAATTCCATCAGAATACAAGAATATACAGAGTATAATTGAATAAATTACATTCGATAAATATCAGAGATTACAATAAATTACATAGCAGCGGAAAAATAATACAAAGCACAACTGAAGGTGATATACGGATACAGAGCTTTCCGGATATCATTCCAGCTGTAAACCAGGATCCTGTGAATATAAATCTGCAAAACCAAAACTACTAGCTGCCCGTGCGGAAAATAGGGGCACCCAGAGTTTAGGTTAAAACAATAAACTCCAGGTCAGTCATGTGACTGGTGTGAGAACTAAAACAGTTATTTAAAACTTTATTTTAAAAGAGAGTAATTCAAGGGACCACGCCATATAACACGGAACGGGTTTCCTCCCAAGAATACCAGTGCATAGAATAAACAGCGCAATGCTTTTTCGAAAAATGAAGCTATTATAAGACCCAGGTCCCATCACACAATGCAACGCAAGCCGGAGGATAGGGTTTTCCCTTATAACAGCCAAACATGCTTGATACGTTTAAAAACAAATCATTTGATACTATAATAAGTGTATAGTGTCAAAACAATTTTAATCATAAATATAAATCATAGACGGCATGAGTGCCCCATCCCACTATGTCGCCATACTAGGCTCTACAAATAAAGCCGAAATACACGTATTGGAAATTGGATTTCCGTCATGAGTCGAGGCAAAGGGCAAGCTCCTCTCCGCGTTCGAGACACTCTAGCAAATGCCTCAGGGTTACGCACTCTGGGCAACCCTGGAATCGGCTGGGCCGGTCCTCACTTACGTTAGAGGATTGGTTATGCCTGAACACACGTTTCCCGGTCCTTACAGACCTATAATCGAGGCGCCTCATTCCAACAACCACAAAGGTGAAAAGTATATAAATGTCAGGGCTGGTAAGTCACTGACACCACCAAAGCTAGAAAGGAACGTCGTGCTCTCCCAGCGGTCCGTATCCCGTTTTTAACTCATACCGAGGTGCGAGGCTCGTGAATTCACGTTATACACAAAGCTACGCCACAAAGGTCGTGCTTTGATCATCAACCACAAGACTTTGCTTTTCAACAGAAGCCTTGATCATTGCATCTCAGCATGCCAAACAGGCAATTCATGCCATGCGATTAATATCTATCAATATATAACCTCTAAGCTCGTACGTCTCAGAGAAGGGCGTTAAGCAAGAGAATAAATTCTCCGCCGCCAAACAGATATATATTTAACAGAAATCAATCGGCACAGAATAAAATCCAATGTCAAACACACAATCCATTTACAAGTCCGTTCTGGGTTTGAACGAAACCGGAGGCACTTTACTCGCATATCCATTCATCTCCAGGTACGTCTGGTCGACCACCAACTATTTCCATCCTCTTGGGTGTACTGCCCAATCAGGATCGTCAGTAGTTATCCAAACGATGTGAAGACTTCCGGTCTTCAACCACCGTCTTCATCTTCGATTTATCGTCGAATCGGTTATTCAGAATGGGTATATACCCGGACTTTCCGAACAACCCGCGTATATTAAAAACAAATGTTACACAAACACAACATACGCCTCATTCCAATTCAGAATATTCTTTTATTCATAAAATCACATTTTTAGGGAAAGGTTCCCATTAATTTTATCCAAGATATATTCTTTAAAATTTATCCTTTAATCTTCCTTTGGATGTCCTTTCAAACCAAATTATGGTTTTCTAAACTAGTCGAGATTAGCGAACCGTAACGAAGTAATTATTTATTTTATTTCCCAATCCCAACCTATTCATCCCATGAAGCAAAACTGGTAATACTCCATATCTAACACCACAGTGTTGTTGGTAAAATTAATTACCATTTCACGTTCAAATCTAATTAAAGATTTAACTATCGCTTTGGAGCAAAAACTGGTGATACTCCATTCTCGCTCATTTTCTAAATTCGATAATTTAGATTATAAATTCACATTTCAATCTAATTGCAGATTCGTTAAAACTCATTTTACTGGGTTAAAGAACTAGGTGTTATTTAAAACACAGTTCACGACAAACCCAAATCACATTCTATTTTTTATCGGATTAAAGAACTAGTGTTATTTAAAACACCGTTCACGATAAGCCCATTTCAAATCCAATCAAATATATTAGAAATTCCGATTTATTTAAAACCCCTTTTTAAATCTAATTTATTTATTTAAAAACAAAAAAACCGGGTTTTAAATTTAGTTCAAACTAGCTCATTTTGATAAAAATCTATTTTTATCTTTTCAAATATGGAGATTTTCATCCCAAATCTTCCCAAATCATTTCTTATGATTTTACACAAATTATTGATATTTTTAATAATTTTATCAAGGCCCGTACAGTCGATTTCCATCAACGGCTATCGAACTACACTTACAGCGACCTTTTCCAATTTTGATTTGGACGTAACTCCAAATCCAACCGTTAGATTTCAAATTTCTAATATTCGTTAGAAAGCTCTTTTTGATACGAACCCAACGGTTCCGGTTTTAGGAAAATCCGACGGTCGGATCTCTCGTAATGTCCGTTTGAAATATATGGTCGAAATTCACGAACTGCCGCAGCGCGGCACGTTCTATTCAGGCCATTATATTATATATATAATATATATAATATATATTTCATCGATTTCTATTTAAAACGAATTTTATGAATCGTTTTAAATTCTTTTCAAAATTCATTTCAACTTCCATTTCAATTCAAAGCAAAATTGAATTCTTCTTTATAAATTCGTTTTAAAATTCATTTCTATTCAATTCAAATTTCAATTCAATTTGAATTCATTTCAATTCTCTTTCAATTCAATTTGAATTCGTTTTCAATTCAATTCGATTTCAAAGTCGTTTTCTATTCTATTCAATTCAAATTGGTTTTCTATTCGATTCAATTCAAATTGGAATTCTATTCGATTCAATTCAAATTGGAATTCTATTCGATTCAATTCAAATTGGTTTTCTATTCGATTCAATTCAAATTCGTTTTCTATTCGATTCAATTCAAATTCGTTTTCTATTCGATTCAATTCAAATTCATTATATATGCAATTGAAATCAAATTCGTTTTCTATCCAATTCGAATTCATTTCAAATTCGTTTTCTATTCGATTCAATTCAAATTCGTTTTCTATTCGATTCAATTCAAATTCGTTATATATGCAATTGAAATCAAATTCGTTTTCTATCCAATTCGAATTCATTTCGTTTTCTATTCAGTTCGAATTCATTTCAAAATCGCTATATATTCAATTCATTTCGAAATCGTTTTATATTCAATTCATTTCGAAATCGTTTTATATTCAATTCATTTCGAAATCGCTTTATATTCAATTCATTTCGAAATCGTTTTATATTCAATTCATTTCGAAATCGTTTTATATTCAATTCATTTTGAAATCATTTTATATTCAATTCATTTCGAAATCGTTTTATATTCAATTCATTTCGAAATCGTTTTATATTCAATTCATTTCGAAATCGTTTTATATTTCTATTTTCAAATATTCTATTTCAAATATTTCCCTTTTCAAATATTTCCTATTCAAATATTTCTTTTTCAAATATTTCGTTCAACACTTGACTAATCTCAACGGATGAGTGCGGTCAACACATGAACCTTTATATTATATTGATAAAGATGTAAATTTTTACTTGTTAAAATATTTGGTTCAACACATGACTAATCTCACGGATGAGTACAGTCAACACATGAACATTTACTTTATAATATTCTTTATCTTCTAAATTGGAATGAGGCCCGATCAATTACCATATAGCGTTAACTATATGAATTTCCATACAACACATGTATATAATAGCATTGAAAAATAATCAACCATCAACCAAAGTGCACTACACTGTATAAGCATCAAATATAGATATCTAACGCTTATAACAGCCTGTCAATCTATCGATCGACATATTTAATCAATCAGGATGAGTGAACTTCAAATTTCATCCCAACACCCGTGTGGGGTTTCAAATCAACAAACACAGATTTTATTTGTGCAGTTGGGCGATGTGTAAAATTTATCGACCCAATCGATGTCCTTCAAATAGGTGTACATAAACAAACCATCGGGTTTGTAAATGAATATTTTATTTTATTCACTTTCACGTTAAAAATTATATATATATTTTTTACGATAAAATATTTTATTTTAACATACGAATTTTTATTCAGTTCATTTACACAATGAAAATGATATTTTTATTTTTCTAACATATTTTAGAAAATTTCGGCGGCATAACGGCACGATACTAGAAACGGGACAAGGCCTAGCCTTATCCCCGGTCTAGTGAAGGCCCACGCCATTCACACATCAATCAAATCAATTCATTTCACCAAACAATTCAAATTTCAATCAAATACTCTAACTAATTTTTGCAATCAAAACAAACAAGTCCATGGTCTGTGGACAATTGTGTCGGGTGCTACTAAGCACCGTCTGCATCCTAGTATATATATATAACTAGAAAAAGAAATTGAAGAGTGAGAAATTCTCACCAATAGCTATCCAATACCACGATTCTTCTTTTATAGAAATCTTCGTCGTTCTCGCATCTTTGTCATCTTCGTTGCCCGTATTCTCTACATATGTAAAAATCACATTTTTATTTGCTGATGTCTCTAAAATAAAAATCACATTTTTATTTGTTCACTTTCAATTTGAAAATCATATTTTTTTTATAATCGCTTCATACATTTAAAAATCATATTTTCACTTCGCTATTCAATATATAAAAATCGAATTTTTTTACTATGCTATTCAATATATAAAAATCGAATTTTTTTACTATGCTATTCAATATATAAAAATCGAATTTTTACTATGTTATTCAATATATAAAAATCGAATTTTTATCTCGCTATTCGATATATAAAAATCAAATTTTTTACTTTGTTATTCAATATATAAAAATCGAATTTTTACTATGCTATTCAATATATAAAAATCGAATTTTTACTATGCTATTCAATATATAAAAATCGAATTTTTACTTTCACGCTATATGGATAAAAATTCCATTTTTACCTCGTTATCTCATATATAAAGATTCTCCTTTTCAACTATAAAGATTTCACCTTTTCAATTCCATCACTATAAAAATCACAATTTTCTTTTGCTACACATATAAAGATGATATTTTTAATATCTCTATCATGTAAAAATTATATTTTTATTTCTCTACATAAAAAAAATCATATTTTTACATCTTCTATATACTAAAGATTATATTTTTAATACCTTAAAAATATAAAAATCATATTTTTAATTCTTTAAAAATATAAAAATCATATTTTTACCTTGCTTAATATAATTAAAAATCCCGCCCTTTGTTCATTAAATTTTCACTTTCCCGCATATGAAAATTTCTCCTTTATATGTTAAAAATATAAATAAAGATCCTAACTTGATATATTAAAAATCGGCTTTACATATTTAAAATTTCCAGCTTTATATATCTATACTATGAACTTTTCTTGCTAATCTACTCTATAAAAATCATATCCTTCTTATATACAATGTTTTACATGATTTAATCACTGTTTAATCAGCAAATAAGTTAATTACTTTAAGTAAATTCAATCAAAAACTCACCTTTGTTGTAAAAATCGAAGCTTTACTTGAGGAGGGGCCCTCTGGTCGGAGCTAGGCGGAATGGGTGGTGGCGCTGGGTGCTGCTGGCGGTGGAAGAGGCTCGGTGGGTTCAGGGAAGTGGTGGCGGCTTTGGATGCTCAGGAGGTTGGACACGTCGATTGAAGAGGAGAGGGGAGCGAGGAGGCTGGAGGGGCGATGGGGTGGCCCGCCTGAAGCGCGGCGGCGCTCATCGGGGGGGGGGGGGGGGGGCGACGACGAGTCCCCCCCCCCGGTCCGCCTCTTTCTCTTTTTTTATTTTGTTTTCAGTTTTGAAAGAAAAGAGGGGGGGGGGGGCAGAACGTATAGGAAGAGGGAGGGTATTAATTTTTAATTTATTTAATTATTTTAATTGCAAAAAGTTGATTTTTACATACGAACTCGAAACGAGGCCCACCGCCTGTCGTCTATAGCGTTTTACCCCCATTCCGAACCCAATGGGATATGTATCGTAGGCTGATTCGATCGCTTTGATCAGTTTCCGTTGAATTTACATTTAAATCATTATATTGAATTTTAAACACGCATTTCAATTTATCGGGGTCACATACGAACTCGAAAAATTCCCGAAAAATATTTTCGAGCTTCGTATTGACGATACAGTCCTAACAAAACTAGATTCGTTGAATTCTGAGACCGTTTGAAAAATGGCCAATTTCCAGTCGATTAAAATCAACTAAAACTGGTCAAACACGTTTTCTTTTGCCACGCTCACATATTGATTCAAAAAATTATGAAATTTGAAACCTAGCAAAAATTTGAGATCACGGACCCAACAAAAGTGGTTTCGTCGAAATCCGAGGTCGTTTGCAAAATTCCCATTTTTAAGGGCCTGAATTCCATAGCGACTATTCAGAATTTTCAACTGGACATATCTTTTGATTCCCGCTATGAAATTTTGATTTTTCGGATTCGTTGGAAAGATATCATCAATTAGATCCTATTGTTTTTGGTTTCACTAAAATCCGGATTGTTTTGCATCCGGTACATTCAATTGAAGTTTGAAATCGAATTATCGAACTACCGCGCCAATTTCAATTCTATTTATAATTATATATGAATATTATATATTCTAACGACGACGTATATAATATATACGTTCGAATTATATTCAAAATAAATTTTCGTTAATTTTTATTTATAATAATCTATTTTAAATATTCAAAATTCGCCAAAATTGCCAAAATAAAAATTTTAAACTGGCTCAGATTTTCCGGGTTATTACAGGTGGAAAGGATAAAATGATATGCCAACAAAAGGTACAAGTTTATATTTCTATTGGATATAAGATTTATGAGCCGAATTGGCAAGCTGCTTGGCTGTTTGATTTTCTTTTGGGATGAAGATGGCCCAGAGAGGCGAGTTGGAGTTTGAGATATTGACCAGTACAAAGGAGGTGCTGGCGAAATTTTTCGAAAGTTTAAGGTATTAGAAAATTTTCAGGATTTTTGAAAATTTTCGTTGATAAGAATTAATTAGTATTTAACTGAATTTAAATCGGTTCAGTTGAAACTAAAGTTAAGAAGTGAACAAATAAGTTCTAACCAATAGATAGGGTCGTCTTCTAGCTTTAGCAATTTCGAGGACGAAATTATTTTAAGCGGAGAAGAATGTAATAACCCGCATTTGCAGAGGTATTATAATTTATTTATTTAATTATATAAATAGTGATATAGTGAATTAAATAATGATGAATATTTAATTAAAATAATAAATAAAATAATATATATAATTCTGAAATAATCAGAATTAGTGAATTGGCAATATAATGTGAACTGGGGGATTCAAATATATATAATTCAGTTTAGAGTTGAATTATATTAACGAATATATTATACAAACGAAGTTTGAACGTATAATTATATTATAATTAAAATCGAGCTTGAAATGGCGCTGCAGTTCGTAAATTGGCGATTTGAACTTCAACTGAATATACAGGATTCGTTTTAATCCAGATTTCAGTGAAACAAGAAACGTGTGGAGCTGGTGGAGTATATCTTTCTAGTGGAAGAGAAAAATCGGGATTTCGTCGTGTAGATTTTGATTTATGTCTAATCAAATTTTAGAAAAGTCATTGTGGATTTCTTTTATAATTTATAAAGGAATTATTTATATTTTAAAAAAAAAATCAATATAAATCGAATATCGGATTGACCCAGATTGAAATATCGAGTTAGAAATCCATACAGGATTTTTTTGAAGCTATATGGTATTCCACTGTGAATATATACGATAATATTAATTTATTAATATTTTATTTAATTATATTTAAATATATTTACATATTTAACTGGGTCATTCAGAGCTTTAAAAATAGCCACTTTTGCAAACATAGTCGGAATTTAACGAAACTAATTTTGTTGGATCCGCAATGTCAAATAGTTGTTAAATTTCCAGTTTCGTGATTTTTTAGAGTCACTGTGTGGTCGTACGGATTTTTAGAGTGAGAAACAGTCAGTATTACGACGGTTAAAAATACGTTTTGTGAGCATACGAAGTCGGAATTCGACGAAACCAGTTTCGTTGGGTCTGCAATGTCAAACGGAAGATGTATGTCAATTTCCGTGATTTTTAGGTATCGTATGCGATCATAGGAATTTTAAAGGACAAAAATAAATAACGTTGGATTAAAAATAGATATTATAATGGAAAATATCTAACTAAAATATCTAAAATTTCAACCCTATAAATAAACATCAACCAAGTCCTTAAGACCTAAATTCTATTCTCCAGCGAATGATAAAATCGAGCCGCCAGTTCTACTCCTCCTTACACCATATCGCAACTTCCAAATTCACAAACAAATTCAAATAAATTCCCTAAATTCACATCACAATGATTTTTGAGTTGCTGCGAGGGATATCTTCAGTTTGAGGTACTTTTTGTAGAACTCGACAGTATCCTGGTTCGACGGCGTGCCTTCACAGATGTTCTAGGGTTCGAGTATGGTGGATTTTGGTGCATCGGTTTGGCTTGATAATGGTAAATTGGGTTTTAGCGTGTAATGTAGCAACTTGCGATGTAGTTTTTGTGGATTTTTGTGCTGGAAAAGATCGATCGATCTATGCAGCTGATCGTCGACATCCTGGAAGTCGCGAAGCTCTTGAGTGGCGCGAGCTTGGATGATGGAGTGGAGGGGATGGCCTTTGTGAAGTGAAGTCGCTTAGAAATTGTTTGGAGGAGATGGTGTTTGAAATGAATTCTGGAAAGCAAGGAATGAGTACAATAATGGGATTTGGAAGCTTTCTGATGGAATCGGGTTTTTCAAGCATGGGAGAAGGGTTGGAAATTGGTGTGGGCTTTAATAAATAATGGGCCGGAAAGGGGAAAAGAAAAGGTTAAGGCCCGTTATTAATATAAAATCCAAGTTTTTATTTATATGAATGTATGTAAACTTTGGAACTGAATAACTTCGTCATACGGTAATGAAATTCAGTGAAACAAGATGCGTTGGGATCGTATGGACGGTGACTCCACAATGAAACTAACTGGAAGTCCATCAGAGCTCATCGCAATTTATCGCAAAATAAATTGTCCGTCTGAATCAAGCGATGGTTATCGTTATCAACGATGATCGTCCAATGTGAGTAAATCTCACTAACTCTGAATAGTTTATAATTTCATGTTGTAATTTTAGAACTGTTAAATATTGGTTGATTGACTGTGTGTTGACCGTTTGATTGAACTGCTAGTCAGTTAGTGAATTTCTATATTGATTCTGTTTAACAGTATATATCATATGGAACTGAAAGTGATGTTATCTATATTGTTTAACATCTGTGATGCAGGGAAACAGGTTGGAGGAATCCAACTGGATTCCTCAACATTTATTTTACTGTGATTCATATATTGTGGTATATGATGTGATATATTATCTGCTGTTGATTTTGTGTGTTTGGACGATGTTTATCGTTATTATATGGTATGTTAAATACCATATGAAATACTAGATGTGGGAAAGGGGATTTTCAAAGTGTATTTTGAAAATGAATTATTTATATAAAATCGATGGATTTTATATAGAAAAGAAAAAGGATTTTTATAAAAGAAAATAATTATAAAATCGAAGGAAATATTTATTTGTTAGAATAAATAGAATAGAATAAAAGGAAATATTTATTTGTTAGAATAAATAGAATAGAATATAAAAGGAGATATTTATTTGTTAAATAAATAGAATAAAAAAGGGAATAGTTATTTGTTAAGTAAACAAATAGAAAAGGAATAGAATTGAAGGATTTAATCGAATAGAGTTAAAGGAGTTAAGTCAAATAGGATTAGTCAATTAGAGTTAATCGAATAGGGTTAATCAATTAGAGTTAATCCAAAAGAGTTAATCCAGTAGAGTTAAAAGAATAAAAGTTATAAAGTGAAGTTAGATTTTTCGAAAGTAAGGGTTATAACGTTATCGTTATATCCAATGTTTCAATAAAGAAGTGGATTCGTAAATAGAATTCGAAAGTTATGTAAGGAAGTGTTAAAGAGTTAAAAGATGAACTTACCCTGTTTTGAGATTTGAAATGTTGTTCAGTTAAGGTCTGAGAGGTGGTTATACCCCAACTTGATTGACTTCGTTTTAAATTTAGAAATGGTTAAGGTTCGAGAGTGAAAGTGGTTAAGTGAATTTAGTAAATAAGTATAGTTGTTTGAGTTGTCGTCGCGATGTTGATTTAAAGATCTGTTTAAATCCAAGTAAATAAGACTTGGAAATGTTTTCCAGTGCTAACATATATTTTCTAAACATAGAAAATAAGGAAATATATATATATATATATATATATATATATATGATTGATGATTGATTGATAGAATTTCCATATGGAAATAATATCGTTGTTTGTACACTTGTTTTTCCTTGATGTTTAAATCACAGACCATCGAAGTTTTGACCATTTTAACGTTGTTAATATGGAGAGACCGGTTGGATTATTATCCAAAGAACCACTCTGTATTGGCATAAGCGTTGCGAATCATATATGCCAAAGAAAATTGAAGATGGAGTAAAGTGCAAGGGCTGTTGTATAAATCTTAGATAACAGTGTCTAAGATGGATATACGGAATAGTGCCTTCGGTTCATCCTATTCCGGGGTGACTTGTATGGATGGATGTCTAACAGAGTATTTCCAGACGATCACGTACATTGATTTCTCCAATTGTACCAAGAGTGGAAGCGGAGAAGGAAACTTCTTTTAGCTAACACATAATGTATGGTTGAGAACGTCAATCGATGATTTGATGGATTTGACGATGTGACATTCGAAGTGAATCCGATGTGATGATGAAGCGTAACCTCAAGCCTCATCAATCGGTAAATGACAGAAATCAAGCAGGCAACATGGCTAAGTCGGTCGCTCCGAAGTAGGGTGTATAATCACCTGATCTAGAGTTTCATTTACTTCTAAAAATCTATTGTCGATACTGTCCCATTCGGGAAACAGTTGTTGATCCCAACCATTGGTGATATACATTCGATACACTCAAGCGAAATGAGTTTTCAGTCATGTGTGGCCGGGTTGCAAGATGTTCTTATTGAACCCAGTGTATTCCTTTCTAGAGGTACACTAGGGAAAGGTGGTTCCATACCTTGTCATAGTTGGAAATCCATTACCCAATACGTGCTTGCGGTTTTTATTGTATACTATATATGTAGGACGTGAGATGAAAGCGTTTCTGCTAGATGATTATTATATTGTGGTTGATAGACATTATTATAATATCAAAAGGTTTTTGATATAAAGATAATTTGGATTCTCATAAGGGAAAAACCCGTTTCGTTATACAGTGTGGTCTTATGAGATATTGTTTACTTGTTCGAACTATTTTAAACTGTTTTACTCATACCAGTCCTATGACTGACCCAGAGTTTATTTTGTTATTTTCCCTAAACTCTTGGGTGCCCAATTTTGTACGGGCAGTCAAGTAGTCGGGATTTACAGATATACTGGAAGAGCTTGGAGCAGGAGTCTTCAAGATTATATAGCTATAGTTATTTCCGCTGTGCTGTAAGTGTTGTACTCTGATAATGTTATTGTATACATATAATGATTTTATTTCAAGGATATATTATCTATTATATGTTGTTCGTTCCGCTGTGAGATTCGTGTTACTCTGATGTTGTGTTCTTCTTCTTCTTCTTCTATTCTAAGTTTCTATCTTATCTTTCCTCACCCTCTAATTTCTTTCTATTAATTTCCTGATTTTCAGTTTAATTTGGGGTTGGACTTGTGTTTTTGGTCAGCTCAAATTGGACCGGATTTTGGGTCATTACATTATACATTTGATAAATATCAGAGATTTACAGTTTACAATGCAGCGGAAAATAATACAAAACACAATTGATAGGAATATACAGATATAGAGCTTTCCAAATATCATTCCACCTGTGAACCAGGGTCCTGTGAATATAAATCTGCAAAACCAAAACTACTAGCTGCCCGTGTGGAAATAGGGGCACCCAAAGTTTAGATTAAAACAATAAACTCCAGGTCAGTCGTGTGACTGGTGTGGGAGCTAAAACAGTTATTTGAAACTTTACTTGAAATCAGATATATAAAGGGACCACGCCATATAACATGGAACGGGTTTCCTCCCAAGAACACTAGTGCATATAACAAAACAACGCAATGCTTTTTGGAAAAATGAGGCTACTATAAGACCCAGGTCCCATCACACAATGCAACGCATGCCGGAGGATAGGTTTTCCCTTATAATAGCCAAACATGCTTGGTACATTTAAAACAAATCATTTGATACTATTATAAGTGCATAGTGTATAAAACAACTTCAAATATAAATGTATCAATCCTAGACGGCATGGGTACCATATATCATGTCGCCAATACTAGGCTCTACAATCAAAACCGCAAATGTCACGTATTGGAAGTTGGATTTCCATCTGTGAACCAAGGAAAGGGATCGTCCTTACCGCTTCGAGACGCTCTAGCCCGCACCTTAGGATAAGAGCTCGAGTGACCCTTGGATCATCAGGGCCGGTCCACACGGAGTGGATTAAAATGCCTGAACATGCGTTTCCCCGCCCTATGAGGCATAAGTCTGTTCTGTATAAAGACTATATCATCCATCGGCTCCGTAGAGACCGATATAACCGAGGCGCCTCGCAATCCATCATCCACATAAGTAAAATGTCAGGGCTAGTAAAACACTGACACCACTCCTAGCTATAAGGAAACGCATGCCCTCCCTGACATCCTCTCCCGTTTCTGGTTCACCCCAGGGTGTGAGGCTCGTAAATTAACGCTACACAAATTTATGCTATATTAAGGCCGTGCTTTGATCATCAACCACAAGACTCTGCTTTTCAATAGAAGCCTTGATCATTTGCATCTCAACATGCCACATAGGCAATTCAAACTATGCAACTGATGTCTATCAATAACACAGAATGAAATCCAATGTCAGACACTCATCCATTTACAAGTTCGTTTTGGGTCTGAACGAAACCGGAGGCACCTTATTCCTTCCCCATATGTCCAATACAGGGGAGAGGTCGTTGCACATCCAGTCGATCTCCAAGTACGTCTAGACGATCACCACTTATTACCTTGTCTTGGGTGTACAGCCCAATCAAGACATATGTAATCATCTGAATGATGTGAAGACCTTCGGCCTTCGACCACCATCTTCATCCTCGACATATCGTCGAATTAGTTAAATAGAATGGGATAAACCCGGTCTTTCTGAATAACTCGCGTATATAATAAACAAGTGCTGCAAAAACACAACATACACCTCATTCCAATCCAGAATATTAATTAACTGGAAACTCCAATAATCTTAATTAAAATATTTATTCTCTTCGCATGGGGTTCAAGAACAGTGTTACTGAAGACACCATTCACGACAAACCCCAAAATCCAATTCTTTTATTTCATTCCAATTAAATATTAATCAATTGGAAAATTTCACTAAATCTATATAAAAAGATTTATTCTTTCCTCTACTGGGTTTAAGAACAGTGCTATTGAAGACACCGTTCACGACAAACCCAAAATCCCACTTAATATTAAATTCAAGGCTCTGAATAGAAAATATATCGGCTTATATTCAATATCAAATTCTAAAATCAACCAATATCGTATTGGAATAATGATATATACATATATCTTCCAAATTCCTCCACAATGTCCGTATAATCACATAATCCAGTATCGAAATATTCTGAAAATAATTTCAATTCTAATCCATTCCAGTTTATATATTGGAAATTCCGGTTATTTTTAGAACCATTTCAAATCCAATTTATTTATTTTAAAAATAATTGGATTATAATTTTAGTTCAAAACTAGTTCATTTCGATAAAAATCTATTTTTATCTTTTCAAATATGGAATTTTTCATTCCAATTCTTTCCAAATCATTTATTATGATTTTATGCTAATTATTGATATTTTTAATAATTTTATCAAGGCCCGTACAGTCGATTTCCATAAATGGCCATCGAACTGCACTTACAGTGACCTTTTCCAAATTTGATTTGGAAATAATTCCAAATCCAACCGTTAGATTTCAAATCTCTAATATTCGTTAAAAAGCTCTTTTCGATACGAACCCAATGGTTTCGGTTTTAGGAGAATCAGACAGCCGGATCTCCCGTATTGTCCATTCGAAGTCAGAGGTTGAAATTCGCGAACTGTCGTGGCACGGCGCATTCTATTCAGGCCATTATATATATAATATATAATATATATTTCGTTGATTTCCATTTAAAACGTATTTTATAAATCATTTTAAATTCGTTTTTGAAACATTTTCAGCTTCTTATTCAATTTCAATTTGAAATTGAATATTCCATATCATTAATATATAAATGATAATATGTTCAAAATATTATATTTCGAAATCATTTACTTTTTTATATTCATTATAAAAATGAATAAAATCGATATAAATATCGTTCACGTCAAGATGGCGTTAATCTAATCAACACGGCTTTATACATCTAAATATTTTAGTGTCCATCCCAAATCGAACATCAAAATCATATTCTGATCTGTTATTGAATATTATTTTAAAATATTCATTCATTCTGAACTGGAATCAGACACAGTCGATTACCATATAATGTGATTATATGGATTTCATACAACACGTGTACACAACAACAATCAAACACATTCAACCATCATCTAGAGTACATTCTACATTGCATAAGCATTAAATTTAAATATTCAATTCTTACATAGCTTGTCAACCAATAGATTGACATACAACTAAATATTGGGATTATTGTATGTCCAATATCATCCCAATACCCGTATGGGGTTTTCAAATAACAAACACAGATTTATTTGTGCAGTTGGGCGATGTGTAAAATTTATCGTCCCAATCAATATCAGTTAAATGTGTGTACATAAACAAATCGTCCGATTTGTTTATGAATATTTATTTTATTCATATATACTTTAAAAATTATATTTTTAGCTATAAAATATTTTATTCCATTCCACATCACACAATCAAACAAACAAACAAGTCGTCCATGGTCTGTGGACGACAGATGTCGGGTGTTGCTAAGCACCGTCTGCATCCTAGTATATATTTTAACTAGAAAATAAAATAAAAGTGAGAAGTTCTCAACTTTGGGATCCACTTCTCCATTCCTTATTTCTGAACGGCTCGGATTTTGTTTTGATTTCAGTCTGTTCCATCGCACTACTTTTCACATTGTTCATAGTAAAAACCATATTTTTAATATGATGTTTATATATTAAAAATCATATTTTTATAACTTAGTTTTCTGTATAAAAATTATATTTTTACATCGCTACTTCATTATAAAAATCACATTTTTATAAGTTCAACTTCATAATAAAAATCGTATTTTTATACCGCTACTTTTAAAATAAAAATCACATTTTTGTATCGTTACCTATATAATAAAATTCACATTTTTATCTAATTAAAAATCGAACTTTTATACCATAAACACATATGTAAAAATCGAAATTTTCTGCTTTAAACACATATGTAAAGATCGAATTTTTCTACTTTAAGCACATATGTAAAAATCAAATTTTTATCGCTACTTCCCAAATGAAAAATATAATTTTTCTAGAATGAAAAATCTGGTCTTTTTAATCGCTATTGTTTATATATTTTTATTATGCTTATTTCTATATAAAAATTATATTTTTATATATTACTTTGTATAAAAATCATATTTTTATTATCATACATATATAAAAATTATATTTATCATCATATATATATATATTATATTTTTATCATCATACATATATACATATATATATATAATTATAATTTTATCATCATATTGCCTAAATAAAAATCGAATCTTTATAAGGATAAAAATCAAAACTTTATCTCACTCTTCATTTAATAAAAATCGTATTTTAAAACAATGTTATGTCTAAATTAAATCATATTTTTTTCGCTACTTCATATGCATGAAAATCAAAATTTTCTTATGTTATAAAATATATAAAATCCAATTTCATTAAATAAATGAAAATAAAATAAATTAAAAAAACTTACAGGGTTTTTAAAGAGGGAGGGTGGACCGGAGGCTGTTGGAGGTCAGGCGGAGGCTCGAGCTGCGTCGGGGTGCCAGAGCTCACTGTCGAAGGAGGCGGGGAGGTTTTCCGCGCGATTGGAGGAAGGGGGTGAATGCCTGACGGCGGCGGTGAGGAGGAGGGTGGCGGGGCGGCGTGTTGCGTCGCAAAGGGGGGAGGAGGGGCGCGATAATGGGTGGCGGTGGCTAGGTCTAGCGGGTTTTCTCAGATCGATTTATTTTTTTTATACGGGGAAGAGTAATAGAGGAAGAGAGAGAATGGTGAGAGGGGGAAAGAATATATAAATATTTATTATTATTTTACATTATTTTTCTCCATAAAGTTGCCTTTTCGTTCGGACTCCGTATCAAACCCAACGACTGTCACCCCTAGCTAATTACCCCTATTCCATACACAATGGGATATTTTTTATAACCAAATTTGATTGTTTTGATTATTTTTCATTTAAATCGTAATATTGAATTTTAAATGTACATTTCAATTTACCGGGGCCACATACGGACCCCAAAAATTTCAAAAAAATTATTTCTACCTTCGTATTGATGATACAGTCCTAACAAAACTAATTTCGTCAAATTTGGAGACCGTTTGAAAAATGGCAATTTTCTGGTCGATCCAAATTGAATGAAAATGAAAAAACATGTTTTCATGCGCCACGCTCACATATTAATCCCAAAAATTATGAATTTTGGAATCCAGAAATAACTTGACGTCCCGGATCCAACAAAAGTGGTTTCATAAAAAACGGAGGCCATTTGCAAAATTTCCATTTCTAAAGGCTAAAATTCCATAGCGACTATTTTGAATTTTCAACTGGGAATAACTTTTTGTTCCCGTTATGAAATTTTGATTTTTCGGATTCGTTGGAAAGATATTTTCAAACAGATTCAAAAAATTTTGGTTTCACTAAAATCCGGTTTATTTTGAACCCTGTACATTCATTTGAAATTTGAAATTGAATTTTCGAACTACCGCGTCATTTCCAATACCTTTTATAATTAAAATAAATATTTATATTCTAACGTCGCTTCCAATGAATATATACGTTCTAATTCTATTCAAAATAAATTTCTAGTTGTTATTATTTAAAATAATCCATTTTAAATATTCAAAATTCATTGAAATTGCGAAAATAAAATTTTTAAATTGGTTCTGATTTTCCGTGTTATTACCATTTCCCCGTATAAAATCTTTTCATCCCCGAATAGGAATAGAGCTGAAAGTTGTTTTTCAAATCAACTAAACTTTCATTATTTTCATTATGGCTTAAGTTCTTTAGCTTATCAGTTTCTAAGAACTTTTCAAACTTTTCAAAAATTCGGCTAACACCCTAAATTTTCGAAAAATTTCGCCATAACCTCCGCTGTATGGGGGCACCGGGAAATTCCCCAAACCACCACACAAGCCCTCTCATCTCAAAAAGAAAAAGAAAAAGCCAAGCGGTTAGCCGAGTGGCTAGCCAATCATCTCAGAAAATCATCCAAACCCAATAAATTTGTAAACATGTACCTAATTGTCGGGCATAAAATTTTATTCCTCTTCTCTAGCCACCTTGCTATGACCTGTTCAATGTATATACATGTACATATATGCAAATGCAATAAATTTCAATTTAGTTCAAATTTGTCTTGATTTGGCTTACTTTACCTTTCATGTACATATTAGTTTCAACAATCTCATTTGTTAAACTAATAATCAAACAACACAACCATCAATCAATTAGTTGATTAAAGTTTCAAATTCATAATTTTGATATATATATATATATATACACACTCAAAAATCATGTTTTTGATGCCAAATCACAACAGTATATTCTAACTATATTTTGGTTCTCACAGTCAATTGGAATCATATAGAAATCCCACTTTCGAAACTCAAACATAAATTCTGATGATGAAGCTTCAATCATCAGAATCGTCTCCGGGCGAGTAGAGTGTTATTCTATATCTATCTAGTATATTAAAATTTCGAATACACATGGATCAGACGTATATGCAAAAAATTTATATACTTGATTGTGCAAATCAATAAAAAAATAATATTCATATATGTATAACAGATATTGAATTTTCAAAACGAAATTTGTTTTCATTTTTAAAAATACACTCTTCGCACTCGTTCTAGGATATTACTGATCCTATCTCTAACGAGTCATTCCTATTGGATGTTACCAATCCAATCTCTGATGAATTCTTTCATTTGGTTCTAACGTGTCATGTTCTCCGAGCTCTGTAAACCAAAGCTCTGATACCAAATGAAGCGACCCGAACCTCCCCGTTAAGGAAAGTCCGTATTGAGCGGAGAACACGACAAATCAGAACACAAACAGAAGAAAATTTCATTGCTTATTACAACAGTTTCATCAAAATACAAGAATATAACAGAGTATGAATAAATATTATACGTAATGACCCGCATTTGCAGAGGTATTATAATTAATTTATTTAATTATATAAATAGTGATATAGTGAATTAAATGGTGGTTTAATTAAATAATGGTGAATATTTAATAAAAATAATAAATTAAATAATATATTTAATTCTGAAATAATCAGAATTAGTGAATTGGCAATATAATGTGAACTGGGGGATTCAGATATATATATAAAATTCAGTTTAGAGTTGAATTACATTAACGAATATATTATATAAAAGAAGTTTGAACGTATAATTATATTATAATTAAAATCAAACTTGAAATGGCGCTGTAGTTCGTAAATTGGCGATTTGAACTTCAACTGAATATACAGGATTTGTTTTAATCCGGATTTCAATGAAACAAGAAACGTGTGGAGCTGGTGGAGTATATATTTCTAGTGGAAGAGAAAATCGGGATTTCATAGTGTAGATTTTGATTTATGTCTAAATCAAATTTGAGAAAAGTCGCTGTGGAATTCCTTTATAATTATAAAAGAATTATTTATATTTTAAAAAGGAATTTCAATATAAATCGAATATCGGGTTGACCCAGATTGAAATATCGAGTTAGAAATCCATATAGGATTTTTCTGAAGCTATATGGTATTCCACTGTGAATATATACGATAATATTAATTTATTAATATTTTATTTAATTATATTTAAATATATTTACATATTTAAATAGGTAATTCAGAGCTTTAAAAATAGCCACTTTTGCAAACGTAGTCGGAATTTGACGAAACTAATTTTGTTGGATCCGCAATGTCAAATAGTTGTTAGATTTCCAGTTTCGTGATTTTTAGAGTCACTGTGTGGTCGTACAGATTTTTAGAGTGAGAAACAGTCAGTATTACGACGGTTAACAATACGTTTTGTGAGCATACGAAGTCGGAATTCGACGAAACCAGTTTCGTTGGGTCTGTAATGTCAAACGGAAGATGTATGTCAATTTCCGTGATTTTTAGTTATCGTATGCGATCATAGGAATTTTAAAGGACAAAAATAAACAGTGCAAGGGTTGTTGTATAAATCTTAGATAACAGTGTCTAAGATGGATATACTGAATAGTGCCTTCGGTTCATCCTATCCCAACCGTTGGTGATATACATTCGATACACTCAAGCGAAATGAGTGGTCGGTCATGTGTGGCCGGGTTGCAAGATGTTCTTATTGAACCCAGTGTATTCCTTTCTAGAGGTACACTAGCGAAAGGTGGTTCCATACCTTGTCATAGTTGGAAATCCATTACCCAATACGTGCTTGCAGTTTTTATTGTATACTATATATGTAGGACGTGAGATGAAAGCGTTTCTACTAGATGATTATTATATTGTGGTTGATAGACATTATTATAATATCAAAAGGTTTTTGATATAAAGATAATTTGGATTCTCATAAGGGAAAAACCCGTTCCGTTATACGGCGTGGTCTTATGAGATATCGTTTACTTTTTCGAACTGTTTTACTCATACCAGTCCTATGACTGACCCAGAGTTTATTTTGTTGTTTTCCCTAAACTCTTGGGTGCCCAATTTTGTACGGGCAGTCAAGTATTCGGGATTTACAGATATACTGGAAGAGCTTGGAGCAGGAGTCTTCAGGATTATATAGCTATAGTTATTTCCGCTGTGCTGTAAGTGTTGTACTATGATAATGTTATTGTATACATGTAATGATTTTATTTTAAGGATATATTATCTATTATATGTTGTTCGTTCCGCTATGAGATTCGTGTTACTCTGATGTTGTGTTCTTCTTCTTCTTCTATTCTAAGTTTCTATCTTACCTTTCCTCACCCTCTAATTTCTTTCTATTAATTTCTGGATTTTCAGTTTAATTTGGGGTTGTACTTGTATTTTTGGTCAGCTCAAATTGGACCGGATTTCGGGTCATTACATTATACATTTGATAAATATCAGAGATTTACAGTTTACAATGCAGCGGAAAATAATACAAAACACAATTTAAAGGAATATACAGATACAGAGCTTTCCAAATATCCTTCCAGCTGTGAACCAGGGTCTTGTGAATATAAATCTGCAAAACCAAAACTACTAGTTGCCCGTGTGGAAATAGGGGCACACAAAGTTTAGATTAAAACAGTAAACTCCAGGTCAGTCGTGTGACTGGTGTGGGAGCTAAAACAGTTATTTGAAACTTTACTTGAAATCAGATATATAAAGGGACCACGCCATATAACATGGAACGGGTTTCCTCCCAAGAACACTAGTGCATATAACAAAACAACGCAATGCTTTTTGGAAAAATGAGGCTACTATAAGACCCAGGTCCCATCACACAATGCAACGCATGCCGGAGGATAGGTTTTCCCTTATAATAGCCAAACATGCTTGGTACATTTAAAACAAATCATTTGATACTATTATAAGTGCATAGTGTATAAAACAACTTCAAATATAAATGTATCAATCCTAGACGGCATGGGTACCATATATCATGTCGCCAATACTAGGCTCTACAATCAAAACCGCAAATGTCACGTATTGGAAGTTGGATTTCCATCTGTGAACCAAGGAAAGGGATCGTCCTTACCGCTTCGAGACGCTCTAGCCCGCACCTTAGGATAAGAGCTCGAGTGACCCTTGGATCATCAGGGCCGGTCCACACGGAGTGGATTAAAATGCCTGAACATGCGTTTCCCCGCCCTATGAGGCATAAGTCTGTTCTGTATAAAGACTATATCATCCATCGGCTCCGTAGAGACCGATATAACCGAGGCGCCTCGCAATCCATCATCCACATAAGTAAAATGTCAGGGCTAGTAAAACACTGACACCACTCCTAGCTATAAGGAAACGCATGCCCTCCCTGACATCCTCTCCCGTTTCTGGTTCACCCCAGGGTGTGAGGCTCGTAAATTAACGCTACACAAATTTATGCTATATTAAGGCCGTGCTTTGATCATCAACCACAAGACTCTGCTTTTCAATAGAAGCCTTGATCATTTGCATCTCAACATGCCACATAGGCAATTCAAACTATGCAACTGATGTCTATCAATAACACAGAATGAAATCCAATGTCAGACACTCATCCATTTACAAGTTCGTTTTGGGTCTGAACGAAACCGGAGGCACCTTATTCCTTCCCCATATGTCCAATACAGGGGAGAGGTCGTTGCACATCCAGTCGATCTCCAAGTACGTCTAGACGATCACCACTTATTACCTTGTCTTGGGTGTACAGCCCAATCAAGACATATGTAATCATCTGAATGATGTGAAGACCTTCGGCCTTCGACCACCATCTTCATCCTCGACATATCGTCGAATTAGTTAAATAGAATGGGATAAACCCGGTCTTTCTGAATAACTCACGTATATAATAAACAAGTGCTACAAAAACACAACATACACCTCATTCCAATCTAGAATATTCCTTTATTCAAATATTTTTATAATTTGGGAAAGGTTCCCATTAATTTTATCAAAAATAAATTCTTTAAATTTATTCTTTAATCTTATTTTGGATTCAATCCATACCAAATTATGGTTTATCCAAACTAGTCGGGATTAGAGAATTTTATGGGAGTAATCATTTATTTTAATTTCCCAATCCCAACCTATTCATCCCATGAAGTAAAACTGGTAATACTTCACATCTAACACCACGGTGTTATCGGTACAATTAATTACCATTTTACATTCAAATATAAGTAAAGATTTAACTATCGCTTGGAGCAAAACTGGTGATATTCCATTCTCGACCATTTCTCGAATTTGATAATTTTAGTTATCAAATTCACCTTTCAATCTATTTAAAGATTCAATAAAACTATAATTCAGTTTAATTTCCAAAAATCATTACTTAATGATTATTCAAATCCAGGAAATAAATCCTGTCTTTTACTAGGTTAAAGAACTAATGTCATTTAACACACAACTCACGATAAACCCAAAATCACATTCCATTAATTATGGGACCTTCACGGAAAACAGATCAATATATATAATCGATATAAACTTCCATATCCGACTAATAATATAAATGGAATAACGGCAAAGCCTTTTAAATTCCATATATATTAGCAATCTTCCTCCATAGAAATTCACTTCGATTATTACCAAATCGAATTCCATTCCATTCCAATTTATTTTATTAAATTGGAAAACTTCACTTTGGAAAATCTCCTTTAAATCTTATTAAAAGATTTATGAATTCCAATTCACATTTTATTGTAAATCGGGTTAAAGAACGAATGTCGTTAAAACACAGTTCATGATAAACCCAATTCACATTCCATTTTATTCCAATTAAATGTTAATTAACTGGAAACTCCAATAATCTTAATTAAAATATTTATTCTCTTCGCATGGGGTTCAAGAACAGTGTTACTGAAGACACCATTCACGACAAACCCCAAAATCCAATTCTTTTATTTCATTCCAATTAAATATTAATCAATTGGAAAATTTCACTAAATCTATATAAAAAGATTTATTCTTTCCTCTACTGGGTTTAAGAACAGTGCTATTGAAGACACCGTTCACGACAAACCCAAAATCCCACTTAATATTAAATTCAAGGCTCTGAATAGAAAATATATCGGCTTATATTCAATATCAAATTCTAAAATCAACCAATATCGTATTGGAATAATGATATATACATATATCTTCCAAATTCCTCCACAATGTCCGTATAATCACAGAATCCAGTATCGAAATATTCCGAAGATAATTTCGATTCTAATCCATTCCAATTCATATATTGGAAATTCCGGTTATTTTTAAAACCATTTCAAATCCAATTTATTTATTTTAAAAATAATTGGGTTATAATTTTAGTTCAAAACTAGTTCATTTCGATAAAAATCTATTTTTATCTTTACAAATATGGAATTTTTCATTCCAATTCATTCCAAATCATTTATTATGATTTTATGTTAATTATTGATATTTTTAATAATTTTATCAAGGCCCGTACAGTCGATTTCCATAAATGGCCATCGAACTGCACTTACAACGACCTTTTCCAAATTTGATTTGGACATAATTCCAAATCCAACCGTTAGATTTCAAATCTCTGATATTCGTTAAAAAGATCTTTTCGATACGAACCCAATGATTTTGGTTTTAAGAGAATTAGATAGTCGGATCTCCCGTATTGTCCATTCGAAGACAGAGGTTGAAATTCGCGAACTGTCGCGGCACGGCGCATTCTATTCAGGCCATTATATATATATATATATTTCGTTTATTTCCATTTAAAACGTATTTTATAAATCGTTTTAAATTCATTTTCGAAATAGTTTCAGCTTCTTATTCAATTTCAAATTGAAATTGAATATTCCATATCATTAATATATAAATGATAATATTTTCAAAATATTTTATTTCGAAATCATTTCCTTTTTTATATTCATTATAAAAACGAATAAAATCGATATAAATATCGTTCACATCAAAATGGCGTTAATCTAATCAACACGACTTTATACATCTAAATATTTTAGTGTCCATCCCACATCAGACATCAAAATCATATTTTGATCTGTTATTGAATATTATTTTAAAATATTCGTTATTTTAAAATATTCATTCATTCTGAACTGGAATCAGACACAGTCAATTACCATATAATGTGATTATATGGATTTCATACAACACATGTACACAACAACAATAAAACACATTCAACCATCATCTAGAGTACATTCTACATTGCATAAGCATTAAATTTAAATATTCAATGCTTCAATAGCTTGTCAACCAATTGATTGACATACAACTAAATATTAGGATTATTGTATGTCCAATATCATCCCAATACCCGTATGGGGTTTTCAAATAACAAACACAGATTTATTTGTGCAGTTGGGCGATGTGTAAAATTTATCGTCCCAATCAATATCAGTTAAATGTGTGTACATAAACAAATCGTCCGATTTGTTTATGAATATTTATTTTATTCATATATACTTTAAAAATTATATTTTGGCTATAAAATATTTTATTCCATTCCACATCACACAATCAAACAAACAAATAAGTCGTCCATGGTCTATGGACGACGGGTGTCGGGTGTTGCTAAGCACCGTCTGCATCCTAGTATATATTTTAACTAGAAAATAAAATAAAAGTGAGAAGTTCTCACCTTTGGGATCCACTCCTCCATTCCTTATTTCTGAACGGTTCGGATTTTGTTTTGATTTCAGTCCGTTCCATCGCACTCCTTTTCACGTCGTTCATAGTAAAAACCATATTTTTAATATGATGTTTATATATTAAAAATCATATTTTTATAACTTAGTTCTCTATATAAAAATTATATTTTTACATCGCCACTTCATTATAAAAATCACATTTTTATAACTTCAACTTCATATTAAAAATCGTATTTTTATACCGCTACTTTTAAAATAAAAATCACATTTTTATATCATTACCTATATAATAAAAAACACATTTTTATCTAATTAAAAATCTAATTTTTATACATTAAACACATATGTTAAAACCGAAATTTTCTGCTTTAAACACATATGTAATGATCAGATTTTTCTACTTTATACACATATGTAAAAATCGGATTTTTATCGCTACTTTCCAAATGAAAAGTCTAATTTTTCTATAATAAAAAATCTAATATTTTTAATTGCTACTGTTTATGTAATAAAAATTATATTTTTATTACGCTCCTTTCTATATAAAAATTATATTTTTATAAATCACTTTGTATGAAAATCATATTTTTATTATCATACACATATAAAAATTATATTTATCATCATATATATATATATTATATTTTTATCATCATATATATATATATTTTATATTTTTATCATCATATTGCCTAAATAAAAATCAAATTTATAAGGATAAAAATCAAAACTTTATCTCACTCTTCATTTAATAAAAATCGTATTTTCAAACAATGTTATGTCTAAAAAAAATCAAATTTTTCGCTACTTTATATGCATGAAAATCAAAATTTTCTTATGTTATAACATATATAAAATCCAATTTCATTAAATAAATGAAAATAAAATAAAGGATAAATTAAAAAAACTTACAGGGTTTTCAGTGGGGGTGGGGTGGACTGGAGGTTAGGCGGAGGCTCGGGGCTGCGTCGGGGTGCTGGAGCTCGCTGCCGAAGGAGGCGGGGGGGGGGGGGGGGGGGGGTTCCACGTGATTGGAGGAAAGGGGGGATGAATGCCTGACGGCGGCGATGAGGAGGGGGAGTGGGGTGGTGCGCTGCGTCGCTTAGGGGGCCTATGATAATGGGCGGCGGCGGCTAGGTCTAGCGGGTTTTCTCAAATCGATTTCTTTTTTTTATACGTGGAAGAGTAAAGGAGGAAGAGAGAGAAAGGTGAGAGGGTGAAAGAATATATATATTTATTATTATTTTATATTATTTTTCTCCATAAAGTTGCCTTTTAGTTCGGGCTTCGTATCGAACCCAACGATTGTCGCCCCTTGCTAATTACCCCTATTCCGAACACAATGGGATATGTTTCTTAACCCAATTTGATCGTTTCGATCAGTTTTCATTTAAATTAACATTTATATTGAATTTTACACGTACATTTCAATTTACCGGGCCACATGCGGACCCCAAAAATTCCAGAAAAAATATTTCTTGCTTCATATTGACGATACAGTCCTAAGAAGACTAATTTTGTCAAATTTGGAGACTGTTTGAAAATTGGCCATTTTCTGGTCGATCCAAATTGACTAAAACTGTCAAAACACGTTTTCCTGTGCCATGCTCACATATTAATCCCAAAAATTATGAATTTTGGAATCTAGCAATAACTTGATGTCCTAGATCCAATAAAAGTAGTTTCGTCAAAAACGGAGGTCTTTTGCAAAATTTCCATTTCTAAGGGCTAAAATTCCATAGCGACTATTCTAAATTTTCAACTGGGCATAACTTTTTATTCCCTCTATGAAATTTTGATTTTTTGGGTTCGTTGGAAAGATATCTTGAAATAGATTCAAAAAAAATTGGTTTCACTAAAATCTGGTTTATCTTGAACCCTGTATATTCATTTGAAATTGAAATTTCGAACTACCACGCCATTTCCAATTCCTTTTATAGTAAAAAGAAATATTTATATTCTAACGTCGATTCAAATAAATGTATACGTTCTAGTTCTATTCAAAATAAATTTCTAGTCGTTATTATTTAAAATAATTCATTTTAAATATTCAAAATTCATTAAAATTGCCAAAATAAAATTTTTAAATTGGTTCTGATTTTCCGGATAATTACGATCCCCCCATATAAAATCTTTTCATCCCCGAAAAGGAACAGAGCTGAAAGTTGTTTAACAAATCAACTCAACTTTCATTATTTTCATTGTGGCTTAAGTTCTTCAGCTTTTCAGTTTCTAAGAACTTTTCAAAAATTTTGGCTAACACCATAAATTTTCGAAAAATTTCGCCATAACCTCCCCTGTACGGGAGCACCGAAAAAATCCCCAAACCGCCACACAGGCCCTCTCATCTCAAAAAGAAAAAGAAAAAGCCAAGCGGCTAGCCAATTGGCTCATAAAATCATCCAAACCCAATAAATTTGTAAACATGTACCTATTTTTCGGGCATACAATTTTATTCCTCTTCTCTAGACTCCTTGCTATGACCTGTTCAATGTATATACGTGTGCATATATGCAAACACAATAAATTTCAATTCAGTTCAAATTTGACTTGATTTAGCTTAATTTACCTTTCAAGTATATATTAGTTTCAACAATCTCATTAGTTAAACTAATAATCAAACAACACAACCATCAATCAATTAGTTGATTAACATTTCAAATTCATAATTTTGATATGTATATATATATATATATATATATATATATATATACATACTCAAAAATCGTGTTTTTGATGCCAAATCACAACAAAATATTCTAACTATATTTTGGTTCTCACACCAGTCAATTAGAATCATATAGATAGCCGACTTTCGAAACTCAAACATAAATTCTGATGATGAAGCTTCAATCATCAGAATCATCTCCGGGCGACTAGAGTGTGATTCAATATCTATCCAGTATATTAAAACTTCGAATACACGTGGATCAGACGTATATGCAAAATCTTTATATACTTGATTATCCAAATCAATATAAAAATAATATTCATATACGTATAATAGATTTTAAGTTTTCAAAACAAAATTTGTTTTCATTTTTATTTTTAAAAATACACTCTTCACACTCATTCTAGGATACTACTGATCCTATCTCTAACAAGTCATTCCTTTTGGATGTTACTAATCCAATCTCTAATGAATTCTTTCGTTTGATTCTAATGTGTATTGTTCTCCAAGCTCTGTAAACCAAAGCTCTGATACCAAATGAAGCGACCTGAACCTCCCCGTGAAGGAAAGCCCGGATTGAGCTGAGAACACGACAAATCAGAACACAAACATAATAACATTTCATTGCTTATTACAACAATCTCATCAGAATACAAGAATATAACAGAGTATGAATAAATATTATACATTTGATAATTATCAGAGATTTACAATTTACGATGCAGCAGAAAATAATACAAAACACAACTGAAAGGAATATACGGATACAGAGCTTTCCGAATATCATTCCAGCTGTGAACCAGGGTCCTGTGAATATAAATCTGCAAAACCAAAACTACTAGCTGCCCATGTGGAAATAGGGGCACCTAGAGTTTAGGTAAAACGATAAACTCTAGGTCATTCATGTGACTGGTGTGAGAATTAAAACAGTTATTTGAAACTTTACCTTAAATCAGATATATCTAGAGACCACGCCATATAACACGGAATGGGTTTCCTCCCAAGAATTCCAGTGCATATAACAAAATAGCGCAGTGCTTTTTGGAAAAATGAGGCTATTATAAGACCCAGGTACCATCACACAATGCAACACAGGTCGAACGATAGGGTTTTCCCTTATAATAGCCAAACATGCTTGGTACGTTTAAAACAAATCATTTGATATTATTATAAGTGCATAGTATATAAAACAATTTCAAATATAAATGTATCAATCCTAGACGGCATGGGTACCATATATCATGTCGCCAATACTAGGCTCTACAATCAAAACCGCAAATGTCACGTATTGGAAGTTGGATTTCCATCTGCGAACCAAGGCAAGGGATCGTCCTTACCACTTCGAGACGCTCTAGCCCGCCCTTCAGGATCAGAGCTCGAGTGACCCTAGGATCTTCAGGACCGGTCCACATGGAGTGGATTAACTTGAACATGCATTTCCCCGCCTTATGGGGCGTAACTCTGGGCTTTATAAAGAGCATATCATCCATCGGCTCCATAGAGACCGATATAACCGAGGCGCTTCGCAATCCATCATCCACATAAGTAAAATGTCAGGGCTAGTAAAATGCTGACACCACTTCTAGCTAGAAGGAAACACATGCCCTCCCTGATGTCCTCTCCCATTTCTGGTTCACACCGGGGTGTGTGGCTCGCAAATTAACGCTACACAAAGCTATGCTATATTAAAGTCGTGCTTTGATCATCAACCACAAAACTCTGCTTTTCAACAGAAGCCTTTATCATTTGCATCTCAGCATGCCACACAAGAAATTCACACTATGCAACTGATGTCTATCAATCACACAGAATTAAATCCAATGTCAGACACACATCCATTTACAAGTTTGTTCTGGGTCTGAATGAAACCGGAGGCACCTTTTTCCTCCCCCATATGTCCAATACAGGGGAGAGGTCCTTGCACATCCAGTCAATCTCCAAGTACGTCTGGACGATCACCACTTGTTACCTTGTCTTGGGTGTACAACCCAATCAAGACATCAATAATCATCCAAACAATGTGAAGACCTCCGGTCTTTGACCACCGTCTTCATCCTCGACATATCATCGAATCAGTTATTCAGAATGGGATAAACCCGGTCTTTCTGAATAACTCGCATATATAATAAACAAGTGCTATAAAAACACAACATACACCACATTCCAATCCAGAATATTCCTTTATTCAAATATTCTTATACTTTGGTAAAGGTTGCCATTAATTTTATCAAAGATAAATTCTTTAAATTTATTCTTTAATCTTCTTTTGGATTCAATCCATACCAAATTATGGTTTATCCAAACTAGTCGGGATTAGCGAACCTTACGGGAATAATCATTTATTTTAATTTCCCGATCCCAACCTATTCATCCCATGAAGTAAAACCGATAATACTTCACATTTAACACCACGGTGTTATCGGTATAATTAGTTAACATTTTATGTTCAAATCTAATTAAAGATTTAACTATCGTTTGGAGCAAAACTGGTGATACTCCATTCTCGACCATTTCTTGAATTTGGTAATTTTAGTTATCAAATTCACCTTTCAATCTATATAAAGATTCATTAAAACTCTAATTCAGTTTTAATTTCCAAAAATCATTACTTAATGATTATTCAAATCCAGGAAATAAATCCTGTCTTTAACTGGGTTAAAGAACTAATGTCACTTAAAACATAGCTCACGATAAACCCAAAATCACATTCCATTAATTATGGGAGCTTCACGGAAAATAGATCAATATATATAATCGATATAAACTTCCATATCCGACTAATAATGTAAATGGAATAATGGCAAAGCCTTTTAAATTCCATATATATTAGCAGTTTTCCTCCACAGAAATTCACTTCGATCATAACCAATTCGAATTCCATTCCATTCCAATTTATTTTATTAAATTAGAAAACTTCACTTTGGAAAATCTCCATTAAATCTTAACAAAATATTTATAAATTCCAAATCACATTTCACTGTAAATCGGGTTAAAGAACGAATTTGTTAAAACACAGTTCACGATAAACCAAATTCACATTCCATTTTATTTCAATTAAATGTTAATTAACTGGAAACTCCAATAATCTTAATTAAAAGATTTACTCTCTTCGCATGGGGTTCAAGAACTATGTTTCTGAACACACCGTTCACGACAAACCCCAAAATCTAATTCTTTTATTCCATTCCAGTTTAATATTAATCAATTGGAAAATTTCAGTAAATCTATACAAAAAGGTTTATTCTTTCCTCTACTGGGTTTAAGAACCGTGTCATTGAAGTCACCATTCACGACGAACCCAAAATCCCATTTGATATCAAATACAAGGCTCTGAATAGAAAATATATCGGCTTATATTCAATATCAAATTCTGAAATCAACCAATATCGTACTGGAATAACGATATATACATATATCTTCCAAATTCCTCCACAATGTCCGTATAATCACGGAATCCAGTATCGAAATATTCTGAAGATAATTTCGATTCTAATCCATTCCAATTCATATATTGGAAATTCCGTTTTTTTTAAAACCATTTCAAATCCAATTTATTTATTTTAAAAATAACTGGATTATAATTCTAGTTCACTTCGATAAAAGTCTATTTTTATCTTTTCAAATGTGGATTTTTTCATCCCATTTCTTTCCAAATCATTTATTATGATTTTACACTAATTATTGATATTTTGAATAATTTTATCAAGGCCCATACAGTCGATTTCCATAAATGGCCATCGAACTGCACTTTAAGCGACGTTTTCCAATTTTGATTTGGACATAATTCCAAATCCAACCGTAAGATTTCAAATCTTTAATATTCCTTAGAAATCTCTTTTAGATACGAACCCAATGGTTATGGTTTTAGGAGAATCCGACGGTCGGATCTCCCGTATTGTCCATTCGAAGTAAATGGTCGAAATTCACGAACTGTCGCGGCGCGTTCTATTCAGGTCATTATATATATATATATAATATTTCGTCGATTTCCATTTAAAACTTATTTTATAAATTGGTTTAAATTCGTTTTCAAAACAGTTTCAACTTCTTATTCAATTTCAAATCGAACTTGAATATTCCGTATCATTAATATATAAATGATAATATTTTTACAATATTATATTTCGAAATCATAACCTTTTTGATATTCATTATAAAAATGAATAATATCGATATAAGTGTCGTTCACGTCAAAGTGGCGTTAATTTAATCTACATTGCTTTATATATCTAAATATTTTAGTGTCCATCCCAAATCGGACATCAAAATCATATTTTGATCTTTTATTGAACATTATTTTAAAATATTCGTTATTTTAAAATATTAATTCATTCTGAGCTGGAATCAGACACTGTCAATTACCATATAATGTGATTGTATGGATTTCATACAACACATGTACACAACAACAATCAGACACATTCAACCATTATCCAGAGTGCATTCTACACTGCATAAGCATTAAATATAAATATTCAATGCTTACACAGCTTGTCAACCAATCGATTGACATACAACTAAATATTGGGATTAGTGTATGTCCAATATCATCCCAATACCCATGTAGGGTTTTCAAATAACAAACACAGATTTATTATGTAGTTGGGCGATGTGTAAAATTTATTGTCTGAATCAATATCAGTCAAATGTGTGTACATAAACAAATCGTCTGATTCGTTTATGAATATTTATTTTATTCATATACACGTTAAAAATCATATTTTTAAATATAACATATTTTATTCCATTCCACATCACACAATCAATTTTCACAACATAATCAAACAAACAAACAAGTCGTCCATGGTCTGTGGACGATGGGTGTCGGGTGCTGCTAAGCACCGTCTGCATCCTAGTATATATTTTAACTAGAAAATAAAATAAAAGTGAGTAGTTATTACCTTTGGGATCCACTCCTCCATTCGTTATTTCTGAATGGTTCGGATTTTGTTTTGATTTCAGTCCGTTCCATCGCACTCCTTTTCACGCTGTTCATAGTAAAAACCGTATTTTTAAATTGATGTTTATATATTAAAAATCATACTTTTATAACTTAGTTTTCTACATAAAAATTATATTTTTACATTGCTACTTCATTATAAAAATCACATTTTTATAACTTCAACTTCATATTAAAAATCGTATTTTTATACCGCTACTTTTAAAATAAAAATCACATTTTTATATCGTTACCTATAAAATAAAAATCACATTTTTATCTAATTAAAAATCAAATATTTGTATCTTAAACAATGTAAAAATCGAAGTTTTTTGCTTCAAACACATATGTAAAGATCGGATTTTGCTACTTTAAACACATATGTAAAAATCGGATTTTTATCGCTACT
Source organism: Allium sativum (assembly GCA_030737875.1). Classification (NCBI taxonomy): domain Eukaryota; kingdom Viridiplantae; phylum Streptophyta; class Magnoliopsida; order Asparagales; family Amaryllidaceae; genus Allium; species Allium sativum. Next base: position 954,235,358 of record CM060924.1, on the reverse strand, counting down.
TTCCGAATGAAAAATCTAATTTTTCCACAATGAAAAATCTAATCTTTTTAATCGCTACTATTTATATAATAAAAATTATATTTTTATTATGCTTCTTTCTATATAAAAATTATATTTTTATAAATCACTTTATATAAAAATCATATTTTTATTATCATACATATATAAAAATTATATTTATCATTATATATATATAAATTATATTTTTATCATCATATATATATTATATTTTTATCATCATATTGCCTAAATAAAAATTAAATCTTTATAAGAATAAAAATCAAAACTTTATCTCACTCTTCATTTAATAAAAATTGTATTTTTAAACAATGTTATGTCTAAATTAAATCATATTTTTTTCACTACTTCATATGCATGAAAATCAAAATTTTCTTATGTTATAACATATATAAAGTCCAATTTCATTAAATAAATGAAAAAAAAATTAAAAAATTAAAAGAACTTACAGGGATTTTAAAGAGGGAGGGTGGACCGGAGGCTGCTGGAGGTCAGGCGGAGCCTCGGAGCTACGTCAGGTTGCTAGAGCTCGCTGTCGAAGGAGGCAGGGAGTTTTCCGTGCGATTGGAGGAAGGGGGGTGAATGCCTGACGGTGGCGGTGAGAAGAAGGGTGGCGGGGTGGCATGCTGCGTCGCTTGGGGGAGGGGGGGGGGGGAGGAGGGGCGCGATAATTGGTTGCGGCAGCTAGATCTAGCGGGTTTTCTCAAATCGATTTCTTTTTTTTACGGGGAAGAGTAAAGGAAGAAGAGAGAAAGGTGAGAGGGGGGAAGTATATATATATATTTATTATTATTTTATATTATTTTTCTCTATAAAGTTGCTTTCCGTTCGGACTTCGTATCGAACCCAACAACTGTCTCCCCTAGTTAATTACCCCTATTTCAAACACAATGGGATATGTTTTGTAACCAAATTCAATCATTTCGATCAAGTTTCATTTAAATTAACATTTAAATCGTTATATTGCATTTTGAACGTACATTTCAGTTTACCGGGGACACAAACGGACCCCAAAAATTCCAGAAAATTTATTTCTAGCTTCGTATTAACGATACGGTCCTAACAAAATTAATTTCATCAAATTTGGAGACTGTTTGAAAAATGGCCATTTTCTGGTCGATCCACATTGACTAAGACTGTCCAAACACGTTTTCCCGCGCCACGCTCACATATTAATCCCAAAAATTATGAATTTCGGAATCTAGCAATAACTTGACATCCCGGATCCAACAAAAGTGGTTTCTCGAAAACAGAGGTCGTTTGCAAAATATCCATTTCTAAGGGCTAAAATTCCATAGCGACTATTCTGAATTTTCAACTGGTCATAACTTTTTATTCCCGCAATGAAATTTTGACTTTTCGGATTCGTTGGAAAGATATTTTTAAATAGATTCCAAAATTTTTGGTTTCACTAAAATCCGGTTTATTTTGAACCCTGTACATTCATTTGAAATTTGAAATTGAATTTTCGAACTACCGCGCCATTTCCAATTCCTTTTATAATTAAAATAAATATTTATATTCTAACGTCAATGCAAATAAATATATACGTTCTAATTCTATTCAAAATAAATTTCTAGTCGTTATTATTTAAAATAATTCATTTTAAATATTCAAGTTCATTAAAATGGCCAAAAAAAAAAATTTAAATTGGTTTTGATTTTCCGGGTTATTACATACTCGGTCTGACCTGAGCGTTTAATAACACTTTAGTCTGGATTAACGTTATTAAAGTAAACTAGCTTCAACAAAATACAAAATATAATAGCAGATCCCAACTATATATGAAGTTCAAATTTCGGATAGGCGTACAATCGCAAGTGTTTGTGATCTTAATATATTTGGCATAGAATCAACGTTTCAGGTTACTAATGAAACAAGTAGTTACTAAATTTTCTAGTGTGTTCATATGCCAAATAGTTTCAGCTAGCCTAAGCTTGGTGAACAATCAGAACTATATGGGATGAAAGTTTACGAAGTTAGCAATGGTACGCGTACATATACATATATACATATATATATAAAGAGAGAAAGAGAGGGGGCGGGGTTATATGACACCCCTTTTTCTTGGCATCCCATTTGCACCTGAACCACGGCCAAGCATTTATAATTAATTAAGCAAGTGGGGGAAGAGAGAGTTAGTGGGAGGAGAGAGAAACGAGAACGTGTGGTGGAAATCAGGGAACTTAAGGGGTGCTGGACTATTTTGGGTGCTTTTGAACGCTTCTCATATATATATATATATATATATATCAATGTTATAAGGACAGAAAACCCAAAATGTGCAGCAAGTGCACATGTAAAGGACAACAAGTACACAAGTGATGCGTAAGGCAATATTTCAATAAAAATTCATGAAATATAAAATCAAGTTATGGCAGGACCATTACCAATAGCACATTTCATGCTTTCAGGTTAAAGTTGTGAGCAAAGTGTGTCAGTAGTGTTTTTCAAGGTAGGTGTGAACAAAATTATAGGAATATTTTAGTTTTACTTAACGTAGAGCAAAATGTGTTCAAGTCTCAAAATCAGGCCGAGTACAAGAAAATTTCAGTTTAAGAAATCAGATTATGCTGTATAAGTTCGAGGCTCGAGGCTCGAGTTCGAACCAGCAACCACGAAGTGGTGTTCAAAAGAAAAGTTTCAAGTTAACTAAGTACGACAAGGGTATGTGTCTCAGTTTTACACATCATAGTGCTGACACAATAGGGTGCACATGTGGCATAAGACCAAAGTTGAGAGTAGCTACAATTCCTATTTATAAATCTACATATACAGGTGCACTAATACATGCATATATATATATATATACACATATACACATACAATACAAATATGTGTATATATATACCCACACACTCTCACATATATATATATATATATATATATATATATATATATATATATATATATTGCAAGACAATATTTTCTAGCCATACAAGGGTAAAGGGGAGCAAAATACTAGGTTTCTATGTAAAAGCAAACCTCAACGCATGTGCAGACAACTAAAAATAACTACAAGCTGCAGGATAATCTGGCATGTTGAATTCTAATCTATATGTGCACCAAGATACTCAGCAACAATCCATATATTCGTTCATTTGGAAATTTAACAAGCGAAGCTTCCTATTTCGGATCATTTGGGAAGTAATGATAAAACTAAACCATTTCTATATAATCAATCTTGAAAATATTCAACCTACTATGCAGTATTACACAGTTCATACAGGGACCATTTTCAAAATAGGAAACATGCCAAGGCAAGAATTCTCGTACATGCTTAGGCTATTTCATGGTAAGCCAAATGCTTATATATATATATATATATATATTCTTGAAGTTCCTAAAACTTAATGAATGAAATATACTATAGTCCCACATTGGCAAGAATGAAGATAAGATTTGTGTACATATACTAAGTTCTCATTCCCTATATTGGCCATTAGGGTCGGGTAATTTTGTGCGAGGGGGAGGACCTATATCTGATGAACACACGTGCGCGCGCCGCCCGTCCGACCGAACCGAACCTGGCAAGGTCGGGTTCGGGCTCGGGCTTTGGGCCTTGGGCTTGAAATAGAGCCCAGTAAGAAATCTTATTTTTGCTTCGAAAAACAATGCAATTTTTGATGGGATTTTTGAAATGACGGCGGGTTTAAAATTCAAACTAATTGGATACAGGTGCGACCCGTTGGGAACAAGCGGGTACAACCCTTTATGGTTCAAATGAACGGACGCGTTCATTTGAATTCTGATGGCAACGGAAATTAAATGGCTGCGTTTTTTCGAATGAGTGCGACCCGTTAACGCATCCATTTGAAAACTATATATACATGATGATTCTGATCATATCATTACCGAAAAATTAAAAAAAACATTTTGTTCTTCCTTCCGCTGTCTGATTCCTCAAACTACTGCCATTACTGATCATCACAGTCAGTGCATAATCGCTACAATATCGAGTAGTTTTTCTCGTCCGTTGTATCCTGGGAGGCTTCGAATGAAAGTCTTAAGGAAAATGACACATTTCAAGCCTTGGATGATCTCTGTATTGATTACTGATTCTTACTTCAATTCAGTACTATACCCTGTACATTATTCACTTACTATGTTTTTACTATTTCGTAAGAAATTGAGACAAACTTGTGCTGAAAGTTTGTGTCGTTGACTACCTTATTCTAATTTAGAATAGTACCTTATTCTAATTTAGAATAGTCATACTTTGTTGCAATCTGTTTTGAATACAGCATTAACAACAACTTAAGACTTTCAATTTTTGACAAAACATAGATGGCAACAAAGCATTTGTCAATAAAAACTGGCAATTTGAACAAGCCAGACTTGTTCAATGGCGAAGGTGATGATTTTCTGACATGGCAGAGTCAGATGTTGTTCTATCTCATTACCCTTGGTTTGCAGAAATATCTTGAAGAAGATGAATCGGTGCCGCCTACACTAGGAAACGCCAAGGATGCAAATAAATATGATGGTCCGTCTATTGATGCGTGGAGGCATTCAGACTTTTTATGCAGAAACTACATTCTCAACTGCCTAGACAAGGTCTTGTACAAAGTGTACCAGCCCATAAAGACTGCAAAAGCTCTTTGGAATGCACTGGCTACAAAGTACAAGACGCAGAATGTGATTTTGAAAAAGTTCATCGTTGACAAGTTTATGAACTACAAAATGGTGGACTTAAAGTCAGTGACTTCTCAAGTGCAAGAGTTGCAAATTATTATCCATGAAATGGAAGCAGAAGGCCAAAAAGTTGGTGAATCATTTCTGTTGAATCAATTACGGGAAAATTGCCACCACCTTGGAGGGACTACCGCCACTACTTAAAGCACAAAAAGAAGGAGATATCCTTACAAGACCCCATCGTCAGATTAAAGATAGAGGCAGATAATCATGGAGTCACTCAACCTAAAAGTGAAGAGGCGCTTATTGTTGAATGGTCAAAGAAGAAAGGACACTTCAAAAACAAAAACAAGAAAAGGAAGGCACCAGAAAATAAGCAGAATAACCAAAAGAAGTCCAAGAAATTCAATGGTGACTGTTGGGTTTGTGGTAAGACTGGTCATCAAGCAAAAGAGTGCGGACACAAGAAACAGAAAAATTAGGAAGTAAATGTGATGGATAAAAATGGACATCGATGAATCAAAATTTTCAGTTGTGTCCGAATGCAATTTGATTCAAAATTCTGCACAATGGTGGTTGGACACGGGTGCTACTAGGCATATATGCTATGATAAGTCTGTTTTTTCAACCTACACCAAATTGCATCAAGATGAGAAACTCTATATGGCAATTCATTAGTTTCCATGGTTAAAGGCAAAGGAACAGTCACCCTCAAGTTTACTTCTGGGAAGACTATTAAATTGAATGATGTCCTTCGTGTTCTAGATATCCGCAAGAAATTAAGTTCTGGATCTGTGCTTTCGATGAAGGGATTCAAGGTGGTCTTTGAGTCAGATAAGATGGTTCTGTCCAAGGCAGGAATCTATATAGGAAGGGGTTACATATGTGATGGCCTATTTAAGGCAAATGTAGCCATAATCGGCAATGATATGTATTCTGATAATGCTGTGAATAAAAAGGAAGTTTCTTATATCGTTGAGAATGAAACTTTATTATGGCATGATAGATTAGGACATATTAATTTCTGAAATATGAAAAAACTTGCAAATTTAGAGTTAATTCCTAGATTTCAAGTGGATAAAAACTACAAATGTGAGACATGCGTAGAAGCAAAAATGGTTAAGAAACCTTTTCATGCTATTGACAAAAGTACTGAACCATTGGGAATGATTCATACTGACTTACGTGATTTCAAAAACTTACCTACAAGAGGTGGGAAAAAGTATTTTATCACATTTATTGATGATTATACACGATATTGCTACGTATATCTTTTAAATAGTAAAGATGAAGCAATCACATCGTTTATAAAATATAAAGCTAAAGTAGAAAATCAGCTTAATAAGAAAATCAAGATATTGAGATCCGATCGAGATGGAGAATATGAATTGCCGTTTGAACAATTCTGTGCAGAAAATGGAATAATTCATCAAACGACAGCACCATATTCACCACAACAAAATGGCATAGCCGAGAGGAAAAACAGAACATTAAAATATATGATTAATGCAATGCTTTTAACGTCTGGTCTACCGACGAACTTGTAAGGGGAAGCCTTGAATATGTCTAATCACATATTAAATAAAGTTCCTCACAGTAAAACGGGAAAAATTCCATATGGGTTATGGAAAGGACACCTACCAAGCTTCAAATACCTCAAAGTATAGGGGTGCTTGGCAAAAGTTCATATCCCGCCTCCCAAGAAGGTCAAATTTGGACCAAAAACAGTAGATTGTTACTACCTAGGGCCTGCCCAGAATCGTAGTGCATATAGATTTTTGGTATTCAAGACTGAAATAGATGATACCCATGTAAATACAATCATGGAATCAATAGATGCCTCATTCTTTGAAGACGTGTTTCCATATAAAAGAAATGAAGGAAATAATGCCCCCAAAAGGACACGAGAAGAATCAAGTAGCCCACATGAAGATGAAACTCATCGTGAAGTTGATGAAGTTGAACCAAGAAGAAGCGTAAGGGACAGAACTTCCAAGTCATTTGGCTCTGAGTTCCTCACTTACATACTTGAATATGAACCTCAAACATATAAAGAGGCCATGTCATCTTCTGAATCTTCGTGTTGGAAAGAAGCAATCCAAAGTGAGATTGGTTCAATCCTAAGTAATAAAACTTGGGAAATTGTTGATAATCCACCTGGAATAAAACCAATTGGCTGCAAATGGATTTTCAAGAAGAAAATGAAAGCAGATGGCTCTACCGACAAATATAAACCCAGATTAGTAGCTAAAGGATATCGTCAAAAAGAAGGAATAGACTTCTTTGATACATATTCACCCGTTACACGAGTAACCTCAATAAGAATGTTAATAGCAATTGCATCCATCTATAATCTAGAGATTCGTCAGATAGATGTAAAGACGACATTCTTGAATGGAGATCTCGATGAGGAAATCTACATGGAGCAACCCGAAGGTTTTATATCCAAGGGAAATGAAACTAAAGTCTGTAAATTGGTAAAATCATTATATGGACTCAAACAAGCTCCAAAACAATGGCACGAAAAATTTGATAGTGTCATGATGCAAAATGGTTTTCGTATAAATGAATGTGATAAATGTTTTTATTATAAACAAATTGGACGGTCATATGTCATGATTTGCTTATATGTGGACGACATGTTAATCTTTGGTCCTAACGTAAAAGTTATAAAGACCATAAAGAAAATGCTGATCAACAATTTCGATATGAAAGATTTAGGAATTGCAGATGTTATTTTGGGAATCAAAATAATAAGAACCCCTAATGGAATTGAATTATCTCATTCACATTATGTAGACAAGGTGATTGAAAGATTTCAAAATCTTGGGATTAAAGGAGTAAAAACACCTTTTAATCCGTCAGAAGTACTGCATAAAAACACTAATGAGAGTGTAATGCAACTTGAATACTCTCGTGTAATAGGATGTCTAATGTATCTTATGAACTGCACGAGACCAAATATAACTTATGGGGTAACTCGACTTAGCATGTATACAAGTAATCCATGAAAGGAACACTGGAAAGCACTAATGAGAGTGCTTGGATACTTAAAGAATACCACAAATTATTCTTTGCATTACGGAAAATATCTAGCCGTATTAGAAGGATATAGTGATGCAAACTGGATTGCTAATTCAGAGGAATCAAAATCCGTAGGTGGTTATGTTTTTACTCTAGCAGGAGCAATAGTGTCATGGAAATATACTAAACAAACAAGCATAGCTCGATCAACGATGGAATCTGAGTTTATCGCTTTTGAAAAAGAAGGCGAAGAAGCAGAATGGCTTCGTCACTTCTTAGAAGATATTCCACTTTGGCCTAAACCTGTAACGGCCATATGTATTCACTGCGACAATCAAGCAGCGCTAAATAGAGCGAAAAACTTTTTGTATAATGGAAAATATCGACACATTCGTCGATGCCATAACACAGTTAGGCAGTTACTCTCAAATGGAACTATCTCCATTGATTATGTAAGAACCAGTGATAACCTAGAAGATCCATTTACAAAAGGGTTTACAAGAGTGAAAATTGACTGCGCATCGAGGGGAATGGGTTTAAAAGCCTAAACCAACAAGAGTTATCTTATACGGAAATCTATCGTAGCGACTGGAGATCCCACAGACTAGGATCAATAGTCCAACCAGTTCTGAATAACTCAAGACATAATGCATTTGTACGGACATAGTCCTACTCGATTCCTATGGTGCACAATATAAAATGCATGCCTACAGAAGTTTCATAGGTTAAAGCTATGCTTTTTAATGATGACCATATCTTGTAAAATAAAAAGTGGGTATACGTAGGATACTCCTAATGGTAGCGATCACCTATGTTAGTGTGAGCTATATCGGCTCTATGAGAATATTAAAGGCTTATGTTCTCTATATACACTCGCAGAACCAGAAATTGTTCAAGACCAAAATGAACAAAACCTAGAGATTGGGTGATAAGGGAAATAATGTTTTGTTAAACTTATTGTCTGGTTATACAATAATGGGTGACAGTTCAAGATGAAATAATTCACCGATTAGCCAAGTATATCCGATGAGTTTTAACTAAGGAAAGTTCAAAGTGAAATATCTACTTATCCTCAATAAAACATTATTCCATAGGTAGTATGTGATATTCCACTTTGCGTGGGGGAAAGTATATTACCATTCATGTGGGGGATTGTTGAAGTTCCTAAAACATAATGAATGAAATATACTATAGTCCCACATTGGCAAGAATGAAGATAAGATTGTTCTCATTCCCTATATTGGCCCTTAGGGTCAGGTAATTTTGTGCAAGGGGGAGGACCTATATCTGATAAACACACACGCGCGCGTCGCCCACCTGGCCGAACGAACCGAACCAGGTCGGGCTGGGTACGGGCTCGAGCTTCGAGCCTTGGGCTTGAAATAGAGCCCAGTATGAAATCTTATTTTTGCTTCGAAAAACAATGCAAATTTTGATGGGTTTTTCGGAATGATGGCGGGTTTAAAATTCAAACTAATTGGATGCGGGTGCGACCCGTTGGGAATAAGCGGGTACGACCCGTTAAGGTTCAAATGAACGGACGCTTCATTTGAATTCAGATGGCAACGGAAATTAAATGGCTTCATTTTTTCGAATGGGTGCGACCCGTTAACGCATCCATTTGAAAACTATATATACATGATGATTCTGATCAAATCATTACCGAAAAATTAAAAAAACATTTTCTTCTTCCTTCCATTGTCTGATTCCTCAAACTACTGCCATTACTGATCATCACAGTCAGTGCATAATCGCTACAATATCGAGCAGTTTTCTCGTCCGTTGTATCCTAGGAGGCATCGACTGAAATTCTTAAGGAAACTGACACGTTTCAGGCCTTAGACGATCTTGGTATTGATTACTGATTCTTACTTCAATCAGTACTATACCTTATACAGTATTTATTTACTGTGTTTTTACTATTTCGTAAGAAATTGAGACAAACTTGTGCTGAAAGTTTATGTCGTTGACTACCTTATTCTAACTAAGAATAGTCATACTTTGTTGCAATCTATTTTGAATACATCATTAACAACAAATTATTGTCAAAAACTGAAAGTCTTAAGTAAACTGACACGTTTTAGGCCTTGGATGATCTCAGTATTGATTACTGATTCTTACTTCAATTCAGTATTATACCCTGTACAGTATTCATATACTGTGTTTTTTCTATTTCGAAAGAAATTGAGACAAACTTGTGCTAAAAGTTTGTGTCGTTGACTACCTTATTCTAATCTAGAATAGTCATACTTTGTTGCAATCCGTTTTGAATACATATATATATATATGTGTGTGTGTGTGTGTGTGTGTGTGTGTGTGTATGTGAGTGTGTGCGCACGCGTCAAATTCGTGTCCTTGTATATACATATATGAATATTACACACACACATATACGTGCTATCCTCATATATACATACAAATTACAAAGGCATTGGTTGAGTGACCCTCATCTTGTAATATATTCAAGTTTGACATACACAGCTCTCTCCCCCCTCTCTCTCTTTATATATATACACACACATACATACATACTTGTTTCCGTATATACACATATTTTGAGTGTGAAAAAAGTACCAAAATTTCAATGATGCACAAGACACACATAAATGAGGACAAGGTAAAGAATATCAAACTTATACTGTATAGGAGTGTACACAACATACATGATAATCACCACATTAAACAAGTGGTTTCAGGTCAGTGACAAGGTAACAAGGTTACATGCATGCATCAACAAAACATGGTGAATGCAACCACCCTACCACTAACTACTTATATCCCAAAAAATGGCCAAGTTACAAGTAAGTGGCAGGTTTAAGGATAGAATTTCAAATCATAGCCAACAACCCAAACTAGTCAATTAAATGTAACAACATTGTGGAACAACAATGAAATGCAAAACCGAAGTGCTCATATTTCAACAAATCATCAAATTCATAGACAAACAATCCCAGAGGCGAGACAACCAGAAATACTATTATGTTAGGCTTCCTACAGACGTTGAAATACTTGAAATAAGGTAAATCATGAGCTAAAAAACACCTTTAGTGGAGGCATTTCACGAACGAGGTTGGAGGTAAAAATATCGGGTTTGAATTGGGTTGTTGGAGATTCTTACGATGGGGAGATCTACCAGAGGAGTTGCAGCCATTGTCGCGTTCTTCTTCGGTGGTGAATTAAGGCGGCGATGACAATTTCAAGTTGAAAGGAGAGGGAAGAAATTTGATTTAGGGGAAAAGGCCATTATAAATTTTTTTAGGGAAAAAGCTTCGGTCGAACGAAGTAAGGAGAAGGAAGTTAAATTTAGCTTGGGTCATCTCCTTAAAACATGGAGAAAGAAAATACAGTAGGTAAGAAACATGTGGCAAGTAAAATAGAACATTAAGGGATGTTAATTCAAATATGCAAATGTTTACAAGTGTCATGAGTTATTTTATACATTAACAAATGTAGAATTCAATTTGTCAATTAAAATTTTCCACTCCTTCATTTATTTAGGAGGGGACAAATTTCCTATAAAATATACCAATTTGTAGCAATAAAAAAATACATGACAAATACACCAAAGAAATACATAACGAGTTACACGAATAGACATATAGAAAGTCCTATTGATAAACTTCTAAATAAAATTCCTAATTTTTTGAGTAAAACAAATGTATGATAAGTTCATATTTATTATTTAATAAAAATATCATGAATGTATATTTTTTATTCATTATAATAAAAAGTTTCCGAGATACACAACGTACTTACATGTGTTTGGTTGTATACATATATAACCAGTATACATGTCAAAATATAAGTTTTTTTATAATAAGTATATAAATCACAATTTATAAAAATATCTCTTATTTACATACGTTTTAGATGTAATAGATACCCAAAATATTTTAGATACAACTTATATGATTTACAGTTTACAAATGAATTCATGTGATTGTTTGGATATCTCGTTCACATACAAGTCACATAAATTTAAGATGCTTAGAATTCAAAATTGACATATAGAAATAAGAAACTTCATATAGCATATAAACCTATAATCTACACTTATGTAGTATTAAGTCGTTTCATTTAGTATGAAACTTATATAGTATAACATCTGAAATATAAGTAGTTTAATAAAAGCCTATAATAATGTATATTGCAACTAAGTCCAAAAATATATATAATATTTTACATATAATAAGAACACACGTATCATTATGCATACACACACACACACACACACATATATATATATATATATATATATATATGTATGTATGTATGTGTGTGTGTGTGTGTCTTAATGCCTCACATACTTATAAAATATAATTGTATACAACAAAAAAGATTATCTCGATGCAAGATTCGTATTCAAATAGTTTCAAATAATAGAACATGAAAAACTAAGGAGTTGTACAGATTTAGACGTTTGAATCTAAAATTTAGACGGTTGAATCATCATACAAAATAAAAATAAAACTCAAAAAATAGTTGATTGAATTACCCAAACAGCTCATTGAAAATAGAGCCATCTCTCGAGTGAAAAATCCAGGCACATTCAGACGTCCGAATAGGGAACTCAGCTGGCCAAATTATGACGGGTTGATTTTATTAGGGTTGTAAACCCGATTACCAATTTCAGAACCCACAGTATATTTTTCTTCTTCATTTCTTTTCTCATTTTAACCTAACTGGCATGCCACCATCATTAAATCTCTTTAAATCCTCAATCAAAACTCTAAATTAAATCAAATAAGGATGCCTCCCCATATAAAGGAACGAAAGCAAACCGTCTCTGGACCATCCAAAGATAAAATTTGCCAATGACTTTACAATGAAACTGCAGTCCAAAGGTTTGAAAGCATGAAAAATTCAAAAATCTTTCCTGGTTCGTTCGTCAAATTATCAGAATTTACTGGTTATCAAATTGATCAGTTACTAGATCAAAATTTTTTGATTCTCTCATAAATTACACTGCAAATAATGTGAGATTAGATCATTGCTAATTAAGTTGTTCCTTGCAAACCAAAATCTTGATTTTGAAAATCCCAAAGATAGAAATAACGTAGTTTAGTCAATGATTTGTGGCACTCATATATTCTTGCCATTGGCTAGGCTAGGTCAGATTCTACACTGTCCGCATCTTGGTACGAAAATAGATGATATAGAAGTAGACATAACCACTAGAAATGAAGTCTTGCCCCATTTTCATTTCGATACCTTGGTAAATATGAAAGACTTACATGCCCAAGCACATATAATTAACCGTACCTTTATTCGCTCCTTACAATCTCGGACGGGAAGTTACGAAAAGGTTTATAAAAGTAACTTTCAGGGTCTTTGTGCCATTTATAATTATATGCCGGTAAATTAGGGTAAAATAATTATGGATGAATTTCTTGACATCACTTATATGAGGAAATATAAGATGATATACTATGGAGCTTACATTATGTGAATCCTCTCTAATTCTAGGGTTAAGGTTACCGGGTCTATGGCTTCCTCAATTGTTAAGTAAGCAGAAAGTCCTTATCCTTGATGATTATATTGCCTAGACCCGCAACTCTCAACATCTTCTCAATTGCTCAATGCCAAAAAAATAATGCCAAAAAAATTACTCAACCATACAATCATAAGGCCGACTAGAAAGCTTCTACATCTCGAACTATAGAATACGAAGATTCAATTGTAATAGTTAGTCCGGAAGATATCCCAAAAAAAGAACTTGTTACTCTCTGAAAAAATCAATTCGAACTCCACTCTCAAATCAAAATTTTTGAGACCAAAACCGAAAAATGCTTCAATTCAATAAAAGATTTCTTAAATAATTTTGGAACAAAATTTTATGCACTAGCTCTTCCTCTACTGATGTCCAATATCCTATCTTATTTGGATGGACTTCTGCTGGAGAAGATGAGGATAATGGAGACAATGACGATGAAGATGATGATGAGGAGAATGATAATGAAGACTAAAAATAATTTTTATGAATTCTTTTTTTTTTATCTAATGTTTGATCTCATTTTTCAAACTCTATGACTTGTTTAAGACATGTGTTAGTGTGTTTTTATGTTATGTAGAACATCATATTTTATTTTTGTTTCATGTCATTTGTGTTGTTATGTTAAACTAGCTAGTTATTGTTGTCTAAGTTATGAAACATTTCATGTGTTCATGTTATGTGTTAGTAACATATATGATAAGTTTATGTCGTATTTCTTCTGTTACATTGTGTATATCATTTGTTATGTTATGAAGTATGTGAGTTTGTTTACGTTGTGTGTATGTATATATTTCATGATGAATCTTACTTATGTGATTATGTTATGTCATGGTCCATTTGTTAATGTGAAGTTTGTGTCATGATTCACTTGTTCCCTTGTGTGTATATCATGTTTTTCAGTTGTTAACTTATGCACACACACACACACACACACACACATATATATATATATATATATATGTGTGTGTGTGTGTGTGTGTGTGTGAGTGTGTGTGTTTGTGTGTGTCAGTGTGTGTTTGTTTGTTATATTAATGTTTGTCAAGTATTGATTCTTTACCACTCCAATATAACATCATGTACTATATGGCTATATGTCTATATTACATCATGTTTAAGTTATATTAAACCCTGTTTTTATATGTATATATGTAAGTATGTATGTATATGTTATGTAACGACTATCAGAACAAAGTCCCCCTTTCCTTACACGCATATGAGCTGGCACCCAACTCCCATATAAGAAAAGGAATCCCTGTTGTTACGTGCCTATCAACTCATATTTGTACTCAACTCCTTCAATTTATTCCTTGATGTGGTACTATTAATTCCAATCGGCCATTCCTCCTTAACAACATATGAGGCAATCCTAACTGTCTCCCCCTTGACTCGCATCCTACAAGTATCTTTTGAGAGCACTTCCTTGCCTGCATGGCCCAGTCCGTAATCTTCGGCTCTGATACCACTGTTATGTAACGATGGTCGGAACAAAGCCCCTTTCCTTGTACGTATATGAACTGGCGCACAACTCCCATATAACAAAAGGAATCCCTGTTATTACATGCCTACCAACTCATATTTGTACTCAACTCCTTCAATTTATTCCATGATGTTGGACTATTAATTCCAATCCACAATTCCTCCTTAACAACATGCGAGGCAATCCTAACAGTATATATATGACAAGTACTACATAGGTCATACACACATAATTCAAAGTGAAGTGCTTTATACTTGACCATTATAGTACTTTATATGTAATATAGGTTAAGAGATATATATAGAAATACACTTGTACATATACTGTATTTCACATATTATACAATGTTAAAATTCATCCATATAACAAAGTATTAGTTCAGATACTATAGTTCACATATTATAGTTTATATCTTTCTTATATATATATAACACTTCATATGCTCATACTTATCTGCTTTAACTCTTTTTTGTCGATGACAAAGGGGGAGAAAAATCAGAGTACATCATATAGACAGGGGAGTATAGGTAGAACTTATTTTGTTTACTGTTGTGTATATATATATATAGCAGTCGTATATAGTAGTCATCCTCAAAAGGGGGGATTGTTAGAACCTCTATTCTCGAGCTACATTTTGACTATGAAAAATCTATATCGATAACATCAAAAATAACATTTATTACAAAAGAAATATTGAAGAATAAATTCAAGTACAAGAAGATTCAAAGATAGGATTAATTGGTATATTGTTGAATCATGAATTCAGTCGGGTGATTGTTGAAAGTTCAATACATGAACATTCAGCCAGTTGAATTCATGATTCAGTTGGTTAAATATTTTGTTTTCTGTGCGCATGCGCACATTTTTAAATACTAGCCTTTTTTGCTAGTTGAAATCTATTTCAATCGGCAGAACCGAAGGGTTTCCACTTTTTAAAGAGAAATAAATCTTTAATTAAAGAGGTATGTCCATATCTTTTGATTAAATCTATTTACAAATAAGTGCAACCTTTTATTCACTGTAAATAAACTCTAGAATTACTTGTACCAAATCACCAAAATTTCTTAATTCTAATATCCTTTAAATTTGAAAATATATTTCTAGAATATTCTCTTGTGCTCTTATTTTCAATATTTTGTGATTATAAATAATCACTTTCCTTCTTAGTTCTTCATATACTTATACTATATATATTCAAAGCAGAAGATTATAGGAAGGGTGTTATGTAAAGTGACTTATATATCCATGTTATTTAGAACACAAGTATAGTCAATCAAACTTTTATATTAGATTAAGTCATGTTCCGCTGCTCAGGCACGTTAAATCCTCTTTGGATGCTGAGGCGAAATCCTGTTCTGCTGCTCAGGTCATGTTCTACTACTTAGGTGTTGTAATACCCATTCCTCCGGGTTAAGTAAGGGTTGTTTTTTAGTCGAAATTCTAGAAGAAGTCTGGGACTAGACGTAGGGTGGTGCTCCGAACTAGTACAAAAATCTTTGGCATCATTTACTTTTATTTACTGCTCATATATTGTTTTCTATGTCTTCCGCACTTAGCTTATTACATGTAATTCTATATTACTCGATCCTACTTGTCTTTTCATTGTAAACCTCATGGTATGGGACATGAAGGTGTATTTATTGATTAAATGTGGACCCATTTAATTGAAGCTGATGTTAGATGTTTCCACATATTCATGTTTCCGATGATTTCCATCATGGAGTCGACTAGCGAGTGGTGAACTAGTAGTGATAAAGATTGGTCTGGACGTAAAGTTACCACTACTTGGGTTGCTGACTTTGCTTCTCTAACACATATTGATGCTTGTTGTTGTGAGAGTACCTGGGGCTATTTGGCCATGTACATATGTAGATATACACACATAGTTATTTGGTGTTTGATATTTGGTGAAGGCTAGTAGGCCAAAATAAGGGCAGCTGGTCCACATATTCAATTATCGAACTAACGGGTTCAATCAAGAAAAGTTGAATCTCTCAATTTTTGGTGTGGCCAGGCTGACGGGTCACGACTAGAGGCCGATGGCTCTCCCAATATATGATAGATGGCAATGCCCGGGAGGAGCTCATTTGCATGTGCAATATTGTGATATTTCAGATCTGAATTGTTACTCAAGGAATTAGTTCTTTAATAAATTATTGCTATGACGATGTTGACCTTAGAGTCATACAATAATGATCTGTTGACTGTTACCCAACCTTCTATTACTCAACCTATGACATGCTCAAATTTTCCTAGGCATTCAAGGTTCAGTAGTAACCATCCATTAAGATTTTGCATCCCCGGTGCGTTGGCCAAATTCCATTTCTCTACAGCCAGACTCCCGCAATCAGTATAGGCCTTCTTCCATGATTTCGAATCCTACAAGTGAGCTCCGTGGATCCGTATAAAGAATTGTGTATCCTCCAAAGTTCATCAAATTTCCTTTAAGTTCGCAGAGTCGGTGCAACCATCTTCATATCATGAGATATGTAATCACCAGAGAAGAAGAGATTCAATGCTCCGAGATGCAGAGCAAAGTTAAAGACCAAGTCCTCGGGATACATTCCGATCCCGGGATCGGTACCAATCTCGAGATCGGTATCGACCGCATGATACAAAAAATGTGGTCCTTCCTCTACTCCTACCTATTCCAACCTGCTCCACTCTCCTATAAATACCCATTGGCCTGCTTTGAGAAAATGGTTGAAAACATGCTTTCTTGACACTTTTAGGAGAAGATTTTGACCCTTAGACACCATAGACCACCTTGAATTTTGGGAAGAAGAATTCTACCTCCTTCTTGAAGACATGGGTTTTCGAAATAGCATAGGCATTTCAGGAAGAAGGTATTGGACTCCACTTTTAGACCCAATAGAACTTATTTCCACCGTTGTCTTTGTAATCAATTGTAACCACGACTCCTACAACTGTACATAGACTAAAAGTGAACAAAAAGAGCAAACCTTCAAAGTGGACATAGGTTCTTGGGTACCGAACCACTATAAAATACTGTGTTGATTTACTTTCCTGTATAATTTCCACTTTGGACGTTTATTTTCACTATCTTGGAACTCGTTGGGTGTTGTTGCCAACTTTTGCGCATCAACGTTTTGGTGCTTTCACTAAGAAACTAAAGACTTCATCTTTCCTACCGCACTTCTACCGAAACTGGGAAGTTCTACATAGGTCTTCTTAGACTTACCGACCAAGTTTGCTGAAATGGAAAAGAAAGGAAAAGGTGCCTTAGTTGGCCTTTGACCGTCAAACCAAAATCCTCTCCTCAAAGTCAAGCTTCGGATGGCCCAACCGCTATGGATGTGGCAACTTCCTCTAATCCGGAAGCTCCGACCAAATGAGCTCAATTCTTCTAGCCGACCAAAAATTTGGAGGAAACTCAACGACAAATTAACGACTAGATTAAGCAAAATATTGACTTGATGTAAAGGTTACACTAGAGTACCCATATGGATGTCATGCACCTTTAAGCCAATAAGGCCGCTCAACCCGCTTAGTACATTTCAAAAAGCTGTTCTTTCGAACTTATCATAGCAATCGTAGCTAAAGGTGAATAATTAACAGCAGCAATGTTATGCCCACCATCAAAGAGGGAGCTCGTTGTTCTGACCGCTCCCGATTAGGACCTAGTCTCGATCCTAAAACTAGCGCCCAACCCTTTACGGGACAACCTCCACCTACCACTGTTTAGAACTTCCTGTTGACTCTACCTTCTGCGAAACAGGCTTAAGTTCCTCCTCTCTAACCTCCATAAAATCAAAGAACCGGGGTTGATTAATTAGCAGAGGATGATGCAAAAATTCATTGAGAAGGCGCCTTAGGCTACCAACTCCCGAGGCAAACCATGACCGTTGAAATCCCATGGAAGTCCAGCCTATGATTCTCACCGACATGGTCTGTTGGATTATGAGGGAATCACAAGGGCTTGTCAATGACGTATGGGAAGCTAGTATGATACGCAAACTCGTTACTCCATCTATCCTCAATGTTGAGTGGCCGAGATGCTTCAACATGCCATAGCTCATGGATTACTAGGAGAAGACCGATGCTTTAAACTTCTTGAAGCATTATTATGGCACATGGACTCGAGCCATGCCACTGACGTAGTAAAGTTGAAGTACTTCCTATATTTTTCAAAAGCGTAGCCCTTCTTTGGTTCTCTTGACTCCCGCCGAGAACCATAGCGATTTTTGAACAGTTGGCTACCGAATTGGTGTAGCAGTTCTTAATGCATATCACTAGACTAAAACACACCTTGTTGCTCTCGAACATCTACCAAGGCACATGGGCAACTCTCAAGAGCTACGTTGAATGATTCTACCTTGAACAATTCAACAACGCCTTGGCTGAAGTCAAAGACCCTGAGCCTCGCATCGTCCTTGTTCGGCTTGCTAAGGGTATAATTCCAGATTCTGAATATGGAGCTTACATCGATATGAAACAACCTAAGTCTTAGGAATTTTCTATGAGAAGGCAAATTAGTTCTTGTGTAAGGAAGAAGCATGCAAGAATAGGGCTACTCGAGCTGCCTACCCCAGCAACCCATGCCAAGGATCTGCTCAAGACAACGTCAAAGCCAAACAAATTTGAGAAATCCCCGACAAGGATAAAGGGTCACTCAGTTTAAGCCTAAGCCAAATAAAGGTAAACTAGGGAGCCACAACATTCAAGGGAAGGACTCAAAGAAATGCGACTGCTTCCTGTGTATAAGGTCTGCACTTCACTGAATACTCATTTGGAGACGATATATCCCGAGACCCACAGTACGATGCAGTATAAGAAGCCAACTTCAAGGGAATCTACCGATTGAGAGAAAATCTTTGGAAAGTACTACATATTACATGACATGTTCGGCCACAATACAAATGACTGTCGACATCTCCACAATGCTATCGAGAAGATCATTCATGAGAAATGATTCGAGTAGTACGTCCAAAAACCTACTTCAAAAAAAGAAACCATGGGTCCATCAATGCGCACACCTCCTCAGATCCAGGCAGCACCTAGGCCATCCAATCTGAGACCTCCTCAAAGGGGTATAATGATTAACACTATTTGTGGTGGACCTCACCCTACAAACGAAAGTTTCTGGTGTATGTATGGATACACCAATTCCATCAAGCACGTCGACTAGGAAGTATCCTTCTCTGTCGTGGATGGGTCGGTCCTGGTAAAGCTGCAAAAGACTATAAGTGATGACATAGTCTTATGAGAGAAGGATGCTATGGGAATTGATATTCCTACCACTGATCCACTTGTCATCTCCACATACATGGGCCTGACCAATGTCAAGAAATCCCTTGTCGATTTGGGGAGTTTCGTGAACATCATCTTTAAGGAGGAACACAATCAGATGAAGCTTGAGGCCGGAGATCTAAGCTATGCAAGGTTACTGTTCATGGATTCAACGGTGCTTCCAACTGGCCAATCGGTCTTGTAGAGCTATCGGTATAACTATGAGATGAGGATTGAAGTCGAGTCAGGATCCTTTCTTTCATCATTATTGACGTCCCTTCTCGCTACACCATATTCCTCGGACATCCTGCTCTTAGTGAGTTCCGAATATTCATGGTGCCTTCTCATGAAGTTCCCAACTGACAATGAGCTTGGAACCATCCGAGGCGACCAAGTCCCAGCAAGAGTCGTTACCTTGCCGAATGGAAGGATGCCATCAACAATGAAAAGGAAATGGTATGGAGATGACATTCTTCACCAAGAGCCTCAACACACAGCAACCACTGAAGTCTGAGTCATGGCTCAAATGTCATAACCATCTTTCCTGGATTTCAATACATGGAAAGATGAAGAGCCCGAGAACATAAGGGATACTCTAGTGGAGCCAAATATTAATTTCGCGATTAACCCCGCTGTCTCGTCTTGGGTCTTGATATATATTGTTGGATCTCAACTCCACCAAGCTATTAGGCAAGAACTTGTGATTTTCTACGGACTAACTTGCTTGTATTTTCTTGGGCTCACTTCGATATGTGTGGCATTGACCCAAGAATCTCTACTCACATGCTTGGTATCAACCTAAAGTACTTCCCCATGAAATAAAAAGGCCACATATTAGGATTAGAAATATCGACAACACGCAGAGAGGAGGTGTATAAGCTACTTGACAATGGATTTATTCGTAATTCCCTATATTCAGATTGGGTCTCCAATTTGGTCTTTGTCAAGAAATCATATAGGAAATGGCGATGTTTGATTATTTTGACTTGAATAAAGCATGCCAATGACAGCTTCCTGCTTCTGAAGATCGACTGACTTGTTGATTCTACTACAGGTCACCGTCTTCTCTCCTTCATGGGTGCATACTCGGGATACAACCAAATTCCGATGTATATTTCCGATTAGGAGCACATTTAATTTATCATCGATCTTGGGTTGTATTACTATGTTGTTATGTCCTACGGTCCCAAAAATGCTAGAGCAACCTATCAATAATTGGTCAACTAAATGTTCAAAGACCAAAGTGGATGATACATAGAGTTTACGTGGATGACATGCTTGTGAAAATGCAACTGTTGAACGACCACATTAATAACATCATGGAGATGTTCAGTGTTCTCCATAAATATGGCATGAAACTCAATCCCTTGAAATGCTCTTTTAGCATTGCATCTGGAAAATTCTTGGCTTTCATAATCAATTCACAAAAAATCAAAGCTAACATAGAAAAAATTAAAGCTATTCGGGTCATCGAAGCTCCAAAAACATCCAGGATGTTCAAAGCTTAAACGGAAAAGTGGCCTCCCAATGTTGATTCATTTCAAAAGCGGTAGACAAGTGCATTCCTTTATTCGATTTGATCAAGAAAGGGAAGTGTAACTTTTTGTGGACACAAGAGTGGGTCGCCACATTCTAGGAGCTCCTAAGTCACTTAGAATGACAACTTATCCTGTCAAAACCTATGGACCATGAGGACTTATTTATCTATTTGGTTGTTTTTGTGTAGGCAATTAGCTCGGCACTTATGCGCGAAAAAGACGAAGTCCAAAGGCCAGTTTACTACATTAACAAGAGATTGACAGTAGCTGAAAAGAACTATCTAAAGCTTAAAAATCTCTCTTACTACTTGTTGATCTCTTTCAAAAGCTTCGCCCCTACTTTCAGTCACGTCAAATCAAAATCTACACTGATCAGCCGCTACAAAATGTCCTTCAATAACCCGAGGTGCTTGAGAGACCTTTTTAAATGGAACATCGAGCAGAATCAATTCGAGCTTACCTTTATTCCTTGAAGTTCCATCGTTGGACAAGTCCTAGCAGACCTCATCGTAGATTTCACAACTCTCGAAGACTCTCTAGAAGATAGTGAGCCCCTTGACATCCAATGGAAGCTATACATGGATGGTTCATCAAACAATCCGTGTTTTGGCGCCGGAGTTATACTTGTAACTTTCGAGAAACGCTCGATTTGTTATGCCTTGAAGCTCAACTTCCCCGCAACTAACAACGATGTAGATTACGAAGCCTTTATTGCTGGAGTAGCAATCAATATCAACATCTAGTCTCTACAAATATTCTCAAGTCACAACTCATCGTCTGCCAAATAAGTAGGTAATATCAAGCCAAAGAAGCATGGCTTGCTCCTTAGCTCGGATTCGCGAATTACTTACAGACTTAGACCACTACATCATTACTCAAATCCCTTAGGAAAAAAATGATAAGGTCGATTCGTTGTCTAAACTAGCAAGTTCTAAGGATGCACAACATTTGGGACTTGTCCCTATCGAGGTGCTTGACTCTCTGAGTGTCAACCAGATGAGACTGATCCTATATCAACGACAAAGACTGAGCTCGAGTCATGGATGACATCAATCAAAGAAGACTTGCAAGATGGAATCCTCCTAGACTCTCAAAACAAAAAGAGATCGGAGATCTTTTAATGAAAGACTGAGATCGAGTCGTGGAGACTTTGTAACGACCCAGATTTTTCGAAACTGTCAAACTTGCTGAAACATCCGTATGCTCTAAAACTACTAATGGAAACTACCAACTTACTACATAGTATTTGATAAATATTCGATACTGCTAAATTTATAGGATGCAATTTTTTATTAACAAACTATCAGAGATCTTTTAATACATTAGGTGTGCTATAATATAAGAAAAACTTAAATAAATAAATCAGCCTTATGCTGCCGAAACATACCTAAACTACGATTTTAGCACCCCTAGATTTGGCCCCCATTTATTTTTCTATTTGGCTACTTAGTTTCCCCAATCAGCCTCATGCTGCCAAAACAGACCTAAACTACGATTTTATTAGTCCTTTAATTTTCCACAATCAGCCCTACGCTCCTGAAACGGACCTAACCTACGAGCCACTTATTTTCCCTAATCAGTCTCATGCTGCCAGAACAGACTTCCATTACAATTTTATTATTTTTTAGGCCTCCTATTTTACCTAATCAGCCCTACGTTGCCGGAACGGACCTAACCTATGAGCCACTTATTTTCTCTAATATGCCCCGTGTTGCCGAAATGAACTCTACTATCTTAGCTTATTAATTTTATCTTTAATTCAACTTAACACAATTTAATTTTATTAATAAACCCAATATAACCTCATGTTATATCCCTAGGTTGTATTAAACATTCCTAACTAATGTTTATCTTTATACAACCCTACCTCATGTTACTTAGCGTCCAACTAAGTTAACCATATTCTAGTTTACATGTTTACATGTTCTCCAATTACATATTAAGTTTTATCCCTAATTTACAGTCTAATACTGATTATAGTATTTAATCAACTCTAACATGCCCAGTTATCTCTTTTTATTCAATACAACATTATTCCAATATTTAACGCCAAAATTAACAATAAAGGCCTAAGCTCTCTTTAGGCCTAGGTTCAACACTAAAAGAAAAAGGGAAATGGTCCAGGCTACTCGTAAGGCCTAGACTGAAAAATAAATAAAATAGGGCATAGCTCGAATTGTAAATAAAACCATAATAGAAAAAGGGATAGGAGAAGGAGAATTACTAATAAATAGTAAATAACTAGAATGAAATAGGGATAGGCGAGTAAACAAAATACAGTAACTTTACTAAAAAACTAAACACATAAATACTGCAAATTACTATAAACTTGCAAATTAAAACTATTTAACTGTATAAAGTTTCCAACACATTTATCTAATCTAGAAATCACATAAAAACTCACAGATCTAATGAAGAGAGCATTCCCAATAAATTTTCTTATTCCAACAAAACCTCCACCTCTAAAATTATTCATAAAAATAATTATTTAAACATGTAGAACTTCTTTATCCCCGCAAAAAATGTATTATTTTACCCTTCCTAATTTTGAAGATAGGCCTAGGGAAGAAGAAGAAGGCATAAGGAAAGAATGAATGTGAAGAAATAAGAGAGGCTCTGCTGGTCTATTAATAGTGTTTACTGGGCTTCCTCAACCATTAAAATTTAACATTAAATCTGGGCAAGCAACGTCACTAGACCAATCAGAAAGCACCACGTCAGCCACAAGTTCAAAATTGAACCAACAAAACTAAGCCAGCTCAGAAAATAACGTTCGCTGCCGATATGTGTGTGCCAAGGCTCGCTGAAACAATGCCCTAGGTGACCTACCTACGTCTTGGATCAACATAGGGTCGACCTGAGGACCTCTGGCTCGACACTAGGTCAAACCAAGTGGCGGTGGGTCGTCCCACTTTACCGTATATTCAATATGTTTATATTTATATTTTCTGATTTTCCTCTTATCTTCTTTAATTCATAACTTATTCATTCTAACTCCGTTTTCAGCAAATCAAATGTCTAAATTTATCATAAAGTTACAATCGACCCAGTGGCGCTAGTCCTATTGTATAATTCTGAAGTTTATTATGATTAATATTTAGTTTATTACCCCTTTCTATTTGATTATTATTTATTAATATTTGGGGTGTTACGCAAAAAGAATACATTTATATCCGGAATATATTAATTTTAGATTGGCATGAAAAGAATATTCCAACTTTGAAATTGTGTGTATATGTTCACATGCAATAGGGGACAAGAATAATCAATCTAAGGAAATAAATAATCAAAATTCATAACCAAGAAATGTTCCAAGAGAATTAATTTATCCTAGTCAACTCCAGAAGGAGGTCGACTGTCCTCCTATAGAGGGGGTGGGCCGCCCTTTTGGTAGGGTTAAGGAGAGTGTGTTTTGTTAGGGAGTTTTATAGAAACCACATCTGGACCATCGATATTTAATCTAAATAATCTAATGGTATTCATTTACACTTGCAACTATAAAAAGAGCTCCCTAGCCACAACCAAACCATATTGTCATTCCTCTCTATGTTTCCATTCCGCTCTTCTGCCATTTCCAATTTCCAGAGAAAGGTTAGCATCTATTCTACCACTCTTATCTTCATTCTACCTTTTCTAACCTGTGTTTCTATAGAATTAATTATATGAATGAGAAGGAAATATAATATGTAAGCTTGTTCTAGGGACTAGTGTAATTATAACGTAAGTTATATTTAATGGTGAACTAAGTACTTATTAATAAACCTTAGTTAAAAGAACTAAGTTAATAAGCAAAGCCATAACAACGGTTGCGGTAATGGTGCAAGATATGATTATAGTTTAATAAGAAAAAAACAAGGTAGGCTTATTATTAGTAGACTTATAACTTAGAAGTATTCAAGTCTAATAAATGTAATAAGCAATAAGCGGAAATCCGTTCTGGCGGCATAAGGAAGATTAAAGAAAGTAAACAACCAACTATGAGAAAATAACCAAGCATCTTGATTTAAAAGTGAATATGTGGATAATCAAATTAATGAGCAATGTGATGAGATAAAGCAAGCGCATGATTAAAAGATTAGACGTATGATTTGATAACGCGATGTCGTGATATGCTGAAACCAGTCCGTACATTCGGAGATTGTAATGACCCGAAAATCCGGTAGAATTTGAGCTGACCAAAAACACAAGTCCAACCCCAAATAACACAGAAATTCGAACCATTAATAGAAAGAAGTTAGAGGGTGAGGAAAGATAAGATAGAAACTTAGAATAGAAGAAGAAGAAGAACACAACATCAGAGTAACACGAATCTCACAGCGGAACGAATAACATATAATATATATAACATAACTTGAAATATACATCTGTACTTGAATATACATCAATATCAAAGTACATCACTTACAACACAGCAGAAATAACTATAGCTATATGATCCTGAAGCCTCCTGCTCCAAGCTCTTCCAGTATATCTGTAAATTCCCGACTACTTGACTGCCCGCACAAATTTAGGCACCCAAGAGTTTAGGGAAAACAACAAAGTAAACTCCGGGTCAGTCATGGGACTGGTATGAGTAAACAGTTTAAAACAGTTTCAGAAAACTAAATGATATCTCATAAGACCACGCCGTATAACACGGAACGGGTTTTTCCCTTATGAGAATCCAAACACTTGATTTATCTTTATATCAAAACTCTTTTGATATTATAATAATGTCTAAATCAAGTAGATAACAATCTAGTGGAACGCTTGCATCTCACGTTCCACATATATAATATACAATCAAAACCGCAAGCACGTATTGGGTAATGCATGTCCAACTATGACAAGGTATGGAATCACCTTCCGCTGGTATATCTCTAGAGGAGAATATACCGAGTTCAACAAGAACATCTTGCAACTCAGCCACACATGACCGACCACTCATTTCGCTTGAGTGTATCGAATGTATATCACCAACGATTGGGATCAGCAACCGTTTCCCGAATGGGACAGCATCGACAATAGATTTTTAGAAGTAAATGAAACTCTAGATCAGGTGATTATACACCCTAATAGGTGCGACCTACATAGCCATGCTGCTTGCCCGATTTCTGTCATTTACCGGTTGTTGAGGCTAGAAGCTACGCTTTATCATCACACCAGATTCACTTTGAATGCCACATCGTCAAATCCATCAAATCACCGATTGACGTCTACAACAATACATTATGTGTTAGTTAAAAGAAGTTTCCTTCTCCGCTTCCACTCTTGGTACGGTTGGAGAAATCAACATACGTGATCGTCTGGAAATACTCTGTCAGACATTCATCCATACAAGTCACCCAGGAACAGGATGAACCGAAGGCACGATTTCTATTAATAGAAAAAGTCCTTGCACTCTACTCCGTCTTCGATTATCTTTATATAATCTGATTCGCACGCTACTGCCAATACGGAGTGGTTCTTCGGATAATAATTCAACCGGTCTCTCCATATTGACAACGATGGTCAAAACTCTGATAGTCTGTGATTTAACTATCGAATAAAAACAAGTGTTTCGATAGTCGATGATTTAACTATCGAATAAAACAAGTGTTCATCCAAACATCCAACAATCAGTGAGCCTTTAATTAATATTCCATTAATTAAATCTATTCTCTATTTCTTTATCAATATTTGTTAACCAAATATTTTCAATAACCATGTTGGCCCTTTTGCGTTATTTGGAAAACATTTCCGAATATCACCTTCTTTTATTTTCCATACTAGGAGATATTCATTATTCTATTTCCAAGCTTTGCACATATTTGGGTTAAAACAGATGTTGTGTAAAACATCGTTACGACAACCCAAATACAGTATTTAACTAGTTCTTATTCCACATTGATCTTCGAGCCTGAATCTTGCTACTTATCGGTATATCATGGAATCAACCAAGTTGGGGTATAATTACCTCTCAGACCTTGACTGAATAACATTTAACGTCAAAACAGACAAGACTACTTACTCGAATAATCAATACCATACAACTGATTTTTCACCTTTAAACACATATATACTTTCTCTTTTATCCTTACGAGGTTTTATTCTTATACTTCCTCTTTGATTATACTATTCTATTTCTAAGTTCGTTTCCTTATCGACTTCTATATATTTTGATATGTTAATTTCTAACTATCAAATTATCTTAAAAATATTCTATCTCCTTAAATTCCCGGAAAAATTCGCCATAACCTCCTTTGTACCGGGAGCATCGGGAAATTTCAAATAGCTTTCCCAGTCCTTCTTATCTCAAAAAGAAAAAGAAAAAGCCAAGCGGCTTGCCGATACGGCGCATAAAATCTCATATGGAAATTAAATACGTACCTTTTTGTCGGGCATTCTATTTATTTCACTTCTATACTTTATTCCATACCTGTCTCCTGTATATCTATACATGTCCAATCTATTTTAACTATACCAAACGTTTTAACTCAATTTGTTAATTATTTCTTTAGTCTATTTCTCCTTTTAATATTTGAATTCTATATTCAAACTCCAATTCGCTTCTATTATTCAATTTCTATATATCAAATTCTATTGTCTTCTCTTATTCAAATCCTATAATAAAAAGTCCGTTTAAATTTCTATATTCAAATCTATAGTTCAAATTCTATATTCAAAGTCTATTTTAATTCCTATATTCAAATTCCATAGTTAAACTCCATTTGAATTCTATTATTCAAATTCTATTTTCAAAGTCTATTTAAATTTCTCTTTTCAAATTCCATAGTTAAACTCCATTTGAATTCTATTATTCAAATTCTATTTTCAAAGTCTACTTGAATTTCTCTTTTCAAATTTTAAACAACGTTTATAACTTCACTTAAAATCCCACAATATATATTTATAAACAAAGTTTATAAATTCAATTCAAATCCCATATTTTTTTTATAACAACTTTATAAATTCGATTCAAATTCCATCCTTTCATTTATAAACAAAGTTTATAAATTCAATTCAAATTCCATATTTTCATTTATAAACAACTTTATAAATTGAATTCAAATTCCATCCTTTCATTTATAAACAAAGTTTATAAATTCAATTCAAATTCCATCCTTTCATTTATAAACAACTTTATAAATTGAATTCAAATTCCATCCTTTCATTTATAAACAAAGTTTATAAATTCGATTCAAATTCCATCCTTTCATTTATAAACAAAGTTTATAAATTCAATTCAAATTCCATCCTTTCATTTATAAACAAAGTTTATAAATTCGATTACTTGTTTATATATATTCAAAACAAGTTATTGTTTCTATACTTCATTTAAAATTCCAATTCTATTTATAAAAATAGAATTCCCCTTTTAAATTTCAAATACCCTTTTTGATATTTTTATAAATCAATATCCCAAGCCCCAGTGATATTTAAACAATCAAATCAACCAATTTTCAATCATTTGATTTTTAACACATCATATATGAATATATATGAAATCAAACAAACAACAACAGATAATATATTTTTGAGGAATCCAGTTGGATTCCTCCAACCTGTTTTCCTGCATCCACAGACGTTAGTCAACATAGTAATACCCATCCTGCTTCGAGGCAGGATATCGTGGTATAGAAGGTCATCCACTAATCATAGCGTGGGGCGTATAGGGTAATCATCCGCTAATGAAACCGCGGGCATCCGCTAATGAGACTGCGGGAATCCAACCAATCAATCAACCCAATATATATATATATAATAGTCCTAAATAACTAATATATATTTTAAAACCATCAAACAGCATTCAAACAAGCACAACAATTATTTTTAACTATATAAAAATAATTCAATAAAAGGTGAGATTTACTCACCGTGTTATTTTATCTTCGAATATCCATCTTTTTGACTTGTCTTGGCTAGCCTCTACTTGAATCATCTCAAATGAATTTATCGTACACCTTATTGATTATTACTGCAAACAGCTTTAAACCCTTGCACCATACACTTCGACATTACATCGAACACCTCATGGTCGATCTCCATAGTTCAATTCTAGTAGCATCGCACCATTCCCAAACTCCCTCAAATCGACAGGAACTACCCTAACCAATCTTCCAACGGCCAATTTCCAGCATCGATTCAACATCGCGGTCACTCCTTTGAACTCCAGAGTCCAAATCTCGACGCCATACCTGATGCGCCTACGTTTCCAGCAACCCTCACAACTTCTTTCTTCTTCGAATGAACCACTCTCTCAACGCCAGCGTTTCAGACAACTTTGAGCTACACAAACTTTCGAAAAAATCGCGATACCCTGCTATCGATAACCCAAATACAACCACGGTCGCCTCCCCTGAACTCGCGATGACCCGCTTCCTTAGCCGAGTTCACTCCAAAGACCATGATTTTGATTTCCGTGATAAACGAAAGGGGAAAAAGGACATCGCGAGCCCTAACAATCATCGCGCACCCTATAGGAATTGTCGAACCCTCTAAGAACTTAATTTCGAGCTCCATTCTTCACGATTCTAGCCTTAGAATTTTAATTCGGATTCTGTTTCTGATTTTGGAAATTAAAGGAAGAGACGTTTTGATTTGTTTTCCTGAAAATGAATCTGCCAAAAGGAGAGGAGCATCGCGGGTTTATATAAGAAAAGGCGTGGTTTTTAAAAGGGCCATCGAGACCATTGGTTTGTGGAGTTAAAGGGGACGATGTGGTAGATTTTCTTTCACTTGAAATTTGAAGAGAAGGGGAAAGCCACGTTAATTTCAATTTAATGAAGGAGAAGGAGCCACAGTTCCTAATTGTTTTATTTCGGTCCACAAATCTTGATAATTTATTTTATTTAAATTAGTTTTAAATCAGTGTCCTTAAATTAAAATACTTCATGACACCGATCTCCTTTCTGAACCCAACAACTGTCAATTCTAGGGTAAAACCACTATTCTGAACCCACTGGGATAAGTATCGAAGTCCAGTTCGATCATCCCGAACAGATATTAAGTTAATTCAATATAAATTAATTTCAGCCAATTTATTTCCCGATAATAAATTAATACTATTCTTCTAATTCAAACAGGAGTCTGAATTGATTTTTCTGAACTGTTTCTAATTCAGTTTCAACTTCTCAAACTGACGTATTACGATAATTTAATATATTCGATATTAAATCGAAATTGCTTATTAAATTGATAACTTAATATAAAATTTCCATTTATATTTATCCACCCAATATTTAAATCCATATTAAATATTTAAAATTAACCCATCAGAATGCGGGTCATTACAGAGATGAAGAACCTAACATCATTGTGTCTATAGACACAAGAGGAGCACATCCAACTGATTATTCTATGGGATTGGAGGGAAGCATTTGCAAACAGTGAGTATTTGATAGAGATTAAAAATAGAAGAATGATAAAATTTGTATTGAAATCGACAGAGTATAAGTGTAGAATTTTAGAAATTTAAGAACAATAACGGCGGTATGTAAAGTAGGGAAGAAGGAGATAAGTTAAATTATTTTTTTCTCGAAAATGAGGCCTTTATACAGTACTTCAAGAGACACAACCATTTCTGAAATGTTTTGAAATGAAAAGACAACTTTTAAATTCAAATAAAATGTGACGGTTATATATAGACATGTAACATTGTGTATGTCGACATACATATTGTTTTTTAAATTTTAAATCATTTTTTAAAGTATTTAAACTAATTCTGGAAATTCCTGAAATAACACTAGTAGTTAGAATATAATTTTCCAAGTATAAAATCATAGTAAAATATAATTTAAACATATGATTTAGTAATTATATATATATATATATGATATAAAACTATTTTATATAATTTTAATGTAACAACCCGTAACTTCCCCGTAAAGGAAAGCGTCGGATAGTTCGAGAACAAGCCACAACAGAACGCATATAGAAGAACATTTCATTGTATATTACAACAACGCATCAGATTACAAGAATATACAGAGTAAAAAGAATATTACACAGAAATATCAGAGATTTAAATTACATTTAAATACATAGCAGCGGAAAATAATACAATACACAACTAGAAGAGATATACGGATACAAAGCTTTCCGGATATCGTTCCAGCTGTAAACCAGGATCCTGTGAATATAAATCTGCAAAACCAAAACTACTAGCTGCCCGTGTCAAAATAAGGGCACCCAGAGTTTAGGTTAAAACAATAAACTCCAGGTCAGTCATGTGACTGGTGTGAGAACTAAAACAGTTATTAATCTTTATTTTTAAAGTTAGGTAAATCAAGGGACCACGCCGTATAACACGGAACGGGTTTCCTCCCAAGAATACCAGTGCATAAAACAACAGCGCAATGCTAAATAAAGAAAAATGAAGCTGTTATAAGACCCAGGTCCTATCACACAATGCAACGCAAGCCGGGGGATAGGGTTTTCCCTTATAACAGCCAAAGAATGCTTGATACGTTTAAACAAATCTTTTGATATTATTATAAGTGCATAGTGTATAAAACAACTTCAAATCATAAGTATCAATCATAGGCGGCATGAGCGCCCCATCCCACTATGTCACCATATATAGGTTTACAAATAAAACCGCAAAGTCACGTATTTGGAAATTGGATTTCCGTCTATGAACCGAGGCAAAAGATAGTCCTCAACCGATTCGAGACAATCTAGCCCATGTCTCAGGATCAGAGCTCGAGTGACCCTTGGAGCGACAGGGCCGGTCCACCGATGTGGATTAAAATGCCTGAACACTACGTTTCCCCGCCCTTTGGGGCGTAAATGAGCCAACTAAATGACTCCATCAGTTCGAGAACGACCGATCAATCCGAGGCGCCTCGCAACAGCAACAACCACATAAGTCAAACTCGTCAGGGCGTGTAAAACCACTGACGCCACTTTTTATCTAGAAGGAAACGCATGCCCTCCCTGAGGTCCGTCTCCCGTTTTTGGTTCATACCGGGTGTGAAACACGCGAGGTAAACGTTACACAAAGCTACGCCACAAAGGTCGTGCTTTGATCATCACCACAAGACTTTTCTTTTCAACAATTGCCACTTAGGCATGCCACACAGGCAATTCACTCCATGCGTTTGATATCCATCAATATATAACCCCTGAGCTCGTACGTCTCAGAGAAGGGCGTTAAGCAAGAGAATAAATTCTCCGCCGCCAAACAGATATATATTTAATAGGGATCAATCACACGGACTAAAATCCAATGTCAGACACACAGTCCATTTACAAGTTCGTTCTGGGTCTGAACGAAACCGGAGGCACCTAGTACCCCGCATATCCATCGATCTCCAAGTACGTCTGGACGATCACTAACTGTTTCCATCTTCTTGGGTGTACAGCCCAATCAAGATCATCAGTAATTACCCAAACGACGTGAAGACCTCCGGTCTTCGACCATCGTCTTCATCTTCGACTTATCGTCGCATCAGTTATTCAGAATGGGATAAACCCGGTCTTTCCGAATAACTCGCGTATATTTTAAAATAAGTGTTACACAAACACAACATACGCCTCATTCCAATTCATTAGTCACTAACCGTAAATTAATCAAGAGAATAATTCCCCAAACATTAACCCCGAAGGCCGAAACCAACATCAGATCAATATCCAGAAAACCATTCTGCTTGGCTAACCGACAGTTAGTTTCTAAATTTCACGATCATAGGGAAAGGTTCCCATAAATTTTATCAAAGATAAATTCCTTGAATTTATTCTTTAATCTACTTTTGAATATCAATTCAAACTAGTCGGGATTAGCGAACCTTACCGAAGTAATCATTTGTTTTAATTTCCCAATCCCAACCTATTCATCCCATGAAGTAAAACTGGTTATACTTCATATCTAACACCACGGTGTTATCGGTAAATTCAATTACCATTTCGCGTTCAAATCTAATTAAAGATTTAACTATCGCCTGGAGCAAAACTGGTGATACTCCATTTCGATTATTTCAATCTAATTAAAGATTCATTAAAACTCCACTTAGTTTTAATCTTTGACTGGGTTAAAGAATCAGTGTCATTTAAAACACGGTTCACGGTAAACCCAAAATCACATTACATTAATTATCGGGTTAAAGAACGAGCGTTATTTAAAACGCTGTTCACGATAAACCCAAAAATCAATATCAATTCTATTCCAATTAAATATTATTTAATTGGTACTCTTCATTAAATCTAAATAAAAAGATTTAATCTTTTCTCAACTGGGTTCAAGAACAGTGTTAATGAAGACACCACTCACGACAAACCCAAATCACATTTGATATTAAACACAAGGCTCTGAATAGAAAATATATCGGCTTATATTCAATATCAAATTCTACGATTAACAAATGTCGTATTGGAAATAACGATATAAATATATATCTTTCAAATTTCCATAACAACATCTGTATAATCCCGAAATCCAACATCGAAATATTCCGAAGACAATTTCGATTCAAGTCCATTCCAATGCAATCATTGGAAATTCTGGTTATTTTCAAAACCATTTCAAATTCAGTTTATTTATTTAAAAATAAATAGAATTCTAATTCTAGTTCAAAACTAGTTCATTTCGATAAAAATCTATTTTTATCTTTTCAAATATGGAGTTTTTTATCCCAAATCTTCACAAATCATTTCTTATGATTTTACACAAATTATTACTATTTTTAATAATTTTATCAAGGCCCGTACAGTCGATTTCCATCAATGGCCATCGAACTGCACTTACAGCGACCTTTTTCAAATTTGATTTGGACATAATTCCAAATCCAACCGTTAGATTTCAAATTTCTAATATTCGTTAGAAAGCTCTTTTCGATACGAACCCAACGGTTCCGGTTTCAGGAGAATCCGACGGTCGGATCTCCCGTAATGTCCGTTTGAAATAAATGGTCGAAATTTACGAACTGCCGCGGCGCGGCGCGTTCTATTCAGGCCATTATATTATATATATAATATATATAATATATATTTCGTCGATTTCTATTTAAAACGAATTTTATAAATAGTTTTAAATTCGTTTCAAAAGCAATTTCAACTTCCATTTCAATTCAAATCAAAATTGAATTCTTCTTTATAAATTCGTTTTAAAATTCATTTTTATTCAATTCAAATTTCAATTCAATTTGAATTCATTTCAATTCGCTTTCAATTCAATTTGAATTCGTTTTCAATTCCTTTCGAAATCGTTTTCAATTCAATTCATTTCGAAATCGTTTTCAATTCATTTCATTTCGAAATATTCGATTTCGAAATCACTTTTCAATATTCATTTTAAAATGAATAAAATCGATATAAATATCGTTCACGTCAAAATGGCGTCAATCTAATCAACACGGCTTCATAAATTTCTATTTTTCAAATATTCTATTTCAAATATTTCTTTTTTCAAAATAGTCGTTATTATCAAAATATTTCGTTCACCACATGACCAATCTCAATAGATGAGTACTGTCAACACATGAACTTTTATTTCATATCGATAAAGATGTAAATTTTATTACTAAAATATTTCGTTCAACACATGACCAATCTCAATAGATGAGTACTGTCAACACATGAACTTTTATTTCATAATATTCTTTATTTTCTAAATTGGAATGAGGCCCAATCAATCACCATATAAAATTAATTATATGGATTTTCATACAACACATGTATAATAGCATTGAAAAATCATCAACCATCAACCAAAGTGCACTACACTGTATAAGCATCAAATATAAATATTCAACGCTTATAACAGCCTGTCAATCAATCGATCGACATGTTTAATCAATCAGGATGAGTGAACTTCAAATTTCACCCTAACACCCGTGTGGGGTTTCAAACAATCAAACACAGATTTAGTTGTGCAGTTGGGCGATGTGTAAAATTTATCGTCCCAATCAATGTCCTTCAAATAGGTGTACATAAACAAACCGTCTGGTTTGTAAATGAATATTTATTTATTCACATTCACGTTAAAAAATATATTTTTAACGATAAAACAATTTATTTCAACATATGAATATCTATTCAGTTCATTCCTTAAATAAAATGATATTTTTATTTTTCTAACATATTTTAGAAAATTTCGGCGGCATAACGGCACGATACTAGAAACGGGACGAGGCCTAGCCTTATCCCCGGTCTAGTGAAGGCCCACGCCATTCACACATCAATCAAATCAATTTCATTATGTAAACCACAAAATTTGGAGTAAGAGTCTAACCTAGCCTTACTCCTTCGCCTTATAACGGCGCACGTCTAATCCTAACCAATTTATCGATTCGATTTTTCACACCACAAACCACATTCAAACCAATATCGCAATCAATAACCAAACAGCCAAACAAACAAGTCCATGGTCTGTGGACGATTGTGTCGGGTGCTACTAAACACCGTATGCATCCTAGTATATATATATAACTAGAAAAGAAATTGAAAGGTGAGAAATTCTCACCGAAAGCTATCCAAACATCTTGACTCTTCCTTGATATAAATCTTCTTCGTTCTCGCCTTTTTGTTACCTTCGTTGCCCGCTTTCACTACCTATGTAAAAATCGAATTTTTACTTCGCTATTCAATATATAAAAATCATATTTTTATTTCGAAGTTCAATATATAAAAATCATATTTTTATTTCGAAGTTCAATATATAAAAATCATATTTTTATTTCGAAGTTCAATATATAAAAATCATATTTTTATTTCGAAGTTCAATATATAAAAATCATATTTTTATTTCGAAGTTCAATATATAAAAATCATATTTTTATTTCGAAGTTCAATATATAAAAATCATATTTTTATTTCGAAGTTCAATATATAAAAATCATATTTTTATTTCGAAGTTCAATATATAAAAATCATATTTTTTTTCTTTCTATATTATAAAAATTATATTTTTAACTTTTCTATAATATAAAAATATCGTCTTTCTTCGTTTTAAAAATCAAATTTTTCTATCGATGTTCATAAATAAAAAAAAACTTTATCTTCATATAAATCCTAACTTAACATCATTAAAAATTAGAATTTTATAACGGGAAAAAAAAATCAGAGTTTTTATAAGGATAAATACATATAAAAACTGGTTATTCGAATTTAAACGAATTAAACAACAAAACAAAAAAAACTTACCGCTCTCTTTTCTTTTCGCTGTTTTCGCTTGCGGGGGCCCCACGTCACAGGAAGGAGGAGGACGGGTGCTGAAGGGGGCGTCGGCTAGGCAGGGGTCGAGCAAAGCGGTGGCGGGCGGCGCGATTGGGTGGTTCGCGGTTTAGGGTTCCGCGTTGGGTTAAGGGGGGGATTGGGGCTTCGATCTACGGAGAGGGGAAAGGAGGCAGAGGCGTTGGGGGGGGGGGGGGGGTTCTGGTAGGGCGGAGGACGGGTCTCGCGATGGCGGGCGTCGATCGGAGGAGATCCATCGATTTCCCTCTGCGCGTTTTTTTTTTCTTCTGATTTAATTTCGAAGAGGGGGGGGGGGGGCAGAACGGTTTTAAGGAGGAGGGGGTTCTTTTTTTATATATATATTATTTAATTTCTAGAAGTTGACTTTTACATACGACCTCGAAACGAGGCCCACCGCCTGTCGTCCATAGCGTTTTACCCCTATTTCGAACCCAATGGGATATGTATCGCAAGCTGTTTCTACCGTTTCGATCAGTTTCCGTTAAATTTACATTTAAACCACTATATTGAATTTTAAACATACATTTCAAATTACCGAGGTCACATACTAACCAGAAAAATTCCTGAAAAATATTTTCTAGCTTCGTATTGACGATACGGTCCTAACAAAACTAGTTTCGCCGAATTCTGAGACCGTTTGAAAAATGGCCAATTTCCAGTCGATTAAAATCAACTGAAACTGGTCAAACGCGTTTTCCTTTGCCACGCTCACATATTGATTCGAAAAATTACGAAATTTGGAATCTAGCAATAACTTAACATCACGGACCCAACAAAACTGGTTTCGTCGAAATCCGAGGTCGTTTGCAAAATGTCCATTTTTAAGGGCCTGAATTCCATAGCGACTATTCAGAATTTTCAACTGGACATATCTTTTGATTCCCGCTATGAAATCTTGATTTTTCG
Source organism: Allium sativum (assembly GCA_030737875.1). Classification (NCBI taxonomy): domain Eukaryota; kingdom Viridiplantae; phylum Streptophyta; class Magnoliopsida; order Asparagales; family Amaryllidaceae; genus Allium; species Allium sativum. The sequence continues at coordinate 954,197,866 of CM060924.1, read as the reverse complement.
GATTCGTTGGAAAGAAATTCACAATTAGATCCCATTATTTTTGGTTTCACTAAAATCCGGATTGTTTTGCACCCGGTACATTCAATTGAAGTTTGAAATCGAATTATCGAACTACCGCGCCATTTTCAATTCTATTTATAATTATATATAAATATTTATATTCTAACGACGACGTATATAATATATACGTTCGAATTCTATTCAAAATAAATTTCACGTCGATATTATTTAAAATAATTCATTTTAAATAATCAAAACTCGCTAAAATTGCCAAAATAAAAATTTCAAACTGGCTCGCATTTTCGGGTTGTTACAATCTCCCCCACTTAAAACTTTTCGTCCCCGAAAAGGAACAAAGTCGAAAGCGGTTTGATTATTCAACTCTACGCTCGATCGGGCTTCCATTCTCCAACTCTTTAGTTTCTGAGAATTTTCAAAAATTTCAAAAATTTGGCTAACACCCTAAATTTTTGAAAAATTTCGCCATAACCTCCCCTGCACCGGGAGCATCGGGGAATTTCAAATAGCTTCCCCGGTCCTTCAGATCTCAAAAAGAAAAAGAAAAAGCCAAGCGGCTAGCCAATAGGCTCATAAAATCATCATCACCCAAACAAAACAGTAAATTATGTAGTAAACATGTACCTATTTGTCGGGCAAACAAATTTTATACTCTGGCTCTAGCCTCCTTGCTATGACCTGTTCAATGATATATATGTATATGCAAGCAAATGCGACCAATTTCCAATATAATTCAATATGTGATTCAATTAGGCTAAATGGTTCAAAATTAGCAAACAACTAAACAAGCAACACAAACATCAATCAATTAGTGGATTAGAGTTTTCAAATTCATAATTTTGATACATATACAAAAATCATGTTTTTGATGCCAAATCACAACAATAGGCCCTATCTAATTTTGGTTCTCACACCAGTCTAATGGAAATATATAGATATCACACCTTCGACACTCGAATATAAATACTGATGATGATGCACCATCATCAGGATCATCCCCGGGTGACTAGAGTGTGGTTCTATATCTATCCAGTATATTAAAACTTCGAATATACGTTTGCAAGGCGCATATGCAAAAATCTTTATATACTGGACTGTCCAAATCAATACTAATAAATAATCAAATACGAATAATTGATTTAGATTTTCAAAACAAAATTTGTTTTTCACTTTAAAAATTTACTCTTCACACTCGTTCTAGGATACTACTGATCCCATCTCTAACGAGTCATCCCCATTGGATATTACTAATCCAATATCTGATGAATTCTTTCGTATGGTTCTAATGTGCCTTGTTCTCTGAGCTTTGTAAACCAAAGCTCTGATACCACGTGTAACAACCCGTAACTTCCCCGTAAAGGAAAGCGTCGGATAGTTCGAGAACAAGCCACAACAGAACGCATATAGAAGAACATTTCATTGTATATTACAACAACGCATCAGATTACAAGAATATACAGAGTAAAAAGAATATTACACAGAAATATCAGAGATTTAAATTACATTTAAATACATAGCAGCGGAAAATAATACAATACACAACTAGAAGAGATATACGGATACAAAGCTTTCCGGATATCGTTCCAGCTGTAAACCAGGATCCTGTGAATATAAATTTGCAAAACCAAAACTACTAGCTGCCCGTGTCAAAATAAGGGCACCCAGAGTTTAGGTTAAAACAATAAACTCCAGGTCAGTCATGTGACTGGTGTGAGAACTAAAACAGTTATTAATCTTTATTTTTAAAGTTAGGTAAATCAAGGGACCACGCCGTATAACACGGAACGGGTTTCCTCCCAAGAATACCAGTGCATAGAACAACATCGCAATGCTAAATAAAGAAAAATGAAGCTGTTATAAGACACAGGTCCTATCACACAATGCAACGCAAGCCGGGGGATAGGGTTTTCCCTTATAACAGCCAAAGAATGCTTGATACGTTTAAACAAATCTTTTGATATTATTATAAGTGCATAGTGTATAAAACAACTTCAAATCATAAGTATCAATCATAGGCGGCATGAGCGCCCCATCCCACTATGTCACCATATATAGGTTTACAAATAAAACCGCAAAGTCACGTATTTGGAAATTGGATTTCCGTCTATGAACCGAGGCAAAAGATAGTCCTCAACCGATTCGAGACAATCTAGCCCATGTCTCAGGATCAGAGCTCGAGTGACCCTTGGAGCGACAGGGCCGGTCCACCGATGTGGATTAAAATGCCTGAACACTACGTTTCCCCACCCTTTGGGGCGTAAATGAGCCAACTAAATGACTCCATCGGTTCGAGAACGACCGATCAATCCGAGGCGCCTCGCAACAGCAACAACCACATAAGTCAAACTCGTCAGGGCGTGTAAAACCACTGACGCCACTTTTTATCTAGAAGGAAACACATGCCCTCCCTGAGGTCCGTCTCCCGTTTTTGGTTCATACCGGGTGTGAAACACGCGAGGTAAACGTTACACAAAGCTACGCCACAAAGGCCGTGCTTTGATCATCACCACAAGACTTTGCTTTTCAACAGAAGTCTCGATCAATTGCCACTTAGGCATGCCACACAGGCAATTCACTCCATGCGTTTGATATCCATCAATATATAACCCCTGAGCTCGTACATCTCAGAGAAGGGCGTTAAGCAAGAGAATAAATTCTCCGCCGCCAAACAGATATATATTTAATAGGGATCAATCACACGGACTAAAATCCAATGTCAGACACACAGTCCATTTACAAGTTCGATCTGGGTCTGAACGAAACCGGAGGCACCTAGTACCCCGCATATCCATCGATCTCCAAGTACGTCTGGACGATCACTAACTGTTTCCATCTTCTTGGGTGTACAGCCCAATCAAGATCATCAGTAATTACCCAAACGACGTGAAGACCTCCGGTCTTCGACCATCGTCTTCATCTTCGACTTATCGTCGCATCAGTTATTCAGAATGGGATAAACCCGGTCTTTCCGAATAACTCGCGTATATTTTAAAATAAGTGTTACACAAACACAACATACGCCTCATTCCAATTCATTAGTCACTAACCGTAAATTAATCAAGAGAATAATTCCCCAAACATTAACCCCGAAGGCCGAAACCAACATCAGATCAATATCCAGAAAACCATTTTGCTTGGCTAACCGACAGTTAGTTTCTAAATTTCACGATCATAGGGAAAGGTTCCCATAAATTTTATCAAAGATAAATTCCTTGAATTTATTCTTTAATCTACTTTTGAATATCAATTCAAACTAGTCGGGATTAGCGAACCTTACCGAAGTAATCATTTGTTTTAATTTCCCAATCCCAACCTATTCATCCCATGAAGTAAAACTGGTTATACTTCATATCTAACACCACGGTGTTATCGGTAAATTCAATTACCATTTCGCGTTCAAATCTAATTAAAGATTTAACTATCGCCTGGAGCAAAACTGGTGATACTCCATTTCGATTATTTCAATCTAATTAAAGATTCATTAAAACTCCACTTAGTTTTAATCTTTGACTGGGTTAAAGAATCAGTGTCATTTAAAACACGGTTCACGGTAAACCCAAAATCACATTACATTAATTATCGGGTTAAAGAACGAGCGTTATTTAAAACGCTGTTCACGATAAACCCAAAAGTCAATATCAATTCTATTCCAATTAAATATTATTTAATTGGTACTCTTCATTAAATCTAAATAAAAAGATTTAATCTTTTCTCAACTGGGTTCAAGAACAGTGTTAATGAAGACACCACTCACGACAAACCCAAATCACATTTGATATTAAACACAAGGCTCTGAATAGAAAATATATCGGCTTATATTCAATATCAAATTCTACGATTAACAAATGTCGTATTGGAAATAACGATATAAATATATATCTTTCAAATTTCCATAACAACATCTGTATAATCCCGAAATCCAACATCGAAATATTCCGAAGACAATTTCGATTCAAGTCCATTCCAATGCAATCATTGGAAATTCTGGTTATTTTCAAAACCATTTCAAATTCAGTTTATTTTTTTAAAAATAAATAGAATTCTAATTCTAGTTCAAAACTAGTTCATTTCGATAAAAATCTATTTTTATCTTTTCAAATATGGAGTTTTTTATCCCAAATCTTCACAAATCATTTCTTATGATTTTACACAAATTATTACTATTTTTAATAATTTTATCAAGGCCCGTACAGTCGATTTCCATCAATGGCCATCGAACTGCACTTACAGCGACCTTTTTCAAATTTGATTTGGATATAATTCCAAATCCAACCGTTAGATTTCAAATTTCTAATATTCGTTAGAAAGCTCTTTTCGATACGAACCCAACGGTTCCGGTTTCAGGAGAATCCGACGGTCGGATCTCCCGTAATGTCCGTTTGAAATAAATGGTCGAAATTTACGAACTGCCGCGGCGCGGCGCGTTCTATTCAGGCCATTATATTATATATATAACATATATAATATATATTTCGTCGATTTCTATTTAAAACGAATTTTATAAATAGTTTTAAATTCGTTTCAAAAGCAATTTCAACTTCCATTTCAATTCAAATCAAAATTGAATTCTTCTTTATAAATTCGTTTTAAAATTCATTTTTATTCAATTCAAATTTCAATTCAATTTGAATTCATTTCAATTCGCTTTCAATTCAATTTGAATTCGTTTTCAATTCCTTTCGAAATCGTTTTCAATTCAATTCATTTCGAAATCGTTTTCAATTCATTTCATTTCGAAATATTCGATTTCGAAATCACTTTTCAATATTCATTTTAAAATGAATAAAATCGATATAAATATCGTTCACGTCAAAATGGCGTCAATCTAATCAACACGGCTTCATAAATTTCTATTTTTCAAATATTCTATTTCAAATATTTCTTTTTTCAAAATAGTCGTTATTATCAAAATATTTCGTTCACCACATGACCAATCTCAATAGATGAGTACTGTCAACACATGAACTTTTATTTCATATCGATAAAGATGTAAATTTTATTACTAAAATATTTCGTTCAACACATGACCAATCTCAATAGATGAGTACTGTCAACACATGAACTTTTATTTCATAATATTCTTTATTTTCTAAATTGGAATGAGGCCCAATCAATCACCATATAAAATTAATTATATGGATTTTCATACAACACATGTATAATAGCATTGAAAAATCATCAACCATCAACCAAAGTGCACTACACTGTATAAGCATCAAATATAAATATTCAATGCTTATAACAGCCTGTCAATCAATCGATCGACATGTTTAATCAATCAGGATGAGTGAACTTCAAATTTCACCCTAACACCCGTGTGGGGTTTCAAACAATCAAACACAGATTTAGTTGTGCAGTTGGGCGATGTGTAAAATTTATCGTCCCAATCAATGTCCTTCAAATAGGTGTACATAAACAAACCGTCTGGTTTGTAAATGAATATTTATTTATTCACATTCACGTTAAAAAATATATTTTTAACGATAAAACATTTTATTTCAACATATGAATATCTATTCAGTTCATTCCTTAAATAAAATGATATTTTTATTTTTCTAACATATTTTAGAAAATTTCGGCGGCATAACGGCACGATACTAGAAACGGGACGAGGCCTAGCCTTATCCCCGGTCTAGTGAAGGCCCACGCCATTCACACATCAATCAAATCAATTTCATTATGCAAACCACAAAATTTGGAGTAAGAGTCTAACCTAGCCTTACTCCTTCGCCTTATAACGGCACACGTCTAATCCTAACCAATTTATCGATTCGATTTTTCACACCACAAACCACATTCAAACCAATATCGCAATCAATAACCAAACAGCCAAACAAACAAGTCCATGGTCTGTGGACGATTGTGTCGGGTGCTACTAAACACCGTCTGCATCCTAGTATATATATATATAACTAGAAAAGAAATTGAAAGGTGAGAAATTCTCACCGAAAGCTATCCAAACATCTTGACTCTTCCTTGATATAAATCTTCTTCGTTCTCGCCTTTTTGTTACCTTCGTTGCCCGCTTTCACTACCTATGTAAAAATCGAATTTTTACTTCGCTATTCAATATATAAAAATCATATTTTTATTTCGAAGTTCAATATATAAAAATCATATTTTTATTTCGAAGTTCAATATATAAAAATCATATTTTTATTTCGAAGTTCAATATATAAAAATCATATTTTTATTTCGAAGTTCAATATATAAAAATCATATTTTTATTTCGAAGTTCAATATATAAAAATCATATTTTTATTTCGAAGTTCAATATATAAAAATCATATTTTTATTTCGAAGTTCAATATATAAAAATCATATTTTTATTTCGAAGTTCAATATATAAAAATCATATTTTTATTCTTTCTATATTATAAAAATTATATTTTTAACTTTTCTATAATATAATAATATCGTCTTTCTTCGTTTTAAAAATCAAAATTTTCTATCGATGTTCATAAATAAAAAAAAACTTTATCTTCATATAAATCCTAACTTAACATCATTAAAAATTAGAATTTTATAACGGGAAAAAAAATCAGAGTTTTTATAAGGATAAATACATATAAAAACTGGTTATTCGAATTTAAACGAATTAAACAACAAAACAAAAAAAAACTTACCGCTCTCTTTTCTTTTCGCTGTTTTCGCTTGCGGGGGCCCCACGTCACAGGAAGGAGGAGGACGGGTGCTGAAGGGGGCGTCGGCTAGGCAGGGGTCGAGCAAAGCGGTGGCGGGCGGCGCGATTGGGTGGTTCGCGGTTTAGGGTTCCGCGTTGGGTTAAGGGGGGGATTGGGGCTTCGATCTACGGAGAGGGGAAAGGAGGCAGAGGCGTTGGGGGGGGGGGGGTTCTGGTAGGGCGGAGGACGGGTCTCGCGATGGCGGGCGTCGATCGGAGGAGATCCATCGATTTCCCTCTGCGCGTTTTTTTTTCTTCTGATTTAATTTCGAAGAGGGGGGGGGGGGGGCAGAACGGTTTTAAGGAGGAGGGGGTTCTTCTTTTTTTATTTTTTATTTTTTTATTTTATATATTATTTAATTTCTAGAAGTTGACTTTTACATACGACCTCGAAACGAGGCCCACCGCCTGTCGTCCATAGCGTTTTACCCCTATTTCGAACCCAATGGGATATGTATCGCAAGCTGTTTCTACCGTTTCGATCAGTTTCCGTTAAATTTACATTTAAACCACTATATTGAATTTTAAACATACATTTCAAATTACCGGGGTCACATACTAACCAGAAAAATTCCCGAAAAATATTTTCTAGCTTCGTATTGACGATACGGTCCTAACAAAACTAGTTTCGCCGAATTCTGAGACCGTTTGAAAAATGGCCAATTTCCAGTCGATTAAAATCAACTAAAACTGGTCAAACGCGTTTTCCTTTGCCACGCTCACATATTGACTCGAAAAATTACGAAATTTGGAATCTAGCAATAACTTAACATCACGGACCCAACAAAACTGGTTTCGTCGAAATCCGAGGTCGTTTGCAAAATGTCCATTTTTAAGGGCCTGAATTCCATAGCGACTATTCAGAATTTTCAACTGGACATATCTTTTGATTCCCGCTATGAAATCTTGATTTTTCGGATTCGTTGGAAAGAAATTCACAATTAGATCCCATTATTTTTGGTTTCACTAAAATCCGGATTGTTTTGCACCCGGTACATTCAATTGAAGTTTGAAATCGAATTATCGAACTACCGTGCCATTTTCAATTCTATTTATAATTATATATAAATATTTATATTCTAACGACGACGTATATAATATATACGTTCGAATTCTATTCAAAATAAATTTCACGTCGATATTATTTAAAATAATTCATTTTAAATAATCAAAACTCGCTAAAATTGCCAAAATAAAAATTTCAAACTGGCTCGCATTTTCGGGTTGTTACAATTAAACTTATATAATTATAAAATTTTATAATACACACACACACACACACATATATATATATATATATATATATATAAGAAACTTAGAAAGTATATATACATATATATATATATATATATATTTGAAATCATAAATCCTCAAAAAATCATTGTTGAGAAGAATTTGAAACCAATTTTGAAAACTGTTTTAAAATCAATTTGAAAAGAAATAATTTGAAAATAAAGTTTGAGTATTATTCAGTGTTTTTACAATTTAACTGGACTCTATTACTCTAATAATCTTGGACTCTTGATATCTTGATACTCATGAGTCTTGATTCTCCTTTGAAATCTTGATTCTTTTAAATGTACATTCTTTAATATCCATTACCTCCATATAAATCATGTATATATATACATATACATACATAAACATATATATATATATATTCTAGATAAAAGTGTTAGTATATATATTTTATAATCAATAATGATAATGATTGAAACAAGGTTGTTGGCATCAAAACATCATCAACATTCCATTCTCCAACGTTATTGCGAAGGAAGATTTGAAGAGTCATTTGCATATATATGAGCATAAGTTTGAAATTGGATATACTCTATAAACAAAACTAAATAATTTGCATAAGTAATATTTGGAAAGAAAACGAGTGTTAAAAGTCGACGCTAGACAAAATTTAATATCGGAAAAATTAATGTTAATGGCCCAGGTCATGGGTCGACCTAGATATATGTAGGTCGACCAGAGGTCATCATGCCTTAGAGGTGCAACGACAAATGGATCGACCAACCAGTGGGTCGACTCCTGTTGACCCATCTCTTGGGAAACTGACGTATTATTCTTGGCTTGTATGGTTCGGATTTTATTTTATTTTATCCGATAGACTAGAATCTCCTGTAAACCTATAAATAGACTAGAAGGACCTAGCCACCAACTCACATTGTCTGAGATGACGACAAGGCTCTGCCATTTTATTTCTTCTCCAAATTTTTCAAAAACCATAATAATAGTTTTTAAGAATTCTGATTCAAGATTTGAAGACAAAGAATGTAGATCTATGACAAAGGTGTTCAGATTTCTTGTGTACGTAAGGTAAACTCCGTGGATATGAATTATTAGAATTTATTTTATTCTTTTAGTATCATATTTTTAAATCCGTGGTCATCTGAATACTAGATTCAATTAGAAAGATCATGGAATAGCAGATCTGAATCAGATTCCAGGATTGGAAAGCAGTCGGGTGATGGATTTAAATTATACCTTTTGGTAATGGTATATTTATCGTTTTCATTCCCCATAATTCCTAACATGATAAATAATTGAAATTTGTGGTAATTGTGATATAATCTATTTCTTGAGTACATTAAGAGTATTGTTATTGTACAAATCTATTCCATAAATTTTCCGTTTGGATTGAAGACTACTATAACAATGAAATTATTGAAATAACTGGAAAGAATTGGCTTGCCTAATTTTATATGGAAATTTATAGTAACTAAAAATGGTTTATGGAAAACAGGAACTAATATTTAACTTAGAGAAAAGGGGAAATTAGTAGTGGACTGAGTTTGTTGGCATTAGAAAAGGGATACATTTCCATAGTTACCATCACGGCAATTACTAAGAACGTAGTTGTAAGAAAAGAAAAATGGGGAATTAGTGTGAAATAGGGGTTCTTTTACCGTATAACACACCAATAAAGTAGAACATATGTCTATGTCCACAATGAAAATAAAAGAAATAACTTGCAACTGCGGACCTTAATTGATGAACATTATGGAAATAGATCTTTATATCTTTCCGTTAAACATTCTAATAATGTGTGCGAATTATTTTCCTGAAATAATAAGAATGTAAAAGATGGTAAATAAAGAAAGGTTACAAAAATAAAAGTTGATTCATATTAAGGAATATAAGGAAAATATCTAATTATAATTAATTATACGGATGGGAAGGGAATATAATAGGCAAGCTTGCTTTAGAGACTAGTGTAATTATAACGTAAGTTATAGTTAATGGTGACAGAGAACTTATAAACTCTATTTAAAAGAACAAAGTTAATAAGTAAACCCGCAACAACAATTGTGCTAATGGTGCAAGATAAGGTTATAGTTTAATAAGAAAAAAAAATAAGGTAGGCGTATTATCAGTAGACTTATAACTAGAAGTATTTAAGTCTACTAAATGTAATAAGCAACAAGAGGAAGTCCGTTCTGGCGGTGTAGGGCTGATTAAAGAAAGTAAACAGCCAACTGTGAGCTAATAAACCAAGTATCTAGAATAAAAAGTGAATATGTGGATAATCAAATTAATTAGCAATGTGATGAGATAAAGAAAGTGCATGATTAAATGATTAGACATATGATCTGATAACGCGATGATGTGATATGCTGAAACCGATCCGTACGTTCGGAGATGAAGAACCCAATAGGGTAGATCATCGCAGTGTCTGCAGGCACGAGAGGAGAACGTCCAACTGGTTATTTTATGGAATTGGAGGGAGGCAAGAGGCTTCTGCAGGATGTGGTAAGATACTTTGAGATGGCCTTATAAGGACTTACCGAATGAAGTCATCTCTTGGAGACAGGTCTAATACACCATCTAGAATATACCTTGACTACAACTATGGTGTGTTAATCAGAAGGCTGTGATTAATCAATGTAATAAGCAATAAGATAAAGTATTTAATCTAATAAATAAATGAGTTCTATATTATAAACCCATTTATAATCCCAAATCAACAATTAAAATAATAAATAATTAAATTTTTGACTACCAAAAATATGGGAGTACACACTCCTAGGTTTTGGACACAAGCCATGGTGTAACGCCCCACCCCGAGACCCACCCTAATAAAGAGAATTACTAGGTAATGTTATCTATTAGAGTAGAGAATAGGGCTGATTAAGGGTGACACTCGTAGATTTGCATTAGCAAGCCTTAAGCGCATCAAGAAAGTGCTCGTAAATTTTCATTCAAGAGGCTCGACATACTTAATCCTTACATAACACAATTCCACAGTGGCTATAGGATCAGCTTAGAAAAACAGTACATATTAAAACACTATCAAAGTCCATAGAACAGTTACACAATATTACATCATTAGCTTACAACTAATACATGTGCTAAAATAAGAATATAATACAACACTAGCAATTATACAACATGATACAAATGAATAATTGGAAAACCTCTACATTTCGATCTCAACTGGAAGCTGCAATAGAAAAGATGTACTAAATAACCCACTAATCCAAAGTCAGCAACTATACCTGAAACATCTCGGTGTGACCCGAGGAAAACACACACTGTAACAACCCGGAATTTTGGGCCAATTTAAAATTTTTATTGTAGAAATTTTAATGGTTTTTAATATTTAAAATATTTTATTTTAAGTAATAATGACTAAAGATTTCAGAATAGGCAAACTTAATGCACATGAAAGAGTTACCAGTTATAAATCACGATTTAACCAAGTCACTAGTAACAGTCCAAGCTTACGTGTATGTACAGTTGTATATTGGAATAAGTATTTATTATTTACGTTACATTATATTGTCTTTATTTATCCTCTCATTTCTTCATTAATTCTTAGGAAACCCTCTCAATATATAGTAAGAAATCAATACAAATGCCTCCTTATTCTAGCCACCTTTTTCTTTTATATATATCAACACGTTCGTTTATTTTTAAACTTGCATATTTTGTGTCTATTATGAATTAAAGCAAAACATGTAGTATATATGCTTGGTGCAAATTAATGCTCACATTTAATTTGAATTAATGAATAAATTACTTGGTCACGTTTTCAAAAAAAAAAGCAAAATAATCTTTTCATTTGTTTAGTGGGAATCATACAGACATGTATCATTTATGGTATCATTTATAATGCATGCATGCGGTCCATGTCCAAAACCATTGCAAGCCACGTTTCTATATAATAATAATAATAATGTTGCATGCACATTTATTGTCTCACTCACGTTATTTATTTATTTATTTTATTATTTTTGTTTTTTTATATTATTTTGTATGCATTAGCTAGAACGTTTCATACACTTTAAATGCATGGCGTTAATTTCCTTTCCCCTTTTCAATCTGACGTACCTTTTATAAAGAAAAAATTATATATAGGAAGAATTCAAACTTTTGTAATATTGTCATGCATGATTTAATGTCTAGATCCACAATTAATGACCTTATCTCTAATCCCTTTTATTTTTCTCTATTTTATTCTTATTAATCTAATTGAGTACGTTGCCTATATTATGATATTTATTATTATGAATTTTGAAATTTGAAAGGTCATCACAACTTTCTATATGTCAACATCAGACAATAAATCATGCATTAATTTCTTCTTGTTATCCCTTTTCCTATGTAATTTTCTTTTGAATTTTCAAACAACAAATATTATAAAAAGGAGAGAAAAACTGCATATTAACCATGTGCAATAATTTTTTATTTTTTATTTTGTACTTACTTCTTTTTGATACAAATAGATTTACATCATAAATGGCACTTTTTGGTGATAGAAATAGGAGTGATATATATATATATATATATATATATATATATATATATATGCTTCGTGGAATTCAATAGTTATGAAAACTAGGTAATAAATTTAAGTCTAAATAAAGATTGTCATACTCTTTAGTGCATTAGGAAACAACGAAACCATTTTAAATTCATTTTTGCATTTATTGGCTACATAATCTATGCCAAATTTAATTCATCAATTTTAAAGACTTTCCTTTCTTTTCTTACTCATCTATATGTTTTGCTCTCACTGCGCTATATATTATATTTTCCTTCTTCCTCCACTATATAATATCCTTTCACTTTAATAATCTTAATTTCGTAAATAAAGCAGCCACCGTTTCTTAAATCTATGACTGCACTCTTCCTGTCTCCTTTTTCCTTTCTCTCCTAATCTACTCAAAGAATTCATCAACTAAAAAATAAATGAATAAAAAAATAAAAAGAAAATCGAAGGGCATGACATGACCTCCAACATCAACAGTCATGATCGAATTATAATAAGCGGGTTGAGAGAATCTCGCGCTCTAACGCGCTGAAGTCAGAGGCGAATCGGCAGTGGTGAATTCAACAAAGCGAAAGGCGTTGCGCTCGTGACAGAAAACTCTACTTTATGGAACCGCCTAGAACATATTATGAACCTTTTGAATTATAGATCTAAATCTGAAACGAGGTGAGAAATCCTTTTTTTTATTTGTATTATTGTATTAAAAATTGTCAATACTAAATGTGGTAATTACTTATATGTTGTATTATTCTGTGAATGCCATACATGATTTGATTTGTGAATGTTATGTGATGTGGATCTGTTGAAAATAGATAATTGTGTTGACACCAAAATCATACGTTTGGGTAAATAGGAAAGATGGTTAAACAAAAACCATTATTTTTAATTATCAAATTTGTGACAAAACCAAGTTGTCATATTTTGTTAATTTAGAATCGACAAAACCAAATTGTCATATTTTGTTGATACGTAAAACAAATGATTCATTTTGTTAGAAAACAATGAAAAACAAAATACTCATTTTGTTGGATAGAAAATAGGAAAAACAAAATACTCATTTTGTTGAATCAAAAAATATGAAAAACAAAATAACCATTTTGTTGAGATTAGAGTCAACAATATAAAATAGTCATTTTTGTTGAAACTAGAAGCGACAAAATAAATGTCATTTTTGAGGTGTTAGGATTACCAAATATAACAATACCATTTTTATGTTCGATTTGTTATATAAAAATATCATTTTTATGTTATATTTGGATAAAAGGATCATTTCGAATAAAGATATCCTTTTTATTTAGAAGCGGTAAATTAGAATAAAAAGGCCATATATGTTAGAAGCGTTAAATTCGAATAAAAAGACCATCTTTTGTTAGAAAACATGAATAACCATCTTTTCGTTAGAAAATATAAAATGTCATCTTTTTGTTAGATTAAAATGACCTTTTTGCTAGAATATGTCATGTTAGATTAAATTATTCGTTTTAGTTAATATGTCATGTTAGATTAAATTATTCATTTTAGTTAAAAATGTCTTTTGTTAGAAAAAGAAATGTTCCATTTTTATTTCGTGTTTGATTCAACACAAGGAATCATGTTAAAAAGAATATGTTAACATAGAAAGATTTCATTTTTATTACATGTTTGATTTAATAAAAAGAGTCGTGTTAAAAGAAATTATGTTAATATAACAGTATGTCATTTATGATAGTATAAAAATATGTCATTTGTGTTAATATAGAAAATATGTCATTTATGTGAGTATAAAAATATGTCATTTATGTTAGTATAAAAATATGCCATGTTATGTTAGAATTAAAAAAAAAAGTCATTTTTAGGACCATGTTAAGTTAGAATAAAAATATCGTTTTCATTGGAATCATGTAGCATGTTATAATAATGTTATTACTTTTCAAAAAAAAAAAGTTTACACAACCATAACAAGTTTCCTGACTTGTTTATGTTGATTGGACGATAAATTTTCACACATCGTCCAAAAGCACAATTAATAATATATTATTCGAATTTGTGTTGGTTGAAACCCCACATGGGTCTTGGGTTGATATTTGACTACACATCACCCTTGTGTTTAGTTGTGAATTGCACTTTGGCTTTTATTTGAATGTTTTGTCATTATTATGGAATTAATGCATGTTTGAAACCCAGGTAATTAAATTATATGGAAATTGTTGGGTCTCATTCCAATTTAGGATTAAAAGAATATTTTAATCTAATATTCAATTAGGATGTTTTAAAATAATAATTCCCAACGAAATAATTATAATTATAAATTACAATTGTACTTGGAGACGAGGTTAGGTTACATTTGTGGTGGAAGTCTGCCCGGAACCAACCGGCATATCCAGCAGCCACAAATGTTGGGCCTAATGTGAGGGGTTCAAGTGCGCAAATACGAAACGGCCATGACACGAGGTTAAGCCCAACTTGTGGGATAAGTCTGCCGGGAACCAACCGGCATATCCAGCATCCATAAGTTGCTGGATTGATGTGGGAGGTCTGGCCCAGTATAAAATATAAATGAATAAGATAGGAATTGGGCTATTTAATCTGCTTTAAATAACAACGCCATTTTTACCCGAACGTGTCTATCAATTTATTCTATCCATTTTATAATGAATATTAAAAGGGCTAATTTCATAATAAATATTTTGGAAATAATAATATTATTTTAATATGATAATAGTTAGAATATTTAATTTGGATTTAAAATTGAAATAAAGTTGGAATCGTTTTATAATCGTTTTATAAAATTATTAAAAGTATGGAAAAATTATGTAAAATCATAATAAATGATTTGGAATGAATTAGGATGGAGAATTCCATATTTGAAAAGAATTTTTTTTTTAGAAATGTACTAGTTATTATTTAGAATAATAATCTAGTGTTTTTAATCAAATAAAATAAATTGGATTTTTGGGTTTGTCGTGAGTAGTGTTTTAAATAACACTGTTCTTAACCTCGTATGAAAAGAATAATCTTTTAATTTAGATTATTAAAGTTTCAGTTATACTTGGTCATTGGAATAAAATGAAATGTGAGTTGGGTTTATTGTGAACTGTGTTTCTAAGCGACATTTGTTCTTTAACCCAACTAACAGTGAAAATATGATTTGAATTTATAAATCTTTTATTAAGTTTTAAATGGAAATTTTCCAAAGGTAAAGTTTTCCAATTAATATATTAAATTGGAAATGAATGGAATTCGAATTAATAATAACCAAGATAAGCTTCTGTAAAAGAAGACCGATACTACATATGGAATTTAAGAGGCTTTGCCGTTATTCCATTTATATTATTTGTCGGATACAGAAATTTATAACAAGTATATATTGATTTGATTTCTGTGAAGATTCCATATTTTATGGAAGATGATTATGGGTTTACCGTGAACTATGTTTTAAATGACATTAGTTCTTTAACCTAGTTAAAGATAAGATTAATTTCCTAAATTTAAATACTCATTGAATAATGATTTTTGATGTTTAAAACCAAATTGGGGTTTTAATAAATATTTAAAAGAAAGATTTAAGAATAAAAGTTAAAGAATTTATCTTTGATAGAATAATGTGAACATTTTATTTTAAAGAATATTCTGAACTGGAATGAGGCGTTGGAAGTGCATTTATAGAGTACTTGATTTTTAATATATAAATACGTGGGTTATTCGGAAAGGCCGAGTTTAACCCATTCCGAATAATCACTACAACGATGAAGAGTCGAAGTTGAAGACGGTGATTGAAGACCGACGATCTTCACATCGAATGGATGTGTTGCAACTGAGACCCATGATGGGAGTAGCTACCTTGGAGGGGCTTCAGTGGTGGCCGTCCGGACTATTGTTGATTGTTCGGATTTGGTTTTCGCTCAGACCCAGAGCATAAGCTAGTAAATGGATGTGTGTCTGACATTGGATTTCGTTCCATGTGAATTAAATTGATTTTTATTAATGTATATCTGACTGGTGGTGGAGAATTTATTCTCTGCTTAACACCCTGGTATATGTTAATAGTGATTGATCGCATGGCGTGAATTGTCAATGTGGCACGCCAAGATGTAAATGATCAAGGCTTTTGTTGAAAGGCAGGGCCTTGTGGGATGATCAAAGTATAGCCTATTACGGCATACCTTTGTGTATAACGTGACTTCACGAGTATCACACCCCGGTATGAGTCAAAAACGGGATACGGACCGTAGGGAGTGCACACGTTTCTTTCTAGCTAGAGTGATGTCAAGGACCTACCAGCGCTGACATTTTACTTATGTGGATGATGTATTTTGAGGCACCTCGGATTTTTATAGGCCGTTAGTGGTCATACTATAGGTCCAAAGGGACCGGGAAGCGTGTGTTCAGGCATAACCAATCCACTGCCGATAGGCGGTGTAATAACCCGGAAATTCTGGGCCAGTTTAAAATTTTTATTTTGGCAATTTTGGCGAATTTTGAATATTTAAAATGGATTATTTTAAATAATATCGACGAGAAATTCATTTTGAATATAAATAGAACGTATATATTATATACGCCGTCGTTAGAATATAAATATTTATATATGATTATCAATAGAATTGAAAATGGCGCGGTAGTTCGATAATTCGATTTCAAACTTCAATTGAATGTACCGGGTGCAAAACAATCCGGATTTTAGTGAAACCAAAAACATTAGGATCTAATTGTGGATATCTTTCCAACGAATCCGACAAATCAAAATTTCATATCGGGAATCAAAAGATATGTCCAGTTGAAAATTCTGAATAGTCGCTATGGAATTCAGGCCCTTAAAAATGGACATTTTGCAAATGACCTCGGATTTCGACGAAACTAGTTTTGTTGGGTCCGTGATGTCGAATTATTGCTAGGTTTCAAATTTCATAATTTTTCGAATCAATATGTGAGCGTGGCAAAGGAAAACGTGTTTTGACCATTTCAGTTGATTTTAATCAACTGGAAATTGGCCATTTTTCCAACGGTCTCAGAATTCGACGAAACTAGTTTTGTTAGGACCGTATCGTCAATACGAAGCTAGAAAATATTTTTCTAGAATTTTTCTAGTTAGTATGTGAACCCGGTAATTTGAAATGTACGTTTAAAGTTCAATATAGTGATTTAAATGTAAATTCAACGGAAGCTAATCAAATCGATCAAATCAGCTTGCGATACATATCCCATTGTGTTCGGAATGGGGGTAAAACGCTATGGGCGACAGGCGGTGGGCCTCGTTTCGAGGTCGTATGTAAAAGTCAACTTTTTGAAATATAAATTAATTAAATAAATTAAAACTCTCTTTTGCATATACCCCCCCGTTTATTCTTCAACTCATTCCAGGGAAAAAAAAAAAGAAAAAACCCTGGAGGGAATCGCGATCCGCCCAGGGGCGTTCGCCGCCCACCGCGCCGCCGCGCGAGGCGCGCCTCCCCCTCAGCAACCGCCTCCCTCTCCACTTCGCCTCCCCCCCTTCGATCACGACCCCCATCGCAACGAGGACCGCGCCGCCCCTTTCCACTGCCCTCCGACCTGCCTACCCCGCCTGCAACCCTAGCTACCCCTCGCGCCCTCCACCTCGAGCGCTCAGCCCCCCCTTCCTCTTGTTTTACTGTAAGCTCCTTCTTCCTCCTTTTTTTAGCACTCTAATTTATTTCAAACGACATGTTTTTTTTATGATAAATATATAATTTTTAAACTGAAATTATATGATTTTTAGGGAATTAAAGTTTGCATTTTTATAGTATACGAAGTAAGGATTTTATCCGTATATAGTTTAGATCTGAAATTTACATAAGAATGTGATTTTTAGGATGTGAACTTCACATAAAGGCGAGATTTTTTTATCGTATGGAAGATGAGATTTTTATATATATGGTTGCGAAATAAAAATATAATCTTTGTCATGAAAAAGAAGTGATCTTTGAAAACGAATGGTAGTGGTTTTTGATAACAAAAAGAAGTGATTTTTAAAAGGTTAAAAATATAATTTTTATATAAGGAAGTTAATCAAAATATGATTTTTATATTTTTAAAGAATTAAAAATATAATTTTTACATGTTAGGAATATTAAAAATATCATCTTTTTATAGGTAGCAACATAAAATGCGATTTCTATAGGGTTGGAATTGAAAAGGGTAAAATCTTTAAAAATAAAAAGACGATATTTTAATAATTGAAAAGGCGAAAACTTTATTTCTATAAAGGCGAAAACTTTATTTTTATAAAGGCGAAATCTTTATATAGAAAATAGAGAAATAAAAATATGATTTTTATATATGGAATAGCATAGTAAAAATTCGATTTTTAAATATATGAAGTGATTATAAAAATATGACTTTTAAATTGAAAATAAAAATGTGTTTTTTTTTAAAGACATCAAAATATAAAAATGTGATTTTTTTTATGTATATAGTGACTACGGGCAACGAAGATGACGAAGATGGGATAACGAAGAAGACTTCTCTAAATGAAGAGTCGTGGTATTGGATAGCTATCGGTGAGAACTTCTCACTCTAAAATTCTTTTTCTAGTTATATATATATATATACTAGGATGTAGACGGTGTTTAGTAGCACCCGACACCCGTCATCCACAGACCATGGATGGCTTGTTTGTTAAATTGTTTGATTGTGTAGTTGGTTAGGTTATTGGTTTGAATTGAATTATTTGGTGAATTGAAATTGATTTGATTGATGTGTGAATGGCGTGGGCCTTCACTAGACCGGGGATAAGGCTAGACCTTGTCCCGTTTCTAGTATCGTGCCGTTATGCCGCCGAAATTTTCTAAAATATGTTAGAAAAATAAAAATATCATTTTTATTGTGTAAATGAAATGAATAGAAATTCAAGTGTTGAAATAAATATTTTTGTCGTTAAAAATATAATTTTTAACGTGAAAGTGAATAAATGAATATTTATAAACAAATCGGCCGATTTGTTTATATACACTGATTTGACTGATATTGATTGGGTCGATAAATTTTACACATCGCCCAACTACACAAATAAAATCTGTGTTTGATTGTTTGAAACCCCACACGGGTGTTGGGATGAAATTTGATGTTCACTCATCCTGATTGATTAAATATGTCGATCGGTCGATTGACAGACTGTTGTAAGCGTCAGATATCTATATTTGATGCTTATACAGTGTAGTGCACTTTGGTTGATGATTGATTATTTTTCAATGCTACTATATACATGTGCTGTATGGAATCCATATAATTAACGTTATATGGTGATTGATTGGGCCTCATTCCTATCGGGAAAATAAGGAATATTATAAAAGAAAATTCATGTGTTGAATATAAAAATAGTCATGTGTTGACGATGATCATGTGTTGAAACTATTCATGTGTTGAGTAGAATATTTTAAATAAAATAAATTACATCTTTATCATATTTACGATTAGAATCTACTTTACGGTGGAGTCTAATTAAAATCAAACGATAGATACCATAGTTTTATAAAATATTTTACATAACAAAAATAGTGAGGTGTTGACAGTACTCATGTGTTGAGATTAGTCGTGTGTTGAAAGAAATATAGATTCATGTGTTGAACAGAACAAATATTCATTTGTTGAATAGAATAACGAATTATTGAAATATAAAGCCGTGTTGATTAGAGATGCGTTATTTTGACGCGAACGATGTTTATATCGATTTTATTCGTTTTATAATGAATATTGAAAAGTGATTTCAAAATCTAATATTTTGAAAGGAAATTCAAATTGAATTAGATTAAAATTCAAATTGAAATTCTATTGAATCAATTTAAAATGAATTCGAATCGAATAGAAAATGAATTCGAATCGAATAGAAAATGAATTCGATTCGAATTGAATAGAAAGTGAATTTGAATTCGAGTAAAATAGAAATGAATTCAAATTGAATTAGATTGAAATTGAAATTTGAAACGAACTGAAAGTGAATTGAAATCAATTTGAAACGAATTCGAATTAGATCAAATAGAAAGTAAATACGAATTGAATTGAATTGAAACGAATTTGAATTTGAATTGAATTGAAACGAGTTAGAATTTGAATTGAATTGAAATGAACTCGAATTGAATTGAAATCAAATCGATTTGAAATTGAATGTAGTGTTGAAAGGGTTTTGAAAACGAATTTAAAACGATTTATAAAATTCGTTTTAAAAGGAAATCGACGAAATATATATTATATATATTATATATATAATATAATGGCCTGAATAGAACGCGCCGCGCCGCGGTAGTTCGTGAATTTCGACCATTTATTTCAAACGGACATTGCGGGAGATCCGACCGTCGGATTCTCCTAAAACCGGAACCGTTGGGTTCGTATCGAAAAGAGCTTTCCAATGAATATTAGAAATTTGAAATCTAACGGTTGGATTTGGAATTATGTCCAAATCAAATTCGAAAAAGGTCGCTGTAAGTGCAGTTCGATGGCCGTTGTTGGAAATCGACTGTACGGGCCTTGATAAAATTATTAAAAATATCTATAATTTGTGTAAAATTATAATAAGTGAATTGGAAAGATTTGGGCTGGAAAATTCCACATTTGAAAAGATAAAAATAGATTTTTATCGAAATGAACTAGTTTTGAACTAGAATTGAAATCAATTTATTTTTAAAATAAATAAATTGAATTTGAAAGTGATTTTGAAAATAATCGATAATTTCCAATACGTGGATTGGACTGGAGTTGAATCGAAATTATCTTCGGGATATTTCGATGTTGGATTTCGTGACTATACAGATATTGTTATGGGAATTTGAAAGATATATTTTATATCGTTATTTCCAATACGATATATGTTGGTTTCAGAATTTGATATTGAATATAAGCCGATATATTTTCTATTCAAAGCCTTGTATTTAATATCAAATGTGATTTGGGTTTGTCGTGAATCGTGTTTTAGAAGACATTGGTTCTTTAACCCAGTTAAAGGCAGAATATTGATTTTTGAGAAGATTAAAACTAAGTGGAGTTTTAATGAATCTTTAATTAGATTGAAAAATGAATTGATAATTTAAATTATCAAATCTGAAAGGTGATCGAGAATGGAGTACCACCAGTTTTGCTCCAAAGCGATAGTTAAATCTTTAATTAGATTTAAACGTGAAATGGTAATTAATTTTACCGATAACACAGTGGTGTTAGATGCGGAGTATTACCAGTTTTCTCCATGGGATATATAGGTTGGGATTGGGAAACAAAATAAATAATTACTTCGGTGTGGTTCGCTAATCCCGACTAGTTTGGAAAACCATAATATGGTTTGAAATGATATCCAAAGGAAGATTAAAGAATAAATTTAGAAGAATTTATCTTGGATAAAATTAATGGGAACATTTCCCTAAGAATGTGTTTTTGTGAATAAAAGAATATTCTGAATTGGAATGAGGCGTTTGTTGTGTTTGTGTAACATTCGTTTATTATATACGTGGGTTATTCAGAAAGGCCGGGTTTATACCCATTCTGAATAACCGATTCGACGAGATGTCGAAGATGAAGACGGTGGTTGAAGACCGGAAGTCTTCACATCGTTTGGGTGATTACTGATGATCTTGATTGGGCTGTACACCCAAGATGAGGGAAACAGTTGGTGATCGTCCAGACGTACTTGGAGATCGATGGATATGCGAGGAAAGTGCCTCCGGTTTCGTTCAGACCCAGAACGAACTTGTAAATGGATTGTGTGTCTGACATTGGATTTTATTCTGTGTTGATTGATCTCTATTAAATATACATCTGTTTGGCGGCGGAGAATTTATTCTCTTGCTTAACGCCCTTCTCTGAGACGTACGAGCTCAGAGGTTGTATATCGATGGACATCAGTCGCATGGAGTGAATTGCCAATGTGGCATGTGTAAGTGGCAATTGATCAAGGCTTCTGTTGAAAAGCAAAGTCTTGTGGTTGATGATCAAAGCACGGCCTGTGTGGCGTAGCGTTGTGTATAACGTGAATTCGCGAGCCTCACACCTCGGTATGAGTCAAAAACGGGAGACGGACCGCTGGGAGAGCACGACGTTTCTTTCTAGCTAGGGTGGTGTCAGTGACCTACCAGCCCTGACATTTATATACTTTTCACCTGTGTGGTTGTTGGAATGCGAGGCGCCTCGGATATAGGTCTGTAAGGACCGGGAAACGTGTGTTCAGGAATTGCCAATCCTCAAAAGTAAGAGAGGACCGGCCCAGCCGATTCCAAGGATCATAGTGGGGTCCTGGGACATTTGCTAGAGTGTCTCGAACGCGGAGAGGAGCTTGCCCCTTGCCTCGGCTCATGACGGAAATCCAATTTCCAATACGTGATAGTGCGGTTTTATTTGTAGAACCTAGTATGGCGACATAGTGGTATGGGTCATTAATGCCGCCTATGATTGATATTTATGATTGAAATTGTTTTGACACTATACACCTATAATAGTATCAAATAAAGTGTTTTAAACGTATCAAGCATGCTTTGGCTGTTATAAGGTAAAAACCCTATCCTCCGCCTTGCGTTGCATTGTGTGATGGGACCTGGGTCTTATAACAGCTTCATTTTTCTTTATTTAGCATTGCGCTGTTTGTTCTATGCACTGGTATTCTTGGGAGGAAACCCGTTCCGTGTTATACGGCGTGGTCCCTTGATTTACCTAACTTTAAAACCAATATTAATAACTGTTTTAGTTCTCACACCAGTCCCATGACTGACCTGGAGTTTATTGTTTTGACCTAAACTCTGGGTGCCCCTATTTTCCGCACGGGCAGCTAGTAGTTTGGGTTTTGCAGATTTATATTCACAGGGTCCTGATTTACAGCTGGAACGATGCTCGGAAAGCTCTGTATCCATGTAGCACTTTCAGTTGTGTTTTGTATATTTTCCGCTGCTATGTAATTTATTGTAATCTCTGATATTTGTCAAATGTAATTTATTCATTTATACTCTGTATATTCTTGTATCTGATGGAATTGTTGTAATAACAATGAAATGTTCTTCCGTCTGCGTCCTTTTGTGTGTTGTTCTCAAAGTATTCGTGCTTTCCTTCACGGGGAAGTTACGGGTTCTTTCATTTGGTATCAGAGCTTTGGTTTACAGAGCTCGAGAACAAGACACATTAGAACCATACGAAAGAATTCATCAGATATTGGATTAGTAATATCCAATTAGAATGACTCGTTAGAGATAGGATCAGTAGTGTCCTAGAACGAGTGTGAAGAGTATATTTTTCAAAAGAAAACAATTTTGTTTTGAAGTTTAAACCGTTTTAAACGTATTTGATTATTTATTTATGTTGAATATGGACAATCGAGTATATATAGATTTCGCGTATACGCGTCATGAACGTATATTCGAAGTTTTAATATACTGGGTAGATATAGAATCACATTCTAGACACCCGGAGATGGTTCTGATGATTGATATATCATCATCAGAATTTATGTTCGTGTTTCGAAGGTGTGATTTCTATATATTTCCATTAGACTGGTGTGAGAACCAAAACTTATACAGTTAGAACACTTTGTTGTAAATTGGCATCAAAACATGATTTTTTGTATATATATCAAATTATGAATTTGAAACTCTAATTCACTAATTGATTGATGTTTATGTTGTTTGTCTATTTGTTTGCTAATTTTTAACCATTTATGCCTAATAGCATCAAAAATTGAATTGTATTGAAAATTGGTCGCATTTGCTTGCATATACATATACTTATATTGAACATGTCATAGCAAGGAGGCTAGAGCAGAGAATAAAATTTGTTTGCCCGACAAATAGGTACATGTTTACTACATAATTTCCTGTTTTGTTTGGGTGATGATGATTTTGTGAGCCTATTGGCTAGCCGCTTGGCTTTTTCTTTTTCTTTTTGAGATCTGAAGGACCGGGGAAGCTATTTGAAATTCCCCGATGCTCCCATTGCAGGGGAGGTTATGGCGAAATTTTTCGAAAATTTAGGGTGTTAGCCAAATTTTTGAAATTTTGAAAATTCTCGGAAACTAAAGAGTTGGAGAATGGAAGCCAGATCGAACATAGTGTTGATTAATCAAACCACTTTCGACTTTGTTCCTTTTCGGGGATGAAAAGTTTTAAGTGGGGGAGATTGTAATAACCCGGAAATTCTGGGCCAGTTTAAAATTTTTATTTTGGCAATTTTGGCGAATTTTGAATATTTAAAATGGATTATTTTAAATAATATCGACGAGAAATTCATTTTGAATATAAATAGAACGTATATATTATATACGCCGTCGTTAGAATATAAATATTTATATATGATTATAAATAGAATTGAAAATGGCGTGGTAGTTCGATAATTCGATTTCAAACTTCAATTGAATGTACCGGGTGCAAAACAATCCGGATTTTAGTGAAACCAAAAACATTAGGATCTAATTGTGGATATCTTTCCAACGAATCCGACAAATCAAAATTTCACATCGGGAATCAAAAGATATGTCCAGTTGAAAATTCTGAATAGTCGCTATGGAATTCAGGCCCTTAAAAATGGACATTTTGCAAATGACCTCGGATTTCGACGAAACTAGTTTTGTTGGGTCCGTGATGTCGAATTATTGCTAGGTTTCAAATTTCATAATTTTTCGAATCAATATGTGAGCGTGGCAAAGGAAAACGTGTTTTGACCATTTCAGTTGATTTTAATCAACTGGAAATTGGCCATTTTTCCAACGGTCTCAGAATTCGACGAAACTAGTTTTGTTAGGACCGTATCGTCAATACGAAGCTAGAAAATATTTTTCTGGAATTTTTCTAGTTAGTATGTGACCCCGGTAATTTGAAATGTACGTTTAAAGTTCAATATAGTGATTTAAATGTAAATTCAACGGAAGCTAATCAAATCGATCAAATCAGCTTGCAATACATATCCCATTGTGTTCGGAATGGGGGTAAAACGCTTTGGGCGACAGGCGGTGGGCCTCGTTTCGAGGTCGTATGTAAAAGTCAACTTTTTGAAATATAAATTAATTAAATAAATTAAAACTCTCTTTTGCATATACCCCCCCCCCCCCGTTTATTCTTCAACTCATTCCAGGGAAAAAAAAAGAAAAAACCCTGGAGGGAATCGCGATCCGCCCAGGGGCGTTCGCCGCCCACCGCGCCGCCGCGCGAGGCGCGCCTCCCCCTCAGCAACCGCCTCCCTCTCCACTTCGCCTCCCCCCCTTCGATCTCGACCCCCATCGCAACGAGGACCGCGCCGCCCCTTTCCACTGCCCTCCGACCTGCCTACCCCGCCTGCAACCCTAGCTACCCCTCGCGCCCTCCACCTCGAGCGCTCAGCCCCCCCTTCCTCTTGTTTTACTGTAAGCTCCTTCTTCCTCCTTTTTTTTTAGCACTCTAATTTATTTCAAACGACATGTTTTTTTTTATGATAAATATATAATTTTTAAACTGAAATTATATGATTTTTAGGGAATTAAAGTTTGCATTTTTATAGTATACGAAGTAAGGATTTTATCCGTATATAGTTTAGATCTGAAATTTACATAAGAATGTGATTTTTAGGATGTGAACTTCACATAAAGGCGAGATTTTTTTATCGTATGGAAGATGAGATTTTTATATATATGGTTGCGAAATAAAAATATAATCTTTGTCATGAAAAAGAAGTGATCTTTGAAAACGAATGGTAGTGGTTTTTGATAACAAAAAGAAGTGATTTTTAAAAGGTTAAAAATATAATTTTTATATAAGGAAGTTAATCAAAATATGATTTTTATATTTTTAAAGAATTAAAAATATAATTTTTACATGTTAGGAATATTAAAAATATCATCTTTTTATAGGTAGCAACATAAAATGCGATTTCTATAGGGTTGGAATTGAAAAGGGTAAAATCTTTAAAAATAAAAAGACGATATTTTAATAATTGAAAAGGCGAAAACTTTATTTTTATAAAGGCGAAAACTTTATTTTTATAAAGGCGAAATCTTTATATAGAAAATAGAGAAATAAAAATATGATTTTTATATATGGAATAGCATAGTAAAAATTTGATTTTTAAATATATGAAGTGATTATAAAAATATGACTTTTAAATTGAAAATAAAAATGTGTTTTTTTTTAAAGACATCAAAATATAAAAATGTGATTTTTTTTATGTATATAGTGACTACGGGCAACGAAGATGACGAAGATGGGATAACGAAGAAGACTTCTCTAAATGAAGAGTCGTGGTATTGGATAGCTATCGGTGAGAACTTCTCACTCTAAAATTCTTTTTCTAGTTATATATATATATACTAGGATGTAGACGGTGTTTAGTAGCACCCGACACCCGTCATCCACAGACCATGGATGGCTTGTTTGTTAAATTGTTTGATTGTGTAGTTGGTTAGGTTATTGGTTTGAATTGAATTATTTGGTGAATTGAAATTGATTTGATTGATGTGTGAATGGCGTGGGCCTTCACTAGACCGGGGATAAGGCTAGACCTTGTCCCGTTTCTAGTATCGTGCCGTTATGCCGCCGAAATTTTCTAAAATATGTTAGAAAAATAAAAATATCATTTTTATTGTGTAAATGAAATGAATAGAAATTCAAGTGTTGAAATAAATATTTTTGTCGTTAAAAATATAATTTTTAACGTGAAAGTGAATAAATGAATATTTATAAACAAATCGGCCGATTTGTTTATATACACTGATTTGACTGATATTGATTGGGTCGATAAATTTTACACATCGCCCAACTACACAAATAAAATCTGTGTTTGATTGTTTGAAACCCCACACAGGTGTTGGGATGAAATTTGATGTTCACTCATCCTGATTGATTAAATATGTCGATCGGTCGATTGACAGACTGTTGTAAGCGTCAGATATCTATATTTGATGCTTATACAGTGTAGTGCACTTTGGTTGATGATTGATTATTTTTCAATGCTACTATATACATGTGCTGTATGGAATCCATATAATTAACGTTATATGGTGATTGATTGGGCCTCATTCCTATCGGGAAAATAAGGAATATTATAAAAGAAAATTCATGTGTTGAATATAAAAATAGTCATGTGTTGACGATGATCATGTGTTGAAACTATTCATGTGTTGAGTAGAATATTTTAAATAAAATAAATTACATCTTTATCATATTTACGATTAGAATCTACTTTACGGTGGAGTCTAATTAAAATCAAACGATAGATACCATAGTTTTATAAAATATTTTACATAACAAAAATAGTGAGGTGTTGACAGTACTCATGTGTTGAGATTAGTCGTGTGTTGAAAGAAATATAGATTCATGTGTTGAACAGAACAAATATTCATTTGTTGAATAGAATAACGAATTATTGAAATATAAAGCCGTGTTGATTAGAGATGCGTTATTTTGACGCGAACGATGTATATATCGATTTTATTCGTTTTATAATGAATATTGAAAAGTGATTTCAAAATCTAATATTTTGAAAGGAAATTCAAATTGAATTAGATTAAAATTCAAATTGAAATTCTATTGAATCAATTTAAAATGAATTCGAATCGAATAGAAAATGAATTCGAATCGAATAGAAAATGAATTCGATTCGAATTGAATAGAAAGTGAATTTGAATTCGAGTAAAATAGAAATGAATTCAAATTGAATTAGATTGAAATTGAAATTTGAAACGAACTGAAAGTGAATTGAAATCAATTTGAAACGAATTCGAATTAGATCAAATAGAAAGTAAATTCGAATTGAATTGAATTGAAACGAATTTGAATTTGAATTTGAATTGAATTGAAACGAGTTAGAATTTGAATTGAATTGAAATGAACTCGAATTGAATTGAAATCAAATCGATTTGAAATTGAATGTAGTGTTGAAAGGGTTTTGAAAACGAATTTAAAACGATTTATAAAATTCGTTTTAAAAGGAAATCGACGAAATATATATTATATATATTATATATATAATATAATGGCCTGAATAGAACGCGCCGCGCCGCGGTAGTTCGTGAATTTCGACCATTTATTTCAAATGGACATTGCGGGAGATCCGACCGTCGGATTCTCCTAAAACCGGAACCGTTGGGTTCGTATCGAAAAGAGCTTTCCAATGAATATTAGAAATTTGAAATCTAACGGTTGGATTTCGAATTATGTCCAAATCAAATTCGAAAAAGGTCGCTGTAAGTGCAGTTCGATGGCCGTTGTTGGAAATCGACTGTACGGGCCTTGATAAAATTATTAAAAATATCTATAATTTGTGTAAAATTATAATAAGTGAATTGGAAAGATTTGGGCTGGAAAATTCCACATTTGAAAAGATAAAAATAGATTTTTATCGAAATGAACTAGTTTTGAACTAAATTGAAATCAATTTATTTTTAAAATAAATAAATTGAATTTGAAAGTGATTTTGAAAATAATCGATAATTTCCAATACGTGGATTGGACTGGAGTTGAATCGAAATTATCTTCGGGATATTTCGATGTTGGATTTCGTGACTATACAGATATTGTTATGGGAATTTGAAAGATATATTTTATATCGTTATTTCCAATACGATATATGTTGGTTTCAGAATTTGATATTGAATATAAGCCGATATATTTTCTATTCAAAGCCTTGTATTTAATATCAAATGTGATTTGGGTTTGTCGTGAATCGTGTTTTAGAAGACATTGGTTCTTTAACCCAGTTAAAGGCAGAATATTGATTTTTGAGAAGATTAAAACTAAGTGGAGTTTTAATGAATCTTTAATTAGATTGAAAAATGAATTGATAATTTAAATTATCAAATCTGAAAGGTGATCGAGAATGGAGTACCACCAGTTTTGCTCCAAAGCGATAGTTAAATCTTTAATTAGATTTGAACGTGAAATGGTAATTAATTTTACCGATAACACAGTGGTGTTAGATGTGGAGTATTACCAGTTTTCTCCATGGGATATATAGGTTGGGATTGGGAAACAAAATAAATAATTACTTCGGTGTGGTTCGCTAATCCCGACTAGTTTGGAAAACCATAATATGGTTTGAAATGATATCCAAAGGAAGATTAAAGAATAAATTTAGAAGAATTTATCTTGGATAAAATTAATGGGAACATTTCCCTAAGAATGTGTTTTTGTGAATAAAAGAATATTCTGAATTGGAATGAGGCGTTTGTTGTGTTTGTGTAACATTCGTTTATTATATACGTGGGTTATTCAGAAAGGCCGGGTTTATACCCATTCTGAATAACCGATTCGACGAGATGTCGAAGATGAAGACGGTGGTTGAAGACCGGAAGTCTTCACATCGTTTGGGTGATTACTGATGATCTTGATTGGGCTGTACACCCAAGATGAGGGAAACAGTTGGTGATCGTCCAGACGTACTTGGAGATCGATGGATATGCGAGGAAAGTGCCTCCGGTTTCGTTCAGACCCAGAACGAACTTGTAAATGGATTGTGTGTCTGACATTGGATTTTATTCTGTGTTGATTGATCTCTATTAAATATACATCTGTTTGGCGGCGGAGAATTTATTCTCTTGCTTAACGCCCTTCTCTGAGACGTACGAGCTCAGAGGTTGTATATCGATGGACATCAGTCGCATGGAGTGAATTGCCAATGTGGCATGCGTAAGTGGCAATTGATCAAGGCTTCTGTTGAAAAGCAAAGTCTTGTGGTTGATGATCAAAGCACGGCCTGTGTGGCGTAGCTTTGTGTATAACGTGAATTCGCGAGCCTCACACCTCGGTATGAGTCAAAAACGGGAGACGGACCGCTGGGAGAGCACGACGTTTCTTTCTAGCTAGGGTGGTGTCAGTGACCTACCAGCCCTGACATTTATATACTTTTCACCTGTGTGGTTGTTGGAATGCGAGGCGCCTCGGATATAGGTCTGTAAGGACCGGGAAACGTGTGTTCAGGAATTGCCAATCCTCAAAAGTAAGAGAGGACCGGCCCAGCCGATTCCAAGGATCATAGTGGGGTCCTGGGACATTTGCTAGAGTGTCTCGAACGCGGAGAGGAGCTTGCCCCTTGCCTCGGCTCATGACGGAAATCCAATTTCCAATACGTGATAGTGCGGTTTTATTTGTAGAACCTAGTATGGCGACATAGTGGTATGGGTCATTAATGCCGCCTATGATTGATATTTATGATTGAAATTGTTTTGACACTATACACCTATAATAGGATCAAATAAAGTGTTTTAAACGTATCAAGCATGCTTTGGCTGTTATAAGGTAAAAACCCTATCCTCCGGCTTGCGTTGCATTGTGTGATGGGACCTGGGTCTTATAACAGCTTCATTTTTCTTTATTTAGCATTGCGCTGTTTGTTCTATGCACTGGTATTCTTGGGAGGAAACCCGTTCCGTGTTATACGGCGTGGTCCCTTGATTTACCTAACTTTAAAACCAATATTAATAACTGTTTTAGTTCTCACACCAGTCCCATGACTGACCTGGAGTTTATTGTTTTGACCTAAACTCTGGGTGCCCCTATTTTCCGCACGGGTAGCTAGTAGTTTGGGTTTTGCAGATTTATATTCACAGGGTCCTGATTTACAGCTGGAACGATGCTCGGAAAGCTCTGTATCCATGTATCACTTTCAGTTGTGTTTTGTATATTTTCCGCTGCTATGTAATTTATTGTAATCTCTGATATTTGTCAAATGTAATTTATTCATTTATACTCTGTATATTCTTGTATCTGATGGAATTGTTGTAATAACAATGAAATGTTCTTCCGTCTGCGTCCTTTTGTGTGTTGTTCTCAAAGTATTCGTGCTTTCCTTCACGGGGAAGTTACGGGTTCTTTCAGGCGGGGACCGGCCCTACCGCTCCAAAGGTTGCCCAGAGGTGTGATCCTGAGGCATTTGCTAGAGTGTCTCGAATCGGAGAGGAGCTTGCCCCTAGCCTCGACTCATGATGGAAACCCAATTTCCAATACGACCTTGCGGTTTTGAATGTAGAACTAGTATGGCGACATGATATATGGTACCCATGCTGTCTATGATTGATACATTATGATTGAAATTGTTTATAAAATATATATACTCACTAATATTAAATCCATTTTATCGTATCAAGCATCTTTTGACCATTATAAGGTAAAACCCTATCCTCTGGTTTACGTTGCATTGTGTGATGGGACTTGGGTCTTATAACGGTTTCATTTTTCCAAAAAAAAAAGCATTGCGTTGTTTAACGATTTACTTTATTTTATGCACTGGCAATCCAATGGAGTAAACCCATTCCGCATTAGCGGCGTGGTCCTGTGATTAGCCTTATTATCAAATAAGTTAAGTTAGATTTCTCATACCAATCCCATGACTGACCTTTAGTTTGTTTCACCGGCAAACTCGGGTGCCCATATTTTTCCACACGGGCAGTCGAATAGCTTTTTGCAGATATATTTACAGGATCATGGCCTACAGCTGAAGCGATATTCGTAAAGCTCTATATCCGTGTATTCCTTTCGGTTGTATATTTGTACTATTTTTCCGCTGTTATTTAAATGTAATTTAAATCTCTGATATAATGGTATTTCTTTATGTAATAAATATTCATACTCTGTTACATTCTTGTACTCTGATGTAATTATTGTAACCAGCAATAAAAATTTCTTCAGTTTGTATTTTGATGTGTGTTGTTCTCAAAGCAATCCAGGCTTTCCTTTACTGGAAGTTTAGGTCGTTTCATTTGGTATTAGAGCCTTGGTTTACAGAGCTCGAGAACAAGGCACATTAGAACCGAACGAAAGAATTCATCAGAGATTGGATTAGTAATATCCAATGAGAATAACTCGTTAGAGATAGGATCAGTAGTATTCTAGAACGAGTGTGAAGAGTATTATTTTCTCTAATAATAATAATAATAATAATTTAGTTTTGAAAATTTTATCTTAAAATACGTATTTGAGTATATTATTATATTTTTATGTGGACAATCGAGTATATAAAGATTTCGAATTTATGAGTAATTAACGGATATTCGAAGTTTTAATATACTGGATAGATATAGAATCACACTCTAGTCGCCCGGAGATGTTCGGATGGTGGTTCAAAACATCATTAGAAATTATGTTCGAGTTTCGAAAGTGGTATATCTATATATTTCCATTGACTGGTATGAGAACCAAAACTAGATAGGATTTATTGCTGTGATTTGCTCTAAAAATATGACTTTTGTCTATATATAAAAACTATATATATTTAAAAAGTTAATCACCTAATTGATTGTTGGCCATGATGTTTAGTAATTAGTTTCATGAATTAAAATATTAGAATGATAAGTAATTAAACCAATAAATAAAAAAATTAAAGTTGAGTTGGTTAATTAAACCACTTTTTGCTTCGTTCCTTTTCGAGGATGAAAAGATTTTAAATGGGTGAGATTGTAACAACCCGGAATTTTAGGGCCAATTTAAAAATTTTATTGTAGAAATTTTAATGGTGTTTAATATTTAAAATATTTTATTTTAAGTAATAATGACTAAAGATTTCAGAATAGGCAAACTTAATGCACATGAAAGAGTTACCAGTTATAAATCACGATTTAACCAAGTCACTAGTAACAGTCCAAGCTTACGTGTATGTACAGTTGTATATTGGAATAAGTATTTATTATTTACGTTACATTATATTGTCTTTATTTATCCTCTCATTTCTTCATTAATTCTTAGGAAACCCTCTCAATATATAGTAAGAAATCAATACATTCTTATGCATGTGCACTAATTTTAAATGCCTCCTTATTCTAGCCACCTTTTTCTTTTATATATATCAACACGTTCGTTCATTTCTAAACATGCATATTTTGTGTCTATTATGAATTAAAGCAAAACATGTTGTATATATGCTTGGTGCAAATTAATGCTCACATTTAATTTGAATTAATGAATAAATTACTTGGTCACGTTTTCAAGAAAAAAAAGCAAAATAATCTTTTCATTTGTTTAGTGGGAATCATACAGACATATATCATTTATGGTATCATTTATAATGCATGCATGCGGTCCATGTCCAAAACCATTGCAAGCCACGTTTCTATATAATAATAATAATATTGCTTGCACATTTATTGTCTCACTCACGTTATTTATTTATTTATTTTATTATTTTTGTTTTTTATATTATTTTCTATGCATTATCTAGAACGTTTCATACACTTTAAATGCATGGCGTTAATTTCCTTTCCCCTTTTCAATCTGACGTACCTTTTAAAAAGAAAAAATTTATATATAGGAAGAATTCAAACTTTTGTAATATTGTCATGCATGATTTAATGTTTAGATCCACAATTAATGACCTTATCTCTAATCCCTTTTACTTTCGTTCTTTTCTCTATTTTATTCTTATTAATCTAATTGAGTATGTTGCCTATATTATGATATTTATTATTATGAATTTTGAAATTTGAAAGGTCATCACAACTTTCTACATGTCAACATAAGACAATAAATCATGCATTAATTTCTTCTTGTTATCCCTTTTCCTATGTAATTTTCTTTTGAATTTTTAAACAACAAATATTATAAAAAGGAGAGAAAAACTACATATTAACCATATGCAAATTTTTTATTTTTTTTATTTTGTACTTACTTCTTTTTGATACAAATAGATTTACATCATAAATGGCACTTTTTGGTGATAGAAATAGGATTGATATACATACATATATATATATATATAAATGCTTCGTGGAATTCAGTACTTATGAAAACCAGGTAATAAATTTAAGTCTAAATAAAGGTTGTCATATTCTTTAGTGCATTAGGAAACAACGAAACCTTTTTCAATTCATTTTTGCATTTATTGGCTACATAATCTATGCCAAATTTAATTCATCAATTTTAAAGACTTTCCTTTCTTTTCTTACTCATCTATATGTTTTACTCTCACTGCGCTATATATTATATTTTCTTTCTTCCTCCACTATATAATATCCTTTCACTTTATTAATCTTAATTTCATAAATAAAGCAGCCACCGTTTCTTAAATCTATGGTTGCACTCTTCCTGTCTCATTTTTCCTTTCTCTCCTAATCTACTCAAAGAATTCATCAACTCAAAAATAAATGAATAAAAAAATAAAAATAAAATCGAAGAGCATGACATGACCTCCAACATCAACGGTCATGATCGAATTATGATGAGCGGGTTGAGAGAATCTGGCGCTCTAAGGCGCTGAAGTCAGAGGCGAATCGGCAGTGGTGAATTTAACAAAGCGAAAGGCGTTGCGCTCGTGACAGAAAACTTTACTTTATGGAACCGCCTAGAACAGATTATGAACATTTTGAATTCTAGATCTGAAACTGAAACGAGGTGAGAAATCCTTTTTTTATTTGAATTATTGTATTAAAAATTGTCAATCCTAAATGTGGTAATTACTCATATGTTGTATTATTCTGTGACTGCCATACTTGATTTGATTTGTGAATGTTATGTGATGTGGATCTATTGAAAATGAATAATTGTGTTGACACCAAAATCATACGTTTG
This sequence comes from Allium sativum, assembly GCA_030737875.1. NCBI lineage: Eukaryota > Viridiplantae > Streptophyta > Magnoliopsida > Asparagales > Amaryllidaceae > Allium > Allium sativum. The sequence continues at coordinate 954,162,960 of CM060924.1, read as the reverse complement.
GGTAAATAGGAAAGATGGTTAAACAAAAACCATTATTTTTAATTATCAAATTTGTGACAAAACCAAGTTGTCATATTTTGTTAATTTAGAATTGGCAAAACCAAATTGTCATATTCTGTTAATACGTAAAACAAATGATTCATTTTGTTAAAAAACAGTGAAAAACAAAATACTCATTTTGTTGAATAGAAAATAGGAAAACAAAAAACTCATTTTGTTTAATAAAAAAATATGAAAAACAAAATAACCATTTTGTTGAGATTAGAGTCAACAATATAAAATAGTCATTTTTGTTGAAACTAGAAGCGACAAAATAAATGTCATTTTTGAGGTGTTAGGATTACCAAATATAAAAATACCATTTTTATGTTCGATTTGTTATATAAAAATATCATTTTTATGTTATATTTGGATAAAAGGATCATTTCGATTAAAGATATCCTTTTTATTTAGAAGCGGTAAATTAGAATAAAAGACCATATATGTTAGAAGCGTTAAATTCGAATAAAAAGACCATCTTTTGTTAGAAGACATGAATAACCATCTTTTTGTTAGAAAATATAAAATGTCATCTTTTTGTTAGATTAAAATGACCTTTTTGCTAGAATATGTCATGTTAGATTAAATTATTCGTTTTAGTTAATATGTCATGTTAGATTAAATTATTCATTTTAGTTAAAAATGTCTTTTGTGAGAAAAAGAAATGTTCCATTTTTATTTCATGTTTGATTCAACACAAGGAATCATGTTAAAAAGAATATGTTAACATAGAAAGATTTCATTTTTATTACATGTTTGATTTAATAAAAAGAGTCGTTTTAAATGAAATTATGTTAATATAAAAGTATGTCATTTATGATAGTATAAAAATATGTCATTTGTGTTACTATAGAAAATATGTCATTTATGTGAGTATAAAAATATGTCATTTATGTTAGTATAAAAATATGCCATGTTATGTTAGAATTAAAAAAAAAGTCATTTTACAACCATGTTAAGTTAGAATAAAAATATCGTTTTCGTTGGAATCATGTAGCATGTTATAATAATGTTATTACTTTTTATTTTATTTTCAAAAAAAAAAAATTTGTTTACACAACCATAACAAGTTTCCTGACTTGTTTATGTTGATTGGACGATAAACTTTCACACATCGTCCAAAAGCACAATTAATAATATATTATTCGAATTTGTGTTGGTTGAAACCCCACACGGGTCTTGGGTTGATATTTGACTACACATCACCCTTGTGTTTAGTTGTGAATTGCACTTTGGCTGTTATTTGAATGTTTTGTCATTATTATGGAATTAATGCATGTTTGAAATCCATGTAATTAAATTATATGGAAATTGTTGGGTCTCATTCCAATTTAGGATTAAAAGAATATTTTAATCTAATATTCAATTAGGATGTTTTAAAATAATAATTCCCAATGAAATAATTATAATTATAAATTACAATTGTACTTGGACACGAGGTTAGGTTACATTTGTGGTGGAAGTCTGCCCGGAACCAACCGACATATCCAGCAGCCACAAATGTTGGGCCTAATGTGAGGGGTTCAAGTGCGCAAATACGAAACGACCATGACACGAGGTTAAGCCCAACTTGTAGGATAAGTCTGCCCGGAACCAACCGGCATATCCAGCATCCATAAGTCGCTGGCTTGATGTGGGAGGTCTGGCCCAGTATAAAATATAAATGAATAAGATAAGGAATAGGGCTATTTAATCTGCTTTAAATAACAACGCCATTTTTACCCGAACGTGTTTATCAATTTATTCTATCCATTTTATAATGAATATTAAAAGAGCTAATTTCAAAATAAATATTTTGGAAATAATATTATTATTTTAATATGATAAAAGTTAGAATATTCAATTTGGATTTAAAATTGAAATAAAGTTGGAATCGTTTTATAATCGTTTTATAAAATTATTGAAAGTATGGAAAAATTGTGTAAAATCATAATAAATGATTTGAAAAGAATTAGGATGGAGAATTCCATATTTGAAAGTATAATTTTTTTATAGAAATGTACTAGTTATTTTTTAGAATAATAGTCTAGTGTTTTTAATTAAATAAAATAAATTGGATTTTTGGGTTTGTCGTGAATAGTGTTTTAAATAACACTGTTCTTAACCTCGTATGAAAAGAATAATATTTTAATTTAGATTATTAAAGTTTCAGTTATACTTGGTCATTGGAATAAGATGAAATGTGAGTTGGGTTTATTGTGAACTGTGTTTCTAAGCGACATTTGTTCTTTAAACCAACTAACAGTGAAAATATGATTTGAAATTTATAAATCTTTTATTAAGTTTTAAATGGAAATTTTCCAAAGGCAAAGTTTTCCAAGTAATATATTAAATTGGAATTGAATGGAATTCGAATTAATAATAACCGAGATAAGCTTCTGTAAAAGAAGACCGATACTACATATGGAATTTAAGAGGCTTTGCCGTTATTCCATTTATATTATTGGTCGGATACAGAAAATTATAACAAGTATATAGTGATTTGATTTCTGTGAAGATTCCATATTTTATGGAAGATGATTATGGGTTTACCGTGAACTATGTTTTAAATGACATTAGTTCTTTAACCTAGTTAAAGATAAGATTAATTTCCTAAATTTAAATAATCATTGAATAATGATTTTTGATGTTTAAAACCAAATTGGGGTTTTAATAAATCTTTAAAAGAAAGATTTAAGAATAAAAGTTAAAGAATTTATCTTTGATAGAATAATATGAATATTTTATTTTAAAGAATATTCTGAATTGGAATGAGGCGTTGGATGTGCTTTTATAGAGTACTTGATTTTTAATATATAAATACGTGGGTTATTCGGAAAGGCCGGGTTTAACCCATTCCGAATAATCACTACGACGATGAAGAGTCGAAGTTGAAGACGATGATTGAAGACCGACGATCTTCACATCGAATGGATGTGTTGCTACTGAGACCCATGATGGTAGTAGCTACCTTGAAGGGGCTTCAGTGGTGGCTGTCCGGACTATTGTTGATTGTTCGGATTTGGTTTTCGCTCAGATCCAGAGCATAAGCTAGTAAATGGATGTGTGTCTGACATTGGATTTCATTCCATGTGAATTAAATAGATTTTTATTAATGTATATATGAATGGTGGTGGAGAATTTATTCCTTGCTTAACAACCTGGTATATGTTAATAGTGATTGATCGCATGGCGTGAATTGTCAATATGGCACGCCAAGATGCAAATGATCAAGGCTTTTGTTGAAAAGCAGGGCCTTGTGGGATGATCAAAGTATAGCCTATTACGGCATACCTTTGTGTATAACGTGACTTCACGAGCCTCACACCCCGGTATGAGTCAAAAACGGGATACGGACCGTAGGGAGTGCACACGTTTCTTTCTAGCTAGAGTGATGTCAGCGACCTACCAGCGCTGACATTTTACTTATGTGGATGATGGATTTTGAGGCGCATCGGATTTTTATAGGCCGTTAGTGGTCATACTATAGGTCCAAAGGGACCGGGAAGCGTGTGTTCAGGCATAACCAATCCACTGCCGATAGGCGGGGACCGTCCCTACCGCTCCAAGGTTTGCCCAGAGGTGTGATCCTGAGGCATTTGCTAGAGTGTCTCGAATCGGAGAGGAGCTTGCCCCTAGCCTCGACTCATGATGGAAACCCAATTTCCAATACGACCTTGCGGTTTTGAATGTAGAACTAGTTTGGCGACATGATATATGGTACCCATGCCGTCTATGATTGATACATTATGATTGAAATTGTTTTTAAAATATATATACTCACTAATATTAAATCCATTTTATCGTATCAAGCATCTTTTGACCATTATAAGGTAAAACCCTATCCTCCGATTTGCGTTGCATTGTGTGACGGGACTTGGGTCTTATAGTGGTTTCATTTTTCAAAAGAAAAAACATTGCATTGTTTAACGATTTACTTTATTTTATGCACTGGCAATCCAATGAAGCAAACCCGTTCCGTGTTAGCGGCGTGGTCATGTGATTAGCCTTATTATCAGATATGTAAAGATAGATTTCTCATACCAGTCCCATGATTGACCTGTAGTTTGTTTCACTGGCAAACTCGGGTGCCCATATTTTTCCACACGGGCAGTCGAGTAGCTTTTTGCAGATATATTTACAGGATCATGGCCTATAGCTGAAGCGATATTCAGAAAGCTCTGTATCCGTGTATTCCTTTCGGTTGTATGTTTGTATTATTTTTCCGCTGTTATTTAAATGTAATTTAAATCTCTGATATCATGGTATTTCTTTATGTAATAAATATTCATACTCTGTTACATTCTTGTACTCTGATGTAATTATTGTAACTAGCAATAAAATGTTCTTCAGTTTGTATTTTGATGTATGTTGTTCTCAAAGCAATCCAGGCTTTCCTTTACTGGAAGTTTGGGTTGTTTCACACACGGGTCAGTCTAGTTTACAAATCAGTATAAGAAATAAATAAGCACAAGATGTACAACTCTTTACCCTAAGAGTTGTGAATAAGATGACATAAAGGCATTAGTTGGTTTTAGATCACATATCATGACACAAGGGATAAATGTACAAGTCAAGTAGACTAATATTAGGCTAAGTACATCACTGTACTCGAGCAGCAATGAAAACATACAACAAAATCATCATACACATCTCAAGAAAGTTAAATGATCAATAAAGGGAGTACCTCACTCCAAACACTTCTAAATCTCAAAATATGATGGATCAGAAATCCAAATGGACTTTGCAAATGTACGATCAACCCGATCGAGTTAAAATCATATAACCCAACTCATAAAAGAAGTCATAAGAAATGTGCACATGCCATAATAACAAATCCCATCCCGAGCTGTAATGTTGCTCATCCCGAGCAATAGCCAAACAATAGCAAATGAAAATCCTCAACATGAAATCATTAAATAATGTGCTCGTGCTATTAAGTAATTTATAGCCTACCCCGAGCTATAGTGTTGCCCATCCTGAGCAATAGTCAAGTACTTATACGTATTCAAATTTAGGTGCCTCTCAATGCGATTACTTTAGCTGAGACCATCCCGATCAACTGAATACGTATACAAGAGGCATCCCAAGTCTCAGCTTCATCCCGAAGCTAATACCGGCTCAACACCCACAGAATGCGTCACTAACTCCCAGTTAGTAACCCAAACAGCGATAACAGTGCGTCCCCTACCACACGTTCTCACTTCTTAGTTTACTTGCCGCTTATCAACTCCGCATTGGATAACATCGAAAACACCAAATCATCATTAATAAGGTATTTGCTTCAATCTAACTATACTGGAAATAACCGACTTCGTATACTTTCATGTCCCATGCCATAGAGTGTATGATGTCGTTTAATATCTAATACGTTATCTCGAAGGGTGCAAGATTGTATATTTTATATATAAGAAAAATACTTGATTGTGAAATAAGTTATGAAATATTTCATGAAACCAATAGTTTTCTTTCTTGGAAAGCTATAGATTGGAAGATAGGTTTTTCTACTATTGTTTCGAGACCAATAAGTGTAAAAACTAAAGTTATAAGTCTCTTTTAGCCTCAAAACTATAAAGAAAACTTAATTTATATGTATATCAGAAAACTAGTTTAAATCGTGCAACGTGTGCTCAAAACTCATCACTAAATACATAAAACTCAAATTATGCATTAGTGATAATTTAAGCTTCTCCATTAATAAAGTAATCCAAAATATAAACTAAAAAGCATGACTTAAAACTAGATCAAGAAAAGCATGAAAATACTTAAGGAAAGACGCCCAATTTACACTAAGGCATAAAAATATGTCCAGAAATCAATCCGGGTTGCCACTTTCAGGATAGTTTTGAATGACCAGACGAATTCCGAATGGTCTAAAATTTTATATTCACAAGCTAGAAAGACCCGACTTTTAATTAAAAAAGGATTCACTTAATTCTAACACCGCTTGAAAAAGTTCTCAAGCTCGAAACATGGGCTCTGGACTGAATTTCGATCTGGGCTGAAATCACTTGTAGATCCAACTTTGCGACTAGGTTTGAATGGACAAACTACATCAGATTGACCTAAAAAAATTTTAGGATTATAGAAAAGATCCTAATCTTCGAAATAAAAAATATTCACCCAATTTTGATCAACAACTAGGGAGATACAACATCCGGAAGTTGGACCTAGGCGTTGTTTTGTTCCAGGTCAATATCTCAACGAAACCCCTACTTTAGTGACCCGTTTATCCATCCAAAGAAACTCGGAATGATATAATATTTGCAGATATACTCAAAAAAAGACAAACAACAACATTTTAGAAGAACTAAGCAAAAAGACTCAAGTATCAGAAAGTTATGAAGGGTCAAACATAGGGTTTCGTTGTGATTTCGGCACAGAGCAAAATGACTAATATGACTCGGTAAAGCGACATTTCTTATACGGATAGAAAACTGATTCAATAAATAAAACTAAAACAATGTAAACTATACAGTGTGAGTCCACCGACTCACCTTGATTGGTTTATTAGAAGAATTCTTCTTGATTTTGAGCTGTAAGAAGCAAATTAGCGACATGCAACAACTTTTCTCATTTACAAAAACCCCAATTCTTCTTATTTTGATTTTTCCCTTCATTGGAGATGAATCAGAGCTTGGATCTAGGCTGAGAAATGAAGATAGAGCAAGTAATAATCTTGTCGCACTTAAAATTAAAGCAAGCATGCCTCAACTCATCATCAATTTCCCAAAAAAACTGCATTTTTACCAGTTGTTGCAATAAGGGTATGGCATAGCAAACTTAGTTATTTTCCTATGAAGTTTTGGTAGAAGGTGCGTTAATGAGTTGAGAATAACATATCCAAATTTTGGAATTTTTATAGAATTAGTCATGAATTTTCTACTGACCTTCGTTTTTTTACTCGAATCTGACCCGAAAATTTCTTGACAAAAGAAGATGTTTGATGCTTCAAAACTAAACAAAATGCCACAAAAATTGGGGGGAAGGTTAGCAACGACATATCAAAATTTCAGAATTTGTGGAATTTCATTTGATTTGTTATGAATTTTAGAATAGCTAGGGTTTTGGGTTTGAGAGCAAGAGAAACCATTGTCACTTACTGTGTTTCCTCTAGAAGAAAGAAAAAATGAAGGTGCAAGAAAAGGAGCATATGTTTTCTCAGTTACCCAGCAAACTAAAAGAGGATATGTGGGCTTAACTTCTCAGATAAGTCCAAACCAAGATATCAATACCAATTAAACCCAAATCCACCCTTTTAAGGCTTAAACACACATTAATATGTTAATTAAACATTAACATCTCATTCTCAAACAATTAACACATACAAACACAAACACTTATTAAGTTGTATCAATCTAACAATTTAACACGTGATTTAACACACAAAATCTATTTACATAATTTAATTATCAATTTCAACATGATATACTAAACTTACTGTGTTTTTCAAAGTTATATTTATTTATACTTGTGCAATCTCCACAACACACAATCAATTCTCATCCGTGACTTATTTTAACAAAATAATTCATTAATATGTCAAACACACATTTTTATTTTTATTATTAAACACAACAAATTTGAACACTTAAGGTTTAGACAACAATATATCATAACACAAAACTACAATGATTTTTTTTAATCATCAAATATTTACATTCATTGTTATTAACCCATCATAAAACGATTTTAACTTGATAATAATCTCTTAAAACACTTTTAATCTTTTATTTCAATTCTACAATATATATATATATAAGTATTGTTGGCATTTAAAACACAAATTTCCAAATTTATTAATGCAAAAATATTGTTGTACATCTTATTTACTAAATAATTTAAATTTTGTTGTAATATATATATATATATATTGTAATATACATAAGGGTGAATATGCTTTTACTAGTTTTCTGTTTAGTCCCACATCATAGGGATAAGTTAATCATCAGCTCCGAAGCCTATATATATAGGAGCTAATGTAATAGAAATACGTACACACCTAAATGAATAGAAATGTCATCTCTCCCTTGTTTCTTCTGTTCTGTGTTCGTTTAATAACACGTTATCAGCACGAACCTCTATATACATCTTAGATCCAAGGTTTATGTCAATTTGGAAGATCAAACTAATTTTTTTTCCTTCATTACGAATTCAGGTATGTTTCCTTTGATATTGTTGAGAATTTCCTATTTTGTTTTAGATTAAGTCTACAGATTTGTTTGATCTACATGTTTCTGGTTTTATTAGCATGGCATAAGGACATTATATTGCAAGTAACATTAAATAACATTTAAACTATGAAATCAGCCTTCATCTAGTGTTGGTTTTGAGTTTGACCTACATGTTCGTAGATCTCATTATAAGTGTTGTTTTCATATGCTGAATTGAATCTATATGGTCATACGATGCATATTTAGTTTTATTGAAGATGCATGACATGAATTAGGTGGGGCAGCAATTATAGGTTGGTAGATCCTATATTAACTCAGTTTTAGATTATTTTTCCAAAAGCTAATGTGATGTCAGTGCTGTATAATATTATATTACAAAGTTTGCTCTGCATTGGTTATAAAACAAAATATAAACATTCGAATACAAGATTGCTCTGCGTTTGATTTAGATCTTATTGCCTTAGCCATAAGACTTATTATGCTTTTCATAATTTGTTTGGATATATAATTATTCCAATTTTTCGTATAATTCCGAGTTTGCAACTTTGTAAGCATGACCAGTTTCTGACTGTTGATGTGTGACTTAACTTAGATCCAGTTTCTTTTCACCACAAATCTATTCGGTTTGTAAAATGTAGTATATATTAAACGCTATCATTTTATGGAATAGTTGCTTTCAAGTAAATTTTCGGCCTACTTTACTTTACAGTATGCAATTTTAAAAGTTCTCAAACTCTTTTTCAAAAATATATATATGAAAGTTCCATATCTTATTTTATTTTTGAAATCTCAGAGGATCAGACTTTCACTTGTGCACTTAACACCTGCATAATACTTCACGCAAACCATGAGTAGATAGGTCTGCAAATTATTGTTTTTCATAGAAGTTGCAAATTAAGTGCAAATAAAGAAGACATGACATATTATGATCTTCTGTATTGGAGCTTCTGTACCATTTCTTGCTTTTCATAGATGTTGCAAATTAAGTAAGATATAATCATGATGTAATTTTTATTTTTATTTTTCATGCTTTGATGCTAGCTATGCAATTAATGAAGACATGACATATTATGTTAATTTAATCTATAAATTAGTTGTTTAGTCAAACATTTCATCTGGTCAAATTTTATTACTTCGAAAAACCTATTTGGTTGTTTGACTACTTATTTCTTTTAGATCCGTTAATTTTGCAATAACCATTTCATAGACTGTATCAGAAATTAGTATCATATTATCTGCTAGATGTACAAATATATATAGACTTCTACAGGAAAGCTGCGTAGTCGCATGTTTTTACATCATTCTCTCGGCAAAATCTCACTAGCATTTACTCTGTAAGTATAGAAGTTTCTATTATAGTTTGCCTTTGTTTTCTCAGATTAGTTGACTAAACTATGTTTTACCATTAGCATCTCCTAAAAATATTCAATTATTTAAGATTAGTTGCATTGCATTTAGGATGTATCACCAAAAAGTAGGTTTGTAGAGTTTTTTCCCATCATTTGAGAAGATCAATTAGTTGGATAGATGTTGATTTCTGGAACTTTGACAGATTATCAAATATCAAGCACTTAGTGATTTTTTTTGTTAAATTTTGGTTACTGATGTTTTTGTTCGAAATCTAGCAAGGAAAAATATTGAAATACCGATCGTTTTTCCGATGTATACAATTATGACAATAAGAAAAACATAAGTCGAACATTCTGTATTCCGGTTTTAAGTTCAACATAGAAGGAAAATGTCAATAAGATATATGTATGTGATTTTATTTACGTCACTAGGTTCTTTAAAGTTTTAGCTTTAAAAAAAGAAGGCATAAAAGATTGGTTGAAAAGGTAACCAAATAAAAGATTGACGTGAATTGTGCAAAGTTACTAAAACAAATGTATATTTTTATCTGTGGCTACTATCACTAGTTAGTAAGAAATCATCAAATTAGATAATGATAGTAAGTTTATGTATTACATCGACCGAATGTCCTGGAAATATTAAGTTGTACAACATTTCAAGTGTTCATATGTTAATTATCTTATTTTTGTTGTTAATATTTTTCTTTTGACCTCTCCCGAAGAGATGCCAATATATGATTCAAAATATATTTTTTGGATAAAAATGTTCAAAAGTAATATCTAATGTAACATAAGAAATAAAATGGTTACAACCACAAACTGAAGTTGTGCAAAGAAATTTTAAACTAAAAGTTGTATAACTCAAAGCCTGAGACCTGAAGTCTTGAATTATGAAAAAGAACTTTTTGATAAAGTTTACAAGTTTGAAATCTTGACAATACATAAGAATGTAAAAGCTTCTAAATTAGAAGTATGTTAAAAAGTTCAAAACTATAGTTTCATCATTAATTAATAATCTCGATATACATATGTATGTGAATATATATATGCATAGGAACCTAAAGTTCTTCAATCGATGAACTTGAAATACTTCATAATTTGAAAGTGTGAAACTTCATTGAAACCGCATGAAATAATAACATTGTCCTTTTTAAACAAGTTACATCATACAGGGCAATGATGATGCAACCAAAATATTTCTCAATTTTCAAAATGAGTTTTATCTTGCTTATATATTTATATTTACATATTGTATTGAAGAATAATTTTAACAACTTGTAGTTGTTTATATATTTTATTTGAACCAGAAGTCTAATACAGTTTAACAACTTGATGTTGTTTATATAATTTATTTGAACCAGAAGTTCATTGCAGTTCCAAATTAGATGTTTTGGATTTTATGATACGATCTTTAAGATTCGCTACTTGATAAGCAAAAGATAATGATTGGAACCTTAAACAATTTGGTCTAGAATCGATAACTCGAATGAGAAAGAATATGCAAATCAATTACATATGGAATAGTGGACACAATTATATACACATATATGCGAATATTTAATTAACAACCTAAAGTTGTCATGAGCTCATATTATAAATTACGCATATATTATTTAATATTTCAGAAAGTCGATTGACATCAATATTAATTGACCTGAAGTCATATGCATATTCAAATGATAGAAAATTCCTCCAAGTCATCAGATTAATGAAAGAGAATAAGCAATGCAATATGAATGCATTCTATCAACTAATAAGAGCATTATCCTCCTGCAATTGAAATACATCTAATGTATTTACTAGCTATAATGTGATAATGGATCAAAAATGAGAATCCAAAGAAGGTTTATTATTTAAAGTGACAATGTTTCTCAACATTGAGGGGGAGGATAAAGGAATCATCTATGTTAAATATTTGCTAACATATAGAATTATGCAAAGTGTTAACTAAATTGCATTGATTATCCGTTACGTCCCTAATAGAATTTCTCCAATATACATTTGAATCCCCGAAGGAGGTGTAAATCATAGCTGAAATTGTGGTATAAAAGTCAATTCAAAATATTTTTGGAGTAAGTCATAAAGATGCAAAATAAAGGAGGTGAGTGTTTCTAAAGAAACACTTAAGGGTGCTTTGGAAGAAACCCATGACATGATTGTCAAAATAACCCCCGGAAGTGGTTTAGGTACCTAACGCATGATAAGTTTTGAGATCTCAATAAATCATGTATAGAACTGACAAGAAATAATCATCAATGATTAGTTAATAAATAATAAAGCACTTATATTTATAAATGGATTAAAAATCCTATATTAGAGAGAAACATGATTGGCTGTCATGAAATTCTCCTAAATAAGATATATGGACCTGTAGTCCATAAGATATGAACCTGTAGTTCATAAGATATATAGAAATATATATAATGACACAAGCACATGGAAGTTGCTGAAGCACCATAGAGTGTCAACAATAAGTGCCGTGAGCATTGTATTTTCAGAGAAAACTGAATTGATTAAAGTGTTGAAAGTGTTTAAAATGCTTACAATACCATGAAGGTATTAATGATGAAAGTATACAAATTCCAGAAGAATTTAAATAACTTTGGTAGTGATAAAGAGCAAGAAATGAATATTACAACATTCTTTTAAGTATTGTTGTGATGAAAATCTTGAAATAATTCATGATGAGTAGATCACTTCCTGCTTTCAAGAATTGTTGTAATGAAACTCTTAATATCCGTTGAAGTGGTAGTTGCGATATGCAAAAATTATTATAACATATAAGTTACTGAAGAACATAAATAACATTTGTTATTATAAAGAATACCAAGAACATGAATGATATATTACAACATTCTTCTAAGTACTGTTGTAATAAAAACCTTGGTATACTTCAAGGTGAGTAGTTTACTTCCTGCTTAGTGTTGTTGTGACGGCCCGCCCCGCACCAGCCGACATTTCCTCCGAAAGTGCGCTGTACACATGCCAACTAGCACAAAATGGTTACCAAAGAAAGGAAACAAGAGAATGAACTAATAAAGAACCTGTAGAATGTCTCACAGCGCATGGAACAAAATATAATAATAATATACTTGACATAAAACAGGCGACACAGTGCATAAGCTGATAACTAAAACCAACATCAACATCAGAGTAGCAGAAGTCTAAATACAGCTTATTACAACTTTTCAAATTACTGTCTCTAAACAAAAGAAAGATAAAGTAGAAGATGCACTACTAATGCACAAGCAGTGATCTTCAACAACACAGGGAGAATATCTGTATTTATCATACGTGGAAGCCTCTGCTCGTCTCAGGATCAGCTACTCGTGCACACCCAGCTAACCTGTCTCTAGTCTGCTCGTGAGAGCACCCAGAGTAATAAGAAGAGACATAAAACTCTGGGTCAGACAAAAAGTCTGGTATGAGCGATAAGTAGCTAAACAGAACAATAATAGGTATATTAAACCATACCTGAACCTGGACCTGCAACCAAAGAGTTAGTACTACATACCGTACAATACTCTAAGGTACCACTGAAAAGATGGTGTGAAGATAAGGGGTGGGGGTGTGCATGTCATAATGATGGCAAACAAATCAAGCATAGCAACCATCCTCACATATTTCACTCAGTGCGTAAAGTATACGATATCCACCACTTTGACCATTAGACCCATCGAAATAGTGACGGAGTTCGACCTGTACAACTACTGCTACTACCAAGCCCACCACATGGAGTCATGACCAAATCTTTACAGATGACCCCACTTCATTGGTCTATAGCCCTTTAGTCGTACCTAGGAAACTGTGCCCTGAATCCGTTCACGTACTCCATACATATAGTGATCCAAAGTTATAGACATCGACAACCCCCTAGCAAATGTCCCGCAGCAAAGCCCAATCATGAAACTCACTCATTGGTTCCCATCTGGATCCTGAGTCAAAGTTCATCATTTGGACCTCCTTTGCATCTTGGGTTTTGGTCGAATTGGAGTTGATCTTCAGAAGAGTCGTCATGTAGAATAGAAGTACACACTCGGTTCGGTTCGGTCACCCATGCTCGGTTCGGTTCGGATTCATCTCCTCCATGCGATTCGGTTCAGCTTCTCACATGTGGCTCGGTCTGGTCCGATGGTAAAGTGCCAAGGTCCTCCTTATAGTGTCAAGTTCCAATCCGATCCAACCTTCCCTGTTGTCTCTTTCGTTTGCACGCCTCAGAAGATGCCAACTCTGGTTCGGTTCAGTAGCTGATCCGATCCCACGCCTTAGCTCCGATCTGATCCCCTTTTTGTCCCTCCGATCCGATCCTCTGCCCAACTCCAACTCTAAGCAAATGGCCTTCCTTCTCCCCAAGTCTCCTTTAGTGCGAAGTTCCGATCCGGTTCGGTTTCTCTGCCCAGTCCACCATCCGATCCGAGCCTTCTATCCCGATCCGATCCGATCCGAAACCCTGCACATTTTCCTGCAACTTTTCCAGCGGCTGTTTTACGCCATTCGACGGCATTTTCGACCAATATAACACTTCTAAGCAATCACAAAGCATACCATATAGACATAGCAATATGTATAATCATCCACAAACAACAAAACAATAATCATAGCATGTAAAATGGATCAAACATACCCAAAATCCCATATTTTCCCTTAAGCATGTTCTAGCATAGTTAATGATAGGGTTATCAAAACTTAACCAAATTAACCCAAGTTTCTAACAGAGATCTAAAACATCATTTAAGAATTTATAAATATTTTTCCAGAATTTATTAGTGTATAAATTCGCAAATCAACACTAATTACCCTTAATTAACCATAATTAGTGAGGAACTATGCAAATCACTCACCTTGGCCATAAATAAAACCTTTAGAAATGAAACTCTACTATTCAGGCGCGGATACCAATGCAACACAGCAGCTCTACCTCGATTCTTGTGCTAATCCGCCTTGATTTGATGTTGCTAAGCCTAATCCTTGATTAAAAAGTGATATGGAGGTGTTTTAGAGGTTGGAGGCCATTGTTAGGTTGAAGAGAGGGTTTGTGGCGTCTGAAAAATGAGTGAAAAAACTGAAATCCTAACCCTAGCAGCTCTCAAATACCTCTAATCCCGAAATCCCCCATTGGGCCTAGCTGTTAATCACCCGGTTAAGCCCAATTAAGCTGTTTTTCACTATCTGAAACTTGTTTCAGACATATCTCCCAAACGGTAAGTCTGTTTGGCTAATGTGACCACTTTACGGAAGTATAAACCATCATCCGGAGCCAATGAAAGTGGTTTCAAGTCAAAAATCCTTCCAATCAAAAGTTATGGCCAAAACAAGATTATCTTGGGGCAAAACGGTCATTTAAAAATCGGGAAAAATCATGAACATGGGAAATGAGCTCAATAGTCATCTCCCAAAGTTACATGACCATACGACGTCGTATGTGAAAGAAATAAATATTCTATGATCCTTCGATACGTAGAATGCGGGTCGTTACACTCTCCCCCCCTTAAGAAATTTCGTCCCCAATATTCCTTAACCCAAAACATACAAAGGATCCCGCATGCCTACCAGCCACATACAACAATCAAACATGCAAAACAAACAAAACAAACTTATCCTAGCATGCGGAAAGGCTAAATCGAAACTGAAATCTTACCAGGCGAAGACTTCTGGATACGTTTTCCTAATGCTCTCCTATGTCTCCCAAGTACATTCATTCTCATTCTCGCCCCACTGAACTTTGACTAATTTCACCGCTTTCCTTCAAAGTTGCTTCATATCGTTCTCAACAATACGCATAGGCTTGCGGTTCCAAACCGCCTCGGCTTCAACTTCGATATCGTCCAACTGATCAGGTGAAATAGTCACATCTAGGTCGTGCACGAACTTCCTTAACTGGAAAACATGAAATGCGTTGTGAACTCCTGCCATCTTCTCTAGTAATTCAACTTTGTATGCCAAATTCTCAATTTGCTCAAGAACTGGGAATGGATCAATCTTGGTGCTAACTTGCCTCTCCTGCCAAATCGTATCACGCTCTTCAATGGAGAAATCTTGATAAACACCAAGTCGCCAATGGAGAATTTTAATTCCTTTATCCTCTTATCAGCATAACTCTTCTGCCTATCTTAGGCAACCTTCATTCGCTGTTAGATAACCTTAATCTTAGCTGAAGTTTCTCTTATCACATCGGGTCCAAGTACAAACTTCTCACCAGTTTCTACCCAACATGACGGTGAGTTGCACGGTCTTCCGTACAAAGCTTCAAATGGATCCATACTGATACTGGATTGATGGCTATTATTATATGCAAACTCTACTAGATGCAAATGGTCATCCCATGATCCACCAAAATCCAGTACACAAGCTCTCAAGAGGTCTTCTAACACTCGATTCACCCTCTCTGTCTGTCCGTCCGTTTGAGGATGATATGCGGTACTGAGATGTAATTCTGATCCTAACGCCTCTTGTAAGCTCTTCCAAAATCCACTAGTGAACAACGGATCTCGGTCACTCACAATGCCTTTGGGTATTCCATGAAATCTCACTACCCACTTTATATATAGTTCAGCAGCCTGTCCTGTTAGATTTGACGAGTATAAATCTTGCACTCTTAGTCAATCGATCCACAATCACCCAAATGCTATCATGGCCCGATCTAGTCCTTGGTAACTCATCAATGAAATCCATCGAGATTTGTTCCCATTTCCATTCTGTAACTTCTAATGGTTGGAACAAACCACTAGGCTTCTTTTGCTCAGCTTTAACTAGCTGGCAATTCATGCATTTGGATATAAACTTCCCAACGTCCCTTTTCATTCCTTCCCAGTAGTAGGTCCGCTTCATGTCTCGGTACATCTTGTTACCACCGGGGTGTATGGTTAGTTTTGAGTGATGACATTCTCTAAGCACTTCATCTCTCAATCCATTGACATTGGGTACAACTAGTCTTCCATTCTTTCTAAGCCATCCATCTCGATCAAGCCCATACTTGTTCATCTCTTCGTCGATTCCCATCTCTAACTTTGAGATGATTTCCCATAGGTTAGGATCGTCCCTCTGACTGGAACCAATCCGCTCAATCAAAGTGGGTCTGATCATCAAACTTGCTAACATTTCTGGATCCAATTCGCACTTTGGTCTTAAATCATACCCAGCGATGTACTCCAGTTGCTTCCATTCTAGAAACATAGCCCCTAAACTGGCATGTCTTCTACTCAATGCATCAGCCACCACCTTGCTCTTTCCTGGTGTATATGCGATGTCGAAATCATAGGAAGCTAAGAATTCTAACCATCTTTGCTGTCGGAGATTTAGATCCTTTTGAGAGAAAAGATACTTTAACGATTTATGATCGGTAAACAACTCGAATCTTTCTCCCAAGAGATAATGTCTCCACATCTTCAGTGCAAACACGATCGCTGCCAATTCCAAATCATGGGTAGGCTATCTTTTCTCATGCGGTTTCAGTTGTCGACTTGCATAAGCTACAACCTTACCTCCTTGCATCAATACAGCACCTAGTCCGGTACCACATGCATACGTATATAATGTCATCTCTTCATTCCCCTTAGGAATGACTAACACTGGTGCACATGTCAACTTTTCCATTAGACTCTTGAATGCATTCTCGCACTTTTCGTCCCAGACAAAAGCTTGATTCTTCTTAGTCAACTGAGTCAACGGTGCTGCTATCTTTGAGAAGCCTTGGATAAACTTACGATAATATCTAGCTAATCCCAAGAAACTTCTTATGTCCGTTGCATTCTTGGGCGTAGACCAATCTTGTACTATAGCTACCTTCGCAGAATCCACGACAATACCATTCTCTGAAACAACATGGCCCAAGAATCTCACTTCGCTCCTCCAGAAGTGACACTTAGAAAACTTTGCTTCCAATTGGTGTTTTCTCAACACCTCCATCACTATTCTTAAATATTCCTTGTGTTCTTCCTCTGTCCTCGAATAGACCAAAATATCATCCACGAACACAAGGACAAACTTATTCAACTGATCTCTGGATACCCTATTCATAAGATCCACAAAGTATGCTAGGGCATTGGTCAGCCTGAATGGCATGACCAACCACTCATAAAATCCAAACGGCGTCCGAAATGTCGTTTTAGCGATACTCTCAGCTTCCACTCTAAGCTTATGAAAACCTGTCGCGAGATCCAGCTGAGAGAATACTCTCGCACCACTCAACTGATCAAACAAATCATCTATCAGCGGTAGAGAAAACTTATTCTTCCTCGTCACTTTATTCAACTCGCGGTAGTCTACACACAAATGAATGGAACCATCCGCCTTGGTGGCAAACACAACTAGTGCTCCCCATTCAGAAACACTCCTTTTGATAAATCCCTTCTTCAAAAGATCGCTGACTTGCACTCCGAGCTCTCGCTGCTCCCTTGGTGCTATACGACGAAGTGGCATCACTATAGGTCTGGCATCTTTCACTAAATCAATACGGAACTCAATCTCTCGGTTTGGTGAAAGCCCGGCCACTTCCTCAAAAACGTCCGGATACTGGCCAACCATGGGCAAACCTGACAACTCACTATGCGGAATGTCGAGGGAATTCAGAAAACTAGCCATTACCCTATCACCGGGTAGACCATCAAACACTACCCTCTGCCCATCATCTGCTCTAGCTGTCACCAAAAAGCCCTCACAGTCTACCACCACCCCGTATCTTTGGAGCCAACCGACTTCCAAAATAATGCCAAACCCAGTAAAGCCCAAAACAAAGCAATCACCAACAAACATGCATCTATGACTCGATAGGACCACATTACGACAGATCATGCTAAGGTTAGTTGAACCACCAATCAGGTTCGTCACTACTAAAGGCCTATCGACAATCTCGAGCTCCAATCCAACCTATCTACCAGGTCACTAGATATGAGAGAATTGGATTCCCCGGTATCAAACAAAACTCTAACAGGAACATCATAAACAGAAAGCATACCTTGAATAACAACATTCTTTCCTTTCTCCGCCGCAGATGGGGCATTCGACGAAGAAGGAATAGCTTTAAGGGAATATGCTTTCACCATCTGCTTTTCTTTAGGGGGTTGTGGACACTTGTCCTTGTGATGTCCCACTTGGCCACAGTTAAAGCACTTCCTATCCACTGGCTTGGCCCGACAATTACTAGCATAATGGCCCTTCTTACCACAACAGAAGCACTCAACCTCTTTCTTATTCTTTTTCTAGCCATCCTTATTCTGGTTCTGCTTCCTCTTATTCTAAGAACCATTCTTGCCTCCACCGCTTGCTTGCGGCTTTGGATCCTATGCAGATGCGACCTCAGACTTCGACTTAGGGTAAAGACTCTCTGACCTCAATGCTTTCCCTACAATCGATTCAAACGTCTCATCGATGTGGTTGATAAGCCTTTCCCCCAAGTACTGATCCAAGCCAGTTATGAACTTCTCATTCTTCTTCTCGGGAGTATCAAAGAGGGATAGTCCATATTTCGATAAAGTATCGAATTCTGCAATATACTCCGAGATAGCTCTGCCATTCTGCTTGAGCTCCAAGAATTTCTTAAGCAACACTGACTTCTGAGCAGCTGGAATGAACATATCACTAAAGCGAACCTTAAACTGCTCCCAAGTAATCTGATCCTCAGGAGTAGCTGCCTTTATAGCATTCCACCAATTCATTGCCTGTCCTTGCAGCTGATGGGATGTTAGCCTTCTCTTCATCGCATCCTCGATACCCAAGTCTTTGAAGATACGTTCGTAGCTATCCAACCAATCCTGAACATCCGTGGAACGGCTTCCCACCAAGACTAGTGTAATCCTTATTCAACTTGGCGAAATCGGCCCCAGGCGCCTGCACTATTGGACCACCACCATTACCATTATTGGGAGCTTCCCTTGCACATTCCTAAGCATATCTCTCATGAGGTCAGTAAAAATCTTCCTCATGTCAACAACATTCCCATTATTGGCTCCTCTACTGGCCCCTCTTGTGTATTGGCTCATCGTTCAATCTGTAAAGAGAAAACGATTAACCATCTCCATAGTGGTGCTAGTGCAGTGCGACTTCATCCTTAACTATACTAATAGTATATATATATATATAGATTTTGAAAACCAAAATAATCACAAATACGTGCTCTCATATAAGTATACTATCTCTCCTTGATGACTTCCATAGTTTAACTACGCAACCTAGAGCTCTGATACCATGTGTGACGGCCCGCCCCGTACCAGCCGGCATTTCCTCCGAAAGTGCGTTGTACACATGCCAACTAGCACGGAATGGTAGCCAAAGAAAGGAAAGAAGAGAATGAACTAATAAAGAACCTATAGAATGTCTCACAGCGCATGGAACAAAATATAACAATAATATACTTGACATAAACAGGCGAGACAATGCATAAGCTGATAATTAAAAACAACATCAACATCAGAGTAGCGGAAGTCTAAATACAACTTGTTACTACTTTTCAAATTACTCTCTCTAAACAAAAGAAAGCTAAAGTAGAAGATGCACTACTAATGCCCAAGCAGTGATCTTCAACAGCACAGGGAGAATATCTATATGTATCATACGTGGAAGCCTCATGCTCGTCTCCGGATCAGCTACTCGTGCACACCCAGCTAACCTGTCTCTAGTCTGCTCGTGAGAGCACCCAGAGTAATAAGAAGAGACATAAAACTTTGGGTCAGACAAAAAGTCTGGTATGAGCGATAAGTAGCTAAACAGAACAATAACAGGTATACTAAGCCATACCTGAACCTGGACCTGCAACCAAAGAGTTAGTACTACATACCGTACAATACTCTAAGGTACCACTGAATAGATGGTGTGAAGATAACGGGGTGGGGGTGTGCATGTCATAATGATGGCAAACAAATCAAGCATAGAACCATCCTCACATCTCTCACTCAGTGCGTAAAGTATACAATATCTACCACTTTGATCACTCGACCCATCGAAATAGTGATGGAGTTCGACCTGTACAACTACTGCTACTACCAAGCCCACCACATGGAGTTATGACCAAATCTTTACAAATGACCCCACTTCATAGGTCTATAGCCCTTTAGTCGTACCTAGGCCACTATGATCCTGAATCCATTCACGTACTCCCTACACATAGTGATCCAAAGTTATAAACATCGACAACCCTTTAGCACACGTACCGCAGCAAAGCCCAATCATGAAGCTCACTCATTGGTTCCCATCTGGATCCTGAGTCAAAGCTCCTCATTTGGACCTCCTTTGCATCTCGGGTTTTGGTCGGATTGGAGTTGGCATTCAGAAGAGTCGTCATGTAGAATAGAAGTACACGCTCGGTTCGGTTCGGTCACCCATGCTCGGTTCGGTTCGGGTTCATCTCCTCCATGCGGTTCGGTCCAGCTTCTCACATGTGGCTCGGTCCGGTCTGGTGGTAAAGTGCCAAGGTTCTCCTTGTAGTGTCAAGTTCCGATCCGATCCAACCTTCACTGTTGTCTCTTTCGTTTGCACGCCTCAGAAAATGCCAGCTCCGGTTCGGTTCGGTAGCCGATCCGATCCCACGCCTTAGCTCCGATCAGATCCTCTTTTTGTCCCTCCGATCCGATCCTCTGCCCAACTCCAACTCTAAGCAAATGGCCTTCCTTTTCGCCAAGTCTCCTTTAGTGCGAAGTTCCGATCCGGTTCGGTTTCTCTGCCCAGTCCACCATCCGATCCGAGCCTTCTATCCCGATCCGATCCGAAACCCTGCACATTTTCCTGCAACTTTTCCAGCGGTCGTTTTATGCCATTTGACGGCGTTTCCGGCCAATCTAACACTTTTAAGCAATCACAAAGCATACCATACAGCCATAGCAACATGTATAATCATCCACAAACAGCAAAACAACAATCATAACATGTAAAATGGATCAAACATACCCAAAATCCCATATTTTTCCTTAAGCATGTTCTAGCATAGTTAATGATAGGGTTATCAAAACTTAACCAAATTAACCCAAGTTTCTAACAGAGGTCTAAAACATCATTTAAGAATTTATAAATATTTTTCCAGAATTTATTAGTGTATAAATTCGTTAATCAACACTAATTACCCTTAATTAACCATAGTTAGTGAGGAACTATGCAAATCACTCACCTTGGCCACAAATAAAACCTTTAGAACTGAAACTCTACTGTTTGGGCGCGAATACCAATCCAACACAGCAGCTCTACCTCGATTCTTGTGCTAATCTACCTTGATTTGATGTTGCTAAGATTAATCCTTGATTAAAACGTGATTTGGAGGTGTTTTAGAGGTTGGAGGCCATTGTTAGATTGAAGAGAGGGTTTGTGGTGGCTGGAAAATGAGTGAAAAACTGTAATCCTAACCTAGCAGCCCTCAAATACCTCTAATCCTGAAATCCCCCATTGGGCCTAGCTGTTAATCACCCGGTTAAGCCCAATTAAACTGTTTTTCACTATCTGAAACTTGTTTCAGCCATATCTCCCAAACGGTAAGTCCGTTTGGCTAATGTGACCACTCTACGGAATTATAAACCGTCATCTGGAGCCAATGGAAGGGGTTTCTGGTCAAAACTCCTTTCCAATCAAAAGTTATGGCCGAAACAAGATTAGGTAGGGGTAAAACAGTCATTTAAAAATCGGGAAAATCATGAACATGGGAAATGACCTCAATAGTCGTCTCCCAAAGTTACATGACCATAAGACTTCGTATGTGAAAGAAATAAATATTCTACGATCCTTCGATGCGTAGAATGCGGGTCGTTACAGTTGTTGTAATAAAAATCTTGATATACTTCATTCTTCTAAGTATTGTTGTAATAAAATCTTGATATACTTCAAGATGAGTGGATTACTTCCTGCTTAGTAATGAAAGTTATCGTATTCATCAAATATGTATTGCAATATGCAAGTCCGATTGAAACAGAATATTATAAACACCCGAAGTGTATTCATAAATGAATATTAGTAACATACAAATCACAAAAGGAAGGCGTTTTAAATAAGAGAACATGCCTGAAGCATGGAAATGCACTTGAAGTTTTTAAAAGAAAAACTTCATTAAGAAGTATTTGTAAGAAATTTGAGTTATTGAAAAAAGAATACAAATTTAGAGGAAATTATTAAATCGGGGGGAGCATCCATAAGTATGTTATAATGCACTCTTTTCCTTAACTAAGTTTTTCCCCACTGGGTTTTCATAGTATGGTTTTAATGAGGCATTGTCATGATCCAGAAGTATCAACCCAAAAGTGACATACAAAAATAAGTTATAATGCACTCTTTTTCCTTATGTAAGATATTTCCCACTGGGTTTTTCTTATTAAGGTTCAAACGAGGCATTACATTGATCTAGAAGTATCATACTACTTTTGACGTAGTAAATATGACATTTTATATTGTACTATTTTTCCTTCACTAAGATTTTTCCCATTGGTTTTTTCTTAGTAAGGTTTTGACGAGGCAACATTTTGATCTAGAAGTATCAAACATCTTTTGATGCAGTAAATTATTATTTATTAAGACAAGACAATTTGCATGGCTCAGATTCAAGTGAATTATATCAAGGATGATAGGATGGAGCACATTTCTTCAAAGATTCTCTTCACACATGAATAAAGGAATCACAAGAAAGAGGAGAAACAAATTCAGTTTCAAGAAAAGCAGGTAGATCCGTTCTCAAAGGCAATTTCCAAATCGACATTCCAGAAGATTATGTACAAAATTGGCATGCGTCGACTACATCAATAGACTAATTGAATAATGAGTTATAAATAAGGGGGAGCATATAAAATTATGCTATAATGTACTCTTTTCCTTCACTAGTATTTTTCCCATTGGGTTTTTGTTAGTAAGGTTTTTAATGAGGCATTATCTTGATCCTGAACTATCAACCCTTATGGTAACATTGTAAAATATGCTACCGAAAGTTGAAATAAATTTGCACTCTTTTCCTTGTTTATGATTTTTCCCATAGGGTTTTTCATAAAAAAGGTTTTTAATGAGGCATTGTTTTGATCCTAAGCATCAAACTCTTTTAAGGAATATCATTTTAATATGATATTCATAATGTCAGACATTGAATTCTTTTTTTCATTAAAGATTTTTTTCATTAGGTTTTCCTCATAGAGTTTTGAAGGAAACAGACAATAGTTGTATCGACTAAACGGATATATGCAAGCAAGATAATAATAAGGGGAGCAATCATCATATATATTCTAAAGAGATAACTTCAAGTTAGCAGAGCATTCAAGATTTTGAAGACGCATGTTCAAGGGGGAGTGTTGTAATATATATAAGAGCGAATATGATTTTATTAGTTTACTGTTTAGTCCTACATCATGGGGATAAGTTAACCATCAGCTTCGAAGCCTATATATATAGGACCCAATGTAATAGAAAATTACATACACATCGGAATAAATAGAAATGTCCTCTCTCCCTTGTTTCTTCTGTTCCGTGTTCGTTTAATAACAAATTTATTATTAGCGATAATAAAATGCACCAAGACTATAAATATTGATTCACATCAATATTTATATTATCATATAATCAACAAACCAATTAATTCATTGATTAACATTTTAAAAGCCACATGTACCTTTTAAATTCATTAATGTAATTTAAACACAACTGCTCTATTAATTAATATTATTATTAAAAATATCTTGTATTAAAACCCCAATTAATAATCAATAATTAAATCTCAAATATTGAAAATTACAAAATGCAGTAAATCTGCATTTCCTAGTTACCCGAAAATCCGGGTTGTTACAAACTCTCCCCCCCTTAAATAATTTGCATCCTCGCAATTTGTTAAGGTTAAAACTTTGTTAATTTAAATTCCACAAGTCACTTATCTCAATTTATTTCTTAAGGACTACTCGATTCAGAAAGCTAACACGTGAAATTAAAAAATTTCATCATATTAAATTTTTAACATCAAATTCTCACTTGAACTTACCCAAACCTTAGATAAAGCTTTAATCATATTCATTAACTCATTAGTATCAAGATTTAAACAACATAACTTATCTTTCATAAGGCGTAATTTGAAATACACACTCATGATTTTTTGCTCCCCCATCATTACTTGACACTACCTTGCCATTTGGAGTTATCTAAATTTCCTCAAAATATGGCTGCTACTTAGATGTTTCAATCATCAAATTGCCTCGCCATTCCTCGAGGTTTAGACCCAACTCTATGGCGGCAACTAGCCAAGTGAATGTAATTATGAATGTGTATCCCAAAAGTAACGCGCTTGTTTAGAAAGTTGTATATTTAAAACTCTATTATATTCATCCCATTTTAATTTTACATTTACAATTTAATTGGAATAACAATGAACCACTATTTTCCATCAATCCTTGTTAGTACTTGGCTGCGATGTCGACAAATCATCACCGTCGCCTCGCCAAAGTTAGTATACTTCGCATCCTACGTAGTGGTTTAACACTATTCCAACGTGATAATTTCTTATCTTACTTTCCAACAAATCATATTTCACTGCTTATCTCTAGTGTTATATAGTCTCGAATAAGTGTTTAAGAAATTTCTGTCGATATCGTTGATCAGACGTATCGACCAAAACCCTTAAGACACTCAATGGACCATTCAACACATAAAATGGTCACCAATTTAATTTGATTATCGTTTACAAAATAATTAGCTCATCAATATTTGTAATTATTCCTCACTATTCCTATCCTTTATCCCATTCTTAAGGTCGAAACCACTTTTAAGTTTTAAGTTACAAATACTCTCAAATTCCCTTTTACCAAACCCAACAACCAACTCAAATATCAAGAAAAGGGTGAAAAAATTTCCCATTTTTTTTACCAAAAGGTCCAAACTTTGAAAGATAGAGAGGATAGAAAGATTCTCTTATCAAATCACATTACGATAAAAAGATATCAACAACGGAATACTTATGGAATAAACCCCTTTTTCCTATATGAATTCCCTAACCACAAGGATCCCCACAACTCTCAGATAAGAAACTCAAGACATAGTAACAATGGAAACGATAAAGTAGACACGACTATTATCCTTCCATGTTATAACACATTTACTATTCTTGTTCTGTCTTGTATATAATGTACTTTTATTCTGAACTTCTGCTCTGATACCAACTGTAACGCCCCACCCCGAGACCTACCCTAATAAAGAGCATTACTAGGTAATGCTGTCTATTAGAGCGGGGAATAGGGCTGGTTAAGGGCGACCACTCGTAGATTTGCATTAGCAAGTCTTAAGCACATCGAGAAAGTGCTCGTAAATTTTCATTCAAGAGGCCCGACATACTTAATCCTTACGTAATACAATTCCATAGTGGTCGTAGAATCAACTCAGAACACAATACATATTAAAACACAATCATAGTCCATAGAACAGTTACACAAATATTACATCATTAGAGTACAACTAATACATGTGCTACAATAAGAATAGATCCAACAATAGCAATTATATAACAAGATACAAATGAATCATTGGGAAACCTCTATAGTTAGATCTCAACTGGAAACTAGAATAGAAAAGATGTCCTAAATAACCCGCTAATCTCAAAGTCAACAACTATACCTAAAACATCTCGGTTTGACCTGAGGAATACACACACGGGTCAATCTAGTTTACAAATCAGTATAAGAAATAAATAAGCACAAGTTGTACAACTCTTTACCCTAAGAGTTGTGAATATGATGACATAAAGGCGTTAATTGGTTTTATATCACATATCATGACACAAGGGATAAATGTACAAGTCTCGTGGACTAGTATTAGGCAAAGTACATCACCATACTCGAGCCCCAAAGAAAATATACACCAAAATCAACAAAATCATCATTCACATCTCAAGCAAGTTAAATGATCAATAAAGTGAGAACTTCACTCCTAAACATCTAAATCTCAAAATATGATGGATTAGAAATCCAAATGCAGTTTGCAAATGTGTGATCATCCTGATCGAGTTAAAATCATCAAACCCAACTCATAAAAGAAGTCATAAGGAATGTGCACATGCCATAATAACAAAGCCCATCCCGAGCTATAATGTTGCTCATCCCGAGCAATAGCCAAACAATAGCAAATGAAAATCATCAACATCAATTCATAACATGAAATAATTAAATAATGTGCTCGTGCTATTAAGTAAATTATAGCCTACCCCGAGCTATAGTATTGCCCATCCTGAGCAATAGTCAAGTACTTATACGTATTCAAAATTAGGTGCCTTTCACTATGACTACCTCAGCCAAGTGTATCTTGATCATCCCAATCAAGTGAATACGTATATAAGACCCATCCCGAGTATTGGCTTCATCCCGAAGCTAGTACTGGCTCAACATCCCCAGAATGCGTCACTAACTCCCAGTCAGTAACCCAAACAGTGATAACAGTGTGTCCCATACCACACGTTCTCGCTGCTTGGTTTACTGGCCACTCATCAACTCCATATTGGAAAACACTGAAAACACCAAATCATCATTAGTAAGACATCTGTTTCAATCTAACCATACTGGAATTAACCGACTTCGTATATTTTCATGTCCCATACCACGGAGTGAACGATGTCATTTAACATCTAATACGTTATCTCGAAGTGTGCAAGATTGTGTATTTTATGTATAAGAAAATACTCGATTTTGAAACAAGCTATGAAATATTTCATGAAACCAATAGTTTTCATTTTTGGAAAGCTATAGATATGAAGAACGGTTTTTCTACTACTGCTTCGAGGCCACCTAGCATAAAAACTAAAATTAGAAATCTCATTTGGCCTCAAAACTATAATGAAAACTTAATTTATATGTATATAAGAAAACTAATTTAAATCATGCAATGTGTGCTCAAAACTCATCACTAATTACATAAAAATCAAATTATGCATTATTGATAATTTAGGCTTCTCCATTAATAAAGTAAGCCAAAATATAACATAAAAAGCTTGACTTAAAACTAGATCAAGAAAAGCATGAAAACACTTAAGGAAAGAGCCCAATTTACATTAAAGCATAAAAATATGCCTAGAAATCAATCCGGGTTGCCATTTCAGGATAGTTTAGAATGACCAAACGATCTATGAATGGTCTAAAGTTTTATATTCATAAACCTGAAAGACCTGACTTTTAACTGAAAAAGGATTCACTAAATCCTGACCATGCACGAAAAAATTCTAAAGCTCGAAACACGGACTCTGGACTGAATTTCAGCCTGGGTTGAAATCACTTTCATGTCCAACTTTGGGACCAGGTTTGAATGGACAAACTACATCGGATTGATTTAAAAATTTGCCAGATTATAGACAAGATCCCAAACTTCAAAAAAAAGAATCATTCAATTTCTATTAATAACGAGGAAGATAAAACACCCAGAAATTGGACCTAGGTAATGTTTTGTTCTAGGTCAATATCCTAGCAAAACCCCTAATTTAGTGACCCGTTTATCCAGACAAATCAACTCGGAATGATACCAACATTTGTAGATATACTGACAAAAAGATGAACAACAAAATATAAAAAGAACTAAGCAAAACACTCAAGTATCCGAAAGTTATGAAGGCTCAAACATGAGGTTTCGTTGTGATTTCAGCACTACGCAAAATGACCAATATGACTCGGAAAAAGCGACATATCTTATAAGGACAGAAAATTGATTCAATAAATAAAACTAAAACAATATAAACTAGAAAGTGTGAGTCGACTGACTCACCTTGATTGGTCTATTATAAGAATTCTTCTTGATTTGGAGATGTAGGAAGCAAATTAGCAACATGCAATAAATTTTCTCTTTTACAAAAACGTCAATTCTTCTTATTTTGATTTTTCCCTTCATTGGATATGGATAAGAGCTTGGATCTAGACTGAGTAATGAAGATAGAGCAAGAAATAATCTAGTCATACTTAAAATTAAATCAAGCATGCCTCAACTCATCATCAATTTCCCCAAAAAAACTGCATTTTTATCCTCTGTTGCAATAAGGGTTTGGCATAGCAAACTTAGTTATTTTCCTACTAAATTTTCTCAGTAAGTGTATTAATAAGTTGAGAATAACATATCTAAATTTCGGAAATTTACGATTTTTATAGAATTAGTTATCAATTTTATACTAACCTTCGTTTTCTGCTTAGATCTGACCCGAAAATTTCTTGATGAAAGAAGATGTTTGATGCTTCAAAACTAAACCAAATTCCCCAAAAATTGGAGGGGATGTGGTGGATTGTGTTACTAACAAGATATACAAAATTTTGAATTTTTAGAATTTTATTTGATTTGTTATGAATTTTAGATTAGCTAGGGTTTTAGGTTTGAGAGCAAGAGAAGCCATTGTCACTTACTGTGTTTTTCTATAAGAAAGAAAAAAATGAAGGAGCAAGAAAAGGAACGTACCTTTTCTCAGTTACCCAGCAAACTAAAAGAGGATATGTGGGCTTAGCCTCTCAAATAAGCCCAAATCAAGATATCAATAACAATTAAACCTAAATCCACCCTTTTAAGGCTTAAATACACATTGATATGTTAATTAAACATTAACATATCATTCTTAAACACTTAACACACACAAACACCAACACTTATTAAGTTGTGTTAATCTAACAATTTAGCACACGATTTAACACACAAAATTCATTTACACAATCTAATTATCAATTTCAACATGATACACTAAAATTAATGTGTTTATCAAAGTTATATTTATTTGTACTTGTGCAATCTCCACAACACACCAGCAATTCTCATCCATGACTTATTTTAACAAAATAATTCATTAATATGTCAAACACACATTTTTATTTTTATTATTAAACACAACAAATTTGAACACTTAAGATTTATACATCAACATATCGTAACACAACATTACAATGATTTTTTTTCTAAAAAACAAATATTTATAATCATCGTGATTAACCCATCATAAAACGGTTTTAACTTGATAATAACCTATTAAAACACTTTTACCATTTTATTTAAATTCTACAATACATATACATATATATAAGTATTGTTGGCATTTAAAACACAAATTTCCAAATTTATTAATACAACAATGTTGTTGTACATTTTATTTACTCAATAATTTAAATTTACTATAAACTATAATAAAATGCACCAAGACTATAAATATTGATTCACATCAATATTTATATTATCATATAATCAAAAAACCAATTAATTCATTGATTAACATTTTAAAAGCCACATGTACCCTTTAAACTCATTAATGTAATTTAAACACAATTGCTCTGTTGATATTATTTTCAAAAACATCTTGTGTTAAAACCCCAATTAATGATTAAATCAATAATTAAATCCCAAAAATTGAAAATATATTTGCCTTTTTAAGTATTGATTTCCAATCAATATACAAATATATTTTCAGTATGCCCTCAATTATTTAATTACAATCGTAAAATCATAAAACGTGGTAAATCTGTATTTCCCGATTACCCGAAAATCCGGGTTGTTACACATGGGACCTAACCTTCGAGAATTTATGTGGTCTTTGGGTCCGCCTTTCTCTTATATAAGGTATTAAATGGTCTTATTAGGAGATAGTGTATAAGTAAGGTAGTTCTCCAAGTAATGTCTGCTTGGGCTTAGTGAGGGCTAACCTAGGGACGATTTATATAAAAAAGCCTAAAGTAATCATCGTCCAAGGGAAGTATTAAGTGGTTAGGAGTTTACCCGTCGGGATAGCTATATAGTAACAAAATGATCCACCAGTAGGATCTTAAAAGGTGTCGCGCTCCTACCTAAACCTGATATTAAGTGGTCATTACTATCTCTCAACCTACAAAGAGAGTATATATATTTTGTGTCATTGATGTTAAGACAAGGTCTTAAGTAGCTAGGGTCCTTCCATAAGTATTATGTGATTGTAAGGATGTCCTCCCTTAATTAGTTTGATAATGACTTTAAGTGACTAGGCATAGCCCGCCTCGTAGGTTATTAAGTGACTGTAAGATGTCAGCCCTTAGATTTATTTGTAGGGCATTAACTGACTATAGGGATATCTGCCCTTAGATTTGCATATAGGCCTTAAGTACTTGTGAGGACGTCCACTCTGTATGTCTTAGTTATGTGTATTTTTTATTAGACAAAACATGAACAGTTTACACTGCCAAATATAGGAAATAGTCAGTCTTAAAACTTATACATTTTTCAGTCACCAGAACTTTATGTTTTGACTTCCCTTTTCTTAACCTAAAAAGTTTAGCAGGTAAGGAACCTGCATCAGTGATGATTAATGATTTTTAGAGGAGGAACCTTTCGATGGAGATTTAGTTATTCTTGGTAGTAGTACTATTATTTTTATATTGTATTTTGGGATAATTATTGATGTACCTATTAGATTTTGAGACTTTTTGTATCTGACATTTAAGATTTTATCTATGGCACATCTATTTATGATTATATTTTATCCCGTCCGCTGTGTGAGAATCTGATTTCTTTTAGATTGCTTTGTTATAATTTTTTAGCATTTCGTTACAGGAACTAATGATCCATTTAGAATGTCTTGAAGTTTCGATGGGCCTTTTCTGGGTTGGAATTTAGGCCCATTCCGCATGGGTTGTTACAAGGGGAACAACGAAATGCACGATAGAGGGCAATTCCATTTGCAGCCCCATTGAAGCGACTCCTCCCTCAGCTTACGCCTCTTCATCCTGACTGCCCATCGAGTAGCCCTTGGGAGGTAGGTCCGGTAGGTGGGGAGATAGTCTGATAGTAGAGTCTAGGCGTTACGATATGCATTCAGCACATTCCTTAATGTCAAGACTAGCTCTAAATGAACACTGAACCATGGAATCTTTGGGATACCTGGCACATAAATTTTCTAGTTAGTTTAGAGCTCGCGACTCAATTGACTTGAAATACATTGTAAGTTTAAAACACTAATGGCTCGCGAGCTATCTTCTCGCAAATTTTGGAGGGCATCAGATGAAGAACCAATCGTGATTAAAGTAGCTAAGCTTGTTCCACACCCCCAGGATGACACGACTGTTGGCCGACACCTCTAAAAAGAAGAAGGGAATGCAAAGTGCTTCTTCTCTTTACTGAGTATAGGAATCATATGTCTCCCTAATCGGTTTTATACCCAACCACCCAATGAAAAGGATGTAAATGTCGAGAAGAAAGGCATATGCGTTTGGATGAAGCTGCATCAGCGCAATACAGAAGAAGTGTAGAATATCCCAGATGTCTAGGCATGACGGAGGTATGCATCCAACATAACATATATGCCTATTCCAGTATTATAGCCCTCAGGCAGCGCATGTGCCCTATCATCAATCCCGGGAACCAAATCATCATCGCGGGATATTCCGTAGTTCTCACAAATACGCCTCAGTGACACTTAATCGATTCGCGATACAACTGAATTCGACAAATTCTATAGAATAACGACATCTGCCATCACGTCTGGTGCCATAAGGGCGCCTTCTGGTTTGCCGCTAACATCCCATTCTCGTTGCGGTTCCACTCTTGTGGGTTCTGCCTCTTCTTGGATAATCGGCTCATCTGCATGCTCGCACGATTGTTGCAATCCCTCTTGTTGCTCCTCCTATCATATGCATCATATTTTTGGAAGAGGCGGAAGCCGTAAAAGTCTCAATCTCATTTGCCTATAGGGCTGAAATGGTACAAAGATAAGGAAGAAACATATGATGGTTCTGCAGTTTTGGATTCCAAGCCTTGAAATCATTAGGAGCCTCGATGTGCCATTGGTAACTACACGTAGGAATGTACCCCTATGTTGATGTAAGCTAACGTGGAACATGCAGTGTCATTATGCTGATGCAATTACAGTAAAGCATATCGGGACGTGATGATGGTTTCTAATTTCATAAACTTAAACCATCGTCGTCGCTAATCCAGGTCTTCTAATTCACATCAACCTGCGATTACACCGCGATCAGATTAGAAATCATATCCCTCCCCTCTTTTAGATGAAAAATCACATCCCTCAAATGGGATGAGTTTCCTTGTGTTTGGGGAATGGGGAAAAGGAGAGGTTGGATCGCAGTTGATGGATGTCAGGGCATCGCATCCGTGGAATGCGACGACATCACATCTGAGGGATGTGATATAGAGGGATGCATTGCGAGGAAGATTTTCGGTAGGGTGATGCATGGTGGAGTAATGCGAGGTAGATATGAGGTGATGTTACGAGCTAAGAGTGATGCAATGCGAGGCTATGGTGCAAGGTAAGGGTGATGGGGTTTATACACTTTGAGGTGTTGTGAATCCAGCACTCGTCTGATTCCTTTTGGCCTTGGACCCGTAGTATTCTGACAAAACTTTGGGCTTTGGTGCCATGCGATGACATCGAGTTGAGCGGGCCTAGTATGCTTTTAGGAAACGAACCAAAATTCCGGTTAACGCTTTCCCCTCAAAGTATGTCTTATCTCGACAAGATGTACTTTGAGTTAAAAATTTCCTCTAGAAGCGTAAAAGAACTCCAAGTTATTTAACCCTCGGTCATGACCATTCCTTTGAGTGTATCGAGAGCCTTGACCCATTGATAGATTCATTAAACATCCTATTCCTGTTTACTTATGAAATTAAAAGTTAGTCCTCGACTTCGTTCATGTTAACTTAAATGAGTCATTGTCGACATAGTTTCACGTGTACGCTCACAAGTTTTCACGTAGTTTTGCACGGGGCGATCAGAGTTTGACAATAACGTTATGAGTAGTGAGTGTGTTATTGGTTTACGACTACATGAGTTAGGTTTCGAAAAACGACATTGTGTCGTGGATTCGATAGCTCGTCTTACGTTCTTGAGTCATTCAGACTTACGAGCGTATTATTGGTTAGCAAATAAAATTGGTATCGATTTTCGTGATGTCGAAAACTCGCATGTGCGGTCATTGCTGGAGCCGCGAGTTGGAAATTTTGCAAAGTTCGGAAATTTCATTATCATTCTTTCACTGTTTTTATATGCCTGTATATACATGCAAATGTACACATAAATATATAAACCATGGAATGCATGTATACAATATATATGTACGTATATATATATACATACACACAATATATGCATATAACATTATTATTTATATATATTTATGGTTTTTTTTGAATTAAACACTCTACATCCTGGCTAGGGATACGAAATCTTGCATCCAAGAGGGATGCAATTTTTCGTAATCCTAGGGGGTTGCAAAGTTTTGCATCCTCAATCGGGCCTAGCCCGTCACCCCTAACCCGCATATAAAAGCCAAAACGACTTCGCTCTTTTACCACCTTATCCCATATTTTTGGAATCCGAACCCCAACGCTTTTTCCCAAAAGAACTCGAATTTGAACTAAACAATTAGGTGGGTTTTGAATCCCCCGAAGATTTGAACTGTGATGTGGATTCGAATTCAAATTCAGGCCTCGAGGGCTTTGAATACGAGCTCGTTGGGCTCGAGATTTGAGGCTTAAAGGAGCTCGATTTCACATTGATGGAGGCGGGGAGTTACGAAGTAGATGGAGAAGAAGAGAGGAATGGAGGAGAAGGAGAAGAGGGAGAGAGGGATGCATTCATTCCTAATGTGGTGGTTTCTCGCATCAGATCAGATGCGACTCCTCACATTAGAAGGATGTAGCTTCTCACATCCGATGGTTGCGATTTTCTCGCATTTGAGGGATGCTAGATTTCACATTTGGTGAATGCTAGATTTCGCATCCAAGGGATGTGATTTTTTGCATCCAGTTGTTGAGAAATCTCGCATCCGAAGGATGCGAGTTCTTCCTTTCGGAGGACGCGTGAGTTTGTAGCACGTAGGGATGCAATGCCAGTCGAGGTATGTCATGCAAGATTTTTCGTGGGAAGGAGAAGGATGTGAGTTTTTTTTAATTTAGAATGGGTTGCGGAAATTCATGGCTTGGGGGATCCGATTTTCGCATCCCTAGGACTTAGGAATTTTTTAGCCCTTCTGGTTTGGGTGCATCAGAATTTCCATTGATAAGATCGAATCCTGGCACCTTAGCTGTTGGACTCACACTGTTTTTGCGACGTTTCGTGACTAAACGAGACTTAGGTTTTGCACATAGGGTTTAGAGCATAACTCGGACTATGTACAAGAATCTGACCATCAAACTTTAGTTTGTTTCCAAGTTCCAATCACGACGTGGTTGTAACTTGATGCGAATTTGACAGTATCAGTTGACGACGATGATGGTTATACTCCTAAGAACTAGTAATCATCGTCATGTCCCGAATTCATTTATTACAGTCGTGTCAACATCGCACTTCACTACACGTACATGTTAGTTTACATGAACACGAAGGTTACAGGTTTTCAATGCGATGTCTAATGCAAATATATTAAAAGTATAGTTAGAAATGGAAACAAGATCATCCAAGAAACAACAGACT
Source organism: Allium sativum (assembly GCA_030737875.1). NCBI lineage: Eukaryota > Viridiplantae > Streptophyta > Magnoliopsida > Asparagales > Amaryllidaceae > Allium > Allium sativum. The sequence continues at coordinate 954,128,083 of CM060924.1, read as the reverse complement.
TTTGAAGCTGAAGCTTCACATCACTTGCCATCCCAATCTGGGTCAACTAGCAATACTAGTTCGGGGGACAACAAGCTTGAGACTCCCAGAGAGTCCATCCCCTCTGCGCTTATAGGCTCGCCGAAGGCGCCCGACCAAGGCTGGTGGTCGAAAGATCCAAACAAATGGTCGAGCACCCGAATGAACCGTCGGGTCCTGAAGGGATTGTTGCAACCAAGGATAATCCCATGAAGGAAGAAAATGTATACTTCGAGGAGGTAGATTCCCCCGAGGCTCCGGATACGATGGCGAGTGCTGTCATAGTTGAAAACCCACCAGATTCAGGGCCTTCGAGTTTCCGTGAGGGTGTGATGATGCACATTTGTATAAGATTCAACATACCTTGGACGGACGTTCGAGTTCTCAATTAGAGAGATAGGGCGCATGCTCCTCCAGATGGGTACACTGCCTAGAACAAGCATATGTGCATCTCTAGGAGCATGCCCTCGTCTTTCAGCGATGTCCAAGGTATGTTTTGTTACTTTCATTTAGCACCAATGCAACTTCATCCTAATGGGTATGCCTTCCACCTCGGCACCTTCCATTTATTCAGGGATCACCTACACATAAAACCCAGTAAAGGGGACATATAGTCCTTATTTCATATTAAGAGGAGAGTCACCAATGCGCCGTCCCTGTTTTACTTAGAGACAATACACATAACCCAATTCATCAAGGAGTCGTGGAGTAGGCTTGGCATGTTCAATCACTGGTGGTTCCTTATCCACTCTCCTCCTGGGTTTGTGAGATGTTGGTTGGAAGGAAGTAAGTACCTTCTATTACTTTGAGTTTGAAGCTAGCTGAGTCGTGGGTTCTGAGTAAACATTGAATTTCTACAATAGGGATTGCCATGACACCGAAGGGTACAACATACCTGGGGAGTATCGAATAGTTGAGAGTCATTCCCGTTAAGGATCGATCTACAAATAACATCTTGGATGAGGAGGCTCATCATCGGACGGGCTTACTCCCTGCTAAATGTACAATGTTTCGGCAAGCTACTGTTGGAAAAGGGAAGGTGAAAATTGAAGGAGAAAGGAGTTCTCTAGGTCATAAAAGGAAAGTGCCCTCAGTCGTTCCCAAGTGACCTAGAGCCGCGAAGACTCAGTAAGGAACTAGTGCAGGAGGTGCGGGTGATGTGGCGATGGTCACTGGAGAAGAGGTATACACCCCACCCATGTTCTGTCTACGACTATTGAGATGGGGTAGGAGTGTCGGCTAGACCGGTTTCCACGGTCACTACCTCGGAAACCACCGCGCCATTAGAAAGAGTGGACCAATTTAAGGACTTGGATAAAGTCCCAAATGATGTTCCTTTGTCTTGGCCTAGGGGCATAAGTTCTGGAAGTCTAACACTAATTGTTGGAGAGATAACCCTTCTAAGAGGGCTTCAGTTTAGTCTGTGGAGAGCACATTTAGTGAACACACTCATAAACACTGCATAACACAACATTTGTTTGTGTGTATAAGGTGCTCGAGTCTAACCATGAGTTTGTTACATGTAGGTGAAATAGTTCGAGACACTAGCAGCGGAAGATACCGAGGTCAGGAGGCTGGAGACCAACATTAACAATGGAGTGTGGTGATGAGCGGTTTCAAGAAATTGACTGACTTGTCTCACTCTTCTTATTACCCCTAGGGTCGTGGCAGTGATCGTAGATAAATAGAATAGCCCAGACGCTCGGAATCCCCACTGCCTATCACCCATTTTTCGGTTACAGACTCAAGGTACGAGACTACGGGCATAAGGCCACAAGCGTTGACTCTTCCTCCTCGTGCTTCTTCAGCGGTTCCTACTCATCAGTCTACCAGTAAGGTGCAGTTCTAGTTAATCGTAGGGCATTGAAGATGACCACGTCGAAAGAAGGATCAAAAGCCTATAAGAACACTCATAAGGAGAAAAAGCACTCTTAAAAGTGCTATTTCCAAAGTATTATTTTGAGGTACGAGACTACAGGCATAAGGCCACAAGCATCGACTATTCCTCCTCGTGCTTCTTCAGCGGTTCCTACTCATCAGTCTACCAGTAAGGTGCAGTTCTAGTAAATCGCAGGGCGTTGAAGATGACCACGTCGAAAGAAGGATCAAAAGCCTATAAGAACGCTCATAAGGAGAAAAAGCACTCTTAAAAGTGCTATTTCCAAAGTATTATTTTGAGAAGCAAAAATGGATGTTGGATATTTATCCAGTCCCTCACAAAGATACTGAGGAGGTGTGGGGAAAAGTACGCACTGCCTACAATCAGCGCAAGGAATTCAACAAATATGCGGGGCATCTATCGGAGCTTATTTTCAAAAAGAACATGGAGATTGAAAATCTTAAGCAAACGCTCAAGGATGAATAGCTGAGTGTCTGGAATCAAAACGAGGCACTAAATAAGATAAGCCTCTTAGCCAAACCCATTTGTGCATATATGAGCAACACATTTATATGCTAACTTTCTGTTGTCGAAACAGGTGAATAGAAGGAGAAGTACACAAAGCTAAAGAAAGAGGCACAACATGCCGACATGACGTTCAAAATCACCGTAGCTTTGGTGAGGACAGACAATGTAACTCTCAAAAGAGAGAATCAAGAGATGATGGAGGAGAACTGTCATTTGTTTGAGGAGAATAAAGAAGTGCACCAACCTTGAGGGGACAACGAGGCCTTTGTGAAGGACAACGAAAGGTTAATAGCCGAAAATGTAGAGACCTAGAGGCTCATGAATGAAATTGTCAAGATGAAGAGGCTCTTGGAGGAGCTAAGGAAGATAAAGAGAAGGCCAAGGATACTACTAAAGAGGTATTGACCCAGATGGATGGAATAAGGGTAGAGATCTAGAAGGAGGTGGAGGAGCTCAGGAATGTGTTTGAGGATGTCGAGATCAAGGCGGAGGTGGACCTGGAGTTATATATTTGGGGAATGTACGTCAAAGAACTCAAATACCATTTAATCTCATGGGTTTACAACTATCCCAAGAAAATGGCTTAGGTTTGGGATAGGCTGCTGGAGTTCGAGGCCGAGCTATAGCAGGTGGAGGCAGTGGATAAGATTGAGTTCATGTTCTCACATTTGGATGAGAATGAACCATTGGTGTTGTAGGAGGGAAGACAATTGCTATGAGAGGATGTCGAGAAGGCAAGGGAGGTGAAGCTTACTGCTAGGTAGGGGAAGATGGTGTCCAGTGATAGCTTGGTGTTGGCTCATGAGTTCATTGGAGGTAGTTCTCAGCAATAACAAGCTGCACCATTCGTCTCTGCAAGTAGTCCACAGGTCCCAGCCCCACCTAAGTTGAGTATAATCCCGATCAACTGGGGCTAGGACTGGGGAGTTGCCCTCCACTAGCTGGTGGAAGCACTATGCCTGCCGAAGCTGCGCCTCAGGTGTTGGTAGGTAAAGTCGCATTCAAATGAGGGCTTAGAAGTATGGTAACACAGAGATGAAGAAGACTAATTAGCCTTCCCCTTCATCATGCAGGTACCTTCAGGGCAGATGTGACAATTGACTTTGGTCCAACACAACTCGTACAGCTCGGGACAGGGGTACAAGGTTTGGAAGAGCAGTCGGGTGAAGGAGATAGTCCGTCGTACACATTTTGCAAGGCTGACATTGCGTTCTTCAATGCAATGATGGAAGGAGATGGAAAAAAGGTGCAAATGGCCGGGCCGGTCGAGGCGAGTGATGTAGAAGGCTAGGAAAAAAATTGGGGAAGGCATACCTGTAATACTCGCGCTCTCCAGCGAGGTCACTCCAAAACCACTAAACTCTATCCTACCTAGAGGTGAGGAAGTCACAAAGATTACGAGTGGCGATGATGAAGAGGAAACGATTCCATTGGACGCTCTCTGGTCATTTCCTCCGTCCAAGGGAAGGAAAGGGAAAGGAGGAAGCAGCTCCAAAAAAAAGAAGAGGAAGGGTGATGAGCAATCGAGTGGTGACTCAGGCAAGATAAAGAAAAAGAAGGAGAAGGAGGAGGAAAAGGAAGAGGGAGAACTGTACAAGTGATTGTTATAGAAAGCTTTTGGTTATGTAGGCTGATAGTATACGTGAGTACGACACTCGGTTTTGGAGGCATAATGCGGTTTTCATATACACTATGTCATTAGAAAGAAAGATAGATGTAGTTTTCTTTTGGTTGTGAATGAAAATGCTAGTTGACTTTTCATATATCACATTCTGTATTAAGTGTTCAAATGTTCCTTTATGCTTTCCAACTTTTGTACCTGCACAAATATAATTGTCGTTACACTTAAGCCAACGTAATCTAAGGCTTCTCTCTTGAGATTCCCAAGTCATGCAAATATTTTATGTGTCGACTCTGCTCTCGGTATTTCCCTTGGTCGGGAGTTATGAGTCGTGTAGAGTTCAGGTTTGGTGTCTTCTCTCTCGGAGTATCCCGGGGGTTGTTGATCCTGAGTCATGAGAAGATGTGGACTTTGTTGGTTCATCCTTGAGACTCCCCCGTTTGGGTAAGAATTCGAGGGCGTCATTGATTCGCCAGTTGCTCCCGAATCCAAACTCTTCGAGTCAGATGGGGCCAAATGAGTTGTCGATGTCACATTCATTTGGCTGATGGGCTGCCCCTAAGTCTAGAGATTTAGGAATGGGATTGAATGCTCAAGTGAATGAGCATCCCAAATTGTTTATACTTGGCCTCGTCATTGGTTCGAGACTTGAGAAGAGTTATTTATACTCGGTCTCATCATTGGTTCAAGACTCAAGTCAGAGGTGGATCGATTCCAAGCTTTGGTGTGTAAGTGATTCGATAAGATTGGAGTTTAAGCTCAATAGGAATGATGGCTTTGAATCCACAGGTGAGAGAAAAAGGAGTATGGCCCATCGCTGACTTACGGCTGGTCCGATAGACCTATAGGGCTAGAGGGAGTTCATCTATCAACAAGCCTCCAATTTTTTCCAGATGCTTCTTGATGATGGATTTGACCACTTTGTTAACAGCCTTGACTTAACCATTGGCTTGAGGATGAGTTACTGCCGAGAATCTCTTTTCAATGTTGTGTCATTGGCAGAAGGTCTTGAACTTAACACTTTCGAATTGGGTCTCATTGATGGAAATGATTTCTTGAGGGACCCCATATTGAATATTGATGTTGCGGCCAATAAAGTTAATCACCTACTTAGTAGTAATTATGGTAAGGGCTTGGGCTTTGACCCACTTAGTGAAGTAATCAATAGCGAAAATGGTATAACGTGCACTGCCTCTGGCCATCAGAAGAGTTCCAGTAATATCTATTCCCCACACGGTGAATGGCCAAGGACTGACCATTTTGTTAGCTCGTTAGGCGAGGCTCTTGAAATCTTGGAAAACCTCTGGCATTTGTTGCATATGTGGGCATAGTTCGCGGCATCTTGGTCGAGTATGGGCCAAAAGTAACCATCTCTGAGAATCCTCCTTGCCAGAGTTTCCCCCTCGGTGTGGTCGACGCACTCACCTTCGTGTACATCTGGCGCACACTATCGGCGTCGTTGTGGACTACAGATCAAAGTAATGGAATAGAGAATCCTTTTTGGTAGAGCACTCCTTCTTGAATGATGTAGTGAGATGATTTGCATATAAGTTCCCATCTGTCCTTAAAGCATTTAGGGAGGACTCCGTGTTCCAATTAGCTCTTGATTGGTGTCAACAAAGACTTGGGTTCAGGCTCGATCTCCATTATTACGACTGAATTAGTCTGCATCCTCGAAGATTGCCAGCAAGGCTAGTGAATGAACTTTCTTGTTTTTCTCTTAAGGGATGAATGTAACGATGTAGTGGTCGAAGTTGGCTTGAAGTTCGCAGAGCTAAGCAATGTAGGGAGCGATCCGCGCCCCTTGGCTTGATATTTGCCTTGCACCTAGCGTACCATGAGCTATAAGTCAGAGTAAATATGAAGAGTCTTGATGTTAAGGTCGACTGCAATTAGGAGTCAAACAATCAAGGCTTCGTATTCCGCATCGTTGCTGGTGGTAGGTAATTCGAGTTTCAAAGCATAACAAATTGAGCGTTTCTCAGGAGTAACAAGTACGACTCCGGCGCCAAAACACCGACTGTTAGATGAGCCATCCACGAATAGCTTCCATTGAATGTTCAGAAGATCATTGTCATCCGTAAGAGGTTCTTCAGGAATGGTGGATTCTACTATGAAGTTTGCATGGGCATGTCCGAGGATGGCTCGGCGAGGGACAAAGGTAATTTCGAATTGGCTCAGTTCTATGTTCCACTTCAAAATTCATCCAGATGCCTCAGGTCATTGTAGGACCTTCCATGGTGAATGGTCAGTGTAGACTTTGATTGGATGTGACTGAAAATATGGTCGTAGCTTCTGGGAAGAGATTAGTGGGTAGAAGCTAAGTTTCTCGAACTTTGGATAATTTTTTTCTACTCCTGTCAATCTCTTGTTGATGTGTAGTAAACGGGTCATTGGACGCGGTCTTCAATGCGCACAAGCGCTAAGTTAATTGCTTGCACAGAAGCTGCTAAATAAAGATATAATTTTTTGTGATCCACAGGTTTTGACAAGATAGGTGGTCACTCTAAGTGATTCAGGAAGTCCTGGAATGCGTCATCGCATTTCGGTGTCCATGTAAAGTTGTGCTTCCCTTTCCTGAGCAAGTCGAAAAAGGAAATGCATTTGTCAGTTGCTTTAGAGATGAATCGACTTAGGGAGGCCTCTTTCCCATTTAAAGTTTGAACATCCTTGATGCTCCGAGTGGCTTGGATATCCCGGGTAGCTTGGATTTTTTTGGATTGGCTTCGATCCCCCTGAATTGACAATGAAACTTATGAATTTTCCCAATGCAACGCCAAAAGAGCATTTCAAGGGATTGAGTTTCATGCTATACGTACGAAGGACGTAGAACGTTTCGGCAAGGTCATTGACGTGGTCATTAGATACCCTCGTTTTCATGAGCATATCATCCATATAAACCTCAATAGATCTCCCGATCTGGTCCTTAAACATGCGGTTGACTAGTCGTTGCTCCAATATTCTTGAGACTGAAGGGCATGACGACTAAACAGTATAGCCTAAGGTTGGTTATGAAGGAAGTATAATCCTGATCAGGAAGGTACATGGGAATTTGATTTTATCCTAAGTACACATCCATGATGGAAGAAGTTGGTAGCCTGCAATAGAATCGACAAGCTAGTCGATCTTCGAAAGTAGGAAGTTGTCCTTTGGGCAGGCTTTGTTCAAGTCTGAATAGTCAACATACCTCGGCCAATTGTCATTTGCTTTCTTGACAAGACCAGGTTGGAGACCCATTCGGGGTAGAGGGCGTCATGGATAAAGCTGTTATCGAGTAGCCTATCCACTTCCTCTTTAAGTGCATTCAATCTTGCAGTTCTCAAGATTCGATGCTCCTACTTGACTGGAAGATGCTTCGAGTCGATGTTGAGCATGTGGAAAGTGATTTGTGGGTCGATGCCGCACATTCTGAGTGGGTCTAAGCAAATATGTCAACGTTGACCCTTAAGAAGTCCGCAAGATCTTCCTTTGATGCGGGGAGGATTTGCAATCCAACTTTCAAGACCTTGTCGGATCACCGAGGTTAATTGAAACATCCACCATAGGTTCTGCCGGGGTAGCCCTCTCGAAAATGGAATCTTTGTCCTCCCTCAGATCGAGATTGTCACAAAAACGACAGTGGGGCCTGAGCCAGGACTCAGACACCTTTGATTTCTATGCGGACGCAGTCTTGCCCCATAAAGTTAGAGACACTGTCTTTCCCATCACCTTGTTAACGACATCCACCCATTCAGCGTAGTTGAAGGCTCTCGCAGTTGTCCGGTTTCCCTTGATTATGGCGATCCCATTCTCTATCAGAAATTTCATTAGATGGGACCATGTTGACATGCAAACTCGGAACTCTACAAGGGAGGGGCGTCCGAATAAGACATCGTAGGAAGAGATGACGTCGAAGATCACAAAGGTAAGGATTTAGACCTGACTCCAATCCCGTCCTCCGAGTTCAACTGAAAGGTCGACCATGCCCATGGGTTGGTTGGAAGAGCTGTTGTAACCATGGATTGTGGCATGGCTTCAAGTCCTTGGCCTTAAGTTTCATCCATTCGTAGGTCGACTTGATGATAATGTTGATCGAGCTTCCTGAATCGATAAGGATCCTTCGGAAAAAAGCAGAGCCTATCTGGGTAGAGATGACGAGATGGTCTATGGTTGGGATCTCAATTCCTATAGACTCTCTCTCATGGAAGAAGTTATCGTCCCCCACTGTCTCCTGGAGCTTGGCAGGGACAGATTCGTCCAAGGAAGAGCATGCTTCGTAGCTGGCATGCTAATAGAGTTGGCATACTCCTCCATCTTGCGAAAGCTTTCATTTGCTAGGTGAGGACCACCACAGATAATGTTGATTACAATTCTACGTGGTCTTTGATTGGACAGCCCCAAGACTACATTAGTTGGAGGGATAACAGGAGCTGAGGGGCCCGTGACTGCTTTAAAAGGAGCAGGGTATTGAATGTACTATTCTAGAAGTTTCTCACGGATGAGTTTTTCAATTGTATCCCTGAGGTGGTCACAGTTGTCATTAATGTGCCCAAACATATTGTGGAATCTTCAACACTTTCTAGAGTTATTCTCGTGGTTGGTAGATTCCCTTGTGTTGAGCTTCTTGTACTATAAGAGTGTTATAGGTCTCTAGGTAGATAGCCTCCAACTATCGATTGAATGGAGTGTAGTTCCTGTAATTAGGATAACGGTCATGCTTTTTGGGATCTCCAGGAGCTTGATTGTCGTTGCGACCGCCAGGATTCCTGTTATTTGTCTTAAGCTTGTACAGGACCGACCCCTTAGCCTTGTCAGAAGATTCTCCAACCTGTTTTCCTTTGACACTGTCTTTGACGGTGCCAGTGTATGGGTTATTGTGGTGGCCGCCTTCAGCAGCTCTGTTGCGTCATGCCTCCTCTTGACATAGGAATTGTTCGGCCTTCTCGTAGAAAGCTTCCAGATTCTAGGGTTGCTTCCAGTCTATCCACGCTCCAGACTCGAAACTAGGAAGGATGCCTTTGGCAAGCAGGACAAGAACCGTGCGCGGTTCTAGATTGTCAACCTCAGTGAGGGCTTTGTTGAAATGCTCGAGGTAGCTTTTGAGGGTTTCTGTCGGGCCCCAGTAGAGGTGGGAGAGTATGAGAGTATTCTTCGACGTAGGCACGTGCATTCTGAACTGCTTGACCATTTCAATAGCTAGCTAGTCGAAGTTGGAAATAGACTGTGCCGGCAGCCGGGTGAACCAGAGTAAAGTTGTGTCTTCCAAAAAAATGGGAAGCACTAACACTTAATTACATAAATGGCCCGTTTTGAGTCCATGTGCCACTCGTAGCGGTTCAAGAAGCCGCAAGGGTCAGTCTTCCCCTCGTACAGTGCGACCTGCGGCACGTTGAAGTGTCAGGGCCACTCAGCTTTGTGCACGGCCCTGGTGAAGAGGTTACATCTCATACTATTCCCATATGTCATTGACATTCCCTCACATATCTCTCATGATTCTTCGGATAATATCGGGGAGATATGTAGGTTGAACATCCGTTGGTGGAATCCAGCGGTTGTGGTTCACTTCAGGGGTCCTCGGCCAGGGACGTCTACTGGGATGGACATCGGTATGATCCCCATCCATGTTATCGGCATTATTCGCCTAATTCTTATGTGGTTGATGAGGCTAAGCTATTGATGTTGATTCTGATTAGCCGGAACTTGGGCCTGTTGAGTTGTTGGAAGCATAGGCCCCAAGTTCAGAGCGGTGACGATTGGGCTCTGTCGAGTACGGGGCTGGTTACTTGGACCTGATTCGTCATTGATAACCAACCAGGAATGGTCGCGTTGATGCCTTCCCTCGCTGATAGTTACGATTGTTCCAATATCGTTCCATTGCCATTGCTATTGGCATTGGTGTTGGCGATGCATTAGGGTTCAAAGTCATTCTCCTTCTTTGGCTTTGGCCCTGAGTATCAGAAGAAGAACTTTTCGAGGCGTTGAGCTTCGACCGAGCGTTGTTCTAAGCAAGCTGAAATTAAGCGATAAGATGTTGACTTTCTTGATTTTGACGCATCATGTCAATGTTATTCTTCAACATGTCGTTGAGGAATGGTGTCCATATCGGTCAGGTCTTCCGTTGATTGGGGTGGTCGATAAGCAGCCGTGTCGGCGCCCGTGGATGTTCCGACCATTAGGTTCTTTGAACGCTTAACCATCGTAGGCGAACATGAGCGGTAGGTCAGGAAGAAACCTGAGTAGCACATCGAAGTCGAGATGGAAATGCATGAAAAGAAGTGAGTTTAAGTTCTCAGTGAAAGCACCAACGTGTTGACAGCTGAAAATGTCATCACACCCAAAGATTCTCTTTTACTGGAGAATAACATTTCGCGTAAGTAAAATTAAAGTGTAGAAAGCAGTAAATAACACAAAAGTTTATAGTGGTTCGATCCATAAGGGGCTTATTTCCAGTTTGAAGGAGTTTGTTGATCTTTTATTCACAAAAGTGAGTTACAAGCATTGAACATCATCATGGCATTCGTTTACAATCTTTCTATGCATTTAGGAGTCATATTTTTCATATACAAAATCTTGGATAAAAAGTGATGTAGTCTTCTTCTTCCTCAAGATCTACGCTACCATTAATGGAATTCCATGAGCTTGTAAAGTTGTTAAATCAAGAAAAATCCAACCCTCTATGGAGAATGAGAAAGGGGTATTTATAGGTAGTAGGTTAGGTGGGAGTATATGAGATTTGGGAACCACACAACATAAATTCGCATACCAGAGGCGTACCAGTGAGAAAATTGCATACCTCCCCGCTTTTAGGTGGAAAGTCGCATCCCTCGGATGGGATGTGAATTTTTGCATTCCAGATGGATGTGTTTCCTTGTGTTTGGGGGGAGAGAAGAGGTTGCATCGCATCCAATGGATGCAAAGGCATTGCATCCGAGGGATGCGATGACATCGCATCCATGGGATGCAATATAGAGAGATGCATTGCGAGGCAGATTGCCAGTGGAGTGATTCATGGTGATGATGCGAGGCGAGAGTGATGTGATGCGAGGCTATGGTGCGAGGTAAGGGTGATGCGGTGTATGCACTTTGAGGTGTTTTGAAGCTAGCGCTCATTTGATTCCTTATGGGCTTGGACCCAAGTATTTTGGCGACACTGCGGGATTTAGTGTCACACGACGATGCTGAGTTGAGCCGGTTCGGTATGCTTTTGGGAACTGAACCAAAAGGTCGGTTAACACTTTTGTTAGAAACTTTGCAAATGTATTTGAGGAAGTCATTGGACTTCCATATAAAGGAAAAATGAATTTAATATATATCTCACTGAAAATGCTAAACCTTAGCGTTACAGTAAGACATATGGCTCTAAAGGAAAGACGCAGGCTAAGTAATAAAGTCAGGGGATTTTGGAGAATGGTTCTAGTTAAGAAGTATTTCAAAATGAGCGGCACAAATTGTCTTTTCCTACAAAAGTGGATGTTCCCTTAGGCTCAGTGTTGATTACCAAAAATTGAATAATTTGATATAGTAAAACAATTATTCCTTGCATTGCATTGAAGTTCTCTTCAATCAATTGGTAGGAGCCAATGTTTTCTTTCAGCTTGATCTAGCCACCGGTTTTCACTAGTTAAGGGTAGTACAAGATTATATAGACAACGCCGCTTTTAGAAAACCAAACGGATTTTATGAATAGTTAGTTTTGCATTTTGTACTAGCTAATGCTCCGACCTATTTTGTTGACTGAATGCGTACAGTTATTCAAAATGTTCAAAATAAGTTTGTAGTGGTCTTTGTTGATCACATTTTGGAAAAACACAAAACATAAAACTTATAGAGATTTAAATCGAATTTCCAGAACATTTTGAATTTTGAAAATATAAGTTAGGAATCTCAAGATATATCAAAAGTACTACAGTAGCATTAGCATTAAACAACATCATTAGAAAATGTAATTGAGTTTGGAGTTCTTCCCTTACTTACCATCGATATTTTGAACTTACGAATCTCCAACTCAACATTGTAGGTTCTAAATTATATTTCTGCTAAAGAACACTGGAAATTTGTTTTTAAAAAAATATGGAACAACTTGAATTATATTTCTACTGAAGTTGTTCCCTAGCCCGTTCTTAGCATCTTAATTTTAGAAGAACTGTGTGGCCTAACAAAGGATGAACGACCACTTACATTTTCGATTGAATTCTTTGGTACCCAAACTTGTTTGTATGGCAAACTATTAATTTAAAATTGAATTTTCAAGAACTCAAATTTATTAAAATTTAAAGAAATTCATTTTTGTACAATTTGAAACCCAAATTTGTTTAACATTTTCCTTTTTGTTAACATTGCGCTTTATACTGCAATGATTTATGTACTTGGGAATCAATCACGCTTCCCCACTTAGCCATGTTGTTAGTTGATTGCTTATTTATAGATAAATTTTCAAATCCTAGTCTTTTTCAGCCAAACGTAAAGAATTGATTTTCCAATGGCTTATGAAAAGATTTTCCTTTAAAATAGGTTATTTGAATAATCAACTGGAGTTTATTAACTTTAGACTTTAAAAGTTTACTCTCATTCATTTGCTTAAAACAACTAGTAATTGCATTTTCTCTCTTTTCAAGATCATTTCTTTTCATGACTAAAATTTTCTTTTTTAGCCTTTTAATATTAGTCTCAATTCTAAGCAATTAAATGACAACAAACTTTCTTTTTCATATTATACTTTTCCAAAATCCTTAGTTTCATTAATTACTTTTTCAAAATCGTGATTTATTGGAATTATCTCAACTTGTTATTGTTCAAAATCACGTTTTCATTTCAAGGTTTTGAAATTTTCTTTGATCTCATTCAATTTTCAAAAATCACAATTTTGAATTTTTCTAACTTTTTGAAAATTTTCCGCTGACTTTTTAGATTCTCGTTTTCAAAAATCAAAATAGTTTTAATTTTCTTTAAAATTTGAATTTCTTTCTTAACTTCTGAAAATTTTCATGAAAATGAACAATTTCTTTTCTGTAGGTCAAGGTGTTTTTGCACTTTGAATTTCCAGCCAACGAATTGATTTTGAGAACTTTTCAAAATCATTATTTTCTCAATGCAACTTAAATTGTTCACTTTTCAAATGTTTATTTTTTAACTCAAGATCATTACTCTTTCTAATTAATTTTTGGCACAAGTGTACTAGATCATCGAATGATAAAACACTTATGTTATCATCGGTTATGTCTTTATCAGTGTCATCTGTACTTCTATTATTCAAAATATCCTTTACAAATCCCATCCGGCACAATTCTAAATCCATTTTCGGGAATTTTGCATTATTGACTTTTCTTCTATACATTGCATCGAGAGTGTTCCTGAGCTATTAAACAATTAAAGATATGGTTAAATTGATCAGCATTAATATGAGAATATAGAATATGCATAGCATGAGAATTAATCCTAATATTTTTATTATCTACCATATCACACAAACTTTCAATAATATCCTAACATTTAAAATTAATAGATCTAATATAAAATTCTATTTCTAGTTTCCAATTTGTGAATTCTATTCCATTAAAAATAGTTATAGTAATACTGGACATACTTGCGCTAGATCTATAACTAGGGTTACATATCTACGCTATTAACCAGCTCTAATACAACTTATATTATAAATATTAACCATAAAAGGGGTGAATTGGATTTACTACAATATTCATAGGAAAATAGTGATGCAATTGCCAACATATATATATATATATGTATATGTATATATATTATACATATATATATATATATATTATATCAATAGAGTAATTGTATAAAAAAATCACACATCAAAATTACCCAACTTCGGAAAACCCTTACTTGTAGCTTCCATCAAGGTTTCTGCTCGAAATTAAATAATACAACGCTTGCAGCTACTATAAAATCATGAATCTGGTTGCTTAATTGATCAAACATTATGCTCAAAACTCTACCTTAAAGTTTCTACTAAGAGCTAAACAACATGACACTTAAATATGTAGTAAACTTGCAACTATCGCTCACCTAGTTGTTCTAACCCTACGCTTAAAACACCTATCGCAACTTAGCCACTCAACTGCGAATTCGCAAACTATGACTTGTAGTTTGCAGCCTAGAAAAAATCTAGAGTTTCTGAAATAAAAATAAAAATAATAAAGAATAAAACACTAGTCTAGAAGAGCTATCATAAAAAATATAAACTAAACAAATATCTGAGCTCATTTAATTCAGGGCATTGTTATTGACACTCCAAGTATAATTAAAGGGAGGTCAAATTTTAAAAACACTCCAATCGTAAAAATAATGGTAAGGGGAGTCATATACTTAATTTTTTTAGGTTCTCTTTTTACCTTGGTAATAACATCAGTTACCATCCCAAAATCCTAATCAATTACAAACACACAAAAAAAACAAATCCCCAAATTATTTGCAAACAAAAAAGCAATAGTTTGGCGAGAAATAATGGTGTGAACATAGAACCTGAAACGCTCATCCTAAGATCCTAAGATAATGAAGAAACTATTGACAAGGTATGTGAAATCGATTGTATAAGGCCCTGAAAATGATGAAGGTTAAGGTTTCTGATATGTTAGTCTCGAGAGCCTAATGCCGTAGTGTCAAATTTGGTTCGATGGAAATGGTCATTTTATTTTTATTTTTTATTTTTCATCGCTGAAATAGGTGAATTACAATATAACGACATGAACGGCATAGGTCTGCCATATTATATATGTTGGTTTGGCATTATTCATCGTTTCTGAAATTTGTATTTTTTTTGTCGGGTTGCCGAAGTGAGGAAAATGGGGGTGTATTGACATATTTGGCGGCGGGATACCATATAAAAAAAGTTGTTCGATATATGTATATCGATTTTCTATGAATGATATATTTTCATCTGATATGTGCATACTGACAATGAGATTATTGATATTTTCGTATATAAATCTGATGTAGTTCGACTAATATACCATATAATTTTTTTTATTAATAACTAAAAAAGAGATTATTGTAAAGAAGGCTAATTTGATAAAATAAACTTTATCAAACCGACCGTTAGGGAGGTTTTCTTATTGTCACTTGGCCAAAATAAACTTTTGTAAAGCCAAAAAATACTCCTTTTTTGGAACTGTTTTCTCCGATGTCTTTGACAACTCAAGATTTAATGCCTAAAATTTCTTTAAAATATCCATTACATTTCAAATCTACTTCAGATCTATCGTTAATATCTTATTTCAAACACAATATCGTTTGATAGATTTAGATAGATTATTACAAAATGCAACAAATTTTAAAAATACAATGAATTCTTAAATCAATCAATTTTTATCGATTAATTTAAAAATAAAACAATTTTTTTTAATTATAGAATTAAACGATCGGTTTTCCCACCGTTGTGTAGTTATACTTGTTAAGTTGGGCTCTAAGCATTGGTACTCCCCTTAACAAATTCATTTTTTTTAAATGACCCCCTTAACAATGTCAATAACAATCCCCTTAATTAAAGATGGCTTGCTTTTTTGTTTGTTCATTTCCCGATCCTTTTTATTTCTTCAAAATTAGGGTTTCCCAAAATGAATTCGCTCCTTTAATTTTTCGATCGAGTGAAGTACCGATCGTCAAGGAGGTTTGCTTATTATGACTTGGCCAAAATAAACTTTTATGAAGCCAAAAAATACTATTCCTTTTTCGGAATTGCTTCCTCTGATGTATTTGACCGCTCAAGATTTAATGCCTAATTTTTTTTAAAATATCGAGTACATTTCAAATTTAGTTCAAATCTACCATTAGTATCCTATTTCAAATACAATATTATTTGATAGATTTAAATAAATTATTTAGAAAATGCAACAAATTTTTAAAATGAAGCGAATTCTTAAATCAATCAAGTTTTATCTGTTAATTTAAAAATACAACAATTTTTTTTAATTATAGAATTAAATGGTCGGTTTTCCCATCGTTGTGCGGTTATACTAGTTTATTAAGGGGGGCTCTTAGCATTGGCACTACCCTTAACAAATTCTTTTTTTTTAAAGGAAATTGACCCCCTTAAGAGCATCTTCAATTGTATTATGAGTCGCAATCTTACGACTCGTAATATTCAAGGGAGATTTGTTTAAATCACCCAACAGGCGCGCATCGTTTTTAATGGCGCGCCCTGATTTTATCAAAGTACGCCGATATTATTGGCATGTAATGTTAACACGTTGATAATATCGACTCACATAAAAAATAAACCTCTTTTGCTTTTAGGTTTATTTATCGGTTTAGGTTGATATAAAACGTCTGAATTTACATGTAAAACTCACGATACAACTAATAATAAAGCATAGAAATACAACTGGAAAGAAACATAACGATACAACTAATATTAAGTAGAATGATAAAAATGATATTAAGCATAATGATACAAATAATAATAAGAATAAAGATATAACAGGTCATAAACATTTCTAATCGGCATAATACAAAATATTAAACCTCTAATTTAAACCATGTCGTAGTCGGTAATTGGCATGGCTAAGGTTGTTGATTTCATTTCATAACTTTCTTATCTCTTCTTCAAGTTCCAAAGTATACATAATTGCTCTAGAAGGAAAATGTTAACCCACTGCCCGAAGTCGCATCTATTCGTACGTACGAGACAACAATAATATTAGTGTCCAACATCGTTTCCATGTCGGACGACTAGTTGTGGAGCCTCAAAAGCATACAGTATTTGCAGATTGTATCTCGTCGTCTTCAACCGTACCTCTAACAGGAGGAGTTACAATGCGTGACCTTCGGACACGTTGTTGAGTTTGTTGTTGTTGCTAATAGCCGGTTTCCATTTGTTGCATCCCTTTTTCCAATTCCATTTGTCGCAAATCGTCATGGAGTCGCTCTTCCATTTCGATATACTACTCAGTCGGTTCTCTTGGTGAAGACGGATTTGGATTTGATGGTCCAACCAGAATATCAATGTAATTGTAAGAGGAGGGATATGAAATTGGCATTTTTTAGTTGATGTAATTTCCCTACTTGGCCTGTCTCTGGTATTTATGATTGAAGGCTACAAAGGAAAAGGATGAAAATGAGTTACCATAGGCAAACAATGATAGTACTGTCAATGAATATTGTTTATAGTATATTGGATACTACAGCCACATTGGATATTGTGTTGAGAAGTAACATGCATTATAGTCTAGTGGGTAATGACAATTATTGTTACCAATGGGCACTGATAAAACTATTGGGAAAATGAGTTAAACCTGCTAATTGCTTTGACATTTTGCAACATGGAAAGAGTCTACGATTTAGACTTGACATTAGATACTACAATCACTTTGTCCTGTATACTATTTACTATAACACCGTATACTTTAGCCACTTTGGATATAATGCAATAACCTTTTGAAAGTTTGTACATAATACGATAAATTTAATAAACGATTATACAATGACCTTTTGAAAAATTTCCTTTTGAATGAAAAGCAAATAAGGAATTTAACCTTTCAGATTTTCCTTTCGATTATTTAAATAAATCGATAAATTACTGAAAAGATTATACAACGACCTTTTAAAAATTTGACTTAGAAATGACTCAAAATCTACAATACGAAATTCAGATTATTCTTTTTCATTGGAATTCAATAATCAAATAGGTTCAGATGATTGTAATTTTAAATAATTCGGACGTATATTGGACTCTACAGAGGCGATTGAAGTTCAAAACGTACAAGTAGGAACTACCGCGACACTATGAGCTCGTTTTTATATGGTTTATAAATTTTACGTTCAAATGCCAATTAACTAGTAAATTCAATTCAAGTTTTCCATAGCTATATTAGAAGACGACCCTAACCGTTTAACTCCATAGATATATTAGGGGACGACCATGCATGTTTAACTGCTTAGCTATGTTGAGGAACGACCATAATCGTTTAACTCCATAGCTATATTAGGGGACGACCCTTCACGTTTAACTCCTTAGCTATCTTAGGAGACGACCTTACACGTTTAACTGCTTAGCTACATTAGGGTACACTCTAAGCAATAAAGTTGAGAACCCCACCAACACAATTATGACACTCGTGCCAATAAAGTTGCACACAAAACACTTGTATTGCATAGTTATCGATAAAGGTACAATCTTATCAATAAAGCTGAGCACTACAGGTACACAACTATCGACAAATGGATAATCCAACCGATAAAGCCGAGCCACTACACATTTATCGACAAAGGTACGCTCCAACCAATAAATCTGCACATAGAACTATAAAGCTACACAATAACCAAAATATCATACCTTATATACAACAACACCATTGCAAACCATATCTCGTCTCCAACCAAAGTTACCAAAAAATGGATTCCTTATTTATCCAATGCAAGGTAGCATTTGAGAGAGATTCGGATGAAGAAGAAATCCTTAGAAGAAATACAAGAAACTCGGAACATATACCATGAACCCTATTGTTCATCATCCACAACCCGACGGGGGTCGGTTTTTGGACTGAAGTTTATACACCGAAACCAAGCTGCATACAATAAGTCTCTGATACAATATTTTTTCAATGACAAATGCACTTACGGGCCTGATATGTTTCGTAGAAGATATGGTATGCAGAGAGATCTATTTCTTCAAATATTGGAGGGTATACAAAGTAATAGTGATTTCCTTAAGTTCAAACAAAATGCATTAAAGACACAGGGGCTCACCGATGAATAGAAAATGGCGGCCGCTATGAGAATGTTAGCTTATGGCACTCTAACAGATGCATTGGACGATGCATACCGAATTGCGGAGAGCACATCACTTGAAACACTTAAATTTTTTTGCCAGGCTGTGGTGGACATCTATGGAGAGGAGTACTTAAGGTCCCCAAATGAAGTCGATATAGTGCACATCAGAGAGATCCACGAAAGCAGGGGATAGCCAGGCATGTTAGGAAGTTTGGACTGTATGCATTGGGAATGGAAGAATTTCCCTAAGGGATTACAAGGTTCGCACAACGATAAGGAAAGGCGACCAACCATCATTTTGGAAGCCGTAGCATCATACGATTTGTAGATATAGCATGTTTTCTTTGGAATGCTTAGTTCGAACGATGACTTAAATATTATAGAAGATCCTATCTGTTTAATGATCTTGCTCAAGGCCAGGTACCTCCTTTAACATTTACCATTGCCCAAAATACTTACAACCACGGCTATTACCTAGGTGCTGACATTTACCCGAAATAGAGCACAATTGTTAAAACATGTCCAAATCCATTGACTTCTAAACAAGAAAAATTCGCAGCGATGCAGGAAGGACAAAGAAAGAAATGTGGAATGAGCATTCAATGTTTTACAAGCTAGTTTTACAATGATAAGTAATTCATGTCGATTATGGTTTAAGAAAAAGATGTCTACAATTATGTTTTGCTGCAATGTTCTACACAACATGATCACAGAAGATGAAAGAGATATGGATAATGGGCAATGCCACTACGAATATAAAGGTGCTTCGCAACCACTCGATTTTTTTTTGACAATACACATAAATAACAGAAAAGGAATTCAACATTCATTTGGACTGTCAGCTTATGTAGATGCACACTCCGTAATAGGCTGTAGAAAGACCTTATGAATCATTTATGGAACCACTATAGAGATAATTAGTTATCTTAATGCCTTCATTATTATATATGCTTGTTATAACTTGTATTTTATTTTATGATTGTACCAAATTATGCAGTAATGATGATTTAGTTCTTTATTTAAACATAATCGTTATATCGTATTTTTACGTGTTATTAACCTACTACTATTCACATCTAAAGCTATCACATTTTCGGAAAAATATGAAATTTACAAAATACCCATTATTTAAACATAATCATTATATAGCCTTCGAAACTGTATTTTGACTGTTTTATACTCGTTGTACTAAAATATGAAAGATTTATATTCATTGGGATAAAAATTCATCGTTGTATAGCCGTTCGGATCATAAGAAATATGGGTAGTGCAATTTGTAAGGAGGGAAAGAGTCAATTATATCGAGGCACTGTGAAGCGCAACGATTAATTCAACTTAATGCTGAAAAAATCAGCGCGCTTTACAGTGCATCGATTTAATTATCGCGTGGGGCCAATTCAGAATTCATAATTAGCCCCGTAATATTTTCCTTAATATCACGTTCCCTAACATCCGTTGGGGAATAAAATATGCCCAAATTACTGATTTAGAATATGAATCAAACACTATTGGAGATGCTCTGATAATGTCAATAACAATCCCATTAATTAAAGCTGGCTTGCTCTTTTGTCTGTTTGTTTCCCGATCCTTTTTATTTCTTTAAACCCAGGGTTTCCCAAAAACAAATTCGCTCCTTTATTTCCTGAATCGAATGAAGTATGAATCTCGATTAAGAAGCTTGTTGATCAATCTATGCTCTGATTAGGTTGAGGTTGCTTTATTGTTTGTCAAGTTCGATTTATCATTGAAAAACTAGTATGAATTATTGATCCTTCGTGATTTTATATAAATTATTGCTCCTTTGCGATTTTAAATTGCTCGAATCGGATTATTTGTATGCCAATGTTGGATGGGTTTATATAGGAGTTGAACTCCTATTATTTCTCTGATTTTCCGGACTTTGACAGTTTTTTATATATCTCGCTTTTTGGATGAAACTATTTGACTTTTTATTTGATTATGACGATGATGAATTTACTGGTAGGGTCTAACATTTGTAATCTTTGGCTCTGGAAATTTTTTGTTGTTAGAGAAATTGCTGCCTTGTTGAACTTGTTAATTAATGCTTTGTTGTCGCTCTGTAATGTCCCGTATTTTTGGTAGTTAAATATTTAATTTAATTTATTATTTTAAATATTATATTTGGAATATTGATGGATTTTAATATTGAATTTGTTTATTAAAACGTAGTTTAAACGTTAAATTTATATATAATTTAAATCGAGCTTGAAACGGCGCGGTGGTTCGTAATATTGAGTTTTGAACTTCAATTGAATATACATAATCCATTTTAAGTCGGAATTCTGTGAAACAAGAAATGTTTGAATCTTGTTGATTATAATTTTCATTTGAAAGAGAAAAATCCAGATTTCGTGTTATAGATTGATAGTTATGTCCAAATCAAATTTTAAAATAGTCTCTATGGAAATCGTTATTAAAATATAACATTTAAAAAGGGTTTTAATATAATTTCGATACGGTTTTAACTCGAAATTTCATGATATTGAGTTGCATAATCTATAATGATTTATATTTGAAACCATATGATGAATTTATTTGGATATTTATGATGACAATGATACTTTATAATTATTTAATTCGATTATTTTGGAATTTATATGATATTTTATTTATATTATATGAACCTTAAAAATGGCCATTTTGCAAACGGACTCAATTTTCGATGAAATTAGTTTCAATGGAACCGTAAAGTCAAATTATTGTACAATATTAAATTTCATGGTAAATGGATGTCCTATGTGACAACAGCAACTGTAAATGCTCAATCATTTTCTATAGTGCGTAATTAAATTAATTTAATTTAATAGAGGGGTTTTTGTGTATAACTTGAGCAGACGATTGAATTAAGCCATGAAACCAATTCCGTTGAGTTCGTATCAACGATTAGAGTCAGGACAAGTAGATAGTTTGTTATTTTTGAACATCGGGTATTTTGGCGTCCAAAATAGCATTGTTTGGCGCATAAAAATAACGTATCGGGAAACAGTCTCGGAATGCGACGAAACTTGTGCAGTTGGATTCGTTTAATTAATTATTATGAGATTTCAATTTTCGTGTCAATCGTACTTACTATTTGATCATGGAAACGATAAACGCATTAATCAATTATATTATTTTGGCCAATTTAGACAGGGGAACCTTAAAGGAATAAATGACTAGTCAAATGAACTCTGATTTTAACGAAACAAATTTCATTGGATCCGTAAGGAAAAGTACAAGTAAAATTTCAAAGTTTCAAGTTGATTGGATTTATTTTGTGATCATGGGAAATTTATACGCACGATTTTTCACCTGTGAATTATAAAGGAATTTTTACAAATGACCTTGTGTCGACGAAACCTATCCCATCTGGTTTGGATTTTTTTATGCTAGGATTAGGAGTTTCGTCTCCATTGGAGGTCATACGTGGATATTAAAGCACTATACTTCATAGGTAAGTTTATTGAAAATAAAATAATATTAATTTCACGTTGTATATCCCAAAACAGATGAAACCCTCATCCGTGTCAAACTTTCTTTTGTAGTCAACCCAAGGAGCGCCGCCACCCTATAGCAAAACCAACGGTCAAAACTTCGATCCTCTTCTCCTCGATTTTCTTCCAAACCAATAATCAAATCAAAAAACATTCAACATGAAATATGTCGAGCTTGTAGTGCTATACATACTGGACGTTTATGATTAGAGATCTCGATCTGAGTTAGCCAGGATCCCTTCTGAAAGAGGCTACGGTTATGGGGTCACCGCCGATGATCGAAGCGTTAGGAAGGTCGGTATTCAAGGCGAAAAGGGAGTGGGCTGAGGTGCAAGTTTTGGGTTGAGCTGATGGAGGTTCTGTGAACTTCAGAAGGTGCGGCGGTGGTGTTAAATCTCATGTGTGGGTTTGACCTACGTGACCATGAAGGAGGAAAGAAGGAACAAAATGGTTGGATCGGTTATCACATATTTAACTATAAATATAGTATCTAATCGTTTGATTAAGGAATTTATTAGTTAAATTAAATCTTATAACGTTACTTTAGGTGCTGAATGGGGAATAATTTGTTTTTGTACTAGATTTACGGTGATCCCTAATAGGTGAAAAATAACAATATATCTGAAGTATTGTTTATAAATAATTTTCAGAACTTTTTACACAGCTATAGTTTTATGATCGTATCTTGAACTCTGTTATTCCAAATTTTAAAATTCTTGAAGTTCTGAAAATCTAACGAATTACACCACAACTTCAGTTTTTATAATTTCTACCACTTCGTTTTGGAAAGCCTTGAAAATTAGCACTCAATTCATCATGTTACTCAAAAACCATAATTGTTCTGCATAAACAAGTTGCGATAATCTTGTATAGCTTCTGTTTAACTGGTAAGTTTGATTTGAAATAATCTTTAATTGTTAACATGTTGAATAACATAGACTATGATGTTTTGATTTAATTTGAATTCAGAGATTTAAGATTTGAAAAATAGTTTCAAATGAGCTGACTCAAAAATTATCTTAAAATATCAATCAACACTTATGAATAATAAATTGTTATTGAGAATCTCTTATATGCATTTATCTAACATAAACAATGTTGCCATGATTGATACAATTCGATTTTTTTAAATCTTGAGTAAGTGTGAGGATTATACCGTAAGCAGAAAAAATTAGTGACTTAGGTATCATTGCATGACACTGGAGGCAATCAGGGTACATGATGTATTAGCATCATCTCATTACATTCAATTGATTGATTTTTGGAAACTAATTTTCAACTTGCGCATTCTGGCTAAGATTTTGAAAACTGATGTTCAACCCATTGGATAAACGGAAGGTAGGTACTAGTATTTTGGCTAAGATTGAAGCTGATAAGGCACTTGACTTAAAACTGTCAATTTTGTAATTAGTACTTATTTATTATTATTACTACTATAATTTATTTATTTAAGCTCTGATGTGTTATCTTAAAGTATGGTTCTCCCCCAAAATGTTGTGATCTTTGTAGAACCCTTTACTTTTGGAAAGGTAAACTTAGGTTACACTATTGTTACATAGTAAAATTCTTGTAGATAGCTTCTTTTAATCTCCGAAAGTGAATTAATATAAAAAAAACAAGTGACAATGATCAGTTGTAAGCAGGTTGTGTTGTATATAACTTAGTTGTATACACTTTTATGTGATTTTTTTTGATGATAACAATCAAATAAATATTATTTTAAATGTGTTTATTACTGTATTGTTCTATATACACATTACAGACAGGAATATAATATTTATGTATAAATAGAATACGACTGCATAGACATTCATATATTCATACAGTATTTTATTTAAATATAAATATTATAATTCAAACAGTACAACCATTTATAACTCCACTATTTAAACACTTCACATGAATTTTTACTTGTAAATAAACTATATACAATAGACAAATTTGTTCTAACACAATGAAATAATATTTTATTTCAATCAGATTTGTTTATTACAAATATTAGTACAATTCTCACATTCTTATACATCATCTCCTCACTACAACACTATGTCTATATAATACATATGCATACAATTCATTTTCACTCATATTTATATAGACACTCAAACACTGTTCTTGTCTTCATCTTCAATTTTCTGCCTTCACAGCTTTCAGTCAGTCCAGTCTTCATACCTGTCACAAACAGAAACACACACGCAGTAATCTTGAACAGAAATAATTTCATATTCTAGCAAATATTATTTTATTTTTTAAAATTTATTTGCCTCAGAATTTTGGTGTGTTTCTCATCATCTTTCATGACTTGATATGATATGTGAATATAGCACGTGCACGATACATGTATACACACATGTGTATGTATATACACATATAACTTTTTTTCAGGGACAGGAAATTTTCTCTGATGGACTGCATATACACACGTGCATAAATATACATGTATGCACTGCCTCGCCAATCAAAATGCAGTGTAGCAACTGAGGAACAGCCACGTGGACCAACTTGACTCAGTGCATGATCAAAGAACATCTCGACATGCAAGCATATATGTGCAGAAGTTGCAACAACATGTCGACGTGCACAAAGCCAATTATAAATGTACAGGTGAATATGGTCGAGCACAAACCAAAATGTACAAGGTAGTTTCAGTTTTTTTTCAAGTAGTCGAGGCAGTTTGAATGCAAGGCAGCATGTGCAAATGCAAGTGAATACATGTTCACAGCAAGAAAAAAGGCACAAGTGAGTACATATGCAAAGTTTTTTCATGGCATGTTTCAAAATGGTCAGATGCAAATATGTGACAATTTCAGGACATCCAAGATTCGACACAGCAATAGTGAAGAAGTGATGCCAACATGTACATGAGGTGGAACATGGCTAAACTCAAAGCAGTAGAGCTCGCACAATCAATGGAGCAACAAGAAATATATGTGAAGCAAATAAGTGTGTGCATGGCAGACACAACACATGTGTCCATGTATATTTAGCAACAAATTCACAGTGGAAATATTATATGAAATGAAGCATCAAGTCAGCAACAAATTCATGGTATCCAAATCAGGAAATTCAAACAAGGAAACAATATTTATTTTTGGACAAGACCAAACAATGGTGAAATAGTTCAAACATATGCCAGATGTACTAAGAGCATACAAGAATACAGGGAAGGTTCTTTTTATCTTTTCCAATAATCATTTCTTTTGAGAAAGATTTATTTCCAGTTTTTCAATACCAAGTTTAAAGGCATTTCCAGTTTTCAAGAATCATGTTTGTCATGTTTTTGCAATTCCAGTTTTTACCAAGAAACAAATCAATGCATTTAGCATGCACATGAATGACAAGAAATTGGTTTTCCTGTTTCTACGAATGAAATCAGTGCAAGCAAATTTTGGCAAGTTTTTCAGTGCTAATTTTTCTAGAAATTTACGTGCTGTAGAAACATGGTGTTTATACAGGGAAATGGCCAAAGATAATTGTCCAGAAATTATTCAATCAAAAAGCAGTGAAGTGAAATTCAAATCAGCATGGTTATATGGAAAGAAGTAAAGTTTGCAACGTTCACGCAATAATAATTTGGAAATTTTTTAAAAGCCATTCAAGAAGCAAGCATACAAGATTTCAACAATATATGTATATGGCAAGCTCAAATCTTTTCCTGAAACATATATGACATAAATGGCAGTGCAATTTCAAGGCACATTCACGACATGTATATCATGAAATCAATTTTAATTTAGGACAAAAGTTTTTGGCAAGAGGAAATGTAGTTCAAGAAATCAATCCTTCTTTCTTGGCAACATTTAAAAGGGAGAGCAATTAAATATCTCCAGATTTCACAAGATACATTTGGCAATTTTCATCACAATTGAATAATGGAATCAATCAATCAAGAGGCAAATAAATTCTTTATCATTCATTTGAATGCCAAGAACGTGTCTATGTTCATCAACAACAATCACGCAAGCAAAATTAGCCAAGCAAGAAATCGAAATAAGAGCAAACCATTATAGGAAAACAGAGAGCAATTATAGGATGTTATAATCCTATATAATAACACCTTTTCATCATCGGCCTTATTATTGAAAAATCACAGCAAAGAATTCAAAAGCATAATCATAGAAATCATTTCATACTCACTAATTTTTCGATCACCAGAAATCCTAAATCGGTCAAGGAGCAAGCCACAAGAATAACAGAGCCAAGAAGATTCTTTTTCCTCAATTCAATCGATAGAAAACCCTAACTCGAGTATCAACCACCATTCTTTTTCCAGAGGAAATGAACAATTGGGCAAACGAGAGGATAAATTGATCGGCCTTAATTCAACATAGCATATATTTTAATGAGGGGTTTTCTTTGTTTTGTTTGTAATTGTATTATTTCTTTTGTAATCATTGTATCAGTTTTCTAGTTTCGTCTATAAAACTAGACAGTTTTCTAGAGTCTGTAAAAACTAGGGGTTTTCTAGTTTCATTTGTAAAACTAGGGGTTTACTAATTTCTTTTTTAAAACTAGGGGAAAATATGATCTAGGGGATATAGATCAGTCTAGGGTTTTGAGCGTAGGATTAGAATAAGAGCGATGGGTTCGCAATTTTATATGGTTTTTTAAGCAGGATCTGTTCTATTACTTAGTATAAACCTTAGGAATGTAGAAGTAGGCAGGATTTTGCCGAAGTTGGGTATATCATGTATCATTTACCTTTTTGCATTTATTTTTTGCTGCATTTTGTGATCTAATATTTTTAATATCTCGCTTAATTTTCAATAAACCCTATTCACCCCCTCTAAGGTTAATCTAGATCCAACGACTGGTATCAGAGCAGGTATTCTGTTAAGTCTAGAGTTATGGTGATCTCTAGTTGTCAGTCCTCTGAGAGTCAGTCCAGTCGTATTCCATCTATTTTTAATGGTACAGATTTTTTAAATTGGAAATTAGAAATGGAATTATGTTTAAAATCTGTTGATATTAAATGTTGGGATACTGTTATTAATGGTTATGATATGGTCAGTAGGAAGATATTGGATATAACTCTCATGCTATTCACATTTTGTATTCTTATATTGATGATGTCCAATATAACCTTATCTCTCATTGCTTGACTGCACAGGTAATATGGAATACTCTCAATACGAAGTATAGAAAGATTGACAATAGCAGCTCAAAATCCAAAATGGTCAACTCAGATTCAGATCTGTGCTCAGGAGAAGAAACAAATGAAAACTCAAGTAGATCAGATGATGGAAACTCAACAAACAATGAGATTGAAAGCTTCTCATATGAAGAGTTGGTTTATATGTGTACTGATTTAACAAAAATCATTGATAAACTCCATCATAAAAAAAAATCTTTAAAATCCAAAAATCACAAGTTAAATAGCAAAATTAACTGTTTGGAATCAGAATTTACAAATGTCATGAAATTAGACAATTCTGACTGTGAAAGTTGTTTGAAATTGAAAACTGGCCTCGTTTATCTTGGTGAAAATATTCAAAGGCTTAAAGAGGAAATTCGGATTATAAAAGATAGCGCGATTGAGCTAAAAGATTCAAACAATTCTTTGCAAAAAGAATTTATTAATTTTAAGGCCATCAAAAATTCCAAACATGAAATTGCTGAAAAAGAAAGCTTGTTGAAAAGTGATTTGATTTTAAATGAGCTTGAAAAAGAGATTGAAAATTTCACGAAAGTTGAATTTGAAAAACAAATTAAATTTGAATTTGAAATCTTTGACTCCAAGACCAAGATTAAACTACTTGAAAATGAAAATTCGTTTTTGAAACAAAATGATACTGAAAGGAGAAAGATCAGCATTAATCGTTGTTCAAATCTGATAAAAAAAATTCAGATCTTAAATCCAAAATTCAACGATTAGAATCTACTTTGGATAAATTTTACAATGGGAAAAATCATTGAATATGCTGTTACAAAACCAATTTTCAGTTGGACAACGAGCATGGTTTTGGAAAAACAAGTGTTTCTGAAAAAGTGAATTCTTGTGATTTTAAAAATCCTTCGAACTACTTTGAAAATGATCGTTTCTCTGATAGTTTCAAAGGATTTTTAAATCATAATCAAGAAGAGAATATGTTTTGTATGAATCCATTTAAACATTCTTGGATCCCAAAAAGAAACAAGACAACTTGGACTAAATTTAAATAGATTTGGGTTCCTAAGGGCACAAAGGAAGATTCAGATGGATTGTTATACAAACAAGTTTGGGTATCGGAAGATGTTAACAAAACTACGAGTGGTTTTATAAATTTTGTTAGACCACTCGATCCTCTCAACTGTTAGGTACCGAAAAGGGTTGAGGAACTGCTATGCTAAAAAGAGTTTGATTTCAAGTTGTTCTATATTTCTATATTCTTTACATTTCCTTGGCCAAGATTTGATGAGTTAGAGATTCTGGGTTACATCGATTTCAGGTATGATCTCTAAACTCATCTTTGTAATTATTTATTTCTTTTTGAGTATTCCTCCTTCTTCCCCTTCAGTTTTTTTTTGATTTATCACTGTCATGTCATTGTAACTTCTTGGGCTTTCTTAACTTCCAGTTGGAATTCTCACGATCTTGTGGAAATTCGCTTTATTTGAATAGAACTCTGATGTTTGAATTATTTCCTGATCTTAAATTTAATCTTGTAAATATCTGCAATTGTTTTGAATTATTATTTTTTTGATTTTTGAATTCATAACAGTGTTGATGTATTCTTGTCATATCTTGAACACTATTAATTTGAATTCTAAATTTTTGAAGATCTGAAAAACAATTGAAATTTCACACAAATCTACTGTTTTGAGTTTCTTCTAATTCATTTTAGAAAAGATTAAAATATTATACTCATTACAGCACTCTGCTATTTATCGGTTGTGATAATTTCATTTATTTTTAGATTGGCTTGGAAATTTTGAATGTCTTGAATCACATTGTTTACATCTTGAAATTCACTGTCATTCATGATCATCTAGCTTAGATTATTTGTTTGTTTGAGATCATTTGAAACTTTTGATATTCTGAATCTCACACAACTCTGAGAACTGAAATTATTAATTCTGTGTGATTGATTCATTGTATCTCATGACTTACATTTATTCAAGTGATTTCGAATAAACCATTATTTTTGGATCATGAATTATTACTCAATCTTGATGTGAATTACTCTTGTGCTTATCAGGAAAAATTGTGAAAATATCTTTTGAAACACAGGTCATGAAACTTACTGTCATTTCATGGTTATTGGATTTAAATATTTGTTTATTTACAATCATTTGAAATTATTAATTTATTGAATCTCACACAAATCTTAGAACTGAAATTTACAATATTGTGTGACTGATTCATTGAATCTCAATCTTTTCATATCCCTTCAAATGATTTAAAATAAACCATATATTTAATCTTGGATCATGAACCATTCTTTAACTGTCTGAAATATCTTTGAAACATCTTCTTGACAAGCCTGCTTCAAAAATGATTTTTGTGCTACTCAGATATTGTTCTTGAAAATATCTTTTGGTGACTGCTTGTTTTGGTATCAAATATATACCATGCTCTGATATATGAAATTATTGTGCCTGATTTGTAAATTGTCTAGTTGGTCTTAGTGTATGGTTTTTGCTGTCTGGAATATCCTTATTTGTCTCCAGTGTCTTGTTACAATCCACATTAATAGCGACATCAAGTGATATCAGTTTAGAAGTGCTGATTAGTTTATTCTCATCATGTATATATTTATTAATCCCTCATGTCTTGTATAGATCTTCATATCCCTCTTGTAAGTGATTTTCAATTTTAAAATTATTTATTGATTATTCATGTAGAAATTGAAATCAATATCCAAATTGAACTCTATTTATAATTCATCAAAATTATTATTAGATTTTGAAATTGTGATGAATTGTGACTGCAATATATTTCACAACAAGAGGATAATTTATTTAGATTTTCATGATGGTTGAACAATTATTATAATATCTTTGAATTAGCAATTATTTCACGATCATCTTCATTGTCTATCATCCTTCTGCCATCCATTATGATTTTATAATAATATGCAGAGTTAAATCTTTTTGAATAAACGGTGATATTTGTGATAGAAATGGGACTATGCTATTTTCCATAATTAGTTACAATTGAAAATTTTCAATGATCTCATTACAGTTGATCATATTTCATAATATGATTAATTTAGAAATTTATTTCAATCCATTTATGTACCTACCTCATCCTCTATCATCCATATATTGGTTTTATATACCGAGGAGTTTTTTTAAGCTGAAAACGATAAATATATAATTAATACATAAGTGTGTCTCTAACTTCATTTAAAAATCCTAGCTTTGGTCATGCATGGTTAATAGATAACTTATAATTTAAGCTGCGACTGACCACATTTAAAAATCCAAGCTTTGGTTACGCGTGGTTAGTGTGCTCTTAAATAAAATTTAAAAACTGGAAATAATGCGCTATAAATTAAAATTAATATGAAATTCTGCTTGGTGTTTAAAAACCAGCCTATCAATCCATTTTTCTAATCTGTGAAATCTGTTGAAATCTTATGAAATATTATGATTTGTTGGTTGATAGCTATTGGGATTTAAGATTATTTGATTTTGTCACTTAAGTTGAAATTATTATTATAGTCCAAATCCATCACTGTTTTGTGCTCATTTTTACAAAATTCTTTTGAAAAAAATTAGAAATCATATTTTTGTAACTCTCCATTTTATATAAAATTCATCGTAAATCCGCCATTCTCTACAATGTGAAATATGCCATATGTTCTCAGAATATTATGATTTTTGTTTGACTGATTGAGATTTATGATGATCATTCTTCCTCTTAAGTTGAAATTATATTTTTAGCCACTTTTCATCTATATTTTAAAATTCTATACCCTTTTGATGATAACAAAATGGGGAGAATGGGTTGAGATTTTGATTTATGAGTGAATATTTTATAAATATTTTAAATTTTGAAAATTCATTATTATTCAGTTCAGTTCACTCATGCACAGTTGTAGGGGGAGTTTTCTGTTGTAAGGGGAGCTAATAAATAGGGGGAGTTCAAAATTCATGGTAAAACACATTTATTGTGCTCAATATCTTTTATTTGTTTGTCATCATCAAAAGGGGGAGATTGTTGTATATAACGTAGTTGTATACACAATTATAAGATTTTTGTTTGATGATAACAATCAAATAAATAGTATTTTAAATATGTTTGTTATTGTACTGTTCTATATATACATTACAGACAATAATATAATATTTATATATAAATAGAATACAACTGTACAGACATTCATATATTCATACAGTATTTTATTTGAATATAAATATTATAATTCAAACATTCAAACAGTACAACTATTTATAACTCCACTATTTAAACACTTCACATGAATTTGTACTTGTAAATAAACTATATACAATAGATAAATTTGTTTGAACACATTGAAATAATATTTTATTTCAATCATATTTGTATTTACAAATATTAATACAATTCTCACATTCTTATACATCATCTCCTCACTACAACACTATTTCTATATAATACATATACATAAAATTCATTTTCACTCATATTTATATAGATACTCAAATGCTGTTCTTGTCTTCATCTTCAATCTTCTGCCTTCACAGCTTTCAGTCAGTCCAGTCTTCATATCTGTCACAAACATAAACACGTACACAGTAATCTTGAACAGAAATAATTTCATATTCTTGCAAATATTATTTTATCTTTTAAAATTTATTTGCCTCATAATTTTGGGGTGTTTCTCATCATCTTTCATGACTTGATCTAATATGTGAATATATCACGTGCACGATACATGTATATACACACATGTGTATGTATATACACATATAGTTTTTTTTTTCAGGGACAAGAAATTTTTTCTGATGGAAGACATATACATACGTGCATAAATATACACGTGTGCACTGCCTCTCCAATCAAAATGGAGTGTAGCAGCTGAGGAGCAGCCACGTGGACCAACTCGACTCAGTGCATGATCAAAGAACATATCGAAATGCAAGCATATATGTGCAAAAGTTGCAACAACATGTCGACATGCACAAAGCCAAGTATAAATGTACAGGTGAATATGGTCGAGCACAAACCAAAATGTACAAAGCAGTTTCAGTTTTTTTTCAAAGTGGTCGAGGCAGTTTGAATGCAAGGCAGCATGTGCAAATGCAAGTGAATACATGTTCACAAAAAAAAGGCACAAGTGAGTACATATGCAAAGTTTTTTCATGACATGTTTCAAAATGGTCAGATGCAAATATGTGACAATTTCAGGACATGCAAGATTCGACACAGCAATAGTGAAGAAGTGATGCCAGCATGTACATGAGGTGAAACATGGCTAAGCTCAAAGCAGTAGAGCTCGTACAATCAATGGAGCAACAAGAAGTTTATGTGAAGCAAATAAGTGTGTGCATAGCAGACACAATACATGTGTCCATGTATATTTGACAACAAATTCATAGTGGAAATATTATATGAAATGAAGCATCAAGTCAGCAACAAATTCGTGGAATCCAAATCAGGAAATTTAAACAAGGAAACAATATTTATTTTTGGACAAGAGCAAACAATGGTGAAATAGTTCAAACACATGCCAGATGTACTAAGAGCATAAAAGAATACAGGGAAGGTTTTTTTTATCTTTTTCAATGATCATTTCTTTTAAGAAAGATTTATCTCCAGTTTTTCAATAGCAAGTTTAAAGGCATTTCCAATTTTCAAGAATCATGTTTGGCATGTTTTTGCAATTCCAGTTTTTACCAAGAAACAAATCAATGCATTCAGCATGAACGAGAATGATAAGAAATTGGTTTTCCTGTTTTTACGAATGAAATCAGTGCAAGCAAATTTTGGCAAGTTTTTCAATGCTTATTTTTCCAGAAAATTACATTTTGTAGAAACATGGGGTTTATACAAGGAAATGGTCAAAGATAATTCTCCAGATATTATTCAATCAAAAAGCAGTGAAGTGAAATTCAAATCAGCATGGTTATATGGAAAGAAGTAAAGTTTGCAACATTCTCACAATACAAATTTGGCAAGCTTTTAAAAGGCAGTCAAGAAGCAAGCATACAAGATTTCAACAATATAAATATAAATATAAATATATATATATATGGCAAGCTCAAATCTTTTCCTGAAATATATATGACATAAATGGCAATGCAATTTCAAGGACACATTCGCGACATGTATATCATGAAATCAATTTTAATTTAGGACAAAAGTTTTTGGCAAGAGGAAATGAATTTCCAGAAATCAATCCTTCTTTCTTGGCTACATTTAAAAGGGAGAGCAATTAAATATCTCCAGATTTCACAAGATACATTTGGCAGTTTTCATCACAATTGAATAATGGGATCAATCAATCAAGAGGCAAATAAATTCTTCATCATTCATTCGAATGCCAAGAACGTGTCTATGTTCATCAACAACAACCATGCAAGCAAAATTAGCCAAGCAAGAAATCGAAATTAGAGCAAACAATTACAGGAAATCAGAGAGAAATTATAGGATGTTATAATCCTATATAATAACACCTTTTCATTATTTGGCCTTATTATTGAAAAATCACAACAAACAATTCAAAAGCATAAACATAGAAATCATTTCATACACACTGATTTTTCGATCATCAGAAATCCTAAATCGGTCAAGGAGCAAGTCACGAGAATAACAGAGCCAAGAAGATTCTTTTTCTTCAATTCAATCGATCGAATTTGTGGGATTTCAGAAAACCCTAATTCGAGTGTCAGCCGCCATTCTTTTTCCAGAGGAAATGAACAATTGGGCAAATGAGAGGATAAATGGACCGGGCCATAATTCAATATAGCATATATTTTAAAGAGGGGTCTTCTTTGTTTTGTTTTTAATTGTCTTATTTCTTTTGTAATCGTTGTATCGGTTTTCTAGTTCCGTCTATAAAACTAGACAGTTTTCTAGAGTCTGTAAAAACTAAGGGTTTTCTAGTTTCATCTGTAAAACTAAGGGTTTACTAGTTTCGTTTGTAAAACAAGGGGAAAATCTGATCTAGGGGATATAGATCAGTCTAG
The DNA here is from genome assembly GCA_030737875.1 of Allium sativum. Lineage (NCBI taxonomy): Eukaryota > Viridiplantae > Streptophyta > Magnoliopsida > Asparagales > Amaryllidaceae > Allium > Allium sativum. The sequence continues at coordinate 954,093,738 of CM060924.1, read as the reverse complement.
GGTTTTGAGCGTAGGAACAGAATAGGAGCGAAGGGTTCGCAATTTTGCATGGTCTTGTAAGCGGGATTTGTTCTATTACCTAGTAGAAACCTTAGGAATGCAGCAGTAGGCAGAATTTTGCCGAAGCTGGGTATATCTTGTGTCATTTACCTTTCTGCATTTATTTTTTGTTGTATTCTATGATCTGATATTTTTAATATCTCGCTTAATTTTCAATAAACCATGTTCACCCCCTCTAGGGTTAATCTAGATCCAACAGGTTGAAATTCGACAGACCATTCAGGAGAAACTCTTTATTTAGTATGTTAATTCTTGTTGTTTATCTTTTGTTGATTTCATAATAAGCTTTTTGTTAGACCAAAAATGGCACTAACACTCGGTTGACTAGATTTCGAAGAGATTAATGAAGAGATATAAGTCAAATGCAAGAAAAAGCAAGCAAACACACAAGTTTTATAGTGGTTCGGCGTTAACAAGCCTACACCCACTATATAATCATTATATTCAACAAAGAATGTTGATTACAGAACTTAGATTCTCTCAACACTCGAATTACAATCAATTCTTTGTCACAAATATTGCAATCCACTCAAAAATCGATAAAACACTGACGGGTTGAATATTAATGGCGGTAGTGTAATGATGCTTCAAATATTCAAGTGGTCTAAAAGTCCTTTCTTCCATCTTCGGCTTCGGTATTTATAGGGTCAGATCAAGTATTATTAGCAGGAACGGTTATGTGATGTGTCAGCTTGCTCGGGTTTGTAGGCATCCAGTTTGTGGGTAACAGGTAGTGGGTCGTGGCCACGTGTTAGTCATCCTAGGCATTCAGGAGTTAGTGGAGATAATAGGTAGTTAAACCATGCAGGACATAGATCGACATCAGGTCGAGTCAAGCCCATTCGACCCGAAGTTCCTTGGCTTTGTTTGTCCTGTAATCCTCGTTTCCCATTCAACCACAAAATCATATCCCTGTTCAGCCCAATCTCTTGCTCTTGTAAGGACACCACCTTTAGTATCTAGCGGATGTGATCATAACCACTTAAACGTTGGACAACCTTGTCATAAGGCAGGATAAAATTGTCCCCTCCAAAATACGTCTTATCAAAGATGTGGCGTGCTTTGAACTTGTCTATTCTTAAATAGCAGCAGTCAACCATCATGTTCTTCTGTAAAGCCATGTCTTTTGTTTTTTTGCACCATGTATAAATAGTGGCCGGTGACGGCAATTGTTCTTATTGCAACTTATAGTTCGGAGTCTTTAACTAGGGTTGAGACGGATTCATTGGTAAATACCTCAAACTATGTCGAATCAAAAAGTTATGAGATATTGCTTGAGTTGCGTCACTTGCTCGGATCTCGTACATAATAACCCATATTCAAGCTATCCTGAATTATTCCTTTCGATTAACAGAATTTAATTATCATATATTCCCTTATTACATATAATTGTTGCTGAGGACGTTTCTCCCTTTTCTCTTTATTTTTATCAACATTTCTCGGCTATTGTTCTTAGGGTCGAAATTCTAAAGGGTCTCTGGCTCGAAAACAATCGAATCGATGGTGTATCGACCTGAACGACTTCACGTCTCCCATGCTTGCTTTCGAAATGCTGAGTCAACCCATCATTTCAAGGAGAATACGGACAACTGCATTGAATGGTATTTATTTCGAGTTGTTCTCTCTCCTTCTTACTTCATTTCTTTATTATTAGACCGAAGTTCATGAACCCTAGCTCTACATTTCCACCAAAATCCGCTTAAGTTCTCCGATTTAATTTATAGGCTGGTGAAAAATCATTAATTTCGAGTTGTAAATCACACCCTCGAATGAAATTGGACCAGAAAACGCGACGATACTCTAGGGTCTGGAGCGATCTCTATCACCAGCGACGTCAGAATCGTTGTTGGGGATAATCTTTATGCTTACGGTCCTCCGGTGATGTCAGAGGCGATGGTGAGTTGTCCCACTCTTCACTCTAATGTGCTAGACAAGATAAAAGACAATGGGTTTCGAAGCTTGGTGAGGCTGAGGTGTAAAGAGAATGTAGAGGAGTTTGAAATTATGAAGGAGGAAGAGAAGAAGAGCATTTGGATCAAAGGGTAAAGGGTGATAAAGTAAAGAGATTGAAGGGTTACGAACTTCATAAACAACTTAGGGTCGGATCGAGTTATTTCGACCTGGAACTGATTCAGCTTGGTATCTCATTTCAACCCGAAGCATTCGACCTTGGAATTTTGGCCTATTCCTTATGCAATCAACATGGCTATTGTATACTTCTGCATATGTCTAACTTAGCAAACAAGAATAGAGTAATGGTTTCAATCCATCACATATACATATGTGTAATTCGATCGAATCTAACATACCACACGATCTCGTGAAAAGTTAGGATAGAGCCTCTCAAATTTGGACTTAACTGGAATTTTTGGACTTACAGACATACACTTATTCAGTACTGCATCGCACATTGAACAACCGTATGCTTTACTGCTTCTTCTATGTTTCACCACATCTGCACTGCACACACTAGCACACACAGGAGAGTACATACTACTATACTCTAATCCTTTATGTTTCTTGGATAGTACAACAAACATATCTATAAGATATCCGACAAGATATTCAGAGTTTGAGAAAGGCAAGGCTCCGGAGTTGTCAACTAATCCTGACATTCCTCCGTCGAGTTCTAGCTCATGCATCACCACCTTAGAATTCGAAGTTGATCTTCACAAGGATGTAGAGTCGTCTGAGGTAGAGACTTCCATGAACGAAGAAGACAGAGGAGTGGGAGATAATCAAGCTCCTGATGAATTAAATGATGCGATTATTCTACATGAACCTTATGATTCTTGGGTTTCTACAAATGACGTACCCAGACTTAGACGATTGTGCCTAAGGCACAGAATATCTTAGGAAGAGGTAAACATTACAACGAATGTTTTAGACAGAACCTACAACTCTCCAGAAGGATACATGGCAATAAGCCGGTTAATGTGCTCAGTGGGTTCCATTCTTCCATTCCCTTCTTTCGTCGTCGATTTTCTAAGATAGTTGAGAATAGCACCCATGAAACACCAACTAACATGTTACTCATATCTGTATACACTGTACATAGCATACATGGAGGTTCTAGGTACAGAGCCTACCTTGGAGGACATAAATTTTTTCTATCACTTGAAGTATCGCCATTGAGAGACTCCTTCCTTTCTCTACTTTGAATCTGTTCCCAAGAGAATGATTACCAGTGATGGATTTGGTAATGTGGGTGATATAAGGTCTGGTTGGTTCTATATTCGACACCAACCAGGGTGCATTAGGAGGTCGCTTCAATCTAGTGGGCTTCAAATCAACATTTTCTCGTTCCAATTGCAGATTCACTGACCTTTCCTTTTTATTATCAGTTCCAAATCCAAAGAAAACACAAGGACAAGTATACCAAGATCGCCTAAACACTTATCAAATGCCAATTCATATTTCTTGAGCATCAAAAAATGCTCGGTGGACGAGTTTCTTCATCGACATCATCTGTTTGACATACGTTAAAGCATTGGACTACATGGAGGTTATGCTTGTATATACGTGCCCCTAGTTCAAGTTCCTCCCGTACCTGTGGAAAAGGAAGCATTCCCCCCAATTAAGGTATAGAAAACAACAATATCTAAAGTTTGCAAGGGATCGAAGAGTAGAGATCCTTTGGGTTCGAATCAAGAACTTTAAATGGGAGAGAAGGAGTGAACTCCTGAGAAAGAGACGGAAGAGGCTTTTAAGAGTACCTCTCCAATATACGTGTTTACTGAGGAGCTTTTGGAAAGACCAATTAGGGAAGAGCCTCGGGATATCTCTGCAAAATATGTGTCTACCTCCGGGAGGTAACCTTCTCCTAAGACTCTGTCTCTTTCTAAGTTATCAACATACAATCCTCGCCAAGAGGAATCTATATTTAAAGGCTTGGTTGATCTCCACTTACCTGACACTACATCCTTTTCCCAAGACATCGACTCTGGCTCTTTCTTTCCTGCTTTTGAAGAGGAAGTCACACCTACTAAGATCAGGAAGACAACACCTACAAGCCAAACTCCAGGCTCTGGTCCGTTAGGGGGATCACTTAGGAAACAAACTATATTGACACTGCACATCACAACACCAATGTGTTACATTACTTTCGAACTCTAACACTGGCTTGTGTTATTTTGCAGCGACGATGTCTCACTGGATCAATAACATCAGGAAACTTCGCTATATTTCCTAAAACACAATCCGACGCTAAACACGATTACAGAGAAGTCCACGGGAGGGACGACAAGAGACATTATCACCTGGAATACCATCAATCCTCACACTCTCATTCTCTAGCTCATTCAGATTCTGACAAGTATAAAGGTCACCAGAGCCTTTGTGAAGAGTATAAGCAGGTTCTTTGGGCTTTGGTTCCTCCCAAGGAAATATAACCTCAAGAAAAACACTCTAAGAAGCAACATGACCCGAAAGAGAAATCCAAAGACAAGGACAAAGAAAGGGTAATGCGACTATCATTTCCACCAAGCGCGAATCCATCGACATATGCACATCGAAACTAGTGGTGCTTGATCCTTCTACCACCAAAAGGATAAAAGTCTTAAAGAAGCAATTCCCTGATTATCATTTCGGGAACATGCACTTCCTGCCCAATCTTGAACCATTCTGGCCAACTAGTTAAATAGTGTTAAAGCCCAAATAGACTTTGTGGATCTGCTATACCAAGAAAAATGCAAGTACTCCCGAAAGTTATCTAAGATCATTAGGGAACTCCAACTGGATCTAGACAATAAGAGGCATATGTGGGAGTGTGACATGTCGCATGTCATACAAGTTGAAAAAGAGCGTGATGATGTCCAGGCTAAACTTGGACTTCAAGAGCATGATGTCAAAAAGGATAAAAAAAACTTCATGATAAGTTGCAACAATGCTTTCATGTTGACCTTGACACCAACAAAAAAGAACGTTCCGCTCTTAAGAAGCAAGTTGAAGGTGTCGTGACCGAGAATGGCGAATTGAAACTGTCATGCACTCGCCTTGAGAAGGAAAAGACTGAGCTTGAGAAAGAGGTTGCCAATCTAAAGGCTAAGTTGGTAGAGACTGACGAGAGGGTTGTAAATGCTGACGGAAATGCTAACATTGTCCTTGAATCAGCATCTACTTCCAATCCACAGGTCAATGAAGCTCAAAAAGAGTTAGACGACTTTGGGAAACTCTTAATATCTTTCTTCGCTCAGGTTCTTTGGACCTGTAACATTTCTTGGATACAAGACTACCCTACAACTTTAGTTGATATCTAGGATAAGCTCGTTGGTGAAGAGAAACGCAAACTCAAAGTTGAGACCATGGGTGAAGAGGAGTCAATGAGGACATTTCTGAGGGATGAAGAGCCGGAGCGTCCAACTGAGGGGAGGAGGCTATTAAAGGAGGCAATAGAAGCTACCAAGTGTCAAGTCAATGGCAAGGATGACATCAAAGGTGGGTCTAGCTCCTCTTATGTAATGCCTGTGGCTAGGGAGATAGAGAAATATGACCCTGAACATCTAGGGATTACATCACGTTCACTCCTCTATAGTCGAAGCTACAACTCCTGCCACTACTAAAGACCAATTGACTGAAGGTATTTCCACATTTTCTCCTCAATTTTCCAAACTTATTTTGGCATGTCGTCGTGCCATTAGGCTTCCGATTGAGAGGCCCATTGTTTCTCCAAAGCTAATAATCACTGCTTTAACTGCTTTCGGTATAAAAATTGCTGATATCGCTACGGATCCAAAGGATGAAGATACTAAAAAGCTTGTACCTCCTATAGGCGGCGACGTTCCAAAGAAAGGATATCTGATTGCAGCCCTGAAGAATCTAGATGGTAAAGAAGGTAAAGGGGAAGATGATATCAATTGCACTGGAGTGTCCAGTAAAACTGAGGAGTCAACCCTTGCTGGGCTAAAAATAAGGAATGAGAAACTCATGAAAGTCAAGGTTGAAGTTTTAAAAGTGCCTATCTTGGCCAAACCTATTCGAATGATTCCTCCTTCTGGTGCTAATTTTTCCATCGAGCTATATGGATCAATCTCAACTGATCCGACTTCCCAGTCCACTACTGATCTAGAAAATCCCTCGCTTGGAAAAACTAAGAAGTAGAAGAAACGCATCCTTACAGAGACCAAGAAAGAGGAGAAGCGAAGGCTTTGGGGGCTCAAAAAATCCAAGACTATTCTCAAGTCTTAGAGATATTTTTTTTCTTTTACTTAATGTTGTACTTTCCACTGGCTTACTATGGTTGTTGAGAGTGCGACCTTCGTGTTTTTTTCTTGTATGAACTGCATTATGTAAATAAAGCAATGTTCTAGCAATATTACATATTTGCAAGTTTATTACATATTTCAATCAAATGTAGTTGTATTCAAGGCATTGTTAAATTAAGTAATAAAAAGTGAGTCACATCATAATTAGCTATGGTTTTCAACCCACATACCTTCAACCAAAGTATTACTAAGCTAAGTAATAAACAACAAATCATGAACATGGTGATGTGTATGTATATATCCCCAATCAATCTTGAACAAGGTATCGGGCCAGGAGCCTATTCGGGATTGATTAGTAACGACATGCCATTTCCCCCAGTGTCAGTAAGGATTTTAAGCTCAACTTGCATTCATGCCCCCAATCCTTCCGTGGGGAAAGAGACAAGTTTATTGGACACTTTCAATCCAAATGTCTTTATACTGTAACACCCCATATTTTTAAGATAATAAAATAAGAATAACTTAATTAAATAATAAGAATTAAGTAAAACGGACTATGCCATTGCGTCCGTCTCGGAATTCTAGACACCTGGTTTGCGTAAAACGGACATCATATGAAGAAGTTATTAAGCCTAGAAGTTTGTATATGCACAAGATATATATATATATATATATATATATATATATATATATATATATATATATATATATATATATATATATATAGACACACACACAAACAAACAAACAAATTAAAATGTAAAATAAAGAATAAAATAAGGATTGCATGTAATAAATACATGCATTGGAAATAAAATGTAAAGCATGCATTGAAAGAAAGAAAGGATTGGTTGCATGCAATGTAAATATGTTGCATGCACTGATTTGCAAACATATGCATTAACATTAAAAGAAAAAGATTCATGCAATGATTTAATTTAAGTATTGTAACTAACATGAAAAAGAGAAGTAAGGAGAGAACAATAATTATCATTGTTCTAAGACTTATTAACAAAAGACTTCATAGCTCAGTTGGTTAAGGCATTGGATTTGTAACACGGAGGTCGGTGGTTCGAGGCCCGGCAACAACATAATTTTTATCTTTGTTTTAGAGAGGGCCAACTAAACATGCTAATATATGTACATATACAAATTCAAAATTTGAAAGGATAAGAACGTACATATAAGAAAATAAAGAAAATATATGTATATATAAGAATATATATATATATATATGCAGAAATATATGTATACGAAAGATAAAATTTAAGATAAGGCTACAGTCAATGAAATATGGTAAGAATCAAATAATAGTGCAACATCGTTTGAATTTTAAAAATAAAACGAAAGTTGTTTGTATATATATATATATATATATACACACATAAAATGGTTGTTAGAGGAATTGTATATATATAAGAATATTTCATGTGAATAAAACAGTTAAATAAATTCTATAAATTCAAATGTTCGAAAATCAAATTTCTATGCCAAAACAATTCAAACATTCGAAATTCAAATTTCTATGCCAAAACAATTCAAACATTCGAAATTCAAATTTCTATGCCAAAACAGCTTGCGGGACCCAATGCTGACTCAGCACTGCATGCACAATAAGATTTGGCTAGATTCATTTGCGAACCTTGACTATTATCTTAACTGGGTTCAATGCTGACTCAGCGCTGCGTGTACGATAAGGTCTTAAGCACTATAAATAAGACCCTAGACCAAAGCCAAAACATTATAATTCAGCAGCTACGCTGGAGTTTTGTCATGGCTCCCTCCCTCTCTCTTCTCAAATCTATTCTGAAATTTAAATGTTAGCCTAGGAGGATTATGAATTCATATCTAGAAGAGGGAATCAACGTTAATAAAAAGATTATTGAATCATGAAAGCAAGGTAAACCTCTAAGAACCAATCTATTTAAATTAGTTCTCTTTCCCTTCTCTTTTCATGAAATAATAAATCCATGGTCGTTAGGTCGTGAATCAAATTAAAGGGAAAAGTAAAACCATGGATGATAGAACGGATCAGATCCAAAATTTGGGGAAAGCTTAAAGGTGAGTGGGTTTAAGCTATAGCCGTTAGATAATGTTATGACTATCGTTTAGCATTCCCCTTTTTAATAAATTTTGAAATGTCCAGTTTAACTATAAATTGATGTTGTAACGAATTGAAATGTTGATATGAATATGTCAGGAAATTCCTATGTCGAATTGGCTAAGTTATTGAATGTTTACATGTTGGAGAAAATAAACTTGTTAGGATATGAGTAGCCAGTTCAGTGATTGTAATTACATGCTTTACTTGGGACATATTATTAACTGAACGACATGTTAAAATAATTACCCAATTGAATGTTTACATGTCCTAGTAGAATTAAATATATGTTGAAAATGACATGCGATAAAATATAGGCAAAAATTAGACGATATGTAAATTAGACTACTGTAAACTATATTACAGTAAAAAAGGATAATATGCTTAAAATATTCATGTAATGAACATAACATATATTATGTTTTGAGATTTTAATTTGGAAGTGCAATTTGATATAAACATAAGTGATTGAATGAAAATAAATATGCCTAGGATTACAATTAGAAATTGTAAATGCGCTTATGGCACGAGGTTAGGTTGCATTAGTGGCGAAGTCTGTCGGACCCGACCGACATATCCAGCAAGCACTAATGTTGAACTTAATGTAAGAGGCCTAAGTGCAAGAATTAAAACATGTGCTAAGACACGAGGTTAAGTCAGCTTGTGGTATAAGTCTGCCCGGACCCGCCTGGCAAATCCAGCGTTCACAAGTGTAGGCTTAATGTGAGAGGTCTAGTGCTTATATATATAAATAAATATATGTATAAAACAAGATACGAATAAATGGCAAGGATGGTAATTAAATGTCTAACTCAGAAAATAAGAAAGGAAGGGATGTAATGAAATGAGTTAGTGTGATAAGAGGTAAAAGTGATGGATTTCCCTAAATGACTTATTTCTGAGAACGTTGTTGCAAGTAAGCCACAATAAATAAAGAAAAGTAAAGAAATTACTTGCTACCATGGATTATGATGGGAAAACGTTATGAAAATAAATTATTGATTCCTTCTATCAAACTGATAAGGTGCATGAAGTGTTTTCCTTAATATAATAAGGAACATATATTACAGTGAATGAAGAATAATGGTTTACAACAGTAAATGGTTTAAAAGGAGAATGATAATGATCTATCATAAATAAATAACATTAATGAAAATGTTGTATAATAGATAGACTTGTCCTAAGGACAAGTGAATATTATAACTTAGGTTATAATAAACTAGTAAGGGAATGGGATAACTGGTGAATTAAGTTAAGTGACACTTAATTGTAAATTAAGTAATCAGAAAAAGAGGAAAATCTGAAACCATTTAAGAAAAGGGGGAAAATATATTGTGCTTAATTATAAATTAAGTAGTCTGGGAGTCTGAAACCCGTTGGTAAGAATAACATGTTTAGACATGTCCTAGGGACAAGGGTAAATTATAACATAGGTTATAATAAATGGGTAGAGAAACTTATAAATGGGCCTTAGTTAATAGAACTAAGTTAATAAATAAACAACTTTAAGTCGTATTGACGACGTAAAGTGGGATTATGGTTAAATGAGAAAGGATGAGGAAAACATATGAAATGAAATAAGTTATATTTAATCATAAATGGTAAGTAACATGTTAATTGGAAACATGTGAACTGGATATACTTAATTACATATTAAGTAAAACATGTTATTGAAATCAAACAAGAATATAAAGGGATTGTGGATCATAGACCTTGGGCCACAATCTAAAGAATAACACGTTGTAAGATTATTAATAAACTTGAATGGGTTATGTTATAAATTGAATTAATAAGCAACGGTAACTTGGTAAACTTGAAAAGGAAGTCGATGTGAAGGAGAATAACCAAGTTAATTGAGAAATTTCACGAGGTGGCGCAAGCGCGTAATTAATGGTTAGCTGTAGGGTCTAATGACATATAAAACTAAGGCGCTTGGACCAGTCCATATGGTAGAGGATGAATAACCCTAAGGGGTAGATCAACGGGATGTCAAAAGACACAAAGAGGAGCGCATGTCCATCTAGATATTCTTGTAGGCTCCAACGGACTGGGTTAAGAAGCACTCGGCTTCCGGGCACGTAGGTACTCTTGGTATTCCTCTGTGAGTGGCAGATGATCCGCCTGTGCTCACAGAGGTTAGGTCTGCGTGGGTGAACTAATGAGTATGCCTTGATTGCAATAAGAAGGGGCAATTAAAAGACTAAGATTGACCAGCGTGATTTGGTGAGACCAGTTAGTTCCCTGTGATAGCAACTTATTGTCTACCTACCATCTTCAGTCAGTACGTAAAGTGGAAAGGCGGAGACCCCAAAAGACCATATACTTTGTTATCTAGTTATAGGGGAGGTTGGCCAATAGGTTTGAAGGAGGATCTCTAACAGTAGACCCTTGGATCCTCCAAGGCCCACTCATTCAAATTAGTTTGGCCGGGGTTAAGTTTTCATTCTTGATATTCTTGGGTGCCTTTCATTAGTTGAGGGAGGCATGTAGTGGGACCATAGCCAATGTAAAAGTAGACCTTAGCATCTGCATTCGGCAGATATCTGAAAGCTCCCGACCGAGTTCCGTGTTTCTTGATTAGCCCTGCCACGGGACTCGGGCGCACATATAGATAACATGTGCAATAGACATCGAGAACAATTGACGATACATACATGGGAAAGTCTAGGTACACTCATGTCACTCTGGGTGGTGTATCATAAGACTAGAGGGCATTATTCGAGGATGGAACCTAATTCGATCGAATGGTTCAAAGATGGTAGTCCGAACGCTTACGTAATATAGAAGTATTGGTTCTTTGCAGACATAGCGTTGACATATATATATAAATCCGTACGACATTCGGGCTTAGGATTAGGGACTGCTATATTCCTGCGATGATACGATGGAGACCGTGCGAGTACCTTGGGGTGTATCTCAATATTGAGAGATAGCTACATATACTGTATTAGGTTAATTCACTGGAAGTAAATGGGTACGACTTGTGTATAAGCCTTGAGTGTTGTTAACCTAAGTAACCTAATAAATAAGAAAATATGATTGAACGGTATATGTAAGATTATCCAAAGTGTATAGTTTAAATTGAGTCACCAGAACTTGCGTTCTGACCCCCTCATCATAACACACTCACAGGTTAGATTGTGGCAGAGACATTATAGCTTTGGATACTGGTTAGGCAGTATTAATAATAAGGTAAGGCTATGTTTTGATTATACTACATTTTATCCTTTCCGCTGTGAGATATTTTTTTAGCTCTGACATGTTTTATGTCTCTGTCTTTTCTTCAAGATACCAGAGAAAACCACCTCGGGTTTCGATGGATTAGGATTAAAAAAAAAAAATTCGGTCCATCGGAATCGAGGTTGTCACATATACTCTTCCGTCGTAAGTCCAAGTTACGGTCATCGGTTAAAGTAGTCTCAATTCGTGGTGCATCATTTCACGCTTACCCTTTTATACTCATTCTCAAATCAAGAGAGTTTGAGTTACTAGTGCGAATAGTCATGTCATTCGCTTCGGCACTCCAACTACACTCCAATTCTTAGAGTGGGAGTTTTCCGACTTGAGCGTCGATATCGAACTCGAATTTATTCCACACTCTATTCCAAGAATTGGGGAACAAAGTTGTCACACTAGCTCAAGCATTTCCCTCTTTTGCCCGTGTTTCAAGGGCATAGGTAACGTTCAGGGATGGTCGAACGACATCCTTATTGTTTCTACTCACCCTATAGAATCGTGGGGAAGAGTTTACGTGATGTCTAGATATCACATTCTCACTTCGATCAGCAAAGTGAGAGTCACCATATCGAGCGTCGATGTCCATCTCGGTTTTAGTCAACCTAAATCCGATCAGTCGCGGACTTGAGTTTACTCGTCGAAACGTGAGCAAGCGAGTCGCTGTTAGGGGATAAATTATCCTTTTTGCTCAAGTCTGGCATATGCTGGTCACATCACAACACTTAACCAAATACATTAGCAGACATAGTGCATGGAAATACAAGCGTAAGAGACAGAGAAATAAACGCAGTAAACAATAGGGGACACACGATATTTTTATAGTGATTCGACTAAATCTTAGCCGACATCCGCTTTGTAATCTCTTGTTTATATTGACCAAATAGTCTTGGGCAAGTCGTGCCTCATTACATAGTCCAAAAAACAAAAGAGAAAAATACAAGCTCAAGCCAAGTAGTTTCGTAGATGCTCGACATTCCATGCTTTAGGGAGATGATCACCATCAGCGGTCGTTAGCCTAAAAGCTCCATTATCAAGCCTTCGATGAATGACATACGGTCCTTCCCACTTCGAATCCATGTAAACTGGGGTTGGGAAGACAAGTTTCAGTACTAGGCTACCAGGCTCGAAAGTCATTGGCCGAACCTTACGGTTGTAGTATCGGGAAACCTGATAGCTGTGCTCTGAGGCATGCAAGTCCGGCTTGTCGGATTGTAATAAGTTGTTTGGTGAGAGAGGACTTCAAGCTCCACCGTGATGACTGCTTTCGAGCCATATGATAGTGAGAATGGAGTCTGGCTTGTTGCTATCTTATAGGTTGTTTGGTATGCCCATAGTGACAAAGGCATTTCATCAACGCATATGGTCTTCTCCTGCTCCAATCGCTTTTTCAGAATGGACTTGATGATCTTGTTCACAGCTTTTACCTGTCAATTTGATTACGGATGTGCCACAATGGTGTATCTCTTCTCGATGCAATATTGTTGACAGAAATCTCTAAACTCCACACTATCAAATTGGGTGCCATTGTCGGTTATGATTGTCCTTGGTATTCCAAATCGACATGATATTTCTGACAATGAAGTTGATCACCGGTTTGTTGTGATTGCGGTCAGCTGCTAAGCTTCTGCCCACTTTGCAAAGTAGTCCACAACCACGATTTCATACTTTGCTCTGCCTTTGGCAATTGGAAGGCTTCTAATGATTTCAACTCCCCATATGGCAAACAGTCGCGGACTCACCATAAGGTAGGTTGGCTGGGTGGAGCTCTGGGAGCCCTCGGAAATTTTTGTCACTTATCGCAACGTCGTGAATAATTAGTTGCATCTTTATTTATGGTAGGCCAGAAGTGGTCGTACCATAGTATCTTCTCTGCTAGTGTCTTTCCTCCGGTGTGATCCTCACAATCGCCTTCATGTACTTCCCCTAATACACGCTTGACGTCATCATGGGCTATGCACCAGAGCAAAGGTACCGATAACCATCTTCTATAAAGCACATCGTGTTGCTTAACGTACCTTAATGCTTTGTGGACAAGAGCACGTATTTGATTCTTCCTCTCTAGAAGGATTTCATGTTGTTTGAAATTCTTTATGGGGGTCATCCAGGACTCTATTTTAGGCTCACTCTCGAACACTTGGTCGATTTCTAATTAATCAATGCTTGGAGTATCCAGTGCTTCAATCGGGACCATTTTTGTTCTTCTGGGTTGTCGGAACTTGCTAGTTTGGCCAATCTGTTAGCCTTCTAGTTTTCTGCTCACGGAATATGGGAAATGCTATAATGCTCCAATCCTTTAACAACTCCTTGACCTGTTTAAGGTAGGATGCAAGTCGAGGCCCATTCATCTGAAACTCCTTCCAAACTTGAAATACAACAATCTGAGAGTCATAGTAAATATCCAACGCTACTACTCCCAATTCCCTTTTGAGATTTAGCTCGGCAATTAGGGCTTCGTACCCGGAGTCATTTTTGGTAACGGGAAAATTCAGTCGTAAGGCATAATTGATTGACCGTCCCTTAGGAGTTACCTGTACAACTTCGGTGTCGGACCGTCGATTGTTGTGAGCATCGTCTGTGTACAACTTTCAAGTGCTCGATTCCTACTTGGATTCCGAAAGGCCAACTTCTTCATCCAACACATCCTCCTCAGAGATGGTGAATTCGGCTATAAAGTCTACCAACGTTTTCCCCTAGATATATTTCCTCGGGAGGAAAGTGAGGTTGAATTGGCTTAGTTCAATGTTCTACTTGAGCAGTCTTCCAGATGCCTCAGGTCGTTGAAGGATTTGCCATAGCGGTTGGTCGGTGTATATCATAATTGGATGAGCCTGGAAGTAATGGTGTAGCTTCCTTGAAGCGATCAATAAGATATAAGAGAGCTTTATAATCATCGGTTAATTCCATTCTACCGCAGCCAACTTCTTAATTACTCACATAATATACCGGTATTTGGATCTTATCCTCCTCACGAACGAGAGCTGAACTGATTGCATGCGATGATACAGCCAAGTAAACAAATAGATCTTATTGATCTATCGGTTGGGACAATATCAGTGGTTTATCCAAATGACTTAGAAAGTTCTGGAAGGATTCAATGCAATCCGAGGTCCATTCAAAGTTACGCTTTCCTCACTTTATTAAGTCGAAGAAGGGTACGCACTTTTCTGTGGCTCATGAACGATTGAGATAACCCGCATATGTCAACTGGGGTCCACGCAAATACATCTAGGTTAGATCATAGGAATTCTGTCAGTTTCCTCATCTGGAGGGTTCCAAATGAGTTTTGATTTTCAAGACCTTGGTCGGGTCGTCGTTATAAATCAGAATATCCACAGTCGTCTCATTCTGGATCTCCCTTTTACTTCATTTTTCCTCGTCCTCTCTGGGATCAATATCCTTGGACAGATAATTGGGTGACTCAATTCGCGATACCTCCTTTATTTGCTATGTTGATGCCTCTTAAGTAGCAAGGGAGGCACTTTCAGGCTACACATTGACTCTGTCACGAACCATCTTCCGTTCTGCTAGATAACAAGCCCTTTTAGTTACTTGGTCCCCACAGACCATTCTTATGTCGGGAATTTTAATAATAGACACCAAGGCGTGATGCAGACTCTTAATTCTACTAAAGCTGGTCGACCCAAGAAGACATTGTATGGAGAATCTATATTAATGACAAGAAATTAGAGGATTCGCACTCTTCTTCAGTCTCCCTTGCCAAGTTCCAATGCCAAGTCAACCACGCTCACTTGCGTAGTTGTTGAACCGTTAAAGCCATGCATCCACTCGGTACACGGTTTAAGATCTCTAGATTCTAACTTCATCTAGTCAAAGGTTTTCATGAATAAAATGTTGACAGAACTTCTGCAGTCAACTAAAACCTTTCGTACAGTTGTAGGGCCAATTATAGCTGATATCACCAAAGGATCTATGCTTGGAGTTTCCACTCCTATGCTTTATCGATCGCAAAAAACAATGTCGTCCATCATAGTTTTCTGATGTTTGATTAGCGTGTCATCCTCGGGAACACTGCACTCCCTACATCTAGATGTTTTGCGGTGTTGACGTATTGTTCCATGGTTCTGGTACCGAACCCTGCCGGATGAGGCCCCCCAGCAATGGTTTGATGACTATTCCTTTTCCCTTCTATTGGGCGGTAGCTCTAAGAGCTACCTATCCTTGATTCGGGATCGAGGCTCCATGTCCCTATCCCTTAGGGCAACTTTGTACGCATCAAGCTTCCCTTCTCGCAGTAGTCTTTCTATCACATCTCTCAAGTGTCGGTATTCATTCGTTGAATGGCCTTAGGTTTCATGAAATAAGAAAAACTTTCTGGTTTCACGTTCTTTCTCTGTATGTAACATCCCGAATTTTTATCCATTTAATATTAAACATTTAAATCTATTTTAAATATTAAATTGGAAATAAAAATGAATTTTAATATGGAATTTACCGATTTAATCATCGATATACGATTTAATTTTGAGTATATTGCATTATCATAATACGAAAACGAAATAATCGAACTCTAAGTTAAAACCAAATCTAAATGATTCAGTTTATCAATATAAATTCTATATTGAATTAGAACGATAATAATTATTTATTATCGATGAATTTAATTGTTTTGAAATCACTTTAGATTTTAATCAATTTAGATTAATACATAAAAATAGTGCAAACAACCTCAAAATTTAATGAAACTAGTTCCGTGAGATCCGAAACAGTGTATTATTATCGGATTCCAAATTTCGTAACGTTCGGGTTTACTGTTTGATTTGTACGGTTAGACAACGGTTGGAAATAATTTGATTTAATTTAAACCATCGATTTAAATTGATATCTTTTCCATACAATCGAATTGGGCTCCGGAACCAGTTCCAGTGTGTTCGAAATAGTGGTACAACCCTAGGAACGTCGGTTGTTGCGTCTCTATTGGAGCTTGGAACCTCGATATATATTATAAAATTTGAACGGATAAGAAAAATATCAAATCAATTAAATTAAGAATCTAATCAAATTTATTAAACCTCTTTTCAACCGACTATAGCTTCAGCTACCTCCTACTTCATTTTAGTACATTTGTCTCCTATTTCCAAAATCAAGCAAACACAAAATTTAATGGCGTTTGTACATTGTTCCCTTACGCGACTACAAAACCAACCTCCAAGCCTTGGAGATTTCATCCCAATTTCTGGAACTAATTTGAGTCTTCACTTTTATTTCCTTTCCCCATACTTACCAATTTCCTTCATTCTTATTTTCCAGCCTTTCAAAATTGATTCGCCAATTAATTTTATAAAAAAGAGAGAGATAAATAAGGAAATTGAAATCACGATCGAGGATTGCGATATTCCTAAAGAGCGATATCACTCGACATGCTCACGCGCATAGAGGAGATAACAGGTTCGATCGTGGGTTTATACTGAGTTCGCAGAGGGGTTTCTAACCTTTGAAGTATGTGATTGCATGAAAAATGGAGGCACTCACGAATAAGGAAAGGAGGGAGCACGCGGTGGAGTTCGAAAGGGGATTCCAACTTTGAAGATGTGCGAGTCGCTGGAAGGAATGTGATTTCATTGGGGATCTAGAGTTCGTTTTAATGGATAAACAAGGTGCGTTGTTGAGAAATTGGGTGACTGTCTTGTGGAGTTATGCAGAGAAGATTCGACTGTGTGGCTGTGACTTCAGGAGGGCTGATGTGTAGAGGCTGATTTTGGTAAAAGAATGGTATTAGGATGCTTCAGCAGTTCGATAATGAGGCTGTGATGATAAGAAGGTGGAGAAGTATTTTTTTGGCGCTCGAAAAGGAGTTGTCATTCGTTGGCAACAAGTTGAAGGGATATAAGGTTTGTTAGCACCTGTAGTGAATTGAGGCAGAGAGTCTTCGAGGGGCAGGATGATGGTGCTGGTGCAACGAAAGAAGGAGATGCAGATTGATATTAAGTTGTTTGTTGATATGCCTAAATGGAGGATTGTTGGTTATGGGCTGACCATAGTGAAATGGATCTATGACTTTTGAATTGACTTCGTAGTGGGATAATGGCAGTTGTCTATAGCTGTTCGGAGAAATAATTCGTCGATTGATCGAGTTATTTGCAAGGCGGCGAGGTATATGTTATTACAAATTTAATTACATAGAAGAATTAATTTATTTGTTAGTTATAACTTTAAATCAATATCATTTAGTTGTTAAATTAAAAACAAATAATCGTAGGTGATAGATTTATTCGAGTAGATTCGTAGAAACGGGATATGGAATTTAGTCGGATATTCTGCGAATGAAAATCAAGGTGAGTAAACTCACTCTATGGAATTCGTTTATAATTTTATTATAATCGAATTTTAATTTTAAATAATTTTTATATGTTGTTTGTTGATTTATTAGATGCACTGAATAATTGATGATGAATTATGGCTATTATATATGATATATTTTAATTATATTTAGGCTTGGTGGTTGTCGCTATAATATATATTAGATATTTCCTGCGGTACCATTAGCAGATGACCTTATCGCCCCCACGATGTATTGAGTGGATGACCTACTATACCGCGATACCCTGCCTTGAAGCAGGATTGGTATTATTTATGTTGTCTAACATCTATGTATGCAGGAAAGACAGGTTGGAGGGATCCAACTGGATACCTCACAAATTTATTTTATTATGGTTTCATATATTGTGTCATATGTTGTGTGATAAATTATGATTGTGTATTAGATGTTTAAATAACACTAGCCCTAAGTGTTGTTATTTTTTTTAAAAAATATCAATAAAAGAAATTTTGGGTTTTTTAGAAATGAAGTTTATTTTCTGAAATTAAATTTGAATTTCGAATAGCTTAGGAAAATGTTAATTTTTTTTAATAATAAAGACAAGTAGCTGAATTTTATAAACAGTGTTTGTAAATAAATAGAAAAATTATCATCGGATAATTTAGAAAGGTAAATTCAAATATGACTTTAGAAAGGAAAGTTTATTTTCCGAAGTGGAAATTGGATTTCAAATGGAATTTGAAATAGAAACTTGTGTTAAATATTTAAAACAAGAAGTGAAATTTATAAACGATGTTTATAAGTAAAGGAGGAGAATTTTCATTAGATAATTTATAAATTTAAATTCAAGTATGAATTTATAAAGGGATTTAAAATTTGAAATCATTTTAGGTACAGGAAACGATGAAATTTATTTCGATGTTCAAAATGTAAAATGAATTGAAATAAATCCATACAGATTTATGATTAAAATTTGACCATATCAAATTTATAAAAAATAAATTATTTCCAGACAAGATATTTGGAATATATTGGATAGAAACTAAAATTTAAAATTTAAATATAAAAATAGATTCCATGTTAATATATATATAAGTAATAAAAATAAAATATTCCAAAATGGGAATCGAGTTTCAAATAGATTATTAAAATGAAAGTTTTTTTTGGAGTTAATTTATTAACAACGTTTATAAATGTGATGAAGAAATTTTCATCGAGTAATTTGGAAATAGATTTCCGAATGTATGAAATGGAATAAAAGGTGAGATTTAAATAAAGTTTTTTTTATTATAAGCTTTTATCTATCTCAAGATAAGAACGTTGTCGGTCAAGGTCAGAGAGGTAAATAATATGCCCCAGCTTGAACAGCTTCACTATTATCAAGGGATGATATTAATTTGTAATGGTAAAGAATGATGAATTAATTGAATGCCCCAGCTTGAACAGCTTCACTATTATCAAGGAATGATATTAATTTGTAATGGTAAAGAATGATGAATTATTTGATTATTCCCATAAAGGATTCTATAACTGGAATTCGATTATATCGGAGTTTATAAATAATTTAACTCCAGATGGATTAGAATTGAATATAGAATTTGAGTTTTGAATAAATTCGTAGCCGAGTTATGAATGAGGAAATAAATAATCGACAAGTTTGAACATTCGGGATTGTTTAGTCACATTTGGATAACAGGCTTGAATTATTTTAAAATATTGAAAATGGAGTTAAAATTTATTTGATAAACGAAGTTTAAACATTTACATTTAATTTAATTAAAAGGAACTCGTCGTAGCATGGTAGTTCATAATTTGACGATTCGAACTTCAATTGAGTATGTAGAACTCAGTATAAGCCTGAATTTGATGAAACAAGAAATGCCCGGACCAATCGAATGGTAATTTTCTAATGGAAGAGAAAAATCTAAAATTCGCCTTAAAGATTTTGAGTTACGCAAAAAAGAGCGCTATAATCGTTTATAAAACTATAATGATTTATTAAATAAAATCGAAGGATTTTAAGTAAATGAAATTTGAATTTTCATTATAAAAATCTAGATTTAAGTTATAAAATAAATATGAACTCAAGTGGAATAAATGGATCGATTTTTGAAATAAAATTCAGATTTTTAACTATTGAATAAAGTTAACTAATTTCAAAGAAATTAGTCAATAGAGTTGGGATTGAACTTAACTTTGTTAAGTGAATTGAAATTGGGAATTCAAATATGAAACTTGGACTAAAATTTGAAAGCAACCAAGGACTTTGAGTTTGATTTGTGTTATGTGAATAAAAATATATTTGAACGTGATATGTTCAAATTAAAGGTAATCTAAGCAAAGAAGCTAATTAGAAAATTATTTAGCGGATGGGAAGCGATTAAAGTAAAGAGTGTTGAATTGATTGGATATGAATTATAAATGAGCTTATATATGTTAGACAGGTATGGAATGAAGAGAATAAAGATTATAAGTTGTGCGCCCAACAAAAAAGTACATGTTTAAATTTCATATGAGATTTTATGAGCCTATTGGGCAAGTCGCTTGGCTATTTGAATTTCTTTTTGAATGGAAAGGGCCTGGAGAGGCAAGTTGTAGTTGTACCGATTGAACTGTACAAAGGAGATGTTGGTGAAATTTTCCAAAAATTTAAGGAGTTCGAATTTTTTTAAGAAATTTAACAATTAGAATCAATATATCAATATATATATAATATCGAAAGGAGTTTGAGAAATGATTTAATTAATGAAATATTGAAAGGGACAGTGATTGTTCGATGCTTAGTCAATAATATTTCCAATTGGAAATTTGGATGGATGTTTTTTTTCTTCGATAGTTAAATAACCGACTATCGAAGTTTTGACCACTGTTGTCAATACGGAGAGACCGGTTGGATTTATTGTTCGAAAACCACTCCGTACGGGCATAGGTATTGTGAATTAGATTGTTTGAAGAGAATTGAAGACAAAGTAAAATGCAAGGGCTATTCTATTTACAGGGTTGTACCTTCGGTTTGTCCAGTCCCTGGACAACTTGTATGGACGAATGTCTAATAGAGTATGCCTAACATATCACATAAGACGAACTTTTCAAGGTATTATGTTTGGTGGCGGAGGAATTTGTTTCCCTTAGCTTTTTATACCCATAATATTTTTAGGAAGATAAACTAGTGATTTGATGAGTTTAACGATGTGGCATTCAAAGTAAATGGTGACCAGATGTTCTAAAAAGGCAATGTAGCCTCAAGCCTGACAACCGAAAAATGACAAAAATCGAGAAGGCAGCATGACTAGTTGGGTCTCCCCCAAGCAGGGTGTATTATCACAATCTAGAGAAAATTCAATTGTTCTTCTTTCGATTCTGTATCTTACGAATTACGGTTGGACGACCGACAACCGTGGGTGATAATTACATTCGGTCCACTCAACCTAAATGAGTGATCGGTCATGTGTGGCCGGGTTGCAAGATGTTCCTGTTGAACCCCAGTGTATTACCTTTAGAGTATACTGATCGGAAGGTGGTCCCATACCTTATCATAGTTGGAATCCAATCTCCAATAAGTGCCCTGCAGTTTTTGATTTTATACTATTTATGTAGTGCATGAGATGCAAGCGTTCTGCTATTTGGTTATTTATTTGATAGACACTATTATAATATCCCTGAATTTTGATGTCAAAAGTGTTTTGGTTATCATAAGGTAAAAACCATTTGTATTTGTGTGTGGACCGATCTTACGATTATCCTTTCTTTCAAAGAGGTTTTCAAAGTTAAACAAAATTTTTGGAGTTTACTCACATCAGTCCCATGACTGACCCAGAGTTTATTTTGTTTGTTTTACCCAAAACTCTTGGGTGCCCAAATTTGTATGTGCAGTCAAGTGTTTCAGGATTTTATAAATGCATTTAGAAGAGCTTGAAGCAAGAGGCTTCACCGTTAGTTATTTAGAGTTATTTCCGCTGTGATATTATATATATATATATATATGTGTGTGTGCGTGTGTGCGTGTATGTGCGTGTGCGCGCGTGCGCGCGTGCATGTGAATGTGTGTGTGTGTTGTACTCCGATTTGGTATGTACATACAATACAGTTTTGTATTTCAAAATTTTATTCAATATATTATATAATTTTCAGTTCCGCTGTGGGATTCTTATGTTTTTCGTTGTTCTATCTTCTGTCTATTTCTATTTCTTTAACCCTAATGACTCGTATTTCTATGCAATTTGGGTTTGACGTGTGTTGTTTTAGTAAATTCAGATAGTATGGATTTGCGAGCCATCACATTTGGTATTTGAGCTTAGGTTGAGCGAATACATTGGCTTTGATAGGGTTTACTCATTAAAGATAGGGTCAGTAGTACCCTAAAACGAGTATGAGAGAGTATACATTAGGGCTACACACAACCAACATCCAATACGACTCAACCCACTAACCCGATCCAACCCAACCCATCATAGTTCGTGTTAGATATGAGTTACAATTTATAACCCATACTTTAAATGGGTCGGGTTTGGTATTTTGTTCAACCCAACCTTATTTTAACCCAACCCAATCCTATATTAAAAAACTAATTTAATATCAGTCCACCTAAAATATAAATCTAATATAATGTTTATGTATTCTATAGTAAATATACATAAAGCATATTTTAAGTCAGTCCAAACTAGATAGAATTTGGCAAATATATTTTAATGAGCATTTTAATGTATTTCAAAATGAAACACTTGTTCTACTATGTAGTAAATTAATTATATATGATCTGCTTTATAATTAAATTTTAATAAAATATATCTTATACTGAATTAGTTATTTCAAATGTATTATGCTAGCTAAGATCCGATATATTATGCGAAAATTTTTAATATTTTTTTTAAAATAAATCTCTCATATTATCATTTTTCATTATATTCAAGCAACCCAACCCAACCCTACTAAACCCGACCCTACCCATAGTTCAACCCAACCTATATCCAACCTCATCCAGGGTCGGATAAAGTTAAACTACCTTAAACCCATACCTATGCGGGTCAGATGAAGTATTTGGCCTAACTCGACCCAACCCATACATTGTGCAGCTCTAGTATATATGAGAGAGTTTATTTGTTAATTGATATAAAAACTGTTTTATATTGTGTTGGTTAGGTTGACGAGTGGTTAATGAACTCTGGTCGGTGTAGAAGGAACAACTATATCGATGGGTATTTCTAAACACTTGAGCAGAGTAATTCGATGCAGTATGTTTTTAAAGCTGGGTAAATGAAATAATTTTGCCCAAAACTATATTTTTACACGAAAGGAATAATTTTCCGAAATTATTGTAATATATGGATCTGTTGGTTGAGATTATAATCAAATTAGATAATAAAATTGAAATGATTATAGATAACCAAATAGAATTTGTATAAGAATTATAATGAGATGAACTAAAATTTGAATTCAAACCAGAATTAGAATTTAAATCCCAAAAAGTTGGGAAATATTTTTCCAAGGTATATTAAAATAATATAGCGTTGTTTTGGTAGGGTTTTTGAATAAAAATTATTTTGACTGGATTTTTGGAAATGGTAAAGCACTGATGTAACGACCCAGAATTTTCGACGTTTAGAATATAAATTAATTTAAAGTTTACCGATAAAAATAAATATTGGGTTTTGATATATAATTTGAAATTTATTTTGAACATAGTTGAACATATTCATTATTTGGATGTACAATTTGAACTTTAAGTTTTGTTTTGAACGTATAAAGAAAATTCCTTTTGTAGATTTAATTTATATATATATATATATCTATATATGTGTTAAAAGAAGCGTTATTAACATTTATTAGACAATTTAAATTTATTGGAATACTTAATTTTGAATTATGTTTTAATGCTGAAGTAAATACTTATATTTTACATAAAATTTGTAACTTATCTATTTGAACATAATTTGAGTTTACTTCGTTAATTGTTTTGTAAATTTATCAATGGTTTGACTTGAATTCTTTCCATTTAGTTTTATTATGTACATTTACCGAAATTTTAAAAGTTTGAATTTTATTTAAACCGTTTATGGGTATGTTTGTATTTTAGTTTTTAAAATTTTTGTATTTAGTTATTTAGTTTGTTTGACTTGACTATTTTGTACTTCACCATTTTATTGCAAACATAGTGTTAAACTTTTAATTGGCACTTATTTTACACTTAGCTTTTATGGATTTTTATTTTCGTCTTAGCTCCTTTGTATTTATCGTTAACATTTTAATTTTGACTACATTGCTTATTTGAAATATCATAGTATTTTGATTTTTACTGTCTCCATATATATTCTAGCTCAAATCCAGCATAACTGGCCCTCAGCATGTGCGAGTTGTGCTTGGGCATGGGGCAGCAAGCCCAAAAGGGGCATCAAATTCTAATCCGCTGAAACCTTTCAGTGGATTAAAAAAAAAAAAGAGAAACGCGAAGAAACAAAAAAAGAAAGACGGAAGAAAGATTAGGGTCGGCGAACTGAACCAAGCAAACGGAAGGAGAATTCACACAAAACTTCTCATCAATCTCAGCGAAAAAAGGGCGAAGCTTCCTAAGGTATGCTATGGCGGCCTGTAAGTTTGTACTGTATATGGTTACAATCCCTAATTATCAATCAGTTTGTGATGTATAAATCAATCAGTTGTGAGTCGTAGCCTCTGGTAAATCACAAACCCTAATTATTGATTGTTAACAATAATTGAAATTGTTGTTAGAATTTATGAAACTGGTTGAAATTGGTTGTTGTGATATACCGATTCTTTACAATAAATACTAATTAGAGATCCCTGATTTAAGATATACAATCCCTAATTGATATACCGATTTTTGATGCCTTTCAATTAATTTGTTTCTAGGTATATCACAATCCAAAATTGTTATTAAACATTATTTTTCATCTATTTAAGTTATTTTTAATCCAAAATTGTTACTAAACATCTAATTTGCTCTCTTATTAACTTATTTTATTATATATTTTTGAAATGCAGTAATGTTTTCCAAGAAATAACCCTCTGGTAGTAAAAATAGAAAAAAAAGAAAACAACAAAAAGAAGAAGTCATTTTTTGCAAGGTTCATTACAAAGTCTTTGGAAAAAAAGAAAAATATTTCTTCTGATAACCAAACTGAAAATGAAGTTAATGAAGAAGTACAAGATTTTGTTCAAAACGAGTCTAATGAGGAGATCGAAGAAACAACAAATGTACTTGAAAATGAAGTGAACGAAGATACAACAAATGCGCTTGACAATGAGGCTACTGAAAATAATGAAAATGTCCTGAACCTTCTTTATCTTTGGATATATATATGATCCTAGAGTGTGGGATAGTTTAGATGCAAAAATGAGAGATATACTTGTTGAAAATGGTCCTATTAGAGAAACCAACATTAATTTTCCTAAGGATAATCATAATAGAGGATTTTCCACATCTCACTATGATCAAAAATTACGAAATGGGGAACTTTCTAATAGGAAATGGTTGGTTTACTCAAAGGAATTGAATAAAGTGTTTTTCTTTTGTTGTAAAGTGTTAAAAGAGTTCGTTCAAGAATTCATTCGGCAGATATAGGAGTTAATGATTGGGCACATCTGAGTGAAAAACTTAAACAACATGAAGATAGTGTTGAACATCTCACTAACCTAAGAGCTTGGATGGAACTTCGATTTAGATTGAGCATTAATCAAACAACTGATAAAGAAGTACAAGAGATGATTAAGAAGGATACAGAACATTGGAAACAAGTCATGGTAAGAATCATTTCAATTGTCAAACATCTTGCGATGAATAATTTGGCATTTCATGGAACAAATGGAAAAATCTATGAAGACTCGAATGGAAATTTTTTAGGCTTTCTTGAATCAATAGAAGAATTTGATCCAATAATGCAACATCATTTTTGACTTATACAATATAAAAATATTCATTACCATTTTCTAAGCCATAAAATTCAAAATGAATTGATATCTTTGTTGGCATCACTAGTAAGAAGTGCAATTATTAGAAAAATTAAAGAAGCTAAATGTTTTTCTGTGATTCTTGATTGTACCCCTGATGCTAGCCACCAAGAGCAAATAACTTTGGTAATTAGATGTGTTGATGTTGTTAGCTGCCTAATAAATGGGAAAAGTATTTTCTTGGAGTTTTTAAATGTGGAGGATACATCTGGATTAGGTCTGTTTGGTGAATTACAAGCTGCATTAAACTCATTTGATTTAAACATTAATGATGTGAGGGGACAAGGTTATGATAATGGTTCTAATATGAGGGCAAAACACCAAGGTGTACAAAAAAGATTAATTGATATAAATCCTAAAGCTTTCTATATGTCATGCGGTTGTCATTCTCTTAATTTAGTTATTTGTGATATGGCCAACTCTTGTCAAAAAGCTAAATCATTTTTTGGAGCATGTCAAGCCCTTTATAATGTGTTTGCTAATTCTACAAAACGATGGAACATTTAACTTCAATACGTAGACGAATTGACATTGAAGTCTTTGTCCACTACACGATGGGAAAGTCATATTGAAAGTGTTAAAGGGATAAAAAATCAGTTTCCAAAAGTAAAACAAGCTTTAAAAGAATTAGTTGAAGTTTTTGATGACTAAAAATTAACTTGGGATGCTAAAAACTCCTGTCGTGTGAATTTTCAAGTTTTGAATTTATTTTAAGTTTGGTCATTTGGCATGAGATATTGTACAAGATAAACTTAGTGAGCAAAAATTTGAAATCTGATAATATGCTTCTTGATGTTGCTATTAAGAATTTGAAAGGGCTTGTTTCAATTTTTGAAAGTATATAGAAAATGGATTTATTTATGCTTTGATTGATGTTAAAGAGATTGTTGATGAGATGGAAATTGAGTCAGAATTTCAAGTAAAGCGTAAGTCCATGAGAAAAAACATTTCGATGAAATTCCTAATACTGAGAGAGAGCAACAATCTGCTAAAGAAGTTATTAGGACAGATTACTTTCTTGTTTTAGTTGATATGGCTCTTTCTCAATTGAGTATTAGATTTGAACAAATGGAACTTTTTGAGTCTATATTTGTTTTCTTATTTGATGCATCCCAGTTAGTTTTTTTTTGGATGATGATAAATTGAAAAACTGTTGTGAGAACCTTGAAACGGCTCTAAAACATAGTGAAGATTATGATTTTGATGCAAAGAGTCTACTTTCAGAATTACAGATTTTGCAGGAAATGTTACTTAGTGAATCTTATGATACTGGTAAACCATGGAATTCCCTTAAAATTATGGAGTTTGTGAAAAAAATGGATATGTTTCCAAATGTTTTGGTAGCTTATCGAATTTACCGATTTTATATTAGAGGTATATATTTTTGAACGAAGTATTCCCTTTTAAAATAAATGTGCTTTACGAATTTATTTTCTAATGTAACGTTCTGTCGTGATTTACATCGCTAACAAATTTGAATAGTTAACATTGGAATTCTTTGATGTTGTGATATGAACGTTATACATAGAGCGAACGTTATTACAACAAGATTTGGATAATGTGAAAATAAAACCCATTGTACTTTATAAAATTTAAATTTATGTAGAATTTGAGAATTTGTTTGTTCTCTTTGAATTTAGCTTCAAACGTCATGTACAGTTACGCTAACAAAAGCAAACAAATAAATTATGGAATAAAATTCGTGTATTTTTGGTGTTAGCATTTAAATTTATTTTACAGTTAGTTGTTGAATTTATAACGCATTTAAAACCAGTAGACAGTGTCGTCTGTTTCAACCGTAAATCGTTCGCTAAGTAATACTCGTTCAAACTATGTTTCTCCGTGGTGTTCTAGCCTAACGTTGGATACTTATTCCCTAATATTTCCATTTGAACCATTTTCTTGCGTCAGCCCAATGTTTTGAATTTGAAACCATATCCGGTATAATCTTTGCCAAGATTTGGCAATAGCACCAAGAAATATTGTGCTCGAAATTTTTGCCACTTACCTTTGTCGTTATGTTTTGTATTACACGTGCTGTTGTGTTCCTGCTTCTGGTCTCCTTCGTTTACAAAAACAGCATACTCTTCTGTCCGTTCAAGCACACAAATACACCCTCCTTAGAGGCCAAATGCTTTGTTCCCGTTTCCCATGTACCCCCTTTCCCCATCCATCTTAACCGTTGATCAATGGGTTTTCTTGCACTTAAATCCTTCTGCAATAGAAAATGTTCAGGGACTGTCTCTCCTTACTCTCCTTATTTCTTTAACAAGCCGTTCAGCGTACCTTCGCAGCCTTTATTTGCCACGCTCATGATTTTTGTGGCGTCCGACGCGTCGGACGCAAACACCCTTTACCACTGCCAAATAGAACGTTCGTTGGAAGTTGGAAATCAAGTCGTTCGCGTCGGATGCGTCCGAGGCATTGGACGCCAACGGCTTGATTTCCAACTTCCCTTTCTCCCTATAAATCACCCACTCTATCCTTAACACCTTTCACAATACTACTTCAACAATTTCTTCAACTCTTTCTGCTTATTCGATTAATGTTTAACTCAGATTCATCGACAATTTGATGGAGCTCTACGGGGTTTATCTGGTTCAGAATGAAAGGAGAAATCATATGACGCGGATTAATACTTCGGAGTTCACTGGCTTATGTTGGATCAACGAAATTTTGAACGGTCATCAAAGCTGTTGTCAAAATAATTTCTGAATGAAAAGACTATGTTTCCACGCATTATGTGAAAAACTGCAACATCATGGTCTCGCATCCAGACCAGAAATCTGTGTCGTCGAAATGGTTGGAATTTTCATTTACACAATGGCTACTGGGCTTTCAAATAGACAACTTCAAGAAAGATTTCAATGATCAGGTAGCACAATTTTTGTTTGTTTTCATGATGTCCTAAATGCTTTCCAATTACTCGCTGCGGATGTAATAAAGCCAGGAGAACAACAATTTAAAACTGTTCCACATCACATCAGAAATTCAACCCGGTATTATCAGTATTGGCGCTATAGATGGTACACGCGTATCTGCACATTTACCCGCTGATCAAATTATCCCTTATATCGGATGAAAAGGCTTTGCAACTCAAAATATATTAGCGGTTTGTGATTTCGATTTACAGTTTACGTATGTTATGGCTGGTTGGTGTAACAACCCGAAAATCTGAGCCAGTTTTAAATTTTTGTTTTAGCAATTTTAATGAATTTTGCATATTTAAAATAAATTATTTTTAAATAATAACGACGAGAAAATTATTTTGAATAGAATTCGAATTTATATATTTATATACATCGTCGTTAGAATATAAATAATTATTTATAATTATAAAAGGAATTGAAAATGGCGCGGTAGTTCGATAATTCGATTTCAAACTTCAAATGAATGTACCGGGTGCAAAATAATCCGGATTTTGGTGGAACCAAAAATATTTGAATCTATTTGATAATATCTTGCCAACGAATCCGAAAAATCGAAATTTCATAGCGGGAATCAAAAGATATGTCCAGTTGAAAATTCTGAATAGTCGTTATGGAATTTAGGCCCTTAAAAATGGAAATTTTGCAACCGACCTCGGATTTCGACGAAACCTCTTTTGTTGGATCCGTGATGTCAATTTATTGCTAGATTCCAATTTTCATAATTTTTCGAATCAATATGTGAGCGTGGCAATGGAAAACGCGTTTGACTAGTTTTAGTTGATTTTAAACGACTGGAAAATGGCCATTTTTCCAACGTTCTAAGAATTCGACGAAACTAGTTTTGTTTGGACCGTATCGCCAATACGAAGCTAAAAAATATTTTTCGGGAATTTTTAGAGTTAGTATGTGACCCCGGTAAATTGAAATGTGCATTTAAATTGAATATATAAAGATTTATATTTTAAATCCAACGGAAACTGATTCAAACAATGGAATTGGCCTACGATACATATCCCTTTGTGTTCCAAATGGGGGTAATTAGCTATGGACGACAGACGGTGGGCCTCGTTTAGAGGTCAAATGAAAAAGTCAACTTTCTGAAATTAAATAAATTAAAATTAAAAATATTTCTCTCTCCCCTTATCTCCTTGCCCCCCTCCCCCCCCCCCCCCGGGTTAAAATTCATTTCAAAATCAAAAAGAAAAAAAGGGAAAGGGTGGACGGTACGGAGGAAGGTCGCCGCCGCGGCCACCAGGGGCGGCGCGCCTCCGGCGCCGCCATCCATGCGATCCCCCGCCCCTTCTTCTTCTCCTTCTTCCTTTGACCTCCACGCGGCCCCCAAGCCACCCAAACCCATCGCGCAACCCCAAACCCTCCGCTTTCACTCCAGACGCAGCCGCACTACCAGCAAAGCCCCACCGTACCGCGCCGCCACCTCCTCCGTTCTCTTCCTCCTCCCTTCTGCGAAACCAAACCCCCCCCCCCTCACCGATGCAGCCCCTTCCTCCAATTGATCGAGCCCACAACCCAAACCAGTCACCCGCGAGCAAGAAGCCCCTCCTCCTTCGAATGGATGTAAGCTTTTATTTTCGTTTTTATTTAGCATTTAAAATCTGATTTTACAGTATAAAATTCTGATTTTTATTTATATCAAAGATCGGATTTTTGATAGATAAAAGGCGATAATTTTTATATTATAGAAAGGCTAAAAATATTATCTTTATGAAGTAGGGATAATGAAATATAATCTTTATATTTGAAAAGGCAAAATCATTATTTTTGAAAAGGTGAAATCTTTATATGAAGAATACCGTGACAAAAATATAATCTTTATTGTATGAACATCGATGTAAAAATAGAATTTTTATCTATGTAGTCGTAGTATAAAAATATAATTTCTATATACGTAGACACAATATAAAAATGTGATTTTTATATATGTAGTGGCTATGGGCGACGAAAGTGACAAAAGGCGAGAACGACAAGATTTTCTACATATGAAGAGTCGTGGCGATTGGATTAGCTTTGGTGAGAACTTGTAATGACCCGCATTGTCAGGGGTATTATAATTAATTTATTTAATTATATATATAGTGATTTGGGGAATTTAATCGTCGTTTAATTAAATAATATGGAATAAATAATTTAATTAAATAATTAAATAATATATTTAATTCAGAATTTACCAGAAATAGTGAATAGACGATATAATATAGACGGGGTCACCCCCGAGACTTAGTTCAGCTTAGAGTTGAATTATATTGATGAATATATTCAACCGACGTCAGTTTGAACGTGTAGTTATAATATAATTAAAATAGAGCGCGTAACGACGCGGCAGTTCGCTATTTGGCGATTTAGACTTCAACTAGATGTACATGGTTCGTTTTAAATCGGATTTCTGTGAAACAAGAAAACGTGTGGAGCTGGTGGAGTATATCATTCTAGTGGAAGAGAAATATCGGGATTTCGTGGTGTAGATTTTGAGTTACGTCCAAATCAAATTCTCAGAAATGCAGCACCTTGACCATAACGGTTATTTGAAAATATCTGACTATCGGGTTTGAATTTGGATAGGGTTCTTTTGGGAAATAGCAATAGATTAATTTTTAGAATTTTACTGTAATTTTTAATTAAGTAAATAAGCAACTTTTTATTTGGAGTATTTTACACCCTTAATCAGCGATTTCGGGGTTTCACAGAATAAGTTAACAAACCTATATTATTATATTTTTGGGATCGTGGCACCGAGCTCATTTCGATGGTATTTTTAGTTCTGTTGTTATCGGTTCGTACGTGACGAAATTTTTCATGACAACATAACCTAAAATATCTAAATACCCCTATCTCTAAACATCATTCTCTTATGGTCAAAAGAAGACCACGTCTTCACATTTCTCAGCCGCACAAAACGTTTTCCTCAATTTAAAGCGTGGAGCAATCTTAATCAATGAAAAGAAAACAAAACTAAATACTATAAGTACCCCTTTACATAGTTTAACCTAATTATCTCTTCATTCTCTTCTAACAAATCCCGGCCGCCACTTAGTTTCTGCAAATGGAAACGAGAGAAAGAAATCCTCAAAATAAAATCGAATAAAATCCTGTAACTCCTCAAACTAATCTACTTGATTTCCTGATGCTATACCCTTCGTTTCCACTTACGTTTTGAAAGGTGCGAAGTGACTTTGGGGTTTAAACCGTCGGCTTTGAGTGGGTTTCTGGGAGCGAGCACGGTCTCGAATTGAACGAGACTTAAAATGTCGATGCAAAATGGGTATTACGCTGGAGCAGCTCGCATGTTTGTTTCGTGGAAGGCTTAGGCGAGAAGAGAGATCTGAGCATGTGTAAACGTGAAGTGTGGTCTGATGTTGGTAGGATGGTCTGACGTTGATTGGGAAAATGGGAAAAGGAGCTTGCCGCAAATGGAAAGAAGCACATAATTTGGAGCAGTGGAGTTGTGACGAGGGCAAGCAATGGTGCGATGAGGCTTTGTTGCAGGAACTGCCAGGTGTTCATTTGCATAATGTTTTGGATATGTGAAGCATGAATGGAAGCTCAAAACATTCGGCAAATGTCTTTTACTGGAGCATGTGTTTCTCTGAGAAGAAGAGGGAGTTTGTTTTAGTTCGGATATAGTGTTTTAAAAATGGCACGATGGGTTTGTTTTGATGGAGCAGCTTGTTGTGGACATAAGAGGAAAGAAGAGAAAATGGTAACGTTGACTGAGAGGTGTGAATAGTAAGTGATGCGTGAACAGTAATTATATATGTTAACGTAATATATGCGTTGGTACGTGAGAAGAGCCATAAGTGATACGTGACAGTTCGGTTTCACACTGGACTTCGGCACGATGGGGATGGAGTGTGTTGGTACGTGAACAGTAAGTGATGCGTGAATGGGTGATGCCACAAGCAGTATGACCTTCACGTTGACTAAAAGGTGAATGAGGAGTGTTGGAGAAGGATCTACTGTTCTATTGGTACGAGTTGGGCTAAATGAGATCATGGTATGGGCCGAAATTCCTTTTCTTTATAATATACAATATAATAAGATTTAATTAATTTGTCAATGTATTTAAATGTTAACGTAAAATATTTTGCATACGATATCAGAATTTCGAACCGTTAGATCCATTGGGATCGTATGGACGAGCACTCTACAATGGAACTGACCGCGAGTCAATTGGAGTCCGTCACAATTTATAGCAAAATAAATTGTCCAGCTGAATAAAGCAATGGTTATCGTCATTGACGATGATCGTCCAAAGGTGAGTAAATCTCACAAACTCTAAACAGTTTATATTTACACGTTGTATTGTTAGAACTGTAAATATTGTCTGTTTGACTGTGTGTTGGCTGTTTGCTTGAACTGCTAGTCAGTTAGTAGAAATTATATATATATATATATATATATAAACTGTTAAATGTTTATATGTGATTCTGCTGTCAGAATAACTCATATCAAAGTATAATCGATGTTGTTACATTGTCTAACGTCTGTGATGCAGGGAAACAGGTTGGAGGAATCCAACTGGATTCCTCAACAGTTATTTTACTGTGATTTATATATTGTGATATATAATGTGATATATAATCTGTTGGCGATTATATGTGTTTGGACGATATTGAACATCGTGATTGGATATGATTGAATACCATAACATACCGGAATGTTGGTAAGGAATAATTTCAAAGTGATATTGAAAATAGAATATTTATAAAATGGAATATTTATAAATAAGAGATATTTATAAAGTGGAATATTTATAAATAAGAAATGTTTATAAATTGGAATATTTATAAATAGGAGATATTTGAAAAGGAAATAAATTCAAAGCATTTCTTTTTGAATGGAAAGGCCTGTGTGGCGAGTTTGGGGATTTTCCCGATGCTCCCGATACAAAGGAGGTTATGGCGAATTTTCCCGGGAATTTAAGGAGTTAGAATATTTCAAGAATAAATTTGAAAAGGAAATATTTGTAAACCATTTACAAATAGAATTGGAAAGGGAACATTATAAAAAGGAAATCATTTTTAAGGTGTAGAACCGTTATTTTAAATTAAATCTTTTCAAATGAATAAAACGTTGTTAAAAAGGAAATCTTTATAAAGTGAATAAAGTTAAATCAAATATGGTATTCGAAAGGAGTTAATCGAATATGGTATTCGAAGTTAGTTAATCGAATATGGTATTCGAAAGGAGAAATCGAATATGGTATTTGAAGTTAGTTAATCGAATATAGACATTCGAAAGAGTTAATCGAATATGGTATTCAAAGTTAGTTAATCGAATATGGTATTCGAAAGGAGAAATCGAATATGGTATTCGAAGTTAGTTAATCGAATATAGACATTCGAAAGGAGTTAATCGAATATGGTATTCGAAGTTAGTTAATCCAATATGGTATTCGAAAGGAGAAATCGAATATGGTATTCGAAGTGAGTTAATCGAATATAGACGTTCGAAAGGAGTTAATCGAATATGGTATTCGAAGTTAGTTAATCGAATATGGTATTCGAAAGGAGAAATCGAATATGGTATTCGAAGTTAGTTAATCGAATATGGTATTCGAAAGTTAGTTAATCGAATATGTTATTCGAAAGGGGTTAGTCAAGTCGAGTTAGTCAAATAGAGTTAACCAGTTAGAGTTAATCAGTTAGAGTTAACCAGTTGGAGTTAATTAGTTAGAGTTAATCGATTAGAGTTAAAACGAACTAGAGTTAATCAAATATAGTTATTTGAGATAGAGTTAGTCAAACATAGTATTCAGGGTAAGTTGCCATCTTGTACGACTGCTAGCGTAATTCGCAGGGTTGTAAATAGCCTACGGCAGTCGGATGTTTCCTGAGGGAGTCAGGCGTAACCATTGTGATCGATGCGATCTAGAGTCAAGCGAATGGAGTTTAATCGAATATTAGTTATTCGATAGGAGTTAATCGAGTTGAGAAATAAGTTAAGTTAAATAAGTTGAGTTGATCGGGTGGTTCGACCAAGTTAATCGAGCCTAGTTAATCGAATCGAATTGGTCGAACCAAGTAAGTCGAGTTAGTCGAGTCAAGTTAAGTTAGTCGAGTTAAGTTCGTCGAGTTAAATAAATCGATGTTAGTTTCATCGAAAGGAGTTATCGATGTTAGTTTCATCGAAAGGAGTTATCGATGTTAGTTTCATCGAAAGGAGTTATCGATGTTAGTTTCATCGAAGGAAGTTATCGATTATAGTTTAATCAAAGTGAGATTTTCAAATATGAGATATTTGAAAAGGAAGAGTTATCGAATATTAGTTATTCGAAGAGAGATTATCGAATATCGTTTATTCGAGAAGGAGTTAATCGAATATAGGTTATTCGAAGAAGAGTTAATCAAATAGAGATTTCTCGAAGAGAGTTAATCGGCAAATTCGATTATATCAAATTCGGGAAATGTAATAACCCGGAAATTACGAGCCAATTTAAAAATTTTAAATTGATTATTTCAAAGGAATTTGAACCATTGAAATAGAATATTTCAATAAAATAGTGAATTAGAAATAGTGAGTCAGTTTGAAAATTTGAATTCAAACTTTGACTGACTGTGCAGGGTGGAAAATATAACGGATTTTAGCGAAACCAAAAATATTTAAATCTGTTAGTCAATACCTTTCTAAAGAATCTGAAAAATCGAAGTTTCATAACGGGAATCAAATGTTATGGCCGAATGAATTTTCAGAAGAGTCGGTATATAGAATATATAGCCCTGGAAAATTGATATTTTGCATACGACCTCGGAATTCGACGAAACCACTTTTGTTGGGTCCGGGATGTCAAACTATTGCTAGGTTTCAAATTTCATAATTTTTGAAGCTAGTATGTGAGCGTGGCAAAAGAAAAAGTGTTTGGTCGATTTCTGTTAAATTGGATCGACCAGAAAATGGCCATTTTTCAAATGACCTCAGAATTCGACGAAACTAGTTTTGTTGGGACCGTAGCGTCAAAACATAGCTAGATTTATTTTTCTGGAATTTTTCGAATCAGTTTGTGGCCCTGGCAAATTGAAATGTGCGTTCAGGGTTAAAAATTAAATGTTTTATAATTTAATTTGAAAAATAACTGACTGTAACAGTCGAATTGGCCTACGAAACATATCCCATTATGTCCGGAATGGGGGTATTTAGCTAGGGGCGACAGTCGTTGGGTTTAAAAAGGAGTTCGTTTAAGAAAACACTATTTAAAAATTTAATATAGTCCTCGGCCAATCATATTTTTCCTTTCATAAATTTTTTTTTTTAAAAAAAGAGAACCCCCCCCCCCCGATCAACGGCGAAACGCGTTCACCACCTTCTCTCCTCCGCCGCCGCCGCTACCGCCACTTACAGCCTTCGCCGCCGCCACCATCCGACGCGCCCCAGCCTCCTCTTCAAATCCGACCCAACCGCCGCCCCCCTCGTCGCCTCCTCCGCCTGTATCGACGCCAGGAAGTCGAACACTTCCCGCCGCCGCCCTGAACGCCACCGACCACCGAACGCCACCAAACCACCACCGATTTAAAGCTCTCTCTCCCCTCTTCCACGTCCAACTCCCTGATCGTCCCCACGTGCCACGGATTTCTCGAAAATTGTAAACCTAGTTTTGAAGCTCGTGAAAATGAGTTTTTCTTTGATCTTTACACTTTGAAAAATCATATCTTTTTGGTGTGTTGACGAAATTCGATGAAACAGGAAACATCGAGACCGCAAGGAAGCTCTCTACCCAATAGAAGAAGCTGCGGATTTTTCTGACATCGTATCGATTTTTAGCGCTCAGAAAACCAAGGTGAGAAATCTAAATTAACGTGAAATTGAATGGAAAATGTCGTGTATAATTTATATAAGCAAAATATAAATTACATACGTGTTGTATACCTCATGTACATGCGTAGTGTAAGCTATATAAGCGAAGTATGAATTTTACATGCATAGAAAAATTGATATATGTGTCGAAATGCTAGTGGAATATAGCAAATATATATTATATTATATATATATATACTCCCCTCGTCCACAAACCATGGACGATATTTATTGTGGTGAATTGGTGTGAAATATTGGATGAAAAATACGAATGGTTGAATAATTGTTTGTGGTTGATATTGTTTGGTTGTGGTTGGAAAAATACCCATTGGTGATTGAAATGAATTGGAAATATTTTTGGAAATAAAAATAAACATGCCGCCTGCGTGCGAATTAGATGCATGAATCCCCATTGTCAAAAACCGCGAGGTTTTAAGGTAGAGCGAGGAGCCGTACTAGGGACGGTGCCGGTTTTAACTACCCTGCCGTTATGCTGCCGAAATTTTGAATAATCTTTGTGTGTTAGAATTATTTTCATATGTTGAAATTATTTTCATGCATTGAAATTAAAGTCATGTGTTGGAACTATATCCATGTGTGGAAATTGTTCAAGTGTTGAAAAGTGTTGTGTGAAAATTAAATTCGTTTGTGAATGAATGAAGTGTTTTAAACAATAAAAATCACATTTTTATTATATATGAAGTAAGAAAAATATTCGCCTTATATAAATAGTTTCAACAATAAAAATCCCATCTTTCTAATATGAACAACATAAATAAAATATCCATGTGTGGAAATGCTCATTTGTTGAGAAGTGTGTTTAGTGTAAAAGTTCATGTGTTGAATAAAAAGATCGAACAATAAAAATTACATTTTTATTGAAACTATGAAGTGTTGGAACCATACATTGGTTGAATAAATATTTTAAATGATAAAAATATCATTTTTATCATATGTGTGATATGCTAAAGATATGCGGACGTTGAAATAAATATTTGTGATAGAAATATTATTTTTAACATGCATAGGAACTAAATAAAATAGTCATGTGTTGAAATCTATTTTAGTTCGCCAAAATTATCATCTTTGAAATGTGAAGTGTTAAAAATAGCCACTTGTTCAAATAAACGTGCATGAGTTGAAATATACATTAACTAGCTAATGATATGATTTTAGCCTATGCATGCAACATTAGAATGAATGGTGTTTTTAAACCAAAGCAAATCAAATATGAAATTGAACGGAAAATGATAAATGTTAGAAATTGTATATATGTACATGCATATCTATTGAACAGGTTAAAGCAAAAGGGGCTAGAGAAGAGGAATAGAATTTTGTGCCCGACAAATAGGTACACATTTACCGCTTTGTTTGGGTGATGATTTTATGAGCCTGTTGGCTAGCCGCTTGGCTTTTTCTTTTTGATATGAGACGCCCGTGTGGCTATTTGGGAATTTTCCCAGACCCTCCCGTACAAAGGAGGTTATGGCGAAATTTTCCAAAATTTAAAGGCGTTAGTGAAATAATTGAAGTGGAAACGATATAGGAATTTTTGAATGAACTATATTTATATAAATATATAAATATAAATAGAATTAAAACGAAACGTGGCCGTGTAGTTCATATTTTGAAACCATGATTTCGAACGACTAGTGCGGAAGATCCGACCATTGGATTTTCCCGAAACCTCAACCGGTGGGTTCGCCTTGGAAATATCTTTCCAACGGCACCAACTTTGTGAAGATCCGACGGTTGGATTGTCTGGAATGTTTAATTCAAAACTGAAGAAAAACAGCGCCAGAAACGATTATATTTATATATATATAAATATAATTAAATTAAATCGAATAACGACGATGCAGTTCGTAAATTGAAATCGTAACTTCAAATGGTTGGTGTGGAAGATCCGACCGTCGGATTTTCCCAAAACTGAAACCGTTGGACTCGTTTTGAAATGACCTTCCTAATGATGTAAAATTTGTGAAGATCCAACGGTTAGATTTTCAGATATGTGTAAAACAAAATTAGTGAAAAGCAGCGTCAGTGCATCGACACGATCTGAAACGTCGTTTAATTAAATATGGCCGTTTTAAATTAAATAAAAATGGCGATATATCGTTATAAAATACTATTGACGATATAGAGTGGAAATAAACCAATTTTGTTGTGTTTGCTTGATATGTGATGGTTGAATGTATTTGACATGAAAATTATAACTAAATGACTGAAATGTGATTGTTGAATAGTCCAACCATGTGATTGATTGATTTGAAAATCTAAATATACGTGGGTTATTTGAAAAGGCCGAGTTTATCTCATTTCAAATAATCGATCGACGTTGAGAAGTCGAAGAGTCGAAGACGGTTGAAGACCGACGATCTCCACATTGGATGGATGGGCGCTACTGATACTCGTGACTGGAGTAGCTACCATGAAGGAATTGAAGTAGTAGCCGTCCAAACATATTGTTGACTGTACGGATATGCGAGGAATTGGTGCCTCCGGTTTCGTTCAGACCCAGAACGGACTTGTAAATGGACTGTGTGTCTGACATTGGATTTTGTTCTGTGTTGATTGATCTCTGTTAAATATATATCTGTTTGGCGGCGGAGAATTTATTCTCTTGCTTAACGCCCTTCTCTGAGACGTACGAGCTCAGAGGTTATGTATTGACAGAAACCAGTCGCATGGAGTGGATTGCCTGTGTGGCACGCCTAAGTGGCATATGATCAAGGCTTCTGTTGCAAAGCAAAGTCTTGTGGTTGATGATCAAAGCATGGTCTGTGTGACATAGCTTTGTGTATAACGTGAATTCGCGATCCTCACACCCCGGTATGAGTCAAAAACGGGAGAAGGACCCAAGGAGTGCATGACGTTTCTTTCTAGCTATGGTGGTGTCAGTGACCTCCCAGCCCTGACATTTATATCTACTTTTCACCTGTGTGGTTGTTGGAATGTGAGGCGCCTCGATTATAGGTCTGTAAGGACCGGGAAACGTGTGTTCAGGAATAATTAATCCTCAAAAGTAAGAGAGGACCGGCCTTGGAGGATCCAGGGGATTGCTGTGTGCGGTCCCGAGGCATTTGCTAGAGTGTCTCGAATCGGAGAGGAGCTTGCCCCTTGCCTCGACTCATGAAGGAATCCAATTTCCAATACGATATATGCGGATGTGATTGTATTACTAGTATGGCGACATGATATATGGTACACATGCCGTCTAGGATTGATATTTATGATTGAATTTGCTTTTGAAACATATATGCACTAGTAATAATATCAAACACTTTTGTTTTATTCGTATGAAGCATCTTTGGCCATTATAAGGGAAAACTCTATCCTCCGGCTTGCGTTGCATTGTGTGATGGGACCTGAGTCTTATAATGGCTTCATTTTATAAAAAGCATTGCGTTGATTTAATCATTTATTTTATTTCATGCACTAGCACTCATTGGAGTAAACCCGTTCCGCGAAAGTGTCGTGGTCCTTTGATTTGCCTTGTTATTGTTGTTAATAAGTTGAGTAGATTTCTCATACCAGTCCCATGACTGACTCGTAGTTTGTTTCACCTTGCAAACTCGGGTGCCCTCATTTTCACACGGGTAGACTAGTTACAGGTTTCTGACGCACCTTTTGGCTCATGGCGAGGCTTGACTACACTGTGCTGACTTGGATTTTCTCCGCCATTATTGTATCTATATTATGATTCCGCCACTGGCGATGTAGACTGATATTCCTTTTGTGTACTCTTTATGTATGATTCTGCCTCTGGCGATGTAGACTGATTATGTATCATTATGCACTAAGTTGTATCCTGTACTGTGCTTCTCTGATGTGATGATATCTATATGATTCCGCTGTCATATGTGTGTAAATTATTCTATTTTCTGTTTATGCTATTATCTGTGATCTGCTAATGATGATTAATGTGTTATATTCCAATGATTATCCTTAACGCCGTGTAACGAGGTTTTGGGATCGTCACAGGAAAGTACTTATACTTTCCAGTGTTTAAATAGAGATTTATTTATTTATAAATAAATAAGTGTTAGGTTAATTATTCACTAATAAGAATAGAAGTTATAATTAAAGTTAGATAATTCGAAAGTAGGGATTATAACGTTATCGTTATAACCAATGTTTTAAATATAGAAGTGGATTAGTAAAATTGGATCCGAGAAAGGCGTAAAGAAGTTGTTAAAGATTAAAAGATAAACTTTGACCATTTCGAAGTTATAACGTTGTTCAGTTAAGGTCTGAGAGGTAATTATACCCCAACTTGAGTGACTTCCTTCTTAACTAAGAAATGGTAAGGTTTGATCGTAAAGGAGTTTTGGAAATGTTTTCCAAACGAGAATCAGAAATGTTTTCTGATAAAAGAAAAATAAGGATTTAGAATATAGGGAAACAGGAGATAAGTAAATAAATGAACTGAAGAAATTTATGTTAAATGATGTTTGTTCGATATAATTTCCATTTGGAAATAATATCGTTGTTTGAACACTTGTTTTTCTTTGATAGTTAATTCACCGACTATCGAAGTTTTGACCATTTTAACGTTGTTAATATAGAGAGACCGGTTGGATTATTATCCATAGAACCACTCTGTATTGGCATAAGCGTCGCGAATCATATATGCCAAAGATAATTGAAGACGGAGTAAAATGCAAGGGCTGTTGTATAAGTCTTAGATAACAGTGACTAAGATGGATATACTGAATAGTGCCTTCGGTTTGTCCAGTCCCAGGACAACTTGTATGGACGAAGGTCTGACAGAGTATATCCAATGGATCGCGTAAGTTGATCTGTTCAAACGTATTCACGTTTGGTGGCGGAGGAATTCGTTTCTCTTAGCTGTATACCCGTGTTATTTTTGGATAAGTCAATTTGTGATTTGGCGGTATGACGATGTGACATTTCTAAGTGAATGAAGATGGATGTCTGACATAGTATTTCCAGACGGTCACGTACATTGATTTCTTCAACTATACCAAGAGTGGAAGCGGAGAAGGAAACTTCTT
Source organism: Allium sativum (assembly GCA_030737875.1). NCBI lineage: Eukaryota > Viridiplantae > Streptophyta > Magnoliopsida > Asparagales > Amaryllidaceae > Allium > Allium sativum. Next base: position 954,052,141 of record CM060924.1, on the reverse strand, counting down.
TTAGCTGACACGTAATGTATGGTTGTAGACGTCAATTAGTGATTCTGATGGATCTGACAATGTGGCATTCGAAGTGAATCTGATGTGATGATAAAGCGTAGCTTCTAGCCTCATCAACCAGTAAATGACAGAAATCGGGCAGGCAGCATGGCTAAGTCGGTCGCACCGAATTAGGGTGTATAATCACCTATCTAGAGAATATTCATTTGCTTCTTAAATCTATCAATGCTGTCCCATATATATACGGGAACGGTTGCTGATCCCAACCGTTGGTGATGTACATTCGATACACTCAAGCGAAATGAGTGGTCGGTCATGTGTGTCTGAGTTACAAGATGTTCTTGTTGAACTCCAGTGTATCGTTCCTAGAGTACACTGATCGGAAGGTGGTTCCATACCTTGTCATAGTTGGAAATCCATTATTCAATACGTGCTTGCGATTTTGATTGTATACTATATACGTAGAACGTGAGATGAAAGCGTTTCTGCTAGTTGATATCTATTTGTACATAGACATTATTATAATATCAAGAGGTTTTTGATAAAAAGATATTTTGCATTCTCATAAGGGAAAAACCCGTTCCGTTCTGCGGCGTGGTTTTATGAGATATCGTTTACTTGTTCATATACCTGTTTAAACTGTTTTACTCACACCAGTCCCATGACTGACCCGGAGTTTACTTTGTTGTTTTCCCTAAACTCTTGGGTGCCTAAATTTGTATGGGCAGTCAAGTAGTCGGGATTTGCAGATACATTGAAGAGCTGGAGCAGGAGGCTTCAGAATCATATTGCTATAGTTTATTTCCGCTGTGTTGTAAGTGTTGTACTCTGATAAGTGCTATTGTATACATAACTGTTATATTTCAAAGTTATGTTATATATTATATGTTATTCGTTCCGCTGTGAGGTTCGTGTTACTCTGATGTTGTGTTCTTCTTCTTCTTCTATTCTAAGTTTCTATCTTATCTATTCTCACCCTCTAATTTCTTTCAGTAATTACCAGGATTTTTCGATGTTTTGGTTATCGACATCGAGCTTATGTCGATAACCAAAGTCGCTCAAAAATTCGGGTCGTTACAGTTAGTATCAGAGCATAAGTTAAGAATTACTTGGCTCTGTGGCGTGACTCGGTAGAGATAGGGTTAGTAATACCCTAGATTGAGTTTGAGTGTATATATACGAGTGCGTATTTGTATTTGATATAAAAATTTGTTTTATATTGAGGAGATTAATTGGTTGAGTTGTTTATGAGTTCTGGTCGATCAGTTTGATCCACTGTATCGGTAGGAGTAAATAAATACTTGAATACGATGGACCGACACAGTATGGATATGTAATATATTATCATAGATATATTGGTTGTAATTATAATCGAATGAGATTATAAAGTGAAATTGTTATATATAACCAGTCAGAATTTATACAAGTAAAGTATATGAAATAAGATGAATTAAATATGAATTTAAATCAGATTTGGAATTAAAATAAGGAAATTTTAAGTTCCTGGGAGATTTTGAAATATTTTCAAAATGGAAGTATTTAGTAATGATTTTGAAAATGATATAGTATTGGAATTACTAGGGTCGCTGGAAAATAATTTCGATAATGACTGCGCAGTATCATCAGTGTGATTTTCGAGTTCTAAGTGGTGGATTACTACCAGAGATTTTGATTTGAATTGTTTTGAGAAAACAAGTTGTTTAGAAAATTCAAAGGTTTTGAATTGGCAGTATGATTTTAAATTGATTTGAAATTTACCCAGGAATTTAAGTCCTAGAAATTAAAATTTAACTTATGAAGTTAAATGGATTTAAATGGTGAAAATGAATAATAAATTAGAATTTAACCGTGACTAAGTTAAATGAAAATGGAATTGATTAGCGGATAATCTGGATTTGGATTTGAAATGATATATTAAGAGTTTGGAATTTGAAACTCGAATTTGAAATTGAATTCAGCTTGAATAAGCGAATGGTTGTGTTAAGAATAACTTGGTTGGAGTTTGATTGGAAATACATTGGTATATGCTGAATTGACAGCAGGTGAAAGGGATAAAGTTGATATACCCAACAAAAAGGTACAAGTTTATATTTGATATAAGCATGAGATTTATGAGCCGAATCGGCAAGCCGCTTGGCTGTTTGATTTTCTTTTGGGTTGTAGAAGGCCTAGAGAGGCGACTTGTGATTTTACCGATAGGGCTGTACAAAGGAGGTTATGGCGAAATTTTCCGAGAATTTAAAGTGTTAGAAAAAATTTCAGAATTTTTGAAAATTTTAGTTAGTCGGAATGAATAAATATTTTAGTCAATATTAATTGGTTCAGTTGAAATCAGAAATAAGGGGTAAACAAATCTTAGGAGTTCCAATATATAGGATCGTCCTCTAACTTAGCAATTTCGAGGACGAAATTATTTTAAGTGGGGAAGAATGTAATGACCCGCATTGTCAGGGGTATTATAATTAATTTATTTAATTATATATATAGTGATTTAGGGAATTTAATCGTCGTTTAATTAAATAATATGGAATAAATAATTTAATTAAATAATATATTTAATTCAGAATTTACCAGAAATAGTGAATTGACGATATAATATAGACGGGGTCACCCCCGAGATTTAGTTCAGCTTAGAGTTGAATTATATTGATGAATATATTCAACCGACGTCGGTTTGAACGTGTAGTTATAATATAATTAAAATAGAGCGCGTAACGACGCGGCAGTTCGTTATTTGGCGATTTAGACTTCAACTGGATGTACATGGTTCGTTTTAAATCGGATTTCTGTGAAACAAGAAAACGTGTGGAGCTGGTGGAGTATATCTTTCTAGTGGAAGAGAAATATCGGGATTTCGTCGTGTAGATTTTGAGTTACGTCCAAATCAAATTCTCAGAAATGCAGCACCTTGACCATAACGGTTATTTAAAAATATCTGACTATCGGGTTTGAATTTGGACAGGGTTCTTTTTGGAAATAGCAATAGTTTAATTTTTAGAATTTTACTGCAATTTTTAATTAATTAAATAAGCAACTTTTTATTTGGAGTATTTTGCACCCTTAATCAGCGATTTCAGGGTTTCACAGAATAAGTTAACAGACCTATATTATTATATTTTTGGGATCGTGGCACCGAGCTCATTTCGATGGTAATTTTAGTTCTGTCGTTATCGGTTCATACGTGACGAAATTTTTCATGACAACATAACCTAAAATATCTAAATACCCCTATCTCTAAACATCATTCTCTTATGGTCAAAAGAAGATCACGTCTTCACATTTCTCAGCCGCACAAAACGTTTTCCTCAATTTAAAGCGTGGAGCAATATTAATCAATGAAAAGAAAACAAAACTAAATACTATAAGTACCCCTTTACATAGTTTAACCTAATTATCTCTTCATTCTCTTCTAACAAATCCCGGCCGCCACTTAGTTTCTGCAAATGGAAACGAGAGAAAGAAATCCTCAAAATAAAATCGAATAAAATCCTATAACTCCTCAAACTAATCTACTTGATTTCCTGATGCTATACCCTTCGTTTCCACTTACGTTTTGAAAGGTGCGAAGTGACTTTGGGGTTTAAACCGTCGGCTTTGAGTGGGTTTCCGGGAGCGAGCACGGTCTCAAGTTGAACGAGACTTAAAATGTCGATGAAAAATGAGTATTACGCTGGAGCAGCTCGCATGTTTGTTTCGTGGAAGGCTTAGGCGAGAAGAGAGATCTGAGCATGTGTAAACGTGAAGTGTGGTCTGATGTTGGTAGGATGGTCTGACGTTGATTGGGAAAATGGGAAAAGGAGCTTGCCACAAATGGAAAGAAGCATATAATTTGGAGCAGTGGAGTTGTGACGAGGGCAAGCAATGGTGCGATGTGGGTTTGTTGCAGGAACTGGCAGGTGTTCATTTGCATAAAGTTTTGGATACGTGAAGCATGAATGGAAGCTCAAAACATTCGGCAAATGTCTTTTACTGGAGCATGTGTTTCTCTGAGAAGAAGAGGGAGTCTGTTTTAGTTCGGATATAGTGTTTTAAAAATGGCACGATGGGTTTGTTTTGATGGAGCAGCTTGTTGTGGACATAAGAGGAAAGAAGAGAAAATGGTAACGTTGACTGAGAGGTGTGAATAGTAAGTGATGCGTGAACAGTAATTATATATGTTAACGTAATATATGTGTTGGTACGTGAGAAGAGCCATAAGTGATACGTGACAGTTCGGTTTCACACTGGACTTCGGCACGATGGGGATGGAGTGTGTTAGTACGTGAACAGTAAGTGATGCGTGAATGGGTGATGCCACAAGCTGTATGACCTTCACGTTGACTAAGAGGTGAATGAGGAGTGTTGGAGAAGGATCTACTGTTCTAGTGGTACGAGTTGGGCTAAATGAGATCATGGTATGGGCCGAAATTCCTTTTCTTTATAATATACAATATAATAAGATTTAATTAATTTGTCAATGTATTTATATGTTAACGTAAAATATTTTGCATACGATATCATAATTTCGAACCGTCAGATCCGTTGGGATCGTATGGACGAGCACTCCGTAATGGAACTGACCGCGAGTCAATTGGAATCCGTCACAATTTATAGCAAAATAAATTGTCCAGTTGAATAAAGCAATGGTTATCGTCATTGACGATGATCGTCCAAAGGTGAGTAAATCTCACAAACTCTAAACAGTTTATATTTTCACGTTGTATTGTTAGAACTGTAAATATTATCTGTTTGACTGTGTGTTGGCTGTTTGCTTGAACTGCTAGTCAGTTAGTAGAAATTATATATATATATATATATATAAACTGTTAAATGTTTATATGTGATTCTGTTGTCAGAATAACTCATATCAAAGTATAATCGATGTTGTTACATTGTCTAACGTCTGTGATGCAGGGAAACAGGTTGGAGGAATCCAACTGGATTCCTCAACAGTTATTTTACTGCGATTTATATGTTGGGATATATAATGTGATATATAATCTGTTTGTGATTATATGTGTTTGGACGATATTGAACATCGTGATTGGATATGATTGAATACCATAACATACCGGAATGTTGGTAAGGAATAATTTCAAAGTGATATTGAAAATAGAATATTTATAAAATGGAATATTTATAAATAAGAGATATTTATAAAGTGGAATATTTATAAATAAGAAATGTTTATAAATTGGAATATTTATAAATAGGAGATATTTGAAAAGGAAATAAATTCAAAACATTTCTTTTTGAATGGAAAGGCCTGTGTGGCGAGTTTGGGGATTTTCCCGATGCTCCCGATACAAAGGAGGTTATGGCGAATTTTCCCGGGAATTTAAGGAGTTAGAATATTTCAAGAATAAATTTGAAAAGGAAATATTTGTAAACCATTTACAAATAGAATTGGAAAGGGAACATTATAAAAAGGAAATCATTTTTAAAGTGTAGAACCGTTATTTAAAAATAAATCTTTTCAAATGAATAAAACGTTGTTAAAAGGAAATCTTTATAAAGTGAATAAAGTTAAATCGAATATGGTATTCGAAAGGAGTTAATCGAATATGGTATTCGAAGTTAGTTAATCGAATATGGTATTCGAAAGGAGAAATCGAATATGGTATTCGAAGTTAGTTAATCGAATATAGACATTCGAAAGGAGTTAATCGAATATGGTATTCGAAGTTAGTTAATCGAATATGGTATTCGAAAGGAGAAATCGAATATGGTATTCGAAGTTAGTTATTCGAATATAGACATTCAAAAGGAGTTAATCGAATATGGTATTCGAAGTTAGTTAATCGAATATGGTATTCGAAAGGAGAAATCGAATATGGTATTCGAAGTTAGTTAATCGAATATAGACATTCGAAAGGAGTTAATCGAATATGGTATTCGAAGTTAGTTAATCGAATATGGTATTCGAAAGGAGAAATCGAATATGGTATTCGAAGTTAGTTAATCGAATATGGTATTCGAAAGTTAGTTAATCGAATATGTTATTCGAAAGGGGTTAGTCAAGTCGAGTTAGTCAAATAGAGTTAACCAGTTAGAGTTAATCAGTTAGAGTTAACCAGTTGGAGTTAATTAGTTAGAGTTAATCGATTAGAGTTAAAACGAACTAGAGTTAAACAAATATAGTTATTTGAGACAGAGTTAGTCAAACATAGTATTCAGGGTAAGTTGCCATCTTGTACGACTGCTAGCATAATTCGCAGGGCTGTAAATAGCCTACGGCGGTCGGATGTTTCCTGAGGGAGTCAGGCGTAACCATTGTGATCGCTGCGATCTAGAGTCAAGCGAATGGAGTTTAATCGAATATTAGTTATTCGATAGGAGTTAATCGAGTTGAGAAATAAGTTAAGTTAAATAAGTTGAGTTGATCGGGTGGTTCGACCAAGTTAGTCGAGCCTAGTTAATCGAATCGAATTGGTCGAACTAAGTAAGTCGAGTTAGTCGAGTCAAGTTAATTTAGTCAAGTTAAGTTCGTCGAGTTAAATAAATCGATGTTAGTTTCATCGAAAGGAGTTATCGATGTTAGTTTCATCGAAAGGAGTTATCGATGTTAGTTTCATCAAAAGGAGTTATCGATGTTAGTTTCATCGAAGGGAGTTATCGATTATAGTTTAATCGAAGTGAGATTTTCAAATATGAGATATTTGAAAAGGAAGAGTTATCGAAAATTAGTTATTCGAAGAGAGATTATCGAATATTGTTTATTCGAGAAGGAGTTAATCGAATATAGGTTATTCGAAGAAGAGTTAATCAAATAGAGATTTCTCGAAGAGAGTTAATCGGCAAATTCGATTATATCGAATTCGGGAAAGTACTTATACTTTCCAGTGTTTAAATAGAGATTTTGTAACAACCCGAAATTTAACAACATGTTAAATCAAGAATCAAGGCAGAATTAAATTATAAAATCTGAATCAGATAAAACGGGCTGTGCCGTTGCGTTCGTCTCGGAAAAATACGCGAAATATAGTCCGAAATTTTGTAAAACGGAGTCCGTATGACCGAGATATGGCCTTCGGAAGTTTCACAAAAAATCTGAATTCAAAACAGATTCAAAATTTCAGAAATCAAGCTAGGCGGGAAAAATCCCGCCAGAACCAGGTCGACCTGGGGGTCGACCTGGGAGTCGACCTGGGTATGACTAGGTCGACTGGGGAGTCGACCCCAGGGTCGACCTGGGGGTCGACCTGCCTGGTCGGACCCAGGCAACCTGGTGCACCTGTTTTGCTGTTTGGCTCGGTTTTGGAGGCTTGTGACGATTTTTGCGGGCTTGGATCTATCCTAGGGTTAATCTAACGGCCTAAACTACTCCTAATCTATATAAAAAGACCTAAGCCTACCCTAAACCCCTCATAATTCACTCATGCCACGAAGTGCTGCCCAAATCTCCATTGATCATGGCCTCCATCTCCAACTTCAAGAGCCTATGCATTCAAATCGGGTTCAAATCAAAAGGTGCAAGCTTGCTACACCAAATCAAGGCCAAATCAACGTTGCTATGCGAGTTTCATGATGGTTCTTCGACAAAGGAGCCACCTTTCTTCGTCAAGATGATGCATGATCCTTTTCCTAAGCTTCGCTATGTAAGTTCTAGCTACTTGTAGATTCTAACGGTGGTTCTAATGTGACATGGGATAAAATGAGATGTAACATGAGTATGTTAACCCATGTAAACCTAGTTTGCCCCTTTATCATGAACATATGACTTTGGGTTATGTTTTAACGACTTAATCATGCCACTCATGTTATGTATAACCTAGTGTATCTTGCAAGTTTGAATCTTTATCTATGGGATGTTAGCATGAACCTTTGGGAACCACTTGACTTGTGAAAACATTGGCAAAGACTTGACTTTGGGGCTTATGCATGTAAATGAACCCAAACCCCTTATGTATCATGCATGTTTGTGGCCAAATTCACTTATGACACTATGCATGTTTGTGGCCAAATCCTCTTGTGAAACTATGCATGCTTGTGGCCAAATTCCCTTATGATACTATGCATGTTTATGGCCAAATTTCCTTATGATACTATGCATGTCTGTGGCCAATATGTTGGCATAATACCCTACTATGTGACTCGCTTCCACTTGGGTTGGAAATACGTTTGGGTAGCTTAGGAAAAACGTGGGTATGACATGAAAAACTTGACATGGGGCTTACATGAGAACATGACATTCATTATTCATTTAAAAATGATCATGACACGGGGGAAAACATGGAACTTGAACTAGACATGGGTGGGTTGTAAGTGTAAAAAGACACTAGACCAAACATGAAAGTGGCCAACTCGAGGTTGGGTTGAGTTTGTAGCATAAATCTACCCGGACCCGCCCGGCTTAACTAGTGGCTACAAACAATAGGATCCAATGTGAGAAGTTGGTCATGTCGCGCTTAAGACCCGAGGTTAGACTAGGTTGTGGTGTAAAACTACCCGGACCCGCCCGGCTTAACTAGTAACCACAACAAGGTCTAATGTGAGAGGTTGAGAGTGCATTAATTAAATTAATGCCACATGATAAGGTTAAGTAAATTTGATTAATGACACTTAACCGATATGACATGAATGGGTAGGTTAAGTTGGACCAGGTTTGATTTCTTAATGACACTTAACCATACAAGACAATTAGGGGATGGGGTTAAGTAATTTACGCTTAACTAATCCGACTTTGTAATGAGATGGGGTTAAGTAATTAAGACTTAACTAATCTAAACACGATAATTAGATGGGGTTAGGTAATTAAGACTTAACTAAGCTAAACACGGTAATTAGATGGGGTTAAGTAATTAAGACTTAACTAATCTAAACACGGTAATTAGATGGGGTTAAGTAATCTATACTTAACTAATCTAAACACGGTAATTTGATGGGGTTAAGTTAAACACTTAACCAATCTAAACTTGGTAATTCAATGAGGTTAAGTAACCAATACTTAACCAATTTAACATGATAATTTAATGGGGTTAAGTAACTTATACTTAACCAATTATACGCGATGATTTGATGAGGTTAAGTAACCTATACTTAACCAATCTAATAGGTGGACCTGATAGGGTTAAGTCACAAGACCTTTTGAAAGTAGGCTTAACCATTGTAATACGATTAGTGGATGGGGTTAAGCTAACCCATACTTAACCAATCCGACCCGATAATTTGATGCGATTAAGATAATCTATGCTTAATCAATCTAACATGATAATCTGATAGGGTTAAGACAAATAAGTACTTAACCAGTTTGACTTGATAAGGTTAAGTCATGAGCTTCTTGGTACACTTAACCAACCTGTAGGGCTAAGCCTTGAACTTGAGTACTTAGCCAATCTTGACATGATTCGTAGGCGGGTTAAGTCATGAACTTGGATAACAATACTTAACCCATTTGACAAAACCCAAGCTCAGGGGACTAGGTTGGAAATCGTAGTTAACAAGGATAGTGGAAAGAAGGGCTAAGTGGTAAACCTTAGTTAACGGTAACTAAGTAATAATTCTTAGCTAAGGACATGGACTAGTTCATAAAGAGATGAGTAACCTAGTACGGTAGGTCATCGCTTAGTATACGAGGAGGAGCAAGTTATCTGACTTGGATAAAAGCTCCAGCGAATTGGGTGACGAAGCGAAAGCTTCGGGGAACGTGAGGGTACTCTTGGTATCCCTCTGTGAGGTGGCGAGTGGTCCATGAAACCCGGCCTCACAGGGGTTAAGGTCTGTGGTAGAAGAGCCAAGAGTATGCCTTGGTTGCTATGCGAGCGACCTAAAGACTGGGATGGATTAGCGTGGAGTCGACGATACTTGATTTTGCCCCGGGATAGCATGTCGCCGACTACCTACCATCTTTAGTCAATCGTGTACGTACGGAAAGGCAGGGAACTCCCAAAAGACCATATACTAGCTATCGAGTTATGGGTGAGGTTGGCTATTTGGAAATGGGCATCGATGGGCCGTAGTGTAGTTCTCATACATGATTTTTCTTGGGTTGCCTTTCAGTAGTTGAGGGAGGGGTCACGTGGGACCATAGCAACGGGTACAAAAACAGACCTTGATATCTGCAACAGCAGACGACTTAAAGCTCCCGACCGAGTTCCGTATTTCTTGATTTGCCCTGGCACGGAACTCGGATGGCACATTGAGGAACATGTGCGTCTAGACATGGAAAACGATTCATGAAACATACGCGGGAAAAAAGGGCGCGGTTGACGGGTGGCATAATCCCTAGTGGCCCTAGGTGGCTGAACCCAAACCGAGACACGGAAACGTTCATTAGGTAGCATAATCCCTAGTGGTCCTAGGTGGCATAAATCCTAAATGAACGCGCGATAGTTCATGGTAAGGAAACATAACTAGATCAAGGGTAGCAGTCCAAAATAACCTCAAGAATAAAACGTTTACATGGGAAAGCCCATATGGCCTACGACAAAGGACTGAACTTATACATGGAAAGAAACATACGAGTTGGGAAAACCTACATATGCTATATATTAGGTTGACATGGACCGTTACATGACATTGGGCAAGGGACATTCATAGTTAACACATGACGCGGGTTGGGATACTAGTACGAGAGGTGCAGAGCAAATATACATGTTAGGACCATGAGAAATATGCATGGTAGATACTGTGGGACGTTGTACAGGATAGATACCTCGGGATAGTATACTTGATAGGAACCGGACAATGTGATACCTTGACTTATCATGACACCGTAGTTTATCATGATATCTTAGTTTACCTTGCTACAGTAGTTCAGCCTGTTTTAGTTTATCTACCTTGTAGTCATCCTTATGTTTACTTTCAGTTTATGCATGTCATGTTACCTTTACCTGTTTTTATACTGGAAGTAGATAGGACTTACCAGTCTTTATGACTGACCCCATTTTCTTTCGCCTCTTTGTCTTCCGTTTCCCCCCCAGGTTTCAGGGAGGAAACACTGTTATCTAGTTCGGACTTCTTCTGCTTGAAGGTCATCACGCATGGCTTGGACTTTTTCTTGGCTATGGCTACTTTACTGTTTTACTTGGGGAATAATTTATGAAATGGTTTTATGCTTCTTTACTATTGCAAGACAGGTTTTGATGTACTCTGATGTAAAAGGCTTTAGACCTTATTTTATAAGGTAATGAATTTTTTTTTACTTCCGCTGTTTTATATATATATGTTCTGTCTTGTAATATTTCTGTGCATGTTTACCTCGATAATGCTTCACCAAACCTAGTGCATTCCCTTGTGAGTGACCCTAGCGGAGGTGGGGTGTTACAGATTTATTTATTTATAAATAAATAAGTGTTAGGTTAATTATTCACTAATAAGAATAGAAGTTATAATTAAAGTTAGATAATTCGAAAGTAGGGATTATAACGTTATCGTTATAACCAATGTTTTAAATATAGAAGTGGATTAGTAAAATTGGATCCGAGAAAGGCGTAAAGAAGTTGTTAAAGATTAAAAGATAAACTTTGACCATTTCGAAGTTATAACGTTGTTCAGTTAAGGTCTGAGAGGTAATTATACCCCAACTTGAGTGACTTCCTTCTTAACTAAGAAATGGTAAGGTTTGATCGTAAAGGAGTTTTGGAAATGTTTTCCAAATGAGAATCAGAAATGTTTTCTGACAAAAGAAAAATAAGGATTTAGAATATAGGGAAACAGGAGATAAGTAAATAAATGAACTGAAGAGATTTATGTTAAATGATGTTTGTTCGATATAATTTCCATTTGGAAATAATATCGTTGTTTGCACACTTGTTTTTCTTTGACAGTTAACTCACCGACTATCGAAGTTTTGACCATTTTAACGTTGTTAATATGGAGAGACCGGTTGGATTATTATCCATAGAACCACTCTGTATTGGCATAAGCGTCGCGAATCATATATGCCAAAGATAATTGAAGAAGGAGTAAAATGCAAGGGCTGTTGTATAAGTCTTAGATAACAGTGACTAAGATGGATATACGGAATAGTGCCTTCGGTTTGTCCAGTCCCAGGACAACTTGTATGGACGAAGGTCTGACAGAGTATATCCAATGGATCGCGTAAGTTGATCTGTTCAAACGTATTCACGTTTGGTGGCAGAGGAATTCGTTTCTCTTAGCTGTATACCCGTGTTATTTTTGGATAAGTCAATTTGTGATTTGGCGGGTATGACGATGTGACATTTCTAAGTGAATGAAGATGGATGTCTGACATACTATTTCCAGACGGTCACGTACATTGATTTCTTCAACTATACCAAGAGTGGAAGCGGAGAAGGAAACTTCTTTTAGCTGACACGTAATGTATGGTTGTAGACGTCAATTAGTGATTATGATGGATCTGACAATGTGGCATTCGAAGTGAATCTGATGTGATGATAAAGCGTAGCTTCTAGCCTCATCAACCAGTAAATGACAGAAATCGGGCAGGCAGCATGGCTAAGTCGGTCGCACCGAAGTAGGGTGTCTAGAGAATATTCATTTGCTTCTTAAATCTATCAATGATGTCCCATATATATATGGGAACGGTGGCTGATCCCAACCGTTGGTGATGTACATTCGATACACTCAAGCGAAATGAGTGGTCGGTCATGTGTGGCTGAGTTACAAGATGTTCTTGTTGAACTCCAGTGTATCGTTCCTAGAGTACACTGATCGGAAGGTGGTTCCATACCTTGTCATAGTTGGAAATCCATTATCCAATACGTGCTTGCGATTTTGATTGTATACTATATATGTAGAACGTGAGATGAAAGTGTTTCTGCTATTTGATATCTATTTGTACATAGACATTATTATAATATCAAGAGGTTTTTGATAAAAAGATATTTTGCATTCTCATAAGGGAGAAACCCGTTCCGTTCTGCGGCGTGGTCTTATGAGATATCGTTTACTTGTTCATATATCTGTTTAAACTGTTTTACTCACACCAGTCCCATGACTGACCCGGAGTTTACTTTGTTGTTTTCCCTAAACTCTTAGGTGCCTAAATTTGTACGGGCAGTCAAGTAGTCGGGATTTGCAGATACATTGAAGAGCTGGAGCAGGAGGCTTCAGAATCATATAGCTATAGTTTATTTCCGCTGTATTGTAAGTGTTGTACTCTGATAAGTGCTATTGTATACATAACTGTTATATTTCAAAGTTATGTTATATATTATATGTTATTCGTTCCGCTGTGAGGTTCGTGTTAGTCTGATGTTGTGTTCTTCTTCTTCTTCTTCTATTCTAAGTTTCTATCTTATCTATTCTCACCCTCTAATTTCTTTCAATAATTACCAGGATTTTTCGATGTTTTGGTTATCGACATCGAGCTTATGTCGATAACCAAAGTCGCTCAAAAATCCGGGTCGTTACAGAACTTCTCACTCTAAATTTCTTTTTCTAGTTATATATATACTAGGATGCAGACAGTGTTTAGTAGCACCCGACACCATCGTCCACAGACCATGGACTTGTTTGTTTGGTTGTGTAGTTGGTTAGATTATTTGATTTGAATTTGATTGTTTGGTGAAATGGAATGGATTTGATTGATATGTGTTTGGCGTGGGCCATTATTAGACCGGGGATAAGGCTAGGCCTTGTCCCGTTTCTAGTATCGTGCCGTTATGCCACCGAAATTTTCTAAAATAAATTAGAAAAATAAAGATATCATTTTATTTAATAAATGAACCAAATAGAATATTCATAGGTTGAATAAAATAATTTGGTCATTAAAAATATAATTTTTAACGTGAATGTGAATAAATAAATATTCATTTACAAACTGGACAGTTTGTTTACGTACACCTATTTGAAGGATATTGATTGGGATGATAAATTTTACACATCGCCCAACTGCACAAATAAAATCTGTGTTTGATTGTTTGAAACCCCACACGGGTATTGGGATAAAATACGGCATACACTAATCCCAATAATTAGTTGTACGTTGATCGATTGATTGACAGGCTGTTATAAGCGTTAGATATCTATATTTGATGCTTATACAGTGTAATGCACTTTGGATGATGGTTGATTATGTATCGTTGCTATTATATACATGTGTTGTATGGAATCCATATAATTAACTTTGTATGGTAATTGATTGGGCCTCATTCCAATTTAGAAAATAAAGAATATTATAAAATAAAGGTTCATGACCGTACTCATCCGTTGAGATTAGTCATGTGTTAAACGAAATATTTTAATAATAAAATTTACATCTTTATATTATAAAATAAAGGTTCATGTGTTGACCGTACTCATCCATTGAGATTAGTCATGTGTTGAACGAAATATTTTAACAATAAAATTTACATCTTTATCATATATAAAATTAGAAACTAACTTCTTTATAAAATAAAGGTTCATGTGTTGACAGTACTCATCCGTTGAGATTAGTCATGTGTTGAACGAAATATTTTAACAATAAAATTTACATCTTTATCATATATAAAATTAGAAATTAACTGGAAAATAGATGATATGATTGGTCTCCTGGATATTGATCTGATGTTGGTTTCGGCCTTTGGGGTTAATATTTAGGGAATCGTTCTCTTGCTAATTTACGGTTGGAGTCTGATTTGAAATCAAATGATAGATACCATAATTTTTATAAAATATATTAAATAACAAAAATAGTCACACGTGGACAATATTCATTCGTTGAGATTAGTCATATGTTGACAAAAATATAGATTCATGTATTGAATAGGATAAATATTCATTTGTTGAATAGAATAACGGAATTATTGAAATATATAAAGCCGTGTTGATTAGAGATGCGCTATTTTGACGCGAACGATATTTATATCCATTATATTCGTTTTTATAATTGAATTGAATATAAAAGAAATTCGAATTGAATTGAATATAGAACGAATTCGAATTGAATTGAATATAGAACGAATTAGAATTGAATTGAATATAGAACGAATTCGAATTGAATTGAACATATAACGAATTCGAAATGAATTGAATATAGAACGAATTCGAATTGAATTGAATATAGAACGAATTCGAATTGAATATAGAACAAATTCGAATTGAATTGAATATATATAACGAATTCGAATTGAATTGAATGTAGAACGAATTCAAATTGAATTGAAATTTGAATTGAATTGAAATGAATTTAAAACGAATTTATAAGGAAAAATTCAATTTTGATTTGAATTTGAAATGGTAGTTGAAATTGTTTTGGAAACGAATTTAAAATTATTTATAAAATTCGTTTTAAATAGAAATCGACGAAATATAATATATATATATATATTATATATATAATGGCCTGAATAGAACGCGCCGCGCCGCGGCAGTTCATAAATTTTGACCATTGACTTCGAACGGACATTACGGGAGATCCGACCGTCGGATTCTCCTAAAACCGGAACCATTGGGTTCGTATCGAAAAGAGCTTTCTAACGGATATTAGAAATTTGAAATCTAACGGTTGGATTTGGAGATACATCCAAATCAAATTTGGAAAAGGTCGTTGTAAGTGCAGTTCGATGGCCATTGTTGTAAATCGACTGTACGGGCCTTGATAAAATTATTAAAAATAGTAATAATTTGTGTAAAATCATAAGAAATGATTTGGTAAAAATTGGGATGAAAAACTCCATATTTGAAAAGATAAAAATAGATTTTTATCGAAATGAACTAGTTTTGAACTAAAATTAAAACCCATTTATTTTTAAATAAATAAATTGGATTTGAAATGGGTTTTAAATAGAATTGATTTGTGGGTTTATCGTGAAGGCTGTTTTAAATAACACTTGTTCTTTAACTCGATAATAAATAGAATGTGATTTGGGTTTGTCGTGAACTGTGTTTTAAATGACATTAGTTCTTTAACCTAAGGAGTTTTAATGAATCTGTAATTAGATTGAAATGTGAATTGATAATTTAAATTATCAAATTTAGAAAGTGAGCGAGAATGGAGTATCACTAGTTTTGCTCCAAAACGATAGTCAAATCTTTAATTAGATTTGAACGTGAAATGGTAATTAATTTTACCGATAACACCATGGTGTTAGATATGGAGTATTACGAGTTTTGCTTCATGGGATGAATAGGTTGGGATTGGGAAATAAAATAAATAATTACTTCGGTGTGGTTCGCTAATCTCGACTAGTTTGGAAAACCATAATTTGGTTTGAAATGACGTCCAAAGGAAGATTAAAGAATAAATTTAAAGATTTTATCTTTGATAAAATTAATGGGAACTTTTCCCTAAGAATATGAAATTTAGAAACTAGTTGTAGGTTAGCTAAGAAGAATGGTTTCCTAGGTATTGATCTAATGTTGGTTTTGGCCTTCGGGGTTAATATTTGGGAAATTGTTCTCTTTTTGATTTACGGTTAGTGGCTGCTGAATTGGAATGAGGCGTATGTTGTGTTTGTGTAACATTTGTTTACTATATACGCGGGTTGTTCGGGAAGGCCGTGTTTATACCCATTCTGAATAACCGATTCGACGATAAGTCGAAGATGAAGAAGGTGATTGAAGACCAGAAGTCTTCACATCGTTTGGGTGATTACTGATGATCTTGATTGGGCTGTACACCCAAGATGAGGGAATCAGTTGGTGGTTGTCCGGACGTACTTTGAGAACGATGGATATACGAGGAAAGTGCCTCCGGTTTCGTTCAGACCCAGAACGAACTTGCAAATGGACTGTGTGTTTGACATTGGATTTTATTCTATGTTGATTGATCTCCCTTAAATATGCATCTGTTTGGCGGCGGATAATTTATTCTCTTGCTTAACGCCCTTCTCTGAGACGTACGAGCTCAGAGGTTATATATCGATGGACATCAGTCGCATGACATGAATTTCCTGTGTGGCACGCCTAAGTGGCAATTAATCAAGGCTTCTGTTGAAAAGCAAAGTCTTGTGGTTGATGATCAAAGCACGGCCTTTGTGGCGTAGCTTTGTGTATAACGTGAATTCGCGAGCCTCACACCTCGGTATGAGTTAAAAACGGGATAAGGACTGCAAGGAGAGCACGACGTTTCTTTCTAGCTTTGGTGGTGTCAGTGACTTACCAGCCCTGACATTTATATACTTTTCACCTATGTGGTTGTTGGATGAGGCGCCTCGATTTTAGGTCTGTAAGGACCGGGAAACGTGTGTTCAGGAATTGTCAATCCTCAAACGTAAGAGAGGACCGGCCCTGAAGCATCTAGGGGTTACCCAGAGTGTGTAGTCCCAAGGCATTTGCTAGAGTGTCTCGAAGCAGAGAGGAGCTTGCCCCTTGCCTCGACTCATGACGGAAGTCCAATTTCCAATACGAGATATTTCGGCTTTATTTGTAGAGCCTAGTATGGCGACATAGTAGCATGGGATGCTATGCCATCTATGATTGATATTTATGATTGAAATTGTTTTGATATTATACACTTATTATAGTATCAAATGATTTGTTTTTAAACGTACCAAGCATGTTTAGTTGTTCTAAGGTAAAACCCTATCCTCCGGCTTGCGTTGCATTGTATGATGGGACCTGGGTCTTATAATAGCTTCATTTTTCGAAAAAGCATTGCGTTGTTTATTCTATGCACTGGTATTCTTGGGAGGAAACCCGTTCCGTGTTATACGGCGTGGTCCCTTGAATTACTCTCTTTTAAAGTAAAGTTTTAAATAACTGTTTTAGTTCTCACACCAGTCACATGACTGACCTGGAGTTTATTGTTTTAACCTAAACTCTGGGTGCCCTTATTTTCGACACGGGCAGCTAGTAGTTTTGGTTTTGCAGATTTATATTCACAGAATCCTTGTTTACAGCTGGAATGATATCCGGAAATCTCTGTATCCGTATATCACCTTCAGTTGTGCTTTATATTATTTTCCGCTGCTATGTAATTTATTGTAATCTCTGATATTTATCAAATGTAATTTATTCAATTATACTCTGTATATTCTTACATCTGATGGAATTGTTGTAATAGCAATGAAATGTTCTTCCGTCTGCGTTCTTTTGTGTGTTGTTCTCAAAGTATCCGCTCTTTCCTTCACGGGGAAGTAACGGGTCCTTACAGTTGGTATCAAGCTTTGGTTTACAGAGCTCGAGAACAAGACACATTAGAACCATACGAAAGAATTCATCAAATATTGGATTAGTAATATCCAATTAGAATGACTCGTTAGAGATAGGATCAGTAGTATCCTAGAATGAGTGTGAAGAGTATATATTTCAAATGAAAACAAATTTTGTTTTGAAATTTAAATCGTTTTATACATATTTGAATATTTTATTTGTATTGAATATGGACAATCCAATATATAAAGGTGTATATACGCGTCATGAACGTATATTCGAAGTTTTATTATACTGGATAGATATAGAATCACACTCTAGTCGCCCGGGGACAATTCCGATGATGATTGCAACATCATCAGTATTTGTGTTCGAGTTTCGAAGGTGTGATATCTATATATCTCCATTAGACTGGTGTGAGAACCAAAATATAGCTAGAATACATTGTTGTGGATTGACATCAAAAACATGATTTTTGTATATGTCAAATTTATGGATTTGAAACGTTAATCCACTAATTGATTGATGTTTGATATTTGTTTGATAATTTTGAACCATTTAGCCTAATTGTACCAAATAGTGAATTGTATTGAAAATTAGTCGCATTTGCTTGCATATACATGTACTTACATTGAACAGGTCAAAGAAAGGAGGCTAGAACAGAAGAATAAAATTTGTTTACCCGACAAATAGGTACATGTTTACCATAATTTACTGTTTTGTTTGGGTAATGATGATTTATGAGCCGATTGGCTAGCCGCTTGGCTTTTTCTTTTACTTTTTGAGATCAGAAGGCCTGTATGGCAATTTTGGGATTTTCCCGGTGCTCCCGGTGCAGGGGAGGTTATGGCGAAATTTTTCGAAACTTTAGGATGTTAGCCAAATTTTTGAAGAATTTGAAAAGTTCTTAGAAACTGAAAAGTTGAAGAACTTAAGCCATAGCGTAAACAAAGAAAGTTGAGTTGGTTTTTAAAACAACTTTCGGCTTCGTTCCTTTTCGGGGACGAAATGTTTTAAGTGGGGGAGATTGTAACAACCCGAAAATCTGAGCCAGTTTAAAATTTTTATTTTGGCAATTTTAATGAATTTTGCATATTTAAAATAAATTATTTTTAAATAATAACAATGAGAAAATTATTTTGAATAGAATTCGAATGTATATATCTATATACATCGTCGTTAGAATATAAATAATTGTTTATAATTATAAAAGGAATTGAAAATGGCGCGGTAGTTCGATAATTCGATTTCAAACTTCAAATGAATGTACCGGGTGCAAAATAATCCGGATTTTAGTGAAACCAAAAATATTTGAATCTATTTGATAATATCTTTCCTACTAATCCGAAAAATCAAAATTTCATAGCGGGAATCAAAAGATATGTCCAGTTGAAAATTCTGAATAGTCGCTATGGAATTCAGACCCTTAAAAATGGAAATTTTGCAAGCGACCTCGGATTTCGACGAAACCGCTTTTCTTGGATCCGTGATGTCAATTTATTGCTAGATTCCAATTTTCGTAATTTTTCGAATCAATATGTGAGCGTGGCAATGGAAAACGCGTTTGACTAGTTTCAGTTGATTTTAATCGATTGGAAAATGGCCATTTTTCCAACGGTCTCAGAATTCGACGAAACTAGTTTTGTTAGGACCGTATCGCCAATATAAAGCTAGAAAATATTTTTCGGGAATTTTTAGAGTTAGTATGTGACCCCGGTAAATTGAAATGTGCATTTTAAATTGAATATATAAAGATTTATATTTTAAATCCAATAGAAACTGATTCAAACGATGGAATTGGCCAACGATACATATCCCATTGTGTTCGGAATGGGGGTAATTAGCTATGGACGATAGGCGGTGGGCCTCGTTTAGAGGTCAAATGAAAAAGTCAACTTTCTGAAATTAAATAAATTAAAATTAAAAATATTCCTCTCTCCCCTTATCTCCTCGCCCCCCTCCCGGCGTTAAAATTCATTTCAAAATCAAAAAGAAAAAAAGGAAAAGGGTGGACGGCGGGGAAGTAGGCCACCGCCGCGGCCACCAGGGGCGGCGCGCCTCCGGCGCCGCCATCCATGTGATCCCCCGCCCCTTCTTCTTCTCCTCCTTCTTCGTTTGACCTCCACGCGGCCCCGAGCCACCCAAACCCATCGCGCAACCCCAAACCCTCCGCCTCCACTCCAGACGAAGCCGCACCACCAGCAAAGCCCAACCGTACCGCGCCGCCACCTCCTCTGTTCTCTTCCTCTTCCCTTCTGCGAAACCAACCCCCCCCCCCTCACCGATGTAGCCCCTTCCACCAATTGATCGAGCCCACAACACAAACCAGTCACCCGCGAGCAAGAAGCCCCTCCTCCTTCGAATGGATGTAAGCTTTTATTTTCGTTTTTATTTAGCATTTAAAATCTGATTTTACAGTATAAAATTCTGATTTTTATTTATATCAAAGATCGGATTTTTAATAGATAAAAGGCAATAATTTTTATATTATAGAAAGTCTAAAAATATTATCTTTATGTAGTAGGGATAACAAAAATATAATCTTTATATTTGAAAAGGCGAAATCTTTATTTTTGAAAACGCGAAATCTTTATATGAAGAATACCGTGATAAAAATATAATCTTTATTGTATGAACATCGATGTAAAAATAGAATTTTTATCTATGTAGTAGTAGTATAAAAATATAATTTTTATATACATAGCAACAATATAAAAATGTGATTTTTGTAACACCCCACCTCCGCCAGGGTGTCTCTTGCAAGCACTCACATTAGACCTTGTTGTGGTTACTAGTTAAGCCGGGCGGGTCCGGGTAGCTTTACACCACAACTTGGTCTAACCTCGGGTTCAAGGTACAACTTCTCACGTTGGGTCCTATTGTTTGTAGCAACTAGTTAAGCCGGTCGGTTCCGGGTAGGTTTACGCTACAAACTCAACCCAACCTCGAGTTGGTCACACTTATCTTTTCTAAATGTCATGTCCATCATGTTTCCAAAACATATTACAAGTTTTCAAGCATTTGGGTAGACCTAACTTAATAGGTAAATTCCCAATGGGTAGACCTAACTTAATAGGTAAATTCCCAATCTTATGTTTTTATGTCTTTTAAGTTTACCCAACCCCAAACGCAATCCCATCGCTTACATATCGCAATAGCGCATAAAGGATAGAAAGAGGGAACTTGGCATAATCATGACATAAAGGTGTTGAAGCCACAAGTTCAACATGGTGGCATATGAAATGTACATATGTTCATATACTTGCATATTACATTTAGGCCTCAAAAGCATGCATAAAACCAAACTTAGCATATTGGTGATACATGGTGATAAATGACATGTAAAAATGGCCATAAGCTCGCATTTAGCCTCACATGCAAGTTACCATAAGAGATATGATAACTTACATGTTGCCAAAATGCAACCTTTAGCATAAAGCTTGAAGCTTTGTGTTCATATACTCAAGATAAGCTTGCATAACATGATAACATGAACAAAATGATCACCCCAAACTTGCATAACATACATGGAAAACTTGCATATCATAACATAGCAAACTTGCATAACATAACATGGCAAACTTGCATATAAACTTGCATATCATAACATGATAAACTTGCATATCATAACATGGCAAACTTGCATATAAACTTGCATATCATAACATGATAAACTTGCATATCATAACATGGCAAACTTGCATAACATAACATGGTTAACTTGCATATCATAACATGGCAAACTTGCATAACATAACATGATTAACTTGCATATCATAACATGGCAAACTTGCATAACATAACATGATTAACTTGCATATCATAACATAGCAAACTCGCATAACATGATAAACTTGCATATCATATCATAATGATCAAACACCACTTGCATCATTCATTAACTTTAGAGTTTAAATATGAAAGTAGAAAAGGGCTTACAATGCTTATGAAGACACAAAAATATGACAAAGCCCTTATTCAATCAATTAAACCCAAAATGCAAGCTCCAATAGAAAAACCCTTGAGCAAAAATGATCAAAACCCTTGCTTTATGATGCAAATATAGAAACTTGACTTGAATGCAAGCTAATGATGCTCATACAAGCTTGAAAACACTTGTATGCATGGAAAATCTCTCAAAAAAATTAATTTAGGAATTTTATGAAGAGAGTGGAGGCTATGAGAGGAATGATTTTTCCATAGTTTAGTTGTATGAATGAATAATGATGATTTAGGGTTAGGTTAGGGTCTTATTTATAGAGATTAGGACTAGTTTTAGCCTTAGGATTAAACCCTAGTTCCAATCTCAGCCCTTAAAACCGAATCTGGCCCAAAAACCTAACCAAAACCCCAAATTGGTGCACCAGGCAAAACTGCCCGGCTGAACCAAGTCGACAGGGCTGTCGACTTGGGTCCAACCAAGTCGACTTCCAAGTCGACAGGGCTGTCGACTTGGGTGCTCTGGCGGGAATTTTCCCGCCTAGCCAATCTGACCTAGTTTTTCAAATTCAAACTTGAATTTGAAATCTGTTTTTACTTTGAAATTTTCTGAAAACTTCGTTGGGCCTTAATCGGGTCATACGGACTCCGATTTTCGAAAACTCGGACTCTATTTCGCGTATTTTTCCGAGACGAACGCAATGCCATAGCCCTTTTCCCTTGATTCATATTTTAGAATTAAATTCTGCCTCGATTTATGTTATAACAGGTTAATAGAAATACGGGTTGTTACATTCTCCCCTCCTTAAAGGATTTCGTCCCCGAAATCTTCAAGTTAGGAAGAACGTATCCTACCATCCAACATCCATCTACTCAAAACATCATCCCCGAGCAATCATTGTCCTTACAAGATTCTAAATGTTGAATGAACATATGCAAAGGTGTGTGTATATGTACTTATCTAATGCAAATATCATCAATGCAAATTATGTTAGTGAAATGAATCCATATGTATGCAATTCCTAACATAATGTATAACATCTATATGTGTGCACATAACATACATCCATATGCAACATCCATGTGATAACACAAAAAATTTTCATCCATGAATAAGCATAAACACTCATGCATATGCAGTATGAGGAATGTGTGAGCCGATCTAGTGCCTAACGTGTATAATGCATCCACGAGTAACCACTTGCAAACACTTGCAACCTGTAATAACCCGAAAATCTGGGCCAGTTTAAAATTTTTATTTTGGCCATTTTAGCGAATTTTGACTATTTAAAATGAATTATTTTAAATAATATTGACGGAAATTTATTTTGAATATAATTCGAACGTATATATTTATACGCGTCGTCATTAGAATATAATATTTATATATAATTATAAATAGAATGGAAAATGGCGCGGTAGTTCGATAATTCGATTTCAAACTTCAATTGAATGTACCGGGTGCAAAACAATCCGGATTTTAGTGAAACCAAAAATAATGGGATCTTATTGATGATACCTTTCCAACGAATCCGACAAATCCAGATTTCATAGCGGGAATAAAAATATATGTCCAGTTGAAAATTCTGAATAGTCGCTATGGAATTCAGGCCCTTAAAAATGGACATTTTGCAAACGACCTCGGATTTCGATGAAACCAGTTTTGTTGGGTCCGGGATGTGAAGTTATTGCTAGGTTTCAAATTTCATAATTTTTCGAATCAATATGTGAGCGTGGCATAGGAAAACGTGTTTTGACCATTTCAGTTGATTTTAATCGACTGGAAATTGGCCATTTTTCCAACGGTCTCAGAATTCGACGAAACTAGTTTTGTTAGGACCGTATCGTCAATACGAAGCTAGAAAATATTTTTTGAGAATTTTTAGAGTTAGTATGTGACCCCGGTAATTGGAAATGTACGTTTAAAATTCAATATAATGAGTTATATTTTAAATTTAACGAAAACTGATCGAAACGGTCGAATTGGCTTGCGATACATATCCCATTATGTTCGGAATGGGGGTAATTAGCTAGGAGCAACAGTCGTTAGGCCTTGATAGGGGTTCGAATGAAAAAGCATCTATATGGGAATTTAAATTAAATTAAAAAAATAATTATTATATAATCCTTCCCTCTAGTTTCTCTCTCCCACTCAGATCAAATAAAAAAAACTAAAACTACCTGTCGTTTTCTCCACCCGCCACCCACGAGATCCACCCGCCACCCACGAGATCCACCATCGCCCCTCCGATTCCGGTCGCCGCACCCCGGCGCTCACCTCCCAGACCACGGCCGCCTCCAGCGCCTCCCCCAATCGCCCCTCTCCGATCTCGAAATCCCCAAATCCAAGTTCACCCTAAATCCACGAGCCCGCCACCCCCCCCCCCCCGGCCCAATAGCCGCCGCTGCCTCCTCTTCTGACCCACCCCGGCCAATCGCGCCCTTCCTTCTCTCCCTCCCTCGCTGCTTTCCTCCCCTTCCCCTTCGCAAGAAAATCCACGCCCCCCCATCTTCACTTGCAGTAAGTTTTTTTTTTTTTTACTTTTATTTTTATTTTAAAGATTAAAAACTGATTTTAGAAAAGAATTAAAAACTGATTTTAGAAAAGAATTAAAAACTGATTTTAGAAAAGAATTAAAAAAACTGATTTTAGAAAAGAAATAAAACTGATTTTATTTTATTCTAAGATTTTAAAAAGGGAAGAAGATTTGAATTTTTAAAAGGGAAAAGATCTAAACTTTAAATAGAAAAAGATCACATCTTTTTTTGAATAGAAAAGATCATATTTTGAAAATAGAAAAGCCGGAATTTTATTAAGTAGAAGGAGTAAAATATGATTCTTATATTTTTAAAGTAATAAAAATATGATTTTTATATTTTTAAAGTATTAAAAATATAATCTTTACTATATAGAAGTGGTAAAAATATGATTTTTGTTCATATAGAGAATTAAAAATATCACCTTTATATGTGTAGTGAAATAAAAATATGATTTTTATATAGTGAACTTCGAAATAAAAATGGGATTTTTATATATTGAACTTCGAGTTAAAAATATGATTTTTATATAGTGAACTTCGAAATAAAAATATGATTTTTATATATTGAATAGCGAAGTAAAATTCGATTTTTGCATATGTAGTGAAAGCGGACAACGGAAGCGACAAAAGGCGAGTTGGCGAAGATCTCCTGCATTAGAAGTGCCGTGGAGCTAGGATAGCTATCTGTGAGAATTTCTCACCTTTCAATTTCTTTTTTTCTAGTTATATATGTACTAGGATGCAGACGGTGCTTAGTAGCACCCGACACAATCGTCCACAGACCATGGACTTGTTTGTTTGGCTGTTTGGTGATTGATTGCGATATTGGTTTGAATGTGGTTTGTGGTGTGAAAAATCGAATCGATAAATTGGTTAGGATTAGACGTGCGCCGTTATAAGGCGAAGGAGTAAGGCTAGGTTAGACTCTTACTCCAAATTTTGTGGTTTGCAAAATGAAATTGATTTGATTGATGTGTGAATGGCGTGGGCCTTCACTAGACCGGGGATAAGGCTAGGCCTCGTCCCGTTTCTAGTATCGTGCCGTTATGCCGCCGAAATTTTCTAAAATAAGTTAGAAAATAAAAATATCATTTTATTGTGTAAATGAATAATAGAAATTCATATGTTGGAATAAAATGTTTTATCGTTAAAAATATAATTTTTAACGTGAGAATGAATATAGTGAAAGTGAATAAAATAAAATATTCATTTACAAACCAGACGGTTTGTTTATGTACACCTATTTGAAGGACATTGATTGGGTCGATAAATTTTACACATCGCCCAACAGCACAAATAAAATATGTGTTTGATTGTTTGAAACCCCACACGGGTGTTGGGATGAAATTTGAAGTTCACTCATCCTGATTGATTAAATATGTCGATCGATTGATTGACAGGCTGTTATAAGCGTTGAATATCTATATTTGATGCTTATACAGTGTAGTGCACTTTGGTTGATGGTTGATTATTTTCAATGCTATTATATACATGTGTTGTATGAAAATCCATATAATTAATTTTATATGGTAATTGATTGGGCCTCATCCCATATTTGAAAAAGAAATATTTGAAATAGAATATTTGAAAATAAAGGAATATATGAAGCCGTGTTGATTAGATTGACGCCATTTTGACGTGAACGATATTTATATCGATTTTAAAAACGATTTCGAAATGAATTGAAAGTGATTTCGAAATGAATTGAATTGAAAACGAATTCAAAGTGAATTGAATTGAAAACGAATTCAAAGTGAATTGAATTGAAAACGAATTCAAAGTGAATTGAATTGAAAGTGATTTCGAAATGAATTGAATTGAAAGTGATTTCGAAATAAATTGAATTGAAAACGAATTCAAATTGAATTGAAAGTGGATTGAAATGAATTCAAATTGAATTGAAATTTGAATTGAATAGAAATGAACTTTGAAACGAATTTATAAAGAAGAATTCAATTTTGCTTTGAATTGAAATGGAAGTGGAAATAGATTTTGAAACGAATTTTAAAACTATTTATATAATTCGTTTTGAATAGAAAATCGACGAAGTATATATTATATATATAATATAATGGCCTGAATAGAACGCGCCGCGCCGCGGCAGTTTGCGAATTTCGTCCATTGATTTCAAATGGACGTTACGGGAGATCCGACCGTCGGATTCTCCTAAAACCGGAACCGTTGGGTTCGTATCGAAAAGAGCTTTCTAGCGAATGTTAAAATTTGAAATCTAACGGTTGGATTTGGAATTATGTCCAAATCAAATTTGAAAAAGGTCGCTGTAAGTGCAGTTCGATGGCCATTGATGGAAATCGACTGTACAGGCCTTGATAAAATTATTAAAAATAGTAATAATTTGTGTAAAATCATAAGAAATGATTTGTGAAGATTTGGGATGAAAAACTGCATGTTTGAAAAGATAAAAATAGATTTTTATCGAAATGAGCTAGTTTTGAACTAGAATTATAATTCTATTTATTTTTTTAATAAATAAATTGAATTTGAAAAGGGGTTTTAAAAATAACCAGAATTTCCAATGATTGCATTGGAGTGGATTTGAATCGAAATTGTCTTCGGAATATTTCGATGTTGGAATTCGTGATTATACAGGTGTTGTTATGGAAATTTGAAAGATATATATTTATATCGTTATTTCCAATACGACATTTGTTAGTCGTAGAATTTGATATTGAATATAAGCCGATATATTTTCTATTCAGAGCCTTGTATTGAATATCGAATGTGATTTGGGTTTGTCGTGAATGGTGTCTTCACTAACACTGTTCTTGAACCCAGTTGAGAAAAGATTAAATCTTTTTAGTTAGATTTAATGAAGTGTACCAATTGAATGATATTTAATTGGATTGGAAGTGATATTGATTTTTGGGTTTATCGTGAACCGTGTTTTAAATAACACTCGTTCTTTAACCCGATAATTAATGGAATGTGATTTTGGGTCTATCGTGAACCGTGTTTTAAATGACACTGATTCTTTAACCCAGCCGAAGATTAAAACTAAGTGGAGTTTTAATGAATCTTTAATTAGATTGAAAAGATCGAGAATGGAGTATCACCAGTTTTACTCCAGGCGATAGTTAAATCTTTAATTAGATTTGAACGTGAAATGGTAATTGAATTACCGATAACACTGTGGTGTTAGATATGAAGTACTACCAGTTTTACTTCATGGGATGAATAGGTTGGGATTGGGAAATAAAATAAATGATTACTTCGGTGTGGTTCGCTAATCCCGACTAGTTTGAATTGATATTCAAAGGAGATTAAAGAATAAATTCAAAGAATTTATCTTGGATAAAATTAATGGGAACTTTTCCCAAAGTATAGGAATATTTGAATAAAAGAATATTCTGAATTGGAATGAGGCGTATGTTGTGTTTGTGTAACACTTTTATAATATATACGCGAGTTATTCAGAAAGACCGGGTTTATCCCATTCTGAATAACTGATTCGACGTGGTGTCGAAGATGAAGACGATGGTCGAAGACCGGAAGTCTTCACGTCGTTTGGGTGATAACAGATGATCTTGATTGGGCTGTACACCCAAGAAGATGGAAACAGTTGGTGATCGTCCAGACGTACTTGGAGATCGATGGATATGCGGGGTACTAGGTGCCTCCGGTTTCGTTCAGACCCAGAACGGACTTGTAAATGGACTGTGTGTCTGACATTGGATTTTAGTCCGTGTGGTTGATCTCTATTAAATATATATCTGTTTGGCGGCAGAGAATTTATTCTCTTGCTTAACGCCCTTCTCTGAGACGTACGAGCTCAGGGGTTATATATTGATGGATATCAAACGCATGGAGTGAATTGCCTGTGTGGCATGCCTGAGTGGCAATTGATCGAGGCTTCTGTTGAAAAGCAAAGTCTTGTGGTGATGATCAAAGCACAGCCTGTGTGGCACAGCTTTGTGTAACGTGAATTCGCGAGCCTCGCACCCCGGTTGTGAACCAAAAATGGGAGACGGACGTCAGGGAGGGCATGCGTTTCTTTCTAGCTAGAAGTGGCGTCAGTGGTTTTACACACCCTGACGAGTTTGACTTATGTGGTTGTTGCTGTTGCGAGGCGCCTCGGTTATATCGGTTTCGGCCGATGCATTCTGGTCGGCTGACGGACCAGACTTACACCCCATAGGGTGGGGAGACGTAGTGTTCAGGCATAATAATCCACATCGGTGGACCGGCCCTGAGGATCCAAGGGGCAGTTGCGGCTGTTCCTGAGACACGGGCTAGAGCGTCTCGAATCGGTTGAGGACTATCTTTTGCCTCGGTTCATAGACGGAAATCCAATTTCCAAATACGTGACATTTGCGGTTTTATTTGTAGAGCCTAGTATGGCGACATGATATATGGTACCCATGTCGCCTATGATTGATACTTATGATTTGAAGTTGTTTTACACACTATGCACTTATTATAGTATCAAATGATTTGTTTTAAACGTATCAAGCATTCTTTGGCTGTTATAAGGGAAAACCCTATCCCCCGGCTTGCGTTTGCATTGTGTGATAGGACCTGGGTCTTATAACAGCTTCATTTTTCTTTATTTAGCATTGCGCTGTTTGTTTTATGCACTGGTATTCTTGGGAGGAAACCCGTTCCGTGTTATACGGCGTGGTCCCTTGATTTACCTAACTTTAAAAATAAAGATTAACTGTTTTAGTTCTCACACCAGTCACATGACTGACCTGGAGTTTATTGTTTTAACCTAAACTCTGGGTGCCCCTATTTTGACACGGGCAGCTAGTAGTTTTGGTTTTGCAGATTTATATTCACAGGATCCTGGTTTACAGCTGGAACGATATCCGGAAAGCTTTGTATCTGTATATCTCTTCTAGTTGTGTATTGTATTATTTTCCGCTGCTATGTATTTAAATGTAATTTAAATCTCTGATATTTCTGTGTAATATTCATTCATTCATACTCTGTATATTCTTGTAATCTGATGCATTGTTGTAATATACAGTGAAATGTTCTTTTATATGCGTTCTGTTGTGGCTTGTTCTCGAACTATCCGACACTTTCCTTTACGGGGAAGTTACGGGTTTTCACAGTTGGTATCAGAGCTTTGGTTTACAAAGCTCAGAGAATAAGGCACATTAGAACCATACGAAAGAATTCATCAGATATTGGATTAGTAAAATCCAATGGGAATGACTCGTTAGAGATGGGATCAGTAGTATCCTAGGACGAGTGTGAAGAGTATATTTTTGAAAGTGAAAACAAATTTTTGTTTTGAAAATTTAAATCAATTATTCGTATTTGATTATCTATTTATATTGATGTGGACAATCCAGTATATATAGATTTTGCGTATACGTCTGATCCGCGTGTATTCGAAATTTTAATATACTGGATAGATATAGAATTACACTCTAATCGCCCGGAGATGATTTTGATGATGGAGCTCCATCATTAGAATTTATGTTCGAGTGACGAAAGTGGGCTTTCTATATATTTCCTATTGACTGGTGTGAGAACCAAAATTTGATAGGGCCTATGGTTGTGAATTGGCATCAAAAACCTGATTTTTGACTATATACCAAAATTATGAATTTGAAACTCTAGTTCACTAATTGATTGATGTTTGTGTTGCTTGTTTAGTTGTTTGATAAATTTTGAACCATTTAGCCTAATTGAATCAAATATTGAATTGTATTGAAAATTGGTCGCATTTGCTTGCATATACATATACTTGCATTGAACAGGTCATAGCAAGGAGGCTAGAGCCAGAGAATAAAATTTGTTTGCCCGACAAATAGGTACATGTTTACTACATAATTTCCTGTTTTGTTTGGGTGATGATGATTTTGTGAGCCTATTGGCTAGCCGCTTGGCTTTTTCTTTTTCTTTTTGAGATCTGAAGGACCGGGGAAGCTATTTGAAATTCCCCGATGCTCCCGGTGCAGGGGAGGTTATGGCGAAATTTTTCGAAAATTTAGGGTGTTAGCCAAATTTTTGAAATTTTGAAAATTCTCAGAAACTGAAAAGTTGGAGAATGAAAACCAGATCGAGCGTAGAGTTGAATAATCAAACCACTTTCGACTTTGTTCCTTTTCGGGGACGAAAAGTTTTAAGTGGGGGAGATTGTAATAACCCGAAAATCTGGGCCAGTTTAAAATTTTTATTTTGGCCATTTTAGCGAATTTTGACTATTTAAAATGAATTATTTTAAATAATATTGACGGAAATTTATTTTGAATATAATTCGAACGTATATATTTATACGCGTCGTCATTAGAATATAATATTTATATATAATTATAAATAGAATGGAAAATGGCGCGGTAGTTCGATAATTCGATTTCAAACTTCAATTGAATGTACCGGGTGCAAAACAATCCGGATTTTAGTGAAACCAAAAATAATGGGATCTTATTGATGATACCTTTCCAACGAATCCGACAAATCCAGATTTCATAGCGGGAATAAAAAGATATGTCCAGTTGAAAATTCTGAATAGTCGCTATGGAATTCAGGCCCTTAAAAATGGACATTTTGCAAACGACCTCGGATTTCGACGAAACCAGTTTTGTTGGGTCCGGGATGTGAAGTTATTGCTAGGTTTCAAATTTCATAATTTTTCGAATCAATATGTGAGCGTGGCATAGGAAAACGTGTTTTGACCATTTCAGTTGATTTTAATCGACTGGAAATTGGCCATTTTTCCAACGGTCTCAGAATTCGACGAAACTAGTTTTGTTAGGACCGTATCGTCAATACGAAGCTAGAAAATATTTTTTGAGAATTTTTAGAGTTAGTATGTGACCCCGGTAATTGGAAATGTACGTTTAAAATTCAATATAATGAGTTATATTTTAAATTTAACGAAAACTGATCGAAACGGTCGAATTGGCTTGCGATACATATCCCATTATGTTCGGAATGGGGGTAATTAGCTAGGAGCAACAGTCGTTAGGCCTTGATAGGGGTTCGAATGAAAAAGCATCTATATGGGAATTTAAATTAAATTAAAAAAATAATTATTATATAATCCTTCCCTCTAGTTTCTCTCTCCCACTCAGATCAAATAAAAAAAAAAAAAAACTAAAACTACCCGTCGTTTTCTCCACCCGCCACCCACGAGATCCACCATCGCCCCTCCGATTCCGGTCGCCGCACCCCGGCGCTCAACTCCCAGACCACGGCCGCCTCCAGCGCCTCCCCCCCTGGCCATTAGCGCCTCCCCCAATCGCCCCTCTCCGATCTCGAAATCCCCAAATCCAAGTTCACCCTAAATCCACGAGCCCGACACCCCCCCCAGGCCCAATAGCCGCCGCTGCCTCCTCTTCTGACCCACCCCGGCCACTCGCGCCCTTCCTTCTCTCCCTCCCTCGCTGCTTTCCTCCCCTTCGCAAGAAAATCCACGCCCCCCATCTTCACTTGCAGTAAGTTTTTTTTATTTTTTTATTTTACTTTTATTTTTATTTTAAAGATTAAAAACTGATTTTAGAAAAGAATTAAAAACTGATTTTAGAAAAGAATTAAAAACTGATTTTAGAAAAGAATTAAAAAAACTGATTTTAGAAAAGAAATAAAACTGATTTTATTTTATTCTAAGATTTTAAAAAGGGAAGAAGATTTGAATTTTTAAAAGGGAAAAGATCTAAACTTTAAATAGAAAAAGATCACATCTTTTTTTGAATAGAAAAGATCATATTTTGAAAATAGAAAAGCCGGAATTTTATTAAGTAGAAGGAGTAAAATATGATTCTTATATTTTTAAAGTAATAAAAATATGATTTTTATATTTTTAAAGTATTAAAAATATAATCTTTACTATATAGAAGTGGTAAAAATATGATTTTTGTTCATATAGAGAATTAAAAATATCACCTTTATATGTGTAGTGAAATAAAAATATGATTTTTATATAGTGAACTTCGAAATAAAAATGGGATTTTTATATATTGAACTTCGAGTTAAAAATATGATTTTTATATAGTGAACTTCGAAATAAAAATATGATTTTTATATATTGAATAGCGAAGTAAAATTCGATTTTTGCATATGTAGTGAAAGCGGACAACGGAAGCGACAAAAGGCGAGTTGGCGAAGATTTCCTGCATTAGAAGTGTCGTGGAGCTAGGATAGCTATCTGTGAGAATTTCTCACCTTTCAATTTCTTTTTTTCTAGTTATATATGTACTAGGATGCAGACGGTGCTTAGTAGCACCCGACACAATCGTCCACAGACCATGGACTTGTTTGTTTGGCTGTTTGGTGATTGATTGCGATATTGGTTTGAATGTGGTTTGTGGTGTGAAAAATCGAATCGATAAATTGGTTAGGATTAGACGTGCGCCGTTATAAGGCGAAGGAGTAAGGCTAGGTTAGACTCTTACTCCAAATTTTGTGGTTTGCAAAATGAAATTGATTTGATTGATGTGTGAATGGCGTGGGCCTTCACTAGACCGGGGATAAGGCTAGGCCTCGTCCCGTTTCTAGTATCGTGCCGTTATGCCGCCGAAATTTTCTAAAATAAGTTAGAAAATAAAAATATCATTTTATTGTGTAAATGAATAATAGAAATTCATATGTTGGAATAAAATGTTTTATCGTTAAAAATATAATTTTTAACGTGAGAATGAATATAGTGAAAGTGAATAAAATAAAATATTCATTTACAAACCAGACGGTTTGTTTATGTACACCTATTTGAAGGACATTGATTGGGTCGATAAATTTTACACATCGCCCAACAGCACAAATAAAATATGTGTTTGATTGTTTGAAACCCCACAC
This sequence comes from Allium sativum, assembly GCA_030737875.1. Taxonomy (NCBI): domain Eukaryota; kingdom Viridiplantae; phylum Streptophyta; class Magnoliopsida; order Asparagales; family Amaryllidaceae; genus Allium; species Allium sativum. The sequence goes on along the minus strand of CM060924.1, from coordinate 954,018,914 downwards.
GGGTGTTGGGATGAAATTTGAAGTTCACTCATCCTGATTGATTAAATATGTCGATCGATTGATTGACAGGCTGTTATAAGCGTTGAATATCTATATTTGATGCTTATACAGTGTAGTGCACTTTGGTTGATGGTTGATTATTTTCAATGCTATTATATACATGTGTTGTATGAAAATCCATATAATTAATTTTATATGGTAATTGATTGGGCCTCATCCCAGTTTTGAAAAAGAAATATTTGAAAAAGAAATATTTGAAATAGAATATTTGAAAATAAAGGAATATATGAAGCCGTGTTGATTAGATTGACGCCATTTTGACGTGAACGATATTTATATCGATTTTAAAAACGATTTCGAAATGAATTTAAAGTGATTTCGAAATGAATTGAATTGAAAACGAATTCAAAGTGAATTGAATTGAAAACGAATTCAAAGTGAATTGAATTGAAAACGAATTCAAAGTGAATTGAATTGAAAGTGATTTCGAAATGAATTGAATTGAAAGTGATTTCGAAATAAATTGAATTGAAAACGAATTCAAATTGAATTGAAAGTGGATTGAAATGAATTCAAATTGAATTGAAATTTGAATTGAATAGAAATGAACTTTGAAACGAATTTATAAAGAAGAATTCAATTTTGCTTTGAATTGAAATGGAAGTGGAAATAGATTTTGAAACGAATTTTAAAACTATTTATATAATTCGTTTTGAATAGAAAATCGACGAAGTATATATTATATATATAATATAATGGCCTGAATAGAACGCGCCGCGCCGTGGCAGTTTGCGAATTTCGACCATTGATTTCAAATGGACGTTACGGGAGATCCGACCGTCGGATTCTCCTAAAACCGGAACCGTTGGGTTCGTATCGAAAAGAGCTTTCTAGCGAATGTTAGAAATTTGAAATCTAACGGTTGGATTTGGAATTATGTCCAAATCAAATTTGAAAAAGGTCGCTGTAAGTGCAGTTCGATGGCCATTGATGGAAATCGACTGTACAGGCCTTGATAAAATTATTAAAAATAGTAATAATTTGTGTAAAATCATAAGAAATGATTTGTGAAGATTTGGGATGAAAAACTGCATGTTTGAAAAGATAAAAATAGATTTTTATCGAAATGAGCTAGTTTTGAACTAGAATTATAATTCTATTTATTTTTTTAATAAATAAATTGAATTTGAAAAGGGGTTTTAAAAATAACCAGAATTTCCAATGATTGCATTGGAGTGGATTTGAATCGAAATTGTCTTCGGAATATTTCGATGTTGGAATTCGTGATTATATAGGTGTTGTTATGGAAATTTGAAAGATATATATTTATATCGTTATTTCCAATACGACATTTGTTAGTCGTAGAATTTGATATTGAATATAAGCCGATATATTTTCTATTCAGAGCCTTGTATTGAATATCGAATGTGATTTGGGTTTGTCGTGAATGGTGTCTTCACTAACACTGTTCTTGAACCCAGTTGAGAAAAGATTAAATCTTTTTAGTTAGATTTAATGAAGTGTACCAATTGAATGATATTTAATTGGATTGGAAGTGATATTGATTTTTGGGTTTATCGTGAACCGTGTTTTAAATAACACTCGTTCTTTAACCCGATAATTAATGGAATGTGATTTTGGGTCTATCGTGAACCGTGTTTTAAATGACACTGATTCTTTAACCCAGCCGAAGATTAAAACTAAGTGGAGTTTTAATGAATCTTTAATTAGATTGAAAAGATCGAGAATGGAGTATCACCAGTTTTACTCCAGGCGATAGTTAAATCTTTAATTAGATTTGAACGTGAAATGGTAATTGAATTACCGATAACACTGTGGTGTTAGATATGAAGTACTACCAGTTTTACTTCATGGGATGAATAGGTTGGGATTGGGAAATAAAATAAATGATTACTTCGGTGTGGTTCGCTAATCCCGACTAGTTTGAATTGATATTCAAAGGAGATTAAAGAATAAATTCAAAGAATTTATCTTGGATAAAATTAATGGGAACTTTTCCCAAAGTATAGGAATATTTGAATAAAAGAATATTCTAAATTGGAATGAGGCGTATGTTGTGTTTGTGTAACACTTTTATAATATATACGCGAGTTATTCAGAAAGACCGGGTTTATCCCATTCTGAATAACTGATTCGACGTGGTGTCGAAGATGAAGACGATGGTCGAAGACCGGAAGTCTTCACGTCGTTTGGGTGATAACTGATGATCTTGATTGGGCTGTACACTCAAGAAGATGGAAACAGTTGGTGATCGTCCAGACGTACTTGGAGATCGATGGATATGCGGGGTACTAGGTGCCTCCGGTTTCGTTCAGACCCAGAACGGACTTGTAAATGGACTGTGTGTCTGACATTGGATTTTAGTCCGTGTGGTTGATCTCTATTAAATATATATCTGTTTGGCGGCAGAGAATTTATTCTCTTGCTTAACGCCCTTCTCTGAGACGTACGAGCTCAGGGGTTATATATTGATGGATATCAAACGCATGGAGTGAATTGCCTGTGTGGCATGCCTGAGTGGCAATTGATCGAGGCTTCTGTTGAAAAGCAAAGTCTTGTGGTGATGATCAAAGCACAGCCTGTGTGGCACAGCTTTGTGTAACGTGAATTCGCGAGCCTCGCACCCCGGTTGTGAACCAAAAACGGGAGACGGACGTCAGGGAGGGCATGCGTTTCTTTCTAGCTAGAAGTGGCGTCAGTGGTTTTACACACCCTGACGAGTTTGACTTATGTGGTTGTTGCTGTTGCGAGGCGCCTCGGTTATATCGGTTTCGGCCGATGCATTCTGGTCGGCTGACGGACCAGACTTACACCCCATAGGGTGGGGAGACGTAGTGTTCAGGCATAATAATCCACATTGGTGGACCGGCCCTGAGGATCCAAGGGGCAGTTGCGGCTGTTCCTGAGACATGGGCTAGAGCGTCTCGAATCGGTTGAGGACTATCTTTTGCCTCGGTTCATAGACGGAAATCCAATTTCCAAATACGTGACATTTGCGGTTTTATTTGTAGAGCCTAGTATGGCGACATGATATATGGTACCCATGTCGCCTATGATTGATACTTATGATTTGAAGTTGTTTTACACACTATGCACTTATTATAGTATCAAATGATTTGTTTTAAACGTATCAAGCATTCTTTGGTTGTTATAAGGGAAAACCCTATCCCCCGGCTTGCGTTTGCATTGTGTGATAGGACCTGGGTCTTATAACAGCTTCATTTTTCTTTATTTAGCATTGCGCTGTTTGTTTTATGCACTGGTATTCTTGGGAGGAAACCCGTTCCGTGTTATACGGCGTGGTCCCTTGATTTACCTAACTTTAAAAATAAAGATTAACTGTTTTAGTTCTCACACCAGTCACATGACTGACCTGGAGTTTATTGTTTTAACCTAAACTCTGGGTGCCCCTATTTTGACACGGGCAGCTAGTAGTTTTGGTTTTGCAGATTTATATTCACAGGATCCTGGTTTACAGCTGGAACGATATCCGGAAAGCTTTGTATCCGTATATCTCTTCTAGTTGTGTATTGTATTATTTTCCGCTGCTATGTATTTAAATGTAATTTAAATCTCTGATATTTCTGTGTAATATTCATTCATTCATACTCTGTATATTCTTGTAATCTGATGCATTGTTGTAATATACAGTGAAATGTTCTTTTATATGCGTTCTGTTGTGGCTTGTTCTCGAACTATCCAACACTTTCCTTTACGGGGAAGTTACGGGTTTTCACACAACCACTTGCAACCATCAAGCATAACATGTTTCAAACACATGTTTCATCCAAAGGGTTTCTACCTAAGGTTCTCATGACAAGATTAACATGATAAACTAGATAATCAAGACAAACATGGATAGCAAAAGATATGCTACAAAGAGATCGGGAAGATAAGCAGGATATACTCCTTTCGGATTACAAGAAATCCCTTCCTAACCCAACCCATATTCTATAAAAGCCCAAAAGGTTTAGTCAACCTAACGGACCCCTTTAAACCTTGACATGTATTACTAGCCAATAAGTCGTACCTCCCGACAGAAATAGGACCGAGAATGGGACCGAGAGGATATACGTAAGAAGATAACATGCAAGTAAGTTCCACAGGAAAACAAGGATCAAGGATATACTCATAGAAAGAGATATGATGCGCGTATCTAGCCTTCAGTCTTCTAAGTCACGTTTCCTTGAGCTTGACTCCACTATGCTTTGACCGTCTTTTACCTCATGATTCCTTGGCTTCTTAACTCTTATTTCCAAATATGAGTTGGAACCCATTTCATTGTCGCCTCTCGTCTTCCTCTTTCACTTACTCTTCTATCATTCTTGGCTTAAACATAACAATGACCTCATGGTTTCATGCAAGCTCTCCAAAATTCACTAGTGAATCCTGGATCTCGTTTACTTACTATAAAGTATTCCACGCAGCAGAACTTTTCTTGAAAATACCAATCCACGTTGCCAATTGCTCTTACTAACGTTATTTTCTATAACTCATGGTTGAACGAAATGAACCATCCGCCTGCGAATGATAGGCCGTACTTAGATTCAGTTGCTTGCCCATGACTTCCCGTAGACTATCCCAAAACTGGCTAGTGAAGATTGAGTCATGGTTACTAACTATACTTTAGGGAACCTCGTGCAACCGCTTTATTTCTTGAAAGTAAACTGTCGCTAGTTATGATGCAGTCTTTTCGCTCTTTACCGGAGTGAAATGAGCACTCTTCGTGAGTCTACCTACTATGACCCACATGCTCGTATTCCCTTTCCTTGATCTAGATAGTCCATCCACGAAATCCTTCGTGACGCTTTCCTACTTCCATTGCGGGGACCTCTAATGGATGTAATAGCCCATCGGGCTTCTATGACTCGGCTTTAACCTGTTGGCACAACCTGCACCTTGGGACAAACTCGGCCACCTCCTCGGGTGATGTGCATCTCCAAGAACCTTCTTTCTCTCATCGTGTCTTAGCCATCCCTTGTCCTCTATAGCGAGGTGACTTAACATCTCGCCTCGAATCACTTGTTCATGATCTCGACTAACTGCGGGTCTTCTTTCTGTGAAGTCCCTACTTGATCCAGAAGGGTAAGTCTAAACTCAAGGGATGCTAACTAACTAATTAAACTGAGAGAACTTCTTACTTCAATTGTCCTCGTCGGAGCTTTTCGGTTTTGAACCGCGACCACTTTAGCAGGATCCACCACTAAGCCTTGCTTAGAAACTATGTGCCCAAGAAATCTAACTTCTCTTCTACAAAAGTGACACTTGGAGAACTTGGCCTTCAACTGATGCGCTCTCAGCGTATCCATCACCTCCACGAGATGCCTTGCGTGCTCTTCCTCATCCTTAGAGAAGATCAGAATATCATCTACGAAGACCACGACAAACTTGTTCAAGAACATCTGAACACCCTACTCATCAAGTCCACATAGTATGCGGGTGCATTAGTCAAGCCGAACGACATGACAAGCCATTCGAAGAATCCATCTGGAGTTCTGAACGCAGTCTTGTCTATACTGTCCTCAGCTACCCTGAGCTGATGGAATCCAGTAGCAAGATCAAGAGAGAACAGATGTTCCTACAAGCTGAACAAATCATTGATCCTTGGTAATGGTTGTCTATTCTTCTTGTTCTACTCACGATAATCAACACACGGGCGAAGCGAACTGTCCACATTAGTAGCGAATACTACTAGAGCACCTTCCTCGGAAACGCTTCATCGAATGAAGTTCTTCTCAAGCAACTCCTTCACTTGCTTACTTAGCTCCCGTCTTGCGGGACCATGTGCCTAACCGGCCACGAAACTATCTTGGCGTTATCAACCAGTTAAATGCGGAAATCTATCTCTCGTTTAGGGGTAACCCCCTTCACTTCACCCAAGATATCAGGATATTCTCGGACCACCCTCACCGATTGCAAACTATCGATAGACGAGTTGAGGGATTCAAGATAACACAACATGACGGGACCCATAGGGTTACTAGAAATTTTTAGGGTATTACCAAGGCGAGTCATGAGCCTCACAACCCTATGCTCAAAAATCAAGGATGGCTCCAAAACTGGACAACCCATCCATGCCCAAAATCAACCCATACCCCGTGAAACCGAGAATATAAGCATTACACGAGAACTCTACACTAAAGATAGAGATTTTCAAATCCACGTAGATCATAGACAAATGGGCGGAACCCCCAATTGGATTTGAAACACACACGGGATCATTCACTAGACTAGTACTTAGGTGCAAACTTTCAACTAGATCAGATGAAATAAACTATGCGATGCACCAAAATCAAACAAGGTACGAACTGAAAAATCAGAAATATATACAAGGCTTTCAACAGAAATACTACCTCGATCGGGAACTGGAGCGGCATTGAGAGCATGAACTTGCCCTCCCGAAGGTCCAGCACGCTGAGTCTGACCTTGCCCTTGCTTCTTCGGGCAATCTTTGCTGAAATGTCCAAACTCACCACAACGATAGCATTCACCACTCTTCCTTTTCCTCTTCTTACAATCCTTAATAAGATGCCCAACTGAACCGCAATAATGGCATTTCCCCTTGTTGTTCTTGCCCTTGTTGTTGTTCCCCTTGTTGCCTTGACTCTTGTTCTTGTTGCCTTGACTGCTCTGACCGCTTGGATTACCCTGATTTCCTTTCCATTGGGAATCAGTCTTCTTGGCTTGAGTATCATTCATCTTGATCTCCTTCTTGTCACTCCTATTCTCTTCATTGAGTAGGGCCATATTCACCAAACTCTCAAAAGTTGCCCCCAAGGGTATATGAGTCATGGCTAAACCATGTAATGGCTCGTTTAATCCTAGAGCAAAGTATAGGGCCTTCTTCTGAGCTGTGTTAACCAAGTCTAAACCGACCCGAGCCAGTTGATTAAACTTATCTATGTATTCCCTAATAGTCATGTCCCCTTGCTTCAGTGATAGGAACCTTAGTCCAAACTTTCCCCGAAAGTCATCCTAAGTCTCAATTGGCCTAGTAGCGGTGGTGACCACCCACCAACGTGCAGCTTCTTCCTTTAGCAACCACACGACTAATAAAACCTTCCTACGGTCATCTATATCAAAGAAGGCGAAAAGATCTTCAGTTTCTTTCAACCAATCCCTGGCCTCTACAAAAGTCTCAGTGCCTTGAAAGCCACCCATCGCCTTAAAGTCTTTGCAAATCTCTGCGAAGTCAGCTTGAGGATGCTGAGGGGGAGGAGGAAGAGGAACCTCAGCGACAGGAGGAAGAGGAATATCAGCGACAGGAGGAGGAGGAACATTAACTACCGGAGGAGGAGGAACATCTGCGGGGCCGGCTTCGGTCGCCCTAGCCTCCAAAAGTCTCCTATACCAAACAGGTACGTGTACTCCCTCCGGAATAGCAAAGTTATCAGCCATACTGAAAACGAAGAAAAAGACAGATTCAGAATGGAGAAAAACGAAGGAATTTTGCTAATGGCTTTTTGGGGAACAACCTTTAAAATAAACTAGACTTTTCTTTGGAAAATACTTTATACTTGGTTTTGAAAATAGTTTTCCAAAAGTTTTAAAAACCTTTTTGTTCCTTCTCGTAAACCATATGCTCTGATACCAAATGTAACACCCCACCTCCGCCAGGGTGTCTCTTGCAAGCACTCTGACTTTGGAGGGGCGTTTGAATCAGGTAAACATGCATAATGATATATCAAGGCAGAACAAGAACATATGTATATATGTAAACAGAGTAAATAAGATAAGTAAAACAGCGGAAGATTTCAAACCATTTCAAAACAAGTCTGGTACAACATAATGTCAACTTTCCAAATACACAAGTCTAGATAAAAACAACATCACTGAAAAACTGAAATACATAAGTACTATCCCCAAAATAAGTGATAACCATAGCTAGCTTCATGTCAAGACCCTACATGAGCTAAACTCCCACAAGCAGCGATCAGAAATCCAAGCTAAGCTCCAATATTCCCACCCTGAGAACCTGGGGGGGGGGGAACGGAAGAAAAGAGGCGAAAGGAAAACAGGTCAGTCAAAAAGACTGAGTAAGCCCTACTACAATCAATGTAAACTTATAAAGTTAACTGGAATGAGAAGCAGGGATGAACATAAGGATAACAACATACTAGCATGATGATTAACTAACAAGGTAGATAAAGGTGTCATCGCATAATCAGGATTAAGGTTTTGCACCACAAGTGTACTAGCAAACTAACATGACTTGAATAAACAAGTATTGATCCCTTGGCCCAAGCTTTGGCCCAATAACATGAAGTGACCCCCATACGAGGTCCAACCAAACGGTCTAGTCGATCGGCTCCCTATAAGCCTAACTCGTCACGTGTTGGTGTCAATGCGGCCCAAACATGATTGTAGTCAGACTGTGTAGGGTCTCCCGTCGGGTGTATCAAGCCCTAGGGTGTCAACCCCTGGACACCATAAACATGAGTGCACAGTCTCGATCTACTGGTACCCGTGCATGTTTTGCCCGGCTTCGGACTGTGTGCACGACCATAGTTCGCCCGGAACTACACCGGCGTACCATTCTGCCGTCGTTTTTGGTCACTTACCTCAGGTCCAGTAATCGTGCTCCTTCCCTAGCCTAGACCCTAGGGTCTTAATGATACAAACTTGGGATTACTGCTGGAGTGGACCCCCAACGCTAGGATTTTTCTAGTGGGTTAAGTACGGTTTATCCCTCTTGCTAATCATGGATTAACTTGGTTAAGTGTAATGATGAGTTCACGACTTAACCCTGATTAATCTACCAAGCCCAAATTGGTTAAGTATTAAGTGGACCATGACTTAATCCTAATCACGAGGCATTAATTAATTTAATGCGCCTTAACCTCTCACATTAGACCTTGTTGTGGTTACTAGTTAAGCCGGGCGGGTCCGGGTAGCTTTACACCACAACTTGGTCTAACCTCGGGTTCAAGGTACAACATGACCAACTTCTCACATTGGGTCCTATTGTTTGTTGCAACTAGTTAAGCCGGTCGGTTCCGGGTAGGTTTACGCTACAAACTCAACCCAACCTCGAGTTGGTCACACTTATCTTTTCTAAATGTCATGTCCATCATGTTTCCAAAACATATTACAAGTTTTCAAGCATTTGGGTAGACCTAACTTAATAGGTAAATTCCCAATGGGTAGACCTAACTTAATAGGTAAATTCCCAATCTTATGTTTTTATGTCTTTTAAGTTTACCCAACCCCAAACGCAATCCCATCGCTTACATATCGCAATAGCGCATAAAGGATAGAAAGAGGGAACTTGGCATAATCATGACATAAAGGTGTTGAAGCCACAAGTTCAACATGGTGGCATATGAAATGTACATATGTTCATATACTTGCATATTACATTTAGGCCTCAAAAGCATGCATAAAACCAAACTTAGCATATTGGTGATACATGGTGATAAATGACATGTAAAAATGGCCATAAGCTCGCATTTAGCCTCACATGCAAGTTACCATAAGAGATATGATAACTTACATGTTGCCAAAATGCAACCTTTAGCATAAAGCTTGAAGCTTTGTGTTCATATACTCAAGATAAGCTTGCATAACATGATAACATGAACAAAATGATCACCCCAAACTTGCATAACATACATGGAAAACTTGCATATCATAACATAGCAAACTTGCATAACATAACATGGCAAACTTGCATATAAACTTGCATATCATAACATGATAAACTTGCATATCATAACATGGCAAACTTGCATATAAACTTGCATATCATAACATGATAAATTGCATATCATAACATGGCAAACTTGCATAACATAACATGGTTAACTTGCATATCATAACATGGCAAACTTGCATAACATAACATGATTAACTTGCATATCATAACATGGCAAACTTGCATAACATAACATGATTAACTTGCATATCATAACATAGCAAACTCGCATAACATGATAAACTTGCATATCATATCATAATGATCAAACACCACTTGCATCATTCATTAACTTTAGAGTTTAAATATGAAAGTAGAAAAGGGCTTACAATGCTTATGAAGACACAAAAATATGACAAAGCCCTTATTCAATCAATTAAACCCAAAATGCAAGCTCCAATAGAAAAACCCTTGAGCAAAAATGATCAAAACCCTTGCTTTATGATGCAAATATAGAAACTTGACTTGAATGCAAGCTAATGATGCTCATACAAGCTTGAAAACACTTGTATGCATGGGAAATCTCTCACAAAAATTTATTTAGGAATTTTATGAAGAGAGTGGAGGCCATGAGAGGAATGATTTTGCCATAGTTTAGTTGTATGAATGAGTAATGATGATTTAGGGTTAGGTTAGGGTCTTATTTATAGAGATTAGGACTAGTTTTAGCCTTAGGATTAAACCCTAGTTCCAATCTCAGCCCTTAAAACCGAATCTGGCCCAAAAACCTAACCAAAACCCCAAATTGGTGCACCAGGCAAAACTGCCCGGCTGAACCAAGTCGACAGGGCTGTCGACTTGGGTCCAACCAAGTCGACTTCCAAGTCGACAGGGCTGTCGACTTGGGTGCTCTGGCGGGAATTTTCCCGCCTAGCCAATCTGACCTAGTTTTTCAAATTCAAACTTGAATTTGAAATCTGTTTTTACTTTGAAATTTTCTGAAAACTTCGTTGGGCCTTAATCGGGTCATACGGACTCCGATTTTCGAAAACTCGGACTCTATTTCGCGTATTTTTTCGAGACGAACGCAATGCCATAGCTCGTTTCCCTTGATTCAGATTTTAGAATTAAATTCTGCCTCGATTTATGTTATAACAGGTTAATAGAAATACGGGTTGTTACAATTTTTATATATGTAGTGGCTACGGGCAACGAAAGTGACAAAAGGAGAGAACGACAAGATTTTCTACATATGAAGAGTCGTGGCGATTGGATTAGCTTTGGTGAGAACTTCTCACTCTAAATTTCTTTTTCTAGTTATATATATATATACTAGGATGCAGACGGTGTTTAGTAGCACCCGACACCATCGTCCACAAACCATGGACTTGTTTGTTTGGTTGTGTAGTTGGTTAGATTATTTGATTTGAATTTGATTGTTTGGAGAAATGGAATGGATTTGATTGATATGTGTATGGCGTGGGCCATTATTAGACCAGGGATAAGGCTAGGCCTTGTCCCGTTTCTAGTATTGTGCCGTTATGCCGCCGAATTTTTTTAAAATAAATTAGAAAAATAAAGATATCATTTTATTTAATAAATGAACCGAATAGAATATTCATAGCTTGAATAAAATAATTTGGTCGTTAAAAATATAATTTTTAATGTGAATATGAATAAATAAATATTCATTTACAAACTGGACGGCTTGTTTATGTACAACTATTTGAAGGACATTGATTGGGACGATAAATTTTACACATCGCCCAACTGCACAAATAAAATCCGTGTTTGATTGTTTGAAACCCCACACGGGTATTGGGATAAAATACGGCATACACTAATCCCAATAATTAGTTGTATGTCGATCGATTGATTGACAGGCTGTTATAAGCGTTAGATATCTATATTTGATGCTTATACAGTGTAGTGCACTTTGGATGATGGTTGATTATGTATCGTTGCTATTATATACATGTGTTGTATGGAATCCATATAATTAACTTTGTATGGTAATTGATTGGGCCTCATTCCAATTTAGAAAATAAAGAATATTATAAAATAAAGGTTCATGTGTTGACCATACTCATCCGTTGAGATTAGTCATGTGTTGAACGAAATATTTTAATAATATAATTTACATCTTTATATTATAAAATAAAGGTTCATGTGTTGACCGTACTCATCCGTTGAGATTAGTCATGTGTTGAACGAAATATTTTAACAATAAAATTTACATCTTTATGATATATAAAATTAGAAACTAACTTCTTTATAAAATAAAGGTTCATGTGTTGACAGTACTCATCCGTTGAGATTAGTCATGTGTTGAACGAAATATTTTAACAATAAAATTTACATCTTTATCATATATAAAATTAGAAATTAACTGGAAAATAGATGAGATGAGTGGTCTCCTGGATGTTGATCTGATGTTGGTTTCGGCCTTCGGGGTTAATATTTATGGAATCGTTCTCTTGCTAATTTACGGTTGGAGTCTGATTTGAAATCAAACGATAGATACCATAATTTTTATAAAATATATTAAATAACAAAAATAGTCACACGTGGACAATACTCATTCGTTGAGATTAGTTATATGTTGACAAAAATATAGATTCATGTATTGAATAGGATAAATATTCATTTTTTGAATAGAATAACGGAATTATTGAAATATATAAAGCCGTGTTGATTAGAGATGCGCTATTTTGACGCGAACGATATTTATATCCATTATATTCGTTTTTATAATTGAAATGAATATAAAAGAAATTCAAATTGAATTGAATAAGAACGACTTCGAATTGAATATAGAACGAATTTGAATTGAATTGAATATATAACGAATTCGAATTGAATTGAATATAGAACGAATTCGAATTTAATTGAATATATAACGAATTCGAATTGAATTGAATATATAACGAATTCGAATTGAACTGAATATAGAACGAATTCGAATTGAATATATAACGAATTTGTATTGAATTGAATGTAGAACGAATTCAAATTGAATTGAAATTTGAATTGAATTGAAATGAATTTAAAATGAATTTATAAGGAAAAATTCAATTTTGATTTGAATTTGAAATGGAAGTTGAAATTGTTTTGGAAACGAATTTAAAACTATTTATAAAATTCGTTTTAAATAGAAATTGATGAAATATATATAATATATATATATTATATATATAATGGCCTGAATAGAACGCGCCGCGCCACGGCAATTCGTAAATTTCGACCATTGGCTTCGAACGGACATTACGGGAGATCCGACCGTCGGATTCTCCTAAAATCAGAACCGTTGGGTTCGTATCGAAAAGAGCTTTCTAACAAATATTAGAAATTTGAAATCTAATGGTTGGATTCGGAGATACGCCCAAATCAAATTTGGAAAAGGTCGCTGTAAGTGCAGTTCGATGGCCGCTGTTGGAAATCGACTGTACGGGCCTTGATAAAATTATTAAAAATAGTAATAATTTGTGTAAAATCATAAGAAAAGATTTGGGAAAAATTGAGATGAAAAACTCCATATTTGAAAAGATAAAAATAGATTTTTATCGAAATGAACTAGTTTTGAACTAAAATTAAAACCCATTTATTTTTAAATAAATAAATTGGATTTGAAATGGGTTTTAAATAGAATTGATTTGTGGGTTTATCGTGAAGGGTGTTTTAAATAACACTTGTTCTTTAACCCAATAATGAATAAAAGGTGATTTGGGTTTGTCGTGAACTGTGTTTTAAATAACATTAGTTCTTTAACCCAGTAAAAGTAGTTTTAATGAATCTGTAATTAGATTGAAATGTGAATTGATAATTTAAATTATCAAATTTAGAAAGTGAGCGAGAATGGAGTATCACCAGTTTTGCTCCAAAACGATAGTCAAATCTTTAATTAGATTTGAACGTGAAATGGTAATTAATTTTACCGATAACACAGTGGTGTTAGATATGGAGTATTACCAGTTTTGCTTCATGGGATGAATAGGTTGGGATTGGGAAATAAAATAAATAATTACTTCGGTGTGGTTCGCTAATCTCGACTAGTTTGGAAAACAATAATTAGGTTTGAAATGACATCCAAAGGAGGATTAAAGAATAAATTTAAAGAATTTGTCTTTGATAAAATTAATGGGAACTTTTCCCTAAGAATATGAAATTTAGAAACTAGCTGTAGGTTAGCTAAGAAGAATGGTTTCCTGGGTATTGATCTGATGTTGGTTTCGGCCTTCGGGGTTAATATTTGGGAAATTGTTCTCTTGTTGATTTACGGTTAGTGGCTGCTGAATTGGAATGAGGCGTATGTTGTGTTTGTGTAACATTTGTTTACTATATACGCGGGTTGTTCGGGAAGGCCGGGTTTATACCCATTCTGAATAACCGATTCGACGATAAGTCGAAGATGAAGACTGTGATTGAAGACCAGAAGTCTTCACATCGTTTGGGTGATTACTGATGATCTTGATTGGGCTGTACACCCAAGATGAGGGAATCAGTTGGTGGTTGTCCAGACGTACTTGGAGAACGATGGATATACGAGGAAAGTGCCTCCGGTTTCGTTCAGACCCAGAACGAACTTGTAAATGGACTGTGTGTTTGACATTGGATTTTATTCTTTGTTGATTGATCTCCATTAAATATACATATGTTTGGCGGTGGATAATTTATTCTCTTGCTTAACGCCCTTCTCTGAGACGTACGAGCTCAGAGGTTGTATATCGATGGACATCAGTCGCATGGCATGAATTGCCTGTGTGGCATGCCTAAGTGGCAATTGATCAAGGCTTCTGTTGAAAAGCAAAGTCTTGTGGTTGATGATCAAAGCACGGCCTTTGTGGCGTAGCTTTGTGTATAACGTGAATTCGCGAGCCTCACACCTCGGTATGAGTTAAAAACGGGATAAGGACTGCAGAGAGAGCACGACGTTTCTTTCTAGCTTTGGTGGTATCAGTGACTTACCATCCCTGACATTTATATACTTTTCACCTATGTGGTTGTTGGATGAGGCACCTCGATTTTAGGTCTGTAAGGACCGGGAAACGTGTGTTCAGTAATTGCCAATCCTCAAACGTAAGAGAGGACCGAACCTGAAGCATCCAGGGGTTACCCGGAGTGTGTAGTCTCGAGGCATTTGCTAGAGTGTCTCGAAGCGGAGAGGAGCTTGCCCCTTGCCTCGACTCATGACGGAAGTCCAATTTCAAATACGAGATATTCGGCTTTATTTGTAGAGCCTAGTATGGCGACGTATTAGCATGGGATGCTATGCCGTATATGATTGATATTTATGATTGAAATTGTTTTGACACTATACACTTATTATAGTATCAAATGATTTGTTTTTAAACGTACCAAGCATGTTTGGCTGTTGTAAGGTAAAACCCTATCCTCCGGCTTGCGTTGCATTGTGTGATGGGACCCGGGCCTTATAATAGCTTCATTTTTTGGAAAAGCATTGCGCTGTTTATTCTATGCCCTGGTATTCTTGGGAGGAAAACCGTTCCGTGTTATACGGCGTGGTCCCTTGAATTACTCTCTTTTAAAGTAAAGCTTTAAATAACTGTTTTAGTTCTCACAGCAGTCACATGACTGACCTGGAGTTTATTGTTTTAACCTAAACTCTGGTTGCCCTTATTTTCGACACGGGCAGCTAGTAGTTTTGGTTTTGCAGATTTATATTCACAGGATCCTGGTTTACAGCTGGAATGATATCCGGAAAGCTCTGTATCCGTATATCACCTTCAGTTGAGCTTTGTATTATTTTCCGCTTCTATGTAATTTATTGTAATCTCTGATATTTATCGAATGTAATTTATTCAATTATACTCTGTATATTCTTGTATCTGATGGAATTGTTGTACTAGCAATGAAATGTTCTTCCGTCTGCGTTCTTTTGTGTGTTGTTCTCAAAGTATCCGCTCTTTCCTTCACGGGGAAGTAACGGGTCCTTACAGTTGGGAAGGGACTGCACATGATAGTAAAATTTTTAATGATGTTACAAACGATAGAAGCTCTAACTTTCCTAGCTCTCCAGCTGGACAGTATTATTTGGTTGATTCGGGCTATCCACTTCAGACTGGATATTTACCGCCATATCGAAATATGAGGTACCATATTCCGCATTTCCGTGGTACCATGAATCAACCAAAGTCGGTCAATGAAGTGTTTAATTATTACCATTAGAGTTTACGTATGGCCGTCGAAAGAACATTTGGCATTCGGGAAAAAAATTACCATTCTCAACAAGATGCCTACATTTCGGTTCAACACTTAAGTGAAAGTTGTCGTATCTACAATGGCCTTACACAATTTCATACGCAAATATAATAGCGGTGACCCTAATTTTATGGCTTTTGATGATGATCCTGAACTAATCTCCGATCAGTACGTGGTGGAATATTATAGTATGAGAAAAACGATGAATAGAGGCACTGAACGTGTACACCAAGGAGGATACCGAGAAAAGTCATTAGTTCGAGATAACATTAGAGATGAGTTGGTTGCTGCCGGTCTGCGCAAATTTGTCTTTGTATCTGTAACTGTATTTGTACTTGTATATGTATTAGAAACTGTATATGTAGTTGTATTTGTATTCGTGTTTGCCAAATCATATCTATTTATATGTTATTTTAAAAATACCACGCTCAAATACCACGCTCAGATACCACGCTCAAATACCCCGTTCGCAGCTAAAAATACATTCCCTGTTCGCTGCAGTAACACGCTCAAATGCCTCGCGTTGGTTAACAACGCACCCTCAGTCTCTTTTATCCTCCAGCAAATTCATGTCTTCTTTCCCCAAATTTAAAAATACTTCTTTCCCCAAATTTAGAAATTCAATTTATTACCAAATTGAAACCAACGATTTCCTAAATGCTAAAATCCCTAGTGATTGCCATCGTGACCACAAATCAATCTCTGCCAAAATCGCTACTGACTTCCTCTTTCCGCTGAACGAAAATCCACCGCGTCTATCGATCCTCCACCACAAATCGACTCCAGCATCACTGTATTAACCATTGATCACCACGAGTCTAGACCCAAAATCCGTGTCCTTTGAGCCGCTGCACCGTCACCTAGTCGCCGACAATTTCTCCCTTCTCCCTCCTCTTTCATACCATAACCCGAACCGTCTAGCGTCGGTAGCTGGAGGCACTGTCACTATGGAGCTCCGTTGGTTGCCGCTGTCCTCAGTACTGAGGCCAGTTCTTTGACCATCAACAGCAGTTCAGTTCGTTAGCCCAAACTGCTTGCTGTCGCAGCCTTCTCCATCATCACCGAAGGTAAGCATAGCTTACGATTAAATTATTTCAGGTTTGCTACTTTGGTTTCACAAAGTATAATCAGTTGAGACCGGTTCTTTACTTCTGAATTTTTGTCGACTACCTTACAAGTACTTAATGAGTTATCTTGATAGATTCCAGATGTTGCTTGAGTTTTTGGGCTTTGCATGTTTAGTTCGTCCATGTTGTTTCTCTAACATGTAAATGCAAACAAATCTAATCTTTGCACCTGAACTAAAATTTGCTTTTGCATGGTTAATTTCGGGTCTACTTTGTGCCTCTGTGTATGTAAACATGTGTCTGCATATTTTTCCAGCATGCATTATGATATCATGTCTTGCTACGAACCCACTGATTTTGACCCCGGCAACCCGTGATCACTCTAAACATGTAACACCCATTTGTCCATGTTGAATCATCGCATGCCTAATCCTATGTACTAAACTTGCCTGCTTACATGCCAGTTTGAAATATTATTAGGGGTGAAATTACATGCATTTCTTGCTACAGGAACAAGTAAATTCATTTTGATCATCATATTTTCATTTTAATATTTATCCCAAAATTTGTCTATATTGAAACTATATACTTGTCCAACTTTGTAAACTTTGAACTCTGTCTAGTGCATTCCATGGAAGGTCCGAATACGCTTCTTGCCCTTACATATGCTTAGTCGGACCCATTGTGAACTAGAAATCATATGCTACATGTGCATCGCTAATTATAAGTGTGGTCATCACCTGAGCTTAGGCTTGCTATTTTGTTCTACGTTAGGAATTTTTTTCACTTCTCTCCATGCAGTTAAGGGTTGGCCACTTTGGCTTGATCTTAGTCTATATGCTAGTATAAATGTAACCAGGGTCCCCTTTGCCTATGGAATCCTTAAAAATTAAGTGCCTGCATATTTACTAGATGCTAATCACTATTCCATGCTTCGTTACTTTAGTTGAAGCCTGAAGCCTCTCCCCTATTGAACTTAATTATGCTAGTGTATCATGAGCCCCATTTTGATGTCCAACCCCTTACAACTTGATAAGTTTAGGGAGAGTAAATAAATTTATCTGAAATTTTACATAATCTTTGGTTTGCCACATGATGAGTTCCGGCTACTACGCGTATCTTTTGTGCAGTGCCCTTGTAAGCTACATCCCCCTGTAGTTTACAAGAGGTGTGTGTTGAGTGTTTTAAAACCTGTCATTTGAAGCTGTTAGTTCAAACATTGTACTATATATATATAGTTCATAAGAGGTGCCTTTACATGACTTTAGTAACCCACTGTTAGTTCGAACATTGTACTATGTATATATGCAGTAGTTGTCATTAGGAATACACTCCATTTTCGTTATCAAACATAATTTATTATATTGGTTCACACATGCACTGCTCCTCCTGTACCATGCCTCCTACATGAGTTTATTTTCTGCATGCGGTGCTCGTAATGTCACTAATCTCTATTGTCAGCAGATCACTAATCGTTATACTCAACTTATTTAAATTTTGTCGGGGTTAACCAATTATATTTTGTGTTTATCGAAGTTTGCTTACCTGAAATAAGTTTAATCCTGATTCGGGTGTTTTGTGCATTTTCCATGGGACACTCGGATCAGGCCTCAAGTGTTCCAGGTTTAAAGAAATCGGCTCACAAATTGGAGAGGACGTGGAGATATGGAGACGCTCGCACACGCTAAGCTCAACAAAAATGTAAAATCTTATTCAGACAAATATTCATGTATACATTATATATTTTTCCGCTGTGCAATATTGTATACAATTTTGATATTTACATAAAAAAATTATTCCACTGCAAATTTTTGTACTATGTGATTCTGTATTGATTTTTTTTAAACCGTGTATGCTAATAACAATCTGTCGTTTTGATCATTTTGAGTTAGTTTAATTACCGACTTGAAACGGGAAAAATGCCAGGTCGTTACAACTGAATTCACTTCGGTCACTGGAAAATAATTCTGATGATGAAGCTTACCATCATCGGTGTTCATTTATGAGTTTCTAAGTGATGAATTGCTACCACTGTGTGATTTCCAATGGAAATTTATTTTGTAAACCAAGTTGTTGGGAAAATTCAAATGTTTTGAATTTGTGATGGTTATAAATATATCTACATATATATTTACATGATTTCAAAGGGATTTGAAATAAAACCCGAAAATTTGAATTCTGGAATTTAGAATTAACCGGAAATATAACTGGTTATTAACCAAGTAATACCGAATATGCCTAGAAAAAGTTTCGTTTATTGTAAATGAAAATAAACAAAGTTGATTTAAATCAATTTGAATACATATAAATGAAATGTGAATTGAATGTGAATATGATGATCGTAAATCATTCAAGTGAAATGAATATGAGTGGATGAAGGATAATATGAATGAAATAAGGCATAAACTTAAGGTTGGGACTTGTATCAGCATATAACATGCTAAGTATTGACTTGTTCGGAAATGAATCTATGTGTTTAACCATTTAAATAAATGAAAGTTATTAAAACATCATATTTATGAAACTTATGAGTTTAAATTGAGTAAGTACAGGTACATGGAGCTAGGCTTGATTTTGGATATGTAGATTGCTTATATGCTAAGTATGCACGCTTAATAAATGCTTAAGCAGGGTACGCCTACACAAAAGTACCAAATTAGGAAATATGAACTGTTTTCCGACCATGTGGGTCGATATATACTTTTTCATCTCTTTGGTATATTGCAAAAGCTCCTACGTACAAGGGAGACTCTACTAAAAAAATTCCAAAATTTAGGGATTTAAAAAAAATTCAAAAGTTTTGATTTTTTTTGTAAAGATAAGGGGATGATTTTCAAATTGAATTCAATTTGAAGTTTCTTGGAATAGGAAATAGGAAATTAAATATTTACATGAAAACTTAAAGCTGAATGAGATTTGAGTTACAGAATATGAAATACTAAGTTATAAAAAAGTGGGCTTTTGAAAAGTAAACGGGTCTATAGCATTTCTTTAGCCTTAGTAATTTCGGGGATGAAATTCTTTTAAGGGTTAAGGAATGTAATATCCCGGATTTTTAGTCATTTAATATTGAATGTTTAAATTTATTTTAAATGTTGAATTGGAAATATAAATGAAATTTAATATGGAATTTACCGATTTAATCATCGATATACGATTTAATTTCGAGTATATTGAATTATCGTAATATGAAAATGAAATAATCAAATTCTAGGTTAAAGCGAAATCTAAATGATTCAGTCGATCAACATAAATTCTATATTGAATTAGAATGATAATAATTATTTATTATTGATGAATTTAATTATTTTGAAATCAATTTAAATTAATACATAAAAATAGTTAATTTTCAAACAACCTCAGAATTTGACGAAACCAATTCCATCAAACTTAAAACAATGTATTATTTTCCGATTCCAAATTTTGTAACGTCTGGGTTTATCGTTTGATTTGTACGGTTAGAAAACGGTTGGAAATATCTTAATTTAATTTAATTTAAATTGTCAGCTTAAATTGATATCTTTTTCATATGATCGAATTAGGCTCCGGAACTTGTTCCAATGTGTTCGAAGTAGTGGTACAACCCTTGGAACATCGGTTGTTGCATCTCAATTGGAGCTCGGAACCACAAAATATATTATTATAAAATTTGAACGGATAAGAACAAAATTAAATAAATTAAGTTAAAAATCTAATCAAATTTATTAAACCTCTTTTCAGCTGATTATAACTTCAGCTACCTCCTTCTTCATTTCAACCTATTTGTCTCCTATTTTCAAAATCAAGCAAACATAAAATTTAATGGCGTTTGTACGTTGTTCCCTCGCGCGCCTATAAAACCAACCCCCAAGCCTTCGCGATTTCTTCCCATTTTCTAGAGCTAATTTGAGTCTTCACTTTAATTTCCTTTCCACATTCTTACCAATTTCCTTCATTCTTATTGTCCAACCTTTCAAAATCGATTCACCGATTAATTAAGAAAAAGGAGATTGAAATCATGATCTAGGACTGCGATATTCCTGAAGCCCGACATCACTCGACGCGCTCATGCGCATAGAGGAAATAAAAGATTCGATCGTGGGTTTATGTTGAGTTCGCAGAGGGGTTTCTAACCTTTGATGTGTGCGATTGTATGAAAAACAGAGGCACTTGCAAATAAGGTATCTATCGTGCAATTTGCTAGAGGGGACGTATGATTTCAGTGGAGATCTGGAGTTTGTTTTAATGGATAAACAAGGTGCATTATTGAGTAGCAGGGTGACTGTCGTGCGGAGTTTTGCAGAGGAGATTCGATTGTGTGGTTGTGAGTTCAGGAGGGTGGATGTATAGAGGATGATGTTGATATAAGAATGGGACTGGGATGGTGTAGCAGTTCGACAATGAGTTTGTGGTGACAGGAAGGTGGAGGAGTATTTTTTGGTGCTCGAAAAGGAGTTGTCATTCACTGGCAACAAGTTGAAAGGGTGCAAGGTTTGTTAGCTTTTGTAGTAAGCTAAGACAGAGCAGTTTTCGAGGGGCAGGATGATGGTGCTGGAGAGATGAAAGGAGGAGATGCAGATTGACAGTAAGTTGTTTGTTGATATGTAGAAATGGAGGATTGCTGGTTATAGGCTGACTACAGTGAATATGGATCTATGTTTTTTGAATTGACTTCGTAATGGGATGATGGCATTTGCCTGGAGTTGTTGAGAGAAATATTTCGTCGATCAATCAAGTTATTTTCAAGGTGGTCAGGTAAACATTTTTACAAATTAAATTAAATTACAAAGAAGAATTAATTTATTTGTTATTTATTACTTTAAATCAATACAGTTTAATCATTAAATTAAAATCAAATAATCGTAGATGATAGATTTATTCAAGTAGATTCGTAGCAATGGGATATGGAATTTAATCAGATATTCGATGAATGAAAATCAAGGTGAGTAAACTCACTCTGGAATTCATTTATAATTTTATTACAAACGAATTTTAATATTAAATAATATTTATATGTTGTTTGTTGATTGATTGGATGCACTGAATAATTGTTGATGAATTGTGGCTAATATATATGATATATTAGTTATATTTAGGCTTGGTAGTTGTCTCTATTATATATGTACATATTGGATATTTCCCGTAGTAACATTAGCGGATGACCCTATCACCCTACGATATATTGAGTAGATGACCTTATATACCGTGATATCCTGCCTTGAAGCAGATTTGGTATTATTTATGTTGTCTAACATCTGTGAATGCAGGTAAAACAGGTTGGAGGGTTCCAACTGGATTCCTCAAAAATTTATTTAATAATGGTTTCACATATTGTGTTATATGATGTGTGATATATTATGATTGTGTGTCGGATGTTTAAATAACACTGTCCCTAAATGTTGATATTATTTTTTTAAAATATCAATAAAAGAAATTTTGGGTTATTTAAAATGGAAATTTATTTTCTAAAATAAAATTTGAATTTCGAATAGGCTATGAAAATATTAACTTGTTTTTAATAATAAAGACAGTAGTTGAATTTATAAATAGTGTTCATAAATAAATAAAAAAATTATCATCGAATAATTTAGAAAGATAAATTCAAGTATTATTTTAAATAGGAAAATTTATTTTCCGAAGTGAAAATTGGATTTCAAATGGAATTTGAAATAGAAATTTGTTTTAAATATTTTAAACAAAAAGTGAAATTTGTAAATAAACAAGGGGAATTTTCATTGGATAATTTATAAATTTAAATTCAAGCATGAATTTTAAAAGGGATTTACAATTTGAAATCATTTCACGTAAAGGAAACGGTGAAATTTATTCTGATGTTCGGAATGTAAAATGAACTGAAATAAATCCATACGGATTTATCTTTAGAATTCGACCATGCCGAATTTATTAAAAATAAATTATTTGTAGATAAGATATTGGGATTATATTGGATAGAAACTAAAATTTAAAATTTAAATATGAAAATAGATTCCATGTTAATATATATATATATAAGTTATGAAAATAAATAATTCCAAAATGGGAATCGAGTTTCAAATAGATTATTAAAACGGAAGTATTTTTTGGAAGTTAATTTATAAACAACATTTATAAATGTGATGAAGAAATTTTCATCAAGTAATTTGGAAATAGATTTCCAAATGTAAGAAATGGAATAAAAGGTGAGATTTAAATCAAGTTTTTGTATTACAAGATTTTATCTATCTCAAGATAAGAACATTGTCGGTCAAGTTCTGAGAGGTAAATAAAATACCCCAACTTGAACGACTTCACTATTATAAAGGGATGATATTAGTTTGTAATGGTAAAGAATGGTGAATTAAGTGATTATTCCCATAAAAGGAATTTATAATTGGAATTTGATTATATCGGATGTTATAAATAAGTTAACTCTTTGTGAATTTGAACTGAATATAGAATTTGAGTCTTGAATAAATTCATAACCGAGTTATGAATGTGGAAATAAATAATTGACAAGTTTGAACAATCGGGATTGTTAAATCAGATTTGGATAATGGGCTTGAATTTTTTTAAAATATTGAAAATGGAGTTAAAATTTATTTATGAAGTTTAAACATTTATACTTAACTTAATTTAAACGAACTCGTCGCAGCGTGGTAGCTCGTAATTTGATGATTCAAACTTCAATTGAGTATATAGAACTCAGTATAATTCAAAATTTGATGAAACAAGAAATGCTGGACCTATAGAATAATAATTTCCTAATTGAAGAGAAAAATCTAATTTTTTTCTTATATATTTTAAGTTATGTAAAAATCAAATTTCCAGAAAAGCAGCGCTACAATCGTTTATAAAACTATAATGATTTATTAAATAAATTCGAATGATTCTGCGTAAATGAAATTTGAATTTTCATTATAAAAATCCAGATTTGAGTTATAAAATAAATATGACCTCAAGTGGAGTAAATGGATTGATTTTTGAAATAATAATCAGATTTTTAATTATTGAATGAAGTTAACTAATTTCAAAGAAATTACTCAATAGAGTTGGGACCGAACTTAACTTTGTTAAGTGAATTGAATTTGTAAATTGAAATTGGGAATTCAAATATGAAACTTGGATTTCAATTTTTGAAGCAATCAAGGAGTTTGAGTTCATTTGTGTTAGTGAATAATAATATATTTGAACGTGATATGTTCAAATTAAAGATAGACTAAGAAAAGAAGCTAATTAGAAAATTAATTAGCGAAGGGGAAGCGGTTAAAGTAAACAGTGTTGAAATTATTGGATATGAATTGGAAACACTACAAGAAAAACTGCATACAGCGACGGCAAAATCCGCTTTCAATCCGTCGCTAAATTGGCCTTAGCAATAGATTTCCTGTATAACGTGGTGGTAGGTAAAAACCATGACGGCAATTGTGTCAGATTTTATCGACGGAATATAACATGAGTTTTCCAACAGTTTGTTATTTTTATATTAAAAATATAATTTAATTTATTAATTTATTTTTAAATTATTTACCAAGTATTTACCGACGGATAAGTAGTTTATAATAATTTATTACTTATACAAAAACATCGGTAAAGCCTTGCTAATTAGCAAGGGCTTAGCGATAAAATATTTTTTTAATCAAACGTTTTCTGTTGGTAATCCATCGCTATTCCTTTTCTATTCTGCCAATAAACATTCTTTCAGGTTTCATGCTTATAACTTTACCAAATACTATTGTTAAACATCAATAATAAAATAAATAGCATAACCCAACAAAAAAATAAAATAAAAAAGCAGTTTTGAATACAATACACAAATTTATTACTATTTAACACAAAATAGTACAATATAATACCCGTCATTTACAATCAATGCAATACATATACAATTGTACTCTCAACTGTTAAAAAACCAAAATAAATTATATATTCACATATATTTCTCTCTCTCAACACGACCCATAACGAACAACATACCGGAAACTTGAATATACAGACATCTTTTCAACGTACCAAACATTATGAGCCTTGGCTAATATATGATTAAAAACCTTTTGGCACAAGTTTCCTTTGCTTCCCCTTGTCTCGATGCAGCAACCGTTTCACTTAAGCCTAACCATGATGAAGTGCTACATATTTGCTTTGTATTTGTACATTTCAAAACTTTGAAGCTTGAATTTAATCCTGAGTCGATTGGAATTGACTGGAGAAATATCAGTTATGTGATTGCCAAGTGGTATTGTTGTGATGCTCAAAAGGAACAATATCTGATGTGCAAAAACTAATATCAAATTTACAGATCAAAAGAGAAAGGGAGAAAGGGGGAAACATGGATATTGATTGTCAAAAAATTAACAAGGCCCACAAAAACATGCACTACTAGTATTGCGTTTCTAGTAATAAAAAACAAACAACATTATATTCTAAAAACAGTCAAAAGAATTTACCATTTCATGATCCCAAATGTTCAAGAAACCATCCTCTGCAGCCATACCAAAAATTGATTTTCTGTAAGGGCACCACTGGAACAACATGGGTTATTTTCTTTACAATTAGATTTGTGCCCTAAGTTTATTGTATGTATTTATAGAGAAATAAGATAATTTCTCAATTCTTTGTGAACACATCATCTGTTTAAATATCATAATTTTTGTGTCCAAAGGCAATGCGATCCATAACATATATTTTTGTCCATACATAAGAGATTAAGTTCCATCATGAGGAAATTGGTTTTATAAATTACCTTTTGCCTAGCTCGTCTGATACTCTTCTTTACATCTTCAGCAGCTTTGGCAACCACCTTACAAGGTGCCTTTAAGTTACAAAGAATGATATTAAAATCATGATTTAGGCTACTGCATAAATTATAAATAAAGATAATGGGAGTAAACTTACTTTGAATGTTCTACTCTGTCAACTTGAATAACAATGAGGCGGTAAACAAGTAACAGAACAATTAGAACAGAAAACTATGAGACATGTCAATATATAAAAAGTTACAACCATGGAAATATAAGGAGTGGTTAGTTATTCCTGTTTTGTTATGAAGGAGGAATTTCAGCGAGTAATCTATCGCCATCAGTTCTTGGATTTGAACCCAGTGGGGACGAAACAATGGCACGCTCTATTGAATTCAAAAACTGCATAAAAATTAAGGTTGTCCTAGAATATGTGAGTTCTAGAGCATTGTCTTAAACCAAATAGTCCTCAACTTATCATAAATAAAGTGCAGTCTGGAAGAATTCAACACATGGGTGATTTTTTTTCACAATTCACTAGCATGTTCTTCTCAAAACCTGCATACAAAATAGTAAATGAAATTTACAAGAGCAAGTGTAACAAAAAAACAATTTGAAAATGCTGCAAATATTACTACTAAATTGCAATAACATGCAAAGAGCTTCTTGCAGGACTAACAGTTTATTAAACTCCATTGTTAGTCTTAAAGTATATAAAAATTATCAATCATTGGCATTTTGTCCTAGTTACTTTCATAGATAAAAAATGGTCTGACACTCATGTTTCTGTTTTACAGTACAATTTCATATGTGTTTCGCACACAATAAAAGCATCAAAAGTTCATTCTTTTCTTAAAGAATACCATAGATAAATGGAGACATTAACCTGAAATTAGCTCATAAAAAATTATATTAGCATACAAATATTTATGTCACAAATTCAACAAGTGCAAATCCAAGTAGCAACCTTTTACTGGCCTAGATATAGTATACTCTGATTCAATTATTCAACCATCTTTGTAACTGAACAAGATTGATTCTGTAGTTGATCTATAAACTTATAAAGTTCGAGTAAAATAAGCATGCTTTATTTTTCAGTTTTCAGATTTCTTTTTCTGGGAAATAGAAAAAAGAGAGATTCAAATTTACAAGTATCAACATTTAAAACAGAGCTTAGACAAGAAAACAAAACAGAAAGAATGGGATCTCCCGCATCTCTATTTTGATTATATGCAAACAAACCAAATTAGATTGTTGACCTCGATATTTATGCTTGCTTTGGCCAAGAACAAACCTTTGAATATCAAGTCGAAAACTTAATTTCAGAAAGTAATTCAGGGATCGAAAATCCAAAAAACATGACTTACTATGAGGTGGAAGTCGAGGAGGTTTGGCGGCGGCTTACTACGTGGCGGCGGCTTATTCGAGGCTGATTGACTGGGGAGGCGGCGATCTGACTGGTGGAAGGCTGTGGCTTTCAACTTCGTAGATTTAGGGTTTTTTCCTTTTCGAACGAGAAACAAATGGCTGCGGTAGGATTTTTTTTCCTAGTGCCAGTGGGATCTAGACTTTTTTAATGGGTGCTGTAATTTTTATTTCAATGGATTTAAACCGTTTTGCATTGTAATATCTAGCTAGAGGTGGCAAAATTTTTGGTTTGGAGGGAACTTAAACCTAAAGAGAATTTCAATGCAGAGAATGGTAGGTTAAAGACAAAAAATTTGCCATTTAAAACGAATAAATACATGTTTATACCAAGTACAAATATTACTAAAGAAAACCTCAAATACATAGGGAAATAATAGTTTATGATTTATGATTTATGATTATTTAATTTGATTAATTACTATATTGTATACTAATTCTTTAGTATTAATTTACAAAAAAAATATATATTTCAAATGTAATTAATAAATAACTATAATTATCAATTATAATTATTAAATTTTAGATACTAGATAATAATTAATATGTACTAAACATAATTATTAAAATTTTGAATTAATACATACGAAACATAATTATCAATTATAATTATTAAATTTTAGATAATAGATATTAAATTTTAATTCTTAGTTATTAAAAATTTCTTATTAATCATTGATTACTACAAATTATTTATTAATCTATATTATTAATTATCATTTGCCCTTAATTATTTAGTAATTATCACTTAATCAATACTAACTATTAAATATTATTTGCTATAAATAGTAATTTTTTATTTTTTATTATTAGTATATTATAATTAACATTATTTATGTAAAAATTATTCTTACTTATCAATTACTTAGTAAAAACATAATAGTAAAACATTTTATGAACAATAAGCATGTCAATCCCTTACAAATCCTATGAAAACCTGCTGCAAAATAGCTTCAAAATAGACCGGATGGTAAACTGCCTCTATTTGCAACGAAATTTAGTGATGAAAAAAAGATGATGGCAAACCACTGCAATTTGCTTTGGTTTAGCGACGGAAAACAAAACTCGACGGTATTAATTTAAAACAAACTGGAATATAAAATCCTAGATAACATCCCTTACATATTCCATGAAAATCCGTCGCTAATCTACGACGAAAATTTCCGCTGCTAAAAATCTGCAGTCATTTACAGCTTTTCTTGTAGTGAAATGGGCGTATATATGTTGGACAGGTTTTGGAATGAAGATTATAAGTTGAGTGCCCGACAAAAAGGTATATGTTTAAGTTTCATATGGAATTTTATGAGACTATTGGGTAAGCCACTTGGCCTTTCGATTTTCTTTTTGAATGGTAAGGGTCTAAAGAGGCAAGCTGTAGTACCGATTGAGTTGTACAAAGGAGACGCTGGTGAAATTTTCTAAAAAATTTAAGGAGTTAGAATGTTTTTTAGAAATTTTGATAACCAGAAATTAATATACCAAATTATACAGAATATCGAAAGGAATTTGAGAAATGATTTAATTAATGAAATATTTGAAAGGGCCAGTGATTTTTTGATGCTTAGTCAATAATATTTCCAGTTGGAAATTTGGATTCATGTCTGTTTTTCTTTAACAGTTAAATAACCAACTATCGAAGTTTTGACTAACGTTGTCAATACGGAGAGACCGGTTGGATTTATTGTTCGAAAACCACACTGTATAGGCATAGGCGTTGCGAATTTGATTATTTGAAAAAATTGAAGACGAAATAAAATGCAAGGGCTATTCTGTTTAAAGGATAGTGCCTTCAGTTTGTCCAGTCCCAGGACAACTTTATGGACGAATGTCTGACAGAGTATGCCTAACAAATCACATAAGACGATATTTGAAAGGGCCAGTGATTGTTTGATGCTTAGTCAATAATATTTCCAGTTGGAAATTTGGATGCATGTTTGTTTTTCTTTGATAGTTAAATAGCCAATTATCGAAGTTTTGATTAATGTTCTCAATACGGAGAGCCGGTTGGATTTATTGTTCGAAAACCACTCTGTATAGGCATATGCGTTGCGAATTAGATTATTTGAAAAAATGGAAGACGAAATAAAATGCAAGGGCTATTCTATTTAAAGGATAGTGCCTTCGGTTTGTCCAGTCCCAGGACAACTTTATAGACGAATGTCTAACAGAGTATGCGTAACAAATCACATAAGACGATCTTTTCAAGGTATTACGTTTGGAGGCGGAGGAATTCGTTTCTCTTAGATTTTTATACCCGTAATATTTTTGAAAAGATCAACTAGTGATTTGACGGGTTTGACGATGTGGCATTCAAAGTAAATGGTGGCTAGATGTTCTAAAAAGGAAACGTAGCCTCTAGCCTCACAACCGGATAATGATAAAAATCGGGCATATAGCATGTCTAGTAGGGTTACCCCCAAGAAGGGTTGTTATCCCCATCTAAAGAAAATTAAATTGTTCTTCTTTCGATTCTATATCTTAAGAATTATGGTTGGACGACCGACAACTATGGGTGATAATTACATTCAGTCCAGTCAAGCTAAATAAGTGACCGGTCATGTGTGCCCAGGTTGCAAGATGTTTTTGCTGAACCCCAATGTATCTCCTCTAGAGTACACTGATCTGAAGGTGGCCCCATACCTTGTCATAGTTGGAATCCAATCTCCAATAAGCGCCCTGCATTTTTTGATTTTATACTATGTATGTATAGCGTAAGATGCAAGCGTTCTGCTTTTTGGTTGTTTATTTGATAGACATTATTATCATATCACTGGATTTTGATATCAAAAATGTTTTGGTTATCGTAAGGTAAAAACCATCCGTATTTATGTGTGGATCGGTCTAACGATTACCCTTTCTTTCAAAGAGATTTTTCAAAGTTAAACAAAATGTTTGGAGTTTACTACACCAGTCTCATGACTGACACAAAGTTTATTTTTTGGTTTTACCTTAAACTCTTGGGTGCCCAAATTTGTATGGGCAGTCAAGTGTTTCAGGCTTTACCAGATGCACTTAGAGGAACTTGAAGCAGGAGGCTTCACCGTTAGTTATTTAGAGTTATTTCCGCTGTGATATATATGTGTTGTACTCCGATATGGTATGTACATACAATACAATTTTGTATTTCAAAAAGTGATTCAATATATTATATTTTGTTCAGTTCCGCTGTGAGATCCTTATGTTTTTGTTTGTTCTTTATTCTGTCTATTTCTATTTATGTAACCCTAATGACTCGTATTTCTGTAAAATTTGGGTTTGATGTGTGTTGTTTTAGTCAACTCAGATAGTACGGATTTGCAGGCCATCACACTATTGAATCCTTCGGCGGAGGTTTCTTGTATTGCATCACGTTACAAGTATCTAGATAAACATTCTCCAAGATATCATTCAACGATGTGTAGCTTTCAAAAGACTGAAACCGGGGTTGCTTATTGGAATTACCCTTCTTATTTATGCTTGTTTTATTGTCATTCTTGCCTTGGTGGCCATCTCCTTCGTTCTGATTGCCGACAATAACTTTAACCTTGTCGGAACAATCGTCAGACTGCTTTAGCGACATTGCTTTGGATCACTTTCCTCACAACTTCGCTAGATCTTCTCTTTCAGTTTAGGTACATCTCTTCCTGTCACAATCGTATGTTTGCTTTCTCATGAAACAATTTAAGGGTTGTAGGGGATTTTCCAACCAAGTATCTCCCAAATGTTGTGCCTTTGTCTACCCCATCTATCATTGCTATCATAATAGTCTCGGGGTTGGGGTTGCTTACCTCGGTGACAACCATATGGAAACGTCCTACATATCCCCTAATGTTGGTAAGAAGTTAATAAGGAAATGTGTGAGTTAATATCACTTTAAATGGAATTTTGTGTGTGTGTAATATATGTGTTATTATTACATGCTAATTCCTTATTAAACTTGTTTGTTGTTATAATGATAATATTCCCTAACTACTTAAACTTAAACTAAAATATCATATGCATGAGAGAGCACGAGATTTGATTAAGTCAGCTGCTTAAAATGGTATTTAATTATATTATTGATTAAACTATATATGTACATTTAATATTGATAAGTTAATCAAGTACATGTGTTAACAAGTATTTCAAAATGATGTAAGTTGAACTTTAAAATCATACAAAATAGTACGATAATGAATATTATATGGAAAATGAATTTGTCCGCATAGGGATAATCGCTATAAACGCATTTTAAAGTCTCTTAACTTTAATTTGTAAACAATAGAGATTTATAAACCTAAACTGACATAACTTATTTTGATAGTTATAAACACTTCTAATGGTGATTTGAAAAGTAACAAATATGTTTACAAAGTGTTGACCTGTCATTTTACAAGGCCGTTGCGCTTTGGTTTTGGATTATTGGATTGCTTGGACCATGAGCACGGATGGATATATTTCCTTGGATCGACATGGTCATTTCATGAGCTTGGATCGGCCTGATCATTACCTGCCTTCGAATTGGCCATATCGGATTAGCACTCACACTTCAAGGATCGGATCGACTACCTTGAACTTGCCACATTAATCGGATCGTCCTGATGGCCTAACCATATTTTGTATCGGTGCAAATGTTTCAGCACAATTTTCTTTGGATCATGCAACTCAACTTAAACATCATGGATCAGTTGGTTAAGGCAAGGGCGCGGCTTCGGATTCACTCAAGAATCAAATACCAGGGTTTAGAAATATATCAGATCGGTCTAATCTGATCGGTTTGATATATTCCCCAAATCGATGCAATTAGACAAGTACCAATCTAATGCCCGGATTGGTACAATCCAAATGAATGTTGGTGTGATCTGATCACTTGCTTTTTAGTTTATATATTCTTGGATCCTATTTTTAATTGAGATTTTTGGTCGATCCGAGTTTCTGGACAACTATAAATATAATACCTAGTGGCTCTTTTTAAGGGAGCTTCTCTTGAATTTTGGCTCTACAACATAGGAACTTTGCCATTGCCAAACTACAACATCGTTTTCTCACATTCTTGAAATCAAATTGGATTATAATGTAATCATATAATATAGACGATATATTGTCTCACAGTGGACGTGGGCACATTGCTGAATCAAACTTGGCCTTTGATGGCAATAATGCAGAGCATTTCCTCGTTTTATTTTTCCACCACTATGCAAGTTAAAGATTTCCGACGCTATGTGGTAACGATCCGTGTATTTAACGCTATTCAGTGAAAAAAAGGGAATGAATTATTTTGTGTGGGAATAAAATTGCATGTTCACTTTGTTGTCTCCTTAAGAAAACACCGTCTTCTTTCCATTATCACCTAAAGATGAAGAAAAACTAAATCGTGAATCCCTAATATATGTCATCAGCAGTCATCAATTTTAAATCATAAAATTATAACCTCGATCGTCGTTATCAACATTCAATCCTAATACCTAAACGCATGTACCATTTCAACAACCCATATCCCCAAATTTGTGCTTCGTCAATTTGAACTGCATTGAATATCCCAAGGAGTCAGGAGTGCGTTCAATATCCCAAGCCATTGAATCGATTTGGGATTTCAAAAATGGTAAATATACACTTTTAAATACAATCTACCTTGGTGGGTTCTGAATTAATTTTTGTTATCACATTGATTTTCCCCTATTACATCTTTAGAAGTGTAGAAAGGGAAGCATTATTTTGTCAAATATGAGGGCGTATCAGATATTTATAACTGTTGGATCCTTCAAGCTAGCTGCTTACAATGGCTCCTCTACTATTAATGAACTTAAACAAGAAATTGCAAAAAGGACATGTTACTACCATTTATTATGTTAAAATTCAGGATTCTTCATCTTTACCTTCTCAAGATTCATGATAAAAGTGAGCAAAACGGCTACAGAAAGATTTTAAATAGGATAATACATATGCGGGTTTATAATTTACCCGATAGTTATTGCTTCAGTATATAAATGGGCTTCACCCAATATGTCCACGTATGTATAAATATTACATTGCTGTACAAGCAGTTCATCTATCGTATCATTTACATTTTTACATTCAGTTCTGTATCACTCATTACAAGCAATAAAATTCTCTGCAATCTTTCTTCTTCAATATTCCTTTACATGATCAAATTTGCTGCATCGTTCTTCAATAGTTTAACATGGAATCGAAGCAAGCATCGATCCAAAGCCTGTTGTGGTCATTTTTTGATTGATCCATCAGAGAATTCTCATCATTTGGATTCATTCTCATCAGAGATTTCAAGAATCTCTTCATTTAAGTTAGATCAGAAGAAAACATACTGTGCCTCACCAGTATTTCTAGTTGCATCAGTATTTTATCTTGCAAATCGAAGAAAAACAACACTAAATGTTCATTACCGATCAAGAAAAGCAAGATTGTTCACAGAGGTGACAAATCCAGTCAACAAAGCATCAGAAAAAAGGTTTATCTTCGAAAACTCAAGGGAAATCAACCTATTCATCATTTTAAAGATTTTGAGAACGGTCTATCAAGACTACAAATCTTTTCTTGTTATTATCAATACAAAGTAAGAAGATTAGAGACTGTTTTTCATACCTGAGCCATCTGATATCATCAGTATTGGATCAATTATGGTTCGAGATAGTAATTCCTCTTATGTAGAAAATTCAGGGACATCTCAGCCTTCTAATGTCGATCAGTTGATTAAACCTGTTGTTAGCCCACAAAATCCAACTCATCACTGTTAGATTGGATGAGAATAACTATCTTCTTTGGAAGCTCCAAGCGGAGACAACAATCCATGGATATGGACTCGAAGGGTATGTTTAGGGAACAATACCAAATCCGCCAAAATTTGTAAATGATGCAGAAAATAATGTTGTTAGTAATGAAGATTTCACTAAATACCATAGACAGGAAAAATTAATCAGTGCTTGCCTTCTTTTTTCAATAGAACCAAGTTTATTGTCACATGTCGTTAGTTGCAAAACAACAGATGAAATATGGACTGATGCTGAAAGAAATTTCAACAAACAATCATCTTCTAAGACACTGTTTTACAAGAGACAGTTACATAATTACAGGAAAGCCAGTATGAGTATGAGAGAATATTTGGCTAAGGGAAAAAAATATGTGACATGTTAAAAGAAACAGGTAGCAATATTGAAGAATCAGAACATGTGTTGTGTTTACTCAATGGTCTTAATGATGATTATGAAGCCATTGTCGCTGTTGTGACATCTTAGAAAATCATACTGGGTTTAGATAAAGCTCATGCAATGTTGTTAACTCATGAAGCAAGGTTTGCAAGTAAAAAGGCTACAGATTTAGAGCATTCACTTAACTATGCTGCTAGTAATAAAAATAAAGGCCAAAGTTTTATCAGAGGTGGTAATCCAAATCAGAGAGGTGGTTATCACAATCGTGGCAGAGGCAAAGGTAGATGGAATGCCAATAATAAACCAAAATGTCAGATTTGTGAAAAGATTAGGCATACAGCTATGAAATGTTATTTCAAATTCAATACAAATTATGTTTCAAACCAATCTAAAAGCCGTCAAAAGGAACAAATCCTAATGCTAACATTGCACAGGCACAAAATGATTCAACACAAGGCAGTAATAAAGAATGCAATCAATCTGAAGTTGCTAGAGCAGAGCATATTCAAGATGACAATTGGTACCCAGATTCAGGTGCTACAAATCACATGACAAACAATTTGGACAATCTTAATCTTGGAAATAGGGAGTACGTAGGTAAACAATGTATTAGATTGGGTAATGGTAAGTGTATTAACACTTCTCACACTGGTAATGCAGTTATAAAATGCAAGAAACAACTGGTTCTAAACAATTTATTAAGGATACCCAAAATTAGAAAGAATTTATTGAGTGTGTATCAATTTGTAAGAGATAATAGTGTGTACTTTGAATTTTCCCCTAAGTATTCTTTAATCAAAGACATGCTAACACATGAAATTCTTTTGCAGGGTAATGAAGTAAATGGACTCTACAAGTTCAGATTTGGTAACAACAACTGCTTTGTGAAAGAAAATCAATGCTACAACTCTGTACTGAATCATAATGAATTCAGTAAAAATTCTTTTGATTTTGTGCATTATAAATTGGGTCACCCCAATGCCAATGTTGTGAAAAATATTCTCAGTTGTAATAATATTCCATTTAATATTGTTACCTTACCTTATGTTTTCTCCTATTGTCAGTTAGGGAAAAATCATAAATTACTCTTTCAAGATTCTTCAACTATTTATTCTAAATCATTTGATCTAATTGTCATTGATCCTTGAGGACCTGCTCCAATTTCTACTGATTTTGGATACGAATACTATGTGTCATTTATAGATGTTTTTTCTGGATATACTTAGATATATTTTTTGAGAAATAAATCTAAAACACATAATATAGTTGTTAATTTTATCAATATGATAGAAAATAAATTTAAGGTTAGAATATAAGTTATTTAGTATGATTATGGAACTGAATACAAATCTCTTAGCAATTTTTTTTAAAGTAAGAGAATTATTCACAGAACAACATGCCCCTATACTTCATAACAAAATGGTATTGTTGAATGAAAACATAGATATATTGTTGAGTCTGGGTTAACTTTATTAGCACAAGTATCATTTCCATTAAAATTTTGGTCTGAATCTTTCAATACTATTGTCTATTTAATAAACAAAACGCCTACAAAAGTTTTGAAAGATTCAAGTCCACTTGAAAAATTATATAAAGTTAAACCAGATTATCATAGTTTAAAAATGTTTGGGTGTCCATGTTTTCCATGATTAAGACCATATGATACAAACATGTTAAATTTTAGATCTAAACCTTGTACTTTCATAGGATATGGTACAAATTAAGAAGATTATAGATGTATAGATGAAAGTGGAAAAATATTCATTAGTAGACATATTGTTTTCAATGAAACTATATTCCCTTACAGATATAATGAAATCAAAACAACTAACAAAGTTTATAAGTTGCAAGAGTATTCCTTCTGTACCCAGTCTTATTATTTTACAGCACGCTGGCAGCAGTAGAATGTATGATGATGCACAAAGTCAACATTTAACTGAAATTAAAACTAGTTCATTCAACAATGAGCAACCCAACCTCGCCACTCAATTACCTGCAACTAGAAATAGCAACGATGTCAACAATGATAATACTCCACAAATAGAAGAAAGTACAAATGAATCAAACCCTACCTCACACTAGCTAATGTTTTTTGTTCAAATAATGAAAATCCTTCTACAAAGACCAGCCAATTCACACTGGACGTCCTATGCTTACAAGATTCCAAAGTGGCATATTTAAATCAAAGACATATGTAGCTAGCATCACTTCTTATGAACCAGTCACATATAGTCAAGCAGCAAGCAACAAATGTTGGAGAGCAGCAATGGACGAGGAGTACAATTCCCTCATCAAAAACAAAACATGGGAATTAGTTCACAAACCAAATAATAAGAATCTAATAGGATGCAAATGGATTTTCAGATTGAAGAAAAATTTTGATGGTACTATAAACAGATACAAAGACAGGCTTGTAGCTAAAGGCTACACACAAGAATATGGGGTTGATTATGCAGAAACTTTCTCTCCGGTTATAAAACCAGCAACAATAAGGCTGATATTTACTATTGCACTGAAAAATCAGTGGAGTATTAATCATTTAGATGTGAATAATGCCTTCCATTGGTACTTTGGAAGAAGAAGTATACATGCGACAGCCTAAAGGCTACATACAGGACTCAAATCTTGTGTGTAAATTGAACAAAGCTATTTATGGGTTAAAACAGTCACCTAGAGTCTTGTTTGATAAACTCCAATAACCATTAGTTAATCTTGGCTATCATCCTACTAAGTCTGACAATTCATTATTTACAAAATTCAGTTGTTGTTTATATTTTGATATATGTTGATGACTTAATTGTTACAGGGAACAATAAGGATGAAATTAAATAGATCACTGACTATCTAAATCAAGCATTTTCAATTAAAGATCTGGGTATTGTGTCATTTTGTCTGTACATTGAAGTGCAAAGAATTTCAGATTCAGAATTATTTCTATGTCAGGAAAAGTATACTGCAGAGCTATTCATGAAAACTGATACGGATAAAGCAAAGCCACAACCAACTCTTATGATTTCAAGTCAACATTATTCCAAATATAGGGGAGAATCCATAAGCAATATTAAACAACACAGAAGTGTTGTGGGAATCATTTAATGTTAGGCTAACACTTAAATGAAGCAGAAATCTTAATATCACTGGTTATTCAGATTCATATTGGGCTGCTGATCCAGATGACAGAAATTCTGTCATTAGATATTGGGTATACATCGGTGAAAACTTGATATCATGGAGTTCTAAAAAGCAGTTAACAATATCAAAATCCAGTGCCGAAGCAGAATATAGAAGCATAGCCAGTATAGCTGCAGAAATTACTTGGATATATTCATTACTTAGAGACTACAACTAATCACATACTATAAAGCAACTATTTGGTGTAATAATCAAAGTTCTATTTACATGTCAAGCAATCCTATACAACATGCTAGAACAAAACTGATCGACATAGACATCTATTTTGTTCGAGAATTGGTAAAAGAAGGAAAGTTGCAAGTAAATTATATACCTTCCTATCATCAACGTGCTACCATATTAACCAAGGCATTATCTGCAAGCAATTTTCAAAGACTGCACGATGAATTAAAGATTCTGTAACGTCCCATATTTTTGGTAGCCAAATATTTTATTTTATTTATTTATTTTAAATATATATTTGGAATATTAGTAGATTTTAATATTTAATTCGTTTATTAAAACGAAGTTTTAACGTTAATTTTATTTATAATATAAAACGAGCTCGAAATCACGCGGCAGTTCGTAGTATTTGGTTTTGAACTTCAATTGAGTATACAGGATTCGATATAAGTCAGATTTCTATGAAACAAGAAGCATTGGAAGCGTATTGATTTTAGTTTTCATACGGAAGATAAAAATTCAGATTACGTGTTAAAATTTGTTACTTATGGCCAAATCGAATTTTGAAATAGTCGCTATGGAAATCGTTATTAAAATATACGCGTTAAAATAGCCATTTTTCAAACGGGCTTCGTTTTCGACAAAATCAGTTTCATTTGTAACGTTAAATTATTGTACGGTGTTAAATTGTGTGGCAAACCGATGTCGTATGGGACCACGGTAGCCACAAATGCCTGTTCAATTTCTACAGCGCGTAATTAATTTAATAAAGGGTTATTTGGGTATAACTTGAACAGACGATCGAATTAGGCCGCGAAACCAATTCCTTTGAGTTCGTATCGTCGATTATAGTCAGGATAGGTATAAAGTTTGTTATTTTTGAAGACCGGCTAAATTGGTGTCCAAAATGGCATTGCGTTGCGCGTAAAAATTAGCCTACCGAGGAAACAGTCTCAGAATGCGACGAAACTGGTGTCGTTGGGTTCGTATTGAAGAATTATTATAGGATTTCAAAATTTCAAGTTGGTATGATTTATCTAGTGATCGCGGAAAAATTAAACACGTGTTTATTTCTGGTTTTATAAAGAATTTTTTTTCAAATGAAGTTGGATTTTGACGAAACTTGTCCTATTGGGTCCAGAATAACTTTTTACACTAAGATTAGCCTTTTTATCAGTAAACAAAAATAAATTTTGATGGTGTTTATCAAATACTTCACAGCGAAGTTTCGTATAATAATATTTTATTAAACCATTACCCCATAAATATCAAATCAAGACCAAACCCTAAATTCGTCAAACTGTTTTCGGTGGTCAACGCATTCAATTTTCCACTGCCCCAAATGAAGAAAATGAACGACGCTAGTTGTTCAATCCTTCAACCACTGATTTATCCTAATCCTTACATTAAATTAATTACTTTCCCAAATACAAACCCGTAGAGGACATCAAGTACTCCTTAATGATCGGTTACGATCAGCTATTGGGGTCTGTATTGGTCAGAAATCTTGTTCGAAGCCGGCGAGTTCGAGCTGCGTTTCTAGAGCGGAGTGTGAGACTGGCGTGGCGGCGCTGCTGTCGAAGATGGAGGAGCTCGAGCAGTTTCCGGCGATGCCCTCTGACGGTCCTCTGATCAACAGCAGAAGGCGCAATAGTTGTTCGTATTGATGGGAATGAAGTGGAGTACAGCCGATTCTTTTTGGCAAAGCGTTGATGGTACTATGAAGCTCTAAAACAAAGGAGGAAGCAACGAGAATCTGAAGAGCAGAAGGAATTTTAAGGCCGTATGTTTTAAACGTAATCTAAACATTTATAACATGATTATTTATGACTAATATGGGGATTAATGATGATATAATTAATTAAATTATTTGGACCTGATGCAGACAGAATGAAGAGAAGGCCTGGGAGCATTTATACAGTATCGACCTGGTTTTAAGGAATTTACGTAATTACTGTGTATTTTTAAAACATGAGTAAGTTTAAGTAAGTAACAAACTGTTAATTTAATGATAATTAAAAGATTAGAGAATTAATTAATGTTTGTTTGATGCAGATGGGTTAAACGATGAATGGTGACAAAAGGAGGAAACGATCTGTTGGAACTCGCGCACTTAAAATAAATGGACCAGTATAATTTGACCTAGTAATTAAAGCATAATTTAAATGTAATTAGTAAAGTAATTAGTTTATGCAGTTTAATCTTTAAGGATTTTTGTTTTATTTAATTGTTAATATGATATGTTTTGTAACCATACAGGAATGCAGAAGTTCTGGCGGTTTGAATGTGAGGGAAAGGGAATTTGTCGACCTACTTAACAGTAAATTAAAAAGTAATTAACAAAGATTTATTAATTTAATTAAGGGATAAATATAATTTAATGATTTGATTAACTCGTATAACTTAAAATATGTATATCTGTTACATCAGTGAATAGAATCAGACCAGACAAGCTGCGTGGGACTGTAGCAGTGAACTCTACCTTATGGAACAGAATGGATAGAATCGGAATCAATTGGGATTTTTAATTAAATTAAACACCTGTTTAATTTAATTAAAACCAACCGTTTCAACGACAACTCAAGGTGAGTTAAACTCACTCAGTTTTCCCATTTATATTTTATATAAATTGGGTTTTTATTTTGTGTGCTCTGAATTGCTATGGTTGACTGTTTGCTAGTATTATAATTATTTGTTGATTTAAATGATGAAATTAAACCATTGTTTAATTTCAGTATTAATACCAAATCGTTAATTTAACGATTGGTTTCAATAAAGTTAACTTACCTTGTTGGTCACATTTATTTATAAACGTGTTTAAATTATTTGAATCGTCCGAATTGCTTGTAAATTGATTGATGTTAATGTTCGTTATCAGTTAAATGAACTGAATGATCTGATTTGAGATAATCATTTTGAATACAGGGAAGAACAAGTTGGAGGGATCCAACCGGATTCCTCAAAAATATTATTTATTTCCATATTATCATATTTGAATTGTCCTGGTTTGGGTGATTGATTAGATTGTTGATTATTGACAGGGAATACACCATGTGTGTTGTTTTAACCAATGGGCGGTATTGGTTGGGTATTTGGTAGCGTATGGCCTATAAAATAAATCGGTTTATGAATATTGATTCACCGTCAGGTGAGTCGATAGAGATGAAGTTATAAAATTTATTTTATAACTGGAGTTAGATTTTGAAATATATTATTTTGAATAAGTTTTAAAAAGAGAAATAAATAAATATTTTATTTATTAAAGGCTTTGATTTATTATAAATTGATTATACAAAGTAAATCTGAGATTAATCAGATTTATGAATATGGGGACAGAAATTAACCTTAACGGTTAAAATGTGGATAATTGGTTGTTAATAATTTATTTAATGAAATTATTTAAATTAATTATATTATTAATTAATTTAAAGTAAGAACGAATTGGAATGTGTTAACGAGATAATCGCGCTTTGAGTTGACTAAGTCAACCATTGTAATTAGAATTGACTTTAAATTAGTTTGCTTTGAATTAATCTAATGAAATAGTTAATGAATATTGTTTAATAAGTTTTAAAAAAGGATTTACTGTTTATTTTAGTAATAAAGAAATTAACTACTGAAGTAGTTAGTGAATAAAGTAAATTATTATTTTAAATAATAATAATTTAGGAAAGTACCTTTTAAACGGAAATTCATTTAAAGAGTAATCAAAGTTGAAGCGAAATAAAGTGGAATGGTGAAAGAAGTTTATGAACGGGTTTTATATTTTAAACCCGAATTGTGATAACAAAGTTATAAAGAGAAGTTTAAGCGAATACGAGAGAGTAAATTAAATGTTTACTTAATATTTGAGTTAAGTAAAAGGAATTGAGAACAGAAGTGTTTACATTAAACCAGAGTTGTGTAAATGAGATTTAATGTGTAAAAGCGTTAAGTTTACATTAACGTTACTTAAAAATGAAATCAAGAAAAAGAGGAAAAGTGAAATGAGATTTCCAAAGCATGGAATGGTTGAATAGATTGGAAAGGAGATTGGTAAGCGTGAATTTGGGTAAAGAAGTGGGATATAGGGTTGTATAACCAAATCCGATTTTTTTTAAAGAAATTTGTTTAAAAAGGCGGAGTTAAAAAGGTGTTTTTGATAAGAAATTTCTTAATTATGGAATTAAGAAAGAAGGTTTGTGAAACTATATTTTGAATAGTTAAATGGGATTGGTTTTGAGTTTGGAATGGAATATTGGATTTTGATTACAACTTATATTTATCTGAGGATAAGAATGTTGTTGATCAAGGTCTGTGAGGTAATTAAAATACCCTAACTTGAACAATATCAGGATTATCTAAAGATGATATTAGTTGGTAACCATAAAAGAGGTTAGTGCTAATTTATTATTTCCATGAGTGAAATAAAAATGCAACTTCTGGTGAAAATTTAGAGAAAAATATAATGAGAGGTCCGAAGTAAAGGAAATGTAAAGTTAGTTTTATCCTATACTAATAAATATTAATTATTGTTTCAAGAACGGGATAAAAGATATTACGTAATGCTTTTACGAAAAATAAGTTAAATGGATTTCCCATAGTTTAAATAATAAAGAATAATGTAACAAATGTTTTTGAAAGGAGAACCATATGGAAATTGAATATGGTTATGATTTATTTTACTAAGTATTATAATATAATGGTTATGAGGGCATTAGTGTATTAAATAAGAACTCAATTATCGTATTTTAAAATGTTAAAAGGGTTAGAAGTCTTAATTAAGCAGAATTGTATTAGTTATTTTAATTAAAAGGCCAACGATGCTGAATATTGAACCAGTGAACTCACTGGATTATCATGATTGAAACACTGTTTATGTTGACAGTTAAATCACCGACTATCAAATCTGTTCAAATACGATTGTTTGTACGGAAAGACCGGGATCGAATTTATATTCAAAAAACCATTCCGACCAACAAATACGTGAAGACATAAGAAGATGATTGAGTTGGAGCATTGGAGATCGTGGATTTTCATAAATGGAAGAGCCGCTAATAATCTTTGGTTAGCTCCCAGAGATAAACTGTGGTTCTATCGTGGTTGGAATCTACGGGTTGCAAGGACTTCTCGCTACTGATCCATGGGGTGATTCCTATATGAGATGCAGCAGAACAGTACCTTCGGTTCATCCTATTCCTGATGACTCAAATGGACGGACGTCTGACAGAGTATTTCCAAAGGAACTACATACGTTGATTTCTTCAAATGTACCATAGTTGATGGCGGAGAAATGGTTTTTCTCTAGCTAGATAACTAAAGTATGTTTGTGGACGTCAATTAGTGTGATCTGGCGGATCTGACGATGTGGCATTCAAAGTGAATGGTGGCCAAATGTTCCAAAAAGTTAACCTAAACCTCAAGCCTCATCAACCGGAAAATGAGAAAAATCGGGCAGGCAGCATGGCTATGTGGGTCGCTCCCATTAGGGTCTATAATCACCTATCTAGAGAAATTCCATTTGCTTCTTTAATCTATACTTCGATGTTATCCCTATTTGGGAAACGGTTGCGGATCCCAACTGTTGGTGATATACATTCGATACACTCAAGCGAAATGAGTGGTCGGTCATGTGAGGGTCGGGTTGCAAGACATTCTTGTTGAACCCAGTGTATTCACCTCTAGAGATACACTATCGGGAGGTGGTCCCATACCTTGTCATAGTTCGAATCCAATCTCCAATAAGCGCCCGCAGTTTTGATTGTATAATATATATGTGGAACGTGAGATGCAAGCGTTCCACTAGATTCTATTTACTTGTATTTAGACATTATTATAATATCAGAAAAGATATTAGTTTCAAAACTGTTTTGGGTTATCATAAGGTAAAAGCCGTTCGTGTTTATGTGTGGATTTGGTCTTAATATTATCCTTTTCTTTTGAAAGATTTTTAACTTTAAAATCATGATCGGATGATTTACCCTTAATGCTGTGCGAATTTATCTCACTCTAGTTCACCAGACTAAACCAGTGTTTTGTAAATGCTCGGATTAGCCCTAGGTGTACAGGTTCAGGTTATCGAATGCTGTGAAGAGACAAGCTGGAAGAGTTCAGTCGTATGATTTTATATAGCTACTATTCCGTCGTGTGTTGTATATGAGGACAGGTTATTATAACTGTCCAGATATGTGATGTACTCTGATATTGTAAGTATTTTTAAAAGCTCTTGGTAAAGATTTATTTCTGTATTATATTTTGTTCCGTTGCAATGTGAGACTCTGATTCTGTGTTGTGTTAATTCTTCTTCTTCTATTCTAATATTTCTTTCTTTCTTATCTCACCCTCTAAATTCTTTCTAATAATTCACTTGTGTTTTCGGTGCTTGGAGGATCGGCATGAGTAAAGGTAATGGTATTTATGTCGATTTATGGGGCCGAAAATCCTTGGGTCGTTACAGTGGTATCAGAGCTATTGGTTTAGTGATAACCTTGGCTCTGTGGTGTAACTCGATAGAGATGGGGTTAGTAATACCCAAGATTGAGTTGAGTATATACATGAGAGCACGTACTTGTAATTTGATATAAAATTATTTTTGAAATTATTTCTACCCAATTTATTTTATAAACAATAAAAGTAAGGATTTTCACAAATTATTATGATATGGGCAAAATCAATTGGATTTGTTAATGTTGATTGGGATGATATGTTTGGATTGTACTGTTGGTTGCTTGAATATAAATCTGAAATGGATAGATTTGGTTTAAAACCAATCTGAAATAAATAAGTTGGGTAATCAATCCAAATTTAATAAACCCGAAAGGATAATTAAAGAAATAAATGAAGTGATTAGAAATAATTAAAAATCCCATGTGAATTGGATTGTGTATAAATTTGTCAAAATGGATGATATGGATATTTTGAATTTAATTGACATTGTTTTGATGACTAATGAGTTCAGTGAAGATGAGAACAGGTGTAGAAGTGCCAATTCAGCTTGAAAATTCATCCAAGAGAAATTCTGGAGTTAATCTAATCCAGTTTGAATAGAGCTGCATAGTAACTAAGCAAGCTCGTGTATAATATATCGCTTATCGCATAATAACACTCGCAAAATGGTACGCCTATGCAAAATATAAAATTTTGGTTTCTATTTGGATTTTGGGATTTGATTTTGAATTTTTTTGACCCCGTTGGTCGATGTATATATATTTATTG
The DNA here is from genome assembly GCA_030737875.1 of Allium sativum. NCBI lineage: Eukaryota > Viridiplantae > Streptophyta > Magnoliopsida > Asparagales > Amaryllidaceae > Allium > Allium sativum. The sequence continues at coordinate 953,974,186 of CM060924.1, read as the reverse complement.
AACCTACGATATTGCAGATGTCCTCCGTACATGGGAGACTCTATCGAAATTTTTCCAAAATTTAAGGTGTTAGAAATTTTTTGAGGATTTTTGGAAAATTCTTTTATTTGAATTAAATTGGTTTTAAAACCAAATTAGATTTGTTTTGGAAATAAAAAGGAGTTTTGGTTAAATATTATTATAAAGACAATGGGTTATTATGTTCTTTCTTACCTTAGCAATTTCGAGGACGAAATTATTTTAAGGGAGGAAGAATGTAATGTCCCGTATTTTGGTAGCCAAATATTTTATTTTATTTATTTATTTTAAATATTATATTTGGCATATTAAAAGATTTTAATATTTAATTCGTTTATTAAAATGAAGTTTTAACGTTAATATTATTTATAATATAAAACGAGCTCGAAATCACGCGGCAGTTCGTAGTATTTGGTTTTGAACTTCAACTGAGTATACAGGATCTGATATAAGTCGGATTTCTGTGAAACAAGAAGCATTGGAAGCATATTGATTTTTTTTATATGAAAGAGAAAAATTCAGATTTCGTGTTATAATTTGTTATTTATGGCCAAATCAAATTTTGAAATAGTCGCTATGGAAATCATCATTAAAATATACGCGTTAAAATAGCCATTTTTCAAATGGGCTTCTTTTTTGACGAAATCAGTTTCATTCGTAATGTTAAATTATTGTACGGTGTTGAATTGCGTGGCAAACCGATGTTGTATGGGACCACGGCAGCCACAAACGCCCGTTCAATTTCTATAGTGCGTAATTAATTTAATAAAGGGTTATTTGGGTATAACTTGAACAGACGATCGAATTAGGCCACGAAACCAATTCCGTTGAGTTCGTATCATTGATTATAGTTAGGATAGGTATATAGTTTATTATTTTTGAAGACCGGCTAAATTGGTGTCCAAAATGGCATTGCGGTGTGCGTAAAAATTAGCCTACCGTGGAAACAGTCTCAGAATGCGACGAAACTAGTGCCTTTGGGTTTGTATTGAAAAATTATTATAGGATTTCAAAGTTTCAAGTTGATTTGATTTATCTAGTGATCGCGGACAAATTAAACGCGTGTTTATTTCTGGTTTTATAAAGGAATTTTTTTCAAACGAAGTCGGATTTCAACGAAACTTGTCTTATTGGGTCCGGAATAACTTTTTACACTAAGATGCCTTTTTATCAGTAAATAAAAATAAATTATGATGGTTTTTATCAACTACTTCACAATGAAGTTTTGTATAATAATATTTTTTTAAATCATTACCCTATAAATATCAAACCTAGACCAAACCCTAAATTCGTCAAACCGTTTTCGGTGGTCAACGCATTCATTTTTCCTCCGCCCCAAATAAAGAAAACGAACGACACCAGTTGTTCAATCCTTCAACCACTGATTTATCCTAATCCTTACATTAAATTAATAACTTTCCAAAATGCAAACCCTTAGAGGACATCAAGTACTCCTTAATTGTAATGGCCCGAATTTCCGTACCCTTTGGGTCGACTAATTACACCACATGTCCAACCCAAATGACACAAAAATATGAATCATCATTAGAAAGAAGTTAGAGGAAGAGAAATAGAAATAAAGAAATATTAGAATAGAAGAAAAACGAAGATCACAAACTCACAGCGGAAAGAAGAAAATATATTTGATAACATAAACTTCGAAATACAAATCATTAACTTTATATACATACCAACATCAGAGCACAGCAGTTATGTCTGGAAACAGGTGTTTATAACTGTTCCAGAGATAACTGTTGTGCTCTGATGATGGTATGTATATAAAGTTACTGATTTGTATTTCGAAGTTTATGTTATTTAATATATTTTATTCGTTCCGCTGTGAGTTTGTGATCTTCATTTTTCTTCTATTCTAATATTTCTTTCTTTCTATTTCTCATCCTCTAACGTCTTTATAATAATGATTCGTATTTCTGTTTCATTTGGGTTGGACGTGTGGTGTTATTAGTCGACCCAAAGGGTACGGAAATTCGGGTCATTACATTAATGACCGGTTACGATCAGCTATTGGGATCCGGATTGGTCAGAAATCTTAGTCGAAGCCGGCGAGTTCGAGCTGCGTTTCTGGAGCGAAGGGTAAGACTGGCATGGCAACGCTGCTGTCGGAGATGGAGGAGCTCGAGCAGTTTTCGGCGATGTCCTCTGATGGTCCTCCGATCAACAGCAGAAGGCGCAATAGTTGTTTGTATTGATGAGAACGAAGTGGAGTACAGCTGATTCTTTTTGGCAAAGCGTTGGTGGTACTGTGAAGCTCTGAAACAAAGGAGGAAGCAACGAGAATCTGAAGAGCAGAAGGAATTTTGAGGCCGTATGTTTTAAACGTAATCTAAACATTTATAACATGATTATTTATGACTAATATGGGGATTAATGATGATATAATTAATCAAATTGTTTGGACCTGATGCAGACAGAACGAAGAGAAGGCCTGGGAGCATTTATACAGTATCGACCGGCTTTTAAGAAATTTACATAATTACTATGTATTTTTAAAACGTGAGTAAGTTTAAGTAAGTAACAAATTGTTAATTTAATGATAATTAAAAGATTAGAGAATTAATTAATGTTTGTTTGATGCAGATGGGTTAAACGATGAATGGTGACAAAAGGAGGAAACGATCTGTTGGAACCAACGCACTTAAAATAAATGGACCAGTATAATTTGGCCTAGTAACTAAAGCACAATTTAAATATAATTAGTAAAGTAATTAGTTTATGCAGTTTAATTTTTATGGATTTTTATTTTATTTAATTGCTAATATTATATGTTTTGTAACCATACAATAATGCAGAAGTTCGGGCGGTTTGAACGTGAGGGAAAGGGAATTTGTCGACCTACTTAACAGTAAACTAAAAAGTAATTAACAAAAATTTATTAAGTTAATTAAGGGATAATTATAATTTAACGATTTGATTAACTCGTATAACTTAAAATAAGTATATCTGTTACATTAGTGAACAGAATCAGACCAGACAAGCATGGAATGGTTGAATAGTTTGGAAAGGAGATTAGTAAGCATGAATTTGGGTAAAGAAGTGGGATATAGGGTAGTATAACCAAATCCAATTTTTTTAAAAGAAATTTGTTTAAAAAGGCGGAGTTAAAAAGGTGTTGTTGATAAGAAATTTCTTAATTATGGAATTAAGAAAGAATTTTGTGAAACTATATTTTGAATAGTTAAATGGGATTTGTTTTGAGTCTAGAATGGAATATTGGGTTTTGATTACAACTTATATTTATCTGAGGATAAGAATATTGTTGATCAAGGTCTGTGAGGTAATTAAAATACCCCAACTTGAACAATAATAGGATTATCTGAAGATGATATTTGTTGGTAATCGTAAAAGAGGTTAGTGCTAATTTATTATTTCCATGAGTGAATTAAAAATGCAACATTTGGTGAAAATTTGGAGAAAAATATAACGAGAGATCCGAAGGAAAGGAAATGTAAAGTTAGTTTTATCCTATACTAGTAAATATTAGTTATTGTTTCAAGAATGAGATAAAAGATATTACGTAACGTTGTTACAAAAATTAAGTTAAATGGATTTCCAAAAGTTTAAATAATAAAAAATAATGTAACAAATGTTTTTGAAAAAAGAACCATGTGGAAATTGAATATGGTTATGAGTTATTTTACTAAGTACTATAATATAATGGTTTTGAGGGCATTAATATATTAAATAAGAATTCAATTATCGTATTTTAAAATGTTAAAAGGGTTAGAAGTCTTAATTAAGCAGAATTAAATTAGTTATTTTAATTAAAAGGCCAATGATGCTGAATATTGAACCAGTGAACTCACTGGATTATCATGATTGAAACACTGTTTATGTTGACCGCTAAATCACCGACTATCAAATCTGTCCAAATACGATTGCTTGTACGGAAAGACCGGGATCGAATTTATATTCAAAAAACCATTCCGACCAACAAATACGTGAAGACATAAGAAGATGATCGAGTTGGAGCATTGGAGACCGTGGATTTTCATAAATGGAAGAACCGCTAATAATCTTTGGTTAGCTCCCAGAGATAAACTGTGGTTCTGTCGTGGTTGGAATCTACGGGTTGCAAGGACTTCTCGCTACTGATCCATGGGGTGATTCCTATATGAGATGCAGTAGGAGAGTACCTTCGGTTCATCCTGTTCCTGGATGACTTGCATGGATGGATGTCTGACAGAGTATTTCCAAAGGAATTACATACGTTGATTTCTTCAAAGGTACCATAGTTGATGGCGGAGAAATGGTTTTTCTCTAGTCAGATAACTAGAGTATGTTTGTGGACGTCAATCAATGTGATCTAGCGGATCTGATGATGTGGCATTCAAAGTGAACGGTGGCCAAATGTTCCAAAAAGTTAACCTAAACCTCAAGCCTCAACAACCGGGAAATGACAAAGATCTGGCAGGCAGCATGGCTATATGGGTCGCTCCAATTAGGGTGTATAATCACCTATCTAGAGAAATTCTATTTGCTTCTTCAATTTATACTTCGATGCTATCCCAATTCAGGAAACGGTTGCTGATCCTAACCGTTGGTGATATACATTCGATACACACAAGCGAAATGAGTGGTCGGTCATGTGAGGGTCGGGTTGCAAGACGTTCTTGTTGAACCCAGTGTATTCGCCTCTAGAGATACACTATTGGCAGGTGGTCCCATACCTTGTCATAGTCGGAATCCAATCTCCAATAAGCGCCCGCAGTTTTGATTGAATAATATATATGTGGAACGTGAGATGCAAGCGTTCCGCTAGATTCTATTTACTTGTAATTAGACATTATTATAATATCAGAAAAGAAATTGATTTCAAAACTGTTTTTGGTTATCATAAGGTAAAAACCGTCTGTGTTTATGTGTGGATTTGGTCTTACGACTATCCTTTTCTTCTGAAAGATTTTTAACTTTAAAATCGTGATTGGATGATTTACCCTTAATACTATGCGAGTTTATCTCACTCTGGTTCACCAGACTGACCCGGTGTTTTGTAAATGCTCGGGTTAGCCCGGGGTGTACAGGTTCAGGTTATCGAATGTTGTGAAGAGACGAGCTGGAAGAGTTCAGTCGTATGATTTTATATAGCTATTATTCCGCCGTGTGTTTTATATGAGGACAGGTTATTATAACTATCCAGATGTGTGTTGTACTCTGATATTGTAATTATTTTTAAAATCACTCAGTAAAGATTTATTTCTGTATTATATTTTGTTCCATTGCGATGTGAGGCTCTGATTATGTGTTGTGTTAGTTCTTCTTCTTCTATTATAATATTTCTTTCTTTCTTATCTCACCCTCTAAATTCTTTCTAATAACGCTCTTGTGTATTGGTTGCTTGGAGGATCGGCATGAGTTACGTTAAAGGTATTTATGTCGATTTCCCCGGGCCGAAAATCCTTGGGTCGTTATAGATTCGAAATTGCAATGACCTCAAATCCTCAATTGTTTTGTCACAGTCCACTGATCTTTGCTCAATAGTCTCAAATCGATGCAAATCTACTTCAAATAAAGCTGAAGACTACATCTCGGAGAATCCAAGCTTTACAACCACTTTCGAAGGAGATAAAACCAGATATAGTTCAAGGTTGTCTTCAGCTTGCAGCAACGAGCCAACTTAGATGAGGATTTCATTTCAAAGTCGCATTTTTTCTCATGAAGACAATTTAGGGTTCGGATATCCCTACCCTAGAATTGATAAGGACTGATAAAAGTGAGAAAACCGCTATAGAAAGATGTTAAATAGGATAATATATATGTAGGTTTATAATCTACCCGATAGTTATTGCTTCAGTATATAAGTGGGTTTAGCCCAATATGTCCACATATGTATAAATATTACATCGTTGTACAAATAATTCATCTATTGTATCATTTATATTTTTACATTCAGTTCTGTATCATTCACTACAAGCAATAAAATTCTCTGTAGTCTTTCTTCTTCAATTCTCCTTTACGTAATCAGGTCTGCTGCATAGTTCTTCAATAGTTTAACAACAAGCAGTTAATAGAGAAATACGTTATTATTGAATTTTTCTCTTATAGTTTTTAAATATATCAAACAAAAAATATTTTGGAAAGATTAATATTAGTAAATATCATCATTTTGGTGGGCGGCGAGGGTAAATTAGAAGCAAACTGTAATGGTTTGCGTTATCAAACAACTAAGTTCCTGTTATAGAAGCAAATGCTTATGAACTTTAGCATTTCAATTGTTTATCTATTATTTTCTTTTACGGTCTATAAATTCATGCGTTTATTTCATGAATTCCCTATTTTCTCAAATTTTAGACGACTAAATGGAAACATGAATGGATAGAGCCATATAGTTTATTAGAAAAGAAAAATCCCTAGTGCTACCAGAATGGATCAATCTTTGTTCTTTTGTAGATGGCGACAACAGTTGATATAGCTTCGCCGAGTGGCTTGTTAAATAGAACAGACTTTGATATGACTATTCTATTTGGGAGTTTTAAAATTCACAATGTTTGTGTTGAGCTAATGGGAAAGCTTTGATGGAATTCAACAAGAAACTACAAAGAGGATAGGTTGCCACCATTTGATATGTTAAAATGTAGGATTCTTCATCTTTTACCTTTTTAACAATCATACATAGTTAATAGACAAATACAATACTACTAAAGTTTTATTTTATAGTTTGTAATTATATTACATAATAAATACGGAAAGGCTAATTGTAACACCCCGTATTTTCTGTTAATGGTAAAGTAACGAATAAAACAATGCTTAATTTAATATGTGAGAATTAAGGGAAATGGGTTACGGCATTGTGTTCATCTCGGAATTCTGGTTGAGATAGAGTCCGAGTTTGTGTAAATTGGACTTTGTGTAAAGAAGTTATGGATATCGGAAGTTTCCAGAAAATTCAAATAAATTCAAACAGCTCGAAAACGAATTCAAATTCGAACCAGAAGACAGAAGCGGGCTAGGCGGGAAAATTCCCACCTAGGACCCAGGTCGACGAGGGGATCGACCCTAGTGTCGACCTCCCCCCTACAGGTCGACCTGCGGGTCGACCTGCCCCCCCTCGGGCAGATCTGAATGGTGACGATTTTGTGACTCAGTGTTGAGTCACTAGGGCTGAGGTGTCACCCTATCATCACTTGATGGCTATGGTTAACCCTACGATCATCCGACGGCTTAGATTGAGTTGAAATTCTATATAAACAAACCAATGCCCAAACCTAAAAATCACACAAAAATAATCCTAGAACTATCATGCTGTCAATGGAAAATCTGGAGTAGCCGTCACCAATTCAAAGACAAGATAAGAACTTGAATCAAAAATCAAATTAAAAGATTATCAAATTCAATGATCTACATCAAAAGCAAGCTTACCAATTTCAGATTTCAGAACACAAGAATTCCTTTTTAGTTCGTAAGTTGGTTATTAAGCAGATTTAAACGTTCTTTCATTTGAATCATGACATGTTGTAATTTGAAGATAGAGTGATGCTTATGTATAAGATTTGATTCTCGTTTATCTTAAAGTATCGTTGTAATTAATCATGTCTATATGCTTGTGGCGATGAACATGTTGCATATTAATCATGTCTACATGCTTGTGGTGATGAACATGTTGTATATTAATCATGTCTGTATGCTCGTGGTGATGAACATACTTTATGTTATTGGAATCTATTATGAATGGGTAATGGATTTATTTTGCCAATTAAATTGTGAAACATGTCATGTTATAAATTGGTGGTTATATGCAAGTTTATGATCTGAGGCACATGGTTATATGTTAGATCAACCATCATGTATACTCTTGTTAGGTTGAATCTATTTATGTTGTAAAATTTGGAATTGTAGTCCGTTTATGTTTAATGCACATAAGTTATCATGCTAAGTTGCAATTTAAAATGATTATAGTAGCTTTCTTATGTTTTGACATACATAAGTTAATATGCTAAGTTGTGGGTTGAAGCTGTGATTATATGTTAAACCTCCATGCTAGACCTTTGTCAAGTTTACATGACAATTAGACCCAACTTAGTCACAAGTTCACCTTTACCCATTTAATTAAAGTTAATGATACCTCTATGCCAAGTTACACATGACAAGTTGAAATGTATGCTATTTTATGCCCCTTGTTTATTACCCTTTTTGTTTATGGGTTTGGGCTAATTTACTAGCCCAACATTTTATGTGATTCATGCGTACGTTCCACGCGGGTAGCGATGGGAAAATATGAAAATTCATGGCATAGATTTGTTAATAAAATGGTATATTTGATATACCATTTATGGTGAGCATAATCAAAGGATAATTATGGCATGATTAAATCAAATTTAATTTACATAAAGAAATTAGACATATATAGCAAAAATGTGAATTTAGAAAAAGACGAATATGCCTAACCCGAGGTTAGACGGAGTTGTGGTGTAAATCTGCCCAAAACCGACCGGCATATCCAGTGACCACAACAAGACCTGTCTAATGTGGGTGGTTAGTGCATCAAGCCCAAAAAGAACCCGAGGTTAGACTGTGTTGTGGTGTAAACCTGGCCGGAACCGACCGGCACATCCAGTGACCACAACAAGACCTATCTATTGTGAGTGGTTGGTGCTTTAATAAATTAAAGATAAGTCAGGATTGGTAGGGTTAAGTTAATTAAGGAAAAACATAACCGATTCAACATTTTAACTAAATGAATGGGTGGGGTTAAGTAAACTTGGACACTTAGCCAAATAAACATGTTGATTAGAAAATCCTAGTAACGGGGACCCATTTCAGCAGTAACCCACACAGATGTATCATGGTACCCTGAAACTAGGCAGGATGGGGCACGATTACTGGGCTGAGTATAAGTGGTCAAAACGTCGGCTGTTGGTGGGCCAGTGTAGGTTCCGACGGAGTATGGGCGTGCACGTACTCCGGAGTGTAAAAATCAGGCACTGGGCATCAGTAGTATACACTGTGCATCCTGAATCGTGTCGGGTTGCTACCAGAGGGACTGATACACCCCATGGTGGGACCTGCACAAGTATCTACAGTCAAGCGGGGCCGAATGACACAGGATATGAATGCGTGCAAGTAGGAGCCGATCATTAAGGGGCTCGTTTGTTATAAACACGTAGGGCTGGCGAATCCATGGTTAAGTAGGTGCAGAGATTACAGTAATGGGTGCGATCACATGTTCCTCTTATCTTATATTAGGGTATTGTCTAATGTTCTGTTATTACTGTCATGATCCCTTTCCTTGTTTAAATACTAGTAATCACTGAACTTACCGGACTTATTGTCTGACCCGTTTTCTTTCGTCCTCTTTTCTTTCGTTCCCCCTCCAGGTCCACAGGGAGGGAATAATGTAGCTTAGTCAGCCCCTTTGCAAGCTTAAAGAAAGTAGATGTATAATTTGGACTCTTTCTCAATCTTGGCTATGGCTCTTTGACATTATCCTTGGGGACTTATGCAGTTTTACTTATGATTTATGCTTCTTTATTAAGTAATCAAGACAGAAATTATGTTGTAATGTTTTGGAAGTTGTTTTGAGACAATTTGATGTAATGCTTTTGTAATGAACCACGTATTCAATAAATAATTTGAATTCTGCTGCTTATACCTATCCGTCTTGTAAAAATTTTTGTGTCTTGTACCTATAACCCTCCACCAAAGTTAAGGCATTCCCTTTGTGAGTGACCTTAACGGAGGTGGGGTGTTTCACTTGGTATCAGAGCAAAGGTTTACCAGATCAAATAAGAGTTTTTGAAAATTATTCTCAAAAAGGAATATAAAGAAGCATTTTACAAGAAAGAGTGTTGTTTTAAACTTAAAAAAAGGCATAATCCCCAAAGTCATATGCACTATCTTTTTTATCCTTCGTTTTGAATCTTTTCTTTTTCGTTTCAGCATGTCTGGGAATCTTAACCTTCCAGAGGATGTACTAATACCTAGCCGGTTCAGGAGGTACTTAGAGGCTAGGGCCAACGACACAGGACCAGCAGATATTCCTCCTCCTCCTCCTTGTGCAAATGCTTTCTCAAAGATTTGTAGGGACTTTAGGGCCATGGGTGGAAAGGATTTCAAGGGAACTGAATCATTCGTAGAAGCTAGGAACTAGCTCAAAGAAACTGAGGATCTGTTCGTTATCTTCGAGGTGGACGATAGGCAAAAGATACAGTTGGCTGTATGGTTGCTCAAAGACGAAGCTTCTTATTGGTGGGAAGTCACTAATGCTGAAAGACCAATTGACACATGGATGGATTTCAGAATTAGGTTTGAGATGAAATTCCTCTCACAAGATGAGCGAAGTCTACAGCTGGAAAAGTTCTTATCCTTAAGCAAGGAAGAATGACGGTCAAGGAGTACGTCAATCAATTTAATCAGCTGGCCCGATTCGGACTGGACTTAGTGAATACTCCTTATAAGAAGGCTCTCAGTTTTGTCAAAGGATTGAATGAGCCACTTCACAACTTGGCTATGACCCATATACCTATGGGGGCTACTTACGAGAGGTTAGTGGACATGGCACTCTTAAATGAGGAAGACAAGGGCAAGAATAAGGCAAAAGAGGAAGTGCCTCAAGATAAGAAGGGGGAGGGGTCGCAGAACAAGAAGGCTGATTCAAAGAAAGGCAGGAAGAACAACAAACCCCGTGAAAAGAAAAAGTGTAATTTCTGTGGCTTTCCCGGACATCTGATCAAAGACTACAAGAAGAAGAAAAGGAAGATGTGTGGTTGTTTCCACTGTGATGAGACCGGACACATAGCAAGGGCTTGCCCAAGGAAGCAAGAGCAGGGAGCTGGACCTTCTTCTGGAGGACATGTTCACGCTCTCATGGCACCTAAGCAAGAACGAGGTAGAAATATTTCTGTCCAAAGTTTAGTCTATATTTTTGATCATCCTGTTCGTACACTAGTTGATCATGGCGCATCGCACTCTTTTATATCTACTGCTTTAGTGAAATCTCTGCACCTAGACACCAGTATAGTAGAGGATCCCTTGGTTGTTTCAAATCCAATTGGGGGCTCAGCTTATTAGTCAATGGTTTGTTTGGATTTGAAAATATCTATACTAAGCATTGGGTTTAGATGTAATGCCTTTGTTTTGGGCTTCATGGACTATGGGTTGATTCTAGGCATGGACTGGCTATCCAGTAATGGCGCCGTCCTCGATTGTGAAAAGAGAATGGTTAGACTTATGACTCGTCTCGGTAACACTCTCGAAATTTCTTGTAATCCCATGAACTCCGTTATGCTTAGTTATCTAGAATCTCTTGATGCATCTGTTGAGAACTTGCAGTCTATAAGGGTAGTCCATAAACATTCGGATGTGTTTGAAGAGGTAAAGGGCTTACCTCCGAAGCAGGAGATAGACTTCCGCATATACCTCGTGGACAACGCAAACCCCGTTGCTTTACCCGTTAGACACATGGCTCCGAGGGAGGGGAAAGAACTCAGCAAGCAAGTTAAAGAATTGCTTGAGAAGGGGTTTATAAGGCAGAGTATTTCTGAATGGGGTGCTCCAGTAGTGTTCCCCAATAAAGAGAACGGTTCGCTTCGCCTATGCGTCGATTATAGGGAACTAAACAAGCTGACCAAAAGGAATAGGCACCCACTCCCGAGAATAGATGATATGTTCGATCAGCTTGTAGGTGCATCAGTTTTCTCCCAATTAGATTTGGCTACCGGGTTTCATCGGCTAAGGATGGCTGAAGACAGCATTGATAAGACCGCGTTCAGAACTCCATATGGTTTCTTCGAGTGGCTTGTTATGCCCTTCGTCTTGACAAATGCACCCGCTTACTTCATTAATTTAATGAGCAGGGTGTTCCGAGAGTTCCTCAATAAGATTGTTGTGGTCTTCGTAGACGATATTTTGATCTTCTCAAAGAATGAGGAAGAGCATGCTCAGCATCTAAAAGTAGTCATGGATACTCTCTGTGCACATAAGTTGAAGGCGAAATTCTCCAAATGCCATTTTTGGAGAGAAGAAATTAGGTTCCTTGGACACGTGGTGTCAAAAGAGGGGATAGCTGTGGACCCCATGAAAGTGGTTGTTGGGCAAGATTGGAAGGTTCCTCGAAACGCAACCGAAGTCCAAAGCTTTCTCGGGCTAGCAGGCTTTCATCGAAAATTTATCAAAGATTTTGCAAAAATCTCAGCTCCACTGACAAGGTTGACAAAGAAGAACCTTGATTTCAATTAGGATTTGGATTGCGATATTGCTTTCCAACGTTTGAAAAAGGCTCTAACAACAGCCCCAGTTCTACCATTGCCTGATGGAAGCAAGATGTTTATAGTTTACATAGATGTTTGCGGAACGGGACTAAGCGTTGTTCTGATGCAAGAAGGGAAGGTAGTAGCTTATGGTGGAAGGCAGTTGAAAGTACATGAGAAAAACTACCCAACCCACGACCTATAGTTGGCAGCCATCATTTTTGCGCTTAAGTCTTGGCGCCATTATCTTCTAGGTGAGAAATTTGAACTGTATACTGACTATAAATCGATGAAATATCTTTTCTCGCATAAAGATCTCAATTTGAGGAAGCAATGATGGATGGAGTTTCTTGCCTCGTTCGACTTTGAGATTTCCTACACTCATGGCAAGGGCAATGCAGTAGCAGACACCTTAAGTAGAAAGAAGCTGGCCTTAAGCCCTCTCTTTGTGGAAAGGCAAAGCTTGGAGTTCATAGCAAGCTTTAACTTCAAACCCATCTCTGACTTTGTACCTGGCTTGCTAGCAACGTTGGAAGTGCGACCAACTTTATTAGACTCAATTGGAGCCGTGCAAAGAGAAGACCCTCAACTAGCCGATGTGATGGACAAGTTAATTAGGGGTGAGACTTCCATTCACCTCAAAAGATACTCCATTGATACCAAGGGCTGGTTGAGACGAGATGGAAGACTATCGTCCCCCAAGCAAGGGATTTGGTAAAGGAGATTCTAGAAGAGGCACACCGTTCCAAGCTGACCATACACCCAGCGGAGACAAATTGTATAAAAACATCAAAAGAGTTTTCTTTTGGAATGGCATGAAGAAAGACGTAGCTGAATTTGTTTCTAAGTGTTTAATATGCCAACAAGTCAAGGCGGAGCAGAAGAAGCCTGGTGATCTGCTCCATCCTCTAGAAGTCCCACAGTGGAAATGGGATAGCATCTCAATGGAATTTATAGATGGGTTGCCTAGGTCAAGAAGAGGCAATACCAGCATCTGGGTAATAGTGGATAGGCTCACAAAAAGTGCCCACTTTATACCCGTCAAAAGTAGAAGGACTGCCTCATCTCTAGCATCCATATATCTCAAAGAGATAGTTCGACTCCATGGGATACCCTCGAGCATAGTGAGTGATTGAGACCCTATCTTCACTAGCGAGTTTTGGAAGAGTTTACAAGAGGCTCTAGGCACACAATTATGCTTAAGCATGGCCTATCACCCTCAAACCGATGGCCAGATGGAAGGAGTCAACAGATTATTAGAAGACCTCTTGAGATTATGCATTACTTACTTCGGGGGTACATGGGAGGATCATCTACCTTTGGTGGAATTCGCCTACAACAATAGCTACCAAGCCACCATAGGCATGGCGCCTTTCGAAGCTTTATATGGAAGACCGTGCAGGTCACCAACTTGTTGGTGGGAGTCCACAGACAAGCTCATACTTGGACCAGACATGATTAGGGAAACTTCAGAGAAAGTAGACTTGATACGAAGAAGAATGAAGACTGCCCAAGACAGACAGAAGTCCTACGCAGACAAAAGAAGAACTGACCTTGAGTTCGAAGTTGGAGACAAGGTGTTCCTTAAAGTATCTCCTTTGAGGAACGTCGTTCGCTTTGGATACGCAGGAAAGTTAGCACCAAGATTTGTAGGGTCGTTCCCTATCATCGAAAAGATTGGGAAGATGGCTTATAGGGTACAGCTCCCAGAAAGGTTGGCCAGGGTTCATAATGTCTTTCATATCTCTCACCTGTGGAAATGCTTACACGAGTCTGCGGAAGTGGTAGAACCAAGTATTCTAGAGGAAGTTGAAGTTGAACGAGAAGCAACTGCGAGGAGAGTTCAAACCCGTATCTTGGGAATAGAAATCAAAAAGCTACGCAACTGTGAAGTTAAGTTCGTCAAAGTTCAATGGAGCGACACCGAGGAAGACGCGACTTGGGAAATTGAGGACAAAAATCGCGCAGCCTACCCTTTTATTTTTGAGGGTACATCCTTAATCTCTTTTTCCTTAAGTTTATGCTTGTATCAATCTTTTTAGGTATATCTCCTCGATCCTATCCTTGATCCTTAGGTAGGAACCCATTTGGATGTAAATATGTAATTGAAACATGTTATGATTGATGGTTGCAAGTGGTTGCTAGTGGTCGCTAGTGGATGCATATACACACACATTAGGTATTAGAATGGCTCAGTCACTCCCATATTGCATATGCATATATATATTGGTATATGGATTGAAACTTGATGTGTTATCATATGGACGTTGCATTTGGATGAATGATTGTGCACTCATGTAGGAAATTTTGAGTAGGAAAAATTGCATTCATAATGGACTCATGGCACTGACAAAATTTGCATTAAGGAGGTCAACTGAATTAGTAGACCACCTGATTTTGCACTAGATAAGGACATGTACACACACAATCCATATGATCATAAAGCATTAGAAATTTTTTAAGGACAATGGAAGCCTGTGTTTGATGGTTGAGTAGATGGGTGATTGGATGGTAGGATATAAGTTCTTCTCGACTTGAAGATTTCGGGGACGAAATCCTAAAAGGAGGGGAGAATGTAACACCCCGTATTTTCTGTTAATAGTATAGTAATGAATTAAACAATACTTAATTTAAAATGTGAGAATTAAGGGAAACAGGTTATGTCATTTTGTTCGTCTTGGAATTCTGGTTGAGATAGAGTCCGAGTTTGCTTAAATTGGATTTTGTATGAAGAAGTTATGGCTGTCGGAAGTTTCCAGAAAATTCAAATAAATTCAAATAGCTCGAAAACGAATTCAAATTCAAATCAGAAGACAGAAGCGGGATGGGCGGGAAAATAAGCACCCAGGACCCAGGTCGACCAGGGGGTCGACCCTAGTGTCGACCACCCCCCTACAGGTAGACCTAGGGGTTGACCTGCCCGCCCCCCTCAGCAGATCTGAATGGTGACGATTTTGTGGCTCAGTGTTGAGTCACTAGGGCTGAGGTGTCACCCTATCTTCACTGGATGGCTGTGGTTAACCCTAGGATCATCCGATGGTTTAAATTGAGTTGAAATTCTATATAAACAACCCAATGCCCAAACCTAAAAATCACACAAAAATAATCCTAGAACTATCATGCTGTCAATGGAAAACTTGGAGTAGCCATCACCAATTCAAAGACAAGATAAGAACTTGAATCAAAAATCAAATTAAAAGATTATCAAATTTAACGATCTACATCAAAGGCGAGCTTACCAATTTCAGAATTCAGATTTCAGAACGCAAGAATTCCTTTTTAGTTTGTCAGTTGGTTATTACGCAGATTTAAATGTTCTTTCAATTGAATCATGACATGTTGTAATTTGAAGATAGGGTGATGCTTATGTATAAGATTTGATTCTCGTTTATCTTAAAGTATCTTTGTAATTAATCATGTCTATATGCTTGTGGCGATGAACATGTTGTATATTAATCATGTATACATGCTTGTGGTGATGAACATGTTGTATATTAATCATGTCTATATGCTTGTGGTGATGAACATATTGTATGTTATTGAAATCTATTATGATTGGGTAATGGATTTGTTTTGCCAATTAAATAGTGAAACATGTCATGTTATAAATTGGTGGTTATTTGCAAGTTTATGATCTAAGACACATGCTTATATGTTAGATCAACACTCATGTATACTCATGTTAGGTTGAATCTATTTATGTTGTAAAATTTGGAATTGTAGTCCTCTTATGTTTAGCACACATAAGTTATCATGATAAGATGCAATTTAAAAATGATTATAGTAGCTTTCTTATGTTTTGACATACATAAGTTAATATGCTATGTTGTGGGTTGAAACTGTGATTATATGTTAAACCTCCATGCTAGACCTTTGTCAAGTTTACATGACAATTAGACCCAACTTAGTCACAAGTTCACCTTTACCCATTTAATTAAAGTTAATGATACCTCTATGCCAAGTTACACATGACAAGTTGAAATGCATGTTATTTTATGTCCCTTGTTTATTACCCTTTTTGTTTATGGGTTTGGGCTAATTTACTAGCCCAACATTTTATGTGATTCATGCGTACGTTCCACGTGGGTAGCAATGGGAAAATATGAAAATTCATGGCATAGATTTGTTCATAAAATGGTATATTTGATATACCATTTATGGTGAGCATAATCAAAGGATAATTATGGCATGATTAAATAAAATTTAATTTACATAAAGAAATTAGACATGTATAGAAAAAATGTGAATTTAGAAAAAGACGAATATGCCTAACCCGAGGTTAGACTGAGTTGTGTGTAAATCTACCTGGAACCGACCGACATATCCAGTGACCACGACAAGACCTGTCTAATGTGGGTGGTTAGTGCATCAAGCCAAAAAAGAACCCAAGGTTAGACTGAGTTGTGGTGTAAACCTGCCCAGAATCGACCGGCACATCCAGTGACCACAACAAGACCTGTCTAATGTGAATGGTTGGTGCTTTAATAAATTAAAGCTAAGTCAGGATTGGTAGGGTTTAGTCAATTAAGGAAACACATAACCGATTCAACATGTTAACTAAACGAATGGTTGGGGTTAAGTAAACTTGGACACTTAGCCAAATAAACATGTTGATTAGAAAACCCTAGTAACGGGGACCCATTTCAATAGTAACCCACATAGATGTATCATGGTACCCTGAAACTAGGCAGGATGGGGAACGATTACTGGGCTAAGTATAAGCGGTCAAAACATCGGCGGTTGGTGGGCCAGTGTAGGTTCCGAAGGAGTATGGGCATGCACGTACTCCGGAGTGGAAAAATCAGGCACTGGGCATCAGTAGTATACACTGTGCATCCTGAATCATGTTGGGTTTCCACCAGAGGGACTGATACACCCCATAGTGGGACTAGCACAGTATCTACAGTCAAGCGGGGCCGAATGACACAGGATCTGAATGCATGCGAGTAGGAGCCAATAATTAAGGGGATCGTTTGTTATAAACACGTAGGACTGGTGGATCCAATGGTTAAGTAGGTGCAGAGATTATAGTAATGGGTGCGTTCACATGTTCCTGTTATCTTATATTAGGTTATTGTCCTATGTTCTGTTATTACTGTCATGATCCCTTTACTTGTTTAAATACTAGTAATCACCGAACTTATCAGACTTATTGTCTGACCCGTTTTCTTTCGTCCTCTTTTCTTTCGTTGCCCCCCCCTGCCCAGGTCCACAGTAAGGGAATAATGCAGCTTAATCAGACCCTTTGCAATCTTAAAGAAAGTAGATGTATGATTTGGACTCTCTCTCAATCTTGGCTATGGCTCTTAGACATTATCCTTGGGGATTTATGCAGTTTTTTTAATGATTTATGCTTCTTTATTAAATAATCAAGACAGAATTATGTTGTAATGTTTTGGAAGTTGTTTTGAGACAATTTGATGTAATGCTTTTGTATTGAACCACGTATTCAATAAATAATATGAATTCCGCTGCTTATACTTATCTATCTTGTAAAAAAATTTGTGTCTTGTACCTATAAACCTCCACCAAATTTAAGGCATTCCCTTTGTGAGTGACCTTAACGGAGGTGGGGTGTTCCACTAATATTAGTGAATATCATCATTTTGGAGCACAGCAAGGGTAAATTGGAAGAAACTGTAATGCTTTGAGTTACCAAACAACTAACTTCATTTTACAGAAGAAAAAGCATATGGACTTTAGCATTTTAATAGTTTAATTATTATTTTCTTTTGCAATATATATTTTGATGCATTTATCTTATGAGTTTGCAGTTTCTTAATTTTTAGGAGATTGAATGGAAACGTGAATGGGCAGAGCCACATCGTTTATTACAAAAAAAGATCCCTTGTGCTATTTAAATGAATTTATCTTAGTTCTTCTATAGATAGTCATAGCAATAGATACAGCTGTGTCGAGTGGCTTGTTCGTTACAAAGGACTTGGGTATGTGTATTCTATCTATGAGTTTAAAAATTCACTACATTTTTTCTCAGCTAATGGGAAAGCTGTTGGAAATAATCTTGTTTTTTAGGAAACAATTAATTGTATTGATAAATTAGTAATTGTATTAATGAACTGAATAAATTAAAGGAAAATCTAGAATTCCTATTTTATGGAATTCTAGATAATGCTTTCCTAGAATACTCTAGAGAGTGTACTATATTATAAAAGCAATATAATCAGGTTGATGAATGTAAGCAATCAAGTTTGAATAAAATAAGTTATTTCCTCCTCATATTAACCTCTCAAACTTCTTCTTCTAAAATTTCTATTAGTTGTATCAGAGCTATAAAATTTTCTAACAGTGGTATCGGAGCTAGGTTGCTAAGCAAGGAGGATGCAAGTGAATCAAGTTGCGTAAGAATTCCCTTACTCAAAAAAGGGTATTATGATACTTGGAGAACTCGCGTGAAGGCGGTGCTTGAATCACAAGGTGTGTGGGATATCGTAGAAAATGGGTATGAAGAGCCCGTTGATATCACCACTTTATCCCAAATTAAAAGGGATAAGTTGAAGAGTTTGAGGATGAAGGATTTTAATCAAGGCTTGGATGATGATATATTTAAGAAGATAATGGATGCATCTACTAGTAAGGAAACTTGGGAGATCTTGGAAAATAATTTCATTGGAATTATTAAAATGAAGAAAAATCGATTTCAAAATCTGTAATGTTAGTTTGAATCCTTACATATGGAATCTTCAGAATTAATTGATGATTATTTTTCTCGAGTTTTTTCTCTTGTAAATCAATTGAAAAAATGGAAGATTCTAGAGTTACTGAGAAAATTTTACGATCTCTAGATTCCAAATTTGACAGCATAGTTGTACAAATTGAAGATTCTAAAGATGTAAAATTCATGAATATTGGACAACTCGTGGAAATTCTCCAAGACTTTGAAGACAAATTAAATAGAAAATTTAATAAGAGTCATTAAAACAAACTTGTCAAATCACACCCATGGAGGATAATGAAGTACAATATATTGAGAAGGACCTCTTAGATTGTAAGAAGGATGAGAAGAAAAATAATGAGTTGAGAGATGATGCTGCAAAGGAAGAGAAAGAAGAAATAAAAAAAGATATGGAGGAGGAAATTACAAAAGAGCTTTTTAAGACTGAAGAAGTAATGGTTGAGAAAATTGAAAAAGTAAAAGAAAGTGTGCTGCTAAAAGCACCCTGAAATGTTCTTCCTAACACCATGCTTAATTTAATCACTCTTAATTAAATTAATGTACTTCCTAACAACGTTTTATTCCTCCACTCAATCACTAATCATCGAACGTATTCCACAACCCGCCATTAGTTCAAACATAAACCCTATTTCTTTTTACCATCTTCTCTCGATCAATCAACTATAAACGTCGACCTGATTTACTTCTTAACATGATCCGCCATCTACTTCTTCCCCAATTGATTCCTCTTAAACGCTAATTCTCAATTTTATTGTAATTTAAGGAAAATTTATTTTAGTAATCAACACTGTTGGATTTTTTAGCAATGAAAGGCGAGAACTTATACACGAACAAAGATTTCGCGAATAGCTAATGCTTTAATGAAAAAGATGGAGTTATTTATCTTAAATTGTTTTTTATGGTTTCAAATGCTATTGTCTTTTTTTCTTTTGATTTTTAAAATTAAAATTATTGTTATGGATTAAATTTTTGTATTGTGAGTAATAGACGACATTGAGTATGCTGAATTCAAGAACGATAAAGCAGAAGAAGATAGCGTCAAATGAAGAAATAGCCGGAATAATTTAGGGTTGGGTGCCCATTTTTTATTTCGTGGTGGCCAGAGGCATATGTTTATAGGAAGGACGGTGGTGTTTAGTTATGGTGTTAGGAAGCACATTTCAGGGTGCTTTTAGCATCACACAAAAGAAAAGGAGCTTCCAATAATTGATGAATTAATCAAAGAGAAATTCAAAGATGAAGAAGTTGAAGAGCATACCAAAACAAATGAAGTGGAGAAAGAGAGCACCAAAGAGTTAAATGTAAAAGAGAGTAAAGAAGGAGAAAACAAAGAAAATGATGTCAGCAAAGATGATGCAAATTATAAAAAATGCAAAATCAAAGAAGACAAAAGTGAAAAAGTCGTCACTCAAGGAGAAAAAATTAAAAATATGGGAGGTGATTCAAAGAATGAGCAAACATTTGAAGAAACCGAAATAACAACAAAAAGGAAAATGAAAGGGCTTAGGTATGAATTATATAAAGGTGAGAACAAAGTGGTGCGCAATGATTATATCAATCCTTTTTTCAACAATGTTATTTTTCAATCAAAATATTATGGAATCTCTTGTGATTGTCAAATTCTGGAAATACACAAAGAAATTGGATGGAGAGATATTATATATGATTCATTCAAAATTTGTGATGTGGGGCCAAGATTGAATTTGATGAGCTTACTTTTTTGAGTAATTTATGACAATGAAGGAGGAAGAGATGAACGGAGCTCTGCAACAAAGATTCGAGAAACCATGTTGAAGAATTACATGGTGGAAAAGAAGAAAAGAAAAAAGAAAGCTTGGATGATTTCTTTACTTCTGCCAAAACACGTAAAATACGAAAACTAATACTTTTGGTTCGAGTTGAAAACCCAAATTTACGGGGGAATGTTGGAAATAATCCTGATTTTTTATAAAACAATTAATTGCTTTTATAAATTAGTAATTGTATTAATGAATGGAATAAATTAAAGGAAAATCTAGAATTCCTATTTTAGAGAATTCTAGACAATGTTTTCCTAGAATACTCTAGAGAGTGTAGTGTATTATAAAAGCAATGTAATCAGGCTAATGTATGTAAGCAATCAAGTTTGAATAAAATAAGTTATTTACTCCTCAAATTTATCTCTCAAACTTCTTCTTCTAAAATTTCTAACAAAAGCTTTGGTAGATGAGTTTAACATCTAGGAGTAAGCCAATTTCTTTTCAGGTTATCAAATTATTCGTTTTATGTTAGATTTGCATTTTCTCGCATGCATATATGATTGAAAGATTTGTCACTCTGATGGTTTAGTTCCTTTACCGCGTTATCATAGTATCAAAACAATGCTTCTAGTAGGACTTCAATTCTATCTATCATCATTCATTGTCATTTCTTTTCTATGATGTTGTTTAGCTAATTGTATCATGGTAGTTCTGTTGATTGTAGTTGTAAATGTTTAATGTGGTAGTACATGCCTAATTTTGTTTACTGTCTTATCCTAGTTTGGATTTTTCTTATTGCTATCGGCGCCAAGTTATTTACTTGTTTTTATCCAAAAAAGTTCCTTTTGCAGTCGTGGTAAGTTGTCGACCATACAGTTGGCAACTTGCTGTTGACTGTAGCAAAAAAATGTATTTTCTTCGTTACAAACGACAACATGCTATCAACTATAATGAAAATGATTGCATTTTATTCGTTACAGTCGGCGACAACTTGGTCGAAGGACAATCGATGATTATATTGCCCATTGAATTATGTATAAAAAAATAAGTAAATAATCTGGTATGAATAATAATACTCCTTCTCATGGTTAAATCTTAGGCTTTACAATTTGAAACACACAACTTCGTCTAATCATATTATTATTTATGTTCCATATTAAGTTAATTTTACTCAAAACACCGACAATGGGAAAAGAGAAGGTTCACATCAATATCGTGGTCACTGCCCCATGTCGACTCTGGGAAGTCAACCACCACTGGGCATCTCATCTATCTCATCTACAAGCTTCGGGGTGTTGATAAGCGTGTGATCAAAAGATTGGAGAGGGAAGAATCTGAGATGAACAAAAGATTATCCAAGTATTCTTCGGTGCTTGACAAACTTAAGCCTGAGCGTGAAAGAGGTATCAGGTATCACCATTGATATTGCTTTGTGGAAGTTTGAAACCACCAAGTACTACTGCACTATCATCGATGCTCCTAGATATTGTGATTTCATCACGAACATGATTACTAGAACTTCTCAGTCCGACTATGCTATTCTCATCATTGATTCTACCTCTGGTTGTTCAAAGCTGGCATTTCCAAGAATTGCCAGACCTGTGAGCATGCTCTGTTGGGTTTTAGTTTCAGGTTAAAGCAAATGATCCGTTTCTATAACAAGGTATATTAACTTTCATTTGATTTCTTAGTATTTATTTTGTGTTTTTTATTGTTGATGGATGAAACTTGAACATTGAAATCTTAAAATTTTGACTAATGCAATTTTTTTTGTAGTATCTATAACTTGTATATGATTATTAGCAAGAACTACCATTGGCTAGTTATATACAGTAATAATGGTGTTAAATCGGATGAAGTTTTGTCCTTAGCTTCTTAGTCAATTAGTACTTCTTTAGCAGTTATAGTTGATTGCCAGAAAGGAAGCCTGAGTTTTCCATTTTCTTATTTTTTTTGGTTTAGTGGAAAGTGGGAACTATTTCTTTATAACTAATCATATTTATACAATTTCAGTCCATCGATGCCCAAAAAAACTTATCATGTTGTGGCTGCAGAAGTTTCCTTTTACAATGGGCTCAAAGTTAACTTTAATAGGTCATATTGGAATCTTCTGTGAAATGTACATAAGTTTCATGTCCCATATTTACTTTTGATACTGCTCACAGCCTCATGGAAATATAAATTGATGTAATAACTGAATTTTGTACTTGATATTCTTACCTATATTGAGTATTACTAGGATATTTTGTTGTTTGCCCGATAAGTTAGCTTATGAATTTCCATATTTAATCTACCCTTGAAACCACTACACTTAACTGTTAATATTTTTTGTTAAGTCGGTTGCAATCTTTTAGTCGGTTTCTAGACAATTCTCTATTCATATCCATGGTTATTTACTTATTTAGTCCATCTTATCAGCAAATCTTATTTGGTCCATGTAACATCCCGTGTATTTTATAACAGTGAAATTCACAAATTAAAGTATAATAAATTTTAAATTAAAGTATTAAGGGAAACGGGATATGCCATTGCGTTTGTCTCGGAAGAATATGCGAAATAGAGTCCGAGTTTTCGAAAAACGGAGCCCGTATGACCAAATTATGGCCCGACGAAGTTTCAGAAAATTCAAATTTCGAAAACAGATTTAAATTTCAGCCCATTCAGAGTAGGCGGGAAAATTCCCTCCCAAACCCACCAGGTCGACCTGGGGGTCAACCCTAGGGTCGACCTGCCAGGCCAGGTCGACCTGGGAGTCGACCTAGGTGTCGACCTGTCCCAGGCAGGTCGACCTGGGAGTCGACCTAGGTGTCGACCTGTCCCAGGCAGGTCGACTCTAGAGTCGACCTGGGGGTCGACTGGGGTGTCGACCTGGCCCCTGAGCCAGGTCGAACCCAGCCCACCCTGGCTGGCCTGGTCTGTGTTTGGTCGATTTTCTGAGCCTTGCCTTGTCACTAGGGCTAGGTGTCAGCTCCTGATTGGCCTCTCCTTTGAACGAACGGCTATTATTAAACCAAGCTCCATCGACGGTCTAAATTAACTCAAAAACTCTGTAAAAAGGACCTAAGACTAACCCTAATTCACACAAACTAAAATGGAGATGAGACCGTCATGTTGCTGAGGAGAGACTAAGGATAGCCGTCAGAAATAGAGAGACAATTAGGAGATAAATCAAAAGCTTAAAGCAACATCAAATCAATCAAAGCAACGCCTACAACTAAGGATAGCATCTCCAAATTCAGAACTTAGATTCCTGAATTGAAGATTCATCATACGTTGTAAGTAGAGTGCTATTCCGATGTGAATTAAATAATTGTGTTGATTTGTGTAAAGTAAGAAATGGAATTGTGGCGATAATAATCTATATTTGTATGTTGCTTTGATGCTAAACGATTTGGGAATATTATGGTATACGATTGGATATTTGCAAGTACGTGATTTGCGTTGTAAGTTAACAACGAAATGGAATTGTGGCGATAATAATCTATATTTGTATGTTATTTTGATTCTAAACGATTTGGCAATGCTATGGTGTACGATTGGATTCATACAAGTATATGATTTATGTTGACAACCACATGTAGTGGAATTTTAATTGGGATTCATGCAAGCATATGATTCATATTGAAAACTACATGTTTGTGGTAGTTATTTACAACACCCATTTGATAATTGCAAGTATATGATTCATGTTGAAAGTAACAACTATATGTTGTAATAGTTTATTTGAAATTCATGCAAGTATATGATTTATTGTTATGCCAACATGATGTATAATTCTATGGTCATCTTTAGTGTAATTTGGTCCATTTGAGTATTATGATTCATATGAAGTCATGTTGGAATTGGCATCATAGTTCAAGTATAAAAATCATGCTTTTGTGATAGTGACAAAAGCAAGCATCTTTATGAACTTGTATTAATTTTATGAACATGACTAAACTATGTTTGTTACTATGCCCAATTGAAAAACATGTTTTTAGGCTTATGTTGTTATCATAATCATATGATAATATATGTGACACATAAGTTACATTAGAATTACATTAGAATTACATTCCACTTGCAAGTTTACATAGATAGAATAAAAACCATGATTTAAGTTTGGGTATGTTTATGCTATAATCCTATAAATGGATTAAAAACCATGATTCATATAAGAATTAGGTTGGGATAATTCTAGTTGAACCATACTTTTGTATTAGTGACAAAAGTAAGTACCTTTTTGTTAGCATGTAGTGATTTTATGAACATGATTTGTTTATATTATGCCTAAATAAAGATATAGGCTTATATTTCTAGTCAAGACCATGTGCCAATAATAATGATATCTAATTTAGTTAGATTCTTAATTTCAAGTTTACATGGTTAGTTGAACCTATGATTCATGTTTAAGTATTGTTTATGCCATAGTCATATGAATAGAATGATTCAAGTTTAAGTATTGTTTATGCCATAGTCATATGAATAGGATGATTCATGTTTAAGTATTGTTTATGCCATAATCATATGAATAGAATAATTCATGTTTAAGTATTTTTTATGCCATAATCATATAGAATGATTCATGTTTAAGTATTGTTTATGCTATAGTCATATGAATAGGATGATTCATGTTTAAGTATTGTTTATGCCATAATCATATGAATAGAATAATTCATGTTTAAGTATTGTTTATGCCATAATCATATGAATAGAATGATTCATGTTTAAGTATTGTTTATGCCATAATCATATAGAATGATTCATGTTTAAGTATTGTTTATGCCATAGTCATATGAATAGAATGATTCATGTTTAAGTATTGTTTATGCCATAATCATATGAATAGAATGATTCATGTTTAAGTATTTTTTATGCCATAATCAGATAGGATGATTCATGTTTAAGTATTGTTTATGCCATAGTCATATGAATAGAATGATTCATGTTTAAGTATTGTTTATGCCATAGTCATATGAATAGGATGATTCATGTTTAAGTATTGTTTATGCCATAATCATATGAATAGAATAATTCATGTTTAAGTATTGTTTATGCCATAATTGTAACACCCCGCCTCCGCTAGGGTCACTCGCAAAGGAATGCACTAGCTTTAGAGGGGCATTATTGGTAAACATGCACAGAAATATCACAAGACAGAACATATAAAATAGCGGAAGTAAAATCAAACTTTTCATAACATGAATAAATAAGGTCTAAAGCCTTTTACATCAGAGTACATCCAAACCTGTCTTGCAATAGTAAAGAAGCATAAAGACATTTTCATAAATTATTCCCCAAGTAAAAACAGTAAAGTAGCCATAGCCATGATAAGTCCAAGCCATCCATGATGACCTTCAAGCAGAAGAAGTCTGAACTAAACAACAGCATTTCCTCCCTGTAACCTGGGGGGGAAACGGAAGAAAAGAGGCGAAACAAAACGGGTCATTCAAAAAGACTGAGTAAGCCCTATCTACTATCAGCGTAAAAACTAGTAAAGTTAATTGTCATGAGAAACTGAGATGAACATAAGCATGATAACAAGATAGATAAGCTAAATCAAAATAACAGGATGAACTACTGAACTCAGGTAAACTAAGGTGTCATGATAAATTACGATGTCAAGATAAAACAAGGTATCACATCGTCAGGTTTCTATCAAGTATAATATCCCCAAGATATCTATCACGTATAACGTCCCATGGTATCTATCCTGTATGCCCGCTCTGCACCTACCGTACTAGTATCCCCACTGTATCATGTGTTATCCCTGAATGACCCTTACTCAAAAGTCGTGTAATGGTCCTTGTCAACCTAATATATCGCATATATAGGTTACTCAACTCGTATGTTTTATTCCATGTAAATGTTCAGTCCCTTGCCTTAGACCATACGGGCTTTCCCATGAGATTCTATATTACTTTAACATAGTTCCATGATCCTTAGATCGGTTTGGACTGTTACCCTAAACCTAGCTAGGGTCTTCCAACATGAATTACCGTTTGTACAACTAGGACTTATGCTACCCAGGGCTACTAGGGATTACGCTTACCTATTGCACGTTTTCGTATCTCGGTTTTGGGTTCAACCACCTAGGGCCACTAGGGATTACGCTAACCGCCAACCGCGCCCTTTTTCCCACGCATTCACCGTGAATCGTTTTTCCATGACTGTATGCACATGTATCACATCGTGCCATCCGAGTCCTGTCACAGGGCAGATCAAGAAATACAGGACTCGGTCGGGAGCCTTCGGTTTATCTGCCGATGCAGATGCTAAGGTCTGTTTTTCTATACGTGGCTATGGTCCCACGCGACCCCTCCCTCAACTAGCGAAAGACAAGACAGGATAAATCCTGTACGAGAACACACTACTGGCCAACCCCCAATCCGAGCCTTACCGCAACCATAATTAGATAGCAATTATGGTCTATTGGGTGTTCTCTGCCTTTCCGTACGTACACGCTTGACCAAAGATGGAAGGTAGCCTGACGAAAAAATGCTATCTAGGGTACGACCGTGTCTCGTCGACTATGCCCTATCCATCCCCGTCTTTAGGTTTCTCGTATAGCAACCAAGGCATACTCTTGGTTCTTCTAACGCAGACCTTAACCTCTCATGAGCCTAGTATAATTACCTGGCAGCCCACAGAGGGATCCCAAGAATATCCTCACGTTCCCCGAAGCCGCTGCTTCGTTGCCCAGTTCGCTGGAGCCTTTATCTAAATCAGATACTTGCTCCTACTCGTATACTTAAACGATGACCTACCGTATCAGGTTACTCATCTTTCTATGAACTGGTCTAGATTTCCTTGACTAAGAATCACTACTTAGTTATCCTTCAACTAAGGTTTACCACTTAGCCTTATTCTCGTTATCCTTGTTAATTACGGTTACCCACCTAATTCTCCGAATTAGGGTTTATATAACAGATTAAGTGTCGCTTAAGTTCATGACTTAATCCCGTCTACAAATCATGTCAAAATTGGCTAAGTATTCAAGTTCAAGGCTTAACCCTACAAACCATGCTCAAGTTGGTTAAGTATATATTAACTTGACCCTATCAAATTACTTAGTCAAACCGGTCAAGTGTATTCGAGCGATTCATGACTTAGCCTTATCATGTTTTCACGTTATATTGGTTAAGTATGGGTTAACTTAACCTCAATAAATTCACGAGTTAGATTGGTTAAGTATAGATCACTTAACCACATCAACTTAACGAGTTAGATTGGTTAAGTTTAGGTCACTTAACCATATCAAATTAACGGGTTAGATTGGTTAAGTATAGGCCACTTAACCACATCAAATCAACGAGTTAGATTGGTTAAGTATAGGTCACTTAACCACATCAAATTAACAGGTTAGATTAGTTAAGTGATTAAATTAACCCCCTTTAAACTACCAAGTGGGATTAATTAAGTCTAAGCTAACTTAACCCCATCCGATTATCATGTTTAGACTAGTTGAGTCTAATCTTAACCCCATCCATTAACTGTATCTTTTGGTTAAGTGTCATTAAGAAAACTTACTTAACCTTACCAAATTATCATGTTGGATTGATTAAGTGTTGGTTAACTTAATACCCGTCCACCAGTCGTATAAAAATGGTTAAGTGTCAATAGGCAAATCAAGTTACTTAACCTACCTAACCTTGTCATGTTTTGTTAAGTATCATTAGCCTAATCAAATTACTTAACCCACTTGTCCATGTCATATTTGGTTAAGAGTCATTAATCAAATTGACTTAACCCTATTATGTGGCATTAATTACTTAATGCACCTTAACCTCTCACATTAGACTTTGTTGTGGTCACTAGTTAAGCCGGTCGGTTCCGGGTAGCTTTACACCACAACTTGGTCTAACCTCGGGTTCAAGCACAACATGACCAACTTCTCACATTGGGTCCTATTGTTTGCAACTACTAGTTAGGCCGGTCGGTTCCGGGTAGTTTTACGTTGCAAACTCAACCCAACCTCGAGTTGGCCACTTTCATGTTTCATCTAGTGTCATGTTCATCATATTTCCAAAACATGTTACAAGTTTTTCAAGCATTTGGGTAGACCTAACTTAATAGGTAAATTCCCAAAGGGTAGACCTAACTTAATAGGTAAATTCCCAAGCTTATGTTTTTATGTATATTTACATGTCAACTTCCATGTTATCTTTCAAGTCATGTTTTCAAGTTGTATTTTCATGTCATAGAAATTACCCATAACATAACCCAACGCTTTTAAACTCGCATATACGTTCGCAACAACGTAATGGATTAAAAGAAGAGACTTGGCAAAAGCATGTCAAAAATGGATATTAAGCCACAAGTTAATCATGGTGGCAAATGAGGCACACATGTGTTCATTAACTTGCATGTTACATTCTTAAGCCTCAAAAACATGCATAAACCCAAACTTGCCACATAAACGAATCATGGTGACAAAAGACATGGAATGATGACTAGTAACTCGCATATATCATCATATAAGGGTTATGACTTCATATGCAAGTTGACATAAAGATTATGAAGGTTCTCATGTTGCATAATGCAACATTTCAACATAAAGGTTGTGGCTTTTTGCTCATAAGATCAAGATAATGACTTCATAAACTTGCATGACATGATAGCCTATATCATTCTCAATGATCAAACCCAAACTTGCAACATGAACATTTAACTTCATAGTTAATATCTAAGAGTAGGGAAGGGCTTACATTGCTATGAAGGCCTAACTCGATTAAACTAAAGCTTGTGATGAAGCTTATGCATACCATCACCCAAAAACCCAAAGATGGATGCTCCAAATCGACAAAAACACCATCTTTATGAACAAAGATCAAAGCTTTTGCCTCGGAATCAACTTGAGAAGCTCTCATACTAACATAGGGACTCTCTAACACTCTCATGATCATGAAACCTCTCATAGAAATGAAGTGGAGGCTAGGATAGTTGGGTGGAGGCCATGAGAGTAGAAATTTTGCCATAGTTTAGTTACATGAGTGAATAATGAGGGTTTAGGGGTAGGTTAGGGGCTTATTTATAGAGATTAGGATTAGTAAGGACCCTTAGATTAACCCTAGGACCAACCTGAACCGTCAGATCTCAAACCAGGCCCAAAAAACCTAGCCAAGATAGAAATAGGTGCACCAGGCAAGACTGTTCGTCTGAGCCAAGTCGACAGCCAAGTCGACAGGGCTGTCGACTTGGTCAGACCAAGTCGACTCCCAAGTCGACAGGGCTGTCGAATTGGGTACTGTGGCGGGAATTTTTCCCGCCTGGCCCAACTGGCCCAATTTTCCAAATTCAAGTTTGAATTTGAAATCTGTTTTTACTTAGGAATTTTCTGAAAACTTCGTTGGGCCTTAATCGGGTCATGCGGACTCCGATTTTCGAAAACACGGACTCTATTTCGCGTATTTTTCCGAGACGAACGCAATGGCATAGCCCGTTTAACTTGATTCAGAATTTAAAATTAAATTCTGCCTTGATTCTCGTCTTAATCATGTTATCGAAATACAGGTTGTTACAATAATCATATGAATAGAATGATTCATGTTTAAGTATTGTTTATGCCATAATCATATAGAATGATTCATGTTTAAGTATTGTTTATGCCATAGTCATATGAATAGAATGATTCATGTTTAAGTATTGTTTATGCCATACTCATATGAATAGAATGATTCATGTTTAAGTATTGTTTATGCCATAATCATATGAATAGAATGATTCATGTTTAAGTATTGTTTATGCCATGATTATATGAATAAAACAATTCATGTTCAAGTATTGTTATGCCATGATGTTACAATTGCAAGTTCACATTTGCCTACTTTATGTTAATTGAATCGTTCGTTGCAAGTTCATGCGTTCACACTTCCCTTTTTCATGTTATCTTATAAACACCATGTTATAAGCCTTCCCTTTTCATTTGGCAAAATTGGGTTTAAGTATTGAACCCAACACACCTTACATTGGAGCGAACGTGTAAAACAGGGGTAATGATGTTTGGGCTAAAATATAGAACATATGTGTTGGCATGTTTGACGCATACCAACAACCTTGAAAAACAATTAAGTGGCATAAATAAATTTTAACCAATAAAGATGAATTTGAATAATGGGCCGCAAATATTTACATATAAAAAAGAAAAGAGACAAAATTTGTAAATGTAGAAAATACGATGTGTTTAACCCGAGGTTGGATTGAGTTGTGATGTAAACCTACCCTAAACCTGCACGGAACGGCCCGGCTGTCCAGTAGTCATAACAATACCTATCCAATGTGGGTGGTTAAACACGGAGCCCAATAAGGACCCGAGGTTAGACTGAGTTGTGACGTAAGACTGCCCGGACCCAACCGGCAACAGGCAGCCACAACAATACCTATCTAATGTGAGAGGTCGAGGCTTTAATAAGACAATTAAGGCTGAGTCAGGATTGATAGGATTAAGTAAATTATATTAATACTTAATCAAAATGGAACATGCTAAACTAAACAAACTGATTGGGGGTTAGGTTTATAAAACACTTAACCAACTTAGCATGTTGGCTAGAAATAGAAAAACCTAGTAGCGGGGGACCATTTTCAGCAGTAACCCTAAAGGTATCATGATACCCTGAAACTAGGCAGGGTGGGGCACGATTACTGGGCTGACTGTAAGAGGTCAAATCGACGGTGGTGCTGCAGTAGTGTAGGTTCTAATGGGGTGCGGGCGTGCACACACTCCGGCGCAGAAAAATAAGGCACTGGGCACCAGTAGCATACCTGTGCATTCTAGGATTGTGTCGGGCCGCCACCATGGGACTTGATACACCCCATGGTGGGACCAGTATAGGTAACTACAACATCGGGGGCCGTAAGACACAGGTAACTATGCGAGTAGGAGCCGATCATCATAAAAATGGATCACTTTACCCTGATTATGGGGTGCCTGTTGGGAACTAGTTTATATGGGTACAGAGATTAATATGGGGTACGATAGTATATTCGACCCTAGACAACTTAACTTAGTTTATGGTGCTTTCCCATTTCTAGTTTATACTTATCATACCCAGTTCTTTATTCATAGACTGAATAGTCCTAGACTTACTCAGGCTTTATGTCTGACTCTACTTTTCTTTCGTCTTCTTTTCTTCCGTTCCCCCCCCCCAAGGTCCATAGGGAGGGAACACCGCAGCTTGACCAGATTTCACATCCAGCTTGCAGAGAAAGAATGTATTGCTTGGATCTTTTCCGTTTTGGACTATGGCTTTGGACAGCAATCATGGGACTTTTGCAGTTTATTTATGTTTTCTTTTTGCTTCTTTAAATAATGTAATCAAG
The DNA here is from genome assembly GCA_030737875.1 of Allium sativum. NCBI lineage: Eukaryota > Viridiplantae > Streptophyta > Magnoliopsida > Asparagales > Amaryllidaceae > Allium > Allium sativum. The sequence goes on along the minus strand of CM060924.1, from coordinate 953,942,234 downwards.
ACAGTTATGATTTTGGAAGTATTGTAAGACAATTATGGCATGGTTTGTGTAACACATATTTTGATGAAATAAAAGTTGTTGTTTTCCGCTGTTCAAAAATATGTGTTATTATATCTGTCTTGTATATCTGTGACTTATACTTATAAACCTCCACCAAAATTAGGGCATTCCCTTTGAGAGTGACCCTAACGGAGGTGGGGTGTTTCACTTGGTATCAGAGCATAGGTTTACCAGATAAGATAAAAAGTTTTGAAAATTTATTTTCAAAAAGGAAATTTAAAGAAGCATTTTTAAGATAAAATATTATTTAATTTTAAAAGGCAAAGTCCCCCCAAAGCCATAGGAACTATCTCTTATCCTTCGTTTTGAACCTATCCTTTCTGTTTCAGCATGTCTGGAGACCTTACTCCCCAGCTGCTGACGCTTTCACTCCTCCTCCTCCATGTGAACCGGCAAGCGGAAGAGTCCCAGAGTAGGAAGACGAATAATAGTCAAACAAGAAAGGATTGTAACAGTAATAACAAGAAACGAGAAAAAAGGAAATGCAATTTTTGCGGTACGGAAGGGCACATAGCCAATGATTGTAGAAAGAGGAAAAGAAAGCAAGGAGAATGTTTTCATTATGGGGAGACTGGACACATCAGCAAAGACTGCCCTGAGAAGACAGACTTTAAGAAAGGCGGGAAAGACAACAAAGAGAAGAGGAAGTGTAATTTCTGTGGCAAAGTGGGGCACTTAGTGAAAGATTGCCGGAAAAAGAAGGCCAAGATGAATGGTGGGTGCTTTTCTTGCGGTGAGATAGGCCACATGGCTAAGGACTGTCCAAAGAAACGAGGACAGGGGCAGAGGGCTGGATCCACCACAGGGGCACAGGTTCATGTGCTAGAGGCGCCACCTCTGCAACAGCGAGGTATAGATACTTCTGTAGAAAGTATAGTTTATCTTTATGATCACCCCGTCCGCACTTTATTTGATTCTGGCACATCACACTCCTTTATCTCGTCTGCTTTAGTAGAATCTCTGCACCTAAAAACTAGTATGGTACAGGACCCCTTAATTGTTTTAAACCCAATTGGGGGCCCAGCTCATTTGTCTATGATATGTTTGGGATTAAAAATTTCTATTCTAAGTGTAGAATTTAAATATAGTGCCTTTGTTTTGGGCAATTGGAGTGGTTATCCAGTAAGGGTGACCATCTCGGTTTCGAAAAGAGGGTAGTTAGACTCTTGACTTGCCTCGGTAATACCCTCGAAGTCGCAGGTAACCTTTAGGGTTCTATCATGATTTGTTTCCTAGAATCTCTTGACACATTTATTGGTAATTTGTAATCCGATCGAGTAGTGTTCGCCACTAAGGCAGAAGGTTCATTTCGCTTATGCATGAGTTGTAAAGAATCACCTTAGCAAGTACATTTGGCAACATAGTTGACATTTGTTTATTTTCAAGAGATAATTCATCTATGTGGAATACCTTCTAGTAAGTGAACAAGATCCAAGATTCACTAGTGAATTTTGGAGAGCTTGCATAAAACCATGAGTACGCAGTTATGCTTGAGCCAAGTATACTAGAAGGAGAATAAGTGAAAGTGGAACGAGAGGCAACAGTGACATAGGTTCCAACTCATATTTTGGAAACAAGAATTAAGAAGCTACGAAATTGTGAAGTTAAAGATGGACAAAGCATAATGGAGTTAAGCTCAAGGAAATGCGACTTAGAAGATTGAAGACTAGATTCGTGCATCATATCTCTTCTTAAGAGTATATCTTTGATCCCTCTCTTCCTGTAGAGCTTACTTGCATGGTATCTTTTGTGTATATCCTCTCGGTCCCATTCTCAATCCAATTTCTGTTGCAAACCCCATAGGGAGTATGACTCATCTGTTAGCAACACATGTTGGGGCTTGAGGGTGTTCGTTGGTTTGACTAAACTTTTTGGGTTTTATAGGTTGGTCTTAGGAAGGGACTCCCTTGTGACCTAAAAGGACTCCATCATGCTTAGTTTCCTAGAATCTAGTGGTTGGGTTGAGTAATTCTTTGGGTGTCAGTCTGTTGTTGATTTCGGTCTTCGGGGCTGATGCTTAGAGAGTTCTTCTCCTAATCAATATATATGTGGCATAGATTTCCAGTTTTGACATTGCCTAATGGGCACAAAGCTTTTACTTGCTTCTATTATTCGACTATACCTTTAGGTAGGACCATTTCTATTATTGAGAAAATTTGGAAAATGGCCTATAGATTAGAGCTACCCGAAAAATTGGCCGGAGTTCACAACGTCTTTCACGTTTCACATCTCCGAAAATGTCTACATGAGTTTGTTGAAGTGGTATAGCCAAATATCCTAGAAGAAGCTAAAGTGGAACGCAAAGCAACCATAAGGAAAGTTCCAACCCGCATATTAGGAACGGAAGTGAAGAAGCTACGCAACCGCGAAGTCCAGCTCGTCAAAGTTCAGTGGAGCGACGCCGAAGGAGATGCAACTTGGGAAACTGAAGCTAAAATACGCGCAGCCTACCCTTTTCTTTTCGAGGGTACATCTTTGATCTTTCCTTTTTCCTTAAGTTGCGCTTTTATCAATCTTTTTAGGTATATCTCCTCGACCCTATCTTTTAGGTAGAGACCCTTTGGATGAAAACATGTAATTGAAACATGTTATGGATGATGATTGCAAGTGGTTGCAAGTGATTGCTAGTGGTTGCTCGTGGTTGCATATACACACACAATCTAGGTTTTAGATCGGCTCAATCACTTCATATTGCATATGCATATATGTTTGCATTCGTATATGGTTGAACTTTAATGTGTTGTCATACGGATGTTGCATTTGTATGAATGATTGTGCACTCATGTAGAATCATGAATAGGAGGATTTGCATACATAATGGATTCATGGCACTTACATAATTCGCATTAAGGAGGTCAACTGAATCAGTAGACCGCCTGATTTTGCATTAGATAAGTACATGTACACACACTTCGCATATTATCATGAAGCATTAGAAGTCTTTTAAGGACAATGGATGCTCGTGTTTGATGGATGAGTAGATGGGTGTTTGGATGTTAGAATGTACATTCTTCCTGAACTTGAAGATTTCGGGACAAAATCCTTTTAAGTGGGGGAGAATGTAACACCCCATGTATTTTATAACAGTGAAATTCACAAATTAAAATATAATAAATTTTAAATTAAATTATTAAGGGAAACGGGATATGCCATTGCGTTCGTCTCGGAAAAATACGCAAAATAGAGTCCGAGTTTTCGAAAAACGGAGCCCGTATGACCAAATTATGGCCCGACGAAGTTTCAGAAAATTCAAATTTCGAAAACAGATTTAAATTTCAGCCCAATCAGAGTAGGCGGGAAAATTCCCGCCCAAACCCACCAAGTCGACCTGGGGGTCGACCCTAGGGTCGACCTGCCAGGCCAGGTCGACCTGGGAGTCGACCTAGGTGTCGACCTGCCCCAGGCAGGTCGACTCTAGAGTCGACCTGGGGGTCGACTGGGGTGTCGACCTGGCCCCTGAGCCAGGTCGAACCTAGCCCACCCTGGCTGGCCTGGTCTGTGTTTGGTCAATTTTCTGAGCCTTGCCTTGTCACTAGGGCTAGGTGTCAGCTCCTGATTGGCCTCTCCTTTGAACGAACGGCTATTATTAAACCAAGCTCCATCGACGGTCTAAATTAACTCAAAAACTCTATAAAAAGGACCTAAGACTAACCCTAATTCACACAAACTAAAATGGAGATGAGACCGTCATGTTGCTAAGGAGAGACTAAGGATAGCCGTCAGAAATAGAGAGACAACTAGGAGATAAATCAAAAGCTTAAAGCAACGTCAAATCAATCAAAGCAACGCCTACAACAAAGGATAGCATCTCCAAATTCAGAAATCAGATTCCTGAATTGAAGATTCATCATACGTTGTAAGTAGAGTGCTATTCCGATGTGAATTAAATAATTGTGTTGATTTGTGTAAAGTAAGAAATGGAATTATGGCGATAATAATCTATATTTGTATGTTGCTTTGATGCTAAACGATTTGGGAATATTATGGTATACGATTGGATATTTGCAAGTACGTGATTTGCGTTGGAAGTTAACAACGAAATGGAATTGTGGCGATAATAATCTATATTTGTATGTTATTTTGATTCTAAACGATTTGGCAATGCTATGGTGTACGATTGGATTCATACAAGTATATGATTTATGTTGACAACCACATGTGGTGGAATTTTAATTGGGATTCATGCAAGCATATGATTCATATTGAAAACTACATGTTTGTGGTAGTTATTTACAACACCCATTTGATAATTGCAAGTATATGATTCATGGTTAAAGTAACAACTATATGTTGTAATAGTTTATTTGAAATTCATTCAAGTATATGATTTATTGTTATGCCAACATGATGTATAATTCTACGGTCATCTTTAGTGTAATTTGGTCCATTTGAGTATTATGATTCATATGAAGTCATGTTGGAATTGGCATCATAGTTCAAGTATAAAAATCATGCTTTTGTGATAGTGACAAAAGCAAGCATCTTTATGAACTTGTATTAATTTTATGAACATGACTAAACTATGTTTGTTACTATGCCCAATTGAAAAACATGTTTTTAGGCTTATGTTGTTATCATAATCATATGATAATATATGTGACACATAAGTTACATTAGAATTACATTAGAATTACATTCCACTTGCAAGTTTACATAGATAGAATAAAAACCATGATTTAAGTTTGGGTATGTTTATGCTATAATCCTATAAATGGATTAAAAACCATGATTCATATAAGAATTAGGTTGGGATAATTCTAGTTGAACCATACTTTTGTATTAGTGACAAAAGTAAGTACCTTTTTGTTAGCATGTAGTGATTTTATGAACATGATTTGTTTATATTATGCCTAAATAAAGATATAGGCTTATATTTCTAGTCAAGACCATGTGCCAATAATAATGATATCTAATTTAGTTAGATTCTTAATTTCAAGTTTACATTGTTAGTTGAACCTATGATTCATGTTTAAGTATTGTTTATGCCATAGTCATATGAATAGAATGATTCATGTTTAAGTATTGTTTATGCCATAGTCATATGAATAGGATGATTCATGTTTAAGTATTGTTTATGCCATAATCATATGAATAGAATAATTCATGTTTAAGTATTGTTTATGCCATAATCATATAGAATGATTCATGTTTAAGTATTGTTTATGCCATAGTCATATGAATAGGATGATTCATGTTTAAGTATTGTTTATGCCATAATCATATGAATAGAATAATTCATGTTTAAGTATTGTTTATGCCATAATCATATGAATAGAATGATTCATGTTTAAGTATTGTTTATGCCATAATCATATAGAATGATTCATGTTTAAGTATTGTTTATGCCATAGTCATATGAATAGAATGATTCATGTTTAAGTATTGTTTATGCCATAATCATATGAATAGAATGATTCATGTTTAAGTATTGTTTATGCCATAATCATATAGAATGATTCATGTTTAAGTATTGTTTATGCCATAGTCATATGAATAGAATGATTCATGTTTAAGTATTGTTTATGCCATAGTCATATGAATAGGATGATTCATGTTTAAGTATTGTTTATGCCATAATCATATGAATAGAATAATTCATGTTTAAGTATTGTTTATGCCATAATCATATGAATAGAATGATTCATGTTTAAGTATTGTTTATGCCATAATCATATAGAATGATTCATGTTTAAGTATTGTTTATGCCATAGTCATATGAATAGAACGATTCATGTTTAAGTATTGTTTATGCCATAATCATATGAATAGAATAATTCATGTTTAAGTATTTTTTATGCCATAATCATATGAATAGAATGATTCATGTTTAAGTATTGTTTATTCCATGATTATATGAATAAAATGATTCATGTTCAAGTATTGTTATGCCATGATGTTACAATTGCAAGTTCACATTTGCCTACTTTATGTCAATTGAATCGTTCGTTGCAAGTTCATGCGTTCACACTTCCCTTTTTCATGTTATCTTATTAACACCATGTTATAAGCCTTCCCTTTTCATTTGGCTAAATTGGGTTTAAGTATTAAACCCAACACACCTTACATTGGAGCGAACGTGTAAAACGGGGGTAATGACGTTTGGGCTAAAATATAGAACATATGTGTTGGCATGTCCGACGCATACCAACAACCTTGAAAAATAATTAAGCGACATAAATAAATTTTAACCAATAAAGATGAATTTGAATAATGGGCCGCAAATATTTACATATAAAAAAGAAAAGAGACAAAATATGTAAATGTAGAAAATACGATGTGTTTAACCCGAGGTTGGATTGAGTTGTGATGTAAACCTGCCCGGAACCGCCCGGCTGTCCAGTAGTCACAACAATACCTATCCAATGTGGGTGGTTAAACACGGAGCCCAATAAGGACCCGAGGTTAGACTGAGTTGTGACGTAAGACTGCCCGGACCCAACCGACAACAGGCAGCCACAACAATACCTGTCTAATGTGAGAGGTCGAGGCTTTAATAAGACAATTAAGGCCGAGTCAGGATTGATAGGATTAAGTAAATTATATTAATACTTAATCAAAATGGAACATGCTAAACTAAACAGACTGATTGGGGGTTAGGTTTATAAAACACTTAACCAACTTAGCATGTTGGCTAGAAATAGAAAAACCTAGTAGCGGGGGACCCTTTTCAGCAGTAACCCTACAAGGTATCATGATACCCTGAAACTAGGCAGGGTGGGGCACGATTACTGGGCTGACTGTAAGAGGTCAAATCGACGGCGGTGGTGCAGCAGTGTAGGTTTTAACGGGGTGCGGGCGTGCACACACTCCGGCGCAGAAAAATAAGGCACTGGGCACCAGTAGCATACCTGTGCATTCTAGGATTGTGTCGGGCCGCCACCATGGGACTTGATACACCCCATGGTGGGACCAGTATAGGTAACTACAACATCGGGGGCCGTAAGACACAGGTAACTATGAGAGTAGGAGCCGATCATCATAAAAATGGATCACTTTACCCTGATTATGGGGTGCCTGTTGGGAACTAGTTTATATGGGTACAGAGATTAATATGGGGTACGATAGTATATTCGACCCTAGACAACTTAACTTAGTTTATGGTGCTTTCCCATTTCTAGTTTATACTTATCATACCTAGTTCTTTGTTCATAGATTGAATAGTCCTAGACTTACTCAGGCTTTATGTCTGACTCTACTTTTCTTCCGTTCCCCCCCCCCCCCCCCCCAGGTCCACAGGGAGAGAACACCGCAGCTTGACCAGATTTCACATCCAGCTTGCAGAGAAAGAATGTATTGCTTGGATCTTTTCCGTTTTGGACTATGGCTTTGGACAGCAATCATGGGACTTTTGCAGTTTATTTATGTTTTCTTTATGCTTCTTTAAATAATGTAATCAAGACAGTTATGATTTTGGAAGTATTGTAAGACAATTATGGCATGGTTTGTGTAACACGTGTTTTGATGAAATAAAAGTTGTTGTTTTCCGCTGTTCAAAAATATGTGTTATTATATTTGTCTTGTATATCTGTGACTTATACTTATAAACCTCCAACAAAATTAGGGTATTCCCTTTGAGAGTGACCCTAACGGAGGTGGGGTGTTTCAGTCCATCTTATTGCTTATCCATGGTTATTTAACAGCTATTAGTGCGATGGATTACCTACAACAAAAAGCGATGTGTACGCGTTTGAAGGTTTACTTTTTGAACTGATATCAGGAAAAGAGGCCATAATAAAATCAGAGGGGACAACTTTTACCACTTCAGATAGGTTGTCCTTGGCATCAGCTGCAAGTATACAATCTATTTGGCATCTTATATAGTTTCATGCGTTTGCTTTTACCAGTTATTTCCATGTTGGATCAATGCATCCTAATAAATGCCTTGTCAAAAATAGCAATGCTCTCTATTGCATAAAAGCCTTGTCGAAACTATTCAACTTAATACAATAAAATAAGTCCTATAAGTTGATGAAATAATATAGATGAAGAGTCGAAGAGAAGGATACTTTTCCATTCATGAATCACAAATTTATAAAGTTACAAGATATAGTCATACACACTGCAACAATTATGGAATAATATCACTGATGATATTTATGAAATAATATCATTAAGGATATTTATTCTATTCCCTCATATTATGGCATACCATTTATACATAATGCTCCAGTTATGAAATAATCAAATTAATGATATTTAATAATATCATTAATGATATTTATTCTATTTCTTCAGATTATGGCATACCATATATGCAGAGATTGGCATAGATTATGTCAATCCTTATCATGCCCCTTCAAAACTGACGGCCAAGATGAAAGACCGATTGTGCTAACCAATGTTGTGAAGGAGGTACGTTGTAGTGGCTTTGTGAGGGCATTCGCAAGATGGTCATTAGTTGAGATGTAAGAGACCCTCAAATTTTCACTTTATTTTCTCTGACAAAATGGTAATCCAATCCCAGATGCTTCATTCTAGAATGGAAAACCGGATTAGCACTCACATATGTAGCTCCAACATTATCACAATAGATGATTGACGCGAGAGTGAGGTTATGACCAAGCTCCTTGAATAAATTTCCTACCCAAAGAATTTCGGCAGTAGTATTTGCCATTGCCCTGCACTCGACCTCGGTAGATGATCTAGCTCTTGTACGCTACTTCTTTGACGTCTAGGAGATAGGATTCTTGCCCAAATAGACTATATATGCTGATGTAGAAATGTAGTCGTCTTTTTCACGAGCCCAATCCGCATCAGAATAAGCATGGAGAGTGAGAGGTGAACCTTTGTTTATAATTAAACCCATATTAGATGTACCATTTAGATACCGAAGAAGATAATGTGGAGATTGCACGTGTTCCTCAATTGGACGCTGCATGTATTGAGCTGACTTGTTCACTACGAATGCCACATCAGGCCTTGTAAGACTTAAATATTGTAAACTATCTATCAAAGTATGATACTCAGTAGGATCGTTGAGAAGATTTCCATGCATAGTTAATGGCGGATGAGTTTCTAATGGTGTTGCAACTGGTTTTGCATCGTCCATATTAGCTTTGCACAAAATGGCAGCAATATACCTCTTTTGACTCAAGAAAATATCTTTTGGATGAGGCATTACTTCCACTCCCATGAAGTAAGACAATTCTCCAAGGTCTTTGAGTGAGAAACGTGTAGCTAATTATTTCATAAAAGCTTCCAGTGCATGAGTTGCATTACTTGTAACAATAATATCATCCACATAAACCAACAGATAAATGATGTCGCCATTTTTGTGCAATGTGTGAACAAGGATGAATCAGAGACCGTATTCTTCAAGCCCAACTCAATTAAATATTATCCTAATTCTTTATACCAAGCTCTTGGAGCTTGTCTTAACCCATACAATGCCTTGTTTAATTTACATACATGTGTTGGATGTATAAGATCTGTGTAGCCATGAGATTGTATGGTGTATACATCTTTAGCAAGTGTGCCCTTTAGAAAAGCATTGTTTATGTCAAGTTGGCGCAATGACCAACCTTGACTAACCGCAAGTGAGAGCACAAGCCGAAACGTGGAGGGTTTAACTACGGAGCTAAAAGTCTCACCGTAGTCAATGCCACTCTCTGATTAAAACCTCTTGCAACATAGCGAGCCTCGTACCAAATAATGTTACCATCTTTGTTCTTTTTAATTCGAAAATTCCATTTGCATCCCACTACATTTTGTGACATAGATGAAGTTACAGGATCCCAAGTTCTATTTTTCACCAAAGCACTAATCTCTTCATCCATAGCTTTACGCAAAATGGGGCTTTTTAATGATTGGGTGATATTTTTTGGGATCTCCATTTCATGGCCTCCGCATTTAAATTCAGTTTACTGATTGGTTTCTTAATTCCATGTTGAAGTCTTGTGGTCATTTGAGGAGAATGTACAGGATTGTTGGGTGTTGAATTTGTAGATGTGGATATATCGAGGTTTGACTGAGATGAAGTAGAGGAAAGCTCAACAGTTGTAATAGGTGGTTGAGATTAGTTTGTTGCGGACATAGGAGATGAATGGGGTGAAGTGGAGAATGAGGTAGGAGGTGTGTTGGAAGGTGAGTTAATTTGAAATGAATGAGAGGAGGAAGATTGAGTATTTGATAATATAGATAATGTGAGAGGTGTCCATTGTTCCACTAGGTCAGACAAGGAGGCAGTTGAATTTTTAAGTTTAGAAAAAGGAAAAATGTTCTCTTTAAAGTGAACATGTCAAGAAACATAAACACGAATAGTGTTTAATTCGAGACAATAATATGCACTTTGAGTAGGTGAATAACCAACAAAAATACATGGTTGAGATTTGAGTTCAAGTTTGTGAGAATTGTAGGGTTTAAGCCATGGGTAGCAAAGACATCCAATACTTCGAAGCTTGAAATAATTAGGATATTGGCCGAATAATTTAAAGTAGGGTGACATAATGTTTAGAGTTGGCGTGGGAAGTCGATTAATCAAGTAAACAGCTGTTGAGCAAGCATTTGTCCAATATTCAAGGGGCATTTTAACATGAGTTAAGAGAGATAGAAATGTCTCAACAATGTGTCGATGTCGTCGCTCTGAATAGTCATTGTGTTAGGGGTGTGGGGTGGAGTTGTGAGATGTGAAATTCCATCGATGGACAGGTAGTTACGTAGGCTTTCATACTCACCACCGTTATCCGAGTAGAGAGTTTTGAGAGGTAGTTGAGAGTATTTTTCAACTAGAGCTTTATAACGAATGAATATATATTTTGCATCTAATTTTCGTTTCAAATAATACAACCAAATGTATTTAGAAAAATGATCAACGAAAATAAGATAATATTTAAAGCCATCATGAGAGTAAATTGGTGTTGTCCAAAGATCAAAATAAACATACTCAAGTGGGGCAGTAGACACAATAGAGGAAGTAGAAAAAGGAAGATTATGACTTTAGTTGCAAGCACGTAAATTACAATCTAAAGTGGAGATACTACGAGCATGAAGTTTATTTTTGGAAATAATTTGCCTAAAAACATTACGAGATGGATGCCTTAAACGATGATGCCAATCAAGTGAACTAGTTATGCTTGCGTAGACTGTAGGGGTTGTGGATTTGTGCTGATAAATGTCTGTTGCAACCAGCCCCTGGAATAGAGATTCCCCCATTTTGAGATCCTTCATGTGAAAAGATGCGGAAGAAAAGACTATTGAGATATTGTTATCATGAAAAAGTTGAGAAATATAAATTATATTTTTAGACATGGCAGGAACAATTAAGACATTATTTAGTTTGAGTGATGATAAGAACAAGAACCGACGTGAGTCATTTTAAGGCCTTTGGCATCACGAATGATCAACTCTTTAGTTCCATCATAAGGAGCATGGAGGGATAGATTGTTCAGATCTATCGTGATGTGGTGGGAAGCACCACTATCGAGAAACCATTTGAAGAGGATGAGGAGGCAGAGGGATTTATGATGTTTTCTTGAGGTTTTGGTGTGAATAGGTTTGACGGAGGTTGATAATTTGAAGGAGGAATGACATTAAAAAACTTTTTCTTAAATGAAGGACAATAAGCAATCACATGTCCTTGTTCTCGGCACCATTGACATTTGCCAAGAAAAGTATAGGGCCTTGTGGTATCACTGCCATTAAAAATCTGATAGGATGAAGTTTGGTTAATGAGAGCCATAAAAGAAGAGGAAGTTGAACTGTTTTGGATCAAGGCTCTAATACCATGATGAAGAGTTGAAGAGAAGGATACTTTTCCATTCATGAATCACAAATATATAAAGTTACAAGATACAGTCATACGCACTACAACAATTATGGAATAATATCATTAATGATATTTATGGAATAATATCTTTAAGGTTATTTATTCTATTTCCTCATATTATGGCATACCATTTATACATAATGCTCCAGTTATGGAATAATATCATTAAAGATAATATAATTAATGATATTTATTCTATTTCTTCATATTATGGCATACCATATATGCAGAGATTGACTTAGATTATGTCAATCCTTATCAATTTGCACATTAAAACAATTCAATACTTCATTTAATAACGATTTCATTTGTTTTACTTTATTAGATATGTATTTATTGAAATTAATAGGATGGGTTATGAGTTTGGTTGCTGGAGAAGATGAATCGAGTCCTAACATCTGTTTTTTCTTTGTGAACATTGAGCTCACTGATTATGGCAATGAGTACGCTGAAGAGATTATCGGATTGTTATTCAAGTACATCCACCTTTTGAATACTTCTGGGGTTACCAAATGGATTTTTGATGAGATTTCGGCAATATATGAGATTGGTTTCCATTACAAGGACAAATTTTTCCCTAGTGAGTATGATGTATCCATTGAATCAAATATGAAGCTATAGGCCCCTGAAGATTGGTTGGCAGCTTCATCATTGCCTTCGAAGTTTGATCCACAAATCATTCAGAGCGTACTCGATGAGCTGACTACGGATAATACTAGAGTGTTTTGGGAATCAAAAAAATTTGAAGCTTGCACTGATCTTGTTGAGCCATGGTGGAATTGCATATTCTGTTGATAAAATCATTGCTTCTATCATCTAGCAATGGATGGAAAAAGCACCAAATGTGGGCTTGCATCTGCCATTTCCTAACATTCTCATCCCTTCCGACTCATCACTCAAGAAAGTGCATGAAAAGAATAAATTTCCTACTATGCTGAGAAGAACATCAATTTCAAGATTGTGGTACAAACCTGATACTATATTCTCAAATCCTAAATCTATATCAAAATAGATTTTAATTGCCCTTTATCTTATCACTATCCTGAGGCAGAAGTTCTTACTAATATTTTCACATGTTTGTTAATGGATTATTTGAATGAATATGCTTATGATGCTCAAGTAGGTTGCCTTTATTATTAGATCGGACATAGCTACATTGGATTTCTAGTATCATCATCGCCATCATCTATTTTTCATGTGGTTATGATTGGATATAATGACAAAATGAAAACTTGACTAGAAACAATCATTGGCAGAATTCAACAATTCGATGTTAAATCTGATCGGTTTACGGTTACTAAGGAAACAATCATGAAAGAGTATGAGAACTTCAAATTTCAACAGCTATATATCAACAAGCAAAGTATTATTGTTCACTATTGCTTGAGGATCCTACATGGCTCTAGAGCGAAAATCTAGAGATAATTCCTCACCTTTAGGAAGACGAACTCAAAAGTTTCTATCCACGCATCTTTTCAAATACTTTTATGAAATGTTTCATAAGAGGAAATTGTGAGCCAGTAAAAGCATCATCGCTTATCGAACATGTTGAGGATGTATTATTCAAGGGTCTCCAGCTTACCTGCAAACCTTTATTTCCATCTCATCATTTAGCAAATAGAGTTATTAAGCTTGATAAAGGTTTTAAAAACATTTATCCAGTTGAGTGTCTTGATGAAAAGGACGAAAATTCTGCACTTCTCCAATACATTAAGATTCATCAGATGATATCAAACTAAATGTCAAACTTCAGTTACTTGCTCTTATTTCCAAGCAACCATCTTTCCACTAGCTCCAATCGTCAGAGCAATTGGGTTACAAAATAGTTCTTATACAAAGGATTGATTCCGGAGTTCGTGGGCTATAATTTAATATACAATGTACAGTAAAGAATCTGGCAGAGCTTGATGCAAGGGCTTGTGCTTTTCTAAAAATATTGGAAAATAAACTTTATGAGACGAGTGATGAATAATACATGAACAATTTGAAGACACTGATCAACATGAAGTTTGAAAAACACTAAAACATAAGAGAGGAATATGGGTTCTATTGGGGAGAAATCGCAACGGGTACGCCCAGGTTTGCTAGAATAGAAACAATGGTGGCCGCTTTAAGGGACCTTAGATAGGAATGGTAGATTTCTTCAATTCATACATTAATGTAGATTCACCTCAAAGAAAAACACTCAGCATACAAGTATTTAGCAGTCTTCAATCTAAAGATTATAGGTCGTTATTTAACCTATTTATATTTAGTTGTATGCATATCCATGGTTGTTGAAACCTTTTTTGAGTACCTCCATTGGGCAGGTTTGATGTGAGGAACATGAGGAAAATAGTGGTTGTGGACAGGCATGTTATTTCTTTTTCACTGTAATGACATGCAGTGATCACCCATCTAAAAGTACAACTAACTACTTAGTTGAGCTAAAGTTTGGTGTCACACAAGACCTTCGGGGAAAAACCCTTTGGGGAAAACCCTTCGTTTTTCCAGGATTCTAAAATGCATTTTGTGTTTATATTCATGTGTGAATCGGTAGAGGTTGTCAAATAATAATTCTCACTATCAAACTACCATTTAAACTCCTGTCATTGCTCTCATTATCATAATATATCTAGAAACAACAAAGAAAGAGACACAGTAAAGGATTGTTAGTGAGAAAATCATGTGGCTCGAAAGCGCTAGCAATGAGCCTACAGATACTTCAATGTATCATCCACATTTTACTCTTTGTCAATATCATGGTCATTTGCTGATTTTTACTTTGATGCAACCACATTATCAAACATTTTTTGAAGGATGGACATTTTAATAATTTAAACTAATAGGTTAGCTTTTATTTAGAAAGTTGCTGCATGTTCAAGTGCACAATAGCAGTAATCCCTTGTATAAGTGTATTTTTTGTTTTAGTTGCATTTTTTTCCCTTTTGGTTTCGTTTAATTTTTCAATATATAATATAACAATTACTAAAACTTTGACTATTTATTTGATATTAATAGGTTCATTATTATCGATGTTAAGGAGAATATCGAAAGCAGAACAAGATTTAAATTATTTTTTGTCTATTTTGCATTAACTTATTGATGCAAAACTGTAAGACATTATATGTGGACATAAAAAAATCAATTAAACAATATGTTTGAAATATTATATAGTAATTCATATATTTGTTGTTTGTGAAAACTTGTTATATTTATATGAAGATAAGAAATGCTTAAATAAATATTCATGTATATATACATGTAAAAGCTGAAACGTGGATGGATAAAATTTATAAATTAATAGTATAACCAATAGCATTTAATAAACACTATTAAAGAAAAAAGGCTATAGAAACACAATGAGAATGCCATGGTCTGAACATCAATCTCGTGGATCGATGTCCTATCTCTTCTAGACTGGACATAAAGGACACTGGTTTTGGCTTAGGTGACTAGTAACGACTTCTCTGAATGGAAATTGCGGATGTTATTCGATGGTTTTCTCAAGGCAAAATGTCTCAACCTAATATGGACTACATTAATCGTAGTCCATTCAACCAAGTTATATGGAACTGTCGAAATCCGCCAGACTTTGAGTTACCGGTCTTGGAGGCTTATAACGGTAGGAAGGATCCTACTATCCATCTTTGTCTTTAAATGCTCCATATGTAAAAGCTGGGGGGCATCGGATGATGTCATATTGATTGCTTTCCGCTTTTTCTTTCGGATATCATTATTATGTAGTTTCAACAATTAGAATCTGGATCTATTGGTAGTAGGAATGTTGTGGTAGAATGATTTATTGAGTGGATCAGGATCCCCATCTTTCGATCCAAGAACGTGTGACATTCACCATAATCAAGAAGAGGACTAGAGAGACTCTGGGAAAATGGAATGATTTAATGCAGCTATAATACAAGTGGATCGATCAAACCAATCCCTGGTACTTATAGTCGTTTTTTCAGGCATCTTCGATAATTCATACTTTTAGATCTCATTGGAAAAGGATCCACCTAGGGACCTTGACAAATTTATTATGAAGCAGGATGATTTTTGCGATAGGAGGACGCGAGAGATGATAAGGAAACTCTTGAGGTTAACATTGTTAAGGGTGGAGAGTCGTCCGGATTTGGAAAAACCTTCAATGGATATGATCAAAATAAAAAAGCAAAGGAGAGAATATAAGTTCTCTTCATACACAGATCTCAATGCATCTTTGGAGGAGATATATTATAACAACCTGAATTTTTATACAAGAATATTTAATTAATTTAAATATTTAAAATAATTAATTTTAATAGTTAATTGCTTGAATTTAATTTAATTTGAGAGTATGGTTATAGAATTTACCTAAAATTTAAATTGTTGAGCTCAAATTCCAATTTTATTTATTATAAAAGCTATGGAAAATTCGATTTGAATATATATGATAATAAGAAATTATTATCGATTGATGTGAGTGTTTTGGAATCGATTAATTATTTATTTGATTTTAGTAACACGTAAAAATAGCCCTTTTTCAAATGATTTTATATTTCAATGAAATCAATTATATAAAATCCGAAATGGTTAATTATTATAAGATTTCAAGTTTTATGTCAATTGAAGTTGTTGTGTGATTGTGCATGATATAAATGTGTATTGGTTAACGGGTTGAAATTAAAACAGTGTTTTTGCAAACAGTCACGGAATTCGATGGAACTAGTTTCATTAGGTCCGTAATGTTAAAATATTGTAGGATTTCAGATTTAATAGTGATTTGAGCTTATATGTTGTCATGCAAGGGTGAAATGTTCGATGTAATTACGTGTGAGTATGTTATAAATAAATTTTCTTTTAAATATCCCTCTACCTCCACAAAAATTTAACAACACATAGTACTACTTCTTTATTTACTTTCTATCATTTCTCTCTGTAATGAATGAGACGACCCAAAATCCCCCTTTACGGGAAAACCCGAATTGAATTGAGAACACGACAGATCAGAACACCAACATAAGAACATTTTATTGCTACTACAACAATTTACATCAGAGTACAAGAATATAACAGAGTTCAAATAATACAGAGCAGAAAATATCAGAGTTTTAAATTACAAAGCAGCGGAAAAATAATACATAAGTATAATGCGTAGCGGAAAATAACAGCTAACACAACTGAAAGGGATATACGAATACAAAGCTTTTCGAATATAACTCCAGCTGTAATCCAGAATCCTGGAAAAAGAAATATCTACGAAAACCAAAACTACTAGCTGCACATGTGGAAAATATGGGCACCTAGAGTTTGGGTTAAAACAATAAACTCCGAGTCAGTCATGGTACTGGTGTGAGAACTAAAACAGTTATTAAATCTTTATTTTTAAAGTTAGGTAATTCATGGGACCACGCCATATAACAAGGAATGAGTTTATCCCCAAGAATACCAGTGCATAAAACAAACAGCGCATTGCTAAATAAAGAACAATGAAGCTATTATAAGACTCAGGTCCCATCACACAATGCAACGCAAGCCGGAGGATAAAGTTTTACCTTATAATAGACAAATACGCTTGGTATGCAAAATTTGTCTTTTATTATTACTATAGGTGAAGAAATCAACTTCAAATATAAATGTATCAATCATAGACGGCATGAGCGCCCCATCCCACCATGTCGCCATATATAGGTTTACAATTAAAACCGCAAAATGTTGTATTGGAAGTTTGGATTTCCATACTGATGGCTCCTAATTCGAAAGATCTATCGTGTAGTGCAATACACAACGGCTTACGTACCAGGTAGAGAAAACACTGTAATGCACATCCGCCCTTTTGGGAAATCAGGTATCACTAAGGCTTATGTCCCAACTAGAGAAAACATTGTTTACTCTATCCCTATGGGAATAGGGGGGTGTGCCCTATCCCTCTGAGCGTGCAGCGACCACACTTAGCTCATCTCGGTCGACCGAATCCATGACACCTCTAAGGGTGTCTATCCTCATCCCAAAATCATACTGACCTGACCATCAGTTCACTACCATAACGGGGTGTGAGGCTCGCGAATTAATGCTACACAATTCTAAGCTAATTAAATCTATACTTTGATCATCATCCACAAAGCTCTTCTTTTCAACAAAAGCTTGGATTACCGCATCTCAGCATGCCACACTATCAATCCATACCGTACCACTGATTTCTGCCAATATATAACCTCTAAGCTCATACAACTCAGAGAAGGGTGTTAAGTAAGAGAATAAATTCTCCGCCACCAAATAGATATATATATTTAGCAGAGATCAACGAATATAGTATAAAGGAATACAAAGTCAGACACACCATCCATTTGCAAGTCCGTTCTAGGTCTGAACAAAACCAGAGGCACCTTATTCCTCGTCCCGTATGTCCGATATAGGAGAGAGGCCCTCGCATGTGCGAACAATCAACAAATACGTCCGGACGGCTACCACTGTAGCCCCTTCAAGGTAGCTACTCTAATCATGGGCATCGGTAGCAACCCATCCATTCGATATAAAGATAGTCAGTCTTGCACCATCCTCAATCTCTTCGACAGTTAGTCGTCGTATCAATTATTCAGAATGGGTTAAACCCAGTTTTCCGAATAACTCGCGGATCTTATAATTAAGTGCTATAACAACACATCATACGCCTCATTCCAATCCAGAATATTCTTTTATTCGTATTTCTTTATTATGGAAAGGTTCTCACTAACCTTATCAAAGATTATCACTTTAAAACACATTGTTTAATACATTTCTTTGGAAATTGTTTCAAAAGATTTTATAGTATCTTTTCACAGTTCAAACCAAATTAAGGTTTATCAAACTAGTCGGGATTAACGCCTTACCGAAGTAATCGCTCATTTTATTATCCCATCCCAACGTATTCATCCCATGGAGGAAAACTAGTAATACTCCATATCTAACACCACTGTGTTATCTGTAAATTCAATTACCATTTCACGTTCAAATCTAATTAAAGATTTAACTATCGCTTGGAGTAAAACTGGTGGTATTCCATTCTCGAACACTTCTCAAATTTGGCAAAATTAATTATCACATTCCCATTTCAATCTAATTAAAGATTCATTAAAACTCCACTTAGTTTTAATCTCCAAAAATCATTATTTAATGATTATTCATATTTAGGAAATAAATCTTGTCTTTAACTTGGTTACAGAACCAACGTCGTTTAAAACATCGTTCATGATAAACCCAAAATCATCTTCCATTAAAGTGAAATCTACACGGAAATCATAACAGTATATAATCGATATAAATTCCCGTATCAGACTAATAATATAAATGGAATAATGGCAAAGCCTTTTAAATTCCATGTATACTAATGGCCATCCTTCACAGAAGCTCATTTAGATTATTACCGAATCGAATTTCATTCAATTCCAATTTAATATATTAAATTGGGAAACTTTACTTTGGAAAATTTCCATTAAACCTTAATAAAAGATTTATAAATTACAAGTCACAATCTTCACTGTTAAATGGGTTAAAGAACAAAAGTTATTTAAAACACCATTCATAATAAACCCAAAAATCCAATTTTTTTAATCAATTCCAATTAAATATTAATTAATCGGAAAACTTCACTAAATCTTAATTTAAAGATTTATTCTTTACTCGACTGGGTTTAAGAACAGTGTTTTTTAAGGCACCGTTCACGACAAACCCAAAATCCATTTTGATATCAAATACAAGGCTCTGAATAGAAATTATATCGGCTTATATTCAATATCAAATTTTGAAACCAACAAATATCGTATTGGGAATACCGATATATATATCTTCCAAATTCCTCAACAATATCCGTATAATAACGGAACACAATATTGAAATATTCCGAAGATTATTTCCATTCCAAGTCCATTCCAATTGATTCGTTGGAAAAATTATGGTTATGTTAAAACCATTTTCAAATCCAATTTATTTATTTTTAAAAATAATTGGATTATTATTCTAGTTGTTAACTAGTTCATTCCAATAAAAATATATTTTTATCCTTTTAAATAAGGAATTTTTAACCAAAATCTTTCCATATCATTTGTTATGATTTTACACAATTTTTTCATATTTTTTATAATTTTAATAAGGCCCATACAGTTGGTTTTCAATAACGGCCACCGAATTGCATCCATAGCGACCTTTTCTGAAATTGATTTGGTTATATCTCAAAATCTCACCATTAGAATTCAAATCTCTTATATTCATTGGAAATTTCTTTTCTATACGAGCCCAACTGTTCCGGTTTTAGGAGAATCTGACTGTCGGATCTCCCATTACGCGTTACGTCCATTTGAAGTTAATGGTCGAAATTTGGGAACGGTTGCTGCGGGCGCGTTCTGTTCAGGCCATTTAAATATATATTTCATCGATTTCCATTCAAAACGTATTTTATAAATCGTTTATATATTCATTTTAAAATGATTCCCACTTCTATTTAATTCAAAATTGAATATTTTATATAATTATAACATTAAAATGATAATATTTTCAAAATATCATATTTTGAAATCACTTTTCGATATTCATTATAAAATGAATAAAATTGGCAGAAAATCCCGTTCGTGTTAAAATGGTGTTTAACTACTTAACACGGCTTCACATTTCAATATTTACTTAATATTATTTTAAAATATTCATTAATTCTGAACTGGAATTAGACTCATTCAATTACCATATAATTTCATTTATATGGATTTCATACATTGCATGTATACAACGATAATGATAAACAATCATTAAAAATTCATACAACATTTAGAGTGCATTTTACAACTGTATAAGCTTAAAAATAAATAAATAAATAAATAACGGTTATACCGTCTGTCAATCCGTCAATTGATATACCACTAAACAATTGCGATTAGTGTATGTCAAATATCATCCCAATACCCGTGTTGGATTTCAACCAAAAAATACTGTTTAATATTTTTGCAGTTGGGTGATGTGTAAAATATTATCGTCCCAATCAAGATCAGTTAAATGGGTGTACATAAACAAACCATCCGATTTGTAAATGAACATTTATTTTATTTCCTTTCCATGATAATTTTATATACATTTTATACAAATAATTTTATATATACAACAATATCAATCAATGACCATCCCAATCACAATCCAAACAAACAATCAACCATGGTTTGTACAAAAAAATAGTATCAAAGCTACTAAGCCCTATCTGCAACCTATTATATAACAACTGTAAAATAATTTGAGTGAGAGAGAGTTCTCACTATCGGTTTCCACTCCGTCATTCTTTATCGGACGGTTTGGATTTAAATCTACCCTAAATTCTAACAAGCTCTAAATTTGACCCAGTTAGTCTTGTTGTGAAGCTCTCATCCCCACGATCCCAACGGATGATGTTTCACGCGATTTGGAGTTTGTATGAGAAAGATATGATTTTATAAAGGTTATTGACATTTTAAATAATTAATGAAGTAAATAATAAAAAAACACCTTCTTCTTCTATTATTATCAGGCCGTGTCGATTTCCCCCCATTCAAAACTAGGGTTAAGATTGGCGCGCGATACGATGCACTTGACGATGATCGGCGACCTCCACAAGCTCCGCCTCTACGAGCGCTACCTCAGGCACCCCCTATGTCATACTCGATCGCCAACCTCGCTCCAGAAACCGAGATGAACGGCGACTGTTTTGGCAAGCCAATCGAGATGAATATACAACTACAATAATTCCACCCGTTGGATCTATAGATCGTAGGGAGCACTCCAATCTTCCTTCAGAAAATTTCGGGATTCACTGAGTGGATTCGAAGATCTAAGGGGACAAGGATTGAACAGTTTATCACCGTAAATCATGAAACAACGGCGTGAGTTTCTCAGATATTAGGGTTATGCAAGTTTTTTTATTGGGCCATATATTTAGATTATAATTATTTAATTCTTTAAATTCCAAAAATATCAGTTCTCACATCCGAACTCCAGATTAAACCCAACGATTATCCCCCTCAACTAAATACCCCCATTCCGGACACAATGGGATATGTTTTGTAAGCCAGTTCGATTGTTTTGATCAGTTTTTCTTTGAATTAAAATATAAATCTTAAATATTGAGTTTAAACGTACATTTTAATTTACCGAGGCCACATACCAACTCCAAAAATTCCGGAAAAATAAATCTATCTATGTTTTGACGATACGGTCCTAACAAAACTAATTTCATCGAATTTGGAGGTCAGTTGAAAAGTGACCATTTTCTGGTCGATCCAATTCAAGTTGAAACTGTCAAAACACATTTAAATTTACCATGATCACATATTAAATCCAAAAATTATGAAATTTGAAACATAACATTAATTTGACATTCTGGATCCAACAAAAGTGGTTTCATCGAAAACAGAGGTCGTTTGCAAAATGGCTATTTTTAAGGCCTAATATTAAAAAATATATATAAATTCCATAGCGACTAATTTAAATTTTAAACTGGACATAACTTACAATTTATAAAGTAAAATCTCGGTTTCTTACATTCTTTAGAAAGATATAATTAAACAGATTCAAATATTTCTGTTTTTACTGAAATCCGGTTTATTTTGAATTTTGTACATTCAATTGAAATTTAAAATTGAATTTTCAAACTACCGCGCCATTTCAAGCTCCTTTTATAGTTAAAGTAAATTTATACATTCTAACTATGTTTAAATAAATTTTTAGTCATTATTATTTAAAATAAATCATTTTATTTATTTAAAATCCATTAAAATAGCTAAAATAAAAATTTTAAATTGGTTCTGAAATTCCGGGTTGTGACAATCTCCCCCACGTAAAATCTTTTCGTCCTCGAAAAGGAACAGAGCTGAAAGTTGTTTAACCAACCAACTAAAATTTCATTTTGGCTTTTATTCTTCAACTTTTCAGTTTCTAAGAATTTTCTAATTTCTCAAAAATTTGGCTAACATCCTAAGTTTTTGAAAAATTGGCTAACACCCTAAATTTTTGAAAATTTTCACCATAACCTCCTTTGTACGGGGTGATCGATAAAACCACAACTTGCCTCACAGGGCCCTCATCAACCAAAAAAAAAAAAGGCAAGCGGCTAGCCAATCGGCTCATAAAATCATCAAAACCCAAAAAATATAGCAAACATGTACCTATTTGTTGGACATACAATTTTATTCCTCTTCTTAGCTTCCTTGCTATGACCTGTTCATTATATATACATGTACGTATATGCAATTTTAATAAATTTCAATTTAACATTATCGTGAAAATTAACTTAACCCAATTCAGTTACCCGTTCTTACGTTGGTTTTATCATACAATACTGATATATTTTAAAATAAAAAGCGTAATAACATAAATAACCGTACGTTCATACATATATCCAGAATGCTAGTTCTTTATATTATAACTTAGCTTCCTAGGAAGTCATGCCACCTTCTTGCATAATTTCCAAAGTAGATAGCTCCTTTCCTTTGTATTTCTTATCACCCTTCTTTAACGGGCAATCTCGGGCTAGATGCCCTACTTCTTTGCATCGGAAGCACTTCTTTTCCTTTCCTAGATTTTTGGGTTTCTTCTTTGCTTTTGGACACTTATGTACAAAATGTCCCGTCTCTTTGCACTTGAAACAAACTATTTCCATTCTTATCTCTTTCTCTCAGGGCACTGAACTGCATAATGCCCTTCTTCTCTGCATATACCGAAATAAACACCCACGTATGTTCCTAAGTTCAACTCTCTTTCTTTTTCTACTTTCTGGTGAGCTCTCCTTGCTTGTTTCGAAGTCATCCAAAATTCAAAATGAGATAGGCCATAGTTGTCCATATCCAACATTATATTTTATGATTTCATCAAGAGGGATAATATTAGTTTTTACTTAAAAAATATCTTGATTTGTGCTTTATTTATCATTCCAGTCTTTTTATTAGTTGGATCAATAATCAAAGATCATAGCCAGCAATCCATTTGTTGGTTAATTTTTCAAGTGCATAACTTATATATATATATATATATATATATATTCAAAGTCAGATTTTTAATGCCAAATCACAACAATAGATTCTAACTATGTTTTGGCTCTCACATTAGTCAATTGGAAATTATATAGGTATTCACTTTCGAAACTCGAACATAAACACCGATTATGTGGCCGCATCACCAGAATTATCCCCGGACGACTAGAGTGTGATTCTATATCTACCCAGTATATTCAAGACTTCGAATACATTTATATTCAAAATCTTCATATACTCGATAATCTAAATTCAGTATAAAATAAATATTCAAATACAAATAATAAGATATAAAATTTCCAAAATCTAATTTTATTTTTAAAAATAACACTCTTCAAACTAATTCTAGGATACTACCGATCCTATCTCTAACAAGTTATTCTCATAGGATATTACTACTCCTATCTTCGATGGATTCTTTCATTTGGTTCTAGTGTGTCTTGTTCTCGTGCTTTGTAAACCAAAGTGCCGATACCAAACTGAGATGACCCAAAATCCCCCTTACAGAAATCCCGGATTGAATTGAGAACACAACAAATTAGAACACAAACATAAGAACATTTCATTGCCACTACAACAATTTACATCTGCGTACAAGAATATAACAGAGTTCAAATAATACACAGCAGAAAATATCAGAGTTTTAAATTACAAAGCAACGGAAAAATAATACATAAGTACAATGCATAGCGAAAAATAACAACTGACACAACTGGAAGAGATACACGAATACAAAGCATTCTGGATATTGCCCTAGCTGTAATCCAGGATCATGGGAAAGAAATATCTACGAAAACCAACACTACTAGCTGTCCGTGTGGAAAATATGGGCACCCAGAGCTTAGGTTAAAACAATAAACTTCGAGTTAGTCATGGGACTAGTGTGAGAACTAAAACTGTTATTAAATCTTTATTTTAAGCTAGGTAATTCACAGGAACACGCCATATAACACAGAACGGGTTTACCCCCAAGAATACCAGTGCATAAAACAAACAGGGCATTCCTAAATAAATAATAATGAAGCTAATATAAGACTCAGGTCCCATCACGCAATGCAAGGCAAACCAGAGGATAATGTTTTACCTTATAATAGCCAAATATGCTTGGTATGCATTATCTTTTATTATTACTATTGTTGAAGAAATCTACTTCAGATATAAATGTATCAATCATAGACGGCATGAGCGCCCCATCTCACTGTGTCGCCATATATAGGTTTACAACTAAAACCGCAAAATGTTGTACTGGAAGTTTGGATTTCCATACTGATGGCTCCTGATTCGAAACATCTATCGCGTTGTGCAATACACAATGTCTTACGTCCCAGCTAGAGAAAACACCGTAATGCACATCCACCCTTTTGGGAAATCAGGTATCACTGCGACTTACGTCCCAACCAGAGAAAACACTGCTTACTCTATCCCTATGGGAATCGGGGGGTGTGCCCTATCCCTCTGAGCGTGGAGCGACCACACTCAGCTCATCTCGGTTGACTGAATCCATGACACCTCTACTGATGTCTATCCTCATCTCAAAAACATACTGATTTGACCATCAGTTCACTACTATACCGCGGTGTTAGGATCGCGATTTATAGCTACAAAAAGCTATGCTAATTAAAGCTATACTTTGATCATCATCCACCAAGCTCTTCTTTTCAGCAAAACCTTGGATCACTGCATCTCAGCATGCCACACTATAAATCCATACCATACTACTGATTTCTGCAAATATATAATCTCTAAGCTCGTACATTTCAAAGAATGGTGCTAAGCAAGAGAATAAATCTCAGACACACTACCCATTTGCAAGTCCATTCTGGGTCTGAACGAAACCGGAGGCACCTTATTCCTCGTCATGTTTGTCCAATATAGAAGAGAGGCCCTCGCATATCCGAACAATCAACAAATATGTTCGGACGGCTACCACTGTAGCCCCTTCAAGGTAGCGACTCCAATCATAGGCATCAGTAGCAACCCATCCATTCAATGTGAAGATCGTCGGTCTTGCATCGTCTTCAATCTCTCCGATTGTTAGTCATTGTATCAATTATTCAGAATGGGTTAGACCTAGTCTTTTCGAATAACTCGTGTATCAGATAATCAAGTGCTATAACAACACATCATACGCCTAAATCTAATCCAAAATATTCTTTTTTTCGTATTTCTTTATTCTGGAAAGGTTCTCATTAGTCTTATAAAATATTTTCACTTTTAAGCACTTTGTTTAATCCATTTCTTTGGAAATCATTTCAAAAGATTTTATGGTATCTTTTCACAGTTTAAACCAAATTAATGTTTATCAAACTAGTCGGGATTAATGTTACCGAAGTAATCATTCATTTTATTATCCCATTCCAAACTATTCATCCCATGGAGAAAAACTGGTTGTACTCCATATCAAACACAACTGTGTTATCGGTAAATTCAATTACCATTTACGTACACATCTAATTAAAGATTTAACTATCGCCTAGAGTAAAACTGGCGGTACTCCATTCTTGAATACTTCTCAAATTTGGAAAATTTAATTATCGATTCCCATTTCAATCTAATTAAAGATTCATTGAAACTCCACTTAGTTTTAATCTCCAAAAATAATAATTTAATGACTATTCAAATTAAGGAAATAAAATCTGCCTTTACTAGGGTTAAAGAACCAATGTCATTCAAAACACCTTTCACGATAAACCCAAAATCATCTTCTATTAAAGTGGAATCTACACGGAAATCATAATAGTATATAATCGATATAAATTCCCGTATCGGACTAATAATATAAATGGAATAACGGCAAAGCCTTTTAAATTCCATATATAGTAACGGCCTTCCTTCACAGAAGCTCATTTCGATTATTACCGAATCAAATTCCATTCAATTCTAATTTAATATATTAAATTGGAAACTTTACTTTGGAAAATTTTCATTAAACCTTAATAAAAGATTTATAAATTCCGAATCATATTCTTCACTGTTAATTGGGTTAAAGAACAAATGTTATTTAAAACACCATTCACTATAAACCCAAAAATCCAATTCTTTTATTCAATTCCAATTAAATATTGATTAACTGAAAAACTTCACTAAATCTTAATTTAAAGATTTATTCTTTCCTCAACTGGGTTTAAGAACAGTGTTATTTAAGACACCATTCATGACAAACCTAAAATCCAATTTGATATCAAATACCAGGCTCTGAATAGAAATTATATTGACTTATATTCAATATCAAATTCTGAAACCGACAAATATCGTATTGGGATAAAAGATATATATATATCTTCCAAATTCCTCAACAATATCCGTATAATCACGAAATCCAATATCAAAATATTCCGAAGATTATTTCCATTCCAAATCCAATCCAATTTATTCATTGGAAAAATAATGGTTATTTTAAAACCATTTTCAAATCCAATTTATTTATTTCTAAAAATAATTGGATTATTATTCTAGTTGTTAACTAGTTCATTTCGATAAAAATATATTATTATCCTTTCAAATATGGAATTTTTCATCCAAAATCTTTCCATATCATTTATTATGATTTTACACAATTTTTCCATACTTTTAATAATTTTAATAAGGCCCGTACAGTCGGTTTCCAATAACGGCCACCGAACTACATCCATAGCGACCTTTTCTGAAATTGATTTGGACATACCTCAAAATCTAACCATTACAATTCAATTCTTTTATATTCATTGGAAAGCTCTTTTCGATACGTACCCAACGGTTTCGATTTTAGGAGAATCCAACGGTCGGATCTCCCGTTACATCTATTTGAAGTTAATGGTCGAAATTCGCGAACGGTTGTTATGTGGCGCATTCTATTCAGGCCATTTAAATATATATTTCGTCAATTTCCATTAAAAACATATTTTATAAATCGTTTATAAATTCGTTTTAAAATGATTCCCACTTATATTTAATTTTAAATCAAAATTGAATATTCTATATAATTATAATATTAAATCGACAGAAAGTCTCGTTCTTGTTAAAATGGCATTTAACTACTTAACACCGCTTCACATTTCAATATTTACTGAATATTATTTTAAAATATTCATTAATTCTAAACTGGAATCAGACTCAATCAATTACCATATAATTTCAGTTATATGGATTTCATACATTGCATATATACAACAATAATGATAAATAATCATTAAAAATTCACACAACATCCAGAGTGCAGTTTACAACCGTATAAGCATTAAAATAAATAAATAATGCTTATACAGTCTGCCAATCCATCGATTGGCATAACACTAAACAATTAGGATTAGTGAATGTCACCATCCCAATACGCGCGTGGGGTTTCAACCAACAAATACTGCTTATTTTTTGTGCAGTTGGGCGATGTGTAAAATATTATCGTCCCAATCAAGATTAGTAAAATGGGTGTACATAAACAAACCGTACTATTTGTAAATGAAAAATTATTTTATCTCCTTTCCATGATAATTTTATATACATTTTATATAAATAATTTTATATATACAACAATATCAATCAATGACCATCCCAATCACAATCCAAACAAACTATCAACCGTGTTTTGTACAAAAAAATAGTGTTAGGAGCTACTAAGCCCCGTCTGCAATGTATTATAGAATAACTGTAAAATAATTTGAGTGAGAGAGAGTTATCACTGTCGGTTTCCACTTCTTCATTCTTTATCGGACGGTTCGGATTTAAATCTGCTCTAAATTCTAACAAGCTCCAAATTTGACCCAGTTAGTCTTGTTTGAAGCTCTCGTCCCCACGATCCAACGGATCCTGTTTCACGCGATTTGCAGTTCGTATGAGAAAGATATGATTTTATAAAGGTTAATGACATTTTGAATAATTAATAAAGTAATTAATAAAAAAACACACCTTCTTCTTCTATTATTATCAGGCCACGTCGATTTCCCCCTATTCGAAACTAGTGTTCAATTGGTGCGCGATACGATGCATTTGACGATGATCGGCGGCCTCCACAAGCTCTGCCTCCACGAGCGCTACCTCCGGCACCCCCTATGTCATACTCGATCACCAACCCCGCTTCAGAAACCAAGATGAACGAAGTCTGTTTTGGCTAGCCAATCGAGATGAATACACAACTATAACTGATTCCACCCGTTGGATCTAAAGATCGTAGGGAGCTCTCCAATCTTCATTCGGAAAATTTTAAGATTCACCGAGTGGATTCGAAAATGTAGAGGAGAGAAGGATTGAACAGTTTATCACCGTAAATCGTGAAACAACAGCGCGGGTTTCTCAGATATAAGGGCTATGCGATTTCTTTATTGGGCCATATATTTATATTATAATTATTTAATTCTTTAAATTCCAAAAATATCAGTTTTCACATCCGAACTCCAAATCAAACCCAATGACTGTCGTCCCTATCTAAATACTCCATTCCCGACACAATGGGATATTTTCGATCAGTTTTTCTTTAGTTTAAAATATAAATCTTAAATATAGAATTTAAACGTACATTTTAATTTTTCGAGGCCACATACTGACTCAAAAAATTCCCCAAAAATAAATATAGCTATGTTTTGACGATACGGTCCTAACAAAACTAATTTCATCGAATTTGGAGACCGTTTGAAAAATGGTCATTTTCTGGTCGATCAATTTCAAACTAAAATTGTCAAAACACATTTAAATTTACCACGCTCAAATATTAAATCCAAAAATTATAAAATTGAAAAAAAAACAATAATTTAACATTCTGGATCCAACAAAGGTGGTTTCGTCGAAAACGGAGGTCGTTTGCAAAATGGCTATTTTAAGGCCTATATTTTATACTAAAAATATATATATGTATTCCATAGCGACTATTTTAAGTTTTAAACTGGACATAACTTACAATTTATAAAGTGAAATCTTAATTTCTTAGATTCGTTAGAAAGATATAATTAAACAGATTGAGCTGGTTTTACTGAAATCCGATTTATTTTGAATTTTATACATCAATTGAAATTTAAAATCGAATTTTCAAACTACCACGCCATTTCAAGCTCCTTTTATAATTAAAATAAATTTATACGTTCTAACTACATTAAAATAAATTTTTAGTCATTATTATTTAAAATAAATCATTTTAAATATTTAGAATCCATTAAAATATCTAAAATAAAAAAATTAAATTATTCTGAAATTTCGGGTTATTACAATGAATGTTTATGGAACTGAAAATTCCAGAACAAATGCAAATTCAAAAATTGAATGATAATTTTATACTAAATGAAATGGGACAAAACCAGAAGCTTTGGAATCACGGAGTGGAGATCTTCGATTCTATATGGATTTTGAGAGTTGTGGCTATGTTTGAGGAAATGTCGCTCATGTACAATAAGTAATAAGTGATCTAGGGTTTATGTATCTTTGATCTATGATTGAAGGGTGCGAAAATGATGTTTGTTTTTGGGTTTAGCATGAGATTTGGCACCAATAGCACGTTTTTATGGGATTAGAAGAAAAAAATTCAATCTTTTTTTTTTGGGGTTGCGCCTATAGGATGAGAGGGAAATTTATGGAGGGGCTATGTTTTGTATGGCAGTAATAAGGTGATGTGTTCGAGAAGATAAGATCTGAAACACCCCACCTCCGTTAGGGTCACTCTCAAAGGGAATGCCCTAATTTTGGTGGAGGTTTATAAGTATAAATCACAGATATACAAGACAGATATAATAACACATATTTTTTGCACAGCGGAAAACAATAACTTTTATTTCATTCAAATACGTGTTACACCAACCATACCATAATTGTCTTACAATACTTCCAAAAACATAACATCTTCATAACTGTCTTGATTACATTATTTAAAGAAGCATAAAGAAAACATAAATAAACTGCAAAAGTCCCATAATTGCTGTCCAAAGCCATAGTCCAAAACGAAAAGATCCAAGCAATACATTCTTTCTCTTCAAGCTGGATATGAAAGCTGGTCAAGCTGCGGTATTCCCTCCCTGTGGACCTGGGAGGGAAAATGGAAGAAAAGAAGACGAAAGAAAAGTAGAGTCAGACATAAAGCCTGAGTAAGTCTAGGACTATTCAGTCTATGAAACAAAGAACTGGGTATGATAAGTATAAACTAGAAATGGGAAAGCACCATAAACCAAGTTAAGTTGTCTAGGGTCGAACATACTATCGTACCCCATAATAATCTCTGTACCCATATAAACTAGTTCCCAACAGGCACACCATAATCAGGGTGAAGTGATCCATTTTATGATGATCGGCTCCTACTCGCATAGTTACATGTGTCTTACGGCCCCCGTTGTTGTAGTTACCTATGCTGGTCCCACCATAGGGTGTATCAAGTCCCATGGTGGCGGCCCGACACAACCCTAGAATGCACAGGTATGCTACTGGTGCCCAGTACCTTATTTTTCTACGCCGGAGTGTGTGCACGCCCGCACCCCGTTAGAACCTACACTGCTGCACCACCGCCGTCGATTTGACCTCTTACAGTCAGCCCAGTAATCGTGCCCCACCCTGCCTAGTTTCAGGGTATCATGATACCTTGTAGGGTTACTGCTGAAAAGGGTCCCCCGCTACTAGGTTTTTCTATTTCTAGCCAACATGCTAAGTTGGTTAAGTGTTTTATAAACCTAACCCCCAATCAGTCTGTTTAGTTTAGCATGTTCTATTTTGATTATGTCTTAATTCACTTAATCCTATCAATCCTGACTCAGCCTTAATTGTCTTATTAAAGCCTTGACCTCTCACATTAGACAGGTATTGTTGTGGCTGCCTGTTGCCGGTTGGGTCCGGGCAGTCTTACGCCACAACTCAGTCTAACCTCGGGTCCTTATTGGGCTCCGTGTTTAACCACCCACATTGGATAGGTATTGTTGTGACTACTGGACAGCCGGGCGGTTCCGGGCAGGTTTACATCACAACTCAATCCAACCTCGGGTTAAACACATCGTATTTTCTACATTTACATATTTTGTCTCTTTTCTTTTTATATGTAAACATTTGCGGCCCACTATTCAAATTCATCTTTATTGATTAAGATTTATTTATGCCACTTAATTGTGTTTCAAGGTTGTTGGCATGCGTCAAACATGCCAACACATATGTTCTATATTTTAGCCCAAACGTCATTACCCTCGTTTTACACGTTCGCTCCAATGTAAGGTGTGTTGGGTTTAACACTTAAACCCAATTTAGCCAAATGAAAAGGGGAGGCTTATAACATGGTGTTTATAAGGTAACATGAAAAAGGGGAGTGTGAACGCATGAACTTGCCACTAACGATTCAGTTAACATAAAGTAGGCACATGTGAACTTGCAATTGTAACATCATGGCATAACAATACTTAAACATGAATCGTTTTATTCATATAATCATGGGATAAACAATACTTAAACATGAATCATTCTATTCATATGATTATGGCATAAACAATACTTAAACATGAATTATTCTATTCATATGATTATAGCATAAACAATACTTAAACATGAATCATTCTATTCATATGATTATGGCATAAATAATACTTAAACATGAATTATTCTATTCATATGATTATGGCATAAACAATACTTAAACATGAATCATTCTATTCATATGGCTATGGCATAAACAATACTTAAACATGAATCATTCTATATGATTATGGCATAAACAATACTTAAACATGAATCATTCTATTCATATGATTATGGCATAAACAATACTTAAACATGAATTATTCTATATGATTATGGCATAAACAATACTTAAACATGAATCATCCTATTCATACGACTATGGCATAAACAATACTTAAACATGAATCATTCTATATGATTATGGCATAAAAAATACTTAAACATGAATTATAGGTTCAACTAACCATGTAAACTTGAAACTAAGAATCTAACTAAATTAGATATCATTATTATTGGCACATGGTCTTGACTAGAAATATAAGCCTATATCTTTATTTAGGCATAATATAAACTAATCATGTTCATAAAATCACTACATGCTAACAAAAAGGTACTTACTTTTGTCACTAATACAAAAGTATGGTTCAACTAGAATTATCCCAACCTAATTTTTATATGAATCATGGTTTTTAATCCATTTATAGGATTATAGCATAAACATACCCAAACTTAAATCATGGTTTTTATTCTATTTATGTAAACTTGCAAGTGGAATGTAATTCTAATGTAACTCTAATGTATCTTATGTGTCACATATATTATCATATGATTATGATAACAACATAGGCCTAAAAACATGTTTTTCAATTGGGCATAGTAACAAACATAGTTTAGTCATGTTCATAAAATTAATACAAGTTCACAAAGATGCTTGTTTTTGTCACTATCACAAAAGCCTGATTTTTATACTTGAACTATGATGCCAATTCCAACATAACTTCATATGAATCATAATACTCAAATGGATCAAATTACACTAAAGATGACCATAGAATTATACCTCATTTTGGCATAACAGTAAATCATATACTTGCATGAATCTCAAATGGACTATTACAACATATAGTTGTTACTTTCAACATGAATCATATACTTGCAATTATCAAATGGATGTTGTAAATAACTACCACAAACATGTAGTTTTCAATATGAATCATATGCTTGCATGAATCCCAATTAAAATTCCACAACATGTGGTTGTCAACATAAACCATATACTTGTATGAATCCAATCGTACACCATAGCATTGACAAATCGTTTAGAATCAAAATAACATACAAATATAAGTTATTATCGCCACAATTCCATTTCGTTGTTAACTTCCAATGCAAATCGCATACTTGCAAATATCCAATCGTATACCATAATATTCCCAAATCGTTTAGCATCAAAGCAACGTACAAATATAGATTATTATCGCCACAATTCCATTTCTTACTTTACACAAATCAACACAATTATTTAATTCACATCGGAATAGCACTCTACTTACAACGTATGACGAATCTTCAATTCAGGAATCTGAATTATGAATTTGGAGATGTTATCCTTTGTTGTAGGCGTTGTTTTGATTGATTTGACGTTGCTTTAAGCTTTGGATTTATCTCCTAATTGTCTCTCTATTTCTGACGGCTATCCTTAGTCTCTCCTCAGCAACATGACGGTCTCATCTCCATTTTAGTTTGTGTGAATTAGGGTTAGTCTTAGGTCCTTTTTATAGAGTTTGTGAGTTGATTTAGACCGTCGATGAAACTTGGTTCAATAATAGCCGTTCGTTCAAAGGAGAGGCCAATCAGGAGCTGACTCCTAGCCCTAGTGACAAGGCAAGGCTCAGAAAATCGGCCAAACACAGACTAGGCCAGCCAGGGGGGCTGGGTTCGACCTGGCTCAGGGGCCAGGTCGACTCCCCAGTCGACCCCCAGGTCGACTCTAGAGTCGACCTGCCTGGGGTAGGTCGACACCTAGGTCGACTCCCAGGTCGACCTAGCCTGGCAGGTCGACCCCCAGGTCGACCTGGTGGGTTTGGGCGGGAATTTTCCTGTCTACTCTGATTGGGCTGAAATTCAAATCTGTTTTCGAAATTTGAATTTTCTGAAACGTCATCGGGCCATAATTTGGTCGTACGGGCTCCGTTTTTCGAAAACTCGGACTCTATTTCGCGTATTTTTCCGAGACGAACGCAATGGTATATCCCGTTTCCCTTAATACTTTGATTTGAAATTTATTATACTTTAATTTGTGAATTTCACTGTTATAAAATACACGGGGTGTTACATTCTCCCCCACTTAAAAGGATTTCGTCCCGAAATCTTCAAGTTCAGGAAGAATGTACATCCTAACATACAAACATCCATCTACTCATCCATCAAACACAAGCATCCATTGTCCTTAAAAGACTTCTAATGCTTCATGATAATATGCGAAGTGTGTGTGTACATGTACTTATCTAATGCAAAATCAGGCGGTCTACTGATTCAGTTGACCTCCTTAATGCGAATTATGTAAGTGCCATGAATCCATTATGTATGCAAATCCTCCTATTCATGATTCTACATGAGTGCAAAATCATTCATACAAATGCAACATCCATATGACAACACATTAAAGTTCAACCATATACGAATGCAAACATATATGCATATGCAATATGAAGTGATTGAGCCGATCTAAAACCTAGATTGTGTGTGTATATGCAACCACGAGCAACCACTAGCAATCACTTGCAACCACTTGCAACCATCATCCATAACATGTTTCAATTACATGTTTTCATCCAAAGGGTTTCTACCTAAAAGATAAGGTCGAGGAGATATACCTAAAAAGATAGATAAAAGCGCAACTTAAGGAAAAAGGAAAGATCAAAGAAGTACCCTCGAAAAGAAAAGGGTAGGCTGCGCGTATTTTAGCTTCAGTTTCCCAAGTTGCGTCTTCTTCGGCGTCGCTCCACTGAACTTTGACGAGCTTGACTTCGCGGTTGCGTAACTTCTTTACTTCCGTTCCTAATATGTGGGTTGGAACTTTCCTTACGGTTGCTTCGCGTTCCACTTCAGCTTCTTCTAGGATATTTGGCTCTACCACTTCAGCAGACTCATGTAGACATTTTCGGAGATGTGAAACGTGAAAGACGTTGTGAACTCCGGCCAATTTATCTGGTAGGTCTAATCTATAGGCCATTTTCCCAATTTTCTCAATAATAGGAAATGGTCCTACCTAAAGGTATAGTCGAATGATAGAAGAAAGTAAAAACTTTGTGCCCATTAGGCAATGTCAAAACTGGAAATCTATGCCACATATATACTGATTAGGAGAAGAACTCTCTAAGCATCAGCCCTGAAGACCGAAATCAACATCAGATTGACACCCAAAGAATTACTCAACCCAACCACTAGATTCTAGGAAACCAAGCATGATGGACTCCTTTTTGGTCACAAGGGAGTCCCTTCCTAAGACCAACCTATAAAACCCAAAAAGTTTAGTCAAACCAACGAACACCCTCAAGCCCCAACATGTGTTGCTAACAGATGAGTCATACTCCCTATCGGGTTTGCAACAGAAATTGGATTGAGAATGGGACCGAGAGGATATACACAAAAGATAGCATGCAAGTAAGCTCTACAGGAAGAGAGAGATCAAAGATATACTCTTAAGAAGAGATATGATGCACGAATCTAGTCTTCAATCTTCTAAGTCGCATTTCCTTGAGCTTAACTCCATTATGCTTTGTCCGTCTTTAACTTCACAATTTCGTAGCTTCTTAATTCTTGTTTCCAAACTATGAGTTGGAACCTATTTCACTGTTGCCTCTCGTTCCGCTTTTACTTATTCTCCTTCTAGTATACTTGGCTCAAGCATAACTGCGTACTCATGGTTTCATGCAAGCTCTCCAAAATTCACTAGTGAATATTGGATCTTGTTCACTTACTAGAAGGTATTCCACATAGATGAATTATCTCTTGAAAATAAACAAATGTCAACTATGTTGCCAAATGTACTTACTAAGGTGATTCTTTACAACTCATGCATAAGTGAAATGAACCTTCTGCCTTAGTGGCGAACACTACCGGAGCGCCCCATTCTGAAATGCTCCTCCTAATGAAACCCTTTTCTAGAAGCTCTTTAATCTGTTTACTAAGATCTTTCCTTTCCCGTGGAGCCATGTGTCTAATGGGCAACACAACGGGCTTTGCTTTATCTACAAGGTATATGCGGAAGTCTATCTCCCGCTTCGGAGGCAAGCCCGTCACCTCTTCGAAGACATCCGGATATTCCCGGACCACTCTAACCGATTGCAAATTTTCAACGGAGGCATCAAGCGATTCAAGGTAACTAAGCATAACCGCATACGAGGGATTACAAGAAATTTCCAAAGTATTACCGAGCTGGGTTAGGAGCCTAACAACCCTTTTTCTCACAATCAAGGATGGCCCCATTACTGGATAGCCAATCCATGCCCAAAATCAAACCATATCCCGAAAAGCCCAAAACAAAGGCACTACATTTAAATTCTACGCTTAGAATAGAAATTTTCAATCCCAAACAGATCATAGACAAATGAGCTGGGCCCCCAATTGGGTTTGAAACAATTAAGGGGTCCTCTACCATACTAGTTTTTAGGTGTAGAGATTCTACTAAAGCAGACGAGATAAAGGAGTGTGATGCGCCAGAATCAAATAAAGTGCGAACGGGGTGATCATAAAGGTGAACTACACTTTCTACAGAAGTATTTATACCTCGCTGTTGCAGAGGTGGCGCCTCAAGCACATGAACTTGTGTCCCTGAGGTGGATCCAGCCCTCGGCCCCTGTCCTCGTTTCTTTGGGCAGTCCTTAGCCATGTGGCCTGTCTCACCGCAAGAAAAGCACCAACCATTCATCTTGGCCTTCTTTTTCCCGCAATCTTTCACTAAGTGCCCCACTTTGCCACAGAAATTACACTTCCTCATCTCTTGGGACTTGTTGTCTTTCCCGCCCTTCTTAAAGTCTGTCTTCTTAAGCTGTAAACCCTCTTTCTTCCCTTGAGAGCTTTCCGCCTTTGTCTCCTTCTTCCTTGGGCAGTCCCTAGCCCAGTGGCCTGTCTCCCTACACTGAAAGCAAGTAGCACTCATCCTCCTCTTCTTCTTCCTGCAATCTCCCTCAAGAGGTCCAAGAATTCCGCAGAAATAACATTTCCCTTTTTCATGTTTCTTGTCATTACTGTTACGATCCTTTCTTGTTTGACTATTATTCGTCTTCCTACTCTGGGACTCTTCCGCTTGCTGGTTTACGTGGAGGAGGAGTGAAAGCGTCAGCAGCTGCGGAGTAAGGTCTCCAGACATGCTGAAACAGAAAGGATAGATTCAAAACGAAGGATAAGAGATAGCACCTATGGCTTTGGGGGGGACTTTGCCTTTTAAAATAAAATAATATTTTATCTTTTAAAAAATGCTTCTTTGAATTTCTTTTTGAAAAATAAATTTTCAAAACTTTTTATCTTATCCGGTAAACCTATGCTCTGATACCAAGTGAAATACCCTACCTCCGTTAGGGTCACTCTCAAAGGGAATGCCCTAATTTTGGTGGAGGTTTATAAGTATAAATCACAGATATACAAGACAGATATAATAACACATATTTTTTGCACAGCGGAAAACAACAACTTTTATTTCATTCAAATACGTGTTACATCAACCATACCATTATTGTCTTACAATACTTCCAAAAACATAACATCTTCATAACTGTCTTGATTACATTATTTAAAGAAACATAAAGAAAACATAAATAAACTGCAAAAGTCCCATAATTGCTGTCCAAAGCCATAGTCCAAAACGAAAAGATCCAAGCAATACATTCTTTCTCTTCAAGCTGGATATGAAGGCTGGTCAAGCTGCGGTATTCCCTCCATGTGGACCTGGGGGGAAAACGGAAGAAAAGAAGACGAAAGAAAAGTAGAGTCATACATAAAGCCTGAGTAAGTCTAGGACTATTCAGTCTATGAAACAAAGAACTGGGTATGATAAGTATAAACTAGAAATGGGAAAGCACCATAAACCAAGTTAAGTTGTCTAGGGTCGAACATACTATCGTACCCTATATTAATCTCTGTACCCATATAAACTAGTTCCCAACAGGCACCCCATAATCAGGGTGAAGTGATCCATTTTATGATGATCGGCTCCTACTCGCATAGTTACATGTGTCTTACGGCCCCCGTTGTTGTAGTTACCTATGCTGGTCCCACCATGGGGTGTATCAAGTCCCATGGTGGCGGCCCGACACAACCCTAGAATGCACAGGTATGCTACTGGTGCCCAGTACCTTATTTTTCTACGCCGGAATGTGTGCACGCCCGCACCCCGTTAGAACCTACACTGCTGCACCACCGCCGTCGATTTGACCTCTTACAGTCAGCCCAGTAATCGTGCCCCACCCTGCCTAGTTTCAGGGTATCATGATACCTTGTAGGGTTACTGCTGAAAAGGGTCCCCCGCTACTAGGTTTTTCTATTTCTAGCCAACATGCTAAGTTGGTTAAGTGTTTTATAAACCTAACCCCCAATCAGTCTGTTTAGTTTAGCATGTTCTATTTTGATTAAGTCTTAATTCACTTAATCCTATCAATCCTGACTCAGCCTTAATTGTCTTATTAAAGCCTTGACCTCTCACATTAGACAGGTATTGTTGTGGCTGCCTGTTGCCGGTTGGGTCCGGGCAGTCTTACGCCACAACTCAGTCTAACCTCGGGTCCTTATTGGGCTCCGTGTTTAACCACCCACATTGGATAGGTATTGTTGTGACTACTGGACAGCCGGGCGGTTCCGGGCAGGTTTACATCACAACTCAATCCAACCTCGGGTTAAACACATCGTATTTTCTACATTTACATATTTTGTCTCTTTTCTTTTTATATGTAAACATTTGCGGCCCACTATTCAAATTCATCTTTATTGATTAAGATTTATTTACGCCACTTAATTGGTTTTCAAGGTTGTTGGCATGCGTCAGACATGCCAACACATATGTTCTATATTTTAGCCCAAACGTCATTACCCCCGTTTTACACGTTCGCTCCAATGTAAGGTGTGTTGGGTTTAACACTTAAACCCAATTTAGCTAAATGAAAAGGGGAGGCTTATAACATGGTGTTTATAAGGTAACATGAAAAAGGGGAGTGTGAACGCATGAACTTGCAACGAACGATTCAGTTAACATAAAGTAGGCACATGTGAACTTGCAATTGTAACATCATGGCATAACAATACTTAAACATGAATCGTTTTATTCATATAATCATGGGATAAACAATACTTAAACATGAATCATTCTATTCATATGATTATGGCATAAACAATACTTAAACATGAATTATTCTATTCATATGATTATAGCATAAACAATACTTAAACATGAATCATTCTATTCATATGATTATGGCATAAATAATACTTAAACATGAATTATTCTATTCATATGATTATGGCATAAACAATACTTAAACATGAATCATTCTATTCATATGGCTATGGCATAAACAATACTTAAACATGAATCATTCTATATGATTATGGCATAAACAATACTTAAACATGAATCATTCTATTCATATGATTATGGCATAAACAATACTTAAACATGAATTATTCTATATGATTATGGCATAAACAATACTTAAACATGAATCATCCTATTCATACGACTATGGCATAAACAATACTTAAACATGAATCATTCTATATGATTATGGCATAAAAAATACTTAAACATGAATTATAGGTTCAACTAACCATGTAAACTTGAAACTAAGAATCTAACTAAATTAGATATCATTATTATTGGCACATGGTCTTGACTAGAAATATAAGCCTATATCTTTATTTAGGCATAATATAAACTAATCATGTTCATAAAATCACTACATGCTAACAAAAAGGTACTTACTTTTGTCACTAATACAAAAGTATGGTTCAACTAGAATTATCCCAACCTAATTCTTATATGAATCATGGTTTTTAATCCATTTATAGGATTATAGCATAAACATACCCAAACTTAAATCATGGTTTTTATTCTATTTATGTAAACTTGCAAGTGGAATGTAATTCTAATGTAACTCTAATGTATCTTATGTGTCACATATATTATCATATGATTATGATAACAACATAGGCCTATAAACATGTTTTTCAATTGGGCATAGTAACAAACATAGTTTAGTCATGTTCATAAAATTAATACAAGTTCACAAAGACGCTTGTTTTTGTCACTATCACAAAAGCCTGATTTTTATACTTGAACTATGATGCCATTTCCAACATAACTTCATATGAATCATAATACTCAAATGGATCAAATTACACTAAAGATGACCATAGAATTATACCTCATTTTGGCATAACGGTAAATCATATACTTGCATGAATCTCAAATGGACTATTACAACATATAGTTGTTACTTTCAACATGAATCATATACTTGCAATTATCAAATGGGTGTTGTAAATAACTACCACAAACATGTAGTTTTCAATATGAATCATATGCTTGCATGAATCCCAATTAAAATTCCACAACATGTGGTTGTCAACATAAACCATATACTTGTATGAATCCAATCGTACACCATAGCATTGACAAATCGTTTAGAATCAAAATAACATACAAATATAAGTTATTATCGCCATAATTCCATTTCGTTGTTAACTTCCAACGCAAATCGCATACTTGCAAATATCCAATCGTATACCATAATATTCCCAAATCGTTTAGCATCAAAGCAACGTACAAATATAGATTATTATCGCCACAATTCCATTTCTTACTTTACACAAATCAACACAATTATTTAATTCACATCGGAATAGCACTCTACTTACAACGTATGACGAATCTTCAATTCAGGAATCTGAATTCTGAATTCTGAATTTGGAGATGCGATCCTTTGTTGTAGGCGTTGTTTTGATTGATTTGACGTTGCTTTAAGCTTTTGATTTATCTCCTAGTTGTCTCTCTATTTCTGACGGCTATCCTTAGTCTCTCCTCAGCAACATGACGGTCTCATCTCCGTTTTAGTTTGTGTGAATTAGGGTTAGTCTTAGGTCCTTTTTATAGTGTTTGTGAGTTGATTTAGACCGTCGATGAAGCTTGGTTCAATAATAGTCGTTCGTTCAAAGGAGAGGCCAATCATGAGCCGACACCTAGCCCTAGTGACAAGGCAAGTGTAAAGACCCGGAAATTCCCGCTCTTTGAATCAACCATAAACCACACAGGTCTGACCCAAAGGTTGGAAATCTTCGAATACTTTAACTTTGGGAATACAATACATCAGAACAATAACAGCAGACTTTTATTACATTACAATAATATAACATCAGAGTACAGAATATCAGAGTACAAATAAAGTAAACTACAGCGGAAGATAAATTACAACAGATTTAAATACATTAAACAGCGGAAGACTTCTATGCTCTGGACACAGCTTTAGGCTTCGATCCAGGATCCTGCTAAAAGAATAGATATCTGCAAAAAGCTACTCGACTGCCCGTGTGGAAAAGAGGGCACCCGAGTTTGCAAAGTGAAACAAACTACGAGTCAGTCATGGGACTGGTGTGAGAATTCTAAACTAATTTAACTAATAAGGACAAATCCAAGGACCACGCCACTTTCGCGGAACGGGTTTTATTCCAATGGATTGCCGGTGCATAAACCAAAGTAAATCGAGAAATAACGCAATGTCTTTTTGGAAAAATGAAATCACCATAAGACCCAGGTCCCATCACACAATGCAACGCACACCAGAGGATAGGGTTTTACCTTATGGTGATTAAACATGCTAAATACGTACAAATTCCGTATTATTACTAGTGTATAATATATTTTAAATCATTCAAAATAAATGTATCAATCCAAGGAAGCATAGGTACCATATATTATGCCTCCGTACTAGTAATACAATCAAAACCGCATGGGGCGTATTGGAGATTTGGATTTCCAACATGAGTCAAGGCTAGGGAGGAGCTCCTTACCGATTCGAGGCACTCTAGCGGATACCTCAGGATCCCCCGCAGTGAACCCTTGGATAGCTGCAGGGCCGGTCCCCGCCAATGGGCAGTGGATTAGTTATGCCTGAACACACGTTTCCCGGTCCCTTTAGACCTATAGTATGACCACCAACGACCTATAAAAATAACGAGGCGCCTCAAAATCCAACATCCACAATGAGTAAACTGTCAGCGCTGGTAGGTCCCTGACATTACTCTAGCTAGAAAGATAACGTGTGCACTCCCTGCGTTCCCTTCTCCCGTTTTAGACTCATACCGGGGTGTGAGGTTCGTGAAGTAACGCTATAACCACAAGGCCTGCTTTTCAACAAAGCCTTGATCATTGCATCTTAGCATGCCATATGGTCCGACACGCAATCCATTTATAAACTTATGCTCTGGGTCTGAGCGAAAGTCAAATCCGTACGAATCAACACTACGTCCGGATAACTACCATCTTAGCCCCATCTTAGGAGCAAATCAATCAAGGACCTCAACACTAGTTACCCATTCGATGTGAAGATCGTCGGTCTTCAATCGCCGTCTTCAACTCTTAGATTTAAAACGTCGTATAATCATTTGAAATAAGATTAAACTCGGTCTTCTCAAATGATTCTTGCATATATATATATATATATAATAATTTGAAAACATTTCCTATCGTTATTAATATTTGATAACGACCTATCGCTATTTTTATTTATATAAAAATTAGCTCGAATAAATTTAACGATGCTTCGGGTCAATGGGCGACCCTGGCGCTGTTTTCAACCAAATTTGACTTATGCATATCTAACCGTTGGATTTTGATGAAATTTATATCATTGAAAAGATTTTCCCAAAGCGGTCCTAACGGTTCCTGTTTTGGGAAATTCCGACGGTCGGATTCCTC
Source organism: Allium sativum (assembly GCA_030737875.1). NCBI lineage: Eukaryota > Viridiplantae > Streptophyta > Magnoliopsida > Asparagales > Amaryllidaceae > Allium > Allium sativum. Next base: position 953,899,078 of record CM060924.1, on the reverse strand, counting down.
TGTATAACCGTTTAAAGTTACGATTGTCGATACGCGAACTACCGCGCGTGTTTCGTTTAAATTTAATATATATACATATAAATCGTTTTACTATTTCAATTATAAAAGTCTATTCTTTTTATCGCATCTAAAATGACGATAAAATATTTCTTGTTTTATTTTACTACCTTTCTTATTTTATTTATTCTAATTGTAAATAAATTATGCTTTATATATCCTTTTAATTTATTTTCTATTTATTTACCTAAATGTAAATAAATGTTTTTATATTCTTTTGCTTATTTATTTACCTAAATGTAAATAAATGTTTTACTTTTACTTTTGTTATATTTATTTACATTAAATGTAAATAAATGTATCTAATTTCTTATTCATATTTATTTACACTATTTGTAAATAAATGGTTTCAATTTCCTTTGCAAATCCTATTTACATAGCAAATGTAAATAATTGTATTTCTTTAATTCTTTTCTGATATTCCCTTTTAACATAAAAAGAATATCTTATGTCAGTTCTTTTCTAACCTTTCTTTTATTATTTTCATAAGAAAATGTTAATAATTACTATTTACAAATTGATTCTTTTTATTTACATAAGAAAAATGTAAATAAATCCTATTCACAAAATTATTATTATTATTCTTTTTATTTACATAAGAAAATGTAAATAAATTCGTATTCACATATTTGTTCTTTATTTTCTATTTATTCTTAATTACATAAATGTAATTTTCTTCCTTATAATCTTAATTACATAAAAATGTAATTTTATTTCTTATAATCTTAATTACATATAAATGTAAATTTCTTTACAGTGTAAAATATATTCTTTTAATTACATATAAAAATGTAATTTATTTAATCTCTTATTTACCTAATGTAAATATATGTGTATTCCTATTTCTATGTTTTATTTATACTTAATATTTATAGTAATTTACATATGCTTAAACCTCCCACATTGGATAGGTATTGTTGTGACTACTGGACAGCCGGGCGGGTCCGGGCAGGTTTACATCACAACTCAATCCAACCTCGTGTTTAAGCATCATATTTCTTATTTATTTACCTAAGTGTAAATAAATGTTTCCCTTTATTTTACTTTACAAAAAAAAAATAACTTTTTATTCTATTCTTTACAATAGGAAAATATAACTTTTTAGTTTATTTCCTATACATCGAAATAAATATAAATGTCCTTTTATTTCTTATACATTGAAATAAATATTTCCTATAGCTTATGTGAATATCCTTCATAGTATCAGCATTACTAAATATATTTATATGTCAATCTTTGATTCATTCCTACTATACAAACATGACGGTGTAATTTATGTCATTACAACTAAAATTAGCTCAACGATGTTTTTGTGTCATCACAAATAAATTAACACACGATGGTTTTGTGTCATTACAACAAAAATTTAACATAACAATGTATTGGTGTTATTACAACTAAAATTTAACACAACAATGTTTGGTGTCATTTCAACTAATTTAACATAAACAACATAATATCTGATTTGGTGTACTTTTGATGAATCACAATAAAGGTCTCATCTTTATTTTTATTTGTTAATGAAAATAAAGATTTAAAAACTTGCATTTTATTTTATGAGTAAAATAAAGATTAAACTTGCCCTTTTATTATATTCACAAAATAAATGTAACACTTTGTTCTTTAATTTGTAAACAGAATAAACACCAAAATTTTCTCTTTTATATTTCTGTTAACAAAATGAGCACTAAACTTGTTCCTTTACTTTGCAAATAAAATGAGCGCAAAATTTGTTCTTTTACTATGTTAACAAAATTAACGTAAAGATTGTTTCTTTTCTTTGTTAACAAAATCAACATGAAAATTTATCCTGTTCCTATGTTTACACAATGGCATAAAAGTTTATCCTTTATATATTAACAAAACAATGTTAACTTTGTCCCTTTTTTTTTATTAACAAATTTTGACAAAATATTGCTCTTTTGTTTTATGTAAACAAAAACTTGCCTTTTATTTTACAATCAAATTTCATGTTAAAATTATCTTTTATTTTGCTTGTAAACAAGATAAACAAAGCAAGAATAAATATTCTAATTTCTATTTAAGAAAATACGATGAGAATAAAAATCAAGGTAAAAATTTTGTCATTTATTTTGTAAACAAATTTGTATAAAAACTTTGTCTTCTCATTATGTAAACAAATCTTTGTCTTTTTGTTTTACTAACAAAATCTATGTTAAAACCTATGTTAACAAAATAATATTAAAAATTGTCCTTTTATTTTATGTAAACAAAACAATGTTGAAAATTGTCCTTTTAACTGTTAATCAAAATTAATGTTAAAATGGTCTTTTATTTGATTAACCAAAATTCATGAAAACTTTGTCCTTTTATCTTGTTAACAAATTGTGTTAAAAATTATGTCTTTTGTTTTAACAACAAAATTGAGTAAAAATGCCTTTTTGTCTTTAACAAACAAATTATGTGAAAATGTTCTTTTGTTTCAACAAACAAATTAAGTAGAAAATGTCCTCTTGTTTTAACAAACAAATATGGACCCAAAATAATCCTTTTTATTTTGTTTACAAAAATTTGTCTCTTCTTATGTACACAAAATGACATGAAAATAATTCTTTTTATTTAAAAAAAAAAATTTGTCTTTTGTTTTATGTAAACAAAGTGACGGGTAAAAGTTGGATTTTATTCTGTTCACAAAATAAAGCTTGTATTTTATAAGCAAAACTAAGATTAAAATTGGCATTTCAATTGTAAACCAAATAAAAGATTAAAAACTTGCTTTTTATTTTGTAAGCAAAATGAAGATTAAATTTGGCATTTCAATTTTGTAAACAAAAATAAAGATTTAAACTTTATTTATCTTTTAATTTAAAAAAAATCATAATTATATGTCCATATTATATTCCAATGTCAAGGTCAACAAATAAAAATCAATGTTTTTATTCTAGTTTGGCAATACATCATTTGATTTTGTTTAATCCAATTCAACCAAAAAGACAACCTAATTCTTGTCCATTAAAATCAACAATTTGATCATGGTGAATCTAATTTAAATCAAAATGACAATTCAACCATTGTCACAAACACGATATGATTATTTCCAACAATCCTATATTACAACCATGGTAATTCTAATTCACATATCAGCATAACAGTGTCATCAGCCAAATTAAATATATAACCAACGGAATTTAGCGACACAAAATTCCACAACACAATTTCTAGAACAGGTCAAGTATCAAAATTTTTATTATAAAAATAAATAAATAAAGAGGCAGAATTTCTCACCGATGAATTTATTCAGATTCGGAATTTGGTCAAAATTGGATATGCTCAGAATTTGTTCTCGTTTGTTCCACAGTGTAGGTCTTGGAAAGACGAGTTCAACGCATTTCAGTTTGTTTCTTCTTCCTTGTTCGTTTACAGGCCGCAAGCTCCACAATTGGGTTCCGTTCTAGGTCTCAAGTTTGCACGAACACCGAGGCACGAGGCGTCGATCTGAAGGCACCACGTCGACGGGCTCCAGGAGTCGCACCTGCGCCACCCCGAGTTGGCTAGCTCGCACGCCTTTTGGAGGTTCGGCGGCGCTGAATACGGCATGGGTTTGGGCCTGAAATCCGAGTGGCTCGAGCCACTAAATCCGATCATGTCCGTTGATTGTTTAGCTCTCACCTAGGGGTTCGATTTTGGTTTGTATTCCTTCATGAAAGATTTGGGGAAATGAGAGAACGAGAGGGGCAAAGGGGGGACAACGATGGCCATTGATTACAAGGGGTGGCGGCTGAGTATTGGGGTTCTAAGAAGGAATGGTAATTAGGATAAAATACATAAGTGGAGAGAAAAGATAGGAATAAGAAACGTACAGGAAGCGGTAAACATTAATTTCAAAATAAAGAAATTTTTCTTTCCCTTTTTATTTATTTATTCAAATTTCAAATGTAATTAACAAGGAGAGAGAGAGAGAGTGAACGGAAAGAAATGAATAAACGAAGGGTTGATTTCAGGAATGTATTTAAATTTACTTCCATGATTACACATGCTTTGTGAAAAAAAATTCCTTTTTCCTATTATTCAATCTATTAAAATTGCTTCCTTGTTACATTTAAGCATTTTCCCCTTTTTTTTTTTTTTGGATATTTAACTACATTTTCTATTGGGAACGCATGTGTGGATACCTTCCATATGATCAATGATACATTCCATACGATCAATTATAGCTATTTATTATAATATATCAATAATCGTTACCTTATCCTCTCCAATTTTACATCAATCCTATGTTTATTATATTATAATTTAATTTCATACAATTTATACTTATCAATGAATTTTTTTATTTAGAAACGGTTTATCAACTAAATTCTCTTTTCATTCAAACATTGAATAAATCATCAATGTTAATTCATTTCCATTAATAATTCATAAATCAATTACATGGATTAATAATTCAAAATCTTGTCTTAATGTTCATAAAATTCTTAGTAGAAACAATTAAAGCAAATAAATGTTTTTATCATTTGCTTATGTGTCATTTACTTATTTGTGTGTTAGCAATAAATGCCAATTTCATGTGTTTACATAATAATAATAAAAAAAAAAGATGATTTTTATTGTATAGCAATTTTCCAAAAATATGTTTACATTTACAATAAAGATATTATTTTTATATTGTTACCAACTTCCAAACAAAATTGTGTTTATATTAACATGTTTACAGGTTCACAAATCAATGTTAATCAATGCTAATTATTAACATGTTTAAAATCAATGTAAAATAGCATGTTTACATAATAAATGTCATGTTTACAAATCTAAGCTAATTAACATATATATATATATATATATATATATATATATATTTTTTTTGCAATGAATGACATGCCTCTTATTCCCATTGATTATAATTTCAAATTTTATTTATTTTATGAAGGAGGCGACTTTTCTTTTATTATATATATATATACTTCCTTTATTTGGTTATATGTTTTACTTTATTTCTTACTTGTGTCCCTACGTATGCTTTATGTTACAAGGGAAATATTCAAGATGACAGCCAAAGATGTATACATACATATATACATACATACATACATACATATGTATATATATATATATTGTCATAATTTATTTCATTTATAACCTACACATTAATTTCAGTCAATGCATTAATAAATGTCATTAAAGTTCCTACATAACGTTAAAAGAATAAATTTTTAATGTGAAACATTTCATGTTTCTACATGACATTAAAAGATTAATTTTTAATGTTAACCAAATTCATGTACTTACATGTCATTAAAAAGTTAGACTTTTAGCACTAATCAAAATATGTTCATTTACATTAAAAAGAATAAATTTTTAATGCAAATCATTTTTATGTTCTTACATTTAAATAAAGACTAACATTTATTTTAAAACATATTTCATTCATAAATAATATCTTAATTAAAAAGTATTTTCTTTTCCCGTCGTTATTATTTAAAATAAATTATTTTAAATATAAAAGTTCATTAAAATTTCTAAAATAAAAATTTTTAAATTAGCCCCAAAATTCAGGGTTGTTACAGTCGCCCCCACTTAAAATCCTTTCGTCCTCGAAAAGGAACGTAGCTAAATGTTGTTTAATTATTTAACCAAATTTTAATTTTCTTTTATTAATTTTATTTGTTGACTAACTTATCAAATATATAAATACTTTTATATATTTAAAATCATATTTTCAAAAATAGATTATATATAATTAAAATACGTTAATTATAAGCTTATCACTCTGAACTCATTCTAGGGCATTACTAACCCTATCTCTAATGAGTTTTCTCATTCTAGGACACTGCCGGTCCTATCTCTAATGAGTATTCTTATTGGACATTACTAATCCAATCTCTGATGAGTCTTTTGTTTAGTTCTAACGAGTTGTATCCCAAAGATTTGAGCTAACCAGAGCTCTGATACCAACTGTAAAGACCCGGAAATTCCCGCTCTTTGAATCGACCATAAACCACACAGGTCTGACCCAAAGGTTGGAAATCTTCGAATACTTTAACTTTGGGAATACAATACATCAGAACAATAACAGCAGACTTTTATTACATTACAATAATATAACATCAGAGTACAGAATATCAGAGTACAAATAAAGTAAACTACAGCGGAAGATAAATTACAACAGATTTAAATACATTAAACAGCGGAAGACTTCTATGCTCTGGACACAGCTTTAGGCTTCGATCCAGGATCCTGCTAAAAGAATAGATATCTGCAAAAAGCTACTCGACTGCCGGTGTGGAAAAGAGGGCACCCGAGTTTGCAAAGTGAAACAAACTACGAGTCAGTCATGGGACTGGTGTGAGAATTCTAAACTAATTTAACTAATAAGGACAAATCCAAGGACCACGCCACTTTCGCGGAACGGGTTTTATTCCAATGGATTGCCGGTGCATAAACCAAAGTAAATCGAGAAATAACGCAATGTCTTTTTGGAAAAATGAAATCACCATAAGACCCAGGTCCCATCACACAATGCAACGCACACCAGAGGATAGGGTTTTACCTTATGGTGATTAAACATGCTAAATACGTACAAATTCCGTATTATTACTAGTGTATAATATATTTTAAATCATTCAAAATAAATGTATCAATCCAAGGAAGCATAGGTACCATATATTATGCCTCCGTACTAGTAATACAATCAAAACCGCATGGGGCGTATTGGAGATTTGGATTTCCAACATGAGTCAAGGCTAGGGAGGAGCTCCTTACCGATTCGAGGCACTCTAGCGGATACCTCAGGATCCCCCGCAGTGAACCCTTGGATAGCTGCAGGGCCGGTCCCCGCCAATGGGCAGTGGATTAGTTATGCCTGAACACACGTTTCCCGGTCCCTTTGGACCTATAGTATGACCACCAACGGCCTATAAAAATAACGAGGCGCCTCAAAATCCAACATCCACAATGAGTAAACTGTCAGCGCTGGTAGGTCCCTGACATTACTCTAGCTAGAAAGATAACGTGTGCACTCCCTGCGTTCCCTTCTCCCGTTTTAGACTCATACCGGGGTGTGAGGTTCGTGAAGTAACGCTATAACCACAAGGCATGCTTTTCAACAAAGCCTTGATCATTGCATCTTAGCATGCCATATGGTCCGACAAGCAATCCATTTATAAACTTATGCTCTGGGTCTGAGCGAAAGTCAAATCCGTACGAATCAACACTACGTCCGGATAACTACCATCTTAGCCCCATCTTAGGAGCAAATCAATCAAGGACCTCAACACTAGTTACCCATTCGATGTGAAGATCGTCGGTCTTCAATCGCCGTCTTCAACTCTTAGATTTAAAACGTCGTATAATCATTTGAAATGAGATAAAACTCGGTCTTCTCAAATGATTCTCGCATATATATATATATAATAATTTGAAAACATTTCCTATCGTTATTAATATTTGATAACGACCTATCGCTATTTTTATTTATATAAAAATTAGCTCGAATAAATTTAACGATGCTTCGGGTCAATGGGCGACCCTGGCGCTGTTTTCAACCAAATTTGACTTATGCATATCTAACCGTTGGATTTTGATGAAATTTATATCATTGAAAAGATTTTCCCAAAGCGGTCCTAACGGTTCCTGTTTTGGGAAATTCCGACGGTCGGATTCCTCTGTATAACCGTTTAAAGTTACGATTGTCGATACGCGAACTACCGCGCGTGTTTCGTTTAAATTTAATATATATACATATAAATCGTTTTACTATTTCAATTATAAAAGTCTATTCTTTTTATCGCATCTAAAATGACGATAAAATATTTCTTGTTTTATTTTACTACCTTTCTTATTTTATTTATTCTAATTGTAAATAAATTATGCTTTATATATCCTTTTAATTTATTTTCTATTTATTTACCTAAATGTAAATAAATGTTTTTCTATTCTTTTGCTTATTTATTTACCTAAATGTAAATAAATGTTTTACTTTTACTTTTGTTATATTTATTTACATTAAATGTAAATAAATGTATCTAATTTCTTATTCATATTTATTTACACTATTTGTAAATAAATGGTTTCAATTTCCTTTGCAAATCCTATTTACATAGCAAATGTAAATAATTGTATTTCTTTAATTCTTTTCTGATATTCCCTTTTAACATAAAAAGAATATCTTATGTCAGTTCTTTTCTAACCTTTCTTTTATTATTTTCATAAGAAAATGTTAATAATTACTATTTACAAATTGATTCTTTTTATTTACATAAGAAAAATGTAAATAAATCCTATTCACAAAATTATTATTATTATTCTTTTTATTTACATAAGAAAATGTAAATAAATTCTTATTCACATATTTGTTCTTTATTTTCTATTTATTCTTAATTACATAAATGTAATTTTCTTCCTTATAATCTTAATTACATAAAAATGTAATTTTATTTCTTATAATCTTAATTACATATAAATGTAAATTTCTTTACAGTGTAAAATATATTCTTTTAATTACATATAAAAATGTAATTTATTTAATCTCTTATTTACCTAATGTAAATATATGTGTATTCCTATTTCTATGTTTTATTTATACTTAATATTTATAGTAATTTACATATGCTTAAACCTCCCACATTGGATAGGTATTGTTGTGACTACTGGACAGCCGGGCGGGTCCGGGCAGGTTTACATCACAACTCAATCCAACCTCGTGTTTAAGCATCATATTTCTTATTTATTTACCTAAGTGTAAATAAATGTTTCCCTTTATTTTACTTTACAAAAAAAAAATAACTTTTTATTCTATTCTTTACAATAGGAAAATATAACTTTTTAGTTTATTTCCTATACATCGAAATAAATATAAATGTCCTTTTATTTCTTATACATTGAAATAAATATTTCCTATAGCTTATGTGAATATCCTTCATAGTATCAGCATTACTAAATATATTTATATGTCAATCTTTGATTCCTTCCTACTATACAAACATGACGGTGTAATTTATGTCATTACAACTAAAATTAGCTCAACGATGTTTTTGTGTCATCACAAATAAATTAACACACGATGGTTTTGTGTCATTACAACAAAAATTTAACATAACAATGTATTGGTGTTATTACAACTAAAATTTAACACAACAATGTTTGGTGTCATTTCAACTAATTTAACATAAACAACATAATATCTGATTTGGTGTACTTTTGATGAATCACAATAAAGGTCTCATCTTTATTTTTATTTGTTAATGAAAATAAAGATTTAAAAACTTGCATTTTATTTTATGAGTAAAATAAAGATTAAACTTGCCCTTTTATTATATTCACAAAATAAATGTAACACTTTGTTCTTTAATTTGTAAACAGAATAAACACCAAAATTTTCTCTTTTATATTTCTGTTAACAAAATGAGCACTAAACTTGTTCCTTTACTTTGCAAATAAAATGAGCGCAAAATTTGTTCTTTTACTATGTTAACAAAATTAACGTAAAGATTGTTTCTTTTCTTTGTTAACAAAATCAACATGAAAATTTATCCTGTTCCTATGTTTACACAATGGCATAAAAGTTTATCCTTTATATATTAACAAAACAATGTTAACTTTGTCCCTTTTTTTTTATTAACAAATTTTGACAAAATATTGCTCTTTTGTTTTATGTAAACAAAAACTTGCCTTTTATTTTACAATCAAATTTCATGTTAAAATTATCTTTTATTTTGCTTGTAAACAAGATAAACAAAGCAAGAATAAATATTCTAATTTCTATTTAAGAAAATACGATGAGAATAAAAATCAAGGTAAAAATTTTGTCATTTATTTTGTAAACAAATTTGTATAAAAACTTTGTCTTCTCATTATGTAAACAAATCTTTGTCTTTTTGTTTTACTAACAAAATCTATGTTAAAACCTATGTTAACAAAATAATATTAAAAATTGTCCTTTTATTTTATGTAAACAAAACAATGTTGAAAATTGTCCTTTTAACTGTTAATCAAAATTAATGTTAAAATGGTCTTTTATTTGATTAACCAAAATTCATGAAAACTTTGTCCTTTTATCTTGTTAACAAATTGTGTTAAAAATTATGTCTTTTGTTTTAACAACAAAATTGAGTAAAAATGCCTTTTTGTCTTTAACAAACAAATTATGTGAAAATGTTCTTTTGTTTCAACAAACAAATTAAGTAGAAAATGTCCTCTTGTTTTAACAAACAAATATGGACCCAAAATAATCCTTTTTATTTTGTTTACAAAAATTTGTCTCTTCTTATGTACACAAAATGACATGAAAATAATTCTTTTTATTTAAAAAAAAAAATTTGTCTTTTGTTTTATGTAAACAAAGTGACGGGTAAAAGTTGGATTTTATTCTGTTCACAAAATAAAGTTTGTATTTTATAAGCAAAACTAAGATTAAAATTGGCATTTCAATTGTAAACCAAATAAAAGATTAAAAACTTGCTTTTTATTTTGTAAGCAAAATGAAGATTAAATTTGGCATTTCAATTTTGTAAACAAAAATAAAGATTTAAACTTTATTTATCTTTTAATTTAAAAAAAATCATAATTATATGTCCATATTATATTCCAATGTCAAGGTCAACAAATAAAAATCAATGTTTTTATTCTAGTTTGGCAATACATCATTTGATTTTGTTTAATCCAATTCAACCAAAAAGACAACCTAATTCTTGTCCATTAAAATCAACAATTTGATCATGGTGAATCTAATTTAAATCAAAATGACAATTCAACCATTGTCACAAACACGATATGATTATTTCCAACAATCCTATATTACAACCATGGTAATTCTAATTCACATATCAGCATAACAGTGTCATCAGCCAAATTAAATATATAACCAACGGAATTTAGCGACACAAAATTCCACAACACAATTTCTAGAACAGGTCAAGTATCAAAATTTTTATTATAAAAATAAATAAATAAAGAGGCAGAATTTCTCACCGATGAATTTATTCAGATTCGGAATTTGGTCAAAATTGGATATGCTCAGAATTTGTTCTCGTTTGTTCCACAGTGTAGGTCTTGGAAAGACGAGTTCAACGCATTTCAGTTTGTTTCTTCTTCCTTGTTCGTTTACAGGCCGCAAGCTCCACAATTGGGTTCCGTTCTAGGTCTCAAGTTTGCACGAACACCGAGGCACGAGGCGTCGATCTGAAGGCACCACGTCGACGGGCTCCAGGAGTCGCACCTGCGCCACCCCGAGTTGGCCAGCTCGCACGCCTTTTGGAGGTTCGGCGGCGCTGAATACGGCATGGGTTTGGGCCTGAAATCCGAGTGGCTCGAGCCACTAAATCCGATCATGTCCGTTGATTGTTTAGCTCTCACCTAGGGGTTCGATTTTGGTTTGTATTCCTTCATGAAAGATTTGGGGAAATGAGAGAACGAGAGGGGCAAAGGGGGGACAACGATGGCCATTGATTACAAGGGGTGGCGGCTGAGTATTGGGGTTCTAAGAAGGAATGGTAATTAGGATAAAATACATAAGTGGAGAGAAAAGATAGGAATAAGAAACGTACAGGAAGCGGTAAACATTAATTTCAAAATAAAGAAAATTTTCTTTCCCTTTTTATTTATTTATTCAAATTTCAAATGTAATTAACAAGGAGAGAGAGAGAGAGTGAACGGAAAGAAATGAATAAACGAAGGGTTGATTTCAGGAATGTATTTAAATTTACTTCCATGATTACACATGCTTTGTGAAAAAAAATTCCTTTTTCCTATTATTCAATCTATTAAAATTGCTTCCTTGTTACATTTAAGCATTTTCCCTTTTTTTTTTTTTGGATATTTAACTACATTTTCTATTGGGAACGCATGTGTGGATACCTTCCATATGATCAATGATACATTCCATACGATCAATTATAGCTATTTATTATAATATATCAATAATCGTTACCTTATTCTCTCCAATTTTACATCAATCCTATGTTTATTATATTATAATTTAATTTCATACAATTTATACTTATCAATGAATTTTTTTATTTAGAAACGGTTTATCAACTAAATTCTCTTTTCATTCAAACATTGAATAAATCATCAATGTTAATTCATTTCCATTAATAATTCATAAATCAATTACATGGATTAATAATTCAAAATCTTGTCTTAATGTTCATAAAATTCTTAGTAGAAACAATTAAAGCAAATAAATGTTTTTATCATTTGCTTATGTGTCATTTACTTATTTGTGTGTTAGCAATAAATGCCAATTTCATGTGTTTACATAATAATAATAAAAAAAAAGATGATTTTTATTGTATAGCAATTTTCCAAAAATATGTTTACATTTACAATAAAGATATTATTTTTATATTGTTACCAACTTCCAAACAAAATTGTGTTTATATTAACATGTTTACAGGTTCACAAATCAATGTTAATCAATGCTAATTATTAACATGTTTAAAATCAATGTAAAATAGCATGTTTACATAATAAATGTCATGTTTACAAATCTAAGCTAATTAACATATATATATATATATATATATATATATATATTTTGCAATGAATGACATGCCTCTTATTCCCATTGATTATAATTTCAAATTTTATTTATTTTATGAAGGAGGCGACTTTTCTTTTATTATATATATATATATATACTTCCTTTATTTGGTTATATGTTTTACTTTATTTCTTACTTGTGTCCCTACGTATGCTTTATGTTACAAGGGAAATATTCAAGATGACAGCCAAAGATGTATACATACATATATACATACATACATACATACATACATATGTATATATATATATATTGTCATAATTTATTTCATTTATAACCTACACATTAATTTCAGTCAATGCATTAATAAATGTCATTAAAGTTCCTACATAACGTTAAAAGAATAAATTTTTAATGTGAAACATTTCATGTTTCTACATGACATTAAAAGATTAATTTTTAATGTTAACCAAATTCATGTACTTACATGTCATTAAAAAGTTAGACTTTTAGCACTAATCAAAATATGTTCATTTACATTAAAAAGAATAAATTTTTAATGCAAATCATTTTTATGTTCTTACATTTAAATAAAGACTAACATTTATTTTAAAACATATTTCATTCATAAATAATATCTTAATTAAAAAGTATTTTCTTTTCCCGTCGTTATTATTTAAAATAAATTATTTTAAATATAAAAGTTCATTAAAATTTCTAAAATAAAAAATTTTAAATTAGCCCCAAAATTCAGGGTTGTTACAGCAAGGCTCAGAAAATCGACCAAACACAGATTAGGCCATCCAGGGGGGGGCTGGGTTCGACCTGGCTCAGGGGCCAGGTCGACTCCCCAGTCGACCACCAGGTCGACTCTAGAGTCGACCTGCCTGGGGCAGGTCGACACCTAGGTCGACTCCCAGGTCGACCTGGCCTGGCAGGTCGACCCTAGGGTCGACCCCCAGGTCGACCTGGTGGGTTTGGGCGGGAAATTTCCCGCCTACTCTGATTGGGCTGAAATTCAAATCTGTTTTCGAAATTTGAATTTTCTGAAATTTCATCGGGCCATAATTTGGTCATACGGGCTCCGTTTTTCGAAAACTCGGACTCTATTTCGCGTATTTTTCCGAGACGAACGCAATGGTATATCCCGTTTCCCTTAATACTTTTATTATACTTTAATTTATGAATTTCACTGTTATAAAATACACAGGGTGTTACAAGATCGATGGTGGAGTCGGTGGTAATTTCCATGAATCGTTGAGAGAGGTACGAGGAGAGGAGTCTGCGTGTGTTGGAGCCAGGTACACGTGGTTGGATTTTTAAAGATGGGGAAGAAGGTTTAAGAGAGGATTTGATTTGAGCGAAACAAAGTGCGTTGGATTCAACATCTACGCATACATATTGGATATGAGTGATTTGGAGCTATTTTGATTTTTATGTGATTTCAAACGCTTATTTGGAATTATATAAATCGACGCAAAATCGTCGAATTGGAATGGACAGCGAGTTAATTTTTACACTTTCTGAATATTGTGAATGTTGTTATATTGCATAATAATATTCACCGTTGCTGGTTTATAGATTGTGTTGTTGGATTATTTATTGATTTGTTAGAGGTTGTCGATATATATATATATATATATATATATATATATATATATATATATACACACGTGTGTGTGTGTGTATTAATGTCTGTGAACGGATGACCTTTGCCACTACATGCTTTTTAGTAGATTCATCTTAATTGAATTAGATTAGATTAACCAATTTATATGCATGTATAAACTGATTTTTAAGTTGTAATGCAGGGGAATAGGTTGGAGGTATCCATTAGGTTTTCTCAATGTTTTGGATGTTACTTGCTTTCATATTATTCACATATGAACCGTCTAACATAAGTAGCATTAAAATATGATTTAGATGAGTATTGTTGAATAAAACTTAACATGGATGTGTTATTAATCAATAAACAATATTCATTAAGAAGATGGTTTGAAATCCATCTTTTTAAGACGTTGATTAGTCGACAGGCGAATTGACTAAGTTTGAATATATAAATTTTATTTTTTTATCAAAATCAAGGTTTTAAATTTTATTTTAAATAATTTATATAAATTAAAAGCTTTATAAATAAATCAATAATTATAATTGTTTTTAAACTGAAAGTATAAGATGTTTTGTGTATTGAAATTTCTATTTAATGAATAAGTTTTATAATTGGAGAGTTTTGAATGTTAAAACTTAACCAAGTTTTATAATTATGTTTTATGGAGTATAAAAATGGATTTAAGAAATTGTTTTGAACAAGTTAATAAATGGCATTGTTTAACTTGTAAAAGGATGCAAAAATGATCTTAGTTTATAAAAGTGAGGATTTTATGAAAAGTTGGATATTCGTAATGAACTTATAAACGATTTAAATTGATTTGAAGCTAAGTTTAAAGTGATTTGATTTTAAAATCAAGCAAGATTGATAAGATTTGAAGTTTATGAAGAAAAGAAAATTCAAGTTTTGTAATAATATTTTATATGAATTGTTATAAAGGATTTTATAAAGGGATTTTGTAATAAATCCAAGTTTTATAAATAGGGTTTATAAGAGAGATTTAAAGCTAATGCGATGGTTTCAAACGAGGGTTATTTAATAACTGAATTAAGTAAAAGTGATTGTATGTGAATGGGATTTTCAAATGTAGGAAATGGTTTTTAAATCTTATTTGAATTGAATAGTAAATGCAACTTATTGTGACATTTATTGAATATTAAGTTTTGCGTTAAAAAACTTCTATTTATCTTGAAATTAAGAATGTTGTCGAGTCAAGGTCTGAGAGGTAAATAAAATACCCCAACTTAAATGGCTTCATTAATATTCAGGAGATGATACTAGTTTGAAAGCGAAAGTGGATGCTGGAAATCAAATTATTATTTCCACAAGTGGTGTAATAAACTTAATTTTACAAATTTTAGAAGTTAAATAAAGCTGTTGGGTTTTATTGTGAATAATGTATCACATCACATTGTTTGGCCCAAATATGATGTGGCTACACATATACCATTTGGTTAAGTGTATGGAATTATTTATCTAAGTATTGAAAATTATAGGATGTGTGAATACACTTATTTCAAAAAGATAAGTGTATGGCTATGGTTTTCAAAGTAACGGAAACAAGAGATTTGTGAATATACTTATCCCATTAAGATAGGTATATGGAATCGATTTTTAAAAATCGATGAAATGATTTTAATGAATGGTTTAATTAAAAGGGCTTGTGCTGCTAATGTACTTAATTGTACTTTTTGAATTGACAATTAAAGAACCGACAATTGATAAATTCATGTTTTACTTATAACGTGTTGGTTCGAAGATCCGGGATTGGGATTGGATCTAAAACCACTTCGAACCGTCTTTGTGTTCGAACTGGCATTTGATGTTATGTTTGTGCAAAGAAAAAGTATTGAGAGTGCAAGAGTTACTTGCTACTAATCCTATGGATGCAATAGAAGTAATGCCTTCAATTAGTTATGTTCTTGAATGACTTGTATGGATGAATGTTATCAATACACTTCCAATAAAGGGTGATGAACATTCAAAGATGGAAATGTGCCATGTGTGTGCGGTAAAAACATAGCCTTTAACCTCATCATCCGGTAATGACTTAAATTAGGGCAGATGTATTAGGGCTATGTGGGTCGCACCCATACCACCAATCCAGAACGATTGACCTTTTGATTATTTTATGCTTGGTGTGGTTGTTGATCACAAACATGGTGGTGACATATTTGGTACTTCAAGTTAATGGTAGATCAGTTCTGTGTTGGCAGGGAGTCATAGGCTGACTCTCGGTTGGCTTATCTAGAGAGGTATTATGTCGGGTGGTACCCCAGTGCCCAACATTGTATGGAGTTAAAATCTTAATATGTGCTACGTTTTTGTATGTAGAGCCAATTACGGTGTGGAATTTAATTATAGGTAAAAATTCTCATAGGTTTGTTATTTTATTTTTAGACGATTTAATAGATATTATTATAATATCATTGGATTTGATATGAAAGTGTTTTGGTTATCGTAAGGGAAAAATATGTGTCATGTTTATGTGTGGTTATGTCTTACGAGAGTTTCATTCTTTTAAAGGATTTCAAAAATTAATCAAGTTGTTTGTGATGTGAGTCTTCTCACTACTAAGTATTGCAGACTTATCCGAGCTTTCCCTTAAAATGTGCTCGGGTCAAACTGTGTATATTTTCCAGTTTTGCTTGGATTTATTTGGAGCTACAGAAGAGGATCTAAAATCGAGAAGTCTCGTATTTCCGTTGTGTATTTTGTATTTACCGGTCATTGTATAGACAAATTGCTATGACTATATATGCTGACCTAGCTGTATATTCCGATTTTTTTATTCATGTATATGCAGTTTTTCTATTGTGTAAAGAGTATTGGTATATTATATTTTATTCAATCTGCTGTGAGATTCAATATTTTCTGTTGTGTTCTTCTTATGTTCTAACCTTTCTTTCTTCTTTCTCACCCTCTAACTTCTTTCTTTTAACTTTATGGATTTTCAGTACTTGAGTTTAGGCACGTGAATACAAAGGATGTATTAGTGTCGAAATTTAGGCATCAAAATTTTCAAGTTGCTTCATATATTTGGATACTCAGGATACTTCTTCATTCATAAAATCTCACAAGAGGTATCCAATAGAAAGGGAATTTGGTAAACACTTTTATTCTATAACCTGGATGGTCATAATACAAATGAGCCAATATTTAAGAGATATGATTGAAGAACAGCTTACATGCGATGATATGGCATTGTACATCAGGAATAAGGCTGTGCTAGCTTAATAGATGGAGTGTAATAACCCGGAAAATCTGGGCCAGTTTAAAATTTTTATTTCGGCAATTTTAGCGAGTTTTGAATATTTAAAATGAATTATTTTAAATAAAATCGACGGAAAATTTATTTTGAATATAATTCGAACGTATATATTATATACGCCGTCGTTAGAATATAAATATTTATATATAATTATAAATAGAATTGAAAATGGCGCGGTAGTTCGATAATTCGATTTCAAACTTCAATTGAATGTACCGGGTGCAAACAATCCGGATTTTAGTGAAACCAAAAACATTAGGATCTAATTGACAATATCTTTCCAACGAATCCGAAAAATCAAAATTTCATAGCGGGAATAAAAAGATATGTCCAGTTGAAAATTCTGAATAGTCGTTATGGAATTCAGGCCCTTAAAATGGGTATTTTGCAAACGACCTCGGATTTCGACGAAACCACTTTTGTTGGGTCCGTGATGTCAAATTATTGCTAGGTTTCAAATTTCATAATTTTTCGAATTAATATGCGAGCGTGGCAAAGGAAAACGCATTTGACCAATTTCAGTTGATTTTAATCGACTGGAAATTGGCCATTTTTCCAACGGTCTCAGAATTCGACGAAACTAGTTGTGTTAGGACCGTATCGTCAATAGGAAGCTAGAAAATATTTTTCTGGAATTTTTCTAGTTAGTATGTGACCCCGGTAATTTGAAATGTACGTATAAAATTCAATATAGTGATTTAAATGTAAATTCAACGGAAACTGATCAAAACGATCGAATCTGCTTGCGATACATATCCCATTGTGTTCGGAATGGGGGTAAAACGCTAGGGACGACAGTCGGTGGGCTTGATTTCGAGTTCGTATTTAAAAGTTACCTTTTTGAAATTAAAGATAATAAAATATTTATATTTGTATACTATAACTTCCTCTCTCTCCATATTCTCTCACCCCGACCTCAGGATAATAAAAAAAAAGAAAAGGTAAAAGGGGGAAACCCTTGTCGAGCCCACCACCGCCGCTATCCGCCAACGCGCCGCCCCACTTCACCATCGCCGATTCCCCCCAACGCTCCTCCTCCGATCCCCATCATCAGCCACCCCTCGACGTGAAGAATCGCCGTGATTTCAGGCCTCAAACCCCAAGCGTTCGATCGCTGGTTCCATGCGTTGGAGATCGTCGAGCTCCCCCTCACGCTCGACGGTGGCAGAGTAGGCACGGGGCAACGTCATGGCGACATCGAAGTAGGGACAGCCGCCTCGTGGCGCGTGCGAGTTTGAGCTCTAGGTGGCCAGCTCGGTCGAATTGGTTCCAGAGAAATACAGGGAAGAAGATGACTCCAGTAGGTGATAAAGAGAGAATACGGGCATCGAAGGTGATAAAAATGCGATAACGATGAAGATTTCTATCAAAGAAGAGTCAAGAAGTTGGGATAGCTATTGGTGAGAATTTCTCACTCTTCAATTTCTTTTCTAGTTATATATATATACTAGGATGCAGACGGTGCTTAGTAGCACCCGACACAATCGTCCACAGACCATGGACTTGTTTGTTTGATTGCAAAAATTAGTTAGATTATTTGGTAGAAATTTGAATTGTTTGGTGAATTTGATTGATGTGTGAATGGCGTGGGCCTTCACTAGACCGGGGATAAGGCTAGGCCTCGTCCCGTTTCTAGTATCGTGTCGTTATGCCGCCGAAATTTTCTAAAATAAGTTAGAAAATAAAAATATCATTTTATTTAAAGAATTAACTGAATAGAAATTCATATGTTAAAATAAAATGTTTTTGTCGTTAAAAATATAATTTTTAACGTGAATATGAATAGAGTGAATGTGAAAAAATAAAATATTCATTTACAAACCCGACGGTTTGTTTATGTACACCTATTTGAAGGACATTGATTGGGTCGGTAAATTTTACACATCGCCCAACAGCACAAATAAAAATCTGTGTTTGTTGATTTGAAACCCCACACGGGTGTTGGGATGAAATTTGAAGTTCACTCATCCTGATTGGTTAAATATGTCGATCGATAGATTGACAGGCTGTTGTAAGCGTTAGATATCTATATTTGATGCTTATACAGTGTAGTGCACTTTGGTTGATGGTTGATTATTTTTCAATGCTATTATATACGTGCGATGTATGAAAATCCATATAATTAACATTATATGGTGATTGATTGGGCCTCATTCCAATTTAGAAGATAAAGAATAATATAAAATAAAGGTTCATGTGTTGACTGTACTCATCCGTTGAGATTAGTCATGTGTTGAACGAAATATTTTAATAATAAAATTTACATCTTTATCAATATAATATAAAGGTTCATGTGTTGACTGTACTCATCCGTTGAGATTAGTCATTTGTTGAACGAAATATTTTAATAATAAAATTTACATCTTTATCAATATAATATAAAGGTTCATGTGTTGATTGTACTCATCCGTTGAGATTAGTCATGTGTTGAACGAAATATTTTAGTAATAAAATTTACATCTTTATCAATATAAAATAAAGGTTCATGTGTTGACTGTACTCATCCGTTGAGATTAGTCATGTGTTGAACGAAATATTTTGATAATAACAACTATTTTGATAATAGGAAATATTTGAAATAAAATATTTGAAAATAGAAATATATGAAGCCGTGTTGATTAGATTGACGCCATTTTGACGTGAACGATATTTATATCGATTTTATTCACTTTAAAATGAATATTGAAAAGCGATTTCGAAATGAATTGAATATAAAGCGATTTCGAAATGAATTGAATATAAAGCGATTTCGAAATGAATTGAATATAAAGCGATTTAGAAATGAATTGAATATAAAGCGATTTCGAAATGAATTGAATATATAATGAATTTGATTTCAATTGAATATATAACGAATTTGATTTCAATTGAATATATAACGAATTTGATTTGAATGGAATAGAAAACCGAATTGAATTCAAATTGAATAGAAACCGAATTGAATTCAAATTGAATAGAAACCGAATTGAATTCAAATTGAATAGAAAACGAATTGAATTTGAATTGAATAGAAAACGAAATGAATGCGAATCGAATTAAAAATCGATTTGAATTGAAATCAAATAGAAATGAAAGTAAAAAGGATTTATAATAGGAAATTCAATTTTGATTTGAATTTGAAGAAAAGGTTGAAAATGTTTTTGAAACGAATTCAAAACTATTTATAAAATTCGTTTTTAAATAGGAATCGACGAAATATATATTATATATATTATATATATATAATATAATGGCCTGAACAGAACGCGCTGCGCCGCGGCAGTTCGTGAATTTTGACCATTTATTTCAAACAGACATTACGGGAGATCCGACCGTCGGATTCTCCTAAAACCGGAACCGTTGGGTTCGTATCGAAAAGAGCTTTCTAACGAATATTAGAAATTTGAAATCTAATGGTTGGATTTGTAGTTACGTCCAAATCAAATTTGAAAAAGGTCGCTGTAAGTGCAGTTCGATGGCCATTGTTGGAAATCGATTGTACGGGCCTTGATAAAATTATTAAAAATAGTAATAATTTGTGTAAAATCATAAGAAATGATTTGAGAAAAATTGGGGTGAAAAACTCCATATTTGAAAAGATAAAAATGGATTGTTATCGAAATGAACTAGTTTTGAACTAAATTTAAAACCCAATTATTTTTAAATAAATAAATTAGATTTAAAAGGGGTTTTAAATAATCGGAATTTCTAATATATTTGATTGGATTTGAAATGGGTTTATCGTGAACGGTGTTTTAAATAACACTAGTTCTTTAACCCGATAACAAATAGAATGTGATTTGGGTTTGTCGTGAACTGTGTTTTAAATAACACCTAGTTCTTTAACCCAGTAAAAGGAGTTTTAACGAATCTGCAATTAGGTTGAAATGTGAATCTATAACCTAAATTATCAAATTTAGAAATGAGCGAGAATGGAGTATCGCCAGTTTTGCTCCAAAGCGATAGTTAAATCTTTAATTAGATTTGAACGTGAAATGGTAATTAATTTTACCGATAACACCAGTATTAGATATGGAGTATTTCCAGTTTTGCTTCATGGGATGAATAGGATGGGATTGGGAAATAAAATAAATAATTACTTCGGTGTGGTTCGCTAATCTCGACTAGTTTAGAAAACCAAAATTTGGTTTGAAACGACATCCAAAGGAAGATTAAAGGATAAATTTTAAAGAATTTATCTTGGATAAAATTAATGGGAACCTTTCCCTAAAAATGTGATTTTGTGAATAAAAGAATATTCTGAATTAGAATGAGGCGTATTTTGTGTTTATGTAACATTTGTTTTTAATATACGCGGGTTGTTCGGAAAGGCCGGGTTTATACCCATTCTGAATAACCGATTCGACGATATGTCGAAGATGAAGACGGTGGTTGAAGACCGGAAGTCTTCACATCGTTTGGATAACTACTGACGATCCTGATTGGGCAGTACACCCAAGAGGATGGAAATAGTTGGTGATCGTCCAGACGTACCTGGAGATGGATGGATATGCGAGGAAAGTGCCTCCGGTTTCGTTCAGACCCAGAACGGACTTGTAAATGGATTGTGTGTCTGACATTGGATTTTATTCTGTGTTGATTGATTTCTATTAAATATACATCTGTTTAGCGGCGGAGAATTTATTCTTTTGCTTAACGCCCTTCTCTGAGACGTACGAGCTCAGAGGTTGTATATCGATGGACATCAGTCGCATGGCATGAATTGCCTGTGTGGCACGCTAAGATGCAATGATCAAGGCTTCTGTTGAAAAGCAAAGTCTTGTGGTTGATGATCAAAGCACGCCTACGTGGCAGCTTTGTGTATAACGTGAATTCGCGAGCCTCACACCTCGGTATGAGTCAAAAACGGGATAAGGACCCAAGGAGTGCATGACGTTTCTTTCTAGCTATGGTGGTGTCAGTGACTTACCAGCCCTAACATTTATATACTTTTCACCTATGTGGTTGTTAGAATGCGAGGCGCCTCGATTATAGGTCTGTAAGGACCGGGAAACGTGTGTTCAGGCATAATTAATCCTCTAACGTAAGTGAGGACCGGCCTTGGAGGATCCGGGGTTGCCCAGAGTGCGTAACCCTGAGGCATTTGCTAGAGTGTCTCGAACGCAGAGAGGAGCTTGCCCCTTGCCTCGACTCATAATGGAAATCCAATTTCCAATACGTGTATTGCGGTTTTAATTGTAGAACTAGTATGGCGACATGATAGATGGTACCCATGCCGCCTATGATTGATATTTATGATTGAAATTGTTTTGACACTATACACTTATTATAGTATCAAATGATTTGTTTTAAACGTACCAAGCATGTTTGGCTATTATAAGGGAAAACCCTATCCTCCGGCTTGTGTTGCATTGTGTGATGGGACCTGGGTCTTATAATAGCTTCATTTTTCGAAAAAGCATTGCGTTGTTTATCCTATGCACGGGTATTCTTCGGAGGGAACCCGTTCCGTGTTATACGGCGTGGTCCCTTGAATTACTCTCTTTTAAAATAAAGTTTTAACAACTGTTTTAATTCTCACACCATTCACTTGACTGACCTGGAGTTTATTGTTTTAACCTAAACTCTGGGTGCCCCTATTTTCGACATGGGCAGCTAGTAGTTTTGGTTTTGCAGATTTATATTCACAGGGTCCTGATTTACAGCTGGAACAATGCTCGGAAAGCTCTGTATCCGTGTATTACTTTCAGTTGTGTTTTATATTATTTTTCCTCTGCTATGTAATTTATTGTAATCTCTGATATTTATCGAATGTAATTTATTCAATTATACTCTGTATATTCTTGTATTTGATGGAATTGTTGTAATAACAATGAAATGTTCTTCCGTCTGTGTTCATTTTTGTGTTGTTCTCAAAGTATCCGCTCTTTCCTTCACGGGGAAGTAACGGGTTCTTACATGGAGCTACGTAGCACTCGGAATATGAGAGAGCTAGGACCTAGCTCGTGAGGGATAATCATTAATTGATTGAATTCTAGTTTTTAGATTTTGGATGACCATGACAGCCTACTCATGTATGAGATTAGGATTTAATCTATAGGCATGCTCTGAACTCCACAGAAAATGATCCAACCCTTAATATAATAAATTTGTAATAAAAAATGGCTAAGGCGTCCCACCCATGTACATAATCAAAATTAGTCCCTAGGCATGCTCTATACCTGATGAAAAGTCATTAGTTTTCTTTTGGATTGTGTAATAAATTATAAATTTTGAACTTTAATAAAATTAGATCACTTATATGGATTATGCTTGTCCAATATGGAATTGGAAATTAGAAACTTAAACTTTGATAACTGGTCCCCAAGCATGGATTATGCTTGGGAAACAATTTTGTCTGGGCTTGGCGAGGTAGTTTAATCGGTCCTCGGGTGTAGAGTATACGTGGGAAGGTTCAAGCTATTTTGTCAAGGGTTAGCAAAGTTGGTCAAATGGATTTTGCAGGTATGGATTATACCCATACTGGCTAGGCCCAGAAAGGCCATGAATTTTGGATTTATGCCTTTGATTTTGGATATGGATTTCGTGGATATTATGGATTTTGTGTTTCCTAGATTTCATGGATTTACTAAGTTTGGACTTTGGATTTGGTTTTCTCTTATAACTATGATCCAAAGATGATCGTAGGTTTTCTATACTTCACTCACAATACGATCTAGAGAGATTGTGGGATTCTATTAGCTTTTGGATAAGGATTTGGCTTATAATACGATCAAACATGAGTGTGACTTTCTGGATTTTCAGTTTTCAATTATCGGATTTATCATGGCAGGATTGGTTTTTCTCGGATCATGAGTTTTAGACTTACGAATTTATGGATTATACAAAACACGTCTTTCACCAAAAGACATGTTTGAAGGGTAAGTGTTGACATGTCTTTGTAACGGCGCGATTTTCGACCCTCCGAAAACCGTGTCATTATTGAAAGAAATTAGAAGATGAGATAGAAAAGATAGAACTAATAGAATAGAAGAATAAGAAGTTATCAGAAATCTCACAGCGGAATTTAAAAATACAAATACATTACATCATAGGGTCTGATACATCGTAATACATCAACAACTTACATCATCATAGTACATTCACATAATAATACATCATGTTACGGAAATACAAATCTAACTGGATACAAAGGTGTAGTAAACTACTAGACTTGTCCTGCACCTTGAACATCGTAAGGTTCCATTTGCCAACCTAAATTACTTACCTACTCATAATAAATATTATGAGTACCCAAGAGTTTAGGGAAAACACAGAAAATAAACTCCGGGTCAGTCAGGGGACTGGTGTGAGTAAACACAGTTAAAAAAATGTAAACAGGGAAATAAGGAATAAGGTGTTCTGTTATTAATGGATTCAATTACTTTAGAAATCTTAAACCCAATTCCATAACTAACATATGGAAAATGACCCTTGTATTTTAAATATCAAAATGTTTGATATTTATGATAGTATTTATCAAATAAATAATCATCTAGTGAATCGGTTGCATCTCACGTTCACGTACCTAAAAAAAATCTAAAACCGTCGAGCGCTTATTGGAATTTGGTTTCTAACTGACAGGGTATGGGAGCACCCACCGATCAGTGTACTCTAGAGAGGATACACTAGGGTTCAACAAGAACATCCTGCAACCCGGCCACACATGACCGTCCACTCATTTAGCTTGAGTGTAACGAATATATTACCACCTCCACGGTTGGGAATGACCCACCGATTACCGAAGGTAACAGAGGTGAGTATAGATTTAGAAACAAAAGGAATTACTCTAGATGGTGATAATATACCCTGCTTGGGTATGACCCAACTAGCCATGCTGCCTAGCCCAACTATTGTCTTTTCGGGTTGTGAGGTTTGAAGTCACGTTTACCGTTTCACGGATTATTCTTCAACGACTTTGAATGTCACACCGTCCTATCTGACAGATCACTCATTTGTTTCCAAAAATGTATTTTGGGTATAAGGCTAAAGAAACGAATCTCTCCGCCACCAACATAACACACTTATGTAAAGTCGATGTGTAAAATCTGATCGATATACGTTGTCAGACATCCGACTGTTAGGATCTGTTCTGGGATTGAACAGACCGAGGATACTATTTTGGAATAGTCCTTGCATCCTTCATTTTTATCGATTTCCGGTATACGTCGTATAAATTCGAGTTGAAGTGGAATGTAGATTCCGGATTCTTCGAAATGGTGTACGAAATATCTTTTATAGTCGATAATTGATTATCAACTTAACTGTCTTTATTTCAGTTGCACGTTCTGTTATTTAGAGTTTATATACAGTATATATTTCTCTGGTTCATATCTGGATATCTTAAATATCTTTTACAATTGTATAGTTAAAGTGTGTGCGTCGCACACAAGATGTTATACAGTTTTTATCATTATTTGGATGTGTATAGAAAAAGCCCGTGCTTCGCACACAGTATTTTGTCATGTTGAACATTGATGTTTAGATGATGTTTCACTGCTAAAGTTCTGCTGGAAATCATTTATTTCCTTCATATTTTACTTAAATAAATTGTTTAATAATTTATTTAAATTAAATTATCTTTAAAACTTAAGTTTCCATCTCGATGAACTTCATCGGACAACTTCGATTCTCTGACCTCACTGTCATCTTTACTGTTCCACTTGCCTAAGCTAAATTAAATATAAAAAATCTATTTTTATTTAATTAATTAATTACTGATTAATTATATTTTATTTATTTAATTAATTAAATTCGATTAAATTAAATTCTTGCATTTAAAAACTGTTTCTCTCTTACAATTGCCAAGTCGGATCTGGCATCTCCAAATCAAATGACCACCAAGGGGTGATCACTCACTTTCGCTTGCCAAACCCACCGGATCAACCATGCCAGAAAGCCTTGCCTCGACCCTTGCCTTGCCACTCCGATCAGCTCGAAAACACTAGTGAATCCACTCGAAAATCTTGTGCCAACCTCCTCTTTTCCTTCTCCATTTTCTTCTCTGGCCTCGCCTGTACAACGTGCACTGGTGTGCACGTGCACACCTCCACCCGACATCGTGGCGCCTTCGAACCACCACCCACAAGTTCCCTTGTCACCACCGATTATCTATGACCAGTCACCACCACCTCCAGTCACCTCCCTCTCCAAATCACTCTTCCACGTTTTGAAACCGAAACCTGCTTCTGAACCTCCCCACCTACATCGACCTCGACCCGCCACCTCCGACCTCCAGAGCACCTCGCACCGCCTCCATTTGCTCCACCATGTCCCAACGCCACTCCACGTCACTTCCTGGCCCACTCGATCGCCTGTGGACCCCGTACGATGCCTCCAACCGATTGAACCCATTCTGCCTCCAAAAACCTAAATCGAGCTCACAAGCTCAAATCACTCGATGGTAAAATCATTGGGTATTTTTTCCATGATCCCCGAAGCTTCGACCTCCTCCACGCCCCACGCCCTGGCGTTCCTCTACGTCGATCACCGGAAATTGGAAGGAATGCCAACTCCGTTCATCTCGGCTTATCTCCCTCATCCCAACGTTTAAAATCTTGAAAACACTTTTAAAAATCATAGTTTGGTATGTCGATTTCATTCATAAACCTGTATTACGATTTCAGGATGTTTGAAAATTCGAGTGTAGAGTTTAAGACAGAGGACATAGCTGTTCTCTGTTGTTCTTGGTTTTCACAGCATGTTCTTCATGCTCACAGCTTTCAAAAGGTTGTAAATGTTCTAGTATATATGTTTATTACTAAATATATATGTATGGTTTTGTGTTTCGAACAATCAGGGTGAAGTTTCAAAACACAGGAGTATTTGTTTTAACAGAGTAAGGTAGCAGTATTTCCTTGATCATGATTTTAAAGGATGAACTCATTACCCCAACGACTACTACTCATATACATGGTTTACTGATGATATAAACTTGGTGCTCTAGCATCTACACTGGTGTTAACAACATGATAACTTGCATTGATAATATATAAACATGGGAGGTACATAAAACTGTTTACTGTAAACAATGAAATCAAACTTGAACTTAGTGAGGGTTACTCACTTGTAAATAGCTCTTGAATTCTTGCTTGAAAATGGATGATAACTCTCAGCAAAAACTTGTATTTGTGTAAAGAGAAATTGCATGGAATTGGACGTGTATTTATAGGAAAATCTCTAAAGTTTTCTACTGTAAACTCTCTACCTACCCCCTTTCTCTCTCTTGCATTTGTGGTGTAAAATTGTTACAGCAAAAGTAAGTGTACCCTTCACCGAAACATCTTCTTACCAACCTCTCTTTGGTCTCTACTAAGTATATGAGCCTATGCTTGCATTAAATGCAAGGCTTGATTTCATTAAATGCTACACAACACTTGCCATCAAAGTGTAAGAGAATGGATATTTCTCTCCTGATATTTGTTTGCTACTAAATCATTTCAGCCGCAGATATATATGTATGAGGGGATTAGGTCCTAATATACTACTTAATGATGGGTTTGGATCTTGTTTGCTTTTGTATGCTAACTTCCATATGCTAGTTGTAAATAGGATTTAGTTACACTATTTTGTGTTGCCAATATTCTCAGTCTTCTCTTAGTTAGAAATTTTGTCACAAATGTTTTGCTTAAGTATGTTATAATATAAATATTAAACATACCTTATATAAGTTAAGTTCTAGTGCAAACCATATATGTATATACATACATATAGGTGATTATACACATTTTAATTGGTTGAGCAACTCAAATATA
Organism: Allium sativum; assembly: GCA_030737875.1. Taxonomy (NCBI): domain Eukaryota; kingdom Viridiplantae; phylum Streptophyta; class Magnoliopsida; order Asparagales; family Amaryllidaceae; genus Allium; species Allium sativum. Next base: position 953,870,969 of record CM060924.1, on the reverse strand, counting down.
TTTAAATTTCCTTATTAAAATAGATATCAGATGCTTGAAAAATCCAGCCATTACAGACTACCCCACTTAAAAGAATTTCGCCCCGAAATTACATAAGAAAGATAGAGAGTTTCCAAAAGAAAATATTTCATAAACTGGTTGTTTTAGTACACATACACATATGACTAGTTCTATACTAACACTAGTCTCGATACATACAATAATACTAGACTTGACTACTCAAGTTCTAAACTGTCCCAAAATATACATACGTAACTATCCTCCTCCATTCTATGTCCTACTACTCGTCGTCGATGGGTGATCTCTCTCGGTTGTTGTCAGAATCTCCTACTCTTTGTCTCTTTGCTTGAAGCATAAGGAACTGGAGTGGTGTCATCCTCTTTCTTGCCGTGGTCTTCCACAATTGTGCCATCTAACCCGTAGGAAAATCTGGGTATAATTTCTTTATATGCTTCTCGGTCTCCCACCTACAGTCTTTCGGGTTTTCGCTCCACTGGATCTTTAGTAGCCTCACCACTTTGTTGCGAAGTTGCTTTCCCTCTCGGTCAATAATACTAAATGGATGTCTTATCACTGTCAAATTTGGCTCGATCTCTATCTCTTGCTGAACAGAGGGTTCCAGAATTAATGATGGATTGTGCATACATTTTCTCAAGTGTGATACGTGAAATACGTTGTGAATTCCCGCCATATATTCTGGTAATTCAACTTTATATGCTTGAAAACCAATTCTTTCTAAGACGCGGAAAGGTCCAACATATCTTGGTGCTAACTTTCCATATTTTCCAAATCTTACTACTCCCTTCATTGGTGAGATCTTCACGAAAACTAGATCTTCTATTTCGAATACTAAATCTCTTCGCCTTTTATCGGCATAGCTTTTCTGGCGATCCTGGGCTTCCTTCATTCTCAGCTTCACTAATTCCACTTTCGCTGCTGCCTCTCGTATCATATCCGGACCAAGTACCAATTTGTTTCCGGGCTCCACCCCACATGCAGGAGCTTTACAAGGTCTTCCATATAATGCTTCATATGGTGCCATTTGTATACTCGCCTAGTAACTGTTATTATATGAAAATTCTACTAGGTGTAAATGATCTTCCCATGATCCTCCAAATTCTAAAATACACGCTCTTAGAAGATCTTCCAATATATGATTAACTCTTTCCGTCTGACCGTCCGTTTGAGGATGGTAAGCTGTACTGAAATTTAATCTTGTTCCCAACGTTCTCTGCAAAGCTTCCCAAAATCTACTTGTGAAAATGGTATGTCTGTGGCTTACAATGCTCGTTGGAATACCGTGCAGTCGTACTATCTCTTTCATGAATACTTCGGCTAATGTTATGGCAGTGCGCGTTGGTTTCACTGGAATAAAGTGCGCACTCTTAGTTAACCGATCTACGATTACCCAAATCCCTTCGTAGCCTCTCCTTGTTCTTGGCAAACCATCGATGAAGTCCACCGATATCATTTCCCACTTCCAGTTGGGAATCTCTAATGGCCGTAATAGTCCAGCAGTCTTTTGATGGTCTCCCTTGACTTGCTGACAACATAGACATTCATTTACGAAAGTAATGATATCTTTATTCATTCCTGACCACCAGAATACTCGTCTCATATCGTGATTCATTTTATGAATTCCTGGACGGATGCTCAACTTTGATGCATGGCATTCTTTTAAAATCTCCTGTCTTATCCTATCCACGTTAGGTACGCATAATCTGCCGTTTATTCTCAATACTCCTTGATTGTCCAACTCGAAGTCGGTCTCTTTTCCGTTTGTGACTCCTCGAATAATCTTTTCCAGTTTGGGATCCCTTTTCTGATTACTCATTATCCTTTCTTGGAGAGTCGGTGTGACTTCCAAAAGTGATAATATCGCATTTCTACTTAAGGCATTTGCCACTACGTTCGTTTTTCCCGGTGTATAAATGATATCCAAGTCATATGATGCAAGAAATTCTAACCACCGCTATTGTCTCAGATTTAAATCTTTTTGAGTGAACATATACTTCAATGGTTTATGATCGGTGAAAAGTTCGAATCTCTCACCCAGAAGATAATGTCTCCACATCTTTAATGCGAAAACCACTGCCAATAACTATAGGTCGTGAGTTGCGTAATTCTTCTCGCGAATCCTTAACTGCCTACTTGCATATGAAATCACTTGTCCCTTCTGCATTAACACCGCTCCTACTCCCTTTCCACAAGCATCGGTTTAAACTGCAAATCCGCTCGCTCCATCGGGAACAGCTAATACTGGTGCTTCCATTAATCTTTTCTTTAGTTCTTGAAACGATTCTTCACACTTTGGGTCCCAAATAAACTTTTGGCCCTTCTTTGTTAACTTGGTCAGATGTGACGATATTTTGGAGTAGTCTCGGATAAATCTTCGATAGTATCCTGCCAGTCCTATGAAACTACGAATATCTGTTGGTGTTTGAGGTTGTTTCCATAGTTGTACTGCATCTACTTTAACTGGGTCTACTGATATCCCATCTCCGTTTACTATGTGCCCCAAAAATCTCACTTTCGATTTCCAAAAGTGACATTTTGAAAAATTTGCCTTCAACACGTGTTTCCTTAGAGTTTTTAGCACTACTCTAAGATGACCACGGTGCTCTTCTTCGGTTTTTGAAAAGATTAAGATATCGTCAATGAAAACGAGAACGAATTTATTAGGAATTTTCCTAAAGACTCTGTTCATCAGATCTATGAAGAAAGCTGGTGCGTTGGTTAGTCCGAACGGCATAACCAACCATTCATAAAAGAAATCTGGGCCTCTGAATGTTGTTAAAGGAATACAATCTTCAGAGATTCTCAATTGGTGAAATCCTGTTGCTAAATCCATCTGGGAGAATACCGTTGCTCCGTGTAATTGATCGAAAAGGTCATCAATTCTAGGTAATGGATATCTATTTCGGATGGTTACTTTATTTAATTCTCGGTAGTCCACACACAGTCGTAAGGACCCATCAGACTTTACTTCAAAGACTACCGCAGAGCCCCAACTAGAAAAACTAGGTCGGATTAAGCCTTTACCCAGCAAATCCCGAGTTTGTTTCTCTAATTCCTGAACTTCCTTGGGAGCCATCCGTCTCTTTGGTTGAATCATTTGTCTAGCTCCTGGGGCTAAATCAATTCGGAATTCGATCTCTCGATGCGGAGGTAAACTTCCGACTTCCTCGAATAAGTCCTTGAATTCTCCTTACTACTTCCAAAGTGTCGAGACTTTCTTGAGGTGCTTCTAAAGCGTATAGGAAACTACAGGTGTGAATGCCCGGTTTCCCACAAGTTATTCTAGCTTTTCGCTCTAAGCTAGTTATAAGGGTTATGATTTCTTTATCACATTTTATCTTGGCTTGGAACTTGCTTAACCAGTCTAATCCAAGTATAAATTTGAAACTTTTGAAATCTAGAACATAGAAGTCAAATCGAAAAGAGTGCGAGAGATATAAGAGAGTTATATCCTCACAACACATTTTAAGCTCAGTTTTTCCCCCTATGGGGTTTGATACGCAAATGGGGTTTGGTGATATAATTGGTTTAAGGTCAAACTGATCTATGGTTTCGGCTGAAATAAAACTGTGTGAAGCGCCGGTATCAAATAAAACACAAAGGTAAATTCCATTAAACTGTAAAGTACCTTCCAGCACTCCCTTCCCTTTCACATTCTGAGAAGTAGACGGTTCATCTTTGATTGTAAAAACCCTAGGCTGTGGTGCCCTCTTCATCAATGGACAGTCTTTCACCATGTGTCCTGGTTGATGACAGTTGAAACAGAGATTCTTCACTACCATCTCGTTCCTCTGATTCTGGTTCTGGTTCTGATTCTGTTGCTGAGGTTTCTGTTGCTGTCTCGGGTATTGCTGGGGTTTCTGTTGCTGTTGTGGGTATTGCTGGGGTTTCTGGTTCCCCTTTTGTTTACAGAATCGTGCAATGTGTCCCTTTTGCTTGCAGTTGTGACACACCATATTCTTAAATTTACCTTCCACAGTCTGTTGCCCCATCTTAGCTTGGCCCTGATTATCATTCCAATCTGGGTTGACCTTTCTTTTCATGATATTCAACCCACTCGTCTCCCCAGTCTGGATCCTCGCTCCTGGTTTCTTTGTATCTAGTGCTTTATATCTAAGTGCTAGGTCTACTAGTTCCACAAATGGATCCTTCAAATGTCCCAGCATCCTTCCTTGCAGATTATCTCTAAGACAAGCAACAAACATCTCGTTCTTTTTCAAAAGAGTATTTATCGGCTCCGGTCCAAAGATTGAAAGTGCGTCGAACTGGTTTTCGTACTCAGCGACAGACATGCTTTCCTGCTTTAAGTCAATGAAGTCTCGGTACATCCTTGTCCTTCCAGTAGCAGGTAGATACTGACCTTCAAAAGCTTCTTTGAACATGGGCCAAGTAAAGTATTCCTCAGGAGTGTTAGCAGTCTGGGCATCCCACCATATTGCTGTGGCTCCTTCTAGATTCCATGAAGCTAAGAGACGCTTATGCTCGTTATCCAACCTCAGTCCTTTAAAAATCTTCTCACACGACCTAATCCATGCTTGGACTCCGACCAGTGATTCAGTACCTCTGAAAATCTTTCCTCCCAGAGTTGTGTAATTCTTACAGACCATAGCAAAGTTAGGCTGAGTTGGTGCCCGGATTACTTCAGTAGTATCCACTTGGGTCTGGTTAACAGTGTGTCTGTTTGTCGTAGTTGCTCCGCTTGCTCCTCAGCCTCTTCCTCCATGAGAACTCATTTTCAACTCCTTGAGTACACGGATTGAAATTTTATTAACTAAATTGGAAAAATATGTCGAGGGATTACCTAAGTAACTACGATCTACCTATATTAAAAATATAGTTTTTAGTAAAAATACGCTCCCTTACTATTTCAAAGCCTAAATGTTTCCGAAGAACATAGGCTCTGATACCAACTGTAATGGCGCGATTTTCGACCCTCCGAAAACCGTGTCATTATTGAAAGAAATTAGAAGATGAGATAGAAAAGATAGAACTAATATAATAGAAAAATAAGAAGTTATCAGAAATATCACAGCGGAATTAAAAATACAAACACATTACATCATAGGGTTTGATACATCATAATACATCAACAACTTACATCATCATAGTACATTCACATAATAATACATCATGATATGGAAATACAAATCTAATTGGATACATAGGTGTAGTAAACTACTAGATTTGTCCTGCACCTTGAACTTCGTAAGGTTCCATTTGCCAACCTGAATTACTTGCCTACTCATAATAAATATTATGAGTACCCAAGAGTTTAGGGAAAACACAGAAAATAAACTCCGGGTCAGTCAGGGGACTGGTGTGAGTAAACACAGTTAAAAAGATGTAAATAGGGAAATAAGGAATAAGGTGTTCCGTTATTAATGGATTCAATTACTTTAGAAATCTTAAACCCAATTCCATAACTAACATATGGAAAATGACCCTTGTATATTAAATATCAAAATGTTTGATATTTATGATAGTATTTATCAAATAAATAATCATCTAGTGAATCGCTTGCATCTCACGTTCACGTGCATAAAAAAAATCTAAAACCGTCGAGCGCTTATTGGAATTTGGTTTCTAACTGACAGGGTATGGGAGCACCCACCAATCAGTGTACTCTAGAGAGGATACACTGGGGTTCAACAAGAACATCCTGCAACCCGGCCACACATGACCGTCCACTCATTTAGCTTGAGTGTAACGAATATATTACCACCTCCACGGTTGGGAATGACCCACCGATTACCGAAGGTAACAGAGGTGAATATAGATTTAGAAACAAAAGGAATTACTCTAGATGGTGATAGTATACCCTGCTTGGGTATGACCCAACTAGCCATGCTGCCTAGCCCAACTATTGTCTTTCCGGGTTGTGAGGTTTGAAGTCACGTTTACCGTTTCACGGATTATTCTTCAACGACTTTGAATGTCACACCGTCCTATCTGACAGATCACTCATTTGTTTCCACAAATATATTTTGGGTATAAGGCTAAAGAAACGAATCTCTCCGCCACCAACATAACACACTTATGTAAAGTCGATGTGTAAAATCTGATCGATATACGTTGTCAGACATCCGACTGTTCGGATCTGTTCTGGGATTGAACAGACCGAGGATACTATTTTGGAATAGTCCTTGCATCCTTCATTTTTATCGATTTCCAGTATACGTCGTATAAATTCGAGTCGAAGTGGAATGTAGATTCCGGACTCTTCGAAACGGTGTACGAAATATCTTTTATAGTCGATAATTGATTATCAGCTTAACTGTCTTTATTTCAGTTGCACGTTCTGTTATTTAGAGTTTATATACAGTATATATTTCTCTGGTTCATATCTGGATATCTTAAATATCTTTTACAATTGTATAGTTAAAGTGTGTGCGTCGCACACAAGATGTTATACAGTTTTTATCATTATTTGGATGTGTATAGAAAAAGCCCGTGCTTCGCACACGGTATTTTGTCATGTTGAACATTGATGTTTAGATGATGTTTCACTGCTAAAGTTCTGCTGGAAATCATTTATTTCCTTCATATTTTACTTAAATAAATTGTTTAATAATTCGTTTAAAATAAATTATCTTTAAAACTTAAGTTTCCATCTCGATGAACTTCATCGGACAACTTCGATTCTCTGACCTCACTGTCATCTTTACTGTTCCACTTGCCTAAGCTAAATTAAATAAAAAAATCTATTTTTATTTAATTAATTAATTACTGATTAATTATATTTTATTTATTTATTTAAATTCGATTAAATTAAATTCTTGCATTTAAAAATTGTTTCTCTCTTACAATTGCCAAGTCAGATCTGGCATCTCCAAATCAAATGACCACCAAGGGGTGATCACTCACTTTCACTTGCCAAACCCACTGGATCAACCATGCCAGAAAGCCTTGCCTCGACACTTGCCTTGCCACTCCGATCAGCTCGAAAACACTAGTGAATCCACTCGAAAATCTTGTGCCAACCTCCTCTTTTCCTTCTCCATTTTCTTCTCTGGCCTCGCCTGTACAACGTGCACTGGTGTGCACGTGCACACCTCCACCCGACATCGTGGCACCTTCGAACCACCACCCACAAGTTCCCTTGTCACCACCGATCATCTATGACTAGTCACCACCACCTCCAGTCACCTCCCTCTCCAAATCACTTTTCCACGTTTTGAAACCGAAACCTACTTCTGAACCTCCCCACCTACATCGACCTCGACCCGCCACCTCCGACCAATGGAGCACCTCGCACCGCCTCCATTTGCTTCGCCATGTCCCAACGCCACTCCACGTCACTTCCTGTCCCACTCGATCGCCTGTGGACCCCGTACGACGCCTCCAACCGATTGAACCCATTCTGCCTCCAAAAACCTAAATCGAGCTCGCTAGCTCAAATCACTCGATGGTAAAATCATTGGGTATTTTTCCCATGATCCCCGAAGCTTCGACCTCCTCCACGCCCCACGCCCTGGCGTTCCTCGACGTCGATCACTAGAAATTGGAAGGAATGCCAATTCCGTTCATCTCGGCTTATCTCCCTCATCCCAACGTTTAAAATCTTGAAAACACTTTTAAAAATCATAGTTTGGTATGTCGATTGCATTCATAAACCTGTATTACGATTTCAGGATGTTTGAAAATTCGAGTGTAGAGTTTGAGACAGGGGACACAGCTGTTCTCTGTTGTTCTTGGTTTTCACAGCATGTTCTTCATGCTCACAGCTTTCAAAAGGTTGTAGATGTTCTAGTATATATGTTTCTTACTAAATATATACGTATGGTTTTGTGTTTCGAACAATCAGGGTGAAGTTTCAAAACACAGGAGTATTTGTTTTAACTGAGTAAGGTAGCAGTATTTCCTCGATCATGATTTTAAAGGATGAACTCATTACCCCAACGACTACTACTCATATACATGGTTTACTGATGATATAAACTTGGTGCTCTAGCATCTACACTGGTGTTAGCAACATGATAACTTGCATTGATAATATATAAACATGGGAGGTACATAAAACTGTTTACTGTAAACAATGAAATCAAAGTTGAACTTAGCGAGGTTTACTCACTTGTAAATAGCTCTTGAATTCTTGCTTGAAAATGGATGATAACTCTCAGCAAAAACTTGTATTTGTGTAAAGAGAAATTGCATGGAATTGGATGTGTATTTATAGGAAAATCTCTAAAGTTTTCTACTGCAAACTCTCTACCTACCCCCTTTCTCTCTCTTGCATTTGTGGTGTAAAATTGTTACAGCAAAAGTAAGTGTACCCTTCACTGAAACATCTTCTTACCAACCTCTCTTTGGTCTCTACTAAGTATATGAGCCTATGCTTGCATTAAATGCAAGGCTTGATTTCCTTAAATGCTACACAACACTTGCCATCAAAGTGTAAGAGAATGGATATTTCTCTCCTGATATTTGTTTGCTACTAAATCATTTCAGCAGCAGATATATATGTATGAGGGGATTAGGTCCTAATCTACTACTTAATGATGGGTTTGGATCTTGTTTGCTTTTGTATGCTAACTTCCATATGCTAGTTGTAAATAGGATTTAGTTACACTATTTTGTGTTGCCAATATTCTCACTCTTCTCTTAGTTAGAAATTTTGTCACAAATGTTTTGCTTAAGTATGTTATAATATAAATATTAAACATACCTTATATAAGTTAAGTTCTAGTGCAAACCATATATGTATATACATACATATAGGTGATTATACACATTTTAATTTGTTGAGCAACTCAAATATATTTAAATTTCCTTATTAAAATAGATATCAGATGCTTGAAAAATTCAGCCATTACAGTCTTTTCCAAAGATCGTTATGCTTTGGAATTTGGATTAGTGAATCACTTGCGACTCGATCAAGGACTTATATAATCTTGGAAAAGCTTGGTTCAAATGATGGATTGGAAAAAACTTCATAATTTGGATGACTTCAACTCAGATTAACATACTCATTATCCCGACCAAATCGTCATGATCCACACTTGGACTCAAAATAAACATACTGGCACATTGCTTCGTCCCAGTGCATTCATTGGATCACCTAGACTATTTGCCTCTTTTGACCAGATTGCATAGCTATATCGGATTGGTCTACATTTCAGATCGATAGGATCGTGCACATAATTTTGAATTAGTGCAAACACAGTTGGCTTGGGATCACTTAACTCACTCATGTTCTCAAGCGCCATGGATTAGCTTGGATAAGACACACAAGACACGGGTGCTACTTCAGATATACTCAAGGATCAAGTGCCATGACTTAGCACAATATCGAATCAAACCAATCGGATTGGTACCGATTTGATCACTTGCTTTTTCGTTTAGTCTACTTTTAGATCCTATTTTCACTTTGGGAATCTGGGGTAATCCAAGTTTCTGTGTAGCTATGAATACAACAATTTGTGACTCATTTCGAGGATCTTCTCTTGGTTTCTAGCCTACCACGCAAAAACTTTTCCGTTTCCAAACTATAACATCTTTTTATCCACATTATTGCAGTCAAATCGGGACGGTATTGTAATAAACTAGTATAAAGAAGAGATTACCCCACAGTTAACGTAAGCACATTATTGAACCACTATAAATCTTGCTGTGTCTTTTACTTTTTGCTCACTTTGTGTTCTGGATGTGCGATATATTATGTGATTGTTGTTTGGATATTGCTCTTTTGGGGGTTAAGTAAGTCGGACAAGATTTCCATCTAACACTTTAAATGATTGTTGGATTCTCGCTTGTATGGAACGATTTGGAAAGCCAGGAGCCACTGGAATCGAACCCAACACAACTCGCAATAATGGACTTGGCTAGGGGGCAATCCCCCTTGCTTTGCCTCAAATCGATATTGATCTGACCCAGATTGACATCAAACCGATTTGATCTAGGGTGATCATGAAATTGATCGCAACACCCATTTTTGGCTTCAATGTCGATACTGGCTTAGGAAATGAAGCAAAGGCGTGTGTGGACACGAACTTTGGATTGGAAAATGGAAGAGATCGCTCGCTCAACTTCTTGACCTCGGATCCGATCTCGCTACTTGGATCATGGTTAATCCAGACATCAACATCGTGTATTGACGTCTTATCTCTTCTAGTATGGACACCAGAGACATTAATGTTGGCTTGGGTGACTGGCAACAACTTCTCCGCAATGGAAATCGAATTGTAAATATAATTTGATGGTTTTATTGATGTAGGATGTCTCAACTTGATATGGATTATGTTAGTTATATCCCTTTCACCCAAGGTATAAGAAATTCTTTGTATCCACAGTACTTTAAGTTACCGATCTTGGAGGCTCATGATGATAGGAAGGATCCTACTGTCCATCTTATTTGCTATATGCATCATACAAAAGTGCAAGGTTTTCGGAAGATGTTATGACTAAGTGCTTTCCACAATTTCTTTTGGATATTGCTATTATGCTGTTTCAATAGTTGAAATTAAGATATATCAGAAATTGGAATTTTTTAGTAGAAAGGCTTATATAGTCATTTAGGATCCATGCCTCCTGACCCAAGAACGTGATGATGCATACTATAATCAAGAAGAGGATAGCAGAGAATCTTTGAAGATTTTTGGAATAATTTAAAGTGGTGGTAGACTTTGTGGATCAACCAGACCCATTTATCGTACTTAAGGATATCATTTATAGTAGTCATCGTAACACCCCAGAATTTAATACACCATAGCCATATATTAAAAATAATAAAATGCGAATTACTTAATTAAAAATTCATAATTAAAAATTCATAATTAAGAATTCATAATTAAGTAAAACCGGTTTTACCATTGCGTTCGTCTCGGAATTCTGGTTTAGATAGACGACAAGTTTGCATAAAACAGACAACATATGACGAAGTTATGAGCATTAGAAGTTTGTATACACAAAAGGGGCTTATATATAAATATAATTCAAAAGTATTCAAATTAATAAACAAGATAAGCGGGAAAAATGAGAGGGGAACCAGACTGCTATGGGATGACTCGGTTTCGGCCTGGGTCGACCTATGTGTCGACCCACCCAGATCCAGGGTAGGTTCTAGCCTTTAAATTTGGACTGTTTTGTGGCTAGACTCATGCTGGCTCAGCGCTACATGTACATTTAAGATGAAAACCCTAGAATATAAAGGCTGAGGTTAACTCTGTGAATCTATAAATATGTGGCTTTCTCCCATTCCAGTGCACACATTCTTCATAACTTCTGCCTCTATAATTCTATTCTAAAAATACATACAATGGAGGAATGCTGCTGAAGCCTAGGTCTACAGAGATAACATTCAAGATTTGCGTACAACAACAAATGGGGATAGGATTGGACTAGTCTACAATGAATATATATAAGAGATTTAATCTCTTCTTCACCAAGACCAGCTGTGAGTTCCCTATAATTTTCAGATCTAATTTCTAAACTATATCATGAAAGTTAAATAAAATTGGGTTTAGGATATACATTATTTATAAGATAATTGATATGACTGTTAATCACCTATGTCGTTGTTATAAGTAAAACAAGTACCTTTATTATTGGATAATTAATCAGTTATGTGTATCTATCTTCCTTTTCCTTATTTCTACTATTTTAGTTTATTTCCAGTCTTGCCTATATGACTATATGATTTGATTCTATTCTCCTTCTCTATGTTTTTTCCTTTTTGTTTATGCTAAGCCTAGGCCTTTGAAAGCCTAGGCCATATCCGATTTGAGTTTGCGTATGATTAAAAATTAGGGTAATAAATAAATGACATGAAAAGAGGAAATTTAGGCATATTGTTAAATTGAGGACTGTTTAACTACAATTTGGGAAAGGGACAATATGCATATGGTTATACTTACTATAAATGGTTAAAAAGGGGGTAATGTGCGTATACTTGTTGTAAATTAACATAAATGGATAATATGCTTAAATCTGTACATGTCGAAAGTTGGGGAAAAAATTGGATGAATAGTATGCATATGTATAAATAAGTTAGATCTGACTTAATGCCGACATTAAGTAAATGACATGTTAGAATATTGTAAGTACCAGATGTAGGTTAATAAACTGAACCACTGGGGTGATTGTATACAACTGGGTAGTTATTTTGGGGAATGGTTATACGCACATAATAACATGTAATATTACAACCACACTTATTAATAAACCTAAATCTGTTAGGTTAAACGTGATAATTAATAAGCTAAGAGGTCCCTCGTTCTGCCGTTGAATCGGGTTTTGGGGACTCTGACATCCTTGTTATTTGGGGGCACAAGCTTAGGGGGTTTGGCTTGTGTAAATCTGTTGTTTGGAACCCATATCAGTCAGTATCCCTATTGGTATTTTGTTAGAGGACCTCACAATAGGTAGTGGTCAGGGCACGCTTTATTAAATTGGATAGTAAGAGGTTCACAAGGGGAAGTGGGTGCGGGAGTGTTCCGGCGGAGTCATGAGCGTGTATGGGTCTGATTAGGGAAACTAAGCCGTTGGAACCCTTGTAAATAGGTCTGTGTTATAAGTTGCTGGGTTAGGGAGTGGTACACCCTACTGATAGGGATGAGTCACAGGGTATTTACGTATTAGAGAGCCGATTACATGGGTAGTAATTAGGGTATACCTAATCCTGCTATTATGAAACTAGGGTAACACCTAATTTTGTTTTGTAATTAGGGTACGCCTAATCCTGCGGTTTTCTACTGTTTAATCATGTTGTTTCTATTTGTAATTAGGTTAACGCCTAATCCTGTTATACTAGTATTGGTGCAATCATAACCTGCTTTAGGGATATAAATATGAAGCATTACTAAATCATAGTTTATTTCTATCTATCCTGCTGTTTTATTTAGTTTATATGTTACCTTATATGATACAGTACTTTCTCATCCAGTCTTGTTTACCTGTCTCGGTATCTCTATTTTATCCATATTTGAAAATCAATGGAATTTGTCAGACTTTATGTCAGACCCTTTTGTTTTTGCTTCTTTCTTCCTTCCTCCCCCCAAGGTCCTCAGAGTGGTAACACTCCTTAGTGATTAGGACTTTCTTTTCAGCTTGGATCTGGACTTTCTGAGATGTATCATTTTGATATGCTTTCTATTCTGTTATGGCTTGCTATGAGGGATATGGCTTTACTTTATTGCACTATGTTATTTTGTTTTATGAGACAGATTTGAGATACTTAGTTTTGATGTAACTGGTTTTGATGTAACATATTTGAGATTACGTCTTATTTTGAATAATGAAATTGAAATTTTCCACTGCTTATTTTATATCTGTCTTGTGAATTTATGTACTGTTTACCTATTGCGCTTCACAAAATTTAATGCATTCTCTTATGAATGACATTATTGGATATAGGTGTCACATTTACTATCAGAGCTGAAGGTTACAAGATCTAAGAAAAAGTTTTTAAAATTGTTTTCAAAATCAAAGTACTTTCAAATAAAAACCTATTTTTGAAAAACATATCCCCTCAAGTCATATTTGATATTCTCTTGATCTCTTGTTGACTCTTTTGTTTTTTTTCTTTTCAGCATGTCTGGGGCACCCAATCTTCCCGAGGCATTCCATTACTGACATGGTTCCATATGTATCTTGAGGCTATGGCACCTACCGGAGAACTAGGAAATACCTCCATCCCCAGCTGCAGCCGCAGTAGCTCCACCTCTACAAGTAGATAACTTTTCGAAGCTATGTAAAGACTTTTGCACTATGGGAGCAAAACAGTTCCGAGATGTGGAGAGCTTTGTTGAAGCACTTAATTGGCTAAGAGGAACGAGAACGTATTTGGTCTTTTTGAGATCGACGATAGAAGGAAGATACAGTTGGCCTCATGGCAACTAAAGGATGAAGCTTCGTACTGGTGGGAAGTAACGCAGGCAGGACAACTAGTAGCTACTTAGGATGATTTCATACGGAGATTCGAGATGAAGTTTTTATCTTAGGCGGGAGTGGGATTGTAGATTTTTAGATTCTTAGCTTTGAAATATGGGGATATGTCTATTAAGGATTATGTGGATAAGTTCAATCAGCTGGCAAAATTTGGTCTGGACTTGGTTAATACACCCCACAAGAAGGCTCTTAAATTTGCGAGAGGATTGAATCAACCTCTCCAAGGACTTACATTATCTCATATACAAATGGGGGCGATGTTTGAGAGGCTAGTTGACATAGCTCTTATGCATGAAGATGGCAAGGATGGGAAGAAAGACAGCAAGATTGAGGAGACACGGGCTAAGGCGAGAAACTGATATGGTGGCCCAGGAAAGGAAAGAAAGAGAAAGGAGGAAAGCTTGAAAAGGCTCAGATCAAGGAAGATATGAACTGTCATGGTTGTAGAGTTATGGGTCATCTTGTGAAAGATTGCAAAAAAGCGAAGAAAGCATGCTTTAATTGTGGTTAAGCGGGACACTTCACTAAGCAATTCCCTAGCAAACAAGGAAAAGGTGCAGGAACTTTTGGGAAAGTGCATGCTCTTGAGGCTAGCGAAACTGATCGAGGTAGGAAAGTCACGGTTGAAGGTTTGACTTCCCTTTTAACTATCATGCTCGAAACCTGTTTAATTCTGGCACTTCACATTCCTTTATATCATGTTCTATAGTAGATAGTATGCACCTTAATACTAGTATAATTCTGATCCTGTAGTAGTCTCAAACCTCATAGGAGGATCGACTCATCCATCCATGATATGTAGGGGTTTGAGAATCTCTATCTTGGGCGTCGAATTTGGATCCGACGCAAACATGTTGGGCTTTATGGACTATAGTTTGATTCTAGGCATGGATTGGCTAGCCATGTATGGTTCCATCCTTGATTATGAAAAAGAGAGTGGTTTGCTTCTTACTTGTCATGGTAGGACTCTCAAAATTTCTTACGACCCACAGGGTCAGTGATGCTCAGTTTTCTAGAATTGGTTAATACTTCTACTGATGATTTGCGACATGTGCCCATAGTCAGAGATTGCTCGAATGAGTTTGAGGAAGTTAAGGGACTACCTCCAAGGCGTGAGATAGGCCCATATTTATTTGATAGAGAATGCATGTGACGGTCCGCCCCCATACCAGCCGACATTTCCAATGAAAGTGCGTTGTGCCAATACCTGACTAGCACGGGACGGTCGCCAAAGGAGGGAAAGGAAAGGAATTTTGAACTAACAAGGAATCTGTAGAATGTCTTACAGTGCATGGGATAAAATACAATAACAACATAACTTTGACATAAAACAGGTGAAACAGTGCATAAGCTGAAAACTAAACCATCATAGCAGCGGAAAATCCAAAATACAGCTTATGTTCCACATCATCATTATTACAACTCTTAAAACTATCTCTAAAGCAAAATAAGAAAGGTACACTACTAATGCCCAAAGTAGTGACCAACAGCGACACAGGGAGAATATATGTATATATCATATGTGGAAGCCTCTTTCTCGTCTCCGGTATAGCTACTCGTGCATACCACTTAACATGTCTCTAGTCTGCCCGTTTAAGAGCACCTAGAGTAATAAGAAGAGAAATAAAACTCTGGGTCAGACAAAAGTCTAGTATGAGCGATAAGCAGCAAACCAGAACAATGACAGGTATACATAACCATACCAGAACCTAGACCTGCAACCAAAGAGTTAGCACGATATAATGTACAGTACTCTTAGGTAACACTAGCATAAGGTGTAAATATAACGGGGAAGGGGTGTGCATGTCATAATGATGGCAAACAATCAAGCATAGCAACCATCCTCACATCTCTCACTCAGTGCGTAAAGCTTGTGATATCCACCACTTTGATCACCCAAATCCTTGCTATGATCACTCTGCCCCCATGGAGTCATGGAGACTCCACTGCACTTATTTATAGCCACTAGTCCTTGCTATGTCCACTCTTCCCCATGAAGTCATGACGACTCCACTGCACTGGCGCATAGCCATGCTATGATCACTCTGCCCCATGGAGTAATAACTACCCCACTGCATTGATCCGTAGCCTAACATCCGTCTTGGTGGTGAATCAAAGTTATGGACGTCGATAACCCCTCAGCACACATCCTGCAGCAAAGCCCAACTATGAAGTTAACTCGTTTGTTCCCAACTGGATCCGAAGTATGAACTTCTCCTTTGGACTACCTTTGCATCTTGGGTTTCTGGTCATCGCTGGATCGGTTCGGCACTTCCCTTCATCTTTGGTTCGGTTCATGATATCCATCTGGGTCAGGTCGTGATAGCATGCTTCAGACATGCTTTTCCATGTCAACTCCTCTGTTCGGATCGTGAGCGTCCATTGGTTCGGGTCGGTGGTCCACTAGCGGTTCGTGGCAACCCCTCAAGGTCGGGTCGTGGTACTCTGGTGCTTGCTGGTTCGTGACACCGATCGGTTCGTGGTACTCACCCTTCATCTGATATGTTCATAGTTCTCTGACGTGAGTGGATCGAGGTCGTGGCCACCATTCACGAGCGGGTCGGTTCGGATGGTGCGATCCGATCCGGTTTCCTGCATATTTTCCAGCTACTGTTTTACGCCACACGAAAGCGTTTTCGACCATTTTAACTGTTATATGACATCACAAATCATACCAAACATTAATAGCAACATGTATAATCATCCACAAACGTCAAAACAACAATTTAACATGTTTATACGGATCAAACATACCCAAAAACCCATGTTTTCCCTTAATCCCCCTTAATCATGTTTAAGCATAAAATTAACAAAACTTATCCAAATTAGCCCAAATTTCTACAAGAGACCTAAAATAATATTTTAGAATTTTACAATTTTTTCCAGATTTTTCTGAATTATAATTTTGCTAATTATCACTAATCACCCCTAATTAGCCGTAATTAGTGAAAAATAAAGCAAATCACTCACCTTTGCCACAAATTAAGATATAAGATCTGAAACTCTATTGTTTGGGTCGAATTCCTAAGCAAAACAGCAGCTTCAACTCTGATTTCGTGTTGATTTGCCTTGATTTGATGTAGTTTAGCCTAATCCTTGGTTAAACAGTGATTAGAAGGTGCTTTAGGAGTTGGAGACCATTGTTAGGGTTGAAGAGAGGTAAGTGGCGGCTGAAAAATGACAAGGAAAATGTTTCTCTAACCCTAATCAGCCCTCATTTAGCTATAATTCCGAAACACCTCAATGGGCCTAGCTGCTAATCACCTGGTTAAGCCCAATTAAGCTGTTTTTCACCTTCTAAACCTTAATTCAGCCATATCTCCCAAACGGTGAGTCCGTTTGACAAGTGTGACCACTCTATGAAAAGGTTAACCATCATCTGGATCTAATGAAAGTGGTTTTAGGTCAAAACTCCTTACCAATCAAAAGTTATAGACAAAACAAGATTCGTCAGGGGCAAAATGGTCATTTAAATATCGGAAAAAAATCGTGAATCATGGAAAATGACCCGAATAGTCGTTCCCCAAAGTTACATGACCATACAACCTCATATGAAAAGGAAATAAATATTCTACGATCCTTCGATACATATAATGCGGGTCATTACACTCTCCCCCTCTTAAGAAATTTCGCCCCTGAAATTCCTTAACCAAAACATATAAAGGTACCCCGCATGCCTATCAGTCATTCACAAACAATCAGACATACACAACAAGCACAGCAAGCCTACCCTAGCATGTGGTTTACTAATAAGGGAAGAAACTATTACTATTAAATTCTTACCAGGCAAAGAGTTCTGGATGTGATTCCCTTATGCTCTCCTCTGTTTCTCAAGTACAGTCATTTTCATCCTCGCCCCACTTAACCTTGACCAGTTTCACCGCCTTCCTTCGAAGTTGTTTCGTGTCATACTCAAGAATACAAGTCGGCTTGCGGTTCCCAATTGCCTCGGGTTCTACTTCGATATCATCCAACTGATCCGGTGAAATAGTCATATCGGGGTCGTGCATGAACTTCCTTAACTAGGAAATATGAAATTCGTTATGAACTCCCGCCATCTTGTCTGGCCACTCAGCTTTATATGCCAAATTCCCAACTTGCTCGAGAACTGGGAATGCACCAACAAATCTTGGTGCTAAGTTGCCTTTCCCACCAAATCGATTCACGCTCTTTAACGGAGATATCTTGATGAATTCCAGGTCACCAATTGAGAATTTCAAGTCTCTTCGTCTTTTATCATCATAACTCTTCTGTCTATCTTGAGCGGCCTTCATTCGCTGTTGAACAGTATTGATCTCGTCTGATGTTTCTCTTATTACTTCTGGTCCAAGCACATACTTCTCACTGGTCTCTAACCAACATGATGGTGAGTTGCATGGTCTTCCGTACAAAGCTTCAAATGGAGTCATACCAATACTGGATTGATAACTGTTATTATATGCAAACTCTACTAGATGCAAATGGTCATCCCATGATCCACCAAAATCCAGTACATAAGCTCATAAGAGATCTTCTAATGCATGGTTCACCATCTCCGTCTGATCGTCGGTTTGAGGATGGTACGCGGTACTGAGATGTAGTTTTGATCCTAATGCCTCTTGTAAGCTCTTCCAAAATCCACTAATAAATAACGGATCTCGGTCACTCACAATGCCTTTGGGTATTCCATGAAATCTCACTACCCACTTCATATACAGTTCCGCTAACTTAGCTGCAGTTCTATTCAACTTGACGGGTATAGACTTCGCACTCTTGGTCAATCGGTCCACAATCACCCAAATGCTATCATGACCCGATGTACTCCTTAGTAACCCATCAATGAAATCCATTGAGAGTTGTTCCCATTTCCATTTGGGGATTTCTAAATGGTTGCAATAAACCACTAGGCTTCTTTTGCTCAGCTTTAACTAGCTGGCAATTCATGCATTTAGATATAAACTTCCCAGCATCTCTTTTCATCCCTTCCCAGTAGTAGGTCTGCTTCATGTCTCGATACATTTTGTTACCACTGGGGTGTATGTTTAGTTTTGAGTGATGATATTCTCTATGCACTTCCTCTCAATCCATTGACATTGGGCACAACTAGTCTTCCATTCTTTCTAAGCCATCCATCTCGATCAAGCCCATAATTGTCCATCTCCTCATCGATACCCATCTCTAACTTGGAGATGATTTCCAATAAGTTAGGATCGTCCCTCTGACTGGAACCAATCCGCTGAATCAAAGTGGGTCTGAACTTCAAACTTGCTAACATTACTGGATCCAATTCGTACTTTGGTCTGAAATCATACCCTGCGATACACTCCAGTTGCTTCCATTCAAGAAACATAGCCCCTAAACTGGCAAGTCTTCTACTCAGCATCAGCTACCACATCGCCCTTTCCTAGTGTATATGAGATATCGAAATCAAAGGAAGCCAAGAATTCTAACCATCTTTGCTGTCGGAGATTTTGATCCTTTTGAGAGAAGAAATACTTTAACGATTTATGATCGGTAAACAACTCGAATCTTTCTCCCAAGAGATAATGCATCCGCATCTTCAACGCGAACACGATCGCTGCTAATTCCAAATCGTGGGTAGGATATCTTTTCTCATGCGGTTTCAGTTGCCGACTAGCATAAGCTACAACCCTACCTCCTTGCATCAATACAACACCTAGATTGGTACCACATGCATCTGTGTATACTGTCATTTCTTCATTCCCTTTAGAAATGATTAATACTGGCGCATGCGTCAACATTTCCTTTAGACTCTTAAATGCAACCTCGCACTTCTCGTCCCAAACAAAAGCTTGATTCTTCTTGGTTAACTGAGTCAACGGTGCCGCTATCTTAGAGAAGTCCTAGATAAACTTACGATAATATCCATCCATTCCCAAGAAACTTCTTACGTCGGTTGCATTCTTGGGCGTAGACAATCCTGTGCCGTAGCAACCTTTGCAGGGTCCACGGCAATACCATTTTTTGAAGCAACATGGCCCAATAATCTCACTTCCCTCCTCCAAAAGTGACACTTAGAAAACTTCGCTTTCAATTGGTGTTTTCTCAAAACCTCCATCACCACTCTCAAATATTCCTAGTGTTCTTCTTCTGTCCTCGAATAAACAAGTATATCGTCCATGAACACAGGAACAAACTTATTCAATTGATCCCAGAATACCCTATTCATAAGATCCACAAAATATGTTGGTGCATTGGTCAACCCGAATGGCATGACCAACCACTCATAAATTCCAGACGGCGTCCGAAAGGTCGTTTTAGCTATACTCTCAGCTTCCACCCTAAGCTGATGGAAACCTATCGCGAGATCCAACTGGGAGAACACTCTCGCGTCACTCAATTGATCAAACAAATCATCTATCTGCGGTAGAAGATACTTATTCTTCCTCATCACCTTATTCAACTCGTGGTAGTCCACACACAATCGAAGGGAACCATCTGCCTTGGTAGCAAATATAACTGGTGCTCCCCACTCGGAGACACTTCTTCTGATAAATCCCTTCTTCAAAAGATCGCTTACTTGCACCCCGAGCTCTCTTTGCTCCCTTGATGCCTAAAACGAAGTGGCATCACTATAGGTCTGGCATCTTTCACTAAATCAATACGGAACTCAATCTCTTGGTGTGGTGGAAGTCCTGTCAATTCCTCGAAGATATCCGGACACTGGCCAACAATAGGAATTCCTACTAACTCGTCCTGCGGGATGTCGAGGGAATTTAGAAAACTAGCCATCACCTCGATGCTAGGTAGGCCACGAAACACTACCCTCCGCCCATCATCCGCCCTAATAGTCACCGAAAATCCCTCACAGTCTACCACCACCCCATATCTTTGGAGCCAATCGACTCCCAAAATAATGCCAAACCCAGTAAAGCCCAAAACAAAGCAATCACAAGCAAACATACATCCATGACTCGATAAGACCATATTACAATAAATCATACTAAGGCTAGTCGAACCACAATCGGGTTCGCCACCACTAAAGGTCTATCAACTATCTCGGGTTCCAATCCCAACTTATCTACCAAGTCACTAGATATTAAGGAACGGGAAGCCCCGATATCAAACAATACTCAAACAGGAACATCATAAATAGAAAGCATACCTTGAATAACGACATTCTTTCCTTTCTCAGTCGCAGTTGGGGCATTCGACGAAGAAGGAACAACATTGATAACATATGCTTTCACAATCTGCTTTTCTTTAGGGGGTTGCGGACATTTATTCTTGTGATGTCCCACTTGGCCGCAGTTAAAGCACTTCCTGTCCGCTGGCTTTGCTTGACATTCTTTGGCATAGTGGCCCTTCTTGCCACAGCTAAAGCACTCAACTTCTTCCTTATTCTTCTTCTGACCATCCTTAGCTTGGCTCTGTTTCCTCTTATTCTGAGAATTATTCTTGCCTCCAATGCTTGCTTGCGGCTTTGGCCCCTCTTTAGATGTAACCACGACTTCAGTCTTGGGCTTAGGATAAAGGCTCTCTGATCTCAATGCTTTCCCAACAATCGATTCAAAAGTCTCATCAATATGGTTTATAAGCCTTTCCCCCAAGTACTGATCTAAGCCTGTTATGAACTTCTCATTCTTCTTCTCGGGAGTGTCAATAAGGGATAATCCATACTTCAATAAAGTATCGAACTCAAAAATATACTCCGAGACTACCTTACCATTCTGCTTAAGCTCCAAGAACTTCCTAAATTGTTCTGATTTCTGAGCAGCTGGGATGAACTTGTCATTAAATCAGGCCTTAAACTGATCCCAAGAAACTTGATCCTCAGGGGTAGCATCCTTAATAGCTTTCTCTTCATCGCATCCTTGATACCCAAATCTTCGAAGATGCGCTCACAGCTGTTAAGCCAATCCTGAACTTCTGTAGCCGATTTCGTTCAGTGGAACGGCTTCCCAGCAAGACTAGTGTAGTCCTTGCAAAGCTTGGCGAAATCGGCACCTAGGCGCCTGCACCGCTGCACCACTACCATTTACAACATTAGGAGTTTCCCTCTGAACATCCCTGAGCATCTCTCTCATGAAGTCAGTGAACATCGTCCTCATATTAGGAGCATTCCCATTATTAGCTCCTCTACCAGTACCCCTCATATGTCGGCTCATCGTTCAATCTATAAGGAGAAAACGAATTAACCATCTCTTCAGTGGTGCTAGTGCAGTGCGACTCCATCCTTAGGTATACCAATAGTATGTATATATATAGCTTTTGAAAACCAAAATATCATAATTACGTGCTTTCATATACGTATACTATCTCTCCCCGGTGTTTTTCCCTAGGTTAACTATGCAACCTAGAGCTCTGATACCAAGTGTGACGGCCCGCCCCGCACCAGCCGACATTTCCAATGAAAGTGCGCTATGCCAATACCTGACTAGCACAGGACGGTCGCCAAAGAAAGGCAAAAAAAGGAATTTTGAATAACAAGGAATCTATAGAATGTCTTACAGCGCATGGGATAAAATATAATAATAACATAACTTTGACATAAAACAGGTAAAACAGTGCATAAGCTGAAAACTAAACCGCCATAGCAGCGGAAAATCCAAAATATAGCTTATGTTCCACATCATCATTATTATAACTTTTAAAACTGTCTTTAAAGAAAAATAAGAAAGGTACACTACTAATTCCCAAAGTAGTGACCAGCAGCGACCAGGGAGAATAAATGTATATATCATACACGGAAGCCTCCTGCTCGTCTCTGGTACAGCTACTCGTGCATACCACTTAACCTATCTCTAGTCTTCCCGTTTAAGAGCAACCAGAGTAATAAGAAGAGGCATAAAACTCTAGGTCAGACAAAAGTCTGGTATGAGTGATAAGCAGCAAAAACAGAACAATAACAAGTATACATAACCATACCTGAACCTGGACCAACAACCAAAGAGTTAGCACAACAGAATGTACAGTACTCTAAGGTAACACTAGCATAAGGTGTAAAGATAATGGGGAAGGGGGTGTGCATGTCATAATGATGGCAAACAATCAAGTATAGCAACCATCCTCACATCTCTCACTCAGTGCGTAAAGCATGCGACATCCACCGCTTTGATCACCCAAATCCTTGCTATGATCACTCTGCCTCCATGGAGTTATGGAGACTCCATTGCACAGATCCAAAGCCACTAGTCCTTGCTATGTCCACTCTACCCTATGAAGTCATGATGACTCCACTGCACTGGCTCATAGCCATGCTACGATCACTCTGCCCCATGGAGTAATAACTACCCCACTGCACTGATCTGTAGACTAACACCCGTCTTGGTGGTGAATCAAAGATATGGACGTCGATAACCCCTTAGCACACGTCCCGCAGCAAAGCCCAACTATGAAGTTAACTCGTTGGTTCCCAACCGGATCCTGAGTATGAACTTCTCCTTTGGACTACCTTTACATCACGGGTTTCTGGTCATCACCGGGACGGTTCGGCCCTTCCCTTCGTCTTGGGTTCAGTTTGTGATATCCGCCTGGGTCAGGTCATGATAGCATGCTTCAGACTGGCTCGTCCATGTCAACTCCTCTGGTTCGGATCGTGAGCATCCATTGGTTCGGGTCGGTGGTCCACCAGCGGTTCATGGCAACCCCTCCGGGTCGGATCGTGGTACTCTGGTGCTCGCTGGTCATGACATCCATCGATTCATGGTATTCTCCCTTCATCGGATCTGTTCATGATTCTCTGACGCGAGCGGATCGGGGTCGTGGCCACCATTCACGAGCGGGTCGGTTCGGATGGTGCGATCCGATCCGGTTTCCTGCATATTTTCCCGTGACTTTTCCAACAACTGTTTTACGCCACACGACGGTGTTTTCGACCATTTTAACTGTTCTATGCAATCACAAATCATACCAAATACAATAATAGCAACATGTGTAATTATCCACAAACATCAAAAACATAATTTAACATGTTTATACGGATCAAACATACCTAAAAACCCATGTTTTCCCTTAATCCCCTTAATCATGTTTAAGCATAAAATTAGCAAAACTTATCCAAATTAGCCCAAATTTCTATCAGAGCCCTAAAATAATATTTTAGAATTTTTCAATTTTTTTCTAGATTTTTCTGAGTTATAATTTTTCTAATTATTACTAATCACCCGTAATTAGCCGTAATTAGTGAAAAACAATGCAAATCACTCACCTTTTCCACAAATTAAGATATACGATCTGAAACTCTACTATTTCGGTTGAATTCCTAAGCAACACAGCAGCTCCAACTCTGATTTGGTGTTGATTCGCCTTGATTTGATGTAGTTTAGCCTAATTCTTGATTAAACGGTGATTAAAAGGTGTTTTAGGAGTTGGAGGCCATTGTTAGGTTTGAAGAGAGGTAAGTGGCCGCTGGAAAATGACAAGGAAAAGGTTCCTCTAACCCTAATCAGTCCTCATATAGCTCTAATCCCGAAATCCCCCAATGGGCCTACCTGCTAATCATCCGGTTAAACCCAATTAAGTTGTTTTTCACCTTCTAAACCTTAATTCAGCCATATCTCCCAAACGTTAAGTCCGTTTGACAAATGTGACCACTCTACGGAAAGGTAAACCATCAACTGGATCTAATGGAAGTGGTTTATGGTCAAATCTCCTTACCAATCAAAAGTTATAGGCAAAACAAGATTCGCCAGAGGCAAAACGGCCATTTAAAAATCGGCAAAAATCGTGAATCATGGAAAATGACCCGAATAGTCGTTTCCCAAAGTTACACGACCATACCACCTCATATGAAAAAGAAATAAATATTCTATGATCCTTCGATACGTAAAATGCGGGTCGTTACAATGCAAAGCTAGTTGCTCTACTAGTGCACCACATGGCTCCTAGAGGAAGGAAGGAGCTTAGAAAGCAAGTAGTGGAGCTATTCGAGAAAGGTTTTATTAGACGAAACATATCAGAGTGGGGAGCTCCATTTGTTTTTGCAAATAAGGCAGACGGCTCACTTCGTCTATTTATGGATTATAGGGAGTTGAATAAGCTCTCCCGGAAGAATAGGCACCCGCTACCAAGAATTGACGACCTATTTGATCAGCTAGTGGGTACAACAGTTTTCTTGGAAATGGTTTTGTCCATGGGATTTGATTAGCTGAAGGTGGCAGAGGATAACATTGATAAGACTACATTCAGAACACTAGATGGTTTCTTTGAATGGATGGTTATGCTTTTTGGGCTAACCAATGCACCCGCATATTTTGTGGACTTGATGAGTAGGGTGTTTAGAGAGTTTCTGAACAAGTTTGTGGTGGTCTTTGGGGATGGCATTGTGATCTTCTCAAAGAATGAGGAGGTGCATGCCCTACACTTAGGAGAGCTTCTACGCACTCTCATATCGCATCAACTCAAGGAAAAGTTTTCTAAGTGTCACTTTTGGAGAAATGAAGTAAGGTTCCTAGGGCCCATGCTCTCCAAGGATGGGATAGCAGTGGACCCGACTAAAGTCATTGCAGTTCAAGATTGGAGGGCTCTAAAGAATACGAAGGAGGTGAGAAGTTTTCTAGGGTTGGCTGGCTATTATAGAAAGTGTATCAAGGACTTTGCAAGGGTATCATCCCCACTCACTCGATTGACAAAGAAGAACTTATCTCTTTCGTGGAGCATTGATTGTGAGGATGCCTTTCAAAGGTTTGAAAAGGGCTTTGGCAGCAACCCCAGTTTTGACTCTCCCATGTGGGAGGAAAATGTTCCCAATTTACTTATGGCGCAGGGCTTGGTGTCAATCTGATGAAAGAGGGTAGGGTAGTATGCTATGGCAGTAGATAGTTGAGGGTTCATGAGAAGAACTACCCTATTCATGATCTAGAGTTGGCTGCAACAGTGTTCGCATAGAAGTCTTGGCAACATTATCTACTTGGAGAAAGATTTGAGCTAAACACGGATCATAAGTCGCTTAAATACTTGTTCTCATAGAAGGATCTAAACCTAAGGCAGCAACAGTGGAAGAAGTTCCTAACATCCTATGACTTTGAGATAGCTTAGTGGCAGACGCATTGAGTAGGCAGAGGATGGCTTTGCGTCCTCTATTCGTAGAAAGGCGGAGTTTGGAGTACATCTCGACCTTTGATTTTAAGCGATCTACGAATTTCACATTTGGATTGTTAGCATCGTTGGAGGTGCGACCTACTCTATTGGAGCATATTAGATCTATGCAGCGGGAGGACCCGCAAATATCAAACATCTTGGACAGACTTGGTAGAGGAAAGACTTATAGCCACCTAGCTAAATATACCATGGATGAGAAAGTGTGGCTGAGACGAGATGGAAGGCTATGTGTCCCTAGGAGTAGGGAATTGCTAAAGGCAGTGCTTGAGGAAGCTTATCGTTCTCAGATGACTATCCATCCGGGCGGTGACAAGATGTATTGAGACATTAAGTGAGTTTTCTTTCGGACTGGCATGAAAAAGGATGTGGCAGAATTTGTAGTCCGATGCTTGACATGCCAGCAAGTAAAGGCTGAATAAAGGAAACCTGGCAGATTAGTTCAGCCCTTAGATATCCCACAATGAAAGTGGGAGAGCGTCTCTATGGATTTCCCCGATCAAAGAAGGTCAATGTGAGCACTTGGGTGATATTGGATAGACTTACAAAGAGCGCTCATTTTATTCCTGTTAAAAGTAAGAGGACGACGGCTTGGCTGGCATCAATATATCTTCGAGAGATAGTCCGGCTGCATGGGGTACCTTCCAGTATAGTAAGCGAATGCGACCCATCTTTACTAGTGAGTTTTGGAAGAGCTAACAAGAGGCATTAGGTACACAACTACGTTTGAGCATGGCATACCACCCTCAGACAGATGGACAAGCTAAGAGGGTGAGTAGAGTTCTTAAAGATCTTTTAAGACTGTTTATCCTAGATTTTGGAGGGACTTCGGAGGAGCACCTCCCATTGGTTGAGTTCGCCAACAACAACATTTAAAAGTCTAGCATAGGCATGGAACCATTCGAAGTGTTATATGGACGACCTTGTAGATCGTCGACTTATTGGTGGAGTGTACAAACAAACTTCTGCTTAGACTTGAGATGATTCAAGATACTTCCAAGAAGATTGATCTTATCCACCGAAGAATGAAAGTAGCTCAGGACAGATGCTGATAAAAAGAGGACCGATTTGGAATTAGAAGTGGGAGATATGGTCTTTATTAAAGTATCACCGCAAAGGAATGTACTTTGCTTTGGCTCAGTGAGGAAGTTGACACCGAGATTTGCAAGGCCATTCCCTATAGTGGAGAGGATGGGCAGATGACCTATAGGATCAGATTACCGGACAAACTGGCATACGTACACGATGTGTTTCACATATCCCATCTAAGGAAATGTTTACATGATGTGGCAGAGATAGTGGAGCGGAGCACTGTTGACGACATGGAAGTTGAGAAGGAAGCATCAGTGAGAAGAGTTCCTACTCATATTCTTGGAACAGAGATCAACAAGCTAAGCAACAAAGAAATAAGATTGGTAAAGGTACAATGGGGAGAAGACCACGGAGATGCAACGTGGGAACCCAAAGATAGGATTCATGCTTCTTACCCTTTTCTTTTTG
The DNA here is from genome assembly GCA_030737875.1 of Allium sativum. NCBI lineage: Eukaryota > Viridiplantae > Streptophyta > Magnoliopsida > Asparagales > Amaryllidaceae > Allium > Allium sativum. Next base: position 953,843,528 of record CM060924.1, on the reverse strand, counting down.
AAATTACGTTGTTGACTTTTTTCCAAGCTTTTACTTTGCATTTGTTCCTATCATTTAATTTTGTTAATCCTATCGTTCGAACCTTCGATCCTTAGGTAGAATCCAATGATTGGAAACATGTGTTCGAAACATGTTACGTTTGATGGTTGCAAGTGTTTCCCAGTGGTTGCTCCTGGATGCATGTACACACACTAGGCACTAGATCGTCTCAAGCACTTACATATTGCATATGGATGTGTGTGCATTTTATTTTTCTATGGATGGAAATGGGTGAATCATCATATGGATGTTGCATTTTGATGAATGATTGTTCACACATATATGGTTTTATGTGTCAAACTATTATTATTTGCATACATCTTGGATATATGGCATAAGCATATATTGTATTAAGGAGGTCAACTGAATCAGTTGAACTCCCGATTTTCACATTAGTGTAACGACATGTACACACAATACCTTTGCATACGTTCATCCAAGCATTAGATATTCTTAAGGACAATGGATGTCTATGGATGATGGATGAGTAGCTGGTTGTAGGTGGTTGTTAGGATAATAACATTCTTCTTATCTTGAAGATTTTGGGGACGAAATCCTTTAAGTAGGAGAGAATGTAACGCCCCAGAATTTAATACACTATAACCATACTTTATAGATAATAAAATGGGAATTACTTAATTAAATATTCAGAATTAAGTAAAACCGGCTTTACCGTTGCGTCCGTCTTGAAATTCTGGTTTGGATATACCCCAAGTTTGCGTAAAACGGACAACATATGAAGAAGTTATGAGCATTAGAAGTTTGTATACACATAAGTGGCTTATATATAAATATAATTCAAAAAAATATTCAAATTAATAAACAAAACGGAGAGGGGAACCAGACCATTGTGGGACGACCCAATTTCGGCCTGGGTCAACCCAAGAATGGCTGGATCAACCCACCCAGATCTAGGGTAGGTTCTAGCCTCTGAATTTGGACTGTTTTGTAGCAAGATTCGTGCTTACTCAGCACTGCATATACGGTGAAGATTAAAACCCTAGAATCAAAAAGCTGAGGTTAACTTTGTGAATATATAAATAGGTGCTTTCTCCCACTCCAATACACACATTATTCATACCTTCTGCCTCTATAATTATGTTCTATAAAACTATAAAATGGAAGAATGCCGCTGAAGCCTAGGTTTACAGAGATAACATTCAAGATTTGCATACAACAACAAAAAAGGATAGGATTGGACTGGTCTATAATGACATATACGTGTATATATATAAGAGATTTAATCTCTTCTTCACCAAGATCCGCTGTGAGTTCCTTGTTATTTTTAGATCTGATTCCTAGACTATATCATGACAGCTAAATAAAATTGGGTTTAGAATATATGGTGTTTATAAGATAATAGATATGCATGTTCTTCACTGTTAATCACCTATGTCATTGTTAATAGTAAAACACATACCTTTACTATTTGATAATTAATCAGTCATGTATATCTATCTTTCTTTTCCTTATTTCTACTTTTTTAGTTTATTTCCAGTCTTTCCTATATGCCTATGTGATTTGATTCTATTCCCTTTTTATCTTCTTTTTATTGCCTTTTTGTTAACGCTAAGCCTAGGCCATATCTGATTCTAGTTTGCGTCTGATTAAAATTTGGGTAACAATAAATGACATGAAATGAGGGAATTTAGGCATATTGTTAAGTTGAGGATTGTTTAACTATAATTTGGGAAATGGATAATATGCACATGTTTATACTTGCTGTAAATGGATAAAAAGAGGTAATGTGCATATACTTGTTGCAAATTGATATAAATGGATACTTTGCATAAATCTGTACATGTTGAAATTTAGGGACATAATTGGATGAATAATATGCATATATAAACATATTAAATCTGACTTAATACCGACATTAAGTAAATGACATGTTAGAATATTTTAAGTACCAGATTTTGGTTAATAAAATGAACCGCTAGGGTAATTGTATACATCTGGGCAGGGGTTTGGGAAACGGTTGTACGCACATAATAATATGTAATATTACAACCACACTTATTAATTAACCTAAACCTACTAGGTTAATCATGATTATTAATAAGCTAAGAGGTCCCTTGTTCTACTATTGTATCGGGTTTTGGGGACTCTAAAATCCTATTTATTTGGGGGAACGTGCTTAGGGGTTCAACTTGTGTCAATCTGCTACTTTGGAACCCATATCAATCAGTATTCCCATTGGTATTTTGTTAGAGGGCCTCGCACTAGGTAGGGGCCAGGGCAAGCTTTACCGAACTATATAATAAGAGGTTCACATAGGGAAGGTAGGTACGTGCACGTTCCGGCGGATTCATGAGAGTGCATGGGTCAAATTAGGGAACTAAGTCGTTGTAACACAAGTAAATAGGTCTGTGTTATAAGTTGTTAGGTCAGGAAGTGATACACCGTACTACTGGGGCTGACACATGGTATTTACGTATTAGGGAGCCGATCGCATGGGTAGTTATTAGGGTACACCTAATCTTGCTGTTATGAAATTAGGGTAACACTTAATCATGTTATATAATTTGGGTATGCCTAATCCTGCTGTTTAATTGGCTGTTTTCTACTGTTTAATCCTATTGTTCTGTTAAGTAATTAGGTTAATGTCTAATCCTATTATACTAGCATTGGTGCAGACATGACCTGTTTCAGGGATATAAATATGTAGCATTACTCGATCATAGTTTATTCCTGTTATTCCTGCCTATCCTGTTGTTCTGTTTAGTTTATCTATTACCTTATATGATAATGTACTTTCTCATCCAGTCTTGTTTACCTATCTTGGAATCTCTATTTTATTCATATTTGAAAATCATTGGAACTCGCTAGAATTTATGTTTGACCCTTTTGTTTTTGCTTCTTTCTTCCTTTCCCTCCAGGTCCTCAAAGTGGTAGCACTCCTCAGTGATTAGGACTTTCTCTTTTAGCTTGCATCTGGACTTTCTGAGAAGTACCGTTTTGACTTGCTTTCTACTCTACCTCGCCTTGCTATGAGGGATGCGGTTTTATATTACTACACTTTGTTATTTTGTTTTATGAGACAGATTTGAGGTGCTTGATTTTGATGTAATTGGTTTTGATGTAACCTGTTTGAGACTATGTCTTATTTTTAATAATGAAGTTGAAATTTTTCGTGCTTATTTTATATTTGTCTTGTGAATTTCTGTACTGTTTATCTATTGCGCTTCTCGAAACTTAACGCATTCTCTTATGAGTGACATTAACGGACGTGGGGTGTCACAGTCATAATAATTCTGATTTTAATATCTTATTGCAAAGGAATCCACCAAAGGACCTTAGTAAATTTTGTTATGAAGCAGATCAATTTCTACATCAGGAAGATGCGAGAACTGGTAAGGAAACTCTTGAGATTAACACGGTTATGATGGGTCTTTGCATGAATTTGGGAAATGAAAGGATAAAGCAAAGGAAAAAAGCATTTAATGGAAATTGTTAACCCGCCTTTTTACAATGTAGTCACGCTTTGGATTTTTGGCTATTGGAGTACTCAGGACTTGAATACGAAGTCGGGAAAACTTGGAGTGATATGGACGAAGTCGCGGAATTCATGAAAATCTTGGTTTTTTGGCTAAGCTTTTTTGGATTGATGCGTTCGCCGAAACACATCAAGGATCGATAGAACCCCCAAATGGCTCAGGATTGGGAAGAATACTTCTAAGTCTTAAGGATCAGTATTCTAATTTCATATTCTAGGATAGATATATGCAAACTTGTATCCTGAGATTGGTGTTTTGTCTTTGTGTTCCCCAGGATGGTTTCGAATGGCGTGATTTTCGCTAAGGCATGCTGGATCGACATTAGTGGAACCCTTCTGGATTGGCCTAAAATCAAAGGAGTTTCCAATTTCGTTCTTTGGTGATTTGTACCCCCAAATTCGAAGTGGAATGGCATCGGAAATAAGGCGTCTAAGAAATCAGGGATTTTGGCTAAATGCTCCTGGGTCAGTACTGATCTCGTGGGACAAATTTTTGAATTTCGGCCCTCTTGGGCATGGACCCCTGCTATTACAAATGCCTCTATTTGAGGCTAGTTTTATGATCCTTTTGGATCATTTTATAGACACAGAATTCTTCGACTTGGAGAATTTAATAGCTTCTCTCCAGGCTTCATGGACTTTGGAATCATTTTTAGACTTGTGAACTTCTAGTTGGATTTGGCTTGGATATCTTGACACTGGGCTTGCTACTTGGACTCTTTTGGACATTGAAGCATCATCTTGGACTTTTGGACATTGGAAAGAATATGGTGTCTCTAAGCAAGGTCTTTGCTATTGCTAACACTTAACGTTGTAATCAAAAGGACTGTACTTATAATCGTACAGTATAATAATTCGAAGTTACCACAAAGTGGACATAGGCACACTTGCCAAACCACTATAAATCTTTGCTGTTATTTACTTTTTATGCACTCTACATTTGGATATTTGGATTTAGGTGTTAACATGATAAGTGAAAACTTTTCCACGTTAATATTTTGGCATGCCAAGTAGGTGAAACACAACTTTAGGTTGGTAAGGATTTCGATTTCTCAGGATTTAAGAATGGTGAAAAGGAAAAGGACCGATGCTACAACATAGGTTGAAGGAGTTGGATTAGAAGGAAGCCAAGAGGCTTTATTTACTGGAAAATCCTCCGTCTATCTAAATCAGGAAGAGATGGATGGAGTGGTTAAGAAATTGCATGTGCAAATGCAACGACAAGAAAAATCCTCAGAAGGCAAGAAGAAATGATGAATACATTTCTTACTAGGATGGAAGGACTTGGAAGGCCAAGGCACTTTGGTTGTAACAAGCACGCAAGGCACTCAAAGATTGCAGGACTTGGGATTAGTTCTCCTAAATTAACCCTGAGTTGGTATCAGTCTTAGGATCGGTACTGATTCGGCTCGGGCAAGGGGAATCTTTCCTGATCCTAATGGAAGCGTGGTTCGAGATGTTTTGGTTGGCCAGTCTATGGGATCTAGAATTGGAATCGTGATTAAAGAACCAGTGCACGAGGGTACAGATGCTAGAAGAACTCCTACGGCTCCAGAAGTTAGGTTTACACTCGTGACAGCTCCTCATGTCAAGGCTGAAGAGAATGTCCATAAATGGCTCAAGATGGATTAGATACCGGGGAACCAATGCTGGTTTGGAAGATTGGAAACTATTGCTTGAAAATGGAAATAGAATCATGGATGTGATTCGACAGTTTACTCGAGGCGGAGCGTCTCACTTAGATTTGGACTGTGTTAATCACATCCCATTCACTCAGGTTATCAAGAATTCTCAGAACCCACCAGAATTTAAGTTGCCGATTTTGGATTTTTATGACGGTAGGAAGGATCCTTTTGTTCACTTAAAGCGTTATATATGCCACATGGAAGTATTAGCAGCGTTGGATAACGTCATGGAAAAAAATTTCCTACTTTCCCTAAAGGATATTAATTTTAAGTGGTTCAAGCAAATGGAATCGGAAAGTATTGAAAGATGGAATATTTCGGTTGAAAAGTCAATTAACAATTCAGAATCCACATTTCTCGACCCAAGAATGTCATGACTCTTACACAAATCAAGCAACGAAATGGAAGGTTTAATGTGGTGGTGACATCGGTTGATCGACCAATCCCGTCTATGGTATTAACGGCTGCTGTTTCTGGAATAAGTCGGATTTCAAGATCTCACTTTAGCGAGATCCATCAAGGGACCTTCGGAATTTTACTTTGAAGTCGTTAGATTTCGATGGGAATAGGATACAAGAACTGATAACGAAGTTATCAAAGTTAATATGGTTAAGGACGAGGGATTGAACGAATCCGGCAAGGATAAAGGCAAGGGAAAGGTTTCACTTAGAAATCCGGAGAGATTCCTAGTCTGCCTACCCATGTACGAAATCTGGAGAGATTCCTAGTCATGCACTTTGTGGACGGTAAACCTTTTGCCCCCTAATTAATGAATTTGTAATAAAAAATGGCTATATTGGCTTACTCACGTATGCGGCTAGGATATGACCCTAGGTGTGCTCTACGTTCGATTATAAACCATTAGCTTTCTTTTGGATCTGTAAAAATTAGAAGTTTTGGACTTTAATAAAAATTACTTCATAGGTATGGATTAAACTCATGAAGTATGAAATTGGAAATTGGAATTTCAAACTTTATGGACTAGATGAGTGAAGGCTATGCTCATAAAGTATAAAATTCTTATGTTGTTCCCTAAGTATGGCCTATGCTTGGAGGAGTCAGGTCATCTTATTAGGACTTGGCAAGATCGCTTAGTAAAGGCTTGGGCATGGGATACACTCGATTGGTTGTGGGTTGGTTTTTCAGGACTTGGCAAATCCATACACTTGGTTTGTTGCAAGTATGGATTATATTTGCTCAGGCTAGGCCCAGTGAAGCTGTGGATTTATTGGATTAGTCTTGCTTTTTGGATACTTGGATTTCATAGATTTGGATATTATGAATTTGGCCTTCTCTTATATTAAATCTGAAGCAATCATGGGATTTTTTTAGACTTCAGAATCTAATTTTCTATTTTATACAACCCACTACAATCATGATTTTTTGGATTTCTGGTTTTCGGCTTTTGGATTTACATTTGTACTTCTCCCGGAATACGGCTTTTTGGCTTTGTAATACGACTTTTGGATTTATGGATTCCACAGAAAGACATGTTTAGGGGAGCAAGTATTGACTTGACTTTTTACAACGTTGCCACACTTTGGATTTCTGGCTATTGGAGTACTCAAGACTTGAGTACGAAGTTGGTAAAACTCGAAGCAATTTGGATGAAGTTGCGGAAGTCACGAAAAAATGTGTTTTTGGCTAAGTGTTTTAGGATTGCGTATCCTTGAAACACACCAGGGACCAATAGGGATTACGAATGGGTTAGGATTGGCAATAATACTTCTAAGTCTTGGAGATCGTTATTCGCATTTTGTATCCCAGGATTGGTATACGTCACCTCGTATCCGAAGATTGGTTCTTTATCTTCGTTTTCCCCAGATGATTTTGGATGGTGTGATTTTCGCTAAGGCATGCTGATCGGCATTGATGGAACCCATCTGAATCAATGTAAAATTGAAGGAGTTTCCAGAATCATGTTTGGTGATTCGTACATCAGATATGAACTGAAAATTGGCATTGAAATCATGGCATCCCGGAAATCATGGATTTTGGCTAAGTGCTTCTGAGTCGGTACCGATCCCGGGCTCGGTACCGATCTTGAAAAATGAATTTTTTGACTTCGGCCCTCTTGGGACGTAGACCCCTACTGCTATAAATACCCCTATTTGAGGTTGGTTTCAGGATTCTTTTGGATCATTTTCTGGACTCGGGATTCTTAAGCTTGTAGATTTAGTGGCTTCTCTCGTGGATTCATGGACATTGGAACCATCTTTGGACTTGTGAACTTCTTCTTGGGTTTGTCCTGGACATCTAAACACTGGCCTAGCTACTTGGACTCTTTGGATATTGAAGCGTCATCTTGTACTTTTGGACATTGGAGAGGACTTATTGGATCTAAGTAAGGACTTTGCTATGCTATCACTTAACGTTGTTATCAAAAGGATTGTATCTGTAATCATGCAATATAAATATACGAAGTTACCTCAAAGTGGACATATGCACACTTGCCGAACCACTATAAATCTCTATTGTTATTTACTTTACTTTTCTACACTCTATGTCTGGAATATTTGGATTTGGGTGTTAACCTGAGAAGTGGCAACTTTTCTACGTTAACAGAAATGATCGGAATACTTGGCAACTAAGAGAATCTAAATTCTATTCGTACATGGATCTCAATGCTTCCTTGGAAGGAATCTACTAGGAATCTTTAGATACCTTTCAATTCATAAATCCCCCCTAGAAGGATCCAACAAAAAAGGAATCTGGAAAACAATGTTTATTCCATGACTTGGATGGTCATAACACAAAAAAGTGTCAGCATTTCAGGGATATGATTATGGAACGTGTCAGACGCGGAGAGCTGGCACAGAACTTTTGGATCAGGACTTAATAACTTAACAGGTGCAACCGATTATAATAAGAGCGAGACATAACCTAGCTCACGTGGGATAATAATTAATTGATTGTATTTTAGGTGGCTAAGTCGACCTACCTATGTATGAGATTAAGACTTAATCCTTAGGCATCCTCCGTACACAACAACAAACCATCCAACACTTCATGTAATAAATTTATTATACGAGAAAAGCTAAATTTACTCACCCATATATGGGACTAGTATTCAGTTCTTTTGCATGCTATGTACCCAACAAAAAAAACATTAGTTTTCTTTCGGATTTTGTAACAAATTAGATTTTTAGAAATTTAAATAAATAACATCACTTGTATAGATTGTCCTTATGGAGTATAGAATTGGAAATTTGAATTTTAAACTTTAATAACTCATCCTCGGTAATGGATTATGCTTGGGAGGAAATTGGGTCGTCTTAACCGGACATGGTAAGGTCGCTTGATCGATCCTCGAGTATGGACCATGCTAGGGAAGATTCAGGCCATTTTGCCAGGTTTGGCAAAGCTGCTCGAGTGGATTTTGTAGGCATGAATTATACTACTAATAGCCACTCTATCTAGGCCCAAATAGGCTAAGGATTTTGGAATCTTACCTTAGGTTTTGGATTGGATACTATGCATTTTAGATTTCGCAGAATTTAGGGATCCATCAAATCTCTTGGTTTTCTAGATAATTGGATTGTTGGATTTAGATTTCAGATACTTTGAAAATTTATTTTCTATTGTAATTATGACCTATTGCGATCATAAGACTTGTATATTCACTTATAATACGATCTGGAGAGATTATGAGATTATATTGGCTTTTAGATATGGATTTGGCTTATAATATAATCCAGCGTCAGCGTGATCACTGCTTTTTGGATTTCTGGTTTTCAGCTATAGGATTGGATTTTTATTGGATTTCTATCGGATTACGACTTAAGATATAAGGATTACTAAAAAAATACGTCTTTCACCAAAAAACATGTTTACTGGGACAAGTGTTGACCTACCTTTTTACAAGGACGTCATGCTTTGGTTTTGAATTATTGGATCGTTCAGGACACAAGCATGGATGGATATATAAGTGTTTACAAGCTTAGAAACGCTTTGGCTAAGTGATAGATCAGAGAAAGTTTGGTCTTTGCATGAAATAGAATTATATTGGTTATGATACGTTGCCTCAGATTGATGTGGTCATTTCATGGGCTCAGATTGGCCTTATCACTGCCTGGCTTAGGATTGTCCATGTCAGATCAACACTCATACTTCAGGGATCATATCGATTTTCTAGCATTTGCCATATGGATCAGATTGGCCTGATGGACTCATCCTATTTTGGATTGGTGAAAGTGTTTCGGTGCATTTGGATTTGGATTATATGGTAAAAAATTTGGGTCGTTATAGCACGTGCCCTCCAGCCACCTGCTCCTACCTGCCTTCCTTCCTTCTATAAATACCCCTTCCAAATACAAAAGTGGGGTTAGCTCCTTGATACTTGGCCTCCTCTAGGAGATTTTTCACTTGGAAGGAACTTTGGACTCTTGTCTACCCTTGGCACTTCGGGAATAAGAACTTCAGTCCCCTCCTTTGCCTTCCATGGCTTATTGAACACTTGGAAGCTCTTCCTACCTCCCTTTAAGCATTAGACCACTATTGGAAGATTACACATTCCTCCTACCAACTAATTGGCACTTTGGAATCCTCATGGCTCTTGTAATCTTGAGAGAAATACCAATTCCACCTTGAAACTTGTAGAAGTTCATTAATAAAAGTGCTTAATTACCGGAGTGGACGTAGGCTTCGACAAGCCAAACCAATATAAACATTGTTTCACCGTTTTCCTGCATTTCCCCTGCATACTTACATCTCTACTTGTTTACATTCCATACTGGACGTTTATTTTCACTGCTTGCAGAAATCTTGGGTGTGGTGCCAACTTTTTTACATCAACACATATCATGTGATTTTTCTCTTTGGGTATAAGCGAAAATTTTGCTCCTTTAGCATAATCATATAATTCCACCTTACAAACATTCTTTAAATTATTTGCATTCCGTAAAACATTTCATTTAAGTTGATTCACTTATATGCATGAGAATATTGACCCTACCTTGAGTGTTTTGTTTTTGCATGATGCTCGGGTCAGACCGAGTATTTCAGCCTTGGAGAGTATTCTATTGGAGCTTGAATATCATTGGGATTTAGTCATCTATCTATTACTCTATAGTCCAGTTATTTCGTTTCTGTAATTTATTCTTGTATTAAAAGATTTTGTATTCGGTCTTCCGCTGTAACTATATTATTTTTGTGCTTTGATATGTATAAATAAAATTTTTGTATTTATAATATAAATTTTACTTCCGCTGTGAGGTATTCGGTGTTTCTATTTCTGTGGTGATTTATTTTTAACCCAATAACAATTAATAATCTACTATTTCGAACGGTTTGAGTTGGTTTAGTTATTGACTTGAAGCGGTCGAAAAGGCAGGTCCTTAAAGCGAAGTTTGGATTTTTTTTTTTTGACTTGTTTATTTTAACTAGAATTTTATTTAATTGCTAATAATTCTTATCTTTGCAATCATCTTAAATTGCTTACAATTCTATTGATGTATTGCATTGTATTTCTATCTTGCTTTCAATACTACTGATTGAAGGAAACCTTATAAATTCTAGGCTAGCTAGATCAGTCAAAATTCATTTAATGGTTTCGATTGTATTCTGTTAATATTATTTTCATTTAAATAAATATTTTTTTAAAAGCTTCATTCCTTTCTTTGAATTTTATGCCAAAAGGTTGTCTACTTGTAAGTTATTCATTTATTTATGGGACTATGTGTTTGTTAATATATATAGTAGGGTAATCACTACAAGAAAACTTCACATAGACATCAGCTAAAAAATGATATCTCCATTTTTTGGGAGTGATGTTGATGTCAGTGATGTCTAAAGTGCCAAATTTTTTACATCGGTTCGAAAACAATGTCGAAGCTACGGTAAGACATCATAATATAAATAATAAACGATTTATTAACCCCTTTTTTGTTTATTTGCATTAACTGAATGTTGATAATGGCTTATTACAAGTTTTGGATTGCTATAAACATATCATGCAAGTAGTACAAAATGACTAATACATCATTTATGTTGGGAATAACTATTGTAATATATGTATACACACCATATCATTTCTTTCTAAAAGGAGTGATGTCTATACACCAAACAGATATCAGTTCATTTTCAGTGAAATGATGTCTGTGTGGCGTTTAGACATCATTTCCCTTTAAGAATGGATGTCTTTGTTCCGTTTATACACTAACTTTGTTCTACATAACTAATGCCAGTTATAATTTTAAACATTAATATTTTCCCTGATATATGATATATGCCCTACCATAAAAATGCAATACTAATACCGAAAACAAAAATGTAATATTGGTCACAAACATTAAACGGAAAATATTCTTACATTCTATAAAACCATCCACCACAAACATTAAACAAGCACATGTTTTTGTTCTACATTACATTCCAGTCAGATTTTCATTAAACAAGCACATGTTTTTGTTCTACATGTTTTTTTCCACATTACATGTTTTTGTGCTTTCATACTCTTGGTAGATTTTGCGCCTTCCGAAGCAGCTTCAGCAGACAGGATAAAAGCAGTCACAGGATCATCCCCAACATCTAATCTGTGTTTGTAGGTAAATTAACATACTAAAAAAAGAATCAATTAATGTAAATGAAGAAAAAACTTCATATGTAAATTATAAATCAATATTTTAGCTTACTTCTTCCAAAACTCTTTGTGCGGGAATTAAAGCATCCAACATGGTGCGGTAGCCAGCAGAAGCACCTCCATATTTACAAACAGCAGCAATGGCCGACTCAAGAGCATTGTCCCCTGAAAAAAATGCAATTGTACATATTTCTACATGACACCCAAAGACGATGAAGGTAGTAAGTTCTGCTAACATATTTTCAATAATGATAATAATTATGTGTCTTACATAGCTTAGGAGTAATAACCGTGTTTCCCTTCAAGCTTGCATATGCTGTCTTGTCGAACTGGGTAAATGCTGAAAAGTATTCGATTTACATTATGATCATCATCAAGCTGAAAAGTATTCAGTATTTGATATTAAAAGAGATTTAAATGCTAAAAATCCAATTTATTAATTAGGTAAGAAAGAAAGTGCTTACCGAACTTAGCTGATCTCTCGGTATGAACTTGATTCCAAAGAGCATTTAACTGACTTGATCAATGAAATTGTAGAAATTAAAACCTCACAACTACTTGGGTAATCCATGTATTAAGTGGGTAATATCATATTGATCCTTATGTTTAACTAACTTTTGTATCAACTTTGTTTAACACTCTGATAGCACACCAAACATAGGTTATTACGTGTGCCATTATTTTATGTAAAAATAAGGCATACCCAAACTGTGAAGACAAACGCTTGCTCAAAAGAGTTCTAAAATAAGATAAAATGAATCAAGTAAAGAATGATGCCAGGGCGACGAAACCAAAAATGTTGATCAGATGGCTTCAGTGAACTTGCCGGCTCTCTAATGATTCATGAGCTAACCTTGTGATTACACGCTCCAGTTTTGTATTCAAACATAGCATATCACTATCATAGAAATATATATGCAATCCTACATACACAATTTTCATTGTGATTAGCTTCAATAGATCACTATCGCAGAATAATTTACTCGAGCATCTGAATTCAAAGGTTTTCCATTCATATAAAATCGTAAAAATAAAAGATAATAGATCTATGTTTTAGTAATATTAAAACAAGATGAATACAGTAAGCAAGTAATACTACCACCTGCAGCTATGTAGTTAAGTATAAATCATGAGAAAAATAAACATGTAAAACATAAACCACCTCTGTTATAATACCATAAATATTTCCTTCAAAACCTATACCATTTGACGTAGATGATAATTATAAAACTTAGTCTTATGGCTAAATTTGAATGCTGACATAATATGGATATAGTTAAGTACATCTTTTTTATCACTGATAGAAGGAAGGCTTATAGAAATAACATATGCATTGTAATATTAATGTCAATGAAAGGGGACATAATTTTTATTTTTATTTTCTTCTATTCTATTGAAATGAACACTTACCGCAACAAGTCCAGACCTTAGATGTAACACCCCGCCTCCGCCAGGGTGACTCTTGCAAGCACTCTGACTTTGGAGGGGCGTTTGAATCGGGTAAACATGCATAATGATATATCAAGGCAGAACAAGAACATGTGTATATATGTAAACAGAGTAAATAAGATAAGTAAAACAGCGGAAGATTTCAAACTATTTCAAAACAAGTCTGGTACAACATAATGTCAACTTTCCAAATACACAAGTCTAGATAAAAACAACATCACTGAAAAACTGAAATGCATAAGTACTATCCCCAAAATAAGTGATAACCATAGCTAGCTTCATGTCAGGACCGTACATGAGCTAAAATCCCACAAGCAAGCGATCAGAAATCCAAGCTAAGCTCCAATATTCCCACCATGAGAACCTGGGGGGGAACGGAAGAAAAGAGGCGAAAGAAAAACAGGTCAGTCAAAAAGACTGAGTAAGCCCTACTACAATCAATGTAAACTGATAAAGTTAACTGGCATGAGAAGCAGGGATGAACATAAGGATAACTACATACTGGCATGATAGATAAAAGGTGTCATCGCATAATCAGGTTTAAGGTTTTGCACCACAGGTGTACTAGCAAACTAACATGACTTGAATAAACAAGTATTGATCCATTGGCCCAAGCTTTGGCCCAATAACATGAAGTGACCCTAATACGAGGTCCAATAACATGAAGTGACCCTAATACGAGGTCCAATAACATGAAGTGACCCTAATACGAGGTCCAATAACATGAAGTGACCCTAATACGTGGTCCAATAACATGAAGTGACCCTAATACGAGGTCCAACCAAATGGTCTAATCGATCGGCTCCCTAAGCCTAACTCGTCACGTGTTGGTGTCAATACGGCCCAAACATAATTGTAGTCGAACTGTGCCGGGTCTCCCGTCGGGTGTATCAAGCCCTAGGGTGTCAACCCCTGGACACCATAAACATAAGTGCACAGTCTAGATCTACTGGTACCCATGCTTGACTTCTCCAAATACGGACTACGTGCATGACCATAGTCCGTCCGGAACTACATCGGCGTACCACTCTGCCGTCGTTTTTGGTCACTTACCTCAAGTCCAGTAATCGTGCCCCCACCCTAGCCTAGTCCCTAGGGTCTTAATGATACAAACTTGGGATTACTGCTGGAGTGGACCCCCATTGCTAGGATTTTCTAGTGGGTTAAGTACGGTTTAACCCTCTTGCTAATCATGGATTAACTTGGTTAAGTGTAACGATGAGTTCATGACTTAACCCTGATTAATCTACCAAGCCCAAATTGGTTAAGTATTAAGTGGACCATGACTTAACCCTAATCATGAGGCATTAATTAATTAATGTGCCTTAACCTCTCACATTAGACTTTGTTGCGGTTACTAGTTAAGCCGGTCGGTTCCGGGTAGCTTTACACCACAACTTGGTCTAACCTCGGGTTCAAGGTACAACATGACCAACTTCTCACATTGGGTCCTATTGTTTGTAGCAACTAGTTAAGCCGGTCGGTTCCGGGTAGGTTTACGCTACAAACTCAACCCAACCTCGAGTTGGTCACACTTATATTTTCTAAGTGTCATGTCCATTATGTTTCCAAAACATATTACAAGTTTTCAAGCATTTGGGTAGACCTAACTTAATAGGTAAATTCCCAATGGGTAGACCTAACTTAATAGGTAAATTCCCAATCTTATGTTTTTATGTCTTTTAAGTTTACCCAACCCCAAACGCAATCCCATCGCTTACATATCGCAATAGCGCATAAAGGATAGAAAGAGGGAACTTGGCATAATCATGACATAAAGGTGTTGAAGCCACAAGTTTAACATGGTGGCATATGAAATGTACATATGTTCATATACTTGCATATTACATTTTTAGGCCCCAAAAGCATGCATAAAACCAAACTTAGCATATTGGTGATACATGGTGATAAATGACATGTAGAAATGGCCATAAGTTCGCATTTAGCCTCACATGCAAGTTATCATAAGAGATATGATAACTTATATGTTGCCAAAATGCAACCTTTAGCATAAAGCTTGAAGCTTTAAGCTCATAAACCCAAGATAAGCTTGCATAACATGATAACATGAACAAAATGATCTACCCAAACTTGCATAACATAACTTGCATATCATATGACAAACTTGCATATCAACTTGCATAACATAACATGATAAACTTGCATATCATAACATGGCAAACTTGCATAACATAACATGATAAACTTGCATATCATAACATGGCAAACTTGCATAGCATAACATGGTAAACTTGCATATCATAACATGGCAAACTTGCATAGCATAACATGGTAAACTTGCATATCATAACATGGCATACTTGCATATCATAATGATCAACCAAACTTGCATCATTCATTTAACTTTAGAGTTTAAATATGAAAGTAGAAAAGGGCTTACAATGCTTAAGAAGACACAAAAATATATATATATATATATATAGATTGAGACAAAGCCCTTATGCAATCAAATAAACCCAAAATGCAAGCTCCAATAGAAAAACCCTTGAGCAAAAATGATCAAAACCCTTGCTTTATGATGTAAATATGGAAACTTGACTTGAATGCAAGCTAATGACACTCATACAAGCTTGAAAACACTTGTATGCATGGAAAATCCCTCATAGAAATTAACTTTGAAATTTTATGAAGAGAGTGGAGGCCATGAGAGGCAAAATTTCGCCATAGTTTAGTTGTAGGGTTGAATAATGATGATTTAGGCTTAGGTTAGGGTCTTATTTATAGAGATTAGGATTAGTTCTAGCCTTAGGATTAAACCCTAATTCCAATCTCAGCCCTCAAAACCGAATCTGGCCCCCAAACTCAACACAACTCCAAAATGGTGCACCAGGCAAAACTGCCCGGCTGAACCAAGTCAACACCCAAGTCGACAGGGCTGTCGACTTGGGCCTAACCATGTCGACTGCCCAGTCGACAGGGCTGTCGACATGGGTCGTCTGGCGGGAAATTTCCCGCCTGCGCCCAACTGCCCTAATTTCCAAATTCAAACTTGAATTTGAAATCTGTTTTTGAACTTGAAATTTTCTGAAAACTTCATTGGGCCTTAATCGGGTCATACGGACTCCGATTTTCGAAAACTCGGACTCTATTTCGCGTATTTTTCCGAGGCGATCGCAATGGCATAGCCCGTTTCCTTGATTCAGATTTATAAATTAAATTCTGCCTCGATTTACGTTATAACAGGTTATTGAAAATACAGGTTGTTACATTCTCCCCTCCTTAAAGGATTTCGTCCCCGAAATCTTCAAGTTAGGAAGAACGTATCCTACCATCCAACATCCATCTACTCAAAACATCATCCACGAGCAATCATTGTCCTTACAAGATTCTAAATGTTGTATGAACATATGCAAAGGTGTGTGTATATGTACTTATCTAATGCAAATATCATCAATGCAAATTATGTTAGTGAAATGAATCCATATGTATGCAATTCCTAACATAATGTATAACATCTATATGTGTGCACATAACATACATCCATATGCAACATCCATGTGATAACACAAAAATTTTCATCCATGAATAAGCGTAAACACTCATGCATATGCAATATGAGGAGTGTGTGAGCCAATCTAGTGCCTAATGTGTATAATGCATCCACGAGTAACCACTTGCAAACACTTGCAACCACTTGCAAACATCAAGCATAACATGTTTCAAACACATGTTTCATCCAAAGGGTTTCTACCTAAGGTTCTCATGACGAGATTAACACGATAAACTGGATAAACAAGGATAGCAAAGAAAAAGATATGCTAACAAAGAAAAGAGATTGAGAGTGTACCCTCAAAAAGGAATGGATAAAGCCCACGCATCTTCTCCTCGGTTTCCCAAGTTGCGTCTTCTTCGGCTTCACCCCATTGAACCTTCACCAACTTGACCTCTCGATTCCTTAGCTTCTTTGTCTCCGTCCCCAAGATACGAATCGGAGCTCCCCTCAAGGTAGCCTCTTTCTCCACTTCTACATCTTTCAGAACACTTGGATCAACAACCTCTGCTGATTCATGTAAACACTTCCGGAGATGCGAGACATGAAAAACATTGTGTACTCCGGCAAGCTTCTCGGGGAACTCCACTCTATAAGCCATCTTTCCGATCCTCTCTATAATAGGGAATTGTCCAACAAACCTCGGTGCTAACTTCCCAACGGCTCCAAATCGGACCACATTCCGCAAAGGAGAAACCTTCACGAAAACCATATCCCCAACATCAAACTCCAAATCAGTTCTTCGCTTATCAGCATAGGATTTCTGTCGGTCTTGGGCCGCTTTCATCCGTCTCCGAGTCAACTCGACCTTCTCGGATGTATCTCTGATCATATCAGGCCCAAGTATAAGCTCATCTGTAGTCTCCCACCAACATGTAGGCGACTTGCACGGCCTCCTATGTAAAGCTTCAAATGGTGCCATCCCTATGCTTGCCTGATAACTGTTATTATATGCAAACTCAACAAGAGGAAGATGGTCTTCCCAAGTACCACCAAAATCCAGAATACAAAGCCTCAACAGATCCTCGAGTACCTTATTCACCCTTTCGGTTTGACCGTCCATCTATGGGTGATAAGCCGTACTTAGATTCATCCTCGTGCCCATAGCTTCTTGCAAGCTATTCCAGAACTGACTTGTAAAGATTGGGTCACGGTCACTGACTATTCTAGAAGGGACTCCATGTAGTCTCACAATCTCACGAAGATATACAGACGCTAGCCAAGATGCGGTCCTCTTGCTCTTCACCGGAATGAAATGAGCACTCTTCGTAAGTCTATCCATGATAACCCAAATGCTCGTATTCCCTTTCCTTGACCTTGGTAGCCCATCGATAAAATCCATGGAAATACTCTCCCACTTCCATAGTGGAATGTCTAGAGGATGCAATAGCCCACAGGGCTTCTTCGACTCGGCCTTAACTTGAGGGCAAATGATACATCTAGAGACAAACTCTGCCACATCCTTCTTCATCCCAGGCCAAATGAAAATGCGCTTCATATCTTTATACATCTTATCTCCGCCCGGATGTATAGTCAACTTAGAGCGATGCGTTCCACCAGAACTTTTCTTACTAAATCTTCTACCATTGGAACACATAACCTTCTGTCTCTCCTCAGCCAACCCTTGTCATCAATAGAATATCGAGCGAGATGACTAGACGCCTCTCCTCGAATCAGCTTATCCATAATCTCAACTATCTGAGGGTCTTCTCTCTGCGAAGCCCCAACTTGATCAGGAAGGGTAGGTCTGAGTTCCAGAGATGCTAAAGAACCGGTCATCGACTCACTCGCCAAAGAGAAATCAAAGGTTGCCACATACTCTAAATTCTTCATCTCAACGAATAGAGGACTCAGAGTCAACCTTTTTCTACTCAATGCATCTGCTACCACATTCCCCTTGCCAGGGGTATAAGCTATCTCAAAATCGTAGGACGCCAAGAATTCCATCCATCTTTGTTGCCTCAGATTTAGATCCTTCTGAGAAAAGTGATACTTCAATGACTTGTGATCGGTATAAAGCTCAAATCTTTCTCCCAGAAGATAATGGCGCCAAGCCTTGAGTGCATATACTATTGCTGCCAACTCTAAGTCATGAGTGGGATAATTCTTCTCATGCACTTTGAGTTGTCTACCGCCAAAGCATATCACTCTTCCTTCTTGCATCAGAACAACTCCTAACCCCGTGCCACATGCATCGGTGTATACTGTAAATAACTTCCCTCCATCGGGCAAAGCTAGAACAGGTGCTGATGCGAGAGCTCTCTTGAGCCTCTGAAAAGCAAGCTCGCATTCTATGCTCCAAGCAAAAACTAAATTCTTCTTCGTCAATTTAGTGAGAGGAGCAGAAATCTTCGCGAAGTCCTTGATGAACTTCCGGTAAAAGCCTGCAAGACCTAGAAAACTTCTCACTTTGGTTGCATTCCTTGGAGTCTTCCAATCCTGAACTGCAACTACCTTAGCGGGATCCACCGCTAAGCCTTGCTTAGATACTATATGCCCAAGGAATCTAACTTCCCTTCTCCAAAAGTGACACTTGGAGAACTTGGCCTTCAACTGATGCGCTCTAAGCGTATCCATCACCTCCACGAGATGCCTTGCGTGCTCTTCCTCATCCTTAGAGAAGATCAGAATATCATCTACGAAGACCACGACAAACTTGTTCAAGAACTCCCTGAACACCCTACTCATCAAGTCCACGAAATATGCGGGTGCATTAGTCAAGCCGAACGGCATGACAAGCCATTCGAAGAATCCATCTGGCGTTCTGAACGCAGTCTTGTCTATACTATCTTCAGCTACCCTGAGCTGATGGAATCCAGTAGCAAGATCAAGCTGAGAGAAAACAGAACCACCGATAAGCTGGTCAAAGAGATCATCAATCCTCGGTAACGGGTGTCTGTTCTTCTTATTCAGCTTATTCAACTCTCGATAGTCAACACAAAGTCGGAGAGAACCATCTGCCTTGGTAGAAAATACCACAGGCGCTCCCCATTCAGATATACTTCGTCTAATGAAGTTCTTCTCAAGCAACTCCTTCACTTGCTTACTTAGCTCCCGCCTTTCACGCGGAGCCATGTGCCGAACGGGCAAAGAAACCGGCTTTGCATTATCCACCAGATAAATGCGGAAATCAATCTCTCGCTTAGGGGGCAACCCCCTAACTTCATCGAAAACATCCGGATACTCTCGAACCACTCTCACAGACTGAAGAGTTTCCATTGACGAGTCGAGTGATTCAAGATAGCACAACATGACGGGACCTCTCGGATTACAAGAAATTTCTTGGGTGTTTCCGAGGCGAGTCACGAGCCTCACAACCCTATGCTCACAATCAAGGATGGCTCCATATCTGGACAACCAATCCATGCCCAATATCAATCCGTATCCCCTAAAACCAAGAACATAAGCACTACACAAGAACTCTACACTCAGTATAGAGATCCTCAAATCCCCACATATCATAGACAGATGGGCGGAACCCCCAATAGGATTTGAGACACAGACGGGATCATCTACCAAGCTAGTACTAAGGTGCAAACTATCAACAAGATCAGATAAGATAAAGCTATGCGATGCACCAGAATCAAACAAGGTACGAACTGGAAAATCAGAAATATATACAAGGCTCTCAACAGAAATACTACATCGATCAGGAACTGGAGCGGCATTGAGAGCATGAACTTGCCCTCCTGAAGGTCCAGCATGCTGAGTTTGACCCTGGCCTTGCCCTTGCTTCTTCGGGCAATCCTTGCTGAAATGTCCAGTCTCACCGCAGAAAAAGCATTCACCATTCTTCCTTTTCCTCTTCTTACAATCCTTAATAAGATGCCCAACTGAACCGCAATAATGGCACTTCCCCTTGTTGTTCTTGCCCTTGTTGTTGTTCCCCTTGTTGCCTTGACTCCTGTTCTTGTTCTTGTTCTGATTGCCTTGACTGCTCTGACCACTTGGATTACCCTGATTTCCTTTCCACTGGGAATCAGTCTTCTTGGCTTGAGTATCATTCGTCTTGATCTCTTTCTTGACATCTCCCTGAAGTAACGCCATATCAACCAAGCTCTCAAACGTGGCCCCATGGGGAATATGTGACATAGCCAATCCCTGCAACGGCTCATTCAATCCTCTAGCAAAACGAAGAGCCTTCTTCTGAGGAGTACTCACCATATCCAAGCCAAAACGAGCTAACTGATTGAACTTGTTCACACATTCTTTGACAGACATATCTCCTTGTTTCAAAGTTATGAACCTCTCCATTTGCAGATTCTCCTCAACAGAAGATAGAAACTTAAGCACGAACCTTGCCTTGAAATCAGCCCAAGTCTCAACAGGCCTAGTACCATTGGTGACTTCCCACCAATAAGCGGCTTCATCCTTCATAAGCCAAACCGCCAACAAGATCTTCCTCTGATCGTCTAACCCAAAGATAGCAAATAAATCCTCGGTCTATTTCAACCAATTTCTGGCCTCTACAAAAGTCTCAGTGCCTTGAAAGTTCTTGCCACCCATTGCTTTGAAATCTTTGCAAGTCTTTGCGAAGTCAGCTTGAGGATGCTGAGGGGGAGGAGGAAGAGGAACCTCTGCGACAAGAGGAGGAGGAACATTAACTACCGGAGGAGGAGGAGGAGGAACATCTGCGGGGCTGACTTCGGTCGCCCTAGCCTCCAAAAGTCTCCTATACCAAACAGGTAAGTGTACTCCCTCCGGCATAGCAAAGTTATCGGCCATACTGAAAACGAAGAAAAAGACAGATTCAGAATGGAGAAAAACGAAGGAATTTTGCTAATGGCTTTTTGGGGAATAGCCTTTAAAATAAACTAGACTTTTCTTTGGAAAATACTTTATACTTGGTTTTGAAAATAGTTTTCCAAAAGTTTTAAAAAAACCTTTTTGTTCCTTCTCGTAAACCATATGCTCTGATACCAATGTAACACCCCGCCTCCGCCAGGGTGACTCTTGCAAGCACTCTGACTTTGGAGGGGCGTTTGAATCGGGTAAACATGCATAATGATATATCAAGGCAGAACAAGAACATGTGTATATATGTAAACAGAGTAAATAAGATAAGTAAAACAGCGGAAGATTTCAAACTATTTCAAAACAAGTCTGGTACAACATAATGTCAACTTTCCAAATACACAAGTCTAGATAAAAACAACATCACTGAAAAACTGAAATACATAAGTACTATCCCCAAAATAAGTGATAACCATAGCTAGCTTCATGTCAGGACCGTACATGAGCTAAAATCCCACAAGCAAGCGATCAGAAATCCAAGCTAAGCTCCAATATTCCCACCCTGAGGACCTTGGGGGGGGAACGGAAGAAAAGAGGCGAAAGAAAAACAGGTCAGTCAAAAAGACTGAGTAAGCCCTACTACAATCAATGTAAACTGATAAAGTTAACTGGCATGAGAAGCAGGGATGAACATAAGGATAACTACATACTGGCATGATAGATAAAAGGTGTCATCGCATAATCAGGTTTAAGGTTTTGCACCACAGGTGTACTAGCAAACTAACATGACTTGAATAAACAAGTATTGATCCATTGGCCCAAGCTTTGGCCCAATAACATGAAGTGACCCTAATACGAGGTCCAATAACATGAAGTGACCCTAATACGAGGTCCAATAACATGAAGTGACCCTAATACGAGGTCCAATAACATGAAGTGACCCTAATACGAGGTCCAATAACATGAAGTGACCCTAATACGAGGTCCAACCAAACGGCGTAATCGATCGGCTCCCTAAGCCTAACTCGTCACGTGTTGGTGTCAATACGGCCCAAACATAATTGTAGTCGGACTGTGCCGGGTCTCCCGTCGGGTGTATCAAGCCCTAGGGTGTCAACCCCTGGACACCATAAACATAAGTGCACAGTCTAGATCTACTGGTACCCATGCTTGACTTCTCCAAATACGAACTACGTGCACGACCATAGTCCGTCCGGAACTACATCGGCGTACCACTCTGTCGTCGTTTTTGGTCACTTACCTCAAGTCCAGTAATCGTGCCCCCCACCCTAGCCTAGTCCCTAGGGTCTTAATGATACAAACTTGGGATTACTGCTGGAGTGGACCCCTATTGCTAGGATTTTCTAGTGGGTTAAGTACGGTTTAACCCTCTTGCTAATCATGGATTAACTTGGTTAAGTGTAACGATGAGTTCACGACTTAACCCTGATTAATCTACCAAGCCCAAATTGGTTAAGTATTAAGTGGACCATGACTTAACCCTAATCATGAGGCATTAATTAATTAATGTGCCTTAACCTCTCACATTAGACTTTGTTGCAGTTACTAGTTTAGCCGGTCGGTTCCGGGTAGCTTTACACCACAACTTGGTCTAACCTCGGGTTCAAGGTACAACATGACCAACTTCTCACATTGGGTCCTATTGTTTGTAGCAACTAGTTAAGCCGGTCGGTTCCGGGTAGGTTTACGCTACAAACTCAACCCAACCTCGAGTTGGTCACACTTATATTTTCTAAGTGTCATGTCCATTATGTTTCCAAAACATATTACAAGTTTTCAAGCATTTGGGTAGACCTAACTTAATAGGTAAATTCCCAATGGGTAGACCTAACTTAATAGGTAAATTACCAATCTTATGTTTTTATGTCTTTTAAGTTTACCCAACCCCAAACGCAATCCCATCGCTTACATGTCGCAATAGCGCATAAAGGATAGAAAGAGGGAACTTGGCATAATCATGACATAAAGGTGTTGAAGCCACAATTTAACATGGTGGCATATGAAATGTACATATGTTCATATACTTGCATATTACATTTTTAGGCCCCAAAAGCATGCATAAAACTAAACTTAGCATATTGGTGATACATGGTGATAAATGACATGTAGAAATGGCCATAAGTTCGCATTTAGCCTCACATGCAAGTTATCATAAGAGATATGATAACTTATATGTTGCCAAAATGCAACCTTTAGCATAAAGCTTGAAGCTTTAAGCTCATAAACCCAAGATAAGCTTGCATAACATGATAACATGAACAAAATGATCAACCCAAACTTGCATAACATAACTTGCATATCATATGACAAACTTGCATATCAACTTGCATAACATAACATGATAAACTTGCATATCATAACATGGCAAACTTGCATAACATAACATGATAAACTTGCATATCATAACATGGCAAACTTGCATAGCATAACATGGTAAACTTGCATATCATAACATGGCAAACTTGCATAGCATAACATGGTAAACTTGCATATCATAACATGGCATACTTGCATATCATAATGATCAACCAAACTTGCATCATTCATTTAACTTTAGAGTTTAAATATGAAAGTAGAAAAGGGCTTACAATGCTTATGAAGACACAAATATATATATATATATATATATAGATTGAGACAAAGCCCTTATGCAATCAAATAAACCCAAAATGCAAGCTCCAATAGAAAAACCCTTGAGCAAAAATGATCAAAACCCTTGCTTTATGATGTAAATATGGAAACTTGACTTGAATGCAAGCTAATGACACTCATACAAGCTTGAAAACACTTGTATGCATGGAAAATCCCTCATAGAAATTAACTTAGAAATTTTATGAAGAGAGTGGAGGCCATGAGAGGCAAAATTTTGCCATAGTTTAGTTGTAGGGTTGAATAATGATGATTTAGCCTTAGGTTAGGGTCTTATTTATAGAGATTAGGATTAGTTCTAGCCTTAGGATTAAACCCTAATTCCAATCTCAGCCCTCAAAACCGAATCTGGCCCCCAAACTCAACACAACTCCAAAATGGTGCACCAGGCAAAACTGCCCGGCTGAACCAAGTCGACACCCAAGTCGACAGGGCTGTCGACTTGGGCCTAACCATGTCGACTGCCCAGTCGACAGGGCTGTCGACATGGGTGGTCTGGCGGGAAATTTCCCGCCTGCGCCCAACTGCCCTAATTTCCAAATTCAAACTTGAATTTGAAATCTGTTTTTGAACTTGAAATTTTCTGAAAACTTCATTGGGCCTTAATCGGGTCATACGGACTCCGATTTTCGAAAACTCGGACTCTATTTCGCGTATTTTTCCGAGACGATCGCAATGGCATAGCCCGTTTCCCTTGATTCAGATTTATAAATTAAATTCTGCCTCGATTTACGTTATAACAGGTTATTGAAAATACGGGTTGTTACATTAGAGCTGAATAATCTGACTTTATTATGGATGCGTAAAACTGCTTGAGGAAGGACCAGTACAACATAAAAATAAATGCATGTTGGCATCGACACTAAAAAAAAGGAGTAAATATTTGTGTATCATAGTGTTGTATATTCTTTAAACACTGAATGTATTTCGGGTCACATATATGAAGAAAATCATGATATATGTAAAGCAAAAGGAAACTGGTGGCTTACTATCCAGCCAATCGACCGTTTCCAAATTCCAAGTGCACGATCTCTAACAAATTCACAATGAGCTTCGAGCAGAACAACTTCACGGTGTTCATCTGCAGTAAAAGTGACTTATACACGGCTAAAATATTAATAAAAATATACTGAAAGTAACACATCCATGATAGGAACAAATTCACTTTGTTCATTATCGACGACCTCTTTTCTAATTGTTTCCTCCCAATGTTATTATGCTTCTTTTCATGAATGCTTACTAGCAACCGAACCCTCCCCCACCACAGGTATGGTATAACCATTTCGCTTGTAACCCCACCTTTCTCTCTAGGTTAAATACAAACTAAACCACCTATACATTAGAAGAAGGTTGGTTTCTCTATTCAGTTTCCCACGTTAATTCAGGTTTCTCTAGGTCGGCAATATTAATAATCGAGATTGCAAAACGCTTCAGGTTCAACTTGATCATTGATGGCCTAACACAAAAATTTTCAATCCCGATTATTAATATTGATGGGGGAACAACTTAGAACTAATTGTCTTCATCCTCTTTGGGCGATCGATTAAGAAGAAACTGAGTTGTCCTATGTAA
The DNA here is from genome assembly GCA_030737875.1 of Allium sativum. Taxonomy (NCBI): domain Eukaryota; kingdom Viridiplantae; phylum Streptophyta; class Magnoliopsida; order Asparagales; family Amaryllidaceae; genus Allium; species Allium sativum. The sequence continues at coordinate 953,817,792 of CM060924.1, read as the reverse complement.
CATAAAGCTTCTCCACAGCCTACAAGGAAATTTTGTATGAAATGTATCGGAATACTACATAATCCTTGTACTATTAACCACTGCAATGCTTGTACAAACATTTTTATGATAAGTACGACATTTTTATGGTATGTAACATTCAGCACTGCTAAGTAGTACTACCAGAAAGTACTAAATCAGGAGTTATATGTGTATACCTGAAGATAAAAGAGGTACTGAACAGGCATTTGGTGGGCTGGTTGAGGAAACATTTCGAAATGATAAAATTTATCATATGGACAAATATTTTACTACTTACTGTTTAACAATTTAGTCTAGTTAAAAAACCAACTAACCTCGACTTATCTTGGGAGTTACTAAATTGATCCGCTGAAACTTACTGATTTTCAGAACTTGAGTTACTAAATTTCGAAGCTCTTTAATGACCGAAAACTTTATTTTAAATTTTTCTTCATTTCAAAGTGTTTTATCAACCAGCCACAGAAAGCTAGATCAATACCCCTCTTACCTCCACGTAGACGCATAGAACTCGTGATTTGATTATTAAGAACCCGTGAATGTTCCTTTTTCATGGAAATAAGTCGTAATATCCTAAAAATACTAAACACCTGCCGACATGGATCTGAATTAAACCTCCTGACAGCACTACTATAAACTAACAATGAACTTTGATAGGAGATCCTACCATGTTAGTCTTACGTTTCAAATTAGTTATCAGTCTGTTGAATGTAATCACTTAATTTAGTAACTCCCAACATAAACTGAATGTAGTGATTTAATTTAGTAACTCCCAAGTCAAGTTAACTTAATTTAGTAACTCCCAAGTAAATTACTTTTCAGCTCATATGAATTAGACCACTTGTCCATAAATGAAAACTTTAAATGGATCAGTTTTCCCAGATAATGTTTATATATAACAAGTTATCCACTTATATATCCGGAAGCAACTAGCATATAATTAAAGAAACTTGCTATAATTAAAAGCAGTAATATTTCATGTATTCCACTATATATATATATATATATATATATATATATATATTTGTGTGTGTGTGTGTGTGTGCGGACAACCCAGATTTACATGTTCAATCACAACAGACAGGGACGGAGCCAGGAATTTGTTGAAGGGGGGATTCGAAGGGGTACTAATTTACCCTGAAATGAATGGAAGAAGCAATGTGGATGAATTCGTTACCTGAAATATAATTTAGGTGAAATAAATAGCTAGAAAACATACCTATCGATTTGCAAAAAACTTCTTTGCAAATAATATTCTAAGTGTATATTCCACGTACTTCTGGCCTGCACTGTTATCTTCAGCTCATGATAAAATAATAATTGGAACATTTATTATCTTCTAAAAAATAATAGGCTAACTAAAAGTATGTTCTTTTTTCTAGTACACTAAAGTAGGCCACTAAGGCTAAAGCGCGTTAACAAAACCAGGACACATGCATTCTTTCTTCCTGGCAAGTAGGAGGAAAAAACAAACAATGTTCCAAGTCCTTCACTTTTAAAGATTGAAACAATATTTCATGACTAATTACTTAAAGAAAATATGAAACTAACACGCTCATTTAATTCTAAATCTTGTAGTGTATTATTGCCATGAGAGTTGCATAAGGTACGAATGTCAATACATACATATATGTTTAGATTTATCCTGAATCTACTATTAGTTTTAAATTATAACCTTTGCTTATCCTTATTTTTCTACTTTGGTGCAGTTAAGGTTCTAAAAAAAAAGACAACATTCGTTAAGATATACAAGTCTAAAGAACGACTATTTGAAAGCAGCAAGAAAACTAAAGAAAAATACAATGCTTTTGACTAATATAGATAAACATTTTACAATAGAATATTTATCTATTACCTTTGAGATTTGAGCTTATGCTTCTGGCGACTTGTTAAAAGATGTAAAAAAGTCATTTTCATATTTTTATATCGGTATCTAGTGTGACTTTAGAAGAGTATACAGATGTGCAGGATATCTAAAAACTTCATTAATTCCATTCTGATCTGCATCAAATACCAACTTCCAAAATTAATTTTCCGAGAGTGGGATTTGGGATCAAAAAACAAATTTGTAATAGTATTTTAAAATCAAGAGGGGGCGGCATGGCCCCTACTTCCCCCCCTTTGCCTTCGTCCCTGACAACAGATATATGGAAAATTTCAGTATTCATGTATAATCCTATACATGCAAATCAGATGGAATAAAATAAAATAACATACATAAACACATTCTAATTGCAAAGTAGGCATACCTGTTTTGAACCTGTTTCTCTGTTCAGTTTCTCACATCAATTCACGTTTCTTTGGCCTCATTAATATCGATATCGAGGTTGCAAATAAGGTTCAGGTTCAACTTGATCATTGATGGCCTAACACAAATTTTGCAATCTCAATTATTGATCACTACGCCATAGATAGCCTACCGCAATGAAAATCCACGGTGTTGCTAGCTACAATGTTGTCATTGCTATGTTGTTTTTGCCTATTGCAACACACGCTTCGATGTGTTAGCATAGATATCAACATGTTTTGCAGTAGCCATAGATATATTCAAATTAAAAAATTAACAAAGTAATCCGCGTGACTCTGATCCAACGGCCTATGTTATCAGTCCGTGTCAATGTGATTTTCCTTCACCGCCTCACCTCTTTTGCCCCCAAAATTTCATTTTCCCGCTGAAACATAATTCATGCCATCTTCCCTGCCAATTTTCCAAATCAATTTTTTTCTTAAAACAAATACTCAAATTCATCCCCTTTCACTGAAACGTAATTCATGTTATCAACCCTATTTCAATCGATTTCAGTCCTACACCAAACCCAACTCCAAATCTGATTCATCCCCCTTCCGCCTCCGCACCGCCTTACAACTCTCCAGACCAACACTGTCAATCTGAATACCCAAATTACCCTCCAAACCCTTACCCTAATTACACCGCTCCACCACCTCCTCCTCTCCCCGATAGATGATCTTGTATGAATGTTCAAAGGATCTTTCTGGAGGGTGAGTTCTTTCAAAATTCAATAGATAATGTTGCTTTTGATTTCATCTGGTCAAATAATATATCATGCTCGTTTGGAAGCATTAAGTTGAATTCTTTTTGTGTCTAGGCTTAGTTCAAGATCATTTTGCATTGAATAAATTTATACCCAAGTGGGATTTTCGGTTTACATTTGGATTTGGTGAATTGATTTCAGTTCTTCTTTCCATTTTAATTTTGGCAGTAGACTATTAGACCTGTTCTTCTTCTTAAACACATCATCTCTTTATCTAGATCTACACATTCAAGAATATGGATGTAATTCAAAGCCAAAGTCAAGATATTACTATTAATTTTTGCATCATAGAGATTCATTTCTAGGATTATTATTATTTTGTGTTAATTGTTGACTGTTTTAAATGTGCTGAATGTTGGTGAAGCATTATTTTGGCTTCTTAGCGATTTTCACCCCATAGGTTTCATGGCTTTCATCGCCTTGAGCTATAGTTTTCCCAACATTTTATCTTCTTGTGTAATCAAGTTGTCTTGCATTGTTATGCTTTTATTTGGAAATCCGACAGTTGCCAGTTTAGATCTTTTTATTAGTATTGATTAACTTCAATTCAATCAAATCTGTATGCTCATAATCACCTACAAGTAGGATTTCTTCTATAGTTGGGTTGATTCCTTTTGAATAATTTTGAAAGGATTGAACACCTAGTTCTTCTAGTAAGAGCGTTTCCTGTTAGACTACATTGTATAATAGAAGTATTCATGGGATGCCTTTATTTGGTACCACTTCCGATTTCTTGCTACCCGAGTGCTACTGCCAAATTACATTACACTTGCACCATGGCTTATCTGATTAGATTAGCTTGACAATGCTATATGGACCATCGTATTTTGTTGTAACAACCCGAAAATCTGAGCCAGTTTAAAATTTTTATTTTGGCAATTTTAGCGAATTTTGAACATTTAAAATGAATTATTTTAAATAATATCGACGAGAAATTTATTTTGAATATAATAGAACGTATATATTATATACGTCGTCGTTAGAATAAAAATAATTATATATATAATTATAAATAGAATTGAAAATGGCGCGGTAGTTCGATAATTCGATTTCAAACTTCAATTGAATGTACCGGGTGCAAAATAAACCGGATTTTAGTGAAACCAAAAATAATAGGATTTAATTGATAATATCTTTCCAACGAATCCGAAAAATCAAGATTTCATAGCGGGAAGCAAAAGATATGTCCAGTTGAAAATTCTGAATAGTCGCTATGGAATTCAGGCCCTTAAAAATGGGAATTTTGCAAACGACCTCGGATTTAGACGAAACCACTTTTGTTGGATCCGTGATGTAAAGTTATTGCTAGATTCCAAATTTCATAATTTTTCGAATCAACATGTGAGCGTGGCAAAGGAAAACGTGTTTGACCAGTTTCAGTTGATTTTAATCGACTGGAAAATGACCATTTTTCTAACGGTCTTAGAATTCGGCGAAACTAGTTTTGTTAGGACCGTATCGTCAATACGAAGCTAGAAAATATTTTTTTGGAATTTTTCGAGTTAGTATGTGACCCCGGTAAATTGAAATGCGCGTTCAAATTCAATATATAGAGTTATATGTTGATTTTGACGGAAACTGATCGAAATGATCAAATCAGTCTACGAAGCATATCCCATTGTGTTCGGAATGGGGGTATTTGGTTAGGGGCGACACTCGTTGGGTTTGATTTGGGGTTCGTATGCGAAAACACATTTTTTTTTAGAATTAAATATTAATTTATATATATATAAAAGGCCCAAACTAAAGAAAACCCTAGTCAAAATCTAAAACTGCGGTCAACTCTGTTCTATCCGCCGCCAGTTCGTTGAAAGGCCAGGAAACACTAGAAATGAATTGCGAAAATCTTCCAGAATAATTCGAGTTAGATCCTCGATTCAAAACGGAAATGGAAGCACTCCCTTCACTCTTCCAATCCGTGTCTGTTTGATCATCTATCAAAGAGTGTGGCGCTCGATTTTATATCTTGAAGCCGCCGACGTTGGAGCGATATTCAGGGGAGAGGGAGGGCTCGAGTTGCGAGCCACTTATGGCATTGGAGAGGTGGAGGAACGGCGCATCATGTGGCGCATTCTGATCTTCCTCCGATCAACTGGGCACGGTGGCGCGGGCAGGTTCTTGGATCGACGATAGGGTTTTGTCGTGATCAGGTAAATCGGTGGAGAAGGAGTTTAATTACAGGACGGTTTTGTTCTTTTTATTTATTTATTTATTTATTATTTAACATGAAAAATCAGTTTAAAAATTGTTTTAAAAAATTAGTTTAAAAATTGTTTTGAAAAATCAGTTTAAAAATTGTTTTGAAAAATCAGTTTAAAAATTGTTTTGAAAAATCAGTTTAAAAGTTGTTTTGAAAAATTAGTTTAAAAATTGTTTTGAAAATCTATATCGCCTTGTTTTAAAAATATACATATGATTTGAATAGAAAAATATACATATGATTTGAATAGAAAAGATTAGATTTTTAAAATAGAAAAAATTAGATTTGTAAAATAGAAAAGATTAGATTTTTAAAATAGAAAAGATTAGATTTTTGAAATTTGAAAAGGTGAAATCTTTATATAGAGAATAGCGATGTAAAAATAGAATTTTTGTCATTAGAGAATAGCGATGTAAAAATAGAATTTTTTATCTATATAATAGCAAAGTAAAAACTCATATGTTGAATACTATAGTAAAAATTCGATTTTTACATATGTAGAGAATACGGGCAACGAAGGTGACAAAAAGGCGAGCACGACGAAGATTTCTACAAAGAAGAGTCGAGGCGTTTGAATTTGCTAATCTGTGAGAACTTCTCACGTTTTAAAAAAAATTCCGTTTTCTAGTTATATTATAATATATGCTAGGATGCAGACGATGTTTAGTAGCACCCGACACCCGTCATCCACAGACCATGGATGGCTTGTTTGTTTGATTGATGTGTTGAGAAAATATCGTATATATTGAAAGTGAAAATATTATATATATTGAAAGTGAAAATATCGAATATATTGAAAGTGAAAATATCGTATATATTAGAAGTGTATGAAATATATATATTGAAAGTGAAAATATCGCATATACTGAAAATGAAATATATATATATATATTGAAAGTGAAAATATTATATATATTGAAAGTGAAAATATCGAATATATTGAAAGTGAAAATATCGTATATATTAGAAGTGTATGAAATATATACATTGAAAGTGAAAATATCGCATATACTGAAAATGAAATATACATATATATATTGAATGTGAAAATATTATATATATTGAAAGTGTAAATATCGAATATATTGAAAGTGATAATATATATATTGAAAGTGAAAATATCGTATATATTGAAAGTGAAAGAATCGTATATATTGAAAGTGAAAATATCGCATGTATATGAAATGAAAACGATATATATATATATATATATATATGAAATGAAAACGGAATATATATGAAATATGAAAACGTGTAAATATGAAATGTGAAAACAATGTGAATAGAATAGAAAAGGAATTCGAATTGAATTGAATAGAAAATGAATCTGAATTGAATAGAATAGAAAATGAATTCGAATTGAATGGAATAAAAAATGAATTCGAATTGAATAAAATAGAAAATGAATTCGAATTGAATAGAATAGAAAATGAATTCGAATTGAATAGAATAGAAAATGAATTCGAATTGAATAGAATAGAAAATGAATTCGAATTGAATAGAATAGAAAATGAATTCGAATTGAATTGAATAGAAAACGAATCCGAATTGAATAGAATAGAAAATGAATCCGAATTGAATTGAATAGAAAATGAATCCGAATTGAATAGAATAGAAAATGAATTCGAATTGAATAGAATAGAATAGAAAATGAATTCGAATTGAATAGAATAGAAAATGAATTCGAATTGAAATCGAATTGGAATTGAAATGGAAGTTGAAATTGTTTTTGAAATGAATTTAAAACGATTTATAAAATTTGTTTTAAATGGAAATCGACGAAATATATATTATATATATTATATATATAATATAATGGCCTGAATAGAACGCGCCGCGCCGCGGCAGTTCGCGAATTTCGACCATTGACTTCGAATGGACATTACGGGAGATCCGACCGTCGGATTCTCCTGAAACTAGAACCGTTAGGTTCGTATCGAAAAGAGCTTTCTAACAAATATTAGAAATTTGAAATCTAACGGTTGGATTTGGAATTATGTCCAAATCAAATTTGGAAAAGGTCGCTGTAAGTGCAGTTCGATGACCGTTGATGGAAATCGACTGTATGGGCCTTGATAAAATTATTAAAAATATCGATAATTTGTGTAAAATCATAAGAAATGATTTGTGAAGAATTGGGATGAAAAACTCCATATTTGAAAAGATAAAAATATATTTTTATCGAAATGAACTAGTTATTAACTAGAAAAATAATCCAATGGTTATAAATAGATAAATTGGATTAGATTTGAATTTAAATTATCTTTGGATATTTTCGATATTGGATTCCGTGATTATATAGATATTGTGAGGGGAATTTGGAAGATATCGATATCGTTATTCCCGATATGATATTTATTGGTTTCAGGATTTGATGTTGAATATAAGTCAATACTATCTTTATTCAAACCCTTCTATTTAATGTCAAATTGGATTGATTGATTGTTTGGATTGTGCTCGACCAGTTTATGAGCAGAATATGCTTTTACATTTAGCATTGGGTTGGGTTGAAAATATCTATGTGCTAACGCCTTGTGAAACACTTCACGATTTGACGATAAGGTGTTTAGCGATGTTGTGTCCATTTCAAATTTAATGAATGATTGTGAAATGATATTTTTCTTAAGTGAAAAGAAAAGAATTCCCGATTTTGGACAGGGAATGTTTTATAAAAATGTATTATAAAACAGAAAGGATTTCGAGGCCCAAAACCCGATGATTTCTAAAATGATTTAGAAATGTATTATATGTTACATTGTGGTTTATCGCATATTCGATTAGTTGCTATTGATGATGTATCTGTTTGGTGGCGGAGAATTTATTCTCTTGCTTAACACCCATCTTTGAGACGTACGAGCTCAAAGGTTATGTGATTAATAGTGACTGATCATATGCGTGAATTACAGATGTTAAGTACTATATTTTGAAAGTACTTGTGATTATTACGTTGTGAAATGATTTTCCCTACTTCGGGATATGAAATGATTTAGTATGTGGCTAAAGAATCGGGTAACCATGAGACTAAAAGTATGGGTGAGAGGGCGGTGTATGCTCTCCATGTGTGGGAGGTGCATCGTCGGTGTAGCCTACTCCTATGTGGGGTAGGTGCACATTTATATATCGAGTTGCGAGGTGCGTACCCTTTGCCTTGTCGATGGGGAGCACGATATTTGGTTGCATACTTGATTGTATGCATTGTTATGTTTTGGAATTCATATTTCCAGACGATTTGATTTGAGATCCCGAAGTGAAATCTACTTTGATATAGAAAGTTAGATATGTATTTCAAATGATTTGAAATAAGAAATCGGGAATAAAATCCAAAGGAATAATTTCTGTAAATTGAATTGGATTTAGAAAATCTAAGTGTAGTGATTAATCTAAGTGGGTAGATTGGGATATTGCATGTTGATTGATGCATAGTAGATCCATATATCTATATTGGTTGTTGTTTATACACTGGTATTCATGGGGGTAAACCCGTTCCGCGTTAGCGGCGTGGTCCCGTGATATGCCATATTATTAAATAAGTTAATTATAACTGTTAGAGTTTCTCACACCAGTCCCATGACTGACCTGTAGTTTGTTTTTCCCTTGCGAACTCGGGTGACCCTATTTTCCACACGGGCAGTCGAGTAGTTTTATTTTGCAGATGTATTGAGCAGGATTCTGGATTGAAGCTTTAAACTGTGTCCAGGCATTTACAGCCTTCCACTGTTTATTATATTTCTATATACTCTGATATTTTGTACTCTGATGTAACATTATTATGATGTTTATAGAAGTCTTCTGTTATTTGTTCTGATGTGTTGTATACCCAAAGTTAGCGTATGCGGGATTCGAACGGTCTTGGTCGGTTTAGCGATCGATTAGGTCCGAGCGAAATCCGTGTCGTTACATATGGTATCAGAGCTTTGGTTAAACTCAAATCTTTGGGGTACAACTCGTTAGAACAGAATAAAAGACTCATCAGAGGTAGGATTAGTAGTATCCTATGAAAGAATCCTCATTAGAGATAGAATCAGTAGCATTCTAGAATGAGTGACTCATTAGAGATGGGGTTAGAAATGCCCCAGAATGAGTCGAGAGTTATTTGTCTATAAATAACGTATTTGTGATTATATATATAATCTTATTTTAGAAAATATGATTTTAAATATATAAAGTTATATATTTGAAAAATCTAATCAATTAATTGATTGTTGGTTGTGTTGTTTGATTATTAGTAAACTAATAAAATCAACATTTGAATTGAAGGAACCAATTAGGCCAGATTGTATACAAAGTGAACCAAATAGTAGACTGTATTAAAACTTGGTTGCAAATGCATACATATACATATACTTACATTGAACAGGTCATAGCAAGGAGGCTAGAGCAGAAGAATAAAATTTGTTTGCCCAACAAATAGGTACATGTTTACTATAATTTACTGTTTTGTTTGGGTGATGATGATTTTATGAGCCGATTGGCTAGCCGCTTGGCGTTTTCTTTTTCTTTTTGAGATCAGAAGGCCTGCATGGAAATTTCGGGATTTTCTCGTGGCTCCCGGTGCAGGGGAGGTTATGGCGAAATTTTTCGAAAATTTAGGGTGTTAGCCAAATTTTTGAAAATTTGAAAATTCTCAGAAACTGAAAAGTTGGAGAATGGAAGCCAGATCGAACGTAGAGTTGATTAATCAAACCACTTTCGACTTTGTTCCTTTTCGGGGACGAAAAGTTTTAAGTGGGGGAGATTGTAACAACCCGAAAATCTGAGTCAGTTTAAAATTTTTATTTTGGTAATTTTAGCGAATTTTGAACATTTAAAATGAATTCTTTTAAATAATATCGACGAGAAATTTATTTTGAATATAATAGAAAGTATATATTATATACGTCGTCGTTAGAATAAAAATAATTATATATATAATTATAAATAGAATTGAAAATGGCGCGGTAGTTCGATAATTCGATTTCAAACTTCAATTGAATGTACCGGGTGCAAAATAAACCGGATTTTAGTGAAACCAAAAATAATAGGATTTAATTAATAATATCTTTCCAACGAATCCGAAAAATCAAGATTTCATAGCGGGAATCAAAAGATATGTCCAGTTGAAAATTCCGAATAGTCGCTATGGAATTCAGGCCCTTAAAAATGGGAATTTTGCAAACGACCTCGGATTTCGACGAAACCACTTTTGTTGGATCCATGATGTAAAGTTATTGCTAGATTCCAAATTTCATAATTTTTCGAATCAATATGTGAGCGTGGCAAAGGAAAACGTGTTTGACCAGTTTTAGTTGATTTTAATCGACTAGAAAATGGCCATTTTTCTAACGGTCTCAAAATTCGGCGAAATTAATTTTGTTAGGACCGTATCGTCAATACGAAGCTAGAAAATATTTTTCTGAAATTTTTCGAGTTAGTATGTGACCCCGGTAAATTGAAATGCGCGTTCAAATTCAATATATAGAGTTATATGTTGATTTTGACGGAAACTGATCGAAATGATCAAATCAGTCTACGAAGCATATCCCATTGTGTTCGGAATGGGGGTATTTGGTTAGGGGCGACACTCGTTGGGTTTGATTTGGGGTTCGTATGCGAAAACACATTTTTTTTAGAATTAAATATTAATTTAAATATATATAAAAGGCCCAAACTAAAGCAAACCCTAGTCAAAATCTAAAACCGCGGTCAACTCTGTTCTATCCGCCGCCAGTTCATTGAAGGGCCAGGAAACACTAGAAATGAATTGCGAAAATCTCCCAAAATAATTCGAGTTAGATCCTCGATTCAAAACGGAAATGGAAGCACTCCCTTCACTCTTCCAATCCGTGTCTGTTTGATCATCTATCAAAGAGTGTGGCGCTCGATTTTATGTCTTGAAGCCGCCGACATTGGATCGATTTTTAGGGGAGAGGGAGGGCTCGAGTTGCGAGCGACTTATGGCGTTGGAGAGGTGGAGGAACGGCGCATCATGTGGCGCATTCTGATCTTCCTCCGATCAACTGGGCACGGTGGCGCGGGCAGGTTCTCGGATCGACGATAGTGTTTTGTCATGATCAGGTAAATCGGTGGAGAAGGAGTTTAATTACAGGAAGGTTTTGTTCTTTTTATTTATTTATTTATTATTTAACATGAAAAATCAGTTTAAAAATTGTTTTGAAAAATCAGTTTAAAAATTGTTTTGAAAAATCAGTTTAAAAATTGTTTTGAAAAATCAGTTTAAAAATTGTTTTGAAAAATCAGTTTAAAAATTGTTTTGAAAATTTATATTGCCTTGTTTTGAAAATATACATATGATTTGAATAGAAAAATATACATATGATTTGAATAGAAAAGATTAGATTTTTAAAATAGAAAAAAATAGATTTTTAAAATAGAAAATATTAGATTTTTAAAATAGAAAAGATTAGATTTTTGAAATTTGAAAAGGCGAAATCTTTATATAGAGAATAGCGATGTAAAAATAGAATTTTTATCTATAGAGAATAGCGATGTAAAATTAGAATTTTTTATCTATATAATAGCAAAGTAAAAACTCATATGTTGAATAGTATAGTAAAAATTCGATTTTTACATATGTAGAGAATACGGGCAACGAAGGTGAGAAAAAGGCGAGCACGACGAAGATTTCTACAAAGAAGAGTCGAGGCGTTTGAATTAGCTAGTCTGTGAGAACTTCTCACCTTTTAAAAAATATTCCTTTTTTCTAGTTATATTATAATATATGCTAGGATGCAGACGGTGTTTAGTAGCACCCGACACCCGTCATCCACAGACCATGGATGGCTTATTTGTTTGATTGATGTGTTGTGAAAATATCGTATATATTGAAAGTGAAAATATTATATATATTGAAAGTGAAAATATCGAATATATTGAAAGTGAAAATATCATTTATATTAGAAGTGTATGAAATATATATATTGAAAGTGAAAACATCGCATATACTGAAAATGAAATATATATATATATATATATATATATTGAAAGTGAAAATATTATATTGAAAGTGAAAATATCGAATATATTGAAAGTGAAAATATCGTATATATTAGAAGTGTATGAAATATATATATTGAAAGTGAAAATATCGCATATACTGAAAATGAAATATATATATATATATATATATTGAAAGTGAAAATATTATATATATTGAAAGTGAAAATATCGAATATATTGAAAGTGATAATATATATATTGAAAGTGAAAATATCGTATATATTGAAATTGAAAATATCGCATATATATGAAATGAAAACGATATATATATATATATGAAATGAAAACGATATATATATGAAATATGAAAACGTATAAATATGAAATGTGAAAACAATGTGAATAGAATAGAAAATGAATTCGAATTGAATTGAACAGAAAATGAATCCGAATTGAATAGAATAGAAAATGAATTCGAATTGAATAGAATAGAAAATGAATTCGAATTGAATAAAATAGAAAATGAATTCGAATTGAATAGAATAGAAAATGAATTCGAATTGAATAGAATAGAAAATGAATTCGAATTGAATAGAATAGAAAATGAATTCGAATTGAATTGAATAGAAAATGAATTCGAATTGAATTGAATAGAAAATGAATCCGAATTGAATAGAATAGAAAATGAATTCGAATTGAATTAAATAGAAAATGAATCCGAATTGAATTGAATAGAAAATGAATCCGAATTGAATAGAATAGAAAATGAATTCGAATTGAATAGAATAGAAAATGAATTCGAATTGAATAGAATAGAAAATGAATTCGAATTGAAATCGAATTGGAATTTAAATGGAAGTTGAAATTGTTTTTGAAACGAATTTAAAACGATTTATAAAATTTGTTTTAAATGGAAATCGACGAAATATATATATTATATATATATATATAATATAATGGCCTGAATAGAACGCGCCGTGCCGCGGCAGTTCGCGAATTTCGACCATTGACTTCGAATGGACATTACGGGAGATCCGACCGTCGAATTCTCCTGAAACCAGAACCGTTAGGTTCGTATCGAAAAGAGATTTCTAATGAATATTAGAAATTTGAAATCTAACGGATGGATTTGGAATTATGTCCAAATCAAATTTGGAAAAGGTCGATGTAAGTGCAGTTCGATGACCGTTGATGGAAATCGACTGTATGGGCCTTGATAAAATTATTAAAAATATCGATAATTTGTGTAAAATCATAAGAAATGATTTGTGAAGAATTGGGATGAAAAACTCCATATTTGAAAAGATAAAAATATATTTTTATCGAAATGAACTAGTTATTAACTAGAAAAATAATCCAATGGTTATAAATAAATAAATTGGATTAGATTTGAATTGAAATTATCTTTGGATATTTTCGATATTGGATTCCGTGATTATATAGATATTGTGATGGGAATTTGGAAGATATCGATATCGTTATTCCCGATATGATATCTATTGGTTTCAGGATTTGATGTTGAATATAAGTCGATACTATCTTTATTCAAACCCTTCTATTTAATGTCAAATTGGATTGATTGATTGTTTGGATTGTGCTCGACCAGTTTATGAGCAGAATATGCTTTTACATTTAGCATTGGGTTGGGCTGAAAATATCTATGTGCTAACGCCTTGTGAAACACTTCACGATTTGACGATAAGGTGTTTAGCGATGTTGTGTCCATTTCAAATTTAATGAATGATTGTGAAATGATATTTTTCTTAAGTGAAAAGAAATGAATTCCCGATTTTGGACAGGGAATGTTTTATAAAAATGTTTTATAAAACAGAAAGGATTTCGAGGCCCAAAACCCGATGATTTCTAAAATGATTTAGAAATGTATTATATGTTACATTGTGGTTCATCGCATATTCGATTAGTTGCTATTGATGATGTATCTGTTTGGTGGCGGAGAATTTATTCTCTTGCTTAACACCCTTCTTTGAGACGTACGAGCTCAAAGGTTATGTGATTAATAGTGACTGATCATATGCGTGAATTACTGATGTGAAGTACTATATTTTGAAAGTACTTGTGATTATTACGTTGTGAAATGATTTTCCCTACTTCAGGATATGAAATGATTTAGTATGTGGCTAAAGAATCGGGTAACCCTGAGACTAAAAGTATGGGTGAGAGGGCGGTGTATGCTCTCCATGTGTGGGAGGTGCATCGTCGGTGTAGCGTACTCCTATGTGGGGTAGGTGCACATTTATATATCGAGTTGCGAGGTGCGTACCCTTTGCCTTGTCGATGGGGAACACGATATTTGGTTGCATACTTGTTAGTATGCATTGTTATGTTTTGGAATTCATATTTCCAGACGATTTGATTTGAGATCCCAAAGTGAAATCTACTTTGATATAGAAAGTTAGATATGTATTTCAAATGATTTGAAATAAGAAATCGGGAATAAAATCCAAAGGAATAATTTCTGTAAATTGAATTGGATTTAGAAAATCTAAGTTTAGTGATTAATCTAAGTGGGTAGATTGGGATATTGCATGTTGATTGATGCATAGTAGATCCATATATCTATATTGATTGTTGTTTATACACTGGTATTCATGGGGGTAAACCTGTTCCACGTTAGCGGCGTGGTCCCGTGATATGCCATATTATTAAATAAGTTAATTATAACTGTTAGAGTTTCTCACACCAGTCCCATGACTGACCTGTAGTTTGCTTTTCCCTTGCAAACTCGGGTGCCCCTATTTTCCACACGGGCAGTCGAGTAGTTTTATTTTGCAGATGTATTGAGCAGGATTCTGGATTGAAGCTTTAAGCTGTGTCCAGGCATTTACAGTCTTCCGCTGTGTATTATATTTCGATATACTCTGATATTCTGTACTCTGATGTAACATTATTAAGATGTTTATAGAAGTCTTCTGTTATTTGTTCTGATGTGTTGTATACCCAAAGTTAGCGTATGCGGGATTCGAACGGTCTTGGTCGGTTTAGCGATCGATTAGGTCCGGGCGATGTGTTGCAGCTGTAACAAATTTACAAGCAGAAATTCTGTTATTTGTTCTGATTTGTTCTGATGTGTTGCAGCTGTAACAAATTTACAAGCAGAAATTTTGTAGTTTGTCTGATATGAAACTTTTTTCGTGCGCAGAAGCTTTCTCATGATAACGAGGAATGTAGGTCACTTGATATTATAAGCTCAATGGATTTGGAAAACAGTGTCTCATCAAGGTCAGTGCATGGTTTGCTTGCCTTTGTCTACCATATACATAACGCTTCATTGTACTATTTTGCTGGTAAATAATTCATGCCCTGTTTCTTCAAGTAAGAGTTTGTTTTCTAATGTCAATGTAAGAAAATACATCTGATTGTATCCACTTGAGTTTTACGCCCATACGCGTAAGTCCTTAAATTATAGTGTGCATTTAATGTATGGTTACATTGAGTTAATTCTTCTTTTGGTTATATAATTTTGTTGTTCCTTGGTACTTAATCCGAAACTGGATGAAAATGGAGCTTAACTATTCTTTGGTTGCCCAATTTTCATATATCAGTTATTCATATCAGCTTGATTGACTAACCTACTAAAATTTTCAACATTAGCTTGATTGAAAGTATATACACAATGGAAGAAGCAGCCACAGCAGCAAAATTTGTAGCTGCAATCTCAGTTCCAGGTTCATTCTTGTCTATCTTGTACACTGTTTACGACGTTGGCATATTCTCTGGTCTTACCCAACATGAATGATCAGCCATTGGGTCGCCCTCACTTCAATCACAAATACACCATTATTATGCATATCATCGGTCATGATGTCAAATTTCACAGTGGATTAATATTATAACAGAACAATATACATAATTTGTTAATTGGTTACCTGAATGTAGAGCTGATTTTTCTTAACGCTGCACTTAAGAAAATAATCTGTACCTCGTCTTATAGCAGAATGCACGTTGGCTAATTCACCCATGGCATGCATCTCTTCCTTGAAATATAGAGATAATGAAGCATGGATCATTGAAGTTTCTCAATATGGGGAGAGCTGTCTTCATTGGCTCACAGCAAGGATCATGGATATGCAACGATATGTGTGGCTGGCAAAATTAGTGAAGATAGGGTAGCATATGTTTACTGGATGAAAATGGTATATCTACTTTCACAATTCATATGTTTAGACATCTAGATCAAACCATTCACCACCAAACCTCAAAAGGACAGTCCTATATGTTACACCCTTTTGATCTTTGCATAATTCATGGCATCAAAGCTAGACAGTTTGACTACCTAGACTTAGTTGTTGATTTTGTATTCATGATAGCCAATCCCATGATATATAAATGTGTTTGTATCTGATACCAATCCCATGGTATACCTACTTTCACAAAATTAGCGAATCGCGATTAGTTGATTCGGCGTACTCTTATTATTATGTTGTGAACTCCACTTGAATTGGCCGATTGTAGTTTTCTCTTTTTTGAACTTGTTATGGCCTTAGTGGTTGTTGTGCTTTAACTGGTATACCTGAATCTGAACATTATGCATGTTATTGTGGTTATATTGTACTTGCATGTTGTTTTGGCATTCTTGAAATACTATATTGAAAATACAATCAGATGTATAACATTTTTGATCTTGTATCTCATCCTGCGTTTCTTATATTTTTTTCAGTTCTTATTGGATTTCAAGTTCTAATTTTTCTTGTTTAATCGTTATTTGATTCAGTTTCTAATGGCTGTAATAGCTTGAAGATTGGGGAGAGTAGAAGTGTATAGCAGAAGAATGTAAGTGAACCCAGGTAACATTATTTCCACTAATCATGCTGCTAATAAGTTGTTACTGAACAGAATTTAAGTTAGCCTTGAAAATCAGTGATTCATATGGTTGTACGTGTGATTCTGCATATGAGTGAATCGAGTGACAATGTAGCGAGAAATGTATGTAAATATGAATAATTGTGT
Organism: Allium sativum; assembly: GCA_030737875.1. Classification (NCBI taxonomy): domain Eukaryota; kingdom Viridiplantae; phylum Streptophyta; class Magnoliopsida; order Asparagales; family Amaryllidaceae; genus Allium; species Allium sativum. The sequence continues at coordinate 953,800,617 of CM060924.1, read as the reverse complement.
AATATACGATTGAATGTACAATAGTGAAGTCAAAATATTTGCACCATTTGAAATGTTGAAATAAAATATTTATTCGAATAAAATACTGCGTTATAATAATATTTATTATAATATTATGAAATCTTTGATTAATAGCAGTTGTAAAACAAATTTTAACAACTACTAGAAACAGTTGTAAAAAAAGGTTGACTTTATTACAATTGCCAGCTGTACTACACATATTACAACTGTTTTTGGTAGTTCCGAAAGGGATTTTTTTGTTGTATTGGTACCTGTGGAAACACCTGTACCGATATTGCCATAGAGTCGCAAAGGCGTTGCTTCTGACTCTTAGGCAACGCGGCAAAAGGCAACCCCAAAAAAGTGTTGCCACAGATTATTTTTTGCCTATAACAACAATTTTTGGCACCTACCGCGTCACTTCTCTGGGGTTGCCGTAGGCCGTCTATGGCGTAGTGGATATTGATGGAACAAGAGCCTAAAACATAATGCTTCTCCTGAGCCTACAGGGAAATTTTGTATGAAATGTATTAGTTAAGTGTCATAAGTTGCAAAATTCATAAACTCCCAAGTCATATTGTAAAAACCCGTAACTTCCCCGTAAAGGAAAGCGTCGGATAGTTCGAGAACAAGCCACAAAATAGAACGCATTTAAAAGAACATTTCATTGCTTATTACAACAATGCATCAGATTACAAGAATATACAGAGTATAAATGAATATTACACAGAAATATCAGAGATTTAAATTACATTTAAATACATAGCAGCGGAAAATAATACAATACACAACTAGAAGAGATATACGGATACAAAGCTTTCCGGATATCGTTCCAGCTGTAAACCAGGATCCTGTGAATATAAATCTGCAAAACCAAAACTACTAGCTGCCCGTGTCAAAATAGGGGGCACCCAGAGTTTAGGTTAAAACAATAAACTCCAGGTCAGTCATGTGACTGGTGTGAGAACTAAAACAGTTAATCTTTATTTTAAAGTTAGGTAAATCAAGGGACCACGCCGTATAACACAGAACGGGTTTCCTCCCAAGAATACCAGTGCATAAAACAAACAGCGCAATGCTAAATAAAGAAAAATGAAGCTGTTATAAGACCCAGGTCCTATTACACAATGCAACGCAAGCCGGGGGATAGGGTTTTCCCTTATAACAGCCAAAGAATGCTTGATACGTTTAAAACAAATCATTTGATACTATTATAAGTGCATAGTGTATAAAACAACTTCAAATCATAAGTATCAATCATAGGCGGCATGGGTACCATATATCATGTCGCCATATATAGGTTTACAAATAAAACCGCAAATGTCACGTATTTGGAAATTGGATTTCCGTCTATGAACCGAGGCAAAAGATAGTCCTCAACCGATTCGAGACTGTCTAGCCCGAGCCTCAGGATCAGAGCTCGAGTGACCCTTGGATCCTCAGGGCCAGTCCACCGATGTGGATTAAACTTAAACCCTGAACATGCGTTTCCCCGCCCTATGGGGCGTAAACAAGCCAACTAAATGACTCCATCGGTTCGAGAACGACCGATCAATCTGAGGCGCCTCGCAACAGCGACAACCACATAAGTCAAACTCGTCAGGGCGTGTAAAACCACTGACGCCACTTCTAGCTAGAAAGAAACGCATGCCCTCCCTGACGTCCTCTCCCGTTTTTGGTTCATACCGGGTGTGAAACTCGCGAATCAACGTTACACAAAGCTACGCCACAAAGGCCGTGCTTCGATCATCAGCCACAAGACTTTGCTTTTCAACAGAAGCCTTGATCAATTGCCACTTAGGCATGCCACACAGGCAATTCACTCCATGCGTTTGATATCCATCAATATATAACCCCTGAGCTCGTACGTCTCAGAGATGGGCGTTAAGCAAGAGAATAAATTCTCTACCGCCAAACAGATATATATTTAATAGAGATCAATCACACGGACTAAAATCCAATGTCAGACACACAGTCCATTTACCAGTCCGTTCTTGGTCTGAACGAAACCGGAGGCACCTAGTACCCCGCATCCCCATCGATCTCCAAGTACGTCTGGACGATCACCAACTGTTTCCATCTTCTTGGGTGTACAGCCCAATCAAGATCATCAGTAATCACCCAAACGACGTGAAGACTTCCGGTCTTCGACCATCGTCTTCATCTTCGACTTATCGTCGTATCAGTTATTCAGAATGGGATAAACCCGGTCTTTCCGAATAACTCGCGTATATTTTAAATAAGTGTTACACAAACACAACATACGCCTCATTCCAATTCATTAGTCACTAACCGTAAATTAATCAAGAGAATAATTCCCCAAATATTAACCCCGAAGGCCGAAACCAACATCAGATCAATATCCAGAAAACCATTCTGCTTGGCTAACCGACAGTTAGTTTCTAAATTTCACGTTCATAGGGAAAGGTTCCCATCAATTTTATCCAAGATAAATTCCTTGAATTTATTCTTTATTCTATTCTTTTGAATTTCGATTCAACTAGCCGGGATTAACGAAACTTACCGAAGTAATCATTTGTTTTAATTTCCCAATCCCAACCTATTTATCCCATGAAGTAAAACTGGTAATACTTCATATCTAACATCACAGTGTTATCGGTAAATTCAATTACCATTTCACGTTCAAATCTAATTAAAGATTTAACTATCGCCTGGAGCAAAACTGGTGATACTCCCTTCTCGATTATTTCAATCTAATTAAAGATTCATTAAAACTCCACTTAGTTTTAATCGTTAACTGGGTTAAAGAATCAGTGTCATTTAAAACACGGTTCACGATAAACCCAAAATCACATTCCATTAATTATCGGGTTAAAGAACAAGTGTTATTTAAAACACTGTTCACGATAAACCCAAAAATCATTCCATTAATTATCGGGTTAAAGAACAAGTGTTATTTAAAACACAGTTCACGATAAACCCAAAAATCATTCCATTAATTATCGGGTTAAAGAACAAGTGTTATTTAAAACACTGTTCACGATAAACCCAAAAATCAATACCAATTCAATTCCAATTAAATATCATTTAATTGGTACACTTCATTAAATCTAAATTAAAAGATTTAATCTTTTCTCAACTGGGTTCAAGAACAGTGTTCGTGAAGACACCATTCACGACAAACCCAAATCACATTTGATATTCAATATAAGGCTCTGAATAGAAAATATATCGGCTTATATTCAATATCAAATTCTACGATTAACAAATGTCGTATTGGAAATAACGATATAAATATATATCTTTCAAATTTCCATAACAACATCTGTATAATCACGAATTCCAACATCGAAATATTCCGAAGACAATTTCGATTCAAATCCATTCCAATGCAATCATTGGAAATTCTGGTTATTTTTAAAACCCTTTTCAAATTCAATTTATTTATTTAAAAATAAATAGAATTATATTTCTAGTTCAAAACTAGTTCATTTCGATAAAAATCTATTTTTATCTTTTCAAATATGGAGTTTTTCATCCCAAATCTTCACAAATCATTTCTTATGATTTTACACAAATTATTACTATTTTTAATAATTTTATCAAGGCCCGTACAGTCGATTTCCATCAATGGCCATCGAACTGCACTTACAGCGACCTTTTTCAAATTTGATTTGGACGTAACTCCAAATCCAACCGTTAGATTTCAAATTTCTAATATTCGTTAGAAAGCTCTTTTCGATACGAACCCAACGGTTCCGGTTTTAGGAGAATCCGACGGTCGGATCTCCCGTAATGTCCGTTTGAAATAAATGGTCGAAATTCACGAACTGCCGCGGCGCGGCGCATTCTATTCAGGCCATTATATTATATATATAATATATATTTCGTCGATTTCTATTTAAAACGAATTATATAAATAGTTTTAAATTCGTTTCAAAAGCAATTTCAACTTCCATTTCAATTCAAATCAAAATTGAATTCTTCTTTATAAATTCGTTTTAAAATTCATTTCTATTCAATTCAAATTTCAATTCAATTTGAATTCATTTCAATTTGCTTTCAATTCAATTTGAATTCGTTTTATATTCAATTCGTTTCGAAATCGTTTTCAATTCATTTCATTTCGAAATCGTTTTCAATTCATTTCATTTCGAAATCGTTTTCAATTCATTTCATTTCGAAATCGTTTTATATTCAATTCATTTCGAAATCGTTTTCAATTCAATTCATTTCGAAATCGTTTTATATTCAATTCATTTCGAAATCGTTTTCAATTCAATTCATTTCGAAATCATTTTCAATTCAATTCATTTCGAAATCGTTTTCATATTCAATTCATTTCGAAATCGTTTTATATTCAATTCATTTCGAAATCATTTTCAATTCAATTCATTTCGAAATCGTTTTATATTCAATTCATTTCGAAATCGTTTTATATTCAATTCATTTCAAAATGAATAGAATCGATATAAATCGTTTACGTCAAAATGGCGTCAATCTAATCAACACGGCTTCATAAATTTCTATTTTCAAATATTCTATTTCAAATATTTCTTTTTCAAAATAGTTGTTATTATTAAAATATTTCGTTCAACACATGACCAATCTCAATGGATGAGTACTGTCAACACATGAACCTTTATTTTATATTGATAAATATGTAAATTTTATTACTAAAATATTTCGTTCAACACATGACCAATCTCAATGGATGAGTACTGTCAACACATGAACCTTTATTTTATATTATTCTTTATTTTTCAAATTGGAATGAGGCCCAATCAATTACCATATAAAGTTAATTATATGGATTCCATACAACACATGTATATAATAGCATTGAAAAATAATCAACCATCAACCAAGGTGCACTACACTGTATAAGCATCAAATATAAATATCTAACGCTTATAACAGCCTGTCAATCGATCGATCGACATATTTAATCAATCAGGATGAGTGAACTTCAAATTTCATCCTAACACCCGTGTGGGGTTTCAAACAATCAAACACATATTTTATTTGTGCAGTTGGGCGATGTGTAAAATTTATCGTCTCAATCAATGTCCTTCAAATAGGTGTACATAAACAAACCGTCCGGTTTGTAAATGAATATTTATTTATTCACATTCACGTTAAAAATTATATTTTTAACGATAAAACATTTTATTCAACCTATGAATATTCTATTCGGTTCATTTATTCAATAAAATGTTATTCTTATTTTTCTAGCATATTTTAGAAAATTTCGGCGGCATAACGGCACGATACTAGAAACGGGACAAGGCCTAGCCTTATCCCCGGTCTAGTGAAGGCCCACGCCATTCACACATCAATTTCATTTCACCAAACCATTCAATTCAAACCAAATAATCTAACTAATTTTTGCAATCAAACAAACAAGTCCATGGTCTGTGGACGATTGTGTCGGGTGCTACTAAGCACCGTCTGCATCCTAGTATATATATATATATATATATATATAACTAGAGAAAAGAAAGTGAAAGGTGAGAAATTCTCACCGATAGCTATCCTAACTCCACGGCGCTTCTAATGCAGGAAATCTTCAACGTTCTCGCCTCTTTGTCACCTTCGTTGCTCGTATTCACTACATATGTAAAAATCACACATTTTTATATTTGCTGATGTCTTTAAAATAAAAATCATATTTTTATAATCGCTTCCTACATTTAAAAATCGAATTTTTACTACTATGTTATATAGATAAAAATTATATTTTTATCACGCTATTTTCCATATAAAGATTTCGCCTTTTCTAAAATAAAGATTTCGCCTTTATAAAAACATAGACTTCGCCTTTTCAAATTTAAAGATTTCATCTTTATAAAAATCTCATTTTTATTTTTCTACGCATATAAAGATGATATTTTTAATATCATATCATGTAAAAATTATATTTTTAATTCTCTACCTAACCAAAAATCATATTTTTACATCTTCTATATAGTAAAGATTATATTTTTAATACTTTAAAAATATAAAAATCATATTTTTATTACTTTAAAAATATAAAAATCATATTTTTATTACTTCATATATAAAAGTTATATCTTTAACCTTTTTAAACGATAAAAATCCCAACTTTCGTTATGTAAAAATTCCAACTTTCATCATATAAAAATTCCAACTTTCATGATAAAAAAAAAAATCAAAACTTTATAGATTAAAAATCGGATTTTTATAACACTAAAAATCGAACCTTTATTAATCATAAAAATCAGTTCTTTAAATAATTAAAAATCAGTGTTTTTATATAAGAAAAATCAGTGTTTTTATATAAGAAAAATCAGTGTTTTTATATAAGAAAATCAGTGTTTCTTTATAAGAAAAATCAGTGTTTCTTTATAAGAAAAATCAGTGTTTCTTTATAAGAAAAATACTCACCGCGTTGTCAGAGTTGGAGGGGGGAAATGCTGCGTCGGATTGGTGGATGGCTGCGTCAGAGCTGATGGCAGGAGGGCGCGGGTCCAAGGCTGTGGCGGGTTTGTGGGCTTCGGTTTCTTCAATCAGGGGGCGTCGGTCTTCAATCGATTTAGGGCTATGGGGCGTCGGTTGTTTCCAGAGGAGAGGGAGGAGGCGCGAGGAAGTCGGAGGGTGGTTAGGGAAGTTCGTCGGAGTCTGGCGTCAGGCGAGAGGGGGGTCCGGCTATCGAAGTGGAGGCGTCGATCGAGGGGGCGACTGGGAATTGGGGATCGGGTTTTGGGTTTTTATTTTAAATCGATTGACTGAGTTTGACTGAGAGGGGGGGCGGATAAGTATAAAGGATTTATATTTTATATTATTTAATATATTTTTTTTCTTTCAAGTGGACTTTTCATACGACCTCGAAATCAAACATGCCGACTGTCGTCCCTAGCGTTTTACCCCCATTTCGAACACAATGGGATATGTATCGTAGGCCAATTCGATCGTTACGATCAGTTTCCGTTGAATTTAAAGCATAAATCTATATATATTCAATTTGAATGTACATTTCAAATTACCGGGGCCACAGATTAACTCCAAAAAATTCAGAAAAATTATTTGTAGTTTCGTATTGACGATACGGTCCTAAAAAACTAATTTTGTCGAATTCTGAGACCGTTTGAAAAATGGCCATTTTCCAGTCGATGGAATTCAACTGAAATTGTTCAAACACGTTTTCTTGTGCCACGCTCACATACTGATTCAAAAAATTATGAAATTTGGAATCTACCAACAATTCGACATCACGGACCCAACAAAACTGGTTTCGTCGAGATCCGAGGTCATTTGCAAAATGTCCATTTTTAAGGGCCTGAATTCCATAGCGACTATTCAGAATTTTCAACTGGACATATCTTTTGATTCCCGCTACGAAGTTTCGATTTTTCGGATTCGTTGGAAAGATATCATCAATTAGATCCTAATGTTTTTGGTTTCACTAAAATCCGGATTGTTTTGCACCCGGTACATTCAATTGAAGTTTGAAATCGAATTATCGAACTACCGCGCCACTTTCAATTCTATTTTTAATTATATATAATTATTTATATTCTAACGACGACGCGTATAATATATACGTTCGAAATATATTCAAAATAAATTTCTCGTCGATGTTATTTTAAAATAATCTATTTTAAATATTCAAAATTCGCTAAAATTGCCAAAATAAAAATTTTAAACTGGCCCAGATTTTCGGGTTGTTACAATCTCCCCCACTTAAAACTTTTCGTCCCCGAAAAGGAACAAGGTCGAAAGTGGTTTGATTAATCAATTCTACGTTCGATCTGGCTTCCATTCTCCAACTTTTCAGTTTCTGAGAATTTTCTAAAATTTCAAAAATTTGGCTAACACCCTAAATTTTCGAAAAATTTCGCCATAACCTCCCCTGCAATGGGAGCATCGGGAAATCTCAAATAGCTTCCCCGGTCCTTCAGATCTCAAAAAGAAAAAGAAAAAGCCAAGCGGCTGGCCAATAGGCTCATAAAATCATCATCACCCAAACAAAACAGTAAATTATGTAGTAAACATGTACCTAATTGTCGGGCAAACAAATTTTATTCTCTGCTCTAGCCTCCTTGCTATGACCTGTTCAATATAAGTATATGTATATGCAAGCAAATGCGACCAATTTTCAATACAATTCAATATTTGATTCAATTAGGCTAAATGGTTCAAAATTATCAAACAAATAAACAAACAACACAAACATCAATCAATTAGTGAATTAGAGTTTCAAATTCATAACTTTGATATATAGTCAAAAATCAGATTTTTGATGCCAAATCACAACAATAGATCCTATATAGTTTTTGTTTCTCACACCAGTCAATAGGAAATATATAGAAATCCCACCTTCGAAACTCGAACATAAATGTTGATGATGCGATCGCTATCATCAGTATCATCTCCGGGCGACTAGAGTGTGATGCTATATCTATCCAATATATTAAAATTTCGAATACACGTTTGCAAGGCGTATATGCAAAATCTTTATATACTGGACTGTCCAAATAAATACAAATGAATAATCAAATACGAATAATTGATTTAAATTTTCAAAGCAAAATTTGTTTTCATTTGAAAAATATACTCTTCACACTCGTTCTAGGATACTACTGATCCCATCTCTAACGAGTCATTCCCGTTGGATATTACTAATCCAATATCTGATGAATTCTTTCGTATGGTTCTAATGTGCCTTGTTCTCTGAGCTTTGTAAACCAAAGCTCTGATACCAACTGTAAAAACCCGTAACTTCCCCGTAAAGGAAAGCGTCGGATAGTTCGAGAACAAGCCACAAAATAGAACGCATTTAAAAGAACATTTCATTGCTTATTACAACAATGCATCAGATTACAAGAATATACAGAGTATAAATGAATATTACACAGAAATATCAGAGATTTAAATTACATTTAAATACATAGCAGCGGAAAATAATACAATACACAACTTGAAGAGATATACGGATACAAAGCTTTCCGGATATCGTTCCAGCTGTAAACCAGGATCCTGTGAATATAAATCTGCAAAACCAAAACTACTAGCTGCCCGTGTCAAAATAGGGGGCACCCAGAGTTTAGGTTAAAACAATAAACTCCAGGTCAGTCATGTGACTGGTGTGAGAACTAAAACAGTTAATCTTTATTTTAAAGTTAGGTAAATCAAGGGACCACGCCGTATAACACAGAACGGGTTTCCTCCCAAGAATACCAGTGCATAAAACAAACAGCGCAATGCTAAATAAAGAAAAATGAAGCTGTTATAAGACCCAGGTCCTATTACACAATGCAACGCAAGCCGGGGGATAGGGTTTTCCCTTATAACAGCCAAAGAATGCTTGATACGTTTAAAACAAATCATTTGATACTATTATAAGTGCATAGTGTATAAAACAACTTCAAATCATAAGTATCAATCATAGGCGGCATGGGTACCATATATCATGTCGCCATATATAGGTTTACAAATAAAACCGCAAATGTCACGTATTTGGAAATTGGATTTCCGTCTATGAACCGAGGCAAAAGATAGTCCTCAACCGATTCGAGACTGTCTAGCCCGAGCCTCAGGATCAGAGCTCGAGTGACCCTTGGATCCTCAGGGCCAGTCCACCGATGTGGATTAAACTTAAACCCTGAACATGCGTTTCCCCGCCCTATGGGGCGTAAACAAGCCAACTAAATGACTCCATCGGTTCGAGAACGACCGATCAATCTGAGGCGCCTCGCAACAGCGACAACCACATAAGTCAAACTCGTCAGGGCGTGTAAAACCACTGACGCCACTTCTAGCTAGAAAGAAACGCATGCCCTCCCTGACGTCCTCTCCCGTTTTTAGTTCATACCGGGTGTGAAACTCGCGAATCAACGTTACACAAAGCTATGCCACAAAGGCCGTGCTTCGATCATCAGCCACAAGACTTTGCTTTTCAACAGAAGCCTTGATCAATTGCCACTTAGGCATGCCACACAGGCAATTCACTCCATGCGTTTGATATCCATCAATATATAACCCCTGAGCTCGTACGTCTCAGAGATGGGCGTTAAGCAAGAGAATAAATTATCCGCCGCCAAACAGATATATATTTAATAGAGATCAATCACACGGACTAAAATCCAATGTCAGACACACAGTCCATTTACAAGTCCGTTCTGGGTCTGAACGAAACCGGAGGCACCTAGTACCCCGCATCCCCATCGATCTCCAAGTACGTCTGGACGATCACCAACTGTTTCCATCTTCTTAGGTGTACAGCCCAATCAAGATCATCAGTAATCACCCAAACGACGTGAAGACTTCCGGTCTTCGACCATCGTCTTCATCTTCGACTTATCGTCGTATCAGTTATTCAGAATGGGATAAACCCGGTCTTTCCGAATAACTCGCGTATATTTTAAATAAGTGTTACACAAACACAACATACGCCTCATTCCAATTCATTAGTCACTAACCGTAAATTAATCAAGAGAATAATTCCCCAAATATTAACCCCGAAGGCCGAAACCAACATCAGATCAATATCCAGAAAACCATTCTGCTTGGCTAACCGACAGTTAGTTTCTAAATTTCACGTTCATAGGGAAAGGTTCCCATTAATTTTATCCAAGATAAATTCCTTGAGTTTATTCTTTATTCTATTCTTTTGAATTTCGATTCAACTAGCCGGGATTAACGAAACTCACCGAAGTAATCATTTGTTTTAATTTCCCAATCCCAACCTATTTATCCCATGAAGTAAAACTGGTAATACTTCATATCTAACACCACAGTGTTATCGGTAAATTCAATTACCATTTCACGTTCAAATCTAATTAAAGATTTAACTATCGCCTGGAGCAAAACTGGTGATACTCCCTTCTCGATTATTTCAATCTAATTAAAGATTCATTAAAACTCCACTTAGTTTTAATCGTTAACTGGGTTAAAGAATCAGTGTCATTTAAAACACGGTTCACGATAAACCCAAAATCACATTCCATTAATTATCGGGTTAAAGAACAAGTGTTATTTAAAACACTGTTCACGATAAACCCAAAAATCATTCCATTAATTATCGGGTTAAAGAACAAGTGTTATTTAAAACACTGTTCACGATAAACCCAAAAATCATTCCATTAATTATCGGGTTAAAGAACAAGTGTTATTTAAAACACTGTTCACGATAAACCCAAAAATCAATACCAATTCAATTCCAATTAAATATCATTTAATTGGTACACTTCATTAAATCTAAATAAAAAGATTTAATCTTTTCTCAACTGGGTTCAAGAACAGTGTTAGTGAAGACACCATTCACGACAAACCCAAATCACATTTGATATTCAATATAAGGCTCTGAATAGAAAATATATCGGCTTATATTCAATATCAAATTCTACGATTAACAAATATCGTATTGGAAATAACGATATAAATATATATCTTTCAAATTTCCATAACAACATCTGTATAATCACGAATTCCAACATCGAAATATTCCGAAGACAATTTCGATTCAAATCCATTCCAATGCAATCATTGGAAATTCTGGTTATTTTTAAAACCCTTTTCAAATTCAATTTATTTATTTAAAAATAAATAGAATTATATTTCTAGTTCAAAACTAGTTCATTTCGATAAAAATCTATTTTTATCTTTTCAAATATGGAGTTTTTCATCCCAAATCTTCACAAATCATTTCTTATGATTTTACACAAATTATTACTATTTTTAATAATTTTATCAAGGCCCGTACAGTAGATTTCCATCAATGGCCATCGAACTGCACTTACAGCGACCTTTTTCAAATTTGATTTGGACGTAACTCCAAATCCAACCGTTAGATTTCAAATTTCTAATATTCGTTAGAAAGTTCTTTTCGATACGAACCCAACGGTTCCGGTTTTAGGAGAATCTGACGGTCGGATCTCCCGTAATGTCCGTTTGAAATAAATGGTCGAAATTCACGAACTGCCGCGGCGCGGCGCGTTCTATTCAGGCCATTATATTATATATATAATATATATTTCGTCGATTTCTATTTAAAACGAATTATATAAATAGTTTTAAATTCGTTTCAAAAGCAATTTCAACTTCCATTTCAATTCAAATCAAAATTGAATTCTTCTTTATAAATTCGTTTTAAAATTCATTTCTATTCAATTCAAATTTCAATTCAATTTGAATTCATTTCAATTTGCTTTCAATTCAATTTGAATTCGTTTTATATTCAATTCGTTTCGAAATCGTTTTCAATTCATTTCATTTCGAAATCGTTTTCAATTCATTTCATTTCGAAATCGTTTTCAATTCATTTCATTTCGAAATCGTTTTATATTCAATTCATTTCGAAATCGTTTTCAATTCAATTCATTTCGAAATCGTTTTATATTCAATTCATTTCGAAATCGTTTTCAATTCAATTCATTTCGAAATCGTTTTCAATTCAATTCATTTCGAAATCGTTTTCATATTCAATTCATTTCGAAATCGTTTTATATTCAATTCATTTCGAAATCGTTTTCAATTCAATTCATTTCGAAATCGTTTTATATTCAATTCATTTCGAAATCGTTTTATATTCAATTCATTTCAAAATGAATAGAATCGATATAAATCGTTTACGTCAAAATGGCGTCAATCTAATCAACACGGCTTCATAAATTTCTATTTTCAAATATTCTATTTCAAATATTTCTTTTTCAAAATAGTTGTTATTATCAAAATATTTCGTTCAACACATGACCAATCTCAATAGATGAGTACTGTCAACACATGAACCTTTATTTTATATTGATAAAGATGTAAATTTTATTACTAAAATATTTCGTTCAACACATGACCAATCTCAATGGATGAGTACTGTCAACACATGAACCTTTATTTTATATTATTCTTTATTTTTCAAATTGGAATGAGGCCCAATCAATTACCATATAAAGTTAATTATATGGAATCCATACAACACATGTATATAATAGCATTGAAAAATAATCAACCATCAACCAAAGTGCACTACACTGTATAAGCATCAAATATAAATATCTAACGCTTATAACAGCCTGTCAATCGATCGATCGACATATTTAATCAATCAGGATGAGTGAACTTCAAATTTCATCCTAACACCCGTGTGGGGTTTCAAACAATCAAACACATATTTTATTTGTGCAGTTGGGCGATGTGTAAAATTTATCGTCCTAATCAATGTCCTTCAAATAGGTGTACATAAACAAACCGTCCGGTTTGTAAATGAATATATATTTATTCACATTCACGTTAAAAATTATATTTTTAACGATAAAACATTTTATTCAACCTATGAATATTCTATTCGGTTCATTTATTCAATAAAATGTTATTCTTATTTTTCTAGCATATTTTAGAAAATTTCGGCGGCATAACGGCACGATACTAGAAACGGGACAAGGCCTAGCCTTATCCCCGGTCTAGTGAAGGCCCACGCCATTCACACATCAATTTCATTTCACCAAACCATTCAATTCAAACCAAATAATCTAACTAATTTTTGCAATCAAACAAACAAGTCCATGGTCTGTGGACGATTGTGTCGGGTGCTACTAAGCACCGTCTGCATCCTAGTATATATATATATATATATATATATATATATATATATAACTAGAGAAAAGAAAGTGAAAGGTGAGAAATTCTCACCGATAGCTATCCTAACTCCACGGCGCTTCTAATGCAGGAAATCTTCAACGTTCTCGCCTCTTTGTCACCTTCGTTGCTCGTATTCACTACATATGTAAAAATCACACATTTTTATATTTGCTGATGTCTTTAAAATAAAAATCATATTTTTATAATCGCTTCCTACATTTAAAAATCGAATTTTTACTACTATGTTATATAGATAAAAATTATATTTTTATCACGCTATTTTCCATATAAAGATTTCGCCTTTTCTAAAATAAAGATTTCGCCTTTATAAAAACATAGACTTCGCCTTTTCAAATTTAAAGATTTCATCTTTATAAAAATCTCATTTTTATTTTTCTACGCATATAAAGATGATATTTTTAATATCATATCATGTAAAAATTATATTTTTAATTCTCTACCTAACCAAAAATCATATTTTTACATCTTCTATATAGTAAAGATTATATTTTTAATACTTTAAAAATATAAAAATCATATTTTTATTACTTTAAAAATATAAAAATCATATTTTTATTACTTCATATATAAAAGTTATATCTTTAACCTTTTTAAACGATAAAAATCCCAACTTTCGTTATGTAAAAATTCCAACTTTCGTCATATAAAAATTCCAACTTTCATGATAAAAAAAAAATCAAAACTTTATAGATTAAAAATCGGATTTTTATAACACTAAAAATCGAACCTTTATTAATCATAAAAATCAGTTCTTTAAATAATTAAAAATCAGTGTTTTTATATAAGAAAAATCAGTGTTTTTATATAAGAAAAATCAGTGTTTTTATATAAGAAAATCAGTGTTTCTTTATAAGAAAAATCAGTGTTTCTTTATAAGAAAAATACTCACCGCGTTGTCAGAGTTGGAGGGGGGGAAATGCTGCGTCGGATTGGTGGATGGCTGCGTCAGAGCTGATGGCAGGAGGGCGCGGGTCCAAGGCTGTGGCGGGTTTGTGGGCTTCGGTTTCTTCAATCAGGGGGCGTCGGTCTTCAATCGATTTAGGGCTATGGGGCGTCGGTTGTTTCCAGAGGAGAGGGAGGAGGCGGGAGGAAGTCGGAGGGTGGTTAGGGAAGTTCGTCGGAGTCTGGCGTCAGGCGAGAGGGGGGTCCGGCTATCGAAGTGGAGGCGTCGATCGAGGGGGCGACTGGGAATTGGGGATCGGGTTTTGGGTTTTTATTTTAAATCGATTGACTGAGTTTGACTGAAAAGGGGGGGATAAGTATAAAGGATTTATATTTTATATTATTTAATAAAAAAATTTTCTTTCAAGTGGACTTTTCATACGACCTCGAAATCAAACATGCCGACTGTCGTCCCTAGCGTTTTACCCCCATTCCGAACACAATGGGATATGTATCGTAGGCCAATTCGATCGTTACGATCAGTTTCCGTTGAATTTAAAATATAAATCTATATATATTCAATTTGAACGTACATTTCAAATTACCGGGGCCGCAGATTAACTCCAAAAATTCCAGAAAAATTATTTCTAGTTTCGTATTGACGATACGGTCCTAAAAAAACTAATTTTGTCGAATTCTGAGACCGTTTGAAAAATGGCCATTTTCCAGTCGATGGAATTCAACTGAAATTGTTCAAACACGTTTTCTTGTGCCACGCTCACATACTGATTCGAAAAATTATGAAATTTGGAATCTACCAACAATTCGACATCACGGACCCAACAAAACTGGTTTCGTCGAGATCCGAGGTCATTTGCAAAATGTCCATTTTTAAGGGCCTGAATTCCATAGCGACTATTCAGAATTTTCAACTGGACATATCTTTTGATTCCCGCTACGAAGTTTCGATTTTTCGGATTCGTTGGAAAGATATCATCAATTAGATCCCAATGTTTTTGGTTTCACTAAAATCCGGATTGTTTTGCACCCGGTACATTCAATTGAAGTTTGAAATCGAATTATCGAACTACCGCGCCACTTTCAATTCTATTTTTTATTATATATAATTATTTATATTCTAACGACGACGCGTATAATATATACGTTCGAAATATATTCAAAATAAATTTCTCGTCGATGTTATTTTAAAATAATCTATTTTAAATATTCAAAATTCGATAAATTGCCAAAATAAAAATTTTAAACTGGCCCAGATTTTCGGGTTGTTACAAATATGCCACACAATTTATATACTGGGTAACTCATATATGTAATTAATAAACAAGATTTAGAAGTTGTACAACTGTGGATAAGAAACTCCATGCAAAATTCGATTGATTATTCTCTGAGATAACTTTCAGTAATACAACCTTCCGGATAAAATCAATTTCGTACATATGTACTACCAGGAAACACTTTATCTTTAGGTAGGAAAGAACCAACATAAGTGAGAAAATTAGTGAATGCGGTGTTGCTAATCCCAAACCTAGCTTTATAGTTATACAACTTTAACATTGACTCTAACTTAGTGCACTCGCTTCCCTCAAATAGAGGTTGTTCGACATCAGCCACAAACCTCTTGAACTCAAATGATTCATCACCGTAATCCCCATCGTTGTAGGTTGTTTCATAAATATCAATTATTTCCAAGATAGGGGTCTGTTTTGTAGCAAGGCTCATACTACCACAAATGACGTTGTACCCTTAGAAGACTCTTCTCCATGCCAAATCCACTCAACATACCCTAAACTAGACCCATTTTCATATAGATGACCTCTAATTGTTTTAACAAGGAATTGTCTTAGGATTTTTAGCATTTCCTTCAGCAAATATCAAGAAGTTTTCAACACCAATTTTATATTGTAAAGAATCACTATTTTCTTTAATCCATGACTTATCCATTTCAACCGCTTACAAATCGGAAATACCAAATTCAAGCTTACCCACTTAGAACAGATATAAATTAGAAATATCAAACCAAGCTTAACCACTTACAAACCAAAAGCAATACGAACAGAATATGCTATATAACCATAGATCTGAGCAGCTTACCACTTACAAACCTAGATTTGAGCTTCGAGCTTCACAAATTAGGGCTTTTAGCTAATTGATTTGAGCTTTAAACAGAGCTTCGAGCTTCACGAAGCAGCTTTACAAATTATGGCTTTGAGTGCAAGTGGAGAGAGCAGCTTTAGAAATTAGGGTTTGAGAGATTGAGGGGGAAATTGAAAAAATTCGTAGGGAAAAGTGAAAATTTTCTGATTTGTTTTAAACTTTAGTTCGGTGAAAATTTTGGTAAAGGTGGCGGGGAGTAATAATTTGGTTAAGGGAGGGGAAAAAATGTTACGGGGAAAATAATTTTGCTAAGGTGCGACCTGGTTTTTTTTTCTAATACGTGTATAAGACATAGCTCCTTTACTAAAACGATGTCCTACTTGATTTTTCATTTGTTTCTAATGCGTGTATAAGACATCGCTCTTTTAATAAAACGAAGTCTGAGAAACCAACAACTTCAATTTTCTTTTTGACGATGTTAAAAATCATTTTGACATCGACTGAGATTGCAAGCGATGTTAAAACTGTGATGTCTATTCTACTTTTTCTTCTAGTGAACGAATTTACAGTTGCTATTTCGAAGGTAAAGTCATATTTTTATAGCATATTCTTTTTTATTTCATATCCTCCTCTCGTGACATTCTTATTTCCACATACAATAATCCTGCATTTATTTTTCCTTTATATTCCACCAATAATTCTTTTCCGCTTCTCTTTATTTTCAATGCAAGATTTTTTTTGCATGTTCTCTGTTTTCCAATGTTTGACAGTTTCTATACTAGGACTCTTTCCAAAAGCCTTCGATTGATTTTTGTTTGTTTTTTTAGAATTCTATTTAATTCGTTAATAATTATTTACTTTGTCTTCTAACTCAAATTATTTTATGAATGTATACATATTTTATGGTGATTGTATTTCTACCTTACTTTCAGTATTAGTTTATTTATGGAAATACTTATCAAACACTTTCGGAATCCTTTAAACCAATTGAGGTTGATTAACAAATATAATATTTTAGTTGTCTTCTCGTTTAGTTAGGTGATTAATTTTTTGATTGGTTCTAGTTAGATCGATTCAAAAGTTTGTTCTCTGTTTTGCTACACTTCTTTTCATTCAATTCAATGTTGAGTTGATTGTTTTTACTCTAAGTTGCTAATTTCATATCTTTTCTAAGGTAATTTTTTGCCTTAATTTTTCTTTTTTAATATTTATATATAAAGATATCACACTTGTTATTATCATCAAAACTCCGTTGTTGAAGATCAAATAAAATTTAAGGTTTAAAGACAAGCGTTGCTTATAATATTGCCATGGAAAACGCAAACCATCCATTTACTTAATCTTAAATTTCAAATTATAATATATATATATATATCCCAAGTATAGTTTACAATAAATAAGGGTTAAAAACAAATATCAATAAAAACATTATTTATAACAAGCTAAAATCTTTTGTGCCTATTATTATCTTTAGGTCATTTACTCAAAGATCAGTATAGATCAACACTTATTAATTAAGGTATTATACTTCTAATTAACTTTCCAAATTTATTTATTCTAACTTAAAAGTTGAAGTTCAGACATCCTTTATTATATTTATAAAATACTTCATTTAATGTTTAAAATTTATATGTATACAAAAATATCTTTAAAATGGTTTTTAATATGTTAAAATATATTTAGACTAATTTAAAGTAGGTTATAATTATTTATATATGGCATTTTGTTGAAATAAGAAGTTTTAGACTAATTAGAAAAAGGAAAAATATAATTTTTATTTTTAAAGGCTACTTAGTTTGCAATTCATAATTAACTATTAGAATATATTTAAACTTGATATTAATTTTAAAGCACTCTAGTATAAATATAAACAACCCTATAAAGACTAAAAAATATCTAATTTAAATATATTTTATACAATTATTGTCCAATTGGAAAATGTAGCATTTCTAAAGTACCATCTAATGTTTTGTTATCATGTTTTTCGATAACTTTGTGCTTAGATTTCAACATTTAGACAAAAGATTTTTGATACTTTCTTTTTACTAGTTAGTATACTTTGGGTACTTAATTACCAAAAAGAAAACTCATAAATAATATCTTCCAATTATTTTATAGAAATGTCTGTAAACATGGTGTTTTACCAAACTACAATTATAGCGACTACTCCACTATAATTTTAATACATTTGTTTAACTAGATATTAATTGTTTTAAGCTTCAAAATATTTAAAATATGAATAGAATATTATTTACT
Organism: Allium sativum; assembly: GCA_030737875.1. Taxonomy (NCBI): domain Eukaryota; kingdom Viridiplantae; phylum Streptophyta; class Magnoliopsida; order Asparagales; family Amaryllidaceae; genus Allium; species Allium sativum. The sequence goes on along the minus strand of CM060924.1, from coordinate 953,781,786 downwards.
TCTTAAATATGAAAACAAATCATTAAGGAAGTTTGTAGGAAAATATTGTTTTTTTGGGCTAAATGACAAGATATTAAAAAGTGCCATTACAATGACTTTTTTACTTTAAGTTTTCTTATCTTTTGTTTATAGTTTCTAAAACTTTGAGTTACATGAAAATTTGGTTAAGTCTCGCCTAACACACCGAGTGATTGATATCCAGATAATAGCCACATAATATCAATATAGATCCAGAACATTGAGTGCGTAAAACAGTAAATAAATGCATGAACTTACTATGATTTGACAATGTGTCTACATTCACTGTGAGGTAATCTCTTGTTTATAGAGTTTGATTAAAATGTGGTCTTGATTTGATTACAAGAATGTAGGGGGGAAAGACGTAGTTTGGAAATGGTAGAGCCCATGCGTAGTAGCACAAAAGCCAAAAGAATCTCCCTCCAAAGAGGTACCAAGTATTATAGCTATCCAGAAACTTGGATCGACCAAAATCCCAAAGTAAAATAGGATCTGAGAGTGGACTAAACCAACAAGCAAGTGATCTAATTGGTGTAACGATCCAGAAATTTCGACAACTGGAATATGAGATTTATTGAAGAATTAACTATGAATAATCAATATTTATATTGATACTGGAGTTAAAAAAAAAATCAAATATATTGTTTTGTGGAGTTCAATATTTAATGATCGGTCGAGGATCAAATATTTATTGCTGACTATTTGAATCGAATCTAGTTGTATATTTGAATTAGATTAGAATTCGACTGAAAATAATAAGCAACTGAATTTGAAATATAAATGTTATCGACATTAAATATAAATCGGAGATTGATTTTATTTATGGAAAATTAACACGGATAGGTGTGTATTTGTGTACATAAAGAAATTTAATTTTTCGTTTCAATTTGGAGAGTGCATTATCAGTACGAATTTAGAACGTTACGAGGTAATTTGCGGTAGAAGTTAATATTTAGTTTAACAGATGGTACCTACCCAAAAATAACCTAACCGAATATATCCTACCCAAATGTTTTCGTACCTAGTAATAACCTACCCCAATTTAACCTATTTCGATTTCCTTGCTGTCCACGGTTCCGTGGTTATAAATCAACCATCATTCCCCATCCATTCCCTTCAGCAAACCATTCTTCCCTTCTTTCCTCTAATAGTTTCTAGAAATTGGCCATGGCACCTTCCCCAAAATCGATTCTTTGTCCTTTCAACCGCTCTCCAAAATTTCCATAGCCGTGAGCATCGAAGCCCCAAATCAAAAACCAGGAAGGCGCCACTTCCGAGAATCACCAGCGCTCCATTTCGAAGCTGCTGCTCCTTCAAATTGAGTCGCATCAACTCTGTTCCTCTGCCTCTCGCATAGCCACCTCGCTTGAAGCCTGCGTTGCCTCAAAGTTGAAGTCGCCAAAACCCTAATCGCGTGTTGCCGCCGCCGTTTTGAAGGTGAGTTATCTCACTCACGATTTAATCATAGTTCAAGCGGGTTAATTTCAATAATAATAGTAATAAATAGTAAAATAAATAAAATAAATAAAAAAAATTGAATTAGTTAAATTTGGGTTTTGATTTGCTGTGGGTCGCTGCTCTTGTGGTTAAACATAGTTTGATGGTTTACCCTCATTGGTTTATGTTATTTCGGCCTCCTGTATATCCTGGAAAATCTGAGAACATGAATGTTGATCTATGACCAGTCTCTCCACTTTGTTCTAAACCTGAAATTGCATTATACTTGTGCAACCATGAATATTTGACACTAGATCCTTGTAGTACCATGAACTAACTTATATCTTGGTAATTGTTTGAAGCCGAGCTTTAAGCTTTAGCATTTGGTAACTGTAGACTTGACACCTTAAAATTTAACAGCCTAGTGTACCTGCCTTTGTTATTTAGACAGACATGTTAAAGGAAATATTTTTACACTGCTTAGGTGCTTATTTATTTTGCTCACAGTTAATGTTTTGAGACAACGGTCAACGGCAAACAAATTTAAATTGGTTGTTTGATATGTGGTAAAAATGTTGTGGATGCTCATTCCACTACTGTGTTTCCTAATGACTACTAAATAACTAATCCCAATCATGTCAAACTTTTGGAAGTATCAACATATCTGGGATATATTTTGATATTGTTCAGAACTTATGAAACTGGAAATTTGTTAAACCACGTTAGTAATTCAGGTTTGAAGAAATATGTAAATCCCATAATAAGGAAATAATCGCTGTGGCAGAAAGGATGAAACAGTATACTTATATTGATAAACCACCCGGCACAATTCATTTTCCATTGTGGTTTGAACGTTTTATTGGGATTATATTGTACCTTTTAACATAAAAGTATATTTATACTGAAACTTCACAGTTATATTGAAACTATACTGCCCCCTTTAGTATTTTGAACTGCTGTGGTTTCCGCCCTGTACATCTATGTACTGCTACATTTTAGATTATAAGGCATGCGCTGTTTAGGGTCATTTCTTGGACTGTTTGCACCCTTGTGTAACATAGTGTGTGTATGTGTATGCGGGTGTGTGTGTGAAACCTTAAACCCCTGCCTCATGTTACTTGAACACCCTGTCATTTCTTTGTACTGATCACATTTAAGTGTGTTTGTACGTATGCGGGTCTGGCCCTTTAAAAGGTATATATATAATGATAACCTGTTAACTGAAGCATCCTACATGTTCATATTAAATCTGAAGTATCCTATACCTACAGTACCGAAGTTACCCACTTTTGTTTTGCTTGTGCGAACACGTCAGACCCTACCTTATAATGTGTGTATATTGTGGATGGCTCGTGCGTGGGTTCTTTACCATCTGGGAACCTGCTGCAAATTTGCTGATCACGGGTGGAATTAAGAATTGGCACGGTGTATTATATTTGCATGTGGATCCTTATACATTTAAGCTTGTGCCGGCTGTTGCGTTTTGTTCCTTCATATGAATTTCACCACTTGCACTCGGGTCTACTTTATTTATATACATAGTGTATGTGTATGTTTGTGTTATACCCCATCCCTCAAAATCTGGCATACATACTTCTAAACATTCAGCCTTATCACTACCCTGTTTATAATGGGTACTCAGAATTACTGTGAATTGCCAGGAAATGTGCGGCATTGTTAAGCCAAGTTCTCACTAGTTGTTTAAGAACCTCCTGTGTTAAGTGACCAAATTTGTTGACTCTTTGAGTTGCCCTGACCTGTGTAGTCATGACTGAGTGCGTAAGCCCCCAGTTCACTGGAAAGAGCATTGGATACGTGTGCTTATACCTAGCTGGACAGATTTACCCACTAAAATGAATTAGCCAAAACTTTTATGTACTGTGTATGATAGTTGCACTTAGCATTAGTGGCCGTACAGCTTGCATTTGTTTGCTGAGCCGTGTTGATCTCAAATATTGGCTGCCATATTTCATGGCTTACTCTGGAATCCATGTTACTGAGGCTATTTCACCTAGGTTTGTTACTGATGCCATGTACTTTTGCTCTTGTGTATATTTTGCCTTGTGTACGATCCCAGATGCTGAGGCGATCCACGTATGTGTATACACACACACGTGTATATGCAAGCTTCTAGGATCACGTATGTTGTTGGTTATATTCGGTTTGGACGTTGAGGCGGTGCACACGAGTATATTATATACACGTGTGCACTCGCAAACGCCGATACCGTTCGTCCCTGGAAATAGGTAGAACTGATATGGACAGATACCACAACTGTTTATTTTATATATGACATCGATGATAGGATTAACAGTTATATCTCATTTTTTATTTAAATTAATTTACTCGAACTATGATTAATCCTGACTCGAGTATTTTTATGTTTTTGCATGGGATGCTCGAGTCAGACCCCGAGCAAATACAGATTTAAAGATTTCAGGTTAGGAATCGAAGATTGGAGAAGCTGGGGATTACAGAAGACGGCGCACTCTGATGTTTTAAAAACAGTAACATTTTTCATGTATTTAAATCTTTGGTAAAAAACCGCTGTATATAAAATATTATATCAAAATTCTGGTTATATAATAAAGTTTATTTTGCTGTTCAATACTGTGTTATTTACTTTATTCTGTGTTTCTGTGTTGATTCTATTTTGAACTCGATAAGCTAAATACGCTCCGTCAATTTGGACGTTTTAAGTTGGTTTAATTACCAATTTAAAGCGGTCAAAAAGGTGGGACGTTACAGGTGGTATCAGAGCTTTGGTTTATTCAAAGCTTAGCTTATTGAGTTTAAAAACAGATCTTGAAAATAAAGCGATTTTGAAAAATAATTATTTTTGAAATATCAAATATTTTGAAACTAGTATTTTGAAATTAATACAGCGGAAATAAAAATTTATTTTGAGATTTAAATTTTTGTTCGGAATCCCCAGTCTTCATAAGCCTTCGAATCCAGGTTTGCGAGAATTATTCTTCAATAAGTTCCCCTAGGATTTGAATCTAGAATCCATCATCGGATGGTATCTAGGATAGATAGGAGAGAATCAACGAATTAATTTCGTTAAGCGTGAATTTTAGAAATCAAAGATGACTGAAGTTGATTGTAAATGAGAATTCAGTTTGAATAGAAAAAGGAAATTTGAAATCATTTCAAAGAAGAAACGATGAATTTTGTTAAAAATATAAGTTGATGAAAAATCAAATAAAAAGAGTTAAGTGAAGAGATGACGATGTTTTATTTAACATTTGTTTAAATCAAACTAACAAATTTAGAGATGTTGCAAGAATAAAGTATATTCTCGATAGAAAATAAAGCTTTGTGAATATATGGGAATATTTTCCGGTGACAATAAATGATTTTTAAGAAGGGAGAAAATGAATAGAACAATTGGAAATATTTTCAAAGGATAGTGAGAGGTTAACATAATTCAGAATAACAAGAACAGAAGAACAAAGAGCCGCACGGCAAGAACGAAGGTCAGCAAAGTGTAAGAGAAATAATTTTTCAAATTGAATCTGAGAGTTGTAAGAATTTATCTGATAAGAAATTAAGAAGTGGAGTTAAGGAATTTAGAAACTGACTAAAGATTAGTTAAGTTGAATAGTTTTCTGAGTATTGATCTGATGTTGGTTTCGGCCTTCGGGGTTGATACTTAGGGAATTGTTCGCTTGCTAATTGATGGTCGAGGTGTGGACGTGAAAGAGTGATAATGCATGAAGAAAAAAAAATTGTGGAAAAAATATGGAATTTTGAGAGAATAAAGTTGTGACTGAAGTGATGAATTTTTAATTAGAAGTTTGGAAGAAGAATTGGTTATAACCAATAGATTCATAAATTCGAGTTAAAAGTAATATTAGATATCTGAATTGGATAAGAGATCAAAACTGAAATTGAATGGAGATTTGAGGATGCTCGATGTGAGATAGTGGATATAGAAATTTTCAGAACTTATATGAGAAATGCATAAAAATATAGCGAAGTCGAGAACTATTGATTTGAAAGGTAATCGATTTAGATAAAATCTTATATAACGGAATTTATATAAGACGAGATGTTTGAAATATGATTTAGGAAGAAAATCTTATGTAAATGACATAAGTATGGTTTATGAAATAAAATACTATATGTATATAGTATAGTATGTTTTTCAAAGTAAAGATAAGGAAAGTACCATCCTTCTTCTTTGAATTTCGAGCTTATGTAAAAGGACTGCAGATAGCGCAATCTGCAGTGCTGCTGGTGGCGGTAGGTTGTCCGGACATAAAACTCATGAGTTGCCATTGAGCACGACTGCTAGCGTAATTCGCAGGGCTGCAGATAGCCTATGGCGGTCGGATGTTTCTTGAGGGAATCAGGCGTAACCATTGTGATCGCTGCGATCTAGAGTCGTTGGAAATTCGACCGTGTAGCGAAATTCGCAGGGCTGTGGATAGCCTACGGCGGACGGATGTTTCTTGGGGGAACCAAGCGTAACCATTGTGACTGCTGCGTTCTACAGTCGAATGTAAGGGCGAAATCCGCAGAGCTGCGAAAGCTTACGGGTATGGATGTTTCCTGGGGGACTCAGGCGTAACCATTGTGTACCTGCGGTCCATAGTATTTGAGATATCTTAGTGATAGTAAGCCACCTGTTTGATGCAGCAGTTAGTCTTCGTGACTTGATTGGTCTTCGTGACCTGATTTGTCTTTGTGACTTGTTTTGTCCTCGTGACTTGATGATTTGATCCTGAGAGAGAGCAACCAACGCTTAGTGACCTCAGCATGTCTTTTGATTCATAAAGTATCTTCCGTTGATCTGTCCATGACGAAATTCGCAGGGAAGTGAATTCCTACGGATACGGATGTTTTTGGGGGATCCAGACGAAACCATTGTGTATCTGCGATTCATGAACAATCAACATATCAATATCGCATTGGTACTTTCCGTATCTATTTTTTTTAAAGGAATTTTTGAAATATATTTTCACTGGAAGTTGAAGTAAGGATATTTGGTACTTGGAGATCTTAGTCGTGCGCCTGGCCAGCGTATGCCTAACATCTGTAAGAACGACAATAGACTTGTCAAACTTCAAGTTATAAAATATTTTTAAATAAAATATTTTGAAGTTAATACGCGCCTAGTTTAATAAGTTAAGAAAGAGAGATTCAGAATAATAATACAAATATTTTTGATTTAGATTTTGAAAATTTTCAAGTTTTGAATATATAAAAATCATTGGCTAGTAAAGAAGATATTATTTGCACTCTTCGATGAGTGTTTGAAAAGGATAAATGGATTGGATGGATTGAATGGGAAAATATTTGGATAAACGTGGATTGTAAGGAATAAGCGGGATGATGAATAATAAATATTGATAGATGAGGCTTATACAGAATTTTGGAATAATTTGAAATGCGACACTCCAGTTTATGCATAAGTTGAGATTCAAGGAGAGATTGGAATTGAAAAGAAATTTGATTTTTCTGAGTTAAGAAAAAGGGTTGATTTAAACTTTGGTATTTAAGTGTGGAAAAGTTTCACATATGTTGAAGCATACATTGGTATAACTTCTAACGATCTTTCCTTTTCGGGGACGAAAAGTTTTAAAGGGGGGAAGAATGTAACGATCCAGAAATTTCGACAACTGGAATATGAGATTTATTGAAGAATTAACTATGAATAATCAATATTTATATTGATACTGGAGTTAAAAAAAAAAAAAAAATCAAATATATTGTTTTGTGGAGTTCAATATTTAATGATCGGTCGAGGATCAAATATTTATTGCTGACTATTTGAATCGAATCTAGTTGTATATTTGAATTAGATTAGAATTCGACTGAAAATAATAAGCAACTGAATTTGAAATATAAATGTTATCGACATTAAATATAAATCGGAGATTGATTTTATTTATGGAAAATTAACACGGATAGGTGTGTATTTGTGTACATAAAGAAATTTAATTTTTCGTTTCAATTTGGAGAGTGCATTATCAGTACGAATTTAGAACGTTACGAGGTAATTTGCGGTAGAAGTTAATATTTAGTTTAACAGATGGTACCTACCCAAAAATAACCTAACCGAATATATCCTACCCAAATGTTTTCGTACCTAGTAATAACCTACCCCAATTTAACCTATTTCGATTTCCTTGCTGTCCACGGTTCCGTGGTTATAAATCAACCATCATTCCCCATCCATTCCCTTCAGCAAACCATTCTTCCCTTCTTTCCTCTAATAGTTTCTAGAAATTGGCCATGGCACCTTCCCCAAAATCGATTCTTTGTCCTTTCAACCGCTCTCCAAAATTTCCATAGCCGTGAGCATCGAAGCCTCAAATCAAAAACCAGGAAGGCGCCACTTCCGAGAATCACCAGCGCTCCATTTCGAAGCTGCTGCTCCTTCAAATTGAGTCGCATCAACTCTGTTCCTCTGCCTCTCGCATAGCCACCTCGCTTGAAGCCTGCGTTGCCTCAAAGTTGAAGTCGCCAAAACCCTAATCGCGTGTTGCCGCCGCCGTTTTGAAGGTGAGTTATCTCACTCACGATTTAATCATAGTTCAAGCGGGTTAATTTCAATAATAATAGTAATAAATAGTAAAATAAATAAAATAAATAAAAAAAATTGAATTAGTTAAATTTGGGTTTTGATTTGCTGTGGGTCGCTGCTCTTGTGGTTAAACATAGTTTGATGGTTTACCCTCATTGGTTTATGTTATTTCGGCCTCCTGTATATCCTGGAAAATCTGAGAACATGAATGTTGGTCTATGACCAGTCTCTCCACTTTGTTCTAAACCTGAAATTGCATTATACTTGTGCAACCATGAATATTTGACACTAGATCCTTGTAGTACCATGAACTAACTTATATCTTGGTAATTGTTTGAAGCCGAGCTTTAAGCTTTAGCATTTGGTAACTGTAGACTTGACACCTTAAAATTTAACAGCCTAGTGTACCTGCCTTTGTTATTTAGACAGACATGTTAAAGGAAATATTTTTACACTGCTTAGGTGCTTATTTATTTTGCTCACAGTTAATGTTTTGAGACAACGGTCAACGGCAAACAAATTTAAATTGGTTGTTTGATATGTGGTAAAAATGTTGTGGATGCTCATTCCACTACTGTGTTTCCTAATGACTACTAAATAACTAATCCCAATCATGTCAAACTTTTGGAAGTATCAACATATCTGGGATATATTTTGATATTGTTCAGAACTTATGAAACTGGAAATTTGTTAAACCACGTTAGTAATTCAGGTTTGAAGAAATATGTAAATCCCATAATAAGGAAATAATCGCTGTGGCAGAAAGGATGAAACAGTATACTTATATTGATAAACCACCCGGCACAATTCATTTTCCATTGTGGTTTGAACGTTTTATTGGGATTATATTGTACCTTTTAACATAAAAGTATATTTATACTGAAACTTCACAGTTATATTGAAACTATACTGCCCCCTTTAGTATTTTGAACTGCTGTGGTTTCCGCCCTGTACATCTATGTACTGCTACATTTTAGATTATAAGGCATGCGCTGTTTAGGGTCATTTCTTGGACTGTTTGCACCCTTGTGTAACATAGTGTGTGTATGTGTATGCGGGTGTGTGTGTGAAACCTTAAACCCCTACCTCATGTTACTTGAACACCCTGTCATTTCTTTGTACTGATCACATTTAAGTGTGTTTGTACGTATGTGGGTCTGGCCCTTTAAAAGGTATATATATAATGATAACCTGTTAACTGAAGCATCCTACATGTTCATATTAAATCTGAAGTATCCTATACCTACAGTACCGAAGTTACCCACTTTTGTTTTGCTTGTGCGAACACGTCAGACCCTACCTTATAATGTGTGTATATTGTGGATGGCTCGTGCGTGGGTTCTTTACCATCTGGGAACCTGCTGCAAATTTGCTGATCACGGGTGGAATTAAGAATTGGCACGGTGTATTATATTTGCATGTGGATCCTTATACATTTAAGCTTGTGCCGGCTGTTGCGTTTTGTTCCTTCATATGAATTTCACCACTTGCACTCGGGTCTACTTTATTTATATACATAGTGTATGTGTATGTTTGTGTTATACCCCATCCCTCAAAATCTGGCATACATACTTCTAAACATTCAGCCTTATCACTACCCTGTTTATAATGGGTACTCAGAATTACTGTGAATTGCCAGGAAATGTGCGGCATTGTTAAGCCAAGTTCTCACTAGTTGTTTAAGAACCTCCTGTGTTAAGTGACCAAATTTGTTGACTCTTTGAGTTGCCCTGACCTGTGTAGTCATGACTGAGTGCGTAAGCCCCCAGTTCACTGGAAAGAGCATTGGATACGTGTGCTTATACCTAGCTGGACAGATTTACCCACTAAAATGAATTAGCCAAAACTTTTATGTACTGTGTATGATAGTTGCACTTAGCATTAGTGGCCGTACAGCTTGCATTTGTTTGCTGAGCCGTGTTGATCTCAAATATTGGCTGCCATATTTCATGGCTTACTCTGGAATCCATGTTACTGAGGCTATTTCACCTAGGTTTGTTACTGATGCCATGTACTTTTGCTCTTGTGTATATTTTGCCTTGTGTACGATCCCAGATGCTGAGGCGATCCACGTATGTGTATACACACACACGTGTATATGCAAGCTTCTAGGATCACGTATGTTGTTGGTTATATTCGGTTTGGACGTTGAGGCGGTGCACACGAGTATATTATATACACGTGTGCACTCGCAAACGCCGATACCGTTCGTCCCTGGAAATAGGTAGAACTGATATGGACAGATACCACAACTGTTTATTTTATATATGACATCGATGATAGGATTAACAGTTATATCTCATTTTTTATTTAAATTAATTTACTCGAACTATGATTAATCCTGACTCGAGTATTTTTATGTTTTTGCATGGGATGCTCGAGTCAGACCCCGAGCAAATACAGATTTAAAGATTTCAGGTTAGGAATCGAAGATTGGAGAAGCTGGGGATTACAGAAGACGGCGCACTCTGATGTTTTAAAAACAGTAACATTTTTCATGTATTTAAATCTTTGGTAAAAAACCGCTGTATATAAAATATTATATCAAAATTCTGGTTATATAATAAAGTTTATTTTGCTGTTCAATACTGTGTTATTTACTTTATTCTGTGTTTCTGTGTTGATTCTATTTTGAACTCGATAAGCTAAATACGCTCCGTCAATTTGGACGTTTTAAGTTGGTTTAATTACCAATTTAAAGCGGTCAAAAAGGTGGGACGTTACAATTGGTCACCAAAATTCCTTCGGAACATTACTGGTTTGAGGACTAGATCAATACCAATACGATTGGACCAATCTAGTATGGTGCCAAGTCCTAGCACCTAATCCTTGAGTGAATCCATAGCCATACCCATGCCTTTTCAACACTGATCCGTGACATTTAAGTTGAGTTGCATCATCCAAATGCACCGAAACATTTGCACCAATCCAAAATAGGATGAGTCCATCAGGCCAATCTGATCCATATGGCAAATGCTAGAAAATCGATTTGATCCCTGAAGTATGAGTGTTGATCTGACATGGCCAATCCAAAGCCAAGTAGTGATAAGGCCAATCTGAGCCCATGAAATGACCACATCGATCTGAGGCAACGTATCATAACCAATATAATTCTGTTTCATGTAAAGACCAAACTTTCTCTGATCTATCACTTAGCCAAAGCGTTTCTAAGCTTGTAAATACTTATATATCCATCTGTGCTTGTGTCCTGAACGATCCAATAATTCAAAACCAAAGCATGACGTTCTTATAAAAAGGTAGGTCCACACTTGTCCCGGGAAACATATTTTTTGGTGAAAGATGTATTTTTTTGGTAATCCGAAAATCCTTATATCTGTAAGTCGTAATCCGATAAAAATCCAATAAAAATCCAATCCTATAGCTGAAAACCAGAAATCCAAAAAGCAATGATCACGCTGACGCTGGATTGTATTTTAGTTGTATAGCTGAAAACCCGAAGTGCCCAAGGGTAGACAAGAGTTCAAAGTTCCTTCCAAGTGAAAAATCTCCTAGAGGAGGTCAAGTATCAAGGAGCTGACCCCACTTTTGTATTTGGAAGGTGTATTTATAGGAGTAAGGGAGGCAGGTAAGAACAAGTGGCTGGAGGGCACGTGCTATAACGGCCCAAATTTTTGACCATCTAATTTAATATTTAAAATGGTTTTAAATATATTTTTTGGAATTTAATTAATGGTTTTGAATATTTTATTAATATAAATCGCATGATAATAATTTAATTTTGAAATAGCCGGGATTAGTCAAATTTGATGTATAATGTAAGTTGGACAATATAGAAATATTTATTTTAGTTTTTTTTGAATTATATTAATGTATTGGTTTATCAAACTACGTATGAACATTTAATTTATAATTTTTTTATAAAACGAGCTGCAACGGTGCTATGGTTCATAATATTACGTTTTGAACTTTAATTGGACGTATAAGATCCAATAAAAGTTGGATTTCTTTGAAATAAGAAACATCTGAATCTATGAGATAATATTTTCTAATGGAAGAGAAAAATCAAATTTTCATGTTGTAGATTTTGTTTTATGTCCAGATAAAATTTTCAAATGGTCGCTATGGAAGTCGTTTACGAATTATAACAATTTATTATATAAAATATAAGGATTTTTAATATATTGAATATTGAGTTGGCATGGAATTCAAATCGGAGTATTTTATTTTGAAAATATATGAAATTCTGCTTGGGTACGACCAATTATAATATTTTAATGTTATTATATTGAGGTATTTTTAAATTGTTTTATTGTTATGTAAATTGGACCCTTAAAAGGGACTTTCTTTAAACGACCTCCGTTTTCAACAAAACAAATTTTATTAAGACCGTAATAGCTAATTATTGGTAGATTTCAATTTTCGCATCAATTGGGGTTATTTTGTGAGCACAACAAAATTAAATGTAGATAAATTGACAATTTGGGCTTGAATGAGCACCGTTTGAGCAAACAGACTTGGAACTTGGCAAAACAAGTTTCATTAGGACCGTAATGTCAAATTATACCATGACGTCCATTTTCGTCACGAACGGAGTTTGTATATGACCACAGGACTCAATAAATGCGATCTGAATTGGCGACAGACACAAATAAAATTCGTTAGTCACCTCATAAAAATATCCTTATCATTGTCAAAAATAAATAAATAAATAATATAATATAAATATCTCTGTCCATTCGTATGAATTTTCCCTGTTCCTTTTTCATCCTTCCTTTGGTCTAATTATTTTCACGCCTAGCTTCCTTATTTCATTTCATACCAAATCACTTGAACTACTAAGCAAAGGGAAAATCAAAATAGGGAAAACGAAGTTGTTTCTTCCTTGTTAATTTTTGGAAAACGAGAGCATCAACCAAAAAAAACACTATACTTTTTCATTTTTTTCCATACTAACAAGTATCCCCGATTAAAGAAATACATAATGCCTCTTCTCTTTCAATTCGAACCCACGAGCGCTTGTTCCTCCCTCAGAAATCGCGATGCCAGGAAATGGGTTCGTTCTTTTGCAAAGCAGTGGGATAATGGAAGGGCATGTAGATGGTTTTGAATGGCTTCGGGTAAATTAAAATTTACGTGGGCAGAAGGAGATGGATACATGGAAGTGAAAGGAAAAAAATAATGTTGGGAAGGTGAGCGTGTACTGTTCGCTTGTTATAGGGGATGTGGGGAGTATCGCATGAAAAAGGAGCTACATGAGGTTCGTCCGCATGCACCTATGGTTTCAGATGAGCGTCAGAAGGGTGGTGGTGGCGCGGCAGATCTGTGATGAACTAGAGTGGTTGTTTCCATCATACTGGGAAGGTGGGCGATGAAAGGATGATCGAAACTGGTGCTGACTTGGGTAGCCAGTGGCATGAGCCAAGATGATCAATCTGTAGGGGAAAAAAGAGTTGATCGAATATGTGCAGGAAGAAGAACAGGGGGAGATAGCATGAAGAATGGGAAGTTTCATTATAATATTTGTGCAAAACTAGTTTCGATGAGATTGTGGCAACAGAGGCTACGCAGACAAGCTAGTTTAGTTGGGATCGGATGCAACCTGTATTTAATTTAATTTTAAACGACTGTTTAATATTAAATGAAACAACGCGACAATTGAAATAAAAGGTGAGTTAACTCTCAGACTTTTCTGGAATCCTATGATGTGATTAAATTCATATAATTAAATTTAATAGTTGATTATATATATATTGCTTGATTGGATGCCTTGGATTCCTACTGTTGATTGAATGGTTGATGTTAATTATTATCATTGTTTAACTTATTAAAATATATGCTATTATGAAATATTTTAATGATCCTGTGATGCAGGGAAGAACATGTTGGAGGGATCCAACCGGATTCCTCAATATATTGTATGTATTTTTTGTTTTCATATTGTTTATATGTGAACTGATTGAACCCCATTATTATTGAAACCTGTTTGATTGTTGAATGTTAAATTGGAATTCAATGTTGTTGTGTTTTGAATCAATATACAGTACTGATTAACGGATTGGCAGCAAATGGCCTAGAATACACTTTTTGTTTAAACGTTATTTGCTGTTATGTGAATTAACGAAAATAAGTTATAAAAATTGTTTTATAACTATAATGAGATCTTTAATTATGTTTTAAACATTATAATGAATGTTTCAAAATAAGTCGATATTTATAAATAGTTTCTTAAAAATATTATAAAATGATTACATAATAAGGATGTGACGTTTAATTCAGTTTTATAAGTAAAATAAGTTATAATTAACTTTCGGGTAAATATTTGAATAATTATACTTAAGTAAATAGTAAAGTAATATTATTAGATTAATTTAATTAATCTAAAAGGAAAGGGTTTGCAAGAATGTAAAAGAAATAAATTATTGGTTTTAAGCGAAGAAGTTGAAAGGTGGATACCCGTTATAAAATCCAAGATATTAGTTTTTATAATATAAAATGTTTTAGGCGAAGTATTTTGGAAATGGGATATTTTAATTCCAGTTATGAATGGAATTATGTAATGAAGCAAAAGGTTTATATTTAATGGAAAAAGTCATAATAGACCAGGATTCTCAAAAGTAAATATATGGTTTATAAAACCATGTGTCAATAGTAAATGAGATGTAACTAATATGTTTTTAAGTTCCGAACTATTATCTATTCTAAGGTAAAAACGTTGTTGATCAAGGTCTGAGAGGTAAACAAAATACTCCAACTTGAACGACCTCATTATTTTCGAGGAATGGTATTAGTTTGTAACAAGTAAAGAAATATTGAAATGAGTTTATTATTCCAAAGGAGAAATGTTGCAACGTTAGTTGCGAGTTCTGAAATATTAATAATATTGCAACGTTAGTTGCGAGATTTTGGAATGTAAATGAAATTATTTGGGTTTAAAATAAATAATTTAACATTGTTTGGGCCTTATAAGAAACTAACAGGTTTTATACCATTAAGTTTTTATATATATATATATATCGAAATGTCCAAATTTAAATAATACTAAGGCAATTCTGAGAATGCAAAGTAATATTTCCAAGATTTAGGAAATGAAAAGAGCTTTAATGGAAATGTGGTGATATTTTCGAAGTAAAGATAAATGATAGGAGATTGGAAAATATGTTATTCGAAGAATTGGGAATATGGTTAATGTTTCTGAATTAACAAAAACAAATATTACTTGCCGAGAATAGTAAATGGAATTGATTTTAATCGAAGAAATGGGTTTTGAGATTCGATAAAAGAGTTTTAATGAATGATTATTAAATAATAAAGACCTGAGCTGCCAATATACTTGATCGTACTGTTTTGAGGTTGATA
The DNA here is from genome assembly GCA_030737875.1 of Allium sativum. Taxonomy (NCBI): domain Eukaryota; kingdom Viridiplantae; phylum Streptophyta; class Magnoliopsida; order Asparagales; family Amaryllidaceae; genus Allium; species Allium sativum. The sequence continues at coordinate 953,766,479 of CM060924.1, read as the reverse complement.
GTTAAAACACCGACTATCAATGAAATACACTATTGGACATTTTGACGTGTTGTTTCGAAGAGATCGGGATGAGAACTAGACCCAAAACCACTTCAAATTAACGTAGCGCTCGAAACTAATCTGTAGGTATAAAGATGGAGCATTGAAGACCATAATTCTTCACAAAACGGAAGAACTACTTAAAATCTCTAGTTGATCCCTAGAGATATATTGTTGTTCTGTCGTGGTAGAATCTATGGATTGTAAGGACTACTAACTACTTATTTATAGGGTGATTCCTAGGATGCAATAGGAGGGTGCCTTCGGTTCATCTTGTTCTTGGATGACTTGTATGCACGAATGTATTACAGAGTATTTCCTGAGGTTCACGTACGTTGATTTTTACAAATATATCAAGTTTGGTGGCAGAGAAATTCTCTTGCTTAATAGCTAGAGTATAATTGTGGACGTAAAATAGTGATTTGATGGATCTGACGATGTGGCATTCAAAGATAATGAGATGTTCTTTGAAAAGTAAACGTAACCTCCAGCCTCGTTAACCGGGAAATGACAAAACTCGGGCAAGAAACATGGCTAGGTGGGTCACACCCAAGCACGGTGTATTACCCACCAATCTAGAGAAATTTTTTATTTGTTCTTCTTTTGCTTCTGTATCCACGATGTGCGCTGGTCCCTTAAAACCACAGGATGATTACATTCGGTCCACTCAAACTAATTGAGTGACCGGTCATGTGTAGCTGGGTTGCAAAAAGTTATTGTTGAACCCAGTGTATCCCCTCTAGAGTACACTGGTCCGTAGGTGGTCCCATGCCTTGTCATAGTTGGAATTCAATCTCCAATATGCGCCACGAGGTTTTTGATCATCTAATGAGTATGTAGAGCATGAGATGCAGCGTTTTGCTAGATGGTTATTTATTTGTGATTTGATAGACACTATTATAATATCTCTGAATTTTGATATATCAGAAGTGTTTTGGGTTATACTAAGGTAAAAACCGTCCATGTTTATGTGTGGGCTACTCTTACTGTTATCCTTTTCTTTCAATAGGGTTTTTCTAAAGTTAAGCAAGTTGCTTCTCATGTGAATTTATCACTGAAAATCCAGACTAATCCAAGTGAATTTTGCTTTGCTTCAAATGTGCTCGGGTCAGACTGAGTATATTTCCATGATAGATATCGCTTGGAGTTCCAGAAGAGGAGCTAGAGTCGAAACATATATCCATATTTTCTGGTAATAAATATTTCTGCTCTATGTGTTGTAATGATCTGTTGTATACTCTGATGTTGTAATTATATATATATATACACACAGTTTCTTTTATAAAGTATGTTGATATATTATATTTCGTCCATTCCGCTGTAAGACTCTAATCTTCTTATTCTTCTATTCTAATATTTCTTTCTTCTCTCACTCTCTAATTTCTTTCTTCTAACTATTCGTTTTCGCGTGCACTTTGGGTTAGACGGAAGTGTAATTAGTCAACTCAAATGGTACGAAAAAGTCGGGTCATTACAGGTGGTATCAGAACATAAGGTTTAGTGATAACCTTGGCTCTATGGCGTAACTCAATAGACATAGGTTTGGTAATATCCTAGATTTAGTTTGAGTGTGTGTGTGTATGAGAGTGTATTTGTAATTTGGATATAAAATTATTTTTATTTATTTTGACCCAATATATTTCATAAGAAGGTAAAATTTATAATTTTCTCAAATTATTATTTGATTTGAATAAAATTCAAAATTTGAATGAAGTTTGAATAACCTCAAATATGAAATGATAATTTTAATTTAACCTATGTCAGTTAAAATGAATCTTATGAATTAGAATTAAGACAAGTCAACGAGAATTTGACTTGTGTTGGGAAAAATGAATGTAAATAAATCCTAAATGAAATGTTGTGGAATCAATTTGACGCTATGGTTGGAATGTATAAAAACAAGTTGAATTGTATGATTGAAATGTGGATTTGAATCGGGTTAAGAACTAATGGATGAATGAATTCGAGCATAATAGAACCAGAAGGATATTGATGTTAAATTCAAATAAATTGGATAGCATATAATGGATTACTCGAATGTTTGAACAAATTGCATGATTATGAGACTAATGAAGTTCATATAAGTTGGAAACAAGTGCAGAGCTAATATTGACTAAATTCTAGAGCTGATTGAATCCAGTTTGATTAGAGCTGCATAATAATTGAGCAAGCTTGAGTATAGTTTATCGTATATCGCGTAGTAACGCTTGCAAAAAGGCACACCTATGCAAAATATAAATTTTTGAGTTTTTATTTGGGTTTTGAATTGGATTTTCCAGCCATGTGGGTCGATGAATTTATTTTTATTCCTACAATATTGCGGAAGTCCCTCTGTATAGGCGAGACTCTACCAAAAAATTTCCAAAATTTAAAATGTTAGAAAATTTTCAAATCTTTCTAGAAATTTTTGGAGTTTGTTTTCTATAGGAAATAATTGGTTTTTCAATTAAAACTAATTGGTTTGGTTTAAAAATTAGAAGTGAAGTTTTTAATTAATTGAATTTTGGAAAAGTTACTAGGTTTATTGCTTTTCTCCCACCTTATTAATTTCGGGGACGAAATTCTTTTAAGGGGGAAGGAATGTAATGGCCCAGATTTTTGACCGTCTAATTTAATATTTAAAATGGTTTTAAATGTTGTTTTGGAATTTAATTAATGGTTTTGAATATTTTATTAATATAAATAACATGATAATAATTTAATTCTGAAATAGTCGGGATTAGTCAATTTTTTTTGTATAATATACAATATAGAAATATTTATTTTAGTTTGTTTTGAATTATATTAACATATTCATTTATTAAACGACATTTGAACATTTGATTTAAATTTTTATTATAAAACGGACTGCAGCTATGATGGCCCGCCCCGCACCAGCCGGCATTTCCTCCGAAATTGCGCTGTACACATGCCCGACTAGCACGGAACGGTCGCCAAAGAAAGGAAAGAAGAGAATGGACTAATCGAAAACCTGTAGAATGTCTCACAGCGCATGGAACAAAATATAATAATAATGTACTTGACATAAAACAGGCGAGACAGTGCATAAGCTGATAACTAAAACCAACATCAACATCATCATCAGAGTAGCGGAAATCCAAATACAGCTTATTACAACTTTCCAAAATTACTGTCTCTAAACAAAAGAAAGAAAGGTACACCACTAATGCCCAAACTAGTGACCGCAGTAACATAGGGAGAATATCTATATATATGTATCATACGTGGAAGTCTCCTTCTCGTCTTCGGTACAGCTACTTGTGCATACCACCTAACCTGTCTGTAGTCTGCTCGTGAGAGCACCCAGAGTAATAAGAAGAGACATAAAACTCTGGGTCAGACAAAAAGTGTGGTATGAGTGATAAAAAGCTAAACAGGGCAATAATAGGTGTACTAAACCATACCTGAACCTGGACCTGCAACCAAAGAGTTAGCACTACATACCGTGCAATACTCTAAGGTGCCACTGAACAGATGGTGTAAAGATAACGGGAGGTGGGGTGTGCATGTCATAATGATGGCAAACAAATCAAACATAGCAACCATCCTCACATCTCTCACTCAGTGCGTAAAGCATACGATGTCCACCACTATCAATCACCAGACCCATCGAAGTAGTGATGGAGTTTGACTTGCACAACTACGGCTACTACCAAGCTTACCCCATGGAGTCATGACAAAATCTTTACAAATGGCCCCACTTCATTGGTCTATAGGTCTTTAGTCGTACCGAGGCCACTGTGGCCCTGAATCCGTTCACGTACCCCCTACACATAGTGATCCAAAGTTATAGACATCGACAACCCCTTAGCACATGTCCCGCAGCAAAGCCCAACTCATGAAGTTAACTCGTTGGTTCCCAACTGGATCCTGAGCTCTACTTCCTATTTGGACTTCCTTTGCATCTCGGGTTTTGGTCGAATTGGAGTTGGTCTTCAGAAAAGTCGTCGCGTAATCGCAGCCCCAATCCGGTTCGGTTCGGTTGTCCTTCCCTGGTTCGGTTCGGCTTGCTCCACTTCCTGGCCATCCGGTTCGGTTCGGAGCTCCACCCTCTGTTCTGTTCGGGGTTTCCATGTCACCTGGGTTCAGCTATCTCACTATCTTGATTCGGTTCAGTGCTTCTGCCTTGGTTCGGTTCTGCCATTCTTTCCTCCAGTTAATCCGATCTGATCCCATGTCTAGCTTATTCCAATACCAACTCCAACCCTTATGCGAGAGGCCTTCCTTTTTTCCAAGATCTCTTCTTGTACTAGGTTTCGATCCGGTTCGGTTCTCTGCTCAGTTCTCCGATCCGACCCAAGCCCCTAACCCGATCCGACCCGAGCCCCTATCCCGATCCGATTTGAAATCTTGCACTGCTTCCTGCAACTTTTCCAGCGACTGTTTTACGCCATACGACGGCGTTTTCGACCAATCTAACTCTTCTAATCGATCACAAAGCATACCATACAGTCATAGCAACAAATAGAAGTGACCACAAACACCAAAACAACAATATGACAAGGTTAAACGAATCAAACATAGCCAAAATCTCATATCTTCCCCTAAGCATGTTTAAGCAAAACTAATGATATGATTAGCAAAACTTAACCAAATTAACCAAATTTCCTAACAGTGGCCTAAAACAATATTTCGAAATTTATAAATATTTTTCCAGAATTTAATCATGTTTAAATTCGCTAATTAACACTAATTACCCTTAATTAACCATAATTAGTGAGGAACTATGCAAATCACTCACCTTGGTCCCAAATAAAATACCAAATCTGAAATGAATCTCTGTTTTGTGTTGTTTCCAATGCAACATAGCATCTCTAACCTTGCTTTGGTGCTATTCCTCCTTAATTTGACGTTGATTAGGCTAATCCTCAATTAGAAAGTGGTTTGGAGATGTTTTAGATGTTGGAGGCCATGGCTAGGTTAAGAGTAATGAATAGTGACGGCTGAAAAATGAGAAAAAGGTATTCTCCAAACCCTAACAGCCCTTTTAAACTCCTAATCCCGAAATTCCCCTTTGGGCCTAGCTGTTAATCACCCGGTTAAGCCCAATTAAGCTGGTTTTCACCATCTGAAACTTGTTTCAGCCATATCTCCCAAGCAATTAGTCTGTTTGGCTAATGTGACAACTCTACAGAATTGTAAACCATCATCCGAATCCAATGGAAGTGGTTTCAGGTCAAATCTCCTTTCCAATCAAAAGTTATGGCCAAAATAAGATCAGCTAGGGGAAAAATAGTCATTTAAAAATCGGCAAAAATCATGAACATCGGAAATGACTCCAATAGTCGTCTCCCAAAGTTACATGACCATATGACTTTGTATGTGAAAGAAATAAATATTCTACGATCCTGCGATGTGTAGACTGCGGGTCGTTACAGCAGCGGCGTGGTAGTTCGTAATATTGCGTTTTGAACTTTAATTGGACATATAAGATCCAATATAAGTCAGATTTCTTTGAAACAAGAAACATCTAAATCTATGAGATACAATTTTCCTAATGGAAGAGAAAAATCAAGTTTTCATATTGTAGATTTTGTTTTATGTCCAAATCAAATTTTCAAACAGTCGCTATAAAATTCGTTAATAAATTGTAATGATTTATTATGTAAAATAAAATGATTTATAATATAATGAATATTGATTTGGCATGGAATTCAAATCGGAGTATTTTATTTTGATAATATATGAAATTCTGCTTGGGCATGGCCAATTATATATTTTAATATTATTATATTGACGTATTTTTAAATTGTTTTATTTTTATGTAAATTGGACCCTTAAAAGGGGACTTTCTTTAAACGACCTTCGTTTTCAACGAAACAAAATTTATTAAGACCGTAATAGCTAATTATTGCTAGATTTCAAATTTTGCATCAATTGGAGTTCTTTAGCATAACAAAATTAAATGTAGATAAATCAAAAATTTGGGCTCGAATGAGCACCTTTTGAGCAAACGGACTCACAATTCGACGAAACAAGTGTCATTAGGACCATAACGTCAAATTATACTGTAATAGCCCGCACCTCCGTTCACGCAAGATATTGTCCCCAACTTAGCCACCGTATATGTGTGGGGGTTTTGTTCCTCAAAAGGCCTCGGCGTTAGTAAGAGATGGGCTCTACTATATAAGTACCCACTTCACATAGGCTTCCACGATGTGGGACTTAGGGGTGTTACATTCTCCCCTCCTATAGGGCCCAACGTCCCCGTTGGCTCACAAACACCTCACCCAGGCGTTGTGGTCCACACAGGAGCCACAATTCCGGCTGGGTATTGGCTCTGATACCACTGTAATAGCCCGCACCTCCGTTCATGCAATATATTGTCCCCAACTTAGCCACCGTATAGGTGTGGGGTTTTGTTCCTCAAAAGGCCTCGGCATTAGTAAGAGATAGGCTCTACTATATAAGTACCCACTTCACATAGGCTTCCACGATGTGGGACTTAGGGGTGTTAAATTTCAAAATCAACATATAACTCTATATATTACTGGAAAATGACCATTTTTCTAATGGTCTCAGAATTCGACGAAATTAGTTTTGTTAGGACCGTATCGTCAATACGAAGCTAGAAAATATTTTTTTGGAATTTTTCGAGTTAGTATGTGACCCCAGTAAATTGAAATGTTCGTTCTTTTGTGCGTTGTTCTCAAAGTATCCGCTCTTTCCTTCATGGGGAAGTTACAGGTCCTTACATATACTATGACATCCATTCTCGTCATGAACGGAGTTTGTATATAAGCACAAAACTCAATAAATGCGATCATAATTGGCGATAGACAAAATGTATTTTAAAATTTGATTTGGCCATAACTCTCAATACAAAATACAAAATCCTGATTTTTCTCTTTCATTACAAAATTATAGTTCAATCGGTTCGAATATTTCTTGTTTCAGCGAATTTTGATTTATAACGGATCCCGTACACTCAGTTGAAGTTCAAAACTGAATATTATGAACTACCGCACCATTTCGAGTCATTTATATAATATATATAATTATTTGTTTTAAACCTCATTTAATTAATATAAAAATCCATTTAAATTACAAAATTCAATATTTAACTAATTTAAATATTCAAACAGAAATCGATAAAAATGAAGGACGTTACATTCCTTCCCCCTTAAAAGAATTTAGTCCCTGAAATTACCAAGTAGGAAAGATAGCTATATCTTATTAACTTCTCCCAATCCATCCATCCAACATGACACTTATTCCAATATCCTTTCTGTTCAACCAACTTGCTAGTTTGCTATTCCACTCAAAAATCCTTATATTCCCTAAATTTTTGAATTTTTTTGCCAGCGCCTCCTTTGTACGGGCTGATCGGTACAACTACAAAATGCCTCTCTGGGCCTTCCTCAATCAAAAAGAAAATTAAAAAGCCAACCGGCTTGCCAAATAGACTCATAAAATCCCATATTGAATTAAACATGTACCTTTTTGTCAGGCAACTCATATTTATTTCTTACACTTGCTTATATCCAGTACCTTTATAATCACATACATATCCATTTCTATTGGTCACAATCATTTTAACTTCTTACCTTCAATTTCACCAATTCATTCATTAATTGGTTTTCTTGCTTACTTGTGATAGTTTGAAACAAACATGTTCAAATATGTATGCATCCGCTTATAACAAGTCAAGTTTGATTTATAATTCAAGTTACAGGTTTTATTTCTAATTTATAAGTTCATTTAAATTTACACTTGAGTTTCAAGTTTTATTTTTAAATTACGAGTCCATAAAATTTTGAGTTCAAATTTCAATCTCAACTGAATTTGATTTATTCTTCATTCAATTTCATTTCAACTCAAGTTTATCTAATCTGAGTTCATATTCACTATTCAATACACATTCACTTCTATTTCAAGACTCAATATTAAGTCATATCCGATTATCACTATTCAAATTGGATTCATTGCAATTCACTTCTTATTTCACTCGATATATTCAAATTGTATGTGTTGACCTCATTTTACCTTATCAATAATCAGTCGATCGATATTCCAACCAGAATTCAAGTATTTTCATTCCATATTGATTTAATAATTCATTTTGGTTTTATATGATTTCAATTTCAATCCAAATCTTTTTTACTTACTCTCAATTCAATTTTTACTCCATTCAATTCATATTGGAGTTTGTTTTCCTTAGTTTCAAATTTATATCCAGGTTTTGATTGTCATTTCAAAAATCATTTACTTCATCTTTTGGTTATACTTAAACATTCCAACTCCATTGGAACCAATCAAGCAATAAAATATCAATAATAATTTGATAAAATTATTTCTTTTCTATACAAAAATATAATTTGGGCAAAATTATTTCGTTTACCCTCTTTACAAAACAATACTGTATCAGTTTCCAGTTTAATGCTTTTCAACACTTGAAGAGATCAACCAGCATAATACAAAACCATTGTATATGAAATCTACAAATATGCACTCATATATGTACACTCAACTCAATATAGGGTATTACTACCCCATCTCTAAACCATTGCTCTGAAACCACTGTAATGAACTGGAAAACTCGATGCTTGAATTTTCAACACAAATATATCCCGTGTTTAAACTCGAGTACCGAAAATCCAGAATGTTAAAGAAAGAAGTTAGAGGGTGAGAAAAGATAAGATAGAAAGATTAGAATAGAAGAAAAAGAAGAAGAACAACTAAGCACAATACAAAGTCTCATATCGCAGCAAAATAAAATATAATACAGAAATAAATCTTTATTGAAAACTTCAAGATCAATACTTACTATTTTTTTCGGAGTACAACGGACATTCTACTCATCTGGACTGTTATAACAGTCTGTCCTCATTTACAACACACAATGAAATACTATATATATGATAAGTCTGAACTCCTCCATCTTTTCTCCTGAAGTCCATATCATCTTACCTTGAACCTGTAAACTCGGTTAGACCCAACTCGGTCCGACACGAACATTACAAACGCCAAAGGGCAGTCTGGTGAACCTACGTGAGAAAAACCCACTAAATTATTGGTATCATCCATCTTGATTTTTAAAGTAAAAAATCATTTTTGAAAGAAAAAGATAATCGTAAGACAAGCCCATACATAAACACGGACGGTTTTTACCTTACGATTACCCAAACCATTTTTGAAATCATAAATTTTTTCACTATTATGATAGTGTCTAAATACAAATAAATATCAACCTAGCAGAACGCTTGCATCTCACGCTCTACATGTATAGTATACAATCAAAACCGTGGGCGCTTTCTGGGAATTGGATTTCCAACTATGACAAGGTATGGAACCACCTTCCGATAGTGTATCTCTAGAGGGGAATACACTGGGTTCAACAAGAACGTATTGCAACCCGACCCACACATGTCCGACCACTCATTTCTCTTATTGTATCAAATATATTGTCACCTACGGTTGTTAACAACATTACCGTTCCCGGGAGATACAAAAGCGAAAAGAGGTAAAAAATATGAATATTCTCTAGATGGTGATGATACACCCTAATGGGGGCGACCTGCATAGCCATGCTGCCTGCCCGATTGTTGTCATTTTTCGGTTGTGAGGCTTGAGGTTATAATCACATTTCTAGATCATCTGGCCACCATTCACTTTGAATGCCACATCCTCCGATGCATCAGATACCAGTAATTGACTTCCACAAAAATATTTTAGTATTCAAGCCAAGAGAACGACAATTATCTGCCATCAACAGAAATATGTTTGTAAAAATCAACATACGTGATCCCTTGGGAAATTGTCTGTCAGACATTTCGTCCATACAAGTTGTTCTAGGACTGGAAAAACCGAAGGCGCTCTCCTACCACATCCTAGCAATCACCCTATGGATTGGTAGTGAGTAGTCCTTGCAATCCGTCGATTTCATCCACAACAAGGTCACTATTTGAATATCTCCGGGCGCGACTCCAGAGAATTCGACGTAGTCCTTTTTCTTATGAAAATCCATGGTCTTCACTGCTCTATTTTCAATTCGTGTATTCTAAGTTTTCATATTTGTTGGTTCGGAATGGTTTTCGAATATAAATTCGATCCCGGTCTTTCCGTACCAACAAGCATATAGGCCAGATTTGATAGTCGGTTATTTAACTATCAAATAGAAAACCATTCATCCATAAAAGAAAATTTAATTCACTGATTTAATATTCATCATTATTTTAGCCTCTTTTGATTAACCATTTGTTAAATCAAAACTTCTCTTCCTTTTCAATATTTGGAATCCTCACTTCTTTCCTTATATTAATATAAGAATATTCAAAATCACTTCAATTTAAAATACATTTAAAACATATTTATCTTCTTGATCATTTTTCCCTAACCGTAAATTAGTAAGAGAATACTTTCCTAAGCATCCACCCCGAAGGCCGAAACCAACATCAGATCGACACTTAGAAAACATTCAACTCACTAGTCCACAGTCGGTTTCTAATTTCCTTAACTCCATTTATCTTTTTTCTAGCGAATAAAAATTCCAATCATCACTTGTCACTTCAAACGAGATATTTAACTCAGCTTATAACCATTTCAAATATTTTATTTACAAGTATGATTTTCAACCCATTTGTTATTTCTAGTTTCCAATATTCCAGTTAAGGATATGATTTGCAAAATGTTATGCTAAATATTTATTTCTAAAATGGAACAATATTTTCCTATAACGACATCGCTCAATTTCGGTTTAACCTTCTTAAAAATAGGGTTTATACCAATAATCTTTATTCAATCTCAACTTTATTTCAATAAACTGTACTCTAAAATGTACGCACATAAATATGATTTGTAAATTCCTTTCTATTTATTGTCTAAAATATTATATAAATTCTTTAATAAAATCCATATTACATTATTTAAATTATCTCGACTTAAATTCAATTAGAATTTATAAATTAAAAACCCTTCCTAAATTTCCTTTGGCGAATTTCCATTTTCATTTCACTTGCTTTAGCACCTATTCACCTCACCCGCGAATAATATTTCTCAACGCAAATCCCTACTTGACTTATTTAGTCAAATTTGATTTTCTACTTGAAACCTTGAGTTTCAATCTCTTAATAACTTCTGATTGTAGAGTTATATAATTTCTTTTATATTTCCTTATAACTTGAAAATTCCAATCAATTTAAATATCAATTTTTATTTTTGTTTTTCATTTCTTAACTTCTAATGAATAAAAATTCCAATTTATTCATTATCACCTTAAGCGAGATTTTTATCTCAACTTTATCATCATTCCAAATATTTTTCTTAAAATATGATTTACAAAACTATCTATATTCCATAAATATTCTTTATAACACTTTTATAGTTTTATTATAACTTATCCCAGTTTATTTCAATAACTTCATTCCATAAAAATATCCGTATATGAATATCATTTGCCAATTCTTACGGTTCGTAATTATTATCTATAAATCTTATATATATAAATCCTTTACTATAATATTGACTATATCATTCAAATAAATTCGACTTGGATCCACTTAGAACTTATGAATTAAAATAGCTCTACCAACTTCCAGTTTAAATTCTACTTTCTTTTAAAGCTTCTATTTGTTATAAACTCTTCTTTATATCTTCCTTTTCAAATTGGAAAAATTCCAATCTATTTTAAAAACAATGGTTTATTTTTCTTTCACAAATTCCACACAAATTATATTTTCTTAAATCTCTCAATAAAATATTTTCGCTTCTTAAATGTCGCTTACAAAAGCCCCTCTTCAAGGTATTTGTTCAAACAAATATTTAATATTAAATTCCATTTAATTTGGGTTCTAATTAACCATTTTATTTAGAAATAAATATCCCTTTAAATTCTTATTATATTTTAATCTCTATTTTAAAATCCATATATTATTTTTGACACTCAAGAATATCAAAAATCAAGGTCAAATGTTATCACACACCCAAACATGTCATACACTATCACAGGTGATCAATCATACCATATATATGGAAATAAATAAATGTTGAGGAATCCAGTTGGATCCCTCCAACCTGTTTTCCTGCATCCAAAGATGTTATTCAACAATAATAATACCCATCCTGCTTCAAGGCAGGATATCGCGGTATAAAGGTCATCCATTATATATTGTGGGGCGCATAAGGAAATCATCCGCTAATGGTACTACGGGCATCCGCTAATTGTAACGACCCATATTTTTATGGTATATAAATAATTTATTTAATTATTTAATTAAGGGTTTGTTAATTTAAAATGACCAGAATTAAATAATAAGGAACATTTAATTAATATAATAATTAAATAATATATTTAAATTCCAAAATAGTCAGAAATAGTGGAATTCACAAAATGGTGTGAATTGGATCATCTGTGATATTTAATTCAGTTTAGAATTGAAGTAGAATAACGAATATATTATTCGAACGACAGTTGAACATATAATTTATAATATAATTATAATCGAGCTAGAAATGGCACGGCAGTTCACTACTTAGCAATTTGAACTTCAACTGAATGTACAGGGTCCATTTTAAATCGGATTTCTGTGAAACAAGAAACGCTAGGAGCTGGTGTAGTATATTTTTCTGATGGAAGAGAAAAATCGAGATTTCTTCATGTAAATTTTTAGTTATGTCCAAATCAAATTTTCGAAAAGTCGCTATGGAATTCCTTTATAATTTATATCGATTTATTTATATCTTAAAATGGATTTTTAAATATAAATTGAATATCGATGTAACACTGGATTTGAAATATCGAGTTATAAGTCCCATTGGAGCTGTATGATATTCTAGTGTGAATATATACGATAATATTAAATTATTTTTATTTAATTTAATTGTTTTTAAATATATTTATATAATTAAATGGGTTATTTAGAGCTTTAAAAATATCCAGTTTTGCAAACGACCTCTGTTTCCGACGAAACTAATTTTGTTGGATCCGCAATATTAAATTATTGTTAGATGTCAAGTTTCGTGAATTTTGAAGTCAGTATGTGGCCGTACGGGATTTTAATGTGAAAAACAGTCGATCAATTGACCTTTAAAAATATGATGTGTAAGCAAACGGAGTCGGAATTCGACGAAACCAGTTTCATTGGGACCGTAACGTCGAACTGTAGCTATATGTCCACTTCCGTGATTTTTGGGTATTTTATGTGATCACGGGAATTTTAGAGGACGAATACAAACAGCGATTGCTTAAAATAAAATAATCAAATAAAAAATATTAAACATACCATATAAATAGTCTTTAACTTTTCCAAAACCCTTACTCTTCACTCTAGTCAAAATTCCACCGTTCTCTATTTTATTTCCTCATAGAAAAAATCGTATACTGGAAAAAATCAAGATTTAATCAAACAAAAATCTATAAATAAATATATATGTGTACTTGTGTTGCTGGGATCATCCTCTTCGATTCAGTACCACTTTGGTGGCATGCGATTCATGTTTGATGAGCTGGATGTTTTACAACGTCCGTTGTTTTGAACTAGGGTTCGAGTATTGATGATATTTGAGCTTCGATACATGTTTTTAATATTGGTTTTGGATTCAGAGGATCGAACCGCAGCTAGTACCAAACTATGGTGGAATTCGGTTTCATTTGGTGTCAATCAAATTCTGGATGAACAGTGATTACGCGGATGACGCGGTTTTTGACGAGAATGCAAGTAGTGATTTTAGGGTATGGCTTGAAGGAGGATTCGAAAAGAAAGATAATGGAAGTGTTTATTTTTGATTCGGTGAAGTGAAAATAGAGATGGATGGAAGGATTAATTCGATAATGGCCATGAGAAACTGCCGGTTGTGTATTTGGGTTTTGGAGTCGGAAGATTACTGTGTATTTCGGGTGGATGGTGCTGGGTGTTTGGGCCAAAAGAATGGTGAGCCCGGTTGAAATTAATTTTAATTTAAATATATATATACTCACTTTGAAATTGAATAACTTTATCATACGATATCAGGTTTCAGCGAAACAAGATCCATTGGGATCTTAGGGACGGTGGGTACACCATGGAACTGACAAGGAGTGAATTGGGGCTCGTTTGGATTTATTGTGAAATTAAATGCCTGAATTAAATCAACGACCAATTATGGTTATTTAACGATAACCGTCCAATGTGAGTAAATCTCACTAACTCTACTCAATTTATATTTTTATGAAATATTTTTAGAATTTATAAATAATGGTTGTTTGCTCTGTGGTTGCTGTCTGGTTGAACTGCTAGTCAGTTGATAGAAAATATAGATAACGATATAGATATAAATCGTTAATCAAATATTGATTTTGTTTAGCAGTATATTTCCTAGTGAAATGAAATTGATGTTAATTTTATTGTTTACCATCTGTGGATGCAGGGAAACCGGTCGGAGGGACCTAAATGGGTTCATCAACATTTATTTTACTGCTTTTTTCATATATTGTGTTATATGATGTGATATGAAATCTGTTGTTGATTTTGTATGGTTGAATGATACCGATCATTGATATATGGTACGTTAATTACCATAAAGAATACTGTAATGTTAAAAAGGAAAATTTCAATGTTATATTCAAAAAGAAATACTTATAAAATCAAAAGATTTTATAACAAGAAAATATTTATTTAGAAAATAAATAGATTAAAAGGGAATATTTATTTATTAATCAAATAGATAGAATTGAAGAGAAATATTTGTAAAACATTTACAGATAGAATTGAAAAAGAAATATTTGTAAACATTTACAAATAGAATTGAAAGGGATATTTATTTGAAAAATAAATAGAATAGAAAGAGGAAATATGTGTAAAATAAATAGAAAGGGAATAGTTAGATTATCAAAGGAATTACTTATAAAATCAATAGATTTTATAAAAAGAAAATATTTTATAAAATAAATAGGATTATCAAAAAGGGATTTATTTTGTAAATAAATAGATTTTAAAAGGAAATACTTGAAAAGTGACTAGAATTGTATAAAAGGAGAATTTTACATTTGAAAGGTTTAGACTCGTGCTTTGCACACGGATACAACACGATATGGATTTAAAGCAAAGATTTTAAATAGAACTTGTTCGGACCAACAGATTAAGAAGATAAAATTTTAAATAATATTTTGTAAATTAAATGAAATGTTTATCATTGGGCAAATAGAATATATAAGTCGGGACTTATATAGAAAAGTAAGAATCGATTTTAACATCGATAATTGAAACTGAATATGGACGTAAAGTTAGTCAAAGGAGTTAATCAAAACGTGTTAATCAAAATGTGTTAATCAAATTGTAAGAGAGTTAATTGAATAATAGCTATTCGAATAGATTAAATTGATAGGAATGAATCGAGTGGAGTTAATCATATTAGAGTTAATCGATTAGAGTTAATCGAATTAGAGAAATCAGTTAGAGTTAACCAGTTCGAGTTAATTTGACATAGTTAATCGAATTAGGATTAACTGAATATTAGTTATTCCATTAGAGTTGATCGAATATAGTTATTTGAGATAGAGATAGTCAAACATAGTTATTCAGGATGAGTTTCCATTTCATATGAATGCTAGCGTAATTCTCAGGGCTGTAGATAGCCTACGGCGGTCGGATGTTTTCTGAGGGAATCAGGCGTAACCATTGTGATCGCTGCGATCTAGAGTCAAGCGAATGGGGTTAAATCAAATATTAGCTATTCGAAATAAAGTTACAACAGAATAGTTATTCGAATATAAATTAATCGAATATTAGTTATTAGATAGGAGTTAAACAAGTTGAGTTAATCAAGTAAGTTAAACAAGTTGAGTTAATCAAGTAAGTTAAATAAGTTGAGTTAATCAAGTAAGTTAATCAAGTTGAGTTAATCGAGTTGAGTTAGCCTAGATGAGTTAATCAAACCGAGTTAATCCAAATGAGTTAATCCAAAGGAGTTATTCGAAATAATTTATTTGAATCGAATTAAGGGAGTTAATCAAATATAGTTTATTCGAAAGGAGACTAATTGAATGTAAATCATTCGAAGAGATTAATCGAATGTAAATCATTCGAAGAGAATTAATTGAATGTAAATCATTCGAAGAGAATTCATCGAATGTAAATCATTCGAAGAGAGATTATCGAATATAGTTATTCGAAGAAAGAGTTATCGAATATAGTTTATTCGAAAAGGAGCTATTGAATATAGATTATTCGAAAAAGAGAATTATTCACTGAATTCGATTATATCGAATTCGGAAAGTAATATTTACTTTCCATTTTAATCAAGATTTACTTATTTATTAATAGATTAGTGGTTTAGTTATTGAGTTAAATTAAGGAATAAAAGTTACATTTTTTAAGTAGGATATTTAAGAAGAAAGGAATTATAGCGCTATAGTTAAAATCAATGTTTTAAAATAAAGAACGAGATTCATAAATAAAATTCGAGTTACGTAAGAAAGTTGTTAAGGGTTTAAAAGGTGAACTTTGTCTATTTCAAGGTTAGAAATGTTGTTCAGTTAAGGTCTGAGAGGTAGTTATACCCCCAACTTGATTGACTTCGTTTTTAACTAAGGGATGGGTAAGGTTTGATAGTGAAGATTGATTAAGTAAATTTAGTTGATAAGTGTAATGGTTTAAATTGGCTTAGTGATGTTTTATTTAAACATCTGTTTAAATCAAATGTGTAAATTTTGGAAACATTTTCCAAATATAATCAGAGATATTTTCTAATCATAGAAAATGAAATGTTGATGAGAAAGAATACTGGAATGACAGTGATACGTGAAACAGAGATGGAAATATTTTCCAATGATTGATGATGTATATTTCCTAAATTTAGAAAATAAGAAATATTGAGTACATAGAAATGGGAAATGAATAAATAAATGATAAATTAAATTAAAAGAGATAAATGTTGAATGTTGATTGATCGATAGAATTTCCATCTGGAAATAATATCGTTGGTTGTACACCTATTTTTCTTTGATAGTTAAATCACCAACTATCGAAGTTTTTGACCATTTTATCATCGTCAATATGGAGAGACCGGGATCAGATTCATTTTCTGAAAACCACTATGTATGGACGCTATCGTTGCGATCAAATATGATGAAAATAATTGAAAACGGAGTTATGCACGGGCTATCCTGTTTACAGAATAGTTCCTTTGGTTTGTCCAGTCCCGGGACAACGTGAATGGACGAATGTCTAACAAAGTATATCTAACGGATCGCGTAAGTTGATCTCTTCAAATGTACTTACGTTTGGTGGCGGAGGAATTCGTTTATCTTAGCTTTATACCCGTGGTATTTTTAGGGAAATCAATTTGTGATTTGGCTGGTATGACGATGTGGCATTCAAAGTGAATGGTGGTCAGGTGTATCAAAGATACGTTATGACCTCAAGCCTCATCAACCGGGAAAAGACAGAAATCGGGCAGGCAGCATGGCTAAGTGGGTCACTCCCATCAGGGTGTATATCACCTATCTAGAGAAAATCCATTTCATTCTTTTATCTATTATCGATGCTGTCCCTTTTCAGGAAACGGTGGGTAGCTCCCAATCGTTGGTGATATACATTCGATACACTCAAGCAAAATGAGTGGTCGGTCATGTGTGGGCAGGGTTGCAAGACGTTCTTGTTGAACCCAGTGTATTCGTCTCTAGAGATACACTATCGGCAGGTGGTCCCATACCTTGTCATAGTCGGAATCCAATCTCCAATAAGCGCCCGGGTTTTTTTTGTTTGTATACTATATATGTTGAAAGTGATATGCAAGCGTTCTGCTAGATTGTTAATTACTTGTGATTAGACATTATTATAATATCAGAGAAGTATTGATTTCCAAAAACTGTTTTGGGTTATCGTAAGACAAAAACCGTCCGTGTTTATGTGTGGATTGGTCTTACGATTATCTTTTCTTTTGAAAAGGATTTTGAAAAGTTAAGCCAAATGATTTGAGTTTACTCACACCAGTCCCATGGCTGACCCAGAGTTTATTTTGTTTTGTTTTCCCTAAACTCTTGGGTGCCCAAATTTGTACAGACAGTCAAGTAGTTCAGGCCTTTACAGATATACTTGGAGGAGCTTGAAGCAGGAGGCTTCAGGATTATATAGCTATTGTTATTTCCGCTGTGTGTAAGTATTCTATTCTTATAATGTCATTGTATATATATCCTGTTTT
Source organism: Allium sativum (assembly GCA_030737875.1). Lineage (NCBI taxonomy): Eukaryota > Viridiplantae > Streptophyta > Magnoliopsida > Asparagales > Amaryllidaceae > Allium > Allium sativum. The sequence continues at coordinate 953,748,323 of CM060924.1, read as the reverse complement.
ATTTCAAAGTTATGTTATATATTATATTTCATTCGTTCCGCTGTGAGATTCGTATTACTCTGATTATGTTCTGTGGTGATCTTCTTCTTCTTCTATTCTAATTTTCTATCTTATCTATTCTCACCCTCTCACTTCTTTTTATTAATGATCAGGTATTTCCAATATTTGAATAGTCAACATGGCAGTTGTGTGTTGATTTTCGGAGTTGAAAATCCCAGTTCGTTACAGTGGTATCAAAGCTGAAGGTTGAGTGATTACCTCGGCTCTGTGGTGTGACTCAATAGAGATGGGGTTAGCAATATCCTAGATTGAGTTTGAGTGTATATATACGAGTGAACGTATTTGTTATTTGATATAAAAATTGTTTTATATTGTGGAGATTTATTGGTTGAGTTGTTTATGGGTTCTGGTCGATCAGTTTGATCCACTTTATCGATAGAAAATTCTAAACACTCAAGTATGATAAACTGACACAGTATGTTTTGAAAGCGGGTAATTAAAATAATTTTACCCAAAATATATTTTGATATAAAAGAAAGGTATATCTTGGAATTATTATGATATATTGGATGTGTTGGTTGATTATAATTGAAATGGTTATATAAATAACCAATTTGAGTTCGTATAATCTAAAAGCAGATTAATTAAATTGGAATTGGAATTAAAATTCTGGAAACTGGGGGAAAAATGATTGTAAGTGGATTCGAGCAAAGCTTAAGAAAATTTTAAAATCCTAGGAGATTTTAAATTGTTTACAAGTATCATGAATGATATTTTGAAAAAGATTTCAAAATGAAAGTGTTTAAATATGGTTCTGATAAGTGATATAGTATTGAACTCACTTCGATAGCTGGGAAATAACTCTGATGATACTGGCCACATCATCAGTGTTCATTTTCGAGTTGTAAGTGACGGATTACTACCAAAGATTTTGTTTCCGACTTATTTTGGGAAAAGGAAGTTGTTTTGAATCCCGAAAGAGAATAATTTATTTTAGAAAAACTAAATTGTTTAAAATACCCAGGAAGATAGTATGAATTAAAAACAAATTGAAGAAATTTGTGAAAGCAAATATGAATTGAAATCAATTAACTGGAAATTGAATTTGAATATAATATATCAAGTGGAATCAGATTTTGAATTGTGAGATAGGAATATAAAATGGTATTGGATTGGTGAGTTAGGAGTTTGGAATCGAGAATGAAACTCGAGTTTGAAATGGAATTTGGCTTGGATATAAGCGAATAGTTGTGTTGAGGTTTGATTGATTGAAATTGATTGGAAATCGATTGGTTTAGATGGATATATGATCAGCAGGTATTGAGTAGAAGCAATTGCAAGGATTTAATGATATGCCCGACAAAAAGCTGCACGTCTATTTTTATGGATTTGGTGATTTATGGGCCGATTTGGCAAGCCGCTTGGCTGTTTGATTTTCTTTTGGATTGGAGAAGGCCTAGAGAGGCGAGTTGGGGTTTGAATTATTGACCGGTATAAAGGAGATGCTGGGGAAATTTTCCGGAAATTTAGAGTGTTAGAAAATTTTTAGGATTTTAGAAAATATTCGTTGATAAGAATTAATTAATATTTTTGTTGAAATTAAATTGGTTTAGTTGAAATTAAGGTTGGTAAGTAAACAAATAAATTTGTACTAGTCAATAGGGTATGTTCTCTACCTTAGCAATTTCGAGAACGAAACTATTTTAAGGGGGGAAGAATGTAACGACCCGTATTTTTATGGTATATAAATAATTTATTTAATTATTTAAATAAAGGTTTGTAAATTTAAAATGACCATAATTAAATAATAAGGAGTATTTAATTAATATAATAATTAAATAATATATTTAAATTCCAGAATAGTTAGAAATAGTGGAATTCACAAAATGGTGTGAATTGGATCATCTGTGATATTTAATTCAGTTTAGAATTGAATTAGAATATCAAATATATTATTCGAACGACAGTTGAATGTATAATTTATAATATAATTATAATCGAGCTAGAAATGGCACGGCAGTTCGCTATTTGGCGATTTGAACTTCAACTGAATGTACAGGGTCCATATTAAATCGAATTTCTGTGAAACAAGAAACGCTAGGAGCTGGTGTAGTATATTTTTCTGATGGAAGAGAAAAATCGAGATTTCGTCATGTAAATTTTTAGTTATGTCCAAATCAAATTTTCGAAAAGTCGCTATGGAATTCCTTTATAATTTATATCGATTTATTTATATCTTAAAATGGATTTTTAAATATAAGATGTAACACTGGATTTGAAATATCGAGTTATAAGTCCCATTGGAGCTATATGATATTCTAGTGTGAATATATACGATAATATTAAATTATTTTTATTTAATTTAATTGTTTTTAAATATATTTATATATTTAAATGGGTTATTTAGAGCTTTAAAAATAGCCAGTTTTGCAAATGACCTCTATTTTCGACGAAACTAATTTTGTTGGATCCGGAATATTAAATTATTGTTAGATGTCAAGTTTCGTGTTTTTTGAATTCAGTATGTGGCCGTACGGGATTTTAATGTGGAAACAGTCGATAAATTGACCTTTAAAAATACGCTGTGTGAGCAAACGAAGTTGGAATTCGACGAAACCAGTTTCGTTAGGACCGTAATGTCGAACTGTAGCTGTATGTCCATTTCCGTGATTTTTTAGTATCGTATGTGATCACAGGAATTTTAGAAGACGAATACAAACAGCGATTTCTTAAAATAAAATAAAATAATCAAATAAAAAAATATTAAACTTACCCTATAAATAATCTTTAACTTTTCCAAAACCCTTACTCTTTCCTCTAGTCAAAATTCCGCCGTTCTCGATTTTATTTCCTCACAGAAAAAATTGTATACTGGAAAAAATCAAGATTTAATCAAACAAAAATCTATAAATAAATATATATATGTATTTGTGTTGCTGGGAACTTTCTCTTCGATTCAGTACCACTTTGGTGGCATGCGATTCATGTTTGATGAGCTGGATGTTTTACAGCGTCCGTTGTTTTGAACTAGGGTTCGAGTATTGATGATATTTGAGTTTCGATTCATGTTTCTACTATCGGTTTTGGACTCAGAGGATCAAACCGCAGCCAGTACCAAACTATGGTGGAATTCAGTTTCATTTGGTGTCGATAAAATTCTGGATGAACAGCAACTACGCGGATGACACTGTTTTTGACGAGAATGCGAGTAGTGATTTTAGGGTATGGGTTGAAGGAGGATTCGAAAAGAAGGATAATGGAAGTGTTTATTTTTGATTCGGTGAAGTGAAAATAGAGATGGATGGAAGGATTAATTCGATAATGGCCATGAGAAACTGTCGTGCGTGTATTTGGGTTCTGGAGGCGGAAGATTACTGTATATTTCGGGTGGATGGTGCTGGGTGGTTGGGCCAAAAGAATGGTGAGCCCAGCTGGAATTAATTTTAATTTAAATATATATACACTTTGAAATTGAATAACTTTATCGTATGATATCGGGTTTCAACGTAACAAGATCCATTGGGATCGTAGGGACGGTGGCTACACCATGGAACTGACCAGGAGTGAATTGGGGCTCGTTTGGATTTATGGTGAAATTAAATGCCTGAATCGAATCAATGACCAATTATCGTTACTTAACAATAACAATCCAATGTGAGTAAATCTCACTAACTCTACTTAATTTATATTTTCATAAAATATTTTTAGAATTTATAAATAATGGTTGTTTGCTGTGTGTTGGCTGTTTGGTTGAACTGCTAGTCAGTTGATTGAAAATACAGATAACGATATAGATATAAATCTTTAATCAAATATTGATTCTGTTTAGCAGAATATTTCATAGTGAAATGAAATTGATGTTAATTTTATTGTTTAACATCTGTGGATGCAGGGAAACAGGTCGGAGGGACCCAACTGGGTTCCTCAACATTTATTTTATTGGTTTTTTTCATATATTGTGTTATATGATGTAATATGAAATCTGTTGTAAATTTTGTATGGTTGAATGATACTGATCATTGTTATATGGTACGTTAATTACCGTAAAGAATACTAGAATGTTAAAAAGGAATTTTTCAATGTTATATTGAAAAAGAAATACTTATAAAATCAAAAGATTTTATAAAAAGAAAATATTTATTTAGAAAATATATAGATTAAAAGGGAATATTTATTTATTAATCAAATAGATAGAATTGAAGAGAAATATTTGTAAAACATTTACATATAGAATTGAAAAAGAAATATTTGTAAACATTCACAAATAGAATTGAAAAGGGATATTTATTTGAAAAATAAATAGAATAGAAAGAGGAAATATGTGTAAAATAAATGGAAAGGGAATAGTTTATCAAAGGAATTACTTATAAAATCAATAGATTTTATAAAAAGAAAATATTCTATAAAATAAACAGAATTACCAAAAAGGGATTTATTTTGTAAATAAATAGATTATAAAAGGAAATACTTGAAAAGTGACTAGAATTGTATAAAAGGAGAATTTTACATTTGAATGGTTTAGACCAGTGCTTCGCACACGGGTACAACATGATATGGATTTAAAGCAATGACTTTAAATAGAATCTATTCGAACCGATAGATTGAAAAGATAAATTTTTAAATAATATTTTGTAAATTAAATGAAATGTTTATCATTGGACAAATAGAATATATAAGTCGGGACTTATACAGAAAAGTAAGAATCGATTTTAACACCGATAATTGAAACTGAATATGAACGTAAAGTTAGTCAAAGTAGTTAATGAAAACGTGTTAATCAAAATGTGTTAATCAAATTGTAAGAGAGTTAATCGAATATTAGTTATTCGAATAGAATAACTTTATAGGAATGAATCAAGTGGAGTTAATCGTATTCGAGTTAATCGATTAGAGTTAATCGAATTAGAGAAATCAGTTATAGTTAACCAGTTATAGTTAATTTGACATAGTTAATCGAATTAGGATTAATTGAATATTAGTTATTCCATTAGAGTTGATCGAATATAGTTATTTAAGATAGAGATAGTGAAACATAGTTATTCAGGATGAGTTGCCATTTCGTGCGACTGCTAGCGTAATTCGCAGGGCTGCATATAGCCTACTGCGTTCGGATGTTTTCTGAGGGAATCAGGCGTAACCATTGTGATCGCTGCGATCTAGAGTCAAGCGAATGGAGTTAAATCGAATATTAGCCATTCGAAATAAAGTTTAAAAAAATAGTTATTCGAGTATAAATTAATCGTATATTAGTTATTAGATAGGAGTTAAACAAGTTGAGTTAATCAAGTAAGTTAAACAAGTTGAGTTAATCAAGTAAGTTAAATAAGTTGAGTTAATCAAGTAAGTTATTCAAGTTGAGTTAATCGAGTTGAGTTAGTCTGGATGAGTTAATCAAACCGAGTTAATCCAAATGAGTTAATCCAAAGGAGTTATTTGAAATAGTTTACTTGAATCGAACTAAGGGAGTTATTCGAATATAGTTTATTCGAAAGGAGATTAATTGAATGTAAATCACTCGAAGAGATGAATCGAATGTAAATCATTCGAAGAGAATTAATAGAATGTAAATCATTCGAAGAGAATTCATCGAATGTAAATCATTCGAAGTGAGATTATGGAATATAGTTATTCGAAGAAAGAGTTATCGAATATTGTTTATTCGAAAAGGAGCTATCGAATAGAGATTGTTCGAAAAAGAGAATTATACACTGAATTCGATTATATCGAATTCAGGAAAGTAATATTTACTTTCCAGTTTAATCAAGATTCATTATTTATAAATAGATTAGTGGTTTAGTTATTGAGTTAAATTAAGGAATAAAAGTTACATTTTTATAGTGGGATATTAAAGAAGAAAGGAATTATAGTGCTATAGTTAAAATCAATGTTTTAAAATAAAGAAGGAGATTCATAAATAGAATCCGAGTTATGTAAGAAAGTTGTTAAGGGTTTAAAAGGTGAACATTGTCTATTTCAAGGTTATAAATGTTGTTCAGTTAAGGTCTGAGAGGTAATTATACCCCAACTTGATTGACTTCGTTTTTAACTAATGAATGGGTAAGGTTCGATAATGAAGATTGATTAAGTAAATTTAGTTAATAAGTGTAATGGTTTAAATTGGCTTAGTGTTGTTTTATTTAAACATCTGTTTAAATCAAATGTACAAATTTTGGAAACATTTTCCAAATATAATCAGAGATATTTTCTAATCATAGAAAATGAAATGTTGATGAGAAAGAATACTGGAATGACAGTGATACATGAAACAGAGATGGAAATGTTTTCCAATGATTGATGACGTATATTTCCTAAATTTAGAAAATAAGAAATATTGAGTATATAGAAATGGGAAATGAATAAATAAATGATAAATTAAATTAATAGAGATAAATGTTGAATGTTGATTGATCGATAGAATTTCCAACTGGAAATAATATCGTTGTTTGTACATCTATTTTTCTTTGATAGTTAAATCACCAACTATCGAAGTTTTTGACCATTTTATCATCGTCAATACAGAGAGACCGGGATCAGATTCATTTTCTGAAAACCACCCTATATGGACGTTATCGTTGCGATCAAATATGATGAAAATAATTGAAGATGGAGTTTTGCAAGGGCTATCCTGTTTACAGAATAGTGCCTTCGGTTTGTCCAGTCCCAGGACAACATGAATGGACGAATGTCTGACAAAGTATATCTAACAGATCGCGTAAGTTGATCTCTTCAAATGTACTTGCGTTTGGTGGCGGAGGAATTCGTTTCTCTTAGCTTTATACACGTGGTATTTTTGGGGAAATTAATTTGTGATTTGGCAGGTATGACGATGTGGCATTTAAAGTGAATGGTGGTCAGGTGTATCAACGATACGTTATGACCTCAAGCCTCATCAACCGGGAAAAGATGAAAATCAGGCAGGCAGCATGGCTAAGTGGGTCGCTCCCATCAGGGTGTATATCACCTATCTAGAGAAAATCCATTTCATTCTTTTATCTATTATCGATGCTGTCCCTTTTCGGGAAACTGTGGGTAGCTTCCAACCGTTGGTGATATACATTCGATACGCTCAAGCGAAATGAGTGGTCGGTCATGTGTGGGCCGAGTTGCAAGACGTTCTTGTTGAACCCAGTGTGTTCGTCTCTAGAGATACACTATCGGCAGGTGGTCCCATGCCTTGTCATAGTCGGAATCCAATCTCCAATAAGCGCCTGGGTTTTTTTTGTTTTATACTATATATTTAGAACATGAGATGCAAGCGTTCTGCTAGATTGTTAATTACTCGTGATTAGACATTATTATAATATCAAAGAAGTATTGATTTCCAAAAACTGTTTTGGGTTATCGTAAGATAAAAACCATCCGTGTTTATGTGTGGATTGGTCTTATGATTATCTTTTCTTTTGAAAAGGATTTTGAAAAGTTAAGCCAAATGATTTGAGTTTACTCACACCAGTCCCATGACTGACCCAGAGTTTATTTTTTTTTGTTTTCCCTAAGCTCTTGGGTGCCCAAATTTGTACGGGCAGTCAAGTAGTTCAGGCCTTTACAGATATACTTGGAGGAGCTTGAAGCAGGAGGGTTCAGGATTAAATAGCTATTGTTATTTCCGCTATGTGTAAGTGTTCTACTCTGATAATGTCATTGTATATATATCCTGTTTTATTTCAAAGTTATGTTATATATTATATTTCATTCGTACCACTGTGAGATTCGTATTACTCTGATTCTGTTCTGTAGTGATCTTCTTCTTTTTCTATTCTAATTTTCTATCTTATCTATTCTCACTCTCTCACTTCTTTCTATTAATGATCAGGTATTTTCGATATCTGAATAGTCAACATGGCACTTGTGTGTTGATTTTCGGAGTCGAAAATCCCAGTTCGTTACACTAATGGTACTGCAGGAATATCCAATCACCAACCACCAATATTATTACTATATAATATTATTGCTCTATATTAATCAATCATCGGCCATCAAGCAATAAAATAAATTTTGAACTATTAAAAATAGTTCTCAATAATTAACTAAGTGAGTTTAATTCATCTCGATTTTTTGTTGACGAATATCCGTTTAAAATTCCATACCGTCTTAGCTACTCCTCTACTTCATTTTCTTAAATAAAATTCATTTGGTACCTATGATAATTTAATTTAATTTATCGATTAAATATTTATTTTTATTTTTATTAAATTCTCGCCTATCACTGCATAAATTAGTTTATGTAATTTAAATACCAAAAAAGTATACCTTACGCTTATCGCATTCCACTTAACTAATACGAAGCAATCCCTGAATCGCTTCCAAAATCAGCCTCTGAAATAAGCCTTATCTCATTTCAGTATTTCACCAAGCACTTTACTATCATTCTCCACATATTGTTGCACCACTGTCCCGTCACACTTTTGTCCCTTTAATCTCCATAACCAATACACTGCAATTTGACACCATTGTAACATCCATGCCAAGTCTCCAGTCAACAGCACTCGGCTCCATTCATTTCAATAGGCCTTCTTCCAGTGAGTTTCAACTATCCAAACTCCTTAATTTCTTTTTAAATACTTGCATCTACTTCACAACACTGTCAAACTCAATAATCTAACCCAAAAACTTACTGTTAAACTTCAATGTCATACCTTAGGCTTATTTGTAGATCATCCCACCTCATTTTCGCATTTCAGTCCAACCATTTCACCCATCCATTAATCGCACCATCTTCCCCCATTACGCACAAACAGAACACCAGCATCCACGACATCCAGTAAATTGCACTCCCATTCCAATCACGAGTAAATTGTAACGTCAACGCATTCAACCCCATTACCTTCCAGTATCGCATTCACGGGCTTTCTCTGACACCGCTACCTCCCCATCAATCGCGCCCCTCACAAATCACCACGGAGAGATCCATTCGAAGTCCGACCACGTAACCCTTCTTTCACGTGTATCGAGCTCTAAAACTCACGATTGTTTAAAAATGTCGAGCTTTAGAAATCCACACTTAAAAAATCGCGATTCCCTTTCCGATTTCCCCTTTTGAAATCTCATAAACCATCTTCGCACCCCCCTTCGAACGTCTTCAACTTGGTGACGAGTTTCCAAGGAACTCGTGATTTAATTGTGGTTTGGATATCGTTTTTTCTTCTTCTTTTCTAGATCAATATTTGTTGAAAGGGTATTCACGATTTACCAAATGAAAGAGTCAGTTGTACTAGAAAAAGAAACGAGAGCAGAGGATTAAATTTTGGTATTTATTAGCTTGCTTTTGGTGTGAAGTTACGAAGGCGAGGGCCTTTATTTATAGAGGCGAGGGGGAAGGATAAGGATAATGTCTTTCAGTAGAGATAGGCATAGGCATAGCTTCAGTGTACCATCTCTGAAGGCTTCATGGCGAAGGAAAGGTATTGACGAGAAAGTGAAATGAAAATACAAGAGTAGCTTTACAAAATAGGTCGTCCGCTATTTCAGAATTTTTTTTATTTTTTTTTATTTTAACCAGTGTACCCCAAATTAAAATATCCTGCGCTATCGAACCCTTATTTAAACGCAACGAATGGCATTCCCAGGGCTCCACCACCATTCTGAACACACCGAAACAGGTTCCACGGCCTAACTCGACCATATACAGAAGATATTAAATTAAATTGATGATTTAACATTAAATTCGATTTAATATAAACTGATTAAAAATAAACAAATAAATTATTAGTATTATTATACAAATATACATAAAATGAATTTATATAAATTCCAGAATACACTGACTTAAATTTTAAGCCCGATATAGGTTAAACCAATATTTAGTTTATTTAAAATCGATTTATTTTATAAATAAATCATTATCGTTTTATAAAAATTCCATAGCGACTATTTTAAAATTTGATTTGGCCATAACTCTCAATATAAATACAAAATCCTAATTTTTCTCTTTAATTACAAAATTATAGTTCAATCGGTTCAAATATTTCTTATTTCAGCGAATTCCGATTTATAACGCATCCGGTACACTCAATTGAAGTTCAAAACCGAATATTACGAACTACCACGCCATTTCGAGCTCGTTTGTATAATATATATAATTATACGTTTTAAACATCATTTAATTAATATAAAAATTCACTTATATTACGAAATTCAATATTTAACTAATTTAAATATTCAAATAGAGATCCATAAAAATGTAGGAAGTTACAATTGTCTTCACTTCCAGTTTTCCAACTAGCATCTGTGTATCCTTCTCTTACACTCGGATAACCGTTGTAATGTATACCATAGTTTATGGTACTTTTTAGATACTTTAAAATTCTATGTGTTGCATTCCGATGGATATGACTAGGGTTAATAGTATACCTACTGATTTTCCCAACAGCATAGGAATTATCTGGTCGTGTGCATGTCATTGCATACATCAAACTTCCAATAACTCTAGCATATTTCAATTACTTTATAGCTCTTCCAGTATTAGTGCATAACTGCATATTTAGATCAAACGGAGTTGACATAGGTTTACAATTGAATAGATTGAACCTTTTCAGAATTTTCTCAATGTAATGAGACTGAGTAAGTAATAACCCATCTTTTGTTTTCATGGTTCTTATTCCAAGAATCATTTCAGCTACTCCCATATCTTTCGTGTCAAAACATGAAAATATATATCTTTTAGTTTCTTCAATACTTGAAGTATCCATTCCAAATATAAGCATATCATCCACATAAAGGCATATAATTACACCTTTATCTGAATAAAACTTGCTATAGACACATTTGTTAGATTCGAAAATCCTAAAGCCATTATAAATAATAGTTTTATCAAACTTTTCATGCCATTGCTTTGGTGCTTGTTTAAGACCGTAAAGTGAATTAATAAGTTTACATACTTTACGTTCTTGTCCAAACATCACAAAACCTTCTAGCTGAGACATATATATATATCTCTTCGTCAAGTTCACCATTTAAAAATGCTGTCTTGACATCCATTTGATGAATTTCAAAATTATAGATAGAAGCTAATGTTGATACACAAGATTTTGATTAATGACAACATAGAAATAGAGATCATTGACGAGCTGAATTCACATTTATCAAAGTGGAAATCAATAAAGATCATAGTGAAGATCAATGGAAATCATGACATGGAGCTAAGATTATATATATGTAGGTATGGAGTCGTGTTAGATTTATGTTAAAATCTATCCTCAAAGTATAACACGAATGCACAAAACAATTTAGAAACTGAAATTAGCTGGGGCTGAAATCTGTATATTTGAGGAATTGAAAAGTCACAGAAAAATCCCAAACGGTCCAGGCTTCGACCGGGAAAGAGTGCAGAGTGATATAGACTGTGGACCGAGGTCCTCTGGTCCACAGCAAGAAAACGGTCGACCGCCCAAAAAGGACCTGTCGACCGGTCCTATTGTCTTTTGTGCATAACGGCTATTTTTTCAAATTCCTGTCGACCTGTTAATTTCGACCTGTCGACCTTTTTTTCTTGCTGTAATTTTTCTGAAAGGATGCTTCTTTTTGTGAAGAGATTTCTATTCAATTTCAAGGGAAATGGACACAACTCTTTATAGAAACTCTTCATGAAGGAATGCAACTATTCTACACTATAAATAGACTTGAAATCATACTTTCAAATCACCGAATCTTCTTCTATTTTCTGATCTTAACTCTATACTCTCTTGCATTCTAAAAGCTCTCTCAAATATTCAATACTTGTTGAATCCTTGAATCAGTTTTATATCATTTGATTCAACAAGCAATCTTTCTTCCTTAAATCTTTGCATTCAAATCATATACTTGAGGATAAGATTATAGGAAGGGTGTACTCAATCGTTGGCAAATCAGTGTTGAAAGAAGAACACAATCAGAAGTCAAACTCTTGTAATTGTCCTGTGTGGGTAAGCTTGTAGCCCGTGAAATCAAGTGGGTAAACTTGTAGCCCGTAAATCAAGTAGTTGTGAACCTGTTCCTCCGGGTGAAGCGAGGGTGTTGTTTAGTGAAAAGCCGAAGAGAAGCTTCGGGACTGGACGTAGGACTGGAGGTCCGAACCAGTATAAAAATCCTGGTGTCGTTACTCTACTTTACTTTACTGCATTTAATGTTTGTTATCATATTCCGCATAGCCATATTATAGATCCTGCACAAGTCGTGTACGCACCCCGACTTTTCAATTGGTATCAGAGCCAGGTGTTCTAGAGATCGTAACAACATCCTAGAACAAATGGCGATAAAGAAATCTAGTCAAGGATTTAGAAAATGGAAGAGCAACAAAGCGGAATCAAGAGAGCAAGGAAGCAAATGTCTCATGGCTAAAGTCAGGTCACAATCGGTATGTGTAGATTCATTATTTAAAGATCTTTTGTTAGACCATGAAAAATTATTGAAACTCCATACAGTCGTTTTAGCTATGTCAAAAAAATACAAGGAAGAAAATTCCAAATTAAAAGAAGAAAACAATCGTTTGGTAAAACAAGCCAAATGTTTTGAAAATACCTTAGAAGAGCTTGTTTCTCAAAAAGATTTCCTTCAAAAAGAAAATGAGCGACTAGAAGATAAAAACAATGTTCTTTTAAAGGAAATCGATCTTTTGCAAAATAGAAATAAATCATTAGAAGATTCTTTAAATAATTCTAGTTCTTTAATTTCGTCTCTTGAAAAAGAGTATGGAGCTCTAACTGAAAAGAATTTGGAATTATCTAAAGAATGTTAGACTTTAAAAGCTAATAATAATATTTTGCAAAAAGCAATCTCTGAATCAAAAGAAAATGTTGAAAAATTACAATCATCTTTATATAATTCAGAATCTCAAATTATTTGTCTCGAAAATGAGAATAGAACTTTAAAAACGAAGAATTCTGAATTAAATAAGGGTATTAATAGCAAAGTTTCTTTTGAAAATATCAATCGCGACTGTGGAATCAAATGTACAAATAAATTCGTGAAATTTAATAAAGGTCAAAGTGATTTAAACATGATTTTATCTAGATCTCGACCTTTACATGACAAAAGTGGTTTAGGATATAATAAAACTAATCTTAGAAATAGTACTAGATATGCTTTCATGTACAATAAAAATATTACTGCTAGTACTAATGCTCATCCTAGATCCAATTATTATAGAAATTCGAATACTTCTATGATTAGAGATCTGTATAATAGATCTAGAAGTATGAAAAGGAATATCAATAGAGATTACTTAAGTATTTGGGTTCCTGTAAGTTGGAAAAACAGAGAAAAATATATTGATGATTATTTTGATTCAGTAGTTAATAATGAAAATTTTATCTTTAAAGGTTCCAATAAACCCTCTTGGGTATGGCTACCTTCCATCTAACCCATGGACCCAAACAAAGCAAGTGGGTACCAAAGTATATATATTCTACTTTTTTGCAGGTACACCACAATAAAAGGAAGGCGATTTTGATTTCTCCAAATGTCTCTGAAAACAAAATACAGTTTATCAAATTGCACATGATCCAATATCTCCCGAAGGTACTTTAATTTATGTCTTATGTTCGATTACTGTTCTATCATGATATTTATTCTTTTTAATCGATGACAAAGGGGGAGAAATATGCATATATAAATACTCATGTATCATATAAATATTCATTTTATATGCACTAACATTTTGTTACAGGAAACAGTAAGTTTTTATTATATATACTAACAAAATGTGCAGAAAGCTTTTGGACTGGGGGAGATAGAAATATATAAGCATATATTCAGGGGGAGCTACTCAGTATCTCAAAAATATATGCAAGATGTTGTCATCAATCAAAAAGGGGGAGAATGTTGATACACAAGATTTTGATTAATGACAACATAGAAATAGAGATCATTGACGAGCTGAATTCACATTTATCAAAGTGGAAATCAATAAAGATCATAGTGAAGATCAATGGAAATCATGACATGGAGCTAAGATTATATATATGTAGGTATGGAGTCGTGTTAGATTTATGTTAAAATCTATCCTCAAAGTATAACACGAATGCACAAAACAATTTAGAAACTGAAATTAGCTGGGGCTGAAATCTGTATATTTGAGGAATTGAAAAGTCACAGAAAAAGCCCAAACGGTCCAGGCTTCGACCGGGAAAGAGTGCAGAGTGATATAGACTGTGGACCGAAGTTCTCTGGTCCACAGCAAGAAAACGGTCGACCGCCCAAAAAGGACCTGTCGACCGGTCCTATTGTCTTTTGTGCATAACGGCTATTTTTTCAAATTCCTGTCGACCTGTTAATTTCGACCTGTCGACCTTTTTTTCTTGCTGTAATTTTTCTGAAAGGATGCTTCTTTTTGTGAAGAGATTTCTATTCAATTTCAAGGGAAATGGACACAACTCTTTATAGAAACTCTTCATGAAGGAATGCAACTATTCTACACTATAAATAGACTTGAAATCATACTTTCAAATCACAGAATCTTCTTCTATTTTATGATCTTAACTCTATACTCTCTTGCATTCTAAAAGCTCTCTCAAATATTCAATACTTGTTGAATCCTTGAATCAGTTTTATATCATTTGATTCAACAAGCAATCTTTCTTCCTTAAATCTTTGCATTCAAATCATATACTTGAGGATAAGATTATAGGAAGGGTGTACTCAATCGTTGGCAAATCAGTGTTGAAAGAAGAACACAATCAGAAGTCAAATTCTTGTAATTGTCCTGTGTGGGTAAGCTTGTAGCCCGTGAAATCAAGTGGGTAAACTTGTAGCCCGTAAATCAAGTAGTTGTGAACCTGTTCCTCCGGGTGAAGCGAGGGTGTTGTTTAGTGAAAAGCCGAAGAGAAGCTTCGGGACTGGACGTAGGACTGGAGGTCCGAACCAGTATAAAAATCCTGGTGTCGTTACTCTACTTTACTTTACTGCATTTAAAGTTTGTTATCATATTCCGCATAGCCATATTAAAGATCCTGCATAAGTCGTACACAACCGACTTTTTTCAGCTAATGCAATTAAAGTTCTAATAGTTGAAATTCTAGCTAATGTGGCATATGTATCAAAATAATCTACTTCGCCTTTCTGTGTGAATCCTTTGGCAACTAATCTAGCTTTAAAAATTTTGATTGTGCCATCTATTTTTAACTTTTTCTTAAATATCCATTTACATCCTATTGGTCTAGAACCAGGAGGTAAATCTACTAGTTTCCATGTTTTATTTCCCATAATAGAATGCATTTCATCATTTATGGCTTCTTGCCAAAATGATGAATCTTGAGATTTCATTGCCTCAGCGTATGTTAAAGGGTCAAATTTTATATTTGTAGATATCATTAATTGATGCTCTACGTTATTTCTAGATCCTTCAACCAAATATACGACGAAATATGGTCCAAAGGATTTCTCTATCCTTATTCATTTACTTCTCCTAAGAGAATCACCATTTTCGTCGATATTTTCATCAGTGTTTCCTACAGGTTCAATAGTTTCTTCATTAAACTCCACCATTTCACCAACAAGTGATTTACCTCCACCGTTTCATGAAAATCTATTCTCAGAAAACACTGCGTCCCTTGATTATATTACTGTATTTACATCAATAAAGCTATTATGTTCTATTACTAGAAACCTATTGATACTACCAAAATTAACACTGGAGCGAGCTGGCAGTGAAGGGGTATCAGACAACTAAAGGCTCACCAAAGGCTCAACAGAAAGTGGGACCCGGCATTAGGAAGGGCTAAGAGCAAGAAAGTATAACTGAAAAGCTGCACCAAATGGAACCCTCCTAGGAAAATGATCGTGAAGGCTACAAGGTGTAGCTGGCGGGATTTATCCGCCAGGGTCAATCTGACAAGAAACTCTCCAAGCAGCATAAGTTTGACAAAAGAATTATGTTGCAAAGAATCATCCTAACCCGAAACCAAGTAAGTCAGAAATAATAAATCCGACAGATGAATCTTCGATGACGACCTGTCCAAAATGCCGATAAACCTGAAGACGAAACATCAAAGTCATTAAACCAAGAGAACGCGAAGGCCATCCAGAGCTAATTTTCGGAGCATCTACTGCATGAATGCCGAAAGGCCGAACTCACAAATAATAGGAAGGACATCAGAAGCCACCCCGAATCCAAACTACCGCAGAAGCCCAACCGAAAGGCTAACCGAGACCCAACCAGGGATACAGGACACTCGTACGAGGCTACCTAGTACCGAAACCCGCAGCGGTTTCGAACCGATAGTTATCAACTACACTATGAGGTCAAGACGCTCTCAGTATTCACGATAAAGCCGAAAGCCTACATCTGAAAGCTTACATCCAGAAGTCTACATTCAGGAGATGTTACCTAAGACTCAAACATTATCCAAAGACCATAACTGATACTCCAAGGGCGGCTGAAGGCAAACGCCCGGAACCTAAAAAAAAGTGGTCAACAAAAACCCCCACAGGCCCAATAGCCCATCAGTGGAGGGATCCTTGAACCACTATAAATATGACCCCAGGGGTCACGTTTGAAGGGGAAATTTTTTCTTTTTCTACATTTGTATCAAAAAGGAGAATAAACTGAACACTGAGTTGAATTGAGGAATTCTCTCTATTGCATCTATGAAGTCTCAATGAAAGTTCAATGAAAAGGGATCTTCTTATATGGAAATTGCTCTGTAAGTGTGTACTATTATTTCTCTAATCATAGTAGTTGCAGTCTGTTATTCATTCTTCAGATAAGCATGGATTCCCATCTCAATATGTTCCCAAATAGGAAGATGAATCTCATCCCCTAAAACAAGGTCCATCTTGGTAATATCCAAGCGATCCCATCCATCCAGATTTCAATATTTGGGGAAGTAATCCGATTTCACCGTAAATAGCCAAATCGCCCATTTCCTCCTTTAGATCCATCCCAGTTGACCCATCTCCAGTGTTGACAAAAAATATCGTTAATATTTTGGTGGTAGGAGGGCTTGAACCTCCGACCTTGTGGTTAAGGGCCACATACATCTACCTGAGTTGTACTATCCCGGATTGGACTAAGCTTTAATGAAGAAAAATTATGGTTATGAGACCCCGACAAAGGTTTTCTAGATCTCGAGTGGATGGGTCAAACACCACCAACCCCAGGGTGATAGAGGAACGAAGGTTAAGAGCAGAAGCGTTGCAGGTGACAAAGCAGAAAAGAAAAATGAAGCTACATGCTTGCAATATTGAGGATAAAAACCTCTCCCACATGGAACAAACCGTAGCGCTCTGAAACGATTCGCCATTTTTTTTCTTTTTCGTTTTGAACTGCGACTAAATTAAAATTTGTCTCAAATGTTAGCGGTCGATAAAAAAATTGATTTTTGATATGCGTCCATTAAAAGATAGCGAGTGGTAAATTTTCGTCGGTAAATACAAAAGTCCATTTGGTAGCGTTATTTCAACGTAAGTCAGTTCAAATAGTGAACGAACGAGATTATTTTGAAACCTAAATGTCTGTATATAAGAAAAATATTTTGCTCATTCTGAAGACGACGGCGCAATTCGTTTCGCGAAATTCGGACGTTTCAAGCTCCATTTAAATTTTTCCGTATGAAGTAACGGTGTACCATAATTCAAAAATATGAATTTTGATAGGAGAGTCATGACACTGGTATTATTGTACTATCTCGTCCGTCTCATCGCGCTGATCACCGCAGTATATTCATTTGTTCATTTTGGTGTCCGGTGGACAACCGTATTTATAAAATGGCATATCGTATCGGTACCCTACACTATGCCATTGTTTGAGTTTTGTGTCTCTACGCGTGTGTTTCTGGAATGGTTATGTGCCATATACCGCGTTCTTATCTTTTTTCAGCCCGCGTAAATGCTTGACTAATGAAAATTTGAATAAATCCTTAGGAGACCCTATTTTCTAGCTAACGTACTAATTGAAACTGGGCACATTTGTAGTACTGTTCATCTATTTTTATATTCCTCTTAGCCATTCCAAATCCTTTCCTATAGCCATTTTCTCTCTTCCACCTTCCCAAGAACTTGCGCCCACCCAACTCCAACTCACCGTGGGACGTGCCACCAATCCAAACGCTGAGCTCCTCTTTTTGGCTCCCTCCTCTAGCGCTCCTCTCTTCTTTCAGTGAATTGTTCTAAAAAAACCAAGGCAATCTCAGTAGCCTTACCACTGAACGCCCAAGCCACCGGAACACATCAACTCATCTCCTTCGTGTAGCGTGCTTCGCTGCCTTTCGTTAGACGTAAACTGGCTCTAGAGATGTGAGTTCTTTGAGTTAAATTTTACGTTATGTGCTTTATATATGATAAATATGTCAATATGAGTGTACTGTTTCATGTCAATTGTCCATTTTTCTACCGGGTTATTATACATATACTATATATATACAAGAGTTTGAGGTTTATATTTTTCTAGTTCTATCCAAGTTCAGTTTCGTTTGTGGAAAAAAAATGATTTTGTTAAATTTGATGTTTAAAGGGAACAAAAACTCAAATTGTTTTAAGGAAGAAAATGGACACATTAGTTTGTATGCAAGTCTGTTGTAGCATGGAGCTAACATTCTTTCTATGCGTTAATACATCCTTGGGAGCAAGTTAAAGCATTGAGGCATGCTGTACATGCGCATTCTGGAAAAAAGGATTTTGTTAAGTCTGCCTAATAAAACTTTAACAGTAGCATATATATTATATTAGTGAGGCGAGATGGTAAATGTTGTGTCTATGTTTGGCAAAACCATTATCTACCATAAAACGCGTGACCTGTAGGTTAGGAAGAGTATTGCCTTAATTTGTCAAGAATGGAGAAAATATGAAGCATGTCCTAAATCATGTTGTTGAAACAGTATTTGTTTGAATGATTTTCTTTTTAGATAAATGTGTGTTAAAATATTTTAATAAGATTTTTAACTTTCCAGAACGAATGATAAGAAATGGACATTTTAGTTGTTGGGTGTTCAATATGAATTTGCAGGTGATCAACTGAATTCCTTTGGTTGGTGCGTTATGTATTTACTTAAAGAGAAAATAAACTTTGTATTGCTGACAACAGACTTTGTGCGTTAGGTAAAAAACTTTAATTTTATTTTATTATTATTATTTTATTTTATTTTTGTAATCAAACGCTACTCAGTTTATACGTGTCTTGACCGTAAATTGTTTGTCCAGTTCGGTGAAGTTTTGGTGTCGTTCTTTTCTGCGTCCACTGGTTGTTGTCTCTGTTTCTGCGCCATTGAAGGTGAGTTCAACTTACACCTGACTAATATTTTCATGGAAGTGAAATAACTGTATTTGAAATGTTATTGGACTGTTAGCACCGTATATGCAAGTATGACACACCGACACACACGACTTGTATTGATATTATGTTTGACTTGATGATTGATATTGTTTCTGTGTTTATTTGATTACTGAAATTCACACTGCAAGTTCCCTGTAGCTTAGAAAATCATTGTGAGTAGAAATGATATATGCTTGAATCACTGTATAGGTTTAGGGACAAAACTGAATCGATTTGGGATGCGGTTTGAAATGATACACACCCGGGATTTGAAACATAACGGATTGAAATGATATACGTCTGTATTACTTGACCTAGATAGAAATTATTATGGACACAGCTGGTCTATTTTTGAAGTTTTCTAAAACTATAAATATTTTAACTTATAAATTATTTTGGATCTAAGATTTCAATATGCTTTTGGTTAATAAGAGTTAAAATATGTATATGTATTTTTTGAAGTTATCAAATCAATTTTATTCAAATCTAGAGTTTTCTTTTAAAGTAAATTATTTTCAAGGTATTTTTTTAGAGAAAAATTAAGTAATAAGATTTTAGGTAATTTAACAAATATTTTATTTTAACTTAGTATACATATGTTTCTAAAATTATTTCAAATCTAAGATTTTCCTATAAACGATCTATATAAATATGTTTTATTTAAAACGACCACAGTGTGAAAAATATAAATCGATAGGTTGTTAAAGAGACCGGGATCGGCTATTGTCACACTCTCTGCCAATACCGATAACCACTTTAACAACTGTGCACGTGATGGAGAATTCATAATGAAGTATGATGGTATGATGAACGCTACTGGAATGAAGTAAGAGAACGATAATGGATAGCCTTGACTTTCAGGTCATAATTAAAATGACTAAAACAGCAGCTGTACCGAGACCAATGGGGTCATACCCCTTATCGAACATGCTTCTTCGAACCCATTCTATTACATTTGTGGTCGATTTGGTGCGCACCTTTGATTCGAAGTGTGTTCGAGGTGGGCGGTAGTTGCGGCTATGCGTCACCACCAGTCCAGTTCTGTAAATGGTAGATTCCTACCCAAGGTATTGCCTCGCATGCCTTTTCATATTTATCCTGATCGCACCCACTACGAGTTTGTTTTGTACCATACCTATGGAGTGCTCCCTGAGTATCCCACCGGTTTGGATCGGCTTGCAGTACTATATAGACTACGGGAATATATATAAACGGTGTAAGGGTAATATGGTAATCCCGCTTACACTATTTCGATACTTTATCTTGCTGATAGACATTAGCGTATGTAACGTATTCTATTATGTAGTAAATAGTTTAACGGATCCTTGGAGGATGGTGATCCCAACATCCTTTAAGTTACTTTTCATTTCAGTTGACATTTCACTTGAGTTTGTTTACTTACATGAGAATGTTAGTCCTGACTCGAATGTTTTTGTTTTACTTTACGCTTGGGTCAGCTTGAGTGTTGCAGCTTTAGGAATTCTTCTTGGAGCTGAAGCCGTTGGAGTTCGCTAGATAATTATCTATTCAATTTTCTGTTATTCATTTATTTCCGTTCAGACTCATGTTATTTGTTTTGTTAGCAACTTCGCTATTTTGGACCTCTGTTATGTATTTGTTTTAAGACTTTATTTATTTCTAGTAGCTTCATGAACTACTATGTTGTTATTTCCGCTGCAAATGTTGTAATACTCCGTGTCTGCAATCTGTGATTCTGCGATTGATTTATTTGCTGTATATGCTAAGTATTGCCAATTTATATAACAATTTACTATTTTAAGCAATTCAAGTCAGACATGTGCGGATTATTGTCGATTTGAATCGTTTGAAATGGTAGGTCGTTATAAGTGGTATCAGAGCCAGGTTTTAGGCAACACTTAGCATATAGAGTAAATCTCATTAGAGATAGGGTATTGATACTCTAGAGTGAGAAAATTAACCGTGGAACTATATTCGTTCGACCCTAAAACCCTCGATGTAGATTTCTTGTATTTTCTTTTGACTATAATCCTTACCCCTTGTTCTAAAGATTCGTTTGAACCCTTCCAGATGAGTACTAGAAGGAATGCCAGAGGTAGGGGTCGAGAAGATGGCCCAGCTGATCCCGCAGCAGTTATTCAGCCAGCCCAACCAACCAAGTTTACTAAGCTTTACAAGGAGTATGATCAGTTAGGAGGAACCAAATTCACGAGTTTAGAAGGTGTCGTAGAAGCTGAGCAGTGACTGGATAATCTCGGGAGGATTTTCACCGGTATTGTTATCACTAATGCTCAGATGCGTCAATTAGCTGTTTGGCAGATGAAAGGTGTTGCCTATAATTGGTGGCGGATAGTTACAGCTAATACCATCGAATCAAACATCACCTGGCAGCAGTTCAGGTAAAGCTTAAGCTTGTTATTCCTATCTGGGTTGCTCTTTCTTCGAATCAATCTTGATTTTAAATCAATCTCTTTCCAGGGATGTCTTTGTGACAAAGTGGATGCTTGACTCGGGGAAGACTCAGCTTTACAGAGAGTTTATGGATTTAGAGCAGGGTGATATGACTTTCGTGGAGTACGAAAGAAAATTTAATGAAGTCTCAAAATATGGTCCCAATTTGATTGAAACCCCGCTGGAGAAGAATGAAAAGTTTATTCATGGTGCCAAACCAGAGTTTTATGACCGCTTGATTAGCCATGTCCGTGGAACTTTTACTTATCTCGTCGATATGGCGATCAGATTTGAAAGCCGCGGCAATAAAGGAAAGCAGAAACAGGCGGTGCAGTCATCTCAGTCACAGGGAAATTCTGACAATTCTAAGAAAAGGAAGTCAGAATTTGAGCAGCAAAAGAGTAACTGGCAGAAGACTCATGGCACTGGTAAGAAGCCTACCGACTTATCTACTAGCACCTGCTTCAAGTGCAATCAAAAGGGCCTTTATTCCACCAATTGTCCAACCAATTCCAAAGTCACCGTCCCTCCACCTCAGACGACTCAGACCAACTTATGCCATATTTGCTTGCAACCTGGTCATTTTAAGAAGGACTGTCCCACCCAACAAAGAGGCAAGGCGAGTGGAGTCTTTGTCAGGGCATTTTCTACTCCTCCCTCTATTCCTAATGACCAAGGTACTCTTCAGAGCACTTTCACCTTATTTGATTTCCCTATTCGTGTTCTATTTGATACTGGAGCCTCGCATAGTTTTATTCCGATTGACCTTTGTGATAAGTTTGAGCACCTTTTGCATCCTCAAGTAGCAACTGAACATTTATGTGTGTCTAACCCTATTGGCGGTCCCGCCAACTTGAGCATGATTTGTAAAGGAGTGAAACACCTTCACAGCAGGCAACGATTCACTGGAGATTTCTACGTTTTGGGTTTTGATGCCTTTGATATTTTAGTTGGAGGAGATTGGCTTATAAAGTACGATGTTGTTATTTCCTGTAAAGCCCGAACCGTTACTTTAGTAAGCGATTGGGGTGTACCGTTAGTCATCGAATTTCGAATGCCTCAGGACTATGCAGGCAGTTTTATATTCTCTCTTGATTCCCATCTGAGTGACCTTAACTCTACTCCTATAGTCAAGGATTTTTGTGATGTATTTGGTGAGATCACTTCTCTTCCACCTAAACGCGAAATTGAATTTCACATTGATCTTATTCCTGGAGCCTGTCCAGTTGTCCTTCCTCCCAAACGAATGGCACCTAAGGAGAAAGTCAAACTGAAGAACCAGATTGATGATTTGTTTTCCAAAGGTCTAACTAGGCCTAGTTTTTCTGAATGGGGAGCTGCTGTTGTTTTTGTCACCAAGTCTGATGGTTCTTTAAGAATGTTTGTTGATTATAGAGAGTTAAACAAATTCACAATGAAGAACCGTTATCCCATGCCTCGTATTAATGACATGTTTGATCAGCTCTATGGAGCTAAAGTTTTCTCTCAGCTTGATTTGGCTACTGGTTTCCACCAGCTTAGAGTAGCCGAGGAGATTATTCCTAAGACAGCTTTCCGAACTGACAGTGGATTCTTCGAATGGTTAGTCATGCCTTTTGGATTAACCAATGCTCCAGCTTTCTTTGTTGATCTTATGAATCGAGTTTTCCAAGATGTTCTTAATCAGTTCATCCTAGTTTTCGTCGATGACATTCTTGTGTTTTCTAAGTCTGAGAAGGAGCACCTAGCACACTTGTCCTTTGTCCTTCAAACACTTAGAAAACATCAGTTGAAAGCCAAATTCTCTAAATGTCATTTCTGGAAAGATGAAGTCCGATTCCTTGGGCACATTGTTTCAGAGAATGGAGTTTCCGTTGACCCAGTTGAGATTGTTGCGATTAATGTAAGCATTTACACCTTTCTTTTGTATTTGAATTCCTTTCCTTCTTCAGAACTCATTCACCCTATTCTATTTCAGGATTGGGAGAGACCTAGGACTCCGACTGATATCCATAGCATTTTAGGCCTAGCCGGTTATTATAGAAGATTTATCGAGAATTTTGCTCAAATTTCTGCCCCTCTAACTACCTTGACTAGAAAGAATGCCAAGTATGACTGGAGCGATAAGTGTGAAGCAGCATTTAATGAGTTGAAGCAAAAGCTTACCTCTGCTCCTATTCTTACCGTTCCAAATGGAAGTGAAGGATTAATGGTATACACTAATGCTTGTAAAGAAGGATTGGGAGTCGTGTTGATGCAGAATGGGAAGGTTATTACTTATGCTAGTTGCCAGCTGAAGACGCATGAAGTTAATTATGCCACTCATGATTTGGAATTGCTCGAAGTTGTGTTTGCTTTGAAGTTATGGAGGCACCATCTTTTACGTACTAAATTTGAGCTCTTTACCGATCATCAATCGCTTAAGTATATATTTTCCCAGAAAGATCTGAATCAAAGGCAAGTTCGGTGGCTCGAGTTCTTAGCAGCTTATGACCTCGATATTAATTATACACTAGGGAAAGGCAATGTGGTAGCGAATGCCTTGAGTCAAAAGAAGGCCATGTTGTGTCAGATAGTGGCTACTTCATCTCTTATGGACCGTATAATAGCCAAACAAGATGATGATGTAATGCTTAAGCTCATGAAGGATAATATTCATAATAGAGAAGGAGATCAACATACTTAATTAGGGGCTCATATTGATCAACATGGGATTGTACGAATAAATAATCGTATTTGTGTGCCAAATGTTGATGGCTTGAGGCAAGAAGTTCTTAAGGAGAATCATCGTTCCAGGCTTTCTATCCATCCCGGTGTCACGAAGATGTATCAAAATATGAAGAAGTTGTATTGGTGGAGCGGCATGAAGCGGGATATCTCCACATATGTTAGTAAGTGTGCCACTTGCCAACAAGTCAAGGCTGATCACCAGAAGACCGCTGGATTGTTGCAACCTCTTGAGATCCCTATTTGGAAGTGGGATCAGGTTTCTTTGGATTTTATTAATGGTTTGCCTAGTACGAGGAGAGGTAACGAGAGTATTTGGGTAGTAGTCGACCGATTGACCAAATCCGCTCATTTTATTCCGGTCAAAGCTAGTCGCACAGCTTCGAGCTTAGCAGAGATTTATATGAAGGAGATTGTAAGGTTTCATATTGTTCCGTTCGGTATAGTTTGTGATTGTGATCCTATCTTTACTAGTAAATTTTGGAAAGCTTTTCAAGAAGCTCTGGGTACCCGTCTAAATCTCAGCACTGCCTGCCATCCTCAAACTGACGGTCAAACGGAACATGTAAATCAGGTTCTAGAGGATCTTCTTCATGCTTGTGTTCTTGATTATGGAGGATCTTAGGAAGATCATCTCCATCTCATCGAATTCACCTATAATAACAACTATCAGGTATATATTTTATTTTGATTTAGAATCAGTCGTGTTTAAATCAAATTTTGATTCAATTGGATTCTGTTCTTTTAAATTCAGGCAAGCATCGATATATCTCCATTTACTGCTCTTTATGGACGACCTTGTAAATCACCAGCTTGTTAGATTGAGTCAGGCAACCGCCTTTTTCTTGGACCTGATATGATATTGGAAGCAACTGAGAAAGTCGAGGAGATTAAAAGGAAGATCTGAATCGCTCAAGATAGGAAAAAGAAATATGCGATCAGACGGAGAAAGGATCTTGAATTTGCCATAGGGGATCAAGTTTTCCTTAAGATCTCACGATTGAGGAATGTGATTCGCTTCGGTCGGAATGGGAAGCAACTCCTAGATTCATTGGTCCTTTTCGTATCTTGGATAGAGTTGGTTCTTTGGCTTATAGATTGGAGTTGCCTGAGAAATTGTCGGGAGTGCACAATGTGTTTCATGTATCGCATCTTCATAAGTATCTTCATGATCCTCCCTTATTTGTTCAGCCCTCTACACTAGAGACATTGGATGTGGAGCCGAATCTCATTGTAGAGAGGAAGCCACTACATATCATCGATAGTAGGACGAAATATCTAAGAAGGAAATCTGTTAACTTGGTCAAAGTACAGTGGAGTACGGATGATCGGGATTGTACCGGGGAGACTGAGGAAAGCATACGTGCTTCGAACCTAGAGCTATTTGATTTGGGTATTCTTCTTTTCGAATTTATCATTTCTATTTATCTTGTTTGCTATTTTCCCATTTCATTTCTTTTCTAGGACGAAAAGTGTTGAGTGGGGGAGAGTGTAAGGATTCATCATTTTTTTTTCTTTTTCGTTTTGAACTGCGACTAAATTAAAATTTGTCTTAAATCTTAGCGGTTGATAAAAAAAATTGATTTTTGATAATCGTCCATTTAAAGATAGCGAGTGGTAAATTTTTGTCGGTAAATACAAAAGTCCATTTGGTAGCGTTATTTCAATGTAAGTCAATTCAAATAGTGAACGAACGAGATTATTTTGACACATATTTGGCTCATTCTGAAGACGACAGCGCAATTCGTTTCGCGAAATTCGGATGTTTCAAGCTTCGTTTAAATTTTTCCGTACGAAGTAGCAGTGTACTATAATTCAAAAATATGAATTTTGATAGGAGAGTCATGAAACTGGTATTATTGTACTATCTCGTCCGTCTCATCGCGCTGATCACCGCAGTATATTCATTTGTTCATTTTGGTGTCCGGTGGACAACCGTATTTATAAAATGGCGTATCGTATCGGTACCCTACACTATGCCATTGTTTGAGTTTTATGTCTCTACGCGTGTGTTTCTAGAATGGTTACGTGCCATATACCGCGTTCTTATCTTTTTGGAGCCCACGTTAATTCTTGACTAATGAAAATTTGAATAAATCCTTAGGAGATCCTATTTTCTAGCTAACGTACTAAGTGAAACTAGGCACATTTGTAGTACTGTTCATCTATTTTTGTATTCCTCTTAGCCTTTCCAAATCCTTTCCTGTGGCCAATTTCTCTCTTCACCTTCCCAAGAACTTGCGACCACCCAACTCCAACTCACCGTGGGCCGTGCCATCAATCCAAACGCCGAGCTCCTCTTTTTAGCTCCCTCCTCTAGCGCTCCTCTCTTCTTTCAGTGAATTGTTCTAAAAAAAACCAAGGCAATCTCTGCAGCCTTACCATTGAATGCCCAAGCCACCGTAACGCATCAGCTTATCTCCTTCGTGTAGCGTGCTTCGCTGCCTTTCGTTGGACGTAAACAGGCTCTAGAGATGTGAGTTCTTTGAGTTAAATTTTACGTTATTTGCTTTATATATGATAAATATGTCAATATGAGTGTACTATTTCATGTCAATTGTCTATTTTTCTACCGGGTTATTATACATATACTCTGTATATACAAGAGTCTGAGGTTTATATTTTTCTAGTTCTATCTGATTTCAGTTTCGTTTGTGGAAAAAAAATGATTTTGTTAAATTTGCTGTTTAAAGGGAACAAAAACTCAAACTATTTTAAGGAAGAAAATGGTGTAACGACACGGAAAAAGGCGATCTTGGTTATCGGATATACAACACATATCGAACATCCAAGAATCGGAAATAACCGGAAGTTAATGAAAGAAATTAGAGGGTGAGAATAGATAAGATAGAAACTTAGAATAGAAGAAGAAGAAGAACACAACATCAGAGTAACACGAATCTCACAGCGGAACGAACAACATATAATAGATAACATATCCTCGAAATAAAATTAGTATATGTTTACAGTAGCATTATCAGGGTACAACACTTACAACACAACGGAAATAACTATAGCTATATAATCCTGAATCCTCCTGCTCCAAACTCTCCAAGTATATCTGTAAAATCCCGACTACTTGACTACCCATATAAAATTGGGCACCCAAGAGTTTAGGGAAAACAAAACAAAATAAACTCTGGGTCAGTCATGGGACTAGTATGAGTAAAACAGTTTAAACAGTTGGAGCCATTGAACGATGTCTTATCAGACCACGTCGTATAACGGAACGGGTTTTTCCCTTATGAGAATCCAAAATATCTTTATATCAAAAACCTTTTGATACTATAATAATGTCTATCAACCACAATATAATAATCATCTAGCAGAAACGCTTTCATCTCACGTTCTACATATATAGTATACAATCAAAACCGCAAGCACGTATTGGGTAATGGATTTACAACTATGACAAGGTATGGAACCACCTTTTGCTAGTGTACCTCTAGAGAGGAATACACTGTGTTCAACAAGAACATCTTGCAACCCGGCTACACATGACCGACCACTAATTTTGCTTGAGTGTATCGAACATATATCACCAACGGTTGGGATCAGCAGCTGTTTCCCGAATGGGACAGCATCGACAATAGATTTTTAGAAGTAAATGAAAATATAGATCAAGTGATTATAAACCCTAATAGGTGAGACCTACATAGCACCAACGGTTGGGATCAGCAATTGTTCCCGAATGGGACATCATCGACAATAGATTTTTAGAAGTAAATGAAAATCTAGATCAGGTGATTATACACCCTAATAGGTGCGACATACATAGCCATGCTACCTGCCCGATTTTAGTCATTTCCCGGTTGTGAGGCTAGATGCCACGCTTATCTCTGACAGATCAAACGTTTATTCACTTTGAATGTCACATTGTCATACCCGCCAAATCACAAATTGATTTCCCCAAAAATACTACAGGTATATAGCTAAGAGAAACGAATTCCTCTGCCATCAAACGTAAATACGTTTGAAGCGATCAACTTACGTGATCTATTAGATATACTCTGTCAGACCTTCTTTCATACAAGTCGTCCTGGGACTGGACAAACTGAAGGCACTATTCAGTACATCCATCTTAGGCAATCTTTACCTAAGATTTATATAACAGCCCTTGCACTTTACTCCGTCTTCAATTATCTTTGGCATTTATGATTCGCAACGCTTATGCCAATACGGAGTGGTTCTTCGGATAATAATCCAACCGGTCTCTCCATATTAACAACGTTAAAATGGTCAAAAACTTCGATAATCGGTGAGTTAACTATCAAAGAAAAATACATGTGTAAACAACGATATTATTTCCAGATGGAAATTATATCGATCAATCATCATTTAACATTTATCTCTTTAGTTCATTAATTTACTTATCTCCTGTTTCCATATATTCAACATTTCTTATTTTCTAATTTTAGAAAATATACGTTATTAACCACGGAAACCATTCCTATTTCTTGTTTTCTATATTAGAAAACAGTTCTGATTTCTTATTTGGAAAACATTTCCAAAGTTCCTTCATTGGATTTAAACAGATGTTTTAAATAAAACATCACTATGCCAACTCCAACCATTTACTAAATTCACTTAACCATCATTCACTATCAAACCTTACCATTCCTTAGTTAAGAAGGAAGTCAATAAAGTTGGGTTATAATTACCTCTCAGACCTTAACTGAACAATGTTTTAACTTCGAAATAGTCAAAGTTTATCTTTTAACTTCCTTAATTACGAAACTCACGGATTCTATTTACGAATCCACTTCTTTTACTGAACATTGGTTATAACGATAACGTTATAATCCCTCCTTTCGAAATATCTAATTTCAATTTTAACCTTTATTCTTTAATGTGAATAAATAAATAAACACCTAATTTATAAATACATAAATCTTGATTTAAACACCGAAAAGTAAATAATATTTTCACGAATTCGATATAATCGAATTCGACGATTAACTCTCTTTTGAGTAATCTCTATTTGATTAACTCTCCTTTGAATATCTATATTTGATTAACTCCCTTTTGAATACCATATTCGATTTATTACTTTCGAATACCATATTCGATTTACTAATATTTGATTAACTAATGTTCGACTTAACTCTATTCGATTAACTCGACTCGACTAACCATACTCGACTAACTTCTTTTGAATAACTATATTCAATTTACTTACCTTCGAATACCATATTCGATTTACTTAACTTTCGAATACCATATTCGATTTACTCTTCTCGAATAACTATATTCGTTAATCTCTCTTCGAATAAACTATATTTGATTACTCCTTCGAATATCTTATATTCGATAACTCTTTCTTTCGAATAAACGATATTCGAAAATCTCTCTTTTCGAATAAACTATATTCGATAAATCTCTCTTCGAATAAACTATATTTGATTACTCCTTTTCGAACAACTAATTCGATTAACTCCTTTCGATTAAACTGAAATTGATAACTCCTTTCGATTAAACTAAAATCGATAACTCCTTTCAATTAAACTAATCGATAACTCCTTTCCTTAAACTTTATTCGTATAAACTATATTCAATACTCCTTTAACTCTATTCAGATAACCAATATTCGACTAACTCCTTTGGATTAACTCATTTGGATTAACTCGGTTTGATTAACTCATCTTAATTGACTCGACTTGATTAACTTCATTTGAATAACTCCAACTGGTTAACTCTAACTGGCCAACTCTAACTGATTAACTCTAACTGGTTAACTCTAACTCTAATCGATAAACTCTAACTGGTTAATTCTAACTAGTTAACTCTAACTATAATCGATTAATTCTAACTGGTTAACTCTAACTCTAATCGGTTAACTCTAATCGAATATCTAATATTCGATTAACTCATTTCGATTTACTCTTTTGAATTATTCCTTTGAATTATTTCCTTTGGATTATCTTCTTTGAATTATTCCTTTGAATTATCTCCTTTGAATTATTCCTTTGAATTATTCCTTTGAATTATCTCCTTTTCTATTTTTTTACTTAACAAATAACTATTCCTTTTCCGATTCTATTTATTTAACAAATAAATATTTCTTTTATCTTTTCTATTTATTTAACAAATAAATATTTCTTTTATCTTTTCTATTTATTTAACAAATAAATATCTCTTTTATCTTTTCTATTTATTTAACAAATAAATATTTCCTTTTAATCTATTTGTAAACGTTTTACAAATATCTCTTTTCAATCCTTATTTGGTTTTCCAAATATTTCCTTTATAAAATCCTTTGATTTTATAAATAGTTTCTTTTATAAATTCTATTTATAAATAAATATTCCTTTTATAATTTTACTTACTTTCTAAGTAAATATTTTTTTTTCCTTCTATTTACTTCCTAAGTAAATATCCTTTTATAAAATCCTTTTCGTTTTATAAATATTTTATTTCAACGCACAGTTTGAAATCTTCCTTCTATATAAAATCTTTCGATTTTATATAATATTTTATTTCAATACTTCTTCTGGTATTTTACAGTAATAACGAACCAGACCATTGTCACTATAATCAATCTCAGATTATGCATCACATCATATAACACAAAATATGAACAAAATAGTATTATAAACATTGAGGAACCCAGTTGGGTCCCTCCAACCTGTTTCCCTACATACAACACGAATATAAAATTATTCTGATAAACAGAATCAATATTCGATTAACGATTTATATATATATCGTTATCTATACTTTACACAAGCAATTCAACCAAATAGTTAACATACAGCAATCAACAGATGATTAACAGTTCTAAAAATACGTTATAAAAATAGAACTGTTCAGAGTTGGTGCGTTTTACTCACATTGGCAGTTCATCGTTAAAGAACGATGAACTGCTGTTTGATTCGAGTCAAACAATTTATTTCGCCATAAATTCAAATGAGCTCCACTCCCAGTCAGTTCCATTGGGTAGTGTCCGTCCACACGATCCTGTCCCATATGCAGAAGTTATTAATATTACAAGTTAATACAATTTTATTTAAATATAACAAGGGTTTAAAAATGGGCCTTAACCTTTATTTCCTCTGTCCCATTTCCCTTTTCAAATTTCCAGGCCCCTACTTCAAAATCCTAGGCCCAACCTTCCCAGACCCGTATCCAAAAAATCCCTTCTTCCTCCAGGAAAGCTTTCGATCCCACTCCTCTTCTTTATCATCAATACGACGACCTTCAACCTCCTATTTTCAACTTCACCACTCCACCGAACTCCGCAACAATCCCACCAATCCTCTTCTCATCGCGAGAGCTTCACGACCATCACCTTCTTTGTGACGATCCCAAAATCCGAGGGGCGGTATTAAGGATAATCATTGGAATATAACACATTAATCATCATAGCAGAGAACAGATAATAGCAGAAACAATAGATAAAATAATTTTACATGGATATGACAGCGGAATCACAACATGTAATATCATCAGAATAGCATAACGTGGGATATAACTTAGTAAATAAAAGGAAAGTGATCAGTCATCATCGCCAGAGGCGGAATACATACACGCAGTGAGACATAATAAGGGTATCAGTCTACATCGCCGAAGGCGGTATACATATACATATAGTAAGAAATACGGAAAGTAAACCAGTCTGCATCGCCAGTGGTGGAATCATAATATAAGAACAATAATGGCGGAAAATGTCAAAGTCGTCTCTGTGAAGTCAGCCTCGCCATGAGCCAAAAATGCACCCTATGCAGCAGTGCAGAGCCAAAAACAACCTGTCACCTGTGTACTAGGCTGCCCGTGTGAAAATAAGGGCACCCGCGTTTGCAAAGTGAAACAAACAACGAGTCAGTCACGGGGACTGGTATGAGGAATCTATTTAACAATTAAACAACAGTAATAGCAAATCATAGGACCACGCCACTTTCGCGGAACGGGTTTACTCCAGTGATTGCTAGTGCATTTAAAACAAAGTAAATTCTTTTTAAAACAACGCAATGCTTTTTGAAAGAATGAAGCCATTATAAGACTCAGGTCCCATCACACAATGCAACGCAAGCCGGAGGATAGAGTTTTACCATATAATAGCCAAATATGCTTGATACGTATAAAGCAAAATCATTTGATATTATTACTAGTGCATATATGTTTCAAAAGCGAATAGCATCATAAATATCAATCATAGACGGCATAAGTGCCCCATACCACTATGTCGCCATACTAGTTCTACAATCGAGTCCGTTATTTCGTATTGGAAATTGGATTTCCGTCATGAGTCGAGGCAAGGGGCAAGCTCCTCTCCGCTTCGAGACACTCTAGCAAATGCCTCGGGACTACACACTCTGGGTAACCCCTGGATCGGCTGGGACGGTCCTCTCTTACGTTTGAGGATTAGTTATTCCTGAACACACGTTTCCCGGTCCTTACAGACCTATAATCGAGGCGCCTCGCATTCCAACAACCACTTAGGTGAAAAATAGATATATATGTCAGGGCTGGTAAGTCACTGACACCACCATAGCTAGAAAGAAACGTCATGCTCTCCCAGCGGCCCGTATCCCGTTTTTAACTCATACCGGGGTGTGAGGTTCGCGAATCTACGAAATACACAAAGCTAGGCCACGTAGACCTTGCTTTGATCATCATCACCAAGACTTTGCTTTGCAACAGAAGCCTTGATCACAGCATCTTGGCATGCCACATAGGCAGTCCACTCCATTCGATTGATTTCCATCGATATATAACCCCTGAGCTCGTACGTCTCAGAGAAGGGCGTTAAGCAAAAGAATAAATTCTCCACCGCCAAACAGATATATATTTAACAGAGATCAATCAGTATAGAACAAAATCCAATGTCAGACACACAGTCCATTTACAAGTCCGTCCTGGGTCTGAACGAAACCGGATGCGTCAAATTCCTCGTATATCCGTCCAATCAACACATACGTTCAGACGGCTACTACTTCCGTCCCCTTCCGGTAGCTACTCCGGTTAGGAACCTCAGTAGCGCCCATCCAACCGATACGAAGATCGTCGGTCTTGAATCGTCTTTGCATTTTCCAATTCGAATCGCTCGATAAATTATTTGAAATGAGGGTTAGCTCGGCCTTTTCAAATAATTCACGTCTTTAGGATTTAAATCGATTCTTTCTATGGTTATATTATTCGACATCCATCTTTCAGTTATTTAGTGTTATTTTCGTGTCAAACACATACAACCATCAAATATCAAACAATTCAAGCCCAATTGGTTTATTTTCAATCAATGTTGCTTATAATATTTTATAACGATTTTTCACCATTTTTATTTATTTAAAAATGGCCATATTTAATTAAACGACGTTCAGGTCGTGCCGTGGCACTGGCGCTGTTTTCCTCCTAATTTGTTTTACACATATCAGAAAATCTAACCGTTGGATTTCTACAAAGTCTATATCAGTGGGAAGATATTCCCAAAGCGAACCCAACGGTTCCAGTTTCGTGAGAATCCGACGGTCGGATCTTCCACACTAGTCGTTTGAAGTTACGGTTTCGAAATCCGAACTGCAGCGTCATTATTCGATTTAATTTAATTATATTTATATTTATATATAAATATAAACGATTCTGGCGCTGTTTTTCTTCAGATTTAAATTAAACATTCCGGACAATCCAACCGTTGGATTTTTACAAGGTTGGTGCCGTTGGAAAGATATTTCCAAGGCGAACCCAGCGGTTGCGGTTTCGGGAAAATCCGATGGTCGGATTTCTCGTACTAATCGTTTCAAATTACGATTCCGAAACGTGAACTGCACGGCCTCTATTCTTTTTAATTATATTTATAATTATATATATAAATATAGTTCATTCTATAATTTCAACTATAGTTCATTTTATATTTTCAACCTCGTTTTCACTTCAAATATTTCACTAACGCCTTAATATTTCGAAAAATTTCGCCATAACCTCCTTTGTACGGTGAGGGGTTTGGAAATTTATTGGGCCGTATTAGGTACCCAATAAATCCTAAAAAGCATTCACATATTTATAGTGATATATTTTGGTGTTTACGGGGGAGCATGTACTGATAATCACTCCAGAGAATAAATTCCCGTCACCCCGTTTCCGTGTGGAAATAAATAGTCCATGTGCCGTATCTAATAACTAGAGCGACGTGATTATTGTCAGCTCCAGACCCGTGTGGGGTTTTTATTAATCTGGAAATTTATCGTTATAATTTATATAGTCCATATCAGTCATCAGTTCAACCTGTAGTACATAGTCATCGCCATACAAGCCTCTTGCTTATATGGTAAATCTTCCACCTCGTCACACAAGCTCCAATTGCTTATGTGGAATATGATGAAGTATGCCTATCATCAAGAAGTATGCCATGTAGTGTAGTTCAAAATTAATTGTTACTATCCTATGGCGTTATTTATTATTTCACACAGAATAACCAGCACTTTGCATCCAATGGCATTCACAGGAGTTGATATATAAATAAAATTGCGCAGCCAACTCATCAAGGTTTACCTATTTGTCGGGCACGCAAATAATTTCTTTACTCTACAGCTAATCCATTTTTCCAGTTCAACACATGTATATATATGCAGAACAAAGCTAATAATAATATTTCTAGCAAACCATTATTTATTTCAACACGTGTGTATTTTTAACTAAGCGTATACATGATAAAAGAAATATTTTTATCATCAAAAATATTTATTCGACACGTGTGTATTTTTAACTAAGCGTATACATGATAAAAGAAATATTTTTATCATCAAAAATATTTATTCGACACGTGTGTATTTTTAACTAAGCGTATACATGATAAAAGAAATATTTTTATCATCAAAAATATTTATTCAACACGTGTGTATTTTTAACTAAGCGTATACATGATAAAAGAAATATTTTTATCATCAAAAATTATTTATTCGACACGTGTGTATTTTTAACACTTAATATTCACTATAAAAATATAGTTTTCATTGTCGATTCATTTTATTTTTAAAAGATGATAACATTCGACACATGAACTTCAACTCAACGAATGAATTGGAATTCAACACATGAATATTCTATATCGTTTGTATATATATAAAAATATGATTTTTATCGCTAAAGCCATTTGTTTAAATTCAAATAATATTCAACACATGAATTTCAACTCAACGAATGAATTGCAACTCAACACATGAATATTCTGTATAGTTTGTATATATATAAAAATGTGATTTTTATCGCTAAAGCCATTTGTTTAAATTCAAATAATATTCAACACATGAATTTCAACTCAACGAATGAATTGCAACTCAACACATGAATATTCTGCATAGTTTGTATATATATAAAAATGTGATTTTTATCGCTAAAGCCATTTGTTTAAATTCAAATAATATTCAACACATGAATTTCAACTCAACGAATGAATTGCAACTCAACACATGAATATTCTGTATAGTTTGTATATATATAAAAATGTGATTTTAATCGCTAAAGCCATTTGTTTAAATTCAAATAATATTCAACACATGAATTTCAACTCAACGAATGAATTGCAACTCAACACATGAATATTCTGTATAGTTTGTATATATATAAAAATGTGATTTTTATCGCTAAAGCCATTTGTTTAAATTCAAATAATATTCAATGCATGAATTTCAACTCAACGAATGAATTGCAACTCAACACATGAATATTCGATATAGCATATGTAATTCACTTCAATGAATGAAAATTATTCTAACACATAAATATTTCAGGAAATTTCGGCAGCATAACGGCAGGGTAGTTAAAACCGGGACCGTCCCTAGTACGGCTCCTCGCTCTACCTTAAAACCTCGTGGTTTTTGACAATGGTGATCATGCATCTAGTTTGCACGCAGGCGGCATGTTTTATTTTCAATTCCACAATCCTATTCTATTTTGTTTCAACCACAAGAGGGTATTTTTCAACCACAAAGGTATTTTTCAACCACAAAGGTATTTTTCAACCACCATATCAACCACAAACAATTATTTCCAACCATTCGTCATACCATATAATATCACGTCAATCACAAGCAATAAATATCGTCCATGGTCTGTGGACGAGGGGAGTATATATATATATAATATAATATAATAATTCACTTGCATTTCATCACAATTCAAAGCATATATGTTTCAAACAACGCTTGTATAATTTATACATTGCTAATATAACTTATACAACACATGTACATGAGGTATACAATGCGTATATAATTTACACTTCGCTTATATAATTTATACAATGCGATTTCATTCACACAAATAGTTTAGATTCCTCACATTGGTTATTGCAGTGCTAAAAATCGTAGGAAGGTTAGAAAAATCCGCAGCTTCTTCTAGAATGTAGAGAGCCTCCTTGCGGTCACGATGTCTCCTGTTTCATCGAATTTCGTTAACATAGCAAAAAGATACGATTTTTACAAGTTTGCAACGCTTTATAGTGTAAAAATCAGTTGAAAATGGTTTCAGCCGTATACCTCCTTCGAGATCGAAACCTAGGGTTGAACTTTTCGCCAAAACCACGAAGCTTTAGGACGAACGGCCAGCGCTGCGTCGAAGAGGAAGGAAAGAGCTTCCCAAAGCTACCCGAGATTATCAACTCGGTGGCCTCCAGAACCCACGGTGGCGGCGCAAAGTTCGGGGTTTCCCGATGCTATAACTCCCTCAATACTCAACGATAATTCTTGAAATTACTATGGATTTGAAGATCTCTGAACGCTCTTCAAAATGGATCTGAGTTTGCTTGATTTCGTTGTGTGGTTGCGGAGAAATTTAAGAGAGAAGTTTCGGATCTCTTTTCCGCGTCGCGACAGGAAGACAATGAGGAAGATGAATTGTGATTGGTCGATCCCCTTTTTATTTTAATTTTTAATTTATTTAATTCCAAAAATACCCCCTTCCACAGACGAACTCGAAATCAAACCCAATGACTGCCGCCCCTAGCTAAATATCCCCATTCCGAACACAATGGGATATGTTTCGTTGGCCATTCCGACTGTTACAGTCAGTTATTTTTCAAATTAAAATATAAAACATTCGATATTTAATTTAAACGTACATTTCAATTTGCCAGGGCCACAAACTAAATCGAAAAATTCCAGAAAAATAAATCTAGCTTTGTTTTGACGATACGGTCCTAACAAAACCAATTTCGTCGAATTCTGAGCTCGTTTGAAAAACGGCCATTTTTAGGTCGACCCATTTTAATAGAATTTGACCAAACACATTATCTTTTGCCCCGCTCACATACTAGCTTCAAAAATTATGAAATTTGAAACTTAGCAATAATTTGACATCCCGGACCCAACAAAAGTGGTTTCGTCGAATTCCGAGGTCGTATGCAAAATCTCAATTTTCAAGGGCTATACATACTATATAGCGACCTTTCTGAAAATTCATTTGGCCATAAGTTTTGATTTCCGTTATGAAATTTCGATTTTTCAGATTCGTTATAAAGGTATTGATAAACAGATTTAAATATTTTCAGTTTCGCTAAAATCCGTTATATTTTCCACCCGGTGCAGTCAGATAAAGTTTGTATTCAAAATTTCATACTGCAATATTATACCCAAATCAATATTTTATTGAAATAAGCTACTTGAACTATTCAAATTTCTAGGTAATAACCTAATTTAAAAATTTTAAACTGGTTCACATTTTCCGGGTTATTACAATCTTTCCCAACTCGTCGGCCTCCCCTGAAATTCGACGTCGCACCTTTTTCCCACTCCTGTACATATCGATCGACCTAAAACATCACGGAATCCCTCAAAAAAAATTGCGCAAGCCTCATTTCCAACCCTTGACACCAATCCAACCTAAAAACTTCAATCGATGCTTTTATTTCATGAAAATCCAAACCCTAAGTCTACTACCACGCATTGGAGTATTTCAAAAACGCATCGCACACCGCGATATGGACAGGAGATCGAAGAGCAGCTCACCAGGAGTTTAATTATATATGTTTTAGAATTTATGAGGTTTTATTTGATTTCATATGAATTTATGAAATGAAGAATTTTGCTATAACAAGTAAAGAGAACGGCGGAATTTTCGTGCGTTTATATAATGGGGACATGATTGTTGTGTGGCTGAGAAGGGAGGAGGCGTGGCCTTGTTTAGTTCACAATTAGCTTAGGATATTTTTGTTTTATTTTCATTTTATATTTGTTTCAATACTCTAAAAATTCCTACGAATACACACGATATCTAAAAATCATGAAAACCGGCATGCAGCTACAGTTCGACATTACGGTCCTAACAGAACTGGTTTTGTTGAATTCCGACTCCGTATGCTCACACAACGTATTTTTAAAGGTCAAATTATCTACTGTATTTCACATTAAAATCCCTTACGGCCACATACTGACTTCAAAAATCATGGAAATTGATATCTGGCAATAATTTACCATTGCGGATCCAACAAAATTAGTTTCGTCGAATTCTGAGGCCGTTTGCAAAACTGGCTATTTTTGAAGCTCTAAATAAACCCTTTTAAATATTAAATATATTTATAAACAATTAATTATTTATAAATAAATATTATCGTATATATTCACAGCAGAATATCATACAGCTTCAGAATATTTCTATATGAATTCCTAACTCGATATTTCAAATCCCGATTAAATCGATATTCGATTTATAATGAATTCCTTTTTAAAATATAAATAATTCCTTTATAAATTATAAAGTAATTCCATAGCGACTTTTCTAAAATTTGATTTGGACATAAATCAAAATCTACACAATGAAATCCGGATTTTTCTCTTCCATTAGAAAATTATACTCCACCAGCTCCACACGCTTCTTGTTTCACAGAAATCCGGCTCAAAACGGATTCTATATTCCCAGTTGAAGTTCAAATCACCAAATCGCGAACTGCCACGCCATTTCGAGCTCGATTATAATTATATTATAAACTATACGTTCAACTGTCGTCGATTGAATATATTTGTTTATATAATTCAACTCTAAACTAAACTATATATTTTAAATAATCCAATTCACATTATGTTTCACTATTTTTGATTATTTCTGAATTAAATATATTATTATTATTTAAATTAATTAAATAATCCATATAATTTAATCTAACGACCATTTAATTCTCTAAACTACTATTTATATAATTAAATAAATTAATTATAACACTGTAAAAATACGGATCGTTACAAATGGACACATTAGTTTGTATGCAAGTCTGCTGTAGCATGGAGCTAACATTCTTTCCATGCATTAATACATCCTTAGGAGCAGGTTAAAGCAACGAGGCATGCTGGACATGCGCATTTCAGAAAAAAAAGGATTTTGTTAAGTCTGCCTTATAAAATTTTAACAGTAGCATATATATTATATTAGTGACGCGAGATGGTAAATGTTGTGCATATATTTATGTTTGGCAAAACCAATATCTACCATGAAACGCGTGACCTGTAGGTTAGGAAGATTAATTTGTCAAAAATGGAGAAAATATGAAGCATGTCCTAAATCATGTTGTTGAAACAGTATTTGTTTGAATGTTTTTCTTTTTAGATAAATGTGTGTTAAACTATTTTAATAACATTTTTAACTTTCTGGAACGAATGATAAGAAATGGACATGTTAGTTGTTGGGTGTTCAATATGTATTTGCAGGAGATCAACTGAATTCTTTTGGTTGGTGCGTTATGTATTTACTTAAAGAGCAAATAAACTTTGTATTGCTGGCAACAGACTTTGTGCGTTAGGTAAAAAAACTTTAATTTTATTTTATTATTATTATTTTATTTTATTTTTGTAATCAAACGCTACTCAGTTTATACGTGTCTTGACCGTAAATTGTTTGTCCAGTTCGGTGAAGTTTTGGTGCCGTTCTTTTCTGCGTCTATTGGTTGTTATCTCTGTTTTTTGCGCCATTGAAGGTGAGTCAACTCACACCTGACTAATATTTTCATGGAAGTGAAATAACTATATTTGAAATGTTATTGAAATGTTAGCACCGTATATGCAAGTATGACACACTGACACACGCGACTTGTATTGATATTATGTTTGACTTGATGATTGATATTGTTTCTGTGTTTATTTGATTACTGAAATTCACACTGCAAGTTCCCTGTAGCTTAGAAAATCATTGTGAGTTGAAATGATATATGCTCGAATCACTGTATAGATTTAGGGACAAAGCTGAATCGATTTGGGATGCGGGTTGAAATGATACACACTCGGGATTTGAAACATAACGGGTTGAAATGATATACATCCGTATTACTTGACCTAGATAGAAATTATTATATGGACACTACTAGTCTATTTTTGAAGTTTTCTAAAATTATAAATATTTTAACTTATAAATTATTTTGTATTTAAGCTTTCAATATGCTTTTGGTTAATAAGAGTTAAAATATGTATATGTATTTTTACAAGTTATCAAATCAGTTTTATTCAAATCTAGAGTTTTCTTTTGAAGTAAATTATTTTCAAGGTATTTTTTTAGAGAAAAATTAAGTAATAAGATTTTAGGTAATTTAACAAATATTTTATTTTAACTTAGTATACATATGTTTCTAAAATTATTTTAAATCTAAGATTTTCCTACAAACGATCTATATAAATATGTTTTATTTAAAACGACCACAGTGTGAAAAATATAAATCGATTGGTTGTAAAAGAGACCGGGATCGACTATTATCACGCTTTCTGCCAATACCGAAAACCCCTTTAACAACTGTGCACGTGATGGAGAATTCATAATGAAGTATGATGGTATGACGAACGCTACTGGAATGAAGTAAGAGAACGATAATGTATAGCCTTGACTTTCGGGTCATAATTAAAATGACTAAAACGGGAGCTGTACCGGGACCAATGGGGTCATACCCCTTATCAAACATGCTTCTTAGAACCCATTCTATTACTTTTGTGGTCGATTTGGTGCGCACCTTCGATTCGAACTGTGTTCGAGGTGGGCGGTAGTTGCGGCTATGCGTCACCACCAGTCCGGTTCTGTAAATGGTATATTCCTACCCTGGGTATTGCCTCGCGTGCCTTGTCATATTTATCCTGATCGCGCTCACTACAAGTCTGTTTTGTACCGTACCCGTGGAGTGCTCCCTGAGTATCCCGCCGGTTTGGAGGGGCTTACAGTACTGTATAGACTACGGGAATATATATAAATGGTGTAAGGGTAATATGGTAATCCCGCTTACACTATTTCCATATTTATCTTACTGATAGACATTATCATATGTAACGTATTCTATTATGTAGTAAATAGTTTAACGGATCCTTGGAGGATGGTGATCCCAACATCCTTTAAGTTACTTTGCATTTCAGTTGACATTTCACTTGAGTTTGTTTACTTACATGAGAATGTTAGTCCTGACTCGAGTGTTTTTGTTTTACTTTACTCTCGGGTCAGCTTGAGTGTTGCAGCTTTAGGAATTCTTCTTGGAGCTGAAGTCGTTGGAGTTCGCTGGATAATTGTCTATTCAGTTTTCAGTTATTCAGTTATTTCCGTTCAGACTCATGTTATTTGTTTTGTTAGCAACTTCGCTATTTTGGACCTCTGTTATGTATTTGTTTTGAGACTTTGTTTATTTCTAGTAGTTTCATGAACTACTATGTTGTTATTTCTGCTGCAAATGTTGTAATACTCTGTGTCTACAATCTGTGATTCTGTGATTGATTTATTTGCTATATATGCTAAGTATTTGTAATAACCCGGAAATTCTGAGCCAGTTTAAAAATTTTATTTTGGCAATTTTAATGAATTCTGAATATTTAAAATGGAATATTTTAAATAATATCGACGAAAATTTATTTTGAATAGAATTCGATCGTATATATTTATATGCGTCGTCGTTAGAATATAAATAATTATATATAATTATAAAAGGAATTGAAAATGGCGCGGTAGTTCGATAATTCGATTTCAAACTTCAATTGAATGTACCGGGTGCCAAACAATCCGGATTTTAGCGAAACCAAAAATAATAGGATCTAATTGATAATATCTTTCCAACGAATCCGAATAATCGAAATTTCATAACGGGAATCAAAAGTTATGCCCAGTTGAAAATTTAGAATAGTCGCTATGTAAATTATACATGGCCCAAAAAGTCAAATTTTGCATTCGAATGAATTTGGACTCGAAACCACTTCCATTGAGTTCAAAATGCCGTTTAGAGCTCCGAAAAGTATAAGCTTCGATATATTTCGACATTCGGAATAGTGGCAATTGACAGGAGCTTTTCGGTTAACAAAACATAGCCCTTAAAAAAGTAAAATTTTGCATACGAGCTCAGAATTCAATGAGATAAATTTTTATTGATTCACAATGACAAATCATTGTTGAGTTCCAAATGGCGCGTCGAATGGAGTTAGTATGTGGTCGTGCGAGCTGAAACAGTTCAGGGTAAAACGAGCAGTCATTTTACAAAGGAACGTTATTGATACGACCTCGGAATTCGATTTCGTTTTTTTTTCTGGATTCGTATCGTCTAAAAATGGTTAAATTCAAGAGGGCTTGATTTTTTGAGTTAGCATGTGAGCGTGCGAGGAGAAAAGTTGCGCCAGAATAGCATTTTTAGAGCTTATCTGAGCATTTTTGTGTTTTTTTTTGAATGGTCAAACGAACTCGGAATTCGACGAAACTTGTTTCGTTGGACTCGTCTTCACGTCTACTATCTCGTGTCCGAAATCCGCGGCCATCGGAGATCGCTAGCGTTCAGGCGATACGCGAGAAACTAGCATATAAACAGTTTTACTTCCTTTTCTTCTTCACTTTCTTCCGTTTCCTCTTTCTTCACAAAAACTCAAAAATGGAGTCCCGCCCCCACCGCCGCTGCTCTCCTCCACCAGCGCCACCACCGGCCTCCGGCGAGCC
The DNA here is from genome assembly GCA_030737875.1 of Allium sativum. Lineage (NCBI taxonomy): Eukaryota > Viridiplantae > Streptophyta > Magnoliopsida > Asparagales > Amaryllidaceae > Allium > Allium sativum. The sequence goes on along the minus strand of CM060924.1, from coordinate 953,705,104 downwards.
ACCGCACCCCCTCCTCCTCCTCCCCTCCTCCTCCTCTTCCTCCTCTCTCCATTTGCAAACCCTAAGCCCCAAATCACCAACCACCACCACCGCGGCCACCACGGGCCCCACCGCCACCACAAGCACCCTCCCCCACGTTCATCAGGTCGGCGCCCCCCCTCATTCCACCCAACTCCGGCCGTGGGCCCCCCGGTCACCAAAAACCCATTTTACACTAATCGCCCGTTTTGCAAATAACACCCTGTCCTTATTTCGCAAATAACTCCCAAACGGTGCGCTTTTGGCCAAAGTACCTCTAGACCAAAGTTGTAGAGCACGAAATTCTCTTCGATTTGGCTATATGGAAGTCATGTTTTGGAGTTCAGAGCTGCTCGGAAAACGCGTTCGAAGTCTGCTGTTCAAAAGCGGTAAAATTCGTGTGCTTTCGCGAATTCTGGCGAATTGGAGCATTTTCGGCAAAAAGACCCTTAGGCGAAAGTTGTCCGGAATGGCATGTTTAAGCTATAATAAAGATGGTGTGAAGATTGAAGCTCGTTTGCAAACTCTAGGACCCGAACAGCGAATCCGGGCGTTAGAAAAAAAGTGAGTTTTCTCCATTTTAAAGCTTCTACAGTTTTTGACATACGAAGTAGAATAAAAATATGATTTTTATATTATAGAAAGAATAAAAACATGATTTTTATATTAGTAGAAGATTAAAAATATGATTTTTACCTTATAGAAGTATTAAAGATTTGATCTTTATTATGTAGAAGGAGCAAAGATGTGATTTTTATATAAGTGGCGATATAAAAGTATAATCTTTATTATATGAACACCGTTGTAAAAATAGGATTTTTGTCTATTTAGTAGTAGTATAAAAATTTGATTTTTACATACATAGCAACAATATAAAAATGTGTTTTTTTATATATATGTAGTGGCTACGGGCAACGAAAGTGACAAAAGGCGAGAACGACGAAGATTACTCTAAATGAAGTGTCGGGAAGTTGGGATAGCTTTCGGTGAGAACTTCTCACTCTTCAATTTCTTTTCTAGTTATATATATATATACTAGGATGCAGACGGTGTTTAGTAGCACCCGACACCCGTCATCCACAGACCATGGATGGCTTGTTTGTTAAATTGTTTGGTTGTGTAGTTGGTTAGATTATTTGGTTTGAATTGAATTGTTTGGTGAAATGAAATTGATTTGATTGATGTGTGAATGGCGTGGGCCTTCACTAGACCGGGGATAAGGCTAGGCCTCGTCCCGTTTCTAGTATCGTGCCGTTATGCCGCCGAAATTTTCTAAAATAAGTTAGAAAATAAAAATATCATTTTATTTAAAGAATGAACTGAATAGAAACTCAAGTGTTAAAATAAAATGTTTTATCGTTAAAAATATATTTTTTAACGTGAATGTGAATAAATAAATATTCATTTACAAACCAGACAGTTTGTTTATGTACACCGATTTGACTGACATTGATTGGGACGATAAATTTTACACATCGCCCAACTGCACAAATAAAATATGTGTTTGATTGTTTGAAACCCCACACGAGTATTGGGATAAAACACGGCATACACTATTCCCAATAATTAGTTATATGTCGATCGATTAATTGACAGGCTGTTGTAAGCGTTAGATATCTATATTTGATGTTTATACAGTGTAGTGCACTTTGGATGATGGTTGATTATATATCGTTGCTATTATATACATGTGTTGTATGGAATCCATATAATTAACTTTATATGGTAATTGATTGGGCCTCATTCCAATTTGAAAGATAAAGAATTTTATAGAATAAAGGTTCATGTGTTGACCGTACACATCCGTTGAGATTAGTCATGTGTTGAACGAAATATTTTAACAATAGAATTTACATCTTTATCATATATAAGATTAGAAACTAATTGAAAAATAGATAAGATGAGTGGTCTCCTGAATATTGATCTGATGTCGGTTTCGGCCTTCGGGGTTAATATTTAGGGAATCGTTCTCTTACTAATTTACGGTTGGAGTCTGATTTAATATCAAACGATAGATACCTTAATTTTCATAAAATATATTAAATAACAAAAATAGTCACACATGGACAGTACTCATTCGTTGAGATTAGTCGTGTGTTGACAAAAATATAGATTCACATATTGAATAGAATAATTACTCATTTGTTGAATAGAATAACGAATTTATTGAAATATATAAAGCCGTGTTGATTAGAGTTGCGCTATTTTGACGTGAACGATGTTTATATCGATTATATTCGTTTTTATAATGAATATTGAAAAGGAAGTGATTTCAAAATATAACGTTTTGAAAATATTATCATTTATATAGTAATGATAGGGAATATTCAATTTTGATTTGAAATTGAATATAAAATTGAAATGTTTTGAAAACGAATTTAAAACGATTCATAAAATACGTTTTAAATAGAAATCGACGAAATATATATTATATATATAATATAATGGCCTGAATAGAACGCGCCGCACCGCGGCAGTTCGCGAATTTCGACCATTGACTTCGAACGGACATTACGGGAGATCCGACCGTCGGATTCTCCTAAAATCGGAACCGTTGGGTTCGTATCGAAAAGAGCTTTCTAACGAATATTAGAAATTTGAAATCTAACGGTTGGATTTGGAGATACGTCCAAATCAAATTTGGAAAAGGTCGTTGTAAGTGCAGTTCGATGACCGTATATGGAAATCGACTGTACGGGCCTTGAAAAAATTATTAAAAATATTAATAATTTGTGTAAAATCACAAGAAATAATTCGGGAAAAATTGGGATGAAAAACTCCATATCTGAAAAGATAAAAATAGATTTTTATCGAAATGAACTAGTTTTGAACTAAAATTAAAAACCCATTTATTTTTAAATAAATAAATTGGATTTGAAATGGGTTTTAAATAGAATTGATCTGTGGGTTTATCGTGAACAGTGTTTCAAATAACACTAGTTCTTTAACCCGATAATAAATAGAATGTGATTTGGGTTTATCGCGAACTGTGTTTTAAATAACACTAGTTCTTTAACCCAATAAAAGTAGTTTTAATGAATCTGTAATTAGATTAAAATGTGAATTGATAATCTAAATTATCAAATTTAGAAATTGAGCGAAAATGGAGTATCACCAGTTTTGCTCCAAAGCGATAGTTAAATCTTTAATCAGATTTGAACGTGAAATGGTAATTAATTTTACCGATAACACCGTGGTGTTAGATATGGAGTATTAGCAGTTTTGCTTCATGGGATGAATAGGTTGGGATTGGGAAATAAATAAATAATTACTTCGGTGTGGTTCGCTAATCTCGACTAGTTTGGAAAACCATAATTTGGTTTGAAACGACACCCAAAGGAAGATTAAAGGATAAATTTTAAAGAATTTATCTTGGATAAAATTAATGGGAACCTTTCCCTGAGAATATGAATTGGAATGAGGCGTATGTTGTGTTTGTGTAACATTTGTTTTTAATATACGCGGGATGTTCGGAAAGGCCGGGTTTATACCCATTCTGAATAACCGATTCGACGATAAGTCGAAGATGAAGACGGTGGTTGAAGACCGGAAGTCTTCACATCGTTTGGATAATTACTGACGATCCTGATTGGGCTGTACACCCAAGAGGATGGAAATAGTTGGTGGTCGTCCAGACGTACTTGGAGATGGATGGATATGCGAGGAAAGTGCCTCCGGTTTCGTTCAGGCCCAGAACGGACTTGTAAATGGATTGTGTGTCTGACATTGGATTTTATTCTGTGTTGATTGATTTCTATTAAATATACATCTGTTTGGCGGTGGAGAATTTATTCTTTTGCTTAACGCCCTTCTCTGAGACGTACGAGCTCAGAGGTTGTGTATCGATGGACATCAGTCGCATGGCATGAATTGCCTGTGTGGCACACTAAGTTGCAATGATCAAGGCTTTTGTTGAAAAGCAGAGTCTTGTGGTTGATGATCAAAGCACGGCCTACGTGGCAGCTTTGTGTATAACGTGAATTCGTGAGCCTCACACCTCGGTATGAGTTAAAAACGGGATACGGACTGCAGGGAGAGCACGACGTTTCTTTCTAGCTTTGGTGGTGTCAGTGACTTACCAGCCCTGACATTTATATACTTTTCACCTATGTGGTTGTTGGAATGCGAGGCGCCTCGATTATAGGTCTGTAAGGATCGGGAAACGTGTGTTCAGGAATAAATAATCCTCTAACGTAAGTGAGGACCGGCCCTGAAGCATCCAGGGGTTGCCCAGAGTGCGTAGCCCTAGGACATTTGCTAGAGTGTCTCGAACGCGGAGAGGAGCTTGCCCCTTTGCCTCGACTCATGACGGAAATCCAATTTCCAATACGAGATATTTCGGCTTTATTTGTAGAGCCTAGTATGGCGACATAGTAGCATGGGATGCTATGCCGTCTATGTTTGATATTTATGATTGAAATTGTTTTGACACTATACACTTATTATAGTATCAAATGATTTGTTTTAAACGTACCAAACATGTTTGGCTATTATAAGGGAAAACCTTATCCTCCGGCTTGCGTTGCATTGTGTGATGGGACCTGGGTCTTATAATAGCTTCATTTTTCGAAAAAGCATTGCGTTGTTTATTCTATGCACTGGTATTCTTGGGAGGAAACCCGTTCCGTGTTATACGGCGTGGTCCCTTGAATTACTCTCTTTTAAAGTAAAGCTTTAAATAACTGTTTTAGTTCTCACACCAGTCACATGACTGACCTGGAGTTTAGTGTTTTAACCTAAACTCTGGGTGCCCTTATTTTCGACACGGGCAACTAGTAGTTTTGGTTTTGCAGATTTATATTCACAGGATCCTGATTTACAGCTGGAACGATGCTCGGAAAGCTCTGTATCCGTGTATTACTTTCAGTTGTGTTTTATATTGTTTTTCCGCTGCAATGTAATTTATTGTAATCTCTGATATTTATCGTATGTAATTTATTCAATTATACTCTGTATATTCTTGTATTCTGATGGAATTGTTGTAATAGCAGTGAAAGGTTCTTCTGTTTGTGTTCTGATTTGTCTTGTCCTCACAGTAATTCGTCCTGTTCTCAACGATCAGGGGTTTCGAACGGTCTAGATCAGTTTAACGACTGATTCGGATCAAGCGAAATTCCATGTCGTCACATTTGGTATCAGAGCTTTGGCTTACAGAGCTCGAGAACAAGACACATTAGAACCATACGAATGAATTCATTAGATACTGGATTAGTAATATCCATTAGAATGACTCGTTAGAGATAGGATCAGTAGTATCCTAGAACGAGTGTGAAGAGTATATTTTTCAAATGAAAACAATTTTGTTTCGAAAATTTAAATCAATTCTGCGTATTTGATTATTTATTGATTTTGAATTTTGACAATCTAGTATATAAAGGTTTTGCATATACGCGTCATGAACGTATATTCGAAGTTTTAATATATTAGATAGATATAGAGTCACACTCTAGTCGCCCGGACATGGTCCTGATGATGAAGTATACCATCACCAGTATTTATTTTTGAGTGACGAAGGTGTGATATCTATATATTTCCATTAGACTGGTGTGAGAACCAAAACTTATATACATAGATTTATTTGTTGTGATTTGGCATCAAAAATGTGATTTTTGTGTATATATCAAAATTATGAATTTGAAACTTTAATCCACTAATTGATTGATGTTTGTGTTGTTTGATTATTGTTGCATAATTGAATTTTGAACCATTTAGCCTAATTGAACCGAATATTGAACTGTATTGAAAATTAGTCACATTTGCTTGCATATACATGTACTTACATTGAACAGGTCATAGCAAGGAGGCTAGAGCAGAGAATAAAATTTGTTTGCCCGACAAATAGGTACATGTTTACTATAATTTACTGTTTTGTTTGGGTGATGATGATTTTATGAGCCTATTGGCTAGCTGCTTGGCTTTTTTTTTTTTTTTTGAGATCAGAAGGCCTATATGGCAATTTCGGGATTTTCCCGTGGCTCCCGGTGCAGGGGAGGTTATGGCGAAATTTTTCGAAAATTTAGGGTGTTAGCCAAATTTTTGAAAATTTGAAAATTCTCAGAAACTGAAACGTTGGAGAATGGAAGCCAGATCGAACGTAGAGTTGATTAATCAAACCACTTTCGACTTTGTTCCTTTTCGGGGACGAAAAGTTTTAAGTGGGGGAGATTGTAATAACCCGGAAATTCTGAGCCAGTTTAAATTTTTTATTTTGGCAATTTTAATGAATTCTGAATATTTAAAATGGAATATTTTAAATAATATCGACGAAAATTTATTTTGAATAGAATTCGATCGTATATATTTATACGCGTCGTCGTTAGAATATAAATAATTATATATAATTATAAAGGAATTGAAAATGGCGCGGTAGTTCGATAATTCGATTTCAAACTTCAATTGAATGTACCGGGTGCCAAACAATCCGGATTTTAGCGAAACCAAAAATAATAGGATCTAATTGATAATATCTTTCCAACGAATCCGAATAATCGAAATTTCATAACGGGAATCAAAAGTTATGCCCAGTTGAAAATTTAGAATAGTCGCTATGTAAATTATACATGGCCCAAAAAGTCAAATTTTGCATTCGAATGAATTTGGACTCGAAACCACTTCCATTGAGTTCAAAATGCCGTTTAGAGCTCCGAAAAGTATAAGCTTCGATATATTTTGACATTCGGAATAGTGGCAATTGACAGGAGCTTTTCGGTTAACAAAACATAGCCCTTAAAAAAGTAAAATTTTGCATACGAGCTCAGAATTCGACGAGATAAATTTTTATTGATTCACAATGACAAATCATTGTTGAGTTCCAAATGGCGCGTCGAACGGAGTTAGTATGTGGCCGTGTGAGCTGAAACAGTTCAGGGTAAAACGAGCAGTCATTTTACAAAGGAACGTTATTGATACGACCTCGGAATTCGATTTCGTTTTTTTTTTGGATTCGTATCGTCTAAAAATGGTTAAATTCAAAAGGGCTAGATTTTTTGAGTTAGCATGTGAGCGTGCGAGGAGAAAAGGTGCGCCAGAATAGCATTTTTAGAGCTTATCTGAGCATTTTTGTGATTTTTTTGAATGGTCAAACGAACTCGGAATTCGACGAAACTTGTTTCGTTGGACTCATCTTCACGTCTACTATCTCGTGTCCGAAATCCGCGGCCATCGGAGATCACTAGCGTTCAGGCGATACGCGAGAAACTAGCATATAAACACTTTTACTTCCTTTTCTTCCTCACTTTCTTCCTTTTCCCCTTTCTTCACAAAAACTCAAAAAATGGAGTCCCACCCCCACCGCCGCTGCTCTCCTCCACCAGCGCCACCACCGGCCTCCGGCGAGCCGCCGCACCCCCTCCTCCTCCTCCCCTCCTCCTCTTCCTCCTCTCTCCATTTGCAAACCCTAAGCCCCAAATCACCAACCACCACCGCCGCGGCCACCACGGGCCCCACTGCCACCACCAGCACCCTCCCCCACGTCCATCAGGCCGACGCCCACCCTCATTCAACCCAACTCCGGCCGTGGGCCCCCCGGTCACCAAAAACCCATTTTACACTAATCGCCCATTTTGCAAATAACACCCTATCCTTATTTCGCAAATAACTCCCAAACGGTGCGCTTTTGGCCAAAGTACCTCTAGACCAAAGTTGTAGAGCACGAAATTCTCTTTGATTTGGCTATATGGAAGTCATGTTTTGGAGTTCGGAGCTGCTCAGAAAACGCGTTCGAAGTCTGCTGTTCAAAAGCGGTAAAATTCGTGTGCTTTCGCGAATTCTGGCGAATTGGAGCATTTTCGGCAAAAAGACCCTTAGGCGAAAGTTGTCCGGAATGATGTGTTTAAGCTAGAAAAAAGATGGTGTGAAGATTGAAGCTCGTTTGCAAACTCTAGGACCCGAACAGCGTATCAGGGCGTTAGAAAAAAAGTGAGTTTTCTCCATTTTAAAGCTTCTACAGTTTTTGACATACGAAGTAGAATAAAAATATGATTTTTATATTATAGAAAGAATAAAAACATGATTTTTATATTAGTAGAAGATTAAAAATATGATTTTTACCTTATAGAAGTATTAAAGATTTGATCTTTATTATGTAGAAGGAGCAAAGATGTGATTTTTATATAAGTGGCGATATAAAAGTATAATCTTTATTATATGAACACCGTTGTAAAAATAGGATTTTTGTCTATTTAGTAGTAGTATAAAAATTTGATTTTTACATACATAGCAACAATATAAAAATGTGTTTTTTTTATATATATGTAGTGGCTACGGGCAACGAAAGTGACAAAAGGCGAGAACGATGAAGATTACTCTAAATGAAGTGTCGGGAAGTTGGGATAGCTTTCGGTGAGAACTTCTCACTCTTCAATTTCTTTTCTAGTTATATATATATACTAGGATGCAGACGGTGTTTAGTAGCACCCGACACCCGTCATCCACAGACCATGGATGGCTTGTTTGTTAAATTGTTTGGTTGTGTAGTTGGTTAGATTATTTGGTTTGAATTGAATAGTTTGGTGAAATGAAATTGATTTGATTGATGTGTGAATGGCGTGGGCCTTCAATAGACCGGGGATAAGGCTAGGCCTCGTCCCGTTTCTAGTATCGTGCCGTTATGCCGCCGAAATTTTCTAAAATAAGTTAGAAAATAAAAATATCATTTTATTTAAAGAATGAACTGTATAGAAACTCAAGTGTTAAAATAAAATGTTTTATCGTTAAAAATATAATTTTTAACGTGAATGTGAATAAATAAATATTCATTTACAAACCAGACAGTTTGTTTATGTACACCGATTTGACTGACATTGATTGGGACGATAAATTTTACACATCGCCCAACTGCACAAATAAAATATGTGTTTGATTGTTTGAAACCCCACACGGGTATTGGGATAAAACACGGCATACACTAATCCCAATAATTAGTTATATGTCGATCGATTGATTGACAGGCTGTTGTAAGCATTAGATATCTATATTTGATGTTTATACAGTGTAGTGCACTTTGGATGATGGTTGATTATATATCGTTGCTATTATATACATGTATTGTATGGAATCCATATAATTAACTTTATATGGTAATTGATTGGGCCTCATTCCAATTTGAAAGATAAAGAATTTTATAGAATAAAGGTTCATGTGTTGACCGTACTCATCCGTTGAGATTAGTCATGTGTTGAACGAAATATTTTAACAATAGAATTTACATCTTTATCATATATAAGATTAAAAACTAACTGAAAAATAGATAAGATGAGTGGTCTCCTGAATACTGATCTGATGTCGGTTTCGGACTTCGGGGTTAATATTTAGGGAATCGTTCTCTTACTAATTTACGGTTGGAGTCTGATTTAATATCAAACGATAAATACCTTAATTTTTATAAAATATATTAAATAAAAAAAATAGTCACACATGGACAGTACTCATTCGTTGAGATTAGTCGTGTGTTGACAAAAATATAGATTCACATATTTAATAGAATAATTACTCATTTGTTGAATAGAATAACGAATTTATTGAAATATATAAAGCCGTGTTGATTAGAGTTGCGCTATTTTGACGTGAACGATGTTTATATCGATTATATTCGTTTTAATAATGAATATTGAAAAGGAAGTGATTTCAAAATATAACGTTTTGAAAATATTATCATTTATATAGTAATGATAGGGAATATTCAATTTTGATTTGAAATTGAATATAGAATTGAAATGTTTTGAAAACGAATTTAAAACGATTCATAAAATACGTTTTAAATAGAAATCGACGAAATATATATTATATATATAATATAATGGCCTGAATAGAACGCGCCGCGCCGCGGCAGTTCGCGAATTTCGACCATTGACTTCGAACGGACATTACGGGAGACCCGACCGTCGGATTCTCCTAAAATCGGAACCGTTGGGTTCGTATCGAAAAGAGCTTTCTAACGAATATTAGAAATTTGAAATTTGAAATCTAACGGTTGGATTTGGAGATACGTCCAAATCAAATTTGGAAAAGGTCGTTGTAAGTGCAGTTCGATGACCGTTGATGGAAATCGACTGTACGCGCCTTGACAAAATTATTAAAAATATTAATAATTTGTGTAAAATCACAAGAAATAATTCGGGAAAAATTGGGATGAAAAACTCCATATCCGAAAAGATAAAAATAGTTTTTTATCGAAATGAACTAGTTTTGAACTAAAATTAAAAACCCATTTATTTTTAAATAAATAAATTGGATTTGAAATGGGTTTTAAATAGAATTGATCTGTGGGTTTTATCGTGAACAGTGTTTTAAATAACACTAGTTCTTTAACCCGATAATAAATAGAATGTGATTTGGGTTTATCGCGAACGGTGTTTAAATAACACTAGTTCTTTAACCCAATAAAAGGAGTTTTAATGAATCTGTAATTAGATTAAAATGTGAATTGATAATCTAAATTATCAAGTTTAGAAATTGAGCGAAAATGGAGTATCACCAGTTTTGCTCCAAAGCGATAGTTAAATCTTTAATCAGATTTGAACGTGAAATGGTAATTAATTTTACCGATAACACCATGGTGTTAGATATGGAGTATTACCGGTTTTGCTTCATGGGATGAATAGGTTGGGATTGGGAAATAAATAAATAATTACTTCGGTGTGGTTCGCTAATCTCGACTAGTTTAGAAAACCATAATTTGGTTTGAAACGACACCCAAAGGAAGATTAAAGGATAAATTTTAAAGAATTTATCTTGGATAAAATTAATGGGAACCTTTCCCTGAGAATATGAATTGGAATGAGGCATATGTTGTGTTTGTGTAACATTTGTTTTTAATATACGCGGGATGTTCGGAAAGGCCGGGTTTATACCCATTCTGAATAACCGATTCGACGATAAGTCGAAGATGAAGACAGTGGTTGAATACCGGAAGTCTTCACATCGTTTGGATAATTACTGATGATCCTGATTGGGCTGTACACCCAAGAGGATGGAAATAGTTGGTGGTCGTCCAGACGTACTTGGAGATGGATGGATATGCGAGGAAAGTGCCTCCGGTTTCGTTCAGAACCAGAACGGACTTGTAAATGGATTGTGTGTCTGACATTGGATTTTATTCTGTGTTGATTGATTTCTATTAAATTTACATCTGTTTGGCGGCGGAGAATTTATTCTTTTGCTTAACGCCCTTCTCTGAGACGTACGAGCTCAGAGGTTGTGTATCGATGGACATCAGTCGCATGGCATGAATTGCCTGTGTGGCACGCTAAGTTGCAATGATCAAGGCTTTTGTTGAAAAGCAGAGTCTTGTGGTTGATGATCAAAGCACGGCCTGCGTGGCAGCTTTGTGTATAACGTGAATTCGCGAGCCTCACACCTCGGTATGAGTTAAAAACGGGATACGGACTGCAGGGAGAGCATGACGTTTCTTTCTAGCTTTGGCGGTGTCAGTGACTTATCAGCCCTGACATTTATATACTTTTCACCTATGTGGTTGTTGGAATGCGAGGCGCCTCGATTATAGGTCTGTAAGGACCGGGAAACGTGTGTTCAGGAATAAATAATCCTCTAACGTAAGTGAGGACCGGCCCTGAAGCATCCAGGGGTTGCCCAGAGTGCGTAGCCCTGGGACATTTGCTAGAGTGTCTCGAACGCGGAGAGGAGCTTGCCCCTTTGCCTCGACTCATGACGGAAATCCAATTTCCAATACGAGATATTTTGGCTTTATTTGTAGAGCCTAGTATGGCGACATAGTAGCATGGGATGCTATGCCGTCTATGATTGAAATTGTTTTGACACTATACACTTATTATAGTATCAAATGATTTGTTTTAAACATACCAAACATGTTTGGCTATTATAAGGGAAAACCCTATCCTCCGGCTTGCGTTGCATTGTGTGATGGGACCTGGGTCTTATAATAGCTTCATTTTTCGAAAAAGCATTGCGTTGTTTATTCTATGCACTGGTATTCTTGGGAGGAAACCCGTTCCGTGTTATACGGCGTGGTCCCTTGAATTACTCTCTTTTAAAGTAAAGCTTTAAATAACTGTTTTAGTTCTCACACCAGTCACATGACTGACCTGGAGTTTATTGTTTTAACCTAAACTCTAGGTGCCCTTATTTTCGACACGGGCAGCTAGTAGTTTTGGTTTTGCAGATTTATATTCACAGGATCCTGATTTACAGCTGGAACGATGCTCGGAAAGCTCTGTATCCGTGTATTACTTTCAGTTGTGTTTTATATTGTTTTTCCGCTGCAATGTAATTTATTGTAATCTCTGATATTTATCGAATGTAATTTATTCAATTATACTCTGTATATTCTTGTATTCTGATGGAATTGTTGTAATAGCAATGAAAGGTTCTTCTGTTTGTGTTCTGATTTGTCTTGTCCTCACAGTAATTCGTCCTGTTCTCAACGATCAGGGGTTTCGAACGGTCTAGATCGGTTTAACGACTGATTCGGATCGAGCGAAATTCCATGTCGTCACAGTATTGCCAATTTATGTAACAATTTACTATTTTAAGCAATTCAAGTTGGGCATGTGCGGATTATTGTCGATTTGAATCGTTTGAAATAGTAGGTCGTTACACGCTCCCACCCGGTGGATCTACATTAGGGGATACTAGCGTTCTCTTTCACCTAAAGAACTCACTCTACGGGCAAGTTAAGGGAATGACACTCAAGCGGGAAATAATGGACGATTTCAACCACTTCGGTGACAAATGGTCTGAAGAGATATCACCTCAATTCCAGTGTATTCCAGAAAGGAAGAACGAAAGTATAGGCATCACAGCAAGGCTAAGTCGCAGGAGGATTAGATCCCGGTAGTAAAGGGAAGAACATGCTCCCAAAATACCCCAAGGTTGCTGCCTCATTACTTCGATGGAAAACGTTTACTTCCTAACCAAAAACGAACTCAATTATTGGTTATTCACAAAAAAGAGGCCCAAATATGAAAGGAAAACAAGAGGACCTTACTGCTATTACCACTTGATGATTGGACACGAGACTAATCACTACAGAGCTCTAGAGGAAACCATCATTAGATTCGTCAGCAAAGGCCAATTACGAGATTTTATCAAAAAATCAAGATGAATTCGGGAAAATCCTTAGGAAAAGGATTAATAAATATGTGCTAGAGTATAGAGAACTCATCTCTCAGAATTTTAAAGGAAAACCCAAAAGGGGTCCAATTACAAACGGATTAAATCCCTCGTCCTCTCCAAATTGGTCGGGGCGAGGCATCCCCCAGAGGGGGATGGTGCGTTAGTCTTTCTGCATGCCCAAACTTGAGGGGGCAGTGTTAAAACATCAAAAGCATTAGCCGCTGTTTCAAACCAGAAATGGTCGTGGCGATGCATCTAAAATTAGCATGCCCTACCTCTGCTCGCAGAAGAGTACACCCTGCCTCTGCTAGAACTGAGCACATCCTAACTCTGCTCGCAAAATAGCACGTCCTACCTCTGCTTACGTTCCGAGTTACCCACAGAATGGAACGCAAACCCCTATAATCGCCTACAATGGTCAGGATAGGGCCTCCCTTGGAGGGGTTGGTGTATAAGCCTCTATCATAACCTACGATGGTCCGTATAAAGCATCAAAAGAGTAAACCTTAGTTTTGTGTCTACGATGGCCCCATCTAAGTTTCTAAGACCTTACCATGACCTGCAATTGTTAGGATAAGGCGCCTCCTGAATGGAGGTTGGGTAAGTCCTTGGACCCTACTTGTGGATAAGCTAGCCAAGCGCTCCGGACGCACAGGTAGAGAGTGGCCAACAAAGCACGTACATCCTCTACTTTGACATCAAAAGCCCAAGGGAAGGCTCAAGAAGCATGTACGACCTCTGGTTTCTAAATCAAATCCGAAGGGGATACCCACTTCATTGAAAACGGAGGGGGTTCCGGTCTTCAATGTTAATACCCTAATTTGGGTCGATTCGGCTCTTCACCAATGCGGAGGGGGTTCCGGTCTTCTATGCTGATACCCGAATCTGGGTCGATTCCGCTCTTCACCAATACCGGAGGGGGTTCCGTTCTTCTATGTTGATACCCGAATCTAGGTCGATTCATCTCTTCACCAATACTAGAGCGGGTTCCGGTCTTCTATGTTAATACCCGACTCTGGGTCGATTCGGCTCTCCACCAATACTGGAGGGGTTTCCGGTTTTCTATGCTATACCCGATTCTGGGTCGACTCGGCTCTCCACAATACCGGATGGGGTTCTGGTCTTCTATGCTAATACTCAAATCTAGGTCGATTCGGCTCTTTACCAATACCAGATGGGTTCCGGTCTTCCATGCTAATACTAGAGTCCGGTTCGATTCGGCTCTCCATCAATACCGGAGGGGGTTCCAGTCTTCTATGCTAATACCCGAATCTGGATCGATTCGGCTCTTCACCAATATCGGAGGGGGTTCCAGTCTTCTATGCTAATACCCGAATCTTGGTCGATTCAGCTCTCCACAAATACCAAGGAGGTTCTGGTCTTATATATATGCACTCGAATCAGGGTCAACCCAGTTCTTTACAGATGTTGGAAGAAGCAATCTAACTCCATCTTGACGTCGAACCACAGTGAAAATCACGGTTGGACATAGTGCCCCAGTCATAATACAAGGCATCCGGATCTGGATCAGTTCAAATTCTTAGAGTTGGACAGGGAGAAACTAGTCAACCCTTATCCCGATTTAAATCCGGCTCGAGAGAGCATTTCCACTGTTATTAAGCACACACCTGTAGCCTTTCTCATTACTCCTTTGTGCTCAGAAGAGTATCTTCATTCACACTGGCGTACCAAATATTCACGCTAACACACTAAACACGAGCGAGTATTTTGGATCCTTTATGATTGAACGCAATATTGTGCTGTTAATCCCAAAAAGAGTACGGGACACTGTTTGTACGACCACAAGATGGACTCCCAACATAGCATTCTGCACATTGTCACGATATAACAATTGCTAAAGGGAAAGCCTTTATATCGAAATACATAATTGCATACCAAGTCACATCATTATAGGTCCTACCCTTATCCATGTGTGTTGTTTGTATAAAATGCTACTCTCCATTGACAAAATACAAGGTACTTCGCGCATTACATAGTTGCTTATGAGAAAGTTTGAGAAATGAAAACACTTCCTTTAAAAAAGAGAGAGAGAAAGGGGAAGAGAACATGCCCCAACACAACAACTCCCATGTGAGAAATATACCAACCCCCGATGGGATGCGCGCTATTCATGAAACCAGGAAGAAGTCGCAGAACGATGAATCACAGCATGTAAAAGCTTGTCGACCTTTTGCACCTTTTCCATAACCAAGCAAGGGTCATCCGAAGGTTTAGGTTGCCACTTTAAAGCTTGATTGAAAGCCTTGCCCATCACGCATAGATTATTGTTCACCTTCGTTAGGTTGAAAGCATCTCCGCGCAAGAACTGTTTCTCCTTTTTTAATTGCTTAAGTTTGGTGGTATAAAAGTCGGCACGACGAGAGCTTCCCTCAATCTCCTTCCTGGAATAAATACTTCTCATTCTTTCCTTAACCCGTCTATGCCACTTGGCAGCAAAGGAATGGCCTATTCCAGGTGGAGGGGCCCCAATCTCAAATTCTGAAGAAACAGATTCCATCGAGGCCCACTACACGTTGGAGGAAGAGACCCTAAGAGTGCATCCAAATACAGTCTCCCATTCTTTGCATTTTACTAGCACGCCTTTGCATCTCGCCTCTAAGTCCATAACTTGACACTGCAACTCATCCTTTTCTTCATCAAAATCGACGGAAGGATTCGTTTTTATACCCCTCTTTACCTCAAGGATGTCTCTATCCTTTTTCCTTATTTGAGTCTCCAATACACTTGTTTGTTCTACCAAACGTTGCGCAAATAATTCCCCGGAAAGGGCACATCCGCCACCAATGTTGATAGGAGAATTTCCCGATAAATCTCCCAAACACAAAGTAAGAAAAGCACTTCTATCTACGAAAGCGGAGGTGTCTTCAGTTAAATCTTCCTGTTTAAATAAACAGATAAGATATCTTTTGCGAGATTTATTACCAGAAGACATCATTATTTGAACCCAGGAAAAGCATGCGACAAAAGGAGGTAAAAACAAATACAATTCACATTCACA
Source organism: Allium sativum (assembly GCA_030737875.1). Taxonomy (NCBI): domain Eukaryota; kingdom Viridiplantae; phylum Streptophyta; class Magnoliopsida; order Asparagales; family Amaryllidaceae; genus Allium; species Allium sativum. Next base: position 953,688,975 of record CM060924.1, on the reverse strand, counting down.
TGCATTATTGTTAAAAAATAATATAAATACAACATGTTATCTTCTTTCCCCAGTATTCTTTTCTCATCTTACATATTAACTTTGCATGATGAGTCCTAAGTTTCTTTAATATTATCTCCTTTTCATTTCCCAAAAAGTTGAAAGATAACTGAGGGTACTTCATATAAATATGTTTAAGTTCTCTCAAGAAACGTCCCCTATCATATTTAAAAGGGGGCGTTGTGAGGAATTCCCCCTTCAGCTTAAAGAGAGAATGAAGGTCATCCTTGAAAAAAAGAAGAAAAAAAGAGGGAGGGGTGATCAGCAAGGGCATAGTTCCTACCACCACAAGAACAAGTCATCAAGGTCAACTTGTACAAGTAAAGAAAGAATTCAGAAGCTAGGATTTATACCTGGAGAATGGGGGAGGCTATGTGCACCGCCTGCTCTCTCTCTTCAAGCTCCAAAGTATTTACCCCCTACGCACATCCATCATCTCCACGCGAGTCGCCAACATTACCACCTTCTTTATGCAATATTAGATTTTCATCATCCCTAGACGATGGGCAGCCGAACATCTGTTCGACGAACAAAAGATCCTCAACCTCCGCTTTCTTTTCTTCAGAAACTCCAGTACCCTGATCTAAAGCAATAGAACCCCTCAAGATCTTATTCCGAAGGGATGAAAGAAGAGAAGGAAGGTCCATGTCAGAGAACTTGCCACAGTTACCATGATAAACTAAGAGGGGAACCTTCTCATAACAATCAGACATCGTATCTGGAAAATGCACTTTCAGGAACAAAGAAATCTGATCCCGAGTTTCATAAATTATCCACCTAGCATCAGAAAGAGTTGCTTCCCTTGCTTTCAATCTCCCCATGTGCTTCATCAGCATATCCGACCACTCATGCCTGAGGGCCGAAACTTTAGCAGTTAAGGGACTATTAGCGGCCCTTGCCCTCTCAAGTGACTCTTTCGGTCGACAACAAACCTATTCGTTGCTACTCTTCGCGAAGGCTTAATCGTGAAACTTAGACTCTAATACATCCTTCACCGTCTGGAGTTCTTCATTATCCCGGAATAGGGAGGCAGCTGCATACCTGGCAATATATAAATTCTTTAATATCTAAAAAAAGGGGGGAAAGGGAGGCAAGAACGATACGATGTTAGCCCTTGCATCAATAAGGCGAGTAAAGAGCCACAGGGGAATAAAAGTACGAACCAAAAGTTGTCATTTAACGAAGTTGAGGTAAAACTTAAACCATCCTTCAAAAGCAAGTTCTGGAACATCAAAAACATCAATAGAGGGTAAAACAGATCCGATAATTGTATCAAAGTCCAATGCCTAAAAAGAGGGACCCATGGGGTCGCACAACCGATAAGGGGAAAGGGAAGGCTCATGCTCTCTTAAATCTGGATCTCCCTGAGAATCAAATATTAGGAAACCAGTAATAAAATAACTTCCTACGGTCTCCGCAAAGGAGTTATAGACATTATGAAAACTTCAAGAAGAAAGTGCGAGAGGCGATGCAGTAGCCGACGACAAGGCGACTCAACAATTTCACCTCTAGAAGAACGGGAAATAGAGTTTGCACTTTTATGATCCCGGAAGGGGTCACTATTGAAAATTGAAGCAAATCTCTTCTTAGGCAGAAATTCAGGAGGAGGAGAAACCATGGACGGTCGGGATGAACCATCTTCAAGAAATGCAGAACAAGGGAGAGAAGGTTGTTCTAGAAGATCTTATCCCGAAAATGAAGGGACATGCCCGTAAGGAAAGTTCGATAATAACAGTTTGGAATGCTTGTTCAAGAAACCTGGGATTTCACTTATAACATTACTCACTTGGGATTCCTTCACTCCAAGCTCCTAACCCCAAACCAAGTAAGTCAGAAGCAATAAATCTGACAGATGAATCTTCGATGATGACCTGTCCAAAATGCCGATACACTTGAAGACAAAAGCATCAAAGTCACTAAACCAAGAGAACGCGAAGGCCATCTAAAGCTAACTTTCGGAGCATCTACTTCATGAATACCTAAAGGCCGAACTCACAAATAACAGGAAGGACATCAAAAGCCACCCTTTGGGAACTACCGCAAAAGCCCCATTGAAAGGCTAACCGAGACCCGAGCAAGGACATAGGCCGTTATCAACGTACACCACGTGGTCAAGCCCCTCTCAGTATTCACGATAAAGCCGAAAGCCTACATCTGAAAGCTTACGTCCGGAAGCCTACATTCCGGAGTTGTTGCCAAAGACTCAAACATCATCGGAAGACCATAAATGATACTCCAAGGACGGCCAAAAGGCAAATGCCCGGGACCTAAAAAAAGCAGACCTCATACGCCCAATAGCCCATTAGCGGAGGGAGCCCTGAGCCACTATAAATACGACCCCATGGGTCACGTTTGAAGGGGAGATTTTTTTTTCTTTTTCTACATTTGTATCCAAAAAGAAGAATAAACTAAACGCTGAGTTGAATTGAGGAATTCTCACTATTACATCAATGTACTCTCAATGAAAAGGGATCTTCTTATATGAAAACTGCTTTGTAAGTGTGTACTATTATTTCTCTAATCATAGTAGTTGTAGTCTATTATTCATTCTTGAGATAAGCATGGATTCTCATCTCAATATGTTCCCGAATAGGAAGATGAATCTTATCCCCTAAAACTAGGTCCATCTTGGTAATCCCTAAGCGACCCCTTCCTTCCAGATTTCAGTATTAGGGAAAGTAATCCAATTTCACTCGTAAATAGCCAAATTGCCTAATTCCTCCTCTAGATCCGTGCCAGTTGACCAATCTCCGGTGTTGACAAAAAATATCGTTAACACCTATATCCTTTGCTATGTTGAGCATTTCTCGAGAATATGCATTCAATAACCTTTTGTCCTAATTTCCTGAATTTTGGTTCAGGTAATCGAACAATCACTCTACAACCCTAGACTCGATAATAATCAAGATTTTGTTTCCGTTTCTTCCAAAGTTCATAAGGAGTAACTTTACTTTTCTTATGAGATATTCTATTTAGAATATAACATGCAGTAAGTAAGGCTTCTCCCCCGAAAATAGTGTTGTTAAGTCCGAAATTACACAACATTGCATTTACCACTTCGGTAAGAGTTTTATTTTTCCTTTCAGCCAATCCATTTTGTTGTGGTTTGTAAGCAATAGATGCCTCATGTATAATTCCTACTGATTTACAATATTCAGGAAATTGATATTCACCACCCCTATCATACCTAAGTGTTTTTATTTTAGCTTCACATTGGTTTTCTACTTCAGTTTTATAAGTAATAAATGAGTTTAGTACTTCACTTTTAGCATGCATAAGATAGACATAACAATATTTAGAGTAATCATCTATAAATGTGGCAAAATATCTCTTTCCCTCTCTAGTAGGAATACTATGTATATCACATACATCACTATGGATAAGCTATAACAATTTTGTTGTACTTTTTGGTTTATAAGGAAATGGTTTTCTAGTGATCTTAGTTAATGAACATACCCTACACTTATCTAGCATATCATTTTGGCGTTTGGGAATTAGATTCAAAGATATCATATCAAGCATGCATTTATGATTAACATGTCCTAATCTATTGTGTTATAATGAAAATGAATCAATAATATATGCATAATTCTTACTTTTATTAATACCAACATTCAGTTTAAACATACCATCACACATGTACCCTTTTCCCACAAATACACTGCCTTTGGTCAACACATATTTGTCTGACTCAAAGGCTTGTTTGAAACTGAACTTATTGAGAAGACTTCCTGATACAAGGTTCTTCCTAATTTTAGGTACATAATATACATCATTTAATGTCAGAACTTTTCCGAATGTGAATACCAAACCCACAATCCCCTTCCTTTTGACCGCTGCCTTTGCTGAATTTCCCATATAAGGATAATCTTCATCTCCAATTGGTTCTAGTTTCTTGAACTGATTCTTGTCAATGTAGACATGCTTAGCAGTGCCAGAACCAATCCACCAAGAATTGTCTTGTTCAATCATATTCACTTTTGATATGACTGCGACAAACCTTTCTTTTTCAGATTGCTGCTTCTTTTTCCAGAAGCAACAATCCCTTTTGAAATGTCTCAATTTACCACAAAATAGCAACCACCATTTTTGCCTTTATTGTTCTAATTTTGGGAATTATTGTTGTTCTTCCCTTTCCTCTTTTTATTAGAAGAGTTATTCGAAGCATTATTTGCTTTCTTTTCTTCCACCATATGGACCTTTGATGTATCAACAACTTTTTCATCTTGGGCATCTTTTTGCCTTAGTTGTTGTTTAACTTGCAAATATTGTGTAAGGATGTCTTGACTCATATCCTCCTTCTTGTGTATCAGTAATTTCCTCTGATCTTTCCAAGAAGGAGGTAATTTGTCAATTATTGAGGAAACCTTAATTTCCTCATCCATATTTAACTTATATTGACCGAATTGGTTAAGTATACGTATGATATCATTGAATTGCTCTACTACTAAATGATCACCAGTCATTTTGTAATTAAAAATTTAGTGGCTAGAAATTTCTTACTTGTTGCATCATCCAGCAAATACTTCGCCTCTGACGCATCCCAAACTTCCTTGGCGGTTGGCTTGTTGTAGTACATATCAAAAAGTGTGTCCATCATTGCATTACAGATATGGCCTTTGCAAATATAATCATCATGTTCCCATTTGATCTGATCTCGTGTCTATGAAATGGTTTCATCTTCTATCTCCGATGGTTTTGGCGCAGTCAAAACATAAACAACTTTCATACCCGCCAATAAAAAATGCATCTTCTACTGCCAGCGTAAAAAATTAACATCATCAAAGCGCTCTAGTTTTGTGAAATCAGCAGCGAACTCTTTAAGACTGTCAGGAGCCATTGCAGAAATACTGTTTTAGATTGTTGGTTTCCAAATTCATCTCTGGATCTTCTAATTTTTGAAAGCACAAATCTCTGAGGCACGATGTGGTGATCACTATCCTAAAACAATACTTGTCCTCTTATTTCTGTGCACGAGTAATGTCAAATCTGTTCAAAGATACAACGGTGCAGATATTGAATATCTTTAACCGGCTTGTTTGCATAGACACAGCGATTCACTAACCTGGATTTGCTCGCTGTAGTGACAAGATGACCGAGTTATAGCCTGCACAAATATAACTCGTATAATTCACTCAAGAATTCGGAAGAGCCTTGAGAATATTTTAATGGAAGAAAAGATTAGGAAGAAGGAGAACAAGTAACGAACTCATAATTTTCAAAACTGAAATTGCAGCCTTTATGTAGGCAGTGAGGAGACACAACTGTTTTCCAACGGTTATGACTGTTTGAATTCAAACAGTCACAGCTTTTCGTTTTGCAATAGTTCAGAAGCCTTGCAATTTTGAATGATGGATTGACGTGTCCATTCATTTGCAACGTCTTCGAAGTGTTACGAATTTGAATTCTGCGCTCGCAAAAATACAACGGTTCTACGCAAGCCTAGTGGCATTTCGAGGCCCATTTGATCACGAGACATCAAGAGCCCCAAGGCGTAAGGCCCATCTTTTGACATTTTAAATATTAATGTCCATGCCAATGTCATGCTTCATGTCTCACCTCTTCTTCTTTCTTTTGATGTCACATGTAATGTATTTACATATATAGTGGCAAACACACTTACATTTCATGATATGGGACAAATCAAATTTCCCCCCTTTGTGCTTTCCATCTCTCTTTTGTTTTAAATTTCCTCCAACAAAAGCTGCCATGTATGTTAGCATGTATCATCGTCTTGCTTTAATGTATATCTAGATGGTACATGTCAGGTTAAATAGGTAAAAAGGACATCTTTTTGTGTTGGAGGAATAATATAGAGAGATGTTTTCTCTGTAGCTTTGCTTTGATTGGTAAAACAATAACATTGATGTTTTGCTGTAGGAAAAAAAATCAGTCATGTTTTAGTGTGGGTTCCTTTTTGAACCGATAGATGCAAAATGAAGGGTAAATTTTCTATTTTAGGGCGGGCTCCTTTTTGCTTTGATTAGTAAAACAATACTATTCTTTTGATGTAATCTGTGATCCTCTACACATATTCAGAAGCTTATCTTTACTTGCCAAGTCTCCAGGGACCTTTAGCTTCTTATTGGAATTCACATTAAGTCCACAAACATTTTGATCTATAACGTTGTTCAGTGGAGCAGCTACATCATTTGTTCACTTCACAATATTAATATCCTGAAGTGATCTGAGATTACCGGCATCTATATTCATGATCGTATCCTGTCTAACTACAGGAGCATCTAAATCCATCTCATTAACTGTTTTCAAACTAATTTTAGGCATCCAAACACTATTGGACTTACATAAAGCATTAGTGAGACGACCTAGACTTCCCCGATCCCCGAGGAGATGGAGGAGCCCAGATTGTTTTGAAAACACGACTCGTCGGAAAACAAACACGAGAACATTTCATTGCTATTACAACAATTTACATTTGAGTAAAAGAATATCGTAGTACGAATAAATATTACACATCAGAAAAATAATAATATAAGAGATTAAAAGTTTACTTAGCAGCGAAAATAAAAATGTATAAATATAATGAACAACAGAAATATATCAATTACCACAACTGAAGGAAATACACGGATACAAAGATTTTAGAATATAGCTCCAACTGTAAACCGGGATCCTGTTAAATAGATGTAACACCCCGCATTTTATAATAATTAAATGATTAAATAATGTATATATGTATATATATGCATAGACATAAGCATTTAAAAAGAAAAGAAAATTTTGAAGAGCTTCCATAATTTGGCCATGGGGTTAGTGTCATTGCATTCGTGGCGATTTTAAGGTCAAATTAGACCTATGGATTGCAGAAGACTGATTTAAGATGAAAGAGATACCTTTAAATGAAGTATTGTAGCAAAACATGAAAATAAGGTAAAAGACGGAGGACTATGACTACCATTGTTTCTAAACTTATTAACAAAAGACATCATAGCTCAGTTGGTTAAGGCATTAGATTTGCAACATAGTGGTTAGGGGTTCGAACCTTGGCAGCAATATATTTTTTTATCTTTTTTTCGAGAAGGCCAACTGAACTTACAAATATGTGTACGCATAATTCAAAATTTGTAAGGATAAGAACGCACATATAAGGAAATAAAGAAAAATATATGTATATATGTGCAGAAATATATGTATACAAGAGATAAAATTCAAGATAAGGTTGGAATCAATGAAATATTGCAAGAATCAAATAACAGTGCAACAACGTTTGAATTTTGAAAACCAAACATAAGTTGTGCGTATATATATACGCGTAAAATGGTCATTAGAAGAATTGATACGCATAAGAAGATTTCATGTGAATATAACAGTTAAATAAATTCCATAAAATTCAAAATTCAAAAATGAAATTTATGCGCCAAAACTGCTATTGGACCCGGTAGGGTCGACACCCCTGTATGGGGTCGACACCTGGGTCTACACCCCAGATCCATTCAGATTTATCAACAAATCTGGACTATTTTCTTAACAAGGTTCGTTGCTGACTCAGCGCTGCATGTACGATAAGACCCTGAGCACCTATAAATAGGCTAGTAGGGCCTAGCCTAAATCGCACATTCTATTAGACAACGTCTAAGCTCTGTCTTTCTCCTTTCTACTCAAATCTCTTAATAAAAATAAGATAATTAGTTTAGAAAAATTCTAAATCAAGACCTGGAGGAAGATAATTGACGTTAATAAAAAGGTGTTTAGAATCAAATGCGAAGTAAGGTAATTTTCTGGATCTAGTCTATTCAATTTTCTTCCTCTTTCTTCCCTTTTCCTTTTAGTAAAAGTTACGAATCCATGGTTGTTAGGTTCTGAATTCAATTAGGGAAAAACCATGGAGTGCTAGAACTGGACCAGATCCAGGATTTGGAAAGCAAATGAGGTGAGTGGATTTAAGTTATATCATTTTTGAAAAGGCAACAAAGAAATTTATTCACACAGAAAGAATACAAGGTTCAACATATTACAACAAAACCTGATCAGCTAGACTACGACAGAAAAGAGAAAAAAAACAATAAAATACAACCACAAAGCTAAAAAAACTCAAATCTGTACATAACCTAACCTCAGAAATATACGATATTGATAAGCACTCAGATAATAACATAATAAAGCTCCAGTTACTCCAACAGTTGAAAAGAAAAGATCATCCTCTACAACTTGTTTATACTCTTCAGAATCCTCCCTTGAATGCAGCTAAAAAGTTGGTTAGCATTTAAACTACCATGACCAAATGCTCTGCGGTTTCTTTCAGACCAGATTTCAAACACAAATTTTTTTCAAGATGCATAAGAGAATCAATGATTTCTTATTCCTCCATCTGGTACTTTTGAAAATGTTGAACCACTCAATTTTACTAATTGCTGAAGGCCTATGAAAGGAGCCTATTGCCATCAACCTCATCCACATTTGAAAGGAATAACAACATTCAAAAAATAGATGAATATTGGATTCCTTTTCAGACCTGCACAGATAACAAATTTCTTCTGAGATTACCCCAATTTTAATCAATTTGTCTTTAGTATTTATTGCATTTGCCATGATTTTCCATAAGAGAAGATTTTACTTAGCCGAAGTACTTGACGACCAAATTCTTTTAGCCCTAGGAAAAACCTCCTTTTCTCCTTTCATTAATGTGTATACATGTTGTATTGAGAAAGATTTTTTACACGATGATAAGGAATATTCATCTGGAAATGAAAAATTCTCAGCTAAATCTCTCCACAAGGATCTAAGAAATGATGAACTTGAATAAGGAAGCACCAGGTTCCCATCCAAAATGTAGTCTTGAACTTTTGCGTTATCTGGAATACCTGAAATACTCCTCAAATTATATTCAACTACCGAACCTAAAATCAATCCAGTTCTAGACCAGGGATCATGCCAAAAAGATAAGTTCTTAGTCCTCTTGTAATTACATTGAACATAAGGCAAAAATGTACTCCTCAACTTTAGCACATTCCTCCAACTCCAACTGCAATTCACTGGTATATCCATAGTCCAGAAGTTCCTCTTTCCTATTAAGTTAGCCTTGACCCATTCTGTCCACAAACAGTTATCCTCTGCATGCAATTTTTCTATGTAGGAAGCAATAGCTGCCTTATTCCAAAGAGCCAAATTAGTAATTCCCATACCACCATACAATTTATCATCAAACAATTTAAAAAAAGCAATTGGAATCATTTTCCTTGAAAAAGGATCGCCATGACATAGGAATTTATTAAGCGCACTTATAATCATACTGACTAATTTAGAAGGCAGCATATAATGTCTTGACTAGTATGCAGTGAAAGCCAAAGCCATTGATTGTACTATAGTTAACCTGCCTGCTTGAGATAAACTACTTGAAGGCCATTGCTGAAGATTAGTAATTATCTTTTCAAAGAGAGATAGACAATAACTTTAGTAATACGTGAAGTTATCAGAGGAATACCAAATAAATGGAGTTCAAGGACATTTCCCGAAGTCCAGATTTAGCAACTAACTCATTCTTCTTAGCATTTGAAAGTCCAGCAATGAGAATATGAGATTTGCTAAGGTTTATTTGAAGACCAGTAATCAAGTAGAAAGATTGTAGAGTTTCCATGATACATTGGATGTTTTTCTCAGTAGGCATAGTAAAAAGCACTAAATCATCAGCAAACAATAAATGGATAATCATAGGAGACTTACATTTGGGATGCAGATCCAATTTTTTACTCTTCACCTTCTCAATCAACATCGAGTTTAAAAGCTCCACCACTATAATGAAAATGTATGCTGAAATAGGATCACCTTGCCATACTCCTTGGGTGCCTTTGAAATATCCATGAAGTCTTCCATTCCTTGCTATAGAATAATTAGGTGAAGTAACACAGGAGTGAATCCATGCAATGAAGGGAATAGGAAAATTCATTCTGGCCAAAATTGCAAAAATAGTATGCCATGCAACCAAATCAAAGGCCTTTTTAATGTCCAACTTCAACATACATCTTGGCGATATATCCTTCCTATTATACCCGTAAAGAAGTTCCTGTGTAAGCAAAATATTGTCTGAAATAGATCTCCCTTGGATAAAAGCTGATTGGTTGGCTGAGATGATTGAGGGTAGCACTTGTTGAATTCTATTTGCAAGGATCTTAGAAATTTTTTTATAAAAGATATTGCAACAAGAGATGGGTCTAAAATCTGCAACTGAATTAGGATTGTCCACTTTTGATACTATAGCTATATAGGTAGCTGACCAACTAGCAGGTAGGAGATTAGTTTTGAACAAATGTAAAATAGCATTTATAATATCATCACCAATGAAATCCCAATTTTTCTGAACAAAATAAGCATTGAACCCGTCAGGACCACCACTACTACTAGAATCCAGATTATTTACGGCTACTTTAATTTCATCCCTTGATATTAAAGAAATAAGATTCCCAGATTGTTGAAAGGAAATGGTAGGCAGTATGACATGGTAGAGAGGATAAATATTGGCTTTGATTGCATTAGGATTAGCAAGAATAGAAGAGAAATAGTGAACAAAAGCTTCACTAATCTTTTCATCCAAGTTTTGAACACAACCATTCATATCTTTGATCATGAAAATGGAGCTTCTTGCTTTATGAACTTTAATAGAGTTGTGATAAAACTTTGTGTTTCTATCCCCTTCCAATTCTCTTCTGATAAATGCATGTTGCCTCAAGGATTGCAGTTCCATATCTAACATTAACTTAAGGTGTTGCTTTTTTTCTTTTTCCTGTTTCTTCAAACCAATGTCATAAGGCCTTTGTTGAAGATTCTTTTGAATGATGGCCAATTCCAATCTGATAGCATCAGATTTTTGTGAACCTTTACCAAAATTCAGAGAAGACCAACATATAATCTTGGCTTTTAATAACTTCATTTTACTAAGGAGATTAATCACTGGATTGATGCTTCCATTTGAACTCCAAACCTGCAAAAGAAAACTAGAAAATTCTGGGTGATTGCACCCAAAATTAAAAAATTTAAAAGATTTAATACCTAAGTCAGTGGCAATCTCCTTCCCCTAATGAAAAACTAAAGGACAGTGATCAGATAAAATTGGAGAAGGAATTTAATAATAGGATTTTGGCCAAAGATCAAGAAAGGAGGTGTTAGCAAAAATATGATCAAGTTTGCACATAGTAGCAGGACCTGACCGAGCACAATTTGACCAAGTATATAATAAGCCATAAGATTGAATAGGGATCAGAGAGGATTTTGTGATCATTTGATTAAGAGGAGAAATATCCTTCAAAGAAAGTGGACAACCACTATAACGACCCAGAAAATCTAAACCAATTTAAATTTTTTAAATTGGCTAAAATAGTGGATTTTAAATATTTAAAATAAATATTTAAAATAATAGCAATGAAAAGTGAGTTTGAATCGACGTTTGAAAACGAATATAATTAATTCTAATTGTAAACAAGGCCTGAAATGGCGCGGTAGTTTCAAAATTTGAATTCAAACTTTGATTGACTGTACCGGGTGCAAAACAAAACGGATTTGAGAGAAACTGTAACGACCCGTATTCTACGCATCATAGGATCGTAGGATATTTATTTCTTTCACATACGAAGTCGTATGGTCATGTAACTTTGGGAGACGACTATTGGGGTCATTTCCCATGTTCATGATTTTTCCCGATTTTTAAATGACCATTTTACCCCTAGTTGGCACTGTTTTGGCCATAACTTTTGACTGGAAATGAATTTTGACCTGAAACTACTTCCATTGGCTTCGGATGATGGTTTCTCTTTCCGTAGAGTGGTCACATTAGCCAAACGGACTTACCGTTTGGGAGATATGGCTGAAACAAGTTTCAGATGGTGAAAAAACATCTTAATTGGGCTTAACCGGGTGATTAACAGCTAGGCCCAAGGGGAATTTCGGGATTAGGGGTATATAGGGGCTGATTAGGGTTAGAAAACATTTCTTTAGACATTTTCCAGCCGCCACTTTCATTCCTCTTAACCTAGCCATGGCCTCCACTCTCTAAATCTCTCTCAAAACACCCAAAATCACTTCCTAATCAAGGATTAAGGCTTAGAGGCATCAAATTAAGAAGAAAAAGCACCAAAGCAAGGTTAGAGCTGCTGTTGGACATCAGTATTCGCCCAAATCAGAGGAGTTTCAGTTCTGAGAATTTTGTTTGTGGCCAAGGTGAGTGATTAGCATTGTTTTGACACTACTTACAGTTAATTAAGGTGATTAGTGATAATTAGTAAATTCTTACACTATAAAATTCTGGAAAAATATTCTAAAATTCTGAAATGTTATTTTAGACCTCTGTTAGAAGTTTGTGATGATTTGGTTAGGTTTTGCTAATCGTACCCTTAGATTTGCTTAAACATGCTTAAAGGGAAAAACATGGGTTTTGGTGGTTATGGTCGATTTTATATGTTGCTATGACTGTTTGGAATGATTTATGATTGATTAGAAAAGTTAGATTGGTCAAAAACGTCGTCGTATGGCGTAAATAGCTTGCTGGAAGAGTTGCAGGAATTTGGACCGGATCGGATCGCCCCCACACTCGGACCGTGGGGTATGACCACGATCCCACACTCGGACCGTGGGGTATGACCACGATCCCACACTCGGACCGTGGGGTATGACCACGATCCCACACTCGGATCGTGGGGTATGACCACGAACCGCACACCTGGAGCGTGACGAAGTATAGCGATCCGCACACCTGGAGCGTGACGAAGTATAGCGATCCGCACACCGGGAGCGTGGAGATGGAGCACGATCTGCACACCGCGGCTGTGAGGAAGATAAGGAGCTTGGATACGAAAGACTAAAACCCGAGATGCAAAGGTAGTCCAAGTTTGAAGTTAGAGCTCAGGATCCAGATGGGAACCAATGAGTTCACTTCATGAGTTGGGCTTTGCCGCGGGACGCGTGCCAAGGGGTTATCGACGTCTATAGCTTTGGACCACTATGGTAGGAGGTACGAAGGCGGATTCAGGGCTATTATGTCATAGGTAGGACCAAGGGCTACAACCAATGAAGTGGGTCATTGAAATGTTTGGTCATGACTCCGTATGTTTAGCTTGGTCATAGCAGGGTTTCTACAAGACGGGATTCGTCGTTACCTCAGTTTGTCTAGTGTTCCAAAGTGGTAGATGTCATACGCTTTACGCACTGAGCGAGAGATGTGAGGATGGTTGCTATGGATGATTTGTTTGCTATCATTGTGACATGCACACCCCACCCCCGTATTCTTACACTATTCATTATGGCGCCTTGGAGTATTGTACGGTATGTGGTACTAACTCTTTGGTTGCAGGTCCAGGTTCAGGTATGGTTTAGTGTACCTGTTATTATTCTGTTTAGATGCTTATCGCTCATACCAGGCTTTATGTCTGACCCAGAGTTTTATGTCTCCTCTTATTACTCTGGGTGCTCACACGAGCAGACTAGAGACAGGTTAGCTGGTGGTGCACAGGTAGATGATCCGGAGACGAGCAGGAGGCTTCCACGTAAAATATATTCATAATATTCTGCATGTGTTGTTGAAGATCGCTGCTTGGGCATTGGCGGTGCATCTTCTACTTTAGCTTTCTTTTGTTTTAGAGACAGTAAATTTGGAAAATTGTAATAAGCTGTATTTGGACTTCCGCTGCTCTGATGATTGGTGTTGATTTTAGTTATCAGCTTATGCACTGTCTCACCTGTTTTATGTCAAGTATATTATTATTATATTTTACCCCATGCGCTGTGAGACATTCTACAGGTTCCTTGATTAGTTCATTCCCTTCTTTCCTTTCTTTGGCGACCGTTCCGTGCTAACTGGACATGTATACAGCGCACTTTCGGAGGAAATGCCGGTTGGTACGAAGCGGGCCGTTACACTTGGTATCAGAGCTCTAGGTTGCGTAGTTAACCTAGGGAAGTTATCAGGGAGAGATAATATACGTATACGAGAGAGCGTATTTGTGATTACTTTGGTTTTTAAACGCTATATATATATACTATTGGTAGTTTAAGAATGAAGTCGTACTGCACTAGCACCACTATGGAGTCGTTAATCGTTTCCTTTTTCAGATTGACGATGAGCCGATATACTAGAGGTGCTGGTAGGGGAGCCAACAATGGGAATGCTGCTGACATGAGGACGATGTTTACTGACCTCATGAGAGAGATGCTTAGAGATGTACAGAGGGCAGCTCCCAATGGTGGAAATGGTGGTGGTCCAATAGTGCAGGCGCCAAGAGTCGACTTCGCCAAGCTGAATAAGGATTATACTAGCCTTGGTGGGAAGCCGTTCCACGGAACGGAGTCGGCTACGGATGTTCAAGATTGGTTGGATAGCTGCGAACGTATCTTCGAGGATTTGGGTATCGAGGATGCGATGAAGAGAAAGCTAGCGTCCCGTCAGCTGCAAGGGCGGGCAATGAATTGGTGGAATGCTATAAAGGCAGCTACTCCCGAAGATCAGATTACTTAGGAGCAGTTTAAGGCTCGCTTTAGTGAGAAGTTCATTCCGGCTACTCAGAAGTCAGTGCTGTTCAAGAAATTCTTGGAGCTCAAGCAGAATGGCAGAGCTGTCTCGGAGTATATTGCTGAATTTGACACTTTGTCAAAATATGGGTTATCTCTTATTGATACTGCCGAGAAGAAGAATGAGAAATTCATAACTGGTTTGGATCAGTACTTGGGGGAAAAACTTATTAACCACATCGATGAGACGTTTGAATCGATTGTGGGGAAAGCGTTAAGGTCAGAAAGTCTCTACCCTAAGCCGAAGACTGAGGTTGCATCCGCAGATGAGCCAAAGCCACAAGCAAGTGGTGGAGGCAAGGGTGGTTCCCAGAATAAGAGAAAGCAGAATCAGGCTAAGGATGGCCAGAAGAAAAAGAATAAGCAAGATGTGGAGTGCTTCAGCTGTGGTAAGAAGGGCCATTGTGCTAGTAATTGTCGGGCCAAGCCATCAGATAGGAAGTGCTTCAACTGTGGCCAAATGGGACATCACAAGGACAAGTGTCCACAGCCCCCTAAGGAAAAGCAAATGGTGAAAGCATATGCTCTTAATGCTATTCCTTCTTCGTCGAATGCCCCAACTGCGGCGGAAAAGGGAAAGAATGTCGTCATTCAAGGTATGCTTTCTGTTTATGATGTTCCTGTTAGAGTTTTGTTTGATACCGGAACTTCCAGTTCTTTCATATCTAGTGACCTGGTAGATAGGTTGGGATTGGAGCCCGAGATTGTCGATAGACCTTTAGTAGTGACGAACCCGATTGGTGGTTCGACTAGCCTTAGCATGATTTGTCGTAATGTGGTCTTATCGAGTCATGGATGCATGTTTGTTTGTGATTGCTTTGTTTTGGGCTTTACTGGGTTTGGCATTATTTTGGGAGTAGATTGGCTCCAAAGATACGGGGTGGTGGTAGACTGTGAGGGCTTGTTGGTGACAGCTAGAGCGGATGATGGGCGGAGGATAGTGTTTGGTGGTCTACCCAGTAAGGGGGTATTGGCTAGTTTTCTAAACTCCCTCGACATTCCGCATAGTGAGTTGTCAGGTTTGCCCGTGGTTGGCCAGTATCCGGATGTTTTCGAAGAAGTGACCGGACTTCCACCACACCGAGAGATTGAGTTTCGTATTGATTTGGTAAAGGATGCCAGGCCTATAGTGATGCCACTTCGTCGTATGGCACCAAGGGAGCAGCGAGAGCTCGAGGTGCAAGTCAGCGATCTTTTGAAGAAGGGATTTATCAGAAGGAGTGTTTCTGAATGGGGAGCACCAGTTGTGTTTGCTACCAAGGCGGATGGTTCCCTTCGTTTGTGTGTAGACTACCGCGAGTTGAATAAAGTGACGAGGAAGAACAAGTATCCTCTACCGCGGATAGATGATTTGTTCGATCAGTTGAGTGGCGCGAGAATATTTTCTCAGTTGGATCTCGCGACAGGTTTTCATCAGCTTAAAGTGGAAGCTGAGAGTATAGCTAAAACGGCATTTCGAACGCCGTCTGGATTTTATGAGTGATTGGTTATGCCATTTGGGCTGACTAATGCCCCGGCATATTTTGTGGATCTTATGAATAGGGTATTCAGAGATCAGTTGAATAAGTCTGTCCTTGTGTTCGTTGATGATATTTTGGTCTATTCGAGGACAGAGGAAGAACACAAAGAACATTTAAGAGTAGCGTTGGAGGTGTTGAGGAAACACCAATTGAAAGCCAAGTTTTCTAAATGTCACTTCTGGAAGAGAGAAGTGAGGTTCTTGGGCCATGTTGTATCAAAGAATGGTATTGCCGTGGACCCGGCGAAGGTGGCTACGGTACAAGATTGGCCTACGCCCAAGAACGCAACAGATGTAAGAAGTTTCTTGGGATTAGCCGGATATTATCGTAAGTTTATCCAAGGGTTCTCCAAGATAGCAGCACCATTGACCCAGTTGACCAAGAAGAATCAAGCTTTTGTCTGGGATGAAAGGTGCGAGAATGCATTCAAAAGTCTAAAGAACAAGTTGACAAGCGCACCAGTGTTAGTCATTCCTAAGGGGGATGAAGAGATAACGGTATACACGGATGCCTGTGGTACCGGACTGGGTGCTGTATTGATGCAAGGCGGTAGGGTTGTAGCTTACGCAAGTCGGCAATTGAAACCGCACGAGAGAAGATACCCTACCCATGATTTAGAATTGGCAGCGATCGTGTTCGCGTTAAAGATGTGGAGACACTATCTCTTGGGAGAAAGATTTGAGCTGTTTACAGATCATAAGTCGTTAAAGTATCTCTTCTCTCAGAAAGATCTGAATCTCCGTCAGCAGAGATGGTTAGAGTTCTTAGCTTCCTATGATTTTGACATCGCATACACACCGGGAAAGGGCAATGCGGTGGCTGATGCATTGAGTAGAAGACATGCCAGCTTAGGGGCTATGTTCCTTGAATGGAAGCAACTGGAGTATATCGCGGGGTTTGATTTCAGACCAAAGTGCGAATTGGATCCAGAAATGTTAGCAAGTTTGACGATCAGACCCACTTTAATTGAGCGGATCGGCTCTAGTCAGAGGGACGATCCTAACCTGTTGGAAATCATCTCCAAGTTAGAGATGTGTGTCGATGAGGAGGTGAACAAGTACGGGCTTGATCGAGATGGATGGCTTAGACATAATGGAAAGCTTGTTGTACCCAATGTCAATGGATTGAGGGATGAAGTGCTTAGAGAATGTCATCACTCGAAACTGACTATACATCCCGGTGGTAATAAGATGTATCGAGATATGAAGCAGACTTACTACTGGGAAGGGATGAAAAGAGACGTTGGGAAATTTATATCCAAGTGCATGAATTGCCAGCTAGTTAAAGCCGAGCAAAAGAAGCCTAGTGGATTACTGCAACCATTAGAAATTCCCAAATGGAAATGGGAGCAAGTCTCGATGGATTTCATTGATGGTTTGCCAAGGACTAGATCGGGACATGATAGCATTTGGGTAGTTGTGGACCGACTGACTAAAAGTGCAAGATTTATACCCGTCAAATCGACCAGAACGGCAGCCAAGTTGGCAGAATTGTATATGAAGTGGGTAGTGAGACTTCATGGAGTACCCAAAAGCATTGTGAGCGATCGAGACCCGTTGTTCACCAGTGGGTTTTGGAAGAGCTTACAAGAGGCTCTAGGGTCAGAGTTACATCTCAGTACCGCATATCATCCTCAGACCGACGGTCAGACAGAGAGGGTGAACCGTATTTTGGAAGACCTCTTGAGAGCATGTATATTGGATTTTGGTGGATCATGGGATGACCATTTGCATCTAGTAGAGTTTGCATATAATAATAGCTACCAATCCAGTATCGGTATGGCTCCGTTTGAAGCTTTGTACGGAAGACCGTGTAACTCACCATCATGTTGGATAGAGACTGGCGAGAAGTTTATGCTTGGACCAGATGTGGTGAGGGAAACTTCAGATAAGATCAAGATCATTCAACAACGAATGAAGGCTGCCCAAGATAGGCAGAAGAGTTATGCTGATAAAAGGAGAAGAGACTTAAAATTCTCCGTTGGTGACTTGGTGTTTGTCAAGATTTCTCCGTTGAAGAGCGTAATACGATTTGGCAGGAGGGGCAAGTTGGCACCAAGGTTTGTTGGCCCATTCCCTATTCTTGAACTAGTCGGGAATTTGGCATATAGAATTGACTTACCAGAGAAAATGGCGGGAGTTCACAACGTATTTCATGTTTCCCAACTAAGGAAGTTCGTTCACGACTCAGATATGACTATTCCACCTGATCAGTTAGAGGACTTCGAAGTAGAACCCGAGGCGGTTGGGAACCGCAAGCCGGCCCGTATTGTCGCACACGACATGAAGCAACTTCGAAGGAAGGCGGTGAAGCTAGTCAAGGTACAGTGGAGCGAGGACGAGAATGATTGTACTTGGGAAACAGAGGAGAACATTAGGAAGTCACACCCAGAACTCTTTGCCTGGTAAGATTTTGACTTCGATTTAGTTTTCCGCATGCTAGGATAGGCTTGTTTGCTTGTTTTGCATGTTTGATTGTTGTATGTGGTTGTTAGGCATGCGGGATCTTTTGTATGTTTTGGGTTAAGGAATTTCGGGGACGAAATTTCTTAAGGGGGGGAGAGTGTAACGACCCGTATTCTACGCATCATAGGATCGTAGGATATTTATTTCTTTCACATACGAAGTCGTATGGTCATGTAACTTTGGGGGACGACTATTGGGGTCATTTCCCATGTTCATGATTTTTCCCGATTTTTAAATGACCATTTTACCCCTAGTTGGCACTGTTTTGGCCATAACTTTTGACTGGAAATGAATTTTGACCTGAAACCACTTCCATTGGCTTCGGATGATGGTTTCTCTTTCCGTAGAGTGGTCACATTAGCCAAACGGACTTACGGTTTGGGAGATATGGCTGAAACAAGTTTCAGATGGTGAAAAAACAGGTTAATTGGGCTTAACCGGGTGATTAACAGCTAGGCCCAAGGGGAATTTCGGGATTAGGGGTATATAGGGGCTGATTAGGGTTAGAAAACATTTCTTTAGACATTTTCCAGCCGCCACTTTCATTCCTCTTAACCTAGCCATGGCCTCCACTCTCTAAATCTCTCTCAAAACACCCAAAATCACTTCCTAATCAAGGATTAAGGCTTAGAGGCATCAAATTAAGAAGAAAAAGCACCAAAGCAAGGTTAGAGCTGCTGTTGGACATTAGTATTCGC
This sequence comes from Allium sativum, assembly GCA_030737875.1. NCBI lineage: Eukaryota > Viridiplantae > Streptophyta > Magnoliopsida > Asparagales > Amaryllidaceae > Allium > Allium sativum. The sequence goes on along the minus strand of CM060924.1, from coordinate 953,669,742 downwards.
CCAAATCAGAGGAGTTTCAGTTCTGAGAATTTTGTTTGTGGCCAAGGTGAGTGATTAGCATTGTTTTGACACTACTTACAGTTAATTAAGGTGATTAGTGATAATTAGTAAATTCTTACACTATAAAATTCTGGAAAAATATTCTAAAATTCTGAAATGTTATTTTAGACCTCTGTTAGAAGTTTGTGATGATTTGGTTAGGTTTTGCTAATCGTACCCTTAGATTTGCTTAAACATGCTTAAAGGGAAAAACATGGGTTTTGGTGGTTATGGTCGATTTTATATGTTGCTATGACTGTTTGGAATGATTTATGATTGATTAGAAAAGTTAGATTGGTCAAAAACGTCGTCGTATGGCGTAAATAGCTTGCTGGAAGAGTTGCAGGAATTTGGACCGGATCGGATCGCCCCCACACTCGGACCGTGGGGTATGACCACGATCCCACACTCGGACCGTGGGGTATGACCACGATCCCACACTCGGACCGTGGGGTATGACCACGATCCCACACTCGGACCGTGGGGTATGACCACGATCCCACACTCGGATCGTGGGGTATGACCACGAACCGCACACCTGGAGCGTGACGAAGTATAGCGATCCGCACACCTGGAGCGTGACGAAGTATAGCGATCCGCACACCTGGAGCGTGACGAAGTATAGCGATCCACACACCTGGAGCGTGACGAAGTATAGCGATCCGCACACCGGGAGCGTGGAGATGGAGCACGATCTGCACACCGCGACTGTGAGGAAGATAAGGAGCTTGGATACGAAAGACTAAAACCCGAGATGCAAAGGTAGTCCAAGTTTGAAGTTAGAGCTCAGGATCCAGATGGGAACCAATGAGTTCACTTCATGAGTTGGGCTTTGCTGCGGGACGCGTGCCAAGGGGTTATCTACGTCTATAGCTTTGGACCACTATGGTAGGAGGTACGAAGGCGGATTCAGGGCTATTATGGCATAGGTAGGACCAAGGGCTACAACCAATGAAGTGGGTCATTGAAATGTTTGGTCATGACTCCGTATGTTTAGCTTGGTCATAGCAGGGTTTCTACAAGACGGGATTCGTCGTTACCTCAGTTTGTCTAGTGTTCCAAAGTGGTAGATGTCGTACGCTTTACGCACTGAGCGAGAGATGTGAGGATGGTTGCTATGGATGATTTGTTTGCTATCATTGTGACATGCACACCCCACCCCCGTATTCTTACACTATTCATTATGGCGCCTTGGAGTATTGTACGGTATGTGGTACTAACTCTTTGGTTGCAGGTCCAGGTTCAGGTATGGTTTAGTGTACCTGTTATTATTCTGTTTAGATGCTTATCGCTCATACCAGGCTTTATGTCTGACCCAGAGTTTTATGTCTCCTCTTATTACTCTGGGTGCTCACACGAGCAGACTAGAGACAGGTTAGCTGGTGGTGCACAGGTAGATGATCCGGAGACGAGCAGGAGGCTTCCACGTAAAATATATTCATAATATTCTCCATGTGTTGTTGAAGATCGCTGCTTGGGCATTGGCGGTGCATCTTCTACTTTAGCTTTCTTTTGTTTTAGAGACAGTAAATTTGGAAAATTGTAATAAGCTGTATTTGGACTTCCGCTGCTCTGATGATTGGTGTTGATTTTAGTTATCAGCTTATGCACTGTCTCACCTGTTTTATGTCAAGTATATTATTATTATATTTTACCCCATGCGCTGTGAGACATTCTACAGGTTCCTTGATTAGTTCATTCCCTTCTTTCCTTTCTTTGGCGACCGTTCCGTGCTAACTGGACATGTATACAGCGCACTTTCGGAGGAAATGCCGGTTGGTACGGAGCGGGCCGTTACAGAAACCAAAAATATTTAAATATGTTAGTGAATACCTTTCTAACGAATCTGAAAAATTGAAGTTTCATAGCAGAAAGCAAAAGTTATGGCCAAATGAATTTTCAGAAAGGTCGCTATGGAAATTATATAGCCCGTGAAAATGGCCATTTTGCAAACGACCTCGGAATTCGATGAAACCACTTTTGTTGGATCCGGGATGAGAAGTTATTGCTAGGTTTCAAATTTCATAATTTTTGAAGCTAGTATGTGAGCGTGGCAAAGGAAAATGTGTTTTGGTCAATTACAGTTAAATGGGATCGACCAGAAATGGGCCTTTTTGCAAACGGTCTCAGAATTCGACGAAACTAGTTTTGTTGGGACCGTATCATCAAAACGTAGCCAGATTTATTTTTCTGGAATTTTTCGAATCAGTTTGTGGCCCTGGCAAATTGAAATGTACGTTCGAATCAAATATTTAATGTTTTATATTTTAATTTGAAGAAAAACTGACTGAAACAGTCGAATTGGCCTACGAAACATATCCCATTGTGTTCAGAATGGGGGTAAAACGCTAGGGATGATAGTCGTTGGGTTTGGATTGGGGTTCGTGTGTTAAAGAGGGTATTTTTGGAATTTTAAAAGTTATAAATAAAAATAAAAAAAAATCATTCGCCCACGTCGCCCCCCCCCCCCCCGATATTTTCTCTCTCCCCGTAACACGATCGAAGCCGGAAAACCCTTCAAACCTTCCCCCTCATTTTCCGATCAATCCACGCCGAATTAGCTCGTGCCACAGTTGAACTTTTTGAAGATCTTCCCGAGCTCTTCAAATCCATACCTGGTTTCGATTTTTTTCATTGTGTATTTTGGGAGAACGGACGCCAGGAAGATCACGTCTTCAAACCGCCGCCGTGAGTTCCTCCGACCATCGAGCGCCACCGCACCCCCCCTGCGCACGTGCGCCTCTCCTCCCCCTTCGACGATGCGAAGGCCGATCGACGAATAGCTACACGGATTGATAGAAAATTGCAAACCTAGTATTGAAGAATTTTTGAAGGTAACGGCTGTGTTTTATTTCTGATTTTAACACCTTTAAATCGTTGCAAACTTTGAAAAATTATATCCTTTTCGTTTCTTGTCAAAATCCAGTGAAACAAGAGACAGTGGACTCATGTGGACATCTTCTACATTTTATAAGAGACCGCATATTTTTCTGAGCCTTCTGCTATTTTTGGTGGAGTGGAACCCAAAGTGAGATTTCTAATTTATAAACGATATGGAAAACGACGATGTATAAATTATATAGTCGATGTATGAGTTATATAAGCGTTGTACACCTCTTGTATAAGCGTTGTATAAGTTGTACGTTCGATGTATAAGTTGTATATGCGTTGTAAAAATTATATATGTGTTGAAATAGAAGTGAAATGCTATATATAAATATATATATACGCCCCTCGTCCACAAACCATGGACGATATTTATTGGTTGTGATTGGTGTGAAAATTGATTGATAGCGAATGGTTGATTGGAATTGTTTGTGGTTGATATTGATTGATTGTGGTTGAAAAATACCCGTTTGTGGTTATGAAATATTTGGTTGAAACCACATAGGATTAGTTTTTGGAAATGAAAAAAATATACATGCCGCCTGCGTGCGAACTAGATGCATGAATCCCCATTGTCAAAAACCGCGAGGTTTTGAGGTAGAGTGAGGAGACGTACTAGGGACGGTCCCGGTTTTAACTACCCTGCCGTTATGCTGCCGAAATTTTGAATAATATTCATGTGTTAGAATTATTTTCCTGTGTTGAAATTATATTCGTCTGTTGAATAGAAAACCTTCATGTGTTGAATAGAAATTCATTTGTTGAATCGTATTCATGTGTTGAATGGTAATCGTGTTTTGAATAAATTGTTTTAACAACAAAAATCACATTTTTACTCTATATATACAAACTATAGAAAAAACCTTCATGTGTTGAATCGATATTCATTCGTTGAATTGAAATTCATGTGTTGAACGGTATTCGTGTTTTAAATATAAAAATCACCTTTTTATCGATATATACAAACTATAGAAAACCTTCATGTGTTGAATCGATATTCATTCGTTGAATTGAAATTCATGTGTTGAATGGTATTCGTGTTTTAAATATAAAAATCACCTTTTTATCGATATATACAAACTATAGAAAACCTTCATGTGTTGAATCGATATTGATTCGTTGAATTGAAATTCATGTGTTGAATGGTATTCGTGTTTTAAATATAAAAATCACATTTTTATCTATATATATATAAACTATAGAAAACCTTCATGTGTTGAGTCGAAATTCATTCGTTGAATTGAAATTCATGTGTTGAATGGTATTCATATTTTGAAAGAAATTGTTTTATAATAAAAATCCTATTTTTATCACCTATATTAACTATATAAAATAATTGTGTTTTGAAATGAATTGTTTTACAAAAAAAATCACATTTTTATTATATACATGAATTGTTAAAAATAGCGAAGTGTTGAAATAGAAGATAGTTAGATGAAAACATAATTTTTATCAAATGTATGAAAAGAATATAGCTTTGAAATCGAAGAATCGATATATGTATATATATATATAGAATTAAAATATATCGAATAACGAAGCTGCAGTTCGTATTTTGAAACCGTGATTTCAAACGAGTAGTGCGGGAGATCCGACCATCGGATTTTCCTGAAATCGCAACCGTTGGGTTCGCTTTGGAAATATCCTTCCAACGGCACCAACTTTGTAAAAATCCAACGGTTGGATTGTCTGGAATATTTAATTCAAATCTGAAGAAAAGCAACGCCAGAATCGATTATATTTATATATATATATATAATTATAATTATATTAAATCGAATAACGACGCTGCAGTTCGTATTTTGAAATCGAAAATTCAAACGATTATACAGGGAGATCCGACCGTCAGATTTTCCTGAAACTGGAACTGTTAGATTCGTTTTGAGAAGATCTTTCTAATGATGTAAATTTTGTGAAGATCCAACGGTTAGATTTTCAGATATGTGTAAATCAAATCTGAAGAAAAACAGCGCCACGACCGCGTTATGGCCCGAAGCGTCGTTTTGCATAAATTGGCTATTTTAAAACAAATAAAAATAGCGATAAATCGTTATAAAATATTATAAATGATATGGATGTGAAATTTAGAAACTAACAGAAGGTTGGCTAAGTCGAATGGTTTCCTGGGTGTTGATCTGATGTTGGTTTCGGCCTTCGGGGTTAATATTCGGGAAATCGTTCTCTTACTGATTTACGGTTAGTGACTAATGAATTGAGATGATGTGTATTTGTGTCGCACTTGTTTATCATATACGCAAGTTGCTCAGAATGACCGGGTATATCCCATTCTGAATAACTGAATCGACGACAAAAAATCGAAGATAAAGACGGTGGTCGAAGACCGGAGATCTTCACCTCGTTTGGATGGTAACCGAGGTCCTGATTGGGAGGCATCCTGAAATATGGATAATGAGTGGTGATCGTCCAGACGTATGTGGTGATCAATGGGTTTTGCGAGGTATATAGTGCCTCCGGTATCGTTCAGACCCAGAATGGACTTGCAAATGGACAGTGTGTCTGACATTGGAATTTATTCTGTGTGATTGATAGCCACCAGTTGCACGGTGTGAGTTGCCTATGCGGCATGCTAAGATGAAGTGATCAAGGCTTCTGTTGAAAAGAAAAGTCTTGTGGTGATGATCAAAGCACCGCCTGTGTGGCGTAGCTTTGTGTATAACGTGAAATCGCGAGCCTCACACCCCGTTATGAACCAGAAACGGGAGAGGACCTCAGGGAGGACATGCGTTTCTTTCTAGTTAGAAGTGGCATTAGTAGTTTTACACGCCCTTACGAGTTTGACTTATGTGGTTGTTGTTGTTGTGAGGCGCCTCGGTTTGATCGGACGATCCGGGTCCGATGGAGTCATTCGTTGGCTCATTTATGCCCCAAAGGGCGGGGAAACGTATTGTTCATGAATTTTAATCCACACCGACGGACCGACCCTGACGATCCTAGGGTCACTCGAGCTCTAATCCTGTGGCTCGGGCTAGAGAGTCGCGAAGTCGGTAAGGACTATCTTTTGCCTTGGTTCATGACGGAAATCCAATTTCCAAATACGTGACTGTGCGGTTTTGATTGTATATAAATATATATATGGTGATATGATATATGGTACCCATGCCGTCTATGATTGATAGTTATGATTGAAATTGTTTTTGAAACATATAAACATTAGTAATAATATCAAATGCTTTTGTTTTATTCGTATCAATCATATTTTGGCCATTGTAAGGTAAAACTCTATCCTCCGGTTTGCGTTGCATTGTGTGATGGGAAATGAGTCTTATAATGGCTTCATTTTTATAAAAAGCATTGCGATGTTAAAAGAATGATTTGTTTTAAAGCACTGGCGATCCGATGGAGTAAACCTGTTCTGCGAAAGTGGCATGGTCCTGTGATTAGCCATATTTTAAATGTGTTGAGTAGATTTCTCATACCAGTCCCATGACTGACTCGTAGTTTGTTTCACTTTCAAAATCGGGTGCCCCTTTTTCTACACAGGCAGCCTTGTATTCAGGTTTAGCTGGCTCTTTCTGGATAGCTGGAGCTGAAGATGGATTCTATCATTTATCTCTTTTTATGTTGTTCAGCTCCAATTGTACATTATGTTTGTTTTCCGCTGTTGACATATATGTATAGCTGAACTGTATTTGTACTAAGTATGATCCTGTATACTGTGTAACTCTGATGATTACGTTTATCCAGTATATTCTATTGTGCATTATCTTATGTATTTATTTATTTATGTCCTGCTATTATCTGTTTCTGTGTTATATTCCAAAGATTACCCTTGCCGCCGTCAGTACGGGGTTTGGGGTCGTCACAACCACCAAGTTTTTGATTACCACTGTACATACAATTGAAATTCCCTCCTAAAATCCAAGGATCAGAGGTGGAATTTAGAAGATGAATAGAATCAAGAAAAGTTCAACGAGAAGAGAGAGAGAGTTTTGAGCATATATAGAGGTAAGATAAAAGGTAGAATTTGAGGATATGTGAATGCACTTGTAATGAATGAATTGATCAGTCTCAAATAACTTTGATAAGTGAAAAAATCCTGGATTCCAAATAGTTAACAATCTGCCAAAAGGAGCTACAGCAAAATTATGATCATAAAACCATCTTGGAGCTATGAATTTAGCTGCTTTTTCAGTAGTCAAAAAAACCAGTTTAGTTTCTGAAATACACATTAACTGGATGCTATGTTCCTTAATCAAATTCTTTATTTCACCTTGTTTTGAGGGTAAATTAGCCCCTCGAATATTCCAAAAACATATATGACCAATCATTTTGACAATAGAGGTTCAACCAATAATCCAGGATGACTTCTAGTGTGCCTTGCTGTAGTTGACTGTATTTTATTAGATGGCAATACTTCATCAGCATTAAATTCTTTGCCATCATTAAAGTCCTCATCAGGAGGAACATTCTCCTTTAGAACAGCTTTCTTTTTCCTTTTTGTCTTCTTTTTACTTCCAAAAGAAGGAACATCTGGCAAAGAGGATGTTGACTTTTGCAAAGGTGATACATTAGCAGGAGGAGGTAGAGATAAATGGGAGTAATGAGAGGTTGAATGAACATTAAAACTAAAGGAAGATAAAGAAGGAGATTGTGACATAAAGGAGGAATCACTTGAGTTATTTAAAGAACGATTAGAAAACAACAAAGCAGAGCTTGTAGCAAGGACATTAGAATCATTAAAAGAATTGAAAATAGCTGAAGGAATTGAAGGTAGCTGAGAGCTAAATGAAGATTCACAAGACATAGTACACAATGATTTTTTAGCAAATGGAGGAGGAGCACAGTTGGTCCCCGATGATAAGTTATATCATTTTTGATAATGATATATTATCATTTAACATTCCCCGCTATCATATAATGTGAATTTACGAGAAGAATTAAAAATATTGAAATGTTATTATGCCATGTTTTAAATATGATACGTTGAAATGTTTAAACATATGTTAAAAGGATAAAAGTGACGAATATGACATGTTGGAATATTAATATGCTAAGATATTAATATGTTGGAAAATTTACTAAAATATGCGTAGCAATTACTGTTGTTTCATTTCCATGTTAACTTGTGACATTTATGTACCTGGACCGTTAACGATAGAAATTGATAAAATTACATGTTAAGTTAGAAAAGTTACATGATTTGGCGATCACATGTTATGGTTAAATTTAAACAATTATCTGATTAATTGATTACATGATAAAATAGAATTGATTATATGTTAGAAAGAACATATGGCATAAAATAGGCATAATATAATGCCATATAAAATATAAATTACAGTGGAAATTTGAAAGAATAGACATGCCTAGATTATATTGAAGATTTAAAGTAAATAAGAAACTGTAACTGCGCTTAGACACGAGGTTAGATTACACATGTGGAAGAGGTCTGCTCGGAACCACCCGGCATATCCAGCATCCACAAGTGGTAAATCTAATGTGAGGGTCTAAGTGCATAAATAAAACATGTAACGGTGCTAATACATGAGGTTAATTCGACTTGTGGAAGAAGTCTGCCCGGAACCGCCCGGCAAATCCAACATCCACAAATGTAGGCTTAATGTGAGAGGTCTAGTGCATAAACATATGTTTTAATATATCTAAATGGCATTAATTATAATTAATGGGAGTGAATGGAATTGAATGAAAGATAATTACAACTATAAAAGGGAAAGAAATTAATGGGGAATGATAATAACCTATTATATATGAATTACATTAATGAGAATGTTATATAATATGTATGCTTGTCCTAGGGACAAGTGATGATTATAACTTAGGTGTAACACCCCGTAATTCTATAACATTAAGTTTTGCAAATTAAAGTATAATTAAATTTAAAATAAGAATCAAGGGAAACGGGTTGCGCCATTGCGTTCGCCTCGAAATTCTGCTTGGAAACGAGTTCGAGTTTTCGAGAAACGGAGTCCGTATGAGGGAGATATGACCCTCCGAAGTTTCAAGGATTTTCAGAACAGAAAAAGAGCTCGAATTCGAAATTCGAATTCAAACCCCAGCGCCGACTGGGCGGGAATTTTCCCGCCCGGGCCCAGTTTGACCTGGGAGTCGACACTATGGTCGACATCCCAGGGACCAGGTCGACCTGGGGGTCGACCTGGTGCTGAAACCCAGTCTTGAGCCTGGGTTCATTCTGATGTTTCTGGTCTCGTTTTCAGTCTAGATTCGTCCGCCTAATCCTATATAAACAGCCCCCTAGCCCCATTCTCTTTACACCATTTTATTCTCTCCTTATGCTGCCTCTAGAATAATTGAAATAAATAAATTAAAATAAAACACGAAGACTATTCTTGAAGACTACGGCTAGGAATTGCATATTGGAGATTCAAATAAAGTTAAAGCTTTAAGGAAGAAGCAAGGGCTAATTCAACGGCTTCGAGCTACATCGCGCGAATCATAGCAAATCACCTCAGCATTATTATCCTTTTCTAAAACCGATCAATGTAAGTTAGTTACTTTTTATATTTGAACGTCTAATTCTGTTTGTGGCATGTAATTAAATGAATATAAGAATATGCCTGGTCCTCTCCTTTGAATCTGTGCTTGTATATGCCTTTGGATCTAATTAAGAACTATTTTGATTAATTACCGATAAGACTGTGCCTATGCCTATGGTTGTGAACATAAGACTATGCCTATGCCTATGACTGTGAACAAGACTATGCCTATGCCTATAACTGTGAACATAAGACTACGCATATGCCTATTACTGTGAACGTAAGGCTATTGCCTATGACTATGACAAGGACCATTGTTGCTAATCACCTATGATTCATGACTATGAGATTATCGCCTAGGATTATGACTATGAAATTGGATCTAAGCTTGATTTTCTATTCAGACCTATCCTTAATTATCCTTGGATCTTGATTTTGGGAATTTTTTCTATCCTTGTTCTTGAACCTAGATTATTATTCAAACCTTTTCATGTTCATAATGTTATCAGATCTATATGCCTGCGATGTTTTAGTCAATTTATTCAGTATATCTATTAGATCTGTGATTCATGAATTTGGGGTTATCATCTTATGCCTATTCTTATGCCTATCTTTTCATGGTATTCTTGATTATTCCCTTTTATCTACGAATCTAGATTGACCTATAATCTAGACCGAATCGCGATTTCACAAATGATAGGAATACGATTTGGGCAGAATATGAAATTAACACGAATGTGATTGAAAACTTGGAAATTTGGTATAACATGAAATCTGTATTATTGGCATAATTTAGAGCATGTATTATAACATGACTATTAGATGCAAAATTGGGGTAGTTTGACGTGAATTATAGAAGATGTCATTTGATATATTGAATCTAGTATTGGCTAGTAACCTAAGCTTTAGGCATAAATTGTAAACTAGAGTATCAAATCTAGTTTTGACATGAACTGTAAATGGGAATACTAGATCTAAATTGGCATAAAACTACAGGTTGGGTTAAATGATAAGTAAATCAAGATTTGGGCCTAGAATATAGGTATGTTAGTGGGCATGACAAATAAATATGATACAGGCCAAATTTGTTTAAAAGAGTTGTTAGCAATTTACATATAGACAAAAAGGATAAATATGTAAATCTAGGAAAGACGAATATGCCTAACCCGAGGTTAGATTGAGTTACGGTATAAGACTGCTCGGAACCACCCAACAAATCCAGCAACCGTAACAATAGCTATCTAATGTGGGTGGTTAGAGTATTGAGCCCAAAAAGGACCCAAGGTTAGACTGAGTTGCGTTGTAAATCTGCCCGGAACCGACCGGCACATCCTGTGACTGCAACAATATTTGTCTAATGTGAGTGGTTGGTGCTTTAAATGAATAATTTAAAGCTAGTTAAGCTAGAATGGAAGGGTTAAGTCCATAGGAACACTTAACCAACTTAAACAAGACAAGACTTGTAGGGGTTAAATGACCGTTATAACATGTTGACTAGACAAGTGGGTGAGGTTAAGAAAAGGTTTAACCGTTATAACATGTTAACTGGACTAGAAGGTGGGGTTAAGTAGAATACACTTAGCCAATTTAACATGTTAACTAGACTAGAAGGTAGAGTTAAGTAAACTTAGAAAACTTAGCCATCATAGTGTGGAAAATAAACAAGGTTAAGTTAAAACATGAAGGGACAATACTTAACCATTAGAACATGTGAATTAAAAAGATGTTAGGGTTAAGTTAACTACGGGAACACTTAACCAATACAAGATGAAGGGATGGGGTTAAGTAATAAGAAGTAATTAACCAATATAACTTGATTTGTGGTAGGGTTAAGTCAACATGAACTACTGTTAACACTTAACCAGTTTAACGTGACAAATGAATGGGTTAAGTTAACTTGAATTGATTAATGACACTTAACCAATCCAACTTGACGAGAAATAGAACTAAGTAGTAAACCTTAGTTAAGAGGACTAAGTTTAAACCTTAGTTAAGAAAACGATGGTTCAGGAAACTTAGTAGTAAACGTTAGCTAAGGGAACTAAGTAGTAAACCTTAGTAGAACACGAGAAGGAGCGAACATCCATCTAATCTTAAAGAAGGCTCCAACAAACTGGGTTACGAAGCACGCGGCTTCGATGGGACGTGAGGGTACTCTTGGTATCCCTCTGTGAGGCTGCATATGATCCGCCTGGGGTCACAGAGGTTAAGGTCTGCGTTAGAAGAACCAAGGATATGCCTTGGTTGCAATATAAGGCAACCTAAAGACTAGGATGAACCAGCATGATTTGGCGAGACCAGTAGCCCTGTGATAGCAACTTGTCGTCTTCCTACTATTTTGAGTCAGTCGAGATACGTATAGCGGAAAGGCGGAGAACTCCAAAAGACCATATACTTGCTATCTAGTTATGGGTGCGGATGGCCATAGGTTAGTGCAGCATAGAGGGTCTGCGTATAGTTCTCATTTTTCAAGGTGTGCCTTTCATTAGTTGAGAGAGGGGTCAAGTGGGACCATAGCCACTGGAAAAGAAGACCTTATCATCTGTATCGGCAGATATCTGAAAGCTCCGGACAGAGTTTCGTGTTTCTTGATTTGCCCTGCCACGAGACTCGGGTCGCACATACGGAGGACATGTGCATCTAGACAGCGATAACGATTCGTGACGCATATGTGGGAAAAGTCTAGGAACATATACCGCTCTAGGTAGTGTGTACTAGACGAGGGGTCATCGTTCAGTACGTAGCATAATCCCTAGTTGGACTTAGGTTGCGTAAACCCTAAAATCCGAGAAACGTTCAATAGGTAGCATAAACCCAAGAAGCCCTGGGTAGCAAAAACACTGGTTGGATCTAGAATGCGCTCGATAGAAAACCCTAGGTTAGACCTAGGTAATAAATAATAGATGAACACCTGAAACAACCACAATTGCGTGGATTGGGATCACGTAACTGTTCTTATCAGTTTATACAGATTTCTAGTTAGGTGGTGCAGGGATATAGAAATTAGAATAACAAGGTAGTGGAAAAACAGAGAAAGTATAGAAGTGCATCCAGTTTATCTTACCTTATCATATTTTGTGCTAACCTTATGATTCTCGTCATCATGGTGTAGTCTTGTGTTCAGTTAATTCATGCCATGTTGCTTTTTTTTACCTGTACACATGCTGAAAGTTACTGAACTTACCAGACTTTATGTTTGACCTTGTTTTCTTTTACCTTTTTTTCTTCGGTCCCCCCCAAGGTTCGCAGGGAGGGAATATTACTACTTAGCCCAGTTTTCTTTCCAAGCTGAAGATTAGTCAAAGTTTTACTTGGATTCTCTTTTCCATTACTATGGCTGGCTCACGCTACATTAGGGAATATAAATGTTATTTTATGCTTCTTTATTTTGTAAGACAGATATTCTGGTATTGGAAAATAATTGTTGTACAAACTATTTAATCAATAAAGTAAAGTTCTATTTTCCGCTGTTTTAATTTTTTCTGTCTTGTAATTTATCTGTATCTTTTACCTATAAATCTCTACCGAAGTTAAGGCATTCCCTTTGTGAGTGACCTTAACGGATGTGGGGTGTTACATGTGGTATCAGAGTAGAAGGTTACCGAATCGGATAAAAGATTTGAAAAAAAAATTATTTTCAAAATGGTTTTTAAAGAAGCATTTTTTTCAAAAGAAAAGATTTGTTTTAAAGGCATATTCCCCCACAAGCCATACGCACTATCTTCCGATCCTCTGTTTGAATTCTTTTCCCCTTCTTTCTTGAGTCTTCGGGGCTCCTGGCTTCCTGGGAGGTAACCTCATCGCAGCACGGTTCCATAGTCGATACCTATCGAAGGGCAAAGTAGTGCTCGACTCCTATCTATAGCCATAGTAGTTTCACCTGTAGCTAGTTTTCTTTCAAGCTTTGGAGGGTTTTCCATGCGATGGAGGCAGATTTTGAGAAACTTGTCAATAGGATTACAAAGGAATGGTAAAGATGAGGATGAGGGAGTTTGGCTAGGGAGCTCAACGCAAGGATGAGAAATTCATGGATGTAAACTCCGACTCACGAAGAAAGAAGGAATTATAAAACCTAAGACGAGAGGAAGTATCTTTCCCATGGTATAATGGGGCATATAATTAAGGACAATGGCAAGGACGAGGGATAGGATTTTTCAGAAGAGAGAGTGCATGCTTCCACCACCAGAATACCTGAGAGAGAAATAGTAAAGGTCTCTATTGGAGAAATTTAGCTTTTCGTTTTGATCAACCAGTTCGTACTCTTTTGACCTTAGCGCTTCGCATTTGTTCATATCTACTTCCATAGTTGAGTGTCTGCACCTTAGTACTTGTATAGTAGAAGATCCCATTAGTGTCTCAAATCCAATTGGTGTTTCGGCCCGTTTACCTTTGGTTTGTAAGGATTTGAGAATAACTATATTAAGTGTTGAGTTTAAGCGTAATGCTTATGTTTTTGATTCCATGGGCCATGAGTTGATTCTAGGCATGGGTTGGTTGGCTAGTAATTCTGAAAGGATGGTAGTTAGTCTTTTGACTTGCCTTGGAAATACCCTCGGGATTCCGTGTAAAGAATCAGTTAGGCTTAGCTAGCTAGAAACGCTTAATGCATTTATCGACGATTTGCAATTCGTTAGGGTAGTCCATGAGTACGCAGATGTTTTTGATTAGGTTAGGATTTTACCCCTAAATCGCGAGATAGACTTCCGCATATATCCAGTTGACAATGCAAAACCAGTTATCCGATCAACGACAGTTTTGGAAATTAAGGTCAAGAAGCTTTGCAATCGTGAATATTAATTAGATAAGGTACAGAATAGTGAAGCTCAAAAAGATGTGATTAGAAGACTGAAGACTAGATACACGCATCATACCCTTTTCTTAAGGGTACATCCTTGATCTCTTTTTCTAGGAATTTTATGCACACTTTCTAGCTTTTAAGGTATATCCTCTAGGGCGTATCATCAATCCTTAGGTAGAAGCCAATGGATGTAAACATGTATTTGAAACATGTTATGATTGATGGTTGCAAATGTTTGCTCGTGGATGCATATACACACCATAGGCGCTAGAATGACTCAGTCACTTTCATATTGCATTAGCATATATGTATTTGCTTAACGGATTTAACTGCATATGTTATCATATGGATATTGCATATGGATGAATGGCTATGCACACATGTAGTATTTACATAACTAGGGATGCTTGCATACATTATTGGACGCATGGCACTGACATAATTCGCGTTAAGGAGGTCAACTGAATCAGTAGACCGCCTGATTTTGCATTAGATAAAGACATATACACACACTATGCATATGAGCATGAAAGCATTAGAAATCTTTTTAAGGACAATGAATGCCTGTGATTGAATGGTTGAGTAGATGGGTGATTGGATGGTAGGATACATTCTTCCTAACTTGAAGATTTCGGGGACGAAATCCTTTTAAGAGGGGGAGAATGTAACACCCCGTAATTCTGTAACATTAAGTTTCGCAAATTAAAGTATAATTAAATTTTAAAATTAGAATCAAGGGAAACGGGTTGTGCCATTGCGTTCGTCTCGAAATTCTGCTTGGAAAGAGTCCAAGTTTTCGAGAAACGGAGTCCGTATGAGGGAGATATGACCCTCCGAAGTTTCAAGGATTTTCAGAACAGAAAAACAGCTCGAATTCGAATTCAAAATTCGAATTCAAACCCCAACGCAGACTGGGTGGGAATTTTCCTGCCCAGGACCAGTTCGACCTGGGGGTCGTCACTAGGCCGACCTCCCAGGGACCAGGTCGACCCTATGGTCGACCTGGGGGTCGACCTGATGCTGAAACCCAGTTCTGAGCCTAGGTTCATTCTGCTGTTTCTGGTCTCGTTTTCAGTCTAGATTCGTCCGCCTAATCCTATATAAACAACCCCCTAGCCCCATTCTCTTTACACCATTTTATTCTCTCCTTATGCTGCCTCTGGAATAATTTAAATAAATAAATTAAAATAAAACACGAAGACTATTCTTGAAGACTACGACTAGAAATTGCATATTGGAGATTCAAATAAAGTTAAAGCTTTAAGGAAAGAAGCAAGGGCTAATTCAACGGCTTCGAGCAAAGTCGCGCAAATCATAGCAAATCACCTCAGCATTATTATCCTTTTCTAAAACCGAACAATGTAAGTCAATTACTTTTTAGATTTGAACGTCTAGATTTGTTTGTGGCATGTAATTAAATGAATATAAGAATATGCCTGATCCTCTCCTTTGAATCTGTGCTTGTATATGCCTTTGGATCTAATTAAGAACTATTGTGATTAATTACCTATAAGACTGTGCTTATGCCTAAAACTGTTAACATAAGACTATGCCTATGCCTATGACTGTGAACATAAGACTATGCCTATGCCTATGACTGTGAACATAAGACTATGCCTATGCCTATGACAAAGACCATTGTTGCTAATCACCTATGATTCATGACTATGAGATTATCGCCTAGGATTATGACTATGAAATTGGATCTAAGCTTGATTTTCTATTCAGACCTATCATTAATTATCTTTGGATCTTGATTTTGGGAATTTTTTCTATCCATATTTTTGAACCTAGATTATTATTCAAACCTTTTCATATTCATAATGTTATCAGATCTATATGCCTGCGATGTTTTAGTCAATTTACTCAGTATATTTATTAGATCTATGATTCGTGAATTTGGGGTTATCATCTTATGCCTATCTTTTCATGGTATTCTTGATTATTCCCTTTTATCTATGAATCTAGATTGACCTATAATCTAGACTGAATCGCGATTTCACAAACGACAGGAATACGATTTGGGCAGAACATGAAATTAACACGAATGTGATTGAAAACTTGGAAATTTGGTATAACATGAAATCTGTATTATTGGCATAATTTAGAGCATGTATTATAACATGACTATTAGATGCAAAATTGGGGTAGTTTGACGTGAATTATAGAAGATGTCATTTGATATATTGAATCTAGTATTGGCTAGTAACCTAAGGTTTAGGCATAAATTGTAAACTAGAGTATCAAATCTAGTTTTGACATGAACTGTAAATGGGAATACTAGATCTAAATTGGCGTAAAACTGCAGGTTGGGTTAAATGATAAGTAAATCAAGATTTGGGCCTAGAATATAGGTATGTTAGTGGGCATGACAAATAAATATGATATAGGCCAAATTTGTTTAAAAGAGTTGTTAGCAATTTACAAATAGACAAAAAGGATAAATATGTAAATCTAAGAAAGACGAATATGCCTAACCCGAGGTTAGATTGAGTTACAGTATAAGACTGCCCAGAACTGCCCGGCAAATTCAGCAACCGTAACAATACCTTTCTAATGTGGGTGGTTAGAGCATTGAGCCCAAAAAGGACCCGAGGTTAGACTGAGTTGCGGTGTAAATATGCCCGGAACCGACAGGCACACCTAGTGACCGCAAAAATATATGTCTAATGTGAGTGGTTGGTGCTTTAAATGAATAAATTAAAGCTAAGAAACAGTTAAGCTAGAGTGGGAGGGTTAAGTCCATAGGAACACTTAACCAACTTAAACAAGACAAGACGTGTAGGGGTTAAATGACCATTATAACATGTTGACTAGACAAGTGGGTGAGGTTAAGAAAAGATTTAACCGTTATAACATGTTAACTAGACTAGAAGGTGGGGTTAAGTAAAATACACTTAGCCAATTTAACATGTTAACTAGACTAGAAGGTAGAGTTAAGTAAACTTAGAACACTTAGCCATCATAGTGTGACAAATGAACAAGGTTAAGTTAAAACATGAAGGGACAATACTTAACCATTAGAACATGTGAATTAAACAGATGTTAGGATTATGTTAACTACGGGAACACTTAACCAATACAAGATGAAGGGGTGGGGTTAAGTAATAAGAAATACTTAACCAATATAACTTGATTTGTGGTAGGGTTAAGTCAACATCAACTTCTGGTAACACTTAACCAGTTTAACATGACAAATGAATGGGTTAAGTTAACTTGAATTGACTAATGACACTTAACCAATCCAACTTGACGAGAAAGAGAACTAAGTATAAACCTTAGTTAAGTGGACTAAGTTGTAAACCTAAGTTAAAAAAATGACGGTTCGGGAAACTAAGTAGTAAACCTTAGTTAAGGGAACTAAGTAGTAAAACTTAGTAGAACACGAAAAGGAGCGAACATCCATCTGATCTTAAAGAAGGCTCCAACAAAATGGTTTACGAAGCATGCAGCTTCAAGGGGACATGAGGGTACTCTTGGTATCCCTCTGTGAGGCTGCAGATGATCCGCCTGGGCTCACAGAGGTTAAGGTCTGCGTTAGAAGAACCAGGAGTATGCCTTGGTTGCAATATAAGGCAACCTAAAGACTAGGATGGACCAGCGTGATTTGGCAAGACCAGTAGCCCTTTGATAGCAACTCGTCGTCTACCTACCATTTTGAGTTAGTCGAGATACGTATAGCGGAAAGGCGGATAACTCCAAAAGACCATATACTTGCTATCTAGTTATGGGTGCGGATGGCCATAGGTTAGTGGGGCATAGAGGGCCTGCGTATATTTCTCATTTTTCAAGGTGTGCCTTTCACTAGTTGAGGGAGGGGTCAAGTGGGACTATAGCCACTGGAAAAACAGACCTTAGCATCTACATCGGCAGATATCTGAAAGCTCCCGACCGAGTTCCGTGTTTCTTGATTTTCCCTGCCACAAGACTAGGGTCGCTCATACGGAGGACATGTGCATCTAAACAGCGATAACGATTCGCGACACATACGTGGGAAAAGTCTAGGAACATATACCGCTCTAGGTAGTGTGTCCTAGACTAGGGGGCATCATTCGGTAGGTAGCATA
The DNA here is from genome assembly GCA_030737875.1 of Allium sativum. Taxonomy (NCBI): domain Eukaryota; kingdom Viridiplantae; phylum Streptophyta; class Magnoliopsida; order Asparagales; family Amaryllidaceae; genus Allium; species Allium sativum. The sequence goes on along the minus strand of CM060924.1, from coordinate 953,651,476 downwards.
ATCCCTAGTTGGACCTAGGTCACGTAAACCCTAAAATCTGAGAAACGTTCAATAGGTAGCATAAACCCCATTAGCCCTAGGTAGCGAAAATCCTGGTTGGATCTAGAGTACGCTCGATAGAAAACCCTAGGTTAGACCTAGGTAATAAATAATAGATGTACACCTGAAACAACAACAATTGTGGGGATTGGGATCACGTATCTGTTCTTATCAGTTTATACAGATTACTAGTTAGGTGGTGCAGGGATATAGAAATTAGAATAACAAGGTAGTGGCAAAACAGAGAAAGTATAGAAGTGCATCCAGTTTATCTTACCTTATCATATCCTGTGCTAACCTTATGATTCCCGTCATCATGGTGTAGTCTTGTATTCAGTTAATTCATGTCATGTTGATTTTTTTTATCTGTTCACATGCTGAAAGTTACTGAACTTACCAGACTTTATGTCTGACTCTGCTTACTTCCGTTCCCCCCTGTTTTGGTTTGCAGGGAGGGAATATTACTACTTAGCCCAATTTTCTTTCCAAGCTGAAGATTAGTTGAAGTTTTGCTTGGATTCTCTTTTCCACTGCTATGGCTGGCTCACGCTACATTGGGGAATATAAATGTTATTTTATGCTTCTTTATTTTGTAAGACAGATATTCTGGTATTGGAAAATAATTGTTGTACAAACTATTTGATCAATAAAGTAAAGTTCTATTTTCCGCTGTTTTAATTTTGTCTGTCTTGTAATTTATCTGTATCTTTTACCTATAACTCTTCACCGAAGTTAAGGCATTCCCTTTGTGAGTGACCTTAACGGATGTGGGGTGTTACATTAGGTTATAATAAACTAGTAAGGAAATGAGATAACTAGTGAAATAAGATAAGTGGCACTTAATTGTAAATTAAGTAATTAGTAAATGGGAAGTCTGAAACCAGTTGTTTGTAATAAGTAAAGAAAAGGGGGAAGTCTATGAAATGTAAGAAGTTGTATTTAATTATAAATCAAGTAATGGAAGTCTGAAAAAAGCTGATAAAAACAACGTGTTAAGGCTTGTCCTGGGGACAAGAGGAAACTATAACATAGGTTATAATAAATGGAAAGGGGACTTATCAGTGAACCTTAGTTAAGAGAACTAAGTTAATAAGTAAATAATGATAAGTTGTAGTAACAATGTAATATGGAATATGATTAAAATGGAAAGATTGAGGCAAACTTATGAAATGAAATAAGTTATATTTAATCATAAATGATAATTGACATGATAGACAGAAAACATGCAAATTGAAATATACTTAATTACATATTAAGTAGAACATGTTATTGTAACCTTGAATCAAACAATAATATAAAGGGATTGTGGATTATAGACCTTGGATCACAATCCAGAGAATAACGTGTTGTGGGCTTATTAATAAACTTAAATGGGTTAAGATATATGATTGAAATTAATAAGCGAGTGGGGCCCATTCCTTAGAGATATAAGGAGCTAGAAAGAACTTGGTAACCTGAATAAAAAGTTAAGATGATAACCAAGTTAAATGGAAACCCGAGAGGTAAAGAAAGCGCATAAAAGAATGTTTAGACATAGGGTCTAATAACATATTAAAGTAAGGCGCTTGGACTAGTCCACACGTTTTTGGGTGAATAACCAAATGGGGTAGATCATCATGGTGTTATAAGGCATGGGGGGATCGCACGTTCATCTGATTATTCTGTCGGCTCCGAAGGACTGGAAGGGGAAGCACGCGACTTCCTGGGGTACGTACGGTGCTCCTGGTAGTCCTCTGTGTGGTGGCAGATGTTTAGGATGTTCTATCAGAGGTTGGCTCTGCGTGTAACTACCAGGTGGGTAGGCCTTGACTGCAAAAGTTGCTTTGTAGTCGGAATGTTGTGAATAGGTGACACTAGGGTCATTTGGTGGTCGCCTCAATGGGGAGGCAAAGGGTCACAACCAACAAGGATAGTAGATCATCGGATGCCCGTCATCGGCAACAAGTGGGATGCGAAAAGACTGGAGCTAAACCCAATAGACCATTCACCTTTCACTATCGTGGTTGAGGGGAGACGTCAACTGGATGTTTAGATTATTTGTTGTTAGGGGCATGTCACTTAGCTCTTGTAGTATTTACTAGTTGAGGGAGGGGCCGAGGTGGGGCTATAGCCACCATGAAAAACATAACCTAGGAATATCTGTATTTTGAGGCTCTTAAAGGCGAGCCAATACAAATATGGAAAAGCTCTGGACAGAGTTCTGTGTTTCTTGTATCGCCCTGCCACGGAACTAGGTGCACACTAGAGGACCTGCGGTTAAGGCATCGAGCTACAATTGACGATACATATGTGGGAAATTCTAGATACATGCAGGTCTGCTCTGGGTAGTGTATCGTAAAATTGAGGGCATTACTCTAGTATGGAATCTGATTCGATCGAAGGTGGCAGTCCGTACGCTTATGTAGCATAGAATTGACAAATATATGTGGAATGTAACATTGTTATATAGAAATCCGTACGTCACTCCAACGTAGGATGAGGGACTGCGTATATTTCGATGGTATTAAGGTGGAGACCGTGCGAGTGGGGTACCATGGGGTGTACCTTAATATTGAGGGTAACTACATATATACTGTATTAGGTTAATCCACTGGGAAGTAAATAGGTACGATGTGTGTGTAAGCCTTGAGTGGTGTTAACCCAAGTAATCTAATAAATTAGAAAATGTGATTGAACAGTATATGTAGGATTATCCAAAGTGTATAGTTTAAATCCAGTCAACAGAACTTGTGTTCTGATACCCTCCTCATCACATACTCGCATGTTAGATTTGTGGCAGAGACATGATAGCCTTGGATACTAGTTAGGCAGTATTATTACTACAGTAAGGCTATATTTTGATTACATTATATTTTATCCATTCCGCTATGAGATATTTTCTAAGCTCTGAGATATTTTATGTCTCTGTCATTTCTGCAGCATACCATAGCAAACCAACACGAGTTTCGATAGATCAAAATTTTGAAGAAGAAAAATCGGTCTGTCGAAATTCGGGCTGTTACATCTGGTATCAGAGCTTAGGTTTAGGATTCCTATATAAATAGTGAGTGAACGTATTTGTATTTTTTTTAAATATAAATATATATATATATAACTAGATCCATAGAGGAACCGACTAAATAAAAAGAGTATAATATGGTAAGAATTAGGATGACTGTTTTGAACACTAAAGGAATCAATATGGAAATTAGAGACCCTTAGGGAATTTGGGTGGGAAGTGTACAATATATTTTGAAATGGAGAAAAGAGAATCCCATATGGATAGTATTTTGGGTTAGTGGGTTTGACGGATAAACCTTATAAATTGGAAAAGGTTAAAAAGAGAAGAATGGATTAGGAATATATATAGTCGACAGAATTGACTTTGTGGAAGTGTCTAGGAAAGCCTAGAAAAATTGGAAACCTGCTTTGAGTTTATCCCCGTTGTTAACTTTTTAGAACTTGAACATGTAAAAGTTTTGGGAAGATGGTTTATTGAGTTTTCAAGTTTTAATCTTAAAAGTTATAGTTTTAATTATGTAACGTACACATATTGAGTTTTAAAGTAAAATGGGGTATATTTTGTAAATAGAGATTTCTTGCGAAAATTTTGTCTATAGTAAAATTCTCTTAGAAAAAGGTGCATATTATAGAGCATGTATAGCTCATTCGTTTTCTTGTTATATTTCGTATAAGAATTTTTAAAGAAAATTTTGAAATCTCTATTCCTTTGACAATCATTTTTGATAAATTGTTTAAAAAAGAGAAAATTTTGTTGGGTGGACAAAAAAAGTTGTAGAAATCAAGAATAGAGTGGATTGTTGCACCTTGTAGTAAGAGACAGAACCGACCTTATAAGTAAGGACAAGTTATAAAACCGATTGAGGAATAGTTGTCCTTGTCTACTCCAGTTTTTGTGATTTGAAAAAAAAAATCATTTACATTTTTTAAGATGTCATGTTTTTATAGTTTGGCAAAAGTAAGTTTTCATGAGGAAAATAAAATTTTGATACTTTTAAATTTTTGGAAGAAAATTTAAATGAGAAAAGGCCAAGCCATGTTTTAAAAAGTATGGAGTAGGTAAGGATTAGTGCCTAAAAGAGACGGGAAAAGTTTTGAGACTATGAAGTAAATAGCTAGAATTATCTTGGAATAATGGTAAGTTCCTGTGGAATGCATAAGCATTAAAAAGCCTAGGACGTTGCTTGAAGTGATTATTAGTACACAGCTAGAATTAGTGGTGACTACTAAATAGAAAAAGGGCAAGTAAGTGTTTGGATCTTGTTGTTAATTTTCGTGTTAGGGGTAAAACCCGTTATTACATTTCTGCTGGGATCATTCCGTTATTTTGTTCTTGTTGGGTAGTCAGGGGAACACCTAAACCTATCGTGGATCCCATGGTTTGGACTTTTTTGTCTGAGGGGGACATAGTCCCGAGATTCTTGGCCCTTAGTAGTAGTTGTGTAGAGCGTCTGTTTCCTGTTGTACATGAAAGACTAGAAGGCTTATTTGAATAATAAACTTAGGTAAGATGATTAAATAAGCTAAGAGAAGAGTAAAGGCATAACTAAAAAGGAAATAGAAAATTCAGTAAAGCGAAAATTTTGACAAATTATGAGAAAAGATAAATAAGAGTCAAAATTTCCAAGTCAAGACGGAAAAGAAAAGTTACAACATAGAAAATTTTCTTATGTGAGCTGTGCTTAGATAAGAAAGTAGAGAATCTTTATAGATAGTTACATAAAATCCAAGTACAGTTGGAAAAAGATATATAAAAGAAAAATGGAAGATGTGAAATTTTTCGTGTTCCACCTTTTTGTAACATAAGAAATCAAATTTAGAAAATTAGATTTTACTAAAATTCAAAAAATAAAGTTGCTTGGTATGGTTTTGGATGCAAAAATTAGATGAACTACGCTCTTGCTCAGTAAGAATGTGGGAAGATTTGGATGAAAAAGATTTTTTGATTTTCAAAATATTGCATTCATGTAGAAATGCCAGTATATTTAGGATGTGAGCATCATGTTTTAAAAGGATTTTTGAAAAAAAATTGCGTACATATAGGAGGTACCGCTTAGGCATACATGTATTGTTATGTTGTATTTCACTTTGCATAAATGCACGATGTTCGCAAAAATTGGATGCACACATGATGGATGTACATTATGTGAGGGGTTAATTGATTTTTACCTTTATCAAATTTCGGGGACGAAAGTTCCTAAGGGTAGGAGAATGTAACACCCCGCATTTTATAATAATTAAATGATTAAATAATGCATATACGTGTGTGTATATATATATATATGCATAGACATAAGCACTTAAAAAGAAAAGAAAATTTTGAATAGACCTATAATTTGGCAACGAGATTAGCTTCACTATGTTCATGGCGATTTTCTGGTCTATTTAGACCTATGGATTGCAGAAATCTAATTAAAGATGTAAGAGATAACTTTAAATGAAGTATTGTAGCAAAACATGAAAATAAGGTAAAAGAAGGAGAACTATGCATGACTACTGTTGTTTCTAAACTTATTAACAAAAGACATCATAGCTCAGTTGGTTAAGGAATTGGATTTGCAGCATAGAGGTCGGGGGTTCGAACCCAGGTGATGACATAATTTTTATCTTTGTTTTAGAGAAGGCCAACTGAACATACAAATATGTGTACGCATACAAATTCAAAATTTGTAAGGATAAGAACGCACATATAAGGAAATAAAGAAAAAATATATATGTATATATATGTACGAGAATATATATGTATATATGTACATAAATATATGTATACAAGAGATAAAGTTGAAGATAAGGCTGGAATCAATGAAATATGGCAAGAATCAAATAACGGTGCAACACCGTTTGAATTTTGAAAACCAAACATAAGTTGTGCGCATGTATATATATGCGTAAAATGGTCATTGGAAGGATTGTATACACATAAGAAGATTTATGTGAACATAACAGTTAAATAAATTCCAAAAAAATTCAAAATTCAAAAATTTTGAAAATGAAATTTATGCGCCAAAACTGCTGGTAGGACCCGGGGGGCGTCAACACCTCTATAGGGGTGGGAGGGGGTCAACACCTGCGTCGATGCACACCCTCCCAGATCCATCTAGGTTCATCAATGAATCTGTACTATTTTCTTAACAAGGCTTGTTGCTGACTCGGCGCTGCGTGTACGATAAGATCTTGATCACCTATAAATAGGCTAGCAGAGCCTAGCCTAAACCTCACACTCTCTTAGACAACGTCTAAGCTTTGCCTTTCTTCCTCCTCAAATCTCTTTAAAAAAATAAGATAATTGGTTTAGGAAAATTCTAAATCAAGATCTGCAGGAAGAGAATTGACGTTAATAAAAAGATGTTCAAAATAAAATGCGAAGTAAGGTAATTTTCTAGATCTGGTCTATTCAATTTTCTTACTCTTTCTTCCCTTTTCTTTTTAGTAAAAGTTATGAATCCATGGTTGTTAGGTTCTAAATTCAGTTAGGGAAAAACCATGGAATGCTAGATTTGGAACAAATCCAGGATTTGAAAAGCAAATGAGGTGAGTGGATTTAAGTTAAATCATTTTTGATAATGATATGTTATCATTTAACATTCCCTGTTATCGTATAATATGAATTTGTTAGAAGAATTAAAAGTATTGAAATGTTATTATGACATGTTTAAATATGATATGTTGAAATGTTTAAACATATGTTAAAAGGATTAAAGTGACGAATATGACATGTTGGAATATTAATATGCTAAGATATTAATATGTTGGAAAATTTGCTAAAATATGCTTAGTAATTACTGTTGTTTCAATTCCACGTTAACTCGTGACATTTATGTACCTGGACCGTTAACGATAGAAATTGAGAAAATTACATGTTAAGTTAGAAAAATTACATGATTTGGCGATCACGTGTTACGGTTAAATTTGAACAATTATCTGATTAATTGATTACAGAATAGAATTGATTATATGTTAGAAAGAACGTATGGCATAAAATAGGCATAATATGATGACATGTGAAATATAAATTACAGTGGAAATTTGAAAGAATAGACATGCCTAGATTATATAGAAGATTTACAGTAAATAAGAAACTATAACCGCTTTTAGACACGAGGTTAGATTACACTTGTGGAAGAAGTCTGCCCGGAACCACCCAGCATATTTAGCATCCACAAGTGGTAGATCTAATGTGAGGGGTTTAAGTGCATAAATAAAACATGTAACGGTGCTAAGACACGAGGTTAAGTCAACTTGTGGAAGAAGTCTGTCCGGAACTGCCCGGAACTACCCGACAAATCCAACATCCAAAAGTGTATGCTTAATGTGAGAGGTCTAGTGCATAAACATATGTTTAAATATATGTAAATGGCATTAATTGTAATTGATTGGAATTGAATGAAAGATAATTACAACTGTAAAAGGGAAAGGAATGAATGGGGAATGATACTAACCTACTATAAATGAATTACATTAATGAGAATGTTATATAATAGGTAGGCTTGTCCTAGGGTCAAGTGAAGAATATAACTTAGGTTATAATAAACTAGTAAGGAAATGAGATAACTAGTGAAATAAGATAAGTGGCACTTAATTATAAACTAAGTAATTAGTAAACGGGGAAGCCTGAAACCATATATTTTTAATAAGTAGAGAAAAGGGGGAAAGTTTGTGAAACCCAATGTCCGTTAGTGTCACTCACAAAGGGAATGCATTAAGTTTCTTGAAGCGTTATAGGTAAACAGAAAGAGAAATATTACAACACAGATATAAAATGACAGTGGAATTTAAAAACTTTATTAATCATAAAGCGTCGTGGTTCAAAAACATCACATGTTTGAAATACACAAAAACCATTACATCATAAAAACTACTGTCTTGTACTTTAAAACATCAGAGTACATAAAAGAAGAAAAAATCCCCAAATAAAATATAGCCATAGTAGCTAGGATAGGAGCTTTAGCCATACATCTAAGTAGCTCCAGGAAAATGAAAGAAGAATCACGGTCAAGCCTGAGTATTCCCACCCTGAGAAACTGGGGTGGAAACGGAAGAAAGAAGACGAAACAAAAAGGGTCAGACATAAAGTCTGGCCAGTCAAATAACATTAAGTAAGTAAATAAGTAAAACTAGCGTGACAGGGATATAAAGTGGATAAGAAAGATAACACCATAAAAGGTAGGTATGACAGGGTAAACATGATAGAGTGTATACGCTTCTGTAATGATTACTCTACACTTACACTAGTATAACCGGAATGAGATGATCCCAACAACTACCATTTGGTAGACTTAGGAATACGTACAGATGTACCCTAACTACTACCCTAATTGATCGGCTCCCTACTCCATAGATACCCTATGCTGGCCCCACAGTAGGAGGTATCACTTTCCTAAAGTGGCAACCTTTCGTTGATGTGCACAACCATATCTACTGGTGTCACGGTCGTCTTATCCCCCTATACCCGGCCAATGCACACACATATCCCCGGTCGGTTTGCCTCGCCCACACCGTCCTCCATGTTTGGATCTCTTACAATCAGTCCAGTAAGCGTGTCCATACTCCGACCTAGGACAGGGTGCTCATTTAATACCGTTATATGAGTTACTGACTGAAACGGGTCCCCCACACAAGATGATACAAGCTGTCTCCCTTGTCTTGTATCCCCATTAGGATTCCCTCATGTTATGTATACATATTTGTGTCTTTAATTACATAACCCCCTCATTGCTATAGGATATACTTATCTTACGGTGTCTTTAATTGTGTAACCCTAATATTTCCATTGGTTATGCTTAACTAAAATGGTGTCTTTAATACATAACCCCAACTGGTTAAGATTTGTGGGCCTATATATAGATATTACCCACCACACCAGTTTTACTTAACCCACCACTATCCAGACAAAATTTACTTAACCCCAACTCAAATTCATGTTCATACAATCCCCATGGATTCCACTAGGTTAAGTATTCAACTTTATTACCATATATTCATTTATGGTTACAATATGCTGGACCTCTCACATTAAGCCTACAATTTGCGGATGCTGGGTGGGTCCGGGCAGACTTATTCCACAAATCGGGTTTAATCTCATGTCTTAGCACGTCTCGTATTTGTGCACCTAGACCTCTCACATTAGATTCACCAATGGATATGTCGGGCAGGTCCAGGAAGACTTCCACCACAAGTGTAATCTAAACTCGTGTCTAGGCGCAGTTGCAGTTTCTAATTACTGTAATCCTAGGCATTTCTTTATTAGCCAATTCTTACCAATGTCATTATAGGTTTCATGCCCTTTTTTCCCCCAATTATGTTCATAGTGAAATATATGTCCAAATTCATATACATATACATTATTCCAATTATGCCAATTTTTCACCTTTTTACCAATTATGCCCTAAATTCCCAATTCACAAGATATACCCAATTTCAATGTTTTTCCCCTCATTCTCAAACGAACGTAATCGCATAATTTAGCTTCATGCCTATGCTCGTAAGTAGCCTGGCTATATAAAATTAAAGGGAAAGGGTGAAGGGAAGATGACAGAGATGATTATTCTAATAGAATTGACATAAACTTTTCATGGCATAATGTTAAGATGAACATATATGAACAGATCGGCGAACTTGTGATAATAAATGGGTTCTAACATAGCAGGGATGCCATAATAGGCATGATTAGATCTAAACTAGAATTTAGATGTCCAACACTTGAAATATCCAAATTAGCCACAACATGATGGGTAAAAGATGATCTAAATATTGAATTAGATCTATAATCAAAAATAGATCTGAGGTGATAAAGGTTAAGATCCAAGTCACAGTATGTCAAAATATCACAGATTCACAAGTTATTACAGATCTGAAGCGATTCAAGGATTAACATGAATATATCCAAATTATAGTCCTATCATGTTTACTTGTTATTTATTTAAATCTAAAAGCAACTTGAAACTCAAAGCATTTGGATCTAGAAAGGTAGAAGAAGAACAGATCAACATTTGAATCTCCAACTTTGATTTGCAGAAGAAGAAAAGGATTTGATTCAGTCTAGGCACGGATAGCATTTAGGCCTCCATTGATTTTCAGTGAAGAAAACAAGAGAAATGTGCCTATATTTATAGCTGCCAGCCCCAGAATTCGACCTGCCACCTCAGCCTTAGGGGGTCGACCCACCCTTTAGGGGGTTGACCCGTGGGTCGATACCCCCCTAGAGCGGTCGACCCCGGGGTAGACTCCCCTAGGCGGGAATTTTCCCTCTCAACCCAAATTTCACGAATTTGAATTTTATGAACCAAATTTTGAATTCTGGACCTTATATATATATATATATATATATATATATATATATATATAATTCCCTTGCACGTACACGAACTTTAAACCTTCGTAACTTCTTTATGCGGTGTCCGTTTTACGTAAACCAAATATCTATCTTGACCAGAATTTTGAGACAGACGCAATGGCACAGTCGGTTTTCCTAAATTATGAATATTAAATTAATTATTATTTAATTAATCTTCTTTTAGTACTATTAAAATTACGGGGTGTTACATTCTCCCCTACTCAAAGGATTTTGTCCCCGAAATCTCCAAATTAAGAAGAATGCATATCCTACCATCCATCATCCATCTACTCATCCACCAATCACAGGTATCCATTATCCTTAAAGACTTCTAATGCTTATATGAATATATGAGAGGGTGTGTATTTATGTCCTAATACTAATGCGAAGATCAGGCGGTCTACTGATTCAGTCGACCTACTTAATGCAATGCATGTTAATGTCATGAATACAACATGAATGCAACAATCCTATCATATAAGTTCTATATGTGTGCACAAACATCCATCCAAATGCAACATCCATATGATGATACACCCATTTCCATCCATTAAAAGAAAGAAAAATGCACACACATCCATATATGGTATGAGAGTGATTGAGCCGAACTAGTGCCTAATGTGTGTGTATATGCATCCACTGGCAACCATTAGCAAACACTTAAATCCACTTGCATACATCAAACATAAAATGTCTCAAACACATGTTTACATCCACGGGGTTCCTACCTAAAGGTCGAAGATTCTATCTATATGACATACTTAAATGATAGAAACTGTAACACCCCGTGTATTCTATAACTGTGGAATTAACAAATTAAAGTATAATTAATTTCAATCAAAGAACTAAGGGAAACGGGATACGCCATTGCGTTCGTCTCGGAAAAATACGCGAAATAGAGTCCGAGTTTTCGAAAAACGGAGTCCGTATGAAGAAGATATAGCCTTCGGAAGTTTCTGAATTAAATTTAAAATTCAAACAGAATAAAACAATTAAAAATTCCGAAGTGGGGCCCAATGGGCCAGGGCGGAAAAAGTCCCGCCTGACGCACCCAGGTCGACTGGGCTGTCGACCTGGGCTAGCCATGTCGACAGCCCTGTCGACAGGGGTGTCGACCTGGTCGAGAGCCAGGTCGAACCCAGCCCAACCAGGCTGGCCAGGTCTGTGTTTGGCCGATTTTCTGTGGTCTACTTTGTCATTAGGGCTAGGTGGCAGGCTCTAATTGGTCTCTCTTTCGAATGAATGGCTACGATCAATCCAGGCAACATCGATGGCTCTAATCAGTTCATAACTCCTATAAAAATGACCCTAGACTCTACCTAGGTTTCTTACACAATTCTCTAGCCTCCATTGCTCTCTTCTAATAAAAAAATAAAAATGGCGTCGCTGCTCTGCTGAAATTAAAACTAGAAGATAATCGACATCAGCCTAAGCAACTCAATTCAAACTAGAGATTAAAGTTTCTGCAAAGATTCTACAACAAGTTAAAGTTCTTTCTTTAATCCAATCAAGGCAAGTACAGTTATTTTCCGCTATAACGTTAATTATAATTTTGATATGTTTTTAATTCTGAATCTGAGATTGTATATATATTCTCTTCTGTCAGATTTGTTTTTCTGTGACTGTTCTGTATCCCTTTTCTTCTTTTCTGTTTTTATAGCCAGGCTACCACGAGCCTGTGCCTAATCTCAAAAGAGATGAACGTATGAACGCAAATTTTGGGATAAATAATGAATGATGCGAAATTTGACAAGACTAAATTGAATGTATGACTTTAGGTCTGAGGCATAAAATATATTGGACATATGCATAAATTTGACTATGAACATATAATTTATGCATGTTGTATGCATAGTTATGTTGTAATTTAGAACTGTAATTAATGAGCATATGTTGTAAACAAGATTTGGATCTATGCATATTCTATGATAGAAGAAAAGAGGAACCATTGTAAGATTACATATGATTTGAGACTTTGGACAAAATGCACATAAAAGTCAAGATATGATTTTTAGAAGATATGATTTAAAGATTTATATTGTTGGGTATAGTTTGCATAATGATTCATGACTCAAAAAGAAGAAGATATGGAAACTTAGGTGTAAAGATTTACATTAATTAGGATATCTATTATTGTGATTACACCTAAATAGGGATTTTTGGATATATGGCATGCATTGAAATTAATGGTTATATTTGGTATAATTTATATGTGAATCTGCTGTAAAATGCTAGTTTAACAAAAATTGGAACATATGTTATGTGGCAAATTATGTCCATATTTTGCGCTTATGCAAACATGGAGTATATGTTGTGAATCATGACAATTATGTAAGCATATGAATTTAGGCCAATTTATGATTGGGCAAGGCATGTAAAGAGAACTTTTAGAAATATTAAATTTGCTAAATCTGCTAATTTGTCAAGTTGCCTAAACTACTAGTTTTGTTATATTGCCTAGACTGCTAATTAGATTGAAATGCCTAATCTGTTAAATTTGTCGGTTGAAATGCCTAACCTGTTATATGCCAAAATCTGCTAAGTTGCTAAATCTGTTAAATCCGTTAAGTCATATAAAATCTGTTATCTGCTATGTTGATATAATCATCCTGTTATTGATATAATCTGAATTGGCATATATATTGGGCGTGCGCATAAACGGTAAATTATTAATTAATTGGCCGCAAAGATAAACATGGCTAACTCGAGGTTAGAATGAGTTTGCGGCGTAAATCTGCCCGGAACCGCCCGGCACATCCAGTGGCCGCAAACAATAGGTTCTAATGTGAGAAGTTAGTCATAACATGCGTAAGACACGAGGTTAGGTCTGGCTTGTGGCAGAAGTCTGCCCGGAACCGCCCGGCATATCCAGCGGCCACAAGCTACCGACCTAATGTGAGAGGTCTGTGCATTAATAATTAATTAATGCAAATCTAAGATAAGAATGACGTCTAAAACGTATTGGGGAAAAATAGGGTTAAACCAAAGGGATTAATAGATGCAGTAAAACCCGTCCATGAATCTGTAGGCCCAATACAAAGTTAGACAAATCTGAAAAATCTGTACATCTGATCCGTTAGTCTGAAAACTTGTTAACTTAATTTTTGAATTAGTAAATCTGAATTCTGTATGTCTGAACTTGTAAACAAGTTAATCTGAAATCTGTTAGTCTGGGGACACAAGGTTAGGAGGGGAATTACTTGTGTCGTCTGTTGTTTGGGACCCATATTAGTCAGTAACCCTTTCTGGTATCAAAACTTTGACCCAACAGTAAGTAGGGTCCGGGCACGCTTACTGAACTAATTATAAGAGGTTCATTCTGATAATGGCGAGGGGTGTTGATGGTGCGTTCCAACCGGGTCATGTGCGTGCATGGATCCCGGTCTGCCTCTGAGGATGTAAGACGCCGTGACATCTGTAAATAGGTCTGTGCCAATTGGTTGTCACTTTAGGGAGTGATACACCCTACTGTGGGGCCGACACAGGATATTTATGTATTAGGGAGCCGATCGCTTGGGGTAGGGTTTTAGGGTACGCTTAGTTCTGTCTGTTTCTGTGTGGTACCGTCTGTTCGGGTGGTAAAGGCCCATTACTTGTGTACACCTAATTCCACATTCTGTTTCCATAGGGATAAATATGTTTCTTCTTCTGTCTGTTTCTAATCGGGTAGTAAAGGCCCATTATTAGCATTCTGTTTCTGTTAAAGTATTCTGTACCCGTTCCTGCTTCAATTTAGACATTAGGGTGACACCTAATTTTGCTATACTATTATTAGTGCAGAGAAGTGTAAAACAATAGTTTATATCATTCTGTTTTTCTGTTATATCTGCTACACCTGTTATAGTTATCTCACATCCAGTTTTATGTTCATATCATATTATTATTATCTGTTCATATGCTGAAAGTCACTGGACTTGCCAGACTTTTTGTCTGACCCTTGTTGTTTCGCCTCCTTTCTTCCGTTCCCCCCCCAGGTTATCCAAGGAGGGAAATACTTTAGCTTGATCCGGATTTCTCTTTGCTTGAAGTGCTTAAAGTATGGCTTGGCTCTGTATAGCTTCCGTTCCATGGGGATTATGATTTTAAACTATGCATTTTGAAGGCTTTTGTACAAGACTGATATTTTGTACTTGAATTCTGAAATTGAAAGGATGTAACCATATTAATTTCTGTTTCCGCTGTAATAAAGTTAAATTTTTTTTTCAAGTACTGTTTTATCTGTCTTGTAAGTTTCTGTTCTGTTTACTAAAATGCTCCACCAAAGTTAAGGCATTCCCTTTGTGAGTGACCTTAACGGAGGTGGGGTGTTACACTTGGTATCAGAGCTGAAGGTTACCAGATTGGGTAAAGTTTTTGAAAACTGTTTTCAAAAAGGTTTTGAAAGGAAGTATTTTCAAAAATAAAGCTTATTTTGAAAAACATGATCCCAAAGAGCCATATATCTTTCTCTCAGTCCTTTTTGTATTGAACCTTTCCTTTTTCGTTCCAGCATGTCTGAAGCATCTGAGATACCAGAGGGTGTTCATGTACCCGGTTGGTTTCGTCAATATCTTGAGGCTAGGACCGCCGCTGCAGGTCCAGCAAATGATCCCCCTCCTCCACCCCCTCCTCGTGCAATTGCTTTCTCAAAGATCTGTAGAGATTTTAGGGCCATGGGTGGGAAGGATTTCAAAGGAACTGAATCATTCGTAGAAGCTAGGAATTGGCTCAAAGAAACTGAGGATCTATTCGTTATCTTCGAGGTGGACGATAGGCAGAAGGTACAGTTGGCAGTATGGCTGCTCAAAGACGAAGCTTCCTACTGGTGGGAAGTCACTAACGCCGAGAGGCCGGTTGAGACATGGATGGATTTCAGAACAAGGTTTGAGACAAAATTCCTCTCGCAAGCTGAACGAAGTTTACAATTGGAAAAGTTCTTGTCTCTTAAGCAAGGAAGTATGACGGTCAAGGAATACGTCAACCAGTTCAACCAACTAGCAAGATTCGGATTGGATTTAGTCAACACTCAGCATAAAAAGGCTCTTCGCTTTGTTAAAGGATTGAATGAGCCACTGCACAGCCTAGCCATGACCCACGTACCCATGGGAGCAACTTACGAGAAATTGGTGGATATGGCACTGCTGCACGAGGAAGACAAGAGCCCGAAAGAGACAAAGAAGGAAGAACCACAGAATAAGAAAGCGGGGCCCAAAAAGGAAACACAAAAGAAGGATGAGAAGTCAGAAGATAAGAAGGGGAAAAAGTGCTTTACTTGTGGGAGCTCGACTCATCTGAACAAGGATTGCAGAAAAAGGAAGGGCGCTTGCTTCAACTGTGTGGAGATGGGACACTTCACTAGGGACTGCCCGAAGAGACGAGGGCAAGGAGGGCAGGCGAACACTCTTGAGGCTAGTGGCTAGGATAGAAATAGGAAAATTTCTATAGTAGGTTTAATTTCTTTATCTGATTGTGACTTTTTCTGATTTTGGTATTTTGATTTTGTAATCGATACTCTGCACTTTAATGCTAGTATTATTTCTGAATTCCGCTATAGACTCAGACCCATAAGGGTTATGGATCATCTGTTTGAGACTGGGGTTTGAGGGATATCTGTGTTAGGCGTCAAGTATGACGCATACATTCTGAGTTTTCGTGGGGTATCAATTTAATGTTGGTTTCGGTCTTTGGGGCCGATACTTAGGACCCATGTCTAATGGGAACCAAATTTTCGTTCTATCTGTACTCGCTTCCATCATTCGACTGTATCCTATCGATCGAATGTTTGAACTTTAGGTAGAAACTAATGGGTGTAAACATGTGTTTGAGACATGTTATGTTTGATGGTTGCAAGTGGATGCAAGTGGTTGCTAGTGGTTGCCCGTGGATGCATATACACACACTAGGCACTAGATCGGCTCGAAAACACTCTCATACTGCATATGGATGGGTGAGCATTTTTCAATTCTTGTGGATGCAAATTGGTTGATTCAGCACATGGATGTTGCATTTGAGTGAATGGTTGTGCACTCATATAGAAATAGTATATATCATCAGAATTCTATTGCATACATGTTGGACTCATGGCACTGACATAATTCGCATTAAGGAGGTCAACTGAATCAGTAGACCGCCTGATCTTTGCATTAGATAAGTAACATATACACACACTTTTGCATATGTTCATACAGCATTAGAAGTTTTCTAAGGACAATGGATGCTTGTGGATGATGGTTGAGTAGATGGGTGATTGGATGGTAGGACACACTCTTCTTAACTTGAAGATTTCGGGGACGAAATCCTTTTAAGTGGGGGAGAATGTAACACCCCGTGTATTCTATAACTGTGGAATTAACAAATTAAAGTATAATTAATTTCAATCAAAGAACTAAGGGAAACGGGATACGCCATTGCGTTCGTCTCGGAAAAATACGCGAAATAGAGTCCGAGTTTTCGAAAAACGGAGTCCGTATGAAGAAGATATAGCCTTCGGAAGTTTCTGAATTAAATTTAAAATTCAAACAGAATAAAACAATTAAAAATTCCGAAGTGGGGCCCAATGGGCCAGGGCGGAAAAAGTCCCGCCTGACGCACCCAGGTCGACTGGGCTGTCGACCTGGGCTAGCCATGTCGACAGGGCTGTCGACAGCCCTGTCGACAGGGGTGTCGACCTGGTCGAGAGCCAGGTCGAACCCAGCCCAACCTGGCTGGCCAGGTCTGTGTTTGGCCGATTTTCTGTGGTCTGCTTTGTCATTAGGGCTAGGTGGCAGGCTCTAATTGGTCTCTCTTTCGAATGAATGGCTACGATCAATCCAGGCAACATCGATGGCTCTAATCAGTTCATAACTCCTATAAAAATGACCCTAGACTCTACCTAGGTTTCTTACACAATTCTCTAGCCTCCATTGCTCTCTTCTTCTAATAAAAAAATAAAAATGGCGTCGCTGCTCTGCTGAAATTAAAACTAGAAGATAATCGACATCAGCCTAAGCAACTCAATTCAAACTAGAGATTAAAGTTTCTGCAAAGATTCTACAACAAGTTAAAGTTCTTTCTTTAATCCAATCAAGGCAAGTACAGTTATTTTCCGCTATAACGTTAATTATAATTTTGATATGTTTTTAATTCTGAATCTGAGATTGTATATATATTCTCTTCTGTCAGATTTGTTTTTCTGTGACTGTTCCGTATCCCTTTTCTTCTTTTCTGTTTTTATAGCCAGGCTACCACGAGCCTGTGCCTAATCTCAAAAGAGATGAACGTATGAACGCAAATTTTGGGATAAATAATGAATGATGCGAAATTTGACAAGACTAAATTGAATGTATGACTTTAGGTCTGAGGCATAAAATATATTGGACATATGCATAAATTTGACTATGAACATATAATTTATGCATGTTGTATGCATAGTTATGTTGTAATTTAGAACTGTAATTAATGAGCATATGTTGTAAACAAGATTTGGATCTATGCATATTCTATGATAGAAGAAAAGAGGAACCATTGTAAGATTACATATGATTTGAGACTTTGGACAAAATGCACATAAAAGTCAAGATATGATTTTTAGAAGATATGATTTAAAGATTTATATTGTTGGGTATAGTTTGCATAATGATTCATGACTCAAAAAGAAGAAGATATGGAAACTTAGGTGTAAAGATTTACATTAATTAGGATATCTATTATTGTGATTACACCTAAATAGGGATTTTTGGATACATGGCATGCATTGAAATTAATGGTTATATTTGGTATAATTTATATGTGAATCTGCTGTAAAATGCTAGTTTAACAAAAATTGGAACATATGTTATGTGGCAAATTATGTCCATATTTTGCGCTTATGCAAACATGGAGTATATGTTGTGAATCATGACAATTATGTAAGCATATGAATTTAGGCCAATTTATGATTGGGCAAGGCATGTAAAGAGAACTTTTAGAAATATTAAATTTGCTAAATCTGCTAATTTGTCAAGTTGCCTAAACTACTAGTTTTGTTATATTGCCTAGACTGCTAATTAGATTGAAATGCCTAATCTGTTAAATTTGTCGGTTGAAATGCCTAACCTGTTATATGCCAAAATCTGCTAAGTTGCTAAATCTGTTAAATCCGTTAAGTCATATAAAATCTGTTATCTGCTATGTTGATATAATCATCCTGTTATTGATATAATCTGAATTGGCATATATATTGGGCGTGCGCATAAACGGTAAATTATTAATTAATTGGTCGCAAAGATAAACATGGCTAACTCGAGGTTAGAATGAGTTTGCGGCGTAAATCTGCCCGGAACCGCCCGGCACATCCAGTGGCCGCAAACAATAGGTTCTAATGTGAGAAGTTAGTCATAACATGCGTAAGACACGAGGTTAGGTCTGGCTTGTGGCAGAAGTCTGCCCGGAACCGCCCGGCATATCCAGCGGCCACAAGCTACCGACCTAATGTGAGAGGTCTGTGCATTAATAATTAATTAATGCAAATCTAAGATAAGAATGACGTCTAAAACGTATTGGGGAAAAATAGGGTTAAACCAAAGGGATTAATAGATGTAGTAAAACCCGTCCACGAATCTGTAGGCCCAATACAAAGTTAGACAAATCTGAAAAATCTATACATCTGATCCGTTAGTCTGAAAACTTGTTAACTTAATTTGTGAATTAGTAAATCTGAATTCTGTATGTCTGAACTTGTAAACAAGTTAATCTGAAATCTGTTAGTCTGGGGACACAAGGTTAGGAGGGGAATTACTTGTGTCGTCTGTTGTTTGGGACCCATATTAGTCAGTAACCCTTTCTGGTATCAAAACTTTGACCCAACAGTAAGTAGGGTCCGGGCACGCTTACTGAACTAATTATAAGAGGTTCATTCTGATAATGGCGAGGGGTGTTGATGGTGCGTTCCAACCGGGTCATGTGCGTGCATGGATCCCGGTCTGCCTCTGAGGATGTAAGACGCCGTGACATCTGTAAATAGGTCTGTGCCAATTGGTTGTCACTTTAGGGAGTGATACACCCTACTGTGGGGCCGACACAGGATATTTATGTATTAGGGAGCCGATCGCTTGGGGTAGGGTTTTAGGGTACGCTTAGTTCTGTCTGTTTCTGTGTGGTACCGTCTGTTCGGGTGGTAAAGGCCCATTACTAGTGTACACCTAATTCCACATTCTGTTTCCATAGGGATAAATATGTTTCTTCTTCTGTCTGTTTCTGATCGGGTAGTAAAGGCCCATTATTAGCATTCTGTTTCTGTTAAAGTATTCTGTACCCGTTCCTGCTTCAATTTAGACATTAGGGTGACACCTAATTTTGCTATACTATTATTAGTGCAGAGAAGTGTAAAACAATAGTTTATATCATTCTGTTTTTCTGTTATATCTGCTACACCTGTTATAGTTATCTCACATCCAGTTTTATGTTCATATCATATTATTATTATCTGTTCATATGCTGAAAGTCACTGGACTTGCCAGACTTTTTGTCTGACCTTTGTTGTTTCGCCTCCTTTCTTCCGTTCCCCCCCCCCAGGTTATCCAAGGAGGGAAATACTTTAGCTTGATCCGGATTTCTCTTTGCTTGAAGTGCTTAAAGTATGGCTTGGCTCTGTATAGCTTCCGTTCCATGGGGATTATGATTTTAAACTATGCATTTTGAAGGCTTTTGTACAAGACTGATATTTTGTACTTGAATTCTGAAATTGAAAGGATGTAACCATATTAATTTCTGTTTCCGCTGTAATAAAGTTAAATTTTTTTTTCAAGTACTGTTTTATCTGTCTTGTAAGTTTCTGTTCTGTTTACTAAAATGCTCCACCAAAGTTAAGGCATTCCCTTTGTGAGTGACCTTAACGGAGGTGGGGTGTTACAGAAACAAGCATAAATAAAAGTTTTGGAAAGGAAGTTAAGAATATACCCTCGAAAAGAAAAGGATATAAAGCACAAATCTTGTCTTCGGTCCCCCAAGTTGCATCCTCTGGGTTATCTCCCCACTGAACCTTCACCAACTTGACTTCTCTATTGCGTAGCTTCTTAACGTTTAATCCAAGAATACGGGAAGGAACTCGTCTGATTGTCGCCTCCCGTTCCACCTCTACTTCTTCTAATACACTCGGCTCAACTACTTCCTGGTATCATACAAATACTTCCACAAGTGAGAAATGGGGAAAACATCATGAATGATGGATAGTCTTTATGGTAGCATTACTCTATAGGCCATTTGGCCAATCCTTTCTGTTATGGTAAATGGCCCTATAAATCATGGTGCCAATTTCCCTACTGATCCGAAGGGAACCACATTCCTCAAAGGTGACACTTTAATGAAAACCATATCTCCTACTTCAAATTCAATGTCAGTCCTTCTCTTGTTTGTGTAGGGTTTCTTCCTATTTTGAGTGGTATTCATTCGTCGTCTAATAAGATCAATCTTCTTAGGCATTTCTCTAACCATATCTGGTCCAAGCAATAGCCTTTTTGTAGATTCCTACCAATAAGTTGGTGATCTACAGGGTTGTCCGTACAATGCTTCGAAGGGTGCCATGCTAATGCTGGCTTGAAAATTGTTGTTATATGCGAACTCAACTAAAGGAAGATGCTCTTCCCAAGTACCTTCGAAGTCTAGGATACACAACCTTAAAAGATCTTTTAGAACTCTGTTCACCCTCTCCATCTGTCCATCGGTCTGAGGATGATAAGCGGTGATCAAACATAACTTTGTACCTAATGCTTCTTGCAAGCTCCTCCAAAATTCACTAGTGAAGATGGGGTCACGATTGCTTTCGATGCTGGAAGGTACTCCATGAAAACAAACTATCTCTCGAACATAAATTGTTGCCAACCAAGCTGTCGTCTTCTTACTCTTAACTGGAATAAAATGAGCGCTCTTAGTAAGTCTATCTACTACCACCCAAATACTAGTGTTGCCTTTCTTTGATCAAAGCAAACCATCTATGAAATCCATAGAGATGCTCTCCCACTTCCACTGTGGAACCTCCAAAGAATGAAGTAAACCACAGGGCTTCTTTTGTTCAGCTTTGACTTGCTGACAAACTAAACATTGAGAAACAAAATCTGCCACATCATTCTTTATCCCATCCCAAAAAAATACCCTCTTCATGTCCCTATACATCTTATCGCCGCATGGATGAATACTTATCATAGAATGATGGGCTTCCTCTAAGACTGCCTTTAATTGACTTCCAGTTTGAGGAACATAAAGCCTTCTATCTCATCGCAACCACCCGTTATAGTCAATGGAATATCTATTGAGGTGACTAGAAGTCTCCCTTTTACTGAGCCAACCCAAGATGTCTGAAATCTGTGGATCATCTCGCTGCGAAGCTCCTATCTGATCCATAAGAGTAGGTCAAATCTCCAGTGTAACACCCCATATTTTCGGTGAACATCAGAGTAACAAATTAAAGTATACTTAATTTTTACAAGACGAATTAAGGGAAACGGGTTATTCCATTGTGTTCATCTCGGAATTCTTCTTAGGATAGAGTCCGAGTTTGCGTAAATCGGACTCCGTATGAAGAAGTTATGACCTTCAAAAGTTTCAGGGGTTTAAATAAAACAGCTCAGGTTTCAAATTCGAAATTCAAATCACACACCCGGGCTGGGCGGGAAATTTCTCGCCCAGGACCCAGGTCGACCAGGGGGTCAACCTGGGTCAGAAAGGTCGACCAAGGGGTCGACCTCCCCCCTATTTTCAGATTCAAGGACAGATTCATTTTTCTGCATCTGGACGCCCGTTCTGACCAGATTCGTTGATCCCTATGCTATATAAACACCCCTAAGGTTACAGTTTTCTCTACACAACTTCATTTTTCCTGTACTCTACCCTAATTCATATAAAAATAAATTAAAGACAGGGTTATGCTACTCAAGTCCTTCGTAGAATCTAGTTAAAATTCAAGTAGAGATTCAAAGGCTAATTCAACGACTTCAACAACTATTTTCTTAGAATCAAATCTAAATTAAAAGAACAAATAGTCTACTTTAAGGGAGAGCTATTCAGTTTTAGAATAGAGATCTCAGAATTCAAGACAGTTCTATAATTTGTAAGTTCATGTTACTTTCAGAAACAAAAGTTAGTTGGGATTCTGACATTGTAATAAATCTGGATCTGAGATTATGCCTATTTCTATTTGTCTTTCTATATCCTTTGGATCTATCTCATTGATAATATTATGCCCATTCTTTGTCTCTTCTTTCCTTCTTCCCTTTTTGTTTTATAGCCAGGCTACTGCGAGCCTAAGCCTGATCTCATAAGAGATGAACGTACGTTGGAAATAAAATTGGGCATAATGTAACAACCCGTATTTTTAAATAACATGTTATAATATAAATCAAGGCAGAATTAAACTGTAAAATCTAAATCAAGGGAAACGGGCTGTGCCATTGCGTTCGTCTCGGAAAAATACGCGAAATAGAGTCCGGTTTTTCGGAAATCGGAGTCCGTATGACCAAGTTATGGCCCGTCAAAGTTTTCAGAAAATTTCAAGTTCAAAAACAGTTCAAATTTGAATTTAGAATTCAAATTCAGCCAAAACAGACTGGGCGGGAAAACTCCTGCCCAGACAGGTCGATTGGGGGGGTCGACACTAGGGTCGACCTCCCCCCCAACCAGGTCGACACTAGAGTCGACCTGGGGGTCGACCTGGGGGTCGACCTCCCTGGTCGGCCGGTGCACCTATTTTGGCTGTTTGGACCTGTTTTGGAGGCTTGTAACGTGATTTGATGGCTCGGATTGGATCTAGGGTTAATCCTATGGCTAATACTATCCTAATCTTCTATAAAAGGACCCCTAAGCCTAGCCTAAATCATCATTATTCAACTCTACAACTAAACTATGCCAAATTTGTTTCTCTCATGGCCTCTACTCTCATGCTAAAATTCCTAAGTTTATTTATATGAGAGATTTTGAGTTCATACAAGTGTATTCAAGCTTATATGAGTGTTCTTAGTTTGCATTCAAGTCAAGTTGCAACATTTCTATTACAAAGCAAGGGTTTTTATTGATTTGGCTCAAGGGTTTTCATTTGGAGCTTTTATATTTGGGTTTTTTGGTGCTTATATAAGGGCTTCGTCTCAATCTTTATAATAAATATTCATTTGTGTCTTCATAGCATTGTAAGCCCTTTTCTACTTTCTTTTTGAACTCTAAAGTTAAATGAATGATGCAAGTTTGGGGTTGATCATTATGATATGCCAGTTTGGTTGATCATTATGCAAGTTGGTTTAATCATTATGTATGACACATGTTGCTATGTTATGCAAGTTTGGGTTGATCATTATACACATGTTATCATGTTATGCAAGCTAAACTTGAGTTTGTGAGCTTAAAGCTTCAATCTTTATATTAAAGGTTGCATTTTGGCAACATGGAAGTTATCATATCCCTTATGATAACTTGCATGTGAGGCTAAATGCGAACTTCTAGCAACTTCTACATGTCATTTATCACCATGTATCACTTATATGCTAAGTTTGGTTTTATGCATACTTTTGAAGCCGAATAATGCAATATGCAAGTATATGAGCATATGTACATTTCATATGCCACCATGTTAAACTTGTGGCTTCAACACCTTTTTGTCATGATTATGCCAAGTTCCCTATTTTATCCTTTATGCGTTGTTGCGATTATGTAAACGATGGGATTACGTTGGGGTTGGGTAAAATTATGACATGAACATGATTTTAATAACATGACGTGATATGTTAGCTTGTAATTATGTTTTGGAAACGTAATGGACATAACACTTAGAAAATATAAGTGTGGCCGACTCGAGGTTGGGTTGAGTTTGTAGCATAAATCTACCCGGACCCGCCCGGCTTAACTAGTGGCTACAAACAATAGGACCCAATGTGAGAAGTTGGTCATGTTGTGCTCGAACCCGAGGTTAGACCAAGTTGTGGTGTAAAGCTACCCGGACCCGCCCGGCTTAACTAGTAACCACAACAAGGTCTAATGTGAGAGGTTAAAGCACATTAAGTTAATTAATGCCTCCTGATTAGGGTTAAGTCATGGTCCACTTAATACTTAATCAATTTGGGCTTGATGGGTTAATCGTGGTTAAGTCATAAACCTTGGGTACACTTAACCAATTTAATCCACGTTTGGATCGGGTTAACCACATTTAACCCGTTAAGAAACTCTAGTTGCGTGGTCCTTTTCAGCAGTAACCCTCTTGATAGTACCATAAGACCCTAGGACTAGGCTTGGGTGGGGCACGATTACTGGGCTGACATGTAAGCGACCAAAACGACGGCTGAGTAGGTACGCCGGTGTAGGTCCAGGCGGACTATGGTCGTGCACATAGTCCGGAGTTGGAAAATCAGGCACGGGTACCAGTAGATCTAGACTGTGCATACTTGATTGGTGTCCGAGGATGACACCCTAGGACTTGATACACCCTAGGGTGGACCTAGCGCAGTTTAACTACATTGCATGTTTGGGCCGTATGACACCGACACTTGACGAGTTAGGCTTATAGGGAGACGATCAACTAGACCGTGTAGTTGGACCTTGATTTAGGTCACCTCATGATATTGGGCCAAGCTTGGGCCAAGGGATCAATTCTTGTTTTTACTTGACATGTTAGAATGCTAGTACACCCGTGGTGCAAAACTTAACCTTGATTATGCGATGACACCTCTATCTATCCTGTTAGTTAATCATCATGCCAGTATGTTGTTATCCTTATGTTCATCTCAGCTTCTCATGCCAGTTAACTTTACTAGTTCATAGACTGATAGTAGTTAGGGCTTACCAGTCTTTTTGACTGACCTGTTTTCTTTCGCCTCTTTTCTTCCGTTTCCCCCCCCCCCCCCTCTCAGGTCCTCAGGGTGGGAACATTGGAGCTTAGCTTGGATCTTTATAGCTTGCTTACTGGATTTGCTCATGTACGGTTTTGGACATGAGCTAGCTATGGTTTATCACTTCACTTTGGGGATAGTACTTTATGTATTTCAGTTTTTCAGTTTATGATTTTCTCTAGACTTTGTTTGTTGGAAAATAATGACCAAGTACTTTGTTGTAACGTGACTATGGTTTTGAAATGCTAGTTTGATCCGCTGCTTTATTTACTCTGTTTTACTTATATGTTCTGTCTTGTGATATCTGCATGCATGTTTACCTTGTTTAACGCCCCTCCAAAGCTAGTGTGCTTGCAAGAGTTACCCTGGCGGAGGTGGGGTGTTACATTTGGTATCAGAGCATAAGGTTTACAAAATTTGAGCAAAAGTGTTTTTAAAAACTTACTTTTTGAAAAACTATTTTCAAAACCAATTAAGTATTTTCCAAGAAAAGTCTAGTTATTTTAAAAGGCTATTCCCCAAAAGCCATTAACACTATCCTTCGTTTCTTCGTTCTGAATCTATCTCTTTCTTTTTCAGTATGGCCGATCTTAACCTTCCCGAGGGAGTGACCATTCCCGGATGGTTCCGGAGGTACTTGGAAGCTAGGGCCAACGATGCGGGCCCAGCAACTACCCCCACAGTAACTGAGGTTCCTCCTCCTCCTCCCCCTCCTCAGAATCCACAAGCGGATTTCACAAAAGTTTGCAATGACTTTAAGGCGATGGGTGGCAAGAATTTCATAGGGACGGAGACTTTTGTGGAGGCAAGAAATTGGTTGAAAGAAACTGAAGATCTTTTCGACATCTTTGATGTGCAAGATCATAGAAACGTTTTATTGGCAGCATGGTTATTAAAAGAAGAAGCTGCTTATTGGTTGGAGGTCACCAATGCTACGAGGCCTATAGAGACTTGGGCCGACTTTAGGACAAGATTTGGGCTTAAGTTTCTATCATCAGCTGAGGCAAATCTGCAATTGGAGAAGTTTATATCTTTGAGGCAAGGGGACATGACAGTGAGGGAGTATGTGATTGAGTTTAACAAGCTCGCCCGATTCGGTTTGGACATGATTAATACTCCCCAGAAGAAGGCTTTGCACGAGGGTTAAACGAGCCATTACAAGGTTTAGCCCTATCCCATGGGGGCCACTTTTGAAGGCCTAGTGGACATGGCATTGCTTCAAGGAGACGATAAGAATGGCAAGAAAGAAGTCAAGCCTAATGAGACTCAAGCCAAGAAGACAGACTCCAAGTGGGGAGGAAATCAGAGCAATCAGAACAACAAAAACAACAAGAACAACAAGGGCAACAAAGCCAAGGCAAAGGATCCAAGAAAATGCCACTATTGTGGGAATGTTGGGCACATAGCTAAAGACTCTAAGAAGAAGAAGAGGAAGTTGGGCGAATGCTTTCATTGTGGAGAGACCGGACATTTTAGCAAGGATTGCCCCAAGAAGCAAGGGCAGAATCAGCGTGCAGGACCTTCTGGAGGGCAAGTGCATGCTCTCAACACTGCTCCAGCTCAGGACCGAGGTAGTATTTCTGTAGAGAGTCTTGTTTACGTTTCTGATTACCCTGTTCGCACATTATTTGATTCTGGCGCATCGCATAGTTTTATTTCTTCTGACATTGCTGAAAGTTTGCACCTAAGTACTAGTCTAGTTGAGGATCCCGTTTGTGTCTCAAATCCAATTGGGGGTTCCGCCCATCTATCTATGATTTGTGTGGATTTGAATATTTCTATCTTGACCGTAGAATTCACGTGTAATGCTTATGTTCTCGTGTTCACGGGATATGGGTTGATCTTGGGCATGGATTGGTTGTCCAGTTATGGAGCCATTCTCGATTGTGAATATAGGGTGGTGAGGCTCATGACTCGCCTCGGTAATACCCTAGAAATTTCTTGTAATCCTAGAGGTCCCGTCATGTTATGTTATCTTGAATCTCTCGACTCATCCATCGATGATCTGCAATCTGTAAGGGTGGTCCGAGACTATCCTGATGTCTTCGAAGAAGTTAAGGGGTTACCCCCTAAACGAGAGATAGATTTCCGCATTTATCTAGTCGATAATGCCAAGCCAGTATCATTGCCCGTTAGGCACATGGCCCCACGTGAAAGAAGGGAGCTCAGTAAGCAAATCAAGGAGCTGCTTGAGAAGAATTTTATTAGACGAAGCATTTCTGAATGGGGTGCTCCGGTGGTATTCGCTACTAAGGCGGATGGTTCGCTTCGTCTATGTGTTGATTATCGAGAGTTGAACAAGCTGACAAAGAAGAAAAGGCACCCTTTACCGAGGATTGATGATCTCTTTGACCAGCTGGTTGGTGCTTCTGTTTTCTCTCAGCTCGATCTAGCCACCAGATTCCATCAGCTTAGAGTAGCTGAGGATAGCATTGACAAAAGTGCGTTTAGGACTCCAGATGGATTCTTTGAATGGATTGTCATGCCATTCGGTTTGACTAATGCACCTGCCGACTTCGTAGACTTGATGAGTAGGGTGTTCAGGGAGTTCCTTAACAATTTTGTCGTTGTCTTCGTGGATGATATTCTGATCTTCTCATTGGATGAGGAAGAGCATGCTAGGCATCTCAAGGAAGTGATGGATACGCTTAGAGCGCATCAGTTGAAAGCCAAGTTCTCCAAATGTCATTTCTGGAGAAGGGAAGTTCGGTTTCTTGGACATATAGTTTCTAAGCAAGGCATAGCGGTGGATCCCGCGAAAGTGGTTGTGGTTCAAGACTGGAAGACTCCTAGGAATGCAACCGAAGTAAGAAGCTTTCTCGGTCTGGCGGGCTACTATAGGAAGTTCATCAGGGACTTCGCTAAGATTTCGGCCCCTCTTACTAAGTTGACGAAGAAGAACTTAGTCTTTGTATGGGACTTGGAGTGTGAGCTTGCTTTTCAAAAGCTCAAAAGAGCCCTTACCTCAGCTCCAGTTCTGGCATTACCCGATAGCGGTAAGATGTTTACCGTGTACACAGATGCATGTGGCACGGGGTTAGGTGCTGTTCTGATGCAAGAGGGAAGAGTGATATGTTATGGGGGTAGGCAACTTAAAGTTCATGAGAAGAACTATCCCACTCATGATTTGGAGTTAGCGACGATCGTCTTTGCACTCAAATCCTGGCGCCACTATCTTCTAGGTGAAAGGTTTGAGTTGTATACTGATCACAAGTCACTCAAGTACCTCTTCTCACAGAAAGATCTGAATCTAAGGCAGCAAAGGTGGATGGAATTCTTGGCATCTTATGACTTCGAGATAGCTTATACCCCTGGCAAGGGTAATGTTGTGGCGGATGCACTAAGCAGAAGGAGGTTGACTTTGAGCCCCTTGTTCATTGAGATGAAGAACCTAGAATTCTTGGCAACCTTTGATTTCACGACGGCCGTTGAGTCGATGACGGGTTCATTAGCATCCCTTGAGCTTAGACCCACACTTCTTGATCAAGTTGGGGCTTCGTAGAAGGAAGATCCACAGATAGTCGAGGTCATGGACAGGTTGATTCGTGGTGAGACGTCTAGTCACCTTGCTAGATATACTATTGATGATAAGGGTTGACTAAGGCGTGATGGAAGGCTATGCATTCCACAAGTAGGAGACTTGGTGCATAAAGTTCTCGAAGAAGCACATCATTCGAAGATGACTATACATCCTGGAGGGGACAATATGTATAGGGATATGAAGCGCATTTTCTTTTGGGATGGAATGAAGAAGGATGTGGCAGAGTATGTTTCAAAGTGCATGGTGTGCCAACAAGTGAAAGCCGAGTCGAAGAAACCAGGTGGGCTATTACATCCATTGGAGGTCCCGCAATGGAAGTGGGAGAGTATTTCTATGGATTTTGTGGATGGATTGCCTAGTTCAAGGAGAGGGAACACGAGCATATGGGTCATAGTTGACAGACTTACGAAGAGTGCTCACTTCATCCCAGTAAAGAGCAAGAGGACCGCATCATGGCTAGCATCTATTTATCTTCGAGAGATAGTGCGGTTGCATGGAGTTCCTTCTAGAATAGTTAGCGATCGTGACCCAATTTTCACTAGCCAGTTCTGGAACAGTTTGCAAGAAGCGATGGGTACGCGATTGAATTTGAGTACAGCCTATCACCCCCAGACGGATGGCAAAACCGAAAGGGTGAATAGAGTGCTAGAAGATCTTTTGAGGCTCTGTGTTCTTGACTTTGGTGGTACTTGGGAAGACCACCTTCCTCTTGTAGAGTTCGCTTATAATAATAGCTATCAAGCCAGCATAGGGATGGCACCATTTGAAGCTTTGTATGGGAGGCCGTGTAGGTCACCATCTTGTTAGTGGGAGACAATAGATAGGCTTATACTTGGGCCCGATATGATACGGAACACATCCGAGAAAGTTGAATTGGTGAGAAGAAGGATGAAAGCGGCCCAAGATAGACAGAAATCCTATGCTGACAAGCGAAGGGCAGATTTGGAATTCGAAGTGGGAGACATGGCTTTCGTGAAGGTTTCTCCTTTGCGTAATGTGGTACGTTTTGGAGCAGTTGGGAAGCTGGCGCCAAGGTTTGTAGGACCCTTCCCTATCATAGAGAGAATTGGAAAGATGGCCTATAAGGTGGAATTGCCCGAGAAGCTAGCCGGAGTGCATAATGTCTTTCATGTCTCGCATCTCCGAAAGTGCCTACATGAGTCCGCTGAGGTGGTTGAACCAAGCATTCTTGAAGACGTGGAGGTAGAGAAAGAGGCAACCTTGAGAAGAGCTCCGATTCGTATCTTGGGAACAGAGATCAAGAAGTTAAGGAATCGAGAAGTCAAATTGGTGAAAGTTCAGTGGAGTGAAGCCGAAGAAGATGCAACTTGGGAAACCGAGGAGAAGATGTGTGGGCTTTATCCATTTCTTTTTTAGGGTACATTCTTGATCTCTTTTCCTAATTAATACATCTTTCTTTTGCTATCCATGTTTATCTTGTTTATCTTGTTATCTCGTTAATCATGTCATGAGAATCTTAGGTAGAAACCCTTTGAATGAAACATGTATTTGAAACATGTTATGCTTGATGGTTGCAAGTGGTTGCAAGTGGTTGCAAGTGTTTGCACGTGGATACCCGTGGATGCATGATACACATTAGGCACTAAGATCGGCTCACACACTTTCATATTGCATATGCATGAGTGCTTATACCTATTCATGGATGAAACTTGTTATGCTATCACGTGGACGTTGCATATGGATGAATGTTATGTGCACTCATGTAGAGATTATAAATTATGTTAGGAATTTGCATACATATGGACTCATTTCACTAACATGTTTTGCATTAAGGGGGTTTACTGAATTAGTAACCTCCTGATTTTCGCATTAGATAAGTACATATACACACACCCTTGCATATGATCATACAGCATTTAGAACTCTTTAAAGATAATGACTGCACGTGGATGATGTTTTCAGTAGATGGATGATGGATGGTAGGATACGTTCTTCCTAACCTGGAGATTTCGGGGACGAAATCCTTTAAGGAGGGGAGAATGTAACAACCCGTATTTTTGAATAACATGTTATAATATAAATCAAGGTAGAATTAAACTATAAAATATGAATCAAGGGAAAAGGGCAGTGCCATTGCGTTCGTCTCGGAAAAATACGCGAAATAGAGTCCGAGTTTTCGAAAATCGGAGTCCGTATGACCAAGTTATGGCCCGTCAAAGTTTTCAGAAAATTTCAAGTTCAAAAACAGTTCAAATTTGAATTTAGAATTCAAATTCAGCCAAAACAGACTGGGCGGGAAAACTCCCGCCCAGACAGGTCGACTGGGGGGTCGACACTAGGGTCGACCTCCCCCCCAACCAGGTCGACACTAGAGTCGACCTGGGGGTCGACCTCCCTGGTCGGCCAGGTCGGCCTGGTGCACCTATTTTGGCTGTTTGGACCTGTTTTGGAGGCTTGTGACGTGATTTGATGGCTCGGATTGGATCTAGGGTTAATCCTATGGCTAATACTATCCTAATCTTCTATAAAAGGACCCCTAAGCCTAGCCTAAATCATCATTATTCAACTCTACAACTAAACTATGCCAAATTTGTTCCTCTCATGGCCTCCACTCTCATGCTAAAATTCCTAAGTTTATTTATATGATAGATTTTGAGTTCATACAAGTGTATTCAAGCTTGTATGAGTGTTCTTAGTTTGCAATCAAGTCAAGTTGCAACATTTCTATTACAAAGCAAGGGTTTTTTTTGATTTGGCTCAAGGGTTTTCATTTGGAGCTTTCATATTTGGGTTTTTTGGTGCTTGCATAAGGGCTTCATCTCAATCTTTATAATAAATATTCATTTGTGTCTTCATAGCATTGTAAGCCCTTTTCTACTTTCTTTTTGAACTCTAAAGTTAAATGAATGATGCAAGTTTGGGGTTGATCATTATGATATGCAAGTTTGGTTGATCATTATGCAAGTTGGTTTAATCATTATGTATGACACATGTTGCTATGTTATGCAAGTTTGGGTTGATCATTATACACATGTTATCATGTTAAGCAAGCTAAACTTGAGTTTGTGAGCTTAAAGCTTCAAGCTTTATACTAAAGGTTGCATTTTGGCAACAAGGAAGTTATCATATCCCTTATGATAACTTGCATGTGAGGCTAAATGCGAACTTCTAGCAACTTCTACATGTCATTTATCACCATGTATCACTTATATGCTAAGTTTGGTTTTATGCATACTTTTGAAGCCTAATAATGCAATATGCAAGTATATGAACATATGTACATTTCATATGCCACCATGTTAAACTTGTGGCTTCAACACCTTTTTGTCACGATTATGCCAAGTTCCCTATTTTATCCTTTATGCGTTGTTGCGATTATGTAAACGATGGGATTACGTTGGGGTTGGGTAAAATTATGACATGAACATGATTTTTATAACATGACGTGATATGTTAGCTTGTAATTATTTTTTGGAAACATAATGGACATAACACTTAGAAAATATAAGTGTGGCCAACTCGAGGTTGGGTTGAGTTTGTAGCATAAATCTACCCGGACCCGCCCGGCTTAACTAGTGGCTACAAACAATAGGACCCAATGTGAGAAGTTGGTCATGTTGTGCTCGAACCCGAGGTTAGACCAAGTTGTGGTGTAAAGCTACCCGGACCCGCCCGGCTTAACTAGTAACCACAACAAGGTCTAATGTGAGAGGTTAAAGCACATTAAGTTAATTAATGCCTCCTGATTAGGGTTAAGTCATGGTCCACTTAATACTTAACCAATTTGGGCTTGATGGGTTAATCGGGGTTAAGTCATGAACCTTGGGTACACTTAACCAATTTAATCCACGTTTGGATCGGGTTAACCACATTTAACCCGTTAAGAAACCCTAGTTGCGTGGTCCTTTTCAGCAGTAACCCTCTTGATAGTACCATAAGACCCTAAGACTAGGCTAGGGTGGGGCACGATTACTGGGCTGACATGTAAGCGACCAAAACGACGGCTGAGTAGGTACGCCGGTGTAGGTCCAAGCGGACTATGGTCGTGCACATAGTCCGGAGTTGGAAAATCAGGCACGGGTACCAGTAGATCTAGACTGTGCATACTTGATTGGTGTCCGAGGATGACACCCTAGGACTTGATACACCCTAGGGTGGACCTAGCGCAGTTTAACTACATTGCATGTTTGGGCCGTATGACACCGACACTTGACGAGTTAGGCTTATAGGGAGACGATCAACTAGACCGTGTAGTTGGACCTTGATTTAGGTCACCTCATGATATTGGGCCAAGCTTGGGCCAAGGGATCAATTCTTGTTTTTACTTGACATGTTAGAATGCTAGTATACCCGTGGTGCAAAACTTAACCTTGATTATGCGATGACACCTCTATCTATCCTGTTAGTTAATCATCATGCCAGTATGTTGTTATCCTTATGTTCATCTCAGCTTCTCATGCCAGTTAACTTTACTAGTTCATAGACTGATAGTAGTTAGGGCTTACCAGTTTTTTTGACTGACCTGTTTTCTTTCGCCTCTTTTCTTCCGTCCTCCCCCCCCCCCTCAGGTCCTCAGGATGGGAACATTGGAGCTTAGCTTGGATCTTTATAGCTTGCTTACTGGATTTGCTCATGTATGGTTTTGGACATTGAGCTAGCTATGGTTTATCACTTCATTTTGGGGATAGTACTTTATGTATTTCAGTTTTTCAGTTTATGGTTTTCTCTAGACTTTGTTTGTTGGAAAATAATGACCAAGTACTTTGTTGTAACGTGACTATGGTTTTGAAATGCTAGTTTGATCTGCTGCTTTATTTACTCTGTTTTACTTATATGTTCTGTCTTGTGATATCTGCAAGCATGTTTACCTTATTTAACGCCCCTCCAAAGCTAGTGTGCTTGCAAGAGTTACCCTGGCGGAGGTGGGGTGTTACACATAAAATATGATTTGGACATGACCAATGCTAAAACTTGGGAAAAGTATTAAATTGTGTATTCAAAACTTGTAACTGATTTAAGGACATAACACATGTTGTATTCAAAACATAAAGTATTGGACATATGACTTGAGATTTGAGGCATAAAGTTTATTGGACATATAACTCGGGATTTAGGGTGTAAATTGAACTGTAAACATGGAAATTCAAGTTATTTTCAGATTTAAACACCTAATAGTGATTTTGGCGTATAATGAAATGGATCTAAGTCCATGATTGATGATAAATCTTTTAGATTAATTCCTATCTTTCCATTGAATCAATGATTTACATGCCTAGGAAGTTATTATTCAATCATGCCTGTCTTTGTTGGACATCTGATATATAATCCTTTTAGGTTCATGATGTTATTTATATCGGATCTATATGTCTATGAGGTTATTTCTGTCAGTTTGTTTCAGATCTATCTTTGTTGTACCCCAACTCTAACAGATCTATAATCCTCTTCGGTCCAAAATATTTGATAGATCTACCATTTTAATGCCTGTTTTATGCCTACTCTCATTTATGTTCCTCTTTCGTCCGCTTTATTTTATGAATCTAGATTAACCTCGAATCTAGACTGAAACTTATTATACGTGCGATTGGAATGCGGGGGTAATGAGGAATAGTCTATTTGGTAATGTAGAACATAAATTTATAACTTATGATTTGGGGCATAATGTGTCTTTGTTGCGAACTTGGGGTAAATTGAAATGTTAAATCTAGATTTGGTGCAAACTGTAAATTGGAATATTAACTAGATTGGGCGCAAAATAGTAAATTAGGATATTAATCAAGATTAGGCATAAACGTTGGTTGAGACACCAAAAAATAATGTATATTGGGGTATTGGGGCATGACTACTAGTACAAACTTGGGAAGATTAGGTGTAGCCTATTTTGAGTAATAACTCGAAATTGAATTTGGGGGCCATAACTTGCAACTAGTTTTGTTGGGCATAACTTAAGAATTGGAATATGACTGGTGGGGATAATTAGCATATAAATCTAGACTTGGACATTTATGGAAAATGTGGCATAATCTGAAATTGACAACAATTGTGAATAATTTACATATAAACTGTAAATATGTGAAAAGATGAATATCCCTAACCCGAGGTTAGATTGAGTTGTGGTGTAAAACTGCCCGGAACCGCCCGGCACATCCAGTAACCACAACAACACCTATCTAATGTGAGAGGTTAGTGCATCATGCCCAAGAAAAACCCAAGGCTAGATTGAGTTGTGGTATAAAACTGCCCGGAATCGCCCGGCACATCCAGTAACCGCAACAACACATATCAAATGTGAGAGGTTGGTGCATTAATAAATCAATTAATGCTAACGAACAAGACATGCTAAGATGAATGACTAGGGTCAAGTTAATAGGAAACACTTAACCAGTATAGCATGATGCATGGGTAGGGTTAAGTAATAAGAAACACTTAACCAATATGACTTGATTTGTGGCAGGGTTAAGTTAACACAAGAAGGCAGCACTTAACCAAAGTAACATGAAAAGTAGGTGGGTTAAGTTAACTTGAATTGATTGATGACACTTAACCAATACAACATGATGAACACATGGGGTTAAGTTAACGAGGAAACACTTAACCAATATAACTTGATGAACGAACAGGGTTAAGTTAATAAGGAACACTTAACCAACATGACACGATGAATGGGTGGGTTAAGTTAACATGAATGGACAACACTTAACCAATATGACATAATGTGCGGGAGGGTTAAGTACATATCGGGTTGGTAGGTAATATTAGTAAATATAGGCCCACAAACTTAACATTTAAATAAACATTCTTGAATCGATGGGAGGGTTAAGTACATCTCGTGTAGGTGGGTAATATTAATACATATAGGCCCACAAACTTAACCGTTAAGAAAACATGCTAGAATCGGTGGGAAGGTTAAGTACATCTTGTGTAGGTAGGTAATATTTGTATATATAGGCCCACAAACTTAACCAGCAGGAAACCCTAGTAACGGGGACCCATTTCAGCAGTAACCCATATAGATGTATCATAGTACCCTGAAACTAGGCAGGGTGGGGCACGATTACTGGGCCGATTATAAGCGGCCAAAAATAGTGGCAGGGGGTACGTCTGTGTAGGTTCCGACGGTTTACGGGCCTGCACGTACTCCGAAGTGGGAAAAAGCAGGCACCTGGTACCAGTAGTTATACACCGTGCATCTTGAATCATGTCAGCTCGCTATCATAAGGATTGTTACACCTTATGGTTGGACCAGCACATGGTATCTACACACAAGAGAGGGACGATTGACAAAGACACATGGAATATGAATACAAGTAAGGGAGCCGATCGATAGGGTAGTAAGGGTACATCTAACACATTCATGGCAATTAGGCAGATTGAGGTGGAATCCTCAGAATAGATGTACAGCTAAAGGCTACCACAATTGTGGGGATTGGGATCACGTTATCATTTTATACAGATTACTAGTTGGGACACTAGTTAGGTGGCGCAGGGATAGATATCGAAATCAGAATAATAAAGTAGTAGCGAAGCAGAGAAAGAGTAGAAGCGCATTCAGTTTATATTGCATTATCATACCTTATGCTTATCCTATGTTATCCATGTTATCACGGTATTGTCTTATATTCGGTTTTGTTTCGCCTCTTTTCCTCCGTTCCCCCCCCCCCCCCCCCCCAGCCCAAGGTTCACAGGGAGGAAATGTTACCACTTAGCTCAGTTTTCTTTTCAAGCTCGAAGATAGTCAATGTATTGCTTTGGACTCTCTCTTCCACTGCTACGGCTGGTTCACGCTTTATTGGGGAATATCATTGTTATTTTAATGCTTCTTTTATACTTGGAAGTTTTTGAACCAAGACAGAATTTCTATGTATTACTTTTAAGTATGATTGAGACAATTGTTGTAAAAGCTTGACTGAATTAAGTTATTTATAAAATGACTTTATTTTCCGCTGCTTTATTTCTCTGTCTTGTAATTTATCTGCATCTTTAACCTAAACTGCTCCACTAAAGTTAAGGCATTCCCTTTGTGAGTGACCTTAATGGAGGTGGGATGTTTCATCTAGTGATGCAAATAAACCAGGCAATAACTCGGTGGAGGGTCTAAAATCAAAAGTCGATATGAATTCCAAGCTTTTCCTTTCCATAAACAAAGGACTTAAGGCCACCCTCCACCTACTCAGTGCGTCTGCTACCACGTTAACCTTGTCAGGGGTATAAGCTATCTCGAAATCATAAGAAGCTAGGAA
This sequence comes from Allium sativum, assembly GCA_030737875.1. NCBI lineage: Eukaryota > Viridiplantae > Streptophyta > Magnoliopsida > Asparagales > Amaryllidaceae > Allium > Allium sativum. Next base: position 953,614,564 of record CM060924.1, on the reverse strand, counting down.
CTCCATCCACCTTTGTTGCCTTAAATTAAGATCCTTCTACGAGAAAAAATACTTGAGTGATTTATGATCGGTGTATAACTCGAACCACTCTCCAAGCAGATAATGACGCCACATCGAAAGCGCGAATACTATGGTAACTAGCTCTAAATCATTGGTAGGGTAGTCCTTCTCTTGGACTTTGAAACGACCCAAAATTCCCCGTAAAGGAATGCCCGGATTAAGTTGAGAACACGACAAATCAGAACACAAACATAACAGCATTTCATTGCTTATTACAACAATTTACATCAGAGTACAAGAATATACAGAGTATGAACAAATAAAATACATTTGATAAATATCAGAAATTTACAGATTTACAATGCAGTGGAAAAATAATACATAACACAACTGAAACAAATATACGAATATAGAGCTTTCGGAATATCGTTCCAGCTGTGAACCAGGATCCTGTGAATATAAATCTGCAAAACAAAAACTACTAGCTGCCCGTGTGGAAAATAGGTGCACCCAGAGTTTAGGTTAAAATAATAAACTCTATGTCAGTCATGTGACTGGTGTAAGAACTAAAACAGTTATTTAAAACTTTACTTTAAAATCAAATATATCAAGGGACTATGCCATATAACACGGAACGGGTTTCCTCCCAAAAATACCAGTGCATATAACAAAATAGCGCAATGCTTATTGGAAAAATGAAGCTATCATAAGACTCAGGTCCCATCACATAATGCAACGCAAGACAGAGGATAGAGTTTTACCTTATAATAGCCCAACATGCTTGGTATGTTTAAAAAAAATCATTTTGATACTATTATAGTGAAAAATGTATGAAAACAACTTCAAATATAAATGTATCAATCGTAGATGGCGTAGTATCACATGCTACTATTCTACAATGAAAACCGAAATGTCATGTATTGGAAATTGGATTTCCGTCATGAATGGAGGCAAGGGACGTACTCCTCTCCGACTTCGAGTCACTCTAGCAAATGCTTCAGGATCTCCCGCAGACCACCCCTGGATCCTCCAAGGTCGGCCCTCCCTTACGTTTGAGGATTAGTATTCCTGAACACACGTTTCCCCGCCCAATAGGGTGTCTATGAGCCAAATGACTCAATATCCATCGGCTCCGTAGAGACTGATATATCGGAGGTGCCGCACATTCCAACAACTACATAGATAAAAATAATATAAATGTCTGGGCTTGCAAAACCCCGACACTACCCATAGCTAGAAAGAAAGGCCATGTCCTCCTTAGGTTCCCTTATCCCATTTTTAACTCATACTGAGGTGTGAGGCTTGCGAATTAACGCTATACACAAAGGTATGCTATATTAAAGTCGTGCTTTGATCATCAACCACAAGAATCTGGTTTTCAACAGAAGCCTTAATCAATTGCATCTCAGCATGCCACACAGGAAATTCATGCCATGCGACTGATATCTATCGATATATAACCTCTGAGCTCATATGTCTCAGAGAAGGGCATTAAGCAAGAGAATAAATTCTCCGCCGCTAAACAGATATATATTTAATAGAGATCAATCAACACAGAATAAAATCCAATGTCAGACACACATCCATTTAAAAGTTTGTTCTAGGTCTGAAAGAAACCGGAGGCACCTTATTCCTCGTCCCGTATGACCAATACAAGAGAGAGGTCCTCGCATATCCAGACGATCACCACTTATTACCTTGTCTTGGGTGTACAACCCAATCAAGACATCAGTAATCATCCAAACGATGTGAAGACCTCCGGTCTTCAACCACCATCTTCATCGTCAACTTATTGTCGAATCAATTATTCAGAATGGGTACAAACCCGGCCTTTCCGAATAACTAGCAAATATAATAAACAAGTGTTATAAAAACACAACATATGCCTCATTCCAATTCTGAAAATTCTTTTATTTAAATATTCATATCCTTTGGGAAAGGTTCCCATTAATTTTATCAAACATAAATTCTTTAAATTTATTCTTTAATCCTCCTTTGGATATTAATTCAAACCATGTTACGGTTTTCTAAACTAGTCGGGGTTAGCGCACCTTCCCGAAGTAATCATTTGTTTAATTTCCCAATCCCAACCTATTCATCCCATGGAGCAAAACTGGTCATACTCCATATCTAACATCACAGTGTTATTGGTAAAATTAATTACCATTTCCCGTTCAAATCTAATTAAAGATTTACCTATCGCTTGGAGCAAAACTGGTGATACTCCACTCTCGATCATTTCCCAAATTTGATAATTTAAATTATCAATTCGCATTTCAATCTAATTAAAGATTCATTAAAACTCCACTTAGTTTTAATCTTCCCAAAAAATCAATGTTAATGATTATTTAACTTTGGAAACACAAACATGTCGCATCGACAATCTACACCATACTATTGATTTCTGCCGATATATAACCTCTAAGCTCGTATGTCTTAGAGAAGTGTGTTAAGAAAGAGAATAAATTCTCCGCCACCAAACAGATATATATTTAGCAGAGATCAACCATACAGTTCGAAATACAATGTTAGACATGTAATCATGTCTTTAGCTGGGCTAAAGAACTAATGTTATTTAAAACATAGTTCACAATAAACCCAAGTCATATTCCATTAATTATGGAATCTTCACGAAAAATAGACCAATAAATATATAATCGATATCAATTTCTGTATCCGACTAATAATATAAATGGAATAACGACAAAGCCTTTTAAATTCCATATATATTAGCAGTCTTCCTCCACAGAAACTCATTTCGTTTATTATCAAATCGAATTCCATTCAATTCCAATTTAATATATTAAACTGGAAAACTTTACTTTGGAAAATTCCCGTTAAATTTTAATGAAAAGATTTATAAATTCCAAATCACATTTCACTGCAAATCGGGTTAAAAAACGAATGTCGTTTAAGACACAGTTCACAATAAACCCAGTTCATATTCCATTTTATTCCAATTAAATGTTAATTAACTGGAAATTATCATAATATTAATTAAAAGATTTATTCTTTTCACATGGGGTTTAAGAACAGTGTTAATGAAGACACCATTCACAACAAACCCAAAATCCAATTTGATATTAAATACAAGGCTCTGAATAGAAATTATATCCGCTTATATTTAATATCAAATTCTGAAATCAACAAATATCGTATTGGGAATAACGATATATATATCTTCCAAATTCCTCCATAATATCCGTATAATCACGGAATCCAATATCGAAATATTCTGAAGAAGATTTCGATTCCAATTCATATATTGGAAATTTTGGTTATTTTTAAGACCATTCCAAATCCAATTTATTTATTTAAAAATATTGGATTATAATTCTAGTTCATAACTAGTTCATTTTGATAAAAATATATTTTTATCTTTTCAAATATAGAATTTTTCATCTAAATTCTTTCCCAATCATTTATTATGATTTTACACAAATGATTGATATTTTAATAATTTTATCAAGGCCCGTACAGTCGATTTCCATAAACAATCATCGAACTGCACTTACAGCAACCTCTTCCAAATTTGATTTAGACATAATACCAAATCCAACTGTTAGATTTCAAGTCCTTAATATTTGCCGGAAATCTCTTTTCAATATGAACCCAATGGTTCCGGTTTTAGGAGAATCCGACGGTCGGATCTCCTGTAATGTCCATTCGAAGTCAATGGTCGAAATTTGCGAAATGCCGCGGCGCGGCGTGTTCTATTCAGGCCATTAAATATATAATATATATATATATATATTTCATTGATTTCCATTTAAAACGTGTTTTATAACTCATTTTCAAAATGATTTCAACTTCATATTCAATTTTAAATCAAAATTGAATATTCCATATCATTGATATATAAATGATAATATTTTCAAATCATTAGATTTTGAAATCACTTCCTTTTCGATATTCATTATAAAAATGAATAAAATCGATATAAATATCGTTCACATCAAAATGGTGTTAATCTAATCAACATGGCTTTATTTTTTTAAATATTTTCGTGTCCGTCCCAAATTGGACATCAAATCATATTTTGATCCATTTGTATATTATTTTAAAATATTTGTTATTTTAAAGTATTCATTACTCGTCATTTTAAAATAATCTTTAATTTAAAATATTTGTTCTTTCCGAATTGGAATCAGACACAACCAATTACCATATAATTTTATTTATATGGATTTCATGCACACATGTACACAATAGTAATCAAACACAGTCAACCATCATCCAGAGTGCATTACACAACTGCATAAGCGTTACATATGAATAATTAACGCTTACAACAGTCTGTCAACTATTAGATTGACATACAACTAAATATTGGGATTAGTGTATGTCCAATTTCATCCCAATACCCGTGTGGGGTTTTCAAACAGCTAACACTGATTATTATTTGTGAAGTTGGGCGATGAGTAAAATATATCGTCCTAATTAATATCTGTTAAATGTTTGTACATAAACAAATCATCCGATTTGTAAATGAATATTTATTTTATCCATATACAAGTTAAAAATTATATTTTTAACGATAAATTATTTTATTTCAACCCATGAATATTTATTTTCCATTCCATGTCACCATCACAATCAATTTTCGTAACAATATACAATCAAACAAGTCGTCCATGGTCTGTGGATGACGATGTCGGGCGCTACTAAGCACCGTCTGCATCCTAGTATATATATCTAACTAGAAAATAAATTAAAGTGAGAAGTTCTCACCTTTGGGATCCACTCCTCCAGTTATATTTCTAAATTTCTGAATAGCTTGGATTTGCCCAAAATTCCATCGTAATCTTTTCTATGCTGTTCTTATTAAAAATCACATTTTTAACATGATGTTTATATATTAAAAATCATGTTTTTTTTTGCTACTTCATACATATAAAAATCTAATTTTTATCGCTACTTCATATATATAAAAATCGAATTTTTATCGCTACTTTATATATATATATATATAAATCGAAATTTTATCACTACTTTGTATATATAAAAATCGTATTTTCTCTACTTTATATATACATATATAAATTAAATTTTTATATCGCTATTTCATATATATAAAAGTCGAATTTTTATATCGCTATTTCATATATATGAAAGTCGAATTTTTATGTCGCTACTTCATATATATAAAAGTCGAATTTTTATCGCTACTTCACATATATATAAATTGAATTTTTATCTCATAACCATATGCATAAAAATTATATTTTTATAGCGATGTTCATATCATAAAAATCATATTTTTATCATGCTAACTTCATAATAAAAATCATATTTTTTTACTTTGCTTCTATGTATATAAAAATCACATCTTCACAATACCATACATACATTAAAAATCGTATTTTTTTTACAATGTTATTATATATATAAATCGTATTTTTATATTATTATTCATATAAAAAAATCATATTTTTAAACATCTATTTATATATGTAAAGATCCAATTTTTACTTCGTTACTTTTAAAATAAAAATCACATTTCTATTACAAAATCATATGTGGTAAAATCAAAATTTTATTTCAAGATCATATATAAAAATCCTATTTTTATTTATTTAAAAACCATAGCTTTATACATTACTACATATGCTAAAAATCAGATTTTTGTTATATAAAAACTGAAAAGAAATTAAATTAAAAAAACTCACCGTTGATTTTCTGGGGGGGGGCGTTTGTTGCGCACTGAGGTGGTCGGATCACGAAGATGGAGGTGGCTAGGGTTGCTGTGGGGTTGAGGGTGCCTTCTTGGTCGGCGGCGGCGGATTCAAGGGGGTTCGGGGCTTCCATTCACGAAATAGAGAGAGGAGAGGGAGAAGAGAGGGGGTGATGACCAGAGGGGCTCGGCGGTAGGGAAAGTGGCCGGGGGCGGCGGCCTGAAAGTTGCGACGGCGATGGGATTGGGGGAGCGCAGGGCGACGGAAAGGGGCCATCTGGTTTTCATTTTTTTGACCTAGGTTTGACTGAGTGGAGAGGGAGAGGGTTTAAATATATTTATTTATTTCTAAAAAGTTTGTTTTTCTTGCGAACCCCAAAACAAACCCAACGACTGTCATCCGTAGTGAATTACCCCCATTTCGAACACAATGGGATATGTCTGATAAGCTGATTCGACTGTTTCGATCAGATTTGCTTTAAACTAAAATATAAATCAATATAACGTTCAAAATTGATTTTAACGTATATTTTAATCTACCGGGGCACATACTGACTCCTAAATTTCCTGAAAAATAAATCTGGCTATGTTTTGTAGATACGGTCTTAACAAAATTAATTTCGTCGAATTTGGAGACCGTTTAAAAAACGGTCATTTTCTAGTCGATTAAATTCTAACTGAAATTGTCAAACACGTATAAATTCACCACGCTCACATACTGATTCCAAAAATTATGAAAATTGGGATCTAGCAATAATTTAACATTCCAGATCCAACCAAAGTGGTTTCATTGAAAACGGAGGTCGTTTGCAAAATCGCTATTTTTAAGGGCTATATTTCCATAGCGACTATTCTGAATTTTCAACTGGACATAAATTTTTATTCCCACTATGAAATCTAGATTTTTCAGATTCGTTGGAAAGATATTTTCGAACAGATTCAAATATTTTTGGTTTTACGAAAATCCGGTTTATTTTGAATCCTGTACATTCATTTGAAATTTGAAATCGAATTTTCAAACTACCGCGCTATTTCCAATTCCTTTTATAATTAAAACAAATATTTATATTCTAATTTCAATTTAAATAAACATATGCATTCTAATTCTATTCAAAATAAATTTCTAGTCGTTATTATTTAAAATAAATCATTTTAAATATTCAAAATTCATTAAAATTGCCAAAATAAAAATTTTAAATTAGTTCTGATTTTCCGGGTTGTTACATACTTTAGCTGTCTACCCCCATAACACTCTACCTTCCCTTCTTGCATCAGAACCACACCAAGCCCTGTACCACATGCATCAGTGTAAACTATAAACACTTTTTTCCTATTAGACAAGGTTATGACTAGGGTTGTTGTCAGAGCATTGGAAAGCAACATCACAATCTATATCCCATGAAAACGCCAAATTCTTCTTCGTCAGCATGGTAAGTGGGGCTAATATGTTTGCGAAGTCCTTAATGAACTTCCTATAATAGCATGCCAATCCAAGAAACATTCTCATCTCTGTTGCATTTTTCGGAACTTGCCAATATTGAACTGCAACCAACTTTGCGGGATCCACTACTATCCCTTCTTTAGAAACCACATGCCCAAGAAATCTCACCTATTTTCAACAGAAATGGCATTTGGAGAACTTTGCCTTAAACTGATGCGCATGGAGAGTTTTCAAAACTTCTCTCAATTATTGGGCATGCTTTTTCTCGCTCTTTGAGAAGATCAAGATATCATCAACAAAGAGCATAACGAATTTATTTAGAAACTCCCTAAGCACCCTACTCATCAGATCAACAAAACAGACCGGTGCATTCATCAACCCAAAAGGCATAACTAGTCATTGAAAGAAACCATCTGGAGTTGTGACACCCCACTCCGTTAATGTCACTCACTAAGAGAATGCATTAAGTTCCATGAAGCGTTATAGGTAATCAGACACAGAATAATTACAAGACAGATATAAATAAGATAGCAGCGAAAATTTAAATTTTTATTTCAATAAAAATACCATGGTCCATAATTTCATAAGTCACAAAAACCATTACAACAAAATAAATTTTGTCTTACGTCATCAGAGTACATAAGTAAATAAAATGCATAATTCCCCAAATGAAAGAGTTAAGCCATAGTAGAGACAAGAACTTGAGCCATACTTCAGCAATTGCTCCTAGCAGGATGACACCTAAATCCTGACTAAGCCTGGGTGTTTCCTCCCTGCAAAACAGGGGCGGAAGAAAGAAGGCGAAACAAGCTAAGTCAGACATAAGTCTGATGAGTCTAGTTACTTTTAGCCAGTAAATAAATAAAAGTAACATGATAGGCGTACAAAGTGGATAAGAGAGATCACTACATAAATGGCAGGTATGACAAGGTAAACAGGACAACAGGATAGAATAAATAGCGCTTCTTAATACTTTCCTTGCTCCGCACCAATACTAGTATAACAGATATGTAATAGGATTACATACTCCCTAATTGCTTAATAAAAACAGGATGATCCCAACAGAAACATAATGGTAGTTTTAGGTGTACTCTAGTAACGGGTTTTAACCCAAACAGAACTGGTACCTAAACAGAAATAACGGGTGTTATCCCATACAGAAACACAGGTACCCCACAGAAACAGACAGGACTAGATGTACCATATTTACTACCCCCAATCGATCGGCTCCCTATTCTGTAGATACCGTGTGCTGGCCCCACAGTAGGGTGTATCACTCCCTAAAGTGGCAACCCTTCATTTTCTGGATGTGCACAACCGTATCTACTAATGCCACATCGTCTTATCTTCCCCAGCAGGTGAAGTCATGCATGCACATGACCCCATTGGAATGCGCCGTCAACACCGTCTCCATGTTGGATCTCTTACAATCAGCTCAGTAAGCGTGCCCCACTCCGACCAAGTTCGGAGTACCCATTTGATACCTATTTAAGGGTTACTGACTGAAATGGGCCCCACACAAGATGATGCAAGCTCTCTCCTTTGTCTTGCATCTCCACTACTAGGTTTTCCACTGGTCATGTTTACCTAACAATGTCTTTAATTACATAACACCGAGAGGTTAAGTTTGTGGGCCTATATATACAAATATTACCCACCAACCCAAGATGTACTTAACCCTCCTACTGATTCAAGCATGTTTATTTAACGGTTAAGTTTGTGGGCCTATATATATTAATATTACCCACCTACCCATGATCTACTTAACCCTCCCACTGATCCAAGCATGTTTTACTTAACCCTATCTTTAGTTCATTGTAAAAACCCGCAACTCCCCGTAAAGGAAAGCGCGGATAGTTCGAGAACAAGCCACAACAGAACGCATACAAAAGAACATTTCACTGTATATTACAACAATGCATCAGATTACAAGAATATACAGAGTATAAACAAATAAATATTACACAGAAATATCAGAGATTTAAATTACGTTTATATACATCACAGCGGAAAATAATACAATACACAACTAGAAGAGATATACGGTTACAAAGCTTTCCGGATATCATTCCAGCTGTAAACCAGGATCCTGCGAATATAAATCTGCAAAATCAAAACTACTAGCTGCCCATGTCGAAAATAAGGGCACCCAGAGTTTAGGTTAAAACAATAAACTCCAGGTCAGTCATGTGACTGGTGTGAGAACTAAAACAGTTAATCTTTATTTCAAAGTTAGGTAAATCAAGGGACCACGCCGTATAACACGGAACGGGTTTCCTCCCAAGAATACCAGTGCATAAAACAAACAACGCAATGCTAAATAAAGAAAAATGAAGCTGTTATAAGACCCAGGTCCTATCACACAATGCAACGCAAGCCGGGGGATAGGGTTTTCCCTTATAACAGCCAAAGAATGCTTGATACGTTTAAAACAAATCATTTGATACTATTATAAGTGCATAGTGTATAAAACAACTTCATATCATAAGTATCAATCATAGGCGGCATGGGTACCATATATCATGTCGCCATACTAGTTCTACAATTAAAACCGCAAATGTCACGTATTTGGAAATTGGGTTTCCATCTATGAACCGAGGCAAAAGATAGTCCTCAACCGATTCGAGACAATCTAGCCCATGTCTCAGGATCAGAGCTCGAGTGACCCTTGGAGCGACAGGGCCGGTCCACCGATGTGGATTAAAATTCCTGAACACTGCGTTTCCCCGCCCTTTGGGGCGTAAGTCTGGTCCGTCTGCCGACCAGAATGCATCGGCCGAAACCGATATAACCGAGGCGCCTCGCAACAGCAACAACCACATAAGTCAAACTCGTCAGGGCGTGTAAAACCACTGACGCCACTTTTTAGCTAGAAGGAAACGCATGCCCTCCCTGAGGTCCGTCTCCCGTTTTTGGTTCATACCAGGTGTGAAACTCGCGAAGTAAACGTTACACAAAGCTACGCCACATAGGCCGTGCTTCGATCATCAACCACAAGACTTTGCTTTTCAACAGAATCCTCGATCACTTGCCACTTAGGTATGCCACACAGGCAATTCACTCCATGCGTTTGATATCCATCAATATATAACCCCTGAGCTCGTACGTCTCAGAGAAGGGCGTTAAGCAAGAGAATAAATTCTCCGCCGCCAAACAGATATATATTTAATAGAGATCAATCACACGGACTAAAATCCAATGTCAGACACACAGTCCATTTACAAGTCCGTTCTGGGTCTGAACGAAACCGGAGGCACCTAGTACCCGCATATCCATCGATCTCCAAGTACGTCTGGACGATCACCAACTGTTTCCATCTTCTTGGGTGTACATCCCAATCAAGATCATCAATAATCACCCAAACGACGTGAAGACTTCCGGTCTTCGACCATCGTCTTCATCTTCGACTTATCGTCGTATCAGTTACTCAGAATGGGATAAACCCGGTCTTTCCGAATAACTCGCGTATATTTTAAATAAGTGTTACACAAACACAACATACGCCTCATTCCAATTTATCAGTCACTAACCATAAATTAATCAAGAGAATAATTCCCCAAATATTAACCCCGAAGGCCGAAACCAACATCAGATCAATATCTAGAAAACCATTCTGCTTGGCTAACCGACAGTTAGTTTCTAAATTTCACATTCATAGGGAGAGGTTCTCATTAATTTTATCAAAGATAAATCCTTTAAATTTATTCTTTAATCTCCTTTTGAATTTCGATTCAACTAGTCGGGATTAGCGAACCACACCGAAGTAATCATTTATTTTATTTCTCAATCCCAACCTATTCATCCCATGAAGTAAAACTGGTTATACTTCATATCTAACACCACGGTGTTATCGGTAAATTCAATTACCATTTCACGTTCAAATCTAATTAAAGATTTAACTATCGCCTGGAGTAAAACTGGTGATACTCCATTCTCGATATTTTCAATGTAATTAAAGATTCATTAAAAATCCACTTAGTTTTAATCGTTAACTGGGTTAAAGAATCTGTGTCATTTAAAAACACGGTTCACGATAAACTCAAAGTCACATTCCATTAATTATCGGGTTAAAGAACGAGTGTTATTTAAAACACTATTCACGATAAACCCAAAAATCAATATCAATTCAATTCCAATTAAATATTATCTAATTGGTACACTTCATTAAATCTAAATAAAAAGATTTAATATTTTCTCAACTGGGTTCAAGAACAGTGTTAATGAAGACACCATTCACAACAAACCCAAATCACATTTGATATTCAATACAAGGCTCTGAATAGAAAATATATCGGCTTATATTCAATATCAAATTCTACAATTAACAAATGTCGTATTTGAAATAACGATATAAATGTATATCTTTCAAATTTCCATAACAACATCTGTATAATCACGAATTCCAACATCGAAATATTATGAAGACAAATTCGATTCAAACCCACTCCAATGCAATCATTGGAAATTCTGGTTATTTTTAAAACCCTTTTTAAATTCAATTTATTTATTTAAAAATAAATAGAATTATAATTCTAGTTCAAAACTAGTTCATTTCGATAAAAATCTATTTTTATCTTTTCAAATATGGAGTTTTTCATCCCAATTCTTCCTAAATCATTTCTTATGATTTTACACAAATTATTACTATTTTTAATCATTTTATCAAGGCTCGTACAGTCGATTTCCATCAACGGCCATCGAACTGCACTTACAGCGACCTTTTTCAAATTTGATTTGGACATAATTCCAAATCCGACCGTTAGATTTCTAATTTCTAATATTCGTTAGAAAGCTCTTTTCGATACGAACCCAACGGTTCCGGTTTTAGGAGAATCTGACGGTCGGATCTCCCGTAATATTCGTTCGAAGTTAATGGTCGAAATTCGCGAACTGCCGCGGCGCGGCGCGTTCTATTCAGGCCATTATATTATATATATAATATATATAATATATATTTCGTCGATTTCTATTTAAAACGAATTTTATAAATAGTTTTAAATTCGTTTCAAAAACAATTTCAACTTCCATTTCAATTCAAATCAAAATTGAATCTTTCCTTATAAATTCGTTTTAAAATTCATTTCTATTCAATTCAAGTTTCAGTTCAATTTGAATTCATTTCGATTTGTTTCCAATTCAATTCGAATTCGTTTTCAATTCAATTCGAATTCGTTTTCAATTCAATTCGAATTGGTTTTATATTCGATTCAATTCAAATTCGTTATCTATTCAATTCAATTCGAATTCGTTTCGTTTGCTATTCAATTGAAATCAAATTCATTTTCCATTCAATTCGAATTCATTATACATTCAATTCATTTCGAAATCGTTTTATATTCAACTCAATTCAAATTCGTTTCGTTTGCTATTCAATTGAAATCAAATTCGTTTTCCATTCAATTCGAATTTATTATTTATTCAATTCATTTCGAAATCGTTTTATAATCAATTTATTTCGAAATCATTTCAAAATATGCGTTATCGAAATCACTTTTCAATATGCATTTTAAAATGAATAAAATCGATATAAATATCGTTCACGTCAAAATGGCGTCAATCTAACCAACACGGCTTCATATATTTCTATTTTCAAATATTCTATTCAACAAATGAATATTTATTTTTGTCAACACACGACTAATCTCAACGAATGAGCACTGTCCACGTGTGACAATTTTTGTTAAATTATTTCGTTCAACACATGACTAATCTCAACGGATGAGTACGGTCAACACATGAACTTTTATGTTATAATATTCTTTATTTTCTAAATTGGAATGAGGCCCAATCAATCACCATATAAAATTAATTATATGGATTTTCATACAACACATGTATATAATAGCATTGAAAAATAATCAAACATCAACCAAAGTGCACTACACTGTATAAGCATCAAATATAGATATCTAACGCTTATAACAGCCTGTCAATCAATCGATCGACATATTTAATCAATCAGGATGAGTGAACTTCGAATTTCATCCCAACACCCGTGTGGGGTTTCAAACAATCAAACACAGATTTTAGTTGTGCAGTTGGGCGATGTGTAAAATCTATCGACCCAATCAATGTCCTTCAAATAGGTGTACACAAACAAACCGTCCGGTTTGTAAATGAATATTTTATTTTATTCACTTCCACGTTAAAACTATATTTTTAACGATAAAATATTTTATTTAACTTATGGATGCTCTATTCAGTTCATTTATTCAATAAAATGATATTTTTGTTTTTCTAACATATTTTAGAAAATTTCGGCGGCATAACGGCACGATACTAGAAACGGGACAAGGCCTAGCCTTATCCCCGGTCTAGTGAAGGCCCATGCCATTCACACATCAATCAAATCTATTCATTTCACCAAACAATTCAATCCAATCAAATAATCTAACTAATTTTTTTGCAATCAAACAAACAAGTCCATGGTCTGTGGACGATTGTGTCGGGTGCTACTAAGCACCGTCTGCATCCTAGTATATATATAACTAGAAAAAGAAATTGAAGAGTGAGGAATTCTCACCAAAAGCTATCCAAACATCTTTACTCTTCTTTGATAGAAATCTTCATCGTAATCGCATTTTTGTCATCTTCGTTGCGGTAGCCACTACATATGTAAAAATCGAATTTTTACTTCGCTATTCAATATATAAAAATCAAATTTTTACTATGCTATTCAATATATAAAAATCATATTTTTACTTCGCTATTCAATATATAAAAATCGAATTTTTACTATGCTATTCAATATATAAAAATCGCATTTTTACTTTGCTATTCAATATATAAAAATCATATTTTTATATCGTTATCATCTATATAAAGATCTCGCCTTTTCTATTTCATCACTATAAAAATCACATTTTTACTTCGATGTTCAATATATAAAAATCACATTTTTACTTCGATGTTCAATATATAAAAATCACATTTTTATTATCTCTATAATGTAAAAATCATATCTTTATTTTCAAAGATCTAACCTTTCTTCTTTATAAAAAATCAAACCTTTTAGTTCATATAAAAATTAAACCATTTTGTTCATATAAAAATTAAACCTTTATCTACAATAAAATTTTAATTTTTATCATGCTATATATTTAAAAAAAAAACCTGATTTTAATCACTGTTTAATTTTTATATAAAAACTGAAAATAAAAACTTGGTTATAAAAGAAAGAATAGAAAGAAACGCTCACCGTTTTCGATCGTCGGGGGGGGGGGGCATCAGCGGCGTCGGAGGGTCAGGGAGGTGGAGGCGGTCTTCGAACGGAGGAAGGGAGGGACTAGGCGGTGGCTGCTGGAGGGTTGGGCTCGTGAGGCGTCGGGTTTTCCAAAGGGAGATCGAGAGGAAGAGGGGACAGCGGAGGAGGGGTCGATCGACGGTGGTGGGGAGGTAGCCTCCGGCGGCGGCGCTTTGGGGCAGGGGCGACGGGCTTCATCGACGGCAGCTTCTTTCTCCTTTTTTTTTCGATCTGAAATGAATAGGGGGGCGTTGACCGTTATTAAGAGGAGAAAAAAGCAAGGGTTTTATTTTATTTTATTAATTTAATCTCCTTTAAAGTCATTTTTTCATTCGAATCCTAAATCGAACCTACCGACTATCGTCCCTAGCGTTTTACCCCCATTCCGAACACAATGGGATATGTATCGTAGGCCAATTCGACCATTAAGATCAGTTTCCGTTGAATTCGAAATATAAATCAGTATATATTCAAATTTAAACGTACATTTTAAATTACCGGGTCCACATACGAACTCTAAAAATTCCCGAAAAATATTTTCTAGCTTCATATTGACGATACGGTCCTAACAAAACAAGTTTCGTCGAATTCTGAGACCGTTTGAAAAATGGCCATTTTCCAGTCGATTAAAATCAACTTAAACTGGTCAAACGCGTTTTCCTTTGCCACGCTCACATATTGATTCGAAAAATTATGAAATTTGGAATCTAGCTATAACCCTACACCACGGACCCAACAAAAGTGGTTTCGTCGAAATCCGAGGTCGTTTGCAAAATTCCCATTTTAAGGGCCTGAATTCCATAGCGACTATTCAGAATTTTCAACTGGACATATCTTTTGATTCCCGCTATGAAATCTTGATTTTTCGGATTCGTTGGAAAGATATTCCCAAATATATCCTAATGTTTTTGGTTTCACTAAAATCCGGATTGTTTTGCACCCGGTACATTCAATTGAAGTTTGAAATCGAATTATCGAACTACCGCGCCATTTTCAATTCTATTTATAATTATATATAAATATTTATATTCTAACGACGACGTATATAATATATACGTTCTGAATATGTTCGAAATAAATTTCTCGTCGATATTATTTAAAATAATATATTTTAAATGTTCAAAATTCGCTAAAATTTCCAATTTTAAATTTTCAAACTGGCTCGCATTTCCGGGTTATTACAGTCTCCCCCACTTAAAACTTTTCGTCCCCGAAAAGGAACAAAGTCGAAAGTGGTTTGATTAATCAACTCAACCTTCATTGTTTTCATTACGGCTTAAGTTCTTCAACTTTTCAGTTTCTAAAAACCTTTCCAATTTCTCAAAAATTTGGCTAACACCCTAAATTTTCGAAAATTTTTGCCATAACCTCCCCTGCACCGGGAGCCACGGGAAAATCCCGAAATTGCCATATAGGCCTTCTGATCTCAAAAAGAAAAAGAAAAAGCCAAGCGGCTAGCCAATAGGCTCATAAAATCATCATCACCCAAACAAAACAGTAAATTATGTAGTAAACATGTACCTATTTGTCGGGCAAACAAATTTTATTCTCTGGCTCTAGCCTCCTTGCTATGACCTGTTCAATGTAAGTATATGTATATGCAAGCAAATGCGACCAATTTTCAATACAATTCAATATTTGATACAATTAGGCGTAATGGTTCAAAATTATCAAACAATTAAACAAACAACACAACCATCAATCAATTAGTTGATTATCATTTGAAATTCATAACTTTGATATATAGTCAAAAAATCATGTTTTTGATGCCAAATCACAACAATAGGCCCTATCTAGTTTCGGTTCTCACACCAGTCAATAGGAAATATATAGAAATCTCACTTTCGTCGCTCGAAAATAAATACTGGCGATGGTGCCCTATCACCAGAATTATTCCCGGGCACTAGAGGGATTCTATATCTACCCAATATATTAAAACTTCGAACACACGTTTGCAAGACATATATACAAAATCTTTATATATTGGATTGTCCCGATCAATATAGAATAAATAATCAAATACGAATAGTTGATTTAAATTTTCAAAACAAAACTTGTTTTTACTTTTAAAAAAAATACTCTTCTCACTCGTTCTAGGATACTACTGATCCCATCTCTAACGAGTCATTCCCATCGGATGTTACTAATCCAATATCTGATGAATTCTTTCATATGGTTCTAATGTGCCTTGTTCTCTGAGCTTGGTAAACCAAAGCTCTGATACCAACTGTAAAAACCCGCAACTCCCCGTAAAGGAAAGCGCGGATAGTTCGAGAACAAGCCACAACAGAACGCATACAAAAGAACATTTCACTGTATATTACAACAATGCATCAGATTACAAGAATATACAGAGTATAAACAAATAAATATTACATAGAAATATCAGAGATTTAAATTACATTTATATACATCGCAGCGGAAAATAATACAATACACAACTAGAAGAGATATACGGATACAAAGCTTTCCGAATATCATTCCAGCTATAAACCAGGATCCTGCGAATATAAATCTGCAAAACCAAAACTACTAGCTGCCCGTGTCGAAAATAAGGGCACCCAGAGTTTAGGTTTAAACAATAAACTCCAGGTCAGTCATGTGACTGGTGTGAGAACTAAAACAGTTAATCTTTATTTCAAAGTTAGGTAAATCAAGGGACCACGCCGTATAACACGGAACAGGTTTCCTCCCAAGAATACTAGTGCATAAAACAAACAGTGCAATGCTAAATAAAGAAAAATGAAGCTGTTATAAGACCCAGGTCCTATCACACAATGCAACGCAAGCCGGGGGATAGGGTTTTCCCTTATAACAGCCAAAGAATGCTTGATACGTTTAAAACAAATCATTTGATACAATTATAAGTGCATAGTGTATAAAACAACTTCATATCATAAGTATCAATCATAGGCGGCATGGGTACCATATATCATGTCGCCATACTAGTTCTACAATTAAAACCGCAAATGTCACGTATTTGGAAATTGGGTTTCCATCTATGAACCGAGGCAAAAGATAGTCCTCAACCGATTCGAAACAATCTAGCCCATGTCTCAGGATCAGAGCTCGAGTGACCCTTGGAGCGACAGGGCCGGTCCACCGATGTGGATTAAAATTCATGAACACTGCGTTTCCCCGCCCTTTGGGGCGTAAGTCTGGTCCGTCTGCCGACCAGAATGCATCGGCCGAAACCGATATAACCGAGGCGCCTCGCAACAGCAAAAACCACATAAGTCAAACTCGTCAAGGCGTGTAAAACAACTGACGCCACTTTTTAGCTAGAAGGAAACGCATGCCCTCCCTGAGGTCCGTCTCCCGTTTTTGGTTCATACCGGGTGTGAAACTCGCGAAGTAAACGTTACACAAAGCTACGCCACATAGGTCGTGCTTCGATCATCAACCACAAGACTTTGCTTTTCAACAGAAGCCTCGATCACTTGCCACTTAGGTATGCCACACAGGCAATTCACTCTATGCGTTTGATATCCATCAATATATAACCCCTGAGCTCGTACATCTCAGAGAAGGGCGTTAAGCAAGAGAATAAATTCTCCGCCGCCAAACAGATATATATTTAATAGAGATCAATCACACGGACTAAAATCCAATGTCAGACACACAGTCCATTTACAAGTCCGTTCTGGGTCTGAACGAAATCGGAGGCACCTAGTACCCGCATATCCATCGATCTCCAAGTACGTCTGGACGATCACCAACTGTTTCCATCTTCTTGGGTGTACATCCCAATCAAGATCATCAATAATCACCCAAACGACGTGAAGACTTCCGGTCTTCGACCATCGTCTTCGTCTTCGACTTATCGTCGTATCAGTTACTCAGAATGGGATAAACCCGGTCTTTCCGAATAACTCGCGTATATTTTAAATAAGTGTTACACAAACACAACATACGCCTCATTCCAATTTATCAGTCACTAACCATAAATTAATCAAGAGAATAATTCCCCAAATATTAACCCCGAAGGCCGAAACCAACATCAGATCAATATCTAGAAAACCATTCTGCTTGGCTAACCGACAGTTAGTTTCTAAATTTCACATTCATAGGGAGAGGTTCTCATTAATTTTATCAAAGATAAATCCTTTAAATTTATTCTTTAATCTCCTTTTGAATTTCGATTCAACTAGTTGGGATTAGCGAACCACACCGAAGTAATCATTTATTTTATTTCTCAATCCCAACCTATTCATCCCATGAAGTAAAACTGGTTATACTTCATATCTAACACCACGGTGTTATCGGTAAATTCAATTACCATTTCACGTTCAAATCTAATTAAAGATTTAACTATCGCCTGGAGTAAAACTGGTGATACTCCATTCTCGATCTTTTCAATCTAATTAAAGATTCATTAAAACTCCACTTAGTTTTAATCGTTAACTGGGTTAAAGAATCCGTGTCATTTAAAAACACGGTTCATGATAAACCCAAAGTCACATTCCATTAATTATCGGGTTAAAGAACGAGTGTTATTTAAAACACTGTTCACGATAAACCCAAAAATCAATATCA
This sequence comes from Allium sativum, assembly GCA_030737875.1. Lineage (NCBI taxonomy): Eukaryota > Viridiplantae > Streptophyta > Magnoliopsida > Asparagales > Amaryllidaceae > Allium > Allium sativum. The sequence continues at coordinate 953,595,670 of CM060924.1, read as the reverse complement.
ATTCAATTCCAGTTAAATATTATCTAATTGGTACACTTCTTTAAATCTAAATAAAAAGATTTAATCTTTTCTCAATTGGGTTCAAGAATAGTGTTAATGAAGACACCATTCACGACAAACCCAAATCACATTTGATATTCAATACAAGGCTCTGAATAGAAAATATATCGGCTTATATTCAATATCAAATTCTACGATTAACAAATGTCGTATTTGAAATAACGATATAAATGTATTTCTTTCAAATTTCCATAACAACATCTGTATAATCACGAATTCCAACATCGAAATATTACGAAGACAATTTCGATTCAAACCCACTCCAATGCAATCATTGGAAATTCTGGTTATTTTTAAAACCCTTTTTAAATTCAATTTATTTACTTAAAAATAAATAGAATTATAATTCTAGTTCAAAACTAGTTCATTTCGATAAAAATCTATTTTTATCTTTTCAAATATGGAGTTTTTCATCCCAATTCTTCCTAAATCATTTCTTATGATTTTACACAAATTATTACTATTTTTAATAATTTTATCAAGGCCCGTACAGTCGATTTCCATCAACGGCCATCGAACTGCACTTACAGCGACCTTTTTCAAATTTGATTTGGACATAATTCCAAATCCAACCGTTAGATTTCTAATTTCTAATATTCGTTAGAAAGCTCTTTTCGATACGAACCCAACGGTTCCGGTTTTAGGAGAATCCGACGGTCGGATCTCCCGTAATATTCGTTCGAAGTTAATGGTCGAAATTCGCGAACTGCCGTGGCGCGGCGCGTTCTATTCAGGCCATTATATTATATATATAATACATATAATATATATTTCGTCGATTTCTATTTAAAACGAATTTTATAAACAGTTTTAAATTCGTTTCAAAAACAATTTCAACTTCCATTTCAATTCAAATCAAAATTGAATCTTTCCTTATAAATTCGTTTTAAAATTCATTTCTATTCAATTCAAGTTTCAATTCAATTTGAATTCATTTCGATTTGTTTCCAATTCAATTCGAATTCGTTTTCAATTCAATTCGAATTCGTTTTCAATTCAATTCGAATTGGTTTTATATTCGATTCAATTCAAATTCGTTATCTATTCAATTCAATTCGAATTCGTTTCGTTTGCTATTCAATTGAAATCAAATTCGTTTTCCATTCAATTCGAATTCATTATACATTCAATTCATTTTAAAATCGTTTTATATTCAATTCAATTCAAATTCGTTTCGTTTGCTATTCAATTGAAATCAAATTCGTTTTCCATTCAATTCGAATTCATTATATATTCAATTCATTTCGAAATCGTTTTATATTCAATTTATTTCGAAATCATTTCAAAATATGCGTTTTCGAAATCACTTTTCAATATGCATTTTAAAATGAATAAAATTGATATAAATATCGTTCACGTCAAAATGGCGTCAATCTAACCAACACGGCTTCATATATTTCTATTTTCAAATATTCTATTCAACAAATGAATATTTATTTTTGTCAACACACGACTAATCTCAACGAATGAGTACTGTCCACGTGTGACAATTTTTGTTAAATTATTTCGTTCAACACATGACTAATCTCAACGGATGAGTACGGTCAACACATGAACTTTTATGTTATAATATTCTTTATTTTCTAAATTGGAATGAGGCCCAATCAATCACCATATAAAATTAATTATATGGATTTTCATACAACACATGTATATAATAGCATTGAAAAATAATCAAACATCAACCAAAGTGCACTACACTGTATAAGCATCAAATATAGATATCTAACGCTTATAACAGCCTGTTAATCAATCGATCGACATATTTAATCAATCAGGATGTGTGAACTTCAAATTTCATCCCAACACCCGTGTGGGGTTTCAAACAATCAAACACAGATTTTAGTTGTGCAGTTGGGCGACGTGTAAAATCTATCGACCCAATCAATGTCCTTCAAATAGGTGTACATAAACAAACCGTCTGGTTTGTAAATGAATATTTTATTTTATTCACTTCCACGTTAAAACTATATTTTTAACGATAAAATATTTTATTTAACTTATGAATGCTCTATTCAGTTCATTTATTCAATAAAATGAAATTTTATTTTTCTAACATATTTTAGAAAATTTCGGCGGCATAACGTCACGATACTAGAAACGGGACAAGGCCTAGCCTTATCCCCGGTCTAGTGAAGGCCCATGCCATTCACACATCAATCAAATCTATTCATTTCACCAAACAATTCAATCCAATCAAATAATCTAACTAATTTTTTTGCAATCAAACAAACAAGTCCATGGTCTGTGGACGATTGTGTCGGGTGCTACTAAGCACCGTCTGCATCCTAGTATATATATATAACTAGAAAAAGAAATTGAAGAGTGAGGAATTCTCACCGAAAGCTATCCAAACATCTTTACTCTTCTTTGATAGAAATCTTCATCGTAATCGCATTTTTGTCATCTTCGTTGCGGTAGCCACTACATATGTAAAAATCGAATTTTTACTTCGCTATTCAATATATAAAAATCAAATTTTTACTATGCTATTCAATATATAAAAATCATATTTTTACTTCGCTATTCAATATATAAAAATCGAATTTTTACTATGCTATTCAATATATAAAAATCGCATTTTTACTTTTCTATTCAATATATAAAAATCATATTTTTATATCGTTATCATCTATATAAAGATCTCGCCTTTTCTATTTCATCACTATAAAAATCACATTTTTACTTCGATGTTCAATATATAAAAATCACATTTTTACTTCGATGTTCAATATATAAAAATCACATTTTTATTATCTCTATAATGTAAAAATCATATCTTTATTTTCAAAGATCTAACCTTTCTTCTTTATAAAAATCAAACCTTTTAGTTCATATAAAAATTAAACCTTTTTGTTCATATAAAAATTAAACCTTTATCTACAATAAAAATTTAATTTTTATCATGCTATATATTTAAAAAAAACCCTGATTTTAATCACTGTTTAATTTTTATATAAAAACTGAAAATAAAAACTTGGTTATAAAAGAAAGAATAGAAAGAAACGCTCACCGTTTTCGATCGTCGGGGGGGGGGCATCAGCGGCGTCGGAGGGTCAGGGAGGTGGAGGCGGTCTTCGAACGGAGGAAGGGAGGGACTAGGTGGTGGCTGCTGGAGGGTTGGGCTCGTGAGGCGTCGGGTTTTCCAAAGGGAGATCGAGAGGAAGAGGGGACAGCGGAGGAGGGGTCGATCGACGGTGGTGGGGAGGTAGCCTCCGGCGGCGGCGCTTTGGGGCAGGGGCGACGGGCTTCATCGACGGCAGCGTCTTTCTCCTTTTTTTTCGATCTGAACTGAATAGGGGGGGCGTTGACCGTTATTAAGAGGAGAAAAAAAAGCAAGGGTTTTATTTTATTTTATTAATTTAATCTCCTTTAAAGTCATTTTTTCATTCGAATCCTAAATCGAACCTACCGACTGTCGTCCCTAGCGTTTTACCCCCATTCCGAACACAATGGGATATGTATTGTAGGCCAATTCGACCATTAAGATCAGTTTCCGTTGAATTCGAAATATAAATCAGTATATATTCAAATTTAAACGTACATTTTAAATTACCGGGTCCACATACGAACTCTAAAAATTCCCGAAAAATATTTTCTAGCTTCATATTGACGATACTGTCCTAACAAAACTAGTTTCGTCGAATTCTGAGACCGTTTGAAAAATGGCCATTTTCCAGTCGTTTAAAATCAACTAAAACTGGTCAAACGCGTTTTCCTTTGCCACGCTCACATATTGATTCGAAAAATTATGAAATTTGGAATCTAGCTATAACCCTACACCACGGACCCAACAAAAGTGGTTTCGTCGAAATCCGAGGTCATTTGCAAAATTCCCATTTTTAAGGGCCTGAATTCCATAGCGACTATTCAGAATTTTCAACTGGACATATCTTTTGATTCCCGCTATGAAATCTTGATTTTTCGGATTCGTTGGAAAGATATTCCCAAATAGATCCTAATGTTTTTGGTTTCACTAAAATCCGGATTGTTTTGCACCCGGTACATTCAATTGAAGTTTGAAATCGAATTATCGAACTACCACGCCATTTTCAATTCTATTTATAATTATATATAAATATTTATATTCTAACGACGACGTATATAATATATACGTTCTGAATATGTTCGAAATAAATTTCTCGTCGATATTATTTAAAATAATATATTTTAAATGTTCAAAATTCGCTAAAATTTCCAATTTAAAATTTTCAAACTGGCTCGCATTTTCCGGGTTATTACATTCATACTCATACAATCCCTTATGGATTATATTAGGTTAAGTAGTCTGATTCATTACCATGTCCATTTATGGTTTATAATGGGCTAGACCTCCCTTCATTAGGTCTACAACATGTGGATGTTGGATATGCCGGTCGGGTCCGGGCAGTCTTATTCCACAGTTGGGCCTGACCTCGTGTCTTAACCCAATTTGTATATGCGTACTTAGACCTCACACATTAGGTTCAACATTAGTGGCTGCTGGATATGTCGGTTGGGTCCGGGCAGACTTCCACCACTAATGTAACCTAACCTCGTGTCATTAGTACAATTACAATTCCTTATTGTAATTACTAAACATTCCATTTTTAATTAATTAATCAATTAATTAAACCTTTCCTTTTATAGGTGTCAATAGCTATTTTGCAACAATAATTTGAATTACATATCCATAAATGATCATATTCAAAATTATGCCATTTTTATCCAAATTTTCTTATGTCATTATAGGTGATTATTTCTATGTTTCCCTATTTGAATTATATGTCCAACTTACATTATGCCAATTATAAATCCCCTTTTTTCCCATTTCCTCACTAATGTATTCACACGCATTTTGGCGGCATCGAGGCTATAAAGTAGCCTCGTCATAACAATAATAGGGAACATGATAAGGGTGACAATTCAACATGTTTTGGCATAAATATTAACATAACTAGCATAGTAACTAAGTGAATGGACATGTGATAATTATCATAAAAAAGTGGACATCAAATTAATAACTTGCGTTTAGGCAAGCATAATGAGATCTAGATTCAATATTAGGTGTCCAATTACCTAAATCTAGCACAGACAGGGTGGCGTAATAACAAGTTTAGATTTACATGTCAAGTTTAACACATATACCAAGGTATCATAATATAACAAGTGAAAGGTGATTAACACCAAAGTCTAGATCCAAGTAATGTCAAATTAATGGATGAACTATCATCCTAGCATGGTTACAAATCGATGTTCATATAAACGTCATATCGAATCACCATAATCAGATCTAGAAAGTTAGATCTGTATTAACAAGTTCACATGTACCGCAATATAATTGTAATTCAAGATTCACATAGAAAACATAGTAGAATGTCCATATATTAGATCTTGGGAAAACTACATAGTATGCTAGCATAAGTTCATGATTTACAGCATATACCCAATTCATAGTCTCCCACAATTCACATTTATCTATTTAAACCTAAAAGTGACTAAAACTCATAGAGATAGGTTTAAGGATTAGAGAATGATTCTGAATACTGATTTCCGAAATTGATTAGCAAATCCGTTGATGTAGTCTTTGATTGTTGAAAACTAGTTTAGTTTTTGATGCAGCAGCATGGGGGCTTAAGAATGATTTTTGTTTAGAATAGGGTTTAGGTTTGTGTGTGCTTATATAGATGTGTAGGATTAATTAGAGCCCTTAGACTAACTAGGAGATCATCAGAACCACACAGCTCAAAGACACGTCATTCAGCCCATCAGAAGAAGACACGTCATCAGAACTCTCCAAAATCCTGTGCAGGTTTCTGGCTCGGCATGGGCGCACTTCCCAAGTGCGCCAGTGCATTTTTGTTTTGGAGAACTTCCCTAGTGCGCCAGTGCATTTTTGTTCATGCGCACTGCCCAAATGTGCCAGTCCAGTCTGGTCCATCTCCAGAATTTTCTTCCCAACTTCTACTGTCCGTACCTCTTTCATACGGCATCCGTTTTACACAAACTCGGACTCTATCTCAAGCAGAATTCCAAGACGAACGCAATTTTGTAACCCATTTCAGATTATTCCTCTTTTAATAATTATGTATTCTTAAGTTATCTCTTATGTCATGTTTTAAAATTATGGGGTGTTGCGTTTTCTCCTCCTTAAAGGATTTTGTCCCCGAAATCTTCAAGTTAAGAAGAATGTATCCTACCATCCAATCATCCATCTACTCAATTATCATCCACAAGCATCTATTGTCCTTAAAAGATTTCTAATGCTATATGAACATATGCAAAACTGTGTGTATATGTTTCGTATCTATTGCAAAAATCAGGTGGTCTACTGATTCAGTTGACCTCCTTAATGCAATGTATGTTAGTGCCATGAATCCAATATGTATGCAAATAAACATATTACATCATATAAGTTCTATATGTGTACACACAATCGTCCAAATGCGACGTCATATGCTAGTTCATCCATTTCCATCCATAAAACAAAAGAAAATGCACATACATCCATATGCAGTAAGAAAGTGATTGAGCTGATCTAGTGCCTAATGTGTGAGTATATGCATCCACAGGAAACCACTAGCAAACACTTGCATCCATCAAACATAACATGTCTCAAACACATGTCTATAATCATGGGATTTCCTACCTAAAGGTTGAATATTAGATTGATAGGATATACTCAGATGATAGAAGCAAATGTGAATAAAAGCTTTTGGAAGAGAAGTTAAGAACATTCACTTGAAAGGAAAAGGGTACGAAGCGTAAAAAAAATCTTGTCTTCGGTCTCCCAAGTTGCATCTTCTTGATTGTCTCCCCACTAGACCTTCACCAACTTGACTTCTCGTTTGCGTAGCTTCTTAACCTCCGATCCAAGTATGCTAGTCGAACTCATCCAATCATTGCTTCCTTCTTTATTTTCACTTCCTTTCACAAGTTTGGCCCCACTACCTCGAACTCTATTCATTTTACCACCACCTGGGTGAATAGTCATCTTGGAATGATGGGCTTCCTCAAGGATTGTCTTCAATAGGTTTCCCATCCTGATACGATTCACCTATCAAACCGCTTCTCAAGTAGCCCCGCCACTTGCTTATCAAGTTCCCTCTTTTATTTTAGGAGCCATATGGCGCACAAGTAATGCAATTGGCTTTGCATTGTCCACCAGGTATGTACGGAAATCAATCTCGCGCCTCCGGGGTAATCCTCAAACCTTGTCTAAGACATCAGGATACTCACAGACTACTGGTGTCGATCGTAGATCATCGATTGACGCCTCAAGAGACCCTAGGAAACTAAGAATGACATAACCTTGTGGGTCAAAAGAAATTTCGAGGGTCCTCCCATGACAAGTTAGAAGCTTAACGACCCTCCTCTCACCGCCCAGAATGACACCATATGTGGTAAGCCAACCCGTCACTAGGATCAACCCCTAGCCTATAAAACAAGATGTGCGTCGCACTCAAACTCGACGTCTAACACAAATATTCTTAAACCCCAACAAATCACGGATAAATGAGCCGAACCACCAATGGGGTTTGAGACGACAACGGGATCCACTACCATACTAGAAATTAAGTGCAGAGATTCAACTACAGAACTAGATATGAACGAATATGAATGCGCCAGAATCGAAAAGAGTTCTAACCGGTTGATTGGAAAGAGAAATCAAAACCTTCCATGGAAACTTTCCTACCTCTGTCTGGTGCACTAGCCACGAGAACATTCGCTGGCCCTCCAGAGGTTCCTGTCCTTTGACATTGCCCTTGGTTCCTTGGGCACTTCCCAAGAATAGTATCCAACCTCTCCACAAATGAAGCAAGCATTCTTCCTTTTCCTGCAGTCCTTGGCTAAGTGACCCTCTTGCCCAGAACTATAGCACTTCCCCTTATCCTTAGCCTTGTCATTTTTTTCCCGCCTTTCTTCTGTTGTTGTTGCTGTCCTTTCTTGGGCCATACTTTTTCTCATCCTTTTCATCCTTATATTCCTTTTTATCCATGTTTGTGTAACAAGTTAACAAGTCTTTCGAAAGTTGCCTCTGTCGCATGGAAATCCTTACGAAGCTCGAGAAAATTAACCGTAGGTGAAACTACTGCGGTTACAGATGGAGGTTAGGCACTTCATTGCCTTCGACATGTGCTAAACTTGCCTATGACATCATGCTGGAATGGGGACGCCTTTTGAGAAGAATCGGTTCCCCAAACAAAAAGGGAAAAGGAATCAAGCGGAGAATCGAGAGATATTACATATGGCTTTGGAGAATATGTTTTTCAAAATAGGCTTTTCTTTTGAAAATGCTTTCTTTTAAAACCTTTTTGAAAATAATTTTCAAAAACTTTAGCCAATCTGGTAACCTTCAGCTCTGATACCAAGTGTGACACCCCACGTCCGTTAATGTCACTCACTAAGGGAATGCATTAAGTTCCGTGAAGCATTATAGGTAATCAGACATAGAATAATTACAAGATAGATATAAATAAGATAGCAGCAGAAATTTAAATTTGTAATAACCCGGAAATTCTGAACCAGTTTAAAATTTTTATTTTGGCAATTTTAATGAATTTTGAATATTTAAAATGAATTATTTTAAATAATATCGACGAGAAATTTATTTTGAATATAATTCGAACGTATATATTTATATACGTCGCCGTTAGAATATAAATAATTATATATAATTATAAATAGAATTGAAAATGGCGCGGTAGTTCGATAATTCGATTTCAAACTTCAATTGAATGTACCGGGTGCAAAACAATCCGGATTTTAGCGAAACCAAAAATAATAGGATCTAATTGATGATATCTTTCCAACTAATCCGACAAATCAAAATTTCGTAGCGGGAATCAAAAGATATGTCCAGTTGAAAATTCTGAATAGTCGCTATGGAATTCAGGCCCTTAAAAATGGAAAATTTTCAAATGACCTCGGATTTCGACGAAACCACTTTTGTTGGATCCGTAGTGTTAAATTATTGCTAGATTCCAAATTTCATAATTTTTCAAATCAATATGTGAGCGTGGCAAAGGAAAACGTGTTTTGACCATTTCAGTTGATTTTAATCGACTGGAAAATGGCCATTTTTCCAACGGTCTCAGAATTCGACGAAACTAGTTTTGTTGGGACCGTATCGTCAACACGAAGCTAGAAAATATTTTTTTGGAATTTTTAGAGTTTGTATGTGACCCCGGTAAATTGAAATGCGCATTCAAATTCAATATATAGAGTTATATGTTGATTTAAACGGAATCTGATTGTAACGATCGAATCAGCCTACGATACATATCCCATTGTGTTCGGAATAGGGGTAAAACGCTAGGGACGACAGGCGGTGGGCCTCGTTTAGAGGTCGTATGTAAAAGTCAACTTTTTGAATTAAATAATTAAAATAAAAATTATCCTTCTCTCTTCCTTTATCTTCTCTGACCCCCCCCCCCCCCAATTGAAATTCATTTCAGTCGAAAAGGAAAAAAACCCGAAACTGGCGATCACCACCGCCGTCGCGGTGGCGCAGCCACCCCCCCTTCCCCGTTTTCCTCTCCCTCACTCCATCCTCCTCTTCCCTTCCTAATCGAGCGGCGCCCCCCCTGGAGCACAAAACCCGCAACCCGTTAGCACCCAGACCCGCACCCCCTAGAAGCCGCGCCACCTCCTCCCTCCGCCTCCACCTCAGGCGATGCGCCCCCCTCCCCTTCTTCTTCTACTCGATTTCGGCCCCCCCTCCATCAGAAAAGCGACTGCCGCCCAACCCAAACCACCCCGACGAGATACCCCCCCCCCCCCCCCCCCAATATCCACTTGAAAGCGGACAACGAAAGCGACAAAAGACGAGAATGGCGATGATTTCTCTAAATGAAATGTCGAGATGATTGGGATAGCTTTCGGTGAGAATTTCTCACTCTTCAATTTCTTTTACTAGTTATATATATACTAGGATGCAGACGGTGTTTAGTAGCACCCGACACCCGTCATCCATAGACCGTGGATGGCTTGTTTGTTAAATTGGTTGGATGTGTAGTTGGTTAGTTTATTTGGTTTGAAATGAATTGTTTGGTGAAATGAAATTGATTTGATTGATGTGTGAATGGCGTGGGCCTTCACTAGACTGGGGATAAGGCTAGGCCTCGTCCCGTTTCTAGTATCGTGTCGTTATGCCGCCGAAATTTCCTAAAATATGTTAGAAAAATAAAAATATCATTTTTATTGTGTAAATGAACTGAATAAAAATCCATGTGTCAAAATAAAATATTTTATCGTCAAAAATATAATTTTTAACGTGAAGTGAATAAAATAAAATATTCATTTACAAACCGGACGGTTTGTTTATGTACACCTATTTGAAGGACATTGATTGGGACGATAAATTTCACACATCGCCCAACTGCACAAATAAAATGTGTGTTTGATTGTTTGAAACCCCACACGGGTATTGGGATAAAATACGACATACACTAATCCCAATAATTGGTTGTAGGTCGATCGATTGATTGACAGGCTGTTATAAGCGTTAGATATCTATATTTGATGCTTATACAGTGCAGTGCACTTTGGTTGATGGTTGATTATTTTTCAATGCTATTATATACGTGTGATGTATGAAAATCCATATAATTAACATTATATGGTGATTGATTGGGCCTCGTTCCAATTTATAAAATAAAGAATAATAGAAAATAAAGGTTCATGTGTTGACCATACTCATCCGTTAAGATTAGTCATGTGTTGAACGAAATATTTTAATAATAAAATTTACATCTTTATCAATATAAAATAAAGGTTCATGTGTTGACCGTACTCATCCGTTGAGATTAGTCATGTGTTGAACGAAATATTTTAATAATAAAATTTACATCTTTATCAATATAAAATAAAGGTTCATGTGTTGACAGTACTCATCCGTTGAGATTAGTCATGTGTTTAACGAAATATTTTAATAATAAAATTTACATCTTTATCAATATAAAATAAAGGTTCATGTGTTGACAGTACTCATCCGTTGAGATTAGTCATGTGTTGAACGAAATATTTGAAAACGAAATATTTGAAATAGAAATATTTGAAGTAGAAATATTTGAAAACGAAATATTTGAAGTAGAAATATTTGAAAACGAAATATTTGAAATAGAAATATTTGAAAACGAAATATTTGAAATAGAATATTTGAAAATAGAAATATATGAAGCCGTGTTGATTAGATTGACGCCATTTTGACGTGAACGATATTTATATCGATTTTATTCATTTTAAAATGAATATTGAAAAGTGATTTCGAAATCGAATATTTTGAAGTGAAATTTGAATTGAATCGAATAGAAAACCAATTTGAATTGAATCGAATAGAAAAACAATTTGAATTGAATTGAATAGAAAATCAATTGAATTTGAATAGAATAGAAAATCAATTGTATTTGAATAGAACAGAAAATGAATTGAATTTGAATAGAATAGAAAATGAATTGAATTTGAATAGAATAGAAAATCAATTGAATTTGAATTGAATAAATAACAAATTGAATTCGAATTGAATAGATAACGAATTTGAATTGAATTGAATATAAAACCAATTCGAATTGAATTGAAAACGAATTCGAATTTAATTGAAAATGAATTCGAATTGAATTGAAAACGAATTCGAATTGAATTGGAAACGAATTGAAATGAATTCAAATTGAATAGAACAGAAATGAATTTTAAAAACGAATTTATAAGGAAAAAATCAATTTTGATTTGAATTTGAAATGGAAGTTGAAATTGTTTTTGAAACGAATTTAAAACGATTTATAAAATTCGTTTTAAATAGTAATCGACGAAATATATATTATATATATTATATATATAATATAATAGCCTGAATAGAACGCGCCGCGCCGCGGTAGTTCGTGAATTTCGACCATTTATTTCAAACGGACATTACGGGAGATCCGACCGTCGGATTCTCCTAAAACCGGAACCGTTGGGTTCGTATCGAAAAGAGCTTTCTAATGAATATTAGAAATTCGAAATCCAAAGGTTGGATTTGGGGATACGTCCAAATCAAATTTGAAAAAGGTCGTTGTAAGTGCAGTTCGATGGCCGTTGATGGAAATCGACTGTACGGGCCTTGATAAAATTATTAAAAATAGTAATATTTTTTGTAAAATCATAAGAAATGATTTGGGAAAAATTGGGATGAAAAACTCCATATCTGAAAAGATAAAAATAGATTTTTATCGAAATGAACTAGTTTTGAACTGAAATTAAAACCCATTTATTTTTAAATAAATAAATTGGATTTAAAAGGGGTTTTAAATAGTCGGAACTTCTAATATATTTGATGGGAATTAAATTAGAAGTGATTTGTGGTTTATCGTGAACGGTGTTTTAAATAACACTAGTTCTTTAACCCGATAATAAATAGAATGTGATTTGGGGTTTATCGTGAACTGTGTTTTAAATGACATTAGTTCTTTAACCCAGAAAAGGGAGTTTTAATGAATCTGCAATTAGATTGAAATGTGAATCTATAATCTAGATTATCAAATTTAGAAATTAAGCGAGAATGGAGTATCACCAGTTTTGCTCCAAAACGATAGTCAAATCTTTAATTAGATTTTAACGTGAAATGGTAATTAATTTTACCGATAACACCGTGGTATTAGACATGGAGTATTACCAGTTTTTCTTCATGGGATGAATAGGTTGGGATTGGGAAATAAAATAAATAATTACTTCGGTGTGGTTCGCTAATCTCGACTAGTTTAGAAAACCATAATTTGGTTTGAAACGACATCCAAAGGAAGATTAAGGGATAAATTTTAAAGAATTTATCTTGGATAAAGTTAATGGGAACCTTTCCCTGAGAATATGAATTGGAATGAGGCGTATGTTGTGTTTGTGTAATGTTTTTAATATATGCGGGTCGTTCGGAAAGTCCGGGTTTATACCCATTTTGAATAACCGATTCGACGATATGTCGAAGATGAAGACGGTGGTTGAAGACCGGAAGTCTTCACATCGTTTGGGTGATTACTGATGATCTTGATTGGGCTGTACACCCAAGATGAGGGAATCATTTGGTTGTCGTCCAGACGTACTTGGAGATGGATGGATATGCGAGGAAAGTGCCTCCGGTTTCGTTCAGTCCCAGAACGACTTGTAAATGGATTGTGTGTCTGACATTGGATTTTATTCTATGTTGATTGATTTCTGTTAAATATATATCTGTTTGGCGGCGGAGAATTTATTCTCTTGCTTAACGCCCTTCTCTGAGACGTACGAGCTTAGAGGTTATATATCGATAGATATCAATCGCATGGCATGAATTGCCTGTGTGGCATGCTAAGATGCAATGATCAAGGCTTCTGTTGAAAAGCAAAGTCTTGTGGTTGATGATCAAAGCACGGCCTACGTGGCAGCCTTGTGTATAACGTGAATTCGCGAGCCTCACACCTCTGTATGAGTCAAAAACGGGATATGGACTGCAGGGAGAGCACTACGTTTCTTTCTAGGTTTGGTGGTGTCAGTGACTTACCAACCCTGACATTTATATACTTTTCACCTTTGTGGATGTTGGATGAGGCGCCTCGATTTTAGGTCTGTAAGGACCGGGAAACGTATGTTTAGGAATTGCCAATCCTCTAAGGTAAGTGAGGATCGGCCCTGAAGATCCAGGATTGCCCAGAGTGTGTAGTCCTTAGACATTTGCTAGAGTGTCTCGAACGCGGAGAGGAGCTTGCCCCTTGCCTCGACTCATGACGGAAATCCAGTTTCCAATACGTGTATTGCGGTTTTAATTGTAGAACTAGTATGGCGACATGATAGATGATACCCATGCCGCCTAGGATTGATATTTATGATTGAAATTGTTTTGACACTATACACTTATTATAGTATCAAATGATTTGTTTTAAACGTACCAAGCATGTTTGGCTATTATAAGGGAAAACCCTATCCTCCGGCTTGCGTTGCATTGTGTGATGGGACCTGGGTCTTATAATAGCTTCATTTTTCGAAAAAGCATTGCGTTGTTTATCTATATGCACTGGTATTCTTGGGAGGAAACCCCTTCCATGTTATACGGCGTGGTCCCTTGAATTACTCTCTTTTAAAGTAAAGTTTAAATAACTGTTTTAGTTCTCACACCAGTCACATGACTGACCTGGAGTTTATTGTTTTAACCTAAACTCTGGGTGCCCTTATTTCTGCACGGGCAGCTAGTAGTTTTGGTTTTGCAGATTTATATTCACAGGATCTTGGTTTACCGCTGGAATGATATCCGGAAAGCTCTGTATCCGTATATCACCTTCAGTTGTGCTTTGTATTATTTAACGCTGCTATGTAATTTAATGTAATCTCTGATATTTATCGAATGTAATTTATTCATTTATACTCTGTATATCCTTGTATCTGATGGAATTGTTGTAATAACAATGAAATGTTCTTCTGTTTGTGTTCTATTTTGTCATGTTCTCAAAATGATCAGGGGTTTCGAACGGTCTAGATCGGTTTAACGACTGATTCGGATTGAGTGAAATTCTCGGCCGTCACATTTGGTATCAGAGCTTTGGTTTACAGAGCTCGAGAACAAGACACATTAGAACCATACGAAAGAATTCAACAGATATTGGATTAGTAATATCCAATTAGAATGACTCGTTAGAGATAGGATCTATAACATCCTAGAACGAGTGTAAAGAGTATATTTTTCAAATGAAAACAATTTTGTTTTGAAAATATAAATCATTTTATACGTATTTGAATATTTATTTATTTTGAATTTGGGCAATCCGATATATAAAGATTTTGCATGTACGCGTCATGAACGTATATTCGAAGTTTTAATATACTGGATTGATATAGGATCACATTCTAGACACCCGGAGATGATTCTGATGATTGATATATCATCATCAGAATTTGTGTTCGTGTTTCGAAGGTGTGATTCCTATATATTTCCATTAGACTGGTGTGAGAACCAAAACTTATATAGCTAGATTTATTTGTTGTGAATTGGCATCAAAAACATGATTTTTGTATATGTATAAAATTATGAATTTGAAACTCTAATTCACTAATTGATTGATGATTGTGTTGTTTGATAATTGTTGCCTAATTGAATTTTGAACCATTATGCCTAATAGAATCAAATATTGGACTGTATTGAAAATTGGTCGCATCTGCTTGCATATACATGTACTTACATTGAACAGGTCATAGCAAGGAGGCTAGAGCAGAGAATAAAAATTTGTTTGCCCGACAAATAGGTATATATTTACTATAATTTACTGTTTTGTTTAGGTGATGATGATTTTATGAGCCTATTGGCTAGCCGCTTGGCTTTTTCTTTTTCTTTTTGAGATCAGAAGGCCTATATGGCAATTTCGGGATTTTTCCATGGCTCCCGGTGCAGGGGAGGTTATGGCGAAATTTTTCGAAAATTTAGGGTGTTAGCCAAATTTTTGAAAATTAGAAAATTCTCAGAAACTGAAAAGTTGGAGAATGTAAGCCAGATCGAACGTAGAATTGATTAATCAAACCACTTTCGACTTTGTTCCTTTTCGGGGATGAAAAGTTTTAAGTGGGGGAGATTGTAATAACCCGGAAATTCTGAACCAGTTTAAATTTTTTATTTTGGCAATTTTAATGAATTTTGAATATTTAAAATGAATTATTTTAAATAATATCGACGAGAAATTTATTTTGAATATAATTCGAACGTATATATTTATATACGTAGTCGTTAGAATATAAATAATTATATATAATTATAAATAGAATTGAAAATGGCGCGGTAGTTCGATAATTCGATTTCAAACTTCAATTGAATGTACCGGGTGCAAAACAATCCGGATTTTAGCGAAACCAAAAATAATAGGATCTAATTGATGATATCTTTCCAACTAATCCGACAAATCAAAATTTCATAGCGGGAATCAAAAGATATGTCCAGTTGAAAATTCTGAATAGTCGCTACGGAATTCAGGCCCTTAAAAATGGAAATTTTGCAAACGACCTCGGATTTCGACGAAACCACTTTTGTTGGATCCGTAGTGTTAAATTATTGCTAGATTCCAAATTTCATAATTTTTCGAATCAATATGTGAGTGTGTCAAAGGAAAACGTGTTTTGACCATTTTAGTTGATTTTAATCGACTGGAAAATAGCCATTTTTCCATCGGTCTCAGAATTCGACGAAACTAGTTTTGTTAGGACCGTATTGTCAACACGAAGCTAGAAAATATTTTTCTGGAATTTTTAGAGTTCGTATGTGACCCTGGTAAATTGAAATGCGCGTTCAAATTCAATATATAGAGTTATATGTTGATTTTAACGGAAACTGGTTGTAACGATCTAATCAGCCTACGATACATATCTCATTGTGTTTGGAATAGGGGTAAAACGCTAGGGACGACAGGCGGTGGGCCTCGTTTATAGGTCGTATGTAAAAGTCAACTTTTTGAATTAAATAATTAAAATAAAAAATATCCTTCTCTCTTCCTTTATCTTCTCTGCCCCCCCCCCCCACAATTGAAATTCATTTCAGTCGAAAAGAAAAAAAAATCCCGAAATCGATCCTTCCCTGGCGATCACCACCGCCGTCGCGGTGGCGCAGCCTCCCCCCCCCCCTTCCCCATTTTCCTCTCCCTCACTCCATCCTCCTCTTCCCTTCCTAATCGAGCGGTGCCCCCCCTGGAGCCCAAAACCCGCAACCCGTTAGCACCCAGACCCGCACCCCCTAGAAGCCGCGCCACCTCCTCCCTCCGCCTCCACCTCAGGCGATGCGCGCCCCCTCCCCTACTTCTTCTACTTGATTTCGGCCCCCCCTCCATCAGAAAACCGACTGCCACCCAACCCAAACCACCCCGACGAGATACTCGCCCCCCCCCCCCAATATCCACTTGAAAGCGGACAACGAAAGCGACAAAAGGCGAGAATGGCGATGATTTCTCTAAATAAAATATCGAGATGATCGGGATAGCTTTCCGTGAGAATTTCTCACTCTTCAATTTCTTTTACTAGTTATATATATACTAGGATGCAGACGGTGTTTAGTAGCACCCGACACACGTCATCCACAGACAATGGATGGCTTGTTTGTTAAATTGGTTGGATGTGTAGTTGGTTAGTTTATTTGGTTTGAAATGAATTGTTTTGAAGCGACCCGAACTTCCTCGGTCTCCGAAGAGATGAGAAAGAACGAATTACTGTGAGGACAAGACAAAACAGAACGCAGACGGAAGAACATTTCATTGCTTATTACAACAATTCCATCAGAATACAAGAATACACAGAGTATAAATGAATAAATTACATTCGATAAATATCAGAGATTACAATAAATTACATAGCAGTGGAAAATAATACAAAGCACAACTGAAGGTGATACACGGATACAGAGCTTTCCGAGCATCATTCCAGCTGTAAACCAGGATCCTGTGAATATAAATCTGCAAAACCAAAACTACTAGCTGCCCGTGTCGAAAATAGGGGCACCCAGAGTTTAGGTTAAAACAATAAACTCCAGGTCAGTCATGTGACTGGTGTGAGAACTAAAACAGTTATTTAAAACTTTACTTTAAAAGAGACTAATTCAAGGGACCACGCCGTATAACACGGAACGGGTTTCCTCCCAAGAATACCAGTGCATAGAATAAACAACGCAATGCTTTTTCGAAAAATGAAGCTATTATAAGACCCAGGTTCCATCACACAATGCAACGCAAGCCGGAGGATAGGGTTTTCCCTTATAATATCCAAACATGCTTGGTACGTTTAAAACAAATCACTTGATACTATGATAAGTGTATAGTGTCAAAACAATTTCAATCATAAATATAAATCATAGACGGCATGGGTACCATATATCATGTCGCCATACTAGTTCTACAATTAAAACCGCAATACCCATATTGGAAATTGGATTTCCGTCATGAGTCGAGGCAAGGGGCAAGCTCCTCTCCGCGTTCGAGACACTCTAGCAAATGTCTCAGGACTACACACTCTGGGCAATCCTGGATGCTTCAGGGTCGGTCCTCACTTATGTTAGAGGATTGGCAATTTCTGAACACACGTTGCCCGGTCCTTACAGACCTAAAATCGAGGCGCCTCATCCAACAACCACATAGGTGAAAAGTATATAATTGTCAGGGCTGGTAAGTCACTGACACCACCAAAGCTAGAAAGAAACGTCGTGCTCTCCCTGCAGTCCGTATCCCGTTTTTAACTCATACCGAGGTGTGAGGCTCGCGAATTCACGTTATACACAAAGCTACGCCACAAAGGTTGTGCTTTGATCATCAACCACAAGACTTTGATTTTCAACAGAAGCCTTGATCATTGCATCTCAGCGCGTCACACAGGCAATTCATGCCATGCGATTGATATCTATCGATATATAACCTCTAAGCTCATACGTCTCAGAGAAGGGTGTTAAGCAAGAGAATAAATTCTCCGCCACCAAACAGATATATATTTAACAGAAATCAATCAACACAGAATAAAATCCCATGTCGGACACACAATCCATTTACAAGTTCGTTCTGGGTCTGAATGAAACCGGAGGCACTTTCCTCGCATATCCATCCATCTCCAAGTACGTCTGGACGACAACCAACTGATTCCCTCATCTTGGGTGTACAGCCCAATCAAGATCATCAGTAATCACCCAAATGATGTGAAGGCTTCCGGTCTTCAACCACCGTCTTCATCTTCGACATATCGTCGAATCGGTTATTCAGAATGGGTATAAACCCGGCCTTTCCGAACAACCTACGTATATTAAAACAAATGTTACACAGACACAACATACGCCTCATTCCAATTCATTAGTCACTAACCGTAAATTAGCAAGAGAACAATTTCCCAAATATTAACCCCGAAGGCCGAAACCAACATCAGATCAATACCCAGGAAACCATTCTTCTTGACTAACCTACAGCTAGTTCTAAATTCCACATTCTTAGGGAAAGGTTCCCATTAATTTTATCCAAGATAAATTCGTTAAAATTTATCCTTTAATCTTCCTTTGGATGTCATTTCAAACCAAATTATGGTTTTTCAAACTAGTCGAGATTAGCGAACCACACCGAAGTAATTATTTATTTTATTTCCCAATCCCAACCTATTCATCCCATGAAGTAAAACTGGTAATACTCCATATCTAACACCAGGGTGTTATTGGTAAAATTAATTACCATTTCACGTTCAAATCTAATTAAAGATTTAACTATCGCTTTGGAGCAAAACTGGTAATACTCTATCCTCGCTCACTTTCTAAATTTGATAATTTAGATTATCAATTCACATTTCAATTTAATTGCAGATTCATTAAAACTCCTTTTACTGGGTTAAAGAACTAGTGTCATTTAAAACACAGTTCACGATAAACCCAAATCACATTCTATTTATTATCGGGTTAAAGAACTAGTGTTATTTAAAACACAGTACACGATAAACCCATGAATCAATTCTATTTAAACCCATTTCAAATCCAATCTATTTATTTAAAAATAAATGGGTTTTAATTTCAGTTCAAAACTAGTTCATTTCGATAAAAATCTATTTTTATCTTTTCAAATATGGAGTTTTTCATCCCAAATCCAACCGTTAGATTTCGAATTTCAAATATTCGTTAGAAAGCTCTTTTCGATACGAACCCAACGGTTCCGGTTTTAGGAGAATCCGACGGTCGGATCTCACGTAATGTCCGTTTGAAATAAATGGTCGAAATTCACGAACTGCCGCGGCGCGGCGCGTTCTATTCAGGCCATTATATTATATATATAATATATATAATATATATTTCGTCGATTCCTATTTAAAACGAAGTTTATAAATAGTTTTAAATTCGTTTCAAAAACAATTTCAACTTCCATTTCGATTCAAATCAAAATTGAATTTTTCCATATAAATTCGTTTTAAATTCATTTCTATTCAATTCAAATTTCAGTTCAATTTGAATTCATTTCAATTCGTTTTCAATTCGAATTCGTTTTCAATTCAATTCGAATTCGTTTTATATTCGATTCAATTCAAATTGGTTTTCTATTCGATTCAATTCAAATTCGTTTTCTATTCGATTCAATTCAAATTCGTTTTCTATTCGATTCAATTCATTCTCGTTTCAAATCAAATTCAATTCATTTTCTATTTAAATCATATTCGTTTCATTTTCAAATCAAATTCAATTCGTTTTCTATTTAAATCAAATTCGTTTAATTTTCAAATCAAATTCAATTCGTTTTCTATTTAAATCAAATTCGTTTCATTTTCAAATCAAATTCAATTCGTTTTCTATTCAAAACAAATTCAATTCGAATATAATCGATATAAATATCGTTCGCATCAAAATAGCGCATCTCTAATCAACACGGCTTTATATATTTCAATAAATTCGTTATTCTATTCAACAAATGAATATTTATTCTATTCAATATGTGAATCTATATTTTTGTCAACACACGACTAATCTCAACGAATGAGTACTGTCCACGTGTGACTATTTTTGTTATTTACTATATTTTATGAAAATTAAGGTATCTATCGTTTGATATTAAATCAGACTCCAATCGTAAATTAGTAAGAGAACGATTCCCTGAATATTAACCCCGAAGGCCGAAACCAACATCAGATCAATATCCAGGAGACCACTCATCTTATCTATTTTCTAGTTAGTTTCTAATTTTATATATGATAAATATGTAAATTTTATTGTTAAAATCTTTCGTTCAATACATGACTAATCTCAACGGATGAATACAATCAACGCATGAACCTTTACTTTATAATATTCTTTATTTTCTAAATTAGAATGAGGCCCAATCAATTACCATATAGCGTTAATTATATGGATTCCATACAAACCATGTATATAGTAGCAACGATAAATAATCAACCATCATCCAAAGTGCAATACACTATATAAGCATCAAATATAGATATCTAACGCTTATAACAGCCTGTCGATCCATCGATCGACATACAACCAATTATTGGGATTAGTGTATGCCGTATTTTATCCCAATACCTGTGTGGGGTTTCAAACAATCAAACACAGATTTTATTTGTGCAGTTGGGCGATGTGTAGAATTTATCGACCCAATCAATATCAGTCAAATCAGTGTATATAAACAAATCGGTCGATTTGTTTATAAATATTTATTTATTCACATTCACGCTAAAAATTATATTTTTAACGATAAAATATTTTATTTTAACACATGGATTTTTATTCAGTTCATTTACAAAATAAAAATGATATTTTTATTTTTCTAACTTATTTTAGAAAATTTCGGCGGCATAACGGCACGATACTAGAAACAGGACAAGGCCTAGCCTTATCCCCGGCCTAGTGAAGGCCCACGCCATTCACACATCAATCAAATCCATTCTATTTCACCAAACAATTCAATTCAAACCAAATAAACTAACCAACTACACAACCAAACAACTTAACAAACAAGCCATCCATGGTCTGTGGATGACGGGTGTCGGGTGCTACTAAACACCGTCTGCATCCTAGTATATATATATATAACTAGAAAAAGAAATTGAAGAGTGAGAAGTTCTCACCTATAGCTATCCCAATTCAACGACACTTCTTTAGTAGAAATCTTCATCGTTCTCGCATTTTGTCGCTTTCGTTGCCCGTATCCTCTACATATGTAAAAATCGAATTTTTACTTCGCTATTCAATATATAAAAATCGTATTTTTACTTCGCTATTCAATATATAAAAATTGAATTTTTACCTTGCTATTCAATATATAAAAATCGAATTTTTACTTTGCTATTCAATATATAAAAATCGAATTTTTACCTTGCTATTCAATATATAAAAATCGAATTTTTTACTTTGCTATATGGATAAAAATCCTATTTTTCTAACGCTACTATATAGATAAAATTATATTTTTACATCGCTACTATATAAATAAAAATTGTATTTTTACATTGCTACTATATATATAAAAATTATATTTTTCTAACGCTACTATATAGATAAAAATTATATTTTTCTAACGCTACTATATAGATAAGAATTATATTTTTCTAACGCTACTATATAGACAAAAATTATATTTTTCTAACGCCACTATATAGATAAAAATTATATTTTTACATCGCTACTATATAGATAAAAATTATATTTTTACATCGCTACTATATAGATAAAAATTATATTTTTCTAACGCTACTATATAGATAAAAATTATATTTTTCTAACGCTACTATATAGATAAAAATTATATTTTTACATCGCTACTTTATAGATAAAAATTATATTTTTCTAACGCTACTATATAGATAAAAATTATATTTTTCTAACGCTACTATATAGATAAAAATTATATTTTTCTAACGCTACTATATAGATAAAAATTATATTTTTCTAACGCTACTATGTAGATAAAAATTATATTTTTCTAACGCTACTATATAGATAAAAAATATATTTTTCTAACGCTACTATATACATAAAAATTATATTTTTACATTGCTACTATATAGATAAAAATTATATTTTTACATCGCTACTATATAGATAAAAATTATATTTTTCTAACGCTACTATATAGATAAAAATTATATTTTTACATCGCTACTATCTATATAAAGATCTCGCCTTTTCTAAAATAAATATTTCGCCTTTTCTAATATAAATACTTCATCTTTTCTAATATAAATATTTCGCCTTTTCTAATATAAATATTTCGCCTTTTCTAATATAAATATTTCGCCTCTTCTAATATAAATATTTCATCACTATAAAAATCACATTTTTATTTGGTTTTCAAACGAATAAAAATCACATCTTTATTTGGTTTTCAAAATCAAATAAAATCAGTTTCTAAAATCAAATAAATAACAACAAATAAAAGGGATTATAAGGCTCACCTCGATTTGGGTTTTCTGCGAAGAAGGAGGGTGTGTTGCGCGTTCGTCAGTAGATGGGGGGGCTGTCGCGAGGTCGAGGTGGAAGTGGGGGTGTCGGTTGCGGTGGTCTTCGATGGAAAAGGGGGGCGGGGTGTCGGCGCGAGGCAGAAGAGCGGGGGCTATCGCGGTGGTCGGCGCCGCTGGGGGGGGGGGTCTCCCTCTCGATCGCTTCTCTCTTTTTTTTCCTGTAATGAATGAAAATGAAGGAAAGTGGGGGCCAGCGGTTTATAAGGGGAGGAGGGAGGATAATTTTTTTTATTTAATTATTTAATTCAAAAAGTTGTCTTTTATTTTCGACCTCTAAACGAGGCCCATCGCCTGTCGTCCATAGCGTTTCACCCCCATTCCGAACACAATGGGATATGTATCGTAAGATGATTCGACTGTTTCGATCAGTTTCCGTTGAAATCAACATATAACTCTATATATTGAATTTGAACGCGCATTTCAATTTACCGGGGTCACATACTAACTAGAAAAATTCCAGAAAAATATTTTCTAGCTTCGTACTAACGATACGGTTCTAACAAATCTAGTTTCGTCGAATTCTGAGACCGTTGGAAAAATGGCCATTTTCCAGTCGATTAAAATCAACTGAAACTGGTCAAACGCATTTTCCTTTGCCGCGCTCACATATTGATTCGAAAAATTATGAAATTTAAAATCTAGCAATAATTTGACACTGCGGATCCAACGAAAGTGGTTTCGTCGAAATCCGAGGTCGTTTGCAAAATTCCCATTTTTAAGGGCTTGAATTCCATAGCGACTATTCAGAATTTTCAACTGGACATATTTTTTGATCCCCGCTATGAAATTTCGATTTTTCGGATTCGTTGAAAAGATAGTCTCAAATAGATCCCAATGTTTTTGATTTCACTAAAATCCGGATTGTTTTGCACCCGGTACATTCAATTGAAGTTTGAAATCGAATTATCGAACTACCGCGCCATTTTCAATTCTATTTATAAATATATATAAATATTTATATTCTAACGACGACGCGTATACATATATACATTCGAATTATATTCAAAATAAATTCCTCGTCGATTTTATTTAAAATAATATATTTTAAATAATCAAAATTCACTAAAATTCGCAAAATAAAAATTTTAAACTGGCCTAGATTTTCCGGGTTATTACAATCTCCCCCACTTAAAACTTTTCGTCCCCGAAAAGGAACAAAGTCGAAAGTGGTTTGATTAATCAGCTCTACGTTCGATCTGGCTTCCATTCACCAACTTTTCAGTTTCTGAGAATTTTCAAATTTTCAAAAATTTGGCTAACACCCTAAATTTTCGTAAAATTTCTCCATAACCTCCCCTGCACCGGGAGCCACGAGAAAATCCCGAAATTGCCATATAGGCCTTCTGGTCTCAAAAAGAAAAAGAAAACGCCAAGCGGCTAGCCAATAGGCTCATAAAATCATCATCACCCAAACAAAACAGTAAATTATATAGTAAACATGTACCTATTTGTCGGGCAAACAAATTTTATTCTCTGCTCTAGCCTCCTTGCTATGACCTGTTCAATGTAAGTACATGTATATGCAAGCAAATGCGACCAATTCTTAATATAATTCAATATTTGATGCAATCAGGCATAATGGTTCAAAATTATCAAACAAATAAACAAACAACACAAACATCAATCAATTAGTGAATTAGAGTTTCAAATTCATAATTTTGAAACATATATACATATACAGAAAATCATGTTTTTGATGCCAAATCACAACAATGTATTCTAGCTATATTTTGGTTCTCACACCAGCCTAATGGAAATATATAGATATCACACCTTCGAAACACGAACACACACTACTGATGCTATATAGTCATCAGTAGAATCATCTTCGGATGGCTAGAGTGTGATTCTATATCTATCTAATATATTAAAACTTCGAATATACGTTCATGACGCGTATATGCAAAACCTTTATATATTAGATTGTCCAAATCAATATAAATAAATTATTCAAATACGTGTAAAACGATTTAAATTCTCAAACAAAATTGTTTTCATTTGAAAAATATACTCTTCACACTCGTTCTAGGATACTACTGATCCTATCTCTAACGAGTCATTCTAATTGGATATTGCTAATCCAATATCTGATGAATTCTTTCATATGGTTCTAATGTGCCTTGTTCTCGAGCTCTGTAAACCAAAGCTCTGATACAAATGAAGCGACCCGAACTTCCCCGGTCTCCGAAGAGATGAGAAAGAACGAATTACTGTGAGGACAAGACAAAACAGAACGCAGACGGAAGAACATTTCATTGTTAGTACAACAATTCCATCAGATACAAGAATATACAGAGTATAAATGAATAAATTACATTCGATAAATATCAGAGATTACCATAAATTACATAGCAGCGGAAAAAAATACAAAGCACAACTGAAGATGATACACGGATACAGAGCTTTCCGGATATCATTCCAGCTGTAAACCAGGATCCTATGAATATAAATCTGCAAAACCAAAACTACTAGCTGCCCGTGTGGAAAATAGGGGCACCCAGAGTTTAAGTTAAAACAATAAACTCCAGGTCAGTCATGTGACTGGTGTGAGAACTAAAACAATTATTTAAAACTTTACTTTAAAAGAGAGTAATTCAAGGGACCACGCCGCATAACACGGAACGGGTTTCCTCCCAAGAATACCAGTGCATAGAATAAACAACGCAATGCTTTTTCGAAAAATGAAGCTATTATAAGACCCAGGTCCCATCACACAATGCAACGCAAGCCGGAGGATAGGGTTTTCCCTTATAATAGCCAAACATGCTTGGTACGTTTAAAACAAATCATTTGATACTATAATAAGTGTATAGTGTCAAAACAATTTCAATCATAAATTTAAATCATAGACGACATGGGTACCATATATCATGTCGCCATACTAGTTCTACAATTAAAACCGCAATACACGTATTGGAAATTGGATTTCCGTCATGAGTCGACGCAAGGGGCAAGCTCCTCTCCGCGTTCGATACACTCTAGCAAATGTCTCAGGACTACACACTCTGGGCAATCCTGGATGCTTCAGGGCCGGTCCTCACTTACGTTAGAGGATTGGCAATTCCTGAACACACGTTTCCCGGTCCTTACAGACCTAAAATCGAGGCGCCTCATCCAACAACCACATAGGTGAAAAGTATATAAATGTCAGGGCTGGTAAGTCACTGACACCACCAAAGCTAGAAAGAAACGTCGTGCTCTCCCTGCAGTCCGTATCCTGTTTTTAACTCATACCGAGGTGTGAGGCTCGCGAATTCACGTTATACACAAAGCTACGCCACAAAGGTTGTGCTTTGATCATCAACCACAAGACTTTGATTTTCAACAGAAGCCTTGATCATTGCATCTCAGCGCGTCACACAGGCAATTCATGCCATGCGATTGATATCTATCGATATATAACCTCTAAGCTCGTACGTCTCAGAGAAGGGCGTTAAGCAAGAGAATAAATTCTCCGTCGCCAAACAGATATATATTTAACAGAAATCAATCAACACAGAATAAAATCCCATGTCGGACACACAATCCATTTACAAGTTCGTTCTGGGTCTGAACGAAACCGGAGGCACTTTCCTCGCATATCCATCCATCTCCAAGTACGTCTGGACGACAACCAACTGATTACCACATCTTGGGTGTACAGCCCAATCAAGATCATCAGTAATCACCCAAACGATGTGAAGACTTCCGGTCTTCAACCACCGTCTTCATCTTCGACATATCGTCGAATCGGTTATTCAGAATGGGTATAAACCCGGCCTTTCCGAACAACCCGCGTATATCAAAAACAAATGTTACACAGACACAACATACGCCTCATTCCAATTCATTAGTCACTAACCGTAAATTAGCAAGAGAAGAATTTCCCAAATATTAACCCCGAAGGCCGAAACCAACATCAGATCAATACCCAGGAAACCATTCTTCTTGACTAACCTACAGCTAGTTCTAAATTCCACATTCTTAGGGAAAGGTTCCCATTAATTTTATCCAAGATTAATTCTTTAAAATTTATCCTTTAATCTTCCTTTGGATGTCATTTCAAACCAAATTATGGTTTTTCAAACTAGTCGAGATTAGCGAACCACACCGAAGTAATTATTTATTTTATTTCCCAATCCCAACCTATTCATCCCATGAAGTAAAACTGGTAATACTCCATATCTAACACCAGGGTGTTATTGGTAAAATTAATTACCATTTCACGTTCAAATCTTATTAAAGATTTAACTATCGCTTTGGAACAAAACTGGTAATACTCCATCCTCGCTCACTTTCTAAATTTGATAATTTAGATTATCAATTCACATTTCAATTTAATTGCAGATTCATTAAAACTCCTTTTACTGGGTTAAAGAACTAGTGTCATTTAAAACACAGTTCACGATAAACCCAAATCACATTCTATTTATTATCGGGTTAAAGAACTAGTGTTATTTAAAACACAGTTCATGGTAAACCCATGAATCAATTCTATTTAAACCCATTTCAAATCCAATCTATTTATTTAAAAATAAATGGGTTTTAATTTCAGTTCAAAACTAGTTCATCTTGATAAAAATCTATTTTTATCTTTTCAAATATGGAGTTTTACATCTCAATTTCTCCCAAATCATTTCTTATGATTTTACACAAATTATTGATATTTTTAATAATTTTATCAAGGCCCGTACAGTTGATTTCCATCAACGGCCATCGAACTGCACTTACAGCGACCTTTTTCAAATTTGATTCGGACCTATCTTCAAATCCAACCGTTAGATTTCAAATTTCAAATATTCGTTAGAAAGCTCTTTTCGATATGAACCCAATGGTTGTGGTTTTAGGAGAATCCGACGGTCGGATCTCCCGTAATATCCATTTGAAATAAATGGTCGAAATTCACGAACTGCTGCGGCGCGGCGCGTTCTATTCAGGCCATTATATTATATATATAATATATATAATATATATTTCGTCGATTCCTATTTAAAACGAAGTTTATAAATAGTTTTAAATTCGTTTCAAAAACAATTTCAACTTCCATTTCGATTCAAATCAAAATTGAATTTTTCCTTATAAATTCGTTTTAAATTCATTTCTATTCAATTCAAATATCAATTCAATTTGAATTCATTTCAATTCGTTTTCAATTCAATTCGAATTCGTTTTCAATTCAATCCGAATTCGTTTTATATTCGATTCAATTCAAATTGGTTTTCTATTCGATTCAATTCAAATTGGTTTTCTATTCGATTCAATTCAAATTCATTTTCTATTCGATTCAATTCAAATTCGTTTTCTATTCGACTCAATTCATTCTCGTTTCAAATCAAATTCAATTCATTTTCTATTTAAATCAAATTCGTTTCATTTTCAAATCAAAATCAATTTGTTTTCTATTTAAATCAAATTCATTTCATTTTCAAATCAAATTCAATTCCTTTTCTATTTAAATCAAATTCGTTTCATTTTCAAATCAAATTCAATTCGTTTTCTATTCAAAACAAATTCAATTCGAATATAATCGATATAAATATCGTTCGCGTCAAAATAGCGCATCTCTAATCAACACGGCTTTATATATTTCAATAAATTCGTTATTCTATTCAACAAATGAATATTTATTCTATTCAATATGTGAATCTATATTTTTGTCAACACACGACTAATCTCAACGAATGAGTACTGTCCACGTGTGACTATTTTTGTTATTTACTATATTTTATGAAAATTAAGGTATCTATCGTTTGATATTAAATCAGACTCCAATCGTAAATTAGTAAGAGAATGATTCCCTGAATATTAACCCCGAAGGCCGAAACCAACATCAGATCAATATCCAGGAGACCACTCATCTAATCTATTTTCTAGTTAGTTTCTAATTTTATATATGATAAAGATGTAAATTTTATTGTTAAAATCTTTCGTTCAATACATGACTAATCTCAACGGATGAGTACAGTCAACACATGAACCTTTACTTTATAATATTCTTCATTTTCTAAATTGGAATGAGGCCCAATCAATTACCATATAGCGTTAACTATATGGATTCCATACAACCCATGTATATAGTAGCAACGATAAATAATCAACCATCATCCAAAGTGCACTACACTGTATAAGCATCAAATATAGATATCTAACGCTTATAACAGCCTATCGATCCATCGATCGACATACAATCAATTATTGGGATTAGTGTATGCCGTATTTTATCCCAATACCCGTGTGGGGTTTCAAACAATCAAACACAGATTTTATTTTTGCAGTTGGGCGATTTGTAAAATTTATCGACCCAATCAATATCAGTCAAATCAGTGTATATAAACAAATCGGTCGATTTGTTTAAAAATATTTATTTATTCACATTCACGCTAAAAATTATATTTTTAACGATAAAATATTTTATTTTAACACATGGATTTTTATTCAGTTCATTTACAAAATAAAAATGATATTTTTATTTTTCTAACTTATTTTAGAAATTTTCGGCGGCATAACAGCACGATACTAGAAACGGGACAAGGCCTAGCCTTATCCCCGGTCTAGTGAAGGCCCACGCCATTCACACATCAATCAAATCCATTCCATTTCACCAAACAATTCAATTCAAACCAAATAAACTAACCAACTACACAACCAAACAACTTAACAAACAAGCCATCCATCATTTGTAGATGACGGGTGTCGGGTGCTATTAAACACCCTCTGCATCCTAGTATATATATATAACTAGATAAAAGGAATTGAAGAGTGGGAAGTTCTCACCTATAGCTATCCCAATTCAACGACACTTCTTTAGTAGAAATCTTCATCGTTCTCGCCTTTTGTCGCTTTCGTTGCCCGTATCCTCTACATATGTAAAAATCGAATTTTTACTTCGCTACTCAATATATAAAAATCATATTTTTACTTCGCTATTCAATATATAAAAATCGAATTTTTACTTTGCTATTCAATATATAAAAATCGAATTTTTACCTTGCTATTCAATATATAAAAATCGAATTTTTACTTTGCTATTCAATATATAAAAATCGAATTTTTACCTTGCTATTCAATATATAAAAATCGAATTTTTACTTTGCTATATGGATAAAAATCCTATTTTTCTAACGCTACTATATAGATAAAAATTATTACATCGCTACTATATAGATAAAAATTATATTTTTCTAACGCTACTATATAGATAAAAATTATATTTTTCTAACGCTACTATATAGATAAAAATTATATTTTTCTAACGCTACTATATAGATAAAAATTATATTTTTACATCGCTACTATATAGATAAAAATTATATTTTTACATCGCTACTATATAGATAAAAATTATTTTTTTCTAACGCTACTATATAGATAAAAATTATATTTTTACATCGCTACTATATAGATAAAAATTGTATTTTTCTAATGCTACTATATAGATAAAAATTATATTTTTCTAACGCTCCTATATAGATAAAAATTATATTTTTCTAACGCTACTATATAGATAAAAATTATATTTTTCTAACGCTACTATATAGATAAAAATTATATTTTTCTAACGCTACTATATAGATAAAAATTATATTTTTCTAACGCTACTATATAGATAAAAATTATATT
This sequence comes from Allium sativum, assembly GCA_030737875.1. NCBI lineage: Eukaryota > Viridiplantae > Streptophyta > Magnoliopsida > Asparagales > Amaryllidaceae > Allium > Allium sativum. The sequence continues at coordinate 953,565,091 of CM060924.1, read as the reverse complement.
TTTGCATCGCTACTATATAGATAAAAATTATATTTTTACATCGCTACTATATAGATAAAAATTATATTTTTCTAACGCTACTATATAGATAAAAATTATATTTTTACATCGCTACTATCTATATAAAGATCTCGCCTTTTCTAAAATAAATATTTCGCCTTTTCTAATATAAATACTTCGCCTTTTCTAATATAAATATTTCGCCTTTTCTAATATAAATATTTCGCCTTTTCTAATATAAATATTTTGCCTTTTCTAATATAAATATTTCATCATTATAAAAATCACATTTTTATTTGGTTTTCAAACGAATAAAAATCACATCTTTATTTTGTTTTCAAAATCAAATAAAATCAGTTTCTAAAATCAAATAAATAACAACAAATAAAAGGGATTATAAGGTTCACCTCGATTTGGATTTTCTGCGAAGAAGGGGGGTGTGCTGCGCGTTCGTCAGTAGATGGGGGGGGGCTGTCGCGAGGTCGAGGTGGAAGGGGGGGTGTCGGTTGCGGTGGTCTTCGATGGAAAAGAGGGGGTGTCGGCGCGAGGCAGAAGAGGGGGGGCTATCGCGGTGATCAGCGCCGCTGGGGGGTGGTCTCCCTCTCGATCGCTTCTCTCTTTCCTTTTCTTTTCTGTAATGAATGAAAATGAAGGAAAGGGGGAGCCAGCGGTTTATAAGGGGAGGAGGGAGGACATATTTTTTTATTTAATTATTTAATTCAAAAAGTTGACTTTTATTTTTGACCTCTAAACGAGGCCCACCGCCTGTCGTCCATAGCGTTTCACCCCCATTCCGAACACAATGGGATATGTATCGTAAGATGATTCGACTGTTTCGATAAGTTTCCGTTGAAATCAACATATAACTCTATATATTGAATTTGAACGCGCATTTCAATTTACCGGGGTCATATACTAACTAGAAAAATTCCAGAAAAATATTTTCTAGCTTCGTATTGACGATACGGTTCTAACAAAACTAGTTTCGTCGAATTCTGAGACCGTTGGAAAAATGGCCATTTTCCAGTCGATTAAAATCAACTAAAACTGGTCAAACGCATTTTCCTTTGCCACGCTCACATATTGATTCGAAAAATTATGAAATTTGAAATCTAGAAATAATTTGACACTGCGGATCCAACAAAAGTGGTTTCGTCGAAATCTGAGGTCGTTTGCAAAATTCCCATTTTTAAGGGCCTGAATTCCATAGCGACTATTCAGAATTTTCAACTGGACATATCTTTTGACCCCCGCTATGAAATTTCGATTTTTCGGATTCGTTGAAAAGATAGTCTCAAATAGATCCCAATGTTTTTGATTTCACTAAAATCCGGATTGTTTTGCACCGGGAACACTCAATTGAAGTTTGAAATCGAATTATCGAACTACCGCGCCATTTTCAATTCTATTTATAATTATATATAAATATTTATATTCTAACGATGACGCGTATACATATATATGTTCGAATTATATTCAAAATAAATTCCTCGTCGATTTTATTTAAAATAATCTATTTTAAATAATCAAAATTCACTAAAATTGCCAAAATAAAAATTTTAAACTGGCCCAGATTTTCCGGGTTATTACATGTTTGGTGAAATGAAATTGATTTGATTGATGTGTGAATGGTGTGGGCCTTCACTAGACCGGGGATAAGGCTAGGCCTCGTCCCGTTTCTAGTATCGTGCCGTTATGCCGCCGAAATTTCCTAAAATATGTTAGAAAAATAAAAATATCATTTTTATTGTGTAAATGAACTGAATAAAAATCCATGTGTCAAAATAAAATATTTTATCGTTAAAAATATAATTTTTAACGTGAAGTGAATAAAATAAAATATTCATTTACAAACCGGACGGTTTGTTTATGTACACCTATTTGAAGGACATTGATTGGGACGATAAATTTTACACATCGCCCAACTGCAAAAATAAAATGTGTGTTTGATTTTTTGAAACCCCACACGGGTATTGGGATAAAATACGACATACACTAATCCCAATAATTGGTTGTATGTCGATCGATTGATTGACAGGCTGTTATAAGCGTTAGATATCTATATTTGATGCTTATGCAGTGTAGTGCACTTTGGTTGATGGTTGATTATTTTTCAATGCTACTATATATTTGTGATGTATAAAAATCCATATAATTAACATTATATGGTGATTGATTGGGCCTCATTCCAATCTAGAAAATAAAGAATAATACAAAATAAAGGTTCATGTGTTGACCGTACTCATCCGTTGAGATTAGTCATGTGTTGAACGAAATATTTTAATAATAAAATTTACATCTTTATCAATATAAAATAAAGGTTCATGTGTTGACCGTACTCATCCGTTGAGATTAGTCATGTGTTGAACGAAATATTTTAATAATAAAATTTACATCTTTATCAATATAAAATAAAGGTTCATGTGTTGACAGTACTAATCCGTCGAGATTAGTCATGTGTTGAACGAAATATTTTAATAATAAAATTTACATCTATATCAATATAAAATAAAGGTTCATGTGTTGACAGTACTCATCCGTTGAGATTAGTCATGTGTTGAACGAAATATTTGAAATAGAAATATTTGAAGTAGAAATATTTGAAAACGAAATATTTGAAGTAGAAATATTTGAAAACGAAATATTTGAAATAGAAATATTTGAAAACGAAATATTTGAAATAGAATATTTGAAAATAGAAATATATGAAGCTGGGTTGATTAGATTGACGCCATTTTGACGTGAACGATATTTATATCGATTTTATTCATTTTAAAATGAATATTGAAAAGTGATTTCGAAATCGAATATTTTGAAATAAAATTTGAATTGAATCGAATAGAAAACCAATTTGAATTGAATCGAATAGAAAAACAATTTGAATTGAATAGAAAATCAATTGAATTTGAATAGAATAGAAAATCAATTGAATTTGAATAGAATAGAAAATGAATTGAATTCGAATAGAATAGAAAATGAATTGAATTTGAATAGAATAGAAAATCAATTGAATTTGAATTGAATAAATAACAAATTGAATTCGAATTGAATAGATAACGAATTTGAATTGAACTGAATATAAAACCAATTCGAATTGAATTGAAAACGAATTCGAATTGAATTGAAAACGAATTCGAATTGAATTGAAAACGAATTCGAATTGAATTGGAAAAGAATTGAATTGAATTCAAATTGAATTGAAATTTGAATTGAATAGAAATGAATTTTAAAAACGAATTTATAAGGAAAAATTCAATTTTGATTTGAATTTGAAATGGAAGTTGAAATTGTTTTTGAAACGAATTTAAAATGATTTATAAAATTCGTTTTAAATAGTAATCGACGAAATATATATTATATATATAATATTATGGCCTGAATAGAACGCGCCGCGCCGCGGTAGTTCGTGAATTTCGACCATTTATTTCAAACGGACATTACGGGAGATCCGACCGTCGGATTCTCCTAAAACCGGAACCGTTGGGTTCGTATCGAAAAGAGCTTTCTAACGAATATTAGAAATTCGAAATCTAACGGTTTGATTTGGGGATACGTCCAAATCAAATTTGAAAAAGGTCGCTGTAAGTGCAGTTTGATGGCCGTTGATGGAAATCGACTGTACGGGCCTTGATAAAATTATTAAAAATAGTAATAATTTGTGTAAAATCATAAGAAATGATTTGGGAAAAATTGGGATGAAAAACTCCATATTTGAAAAGATAAAAATAGATTTTTATCGAAATGAACTAGTTTTGAACTGAAATTAAAACCCATTTATTTTTAAATAAATAAATTGGATTTAAAAAGGGGTTTTAAATAGTCGGTACTTCTAATATATTTGATGGGAATTAAATTAGAAGTGATTTATGGGCTTATCGTGAACGGTGTTTTAAATAACACTAGTTCTTTAACCCGATAATAAATAGAATGTGATTTGGGGTTTATCGTGAACTGTGTTTTAAATGACATTTGTTCTTTAACCCAGAAAAGGCAGTTTTAATGAATATGCAATTAGATTGAAATGTGAATCTATAATCTAGACTATCAAATTTAGAAATTGAGCGAGAATGGAGTATCACCAGTTTTGCTCCAAAACGATAGTCAAATCTTTAATTAGATTTGAACGTGAAATGGTAATTAATTTTACTGATAACACCGTGGTATTAGATATGGAGTAATACCAGTTTTGCTTCATGGGATGAATAGGTTGGGATTGGGAAATAAAATAAATAATTACTTCGGTGTGGTTCGCTAATCTCGACTAGTTTAGAAAACCATAATTTGGTTTGAAACGACATCCAAAGGAAGATTAAGGGATAAATTTTAAAGAATTTATCTTGGATAAAGTTAATGGGAACCTTTCCCTGAGAATATGAATTGGAATGAGGCATATGTTTTGTTTGTGTAATGTTTTTAATATACGCGGGTCGTTCGGAAAGTCCGGGTTTATACCCATTCTGAATAACCGATTCGACGATATGTCGAAGATGAAGACGGTGGTTGAAGACCGGAAGTCTTCACATCGTTTGGGTGATTACTGATGATCTTGATTGGGCTATACACCCAAGATGAGGGAATCAGTTGGTTGTCGTCCAGACGTACTTGGAGATGGATGGATATGCGAGGAAAGTGCCTCCGGTTTCGTTCAGTCCCAGAACGAACTTGTAAATGGATTGTGTGTCTGACATTGGATTTTATTCTGTGTTGATTGATTTCTGTTAAATATATATCTGTTTGGCGGCGGAGAATTTATTCTCTTGCTTAACGCCCTTCTCTGAGACGTACGAGCTTAGAGGTTATATATCGATAGATATCAATCGCATGGCATGAATTGCCTGTGTGGCATGCTAAGATGCAATGATCAAGGCTTCTGTTGAAAAGCAAAGTCTTGTGGTTGATGATCAAAGCACGGCCTACGTGGCAGCCTTGTGTATAACGTGAATTCACGAGCCTCACACCTCGGTATGAGTCAAAAACGGGATACGGACTGCAGGGAGAGCATGACGTTTCTTTCTAGCTTTGGTGGTGTCAGTGACTTACCAGCCCTGACATTTATATACTTTTCACCTTTGTGGTTGTTGGATGAGGCGCCTCGATTTTAGGTCTGTAAGGACCGTGAAACGTGTGTTCAGGAATTGCCAATCCTCTAACGTAAGTGAGGACCGGCCCTGAAGATTCAGGATTGCCCAGAGTGTGTAGTCCTTAGACATTTGCTAGAGTGTCTCGAACGTGGAGAGGAGCTTGCCCCTTGCCTCGACTCATGACGGAAATCCAATTTCCAATACGTGTATTGCGGTTTTAATTGTAGAACTAGTATGGCGACATGATAGATGGTACCCATGCCGCCTAGGATTGATATTTATGATTGAAATTGTTTTGACACTATACACTTATTATAGTATCAAATGAATTGTTTTAAACGTACCAAGCATGTTTGGCTATTATAAGGGAAAACCCTATCCTCCGGCTTGCGTTGCATTGTGTGATGGGACCTGGGTCTTATAATAGCTTCATTTTTCGAAAAAGCATTGCGTTGTTTATCTATATGCACTGGTATTATTGGGACGAAACCCATTCCGTGTTATACGGTGTGGTCCCTTGAATTACTCTCTTTTAAAGTAAAGTTTAAATAACTGTTTTAGTTCTCACACCAGTCACATGACTGACCTGGAGTTTATTGTTTTAACCTAAACTCTGGGTGCCCTTATTTCCGCACGGGCAGCTAGTAGTTTTGGTTTTGCAGATTTATATTCACAGGATCCTGGTTTACAGCTGGAATGATATTCTGAAAGCTCTGAATCTGTATATCACCTTTAGTTGTGCTTTGTATTATTTTCCGCTGCTATGTAATTTAATGTAATCTCTGATATTTATCGAATGTAATTTATTCATTTATACTCTGTATATCCTTGTATCTGATGGAATTGTTGTAATAACAATGAAATGTTCTTCTGTTTGTGTTCTATTTTGTCATGTTCTCAAAGCGATCAGAGGTTTCGAACGGTCTAGATCGGTTTAACGACTGATTCGGATTGAGCGAATTTCTCGGCTGTCACAAAATTTTTATTTCAATAAAAATACCGTGGTCCATAATTTCATAAGTCACAAAAACCATTACAACAAAATAACTTCTGTCTTGCATCATCAGAGTACATAAGTAAATAAAATGCATAATTCCCCAAATGAAAGAGTTAAGCCATAGTAAAGACAAGAACTTATGCCACACTTCAGCAATAGCTCCTAGCAAGATGACACCTGAATTCTGACTAAGCCTTGGTGTTCCCTCCCCGCGAACCTGAGGGGGGGATGGAAGAAAGAAGGCGAAACAAACTAAGTCAAACATAAGTCTGATGAGTATAGTTACTTTTAGCCAGTAAATAAATAAAAGTAACGTGATAGGCATACAAAGTGGATAAGAGAGATCACTACATAAATGACAGGCATGACAAGGTAAACAGGACAACATGATAGAATAGATAGCGCTTCTTAATACTTTCCTAGCTCTGCACCAATACTAGTATAACAGATATGTAATAGGATTACATACTCCCTAATTGCTTAAAACAAACAGGAGATCCCAACAGAAACATAATGGTAGTTTTAGGTGTACTCTAGCAACGGGTTTTAACCCAAACAGAACTGGTACCTAAACAGAAATAACGGGTGTTAGCCCAGACAGAAACACAGGTACCCCACAGAAACAGACAGGACTAGATGTACCCTATTTACTACCCCCAATCTATCGGCTCCCTTTTCTGTAGATACCCTGTGCTAGCCCCACAGTAGGGTGTATCACTCCCTAAAGTGGCAACCCTTCATTTTCTAGATGTGCACAACCGTATCTATTGATGCCACAGTGTCTTATCTTCCCCAGCAGGCGGAGTCATGCATGCACATCACCCCGTTGGAACGTGCCATCAACACCGCCTCCACGTTTGGATCTCTTACAATCAGCTCAGTAAGCGTGCCCTACTCCGACCTAGTTCAGAGTATCCGTTTGATACCTATTTAAGGGTTACTGACTGAAAACGGTCCCATACAAGATGATGCAAGCTCTCCCTTTTGTCTTGCATCCGCACTATTAGGTTTTCCACTGGTTATGTTTACCTAACGATGTCATTAATTACATAACCTCGAGAGGTTAAGTTTGTGGGCTTCTATACAAATATTACCCACCAACCCAAGATGTACTTAACCCTCCAACTGATTCAAGCATGTTTATTTAACGATTAAGTTTGTGGGCCTATATATATTAATATTACCCACCTACCCAAGATCTACTTAACCCTCCCACTGATCCAAGCATGTTTTACTTAACCCTATCTTTAGTTCATATTCATACAATCCCTTATGGATTAGAATAGGTTAAGTATTCTGATTCATTACCATGCCCATTTATGGTTTATAATGGGCCAGACCTCCCACATTAGGCCTACAACATGTGGATGTTGGATATGCCGGTCGGGTCCGGGCAGTCTTATTCCACGGTTGGGCCTAACCTCGTGTCTTAGCCCGATTAGTATATGCGTACTTAGACCTCCCACATTAGGTTCAACATTAGTGGCTATTGGATATGCCGGTCGGGTTCGGGCAGACTTCCACCACTAATGTAACCTAACCTCGTGTCATAAGTACAATTACAATTCCTTATTATAATGAATTCCAATTTTAATTAATTCATCAATTAATTAAACCTTTCCTTTTATAGGTGTCAATACCTATTTTGCAACAATAATTTGAATTACATATCCATAAATGGTCATATTCAAAATTATGCCATTTTTATCCAAATTTTCCTATGTCATTATAGGTGATTATTTCTATGTTTCCCTATTTGAACTATATGTCCAACTTACATTATGCCAATTATAAATCCCTATTTTCCCATTTTCTAACTAACGTATTCACACGTATTTTGGTGGCATCGAGGATATAAAGTAGCCTCATCATAATTATAAAAGGGAACATGATAAGGGTGACAGTTCAACATGTTTTGGCATAAATATTAACATAACTGGCATAGTAACTAAGTGAATGGACATATGATAATTATCATAATAAAGTGGACATTAATTTAATAACTTGTGTTTATGCAAGTATAATGAGATCTAGATTCAATATTAGGTGTCCAATTACCTAAATCTAGCACAAACAGGGTGGCATAACAAAAAGTTTAGATTCACATGTTAAGTTTACCACATATACCAAGGTATCATAATATAACAAGTGAAAGGTGAATAACACCAAAGTCTAGATCCAAGTAATGTCAAATTAATGGATGTACTATCATCCTAACATGGTTACAAATCGATATTAATATAAACGTCATATCAAATCACCACAATCAGATCTTGAAAGTTAGATTTGTATTAACAAGTTCACATGTACCGCAATATAATTGTAATTCAAGATTCACATAGGAAACATAGTAGAATGTAACGACCCGGAAAATCTGAACCAATTTAAAAAATTTTAATTGGCTATTTTAGTGGATTTTCAATATTTAAAATAAATATTTTAAATAATAACAATGAAAAGTAAGTTTGAATCGACATTTGAAAATGAATATAATTAATTCTAATTATAAACAAGGCCTGAAATGGCGCGGCAGTTTCAAATTTTGAATTCAAACTTTGACTGATTGTACTGGGTGCAAAACAAAACGGATTTGAGTGAAACCAAAAATATTTAAATCTGTTAGTGAATACCTTTCTAACGAATCAGAAAAATCGAAGTTTCATAGCGGGAAGCAAAAGTTATGGCCAAATGAATTTTCTGAAAGGTCGCTATGGAGTTTATATAGCCCGTGAAAATGTCCATTTTGCAAACGACCTCAGAATTCGATGAAACAACTTTTATTGGATCCGGAATGTCTAATTATTGCTAGGTTTCAAATTTCATAATTTTTGAAGCTAGTATGTGAGCGTGGCAATGGAAAATGTGTTTTGGTCAATTATAGTTAAATTGGATCGACCAGAAATGGGCCATTTTGCAAACGGTCTCAGAATTCGACGAAACTAGTTTTGTTGGGACCGTATCATCAAAACATAGCCAGATTTATTTTTCCGGAATTTTTCGAATCAGTTTGTGGCCCTGGCAAATTGAAATGTACGTTCAAATTGAATATAAAATGTTTTATACTTTAGTTTGAAAAATAACTGACTGTAACAGTCGAATTGGCCTACGAAACGTATCCCATTATGTCCGGGATGGGGGTATATAGCTAGGGGCAATAGTCGTTGGGTTTGAATTGGGGTTCGTAAGTGATAACCCTAATTTTCTGAATAATATAAATATCGACGAATCAGAAAATTCCATTCATAAATTAAAAATAAAAAAATGCTCAAAACCCTCGCCTCTTCTCTCGTTAATGGTGGAAACCGCTCAACACTTCCCTCCCTTTTTCCAATCGCCTCCGTCAACGTTGACCTCCGCCACCACCCTGACTCGACGGCGCCGCCTCCCCTCTTCAAATCCGACTCACCCTCTCTCTCCTCTTTATCGTTGAGAACGGGGTCAAGGAAGTCGCCGACTTCACGTCGACGCTACGATCGCCAAAGACGATCGCACCTGCTCCTCCGACTACCCCTGGATGCGCCTCACTCCCCTCGTCGACGTCCAATTCCCTAATCGTCATCTAGGTCAGCGGATTTTGCAAAAACTGCAAACCTAGTTTTGAACCATCGTGAAAGGTGAGTCCCTTATTACATTTCAACTTTGAAAAATATATCTTTATGGTGTGATGACGAAATTCGATGAAACAGGAAACATCGTGACCGTGAGGACGTCTTCTACATTTTAGGAGAGACCGCATATTTTTCTGAGCCTTCTGCTATTTTTGGTGGAGTGGAACCCAATGTGAGATTTCTAAATTATAAACGATATGGAAAACGACAATGTATAAATTATATAGTCGATTATGAGTTATATAACATTGTACACCACTTGTATAAGCGTTGTATAAGTTGTACGTTCGATATATAAGTTAGATATGTGTTGTAAAAATGATATGTGTGTTGAAATAGAAGTGAAATGCTTATATATAAATATATATATACGTCCCTCGTCCACAAACCATGGACGATATTTATTGGTTGTGATTGGTGTGAAAATTGGTTGATTACGAATGGTTGATTGGAATTGTTTGTGGTTGAAATCGATTGATTGTGGTTGAAAAATACCTGTTTGTGGTTGAGAAATATTTGGTTGAAACCACATAGGATTAGTTTGTGGAAATGAAAAAAAATAAACATGCCGCCTGCGTGCGAACTAGATGCATGAATCCCCATTGTCAAAAGCTGCTAGACTTTAAGGTAGAGCTAGGAGCCGTACTAGGGACGGTCCCGGTTTTAACTACCCTGCCGTTATGCTGCCGAAATTTTGAATAATATTCATGTGTTAGAATTATTTTACTGTGTCGAAACTATATTCATATGTTGAATAGAAAACCTTCATGTGTTGAATCGAAATTCATTCGTTGAATAGAAATACAAGTGTTGAATGGTATTCGTGTTTTAAATAAATTGTTTTAACAATAAAAATCACATTTTTACTCTATATATACAGACTATAGAAAACATTCATGTGTTGAATCGAAATTCATTCGTTGAATAGAAAATTCATGTGTTGAATGGTATTTGTGTTTTAAATAAATTGTTTTAACAATAAAAATCACATTTTTACTATATATTTACAAACCATAGAAAACCGTTCATGTGTTGAATCGAAATTCATTCGTTGAATAGAAATTCATGTGTTGAATGGTATTCGTGTTTTAAAAGAAATTGTTTTATAATAAAAATCCTATTTTTATCATCTATATGAACTCTATAAAATAGTAATGTTTTTAAATAAATTGTTTTACAATAAAAATCACATTTTTACTATATACACGAATAGTTGAAAATAGAGAAGTGTTGAAATAATTATCGGTTGGATAAAAATATCATTTTTATCAAATGTATGAAAAGAATATAGTTTTGAAATCGAAGAATCGATATGTATATATATATAAATAGAATGAAATATATCGAATAATGAAGCTGTAGTTCATGATTTGAAAACGTTATTTCAAACGATTAGTGCGGGAGATCCGACCATCGGATTTTCCCGAAACTGCAACCGTTGGGTTCGCTTTGGAAATATCTTTAAACGACACCAACTTTGTAAAGATCCAACGGTTGGATTGTCTGGAATGTTTAATTCAAATCTGAAGAAAAGCAGCGCCAGAATCGATTATATTTATATATATATATATAATTATATTAAATTGAATAACGAAGCTGCAGTTTGTATTTTGAAATCGAAACTTCAAACGATTATACCGGGAGATCCGACCGTCGGATTTTCCCGAAACTGGAACCTTGGATTCGTTTTGAAAAGATCTTTCTAATGATATAAATTTTGTGAAGATCCAACAGTTAGATTTTCAGATATGTGTAAATCAAGTCTGAAGAAAAACAGCGCCACGGTCGCGTTATGGCCCGATGCGTCGTTTGAATAAATTGGCTATTTTAAAATAAATAAAAATGGCGATAAATCATTATAAAATATTATAAATGATATGGATGTGAAATTTAGAAACTAACTAAAGGTTGGCTAAGTTGAATGGTTTCCTGGGTGTTGATCTGATGTTGGTTTCGGCCTTCGGGGTTAATATTTGGGAAATCGTTCTCTTACTGATTTACGGTTAGCGACTAATAAATTGAAATGATGCGTATGTGTGTTTGTGTTGCACTTGTTTATTATATATGCGAATTGCTCAGAAAGACCGGGTTTATCCCATTCTGAATAACTGAATCGACGAAAAGAAATCGAAGATGAAGAAGGTGGTCGAAGACCGGAGTTCTTCACCTCGTTTGGATGGTAACTGATGTCCTGATTGGGAGGCATCCCGAAATATGGATAATGAGTGGTGATCGTCCAGACGTACGTGGAGATCGATGGGTTTGCGAGGTATATAGTGCGTCCGGTTTCGTTCAGACCCAGAACGTACTTGTAAATGGATTGTGTGTCTGACATTGGAATTTATTCTGTGTGATTGATAGCCATCAGTTACGCGGTGTGAATTGCATGTGTGGCATGCTAAGATGCAGTGATCAGGGCTTCTGTTGAAAAGCAAAGTCTTGTGATTGATGATCAAAGCACCGCCTATGTGGCGTAGCTTTGTGTATAACGTGAATTCGCAAGCCTTACACCCCGGTATAAATCAGAAACGGGAGAGGACCTCGGGGGGGGACATGCGTTTCTTTCTAGCTAGAAGTGGAGTCAGTGGTTTTACACGCTCTGACGAGTTTGATTTATGTGGTTGTTACTGTTGCGAGGCGTCTCGGTTAGATCGGACGATCCGGGTCTGATGGAGTCATTCGTTGGCTCACTTACGCCCCAAAGGGCGGGGAAACGCAGTGTTCAGGAATTTTAATCCACATCGGTGGACCGGCCCTGTCGCTCCTAGGATCACTCGAGCTCTGATCCTGAGACTCGGGCTAGACAGTCTCGAAATGGTAAGGACTATCTTTTGCCTTGGTTCATGAAGGAAATCCAATTTCCAAATACGTGATTGTACGGTTTTGATTGTATACCTATATATGGCGACATAGTGGTATGGGGCATTAATGTCGTCTATGGTTGATAGTTATGATTTGAAATTGTTTTTGAAACATATAAACACTAGTAATAATATCGAATGCTTTTGTTTTATTCGTATCAAGCATATTTTGGCCGTTATAAGGTGAAAACTCTATCCTCCGGTTTGCATTGCATTGTGTGATGGGAACTGAGTCTTATAATGGCTTCATTTTTATAAAGAGCATTGCGATGTTTAAAGATTTATTTGTTTTAAAGCACTGGCAATCCAATGGAGTAAACCCGTTCCGCGAAAGTGGCGTGGTCCTGTGATTTGCCATATTATTAATGTGTTGAGTATATTTCTCATACCAGTCACATGACTGACTCGTAGTTTGTTTCACTTGCAAACCCGGGTGCCCCCTTTTTCTACACGGGCAGCCTTGTATTCAGGTTTTGGCAGGCTCTTTCTGGATAGCTGGAGCTAAAGATGGACTCTAGGATTTATCTATTTTATGCTGTTCAGCTCCTGTTGTACATATTATGTTTGTTTCCGCTGTAGACATTTATGTATAGCTGAACTGTATTTGTACTAAGTATGATCCTGTATACTGTGTAACTCTAATGATTACGTTTATCCAGTATATTCTATTGTGCATTATCTGGTATATTTAATTTAATTATGTTCTGCTATTATCTGTTTATGTGTTATATTCCAAAGATTACCCTTGCCACCGTCAGTACGGGTTTTGGGGTCGTCACAATGTGGTATCAGAGCTTTGGTTAAGCTTAGTGCTGGAATATAACATATTAACGAACTCGTCAGAAATAGAACCAGTAGTGTTCTAGGACGGGTAACTCATTACAGATAGGATCAGTAATATCCTAGTATGAGTAAAGCAGAATGAAATACACCCCACTAGACACATTTACATTTGAAATATATGTTTCTATGTTTTAAAATACCTTTTCTGCGACCTGACACTTGATTTGCTATTTACAGAAGTACTAGAAAATGAGTGTCAGAAACAGAAGAAATGCAGAACTCGATTTAGAGGCCCTATTAAAGAGATATCGAAATCTGGGCGGATCACAGTTCTCGGGCAATGAATCTATAATTCAGACTCAAGCTTGGATGAGCTCTACGGAAAGAATTTTTTGAACGTACCCAGTTGAGAGATGATCAGAAAAGATTAGTAGCATCTTGGGCGCTCAAAGAAGAAGCTTTAATCTGGTGGGAAACAATCATCAAAGATAATTCAGAAGGTGATATCACCTGGGATAGGTTCAAAGAGATTTTCCTAGAAAGATTTACTCCTCCTGAAGTGACAGGGCGATTATGTGATGAATTCTCTTATCTGATACAAGGAGATATGACCATTCCAGAATATCATAAGAGATTCAACGAACTTTCTCACTTTGCTCCTCATCTGATTCAAGATCCAAGGAGGAAGAATCTGAGATTTATTCATGGCCTGCAAAGAAGATACCAGAATAGTGTAATGAAGAATGTGAAGCTTCCTTTTTCAGAAATGATATACATGGCTTATCAGTATGAAGATCTCCATAAGAAAGGTATGTTGCGCGACGAAGAGGAAGTCATCTCGAGTAACAAAGTGGAGTCTGTGAATGATAGTCCTGAGGTCAGTAAGAAGCCCAGTGCCAAGAGGAAAAGGGCTAAATCTGAGAAGGAACCGGTAACGACAGCTGTATGCAATAACTGCAAGAAACAAAGGCATTTGACCAAGAATTGTAAATCCTCGAAGAAACGAAAGGAGGATGAATCTACATCCGGTAAGAAGTTTCAAGAAAATAGAAAGTGCAGCCAATGCCATCAGACCGGTCATCTTTCAAAGCCTGCCCGCTATTCAGAAAACCTGAAGCAGTACATGTAAATGAAATGGCAGAAGTGCCTGCATCTTCGTCTGCTCAGGAAAGGGTTGATGTTTTAGAAGGCACGCTTAATGTCAAAAACATTCCAGTTAAAGTGTTGTTTAATACAGGCGCGTCGCGAAGCTTTATTGCAAAGAATGCAGTTAAGAAACTAGATTTGAATTTGAAGAAGCTCAAAGAACCAATGTCTGTCCAAAATCCGGTTGGGGGTTCCCTCGATCTCAGTTGGGTTTGTGCAGTATCTGTCTCTTTTTCCTGCTATAAATTCCCTACTACCTCTATCGTCATGAATTTTACTGAATTCGATCTTATTATGGGATTGGATTGGCTAACCAAATATGAAGCAGAGGTTAGATGCACCGAGAGAGTTGTTAAGGCGAAGGCACAATCAGGGAATTATATAACCATACCATGCGAAGGTCTGAATTCCAATAGAAAAGACTTCTGGTCAACTCTAGATGTTTCTCCTGCTCAAATTGAAAATATCCCTAAAGTCACAGAGAATATTCCCGACCTCGTAAAAGATATTCATGTCGTCAAGAATTATGCAGATGTGTTTGAAGAAGTTGTTCGCTTACCACCGCAAAGAGAATAGATTTCAGGATCGCTTTGATTCCGAATGCACGGCCGGTAGTTCACGCTATTCGAAGAATGTCCTTGAAAGAGAAAGAGGAATTAGACAATCAAACTCGATAGCTAGTTGGAAGGGTCTGATCAGGCCTAGTTTCTCTGATTGGGGTGCAGCAGTGGTGTTTGTCCCAAAATCTGACGGTACTCTACGGCTATGTGTGGATTATCGTGATTTGAACAAGCAGACAATAAAGAATAAATATCCATTGCCGCGAATCGATGATTTATTGGGTCGTCTAAATGGAGCACAAGTATTTTCAAGGATGGACCTAGCTACAGGCTTCCATCAACTTCGAATTGCCGAAGAATGTGTTCCTATGACAGCATTCAGAGGTCCAGACTTATTCTATGAGTGGTTAGTAATGTCGTTCGGCTTATGTAACGCTCCAGCATACTTCGTTGATTTGATGAATAGAGTGTTCAGAGGAGTCCTAAATAAATTTGTTCTGGTTTTTATTAACGATATTCTAATCTTCTCTAAATCAAAGGCCGAACATGAAAAACAATTGGAACAGGTTCTGGAAATCCTCAGAAGGAATGTATTAAAAGCCAAACTATTCAAATGTATATTCTGGCAAGATGAAGTGAAGTTTATTGGCCACGTCGTATCGAAAGAAGGAATTGCTGTGGATCCAAGTAAAATCACGGCTATTCAAAATTGGAAACAGCCCAGTACTCCTACAGAAGTCCACAGTTTTCTCGGATTGGCTAGTTATTACCGGAAGTTTGTTAAAAACTTTTCGAAGATATCTGGTCACTTAACGAAGCTTACATAGAAGCACTCAAAATTCATATGGACTCCAGAATGTGAAGAGGATTTTGAAGAGCTAAAGTTAAGATTAACAAGTGCGCCAGTGTTAACCATAATCGACGGAAATCAGGATTTAAAGGTCTGGACAGATGCCTCTAGAGAAGGCCTGGGTGCAGTACTAATTCAAAGAGGTCAAGTGATCGCTTATGCCAGCCGTCAGCTGAAGCCGCACGAGAAAAACTACGTCACTCATGATCTTGAGTTATTGGCTATAGTATTCGCTTTGAAAATATGGAGACATTATCTTCCGGGTGAGAAATTCGAACTGTTTACAG
Source organism: Allium sativum (assembly GCA_030737875.1). NCBI lineage: Eukaryota > Viridiplantae > Streptophyta > Magnoliopsida > Asparagales > Amaryllidaceae > Allium > Allium sativum. The sequence goes on along the minus strand of CM060924.1, from coordinate 953,548,918 downwards.
ATCACCAGTCGTTAAAGTATCTGTTCACCCAGAAAGACTTGAATCTGAGGCAGCAAGATTGGCTAGAATTCCTTGCAGCATATGATTTTGAGATTCTATACACTCCAGGGAAAGCCAATGTCGTGGCCGATGCGTTAAGCCGAAAGAATGTAATGATCGCCAGCTTTATTATTATGACTTCCTTGATCGACAAAATATCTATTCTTCAGAAGGACGATAATTTTATTAAGGATATGATCAAAAGGATCCAGAAAGGCGAACTCTCGTGTTTTCAAATAGGTAACGATGGGACTCTGAGATTGAATGGAAGGATTTGTGTTCCCGACATCCCAGAGTTAAAAAGGGAAGTGTTAGACGAGTGTCACCAATCCAAGCTGAGTATCCATCCCGGTGTGGCCAAAATGTATAACGATCTCAAGCGAACATTCTGGTGGAAGGCTATGAAAAGAGACGTTTCAATATATGTTAGCCGATGCCCTACTTGCCAACTAGTCAAGAGCGACCACCAGAAACTTGCTGGATTGTTGCAACCGCTGGATGTTCCAGGTTGGAAGTGGGAACATATTTCCATGGCTTCATAGATTGTTTGCCCAGAACCAGGAAAGGAAATGACAGTATTTGGGTGATCGTAGATCGCTTCACGAAGACCGCCCATTTCATACCTGTCAGATCAAACAGAACTGTTCAGAGTTTGGCGCAGATATATTTCAAGGAAATTGTTAGACTACACGGAGTGCCGCTCAGTATAGTCAGTGATAGAGATCCAATATTTACTAGCAAATTCTGGGAGGCATTTCAAGTCGAACTGGGAACGAAGTTGAACTTGAGCACTGCTTATCATCCTCAGACTGATGGTCAGACTGAGAGGGTGAATCGTATACTAGAAGATCTATTACGGGCTTGTGTTCTAGATTTCGGTGGATCATAGGAAGACCATCTGCGTTTGGCTGAATTCTCATATAACAACAGCTACCAGGCGAGCCTGACAATGTCGCCATTCGAAGCGTTGTATGGTAGACCGTGCCGATCTCCTGCTTGTTGGGTTGAGCCTGGAAATAGGATTGTATTAGGACCAGATATGATCCGTGAAGCTGTCGACAAAGTCGATTTCGTTAAGAAACGATTACTCGCCGCTCAAAGCCGACAGAAGAGCTATGCTGATTCGAGAAGAAGGGATTTGGCTTTTTCTATTGGTGATTATGTGTATATAAAGGTTTCTCCGATGAGAGGAGTGATTCGCTTTGGCAAAACTGGAAAACTAGCGCCCAGATTTATTGGTCCATTCCCTATACTAGAACGGATTGGAACTCTCGCTTATAGAATTCAATTGCCTGATTGGTTGCCTGGAGTGCATGATGTATTTCACATATCTCAACTTCGAAAGCACGTTCATGATCCAGACTAGATCGTGGAAGAAGCAGCGCAACAGGATATTGAAATTACCCCAGAATTGGCTGTGAGAAGAGAGCCGCTAAAGATCATCGACAAAGAAACCAAGGAACTGAGGAACAAGAAGGTTCACTTAGTCAAAGTGCAATGGAGTGGAGATCCGCGAGATTGTACTTGGGAAACTGAGGAGAGCATTCAGAAAGCCTATCCTAAGTGTCAAGTAGATATCTCTGATTGACTCCACAGCAAGGTACATTTAGCATACTTTGCATTACCAATTAGTTCTCTACTCTGTTGTTATTTTCTTTCCATGGATGTGCACTTTTAATTCTATAGTCTGAATGATTTTAAAAGAATATAGAAATTGATTTGTATATTTTTTTGAAAAGTTAAAAGCAAATTGCTTATTGTGTGCATTATGTGATAGTAGATTTTTATTAATTAAATTATTAAAACAATAGTTAATTTAATCAATAGTAGAATGAATGGTAGAATTTATTCGATTAAATCACACATTGAACTGATTTAAAAATAGATAGAAATATATACATGCGCATTATACATGTTTGAACAGGTAAATGGATTAGCTGTTGAGTAAAGAAATTATTTGTGTGCCTGACAAATAGGTAAACCTTAATGAATTAGATGCGAAATATTATTATATCAACTTCTGTGAATGCCATTGGATGCGGAGTGCTGGTTGTTCTGTATGTAATAATAAACATCGCCATAGGATAGTAACAATTAATTTTAAACTACATTACATGGCATACTTCTGGAAGATAGGCATACTTCATCATATACCACATGAGCATTTGGAGCTTGTGTGATGTGGTAGAGGATTTACCATACGAGCGAGAGGCTTGTATGGCGATGACTATATTTTACAAGTAGAACTGATGACTGATATGACCATATAAAATTATAACAATAAATTGCCAAATAAATAAAAACCCCACACGGGTCTGGAGTTGAAAATAATCACATCTCTCTAGTCATTTGATATGGCACATGGATTATTTATTTCCCACACGGGACGAGGTGACGAGGATTTATCCTCTGGAGCAATTAAAAATACACATTCCCTCAGGCTTAGACAGGGTGACAAGAATTTATTCTCTGAAGTTATTATCTATACACGCTCCCCTATAAACACCAGATTATATCACTATAAATATGTGTATGCTTTATAGGATTTATTGGGTACCTAATATGGCCCAATAAATTTCCAAACCCCTCCCCGTACAAAGGAGTTTATGGCGAAATTTTTCGAAAATTCCGGATGTTAGCCAATTTTTGAAGAATTTGAAAATTCTGAGAAACTGAAAAGTTGGAGAATGGAAGCAAAATTGAACGTAGAGTTGATTAATCAAACCACTTCCGACTTTGTTCCTTTTGGGGACGAAAAGTTTTAAGTGGGGGAGATTGTAACGACCCGGAAAATCTGAACCAATTTAAAAAATTTAAATTGGCTATTTTAGTGGATTCTAAATATTTAAAATAAATATTTTAAATAATAACGATGAAAAGTAAGTTTGAATCGACATTTGAAAACGAATATAATTAATTCTAATTATAAACAAGGCCTGAAATGGCACGGCAGTTTCAAAATTTGAATTCAAACTTTGACAGACTGTACCGGGTGCAAAACAAAACGGATTTGAGTGAAACCAAAAATATTTAAATCTGTTAGTGAATACCTTTCTAACGAATCTGAAAAATCGAAGTTTCATAGCGGGAAGCAAAAGTTAGGCCAAATGAATTTTCTGAAAGGTCGATATGGAGTTTATATAGACCGTGAAAATGTCCATTTTGCAAACGACCACGGAATTCGACGAAACCTCCTTTGTTGGATCCGGAATGTCAAATTATTGCTAGTTGTCAAATTTCATAATTTTTGAAGCTAGTATGTGAGCGTGGCAAAGGAAAACGTGTTTTGGTCAATTATAGTTAAATTGGATCGACCAGAAATGGGCCATTTTGCAAACGGTCTCAGAATTCGACGAAACTAGTTTTGTTGGGACTGTATCGTCAAAACATAGCTAGATTTATTTTTATGGAATTTTTTGAATCAGTTTGTGGCCCTGGCAAATTGAAATGTACGTTCAAATTGAATATAAAATGTTTTATACTTTAATTTGAAAAATAACTGACTATAACAGTCGAATTGGCCTACGAAACATATCCCGTTGTGTCCGGGACGGGGGTATTTAGCTAGTGGCGGCAGTCGTTGGGTTTGAATTGGGGTTCGTAAGTGAAAACCCTAATTTTCTAAATAATATATATATATATATATATATATATCGGCGAATCAGAAAATTCCATTCATAAATTAAAAATAAAAAAATGCTCAAAACCCTCGCCGCCTCTCTCGTTTACGGCGGAAACCGCTCTACGCTTCCCTTCCTTTTTCCGATCACCTCCGTCAACGTTGACCTCCGCCACCACCCTGACTCGACGGCGCCGCCTCCCCTCTTCAAATCCGACTCACCCTCTCCCTCTCTCTCCTCTTAATCTTTGAGAATGGGGCCAAGGAAGTCGCCGACTTCACGTCGACGCCACGATCGCCAGAGACGATCGCACCTTCTCCTCCTACCACCCCTGGACGCGCCTCACTCCCCTCGTCGACGTCCAACTCCCTGATCGTCATCTAGGTCAGCGGATTTCGCGAAAACTGCAAACCTAGTTTTGAACCATCATGAAAGGTGAGTCCCTTGTTACGTTTGAACTTTGAAAAATCATATCTATATGGTGGGTTGACGAAATTCGATGAAACAGGAAACATCATGACCGTGAGGACGTCTTCTACATTTTAGGAGAGACCGCATATTTTTCTGAGCCTTCTTCTATTTTTTGTGGAGTGTAACCCAATGTGATATTTCTAAATTATAAACGATATGGAAAACGACGATGTATAAATTATATAGTCGATGTATGAGTTACATAAGCGTTGTACACCTCTTGTATAAGCGTTGTATAAGTTGTACGTTCGATATATAAGTTATATATGCGTTGTAAAAATTATATATGTGTTGAAATAGAAGGGAAAAGCTTATATATATATACGCCCCTCGTCCACAAACCATGGACGATATTTATTGGTTGTGATTGGTGTGAAAATTGGTTGATTACGAATGGTTGATTAGAATTGTTTTGTGGTTGAAATTGATTGATTGTGGTTGAAAAATACCCGTTTGTGGTTGAGAAATATTTGGCTGAAACCACATAGGATTAGTTTGTGGAAATGAAAAAATGTACATGCCGCCTGCGTGCGAAATAGATGCATGAATCCCCATTGTCAAAAGCTGCGAGGCTTTAAGGTAGAGCGAGGAGCCGTACTAGGGACGGTCCCGGTTTTAACTACCCTGCCGTTATGCTGCCGAAATTTTGAATAATATTCATGTGTTAGAATTGTTTTCCTGTGTTGAATCTATATTCGTGTGTTGAATAGAAAACCTTCATGTGTTGAATCGAAATTCATTCGTTGAATAGAAATTCATGTGTTGAACGGTATTCGTGTTTTAAATAAATTGTTTTAACAATAAAAATCACATTTTTACTCTATATATATAGACTATAGAAAACATTCATGTGTTGAATCGAAATTCATTCGTTGAATAGAAAATTCATGTGTTGAATGGTATTCATGTTTTAAATAAATTGTTTTAACAATAAAAATCACATTTTTACTATATATATATACAAACCATAGAAAACCGTTCATGTGTTGAATCGAAATTCATTCGTTGAATAGAAATTCATGTGTTGAACGGTATTCGTGTTTTAAAAGAAATTGTTTTATAATAAAAATCCTATTTTTATCATCTATATGAACTCTATAAAATAGTAATGTTTTTAAATAAATTGTTTTACAATAAAAATCACATTTTTACTATATACACGAATAGTTGAAAATAGAGAAGTGTTGAAATAATTGTCGGTTGGATAAAAATATCATTTTTATCAAATGTATGAAAAGAATATAGTTTTGAAATCTAAGAATCGATATATATATATATATATATATATAAATAGAATTGAAATATATCGAATAACGAAGCTGTAGTTCGTGTTTTGAAAACTTGATTTCAAACGATTAGTGCGGGAGATCCAACCATCGGATTTTCCCGAAACCGCAACCATTGGGTTCGCTTTGGAAATATCTTTCGATCGACACCAACTTTGTAAAGATCCAACGGTTGGATTGTCTGGAATGTTTAATTCAAATCTGATGAAAAACAGTGCTAGAATCGATTATATATATATATATATATTAAATCGAATAACGACGCTGCAGTTCGTATTTTGAAATTGAAACTTCAAACGATTATACCGGGAGATCCGACCGTCGAATTTTCCCGAAACTAGAACCGTTGGATTCGTTTTGAAAAGATCTTTCTAATGATATAAATTTTGTGAAGATCCAATGGTTAGATTTTCAGATATGTGTAAATCAAATCTGAAGAAAAACAGCGCCACGGCCGCGTTATGTCCCGAAGCGTCGTTTGAATAAATTGGCTATTTTAAAATATATAAAAATGGTGATAAATCGTTATAAAATATTATAAATGATATGGATGTGAAATTTAGAAACTAACTGAAGGTTGGCTAAGTCGAATGGTTTCCTGGGTGTTGATCTGATGTTGGTTTCGGCCTTCGGGGTTAATATTTAGGAAATCGTTCTCTTACTGATTTACAGTTAGTGACTAATGAATTGAGGGTCCGTCTATTCGCACCCCAACATTTGCTCTTCCCACCCCAGTAATTTTTAAAAATAAATCACCCCCCGTCTTTTACTCTTGCCACCCCATTTATACCCAAATTACCCTTGCATCCCAAAATGCTAAATTTCAAGAAAAAAACTTTAGCAGTCTGAAAACTATGTTGTTCCTGGGAATAGCATGGTTATTAATGTACCAACGTCACACATTGGCAATGTTCTGGAAGAATCCACGTGCATGAAAAGCATGGTCATGTTGTTTTCCACGTTCACCTATTTCTCTGCTGACCACACCCTCTGTCTATACATTCCTTAAAAACTACATGGTCCAGTTTATTTCAATGGCAGCACTGAGTGCTATACTGTTTATTTCCTGTACCCTGTCGACCCGATTTATGTTTTTTTGTCTGTGGCGGGCGTTATTGTTTAAACAGTCGCGCAAAAATTGCACGTTGCAAAGCTAGTGCTGATATCTAAAAAGTTATTAGAGGGCATAATTGGTATTGAAATTTTAAATAATTAAACGGGGTGTGAAGAGAAATTAACGGGGTGGAAATAGACGGACCCATGAATTGAAATGATGCGTATGTGTGTTTTGTGTTGCACTTGTTTATTATATATACGAGTTGTTCAGAAAGACCAGGTTTATCCCATTCTGAATAACTGAATCGACGATAAGAAATCGAAGATGAAGAAGGTGGTTGAAGACCAGAGTTCTTCACCTCGTTTGGATGGTAACTGATGTCCTGATTGGGAGGCATCCCGAAATATGGATAATAAGTGGTGATCGTCCAGACGTACGTGGAGATTGATGGGTTTGCGAGGTATATAGTGCCTCTGGTTTCGTTCAGACCCAGAACAGACTTGTAAATGGATTGTGTGTCTGACATTGGAATTTATTCTGTGTGATTGATAGCCATCAGTTACACAGTGTGAATTGTCTGTATGGCATGCTAAGATGCAGTGATCAGGGCTTCTGTTGAAAAGCAAAGTCTTGTGATTGATGATCAAAGCACCGCCTGTGTGGCGTAGCTTTGTGTATAACGTGAATTCGCGAGCCTCACACCCCGGTATGAACCAGAAACGGGAGAGGACCTCGGAGGGACATGCGTTTCTTTCTAGCTAGAAGTGGCTTTAGTGGTTTTACACACCCTGACGAGTTTGACTTATGTGGTTGTTACTATTGCGAGGCGCCTCGGTTAGATCGGATGATCCGGGTCCGACGGAGTCATTCGTTGGCTCACTTACGCCCCAAAGGGCGGGGAAACGCAGTGTTTAGGAATTTTAATCCACATCGGTGGACCGGCCCTGTCGCTCCTAGGATCACTCGAGTTCTGATCCTGAGACTCGGGCTAGACAGTCTCGAAGTCGGTAAGGACTATCTTTTGCCTTGGTTCATGAAGGAAATCCAATTTCCGAATACGCGATTGTACGGTTTTGATTGTATACCTAAATATGGCGACATAGTGGTATGGGGCATTAATGTCGTCTATGATTGATAGTTATGATTTGAAATTGTTTTTGAAACATATAAACACTAGTAATAATATCAAATGCTTTTGTTTTATTCGTATCAAGCATATTTTGGCCGTTATAAGGTGAAAACTCTATCCTCCGGTTTGCGTTGCATTGTGTGATGGGAACTGAGTCTTATAATGGCTTCATTTTTATAAAAAAGCATTGCGATGTTTAAAGATTTATTTGTTTTAAAGCACTAGCAATCCAATCGAGTAAACCCGTTCCGCGAAAGTGGCGTGGTCCTGTGATTTGCCATATTATTAATGTGTTGAGTAGATTTCTCATACTATTTCCATGACTGACTCGTAGTTTGTTTCACTTGCAAACTCGGGTGCCCCTTTTTTCTACATGGGCAGCCTTGTATTCAGATTTTGGTAGGCTCTTTCTGGATAGCTGGAGCTGAAGATGGACTCTATCATTTATCAATTTTATACTGTTCAGCTCCTGTTGTACATATTATGTTTGTTTCCACTGTAGACCTTTATGTATAGCTGAACTGTATTTGTACTATGTATGATCCTGTATACTGTGTAACTCTGATGATTATGTTTATCCATTATATTCTATTGTGCATTATCTGGTGTATTTAATTTAATTATGTTCTGCTATTATCTATTTATGTGTTATATTCCAAAGATTACCCTTGCCCTCGTCAGTACGGGGTTTGGGGTCGTCACATAGAATGTCTTAGATCTAGGGAAAATTACATAGTATGCTTGCATAAGTTCATGATTTACAGCATACACCCAATTCATAGTCTATCACAATTCACATTTATCTATTTAAACATAAAAGTGATGAGAACTCACGGAGATAGGTTTAAGTATTAGAGAATGATTCTGAATTCTGATTTCTGAAGTTGATTAGCAAATCTGTTGACGTAGGCTTTGATTGTTGAAAACTAGTTTAGTTTTGGATGCAACAGCATGGGGGCCTAAGAACAATTTTTGTTTAGATTAGGGTTTAGCTTTATGTGTGCTTATATGTATGTGTAGGATTAATTAGAGCCCTTAGATTAACTAGGAGATCATCAGAACCGCACAGCTCAAAGACACGTCATCCAGCCAATCAAAAGAAGACACGTCATCGGAACTCTCTAGAATCCTGTGCAGTTTTTTGGCTTGGCATGGGCGCACTTCCCAAGTACGCCGGTGCATTTTTGTTCTGGCGCAATTCACAAGTACGCCAGTCCATTCTGGTCCATTTCATGAATTTTCTGCCCGACTTCTATCATCTGTAACTCTTTCATACGGCATTCGCTTTACGCAAACTCGGACTCTATCTAAAGCAGAATTCCGAGATGAAGCAATTTCTTAACCCATTTCACCTAATTCCTCTTTTAATAAATAAGTATTCTTAAGTCATCTCTTATGTCATGTTTTAAAATTATGGGGTGTGACTGGAGTCCTAAAAGCGGTATTATCTATACTGTCCTCAGCCAACCTCAACTGATGAAACCCCGTGGCAAAGTTTAATTGTGAAAATACCGAGGCACCATCAAGTTGGTCAAACAAGCCATTTATCCTCGGAAGTGGGTGCCTATTCTTCTTTGTGAGTTTGTTCAACCCTCAATAATCCACACACAAACGAAGTGAACCATCCGGCTTAGTCGTGAATACTGTTGGAGCACCCCATTCAGATATGCTTCGCTTGATAAACCATTTCTCAAGTCGCTCCCCTACTTGATTGCTAAGCTCCCTCATTTCCCTTGGAGCCATATGGCGCACTGGTAATGCAATTGAATTTGCATTGTCCACCAAATATACACGAAAATCGATTTCACGCCTCGGGGATAAGCCCTGTACCTCGTCAAAAACATTAGAATAATCTCGGACTACTGGAACAGATTGCAGATCATCAATAGAGACATCAAGAGACTCTAGGAAACTAAGCATAAAAGACACGTGTGGGTCACAAGAAATCTCGAGGGTCCTCCCATGGCAAGTCAAAAGTCTCATGACCCTCCTCTCACAATCTATAATGGCACCATACAAGGTTAGCCAATCCATCCCTAAAATCAAACTGTAGCCCATAAAACCGAGCCCATAGGCGTCGCACTCAAACTCGACGCCTAAGATAGTTCTTATCAAACCTCGACAAATCATAAACAAATTAGCCGAACCACCAATGGGGTTTGAAACAACAACGGGATCCACTACCATACTAGCATTTAAGTGCAGAGATTCAACCATAGAAGTAGATATAAATGAATGTGAAGCGCCAGAATCAAAAAGATTTCTAATAGGATGACTGAAAAGAGAAATCAAACCTTCCACGGAAATTTTCCTACCTTTATCCGGAGAACTGATCGCGAGAGCATGCACCTGCACTCCAGATGCTCCTGCCCTTTGACCTTGTCACTGTGGTCCCTTTTTCTTCAGGCATTCCCTTGCAAAGTGTCCGACCCCTCCACAATTGAAGCAAGTATTCTTCCATCTTTTGCTTTCCATGACCAAGTGACCCTCACGTCCACAACTGTGACACTTCCTCTTATCCTTAGCCTTGTTGTTCTTTCCGCCTTTCTTTTGTTGTTGTTGCTGTTGTTACCCTTTCTTGGGCCATACCTTCTTGTTTTGCGTTGTTTCCTCAGCCTTAACTTCCTTCTTTTCTCCCTTGTCTTCCTCTTGCATCAAGGCCATATCAACAAGCCTTTCAAAAGTAGCTCCCATTGGAATATAGGACATAACTAACCCATGAAGGGGTTCAGTCAGCCCTTTAACAAACTGCAAAGCCTTCTTTTGCGGAGTGTCTACTGGCTCCAATCCAAATCTTACCAACTGGTTGAACTTGTTCACATATTCTTTAGCAGTCATGTATCCTTGTTTGAGCACCAAGAATCTCTCCATTTTCATGCTTTTCTCAGCTTGGGAAAAAAACTTCATTTCAAACCTCTGCCTAAAATCATCCCATGTTTGCATCGGACGTCCAGCTTCGGTAACTTCCCACCAGAACGAACCTTCATCTTTCAGTAGCCAAGAATCTAACTGAATCTTCCTTCGATCTTCCATTTCAAAGATTACAAACAAGTCCTCAGTCTCCTTGAGCCAATTCCTTGCATCTACGAATGTTTCGGTTCCTCAGAATAGCTTCCATCCCATGGCATAGAAATCTTTATAGATCTTAGCGAAATTATTTGCTCTTGGAGGAGGAGGAAGAGGAACGATGGGTGCAGCTGGGAGAGGAACGTCAGCTTGACCTCCGGCAGGCGTCGTGGCCTCTAGATACCTGCGGAACCAGCCTGGTAGAAAATTAGGTTCCCCAGACATGCTGAAACGAAAAGGAAAGAGATTTAGAAAAAGGATCGAAGGATATTACATGTGGCTTTGGGAAGTATGTTTTTCAAAAAAGACTTTTCTCTTTGAAAATGCTATCTTTTAAAACCTTTTGGAATTAATTTTCAAAATCTTTTATCTAATCTAGTAACCTTTAGCTCTTATACCAAGTGTGACACCCCACGTCCGTTAATGTTACTCACAAAGGGAATGCATTATATTTCCACAAGCGTTATAGGTAAACAGAAACAGAAATATTATAAGACAAATATAAAATGACAGCGGAATTTAAAAACTTTATTAATCATAAAGCATCGTGGTTCAAAAAAATCACATGTCTGAAATACACAAAACCCAGTACATCATAAAAACTAATGTCTTGTACTTTGAAACATCAGAGTACATAAAAAAAGCAAAACTCCCCAAATAAAATATAGCCATAGTAGCAAGGATAGGAGCTTGAGCCATACATCTAAGCAACTCTAACAAAATGAAAGCAGAATCATGGTCAAGCCTGAGTACTCCTACCCTGAGAACCTGGGGGGAACGGAAGAAAGAAGAGGAAACAAAAAGGGTCCGACATAAATTCCGGAAAATCCAGTTACTTTTAGCAAGTAAATAAGTAAAAGTACCATGATAGGTATATAAAGTGGATAAGAAAGATAACACCATAAAAGGTAGGTATGACAAGGTAAACATGATAGAGTGTATATGCTTCTCTAATGATTACTCTACACTAATACTAGTATAACTAGAATGAGATGTCCCAACAACTATCAGATGGTAGACTTAGGCAAACGTCCAGATGTACCCTAACTACTACCATAATCGATCGGCTCCCTACTCCGTAGATACCCTGTGTCGGCCCCACGGTAGGAGGTATCACTTTCCTAAAGTGGCAACCCTTTTTTGATGTGCACAACCATATCTACTGGTGTCACGGTCGTCTTATCCCCCTCTACCCAACCTATGCACGCACATGTCCCCAGTCAGTTTGCGCCACCTACACCGTCGTCCACGTTTGGATCTTTTACCATCAGTCCTGTAAGCATGTTCGTACTTCGACCTAGGATGGAGTGCTCGTTTGATACTGTTATATGGGTTACTGACTGAAATGGGTTCCCTACACAAAATGATACAAGCTCTCCCCCTTGTCTTGTATCCCCACTAGTATTTCCTCAGGTTATGTATACCTACTGGTGTCTTTAATTACATAACGCCCTCATTGCTTTAGGTTATACTTACCTTATGGTGTCTTTAATTATATAACCCTAATATTTCCACAGGTTATGCTTACCTAAAAGGTGTCTTTAATTACATAACCCCAACCGGTTAAGTTTTTTGGGCCTATATATAGATATTACCCACCACCCCAGACTTACTTAACCCACCACTATCCAAACAAATTTACTTAACCCCTACTCAAGTTCATGTTCATACAATCCCTATGGATTCCACTAGGTTAAGTATTCAAATTTATTACCATATATTCATATATGGTTACAATATGCCATACCTCCCCCATTAAGCCTACAATTTACAGATACTGGACATGCCGGGCGGGTCCGAGCAGATTATTCCACAAATCGGGATTAACCTCGTGTCTTAGCACATCTCTTATTTGTGCACCTAGACCTCTCACATTAGATTCACCACTTGTGGTCACTGGATATGCCGGGCGGGTGCGTGCAGGCTTCCACCACAAGTGTAATCTAACCTCGTGTCTAGGCGTAGTTGCAGGTTCTAATTACTATAATCCTATGCATTTTCTTTATTAGCCAATTCTTACGTATGTCATTACAGGTTATATATTTCATGCCGCATTTCCCCCCAATTATGTTCATAGTGAAATATATGTCCAAATTCATATACATATACATTATTCCAATTATGCCATTTTTTCACCTTTTTACCAATTATGCCCCAAATTCCCAATTCACAAGATATTCCCAATTTCAATGTTTTTCCCTCGTTCCCAAACGAACGTAATCGCATAATTTAGCGGCATGCCCAGGCTCATAAGTAGTCTGGCTATATAAAATAAAAGGGAAAAGGTGAAGGGAAGATGACAAAGATGATTATTCTAACAGAATTGACATAAACTTTCGTGGCATAATGTCAAGATGAACATATATGAACAGATCGGTGAACTTGTGAAAATAAATGGTTTCTAACATAGTATAGGTGTCATAATAGGCATGATTAGATCTAAACTAGGATTTAGATGTCCAACACTTGACAGATCCAAATTAGCCACAACATGATAGGTACACGATGATCTAAATATTGAATTAGATCTATAATCAAAAGTAGATCTGACATAATAAAAGTTAAGATCCAAGTCATTGTAAGTCAAAATATCACAGATTCTCAAGTTATTAAGATTTGAAGTGATTCAAGAATTAACATGCATAGACCGAAATTACAGTCCTATCTTGTTTACTTTTTATTTATTTAAATCTAAAAGCACACAACATTTGGATCTAGAAAGGTAGAAGAAGAATAGATCTACACTTGAATCTCTAACTTTGTTTTGCAGAAGAAGAAAAGGATTTGATTCAGTCCAGGCACCGACGGCATTTAGGCCTCCATTGATTTTCAGTGAAGAAAACAAGAGAAATGAGCCTATATTTATAGCTGCCAGCCCCAGAATTGGACCTGCCACCTCAGCCATACGGGGGTCGACCCACCCCTTAGAGGTTGACCCATGGGTCGATGCCCCCTTGAGGGGCGACTCCCATGGGCGGGAATTTTCCCGCTCACCCCAAATTTCGTGAATTTGAATTTTCTAAGCCAAATTTTGAATTTTGAACCTGCTATATGCATATTATATGTAACACCCTTGCGCGTATACAAACCTTCGTAACTTCTTCATACGGTGTTCGTTTTACGCAAACCAAATGTCTATCTTGACCAGAATTTCAAGACGGACGCAATGGCGTAATCCGTTTCCCTAAATTCGGAATATCAAATTAATTATTATTTAATTTATCCTCTCTTTGTATTATTAAGGTGTTACAAAGTTTATGAAATGTAAGAAGTTGTACTTAATTCTGAATTAAGTAATGGAAGTCTGAAATAAGCTAATAGGAATAACGTGTTAAGGCTTGTCCTAGGGACAAGAGGAAATTATAACATAGGTTATAATAAGTGAAAAGGAGACTTATCAGTGAACCATAGTTAAGAGAATTAAGTTAATAAGTAAACAATGATAAGTTGAAGTGACAACGTAAGATGGAATTATGATTGAACGGGAAAGAGTAAGGCAAACTTATGAAATGAAATAAGTTATATTTAATCATAAATGATAATTGACATGTTAGACAGAAAACATGTCAATTGATATATACTTAATTATGTATTAAGTAGAACATGTTATTGTAACCTTGAATCAAACAAGAATATAAAGGAATTGTGGATTACAGACCTTGGATCACAATCTAGAGAATAACATGTTGTGGGCTTATTAATAAACTTAAGTGGGTTAAGATATATGATTGAAATTAATAAGCGAGGGGGGGCCATTCCTTAAAGATATAAGGGGCTAGAATGAACTTGCTAACCTGAACAAAAAGTTAAGATGATAACCAAGTTAAATGGAAGCCCGATGAGGTAAAGCAAGCGCATAAAAGAATGTTTATACATAGGGCCTAATAACATATTAAAGTAAGGCGTTTGGACCAGTCCACGCGTTTGAGGGTGGATAGCCCAACGGGGTAAATCATCATGGTGTCATAAGGCACGAGGGGAGCACAGTCCATCCGATTATTTTGTCGTCTCCGAAGGACTGGAAGGGAAAGCATGCGGCTTCCTGAGTTACGTAAGGTTTTCCTGGTAGTCCTCTGTGTGGTGGAAGATGTTTAGGATGTGCTCTCAAAGGTTGGTTCTGTGCATAACTACCAGGTGGATGAGCCTTGACTGCAAAAATGGCTTTGTAGTCAGAAAGCTGTGACGAGGTGACACTAGGGTGATTCGGCGGTCGCCTCAACGGGGAGGCAAAGGGTCATGACCAATAAGGATAGTAGATTGTCGGATACCCGTCATCAGCAGCCAGTGGGATGCGAAAAGACTAGAGCTAAACCCAATAGACCATTAACCTTTCACAATCGAGGTACAATGGTTGAGGGGAGACGCCAACTGGATGTTTAGATTGTTTGTTTTTGTGGGCATGTCGCTTAGCTCTTGCAGTCTTTACTAGTTGAGGGATGGGCCGAGGTGGGGCCATAGCCACCGTGAAAAACAAACCCTAGGAATATTTGTATTTTGAGGCCCTTAATGGCCGACCTGTACAGATATGGAAAATCTCCCGACTGAGTTTCGAGTTTCTTGTATTGCCCTTCCACGGAACTAGGTGCACATTAGAGGATGTGCGATTAAGGCATCTAGCTACAATTAATGATACGTACGTGGGAAAGTCTAGATACATTCATGTCTGCTCTGGGTGGTGTATCGTAGACTTGATGGCATTTCTCTGGTATGGATCCTGATTCAATCGAAGGTGGCAATCTGTACACTTACATGGCATAGAATTGACAAATATATGTGGAATGTAACATTGTTATATAGACATCCATACGTCACTCCGGCGTAGGATGAGGTACTGTGTATATTTCGATGGTATTACGATGGAGACCGTGCGAGTGGGGTACCACGGGGTGTACCTTAATATTGGGGTTCTACATATATACTGTATTAGGTTAATCCACTAGGAAGTAAATGGGTACGACGTGTGTGTAAGCCTTTAGTGGCCTTAACCCAAGTAACCTAATAAATAAGAAAATGTGATTGAACAGTATATGTAGGATTTATCCATTCGGCTGTGAGATATTTTCTGAGCTCTGACATATTTTATGTCTTTGTCTTTTCTGCAAGATACCAGAGCAAACCAATACGAGTTTCGATAAATTAGAATTTTGAAAAAAAAAAATCAATTTATGGGAATTCGGGTTGTTACAATAGAAATCTGCAAAACCAAAACTATTGGTTGCCTATGTGGAAAATATGGGATCTCAGAGTTTAGGTAGAAACAATATACCCCGAGTCAGTCATAGGACTGGTGTGAGAACTTAAAGCAGTAATAAAACTTTCACTTTAAAATAGGGTAAATCATGGGACCATGTCGTATGTCATGGAACGGGTTTAATCCATGTGAATACCAAAATTTGAAATAAAACGATTTAATAAACAACGCAATGCTTTTTGGAAAAAATGAAGCTATTATAAGACTCGGGTCCCATCACACAATGCAACGTAAGCCGGAGGATTGAATTTTACCTTATAATATCCAAACATGCTTGGTACGTTCTAAAACAAATCTCATTTGATACTATTATAAATGCACAATGTCTAAAACAACTTCAGATATAAATGTATCAACCATAGGCGGCATAGGTACCATATGTTATGTCGCCATATATGTCTACAATTAAAACCGCACGATGTCGTATTGGAAATTGGATTTCCATCATGAGTCAAGGCAAGGGATCTTCCTCACGATTCGAGACACTCTAGCAAATGCCTCAGGAATCACTCTCTCCTGACCCTTGGATGCGGTAGGGTCGGTCTACACTTACTTTAGTGGATTAATTATTCTATGCTTTCCAGTCCTATCGAACCTCCAAAATGGTAAGTATGTCGACCTATCATATCTGAGGCGCCTCGCGATCCATCATCCGCATAATTAAAAATGTATGAGATTCATACCATGACACAACTTCTAGTTAGAAAGAAACGAAAGTTCTCGCTATGGTCACTATCCCGTTTTTGACTCATACCGGGAGTGGGGCTCGCGAATTAAGACTATATACAAAGCTATCCTAATTATAGTCGTGCTTTGATCAGCATCCACAACACTCTGCTTCTCAACAATAAGCCTTGATCATTTGCATCTTAGCATGTCACAATGTCAATCCATACCATACCATTGATTTATGCTAATATATAACCTCTAAGCTCGTACATCTCAGAGAAGGGGGTTAAGCAAGAGAATAAATTCTCTACCACCAAATATATATATATATATATATATATATATATATATATTCAGCAGAGATCAACGAATATAGCACATAATACAATGTCAGACACAATCCATTTACAAGTCTGTTCTGGGTTTGAACGAAACCAGATGCACCTTATTCCTCGTCCCATATGTCCAATGCAGGAGAGAGGCCCTAGCACATCCAAACAATCAACAAGTACGTCCGGACGACTATCACTATAACCTTTTCAAGGCAGAAACTCCAATCAAAGGCATCAGTAGAAATCCATTTGATGTGAAGATTGTTGGTCTTGCATCGTCTTCAATATCTTCGACATTTAATCGTTGTAACAGTTATTCAGAATGGGTTAAACTCGGTCTTTCCGAATAACTTGCGCATCTTATAATCAAGTGATATAAACACATCATATGCCTCATTCCAATCCTGAGTATTCTTTTATTCAAATATTCATATCTTTGGGGAAATGTTCCTATTAATTTTATCAAATATAAATTCTTTTAAACTTATTTTTTAATCTTCCTTTAAAAACCATTGCAAAAGATTTTATATTATCCTTTAACAATTCTAAACCAAATTAAGGTTTGTAAAACTAGTCAGGATTATCGAGCCTTACTGAAGTAATCGTTAATTATTTTATTATTTCCATTCCCAATCTATTCATCCCATGGAGCGAAACTGGTAGTACTCCATATCTACACCCATTGTGTTATCGGTAAAGTTTGTTACCATTTCACGTTTCAAATCTAATTAAAGATTTAACTATTGCATGGAGTAAAACTGATGATACTCCATCTCGAAACATTTCTTGGATTTGGTAAATTTAATTACCTCATTCACATTCCAATCTAATTTTTAGTTTTCATCGTCCAAAAACCATTACTTAATGATTATTCAACATTTGGAAATTATTCTTGTTTTCACTTGAATTAATGAATCAGTGTTATTAAAAGCACAGCTCACAATAAACACAGAATCAACTTCCATTAAATATGAAATATTCGCGGAAAATGAATCAATATATAATTGATATAAATTTCCGTATCAGACTAATAATATAAATGGAATAACGGCAAAGCCTTTTAAATTCCATTATTACCAAATCGAATTCCATTCAATTCCAATTTGATATATTAAATTGGAAAACATTACTTTGGAAATTTTTCCATTAAATCTTAATTAAAAGAATATAAATTTCAAACCTTAACTTCACTGTTAATAGTGTTAAAGAACAAATGTTATTTTAAATATTATTCACGATAAACCCAAAAATCAACTTCCATTAAACATAAGGCTCGTAGTAGAAATCATATCGGCTTATATTCAATATCAAATTCTGAAACCAACGAATATCGTATTGGGAATAAAGATATCTGTGTCTTCCAAATTCCTCAATGATATCTGTATAGTCACGAAATCCAATATCGAAATATCCGAAGATTATTTCCATTCGAATCTATTACAATTTATTTATTTTGGAAAATTCTGGTTATATCAAAACCATTTTTATTTCTTTTCGTTCTTTTACTCAAGTTACAAAAAAACTTCTTCTGATAAAAAATATCTTTTATCCTTAAAAATGTGGAATATTTCATACAAAAGCATTTCAAAACCTTTATTATTAATTTACATAATTTATTCATACTTTTATTAATTTTATTAAGGTCGTTACAGTCGGTTTCCAATATCGACCCCCGAACTACATAAATAACGACCTTTTCCAAAACTGATTTAGGCGTCATTTAAAATCTAACTGGTGGATTTCAAAAATTCTCATTTTATTGGAAAGCTCAATTTATTACGGTTCCAACTTTAGGAGAACCCGATGGTCGGATCTCCCGGTATGCCAGTTCGAAGTTACGGGTTGACGTTCGCGAACTGTCGCTGCGCGACGCATTCTATTAAAGCCCGAGTTCGATTTATAAATTATAATTATAAATTGAAACACTTTAAATCCATTTTTTATAAAATATATAATTATCTTTGAAAGATCATTTCAGTCGTTTTACCTTTAAATGTTTTCAAAAAAATTCTCCATTAAACGACTCTATTTTGTAGCACCGGAGTAATGTCTATGCATTACCCCTCCCCTGACTTGGCTTGCGCCATCAACAACAATATTACCCAACAATATATATACTAAATTTTCTTTCATTAAATAATATATTATGAAAACTATTCATTTTAATTTCGGATTGGAATAAAACTCAATCAATATTCATATAAATAAATTTATATGGATTACATTCATCATAAACATCCACCAATAGTTGCAAATAACTATCACATCCAAAATGACATCCAATGTGCATTTATAATCCGTGTAAGTCATAAACAAATAATTCACGCTTACAATGGACTGTCGACCAAATGATCAACATAGAAACTAATCACTTGGGATTTGTGTAAGTCAGATATCATCCCAATACCTGTGTCGGGTTTTCAAACAACAACAATCGATTCAAATTAATCACTAGTTAATAAATTTTACCAATCCTAATTCGATTCGAATTATTTTCTACTTAACAAATTTTCACTTTTTAAATTATAAATTGATATTTATAATTTAAGTTCAACTACCACATTAATGTTAACATTATTTTTTAATATGTTAAACATTTCAACATCACAAACAAAACATATCACAGTCAATCAAATCATCCATGGGTTTTCAAACAACGGTGAGGTGAGCTAACAGGCACCGTATACAAATTTATGATAATTAAAATCGATAAAAATCAACACTGGCAATCTATATATTTTGAATTGTAAAATAAATAACTATACAAATATTTTGGTGAGAGAATTCTCACTTTTGATTTCCACTCCGTCAATCTTTATTTGAGGATTATTTTAATAAAATTAAACGAGCGTTTAGTTTTATCAAAAACTGCAACTGGTTCCGTTTTCGTTCTGGTCAGTTCCATGTTGTAGAGCTCGACTCCACGATTCCAACGCACCTGAGTTTGCAATTTTCTGATGAGGTATGAAAAAGATATGCTACTTTATATATTTATTACATAAATCAACAATTAAATAATAATTAATTTACTAATTGCCCTGGGATTAAAATAAAACACTGGCCTTAACTCTTTGTTTCTCTTCCTGCTTCATGACCGAATTTGCTCCCTTCCTCAACGTGATTTGCACCGCCTCCTTGTTGCGTCGGACAACCATCAGGACCCACCACCCCCTTCGCCTCCATGCCGCCACCCAATGCCAAGGAAGGCATCGCACTCGTAGGCCCTACGTGGCCTAGAACGGTGCACGAACGGTGGCAATTTGCGTGGTAAATTCAAGAAATTTACTCAATAAAATCCATTCATAACCGTTCAAGATATAGATCACATTACCCTCTCCAATTTTCATGCGGAAGATTTCGAATATTATAGAACGGATTTGAAGAAATTTAGGGATCTATACACTGACTTTCTAGCCCTTCATTTTCGCTGGAGGTGCAGTAAAGTGGGTTGACCATGCATGAATTAAGAGATATGGTTTTAACTAGGGTATTTATATATATATATATTTATATTTTAATTCCAAAATGTGAGTTTTTGCATTCGAACACCAAATCAAACCCTGCGACTATCGTTTCTAGCTAAATAACCCCGTTACGGACACAACGGGATATGTTTCGTAAGCCAACTCAACTATTTCGATCAGTTTTTATCAAAATTAAAATATAAATTAATATAACGGTCAATATTGAATTTGAACGTACATTTTAATTTACCGGGGCCACATACTGGGTCCAAAAATTATGAAAATTGAAATCAAGCTATGTTTGGACGATACGGTCCTAACAAAATTAATTTCATCAAATTTGGAGACCATTTGAAAAATGGCCTTTCTAACTGGCTTATTAATTTTAAACTAAAATTGAAAACACGTTTAAATGTTATACACTCATATATTAAATCGAAATGACTTGAAATTTTAAACCAAATAATAATATGACATTCCGGATCCAACAAAAGTGGTTTCATCAAAAAAGGAGGTCATTTGCAAAATGGTAATTTTTAAGGGTTTTTATATGATATTAAATATATATATGTATTCCATAGCAACTATTCTAAATTTTTATTTAGACATAACTTACAATTTATAAAGTGAAATCTCAATTTCTTACATTCGTTAGAAAATTATAGTTCAAAATATTCCAACATTTCTTATTTTACTGAAATCCGATTTATATTGAATTCTGTATACTCAATTGAAATTAGAAATTGAATTTTCAAACTACCTCCCCATTTCAAACTTGTTTTAATTTAATTTTAAATTCTTACGTTCTAACTTAGATTTAAATAAATTTTAAATTGTTTATTCTCAAAATAAATCCTATAAAATATTTAATTTTTAGGAAAATCAATTAAAAATAAATTTTAAATTAGTTTAGAAATTCCGGGTTGTTACAGTCTCCCCCACTTAAAAAAAATTGTCCTCGAAAAAGAACGGAGCTAAAAGTTGTTTAACTAACCAACTCAACTTTCATTCTGGCTTGAGTTCTTCAGCTTTTCAGCTTCTAAGAACTTTCAAATTTCTCTAAATTTGGCTAACACCCTAAATTTCCGAATTTTTTTACCATGACCTCCTTTGTACGGTAAGGATCTGAAAAAATCTATTGGTCCGTATTAGGCACCCAATAAATCAATAAAAAACATACAAAACAAATATGACCTATCTATGCCCAAGGGAGAAGTGTAAAAGGTCGAAATCTCAGACCTTGCCCCAGTGTTGGAAACTCAACCATATGCCATAACTAAAAACAAGAGAGACGTGAATTTTTGTCATCTCCAGACCTGTGTCGGGTTTTTATTAAATACTGCAATTTACCGTTATATTTTATTAAGTCCATAATCAGTCCTTGGTCCAATCTGTAATTCAGTCCTCGCCATACAAGTGTCTCGCTCATATGGTAATCCAGACCACGTCATATAAGCAACAAATGCTTATATGGAATATCATATGTTATGCCATCTATAACCAGTCTTCTTTTCAACCTGTTATTCAGTCATCGCTATACAAGCGTCTCGCTCGTATGGTAATCCAAACCTCGTCATATAAGCACCAAATACTTATATGGAATATGATATGATATGCTGCCTTCATGAAGTATGTAATGCGGTATATTTCATAATTTATTTGTTGCTATCCTATGGCGTACGTTGTATTTCACACAGAGCATCCAAATTCATTCACAGTAGTTTATAATAAATAAAATTGCACAACCAACTCATTAAGGTGCACCTGTTTGTCGGGCACGCAATTTATTTCTTTACTCAATGCAAATCCATTAATCTGCTCAACATATATATGTATATATGTAACAACCCGAAAATCTGGGCCAGTTTAAAATTTTTATTTTGGCAATTTTGGTGAATTTTGAATATTTAAATAGATTATTTTAAATAAAAACGACCAGAAAATTTATTTTGAATATGATTCGACGTATATATTATATACGTCGTCGTTAGAATATAAATAATTATATATAATTATAAAAGGAATTGAAAATGGCGCGGTAGTTCGATAATTCGATTTCAAACTTCATTTGAACGTACCGGGTGCAAAACAATCCGGATTTTAGTGAAACCAAAAACATTAGGATCTAATTGTGACTATCTTTCCAACGGATCCGAAAAATCAAAATTTCATAGCGGGAATCAAAAGATATGTCCAGTTGAAAATTCTGAATAGTCGTTATGGAATTCAGGCCCTTAAAAATGGAAATTTTGCAAACGACCTCGGATTTCGACGAAACCACTTTTTTTGGATCCGTGATGTCAAATTATTGCTAGATTTCAAATTTCATGAATTTTCAAATCAATATGTGAGCGTGGCAAAGGAAAACGCGTTTGACCAGTTTTAGTTGATTTTAATCGACTGGAAAATGACCATTTTTCCAACGATCTCAGAATTCGATGAGATTAGTTTTGTTAGGACCGTATCGTCAATACGAAGCTAGAAAATATTTTTCGGGAATTTTTCGAGTTAGTATGTGGCCCCGGTAAATTGAAATGTGCGTTCAAATTCAATATGTAGAGTTATTTTTTGATTTTGACGATAACTGATCGAAGCGATCGAATCAGCTAGCGATACGTATCCCATTGTGTTCGGAATGGGGTTAATTAGCTATGGACGACAGGCGGTGGGTTCGATTTTGAGTTCGAAAATAAAAGTACCTTTTTGAAATTAATTAAATAAATTAAATATAAAATAACCCTTCATCTCCTTATAACCCTCAGCTCACCCCCGGTCTATTTTTAAAATTGAAAAAAAAAATGAAGAAAAGGGCGAAGCCCTAGCCGCCGCCCCCATCGACCACCGCGCCTGAACTCGGCCACCGCCCGCCTCCGTCAATCGCTCCACCGCCACCTTCTTCTCCTCCTCCCCCCTTCTCCGCTGCTCTTCCCCTTTTCTACCTCGCGAACCGCAAACCGCCACCCTCGAGACCCCAAAACCCGCCAGACCGCCGCCTCCGACTGCTCCCCGACCACCCAGCCTCCCTACGCCGACGTCAGACCTCCCCCTTCCCTTCCTTCTTCGACGGTGAGCATTTCTAATTTATTTAATCAATTTTTTTTCTATATAAAGGCAAGGTTTTGTCCGATTTTTAATTATAACAAGCTGAGATTTCCTATATACATCAAGTTAGGATTTTAGCATATAAAGTTTATATTTTTAAATAAGACAAGTTTAGATTTTTAAAGTTAATGAAGACATGATTTGGGAAAAATAAAAAGATATGATTTTTAAGTTTGAACGCTTTAAAAAGATGTGATTTTTATTATAGGAAAGTTTAGATTTCTTAAATAAAAGTTATGATTTTTCTTATGTAGAAAGCAAAGCAAAATATGATTTTAATTGACTCATATAGCAAAGAACGATAAAAATCGAATTTTTTTTATATGTAAAAGAAGTTTAAAAATAGGATTTTTATATATTTAGCGAAGGAAAGAATTGATTTTTATATATTGAACATCGAAGTAAAAATGTGATTTTTATATATTGAACATCGAAGTAAAAATGTGATTTTTATATATTGAACATCGAAGTAAAAATGTGATTTTTATATATTGAACATCAAAGTAAAAATGTGATTTTTATATATTGAATAGCAAAGTAAAAATTCGATTTTTATATATTGAATAACATAGTAAAAATTCGATTTTTATATATTGAATAGCGAAGTAAAAATTCGATTTTTATATATGTAGTGGCTACGGGCGAAGAAAGTGATATGAGACGAGAACAGTGAAGATTTCCTGCCTTAGAAGTGTCGTGGAGTTAGGATAGCTAAAGGTGAGAATTTCTCACCTTTCAATTTCTTTTTCTAGTTATATATATATATATACTAGGATGCAGACGGTGCTTAGTAGCACCCGACACAATCGTCCACAGACCATGGACTTGTTTGTTTTGTTGCATAAATTAGTTAGATGCTTTGGTTTGAATTGAATTGTTTGGTGAAATGAAATTGATTTGATTGATGTGTGAATGGCGTGGGCCTTCACTAGACCGGGGATAAGGCTAGGCCTCGTCCCGTTTCTAGTATCGTGTCGTTATGCCGCCGAAATTTTCTAAAATAAGTTAGAAAAATAAAAATATCATTTTATTTAAAGAATGAAATGAATAGAAATTCATATGTTAAAATAAAATGTTTTATCGTTAAAAATATAATTTTTAACGTGAATAAGAATATAGTGAATGTGAATAAATAAAATATTCATTTACAAATCGGACGGTTTGTTTATGTACACCTATTTGAATGACATTGATTGGGACGATAAATTTTACACATCGCCCAACTGCACAACTAAAATCTGTGTTTGATGGTTTGAAACCCCACACGGGTGTTGGGATGAAATTTGAAGTTCACTCATCCTGATTGATTAAATATGTCGATCGATCGATTGACAGGCTGTTATAAGCGTTAAATATCTATATTTGATGCTTATACAGTGCAGTGCACTTTGGTTGATGGTTGATTATTTTTCAATGCTATTGTATATGTGTGATGTATGAAAATCCATATAATTGACGTTATATGGTGATTGATTGGGCCTCATTCCAATTTAGAAGATAAAGAATATTATAAAGTAAATGTTCATGTGTTGACTGTACTCATTCGTTGAGATTAGTCATGTGTTGAACGAAATATTTTAACAATAAAATTTATATCTTTATCACTATAAAATAAAGGTTCATGTGTTGACTGTACTCATCCGTTGAGATTAGTCATGTGTTGAACGAAATATTTTAACAAAAATTGTCACACGTGGACAATACTCATTCGTTGAGATTAGTCGTGTGTTGACAAGAATAAATATTCATTTGTTGAATAGAATATTTGAAAATAGAAATATATGAAGCCGTGTTGGTTAGATTGACGCCATTTTGACGTGAACGATATTTATATCGATTTTATTCATTTTAAAATGCATATTGAAAAGTGATTTCGAAAACGCATATTTTGAAATGAAATCGAAACGAATTGAATATAAAATCAATTCGAATTGAATTGAAAACGAATTCGAATTGAATTGGAAACAAATTGAAATGAATTCAAATTGAATTGAAATTTGAATTGAATAGAAATGAATTTTAAAACGAATTTATAAAGAAGAATTCAATTTTGATTTGAATTGAAATGGAAGTTGAAATTGCTTTTGAAACGAATTTAAAACTATTTATATAATTCGTTTTAAATAGAAATCGACGAAATATATATTATATATATATAATATAATGGCCTGAATAGAACGCGCCGCGCCACGGCATTTCGCGGATTTCGACCATTTATTTCAAACGGACATTACGGGAGATCCGACCGTCGGATTCTCCTAAAACCGGAACCGTTGGGTTCGTATCGAATAGAGATTTCTAACGAATATTAGAAATTTGAAATCTAACGGTTGGATTTGGAGTTACGTCCAAATCAAATTTGAAAAAGGTCGCTGTAAGTGTAGTTCGATGGCCGTTGTTGGAAATCGATTGTACGGGCCTTAATAAAATTATTAAAAATAGTAATAATTTGTTTAAAATCATAAGAAATGATTTGGGAAAATTTGGGATGAAGAACTCCATATTTGAAAAGATAAAAATAGATTTTTATCGGAATGAACTAGTTTTGAACTAGAATTATAATTCTATTTATTTTTAAATAAATAAATCGAATTTGAAATGGTTTTGAAAATAACCAGAATTTCCAATAATTATATTGGAATGGATCTGAATCGAAATTGTCTTTGGATTATTTCGATGTTGGATTTCGTGATGATACAGATATTGTTATGGGAATTTGAAAGATATAGATATATATATCGTTATTTCCAATACGATACTTGTTAGCCGTGGAATTTGATATTGAATATAAGCCGGTATATTTTCTATTCAGGGCCTTGTGTTTAATATCAAGTTGATTTGGGTTTGTTGTGAATGGTGTCTTCATTAACACTGTTCTTGAACCCAGTTGAGAAAAGATTAAATCTTTTTATTTAGATTTAATGAAGTGTACCAATTAAATAATATTTAATTGGAATTGAATTGATATTGATTTTTGGGTTTATCGTGAACAGTGTTTTTAAATAACACTTGTTCTTTAACCCGATAATTAATGGAATGATATTTTGGGTTTACCGTGAACCGTGTTTTAAATGACACTGATTCTTTAACCCAGTCAAAGAATAAAACTAAGTGGAGTTTTAATGAATCTTTAATTAGATTGAAAAAATCGAAATGGAGTATCACCAGTTTTGCTCTAGGCGATAGTTAAATCTTTAATTAGATTTGAACGTGAAATGGTAATTGAATTTACCGATAACACCGTGGTGTTAGATATGAAGTACCACCAGTTTTACTTCATGGGATGAATAGGTTGGGATTGGGAAATTAAAACTAATGGTTACTTCGGTAAGGCTCGTTAATCCCGACTAGTTGAATCGAAATTCAAAAGAAGATTAAAGAATAAATTCAAGGGATTTATCTTGGATAAAATTAATGGGAACCTTTCCCTATGAATGTGAAATTTAGAAACTAACTGTCGGTTAGCTAAGCAGAATGGTTTTCTGGATATTGATCTGATGTTGGTTTCGGCCTTCGGGGTTAATATTTGGGGAATTATTCTCTTGATTAATTTACGGTTAGTGACTAATGAATTGGAAGAGGCGTATGTTGTGTTTGTGTAACACTTATTTAAAATATACGCGAGTTATTCGGGAAGACCGGGTTTATCCCATTCTGAATAACTGATATGACGGTAAGTCGAAGATGAAGACGGTGGTCGAAGACCGGAAGTCTTCACGTCGTTTGGGTGATTACTGATGATCTTGATTGGGCTGTACACCCAAGAAGATGGAAACAGTTGGTGATCGTCCAGACGTGCTTGGAGATTGATGGATATGCAGGGTACTAGGTACCTCCGGTTTCGTTCAGACCCAGAACGGACTTGTAAATGGACTGTGTGTCTGACATTGGATTTTAGTCTGTGTGATTGATCTCTATTAAATATATATTTGTTTGGCGGCGGAGAATTTATTCTCTTGCTTAACGCCCTTCTCTGAGACGTACGAGCTCAGGGGTTATATATTGATGGATATCAAACGCATGGAGTGAATTGCCTATGTGGCATGCCTAAGTGGCAAATGATCAAGGCTTCTGTTGAAAAGCAAAGTCTTGTGGTTGATGATCAAAGCACAGCCTTTGTGGCATAGCTTTGTGTAACGTTGAATCGCGAGCCTCACACCCCGGTATGAACCAGAAACGGGAGAAAGGACCTTAGGGAGGGCCTACGTTTCCTCCTAGCTAAAAGTGGCGTCAGTGGTTTTACACGCCCTGACGAGTTTGACTTATGTGGTTGTTGCTGTTGCGAGGCGCCTCGGTTAGATCGGACGATCCGGGTCCGATGGAGTCATTCGTTGGCTCGCTTACGCCCCAAAGGGCGGCGAAACGTAGTGCTCAGGCATTTTAATCCACTCCGTGTGGACCGGCCCTGACGATCCAAGGGTCGATGCGTTCTGATCCTAAGACTCGGGCTAGGCAGTCTCGAATTCGGTAAGGACTATCTTTTGCCTTGGTTCATGACGGAAACCCAATTTCCAAATACGTGACATTTGCGGTTTTATTTGTAGAGCCTAGTATGGCGACATAGTGGGATGGGGCGCTTATGCCGTCTATGATTGATACTTATGATTTGAAGTTGTTTTATACACTATGCACTTATTATAGTATCAAATGATTTGTTTTAAACGTATCAAGCATTCTTGGCTATTATAAGGTAAAAACCCTCTCCCCCGGCTTGCGTTGCATTGTGTGATAGGACCTGGGTCTTATAATAGCTTCATTTCTCTTTATTTAGCATTGCGTTGTTGTTTTATGCACTAGTATTCTTCGGAGGAAACCCGTTCCGCGTTAGCGGCGTGGTCCCTTGATTTACCTAACTTTAAAAATAAAGACTAATAACTGTTTTAGTTCTCACCCCAGTCCCATGACTGACCTGGAGTTTATTGTTTTGACCTAAACTCTGGGTGCCCCTATTTTGACACGGGCAGCTAGTAGTTTTGGTTTTGCAGATTTATATTCACAGGATCCTGGTTTACAGCTGGAATGATATCCGGAAAGCTTTGCATCCGCATATCTACTTCTAGTTGTGTATTGTATTATTTTCCGCTGCTATGTATTTAAATGTAATTTAAATCTCTGATATTTCTGTGTAATATTCATTTATACTCTGTATATTCTTGTATTCTGGTGCATTGTTGTATAATAACAATGAAATGTTCTTCCGTTTGCGTTCTGTTGTGGTTTGTTCTCGAACTATCCGCGCTTTCCTTTACGGGGAAGTGACGCGTTTTTACAGTTGGTATCAGAGCTTTGGTTTACAATGCTAGAGAACAAGACACATTAGAGCCGTACGAAAAGAATTCATCAGATATTGGATTAGTAATATCCAATGGGAATGACTCGTTAGAGATGGGATCAGTAGTATCCTAGAACGAGTGTGAAGAGTATATTTTTAAAATGAAAACAAACTTTGTTTTGAAAATTTAAATCAATTATTTGTATTTGATTATTTATTTATATTGATTGGGACAGTCCAGTATATAGAGATTTCGCATACACGTCTTGCAAATGTGTGTTCGAAATTTTAATATATTGGATAGATATAGAATCACACTCTAGTCGCCCGGAGATGATTCGGATGATGAGGCCTCATCATCAGTGTTTATATTCGAGTGACGAAAGTGAGATTTCTATATATTTCCTATTGACTGGTGTGAGAACCAAAATTAGATAGGACTTATTGTTGTGATTTGGCATCAAAAACCTGATTTTTGACTATATATCAAAGTTATGAATTTCAAAAGCTAATCAACTAATTGATTGATGTTTGTGTTGTTTGTTTATTTGTTAGGTAATTTTAACCGTTTATGCCTAGTTGAATCAAATATTGAACTATATTGAAAATTGGTCGCATTTGCTTGCATACATGTATATCTTTTGGAACAGGTCATAGCAAGGAGGCTAGAGCAGAGGATAAAATTTGTTTGCCCGACAAATAGGTACATGTTTATTACATAATTTACTGTTTTGTTTGGGTGATGATGATTTTATGAGCCTATTGGCTAGCCGCTTGGGATTTTCTTTTTCTTTTTGAGATCAGAAGGCCTATATGGCAATTTCGGGATTTTCTCGTGGCTCCCGGTGCAGGGGAGGTTATGGCGAAATTTTTCGAAAATTTAGGGTGTTAGCCAAATTTTTGAAATTTTGAAAATTCTCAGAAACTGAAAAGTTGGAGAATGGAAGCTAGATCGAACGTAGAGTTGATTAATCAAACCACTTTCGACTTTGTTCCTTTTCGGGGACGAAAAGTTTTAAGTGGGGGAGATTGTAACAACCCGAAAATCTGGGCCAGTTTAAAATTTTTATTTTGGCAATTTTGGTGAATTTCGAATATTTAAATAGATTATTTTAAATAAAAACGACCAGAAAATTTATTTTGAATATGATTCGACGTATATATTATATACGTCGTCGTTAGAATATAAATAATTATATATAATTATAAAAGGAATTGAAAATGGCGCGGTAGTTCGATAATTCGATTTCAAACTTCATTTGAACGTACCGGGTGCAAAACAATCCGGATTTTAGTGAAACCAAAAACATTAGGATCTAATTGTGACTATCTTTCCAGCGAATCCGAAAAATCAAAATTTCATAGCGGGAATCAAAAGATATGTCCAGTTGAAAATTCTGAATAGTCGCTATGGAATTCAGGCCCTTAAAAATGGAAATTTTGCAAACGACCTCGGATTTCGACGAAACCACTTTTGTTGGATCCGTGATGTCAAATTATTGCTAGATTTCAAATTTCATGATTTTTCAAATCAATATGTGAGCGTGGCAAAGGAAAACGCGTTTGACCAGTTTCAGTTGATTTTAATCGACTGGAAAATGGCCATTTTTCCAACGATCTCAGAATTCGATGAAATTAGTTTTGTTAGGACCGTATCGTCAATACGAAGCTAGAAAATATTTTTCGGGAATTTTTCGAGTTAGTATGTGGCCCCGGTAAATTGAAATGTGCGTTCAAATTCAATATATAGAGTTATATTTTGATTTTGACGATAACTGATCGAAGCGATCGAATCAGCTAGCGATACATATCCCATTGTGTTCGGAATGGGGTTAATTAGCTATGGACGATAGGCGGTGGGTTCGATTTCGAGTTCGAAAATAAAAGTACCTTTTTGAAATTAATTAAATAAATTAAATATAAAATAACCCTTCATCTCCTTATATCCCTCAGCTCCCCCCCGGTCTATTTTTAAAATTGAAAATAAAAAAAAAATGAAGAAAAGGGCGGAGCCCTAGCCGCCGCCCCCATCGACCACCGCGCCTGACCTCGGCCACTGCCCGCCTCCGTCAATCGCTCCACCACCTTCTTCTCCTCCTCCCCCCTTCTCCGCTGCTCTTCCCCTTTTCTACCTCGCGAACCGCAAACCGCAACCCTCGAGACCCCAAAACCCGCCAGACCGCCGCCTCCGACTGCTCCCCGACCACCCAGCCTCACTACGCCGACGTCAGACCTCCCCCTTCCCTTCCTTCTTCGACGGTGAGCATTTCTAATTTATTTAATCAATTTTTTTTCTATATAAAGGCAAGGTTTTGTTCGATTTTTAATTATAACAAGCTGAGATTTCCTATATACATCAAGTTAGGATTTTAGCATATAAAGTTTATATTTTTAAATAAGACAAGTTTAGATTTTTAAAGTTAATGAAGACATGATTTGGGAAAAATAAAAAGATATGATTTTTAAGTTTGAACGCTTTAAAAAGATGTGATTTTTATTATAGGAAAGTTTAGATTTCTTAAATAAAAGTTATGATTTTTCTTATGTAGAAAGCAAAGCAAAATATGATTTTAATTGACTCATATAGCAAAGAACGATAAAAATTGAATTTTTTTTATATGTAAAAGAAGTTTAAAAATAGGATTTTATATATTTAGCGAAGGAAAGAATTGATTTTTATATATTGAACATCGAAGTAAAAATGTGATTTTTATATATTGAACATCGAAGTAAAAATGTGATTTTTATATATTGAACATCGAAGTAAAAATGTGATTTTTATTTATTGAATAGCAAAGTAAAAATTCGATTTTTATATATTAAATAACATAGTAAAAAATCGATTTTTATATATTGAATAGCGAAGTAAAAATTCGATTTTTATATATGTAGTGGCTACGGGCGAAGAAAGTGATATGAGAAGAGAACAGTGAAGATTTCCTGCCTTAGAAGTGCCGTGGAGTTAGGATAGCTAAAGGTGAGAATTTCTCACCTTTCAATTTCTTTTTCTAGTTATATATATATACTAGGATGCAGACGGTGCTTAGTAGCACCCGACACAATCGTCCACAGACCATGGACTTGTTTGTTTTGTTGCATAAATTAGTTAGATGCTTTGGTTTGAATTGAATTGTTTGGTGAAATGAAATTGATTTGATTGATGTGTGAATGGCGTGGGCCTTCACTAGACCGGGGATAAGGCTAGGCCTCATCCCGTTTCTAGTATCGTGCCGTTATGCCGCCGAAATTTTCTAAAATAAGTTAGAAAAATAAAAATATCATTTTATTTAAAGAATGAAATGAATAGAAATTCATATGTTAAAATAAAATGTTTTATCGTTAAAAATATAAT
The DNA here is from genome assembly GCA_030737875.1 of Allium sativum. Lineage (NCBI taxonomy): Eukaryota > Viridiplantae > Streptophyta > Magnoliopsida > Asparagales > Amaryllidaceae > Allium > Allium sativum. Next base: position 953,516,808 of record CM060924.1, on the reverse strand, counting down.
TTTTAACGTGAATAAGAATATAGTGAATGTAAATAAATAAAATATTCATTTACAAACCGGACGGTTTGTTTATGTACACCTATTTGAATGACATTGATTGGGACGATAAATTTTACACATCGCCCAACTGCACAACTAAAATCTGTGTTTGATGGTTTGAAACCCCACACGGGTGTTGGGATGAAATTTGAAGTTCACTCATCCTGATTGATTAAATATGTCGATCGATTGATTGACAGGCTGTTATAAGCGTTAAATATCTATATTTGATGCTTATACAGTGCAGTGCACTTTGGTTGATGGTTGATTATTTTTCAATGCTATTGTATATGTGTGATGTATGAAAATCCATATAATTGACGTTATATGGTGATTGATTGGGCCTCATTCCAATTTAGAAGATAAAGAATATTATAAAGTAAATGTTCATGTGTTGACTGTACTCATTCGTTGAGATTAGTCATGTGTTGAACGAAATATTTTAACAATAAAATTTATATCTTTATCACTATAAAATAAAGGTTCATGTGTTGACTGTACTCATCCGTTGAGATTAGTCATGTGTTGAACGAAATATTTTAACAAAAATTGTCACACGTGGACAGTACTCATTCGTTGAGATTAGTCGTGTGTTGACAAGAATAAATATTCATTTGTTGAATAGAATATTTGAAAATAGAAATATATGAAGCCGTGTTGGTTAGATTGACGCCATTTTGACGTGAACGATATTTATATCGATTTTATTCATTTTAAAATGCATATTGAAAAGTGATTTCGAAAACGCATATTTTGAAACGAAATCGAAACGAATTGAATATAAAACCAATTCGAATTGAATTGAAAACGAATTCGAATTGAATTGGAAACAAATTGAAATGAATTCAAATTGAATTGAAATTTGAATTGAATAGAAATGAATTTTAAAACGAATTTATAAAGAAGAATTCAATTTTGATTTGAATTGAAATGGAAGTTGAAATTGCTTTTGAAACGAATTTAAAACTATTTATATAATTCGTTTTAAATAGAAATCGACGAAATATATATTATATATATTATATATATATAATATAATGGCCTGAATAGAACGCGCCGCGCCGCGGTATTTCGCGAATTTCGACCATTTATTTCAAACGGACATTACGGGAGATCCGACCGTCGGATTCTCCTAAAACCGGAACCGTTGGGTTCGTATCGAAAAGTGCTTTCTAACGAATATTAGAAATTTGAAATCTAACGGTTGGATTTGGAGTTACGTCCAAATCAAATTTGAAAAAGGTCGCTGTAAGTGCAGTTCGATGGCCGTTGTTGGAAATCGATTGTACGGGCCTTAATAAAATTATTAAAAATAGTAATAATTTGTGTAAAATCATAAGAAATGATTTGGGAAAATTTGGGATGAAGAACTCCATATTTGAAAAGATAAAAATAGATTTTTATCGGAATGAACTAGTTTTGAACTAGAATTATAATTCTATTTATTTTTAAATAAATAAATCGAATTTGAAATGGTTTTGAAAATAACCAGAATTTCCAATAATTATATTGGAATGGATCTGAATCGAAATTGTCTTTGGATTATTTCGATGTTGGATTTCGTGATGATACAGATATTGTTATGGGAATTTGAAAGATATAGATATATATATCGTTATTTCCAATACGATACTTGTTAGCCGTGGAATTTGATATTGAATATAAGCCGGTATATTTTCTATTCAGGGCCTTGTGTTTAATATCAAGTTGATTTGGGTTTGTTGTGAATGGTGTCTTCATTAACACTGTTCTTGAACCCAGTTGAGAAAAGATTAAATCTTTTTATTTAGATTTAATGAAGTGTACCAATTAAATAATATTTAATTGGAATTGAATTGATATTGATTTTTGGGTTTATCGTGAACAGTGTTTTTAAATAACACTTGTTCTTTAACCCGATAATTAATGGAATGATATTTTGGGTTTACCGTGAACCGTGTTTTAAATGACACTGATTCTTTAACCCAGTCAAAGAATAAAACTAAGTGGAGTTTTAATGAATCTTTAATTAGATCAAAATAATCGAAATGGAGTATCACCAGTTTTGCTCCAGGCAATAGTTAAATCTTTAATTAGATTTGAACGTGAAATGGTAATTGAATTTACCGATAACACCGTGGTGTTAGATATGAAGTACCACCAGTTTTACTTCATGGGATGAATAGGTTGGGATTGGGAAATTAAAACTAATGATTACTTCGGTAAGGCTCGTTAATCCCGACTAGTTGAATCGAAATTCAGAAGAAGATTAAAGAATAAATTCAAGGGATTTATCTTGGATAAAATTAATGGGAACCTTTCCCTATGAATGTGAAATTTAGAAACTAACTGTCGGTTAGCTAAGCAGAATGGTTTTCTGGATATTGATCTGATGTTGGTTTCGGCCTTCGGGGTTAATATTTGGGGAATTATTCTCTTGATTAATTTACGGTTAGTGACTAATGAATTGGAATGAGGCGTATGTTGTGTTTGTGTAACACTTATTTAAAATATACGCGAGTTATTCGGGAAGACCGGGTTTATCCCATTCTGAATAACTGATACGACGGTAAGTCGAAGATGAAGACGGTGGTCGAAGACCGGAAGTCTTCACGTCGTTTGGGTGATTACTGATTATCTTGATTGGGCTGTGCACCCAAGAAGATGGAAACAGTTGGTGATCGTCCAGACGTGCTTGGAGATTGATGGATATGCGGGGTACTAGGTACCTCCAGTTTCGTTCAGACCCAGAACGGACTTGTAAATGGACTGTGTGTCTGACATTGGATTTTAGTCTGTGTGATTGATCTCTATTAAATATATATCTGTTTGGCGGCGGAGAATTTATTCTCTTGCTTAACGCCCTTCTCTGAGACGTACGAGCTCAGGGGTTATATATTGATGGATATCAAACGCATGGAGTGAATTGCCTATGTGGCATGCCTAAGTGGCAAATGATCAAGGCTTCTGTTGAAAAGCAAAGTCTTGTGGTTGATGATCAAAGCACATCCTTTGTGGCATAACTTTGTGTAACGTTGAATCGCGAGCCTCACACCCCGGTATGAACCAGAAACGGGAGAAAGGACCTCAGGGAGGGCCTACGTTTCCTCCTAGCTAAAAGTGGCGTCAGTGGTTTTACACGCCCTGACGAGTTTGACTTATGTGGTTGTTGCTGTTGCGAGGCGCCTCGGTTAGATCGGACGATCCGGGTCCGATGGAGTCATTCGTTGGCTCGCTTACGCCCCAAAGGGCGGAGAAACGTAGTGCTCAGGCATTTTAATCCACTCCGTGTGGACCGGCCCTGACGATCCAAGGGTCGATGCGTTCTGATCCTGAGACTCGAGCTAGGCAGTCTCGAATTTGGTAAGGACTATCTTTTGCCTTGGTTCATGACGGAAACCCAATTTCCAAATACGTGACATTTGCGGTTTTATTTGTAGAGCCTAGTATGGCGACATAGTGGGATGGGGCGCTTATGCCGTCTATGATTAATACTTATGATTTGAAGTTGTTTTATACACTATGCACTTATTATAGTATCAAATGATTTGTTTTAAACGTATCAAGCATTCTTGGCTATTATAAGGTAAAAACCCTCTCTCCCGGCTTGCGTTGCATTGTGTGATAGGACCTGGGTCTTATAATAGCTTCATTTCTCTTTATTTAGCATTGCGCTGTTGTTTTATGCACTGGTATTCTTGGGAGGAAACCCGTTCCGCGTTAGCGGCGTGGTCCCTTGATTTACCTAACTTTAAAAATAAAGACTAATAACTGTTTTAGTTCTCACCCCAGTCCCATGACTGACCTGGAGTTTATTGTTTTGACCTAAACTCTGGGTGCCCCTATTTTGACACGGGCAGCTAGTAGTTTTGGTTTTGCATATTTATATTCACAGGATCCTGGTTTACAGCTGGAATGATATCCGGAAAGCTTTGCATCCGCATATCTACTTCTAGTTGTGTATTGTATTATTTTCCGCTGCTATGTATTTAAATGTAATTTAAATCTCTGATATTTCTGTGTAATATTCATTTATACTCTGTATATTCTTGTATTCTGGTGCATTGTTGTATAATAACAATGAAATGTTCTTCCGTTTGCGTTCTGTTGTGGTTTGTTCTCGAACTATCCGCGCTTTCCTTTACGGGGAAGTTACGGGTTTTTACAATACATATCCAATTATAACTAAACTTGTAATTCGGTTTAACTTAACTTAATTAAATAACAAGTGTTTTCGTATATTCAATGTCCAAAATTGCCAAAGATAACATCTAATTTATTTAACTCAGACGTCATAATTAATCAAACAAAAAAAAATCAAACAACCCCACAAACAATAATTGATTATTTATTTTTCTAAAAATATAACTTTTATATATTCAAAATATAATTTCTAAGATCGGATTATATAATAATCACAAATACGTTACATATAAATAAATCACTCTCAACTCATTCTAGGGCATTACTAACCCCATCTCTAATGAGTTTCTCATTCTAGGATGCTACCGATCCTATCTCTAATGGATATTCTTGAATAGAATGTTAATAATTTTATCTCTGATGAATTCTCTCGTTCAGTTATAATGTGTCTTGCTCTACAGCTTTGCAAACCAAAGCTCTGATACCACCTGCGACGACCTAGACTTCCTCGATTCCCGAGGAGATAGAGGAGCCCGGATTGTTTTGAGGACACGACTCATCAGAACATATACACGAGAACATTTAATTGCTATTACAACAATTTACATCAAAGTACAAGAATATCAGGGTATGAATAAATATTACACAGTGGAAAAATAATAATATCAAAGATTAAAAATTTACATAGTAGTGAAAATGAAAATGTATAAATATAATGCACAGCGAAAATACATCAACTGCCACAACTGAAGGAAATACACGGATGCAAAGCTTTCTAGTTATAGCTCTAGCTGTAAACCAGGATCCTATTAAATAGAAATCTACAAAACCAAAACTACTAGCTGCCCATGTGGAAAATATGGGCACCCAGAGTTTAGGTAGAAACATCAAACTCCGAGTCAGTCATGACACTAGTATGAGAGCTTAAAACAGTTATTAAACTTTTACTTTAGAATAGGGTAAATCATGGGACCACGTCGTATTTCACGGAATGGGTTTGCTCCATGTGAATACCAAAACTTGAAATAAAATGATTTAATAAAAATGCAATGCATTTTTGGAGAAATGAACCTATCATAAGACTCAGGTCCCATCACACAATGCACGCAAGCCGGAGGATAGAGATTTACCTTATAATAGTCAAACATGCTTGGTACGTTCTAAAACAAATTTCATTTGATACTATTATAAGTGCAAAGTGTCTAAAACAAATTCAAATATAAATGTATCAATCATAGATGGCATAGGTACCATATATTATGTCACCATATAGGTTTACAATTAAAACCGCACGATGTCGTATTGGAAATTGGATTTCCATCATGAGTCGAGGCAAGGGATCTTCCTTGCCGATTCGAGACACTCTAGAAAATGCCTCAGGAATCACTCTCTCATGACCCTTGGATGCGGTAAGGTCGGTCCACACATACTTTAGTAGATTAATTATTCCTGAACAATATATTTCCCGGTCCTATCGGACCTCCAAAATGGTCAGTACGTCGAATATCATATCCGAGGCGCCTCGCAATCCATCATCCACATAACTAAAAATGTCTGGGCTCCATACCATGACATAACTTCTAGCTAGAAAGAAACGCAAGTTCTCCCTACGATCACTATCCCGATTTTGACTCATACCGGGCAGTGGGGCTCGCGAATTAATACTATACACAAATCTATCCTAATTATATTCATGCTTTGATCATCATCCACAAGACTCTACTTCTCAACAATAAGCCTTGATCATTTGCATCTTAGCATGTCACATTATCAATCCATACCATACAATTGATTTATGCTAATATATAACTTCTAATCTCGTACGTCTCAGGGAAGGGTGTTAAGAAAGAGAATAAATTCTCCGCCACCAAACGGATATATGTTTGGCAGAGATCAACGAATATAGCACACAACACAATGTCAGAAACAATCCATTTACAAGTCCGTTCTGAGTCGAACGAAACCAGAGGCACCTTATTCCTCGTCCCATATGTCCAATGCAGGAGAGAGGCCCTAGCACATCCAAACAATCAACAAGTACGTCCGGACGACTATCACTATAACCTTTTCAAGGCAGCAACTCCAATCAAAGGCATCAGTAGAAATCCATTCGATGTGAAGATTGTTGGTCTTGCATCGTCTTCAATATCTTCGACATTTAATCGTTGTAACAGTTATTCAGAATGGGTTAAACTCGGTCTTTCCGAATAACTTGCGCATCTTATAATCAAGTGATATAAACACATCATATGCCTCATTCCAATCCTGAGTATTCTTTTATTCAAATATTCATATCTTTGGGGAAATGTTCCTGTTAATTTTATCAAATATAAATTCTTTTAAACTTATTTTTTAATCTTCCTTTAAAAACCATTGCAAAAGATTTTATATTATCCTTTAACAATTCTAAACCAAATTAAGGTTTGTAAAACTAGTCGGGATTATCGAGCCTTACTGAAGTAATCATTAATTATTTTATTATTTCCATTCCCAATCTATTCATCCCATGGAGCGAAACTGGTAGTACTCCATATCTACACCCATTGTGTTATCGGTAAAGTTTGTTACCATTTCACGTTTCAAATCTAATTAAAGATTTAACTATTGCATGGAGTAAAACTGATGATACTCCATCTCGAAACATTTCTTGGATTTGGTAAATTTAATTACCTCATTCACATTCCAATCTAATTTTTAGTTTTCATCGTCCAAAAACCATTACTTAATGATTATTCAACATTTGGAAATTATTCTTGTTTTCACTTGAATTAATGAATCAGTGTTATTAAAAGCACAGCTCACAATAAACACAGAATCAACTTCCATTAAATATGAAATATTCGCGGAAAATGAATCAATATATAATTGATATAAATTTCCGTATCAGACTAATAATATAAATGGAATAACGGCAAAGCCTTTTAAATTCCATTATTACCAAATCGAATTCCATTCAATTCCAATTTGATATATTAAATTGGAAAACATTACTTTGGAAATTTTTCCATTAAATCTTAATTAAAAGAATATAAATTCCAAACCTTAACTTCACTGTTAATAGTGTTAAAGAACAAATGTTATTTTAAATATTATTCACGATAAACCCAAAAATCTACTTCCATTAAACATAAGGCTCGTAGTAGAAATCATATCGGCTTATATTCAATATCAAATTCTGAAACCAACGAATATCGTATTGGGAATAAAGATATCTGTGTCTTCCAAATTCCTCAACGATATCTGTATAGTCACGTAATCCAATATCGAAATATCCGAAGATTATTTCCATTTGAATCTATTACAATTTATTTATTTTGGAAAATTCTGGTTATATCAAAACCATTTTTATTTCTTTTCGTTCTTTTACTCAAGTTACAAAAAAACTTCTTTATTTGAGTGAGATAATTCTATTGAATATACACTGGCAATCTATACATTTTCAGTAATAAAATAAATAACTATACAAATATTTTAGTGAGATAATTCTCACTTTTGATTTCCACTCTATCAGTCTTTATTTGAGGATTGTTTTAATAAAATTAAACGAGCATTTAATTTTATCAAAAACTGCAACAGCTTCCGTTTCCGTTATGGTTTGTTCCATGTTGTAGAGCTTGACTTTACGATTCCAACGCTCCTGAGTTTGCAATTTTTTGACAACGTATGAAAAAGATATGTTATTTTATATATTTATTAAATAAATCAATAATTAAATAATAATTAATTTACTAATTACCCTAGGATAAAAAAACACGGGCCTTTACCCTTCGTTCCTCTTATTGTTTCACGACCGAATTTGCTCCCTCCCTTAACATGATTTGCGTTGCCTCCTTCTTGCGTCGGACCACCATCAGGAGCCACCACCACCTTCCACCCAACACCGAGGAAGGCGTCGAACTCGCGGGCCCTACGTGACCTGGAACGGGGCATGAACAGTGGCAATTTGCGGGGGAAATTTTAGAAATTTATTCAATAAAATCCAATCAAAACTGTTTAAGATATGGATCGCATTACCCTCTCCAATTTTCATGTAGAAGATTTTGAATATTATAGAACGGATTTGAAGAAATTTGGGGATCAAAACCGCGATTTTCTGGCCCTTCATTTTCGTAGGAGGCGCAATAAAGTGGGTTGACCAAGCATGAATGAAGAGATAGGGTTTTGGCTAGGGTATTTGTATATATTTTTATATTTTAATTCGAAAAAGTGATTTTTTGCATTCAACTCCAAATCAAACCCAACGACTGTCGTTTCCAGCTAAATACCCCCATTCCGGACACAATGGGATATGTTTCGTAAGATAATTCGACTGTTTCGATCTGTTTTTATCAAAATTAAAATATAAATTAATATAACGGCTAATATTGAATTTGAATGTACATTTTAATTTACCGGGAACACATACTAACTCCAAAAATTATGAAAACTGAAATCTAGCTACGTTTTGACGATACGGTCCTAACAGAATTAAATTTTCAAATTTGGAGACCAATTGAAAAATGGCCTTTCTAAATGGCTTATTAATTTTAAACTAAAGTTGAAAACACATTTAAGTTAACTATGCTCACATATTAATTCTAAATGACTGGAAATTTTAAATCAAATAATAATTTGACATTCCAGATCCGACAAAAGTGGTTTCGTCGAAACCGGAGGTCGTTTGTAAAATGGCTATTTTTAAGGGCTTTATATAACACTAAAATATATATAAATTTTATAGCGACTATTATAAACTTTTATTTAGACATAACTTACAATTTATAAAGTGAAATCTCAATTTCTTACATTCGTTAGAAAATTACAGTTCAAAATATTCCAACGTTTCTTGTTTTACTGAATTCCGATTTATATTGAATTTTGTATACTCTAGTGAAATTAGAAATCGAATTTTCAAACTACCATGCCATTTCAAACTCGTTTTAATTAAAATTTAAATTCTTATGTTCTAACTTAGATTTAAATAAATTTTAAATTGTTTATTCTCAAAATAAATCCTATAAAATATTTAATTTTTAGGAAAAACAATTAAAAATAAATTTTAAATTGGTTTGGAAATTCTGGGTTGTTACAATTAGAATGTCAAAAAATCCCATAATTTGAACATGTAGAAGGTGTCCACTCGTGGTGAACTTTTTGCCAGACTAGCTCCCCATTTTAATACTTAATAGGAACCATTTCAGGGAATTTGAAATCTATATTAACCTCAACTAACACTCTAGCATATGAAATACATGATATTCCTTCAGTAATACAGTCCGTTCTCACAAGATGTCCTAAAATTGATGTTATCTTACTAATAGCTTCCACTGACCAAAAATCCAAATCTAGGTTGGGGAATTTAATCTAGATAGGTATAGAGTTAAGAAATTCTCTAGCTAATTTCATTCGTGGAACACACTTTTTCATAAAAATCAATCTTTTGTTATTAAAATAAGGTCCATGAGAAAGCATTTTATCACTGTTTTCAGCAATTTCACACTTAATAATGTAGAAGCCATTATCCCTAAAATAAAGATGATAACTGCCTTTCAATTTCCAGTTTCAGTCAATGTAAATTAACTAGATCCTCACTTATAGTCGCAAATTTAAGACTGTCCTAAGTAATTGGCTCGTAGTAGGATAATTGAACAACATTATGATGTAAATTATTCTCTTTAACAACATTGATCCATGATTTAGAATGCAACAAATTACCTGAAATATTACCTGCTTGCACCTTAGAGCTTTGATCTGGCAAAATCAAGCCTCAAATCTAGTTCTGGACTTCTAAAAGTATCACGAAAAGAAATGGAGCGAAATCAACTTACATGTTGCTGATTAGAATCTAGATCTGGAGGTACAGTCAATTTTTGATCTAAATCAGAGAAAAGATTATTCTTTGAGCGAGAATTTGGGGAAGAATTAGAAGTGGTCGCCATTTTCAGGAAACACATTATTTATTCCTTCTCAACTTGTTAACAAGATAGTAATAGTCTTCCTAAGTTGCTCGAGGTCATCCACCAATGCAAAGAATTGTAGCATTTGCTATCAGTACCAACCAAACAAATAGTGATCTCCCATTATTTGTATGTCACCCTCCCTCGCTTTCATGCACCTATCGAGAATTAGATCATGCAAAGAATTATTGCCAACAGCTAGCTATAGACGGACCAACGCTCTGCGATTGATGATTCCCCCAGTATCACCCCAAACACAGTCGTCATAATCTTGCATCGAATTGCAGTTGAAAGGGGGATGTTATGGAATAACGAACTGACATTTGTCCGTTCGTATGCAGCCTTCAAAAAACACATCCAACTACTTAAAATGAGCAGGCGAGACATGTCTGTGCTATTTGTAATAATTTGATGCAGCTATATCACACTACTCATCGGATCCACCGACTACATCATGTTCCTCATTCCATAAGTCACTTGGAATTTGTAGCAACTTATTCCATGGGTTCCACTCACATTTTAATTTGTCTAACTTGTTTTTTCAATTTGTCCAATATTGTTGTCCAGATCAATTCCTTTGTTGAATAAACTGGTAATTCCTTGGTACCACCGTGCAACATGGTGAGCTCGCGTATCGATGTTTTCGAAGCAGACATCGATGAACGCGTTGATCCGGTCGTCGTTTTAGCTGACGATGGTGCGGGTAGACGAAGCAGCAGATTGGCTAGAAATTTTGAAAAAAGAACAAAAAAATAATTCAGAAAATATTGAAAAAATTTATATCTGGAATAAGAATATGGAAAACGGAAGTACAAGAAAATTTACCTAAACCAATCAAATGCAAAGCTTTAAAATATTCCTGAGTTTTCGGATTGTATGTATATAATTTGGTGATTTAGAAATGAAATCGGTTTGTTTATATAAGGGATGAAAGGATATATCAATTGGAATTTTATCCGTTTTCATCAGATAATGAGTGGATAAATTGCAACATTCGGTTTAAATTGACTGTTTAGTAGGGTCCACGCTCGACGCGTCGGAGGAAGATGTAAACTTGAAGTGTCCATTCCACTAAAAGAACGCTATCATACTTTTTTTCCCTTTTAAAGATTTCATCCTCCAGTTGCATTTTCTTCTAAATTCCAAGACTGTACAATTTTATTTTAATGCCTCATTACTGTTTCTAGTTTTACATGTAGTAGTTTAATTTAATAGTTGGTTGGTTATATATTGAATCTATCGGATTTGATTTTTCTTTAAGTGATCATTGGCTAAGAAGAAATGTTGCCTAAATAATTATGAAATGATGAACTGAAGCTAACGTAGATAATGATATCAAAGTACGAACTGGTGTGTTATACCATACATTTTTCTATGTACATACATACAAACTATTTATATTAAACCACATTTCTATTTTATAGCAATTACAGTTGTTCATTTACAGTAAATTCTTATGATCATTGTTCACTAATTATTCCATACTTCATTTTCACTAATGCTAACATATTTTAAAATGAAGTATCCGCTTATTTATGAACATTATTCAAATGGAATATTTTTTTTAATCCCTAAGTGGTTTGTCTATTTCACCGAATTTAGCTAATTCATATCCTTTCTGTGCTAAATCCATTTTCCATAAATTATTCTTTCCATACAATTCGACACATACTGTTACGACAAATTTTCCATGGGAAAGTAAATAAATTTTAGTATTTACACGTCATAAAAGGTACTTCCTAATGACATATTACTAAGGTGCATTGCTCAAATGGATAGGTACGTTGATGGCATAATTGTATGGGCACAATGTCTTTGTTTCAAAATATTCTGAAGTTTATAATTAATGATGTTGATTTCCCTAAAAAGTGGAGGGAGCCATAAAGAGTGCATGGCATATGTTCCCATGTCCTACAACGCTTGTTGCTATTAATGTTGAAAAGTTAGTTTTGTTCGTTTATTGTAAACCTATATTTTGGTCAAGGATATCTATATTTAGAGAAAAATTTAGCTAATTTTGTTGTCATGTATGATAGACATTCCATAAAGCATATTTTCTGTTGGAAATTTTGCAGTTTGAGATGACTTTGACGAAGATAATGACATACTTCATATTTCAAGGATCTATAGGATAACTCTTTCAGACAATAAATCAACTCATCAGGTATAAATGTATTATTGAATTGTCGACTTTCAAGATTCAAAGAAACCTTGGAATGTCGTAATCGAATTCAAAGTTTGTACAACTTTGATCCGACAAAAAACACTCTAAAACCTTGATTTCTAATGATGCAATATAGAGAATAGAATGAAAAGGAAGAAGAGAACAAGTTTGAATGCTATCTTACTTTGCAACATCTTGAAGGCATCATAAAACAGAGTAGTGATAGTATTTTGCAACACTTTCTGACGTTGCAAATAGTTCAATGAAGAAGAAGAAGATTCAATACTAGCAAAAAACAATCTGGATAAGGTATCTGTACTTTGAGAATTTCTCGCGATTACATACAACTGCCTTTTGATTTTTAATTTTCTATTATGTCTATAAACAGTCCTAATACTTTAATTTTGAAATTATGAGTTTATGTTATTATATTATGTGACTTACAAGGTAAATAGTTAGGTAATGCAGGATTTACAAATTTCATAGGTCTACTAGTAAATAATAAGAAAAATCATTATTTCAGTTGATATTAAAGTTGTTGAATGAAGGATGCATAACCATATAAAATAATAAATTTATATTGATTCTTTCATGTATATAACTATTATTTGCTAACTTCTTTTCTTTTGCATTCTCCATCAAAGTCTAGAAAAAGAAAAATAACAATACCAACATCAAATTTTCTCTACTTACATTGAGGAGTGTAATTGTTTTGATAAACCCATTTTCCTCCCAAGTAGAAATTAATTCCTATTGCATGTATTCAAACCGTTTAATTTAGCCCAATGTCATTGTCCTCAGTTCAACTCATGAGAGCTTTTCAAATATGTTTAATCGGTGCACATTTTTTGTTCAGGTGGTGTTTATTTTTCTACCCTGGTATATTATTTTATTAGTTACATACCATCGTTACTCAATGATTTTCACTCTTTACATATTTTATGTTTGAAACTATAAATCTGAGTTATGTTAGTTGTGTTTGTAATGAGTAGCAATTTATGTTTTATTGTTGCTGCCTCATCCTATTAGCACCTGACATCTTTAATAGACATATATATATATATATGTGTGTGTGTGTGTGTGTTTACAAAAAAAAATGTGATTTCTACTTTTATCCTAAACCTACAGGTTTCTGCTTTGATATTGGAAAATACATTCACCTCTATATTAGACATGGCTGGCGTCATGCTACCATTCTTAAAAAAAATTCATAGGTGGTAGTGCAAATAAAGGTCCAACTGTTCTAAATTTTCTTGTGAAATCACCATGGAGCACCATCGATGTCATTGGACAAGTCAGGGCTCAGTTCAACTAAAATCTTCTGCAATTATTTGTAGTATGAATTATGATTGTTTTCTGCATGGGTTTGTTTTTTAAATTCATTTGGTTTCTAAATGAAACTGGAGTTAAATAGTAGAATAAGTAGGTTACTGAATATCAAAGAAAACTGCTGAGGAATGAAAATTTGAGAAATTAGTAGTGCAAAATTAATTAATTTAATAATCATGTTCTAATTTTCCTGAAAGCAGAAGTTCGGGTGAAGAATTTTGGCATGAAGATAACGGAGCTTAAGGCAACAAAAGTTGGGATGAAGGATTTGGGCAGTAGGATAACGGAAGCTCAATATGAACTTCAAATTCTCAAGTCGAAAGTAAATCATTCAAAATGGTGTTATATTATGTAGTCAAAGAATGGCAATTCTCAACTCAATTCAATTTTTTATAACTATGTTCTTGTAATATTATTTCATGTATTGTTTAACTATGTTGACTTTAGAGCCGTATCTAATTCAGAATTAGATACGGCCTTAAGCCATATCTAATGATAAATTAGATACAGCTTAATACTGTATCTAATTCTGAAGTAGGTACAGCTCTTGGTCGTATCTAATTAAAACTTAGATATGGCATAGTCAAAGCACTACCTAATCACATTAGATATGGCCCAAATGTAACAACCCGTAAAATGCGATCCAGTTTGAAAATTTTTATTTTGGCAATTTTAGCGAATTTTGATTATTTAAAATGAATTATTTTAAATAATATCGACGTGAAATTTATTTTGAATATAATTCGAACGTATATATTATATACGTCGTCGTTAGAATATATAATAATTATATATAATTATAAAAGGAATTGAAAATGGCGCGGTAGTTCGAAAATTCGATTTCTAATTTCAAATGAATATACAGAATTCAATATAAGTCAGAATTGAAGGAAACAAGAAATATTTGAATCTGTGTAACTATATCTTTGTAACGAAGTTAACAAACTGAGATTTCACTTTATAAATGATAAGATATGTCCAGTTGAAAATTCTGAATAGTCGCTATGGAATTCAGGCCCTTAAAAATGGATATTTTGCAAATGACCTCGGATTTCGACGAAACCAGTTTTGTTGGGTCCGTGATGTCAAGTTATTGCTAGGTTTCAAATTTCATAATTTTTCGAATCAATATGTGAGCGTGGCAAAAGAAAACGCGTTTGACCATTTTCAGTGGATTTTAATCGACTGGAAATTGGCCATTTTTCATACGGTCTCAGAATTCGACGAAACTTGTTTTATTAAGACCGTATCGTCAATACGAAGCTAGAAAATATTTTTTTGGAATTTTTCTAGTTAGTATGTGGCCCCGGTAATTTGAAATGTACGTTTAAAATTCAATATAGTGATTTAAATGTAAATTCAAAAGGAAACTGATAGTAACAATCGAATCAGCTTGCGATACATATCCCATTGTGTTCGGAATGGGGGTGAAACGCTATGGACGACAGGCGGTGGGCCTCGTTTCGAGGTCATATGTAAAAGTCAACCCTTTTGCCAAATATAATAATTAAATAATAAAAAAAAAAAAAAAACTTTTCCCTCCTATACCTCTGGCCCCCCCCCCCCGAATTCATTTATACAGAAATAAAAAAAAAAAAAAAAAAAAAAACCTAACCTAGACATCGCCGACGCCCCCCCTCGACGCCGACGAAGACCCCGAAGCCGCCGCCGCTCCTCCCAAGGCGTCGCGCCATGGTCGGAGACCCCCCCCTCTCTTCCCCCTCGCCTGCGACGCCCCTCCCTGAGCTTCCCCCCCCTTTCCTTCGCGAGCAACGCGAACCAGACCCCAAATCGAACGACGTGAGACCGACCCCCCCCCCCCCCTCCTCCTTCCTCCGACCATCTCCTTCTCCAATCCCCGCCTCCTCCTGTAAACCCTCGCCTGTGCCGTTACCCCGACAGCTCCTCTCCCTCCACTTCTTGACCGACGACCTAAATCTGTGAGTCTTCTTTTTTTTTTTTTTTTTATTTATTTATTTTATAATTGATTTATATAAAAACTGAATTTGATTTATATTAAAAAAAAAAAAAGAAGAAGAAAAAAAAAACAAAACTGAATTTTATTTTATTTAAAATCTGAATTTCATTTTGTTTAAAAACGAAATTTTATTTACTTTAAAAACCGGTTTTTATTTATGTTGTAAAGTTAGAAAAATATAATCTTTTATATTGTCGAAAGAAAAGCATTTATTTTTCAAACGAGAAAGCATTGATTTTTCTAATGAGAAAAGCTTTGATTTTTCAAACAAGAGAAGTTTGATTTTTAAAGAACGAAGAGGAGACTTTTAGAAATATAAAAATGAGATTTTTATGCTTGGGGTTTAAATAAAAATTCGATTTTTATATATTGAACTTTGAAATAAAAATTCGATTTTTATATATTGAACTTTGAAATAAAAATTCGATTTTTATATATTGAACTTTGAAATAAAAATTCGATTTTTATATATTGAACTTTGAAATAAAAATTCGATTTTTATATATTGAACTTTGAAATAAAAATTCGATTTTTATATATTGAACTTTGAAATAAAAATTCGATTTTTATATATTGAACTTTGAAATAAAAATTCGATTTTTATATATTGAACTTTGAAATAAAAATTCGATTTTTATATATTGAACTTTGAAATAAAAACATGATTTTTATATATGGAATAGCGAAGTAAAAATTCGATTTTTACATATGTAGTGAAAGCGGACAACGAAGGTGACAAAAAGGCGAAACGACGAAGACTTCTGCAAAAGAAGAGCCGTGGAGCTAGGATAGCTATATGTGAGAATTTCTCACCTTTCTATTTTATTTCTAGTTATATATATATACTAGGATGCAGACGGTGCTTAGTAGCACCCGACACAATCGTCCACAGACCATGGACTTGTTTGTTTGACTGTTTGGTGATTGATTGCGATATTGGTTTGAATGTGGTTTGTGGTGTGAAAAATCGAATCGATAAATTGGTTAGGATTAGACGTGCGCCGTTATAAGGCGAAGGAGTAAGGCTAGGTTAGACCCTTACTCCAAAGTTTGTGGTTTGCATAACGAATTGATTTGATTGATGTGTGAATGGCGTGGGCCTTCACTAGACCGGGGATAAGGCTAGGCCTTGTCCCGTTTCTAGTATCGTGCCGTTATGCCGCCGAAATTTTCTAAAATATGTTAGAAAAATAAAAATATCATTTTTATTGTGTAAATGAAATGAATAGAAATTCAAGTGTTGAAATAGAATATTTTATCGTTAAAAATAATTTTTAACGTGAAAGTGAATAAATAAAATATTTATAAACAAATCGGCCGATTTGTTTATATACACTGATTTGACTGATATTGATTGGGTTGATAAATTTTACACATCGCCCAACAGCACAAATAAAATAGGTGTTTGATTGTTTGAAACCCCACACGGGTGTTGGGATGAAATTTGAAGTTCACTCATCCTGATTGATTAAAAATGTCGATCGATCGATTGACAGGCTGTTATAAGCGTTGAATATCTATATTTGATGCTTATACAGTGCAGTGCACTTTGGTTGATGATTGATTATTTTTCAATGCTATGATATACATGTGTTGTATGAAAATCCATATAATTAACTTTATATGGTAATTGATTGGGCCTCATTCCAATTGGAAAAATAAATAATATTATAAAATAAAAGTTCATGTGTTGACGGTACTCATTCATTGAGATTGGTCATGTGTTGAACGAAATATTTTGATAATAACAACTATTTTGAAAATAGAAATTTATGAAGCCGTGTTGATTAGATTGACGCCATTTTGACGTGAGCGATATTTATATCGATTTTATTGAATTCAAAATGAATTGAAAACGAATTCAAATTGAATTGAAAACGATTTCGAAATGAATTGAATTGAAAACGATTTCGAAATGAATTGAATTGAAAACGATTTCGAAATGAATTGAATTGAAAACGATTTCGAAATGAATTGAATTGAAAACGATTTCGAAATGAATTGAATTGAAAACGAATTCAAAATGAATTGAAAACGATTTCGAAATGAAATGAATTGAAAACGAATTCAAAATGAATTGAAAACGATTTCAAAATGAATTGAATTGAAAACGATTTCGAAATGAATTGAATTGAAAACGATTTCGAAATGAATTGAATTGAAAACGAATTCAAAATGAATTGAAAACGATTTCGAAATGAAATGAATTGAAAACGAATTCAAAATGAATTGAAAACGATTTCAAAATGAATTGAATTGAAAACGATTTCGAAATGAATTGAATTGAAAACGAATTCAAATAGAATTGAAAGCGAATTGAAATGAATTCAAATTGAATTGAAATTCGAATTGTATAGAAATGAATTTTGAAACGAATTTATAAAGAAGAATTCAATTTTGCTTTGAATTGAAATGGAAGTTGAAATAGGTTTTGAAACGATTTTAAAACTATTTATATAATTCGTTTTGAATAGAAATCGACGAAATATATATTATATATATTATATATATAATATAATGGCCTGAATAGAACGCGCCGCGCCGCGGCAGTTCGTGAATTTCGACCATTTATTTCAAACGGACATTGCGGGAGATCCGACCGTCGGATTCTCCTAAAACCGGAACCGTTGGGTTCGTATCGAAAAGAGCTTTCTAATGAATATTAGAAATTAGAAATCTAATGGTTGGATTTGGAATTATGTCCAAATCAAATTCGAAAAAAGGTCGCTGTAAGTGCAGTTCGATGGCCATTGATGGAAATCGACTGTACGGGCCTAGATAAAATTATTAAAAATAGTAATAATTTGTGTAAAATCATAAGAAATGATTTGTGAAAGTTTGGGATGAAAAACTCCATATTTGAAAAGATAAAAATGGATTTTTATCGAAATGAACTAGTTTTGAACTAGAAATATAATTCTATTTATTTTTAAATAAATAAATTGAATTTAAAAAGGGTTTTAAAAATAACCAAAATTTCCAATGATTGCATTGGAGTGGATTTGAATCGAAATTGTCTTCGGAATATTTCGATGTTGGAATTCGTGATTATACAGGTGTTGTTATGGAAATTTGAAAGATATATATATTTATATCGTTATTTCCAATACGACATTTGTTAGTCGTAGAATTCGATATTGAATATAAGCCGATATATTTTCTATTCAGAGCCTTGTATTGAATATCGAATGTGATTTGGGTTTGTCGTGAATGGTGTCTTCACTAACACTGTTCTTGAACCCAGTTGAGAAAAGATTAAATCTTTTGATTTAGATTTAATGAAGTGCACCAATTAAATGATATTTAATTGGAATTGAATTGATATTGATTTTTGGGTTTATCGTGAACAGTGTTTTAAATAACACTTGTTCTTTAACCCGATAATTAATGGGATGTGACTTTGGGTTTATCGTGAACCGTGTTTTAAATGACACTGATTCTTTAACCCAGTCACAGATTAAAACTAAGTGGAGTTTTAATGAATCTTTAATTAGATTGAAAAGATCGAGAATGGAGTATCACCAGTTTTGCTCCAGGCGATAGTTAAATCTTTAATTAGATTTGAATGTGAAATTTAGAAACTAACTGGCGGTTAGCCAAGCAGAATGGTTTTCTGGATATTGATCTGATGTTGGTTTCGGCCTTCGGGGTTAATATTTGGGGAATTATTCTCTTGATTAATTTACGGTTAGTGACTAATGAATTGGAATGAGGCGTATGTTGTGTTTGTGTAACACTTATTTAAAATATACGCGAGTTATTCGGAAAGACCGGGTTTAACCCATTCTGAGTAACTGATACGACGATAAGTCGAAGATGAAGACGATGGTCGAAGACCGGAGGTCTTCACGTCGTTTGGGTAATTACTGATGATCTTGATTGGGCTGTACACCCAAGAAGATGGAAACAGTTAGTGATCGTCCAGACGTACTTGGAGATCGATGGATATGCGGGGTACTAGGTGCCTCCGGTTTCGTTCAGACCCAGAACGGACTTGTAAATGGACTGTGTGTCTGACATCGGATTTCATTCTGTGTGACTGATATCGGTTGCATAGGATGGTTTGCCTGTGTGGCATGCTAAGATGCAAATGATCAAGGCTTCTGTTGAAAAGCAAAGTCTTGTGGTGATGATCAAAGCACGGCCTTTGTGGCGTAGCTTTGTGTAACGTTTACCTCGCGTGTTTCACACCCGGTATGAACCAAAAACGGGAGACGGACCTCAGGGAGGGCATGCGTTTCTTTCTAGTTAGAAGTGGCGTCAGTGGTTTTACACGCCCTGACGAGTTTGACTTATGTGGTTGTTGCTGTTGCGAGGCGCCTCGGTTATATCGGTTTCGGCCGATGCTTCTGGTCGGCTGACGGACCAGACTTACACCCCATAGGGTGGGGAAACGTAGTGTTCAGGCATGTTAATCCACATCGGTGGACCGGCCCTGACGATCCAAGGGTCGATGCGCTCTGACCCTGTGGCTCGGGCTAGAGAGTCACGAAGACGGTTGAGGACTATCTTTTGCCTCGGTTCATAGACGGAAATCCAATTTCCGAATACGTGATTTTGCGATTTTGATTGTAAATCCTATATATGGCGACATAGTGGGATGGGGCGCTTATGCCGCCTATGATTGATACTTATGATTTGAAGTTGTTTTATACACTTATAATAGTATCAAATGATTTGTTTTAAAACGTATCAAGCATTCTTTGGCTGTTATAAGGGAAAACCCTATCCTCGACTGCGTTGCATTGTGTGATGGGACCTGGGTCTTATAACAGCTTCATTTTTCTTTATTTAGCATTGCGCTGTTTGTTTTATGCACTGGTATTCTTGGGAGGAAACCCGTTCCGTGTTATACGGCGTGGTCCCTTGATTTACCTAATGATTTAAAATAAAGATTAATAACTGTTTTAGTTCTCACACCAGTCCCATGACTGACCTGGAGTTTATTGTTTTAACCTAAACTCTGGGTGCCCCTATTTTGACACGGGCAGCTAGTAGTTTTGGTTTTGCAGATTTATATTCACAGGATCCTGGTTTACAGCTGGAATGATATCCGGAAAGCTTTGTATCCGTATATCTCTTCTAGTTGTGTATTGTATTATTTTCCGCTGCTATGTATTTAAATGTAATTTAAATCTCTGATATTTCTGTGTAA
This sequence comes from Allium sativum, assembly GCA_030737875.1. Taxonomy (NCBI): domain Eukaryota; kingdom Viridiplantae; phylum Streptophyta; class Magnoliopsida; order Asparagales; family Amaryllidaceae; genus Allium; species Allium sativum. The sequence continues at coordinate 953,496,085 of CM060924.1, read as the reverse complement.
TATTCATTTTTACTCTGTATATTCTTGTAATCTGATGCATTGTTGTAATATACAGTGAAATGTTCTTCTATATGCGTTCTGTTGTGGTTTGTTCTCGAACTATCCGACGCTTTCCTCTATGGGGAAGTTGCGGGTCTTTACACGTGGTATCTGAGCTTTGGTTTACAGAGCTCGAGAACAAGACACATTAGAACCATACGAAAGAATTCATCAGATATTGGATTAGCAATATCCAATTAGAATGACTCGTTAGAGATAGGATCAGTAGTATCCTAGAACGAGTGTGAAGAGTATATTTTTCAATTGAAAACAATTTTTGTTTTGAAAATTTAAACCATTTTAAACGTATTTGAATATTTATTTATTTTGAATATGGACAATCGAGTATATATAGATTTCGCGTATACGCGTCATGAACGTATATTCGAAGTTTTAATATACTGGGTGGATATAGAATCACATTCTAGACATCCGGGGATGATTCTGATGATGGTGCATCATCATCAGTATTCATATTCGAGTTTCGAAGGTGTGATTTTCTATATATTTCCATTAGACTGGTGTGAGAACCAAAGCTTATATAGTTAGAACACATTGTTGTGAATTGGCATCAAAACATGATTTTTGTATATATGTATCAAAGTTATGAATTTGAAACTCTAATTCACTAATTGATTGCTGTTTGTGTTGGTTGTTTATTTGTTTGATAATTTTGAACTAGTATGCCTAATTTGATCGAATATTGAATTGTATTGAAAATTGGTCGCATTTGCTTGCATATACATATATATCATTGAACAGGTCATAGCAAGGAGGCTAGAGCCAGAGAATAAAATTTGTTTGCCCGACAAATAGGTACATGTTTACTACATAATTTCCTGTTTTGTTTGGGTGATGATGATTTTGTGAGCCTATTGGCTAGCCGCTTGGCTTTTTCTTTTTCTTTTTGAGATCTGAAGGACCGGGGAAGCTATTTGAAATTCCCCGATGCTCCCGGTGCAGGGGAGGTTATGGCGAAATTTTTCGAAAATTTAGGGTGTTAGCCAAATTTTTGAAGTTTTGAAAATTCTCAGAAACTATAGAGTTGGAGAATGGAAGCCAGATCGAGCGTAGTGTTGAATAATCAAACCACTTTCGACTTTGTTCCTTTTCGGGGACGAAAAGTTTTAAGTGGGGGAGATTGTAACAACCCGTAAAATGCGATCCAGTTTGAAAATTTTTATTTTGGCAATTTTAGCGAATTTTGATTATTTAAAATGAATTATTTTAAATAATATCGACGTGAAATTTATTTTGAATATAATTCGAACGTATATATTATATACGTCGTCGTTAGAATATATAATAATTATATATAATTATAAAAGGAATTGAAAATGGCGCGGTAGTTCGAAAATTCGATTTCTAATTTCAAATGAATATACAGAATTCAATATAAGTCAGAATTGAAGGAAACAAGAAATATTTGAATCTGTGTAACTATATCTTTGTAACGAAGTTAACAAACTGAGATTTCACTTTATAAATGATAAGATATGTCCAGTTGAAAATTCTGAATAGTCGCTATGGAATTCAGGCCCTTAAAAATGGATATTTTGCAAATGACCTCGGATTTCGACGAAACCAGTTTTGTTGGGTCCGTGATGTCAAGTTATTGCTAGGTTTCAAATTTCATAATTTTTCGAATCAATATGTGAGCGTGGCAAAAGAAAACGCGTTTGACCATTTTCAGTGGATTTTAATCGACTGGAAATTGGCCATTTTTCATACGGTCTCAGAATTCGACGAAACTTGTTTTATTAAGACCGTATCGTCAATACGAAGCTAGAAAATATTTTTTTGGAATTTTTCTAGTTAGTATGTGGCCCCGGTAATTTGAAATGTACGTTTAAAATTCAATATAGTGATTTAAATGTAAATTCAAAAGGAAACTGATAGTAACAATCGAATCAGCTTGCGATACATATCCCATTGTGTTCGGAATGGGGGTGAAACGCTATGGACGACAGGCGGTGGGCCTCGTTTCGAGGTCATATGTAAAAGTCAACCCTTTTGCCAAATATAATAATTAAATAATAATAAAAAAAAAAAAAAAACTTTTCCCTCCTATACCTCTGGCCCCCCCCCGAATTCATTTATACAGAAATAAAAAAAAAAAAAAAAAAAAAAAAAAACCTAACCTAGACATCGCCGACGCCCCCCCTCGACGCCGACGAAGACCCCGAAGCCGCCGCCGCTCCTCCCAAGGCGTCGCGCCATGGTCGGAGACCCCCCCCCTCTCTTCCCCCTCGCCTGCGACGCCCCTCCCTGAGCTTCCCCCCCCCCTTTCCTTCGCGAGCAACGCGAACCAGACCCCAAATCGAACGACGTGAGACCGACCCCCCCCCCCTCCTCCTTCCTCCGACCATCTCCTTCTCCAATCCCCGCCTCCTCCTGTAAACCCTCGCCTGTGCCGTTACCCCGACAGCTCCTCTCCCTCCACTTCTTGACCGACGACCTAAATCTGTGAGTCTTCTTTTTTTTTTTTTTTATTTATTTATTTTATAATTGATTTATATAAAAACTGAATTTGATTTATATTAAAAAAAAAAAAAGAAGAAGAAAAAAAAAAACAAAACTGAATTTTATTTTATTTAAAATCTGAATTTCATTTTGTTTAAAAACGAAATTTTATTTACTTTAAAAACCGGTTTTTATTTATGTTGTAAAGTTAGAAAAATATAATCTTTTATATTGTCGAAAGAAAAGCATTTATTTTTCAAACGAGAAAGCATTGATTTTTCTAATGAGAAAAGCTTTGATTTTTCAAACAAGAGAAGTTTGATTTTTAAAGAACGAAGGGGAGACTTTTAGAAATATAAAAATGAGATTTTTATGCTTGGGGTTTAAATAAAAATTCGATTTTTATATATTGAACTTTGAAATAAAAATTCGATTTTTATATATTGAACTTTGAAATAAAAATTCGATTTTTATATATTGAACTTTGAAATAAAAATTCGATTTTTATATATTGAACTTTGAAATAAAAATTCGATTTTTATATATTGAACTTTGAAATAAAAATTCGATTTTTATATATTGAACTTTGAAATAAAAATTCGATTTTTATATATTGAACTTTGAAATAAAAATTCGATTTTTATATATTGAACTTTGAAATAAAAATTCGATTTTTATATATTGAACTTTGAAATAAAAATTCGATTTTTATATATTGAACTTTGAAATAAAAACATGATTTTTATATATGGAATAGCGAAGTAAAAATTCGATTTTTACATATGTAGTGAAAGCGGACAACGAAGGTGACAAAAAGGCGAAACGACGAAGACTTCTGCAAAAGAAGAGCCGTGGAGCTAGGATAGCTATATGTGAGAATTTCTCACCTTTCTATTTTATTTCTAGTTATATATATATACTAGGATGCAGACGGTGCTTAGTAGCACCCGACACAATCGTCCACAGACCATGGACTTGTTTGTTTGACTGTTTGGTGATTGATTGCGATATTGGTTTGAATGTGGTTTGTGGTGTGAAAAATCGAATCGATAAATTGGTTAGGATTAGACGTGCGCCGTTATAAGGCGAAGGAGTAAGGCTAGGTTAGACCCTTACTCCAAAGTTTGTGGTTTGCATAACGAATTGATTTGATTGATGTGTGAATGGCGTGGGCCTTCACTAGACCGGGGATAAGGCTAGGCCTTGTCCCGTTTCTAGTATCGTGCCGTTATGCCGCCGAAATTTTCTAAAATATGTTAGAAAAATAAAAATATCATTTTTATTGTGTAAATGAAATGAATAGAAATTCAAGTGTTGAAATAGAATATTTTATCGTTAAAAATAATTTTTAACGTGAAAGTGAATAAATAAAATATTTATAAACAAATCGGCCGATTTGTTTATATACACTGATTTGACTGATATTGATTGGGTTGATAAATTTTACACATCGCCCAACAGCACAAATAAAATAGGTGTTTGATTGTTTGAAACCCCACACGGGTGTTGGGATGAAATTTGAAGTTCACTCATCCTGATTGATTAAAAATGTCGATCGATCGATTGACAGGCTGTTATAAGCGTTGAATATCTATATTTGATGCTTATACAGTGCAGTGCACTTTGGTTGATGATTGATTATTTTTCAATGCTATGATATACATGTGTTGTATGAAAATCCATATAATTAACTTTATATGGTAATTGATTGGGCCTCATTCCAATTGGAAAAATAAATAATATTATAAAATAAAAGTTCATGTGTTGACGGTACTCATTCATTGAGATTGGTCATGTGTTGAACGAAATATTTTGATAATAACAACTATTTTGAAAATAGAAATTTATGAAGCCGTGTTGATTAGATTGACGCCATTTTGACGTGAGCGATATTTATATCGATTTTATTGAATTCAAAATGAATTGAAAACGAATTCAAATTGAATTGAAAACGATTTCGAAATGAATTGAATTGAAAACGATTTCGAAATGAATTGAATTGAAAACGATTTCGAAATGAATTGAATTGAAAACGATTTCGAAATGAATTGAATTGAAAACGATTTCGAAATGAATTGAATTGAAAACGAATTCAAAATGAATTGAAAACGATTTCGAAATGAAATGAATTGAAAACGAATTCAAAATGAATTGAAAACGAATTCAAAATGAATTGAAAACGATTTCAAAATGAATTGAATTGAAAACGATTTCGAAATGAATTGAATTGAAAACGATTTCGAAATGAATTGAATTGAAAACGAATTCAAAATGAATTGAAAACGATTTCGAAATGAAATGAATTGAAAACGAATTCAAAATGAATTGAAAACGATTTCAAAATGAATTGAATTGAAAACGATTTCGAAATGAATTGAATTGAAAACGAATTCAAATAGAATTGAAAGCGAATTGAAATGAATTCAAATTGAATTGAAATTCGAATTGTATAGAAATGAATTTTGAAACGAATTTATAAAGAAGAATTCAATTTTGCTTTGAATTGAAATGGAAGTTGAAATAGGTTTTGAAACGATTTTAAAACTATTTATATAATTCGTTTTGAATAGAAATCGACGAAATATATATTATATATATTATATATATAATATAATGGCCTGAATAGAACGCGCCGCGCCGCGGCAGTTCGTGAATTTCGACCATTTATTTCAAACGGACATTGCGGGAGATCCGACCGTCGGATTCTCCTAAAACCGGAACCGTTGGGTTCGTATCGAAAAGAGCTTTCTAATGAATATTAGAAATTAGAAATCTAACGGTTGGATTTGGAATTATGTCCAAATCAAATTCGAAAAAAGGTCGCTGTAAGTGCAGTTCGATGGCCATTGATGGAAATCGACTGTACGGGCCTAGATAAAATTATTAAAAATAGTAATAATTTGTGTAAAATCATAAGAAATGATTTGTGAAAGTTTGGGATGAAAAACTCCATATTTGAAAAGATAAAAATGGATTTTTATCGAAATGAACTAGTTTTGAACTAGAAATATAATTCTATTTATTTTTAAATAAATAAATTGAATTTAAAAAGGGTTTTAAAAATAACCAAAATTTCCAATGATTGCATTGGAGTGGATTTGAATCGAAATTGTCTTCGGAATATTTCGATGTTGGAATTCGTGATTATACAGGTGTTGTTATGGAAATTTGAAAGATATATATATTTATATCGTTATTTCCAATACGACATTTGTTAGTCGTAGAATTCGATATTGAATATAAGCCGATATATTTTCTATTCAGAGCCTTGTATTGAATATCGAATGTGATTTGGGTTTGTCGTGAATGGTGTCTTCACTAACACTGTTCTTGAACCCAGTTGAGAAAAGATTAAATCTTTTGATTTAGATTTAATGAAGTGCACCAATTAAATGATATTTAATTGGAATTGAATTGATATTGATTTTTGGGTTTATCGTGAACAGTGTTTTAAATAACACTTGTTCTTTAACCCGATAATTAATGGGATGTGACTTTGGGTTTATCGTGAACCGTGTTTTAAATGACACTGATTCTTTAACCCAGTCACAGATTAAAACTAAGTGGAGTTTTAATGAATCTTTAATTAGATTGAAAAGATCGAGAATGGAGTATCACCAGTTTTGCTCCAGGCGATAGTTAAATCTTTAATTAGATTTGAATGTGAAATTTAGAAACTAACTGGCGGTTAGCCAAGCAGAATGGTTTTCTGGATATTGATCTGATGTTGGTTTCGGCCTTCGGGGTTAATATTTGGGGAATTATTCTCTTGATTAATTTACGGTTAGTGACTAATGAATTGGAATGAGGCGTATGTTGTGTTTGTGTAACACTTATTTAAAATATACGCGAGTTATTCGGAAAGACCGGGTTTAACCCATTCTGAGTAACTGATACGACGATAAGTCGAAGATGAAGACGATGGTCGAAGACCGGAGGTCTTCACGTCGTTTGGGTAATTACTGATGATCTTGATTGGGCTGTACACCCAAGAAGATGGAAACAGTTAGTGATCGTCCAGACGTACTTGGAGATCGATGGATATGCGGGGTACTAGGTGCCTCCGGTTTCGTTCAGACCCAGAACGGACTTGTAAATGGACTGTGTGTCTGACATCGGATTTCATTCTGTGTGACTGATATCGGTTGCATAGGATGGTTTGCCTGTGTGGCATGCTAAGATGCAAATGATCAAGGCTTCTGTTGAAAAGCAAAGTCTTGTGGTGATGATCAAAGCACGGCCTTTGTGGCGTAGCTTTGTGTAACGTTTACCTCGCGTGTTTCACACCCGGTATGAACCAAAAACGGGAGACGGACCTCAGGGAGGGCATGCGTTTCTTTCTAGTTAGAAGTGGCGTCAGTGGTTTTACACGCCCTGACGAGTTTGACTTATGTGGTTGTTGCTGTTGCGAGGCGCCTCGGTTATATCGGTTTCGGCCGATGCTTCTGGTCGGCTGACGGACCAGACTTACACCCCATAGGGTGGGGAAACGTAGTGTTCAGGCATGTTAATCCACATCGGTGGACCGGCCCTGACGATCCAAGGGTCGATGCGCTCTGACCCTGTGGCTCGGGCTAGAGAGTCACGAAGACGGTTGAGGACTATCTTTTGCCTCGGTTCATAGACGGAAATCCAATTTCCGAATACGTGATTTTGCGATTTTGATTGTAAATCCTATATATGGCGACATAGTGGGATGGGGCGCTTATGCCGCCTATGATTGATACTTATGATTTGAAGTTGTTTTATACACTTATAATAGTATCAAATGATTTGTTTTAAAACGTATCAAGCATTCTTTGGCTGTTATAAGGGAAAACCCTATCCTCGACTGCGTTGCATTGTGTGATGGGACCTGGGTCTTATAACAGCTTCATTTTTCTTTATTTAGCATTGCGCTGTTTGTTTTATGCACTGGTATTCTTGGGAGGAAACCCGTTCCGTGTTATACGGCGTGGTCCCTTGATTTACCTAATGATTTAAAATAAAGATTAATAACTGTTTTAGTTCTCACACCAGTCCCATGACTGACCTGGAGTTTATTGTTTTAACCTAAACTCTGGGTGCCCCTATTTTGACACGGGCAGCTAGTAGTTTTGGTTTTGCAGATTTATATTCACAGGATCCTGGTTTACAGCTGGAATGATATCCGGAAAGCTTTGTATCCGTATATCTCTTCTAGTTGTGTATTGTATTATTTTCCGCTGCTATGTATTTAAATGTAATTTAAATCTCTGATATTTCTGTGTAATATTCATTTTTACTCTGTATATTCTTGTAATCTGATGCATTGTTGTAATATACAGTGAAATGTTCTTCTATATGCGTTCTGTTGTGGTTTGTTCTCGAACTATCCGACGCTTTCCTCTATGGGGAAGTTGCGGGTCTTTACACCAAAGCACTGCCTAATTGGCATTTCTGGTGTAGTGAGGTTCGAAACTACTATTGGATCAGAAACAAGGGATATACTAAGGTGCAAACACTCGACTAATGAAGTAGAAATAAACGAATGTGACGCACCGGAATCAAATAAGGTCATGACTGGAAATTCATAAAGAGAGACCAAACCTTCGACTGCGCCTTCCTTCCTCTATACTGACCAACACTAGCATGAGTCACCTCCAATGCATGCATCTGTGCTCCAAATGAACCAGCTCCTTGTCCTTACTTATGAGGGAACTGCTTATTGTAATGACTTTGTTGTCCACAATTAAAGCAGCTTCCTTTCTTAACAATTTCCTGCAGTCCTTCACAAAATGGCTTGTCATGCCACATCCATGGCATTTTACATCTTTCTTAATCTGTGCTTTTTTGGATTCTTATTAATTTTCTTGGGACACCATTTCTTCTTCCCAAGATTATCCTTAGCTACCTCCACTTTACTTTCCATAAGATCACTTTTCCCATCCTCATGCATAAGCACCATCTCAACAAGATTCTCAAATGTAGCACCCATCGGAATATGATTTATAGCCTGTCCCTGTAGAGCTTGATTCAAACCCTTAACAAATCTCGCAGCCTTCTTATAAGTCTTATTCACCAAATTCATTCCATATCTAGCAAACACATTGAACTGATTAATGCATTCCTTCACCAAAAGATCACCCTACCTCAAAACTAGAAATTTCTCCAACTGCATGCCCTCTTCCGCCAGAGATAGAAACTTCCTTCCAAACCTTACCGTCCTAGGTCTCAAAACTACGTTTTTCCTCAACCATCTCCCACCAAAAAGAAGCTTCGTTTTTTAATTGCCTGTAACAACCCAGAAAATACGAGCCAATTTAAAATTTTTGAATTGGTTATTTTAAAGGAATTTAAACAACTGAAATAGAATATTTCAATAAAATAATGAGTTAGAAAAGGTGCGGCAGTTTGAAAATTTAAATTCAAACTTAGACTGACTGTACCGAGTACCAAATTAAACAGATTTTAGTGAAACCAAAAATATTTAAATCTGTCTATGAGTATCTTTCTAACGAATATGAAAAATCGAAGTTTCATAGCGGGAATCAAAAGTTATGGCAAAATGAATTTTCAGAAAGGTCGTTATAGAGAATTTATAGCCCTTGAAAATAGACATTTTGCAAACGACCTTGGAATTCAACGAAACCACTTTTGTTGGATCCGGGATGTCAAATCATTGCTAGTTTTCAAATTTCATAATTTTTGAAGCTAGTATGTAAGCGTGGCAAAAGAAAACGTGTTTGGTTGATTTCTATTAAATTGGATCGACCAGAAAATGGCCATTTTTCAAACAATCTCAGAATTCAACGAAACTAGTTTTGTTGGGACCGTAGCGTCAAAACATAGCTAGATTTATTTTTCTGGAATTTTTTGAATCAGTTTGTGGCCCTGGAAAATTGAAATGTACGTTCAAATCGAATATTGAATGTTTTATACTTTAGTTTGAAGAATAACTGACTGTAACAACCGAATTGGCCTACGAAACAAATCCCATTGTATTCGGGATGGGGTTATTTAGCTAGGGGTGACAGTCGTTGGGTTTGAGTTGGTGTTCGTTTGGAGAAACACTATTTTAAAAATTAAATAAAGCATCGACCAATAGAAAATTTCCATTCATAAATTTAAAAATAAAAAAACTTCAGAAAACCCCCACCCCCCACCTCTCGACTTCGATGGAAACACTTTTTCTCCCTTCCTGGCCATTTTCCGACCGCCACAGCCACCATTAGCCCCACCCCCATTTTAACTTTTTGAAGCTCCCCTCCTCCTCTTCAAATCAACCCCAACCTTGACCTCCCTCGTCTCGTGTTTCGTGCGCAGCGTCTCCCCAAAGTTCGAAGCATCCCGCTGCCGCCATGCCCACCATAGGCGTTCGAGTTCAGCAATGTAGGGACCGCCAGGAAGCTCTCTCGGAGCTCTACAACATGGTGAAACCCGACCGCTTCCTCGTGTGATGGATTGAAGGTTATTTGCAAACCTAGTTTCGAAGGTTCGTGAAAGGTATCGGCTTTGGCCATTTTATACTGAAAGTAACACTTTTAAGTGTTGCAAACTTTGAAAAATTGTATCTTTATCATGTATTAACGAAATTCGATGAAACAGGAAATATCGTGACCGCAAGAACGCTCTCTACAGACTAGAAGTGTTTGGGGATTTTTCTGAGCTTGCTATAATTTTTAGAAAAGCAACAACCAATGTGAGGTTTCTAAACTGAAATGTGAATGGACATGTGTTGTATAAGTTATATAAGCGAAATATAAATTATATATGTGTTGTATAACTCATGTACATGCGTTGTATAAGTTATATGAGCGAAGTATGAATTGTATAAATGATACGTGTGTTGGAATGGAAATAAAAATATATTTATATATGAATATATATATATACTCCCCTCGTCCACAAACCATGGGCGATATTTATTGATTGTGAATTGGTGTGAAAAATTTGGTGAATAATGCGAATGGTTGATAGGATTGTTTGTGGTTGATATTATTGGGATTGTGGTTGAAAAATACCATTGTGGTTGAAAAATACACATTTGTGATTGAAACAAAATTTGAATAAATTGTGGAAAAGAAAAACATACTCGCCTGCGTGCGAATTAGATGTATGAAATACCATTGTCAAAAACTGCGAGGTTTTAAGATAGAGCGAGGAGCCGTACTCGGGACGGTGCCGGTTTTAAATATCCTGCCGTTATGCTGCCGAAATTTTCGATAATATTCATGTGGTAGAATTATTTTCATGTGTTGAAACTATATTCATGTGTTGAAACTATATTCATGTGTTAAATAGAAATTCATGTGTTGAAACCGTATTCATGTGTTGAATAGAAATTCATGTGATGAATAAAATTCTTTGAAAAATAAAAACAACATTTTACCGCATATCTAAACTATATAAACTATTCGTGTTTTAAATAAATTGTTTTAACATTAAAAATCACATTTTTATTATATATATAAACTATAGAAATTATTCATGTGTTGAAAAAAGGATTAGAACGATAAAAATCATATTTTTATCATATGTGTGAAATGGATAATATTCATGTGTTGAATATATAGATTGAACAATAAAATTTACATTTTTATTGTGAATATGAAGTGCTAAAAATGTTCATGTATTGAATAAATATTTTAGATGATAAAAATATCATTTTTATCATGTAAACAGTTCGCTAAAAATATACAAGTGTTGAAACAAATATTTGTTTGCTATGAATATTATTTTTAGCATGTGGGCGAACTAAATAGAATAGTCATGTGTTGAAATATATTTTTGTTCGCCAAAAATATCATTTTTATGCGAAACGTGAAGTGTTAAAAATAACCACTTGTTCAAATAAATATGTGTGGGTTGAAAATATTATTTTAACATGTGTAGGAAGTGTTAAAAATAACCATATGTGGAAATAAACTTTTGTTCGCTAGAAATATCATTTTTAGCTTAGTTTTGCACGTATATATACATGTGTTGAACAGGAAGCGGATTAACTGTTGAGTAAAGAATTTAATTGCGTGCCCGACAAATAGGTAAACCTTAATGAGTTGGATGTGCAATTTTATTATTATATCAACTCCTGTGAATGCCATTGGATGCGGAGTGTTGGTTGTTCTATGTGCAATAACAAACATCGCCATAGGATAGTAACAATTAATTTTGAACTACACTATATGGCATACTTCTTGACGATAGGCATACTTCATCATATACCACATAAGCATTTGGAGCTTGTGTGACGAGGTTGAAGATTTACCATACGAGTGAGAGGGTTGTATGGTGATGACTATATATTACAGGTTGAACTGATGACTGATCTAGACTACAAATTGTAACGGTAAATTGCAAGATTAATAAAAACCCCACACGGGTCTGGAGATGACAATAAACACGACTCTCTGGTCATTAAGGCATAAAAACCATTTATAGGGTGACGAGAATAAATTCTCTGGAGTTATGATCTATACACACTCCCCTGTGGACACTAGAATATATCACTATAAATATGTGCATGCTTATTAGGATTTATTGGGTACCTAATACGGACGAATAAATTTCCAAACCCCTTCCCGTACAAAGGAGGTTATGGCGAATTTTTTTGAAATATAAAGGTGTTAGTGAAATATTTGAAGTGAAAATGATATTGAAATCGCTGAATGAATTATATTTATATTTTTATATATATATGAACATAAATTAAATTAAAACGAATTGAGGCCGTGCAGTTCGCATTTTGAAATCGTAACTTCAAACGATTATACCAAAAGATCCGACCGTCGGATTTTGACGAAACTGGAACCGTTGGGTTTGCTTTGGGAATATCTTCCCAATGATATAAACTTTGTTAAAATCCAACGGTTATATTTTTAGATATGTGTAAAACAAATTTAAGAAAAAACAGCACCGATGCCTCGGCACGAACTGAAACGTCGTTCAATTAAATAGGGTCGTTTTTAAATAAATAAAAATGGCGATGTATCGTTATAAAATATTATAGACGATATAGAATGGAAATAAACCGACTCTGCTTGGTTTTCCTGATATTTGGTGGTTGAATGTGTTTGACATGAAAATTATACTAAAGAACTGAAATGTGAATGTCGAATGATTTAACCATGTGAAGAATTGATTTGAAAATCTAAATATGCATGGATTATTTGAAAAGGCCGAGTTGATTCTCATTTCAAATAATTGATCGACGGTTAAAAGTCGAAGAGTTGAAGACGGTTCAAGATCGACGATCTTCACATTGGATGGATGGGCGCTACTGATGCTCATGATTGGAGTAGCTACCTTGAAGGAGATGAAGTGGCAGCCATCCTGACGTATTGTTGATTGTACGGATATGCAAGGAATATGGTGCCTCCGGTTTCGTTCAAACCCAGAACGAACTTGTAAATGGACTGTGTGTCTGATATTGGATTTTGTTCTATGCTGATTGATCTCTATTAAATATATATCTGTTTGGCGGCGGAGAATTTATTCTCTTGCTTAACGCCCTTCTCTGAGACGTATGAGCTCAGAGGTTATATGTCGATAGAAATCAGTCGCATGGAGTGAATTGCCTGTGTGGCACGCCTAAGTGGCATAAGATCAAGGCTTCTGTTGAAAAGCAAAGTCTTGTGGTTGATGATCAAAGCATGGCCTGTGTGGCGTAGCTTTGTGTATAGCGTTGATTCGCGAGCCTCACACCTCGGTATGAGTCAAAAACGGGATAGTGACTGCTAGGAGAACAAGACGTTTCTTTCTAGCTACGGTGGTGTCAGTGACTTACCAGCCCTGACATTTATATATACTTTTCACCTGCGTGGTTGTTGGAATGCGAGGCGCCTCGATTATAGGTCTGTAAGGACCGGGAAACGTGTGTTCAAGAATTGCCAATCCTCAAAAGTAAGAGAGGACCGGGCCGATTCCAAGGACCGTGGTGTGTGATCCTGAGACATTTGCTAGAGTGTCTCGAACGGAGAGGAGCTTGCCCCTTGCCTCGACTCATGATGGAATCCAATTTCCAATACGAAATTGCAGATTTGATTGTATTACTAGTATGGCGACATAGTGGTATGGGTCACTTATGCCGTCTATGATTAATATTTATGATTGAATTCGCTTTTGAAACATATAAGCATTAGTAATAATATCAAACACTTTTGTTTTATACATATGAAGCATCTTTTGGCCATTATAAGGTTAAAACTCTATCCTCCAGCTTGCGTTGCATTGTGTGATGGGACCTGAGTCTTATAATGGCTTCATTTTTATAAAAAGCATTGCGATGATTTAATAATTTACTTTATTTCATGCAATAGCAATCATTGGAGTAAACCCGTTACGCGAAAGTGGCGTAGTCCTTAGATTTGTCTTATTTTAGTGGTTTAATTAGTTAAGTAGATTTCTCATACCAGTCCCATGACCGACTCGTAGTTTGTTTCACCTTGCAAACTCGGGTGCCCTTATTTTCATATGGGCAGCCTAGTATCAGGTGGCTGGACCTATTTTGGCTTTGCATTGCAGCAGGAGTGCACCTTTTGGATCATGGCAAGGCTTGACTTCACATTGTTGACTATTGATTTTTCGCCCTTGTTATTATACGTATATGATTCCGCCTCTGGCGATGTAGACTGATGTTTCTTTATGTACTCTCTATGTATATGTTCCGCTTATGGCGATGTAGACTGATCATGTATCTTTATGCATTAAGTTGTATCCTGTACTGTGCTCTCTGATGTTGTGATACGTATAATTCTGAAGTCATATTTGTGTAAATTATTCTATTTCCTACTTATGTTATTATCTGTACTCTGCTAATGATGATTAATGTGTTATATTCCAATGATTATACTTAACACTGTAGAACGGGGTTTTGGGATCATCACAGGTAGTATCAGAGCTTTGGTTAACCTTAGTTCTGGAATTTAACACATTAAACACCTCGTCAGAATAGAATCAATAGTATTCTAAGGCGAATAGATCATTAGAGATAGGACTAGTAATGTCCTAGAATGAGCTAAGCAGAATAGCAAAAATAATCTGATCAGTACATCGTTGTCTTTCCTTAAGTTCTTCTACTGTACCATATAATAAAATTATCGTTTCTGAGAGCTGACTCTTTCCTTGCTTATACAGAACTTGATAAATGGCAACCAGAGCTGCATCAGCTAGAGGAGGCCGTGGAGGCCGAGGAGCTAACCCCGCTGTAGAAGGACCATTAATACAACCACCAGCCGCCCAACCATTCGAGCTCGACCGAGTGGCCAAAAGATATAAGAATCTAGGAGGCAAAACCTTTTCAGGAACCGGTACGGTGATTAAGGCTTTGGCATAGTTGAAAACATGCGAAAAGATCTTGGGAGGCCTGAGGCTCGGAGATTAAGACAAGGCATTCATGGGTGCCTGGCTTTTGCAAGACGAAGCAGAATTGTAGTGGGAAGCCATCACCGCAGAGAATCAAAATGCAGGAAGGACATGGGATGACTTCAAAGAAAATGTTCAAAGAGAAGTTCATCCCAGAGCAAGCAATTGAGCGCATGCATGATGAATTTGCAAATCTCCAGCAAGGACACCTCTCTCTGCAAGACTATATCAATAAGTTTACATAGTTATCTCGCTAAGCCCCAGAGCTCATCGCAACTGCTAAGTCTAAGAACAAGAGGTTCATCCATGGGCTAAAGCGTAAATATCAAGACAGGGTCATGAGCCACATCAGACTGGCATTTTTAGACTTAATGGAGATGGCATGCAATTATGAGGACCTTGACCAAAGAAACCTTGATCTGGACCGTGCTAAGAGTCAAGCGGGGAGCAAACGCAAGCCCACTACGAACCAGGCCGAGTCAAGCAACGCGGCATCCACCAATCAGCAAACTAGCAGGACGCCAAAGGGAAGATGCTTCAATTGTGGAAAGATGGGGCACTATTCTAATGTGTGCACAGCCCCAAAATGGCAGAAGACCAACTCCCAGGGCTCAACCCAGAACTCTCTGAACCCTCGTTCATGCTTTAACTGCCGCAGAACCGGACATCTCGTCAAAGATTGTCCATTGCTTAAGAAGGCGAAAGTTGCACATGTGTACGACGGGGTGAACCCGCCGGCTGCTTCCAATGGAGCAGGTAAACTCGATGTTTTGGGAGGTACCCTTATAATTAAAAATATTCCTATTTCTGTATTATTTGACACGGGTGCGTCACGTAGTTTTATTGCAAGTAACACTGTTCACAAGTTAAAGTTAAAGATAAGAGTTCTTAAAGAATCGATTAAGGTTCATAATCCAATAGGGGGTTCTATTGTTCTCAGTTCATATTGTAAAGTACATGGTTCTTTTTCTCGATATCGGTTTCCTTTTGATCTAGTCGTTATGGATTTTCCTGAGTTCGATATCATTCTCGGGTTAGATTGGTTAACGAAATACGAGGTCGAAGTAAATAGTGCGGAAAGGATAGTAAAAATTAAAATGAAACTTGGATATATTACTGTACCATGCCATGGTTCAAATCCAAATAGAAAGGAATTTTGGTTTGCGCTAAAAGTTATTCCCTCTTCCTTAGAAAAGATTCCTATTGTTAGAAACTATGTGGATGTGTTTGAAGAAGTTGAAAACTTAACTCCACAAAGAGAAATTGAATTCAGAATTGATCTAATTCCAAATGCCAGACCAGTGGTACATCCGATTCGAAGAATGACTCCAAAAGAAAAAGAAGAATTAGGCGATCAAACTCGTCAACTGCTATGGAATGGTCTGATCAGACCTAGCTTTTCTAGTTGGGGTGCAGCTGTAGTGTTTGTCCCTAAGTCAGACGGTACTCTCCGATTGTGTGTTGATTACCGAGACCTCAACAAACAGATGCTCAAAAACAAATATCTGTTACCCTGCATCGATATCTGTTCGACCAACTAAATAGGGAAAGAGTATTTTCCAGAATGGACCTAGCTACAGGTTTCCATCAACTGAGAATTTCCGAAGAGTGTGTTCCTTTGACAACTTTCAGAGGTCCAGACATATTTTACGAATGGTTAGTAATGTCGTTCGGCTTATGCAACGCAACAACCTACTTCGTGGATCCAATGAATAGAGTGTTCAGGGAAGTTCTAAATAAGTTTGTCCTGGTATTCATCGATGATATTTTAATCTACTCTAAGTCAGAAGCCGAGCATGAAAGACATCTAGAACAAGTATTGGGGATTCTGAGAAAGAACGTCTTCAAAGCCAAATTCTCTAAATGTATCTTCTGGCAGGAAGAGGTGAAGTTCCTTGGCCATGTCGTGTCAAAGGAAGGAATTTCTGTAGATTTGAGCAAAATTACAGCAACTCAAGACTGGAAACAGCCTACTACACCCACAGAGGTCAGAAATTTTATGGGGTTGGATAGTTATTATCCAAAAATCATTAAGGATTTTTCAAAGATATCCGGTCCATTAACAAAGCTTACAAAGAAGCACGAGAAATTTAAGTGGACTTCCGACTGTGAGGAAGCTTTCCAGTAACTGAAATCAAAATTGGCAACCGCTCCAGTATTAACCATTATCGATGGAAATTAGGATTTGACGGTTTGGACGGATGCTTCTATTAGAGGTCTTTGTGCAGTGTTAATGCAAAGTGGCCAAGTAGTCGCTTATGCAAGCCGCCAGCTGAAACCGCATGAGAAGAATTATGGAACTCATGATCTTGAGTTGCTAGCCATCGTTTTTGCTTTGAAAATATGGAGGCATTACTTATTGGGTGAGAAATTCGAATTGTTTACAGATTATCAATCATTGAAGTATTTGTTCACCCAGAAAGATCTGAACTTGAGTCAGCAACGTTGGCTAGACTTTCTCGGAGCATATGATCTGGATATCCTGTATACGTCGGGAAAGGCTAATGTAGTAGTTGATGCGCTCAGTAGAAAGAACGAAATCATCGCCAGTTTTATCGTTACGTCTTCATTGAATGACAAAATCTTTGTTCTATAGAAAAACAACAATTTTGTTAAAGAGATGATCAAAAGAATTCAAAAAGGCGAAAACTCCAGTTTCCAAGTGGATAGTGAGGGAGTTCTGAGATTAAATGGAATAATTTGTGTTCCCGACATCCCTGAGCTCAAAAAAGAGGTGCTCGATGAATGCCATAAGTCAAAACTTTGCATTCATCCTGGAGTGAGTAAAATGTACAACGATATCAAGCGCACTTTCTGGTGGAAGGCGGTGAGGAGGGACATTTCTTTATATGTTAGCAGATGCCCTACTTGTCAACTAGTCAAGAGCGACCAACAAAAGCTGGTCGGATTGTTGCAACCGTTGGAAGTCCCAGGTTGGAAGTGGGAGCAGATTTCCATGGATTTCATAGATGGTTTGCCCCGAACCAAGAAAGGTAATGACAGTGATTGGGTGATCATAGATCGCTTCACGAAGACCGCCCATTTCATACCTGTCAGATCCAATAGAACCGCCCAAAGTCTAGCACAGATATATTTCAAAGAAATTGTTAAGCTGCATGGAATTCCCATCAGCATAGTCAGTGATAGAGACCCAATATTTGCTAGCAAATTCCGGGAGGCATTACAGACAGAATTGGGAACAAAACTGAATCTGAGCACCGCTTATCACCCTCAAACAGATGGCCAAACTGAACGGGTGAATATAATTCTAGAAGATTTACTACGGGCTTGTATTATTGATTTTGGCGGGTCATGGGAAGATCGCTTGCACTTGGCAAAATTCTCATATAACAACAACTATCAAGCAAGTTTGAAAATGTCGCCATTTGAAGCATTATACGGTAGACCGTGCAGATCTCCCGCATGTTGGGTAGAACCTGGCAACAGACTTGTATTGGGACCCGATATGATTAGAGAAGCATCAGATAAAGTCGATTTCATCAAGAAACGATTGAAAACCACGCAAAGCCGACAAAAAAGTTATGCGGATTCCAGAAGAAGAGATGTGGCATTCACTATTGGTGATTATGTTTAATTGAAAGTTTCTCCGATGAGAGGAGTGATCCGATTCGGTAAAACTGGGAAGTTGACACCCATATTTATTGGTCCCTTTCCTATACTTGAACGAATTGGAACTCTTGCTTATAGGGTTCAATTACCTGATTGGTTGCCTGGAATGCATAATGTGTTTCACGTATCTCAACTTAGAAGACATGTGCATGACCCAGATCTTGTTGTAGAAGAAGCAGCGCAACAGGACTTGGAAATTACTCCAGAATTAGCAGTCAGAAGAGAGCCGTTAAAAATTGTTGGCAAAGAAACTAAAGAGCAAAGGAGAAAGAAGGTTGATTTAGTTAAAGTGCAGTGGAGTAGTGATCCTAGAGACTGTACTTGGGAGACTGAGGAAAGCATTAAGCAATCTTACCCCAAATGCAGAGTGGACATCTCTGACTAACTCCGGTGCAAGGTACCTTTACAATACTTTGCATTTACTTTTTTGTTTCCTACTGTACTTCTGTTTCCTTTTCGGGGACGAAAAGTTTTAAGTGGGGGAGGTTGTAACAATCCGGAAAATACGAGCCAATAAATTGGTTATTTATAGGAATTTAAACAATTGAAATAGAATATTCAATAAAATAATGAGTTAGAAAAGGTGCGGCAGTTTGAAAATTTGAATTCAAACTTTGACTGACTGTACCGGGTACAAAATTAAACGGATTTTAGTGAAACCAAAAATATTTAAATCTTTTTATGAATATCTTTCTGACTAATCCAAAAAATCGAAGTTTCATAGCGGGAATCAAAAGTTATGGAAAAATGAATTTTCAGAAAGGTCGTTATAGAGAATTTATAGCCCTTGAAAATAGACATTTTGCAAACGACCTCGGAATTCGACGAAACCACATTTGTTGGATCCGGGATGTCAAATCATTGCTAGGTTTCAAATTTCATAACTTTTTAAGCTAGTATGTAAGCGTGGCAAAAGAAAACGTGTTTGGTTGATTTCTATTAAATTGGATCGACCAGAAAATGACCATTTTTCAAACAATCTCAGAATTCAACGAAACTAGTTTTGTTAGGATCGTAGCGTCAAAACATAGCTAGATTTTTTTATGAAATTTTTCGAATCAGTTTGTGGCCCTGGCAAATTGAAATGTATGTTCAAATCGAATATTGAATGTTTTATACTTTAATTTGAAGAATAACAGACTGTAATAGTCGAATTGGCCTACGAAACATATCCCATTGTGTTCGGAATGGGGTATTTAGCAAGGGGCGACAGTCGTTGGGTTTGAATTGGTGTTATTTTGGGGAAACACTATTTTAAAAATTAAATAAAGCATCGACCAATAGAAATTTTCCATTCATACATTTAAAAATAAAAAAACTTCAGAAAACCCCGGCCCCCCTCCTCCCACACCCTCGACTTCGACGGAAACCCTTTTCCTCCCTTCCCGGCCATTTTCCGACCGCCACAGCCACCATTAGCCCCACCCCCAGTTCAACTTTTTGTAGCTCTCTCCTCCTCTTCAAATCAAGCCTAACCTCGACCTCCCTCGTCTCGTGTTTCGTGCGCAGCGTCTCCCCAAAGTTCAAAGATTTCCTCCGCCGCCATGCCCACCATAGGCATTCGAGTTCATCAATGTGGGGACCGCCAGGAAGCTCTCTCGGAGCTCTACACCGTGGCGAAACCCGATAACTTCCTCGTGTGACGGATTGAAGGTTATTTGCAAACCTAGTTTCGAAGGTTCGTGAAAGGCATCGGCATTGGCCATTTTATACTGAAAATAACACTTTTAAGTGTTGCAAATTTTGAAAAATCGTATCTTTATCGTGTATTAACGAAATTTGATGAAACTGGAAACATCATGACCGCAAGGACGCTCTCTACAGTCTAGAAATGTCCGGGGATTTTTCTGAGCTTGTTAGGATTTTAAGAAAAGCAACAACCAATGTGAGATTTCTAAATTGAAATGTCAATGGACATGTGTTGTATAAGTTATATAAGCGAAGTATAAATTATATACGTGCCTCATGTACATGCGTTGTATAAGTTATATGAGCGAAGTATGAATTATACATGCATTGTATAAATGATATGTGTGTTGGAATGGAAATAAAAATATATTTATATACGAATATATATATATATATATATATATATATATATACTCCCCTCGTCCACAAACCATGGGCGATATTTATTGATTGTGAATTGGTGTGAAAAATTTGGTGAATAATGCGAATGGTTGATAGGATTGTTTGTGGTTGATATTGTTTGGATTGTGGTTGAAAAATACCATTGTGGTTGAAAAATACACATTTGTGATTGAAACAAAATTTGAATAAATTGTGGAAAAGAAAAGCATACTCGCCTGCGTGTGAATTAGATGTATGAAATCACCATTGTCAAAAACTGCGAGGTTTTAAGGTAGAGCGAGGAGCCGTACTCAGGACGATGCCGGTTTTAAATACCCTGCCGTTATGCTGCCGAAATTTTCGATAATATTCATGTGTTAGAATTATTTTCATGTGTTGAAACTATATTCATGTGTTAAATAGAAATTCATGTGTTGAAACCGTATTCATGTGTTGAATAGAAATTCATGTGATGAATAAAACTCTTTGAAAAATAAAAATAACATTTTATCACATATCTAAACTATATAAACTATTCGTGTTTTAAATAAAAAATTTTAACATTAAAAATCACATTTTTATTATATATATAAACTAGAGAAATTATTCATGTGTTGAATAAAGGATTAGAATGATAAAAATCATATTTTTATCGTATGTGTGGAGTGGATAATATTCATGTATTGAATATATAGATTGAACAATAAAATTTACATTTTTATTATGAATATGAAGTGCTAAAAATGTTCATGTGTTGAATAAATATTTTAGACGATAAAAATATCATTTTTATCATGTAAACGGTTCGCTAAAAATATATAAGTGTTGAAATAAATATTTGTTTGCTTATTTTTAATATGTGGGCGAACTAAATAAAATAGTCATGTGTTGAAATATATTTTTGTTCGCAAAAATATCAATTTTATGCGAAACATGAAGTGTTAAAAATAACCACTTGTTCAAATAAATATGTGTGGGTTGAAAATATTATTTTAACATGTGTAGGAAGTGTTACAAATAACCATATGTGGAATAAACCTTTGTTCGCTAGAAATATCATTTTTAGCTTAGTTTTGCACATATATATACATGTGTTGAACAGGAAGTGGATTAGCTGTTGGGTAAAGAATTTAATTGCGTGCCCGACAAATAGGTAAACCTTAATGAGTTGGATGTGCAATTTTATTATTATATCAACTCCTGTGAATGTCATTGGATGCGGAGTGCTGGTTGTTCTGTGTTTAGTAATAAACGTCGCCATAGGATAGTAACAATTAATTTTGCACTACACTATATGGCATATTTATTGACGATAGGCATACTTCATCATATACCACATAAGCATTTGGAGCTTGTGTGACGAGGTAGAAGATTTACCATACGAGCGAGGGGCTTGTATGGTGATGACTATATATTACAGGTTGAACTGATGACTGATCTGAACTATATAAATTGTAACGGTAAATTTCAAGATTAATAAAAAAAACCCACATGGGTCTGGAGATGACAATAAACACGTCTCTCTGGTCATTAAGTCACAAAAACCATTTATAGGGTGAAGAGAATTTATTCTCTGGAGTTATGATCTATACACACTCCCTTGTGGACACCGGAATATATCACTATAAATATGTGCATGCTTATTAGGATTTATTGGGTACCTAATACAGTCCAATAAATTTCCAAACCCCTTCCCGTACAAAGGAGATTAAGGCGAATTTTTTTGAAATATAAAGGTGTTAGCGAAATATTTGAAGTGAAAACAATATTGAAATCGCCAAATGAATTATATATATACATATATATATATATATATATTAAATTAAAACGAATCAAGGCCGTGCAGTTTGCATTTTGAAATCGTAACTTCAAACGATTATACCGAAAGATCCGACCATCGGATTTTGACGAAACAGGAACCGTTAGGTTCGCTTTGGGAATATCTTCCCAATGATATAAACTTTGTTGAAATCCAACGGTTAGATTTTCAGATATGTGTAAAACAAATTTAGGGAAAAACAATGCTAGTGCCTCGGCACGGCCTGAAATTTCGTTCAATTAAACAGGGTCATTTTTAAATAAATAAAAATGGCGATTTATCGTTATAAAATATTATAGACGATATAGAATGGAAATAAACTGACTCTGGTTGGTTTGCCTGATATTTGGTGGTTGAATGTGTTTGACATGAAAATTATACTAAAGAACTGAAATGTGAATGTCGAATGATTTAACCATGTGAAGAATTGATTTGAAAATCTAAATATACGTGGATTATTTGAAAAGCTGGAGTTAATTCCCATTTCAATTAATCGATCGACGGTTAAAAGTCGAAGAGTTGAAGACGGTTCAAGACCAACGATCTTCACATTGGATGGATGGGCGCTGCTGATGCTCATGATTGGAGCAGCTACCTTGAAGGAGCTGAAGTGGTAGCCGTCCTGACGTATTGTTGATTTTACGGATATGCGAGGAATATGGTGCCTCCGGTTTTGCTCAAACCCGGAACGAACTTGTAAATGGACTATGTGTCTGACATTGGATTTTGTTCTGTGCTGTTTGATCCCTATTAAATATATATCTGTTTGGCGGCGGAGAATTTATTCTCTTGCTTAATGCCCTTCTCTGAGACGTACAAGCTCAGAGGTTATATATCGATAGAAATCAGTCGCATGGAGTGAATTGCATGTGTGGCATGCCTAAGTGTCATATGATCAAGGCTTCTGTTGAAAAGCAAAGTCTTGTGGTTGATGATCGAAGCATGGCCTGTGTGGCGTAGCTTTGTGTATAGCGTTGATTTGCGAGCCTCACACCTCGGTATGAGTCAAAAACGGGATAGTGACCGCTGGGAGAACCCGATGTTTCTTTCTAGCTACGGTGGTGTTAGTGACAACCAGCCCTGACATTTATATAAACTTTTCACCTGTGTGGTTGTTGGAATGCGAGGCGCCTCGATTATAGGTCTGTAAGGACCGGGAAACGTGTGTTCAGGAATTGCCAATCCTCAAAAGTAAGAGAGGACCGGGCCGATTCCAAGAACCGCGGTGTGTGATCCTGAGACATTTGCTAGAGTGTTTCGAACGGAGAGGAGCTTGCCCCTTGCCGCGACTCATGATGGAATCCAATTTCCAATACGAAATTGCGGATTTGATTGTATTACTAGTATGGCGACATAGTGGTATGGGTCACTTATGCCGTCTATGATTAATATTTATGATTGAATTCGCTTTTGAAACATATATGCACTAGTAATAATATCAAACACTTTTGTTTTATACATATGAAGCATCTTTTGGCCATTATAAGGTTAAAAACTCTATCCTCCGGCTTGCGTTGCATTGTGTGATGGGACCTGAGTCTTATAATGGCTTCATTTTATAAAAAGCATTGCGATTATTTAATAATTTACTTTATTTCATGCACTAGCAATCATTGGAGTAAACCCGTTCCGCGAAAGTGGTGTGGTCCTTTGATTTGTCTTATTTTAATGGTTTAATTAGTTAAGTAGATTTCTCATACCAGTCCCATGACCGACTCGTAGTTTGTTTCACCTTGCAAACTCAGGTGCCCTTATTTTCACACGGGCAGCCTGGTATCAGGTAGTTGGGCCTATTTTGGCTTTGCACTGCAGCAGGAGTGCACCTTTTGGATCATGGAGAGGCTTGACTTCACAGTGTTGACTATTGATTTTCCGCCCTTGTTATTATATGTATATGATTCCGCCTCTGGCGATGTAGACTGATGTTTCTTTATGTACTCTCTATGTATATGTTCCGCTTATGGCGATGTAGACTGATCATGTATCTTTGTGCGCTAAGTTGTATCCTGCACTGTTCTCTCTGATGTTGTGATATGTATGATTCCGCTGTCATATTTTTGTAAATTATTCTATTTCCTACTTATGCTATTAACTGTACTCTGCTAATGATGATTAATGTGTTATATTTCAATGATTATCCTTAACACCGTAGCACGGGGTTTTGGGATCGTCACACGTAGCCACTAGAACTCTCCTCCTATAATCAAGCTTTAAAAGTCCAAATATGCACTTGTTGTTCCTGAGCAAAGCGCGGGCATTAGAAAAGTCTATATACCGAGGAAAGTCATGCCACCAAAAGAAGTGAAATCCCTGCAAAGCTTAGAGAAATTAGCCGCTAGTGATGGATTAAGAGGAGCCATCACAACTGGAGCAGGAGGCTGGGCATTCCCTTGCCCTTCAGTTGGTGACGTAACTTCTCCATACCTACGAAACCAAGCCAGAAAGTGGATACCATCGGAAAAATTGGGAGCCCTTGGACATGATGCGAACGGAGAAAAGAGAAGGATCCAGGAACGAAATCAGGGGAATAATGTAATTGACTTGAGAGGCTTTTTTTAAAACAACCTTTTATTTTGAAAACACTTTTCTTTAAAAAGGCCTTTTCTTTTATAAACAAAACCTTTTTGCTAACCTTGTAACATTTGGCTCTAATAACAAATGTAACACCCCACATTTCACAATGTTACCCATATGAGGATTTCATTAAGAAATATGAAGTGTATAGGCATGAAATAACGTCACAGAGGCTAAAATTCACTAGACAACATAAATAAAACACAACGGAATTAGAATTTTCATTTAAAGCAAAATAAGATGTGCTATTACGACATAAGTCATAAAACCATAATTGTCTCATAAAAACTACATAATTAGAGTACCAAATAAAAAGTATCCCTCAACATCAAGTATAGAAATAAACCAAACGTGGAAAGGTACATGTAAGCACAAAGAACAAGACAAAAAAGAATCTCCAAAGGACTGAACTTGGTTAAAGCACTCTCAAACATTAGATCCTACACCCTCAGAACCTGTGGGGGAGAAAAGAAAGGAAGAAGAGAAAAAGAAAACTAGTATGATATATAGCCCGGTAAGTTCAGTAATTAGTAGTATAAGTGATAAAAGAGAAAATCTAGAAAGTATAATAAATTGAAGTTCAACATAGAAAATAAGAACAAGACTATAGTCGATTATCAAATCATTTGATTTTTGCATCAGTTGTTACAATTCATAAAATTAGGATATAAACTAATTCTACCTATTGATCAACTCCTAATTGTGATAACCTATTCGACTATGGCCTCGGGTTTATAGGACCCGACCCATTAACTCTAAGGGCATAGTGAAAAACACCGGCGTCACAACGTTTTATCTTTCCTAATCGGTGCAATGCACGCTCATCGCCCCATCGGAATGTCCTCGTACCCACTACGTTTGGACCCCTTACTACCCAGTTCAGTATTTACTACCCAGTTCAGTATAAGTGTGTCTCCGCCTCCTCGTGAGACCTCAGTGTAGTGTGATAAAAAGGAATACTGAGTGATATGGATCCCCAGCTAAAAATGCAAATTGACATAAGTCAACCCTAGACTTAGTCCCCAATAATTATTTTAATTGGCCTCTTATTTTCTCTAATCAGCCCACCCTTACTGTCGAAACGGACCAATAGTACGAGCCTCTTATTTTCCCTAATCAGTCATCGCTGCCAGAAAGGACCCCCGCTACACATGCTTATTAATTTGTTAATTTTAAATTTAACGTCAATCTTAAGTGTATTGATAAGCCTATCTTCTTTATATAATTTACACTATAAACTACAACTTATAGGTTATCAATAAACATCTCTTTTGTTTAATTTCACTGTACAAACCCAACCCCCGTCATTAGCATCTATCCTAATGTCATTTATTCAGTTTATTAAAGTTACAGTTCAATTATCTTTATTGCATAATTTCAATAAGCCCAATTTATCTTTTTATACATATCCCTCTTTTTTCCAAATTGCGCTTTTATTGTCAATTTCATAATTATAACCCAAACAACGCATAAAGAAGAAGAAATAAATGGTTTAGGCTTATAACTGAGTTGGGGAGAGATATAATTTTTCCCTACTTAAAATTTTAATGATTTGACATATATTATTTATAATATATGATTTGAAAAACTTGGTATATATTCGGTTTAAATATATAAAAATGTTTTGTTTATTTGTTTGACGATAAATTGGCCTATCAAGTACGCAATGATTTGGGTATACGTCTGATCAACGTATATGTTAAATCCTATAAGTACTAGATAGATATAGAGTCACACTCTAGTCGCTTGAAAATGATTTTGGTGATGACCGCGGCATCATCAATATCAATTTTCGAGTTTCAAAAGTGGGATAAATATATATAGCCAATCGAGACGTCTAGTGAATACTTAATACTATTTCGAAATGTTTTAAATACTTTAAATTTTGATTCTTATATATATATATATATATATATATTTCAAATTATATATATATGTATGAAAATTGATATGGACCATTGGTTTAAAAATATTATTTAATTACTATTTTCCTATCCCGTTCCTTTTCAGGGACGAAAAGTTTTTAAGTGGGGGAGAATGTAACAACCTGCTATTTTTAACAATTTAAATTCTGATTAAATAGAATTTTTTTATTTTGAAAATATTCTATGGTTTTTCATATTGGGAATTTAAAATTTGTAATACATTCTATATGATGTAGCAACTGTGAAAGTTTCATCGGAAAATTTGAATGTTTGTCGGTCGCGCATTTTTCAGTGCAAAGCTGCGCATAACTGTTCAAATTTTAATGATTTTATATTCTCTCCGAATCCTGTTCGGATAAACATGAAAAATATTCTATGCATTGTCAGTAATTCAATGACAAAATTCATTTCGTGAAAATCGGACGTTTCTGAACTCCGTTTTTCATCCGCATTTTTATGTTAAAGGGTTCCGTAACGCGTTTTTGAATGGAGCATCCTAACACTGCATATTATATATCATTGCGTCTGTCTCATCATGCTGATTAGCGCAATATATTATTTTGTCTGTTTCGGTGTCTAGTTCGCGCTAAAACTGCTAAAAGGCTTGCGTAGTTCATTTTTGTAACAATGTCATTTGAGATTGACGTGTCCCTATTCGGATCTCGCGTATTTTTATAGTCAATTTGGGTCTGCAAACCCAGTCGGTAACATTACCATGGCCTCTTATTTCATTTTTATTTCTTATGTTGGGCACATTCTTTCCAAATATGCATGAAACATGCATGCGTACGTTTGTAAATTTGTCCTCTTTCATTTCTTTATGTATTTCAAAAGCTTGGAGCTATTTTTACATTTCAAAAGCTAATGTTTTTTTCCAAAGCTTTTTATTTTCCTTGAAGGACATATATGCGTCCTTATTGCTTGCTAATACATGCATTCATTCACGTTTCATTTCCAAAGTTGTTGCTTCAGGACTTAAGGTACCTTTTCAATTCATGTAAAAAAAAATTGTTCATTACCGCTCAAAACATTAATCGGCGCTATCCATTCAAAATTAAACCTTTCGTTCACATTTGAAATTCCTTGTTACTTGTTCTTGATTAGCTAGTCTTCTGCAATACTGTAACCGCTCGTGGATGAAACGTATTGTAACGACCTAGATTTTTGACCATTCAAATCGACAATAAACCACACATGTCGACCCGAACAAATCATAAATACAGGCAGTTATTGGGAAAAAGAAGAAAAAGAAGAGAAAA
Source organism: Allium sativum (assembly GCA_030737875.1). NCBI lineage: Eukaryota > Viridiplantae > Streptophyta > Magnoliopsida > Asparagales > Amaryllidaceae > Allium > Allium sativum. The sequence goes on along the minus strand of CM060924.1, from coordinate 953,467,985 downwards.
ACAATAACAGAATCTCACAGCGGAAGGACAACATATAATACACAATAGCAATTTAAAAACAGTTGAAACTTATATACATTGACTATCAAAGTTATACATATACAGGTTTCATCACATAGTAGCGGAAATACATACATATATACATATACATATATATATATATATATGATAGATATATACCAATCTTCGTCTTCATTCTCCATGGCACGGTCATCTTTGGTAACTGCAAATGTCTGCTGACCCGAGCATATTGCATAAAAAGAAAACACAACAAACACTCGGATCAGCACTAAATCATTCTCATATTAGTCAACTTAAAATACGAAACAACTTGAGTGTCATAGGTGCAGTAACTCAAGAGATGTTACGGGATTTTTCCATCTCTCGAGGATCCGTTAAACTAATACATACATAGTATAATACGCTATTATGATAGTGTCTATCCAGTAAAGTAAATATCATAAAAATAGCATAAGCGGGATTATCATAATACCCTTATGCCGTTTACAGGCATCAACAGTCTATACAGTACCATAAATTCACCGTACTAGTGTTATCAGAGGGCACTCCATAGAAGGCAATGCTAAATAAATATCGTATGGGGCTCGGTATGGATAAATATGGCAAGGCACTCGAAGCAATACCCAGGGTAGGATTCTACCAATTGCACTCCCGGACCGGTGGTAACGCATAGCAGCCACTACCGCCCACCTCGGAACACACTCCCAAAATCATAAAGGGCCCAAACATCATCATCACCATAGTCATAGAAACAGTATCGAAGAAGTGTGTCCAATCAAAGGTGCTACCTCAATTAGTCACGGTATAGCTCCTGTTTTAGCCATTTTAATTCTGACCTGAAGGTCAGGGCTATATTCGTTATCGTTCATCTTATTCAATCCAACAATTGCCCCCAAGTCGTCATATTTCATTCTAGATATGTCAAAACCCTATAGCGCAAATACGTACCACATATTATTAGCAAATTTATTTACCTTAGCATTTAGCATTTAGCGCAAGCAAGCTCTGACGCGTAGCGCGACTTCCCTACACCTACTACATACTCACATATACATGAGAATCAAACACATATACACTAAACAGCAAATGCATAGAACTTACACAACAAATCACCGACATTTCAACTACAAAACTATAATATTCATGGCAGACCAACAAACAAATCATCGATTATCACCCTATAAATGATGGAATTTGTAGTGACCCGCATTTTTAGCTGTTGAATAATTAATTTATTTAATTATTAAATATCGATTTATCAATATCGAGAACGTGAATTAAATAATATTGAATATTTAATTAATAATTATAATATAATAAAATTCGAGCGCGTAACGACGCGGCAGTTCGCTATTTGACGATTTGAACTTCAACTGAGTATACAGGATTCATTTTAAGCCGGATTTCTGTGAAACAAGAAACGTGTGGAGCTGGTGGAGTATATCTTTCTAGTGGAAGAGAAAAATCGAGATTTCGTCGTATAGATTTTGATGTACGTCCAAATCAAATTTCAGAAAAGTCGCTGTGGAATTCCTTTATAATTTGCGACGCTTTATATACGTTATAAATGGATTTTTCGATATGAATTGAATATCGATAAATCTGGAATCTGAAATATCAAGCTGAAAATTCTGATATGATATTCTGAAGCTGTATGATATCATATGTGAAGATATGCAATAATATTAAATTATTAATATTTATTTAAATTTATTTAAATATATTTATATATTTAAATAGGCTATTTAGAGCTTTGAAAATAACCACTTTTGCAAACGAAGTCGGAATTCAACGAAACCAGTTTTGTTGGATCCGCAGTATCAAATAGTTGCTAGATGTCAAGTTTCGTGATTTTTAGAGTCACTGTGTGGCCGTACGGATTTTTAGAGTGAAGAACAGTCAGTATTTCGACGGTTAAAAATACGCTGTGTGAGCATACGGAGTCGGAATTCGACGAAACCAGTTTCGTTGGGACCGTAATGTCGAACTCTAGCTACATGTCAATTTTCGTGATTTTTGAATACTGTGTGTGATCACACGAATTTTTAGAAAGCAAAAACGAATATAAAAGTGATGAAAATAAAATATCTAACCTAAATTTAACACTATAAGTACCCCCATTACATCCAAAACCCTAATCTTTTACCTGCCGCAGTCAAACAAGGTCTGGCCGCCGGTTTACTCCTCTCAAACAAAACCAGCTACTTCCTAAAATCATTAAAAATCAAATACACCTCCTTAAATCATGAAACTAATTTTGTTGAGGTCGGGGAAGCAAGAGCTTCTCGTTGGTACCAGTTTTGTGAAGCTCGACGCTGTCCTGGAGTTCGAACGCGAGCAACAGTGGTCCTAGGTTTGGGTTTTTTCGGTGATTGAAGCGTTTGTTCACGAAATCGAGCTCAGTTTTGGGATGAGGAGGAAAAACCGCAGTGTTTACATTTTTTTGGGATGATTTCGAAATAAAGACTGTCGATACTTTCCACGGGTCTATGGGTTTGTGCTGCTCGAACGAGGTTGAAATGGGGGGCTCGAGACGCGTGAAAGGTGCAGGAGTAGGGGCGTTCAGGGAGAGATGAACGACGGATTCAATGGCTTTTGGAATGGTGGAGTATCGAGTGGGATTTTGTGGCATGCGAGTTCGTTAATTGTCTGAGAATGGAAAATGTGAAGTAGCGGATTAAAAGGGGTATCGGAGAAGAAGATGAGTCATCGAGGTCCGGTTTCTTGTTAAGGCAAGTGGGCCGATGGTTATTAAATTGGGTAAGGCCCAATTTGAATTATAAAAGGGATTAGGTTTTTGTTTTAATTTAAATATCGAATGAACTTGTAAACAGAATAACTTGTTCATACAGTATCAGAATTTCGAACGGTTGGATCCGTTAGGACCGTATGGACGAGAGCTTCGCAATGAAGATGATTGGAAGTGGATTTGAGCTCATTTGGATTTACGGCGAAATGAACTGTTTGATTCAAATCAAACAACAGTTTATCGTTCTTTAACGATGAACTGCCAATGTGAGTAAATCTCACTAACTCTGTTCAGTTTATATTTGTATAAACTGTACTTTATTTTTAATGATTGATTGCTGTGTATTGATTGTTAAATTGGACTGTTAAATAGATTTGATTGAAAACGTAGATATAGTTATATATAGAAAACCGTCAATCAAATATGGATTCTGATTATCAGTATATCTCATGTTGGGATGAAATTGATGTATATTATACTGTGTAACATCTGTGGATGCAGGGAAACAGGTCAGAGGAATCCGACTGGATTCCTCAACAGTTATTTTATTGTTTTTCATATATTGTTATATGATGTGATATAAAATCTGTGGGCGATTATATGTGCTTGGACGATATTGAAAATCGTGATTTGATATGATTGAATACCATAACATATCGAAATGTTGATAAGGGAATTTTCAAAGTGATATTGAAAATATCATATTTATAAAATGGGATATTTATAAATAAGCGATATTTATAAAGTGGAATATTTATAAATAAGGAATGTTTATAAATTGGAATATTTATAAATAGGAGATATTTGAAAAGGAAATAAATTCAAAACATTTCTTTTTGAATGGAAAGGCCTGTGTGGCGAGTTTGGGATTTTCCCGATGCTCCCGATACAAAGGAGGTTATGGCGAATTTTCCCGGGAATTTAAGGAGTTAGAATATTTCAAGAATAAATTTGAAAAGGAAATATTTGTAAACCATTTACAAATAGAATTGGAAAGGAAACATTATAAAAAGGGAAATCATTTTTAAAGGGTAGAACCGTTATTTAAAAGTAAATCTTTTCCAATGAATAAAACGTTGTTAAGAAGGAAATCTTTATAAAGTGAATAAAGTAAATCGAATATGGTATTCGAAGAAGAAATCGAATATGGTATTCGAAGTTAGTTAATCGAATATAGGCATTCGAAAGGAGAAATCGAATATGGTATTCGAAGTTAGTCAATCGAATATAGGCATTCGAAAGGAGAAATCGAATATGGTATTCGAAGTTAGTTAATCGAATATGGTATTCGAAGTTAGTTAATCGAATATGGTATTCAAAGTTAGTTAATCGAATATGGTATTCGAAGTTAGTTAATCGAATATGTTATTCGAAAGGGGTTAGTCGAGTCGAGTTAGTCAAATAGAGTTAATCAGTTAGAATTAATCGATTTGAGTTAACCAGTTAGAGTTAATCAGTTAGAATTAATCGGTTAGAGTAATCAGTTAGAGTTAACCAATTAGAGTAATCAGTTAGAGTTAAACCAATAGAGTTAATCAGTTAGAGTTAATCCAAATAATATGCCATTTAGCACGACTGCTAGCGTAATTCGCAGGGCTACAAATAGCCTAAGGCGGTCGGATGTTTCCTGAGGGAATCAGGCGTAACCATTGTGATCGCTGCGATCTAGAGTCAAGCGAATGGAGTTAAATAGAGTTGTCGAATAGTAGTTGTTCGAATGGAGTTAAATAGAGTTAGTCGAATATAGTTTATTCGAATAGAGTTGAATAGAGTTAATCGAATAGTAGTTATTCGAATAGAGTTAAATGGAGTTAAATCGAATATTAGTTATTCGATAGGAGTAAATCAAGTTGAGTTAAATAAACCAAGTTAGTCGAGCCTAGTTAATTGAATCGAATTGGTCGAACCAAGTAAGTTAAGTTAGTCGAGTTAAGTTCGTCGAGTTAAATATCGATGTTAGTTTCATCGAAAGGAGTTATCGATGTTAGTTTCATCGAAAGGAGTTATCGATGTTAGTTTCATCGAAGGGAGTTATCGATTTTAGTTTAATCGAAGTGAGATTTTCAAATATGAGATATTTGAAAAGGAAGAGTTATCGAATATTAGTTATTCGAAGAGAGATTATCGAATATTAGTTATTCGAAGAGAGATTATCGAATATCGTTTATTCGAGAAGAAGTTAATCAAATATAGGTTATTCGAAGAAGAGTTAATCAAATAGAGATTTCTCGAAGAGAGTTAATCGGCAAATTCGATTATATCGAATTCGGGAAAGTACTTATACTTTCCAGTGTTTAAATAGAGATTTATTTATTTATAAATAAATAAGTGTTAGGTTAATTATTCACTAATAAGAATAGAAATTATAATTAAAGTTAGATAATTCGAAAGTAGGGATTATAACGTTATCGTTATGACCAATGTTTTAAATATAGAAGTGGATTAGTAAAATTGAATCCGAGAAAGGCGTAAAGAAGTTGTTAAAGATTAAAAGATAAACTTTGACCATTTCGAAGTTATAACGTTGTTCAGTTAAGGTCTGAGAGGTAATTATACCCCAACTTGAGTGACTTCCTTCTTGACTAAGAAATGGTAAGGTTTGATCGTAAAGGAGTTTTGGAAATGTTTTCCAAACGAGAATCAGAAATGTTTTCTGATAAAATAAAAAAAATAAAAATTTAGAATATAGGGAAAACAGGAGATAAGTAAATAAATGAACTAAAGAGATTTATGTTAAATGATGTTTGTTCGATAAAATTTCCATCTGGGAATAATATCGTTGTTTGCACACTTGTTTTTCTTTGATGGTTAAATCACAGACTATCGAAGTTTTGACCATTTTAACGTTGTTAATATGGAGAGACCGGTTGGATTATTATCCAAAGAACCACTCTGTATTGGCATAAGTGTCGCGAATCATATATGCCAAAGATAATTGAAGACGGAGTAAAATGCAAGGGCTATCCTGTTTACAGAATAGTGCCTTCGGTTTGTCCAGTCCCAGGACAACTTGTATGGACGAAGGTCTGACAGAGTATATCCAATGGATCGCGTAAGTTGATATGTTCAAACGTATTCACGTTTGGTGGCAGAGGAATTCGTTTCTCTTAGCTGTATACCCGTGTTATTTTTGGATAAGTCAATTTGTGATTTGGCGGGTATGACGATGTGACATTTTAAGTGAATGAAGATGGATGTCTGACATAGTATTTCCAGAAAGGTCACGTACATTGATTTCTTCAACCGTACCAAGAGTGGAAGCGGAGAAGGAAACTTCTTTTAGCTGACACGTAATGTATTGTTGTAGACGTAAATTAGTGATTTTCGATGGAACTGACAATGTGGCATTCGAAGTGAATCTATTGTGATGATAAAGCGTAGCTTCTAGCCTCATCATCCGGTAAATGACAGAAATCGGGCAGGCAGCATGGCTAAGTCGGTCGCACCGAAGTAGGGTGTATAATCACCTATCTAGTGAATATTCATTTGTTTTTCTTAAAATCTATCAATGCTGTCCCATATATATACGGGAACGGTTGCTGATCCCAACCGTTGGTGATGTACATTCGATACACTCAAGCGATATGAGTGGTCGGTCATGTGTGGCTGAGTTGCAAGATGTTCTTGTTGAACTCCAGTGTATCGTTCCTAGAGTACACTGATCGGAAGGTGGTTCCATACCTTGTCATAGTTGGAAATCCAATCATCCAATACGTGCTTGCGATTTTGATTGTATACTATATATGTAGTAACGTGAGATGCAAGCGTTTCTGCTAGATTGATATTTATTTGTACTTAGACATTATCATAATATCAGAATGATATTGCTTTGAAAAGTTATTTGGATTCTCATAAGGGAAAAACCCGTTCTGTTCTGCGGCGTGGTCTTGTGAGATATCCTTTATTAAATCAAGTATTAAATTGTTTTACTCATACCAGTCCCATGACTGACCCGGAGTTTATTTTGTTGTTTTCCCTAAACTCTTGGGTGCCTAAATTTGTACGGGCAGTCAAGTAGTCGGGATTTTTCAGATACATTGAAGAGCTGGAGCAGGAGGCTTCAGGATCATATAGCTATAGTTATTTCCGCTGTGTTGTAAGTGTTGTACTCTGATAAGTGCTATTGTATACATAACTGTTATATTTCAAAGTTATGTTATTTATTATATGTTATTCGTTCCGCTGTGAGGTTCGTGTTACTCTGATGTTGTGTTCTTCTTCTTCTTCTATTCTAAGTTTCTACCTTATCTATTCTCACCTTCTAATTTCTTTCATTAATTACCGGGATTTTTCGATGTTTTGGTTATCGACGTCGAGCTTACGTCGATAACCAAAGTCGCCCGAAAATCCGGGTTACTACAGAATTGGACTAAAATACACTAGGAAAAAATTGTTGCATTTCTTTCAGGCTTTCCGAATTGTCCGGATTCGTCGAATTCTGATAATTCGTTCAAAAGTTATGACTATTTTAGTGAAGGCGAACACCTAAGTCTGTGCACTAAAAAATGCAGATCTGAGTTGTTCAATCCAGCTTTTATCCCCTTTAAATCTCAAATTCTTACAAAGAATATTAAGGAAAAGTTTTAGTTTAGGTCTCGGGCTTTTCGAGTTGTACTCGCACACTGAATCCCGACGCTCCGTTAGGAAGTTATGGTCAAAACAATATCAACATACGCTTCTAGTTTTAAATTTCTACACATACCACTGCGACAAATTTCTTGGATTTCAACCTAAAAAACTTGAAAATTTGGCAAGGCATTACTAACAAAAAATTTAGTTCAGTTCCTAAGGTTTCCAAAAAGTCCAAAATCGTTGAATTCCGATCAGCCATTCAAAAGTTATGGCCATTTTGCTTTAGCTCAACTAATATTTCAGGTTTCGCATAAACATTGATTTATTTATTTGGAGTTTCAACTTTTCGGATTCCAAAACTTTAACAAGGCTTTACCGTCCTACTTAAGTTCATTCATTCAACTATTTATATTCGCTTCATTATTCAAGAAATGGATTCCTATTCAATCGCTTACTCCTTCCCGATATACTTATATTCATTTCCCATTTCATTCCAGGTATTGATTCAATATTAAGACTTGAGTTCATTCTAACATTTCCAACTAACTCGATTGGATTAAATCTTTAATTCATTAATACGGATCAAATTCCCAAATTTCAAGATTTATTCTTTTCCTATGTACTTAATCCCCAAATCGATCTTTATGTTGTCTTTTAAGTTAACTCTTATTGATACAAATTCGCCGTACTCGACTTAATTTAGTCTTATTTCATATTTCATTTTCCGGTCTACTTACATTCATTTACATCCATTTTACACTAAATGTCGCTCTATTTATCCATACTCAAATGGCCATGCATTTGAATTAATTCCGATTTTATTAATTATAATTATTCAAGTTCATTCTTACTTCATTTCAATCATTTATATTTGGTTCTAAATCGACCAGTTCAAATTTCTCGAGTTTACTTCCATTTATTTTAATTCCTTTGACTTAATTGAATCGACTTAGTTCCAAATTTTCTATATTCTAATTTAATGACGAACCTTCAGTTTTATATTTCTAACACCTTATTTCGTACTTTGATTTCAAGTTTAATTTATTTCCTCATTCCATTTAGTTAACTTCGAATCTATAACCGCGGATTAAGGTCAGTCACGGTTTTATATAAACTATTCTATTTTATCTCGTTTATTCAACTTCTTTAACTCACTTACCCTTTTATTGCTTACTAAACTTCAATAAAGTTTATTCCCTTAATTCAATTTATACCTTTTTCTTTTAACTCATTATTATATGATTTCCTAAGTTAAACCTTATTTAACTCGATTTCTCTATGAATTAAGTTATACTTCATCTGATAAAATGTTTTACAATCCATTCTTTTCATCGTTTATACTTAGGTTTATAATCGATATATTGACCAATAGAGGTTTAATCCATTCAGGTTTTACGTCTTCATTTCACCTATACACTAATTCATCTTTTACTTTCTTCGTTTAGTTTATCGACCATTCACATTTCATCAATAACACAAATTCCCTTCAATTCCTTCTCGACTAACTTAATATCTTATTAATTAGCCAGGTTATGAGTTAACACCATTTTTACCCAACCTAATCCTCCAATCTATTTTGGTTGACTTAAGTTGAATTTATTTCGCTGTAAATTTAAATTTCTTCTAACACCCTTACCAACCAAAGTTGGGGTTCACTTCCCTCATTATCATCCATATTTAAGAGTTCCATGGCGGCCCCTTAGTTCTTAAGTCTATTCCATAATTTCAAACTGTAAAACTCCATTGAATCGAGAAAATTAATCTTGAATCGATGTAGTTAGTTAGGATGAACTTAAATTGCTTGATTACGGGTTTTATAAACCAAGTTTAAAATGCATATGTATTTATAAAAATCCATAGAAAACATACCATAAATTGAAATCTAAACTTTAATTAACAAAACAAAGAAATTTAAATCCTGGCTTAATCTTAAACTCCACTTTACATACCCTTGGAAATTAGATCCAAAATCCCTTTTCAACAAGTTATGAAAGTACGGAGTGGTCTCCCCACTCAGACACTTTATAAAAAACGTCGATAATGCATGCACTCATTACCGAAGTCATTCCTAAAGTCCGAGAAGGGATTACACACTTATTTCTTTAAAATCCTTTAAACCATTCCTTTCGAAAATACTTATAATATGAAACTATTTCAAAATTTGACAAAACTAGTTCAAAAGTACTCCAGGATCAAGTTTCAAGTTCATTTCTATTTCAATCTCAAACCTTTCTCACCCAATTATACTTAAGGTATCATTTCATTTTCAAATATTTTCATAGACCATTTAAATTTCCTTATTAAATTTATTATTGAATTAACCGTAATAGGTATTAACTTAATATTATTACCTACCAACGACCAATGCTTATACACTTAAGACTACTAATAGTATATATAATATATATATAAAGTATAATCGAAAACTATATTATGTCAATCCATTCCATTCGATTATTTAGGAATTCCTATCGATTCTATGGCGTCCCATATATTGACCAGAACCCATAAATATTCAACAGAATAAGTCAAGACAACATAAACCACTTTATATCAAAATACAAGTACGCTCTCTCGTATATACCCTCAAACTCATTCTAGGGCATTACTAACCCCATCTCTAATGAGTTAATTCCTGACCAGTGCCTAGTTTATCGCTAACCTCAGCTTTGATACCAAATGTAACGACCCAGATTTTTGACCGTTCAAATCAACAAACCACACATGTCGACCCGAACAAATCATAAATACAGGCAGTTATTGGGAAAAGAAGAAAAATAAGAAAGAAGAGAAAAACAATAACAGAATCTCACAGCGAAAGGACAACATATAATACACAATAGCAGTTTAAAAACAGTTGAAACATATATACATTGACTATCAAAGATATACATATACAGGTTTCATCACATGGCAGCGGAAATAAAGTGCAGTGGAAATACATACATACATATATATATATATATATATATATATATATAAGATAGATATATACCAATCTTCGTTTTCAATCTCCAAGGCACGGTCATCTTCGGTAACTGCAAACGTCTGCTGACCCGAGCATATTGCATAAAAAGAAAACACAACAAACACTCCAATCAGCACTAAATCATTCTCATATTAGTCAAATTAAAATACGAAACAACTTGAGTGTCATGGGTGCAGTAACTCAAGAGATGTTACGGGATTTTTCCATCTCTCGAGGATCCGTTAAACTAATACATACATAGTATAATACGCTATTATGATAGTGTCTATCCAGTAAAGTAAATATCATAAAAATAGCGTAAGCGGGATTACCATATAAACCTTACGCCGTTTACAGGCATCAACAGTCTATACAGTACCACAAATTCACCGTACTGGTGTTATCAGAGGGCACTCCACAGAAGGCAATGCTAAATCAAAATCGTATGGGGTTCGATACGGATGAATATGACAAGACACTCGAGGCAATACCCAGGGTAGGATTCTACTAATTGCACTCCTGGATCAGTGGTAACGCATAGCAGCCACTACCGCCCACCTCAGAACACACTCCCAAAATCATAAAGGGCCCAAATCATCATCATAGTCATAGAAATAGTATCGAAGAAGTGTGTACGATCAAAAATGCTACCTCAATTAGTCATGGTATAGCTCCAGTTTTAGTCATTTTAATTCTGACCCGAAGGTTAGGGCTATATTTATTATCGTTCATCTTCTTCAATCCAACAATTGCCTCCAAGTCACCATATTTCATTCTGGATACGTCAAAACATTCACAGTTGTTAAAGTGGTATCGACACTGACAGAGAGTATGCCTTATGACGATTCCGGTCTTTTTAACAACTAACGCTTACATCTTTTACATCGGTTGGTTCTTTTGTATTTCACAAAGGTTCGCTTCATATCAAAATATCATATTCTGTTTCGAACCAAATTTATATTCAAATAGAATATAATTTCATATCAAAATGTCATAATCATACCAAATCGATTATATTCTAAATTAGAATATATTTCCATATCCTTATATTATAATCATATAATATTTAAAATCGACTTATATTCAAATAGAATATATGTCATCTCAAAGATTTCAAATTTTTCCAAATCGCTTAACGTTTTAAAATCCATTCATATTCAATTAGAATATATACTTCATAACACATTTCAACCACGTAGGAGAAAGTTTTATATTCGGGTAGAAAACCCACATTTCCATACTTAAAGATCGGTTCAGAAATCGATTCATATTCAAATAAAATGTACTTTATCTTCACTCCATTTGAACCAACGGTTTAAATCTAAGCACTTTCCATTCAGAAGAAATTTTAAAATCCTTTAATATACTTGGAAATAGATGCTTATAAAAAATTCTTTATATAAAATATATATATATATAATTCAATAGATAAGATAAAAATAGGGTAATTAAAAACTAAGTATATACATAATTTAAAAGTTTGCAAATTAGTTTAAGTGATAAAATATAAGGAAAATTTTAGTTATAACAAATTAGTTTTTAGAGAAAAAGTTTAAATAAATAAATAAATTTCCAAGAAAGAATAGTTATTTGAAATCAATAGTGTAAATATATACTAAAATTCTTTGACTATAATCATTCCTTCTTCCGAACTTCAAGTACTTAAATTTAAACACCAGTCTCAATGGAGTTTACATAATTCATTATCTTGTTCCAAATGCCATTCAACCCCATTTCTTTCAATTTAGAGGAATCAAACCCATATTCATACCAAAATTTTCGGTGATTTAGAATATCCTCAAATGATGTTCATTTGAAACTAAATTCATCGAAAATTATCAATTTCAAATCTTACCATAAAATTAAAACTCCAAGGTATATTAAACCCCACTTTACCAATCTCGATTTGTTTGAATAATTTACCTTGACAAATTCCTTAACATTCAAATGCATGCTTAAAGGAAACATAAAAATCTTATCAATATCGACAAACTTCCTTTAAGTAAAATTCATCATCGATAAAATTTTGAACATTTAAATCATTTAGCCAACCGATGTCCATATATAATTTGCTACCCTATGGCCAAGTGATTTAAACTTAATTTCTCGATATTTAGGGATGGATCTATCATTTCAATCCAAATCAGGTCACAGAGATTTATCATTTCACTCTGTGTTCTTAATTTATTTAAATCGATTAATCCCAGGTTTATTCGATGCCCGTAACATCAAGGGTAAGTGGGATTAATCGTCAAAATGAACATGCAAAACTATACTGAACACGAAGCATTAGAAGTGTCAACCTCAATTCAGTAATAAATTTCAGCCAAACATCCATCACAACCATTCCATCCAATCAGTCAGTATTAAACTGTTCAATGGATTATCAAGGATCATAATTTCCAATTAGAAATCTAATTAAATTAAATAACTAATTATCGATCTAATTTGCATGTTAACACACTTGTATATCAATTTAAGCAACCAATTCAACAGCCAATCACAACCATGCAACCACTTATTTCATAATTTAATTCAATAAATAAGGGAATAATTCAGTTCATTGTGAGAGATAAAATCACTCACTTTTGCTTCCTTAGTTGATCGTACGTCCAACTGAAGGCCTAAATTTTCCTATCTCCAAACGCAACCAAACCATTGTCAAAACGTCCGCATTCTCGCCATGATCCTAATGAAACAAACCGTGCATAAATCCAAGTTCATATGCAAAAGTTATCAGCGTTTATTCATATTTGAACTAAAATATAGAAAAATTTGTAAATAACTTCCTCACCTATCCGGTGCTGACACGTCAGCAGGCCCCCAATACGTCTTCCCGCTCCCCGCTATAGTGACCGACGTGAGAAAGAACCAGTCCACGCACTGCTTTGACCACCAATAATTCCCTCCTCCGACCGACTTGAGGCCAGCGATCACGGCCAAACTGAGGCTCAGCTCGACCCACATCTTCCAGCACCAGACCGGTCGTCTCTGGTGAACCGTAGCTCTGCCTGAAGCCATCCCAAGCTCCACCGATTCGAGTCTTTTACCACCAAATTCCGATGATCCAACCCCTTATCAGCCAAACAACCACCGCTGCTGCCCTCATATCAACGTCCTCTTCAACACCTAGGTCCCCGAATTCGCGATTAAGCTCCAAATCAAAAAAACACCAAAATTAGACTTAGGGTTACGAAAATAGAGACTTTGACCGCGATTTCTGACCAAACCACTCACTGCATGTCGAAACAAAACATACCAGCAGCTTCGTACCGTCGAGAGCTTCAGTTTGATATATAATATGCTAAGGTTCGGAGAAGTTTTTATTTTGAAGCTTGAATTTTGTTTTGCTCTAGGGTTTGAAAACTGATTTCAGCCATTAGAGATAGATTAGATAACGAGAAAACAAACGTGGATGTGAAAATGAGCTGGTACGGTAAAGGTGGTTTTATTTATATATAATTATACGGCCCAAATATGAGAAATACCCAATTATCCATTTACATTGATCTCGTTCACATTTTCTCTCGTACGATCAAACAGTAAGTCGGATTGTAACGCAAATTGAAATCCTATCATAATTCACCGTTTCGGTTCCGATGAGACTGGTTTCGTCGGATTCCGAGATAGTCGCCAAAACAGTTAAATTTCGCAGTTAATTAATTAATAAAATATTCAGATATTCATTTGACTCTTTTAATTCAATTTGAACATTCGTAAAATTCAAATTTAAACCAAATTATAACTTAAATAAATTCTATAAATTTATTTCATAAATTTTTAAGTTCCCACATTCGATTATCTACAAAATTTAAATTTGAATTTCAAATTTAACTTAAACAACTCAAATTTCACCGTTAACAAATCAATTGGTATTCCCTTTTAACTTAAATATCTTAAACTTATTTAATTTTAAAAAAAAATATAAATTCTCAGATCCCAACATTCTCTAAATAAACTAAATTTTAAAAAAAATATTCATACTTAATTCAAACAATCATTATCATAAAATCAACAAAATTTGATTTTTATCTAATATTATTCCATTTATTTATTTTAAATCTAAATTTAAATATATAGAAAGTATGGGATGTTACACGTACCCCATCCCTATAAAGCAACTGCTCACGTCCTTCTCTTTACTAAAAAATGATAGTAGCTTTTTATTTCCTTCCCCACGCCATTTCTTTTTCCCTACCTCCTCATTTCTATTCCGTGAAAGAAAAAAAAGAGATGCAACAGCAGCCCTCATGAATCCGCAAGCAAACTTTTTCCCACTCCATGGTTCTCGTAATTCCTCTCCCTCATGTCTGAGCCCTACCAGCAGCAGCCGTCGCCGATCTCCTCCCTCCACCCCACTGGTCCAACTTGACACTGCATCTCGCCCCTCTGCCCAACGAACTGCCCTGGACCGACCGCTTGTAGCCCTCGCCCCTCCTTCCAGATTCTGGCGCCGCCACCGAACCAAACCCCTCCACCTGCCGAGCTTTCCTGGAGCTACTCCCTAACTACCGCTGAGGCTCTCCACATCCAAACTCAGGCACAACGCCTCACCATCAGTCGAGCCGCCTATAGACCCTTAACCCTCCTTGATTACCTACCGCCTCACGCCGCATCAGACCCTGTGCCTTTTTTGTGTGTGAGTTTTAGCGTGTGTTTTGTTTTGGTGTGAAAGTATATTTTCGCGAATGGGTGTGTTAGAATGTATATTCAGTGTGGTAATGTGGGTGTTTATTTTTGTGTGGTGTTGGTTCTTGCGTTGGTATGTGGAGTTGTGTACTATGTTGTTAGTATGTGGATTATGTTGAGTCATTTTCGAAAGAAAAGTTTATGTTAGTGTTGTGTTTATTTAGAGTATTTCATATATAATATATATGTACAATTGTGAGTTATTTATGTTGATGTGTGAATTTGTGTGTGTGCGTTGTGCACTGTGTTCATAGTTCATGTATATGTCGTTTTTATCCGTCGAGTTCTTTGGCAATACATTGATTTTGAAAATAAATGTATAAATTTTAATGTGCGTGTTAGCGTCATTTGCTTACGGTGCGCGTTGTATTTTAAATATATATATATATATATATTATAATTTTTCTGTGTATGTATATATTAATATATATATATATAAATATATACTATTTTTGTAAAACTTGTTTCGTTATTTTTGAAATAAGTTTGGTGTTGAGTCCGAAACCCATTTACAAAACCAAATAGTCGTACTGTCCCAAAAACCCAATACTGTACCAATCCATTTCTCCTCTTGAAAAATAAATAATATTTATCGATCATCGGGTCAGATCCATTTTGAATCATGCCTAGAAGTCGTTGTTTCAATTCGGTGTCCATCTGTTTGTCGTCTCCATTTCTATACCACGAAAGGTGAGTTTATCTCACACCTGACTCACATTTATTTCATGGATGTTAGATCAATTATTTGAACTGTTATGAAATGTGTAGAGCTGCTATTAGAAATTGTTTGTTTAAAATGTACACTTTCATGTATGACACAATATCTATATGACACGTAGGTGCACTGATTATATATGAATTATGATGTGACCAATGCTATACGATGATTTGATATGTTGTTGATTTCCCCAGTTTAGGAAAATCACTAAGGGTTGAAATGATACATACCCGATCGGACATTAGAATAGGAAAAATCGTTATGGGTTAAAAAGATAGACCTGAACGATTTTTACTGAATTTGGGATTGTGGGTTGAAATGATAGACCTATAGAATTTTTTTAAATTACGGGTTAAAATGATAAATATCCATATCACTTGACCATATGGTAGAAAACTATATACGGACACCGTTGGTCATGTTTTCAAAGTAAAGTGATCTGGAAATTAGTTTTTTAAAATAATAACTTAATATTTTATATTTATATTTGTTTTAAACTTAAATTTTGTAAATTTTGAATTATATGTTTTAAATGATTTTATGAGTAAATATAGATTTAAATGTTTATTTAAGATTTTACTTATAATTTTATTTATTTTAACCATATAATTTATTCCTGTAAATATTTTAACCTTTTTATATTATTAAATATTTATTTAAATCTATTTTTATTATTTTAAACTATGTTTATATTATATTTCTAATTAATTTCAGAATTTTATAAACTTATATATATATACATATTTATTTTCTTATATATATATATATATATATATATATATATTATAAACTTTAATAATAAACTCAAGATGGATAAGTTAGATTTTGATTTTTGAATTCGAAGTTTAAAGACGTAAATTTATATAATGATATATGATTTACGAATGAACTCATATTAAGTTATGAATTCGAATTGATACGAACTTTTAGTAGAGATGAATTCGAATTGGGTAAAATATGAAATGAATTTGAATTGGTTTGAACTCATATGAATGGTTTAAAATTGTATGAACTGTTTGAATTGAAATATTAGGTTTTGATTTGACTTTATAATAATGAACTGGAATTCAACGACTAGAGTTATAAATTTTGATATGATTCGTTCAAATTGAAATAAAAGATTTGATTTGAATTTTATAAAATGGAATTTGGACTTAAGTGATTGAATTTTTTTAAATCGATTTAATTGAATTCTTATAAGGGTAACTTGAATAATATAAATTATTTGAATTTATAAAAAAACGATTTCAAATTTCATGACTTGAATTTCAAACCACGATGTGTTTTTTTTAAATTGAAAATGTAAGATTTTGACTTGAATTATGCATTTGAATTCGAACCAAATGTTGAATTCATGTGAATCAATTTAAAACATTTTCTTATAAACGTAAAATTGAATTATTTGAATTGTTTTGAACTTGAATTTTTGCGAATATAAACCAAACCGAATTGTTATCAAAGTTAAGTGGTTTGGTATCGATTTAAATGGAAATTGGGATATTTAAGGTATAACTTAAATATAAGTCGATTTTTGGATTTGGGATTCGTTATACGAACACTTTTGGAAATTATAATCGAAGTTAAATGTTATAGTATTATTTTATACTATATTTGAGACCCTTACGATATTGTTTTCTAAATCAATTTGATTTGAGCGATTTAAGTTAGTTATTTTCAAAATTTATATAATCGAAGTTAGATATTTAAATTTGATTTCATATTCGAATATGAGACTTAGTATAAACTATTTTATAAAGTGATTTATAAAATAATGACCACGGTGTAAAAAGTGTAAACGTTTGGTTGTTAAAGAAACCGAGATCGGCTATTGTCATACTCTCTGCCAATACTGAAAACCACTTTAACAACTGTGTATGCGGTGGAGTTCCAAAATGAAGGGGATGATTTGGCGAACGACTCCATTTATTTTATTTCATATTAATTACGAGACCTTGACTACCTTGAGTCAGCTTGAAGTGGCTAAAACAGGAGCTATGCACGGACCATGTGAGGTCATGCCTCTTATCGAGCACACTTTTTCGATATTATTCGATTACTGTTGAGATTCGATTTGGGCCCTTTTGACTATGGAAGTGTGTATCGAGGTGGGCGGTAGTAGCTATTATGCGTTATCACCAGTCCGGCTCTGCAAACGGTGAATCCACCCTAGCATTCCTTGTGTGCTTTGTCACACGCCTTATACGATCCCACTACGACTTTGTTTTGTACCATTTTATATGGAGTGCCCTCTGATCAACCTTCAGTTTATGGAGGAATTACGGTACTGTATATACTATGGAAATATATAAACGGTGTAAGTATAATCATGGTAATCCTGCTTACGCTATTTTACTTTACTGATAGACACTATTTTATGTAGCATATTATATACTATACAGTATTAGCTTGACGAATCCTTAGAGGATGGTGATCCCAAATTTCCTTTAAGTTACTGATTGCATTTCATCGAACATTTCATTTGAGTTGATTTACTTCCATGAGAAAGTCAGTCCTGATCCGAGTTGTTTTGTTTTGCATTATTGCTCGGGCCAGATCGAGTATTCCAGTTTCGAGATTCATCTTTGGAGTTTGGAGCTTATATTGGATTTTTGGCTAACCTATATCTACCTGTTGATCAGTTGTTTCAGTCGTTTAGTTATTTCTGTCATTCTGTTTCAGACAGTTACCAATTACGTATTGTATTAGATTTCCGCAGTATTATTTATGTAAACCCTGATGTAAAATTTATTTAGTAGCTTCATGAACTACTATTGTATTTTGTATTTTCCGGTGTAAGATATTATATTACTCTGTATATGTGTTTATGATATGTGATTCTGTGATTTATTCTATTTACCTCAGAAGCTAATAACAATCTATTGTTTTGGACGGTCCGATTTGACATGTTTTATCGATTCGGCACGGTCAAAATGGCGGGTTGTTATAAAATCTAAAATAAAATAAGGTTGAAACTGAATTGTAATGAAATTACAAAGGAAGATAAAGGTGTATTGATGGACTAAATAAAATTAAAGTAATAGAATAGATTATTAAATAAGAAAGAAGAAAGGATAGAACAATAATCAGATTACATAGATTATTAACAAAAGAAAAATAGAAATCAGAAGAAATCTACAATTTATTATACTATCAAGAAAACCCCCCAGGTTGTACTAAATATTGCAATTACTGAAATATACTCATCATTTTTAAAGCAATCCAATTTAGCTCTGGAAGGAAAATCTCTATCTATGAATATTCTCCAAAGTACATGCAAACCAAAGCCCAGGTCCTCAATTAGAAATATTCGAGAAAAGGTCATTTAAGATGGAGGCAGAGAATGGAGTAGTGAGAATTAGGTTAGGTTTGCAGCATATTTATAATAGAGCCAGAGTGTTTTAGATCGTTGGATTTTAGGTTAATAATTTAGGCCATCAGATCAATGAACTCTCCAGAAGAATGCACCCTTAAAAGCCAGCCAAAAACGATCGAAGACGTGCACACCAGGTTGCGCACGTTGCCTAGGTGGGTCGACCCATCCAATAGGTGGGTCGACCCATCCAATAGGTGGGTCGACCCAACTATGGGCTAGGTCACCCATTTAGTCGTGATTGACACTGCAATTTATTTTTGTTTAATTCGATGTTTATTGCTATTTCAACTTCGAATTTCATACTTTTTACTTTAATATCTTTTTCGTTATAAGTCCAATTTTAGCAAACTAAAAGCCTATCTTAGCTAGAATTTCGTAACGGACACAAGAAGAAACCTCCGTTGCCTATTGCTCAATATATTTTTTATTAATATTTATTTTAATAACCTTTTATTTATATGTATTTATTAAAATTTTAGGTTGTTATATAAACCTCGAGGAGGATTTGCTAAATAATGACATTTTTCAGCTATCAATGTTTAAAGTCTTGTAGAATTAGCAGGTCCGGCGAAGCCGCGGTTGACGGAGCAATAATATCTGATATATCCCACTTAAAGCAAATTTTAGTTATTTATAAGTCGCTTAACTATTTTCTAAATGAAACTCCAAATCACAAATTTAATCTTGGAGTTTGGCCATCTAGTTATCAAAGTCTATTGTAGGGTTTGCTTTCAACTGATGAATCACCGCAACAAGGGCATCGTCTTGTTGTATAAGCTTGCTTTCCTAGTCCTTTTTTTTACTCCTGAAGACCTTGGACTATTAGACATTGCATTTGATAATTCTTATACCACTATATTGCAAGTGGGTTACCCTTGATCTTTGAAGGAACTTTCGCGCCTAAAGCTTTACTTTGTTTGATTTCCAGAATAAATTTATGCCCAGATGATTTGAATTATTATTTTTAAGTTGCAATGTTAATTGTTTTTATTTGTACTATTAATTAATAAAGAACGAACTTATAAAATAACTTTGTTTGTAAGATTTTTATTTTTAAATAATATAAAATAATGGTGAAATATGTAAAGGAGTGATTTGAATTTGTAAAGAAAGCTTACTTTGTAGATCCTATCTTTAAGCAATATAAAGAAGACATTTATGGTAGTTCATGCAGATACAAAAAAGTGAGACTAACGATATCACAATTATTATTAAAGATATTGGTTGATTTATCTGAAAAGATCTTATCTATGAATAATTATACTCTAAATAACTGGAATCAATGTGCAAGTTTTAATACGTGTTAAGTAGTTGTATGAAGATTTTATCTTTTGGTTTATTAAGAAAATCATATGAAATAATAATTTAACATTTAAAAATGTAATATAAGGGTATTTTGGGAAGTTCACAGTTGGGCCAGAAGCTAACGGTCGGACCATGCGTTTCTTGCATGAATTATTGTTCTATAAATTGTATATGTTTAAAAAATTCTAAAGAAAATTATTTGCACTGACATTTAGTCATATTTTTATTTTGTGTGTAGATGATTCAATCTCTATTTTAATGTCGCAACGTCAATTTTTTTGTACTTTTTAATTGTTATTTGTATTATTAGTTAATGAAGAACAAATTTATAAATGTACTTTATTTATTAATTGTTTTAATTTTTAAGTGATATTAATATTTTGTAGTGCTTGTAGAGGAGCAACGAATTTATTAAAAAATATATTTGATGTATCCTATTTTTAAGTGATATAAAAAGAGCGTTTTGGCAACTATATGGTGATTTATCTTCTAGATTATTGGGAGAACCATATAAAATAACAACTTAATATTCGAAAAGTTATATACAAGGGAATTTTGTGAAGTACTCAAACCTAGACGTGGATTCCAATTATTTTGAGTAAAATTGTTCAAATGTAAAATCTTTCAAGATAAATCGATCAATTTTTTTAATAAAGATCTTTAGTAAGAACTGTAATATCTTTGGTGTCAATTTTTTTGATATCAACGCATACTATATATAAAACAACCTTCTATAAATCTTACTAAATATTAGTATCGCTTAAATAGAGTATCTGGCATCTAACTTATGTACCAATTCGAAATGTTCACCCACGAATAAATCTTAATATCACTTAGAAACAATCGATTTTGGAACTGGATCAAACTATAGAACATCAGTTCCTTCAAAGATTACAACACCCCCTGATTTCCTCCGTTGATCATCAGATCCGTGCTTTCCTTACTCCATTTTGCTGGTAGTTCTAGCAAAGCTCAAAAATAGGATTTGACACATAAACTTTCTTTTCGAAGTTGTACTTTATTAATTATTAATGTAAATAAAATTTTAGACTAATAAAAATTTAACTCATTCTTTATTAATTGCAAATTTTATGGTACGCCTTCGCTCGTGATTATGTTACATGCTTTCCGCATAAATTATCTTTTTTAAAAATTATATATGTTTTACACATTAAAGAAAAAGTGATTTGCATGTTGAAAAAGAAGACAACATAACTTTTACTTGAAAAAGCAATTGACATGTTGAATTTGTTGAAAAAATCACCAGAAAGGTAGCAATTTACTGAAAAAACGGAGATTCGTTTTCAGCCATAAACAATATATTCGTTGACAGCGAGCAGAAGTTAAATAATTAAAACGAAATGTACTTACCGAATTTGGTGAACGCATTAGGTCATGACAATAACACAAATTCGGCGATAGAACACCGAATAAAATCCTGTTTTCGGATGTATTATCGTCGAATATTTATGTTATTAATTTTTTTTTCAATCAATGTATTTCCAGCATGTTATTTTCAAACTTTGTATTGAATTTCAGTATATTCTTATCGATTTTTATCGTGTTTTGTGTATTTGAATGGATGGTAAAGTTATGTTCTTTTATTTATTTTTTTCATTATGTTTGGCACTCGTTGACAATTCAGAATGAAATTAAAATACGATCCTCCTCATCCGCTTTTGAAGTGTTTTTAACGTTACTTGTTAAATACATCCACGTTTGGAAACAATTCATGCGGGAAACCATATATCATTAACGTTGTCTACTGAAATCTGATTGAGAAACGGCTGCCCTAATCACAAAGTATTTTTTTTAAACAAAGTCCTTGTACAAATCTTCATTCTCAAAGGCCACTTCTAAATTCGTGCTTGACAGCTAACATCTCGAAATTTTCCAAACCTGAAACTAAAATGGGAAAAAAGCTCTAACGTCGTCGGATCCTTCTCTAAACCCTAGGAAATCACCGAAGAAACCTAAAACTTCAAACGTGGAATGCTTAGCATCCGACATGGAGAAAGCAGAAGGTTCGAAACAATCTCCAGTTCCAGATTCTTCTTCACCGACCCCTCTATCACCAAAACCTATTGCTGCGAGCCCGACGTCCTCCAAGATCGCAGCAGCTGCAAAGAAAGCTAGAATTGTAGATGAAGATTCTATCTCGATTGTTGAAAGGGTTATCGAGTTTATGTCCAACAATGACGGGAAAACTCCTACTGAGAGTACTATGAACCCTCTACTTTGTTCTGTCAACAATTTTCTTACCAGAAAGGTCTCTTCTTGCCATCAGTTGTACTATAAAATTCGACATTTGAAAAGGAAATACTTTAAGCTAATTCAAATCGGAATCGACATCGATAATCCTGAGCTATCAACATTTGTTGATCTTTGTGCGAAGATATGGGGTCAAAAAAATGGAAGGACTGTGGAGGGTAATATTGTCAACAGAAATGAAAGTAATGGCAAAAGAAAGAAGTCAGTGGAAGAAGAAATCTCAGATGGAAACAAGACAAAAAAGCTGAAAGCAAAGGAAAGCCATGACGAGGATGATGGCAATAGCGAAGATGAAAACAACCATGATAATAGAAACAGCGAAATGTTTCCAATCATGTATGAGCAAGCAAAAATGTTGTCACAGGAGGAAGGGTTTTTGATGCATAATGTGGAGAATGCTTTCGAATTAACCAATAAATCATTGTGCGAAAAGCTTGAAAAGGAATGGAAGGGGCATGTTGTGAAGGACGTGGAGCTAGAGATAAATAAGCTGAAAATTGATATAGAAATAAGAAATATGGTACGCAAAATGATCTGCTGAACAAGTAAGCACAAGGTGAGATTCTGCTTTTGTTTTTGAAATTATTATTTGATTTGTTGTGGAATAACCATGTCTGTGGAGTACAAAGATTATTTGAATGCTAATATAAATAATGACAAGTTGATAATACTAAGATTGGTTTTGGGGTTATATTTGAAATTCATAGCATAACATAATTTGAATTTTCACGTATCATTTCACTTGTTTATTCCACATCTTTTACCATGCATTTTGCATGTTATCAGTTCAAGTGTCTTTGCCCAAGGTCATCTTTGCGGTGCAAGTCCTTCCCTTTAGCTTAATCTCCTACACTGTCCGGAGTATTGTGTTTTGCTGACCAACAATTGGTCATACTTATTTCATAGCTGAAAGCTTTGTAATCACCAAATAAGGTTATTCCTTGTTGGAGCTGATTATATCAGACTGGAATAAAAATGTTGTTCAACTATAATAAGGATATAAATAATCATATGCGCAGTAATCAATAGCAAATAGCGCAAGACTTGCATTGTGCGTTATTTTGCGTTGCGCTAAAGCACACATCTTTTTTTTATAACAAATAATCAAGTATATTATTTTAATTTACTATAGAAACAATATGCTTCCTCATTTAGCAACAAATATTAATATATTTCACTGAAATAACACAAAATTTGTGGTAAATTCATGGTTCACTCTTCATTCCTAGTGTTACTATTTATACACGCATTTTACATTTCTAGTGGTATATCTAACTGACATTGAAGACCAACTGGAACGTTTTTTTAAATTGTACAATTTAACAGTGGATTTATCTCAATTCATCTATTTTTGTACTGGTTATTTATTTAACTGGGGTTGATGAACATTTGCAACTTGTTTACCAGCAGCAGCAGCAATTTGTTTATACAAGCATTTTGACCTTTTTTCTATCCATTGTGTTGACTTTGTTCGGTTTTCCTCCGCAAAAGAAGTAAATGGAACAACACACTTCACAGGTTTGTTTCCAGATGGGCACAATAGTCATATTGGAAGAGGGCAGAAAAATAAAATATGGGATGTGCAAGGAAAACAGCGAAGGTTCAATCGAATTAGCCGGATAGAATTGACCTTAAACTTACTTTTAGCCGGCTAAAATGAATTTGACACGGATATAGGCAGGGGTGTTACGGTTAGTCAGTTTTACCTCCAACCGTAACTGCAACCGTTGTTGACGGTTAACAAATTTAATAACCATTACCGTAACCGTCTAACGGTTATCGTAAATTTACATTGTTATCCATAAATAATTCAAGTTCTAACTTTTTTCTTAAGAATTAGTTTGTTTATCTATGAAACAAACCATCTATGTGCATGTTGTTTATAGATAAAAACACGAATAATTTATACATATGTTATTTCTCTAGCTTAAGTAATTAAAAAAACATATATATTTTTATAAAATACTACAAAAAATCATGTGCGGTTGGTATGGTCTGTTGGAAACAATGGTTCGGCTGAGTCGTGGACTAGGTCACTTTCTTGAAAACGTTTCAGCGACCTACTCAAGGTGCAAAGTAGTTCGTACTGTTCGCCGCCGCCTCTAGGATAAAACAGCATCTTCCTTGTTTTTATTTAATATATCGGATCATTTGCACATATGAATCCGACTCAGTTTGCACTCTAAAAATAATACTGCTCATGTGGACAGGAAGAGAAGAGAAAAAAAATATGTTTTCTTTCTGTGGACAGGAAGAGAGAGAGATTTTCCTTTTATATTCTGTATTCTATGTTCTGTATATTTCCTGGTCTATAACCAAGTTCTTATATAGAAGAAACTGTAGCTATTCTAGTGGGAGGAGAATTGAACTGCAATTAATGCCATATTAAATGAAAGAAACTTCTAAAAGAAATTTGCAATATGTTAATTGCACACGTTTCAAAAAGAGATGAATGTTAATAAAAATTAATTTATTACCATTCATTACAATTTGTTAATTTTATTTATATTTTGTAACAGCTCAATCAAATACACACACATATATATATACACACACACACACACTTAAATTTCTTAAAAAATATTTTTGAGCAGTTCATTAAAAATATATAAGATTGTGCATAAACAAAGGTGTCATCCGACTTGAACCTTTGCATAGTAAGATTCAGTTTTTACTAGAGTGACACGTAGTCTTGAACTCTATTCCTGACATCAAACCACACACAACCTTTCTAGAGTGCAATCAAATAAGCCCATGCATTTATGGTCATGCACGTCTATCCCAGTTTAGTGAACGCTCTAGGAATCTTGCCCAAAACTCCATAGGAAACGACCACATTTCCACATTCACAGGTGAGTCTATCAAGAGTACTCCTGAAGGTAGGTACTCCACTCCAAATAGAGTATAGATCTCATTAAGAGTTTCTATTAACTCATCCTCTAATCACTTCAGGAATACATGCTTCTTAATATATAAATTTAGCATGTTCATCTATTATCACTACACAACTTGTTTTTATCCATTGAACCTAGTTCTTGGGATCTCCAGTCATTTAGGTCGGGTTACCATTGTGCGTGATTCCACAATCTAAGGGCAATAGTCTCATTCTTTCAGAATCATTAAGGAGTTTCTTTCTGATCAGTCCTTTCATCAAAGAATCTGCCAAATTATCATCACTTCATATATGATGTTCTCTAACAATACTGTGAATACGACTGTCATTTATTATCGTTGTAATATCGGTTCTATCCTTTTTTTTTAATAGCCGTCAAATTGTCATCACTACATATGTGATGTTCTCTTATAGTATTTTGCTTACGACTGTCGTCTTATACCATTGTAATAACGGTTCTGAAATTTTTGCATAGCCGCGGAACTATCGCAATAGATTACACCATGGTGTCAGTTTTTCCATATGGAGATCTCCACTAGCAGATTTCTTTAGTTCTCTGCTTCTTCACTAGTTGTGGCTAGTGCTATTATCTCAGTTTCTATATAGTATACTGAGTCAAAATAATATGTTTTCTTGAATTTTTTTTTTTTTTTTAAGAAACAACTCCTCCAGCAATGCTAAATATATATAGCCACTGGTAGCTTTTGAATCATCAGATTAAGTATTCCAGTCTGCATCGAAATATCCTTCAAGTATAGCTAGAAACTTTTTATAATGTAATCCAATGTTCATGATTTATTTTAGTTGTAATCCAAGGCTCATGGTTTATTTTAGGTATCTCATGACCCTCTCAGTAACATGTTAATGCTCTATACTAGGTCTACTGATAAACCTGCATAATAATACCACGACATTGGCAGTGCCGGGTCTAATACAATCATTGGTGTTCATGCAAGTTTACAGTCAGTGTAATTGTATTTCTTTAGAATCTTCTTAAAATAATGAGATTGATCCAAAGAAAGTCCTTTTTTCGAACCTAGTATTCTTAATACCATGGATTACATTCGCCTCATTTATATCTTTTATATCAATCCTGACACTTAGTAAGGATTTAACAATGTTTATGACATGAATGTTTGACCTAAAAATAAACAGGTCATCTACATATAAACATATAATAGTACAAATGTCATTTTCATATTTATAATAAATGCATTTTTCACTTTCATTAACTTTAAATCCATATGGGGTTATAAAGTTATCAAAATTTTCATGTCATTTCTTATGTGTTAGTTTTAAACCATATAATGATTTATCTAATTCGTAAATTTTACGTTTTTGACCATGAACTATAAATTATTCAAATTGGCCCATATTAATTTCCTGTTTCAATTCATCATCTAGAAAATGCAATTTTAATATCCATTTTTAAAATTTTGAATTTATGCAAGTAAAGTAATGCTCAAATGGATGTAGTTTCAATTACAGGAGAAATGATGCCAATAAATTATATATTATATCTTACATCATTTACCTAATAAATAGGCAATATATTTATCAATTATGCCATCATATTATAATTTCTTTTTAAGCACTTATCATTTTTCTAGATTTACACCAAGTGGTAAATTCACTAAGTGTCAAGTCTTATTAGATTCCGAAGAATCTAACTCATCATTTATAGCCCCTTGCCAAAGAATTGACATCTAAATTAGATAGGCCTCTTGGAGGTTTTAGGGGATTCTTTTTTAGAGTAAAGGAACAGAAAAAAATATAAATCAAGATCTTTTGCCTTTCTTTTTCTCTTTCTAGATCCATCATTAAGAAAAATTAACATCTATTTAGGGCGTTACAAAAGCAGGAAAGTTGCAAGTCAAAATTGATACCTAAATAAATGTTATTCTCGAATAGTTGAAGGCAACCCCCACTATTAAAAGAAACCCTCACTATTAAGAGAAACCCCCACTATTTTTCTCAAACTAAAAACCACAATATATGATTCTTCAATTGTGTATGCATTTATTGTTAAATAAATGTCATTACAATTAATGTTATTTCCTATAACATTTTCCAAATTCGCATTTAATTAATGTCAATTTTTATTAGTGACATTTTCTAAATTTATGCATATAAAGTATGTCAATATATTTTGATGCAAGAACTTGTTCATCAAAATAATGTCAATTCTTAATGACATCATCAAACAACATACGCATTCTATTAATGTCAAATATTTAGTGACATTTCCAAATATATGCGTTCTATTAATGTCAATTCTTTCTGACATTTTCAAATAACATACGCATTCTATTAATGTCAAATATTTAGTGACATTTCTAAATAATATATGCGTTCTATTAATGTTAATTTATAATAAAGACATTTTCAAATTTTGCATTCAATTAGTGCCTATTCTAATGACACTTTCAAAACAAATTCCCTTTAATTACTATTGTTCATAAGTTGTAAAAAAACAACATTGGAACAATCATCAGTAATTGTAATATGATACTGATTTTGAGTACAAGCTCATTACTTCAATTAGCTCTCACATGGAATAAATCTGAAATTCAGATTTTCTAATAAAGAAAAAAAATCTTCCAAAATCATCATATATGATCAAAAGTAAACAATTAATCTTATACCAATATTTAAAGTCTATTACAACTTCAAATTCACTAATTGAGTTTTACTATAATGTTAATAACCCAGCAAATGTGATTACTCTCATTCACTATATCATTAAATGTTGTTTAATAACATTTATCATGCAATTAAATGCTCAATTACAAACATTTTATTCCCTTATTTAAAATTCTCTAAACAAGAAAGACAAATTTCTAAATATATGCTTCTTGTAAAAGTTTTCCTTTTACTAATTTCGTAGATTAGTAAATTGTTAATATGCACCTTAATAAATCATGCACTTTCAAATGGTTCTCTAAAACAATTGTTTTAGTTTAACATGAATGAATATAACATTATAGTTTCTAGTGAACAATATAATAATACTTGTATTGTTTTCTTAATCTTAATCATTCAATGAACAAATTTGTTCCATCCACAGTCAATTTCAGAACTTACAAGTTTTACTTTTGTTTTCCAAAGTCTCTTAATTGATTTTTTTTTTTTAATTAGCAAATCGATGCATAATCCAAAATAATAATAATAAGAGCAATGTAAAACTGTTCATATAAAGCCATACCTTCGGAGATGATTTCAAAAGCTATTACAAAGCTTATGTGATGCATCTCTACTGACCGTTGAAAATTGAAACTTGTATGATAGGGCAGCATCGTCAAGATTTGCAGTCGAAGCCATTGTTTCTCTGGTAACATCTTCAAAATTGTTGGAAACAATGGTTCGGCTGAGTCGTAGACTAGGTCACTTTCTTGAAGACGTTTCGGCGACCTACTCAAGGTGCAAAGCATTTCGTACTGTTCGCCGCCGCCTCTGGGATAAAACAACCTCTTCCTTGTTTTTCTTTAATATATCGGATCATTTGCACATATGAATCCGACTCAGTTTGCACTCTAAAAATAATACTGCTCATGTATATTTTTCTTTCTATTTTTTTTCAAAAGAGCGGTGGAAGAGAAGAGAAAAAAAAAATTATGTTTTCTTTCTATGGATAGGAAGAGAGAGAGATTTTCCTTCTATATTCTGTATTCTATGTTCTGTATATTTCCTGGTCTATAACCAAGTTCTTATATAGAAGAAACTGTAGCTATTCTAGTGGGAGGAGAATTGGACTGCAATTAATGTCATATTAAATGAAAGAAACTGTAGCTGTTTATTTTGAAAGTTAGGTCACTGCTAGGAACAAATATGGTGGCTACTGAATATCACTTTCATATGCATGTGTTATATTGTGGAATACAATGTAGCTTTTGACATTTTATGTTCGGTCACTTTTATGGTTATGTAAATTTTATGTTGAAATTAGAAAGCTAATCAATGCAAGGTCACCTTATGTCGATATCTCTCAAGAATAAGTGTCAGTGCCTATCTGTATGCCTGATTCCATGTTGGTTCTAGTCCATTGAAGGAGTGGATTCAATGTATATAAACTAACTGTGTGATATGTGCATCTTGGTATTCTATGTGGTTTAGGCGACTGCACCAAAATGATCAAGGAAAATCTTATTGGCTAGCTTTGCTGGTAGCATGAACTTTTTTCTTCTTCCCCTCGTAAATTGTATTTTTTTTATTCGCAAAATGTATTTTAATTGAGAAACGTAATCTTTACCAGCAAGAGAAGTAGAGAACACTGTAGAAGTCCGTCTAATAAAAGTCCGTCCAATAATAGAGTGCATGGGCCAAATGAGGACAATTATCAACAACCACGAGTCTTTGTAACACTTGTTATTTTATCCTTTTTTAAGGAGAAAAAAATATAAGAAGGCAGCATGATAGGCCAGAAAAGATACTTTTTAATTATTTTATCGTGATGTTATACTTTGCAGTTGCAGCTTCTCTGTAAATATTTGGCTTAGCTTCATAAGGGTGTTCATTTTTAATGATGTATTGTTTAGATGAATCCACCTAGAGGCAAAAGTATAATATTTGCACGTTTAAAATCACGTACATATGCGCACAAGACACTGGTTAGCATAAGGGTTGAAGGTAACAGAAACAGGGAATTTCAACTAGGTATTTTCGTTGGTGTAGAATGCGTTTGCGGATTTTAAACGGACCATTTTAATTTTGTTTTTTATTTTAATTGATTTATGATTAATTAATTTATTACTTGTTTTTAATAAATAATACGTATCAATAATTGACCTTAATTAATTAATAAATAATTAAATTGAAAAATTATAAATTGGTACAATTCAGTTCAAAACAACTCCATTACGTAGAGCATTTCGATATGATCGCAACGCAATAAATCGCGTATCAAAGGAGTCTCATCTGCATAAGTTATTAATTTTTTAAAATTTATAAAAATCTAAATTTATTAATTTACTTAATTAATTAAGCTAATTAAGTCAAAATGGGGCAATTACGATTCATAGCACACCACATTCCTTGTATTGAGAAAACGGGGCATTTTGCCCCATTTTGTTTCTGACGCGTCCGTCAAACGCGTCAGAAGCTGGGTAGAAATGCCTGCGAACGCACCCTAAGAAACACTCATATACCACACCTTGGACGCATGTTTTTAGAAGTTGTATAAACGCACTTAATTTTTGTTGAGATTCGGCATTCTCTGCGTACCGTACGCGCTTCGCCGTGTCTATCCGAGGTCATCGAAGTCTTCTATGCCTGCGTCCCGATTGAACATCCCACATCGTCACCCATCGCGCATATAATTTGGTATTGGCAAGCACTTGTTGTAACAAAAGAAATCCTCAATGTTACATGCCACCAACACCATATTTATACCATGATCTTTCTTAATTTCTTGCGATGTAGGACAATTCGCTCTTTCAATCCACGCACCCACTCAATTCCAATGCGAGCCACACCTAACAATCTCCATCTTGGCAAGCATTGTTCAAGTCACCTTGGAGTTACACCTTGAGTCCTCTTGACAGTCGGTCAGGCTGCTACCCCGAGTTCTCATAAGCAGCGGTGGAGGCAGACTGCTTATAACCGTATCTCCACCTTGACGAGCATCACATGCTCAAACCCCTTTGGAGCCATGCGTCGGTCATGCTACACATACTGGTCTCATCAAACCATGGAGCTCTTATACCATGTTGAGATTCGGCATTCCCTACGTACTGTTAGTGTATCTCTGGCATAGATAAGACTGTTAGCGAAACCTATGTATCGCTCCGGAAGAGAACACAAAAGAATCATTGTTATTTGCTTCTCATCTACTTTCAAGTCAACAGTCTTCATCTTCATCACGAGATCATCGAAGAAGCTTAGATGTGCCATAGATTTTGTGATACAATATTTCCATTTGCAGAAGATTTGGAAGATATTATTGATTATGTTGATGCAATGTTTCATTTAGAGAAGATTTGAGAAATATTGTTAATTTGAGTAATATAATATTTTCAACTATAGAAGATTTGGAAGATATCAGAAAATTTATTGACTCTTTTGTAAAATTAGACAGGGCAATAAATTACCTACATAAGTGGAAGAATATAAAGAAGTTTTGGGATATTGAAGTAAGGAATTAATTCTCTGATTGGAAGGTAATAAATTGGAGAATTAATTAGGCATTGATTTATAACCATAAATCAATTACTTCAACCTCAAGTATTAATCCTTATATAAGGATAAGGATTAGGTAAATGTATGAATCATCTCTCAAAGTTGAACTTCTTCTTCTTCTCTACTATCAGTCTTGTAATATTTTCTTATTTAGAAAAGTAATAAAATTTCCTCTTCCCAAGTGGACGTACACTAACAAGACGTTAGTGGAACCACTATAAATTTCTTGTGTTCTTTCTTTTATTGCTTGATCCGTTATTGTTTTGCTAGTGACTGTCTATTGTTTGTTTTGCCTCACCATCAATTCGTTCCTATTTGTTTTTCTGCAAGGTTGGGTTCTATTCCCTAGGTGTTTTTGGGAAATTTTACCCCAACAATCGGTATGAGAGCTACGAGGTTGATTGAGAAAGGGTGTTAGGCATTGTGGCAGGAGATGAGGAGAATTCAGCAATTGTATCAAGGTCATATGTCAAAGGGAAATATATGGCAGCAGGATCTCAGTTAGTAATAGAAAGATGGAATAAGGATAAAGACTTCGAGAAGTGGCAATGGAGGATGAAAGCTGTTCTGATGAGGAATAACGTTCATCCTGTGATGTTTGCTCCCGAGGAGTTAACAGGTGACATTTCAGCCATGGAAAGGAAGGAGATCGAACGATGGGCATTTACTAATTTAAAATTTGCAATGGGAGAAAATGCCATTTCAGAGATTAGCGGTGAGACCACTACTAAGGACATTTGAACTAAGCTGGAAAAATTCTATTTAAAGATGTCACTAACCAACCGTTTGATTTTGCTGAAGACGTTTTTCACCATGCGGATCAGCGAGGGTACTTCAGTGAAGGCACATCTTAATGTGAAGGTAGGTCTTCTATCTGAGGACTTGAGGGATCAGATAAAGGGGTTGAGTGAAGGTAGAGGAGGAAGTAGTACGGAAGCCTTATTAGCTGGTATGGAGAAAGGGGAGAAGAAGAAAATAAAGTCAAGAGATGGAAAGTGCTACATTTTCAAGAAACCAGGCCATTGGAAGAGAGATTGTTCGGACTTAAAGGAAAAAAATTGGAGTTGAAAATTCATCGGGTTGCGGTGGAGGAATTTTTGTCTGTTGACTTATTGATAGCGGTGGTATCAAATGTATTAGACCATTGGGTGCTAGATATAGTGGCGTCTTTTCATATGACACCTAATAAGAATTATTTTATTTTTTTTAAAGAAAAAGAGGGAAACTGATTCTTATGGGAATTGATGCTAGTAGTAGAGTCATGGGCGAAGGTATTATGCAGATTCTCATGTATGTCGGGGTAATACGCACCTTGACAGGTGTCCGTTACTGTTGGTATCCAAAGGATGTGAGGTGACTATTGATAAGGATAGTCTAAGGGTTTCTAAGGGTGCATTTGTAGTGATGAAGAGAGATATGTTTCATAATTTGTATCTCCTGAGGGGAAGCACTGTACTTTGAGAGTCAAAGGTCGGAGCCTACAGTTCTCGTGGAAAAGATGTCAAAGCTAGGCATACGAGAAGGGACTTTGAGTTTCTGCATAATGCAGAATTTGATCAAAGGGAAAAGCTTCAACAAGGTGGGATTCTGCCAAAAGGATGTGCTTGATAAGCGAAAGAAGGGATCGTCTGAAGTTGGCCAGAGATCAAAGGAGAAAGCAGTGAATATGCATAAGTCTTTGCAGACTGCTCAGTTCTTGCGTTGCTCGAGTTGGACTCAATTATCGAAATGCTAGGTGCCACACGGTGGCACAGTGTGGGGAGAGTTGAGATGGTTCATGGAGATGTTTGTTTTCATGGTGATGATTGATATGTCTTACATGAAGGGGTACTTTGAACACTTTGTTGGCAGGTGGTGGCATTGCCGGAGTTTGTTGACAAAGTGCAATGGGTGATGGCCATGCGGAAGCTCATTGGGGGAAGTAACCGTGGTTTCTTGTCTGAGAAGATGCTTAGTGTAAGAGGATGTAGGTGGAGTTGGTATGCTTTTAGGGAAATATAGTATCAAGGTGGAGATCGTTAGATTTTATGATACACTAATTCCATTTGCAGAAGATTTGGAAGATATTATTGATTAAGGTGATACAATATTCCATTTAGAGAAGATTTGGGAAATATTGTTAATTTGAGTAATATAATATTTCCAACAGTAGAAGATTTGGATAATATTAGAAAATTTATTGCCTCTTCTGTAAAATTAGACAGGGAAATAAATTACATACATATGTAACGACCCGGATTTTCGAACAGTTTATTTTAAATATTTAATATCGTTTAAATATTGAGTTGATAATATAAATGAATTTTTATATTTATCGATTTTAAAATTAATCTCGATTTAATACAGGATATATTAAATTATCGTAATACGAAATGAATTTAATTGAATTCAAAGTTAAAACTGAATTTAAAATTGTTCGGATAATCAATATAAATTTTATTTGAAATACAGATGATATAATAATTTATTATCGAGAGATATTTGTTTTTGAATTTAAATTATATTACATTAATTTAATATAGTACTTAAGAATAGTAAATTTAAAACAACCTCTGTTATTGACGAAACTAATTTTATTGGATCCGGAACGTCAAAGCATAGTAGCATGTCAAGTTTCATCGTGATTGGAGCTCGTTTGTAGTTGTTTTAACGAGTTACTTTAGGCGTAAGTTTCACAATGATATTTTAATAATAAAATCCTTTAGCTTATTTAACACACCTCGATAGCTTCTAAAATACGACTCACACATCTTTCCTTCTACCTGAAGTACCTTTCTCCTATTTAAAACGCGATTACCTTTCCTTTCTTCTGAAAACAAGAATCGCAAGCCTCAAGCTAAATTAAAAATGGCCATTCTCTTTTAAGCTTAAGGTCGCTCCTCATAATTTCAACTGTCAAAAGAAAACCCGTCCCCTCCTTAAAACATTACAACATCGAATTATAAAGGGGAAAGAAACCCCGCTACTTCCATTTTCATTTTCAGAATTTGAAATCGAATCTTATTCTTCCAATTTTCGTATCCTTTCTTCAATTCAAACGACAAGTTGAGGGGTGCGATCGTTTTCGAACAGGGCGCCTAGGGCTAGGATTCATCGACTGGGGAGTTGGGGCTAATTTGTTCGTCACCCGTACATTTACTGCGAGTGGATTTAAGAGGCTCAATTTGGATTTTTTGGGGAAGAACGATGTCAAACTGATGTGAATTGCATGGTAAAAAGGGATCGATTCAAGTAGAAGGGTTCATGTTGATTTTAGGGGGGTGCGAGAGTGCAGAAATGGTGCAGAATCCTGTGTTCGATTTGCTGTTATGATGCATTGGAGTGAAGCTGTACGTGACAAGGATGTTATAGGATGATGGATGCAAGGTGATAAAAGTTGGGTATGTGAATTGAAAAAGGATAATTGTCTAGTTATTGGAGCTAACAGGTTTAAGGCAGGAGAATTTCAATGGTGTTGTAGTTGCATGATGTTGGTAGAGAGGCACTGTTAAATTCGGGAAGAGTTGTTGAAGAGGATTAAAGGTATTAATTTGATAATTGATTTAAATTAATTCGCTTAAGTTTATATAACTAGAAATTTATAATCCGACATATTTAATTTATTTAAGGATGGAAAAGCGAGAAGTAACGCAATTGGAGTCAATTAGAACTAACCAGGATTTAATTAATCAAATGGTATTGGATATTCGACAATGGAAAATCACTGTGAGTAAATCTCGCTCCGTTTTTATTTAGAATTATTTTTATGTGTTAAGAATATTTGTCTGTTGATTGTTTGGTTGCATTAAAATATTATTGTGGCTATAAAATATATATTAGTTATTTAGGATTGGTTTGTGGTTATTATATATATATATATATATATATTGGTGATTGGATTCCCGCAGTTCCATTAGCGGATGCCCGCAGTATCATTAGCGGATGACCATATACGCCCCACGCTATGATAGTGGATGACCTTCTATACCGCGATATCCTACCTCGAAGCAGGATGGGTATTATTTATGTTGGCTAACGTCTGTAGATGTAGGAAAAATAGGTTGGAGGGATCCAACTGGATTCCTCAACAATATTATTATTTGTTTGTTTTCACATATAATATCATATATGATGTGCTGATTGATAATTGAGTGGTTTGATTGTTTAAATATCACTGGGGCCAAAATGTTGATTTATAAAAATCTCGTGAAATGAGATTTTGAGATTTAAACCAGAAATTCTATTTTTTCTAAAAATAGAATTTGAAATTCAAATGTACTAGAAATATTAATTTGTTTGAATAATAAAACAAGTATTGAATTTATAAACGATGTTTATAAATTAAATAATACTGGAAATTGAAGTATTGAATTTATAAACGATGTTTATAAATTAAATAATACATGAAATTGAGGTAAATTTATAAATGGTATTTATAAATAAAAAGGAATGATTTTCATTGGATAATCAGGGAATTGATATGAATTTATAAATAAAATGGAAAAATTATCATTTGATAATTTGAATATTTAAATTCAAATGTGAATTTAAAAATAGAAATGGGGAATCGTTTTAAAGAAGTAAACGATGAAATTTATTCTGATGTTCAGAATATACATTGAATTAAAAATAAATCCGTATGGATTTATGAATTGAAAATGGAATTAGTTAGAGGGATTTGGAATCTGACAGAGTATTTCCAATGATCGCATATGTTGGTCTATATAAATATATATGGTGGCGGTGAATTTATTCTCTTAGTATAATATCATTCATAGTGATTGTGTTATAAATGAATTGCAAGTAATCATAGCCTCAGGTCTCAACAACCGGGAAATGACAAAAATCAGGCCGGCAGCATGGCTATGTGGGTAGCTTCCATTAGGGTGTATTATCACCTATCTAGAGAAATTCATTTAATTCTTTATTCTATTCGATGTTGTCCCATTCCGAAAATAGTTGCTGATCCCAACCGTTGGTGATATACATTCGATACACTCATGCGAAATGAGTGGTCGGTCATGTATGGCCGGGTTACAAGATGTTCTTGTTGAACCCAGTGTATTCTCCTCTAGAGATACACTATTAGAAGGTGGTTCCATACCTTGTCATAGTTGGAAATTCATTACCCAATAAGTGCTGGCGGTTTTGATTGTATATTATATATATGTGGAGCATGAGATGAAAGCGTTCCACTAGATTTCTATTTACTTGATTAAGACACTATTATAATATCAAAAGAGTCTTGATATAAAGATTATCATTTCTTTCCAAAGGATTTTGAAAGTTGAATCGAGTGTTTTAGATTCTCATAAGGGAAAAAATCCGTTCCTTGTTATATGCGTGGTCTTATGAGATATCATTTATTTTCCCAAACTGTTTTAAATTGTTTACTCATACCAGTCCCATGACTGACCCAGAGTTTATTTTGTTTTGTTTTACCTAAACTCTTGGGTGCCCATATTTGTATGAGAAGTCAAGTAGTTTCAGGATTTACAGATCTATCTAAAGGAGCTTGGAGCAGGAGGCTTCAGTATTAGTAGATATATAGTGTTTTTATTTCTGCTGTGTTGTAAGTGTTGTACTCTGATAAGTGTATGTTATACAGTTAAAATTTTGTATTTCAAAAGTTATGATATATTGTATTTTGTTCTGCTGCGATGCGAGATTCTGTGTTGTTATTTCTATTTTCTTCTACCTTTTTCTTCTAAAAAAATGATTCGTATTTCTTTGATATTTGGATTGGATGTGTGATGTATGTAGTCAACTCAGATAGTACGGATTTTGCGGGCCGTTACAACATAAGTGGAAGAATATGAAGAAATTTTGGGTATTGAAGTAAGGAATTAATTCTCTGATTGGGAGCAAATAAAATGGTGAATTAATTAGGCATTTATTCATAACCATAAATCAATTATTTCAACCCCAGGTATTAATCCTTATATAAGGATAGGGATTAAGTAACTGTATGAATCATCTCTCAAAGTTGTACTTGTTCTTCTCTACTATCAGGCTTGTAATATTTTCTTATTTAGAAAAGTAATAAAATCTTCTCTCCCCAAGTGGACGTAAACTAACAAGACGTTAGTGGAACCACTATAAATCTCTTGTGTTCTTTCTTTTATTGCTTGATCTGTGGTTGTTTTGCTGGTGACTATCTGTTGTTTATTTTGCCTCACCATCAATTCATTCCTATTTATTTTCCGCAAGGTTGGGTTTTATTCCCTAGGCGTTTTTGGAAATTTTACCCCAACAATTTTTCTCTATTATTTATCCTTGAAAACGGCCATGTATGTTAAGTTGTACCATTATCTTGCTTTAACATCGATGGTACATGTCAGGTTAAATAAGTAAAAGGGGCATCTGTTTGTCTTGGAGGAATAAAATAAAGAGATGCGTTCTCTGTAGCTTGGATTGGTAAAGAAATTGCACTGATGTTTCACTGTAGTAAAACAGTTTCATTTTGGGGTGTTAAAAAAAACTCCAAATTGAAGGGGTTGGAAAGGAAAAAGTTCGCGATAGGGGAATGCGTTCTTTTTACAGAAGGGGAAACATGAAAAAATAAAGTTATTATTTTATTGTTTGTTTATGTTATTATTTTATTTATGTTGATTATTATTAAATAAAGAATACAAATTACAAGATATAATACAACATACAGAATAAAAAATTATAATACAAAAGCAAAAAAATAATATCAAATAACTAGTGTTACTTCTCCAAGTTCAAGCAACATCAATAGAACTTCCATGGGTACCTGTAGTCTTTGGTTTCTCTTTGATTTAAAGCTAGAAGATAGAGTTTCTGGAGGTGGTTAGAGATTTCTTGCTTGGATCTTACTTTCGGTGTTCTCAGTGATTTAATGTTGGTTCAGATTTAGTTTTTTATGCATGGGTTTTAATTTGGAGCTTAGAAGATGCTGCTATATGTCTTCCTCTTTGTCTTCTATTGCTTTTGGCTTTTATCTCTCTGTTTTTATTTTATCTGCCTTGCCATGTATAAATAGGGATCGAGCTGTATTTGTTGTTGGGTTGTATAGAATTTGTTTAAGGCGTATGTTGTATTTTGTGTCAATCTTGGTCCTATATCTGTAGCTGTTTTACTGTAATATAAGTACCCGTTCTTTCAAAAAAAATCAAATAAAAAATGAAAAAAAAATACAAAACAAACTACATGTTTCATCTCAACTTGCTAATAAGATAAATAATAGCCTTCCTAAGTTGCTCGGAATCATCCAACAAGATATGCAAATGATTGTAATATTTGCTAACATAATCAGCCAAACAAATCATGACCTCTTATTCCACGTAATCGCAACCCTCCTTTTTTGCTTCCATGCACCTATCAAAAACTAGATCATGCGAAAAATTGTCAACATCTCTAGACGGACCGCCAGAAGACCCGTAACAGCCCACGTTTTTACGTATCGGACGATCGTAAAAATATTTCTATTTAATTCCCTAAGGGTTGGATCATTCTCATATTTTGATATGTTGTTTATGGGGATGTGAGAAATTTTTTACCAATTTTATTTATGACTATTTTGCCCCTATCAGTTTTGAATAAGGCATAACTTTTGACTGGAATTGAATCAGGTGCTGAGATCTTTTTCATTGGAAAGGAAATAGTGTTGCCAATTCCGTAGATTTGTCACATTAAAGATTTGGTTCAATGCTTTGGGAGGAATCGTTGTTTTAGTGCTAGACACTTTTCTATTCAGGTTTTGTGAAGTCGTTGATGGGTTGATTTGGAGCGGCCCATTAGTGGGCTAGTTTGAGGGGGCAAGAGGCATGGAGAATGGTTTACTTTCTTCATTCTCTAATTTGGTTGAGGTCGTGATCCTCCTTGCTCAATCAAATACACCTTTCCATCATCAAAATTCTAGATCTGTAACACCCCACCTCCGCTAGGGTCACTCTTTCGGGGGCACTAGCTTCTGGGGGGCGTTAGAACTGGGTAAGCATGCATAATGATATATCAAGGCAGAACAAGAACATAAATATATATATAAAACAGAGTAAGTGAGAATAAAACAGCGGAATATCTCAAACCATCTCAAAACAAGTCTAGTACATCATAAAGTCATCTGCCAAAATAAACATGTCTAGTACAACATAAACAGAAATACTGAAATACATAGTGCTATCCCCAAAATAAAGATGATAAACCATAGCGAGCTCAATGTCCAGACATACATGAGCTATCCAGCGAACAAGCAAGCGATCCAAGCTAAGCACCACTGTTCCCTCCCTGAGAACCTGGGGGGGGGGGGAACGGAAGAAAAGAAGCGAAAGAAAACAGGTCAGTCAAAAAGACTGGTAAGCCCTACTACGATCAGTCTATAAACTAATAAAGTTAACATCATGATGGAAACTGAGATGAACATACTGGCAATAGATAAAGGTGTCATCACATAAAGAAGATTAAGCTTTGCACCACAGTGTACTAGCAAACTAACATAACAGGTATTGATCCCTCAGCCCAAACTTTGGCCCAATTGCATGAGGTGACCTTAATACAAGGTCCAGCCCAACGGTCTAGTCGATCGGCTCCCTATAAACCTAACATGTCAAGTGTTGGTGTCCATACGGCCCACATATGGTTGTAGTCAGACTGTGCTGGGTCCACCTTCGGGTGTATCAAGCCCTCGGGTGTCAACCCCAGACACCTAAGCAATAATGCACAGTCTAAACCTACTGGTACCCGTGCCTCGAGTTTGTCCAACACCGGACTACGTGCACGTCCGTAGCCCGCCTGGACCCGCACCGCTGTACCACTCAGCTGTCGCTTTGGTCGCTTACATCAGTCCAGTAATCGTGCCCCGCCCTAGCCTAGCCTCTAGGGTTGTGAATGATACCAAACTGGGATTACTGCTGGAACAGACCACGTTGCTAGGGTTTTCTAAGAGGGTTAAGTGTGGTTTAACCCCTCACTAATCATGGATTAAATTAGTTAAGTGTAACCAACAGTTCACCACTTAACCCCATTTAATCCCTCGTATCCCCAAAATTGGTTAAGTATTAGTGGGCCATGACTTAACCCTAATCATGAGACATTGATTAATTTAATTGTGCCTTAACCTCTCACATTAGACTTTGTTGCGGTTACTAGTTAAGCCGGGCGGGTCCGGGTAGCTTTACACCACAACTTGGTCTAACCTCGGGTCCAAGGTACACATGACCAACTTCTCACATTGGGTCCTATTGTTTGTAGCAACTAGTTAAGCCGGTCGGTTCCGGGTAGGTTTACGCTACAAACTCAACCCAACCTCGAGTTGGCCACACTTATGTTTTCTAAGTGTCATGTCCACTTTATTTTCAAAACATAATTACAAGTTTAACAAATACTTGGGTAGACCTAACTTAATAGGTAAATTCCCAAGGGGTAGACCTAACTTAATAGGTAAATTCCCAATCTTATATTTTCATGTATTTTAAGTTTTGCCCAAAAAAAAACCCCCCCAACGTCATTCTATCGCTTACATATTCGTCATAACGCATAAAGGATAAAAAGAGGGAACTTGGCACAACATACATGATAAATCTTACATATCATAATAAACATGCATAACATGTTAGACTTGCATAACTTAGTGTAGTAAACTTGCATAAACATGCATAACTTGTTAAACTTGCAAATCATGGCATAGTGAACTTGCATAAACATGCATAACTTGTTAAACTTGCAAATCATGGCATAGTGAACTTGCATAAACATGCATAACTTGTTAAACTTGCAAATCATGGCCTAGCGAACTTGCATAAACATGCATAACTTGTTAAACTTGCAAATCATGGCATAGTGAACTCGCATAAGCATGCATAACTTATTAAACATGCATAACATAGCATAGTGAACTCGCATAAGCATGCATAACTTATTAAACATGCATAACATAGCATAGTGAACTCGCATAAGCATGCATAACTTATTAAACATGCATAAATCCCAACTTTCATCACATATTAACTTTAGAGTTTCTAAAATGAAGGTAAGAGGGCTTACAAATATTATGAAGACACAAATCTACTAATAAAGATTGAGAAGCCCTTTATGCAAGCATATAAAAACCCAAAACAAAGCTCCAATTAACAAAAATCCCAAAAACTCTAGCTTAGCAATTAAAACTTGCAACTTGATGATGTATGCAAGCTAATGATCATTCATACAACTTAGAAATGCTTGTATGAACATCAAAACCTTCATAGGAATGATTTTTGAAGAGGGTGGAGGCTAGGGTTTTTAGGTGGAGGCCATTTGAGAATTCAATTTGACATAGTTTGGTTGCTAGAATGAATAATGAGTGATTTAGGGTAGGTTAGGGTCTTATTTATAGATTAGGCTAGTGATTTAGACCATAGGATTAACCCTAGGTTGAATTAGGTCCATCAGATTTCGGAATTCTCCAGAACCAAGCCACACAACCAAGCCCAAATCAAAAATGGTGCGCCAGGCAAAACTGCCAGGCCACCCCGTGTCGACTGGGCTGTCGACAGGGCAGTCGACACCCTTAGACCCCTGTCGACATGCCTGTCGACATGGGGGTCTTGGCGGGAGTTTTCCCGCCTGACGCCAGTTAGCCCTAATCCTTGTTTTTAATTTAAAATTTAAATCTGTTTTTAACATGGAAATTTCTGAAAACTTCAATGGGCCTTAACTGGGTCATACGGACTCCGATTTTCGAAAACTCGGACTCTATTTCGCGTATTTTCCCGAGACGAACGCAATGGTATAGCCCATTTCCCTTGATTCAGATTTTTGAATTAAATTCTGCCTCGATTTATGTTATAACAGGTTATTGAAAATACGGGTTGTTACATTCTCCCCTCCTTAAAAGATTTCGTCCCCGAAATCTTCAAGTTAGGAAGAACGTATCCTACCATCCAATCATCCATCTACTCAAAGCATCATCCACGAGCAATCATTGTCCTTAAAAGATTCTAAATGCTGTATGAACATATGCAAAAGTGTGTGTATATGTACTTATCTAATGCAAAGATCAATGCAAAATATGTTAGTGAAATGTATCCATATGTATGCAAATCCCTAACATAATGTATAATATCTACATGCGTGCTCAATCATACATCCATATGCAACATCCATGTGATGGCATACAAATTTCATCCAAGAATAAGCATAAACACTCATGCACATGCAATATGAGGAGTGTGTGAGCCGATCTAGTGCCTAATGTGTATCATGCATCCACGAGTAACCACTTGCAAACACTTGCAACCACTTGCAACCATCAAACATAACATGTCTCAAACACATGTTTCATCCAAAGGATTCTACCTAAGGTTCTCATGATAAGATAGACACGATGAACTAGATAAACTAGATAGACATGGAAAGATAAAGAGATTGAGAGTGTACCCTCAAAAAGGAATGGATAAAGCCTACGCATCTTCTCTTCAGTTTCCCAAGTTGCGTCTTCCTCGGCTTCACCCCATTGAACCTTCACCAACTTGACCTCACGATTCCTTAGCTTCTTGATCTCTGTCCCCAAGATACGAATCGGAGCTCTTCTCAAGGTAGTTTCTTTCTCTACTTCCACGTCTTCTAGAACACTTGGCTCAACTACCTCTGCCGACTTATGCAAACACTTCCGGAGATGCGAAACATGAAAAACATTATGCACTCCAGCTAGCTTCTCGGGCAATTCCACTCTATAGGCCATCTGCCCGATCCTCTCTACAACTGGAAACTGTCCAACAAACCTTGGTGCTAACTTTCCTACTGCTCCAAACCGAACCACATTCCGCAATGGAGAAACCTTCACGAAAACCATATCCCCAACATCCAACTCCAAATCGGATCTTCGCTTATCAGTATAGGATTTCTGTCGGTCTTGGGCCGTTTTCATTCGTCTTCGAATCAACTCGATCTTCTCGGACGTATCTCTGATTATGTCAGGCCCAAGTATGAGCTTCTCTGTAGTCTCCCACCAATATGTAGGCGACTTGCACGGCCTCCCATATAAAGCTTCAAATGGTGCCATCCCTATGCTTGCCTGATAACTGTTATTATATGCAAACTCAACAAGAGGAAGATGGTCTTCCCAAGTACCACCAAAATCCAGAATGCTAAGCCTCAACAAGTCCTCAAGTATCCTATTCACCCTTTCTGTTTGGCCGTCCGTTTGTGGGTGATAAGCCGTACTCAGGTTCAACCTCGTGCCCATAGCTTCCTGCAAACTGTTCCAGAACTGACTAGTAAAGATGGGGTCTCGGTCACTGACTATGCTGGAAGGGACTCCATGTAGTCGTACTATCTCACGAAGATATACTGATGCTAGTCCAGATGCGGTCCTTTTGCTCTTCACCGGAATGAAATGAGCACTCTTCGTAAGCCTATCTACAATGACCCATATGCTTGTATTCCCTTTTCTTGATCTTGGCAATCCGTCAACAAAGTCCATAGAAATACTCTCCCACTTCCATTGCGGGACCTCTAGAGGATGCAATAGCCCACCGGGCTTCCTTGACTCGGCCTTAACTTGCTGGCAAATGATACATCTAGAGACAAACTCTGCCACATCCTTCTTCATCCCAGGCCAAAAGAAAATACGCTTCATATCTTTATACATCTTATCACCGCCTGGATGTATAGTCAACTTAGAGCGATGCGCTTCCTCCAGAACTTTTCTTACTAAATCTTCTACCATGGGAACACATAACCTTCCATCTCTCCTCAGCCAACCCTTGTCATCAACAGAATATCGAGCGAGGTGGCTAGATGTCTCCCCTCGAATCAGCTTATCCATAATCTCAATTATCTGAGGGTCTTCCTTCTGCGAAGCCCCAACTTGATCCAGAAGGGTAGGCCTGAGCTCAAGAGATGCTAAAGAACCGGTCATCGACTCAACCGCCAAAGAGAAATCAAAGGTTGCCAAGAACTCTAAATTCTTCATCTCAACAAATAGAGGACTTAGTGTCAACCTTTTTCTACTTAACGCATCCGCTACA
This sequence comes from Allium sativum, assembly GCA_030737875.1. NCBI lineage: Eukaryota > Viridiplantae > Streptophyta > Magnoliopsida > Asparagales > Amaryllidaceae > Allium > Allium sativum. The sequence continues at coordinate 953,423,302 of CM060924.1, read as the reverse complement.
ACATTCCCCTTGCCAGGGTTATAGGCTATATCAAAATCGTAGGACGCCAAGAATTCCATCCACCTTTGCTGCCTCAAGTTCAGATCCTTCTGCGAAAAGAGATACTTCAAAGACTTATGATCAGTATACAGCTCAAATCTCTCTCCCAGAAGATAATGACGCCAAGCCTTGAGTGCATATACTATCGCTGCCAGCTCTAGATCATGAGTGGGATAATTCTTCTCATGCACCTTAAGTTGCCTACCACCAAAACATATAACTCTGCCCTCTTGCATCAGAACGGCGCCCAATCCCGTGCCACAAGCATCAGTGTACACGGTAAACATCTTACCACCATCGGGTAAAGCTAGAACTGGTGCTGAGGTAAGGGCTCTCTTGAGTCTCTGAAAAGCAAGCTCACAGTCCATATCCCAAGCAAAAACTAAGTGCTTCTTCGTCAACTTAGTAAGAGGAGCGGATATCTTCGCGAAGTCCTTGATGAACTTCCGGTAAAAACCCGCAAGACCTAGAAAACTTCTCACCTCGGTTGCATTCCTTGGAGTCTTCCAATCCTGAACTGCAACCACCTTAGCGGGATCCACCGCTAGGCCTTGCTTGGATACGATATGCCCAAGGAATCTAACTTCCCTTCTCCAAAAGTGACACTTGGAGAACTTGGCATTTAACTGATGCGCTCTAAGCGTATCCATCACCTCTACAAGATGCCTCGCGTGCTCTTCTTCATCCTTGGAGAAGATCAGAATATCATCCACAAAGACCACGACAAACTTGTTCAAGAACTCTCGAAACACCCTACTCATCAAGTCCACGAAATACGCGGGTGCATTCGTCAAACCGAACGGCATAACAAGCCATTCAAAGAATCCATCTGGAGTTCTGAATGCAGTCTTGTCTATACTATCTTCAGCCACTCTGAGCTGATGAAATCCAGTGGCAAGATCAAGCTGAGAGAAAACAGAAGCACCAACAAGCTGGTCAAAGAGATCATCGATCCTCGGTAACGGGTGTCTGTTCTTCTTAGTCAGCTTATTCAATTCTCTATAGTCCACACAGAGTCGAAGAGAACCATCTGCCTTAGTAGCAAACACCACAGGCGCTCCCCATTCGGATATACTTCGTCTGATGAAGTTCTTCTCAAGTAACTCCTTTACTTGCTTGCTGAGCTCCCGTCTCTCACGCGGAGCCATGTGCCGAACGGGCAAAGAAACAGGCTTAGCATTATCCACCAGATAAATGCGAAAATCAATCTCTCGTTTAGGGGGCAACCCCTTAACTTCTTCAAAAACATCTGGATAATCTCGGACCACCCTTACAGACTGAAGGGCTTCCTCTGACGAGTCGAGAGATTCAAGATAGCACAACATGACGGGATCCTTCGGATTGCATGAAATCTCTAAGGTGTTGCCAAGGCGAGTCACAAGCCTCACAACCCTATGCTCACAATCAAGAATGGCTCCATTTCTAGTCAGCCAATCCATGCCCAAAATCAATCCGTATCCCCTGAAACCAAGGACATACGCACTACACAAGAACTCTACACTGAGTATAGAGATCCTCAGATCCTCACATATCATAGATAGATAAGCAGAACCCCCAATGGGATTCGAAACACAAACGGGATCATCCACTAAGCTAGTACTAAGGTGCAAACTATCAACAAGATCAGATGAAATAAAGCTATGTGATGCACCAGAATCAAACAAGGTACGAACTGGAAGATCGGAAACATAAACAAGGTTTTCAACAGAAACACTACCTCGGTCGAGAGCTGGAGCGGTATTGAGAGCATGAACTTGCCCTCCTGAAGGTCCAGCCTGTCCTTTCTTCTTCGGGCATTCCTTGCTGAAGTGTCCAGTCTCACCACAGGAAAAACATCCACCACTAAGCTTCCTTTTCTTCTTCCTACAATCCTTAGCAAAGTGTCCAGGCGCACCACAGTAATTGCACTTTCCCTTGCCTTTGTTGTTGTTTCCCTTCTTGTTCTTGCTCTGATTCCCCTGACTGCTTTGACCACCTTGATTGCCTTTACCTTGAGAATCAGTCTTCTTTGCTTGAGTATCACTCGACTTGACCTCTTTCTTTCCATCTCCCTGAAGTAGAGCCATATCGACCAAACTCTCAAAAGTAGCCCCATGCGGAATATGTGACATCGCCAAACCCTGCAGCGGCTCATTCAACCCTCTAGCAAATCGAAGAGCCTTCTTCTCAGGAGTGTTCACCATATCCAAACCAAAACGGGCCAGCTGATTAAACTTGTTCACATACTCCTTGACCGACATATCACCTTGCTTTAATGCAATGAACTTCTCCATCTGTAAATTCGCCTCAGCAGAAGATAGAAACTTGGCCACAAATCTAGCCCTCAAATCGGCCCAAGTCTCGACAGGCCTCGTCCCATTGGTGACCTCCCACCAATAGGCTGCTTCGTCCTTCAAAAGCCACACTGTCAATAAGATCTTCCTTTCGTCGTCAATCCGAAAGATAGCAAACAAGTCCTCAGTGTCTTTCAGCCAATTCCTTGCTTCAACAAAAGATTCCGTGCCTAGGAAATTCTTGCCTCCCATCGCCTTGAAGTCTTTACAAACCTTCGTGAACTCAACCTGAGGATGCTGAGGGGGAGGAGGAGGAAGAGGAGCCTCAGCAACTGGAGGAGGAGGAACATTAACTACTGGAGGAGGGGGAACAGGAACCACCGGAGGAGGGACATTAGGGGGAGGATTCTCAACTACAGGAGGAGGAGTGGGAGTAGGGTTTGCGGGGCCGGCTGCCGCCCTAGCTTCTAGAAGTCTCCTATACCAGAGTGGTACGTTTACTCCATCCGGGATGGCAAGATCCTCAGCCATACTGAAACGAAGGATAAGATAAGATTAGGTCAAGGGAACGAAGGATAACGCTAATGGCTTTTTGGGGAATAGCCTTTTAAAATACTAGACTTTTCTTTGGAAAATACTTTATACTTGTTTTGAATATAGTTTTTCAAAAGTCTTTTAAAAACTTTTTGTTCTTTCTTGTAAACCATATGCTCTGATACCAAATTTGTAACACCCCACCTCCGCTAGGGTCACTCTTTCGGGGGCACTAGCTTCTGGGGGGCGTTAGAACTGGGTAAGCATGCATAATGATATATCAAGGCAGAACAAGAACATAAATATATATATAAAACAGAGTAAGTGAGAATAAAACAGCGGAATATCTCAAACCATCTCAAAACAAGTCTAGTACATCATAAAGTCATCTGCCAAAATAAACATGTCTAGTACAACATAAACAGAAATACTGAAATACATAGTGCTATCCCCAAAATAAAGATGATAAACCATAGCGAGCTCAATGTCCAGACATACATGAGCTATCCAGCGAACAAGCAAGCGATCCAAGCTAAGCACCACTGTTCCCTCCCTGAGAACCGGGGGGGGGGGGGGAAACGGAAGAAAAGAAGCGAAAGAAAACAGGTCAGTCAAAAAGACTGGTAAGCCCTACTACGATCAGTCTATAAACTAATAAAGTTAACATCATGATGGAAACTGAGATGAACATACTGGCAATAGATAAAGGTGTCATCACATAAAGAAGATTAAGCTTTGCACCACAGTGTACTAGCAAACTAACATAACAGGTATTGATCCCTCAGCCCAAACTTTGGCCCAATTGCATGAGGTGACCTTAATACAAGGTCCAGCCCAACGGTCTAGTCGATCGGCTCCCTATAAACCTAACACGTCAAGTGTTGGTGTCCATACGACCCACATATGGTTGTAGTCAGACTGTGCTGGGTCCACCTTCGGGTGTATCAAGCCCTCGGGTGTCAACCCCAGACACCTAAGCAATAATGCACAGTCTAAACCTACTGGTACCCGTGCCTCGAGTTTGTCCAACACCGGACTACGTGCACGTCCGTAGCCCGCCTGGACCCGCACCGCTGTACCACTCAGCCGTCGCTTTGGTCGCTTACATCAGTCCAGTAATCGTGCCCCGCCCTTGCCTAGCCTCTAGGGTTGTGAATGATACCAAACTGGGATTACTGCTGGAACAGACCACGTTGCTAGGGTTTTCTAAGAGGGTTAAGTGTGGTTTAACCCCTCACTAATCATGGATTAAATTAGTTAAGTGTAACCAACAGTTCACCACTTAACCCCATTTAGTCCCTCGTATCCCCAAAATTGGTTAAGTATTAGTGGGCCATGACTTAACCCTAATCATGAGACATTAATTAATTTAATTGTGCCTTAACCTCTCACATTAGACTTTGTTGCGGTTACTAGTTAAGCCGGGCGGGTCCGGGTAGCTTTACACCACAACTTGGTCTAACCTCGGGTCCAAGGTACACATGACCAACTTCTCACATTGGGTCCTATTGTTTGTAGCAACTAGTTAAGCCGGTCGGTTCCGGGTAGGTTTACGCTACAAACTCAACCCAACCTCGAGTTGGCCACACTTATGTTTTCTAAGTGTCATGTCCACTTTATTTTCAAAACATAATTACAAGTTTAACAAATACTTGGGTAGACCTAACTTAATAGGTAAATTCCCAAGGGGTAGACCTAACTTAATAGGTAAATTCCCAATCTTATATTTTCATGTATTTTAAGTTTTGCCCAACCCCCCCCCCCCCCCAACGTCATTCTATCGCTTACATATTCGTCATAACGCATAAAGGATAGAAAGAGGGAACTTGGCACAACATACATGATAAATCTTACATATCATAATAAACATGCATAACATGTTAGACTTGCATAACTTAGTGTAGTAAACTTGCATAAACATGCATAACTTGTTAAACTTGCAAATCATGGCATAGTGAACTTGCATAAACATGCATAACTTGTTAAACTTGCAAATCATGGCATAGTGAACTTGCATAAACATGCATAACTTGTTAAACTTGCAAATCATGGCCTAGCGAACTTGCATAAACATGCATAACTTGTTAAACTTGCAAATCATGGCATAGTGAACTCGCATAAGCATGCATAACTTATTAAACATGCATAACATAGCATAGTGAACTCGCATAAGCATGCATAACTTATTAAACATGCATAACATAGCATAGTGAACTCGCATAAGCATGCATAACTTATTAAACATGCATAAATCCCAACTTTCATCACATATTAACTTTAGAGTTTCTAAAATGAAGGTAAGAGGGCTTACAAATATTATGAAGACACAAATCTACTAATAAAGATTGAGAAGCCCTTTATGCAAGCATATAAAAACCCAAAACAAAGCTCCAATTAACAAAAATCCCAAAAACTCTAGCTTAGCAATTAAAACTTGCAACTTGATGATGTATGCAAGCTAATGATCATTCATACAACTTAGAAATGCTTGTATGAACATCAAAACCTTCATAGGAATGATTTTTGAAGAGGGTGGAGGCTAGGGTTTTTAGGTGGAGGCCATTTGAGAATTCAATTTGACATAGTTTGGTTGCTAGAATGAATAATGAGTGATTTAGGGTAGGTTAGGGTCTTATTTATAGATTAGGCTAGTGATTTAGACCATAGGATTAACCCTAGGTTGAATTAGGTCCATCAGATTTCGGAATTCTCCAGAACCAAGCCACACAACCAAGCCCAAATCAAAAATGGTGCGCCAGGCAAAACTGCCCGGCCACCCCGTGTCGACAGGGCTGTCGACAGGGCAGTCGACACCCTTAGACCCCTGTCGACATGCCTGTCGACATGAGGGTCTTGGCGGGAGTTTTCCCGCCTGACGCCAGTTAGTCCTAATCCTTGTTTTTAATTTAAAATTTAAATCTGTTTTTAACATGGAAATTTCTGAAAACTTCAATGGGCCTTAACTGGGTCATACGGACTCCGATTTTCGAAAACTCGGACTCTATTTCGCGTATTTTCCCGAGACGAACGCAATGGTATAGCCCGTTTCCCTTGATTCAGATTTTTGAATTAAATTCTGCCTCGATTTATGTTATAACAGGTTATTGAAAATACGGGTTGTTACAAGATCTACATGTGAAGATTGAAGATTTACATCAAACAAAGCTAGATCTACATCAAGTGAAGAGGGATTTCATCAAATGAAGGAGTTTGAAGATAATTCTTCGCTGTTCGGATCGAAGATTTAGTGTTTTCTAGTTGTTTTGAAGATTTGGTGAGCGATAAGCATCTTTCGCACAGATTCAATTAAGTATATGGGTTGTTTGATCATATTTTCATCATTTTAAGTTTTTTCACTTAGATCTACATCATGGTAAGTATATTTTCATTTGAATCACCATAGGATCTAATCTAGGAACTTCAAACCGATAATTCTTATGTTAATTGATATGTTATGCAAGTTAGATCCATTGTTTTAGTTTATTCATTCATTTATCATGATTTTAGTGAATTTTATATGATTATTGATAAATAATTGTCATTTTGATGTTGTTGATGATTTCATAAAGTGTTTATGGTCGAATTGAATGATTTGGATGAGTTGTTTGCATTGATGTGGTTGTTTGGTGATGATTTGGTCAAGTTTGGAGCTATTTTGGTCAGATCTGGAGTCGGGTCGTTTTTGATGAGTCGGGTCGTGTGGCTTGTTCTCCAAGAAATGTGGGTCAGGTCATTGGAGAAGCTTCAGGTCGTGGGAGAAGCTTCAGGTCATAGGTCGATGGAACCATGACGCTCGAAGTATGTTATAATGGAACAAGCCAGGACGAAGAACTTCGGGTCATTCAAAATAGGTCAGGTAGTTCGGGTCCTGTTATTGGAAGTTAGGTCGTGGTTTGGTTAGGTCGCTGGATGGGGAAGTTCATCAGGTCGTTGGTTTTTTGATGGAGGCGGGTCGTCCGACTTGTGTACAAGTCTGGTCGTCGGAGCTTGGTGGTTTCGGGTTGTTCAAAGTGTGAAGCAAGCAGGTTGTTGGAGCTTCACAGCGTTAGGTCGTGGGTCGACCTATGAAGTCAAGTCGTTAACGACCTGAGGGAAATGACAGCATTATGAAACGTTATGGAAAGGAGAAGAAACGTTGTTCTTTGTTTTTCATAGCGGGAAGTTTAGAAATGCTATAAATTAAAATATCGACCAAATAGTGTATGTTTTTGGGTCGATGATGGTTGTGACTTCGAAATATATTCAAGTGGGAATGTTCGAAGTGATTTGATGTGTCCGTTGATCGTCGTAATGCAACGAATCTGAAGACGACTCAAGGTGGTGAGTTCGTGGATAATGGTTGCTCAAGAAGGCGCTTGAACTTTTGAATAGTCATCAGGTTGGATGGCTGGAGATATTGAAGGCTGAGAGATTATCGTTGTCGTAGGTTCTAGCGGACTTAAAGCAGGGATACAACTGGGGCTCCTAAAGACTTGAAGTGCCTGGTAGAGTACCCTGGGCAATCATGATATGCCTAGTTGTCGAGAATGGAAAAGACAAACATACGAGTCATGATGGCGTATGGAGTTTTTGCTAGAACCGGGGTTTACCATTAGCACTTAACGTATGGAAAGGTGGTCGTCATACGATTAACGATGGTTTCAAAGCAGGATTGGAGGTAATAGTCAGAGTTATGAGTGATGATTGTTCTTTTTGTATCGTCTTGTGTAGATTATTCGACGTCGAAGGAGATATCTCTTGGGTGCTTGTCTGATGTTGGTTTAAGCCTTCAGGGTTTGTGCTTGGCAGATGTCGATATCGATTATGATGGTCTATGCTTGATAACCGATTGCCATGAATGTACTATGGTTTCCAAATGGTTGTTGTATAGGCTATTACTGTCGTATGTGGGGAAGACGGGTGTGAGTTCTTATGTGTTGATGGTGGTGGATTAGTTGATTAATCTACTTGTTTTCATATATTTCATTGATGACATTAGATAGTTGTTTTATCTCTCATTAAGACTGTTGTCTGACTCAAGTTTTATGTTTCCTCTTATTACCTTGGGCTGTTCATCCTGTTGTGGATGGGCAGACTAAGTAGCAGGTGACAGGTGATAGATCTTGATGAGGACGTTGCTGTTGTACGATGACACGCAGGAGGCTGGCATATTATTTTCTACTATCTAGTACTTGTTGTTTCCGCTATTTGATGCTTGCTCTGAGTTTTGTAGTGAGGCAAATTTGTACAAACGCTTATGTTGTAATCCAAAGATGTATGGATATCCTTTCTAGTTGTTATGAAAGTTCAAGTTTCTACTCATATATGCTTCACTATATTGCTTGTTGTATATGTTCTATTATATTTTATCCTTGCGCCGTGAGTTATACGACAAGTTCCGCATTGCGTTATCTTACCTTGGTGATCGTCCACAGCTAACTGGCACACTTTTCAGCGCTTTATTCCTCCTGATAATGCAGGAATTATGGGCGATCGTCAATTTGGTATTATAGCTCTGGTTATCGATTTTAGCCAAAGTTCAAGGACGTAAGTACATATGAGAGACGTATTTATAGATTTCCGATAGATGCATACTGTATATATTAGTGTATAGTATAATAGCGTTTGAACTCTATAGCAGTTTTCTCGTTCATGGGTTGATCATTCTATATTGCAGATTTAGAATGAGTTGTCGACCATCGTGTTAATGTCTAAAATGGAACATTAACACCTTGGAAAGTGTAATCACACCTTCAAATTGTAGATCGAGATTACGGGAAACCACAAACATAAAAATCAAGTGAAAAGAGATAGATTTATAGTGGTTCAGCCTAGATCTGGCGTACATCCACTTTGAAAAGAAATTTCATTATCATTCTCAATGTTACAAGGTACACAATTTCTATAACTTTGCTCATATTTCCACTTTACAACTATTATCTTTTATTTCTTCTCTTTAATCTCTTGATTCACTCGATTTCACCATGGAAATGATTATATCTCTTTGATTGCGATGATTGTTGGAGTAGATCTACAACAATTGAACGCTTAGACGATCTTTGACGATTTCATGATGATTGAGATCTTGAATCGGTGCTTGGAAGAACTTTAATGGAGGTTAGAATGGTTTGGAGTGGTTGAGAAATGAGTTTGGCAGCACTTCGTGGTTGAAGAAATCGGTCAGTCTCATGTAGGAATGGATGGGTATTTATAGGTGTGGTTGTGGAGTGATTTGGAGTGGTGAAGCTCAGAAACAGGTGTGCAGGTTTTTGGGTCGTCCAACGACCCAAGTACTTAGGTCGTTTTAACAACCTAAATAATTAGGTTGTCCAACGACCTACTGTGCACATATTTATATGACCTGAGTTGTGTATAGCGCTCCTACACTCTACATAGTGCCACATGTGCTTAATTACTCACGTTGTGATGCATATACATGAAAAAGGTAGTCAACCCAACAATTAAACCATTTTGTGCTCCAATTATATGTCTATGTGATCCATGCAAATGCAACTAGACCCTCCATGTGTACACATTATAGTTCACGTCACAGACCATACAATGTATAAATAAATGACCCGCCTTTTATACGAAATGTATCACGTTCAAGCTCTTTAGGTACACTCTATCTTCATGCCACTTAACACTTTGGGTGTGGACTATGCCAGCTGTACTGTGTTGTCATTTACTAATGACCTTATATTGAGCACATGAATGACGACCTGACTATATGCAGATGACCCGATTGTTAACGATCCGAGTCTTGAGTGACCCGAATACATATGGATGACTTATAAATCCTTTAACATTTCAGGATGCAGTTTGTGCCACATACACAGTACTTGTGCTGACGACCTGATTTTTATATATATATCAGCGAGCCGCCATAAAAATGCACGACCCATCCTATGTTAATACATGATACATGTGCTTAAATGGTACATATCAATGCACAGTCCAAGCAGTTGTTATCAACAACCTGTTTCCAAACGATCTGAAGTGCACGATCCAATGCATTGAGATGTGTAATTACATCCGACCTGGTGGTTATCAGTATGTAATCCATTCTTTAGCCTATAAAATGCAGCTGAGCCACGCTTTCATTTTGATACTTACCCATGCGACCAATCCATATAAGCACATAGGTTATAAACTTGCGCTGATGTGGCAGCTTTATATTTGGTCCATCATCATATTTATACTTGCCACGTGTCACATAAACTTGTTGTGTACATTATCCATCCCAACCATGCTATATAACTGACCCAGAATGGCATGACCCATCCATATCAAGTGTTTGATCCATATATTAATACTCATATTAGTTCGTATGCCACCGAATTACAATCACAGTAGACTCACTGATACATGGCTTCACACAGGAGTTTTGTGCACTTCACGTTTCATGAATCACTGGGCAAAATAAATGTCACCAATCCATGCAGCGTTACGTAGCACTTTGCCATATCATTTTGTACTTATATTGAAACTGCACCGATCCATGGTGTTTCTCATATGCCCGATTTAATGTCAACGAATGTGATCGAGCCATCGTTGAAAAGTGTTGTCACTTCATCATTCAAAGCGCGAACAATTCATCATTAACACGGTCTATCGAATCGTGTTTATAACGGGGTTATCCTTCGCCCCTCGAAGCTTATATTATTGAAATATAATATGAGCTTCGAAATGAATAATCTTGGTCGAGTAACTTTGACACATATTCACGATTCACCGGTGTCCACCTCAAACAGTCCAAAAATGAGCTGCTTTTCAGGTCGTCAATAATAGCTTTAAATGGGTAGGTGACAAACCGTTTGAACAGGTCGTATGAGCCTTACTTGATGGGTTGGAAAAGCCCATCTCAACTGCCTTTTTATCCTTTTTTGGATTTGAGTTTCTCACTTCATTTATTTGCTAAGAGAAGTATTTTAATGGAGGACGATCTCATCTGAAGAAATTCCTTGATTTGAATCATTAGGCTCGCCGCTAACTAACTTCCGTACTTTCGCTACTGATGACTCACGCTACTAACCAGCAGAAGAGTTTTCTAACCCCAATCCAAATCCTGATCGTTGTGTCAAGCCATTTTGACTCAAGTCAATTTGTGTCCCGTCCTTTCAAATCTGCCATCATCAAGCTTTTTTTAGAGTATCACCGTCGGAGTCCGACCATCTCTGATCAGTGACAGTTGGAGTAGGCGATGATTTCCTCTTTAGCTCTCATGTTGAGCTGATTTCAGGCCTTTAGGTTTGGACCGATTAAATATTCTTTTTCTGAAATTAGATTTAAACGAACCGTAGCCTGTATTCAAATTCAAGCTTCGGTTTTCAAGTGGATTGGATTTTGTTCTGATCGATTTGGGTTAGTCTTTGTTGATTTGAGCGGTTGATTCTTTAAATTAGACTCAGCAACATTGATTATGGGGAGATAAATTTTGATGGCTGCGCTCGATTGCAATTTCAGTAGCTCTAGAATTTGCGTTGATTTGAAATTAGGATTTTTCGGCTTCAATTTGGTTTAGTAACTTTTCGAATTTTCTGTATCTGATCTTGATCATAGTTTGTTTATGATCTATACGTTATAGTTGGTCACCATATTTTGTGTTGAAATCTTATGTCAATCTACATTTCATCTGAGTTATGTTTTGGATCCGAACCCGGCAATTTAGCACTTACTGGAATTGGCTCCGCATTTCTGAACTTTTGTATTGACATGTGAAACTTATGCAACATCACGATACTAAAATGATGTTTTGTAATTTCTGATATTACTTCAACATGTTGCGGACGCGTGATGCATTTAGTTCGTATTTAGATCTGAATCCAATATCATGATGTTTGTCGTGGAACCGATGTGATGATATTTGTGCTGATCATCTTGTTGCAATCATTGTCATTGATACACGAACTCATTTCCTTGAATTAACACTATGTGCTTTGAAGACCTTTACTTTGATGATTGAATGTCTTTAAAAGTTCCAATATATAAGTTGAAACTCAAGCCATGTTGCCAGATCGTTTGAACGACCCATGCTTTCAGGTCGTTGTACGATCCGCCTCTTTGAACTAGCCGACGACCCAAGCCTTTGAATTTATGGATGACCTGCGGCCTTAGATCATTTGGACTACCCATGATTTTAGGTCGTGGCCGAACTGCTCAGCCAGTTCGTTGAGCAACCTACTCTGTCGGGTCGTGAGCAACCTACTCTGTCGGGTCGTTGAGCGACCTGTTTTTCTAGTCAAAGCTTGTTTTTGAAGCTTATCGCATTCTAGCATCCCGGACTTTGAACAACTCACAATTATAATTTGAGAATTGAATGCCCTTATGCCTTGTTACCTGCCTTGTAACAGCAACAAATACTTGCAAATTTTTGACTTATACTTCGCCATCGACCATCTACATCGATAACGGATTATTTAATTAAAACATATTACAGCAAATTTCAAGACTAGAACTGAATGACGCGCCTACACAAGACTACTTTGTTCAATAGTTATATTTATAACTTGTCAAATACTGCTTATATAGATACGACACTTTAGTTGTAGCTTGCAACGACGCTTGGGATCAACTAATCGACCCACGCCGACTGTGCATTTCAAGCTTCGCTTAGTATGACTTGTATAATTCTTGTACGACGGTTCATATGTTATGAAATGCGTACCTGTTATTTGTTTAAAAACGAGATTCTATGTGCAAAGTGATTACCATACGGAAGACTAGCTATCGTTCTGGAGAGGAAATCACATTTTCTTAAATTAGAATTTTAATTTGAGCTTCTGAGGCTAAGGTGACTGCAACTTCTGGATTGTAAACGAATCAGACCTTGGTAAATGAATCAATCCTTGGTGATTCCTCGTCCTCTTGACAATTTGCCGAAGAGATGTCGTTCTGTGCTAACTCAATATGTTTTTAATTAAGCGTGCACTCAATTTGGCGTTCCCGATTCTGATGCAAAATTACCAAAGGAAGAGGAATTTGCTGAGTGTTCGTCTTTACGCTTGTCGCAATAACTTAGTTGGACTCAGAAGTTTAAGCTTTAATTTACGCATGGCTTTTGAACTAGTTGGTGATGCATATTGGACTCATTTGGACCCTTTTGCCTTATTTTGATGAAAAATGGTGGAACATTGACCCAGTTTTACTAGAGAGTTTCTCTTGACATGTATGATCATCTAGAAACCTGTGATGAAGAGCTTTTGTGTGCATTTGGCGGCGAATTCATTGTCGATTGCTCAAGATGATAATGGGTTAGTCCAATAAAAGGAAACAGATTGTAAGGATTATTTAAAAACTCAAGTGTGTTATCAATGTAAGACTGTTTCATCTGAGAGTTTGTGACTCACTAGATGTAGTTTACGTTGGTAAAACACTTCGTTTGCTTATCGACGATACTTAAGATTTGTCGGCCTACGTTTTAGACTACGAATTCTATGCATCCTCCTTTTGAACTGTTACTGCTTCAGATTCAATATTTATGAAATGTGCGTACCTAACCACTTGTCTGATGAAATTTCTAGGTCTAGTTTGGCTCAGACAATTATTAGCAATGCCCCGGTCAGCATGACTCATATTATCCGCCAATCCTTCTGGGTAACAACGACCGCAGGATTTTTGGGAAGCTGAATGGCTTATGTGCATCACTTAACAAATTGTATTAAGCTGGCATTTTACATTCTTCTTTTGCAGCATCCATCCTAGGAACTGTGAGTTTTGGAGATAGGTCTTGGAATTTAAACAATGTGCAGAAATGAATTTTCTTTATACCTCATATATGGACTTTTCTCCGCATTTTGGGTTGCTTTTTGGAAATTACTACCTTGTGGTATCGTTGTATCTTCCAACAACGTTTAATACCGTGGATCATCCCGGGCTATATAAACTTCGCATCTCAACCGCACATTAGCTTACCCAGTGCATGACTATTGCTCATTCTTCCTTTTATATCTCATATTGGCATCATTGATGGATATTAGCTTCAATTCCTTAGAAAGCGTTATTGCTTTATTAGGTTCGAACTATGCCATATTCACATAGTTGCCTTTTAAGCATTGCTTGTTCTTAGGTTTGAAGCAGAATATCGTCGAGTTCTTTGAGTTATCTACGATTGGAGCTTTGTAGACAAGGACGCTTCTATGTTGAGGGACTCTAGGTTTTCTTAGCGAAGGAGTTTATTCTCACAAGAGACTTCTTTTGATTCTTAACCAGTGTATCTACCTTTTCTTCTTTATGAGGTTCACAACTAATTAATGATAACCAGTTGGATATCCAAGGTTGATCTTCAACGGTGTAATGAGTCTTATCGACATATCGAACATATCAATTATATCAAATTTTCAGATGCCTCACTCTCGAAGGCAAGCACCTTTGCCAAGCTTTTTAAGGTGAGCTCTCTTGTTTGCTATACACTTTAGCTCATATACCTTCAAGTGCATTTATTTCTTTGTCGAGTGCGAGTTGATTTTTGCTTATTGCAACGTCGTGATGAGCCCGTAGTATGTTTTCTGAATATCGTCCAATCTTAATGTGGTTGTGTTACCCCCATACCATGGGTCATCACGAATTGCATAAGATGAACGTGATCAATTTTTTTGAATTTCCTTGATTCAAATTGCCGCACTAGAAGCTTCTAATTTTTTGGCAAAGTCTTTTTGCTTTTACTAGCTTATTTAGAGCTTCTGAGCTTGCCAATATATCTAGGAAACCCGAATTTAGTAACTGATCATATGCTTCTTCTTTGGAGAGGACTTTCTCTTAATTCAACTTTTGCCTCTTCTGACCTAATAAATCAGGCTTCAGAGAAACTAGGTTAAATGCCCCTACGTAAGGAGATCCTTGGTTTATTCCAGCATTCAGCTGTGTAATGGCGTTGGAGACTTGATTGGATGCCTATGCATAAGGAAAATTTTTGCTTACCCTAGTGTTCATCTCATCTGGCTGAGTAATGGCGTCGGAGATTCGATTGAGCACCTTCGCATTAGGAATATTTTTGGTTTCGTCTTCATGTAATGAAGACGTTGGATTGCCCCCGCATTCATCTCATCTGGCCTAGTAATGGCGTCGGAGATTCAGCTGAGCACCTTCGTGTAAGGAAGTTTTCTGGTTTTGTCTTTGCTTAAGGAAGACATTGGATTACCCCAACCTCATCTCATCCGGCCAAGTAATGGCATTAAATATTCGACTGAGCACCTTCACGTAAGGAAGGTTTCTAGTTTCGTCTTCGCGTAAGGAAGACGTTGGATTACCCAAGCGTTCGTCTCATCCATCCAAGTGATGGCGTCGGAGATTCGAATGAGCATCTTCGCGTAAGGAAGGTTTCTGGTTTCATCTTTGCATAAGGAACACATTGGATTGCCCCGGCGTTCATCTTATTTGGTCAAGTAATGGTGTCGGAGATTCGATTGGCACTTTGCATAAGGAAGGCTTTTGGTATCACCTTCACGTAAGGAAGACGTTCGATTGCCCCAGCGTTCATCTCATTCAACCAAGTAATTGCGTCGGAGGTTCGACCGACCATTGCATTGGGAAGCTTTTGGATTCATCTTTGTGTAAGGAAAACTTTGGATTGCCCCAGCGTTCATCTCATTCGGCCAAGTAATGGCATCGAAGATTCTACTATGCACCTTCGCATAACGAAGGCTTATGGTATCATCTTCACGTAAGAAAGACGTTCGATTGTCCCAGCGTTCATCTTATCCAACCAAGTAATTGCATCGGAGATTCAACTGAGCACCTTTGCTTAAGGAAGGTTTCTGTTATTCTCCTTCGCGTAAGGAAGAGGTTGGATTGCCCCCAGCATTCATCTCACCCGGCCAAGTAACGATGTCGGAGATTCGACTGAGCATCCTCGTGTAAGGAAGGTTTCTAGTTTCGTCTTCGCGTAAGGAAGACGTTGGATTGCCCCAACATTCATCTCATCCAGCCAAGTAATGGCGTCTGGGATTCGACTAGGCACCTTCGTGTAAGGAAGGCTTCTAGTATCGTCTTCGCGTAAGGAAGACGTTCGACTGCCCCAGCGTTCATCTCATCCAGCCAAGCAATGGCATCATAGATTCGACTGGGCACCTTCACGTAGGGAAGGTTTTAGATTCGTCTTCACATAAGGAAGACTTTGGATTACCCCAGCGTTCATCTCATCCGCCTAAGTAATGGCATCAGAGATTCGACTAGGCACCTTCACGTATGGAAGGTTTCTTTTCACTCAACATTTTCCGCAATCGGGCTGAGTCAATCTGGCTTTGGCGATCTTGTTGAGTACTTTGCTTGATCCTTTCCTTGCCGCTTGGCCTTAAGTTACTCCCCATTCCGATCTACAAGGCGGTGCATTACATCTTCGCTTATGTGTGGAATGATGCTTGTAGCACTCGACACTTGAGTTGTCATTGTCTTGATGTACGTAAGGATCACCCGGTTTTGTCGAACTGTGAGGAAGGAAGCGCTCCTTGGGTAGCCTGCAATATTAAATCAATTTTAGAACCTTGCAATTCTAAACCAGTAATAGAATTTTGGAAGGGATCATAAAAGTTTATTGGGTGAAAGCTTTTATCAATAGTGGACATAGTAAATGTTTGGATACAATGCCCCAAGTCAAGGTGGGTTTATACTTGTAAGATGAAATTACAATGACTTTCATAAGAAATGACAATGTTTTTAGCAAACAGTTGACCCGAATGATCATTATTCCAGGCTTTGAAAACTTTAACTCTATCAACCATCATTAGCTTGAACTCGTCATTGAGTGGCTGAAGAGGTGTTACTTGCTGGTGGCCTTTTTTACATACTGTTGCAGCTTATCCTTCTTAATCAATATCTCAATCAGGCTCCTTAAGTAACTGCATTCATTAGTATCATGACAAGGATGATTGTGGTAGCGATAGAACATTCCAGAATTGGCCGCCTTATCGTCTACTTTTATCGGTCGTGGAGTTGGATAATATCCTGCATCTTTGGTGGAAAAGAAGATGTTTTCCGGGATATAATTTAGAGGAGTTAACTCTTCGGATTTGATAAAGTGGAATCTTTTGTTATCATTCTCCCCTTTTCCATTTTCCTCATTTTTCCTTTTTAGACCTCCAGCATTCTTCTCGTCACCTTAAGTATCATTGCTTTTCTTATCTTCCACAACACTGTTTTTAGCAACATTCTGGATAGATCGATGGATCTGCCTCCACTCTGATGAATTCTTCGGCTTTCCTATAGAACTTCTCGAGCGTGTTTGGTTCCTTCATTTTTATCTAATTCCCAAACTCACTCTTCTTGTCTATAGATTGACTAGTTCCATTAAGATCATGCGTGGCTCGGGATTCCCTACTTCAAACAGAGCATCGTTGAACCGACAGAGAAAAGCCTTAACATATTTCCTCGAATTTTGCTCCATTTTTGGTAGCGACATTACATCTTTAGCCTTTGTAGCTTACAACCGGAACTACTCTTTGAATACTTTGGTCAAGTCAGGAATTGATCTACAGACTTAGGCGGCAACTTCTTGAACCATAATGATGCCGCACTTTTTAGATAAATAGGAAAGTATAAGCATCTGATCTCATCCGTCACCCATGCTGCATTCATGTGCCATTCATACTTGAACAGAAAGAAGTGTGGATCAAAAGTCCCGTTGTATGGAGGCAAGGTAGTAGGCTTGAACTTGTTTGGGAACTCTGCTTTGTGGATTCTTTCGGTAAATGGAGTCTTGCTACCATGTCCGAGATGTACTCCTCAGTATTGTGTTGTTCCGCGCTTCAGACTTCAATCTCCTTACCGGATGCTTACCTAGGCAAGTGACCGCGGTTCCAAGATCTAGGTCCTTTACCTCCATTGGGGGGGGTGCCCCCTTGGTGGGACTAGCAACCTTTTGAGAAGTATTTCGGTCGGAATGATTTCTAGCCTTTGGCTTTGATTCTTTGACATTAGCTTCATCTTTATCCATGTTGTCATTACGATTACGTTCAGAAGCCAATGAATCTGCATTTTCAGCAAGATCAACATGGATTTTTTGAGGTGCTGGGATGGGTTGAGTGGTAAGAAGAGCATTCATCTTGTCCGTTAAAGCCTTATTAGAAGTTTCCATCCGTTGATTCAAGTTGATGACAACGACATCCAACTCATCTCTAGTTACGCCATCTCCACCTACTGAACTTTGGCCAAGTTCAAGGCGATTGGTTTGTGGCTTAGCTTCATTAGCAACATCATCATAACCTCCTCTAATGAACTTACTTCCATCTTTCTTCAGTGGAGCCATCATCTCATACAAGATTTTAAACTTTGAAGAAAATCCTTCAATGGGCCTGGATTTTAGACTTCGAGAATCTATCGTAAAAATCAAGCTTCAAACTCCGACGTCCCCTACAAAGCACTTGACCTTTGGATGTGGCCCCATAGTGGGCGCCAAAAAAGCTAATATCTAAAATGGAACGCTAACAACACAGAAAGTGTAAGCACACCTTGAAATTGTAGATCTAGATTACTGGAAACCACAAACACAAAAAGCAAGTAAAAAGAGAGATATTTATAGTGTTTTGGCCTAGATCAGGCCTATATTCACTTTGAAGAGAGATTTTATTATATTCAGAATGTAACAAGGTACAAAATTTCTATAACTTTGTTCATATTTTCACTTTACAACAATTCTCTCTTATTACTTCCCTTTAATCTCTTCATTCGCTCGATTTCACCATGGAAAAGATTAGATCTCTTTGATTCCTATGATTGTTGGAGCAGATCTTCAACAATTGAGCACTTAGATGATCTTTGATTATTTCATGATGATTTAGATGTTGAATAGGAGCTTGGAAGAACTTTAACGGAGGTTAGAATGGTTTGGAGTTGTTGAGAAATGAGTTTGGCAGCACTTCATGGTTGAAAAAATTGGTCGGTCTCATGCAGGAATGGATGGGGTATTTATAGGTTTGGTTGTGATTTGGTGTGGTGAAGCTCAGAAACAGGTGTGGAGGCTTTCGGGTTGTCCAGCAACCCGAGTTCTTCGGTTGTTTTAACGACATGAATAATTAGGTCGTCCAACGACCTACTGTGCACATATTTATACGACATGAGTTGTGTATAGCGCTTATACACTCTACATAGTGCCACATGTGCTTAATTACTCACGTTGTGATGTATATCCATAATAAAGGCAGTCAATCCGATAATTAAGCCATGTTGTGGTCCAATTATATATCCATATGATCCATGCAAATGCAGCTGGACCCTCCACGTATACACTTTATAGTTCACGTCACGGACCATACAATGCATAAATAAATGGCCCACCTTTTATACAAAATGCATCACATTCAAGCTCTTCAGGTATACTCTATCTTCATTCCACTCAACACTTTGGGTGTGGACCACGCCCATGTGATATCATTTACTAACGACTTGATATTGAGCACATGAATGACGAGCGGACTATATGCGGACGACCTGATTGTTAGTTATCCAAGTCTTGGGCGATCCGAATACATATATACGACCTATAAATGCTTTAACATTTCAGGATGCAATTTGTGCCACGTATACATTACTTGTGCCGACGGATTGATTTTTATTTATATCAGCGAGCCGCCATGAAAAGTGCATGACCCATCCTATGTTAATACATGATACATGTTCTTAAATAGTACATGTCAATGCACGGTCTAAGCAGTTGTTATCAACAATCTATTGCCAAATGATCCGAAGTGCATGATCTAATGTATTGAGATGTGTACTCACAACCTACCTGATGGTTTTCAACATGTAATCCATTATTTAGCCTACAAAATTCAACTAAGCCAAGTGTTCATTTTGATCCTAACCCATGCGACCAATCCATTCAATCACATAGGTTATAAACTTGCATTGACGTGGCAGCTATATATTTGTTCCATCGTTATATATATACTTGTCACGTGTCACACAAACTTGTTGCGTACATTATCTGTTCCAATGCATGCTATATAACTGACCTATCCATATTTTTTGAATGGCATGACCCATCCATATGAAGTGTTTGATCCATATATTAATACTCATATTAGTTCGTATGCCACCAAATTACAATCACAGTTGACTCGTTGATACATGGCTCAGGAGTTTTGTGCACTTCACGTTTCATGAGCCGTTGGACAAAATAAATGCCATCAATCCATGCAGCGTTACGCAACACTTTGCCACATCATTTTGTACTTGTATTGAAACTGCACCGATCCATGGTGTTTTTCATATGCCTGATTTATGTCAAAGAATATGACCGATCCATCGTTGAAAAATGTTGCCACTTCATCATTCAATGCGCGAACAATCCATCATTAACACGGTTTATTCGATCCTGTTTATAATGGGATTAACACATCGAGACACACTACTAGGGAGGAGACTGCTCCTGGAGGGGGAAATGGCGGTATACCAGAATACCCAGCTATGTTCAAGGTTATGATGGCAGTGACCAGGAGGAGGGTACCCAATCGGGAAGTAGCCGCGGTAGTTGCAGGGGTTCATGTGTAGGTTCTTAGAGTCGTGGATTTCGCAAAGCTAAGCAAGGACTTCACATCTCTAGGAGGGAAACCGTTCAAGAGGACAGTGCCGATTGAAGAGGTTCAAAGGTGGCTAGATGCTTGTATACATACTTTTAGAGACTTAGGTATAGATGATGCAGCAAAGAGAAAGCTTGCATCGAGACAATTGCAAGGCCGAGCCATGGATTTGTGGAACTATGTTACTTTGGACACTTCAGAAGATGAGATCACATAGGATCAATTTCGAGTCAAGTTTGAGAAGAAGTTTATCTCTACTACTCAGAAGTCGGTTCTGTTTAAGAAGTTTGTGGAGTTGAAGCAGAATGGTCGACCAGTGCTTGATTATATTTTTGATTTCGAGGCCTTGTCCAAGTAAGATCGTTCGTATATTGATTCTCCTAATCAGAAGAACGAGAAGTTTGTTATGGGTTTGGATACCTATATCCGGAGATCATTGGTGGATCATCTGGACGATCCGTATGAGAAGATTGCGGAAAAAGCTATGAGGCATGAAAGCTTGTTTCCTAAAGAAGAAACTGTTGTTGTTGCGACTAAGGAAGATTTGAAACCACAACAGGGTGGTAATAATAATAAAAAGAGGCAGCAGAAATAGCAAAAGGAAAGGATGGTAAGAAGAAACCAAGGCGAGTGAGGTGTTTTGCAACAATTGCCAACAGAAGGGCCACTTTTATAATGAATGTAAGAATCCGAAGGTTGAAAGGAAGTGTCACAACATTGGCAAGCCTGGGCATCTCAAGAAGGACTGTCCAGAACCAGCTAAGGGAAAGCAGATTGTGAAGGCGTATGCTCTGGAAGCTATGCCATCATTTTCAAGGGATCCTACTATAAAGGAGAAAGGGAAGGGTGTCATCGTCCAAGGTACTCTTTCCATTAGAGGTGTTTCATTTCATGTGTTGTTTGATACTAGAGCATCGCATTCATTCATTTGTAATGAGCTTGTGTGCCGCTTGGGCTTGGAACCCGAGATTTGTGATAAACCTTTGGTTGTGACTAATCGAGTTGGGGGTTCGTCCAGCCTTCGTATGCTTTGTCGTGGTCTAGTGTTACCGAGTCATGGTTGCTCCTTTGTTTGTAATTGCTTTGTTTTGAACTTCGCTGTGTTTGGGATTATCTTGGGCATGGATTGGCTCAAGAGGTATGCGGCAAAAGTGAATTGTGAGAAGCTTAAAGTGAGAGTCGGAGATGTGGACGGGAGAAAGGTTTTGATCCGATGTAAGCCCGAAGATGGTGTCTTCGTGAGCTTTTTATATTCGCTTATGATTCCATAAGAACACTTGTCATTTGTGTTGATCGCTAATATGTTTGAGGATGTCTTTGAAGAGGTCAAAGGTTTACTGCCGCATCGTGAGATTGAGTTTAGAATCGATTTGGTCGAGGGTGCAAGACCTATCGTTATGCCTCTTAGGCGAATAGCACCTAAGGAACAACGAGAGTTAGAGGTGCAAGTTCGTGACCTTATGGGAAAAGGATTCATTCAGAGAAGTGTATCCGAATGAGGTGCACCAGTTGGGTTTGCAACCAAGGCTGATAGATCTTTGAGATTGTATGTGGATTATCGTGAGCTGAACAAGGTGACCAAAAAGAACAAGTATTCATTGCCAAGGATCAATGACTTGTTCGATCATCTTCACGATGCCAAAGTGTTTTCTCAGTTGGATTTGGCAACGAGATTCCACCAGTTGAGGTTGGCAAAGGATAGTGTGCCGAAGACAGCTTTTAGGACACCATCTGGTTTCTTCAAATGGTTGGTGATGCCATTCAAGTTGGAAAATGCGCCATCATATTTTGTGGGTCTTATGAATATGGTTTTAAGAGATCAGTTGAATAAGGTTGTGCTTGTGTTCGTGGATAATATTCTGGTTTATTGCCGGAACGAGGAAGAACATGAGACACACTTGTGAGTTGTTTTGGAAATCTTGTGAAAGCATCAGCTAAGAGCTAATTTTTCGAAGTGTCACTTCTTGAAGAGTGAGTGAGGTTCTTAAGCCATGTTGTTTCTGGAAATGGAATAGTGGTTGACCTCGCTAAAGTGGCAGCAATCCAGAATTGGGATAGACTTAAGAATACGACGGATGTGAGAAGTTTCGTTGGATTTGAGAGGTTATGAAGAGTGAGTGAGGTTCTAATATAGATGCACCATTAGCAGGATTGACGAAGAAGAAACAGGTTTTCACATGGAATGCAAAGTGTGAGCAAGCTTTCGGAATCCTGAAAGAAAGACCGACGAGTGCTCATGTTTTGACTATTCTAAGTGGGAATGAAGAGATGGTGGTATACACCTATGCATGTGGTACTAGACTTGGAGCAGTAATGATGAAGAAGGATAAGGTTGTGGCCTACGCGAGTCGATAGCTAAAGCCGCATGAACGGAATTATCCAACTCATGATCCGAAGTTGGCAGTGATCGTGTTTGCTTTGAAGACGTGGAGACATTACCTGTTTGGAGTTCGATTCGAGTTGTTTACGGATCACAACTCGTTGAAGTATCTTTTCTTCCAAAAGGATTTGAATCTTCAGTAGCAAAGGTGGTTAGAGTTTCTAGCATCATATGATTTTGGTATAGCCTATACTCCTGTTAAACTTAACATAATGTCGGATGCGTTGAGTAGAAGAAACGCAAGTTTGGGAGCGATGTTTTCGGAATGGAGGCACCTCGAGTATTTGGTAGGATTTGATTTCAGACCACGGTATGAGTTAGAACCTAAAAGTTTGGCAAACTCATCGAAAAGTCCTAATCTCATCGAACGAAATGGCGAGAGCCAAAAATGAGATCCAAAGCTTGTCGAGATCAACCAAAAGTTGGAACCAAAGGATAAAGAGTTCAAGGTTGATCAAGAGGGTTGCTTCGAAAGAAAGGATGACTGGTTGTTTCAGATATCGACGGATTGAGAGATGAGGTCCTGAGGGAATGTCATCACTCAAAGTTGATGATTCATCCTGGTGGTAACAAAATGTATCAGGACATGAAGCGATCTTACTACTCGGAAGGGATGAAAAAGGATATTGGAAAGTTCATTTCCAAATGTATGAACTATCAGTTAGCGAAAGTTGAACAGAAGAAGCCGAGTGGATTGCTTCAGCCATTGGAAGTTTCTACGCGGAAGTGGGAGCATATATCGATGGATTTTATTGATGGACTACCTAGAATTAGGGCACGAAACGAAGGAATTTAGGTCATCGTGGATCGCGTAACCAAAGTGCAAGATGTATTCCTGTCAAGTCGGCTAGGATAACAATGAAGTTGGCTGAGATTTTAAAAAAATGGATAGTTTGATTCCATGGTATCCCGAAGATCATAGTGAGTGATCAAGAATCATTGTTAACTAGTGGATTTTGGAAAAGTTTGCAAGAAACTTTGGGAACCGAGTTGTGTTTAAGTTCGACTTATCATCCCCAAACTAATGGTCAAACCAAGAGGGTTAACCGAGTTTTGGAAGATCTCATAAGAGTTTGTGTATTAGACTTCAGGAGATCGTGGGAAGATCCCATATTTACTTGAGTTTGCGTACAACAGTAACTACTAGTCGAGCATTGGGATGACACCATACGAGGCGTTGTATGGTAGACTATGTAATTCTCCAGCATGTTGGTTAGAAACTGGAGATAAGTTGATGCTTGGGCCAGAGATGATCAGAGAGACATCGGATTTTTTCGAGTTCATTCAGCAATGAATGAAGGCAGCCCAAGATCGCCAGAAGAGCTATGCCGATAAGCGTCGAAAAGACTTGGGACTCGACGTTGGCGATATGGTTTTCGTGAAGATTTCACTGTTGAAGCATGTTGTTTAGTTCAGAAGTAAAGGAAAGTTAGCTCCAAGGTTCGTTGGACCATTTTCGATAGTTAAGCGAATTGGAAAGTTCGCGTATAGATTGGAGTTACCCAAGAAGATGTCGAGTGTTCATAATGTTTTCCATGTGTTGTTTCTATGGAAGTGTGTACATGATTCGAATGTGGTGGTATCTCCAAAGCAGTACGAAGACCTAAAAGTAGAGACCGTAGTTACGATGGTGGGATATGACACAGAAAAGCTTAGGAGGAAGTCTGTTAAGTTGGTCAAGTTACAATGGTGTGAGGACGATTGTACGTAGGAGACGGAAGTGAGTATGAAGACGACCCATCCAGAACTCTTCGTCCGTATGACCCATTGATGCATATCACCTTATATCGTTGTAACTTGTATTATTGTTATTGTTATTGTTATTGTTGGTGATAGAATTCTCGTGCTAGGATAAGGCTATGGATGCATGGCTTGATGGATTCTACTTTGGTTGGAAAATTGGCTGCTCATGGATGATAGGCATGCAAAATTGTTTTGGTTGCTTGAGTTTGCTTGGAATTTTGGGGGAGAAATTCCTAAGGGAGAAGAATGTAAAAGCTCGTATTTTTACGTATATGAGGATCGTGAAATATTTCTATTTAGTTCTCCAAGGGTTGGATCATTCTCATATTTTGATATGTTGTTTATGGGGATGTGAGACATGTCCATATTTTTTTATAAATTTTATTTATGACTATTTTGCCCTTGTCAGTCTTGAATAGGACATAACTTTTGACTGGGATCGAATCATGTGCTGAGATTGATTTCATTGAAAAAGAAATGGTGTTGCCAGTTCCGTAGAGTGGTCACATTAAAGGTTTGGTTCAGTGGCTTGGGAGGAATCGTTGTTTAGTGCTACACAATTTTCTGTTCAGGTATTGTGAAGCCATTGATGGGCTGATTTGGAGAAGCCCGTTAGTGGGCTGGTTTGAGGCTATAAATAGGCAACTAAAGGCATAGAGAATGGTTATTTTCTTCATTCTCTCATTTGGTTGAGCTCATGATACTCCTTGCTCAATCAAATTCACCTTTCCACCATTAAAATTCTAGATCTACACATGAAGATTGAAGATCTACATCAAACAAAGCTAGATCTACATCTAGTGAAGATGGATTTCATCAAATCAAGGATTTTGAAGATAATTCTTCGCAGTCCAAATCAAAGATTTAGTGTTTTTTAGTTGTTTTGAAGATTTGGTGAGTGATAAGCATCTCTCGCACAGATTCAATCAAGTATATGGTGATCATATTTTCTTCATTTTAAGTTGTTTTCACTATAATCTACATCATGGTAAGTATATTTTCATTTGAATCACCATAGGATCTAATCTAGCAACTTAAAACTAGCAATTCTTATGTTAATTCATATATTATGCAAGTTAGATCAATTTTTTAGTTTATTCATTCATTTATCATGATTTTGGTGAATTTTACATGATTATGATGAATAATTATCATTTTGATGTTGTTGATGATTTCATAAAGTGTTTATGTTCGAAATGGATGGTTTGGATGAGTTGTTTGCATCAATGTGGTCGTTTGGTGATGACTTGGTCAAGTTTGGATCTATTTTGGTCAAATCTAGAGTTAGGTCGTTTTTCAAGAGTCATGAAGTGTGGCTTGTTCTCCAAGAAATGGGGGTCAGGTCGTTGGAGAAGCTTCAAGACGTGGGCACTGCAACAAAAAAGACTTTTTATAGCGTTTGAAAAACGCTATGATAGGATAATATAGCGTATCAGAGAACGCTAGATAACGACATGCTATGGTTGACCTTCTGTTTTATATAGCATTTTCTTAAACCTTATGTAAAAGTCTTACTGCTATAACATTTAATTGCCATCAAAAAAGAAATTCTAAACCAATTTTAACGTACTTAGCGTTAATTGGACTTCTGGATAGCGTTTTGGCTTGGGCTGTTTCAGCGTTTGTATTACTTAATATAGCATTTCTTGTTAACATTGTATAGCGTTTATGGATGTACACTCTACTACTTACTATAGCGTTTCACGTTGACTTTTTATAGCATTTCGAGAACTACTTACTATATCACAGCGTTTTAAAATGCTATGAATTTGTATATCAATTTTATGGCCCTCTCAACCCTCTTTCTCCTCTTATATATATATATATATATATATATATATATATATATATATATATATATGCGCACAACATATTTTCACAAAGAACAAATATATAAATTGCAACATAACACTTTATACATATCGTTCAAATAACTTCTCATATATCAAAGCATATACTCCATACACATCATTCAAACAACTTTTAACATATTCAAACTTAATATTTCATACATATTGCTTTATCAAATTTTCCATGTTAATATATCATATAAATTTTCGACCAACAAGTTACTTACAAAACGGTCAAACGGTAAATCTAATCTTGCTTTGCTTATGATATTTTCTCGTTAACATCAACAATAGCGATCATGGTCCTGTTAATATCAAATAAACATAGAATGTATTAGTAATTATTGTATCATATATTCTCAAAGTAAAATAAATCTAAAGGAGAAAAAAATATAACTAGGACATTGAATATGAGACACTTATACCAGGCAATGCAGCTAATTAGCATTCAAACATGCAACAAATTCTAAAAAAACTAATCTTTTGTAAAAATTTAGTTAATTCAAAATAAACTAAGTTAATACTTGATAATTTAGCTAACTAGCCACGTGTGCATGCTGCTAAGAGCACCTCATCACACAATACTACCTTAAATCAAACTTAGTATTTTAACCCAGTTTTGAGAAGTTCTCTTTCCAATGTAAATAACAATCTCCAATCCAGTCCTCACATTCCTTTGTAAAGAAGAATGATCTGCGACTAGAGACGCATTCGACAAATGAAATTGGGTAAAAGAATATCATTAATATAAATGAATGCAGCTAAATATATATATGGGGCAAGTTCAACAACACCCCCAAACAGTGCAGTACCCCAAAAGCCCCTCAACAGCAACCAAGTATTTCACACTCTCTCTCCTTCCACTCATTCTTTTTCATTCCACTAACATCTAAACAAAAATATGTGGCTATGATTCGGATGCAAATGGAGGGCTGAAATTCAGGGGGGGGGCTCCTTGATCCTATCCCTATATATATATATATATATATATATATGAGCCTTATCCTTATATATATATATATATATAAGCAACAAGCTTAGTCATCTTATAAGGAATGCCTAGAGAATCATTCTAATATCCAGTTGTTCTAGATAGTTATATTGGAGCTCAACAAGCATACAAAGAACTTGAACAATGTTTTAATTAAGAGCAGAATAGTAAACATCTCATCCTCTGGGATGGTAGCTTGGGGAGACACACCTCTTTGCTGGCCTGCACAAGTGTGATGCATTGATCAAAACATAAAGAAGAAATGAAATGACTGTTGAAAATAGTTGATTTTCACATACCATCGCATGGCTCATACAATTGCAAATTATTTAGGAGAATTCACATGTGTAGCCTTGTTCTTGAAATTTATAACAGATTTAGCCATGTTTGTAACATAATTACAAACTTAGACCTGTTTTGGTCTAGGGAGTTACGAAGGCGAGTTTTGGAAACACGCTTTTTTGCGAGCTTTGAAAACTCGCCTTCGCAATTGAACTCTTGAAAACCCATTTTAAACAAGCCAAACAATTTACCAGAACAACATACAGCATACAAACCCCGTTCGTCTAACTCGATAAAAACACATTACTACGACCCAGTACAACATAACCAAGAGCCTACAAAACAACATGAATAAGACCCAACATAACCACGACACAACAATACAACATAACTTAGACCAATGATACAACATAACCACGACCCAATACAACATAACTATGATCCGTAGCTTCATAATGTACCGTAGCACCCATGAAGCATTTCATTCTTAATTGACACATTCATTCTTTCCAAGCGATTAACCTCAGCTTGCATCTCAAGTGCGTACTAGACACCTTTCTCTGTTAAAGGTGGATCGTACCATGAAAAAAAATTACAACTCTGCAACCCTTGGAGGTTTTGTGCATGAATGTACGCTTTGCAACCATAAAAGCGACGACCTGCATTCGTTTGACTTTTAGAAACAAGCACATTACATTCGACTCCGCAATAGCAAAGGAATGGACGACCCATCATGCTGGAGCTTGACCTATCGGGGTTATGTCGAGCAAGAACGTCCCTCAATTGAGCATTGTGGGATTTTTGAACCGGTCTGATGCGCTGGACTACAACGTTTGGTTGCGTTGCACTAAAAAGTTCAGACTCGACCTCTTCGGTATCTACTTGGACTCCCATTTGCGTTTCAAGCACAAATTTGACATCTTCTGCGGGTTGCTTACCCCGTTCATGCTCGTCGTACATTTGAACCATGGTATCGTCGTTGCATGCCCAGTTTTCCATTTTGACAGTGAACTACTCTACAAAAAACCAAGGAGTAATGAAGAAAGGAAGAGAGGTTGGTTGGTCTTTATTAAGGGAAAGAGGAAGAGAGGCTGGTTTGAAGCATGTGACAACCCGTAAATCATGGAGTGATGAATCTCTCATGATAAAAGTAGTTAGTATGCATGTGCTGACCCCTTTAGCTAAAGTTAATTATGGGGCTGAACTGATATGACTAATCAGTATGATAGTTATGGGGCTGAACTGATAGGACTAACCAGTATGCTCACTTCAGACATTATCCCCTTAGGAACACTGTAGGATTGATATAAAGTTAAATGCCAAGTTAAATGCTTATCGCATACTATATACATATTGGTCTGACGTGCTGCGAGTTCCTAGGCATTTGTCAACAATAATGCTCATGTGAATGGAGACGACCCTGTTTTTTAACTCCTTTGTGTGGTGAAATGTTTAAATTTTATGTGGTTGGCGAGGATCCTGTTTTCGCTATATATAGCAGCTTCCCTGAAGCCGGTTAAACACTGGAAAACCGCCTACTCCTTCCTCTTTCACCATGTCGAAACACGAAAAAGAAAGTGTAGGATCCACCATGGACAAATTGGAAAATGACGTTGAAGTGGTAGCAAATCAACGACCTGGAATAGAAAAGGTAGTTGCAGGGCACGTTGTCGAGTCACTAGGTCGGGTGGATCCAACCCTATTTGCCGTTGTGGAGAAAAATCGGTCGTGGTTGTTTCGAAAACAAAAAAAATGTCGGTCGTCGATTTTTCGGTTGTGAAGCCTATGAGGACCACAAGGTTTTTCCTGACGAAATTGATTATTGTTACTTTAAGCAGTGGATTGACCCTCCGATGTGCGAACGTGGAGTTCAATATGCACTGGAAACACAAACCGAAATAAGACGCTTGAACAACAATGATGCTGATGCAGCTAGAGCAGGATTTTTCCCACGTCCATAGTAGGTGTACATGGCAACTATCTTAATGTTTTTTACTGTACTTTGAATTAGATGTTTGTGTGTTTAGTCGTCGTAGTTCGTATAATTGTAGTTTGCATCTCTTACTGTTGTAATCATCGTTGTTCTCAGTTACGTAGTGCAAAATATTAAGATTCCTGGAAGTACGAACATCTAAGAAATAGCAACATTACATCTCCGCAAAGCAGAAATAGTAACATTATTAAAGGACTACGTAAAGCAGATTCTTTCCTGATACGACTAGTTAGTGGAGGGTTAAAGGAGCACGTAAATCAGATTCCCTACAGTATTGCATCAGACAAAACTGTGTTGTGCAGCACGTAAAGCAAAGTGTACCGGTGACCGATCACATCATTCTTTGGTTTACCCTTTATTCACTTTACACTGCGCAGCTATATATCCCTGTCGAATTACTTACAACTTATCTCGCTCCAACAACCATGTTTCCAACTACTCTGTGCTTTACCACAACTATGCCTTCTTGGCCATCATCTCCAGACTCTGATGAACAGGTGTACGAACAGATGCGACTTCAGGAGCTTGCAGATGAACTTGAGTTTCTGAACCAACTGAGACCTCGGGTTGAACCACCGTCTGAACAGCGGAACATCCAACCTCCAAATCAAACTCAAGCACCAACAGTTCAACACGCGTATGAACAGTCGGTCGTTCTACCACGACAAAAATTTTGTTCTTATCAAGTACCACATGTTCCAACTCCTTATGAACATGAAGGTGACTCTTTTCAAGTTTGTTCCTGCTGCGGTTATCCGGTTGAAGTTGTGGTTCGAGCAGATGACAACAATATTGGTCGACGCATTCAGCAATGTCCATCCTATCCGAACGGATGCAATTACTCTGAATGAATAGATGAACCGTTATGCCCAAGGGGAATAACATATGCGAACGAACTCGAACAAAAGATTAGACGTCTCGAAAATATTATTGAACAGTTGCGGTTTAGCCGTAATAATTAGACGACTTAAAATCCCTAGAGCATGACCGTGAGATATAGTTTGGTTGCATAATTTTTTCCCAGTTTTGGATTAAACTAGCATATGTATGGTTATTTGGTATGTTCGGTTATTTGTCATTCGGTTTCCTTGGTTGTCATCCATATTTTTTGGTTTTGATATCCGTATTAATTAAACGACATTTGAACGTATAATTTAAAATATAATTAAAAATGAGCTCATAACGTCGCGGTAGTTCGTAGTTTTACGCATTGACCTTTAACTGAATATATATGATTCGTTCTAAGTCGGATTTCTTTGAAATAAGAAACGTTCGAATCTACTGAACTATATTTTTATATTGGAAGAGAAAATCGAAGATTTCATACTACATATTTGTAGTTATATCCAAATCAAATCTTCAAAAAGTCGTTGTGGAATTGTTTATAAACCATAACGATTTATTAATTATGTAAACAAAATTTTAATATAATATAAACTGAGCGTCGATTTTAATATAAAAGAGAGTAGTCAACATAGCACTACATCACGGTGTTGTGTGTAGGATATTTCGGATGTGGTGTTGTGTGTGGGCGAGTTTGAATGTCGTGGTGTGTGGAAAATTAAAAGTGGTTTTACTGAAGGCGAGTTTTGGAAACTCGCCTTCCTATTTTAATGAAGGCGAGTTTCCAAAACTCGCCTTCGTAATCAAAACAGGTCTAAATCTGTAATTAAATTCAAAACAAACATATTCGTGTTATACTATTGGCAAACAGGCCTACACATGTAAAAACTCCAATTATTTAACAAACATAATCTACTCCTGCAAATTAACAAAGAAGTACTCAATACCACCTTATCATATACATCTATGGTAAAATAATCTCCGCTCTTATGCCACTCCACCATTGACACAACCTGCAGAAAATAAAACATCATGATTTTCAGTAACTTGTTAACTTTGAATATGAACTTTCGAGGCACACTCAATTTACCTTAAAATGTTGCAAACTGAGGGCATTAAGCTCGGAGTGTTTGATCCGGCTTACAGGAGATTTATCTTCTTCGGCATTTTTAAGGTCAAAACCCATAGAAGGTAAACACGAAATGCAAAGTAAATAAATAAGAAATTAACCAACGAGCATTTCATTGAGTGTACTGTTAAAATTCTTTAGAATTATTTGGTCCACTTCTTAATTGCCTGTCAGTAAAAAGTACATAACAAACATCAACAAAAAGTTAAATGTACTGGATGGAGATAACTGCTACTTGATCACCTAGCGTTCAAAGGTGTTTACCAGGGCATATATTTTTAATGCGCTGCTTGCTCCTAACAAATGGTGAACTACACCTTATATTTATATGCACTAATCATGAAACAATTTGCAGAACCATATTCATTAGCTAAATTGTATATGGAGGAAAAATAAGCTATGAGAGATGGTAACATAATGTATTAGTTGAAAAGAGTAGTACCAGGCCGACCGAACAAAATGCTGTTTAATCATGCGAAATAAAGAGAAAAAGATGGGGTTTCATCTCCTACTTTTGAGGCACAATTCATGGGGTCCTACTCATTTATCTATCTCCCGTATTATTTACCGACGTAAAATCCTTCGGTTCAAATAGCTTTATTGTTTTTGAAAATCATTTTTTAATATTAATTAAGCACAAAGTTAGACGTTGACATGAGGTTTTTTACAATAATACAGTTACAATAGCTAATGGAACATTTGTAATATTGAACCCATTAGTCAACTGCCTTTTACTTTAGCAATTATAA
This sequence comes from Allium sativum, assembly GCA_030737875.1. NCBI lineage: Eukaryota > Viridiplantae > Streptophyta > Magnoliopsida > Asparagales > Amaryllidaceae > Allium > Allium sativum. The sequence goes on along the minus strand of CM060924.1, from coordinate 953,391,004 downwards.
TTTTGCGTTTAACTCATTGTGATCCATGCGGTATTCTTCTTACTTCTTCCAAAGCATCATCTTTGTGAACACTGTAATTTCCTATTAAAACTCATTAGTCATTTTGTTCGTTTTGAAGAACGAACATGGAATAAAAACGCTGAAATTTACTTGAGATTTCAATACAACTGTATCATATACTATTAAGTATTTATGACCCAGTAATAACGAAGTAGTATATATAATGGAAAAACGCATTAGCTCCAAATTAAGTGAATTTTTTTTTGGATCCTTATACATGCATGCACATGACATCCTAAATGCAAGAAAACATTTTTTTTAGGGTTATAGAAATAAACTAAGCGGTCCACATGTAACTCATTTATTCATAGATACATGTATAACTGTTAAACACAGACATAGTAAGAGCATCTCCAACAAAACTCAAGGAAAGAATATTACACCTCGTAATATTCAAGGGAAATATAGGTGACTTTCTCAATAGGGAGGAGCAGATTTGATCGGCGCGAAGGAAAGAAGAAGGAAATCATAAAAATTGAGAACCGTGTTTTATTAAGGGTGCGTTCTTAACGAACGTGAGCGTGGCATTTGAGCGTGCCATTTGAGCGTGGTACTGTAGCGAAGGGGAATTGTGTTTTTAGCGGCGAACGGGGTATTTGAGTGTGGTATTTTTAAAATAAGATTTAAATAGAGATGGTTTGGCAAATTCGAATACAAATACAAATACAAATACAGTTTCTAATACAGATACAAGTACAGTTACAAATACAAACACAAATTAGTGCAGACCCGCAGCAACCAACCGATCTCTAATGGTATCTCGAACTAATGACATTTCTCGGGATCCTTCTGCTTGAACACGTTCCGTGCCTCTATTCGTCGTATTTCTCATACTATAATATTCCGTCAAGTAATTATCGGGTATTCGTTCAGGATCATCATCAAAAGCCATAAAATCTGGGTCACCACTATTGTATTTGCGTATGAAGTTGTGTAAGGCCATTGTAGACACCACAACTTTCACTTGAGTTTGAAACCGATATGTAGGCATCTTGTTGAGAATGGTAAATTTTTTCTTCCAAATGCCAAATGTTCGTTCTACGGCCATCCGTAAACTCGAATGGTAGTAATTAAACACTTCATTGGCCGACTTTGGTTGATTCATTGTATCACGGAAATGCGGAATATGATATCTCATATTTCGATATGGCGGTAAATATCCAGTCTGTAGTGGATAGCCCGAATCAACTAAATAATACTGTCCAACTGGAGGGTAAGGAAAGTTATAGTTTCTATCGTTTGTAACAGCATTAAAAATTATGCTATCATGTGCAGTCCCTTCCCAACCAGCCATAACATACGTAAACTGTAAATCGAAATCACAAACCGCTAATATATTTTGAGTTGCAAACCCTTTTCTTCCAATATAAGGGATAATTTGATCAGCGGGTAAATGTGCAGATACGTGGGTACCGTCTATAGCGCCAATACAGTTTTTGAAATACGGGTAATACCGGGTGGAAGTTCTGATGTGATGTGGAACAGTATTAATTGTTGTTCCGCTGGCTTTATTACATCAGCAGCGAGTAATTGAAAAGCGTTTAGGACATCATGAAAATAAACGGAAATTGTGCTATCTGATCGTTGAAATCTTTCTTGTAGTTGTCTATTTGAAAGCCCAGTAGTCATTGTATAAATGAATATTCCAACCATTTCGACAACACAGATTTCTGGTCTAGAAGCGAGACCATGATGTTGCAGTTTCTCATATAATGCGTAGAAACAAAGTCTTTTCATCCGAAAATTATTTTGACAACGGCTTTGATGGCCATTCAAAATTTCGTTGATCCAAGATAAGCCAGTGAACTCCGAAGTATTAATCCACGTCATATGATTTCTCCTTTCATTCTGAATCAGATAAACCCCGTAGAGCTCCATCAAATCGTCGTTCTCGGAGGATGAATCGGAGTTTGACATTAGTCGAATAAGTAGAAAGAGTTGAAGAAGCAGTATTGTGTAAGGTGTTAAGATAGAGGGGGTAATATATAGAGAGGAAGAGAAGTTGGAAATCAAGCCGTTGACGTCCGACGCGTCGGACGCCAACGACTTGATTTCCAACATCCAACGGTCGTTTCATTTGGAAGTGGAAAAAAGTGCTCGCGTCCGACGCGTCGGACGCGAACACAAAGTTGAGCGTGCAAAAACTTTGCTGCGAATGCACCCTAAATCAGTACGCAATGTGGGGTCCGCACCAATTAAAAATATGTAGCAAAGCATAGCGTATACACGTGGTGTATCTTTGAAGCATTCTTTGCGGTCCGCACCAATTAAAAATGGACTATGCTAGAAGGCCCGAATGATTTTTTGTCAAAACATGCGGATCTTTATTTGAATGGCTGAAAATAAGGGAGGACTCCTGAAAAATAGGGAAGAGTGTAAATCATGTGGTGGAAAATGTTTTTGTCACTTTCCCTGACCTATTTTCCGGGCCTTCAAGCATTTCCGATTAAAAATATGCAGCAAAGCATGCTGTGGTCCCATGTATGCATATTGTGGTATCATGTATACACGTGGTGCATATTTGATGCATTCTTTCCGGCTGGTAAGTAGAGCGATTTCCAGCACGCCGATTAAATCGGCGCGCACACTGATTATGAATTCAGCACTGATTTCTGAGTTTTACACTGAATATTCAAAAAACGAATATCTGTTGGTAGCTTCTGGAAGTTTTTTTTCCTCCTCAATTCATAATTACGGACATGAAACAAGAGCGGTTGGAGATCTCTAATAGCAGAAGATATAAGAAGCATTAAAATGAATATTTAAATGGAATGTAAGTACAGACATAGCACTAAAGCACGTGACTACATTCTGACGCTTCTTTACTCTGCTCTTTCTCTGCCATGGAGTTGCCCAAGTAACCAAGCATTGTTGACCTCTGGGTGTGGCATAATCAACTGGTTTCCGGCTTGTTAAAAGCAAAAAAGAACACCACCAAAGCCACACATATTACTCTTTTGAGTTAGTTGACCACTCCTGGCATATTCTATTGCTGAAAGATTGCAGAATACCAGTTAAGGCGTGCAGCCATATCAGGAGCTAGGTTTTAGAGATTGAAATTTGCAATTTTTGTTTGAAGCCTTCAATGAAAAAATATCGCTTGATGTAGTACTCCGAGGTATGATAAATGGTAGAATCTCTCATAAAGCTAATTAAGTCCCTTAGCTACATCAATGAAAATTCTGACCAGTATCCCATCAGGAAAGGGGCTAGGATGAGCAGCTTAAACTCCTTCTGGACCAAATATCAATACTGGGATATAATAAGCATAGCCATAGTAATTATGCTGACATATATATCCTGCAGCAACACCATGAGTGCTACCATGCTAAAAATCATTAAAAAAAAAAACCATAGTGGCAAATTTGTAAAAACAAATAGACTTTGTTTAGCAGCACATTACCGTATTAATTGAAGAAAAAATTCATGTGTCAAATTTGGTACTTCCACACACAGTTAAAAGTATTATGGTTCTTCATCTGGTGAGAGCAAGTTCCTCCATTGCCATTTTTTTGCTCCTCACACGTAATTGCTAAAAAAACTATTCCATGAAAGCCCTGACCGATCAAAAAGTTTGATATAACATTGTCATTTGTCAGAATTTAGTTTGCTAATTAAGCTTTATAGCATAGTAAATTCTGCCAAAAAAAAAAAAAAAAAAAAAAAAAAAGAAGAAGAAGAAGACAGAAAGAAAGTAAAATCTGCAGACATTGATTTTGTTTATTGTGGCATCCTTTGTAGGTGATTTATTTGTTAGGTGAGAAAATATGCATATCTGACCGACGACTTCTTGGGCAAAATGGAAAAAATGGCAATTTTCAAGTGATAAGATCATTATAGTATTCATTTTCTGTGTGTAGAATATAGAGTTTGTTATTCAACTGATAATAAATATGGTGAATTCATGAATTTTAAAGGTGGTAGACATTTTTGAGGTTGTCTAATATTGACAGGTGTGGTAGGATTAGGTCAGTTAATGGATCACCAAACCTTTCGATTTATCAAACTACTATCATTATAAGTGGAAATAGAAAAACATAAAGGAAAGAAAGTTATATGGTGTGATGTAAAATAGGAAACAAAATAGTACTATATTGTACATTTGAATCATATTATGCAAATTTAGTACCTTTGTTTTGACTTGGAATAAGGACAGGAGAAAAAATTGATTTATTTTATATAAATTCAAAAATATACCAAAATCTATATAAAAAAGGAATTAAATAAATGTCTCGTATTTAACTGGGTAATTTTTGGTAACTGCATATGATAAATTGTTTATTCAAATGAATCTGTTGCATTCGTGATGTTTACATAATAGTTTTTAAGTGAATAATGCAGTAATTTGACAGTTCATGTATTTTGGAGGTAAGAATTGAATGTGATTTTCAACCAAATTAAGAGCACATCAAAAAAGTAAAATTTTACAAATAAAGAATTAAAGGAATATAATCCAACTATATTATAGTCTTTTGTAAATAATATTCAGACACAAAGTTATGTAGACTATGTATAAAATAGGATTTATATTTCTTTGATGGTTAAAAGTTGGCTGTTAGGAGAAAAATACTTATAAAATCCCGACAGTCTTGGATTTTACAGAGACTAAATATACTTATCAACATTTTGTTTCAAATTAAAATATGACAGTCAGTGCATTGCAATTTGCAAACGCAACGATACAAATATATCAGCCATTAAGTTTTATGGATTATACCTAGAAAAGTTCAAGAAAAAACGAATTCCAAGCAGCACATTTAGTTTTGCTGAATATTAAATAGATAAAATAAAATCATAAACATGTATATAAATTTATTAAGTGTCCGGAATTTTTATTTTGAACGCAGGCAAACAGTGACCATTATATTTTACCAAGTATGATAAATGTTAGCTAGGTAAACGATGAGAATTTGAACAACTAAACTATCACGCAGGTAAACATGAGCTGGACTGATTTCAGTTCGTTGATCCTGCCTAGAAAGTTATTCCCCAATATTGATATATAAATTTTTTGGGCAAGACCAACCGGCTTTTAAATTGACCCGCAACACTTGTTATTATTACATATAAACGTACCTATCATAGGTATGCAAAAACAAATCAAAAGTTCTAAAATTTGTAGGTTACTGAAAGAAAGTATCATCTCCCAGAAAGCAGTACAAAATTTTGAAAATCTAAGGTAGTGTTTGGTTTACAATTTTAAGTTTTGGTTTTTCGTCCATACAATAATGTGCACAACACATGCATATCATGAAAAACAATCATTTTAGAAAACAAAGTTAACACACAAAATAAAAAACAATTTTTATCTAATTTTCATGTTTTGAGAAATAAGAAAAACATGGAGACCAATTCCTCCTTCCATGATTGCTACATCCCCTCTGCGGTCCCCTCCATTTTTCTTTCATTCTACCGTTCCTCCTTTCACACCTTTAATGTTTTGTAATTAATTTTGAAAACTTAAAACCCAAAACTCACTTTAAACCAAACACACCCTAATTCTCCCCATGTTTTGTTCACTCAGAATTTTGAGATGCATAAACCTGCGAGCGTTGTTCTTCTACGTTGAATATGAAATTTAAATTCGTATGTATTCTTGAGATTATCATAAATGATTTACAAACCTATTTCCATGCATTATGAGCTATTATTGTTATGTAACGACGATCAGAATAAAGCCCCCCTTCCTTGCACGCATGTTACGTGCCTACCAACTCATATTTGTACTCAACTCTTTCAATTTATTCCATGATGTGGGACTATTAATTCCAACCCGTCATTTCTACTTAACAACATGAGAGACAATCCTAACAGTCTCCCCCTTGACTCGCATCTTACGAGTATCTTTTGAGAGCACTGCCTTGTCCGCATGGCCCAGTCCGTAACTTTCGACTCTGATACCACTGTTATGTAACGACGGTCGGAACAAAGCCCTCTTCATAGCACACATATGAGCTGACACACAACTCCCATATAACAAAAGGAATCCCTGATGTTACGTGCCTACCAGCTCATATTTGTATACAATTCCTTCAATTTATTCTATGATGTGGGACTATTAATTCCAACCATCATTCCTCCTTAACAACATGCGAGGCAATCCTAACAATTATAATGTGTAGCTTAACCAAGTAGCACTAATCACGTGATGTGGATTAACATGCTAGCGTGTTTGGTATTTGGTATGGTATGTTGCTATTCAATTCGCAATATAAAGAGCTATGGATTGAATTCATATGTTTCAAAGACGAATAGTACAACGATGGTGCAATTTTTTCCCAATATCACATTTGTGTGATTTAAATTTAGAAAATAGGTATTTTATGCCCAACTTCAACAATTATATATAGTTTGCAACTTATTCAGCATAGATAATTAGTTAGTCGTCTTGCTATTAATTTCCCAACCACAACAATGTAACTCATATGCCATGTCATTTTCAAACAACAACGTCACAAGTTTAACAGTTTATGGTAACTACCCATGTTTATGCCCATTACCCAACTCCTTAGAAGAGCTTTAATGTTATCGCCCAGTTTGGTATCTGAAATCGTAGACAAAGAAAACTGTGACAGCTGTAAGCAACTACGTTCATAGGAGACCTAGCAGAATGATGATGTGGGTTCATTTAAAAATCATACGTGCAAACTCAGTTCAATCTTTGAAATACATGATAAATTGATGGGAAAAAATTAGACTGTGATTAATAAGACATATATTTGTATGCATGAATGTACTTACTATGAAGCATTAGTTATTGTGCGTGCATGGAAAACGCGGACAACAATATGGGTGCGTTCTTAATGAACGTGAGCATGGTATTTGAGCGGAGAATGTGAGCCTGGTACTGTAGCGAGCGTGGAATGTGTTTTTAGCTACGAACGAGATATTTGAACGTGATATTTGAGCGTAATATTTAATTGTTAAATTAATTGTTTTGAATTAATTAAATACTAATTGCATAAAACAAAACGACTACATTTTTCAGTACACGATCAGAAATACAAACATAAAGAACACAACAAAACTGAAATTAAAACAAGTACATGAAAATCTAAAATAAGCGACGATGAGATAATAAGCTCAACTCCGCTATAATAAATCCACGAATGCCCTCATCGGTAAGCTCCTAAACAATATCCACATTCCGCTGACCATTGCGGAAAATCGTCAGAATCTCCCAAAGCTCCACACGCGTACCCGGTCCCTAAACAAGCTTCAAGCAACGAGCACCAAGCTGTCTCAGCTGGTCGGTCATAAACGAGCTGGAACGCTCTACCTGTTTGCAACTAGATGGCTGATCAGAAAGGAGATCGCCCGAAGCCATCCAACCAGTATAGTAACCGGCTTCGGCACGTGAGAAAGAAGCAGCTGACACAGGAGCTGGTGGAGGTGGAGGTGCAGGTGCAATAGGAGGCGCAACCTCAGGAATCGGATACGTACAAGTATCTTTGCGCAAAGAACCCTCGAACATAATGTTTTGCTGTCGGAACTTCAACGGTGAGTTCTTCCTGAATCATCTGTAAGGTCTGCCACCGCCGGTACTCCAAAAATCATCTGGACCGTTCAGATAATCGAACTCTGCATTCCATACACCGCTAGGTGTTGTTAGCAGTCTGTCCCAATCGCGAAAAGAGCGCTTCATGTTGTCCTATTTATTTTTTATCTGGGTTTCTGTGAACTCCAGATTAAAACTGTCATTCATTGCTGTCGCAACTGTCGAGTAGAACGGACTGACGCCTGTATCACGTTTGGCTAGAAACTCAACGCAAATATTTATGAAAGCGGACTCCCGGTCCTCCGTCCAATTCGCAAATAGCTGGGAGGTAGCAGGGGTGGAAGAGGAAGCCATCTGCATAGCCAAAAAAATATCCAGAAAAATTCGAAAAAAACATGTATTATAGAAAATTGAAAAATAAACACAACGGTATAAAAAAAATACCTTTTTGACGCTTTAAATTGCTCGAAAAATTCGGTGTTTGGCGGTTTAGAGGGGTGGTTTCGGATTTGGATGAGGGAGAATGAGAGAGGGGGGCGTGGATTTATAGGTGATGAATCAATACGATGGAAAATTAACCGTTGGCGTCCGACGCCAACAGCTATTTTTCCAACGTTCGAGAATCGTGGAATCTGGAAGGAGTAAAAGTTGTTGGCGTCCGACGCATCGGACGCGTCGGACGCCACTAAAAACTTGAGCGTGCCAATTTTTAACTGCGAACGCACCCTATATAAACAAAATAAAGGAGCAATAAACATTTTACAATCAAGATTTGACACGTCCATGTCAGGAATTGACTGCAAAACCACATGACGACAAAAATAGTAAATCATTATATTCTCAGCCCTCCACGGGCAACTTGTACCATCTATTAAAATGACGCAAATTTCATTTACTTTCTTTTAACTAATATATTTTTATTGATATGATAAATTATATATTGAAGCATAATTATAAGAGAATGATATATTAGATAAATTTATTTTTTAAACAAATAATTATTTACCATTAGCTGTGTGACCACTCTTAATTTACCGATATAGAAACATTCAACATATAAACAAATGAGTAACACTCATGGTATGAAACTTCGGCGTATCGGTAAAAAATAGTAATGAGATTACAAACCCAGACGAATGAGAAAGCGACTTTTTAAACAAAAACTAATTACAAGACTTATCTGTTGTATGAACCAAAAAATTAAGTTGAAGCTAGCTATTATCTTGAATCAAAATAGCAACAACTAATGCAATGAATGCATACCAGTGTTCTTAAAGCTCTGCGGTATCTTCACTTTAGCCAGTAGCGGTTTTAATTGCTTCGTTATTTCAATTTAATGTTGATGAGCAACAAATCCAGGTTTAACCCTGTTGTTTCTGCTGTATCAGCCGCATATCATCTCGTAAAACAATAATTACATCAACAGATGGTACAAGTTGACAGAGTTAACAAAAGTAGGAATGTAGTTGAATCCTGAAACAACATTTTGGAACCGAGAAAACGACAATGGTTTGAAATATACTTATATACAGGTGATTAATAAATTCCGCAACCTTACATGATTAATTAACTTTGCTTCTGGAAAATGGAAAGAATCAACTATGATATTAAATTATTAATGAATTGCAAAGTATAGGTAAGTCTGATGGAAGCACAAATGCAATGGAAAACGGAAAGGAAAAAAATAAACATCAGAGAATTTTTGATAGGGCACAATGGATAAGCATAGAAATCAGATGGAAAACTATGTCATATATTAAGTTGCACGTAAAAATTTAAAATATGAAGGTGAACATGCCATTGAGTTAAGAAAACGATTTGTTACAGCTCTAATTTTGTTCAAAAATTGCAGGTTGTACATTAGAATAAAGGACGGTGGGGGCTTTTTTTGGGGAAGGCGTTTTGTGAAAATTGTGGTTGAATGAAGGAGTACCTCTCTAGATCTAAGCCGCTGTTGCAATCTCCAATGGGTGGAATTAAGGGTAATCGGATTCGGGCACGTGTAAGGCATGCAATGTGGAAGTGGGAATAGAATGTTGTTTGACGTATGGTCGAGTTATTTTGAAATGGAGATTCGAAGGTTGCCCACGTCACTAATGTTTTTTTTCGGTTTTCTTAACTAATAGATGCTTAAAGTAGAAATTTTCTTGTCATACAAATCCCAGTACTCCTAAAGTTCATAGCATGGAAAAGCAGGCATATATGCTTAAGGCTCTGATTTCTGAAACATAAGTCATGCATGTCTAGAATCAGATATGTAAAAATGCATACTTATAATGCTCTATTCTAGGTCAAGTTCGTATAAATTCAAAATCTTTTACTATTTAAAACCTTGAATACATATTGCTACTCCTACTCATTAGCTGCTTTTCATATGCAGGAATCTTCGCTTATGTATTTCAAAATCTTTTGCATCTAAAGTTTGAACATATGCGTGACAGAACTCACTCGTGTGCATGAAATCCATTGGTACAATATTTTAAGAACAAAGTGCATGTCCAATCAGAACTTAAAGCTGCGTTTCATCATAAGTCATTGCATCATTTAAAGTTTCATAATCTTTTGTACATGCGTAGGAAAATTTGTGGCCAAATTATATGTATGTGTATTCTTTTTTTCCACAGAAATAATGCTTTGTTCTAGACTCAGCAAGCTATCAAAGTTTCGCAAAACAACAATAATATATAACAGGATTAAAAAAATCAGACAAATGATAGTAGCTACCATGAATTGCTTAACAGTTGATAAAGGAAAATGATAATTTTCATTATGAAACAGCTGATATTACCTAATCCTATAATGTGTGTGTAATCTTCTTAAATCAGAGATTTTTTCACAACATGCATAATCTATGACAATGGATCTTCAAAAGTGAATGACCAAGGTTTCCCATTTTCTTTGCAGATCAAAAAACTCATACATCTGCAGCTGTTTTCACTTGTATGATATTAACTGCTTGCTTGATGGTGCATCCAATGACAGACAGACATGATGGCGCTGATAGAAGTATGTTACCTTTCACAGCATGCAAATAAACAGTAACCAAACTCTTGGATTTACCGTAATGAAGAAGGAAATGTATAATATACAGAACCTCAGATCCCACATAACAGAATGCCATGGATGGTCGATGTATATAGTTTGCCTTCAAAAGCCAATTACTTTTGTCTTTAACATCTTTGCGACTGGTCTTGCTTGATAAGATAGGACCGTACATTTGCAGCCAATGGCTAGCAATTATAATCCAAGCAATGAAAATAATCGAAGCCAGGACTGTATTGATGAGAAAGGATAACCAACTAAAATGCAGTGCTGACCCTGTCCGTTACCATGTTCAAGACAGCTCCAAAGGTTGGCCTTGGTTAAATTGACATGCAAACCAATCGTCTAATGCATCACAAGCAAAACTAATAAAATAAAGAATGGAAAATATATAATTTGTTGGAAAAGCATATTGCGAATGCAACAATGTTCATGAGAATTCTTATGTAACCAATAATGCTGGCTTTATGGATTGTGCTGCAGCAAACTGTCAAAAGGAGCTTTACGCTTTGAGCTTGCTACAAAGTACAACAGCTCGGATCAGTGGAACTGTGGAGATTATCTTATGAGAAATTAGGGTCCAGTGAGAAGTTGATCTGTCCACACTCAAATGTTGTGTGATGGATTTTCAGTATGGCATCTAGTTTTGGCTCAGTTGCCGCCTTGCGCCCTTGCAGGGTCGATGGAGGCGGAGCACAAGAAGCTAGCGCCGAAGGTCGGAGATTAGTAGCAGCGACCACCACACTTTAGCATTTGTCTAATTCGTCGATGTTCTCTGCCCTAGTTAATGTTTTCTGTTTTGCATGACCTAGAACAAACAATGATATACGTATATTCAAGCTTCACAGGTATTTGCATAAAATATAAGCATATATTCCAAACTTTGCACTCATATTGAAGCCAAAGCATGTGTTTAATACTGCAAATATATTGTGAAATTACATAATATTTGGACAACTCGGGTGTATATGAAAAGATTTATGTCGGACCGGACTCTTCCTAAAGTTTGAATATGAATTTCCTTTGAAACTGCATGTTTACAAAACTGCATGTGGTTATAAATTCATTTAAAACATTACGGCACATGTGCATGCTTCTTTTTACGAATCAATATAAAATGGGCGTAAATTTGGAAATTCATATAATTTTGAAATCCTATTATATGAAGCTTTATAAACCTCTATCAAAACTTGCTATAACTAAAGTTAAGAAGATGTGTGATTGTAGTAACCATTGTGATTAATCCGATTCAAGACCACTCGAATCCGATATCTAAACAACAATGCGTTAGCGGAAGACTAGATCGTTGTTAGACTTGCAAAAACAACCAAAGTAATAACTCTAGTCACAAAACCAATATCAACCAATCACGAACAATCCAAATCTCAATCACAAGCAAGAAACTAATAACAAAATAACAAAAACAAATCACACAAGGATTTATAGTGGTTCCACTAACATCTTGATAGTGTACATCCACTTTGCAGAGAGTATTTTATTACCACGATGAAAGGAATACAAGAGATTGATCCAATAATCAATATATTTCAATACAGAAAAGAGTTTGAGGAGAATCGAATTGAAGAATTGGAATTAGGCTATAAACCCTAATTCTCCCTTGAGAATAAACCCTTGATCCCAAATCAAGTCTTCAAGCTCCTTCCTAATTCACTTCAGAAAATAGCTTATATAGAGGTTGGCCAATTACCCAAATTGCCCCTGAATTAGTCACAAATCAGCTTGCTTAAACTTCAGCCTGAAAATAGCCCAAAGCTCGCACAGACGTCTGTCGAACCTCCTGATAGACGTCTGTCATCTTCCATAGGTTACTTGGGCAAATTCACTCAGCACAGACGTCTGCCAGGGAAGTGTCAGACGTCTGTCTGAGCTCTCGGGAAACCAATTCCCTGCAGTCAGATGTCTATCATCCCCTATTACAGACGTCTGTCCCTATACCCAGCTGACAGTAAACACCTTCCTGCTCATATCTCCTTCATACGAGCTCCGATTTGCGAACGGTCACCTCCGACTCGAAGTTGTCTTCGTCCTCTTCAATCCAACATATATATAGTATCGCATATCACAATACTCCACCTCGATACTATAACCATCTCAACTCCAAACTCCAATGCACCATGCACTTCCTTCTACCTTCGACCAAGCAAACTTGAATGTTTTCCCAATGAGCTCCGGCAAGGCCACCGCCCATTGCACTACACCAACGAGTTCAGGCAAAGCCCCCACCCGTCAATGTAGTGTTGAAAAACATTCAAACCACAAACCGTCTCACCAAAAGACAATGTACTCGGGAGTGTAACGAGTACTTAACATGAAGATAGATTTCCAATCTCTCACCGCTATTCCTTTCCATCAAACACAAAATCACTCTCTCCACCTCGTGCCACCCCGTGGCACTTAGCAACTCAACAAGCGAATTAAGTTCGAGCAATGCTCGAACTTCCCATACGGCAATGCCTTCGTAAACATATATGCCGCATTATCCTTGGTGTGCACTTTCCGAAGGTATACTAGCTTACCCTCATCCATGGCTACAAGAAATGACTCCCTCACCTCAATATGTTTGGTCCATGAGCTAAATGCCAAATTCTCCGCCAAATGGATAGCACTTTGGCTATCACATCGAACATCAACACTTTCATGTTCGAAACCCAAGTCACACAACAATCGCTTCAAGTATAGTGCCTCCTTGGTCGCTTCCACAGCTTCAATCAACTCCGCCTCCGTAGTGGATAAAGTGTAACACCCCACCTCCGTTAGTGTCACTCACAAAGGGAATGCACTAAGTTCTGTGGAGCATTTAGGGTAAAAGATGCAGATAAATTACAAGACAGACAGAAATTAAACAGCGGAAAATAAAACTTTACTTTATTGATAAGATAGTTTGTACAACAATTGTTTTCCAATATCAGAGTATCGTCTGTCTTTCAAAATAAAGAAGCATCAAAATACATTTATATTCCCCAATGTAGCATAAGCCAGCCATAGCAGCGAAAAGAGAATCCAAGCAAAACTTCGACGAATCTTCAAGCTGGGAAAGAGTGACAGTCCAACTTAACCTGAGCTATACTATTCCCTCCTTTACTACCTGGGGGGGGGGGGGACGGAAGAAAAGAAGACGAGAGAAAAACAGAGTCAGACATAAAGCCTGAGTAAGTTCAGTTACTTCTAGCATGTGAACATGGAAAAACAAAACGACATGAATTAACCGAATACAAGATAACACCATGATGATAGGGTCAGCAAGATTAGACAAGATTAACACAAGATATGCTAAGATAAGATAAACTGGATATGCTCTAATACTTTCGCCGCTTTGCTATTTCCTTGTTATACTGGTTTCTATATCTCTGCACCACCTAACTAGTGTCCCAACTAGTAACGATAACGTGATCCCAATCCCTGTAGTTTCCGTTGCCTTCAGGCATACATTTATTATTTATTACCTAAATCTAATCTTGGGTTTTCTATCAAGTGCTTTCTAGATTCAACAAGAGTTTATGCTATCTGCTGAACGCTTCTCGGATTCAGGGTTTATGCCACCTAGTCCAACTAGAGATTATGCTACCTGTCGAACGATGCCCCCTAGTCTAGGACACACTACCTAGAGTGGTATATGTTCCTAGACTTCCCCACGCATGTATCGCGAATCGTTATCGCTTGTCTAGATGCACATGTCCTGTAATGTGCGGCCCGAGTCCTGTGGCAGGGCAAATCAAGAAACACAGAACTCGGTCGGGAGCTTTCAGATATCTGCCGATGCAGATGCTAAGGTCTGTTTTTATTCCAGTGGCTATGGTCCCACTCGACCCCTCCCTCAACTAATGAAAGGCACGCCTTGAAAAATGAGAACTATACGCAGGCCCCCTATGCCCCACTAACATATGGCCATCCTCACCCATAACTAGATAGCAAGTATATGGTCTTTTGGAGTTCTCCGCCTTTCCGCTTCACGTATCTCGATTGACTCAAGATGGATGGTAGACGACGAGTTGCTATCACAGGGCTACCAGTTTCTCGCCGAATCACGCTGGTCCATCCTAGTCTTTAGGTTGCCATATTTTGCAACCAAGGCATACCCTTGGTTCTTCTAACGCAGACCTTAACCTCTGTGAGCCCAGGAGGATCATCTGCAGCCTCACAGAGGGATACCAAGAGTACCCTAACCTCCCCTCGAAGCCTCGGGCTTCGTAACCTAATTCGTTGGAGCTTTCTTTAAAATTAGATGGACGTTCGCTCCTTCCCGTGTTATACTAAGAATTACTACTTAGTTTTGATAACTAAGGTTTACCATTTAGATTCCAGAATCGTTGTTTTCTTAACTAAGGTTTACTACTTAGCTCCTTTTAACTAAGGTTTACTACTTAGTTCTCTTTCTCGTCAATTTGGATTGGTTAAGTGTCATTAGTCAATTCAAGCTAACTTAACCCTCTTCATTTATCCTGATAAACTGGTTAAGTGTTATCAGTAATTCATGTTGACTTAACCCTACCACAAACCAAGTTATATTGGTTAAGTATTTCTTATTACTTAACCCTATTCATTTATCCTGTATTGGTTAAGTGTTCCTTTTTAACTTAACCTTGCCCATCTGTTTTAACTAACACTTTATTAATGGTTAAGTATTATCCCTTCATGTTTTAGACTTAACCCTATTCATTTATCACAATCTGAGGGGTAAGTGTTCAAGTTTACTTAACCCTACGGTCTAGTCCAGCTAACATATCAAATTGGCTAAGTGTATTAAATTTTACTTAACCCCAACCTCTAGTCTAGTTAACATGTTAATTTGGCTAAGTGTATTAACTTTACTTAACCCCACCTTCTAGTCTAGTTAACATGTTAATTTGGATAAGTGTTTTCTTAGTTACTTAACCCCTACAAATCTTGTCTTGTAACGATGTTAAGTCTGGTTAAGTGTCCCTATGGACTTAACCCTCCCATTCTAGCTTAACTGTGTTAAGTTGGTTAAGTGTTCCTATGGACCTAACCCTCCCATTCTAGCTTAACTGTGTTGAGTGTCTGTATGAACCTAACCTCACCCATCGGCTTGGTTATCATGTTGAATTGGCTAAGTGTCTTAGTTAACTTAACCCTACCATTCTTGTTCTAGCTTTAACTAAATAAATTAAAGCTGCGACCACTCACATTAGACAGATATTGTTGCGAATACTGGATGTGCCGGTTGGTTCCGGGCAGATTTACATCGCAACTCAGTCTAACCTTGGGTTAGGCATATTCGTGTTTTCTAAGTTCAAAAGGGTTTTGATTAATTTTCAAATCAGGTTTTGAAAGTAACCATCCCGTCTGTCGGATCAGTTAGGGATAGCCAGGGAGAGCAGGAATCTTGTATTTTCCAAACCCAAGCCTAGACACTATCCTCTCTGTCACCCTAGAACTTTTCTGGTGTATTATTAAAAGAGATGTCGTTAATAAACCTTTAATTTGTCTATATTTACATTTTCTCATTTAGGACAAATTCTATAAGTAAATTATTCCTAATTTACTTATTTCCTAATTACTCTTTTAATGTAAATTGTCAACATTTATTATTGTGGCCCATTTTCCCCTCTATATCATATTTATGCTTTTTGGTATGTAAACTATACCAAATTAAGTGTCACTAACCGTGATTTTGCTAAACATGACAATTACTCACAATTATGACCAATTTCAAATTTATGCCAATATACTTATTATGCCAAATTAGCTAATCCAATTCTGATTTAACATTCTAATTACAGTTCATGTCAAACCAGACCTATTATTCTAGTTCACAGTTCATGTAAATGCTAGATTTACAAGTCAATACTAGATTCAAATTACACATCCTATAATTCATGTCAAATTTATCCAATTTGCATTTTTATAAACATGCCATAATACATGTTCCCAATTTATGCCAATTTCCAAGTTTATAACTACGTTTTAGTAAATTTCATATTTTGCCCAAATCGTATTCCCATCGTTCGCATAATCGTGATTCAATCTAGATTATAGATAAATCTAGATTCGTAGATAAAAAGGGAATGAACCAAAGATGCTATGAAAAGATAGACATAATAACTGGCATAAAATGATAATTTACTAATTACAGGCCTAACGAATTACACTGAAATAAATTGATCTAAAACATCGAAGGCCTATAGATCTGAAAATGTTATGACATAAAAAGGGTTGAATAACGATGTAGATTCAAGAACATGGGTAAACCTAACTTAATAGGTAAATTCCCAAGATCAAAATCCAAAGAAAATCAAGAATAGACAGAATAGATAATCAGGTTTAGACCCAATTTCACAGTCACAAAACTTAAGCAACACTTTCCTAGTCATGAATCATAGGTGTTTAGTCACAGTTGTCCTTGTTATGTCATAGGCAATAGTTTATGTTTCCTAATCAAAGGCATAGGCTTGTGTTCATAGTCAAAGGAAATAATTCTCATAGTCACAGTCATAGGCAATGTTCATAGTCATAGGCAATGTTCATAGTCATAGGCAATGCCTAATTGGTCATCGAATCACGATCAGTCCTTAATCAAGTCTAGAAACGTGTATAAACACAGATCTAAGTGAAGAGATTAGGCATATTCCTTTAATTTCATGTCACGAATAGAAAACGTTCAAATCTAAAAATAACCGACTTACAGAGATTATATTAGATTCGTAAAAAAACAGTCGTTGAAGTCGTTTGAATCTTCACTTGAATCCTAGCTTGTTTTGAATCTTCACTTGAATCCTAGCTTGTTTTGAATCTCCTCTTGAAAGTCTTGAGCAGCA
Source organism: Allium sativum (assembly GCA_030737875.1). Lineage (NCBI taxonomy): Eukaryota > Viridiplantae > Streptophyta > Magnoliopsida > Asparagales > Amaryllidaceae > Allium > Allium sativum. The sequence continues at coordinate 953,373,607 of CM060924.1, read as the reverse complement.
TTTCCTCGTCTTGATTTGTTTTACATATTATTTTATTTATTATTTAATTTAGAGGAGGAGAAGAAGCCTTGTAATGTCCCGTGTTTTGATAATCAAATATTTTATTTATTTAAATTATTAATGGATTTATAAATATTTAAATAATCGTTAACTCAAGATGTTGATACCAAGTCATATAATCCATATTTGTTTATATACATTAAGGTATATGATATTTTTACTGAAGTATTTTAATAGTAGTAATTTATTTATTTTTAGGTTTGTTTTGAAATTTATAAAAGAATTTATTTTTAATTTGGGTACTAAACAACATGGTCGATAAAGTGATACATGAGCCGATATGCATGCAGGGAAAATCATGATATTTGATCATGTTTTAGTTATGTGAGTAAACCAAGATTTCACAACAATATTCAATACATGATACAAAACATAAAGGAAAGGAAAATGTAAGTGGTTCTTGTATCGGCTCATGCAGGGTACAAATTATAAAGATCTTTAGGGGAAAACATGCTTATAAATGTGACCAGTCTGTACAGGTCAAATAAACTTTTGTATTGCCATCTAACAGAAAAGCATTGAAATTCCAACTCGGTATATTCGTATATATAGCATATGTGTAACATCAAATACACATTTCAGAGAAGAAAGAAAGGAAAAAAAACCCTTGTGCAATATAAATTGAATCAGCATGAAAAACCAACAAAGTTCATTTCAGTTATGTGCAAATTTACAATCACATTTAGATGAAATTGCCCTGCTAGTTAAATATAAAAGTTACAATTGTTCTGTCAACAATAAAATCAAATTTGAAAACATCATATATGATACTAGAGAATCCAACCAAATCTCTGCCACACGGCCATCAGCAATAGAATCAACCTGAAAAGCAAGGAAAAGGAAAGCTATGAGTAGCTAGCAAATAAGTATAGACAGGGTTGAAAGATTTCCAATAAGGAAGAGAAAATATATACCACATGGAAACAGTGGAAAGAGGAAAAAAAACAGTACAGACACTTTAAACTAAATCTTGAATATATTCTGCAATGTCGAGCAGCCTATACAGGTGCATTATCAATTCACAAGTAAGAGAAACAGGAAACAGTATACCATCCAATCTTTTGAATCTTTGCAAAATATTTAGTTGGGATTACCAAAGCTGTACAAACAAATCTGTCATATAAAATCTATTAATTTTTTTTTTATTTAAAGTACAGAAGGCCATGTTCTTGCCTGAAATTTAACAGTAGAAAACCCCAATTTCTTAGACAATGTACAAATCTTACATCATCAAAAATCAAAACAGCTAATCTACAGCTGAAATAAGAAGATACTATGTACCAAATCCTGACTAATGTACGTATATATACATCAATTCAAATCCAGACATGAAATAAACAAGTCAATAACCAAGTGACAATACCAAAAATACCATTAAATGGTTACACAGACTATATCAATGCAAATCTTTCATAAACAAGACCTTACAAAATTGACAATACACATAGCCGTACCAAATCCATATAACTGAACCAAGGAAAGGGATCTGAATTTTCAAAAGGAATTGACAATACGAATGAAGCTTATACAGTTCACAAAATCTACATAGGATAGTTTGATTCTGACCAAGACAACACATAAAACCCATCACAAATCCGTAGTCCTCACTGTTGAACATCACACCAACCAAGTAAATCACAAAAACAGTTCGGCCACATGACTGAAATCTCCTAGAACCTAAGCACTGTAAAGCCTATACTAGGATATAACCATTCGAAAGTCACAGTACCCTTTTCTAGTATAAATAGACGGTGAACCCTAAACGAAATCAAAGCAGTTTCAATTCGAAAACCACCAGAAAATCAAAACAAAATACTGTGATTTAAAATAAAATACTTAGCTTAGATGGATGGAGGCCGCTTGATGGCTTAGGGCTCGGTCCGGCGAAACAAAGGGTTTCGGGTTAGCTTGCAGTTCGATCCATGGAGCACTGAGGGGTTGCTGTAGGTGCTGGCCGATCGTTGGAAGAGGGTTGAAGGCGGATCATTGGAGGAGCTCGAAGGAGGGCGACGCCGTCCAGCTCGAGGTGGAATAAAGGGGGAATTAGGGATTTTGATTTAGGTTTTGGGGATGAAAATTTGTGGCGGCCGTATGAATGAGGTAAAGGATCGGTGAAGGGTTTTTAATGAGGCGGGTCGGGTTCATTTAGTTGGGCTGGCTGTTGAGAGGTAAAGCCCGATTTTTAATTAAACAAAACCTATGTTTTAATTTAATTTAATTTATAAAATAGTTTATACGATATCTCGTACATACAATGTCAGATTTACGCGCGGTCAGTTGCGTTGGGACCGTGGAGACGAGTACTTCGAGATGGAGCAGGCCTAGTCCAGATCTGAAGTGACTGGAATTTTTATTCAATTAAAACGTCAGTTAATTTGATCGAACAGACTGTTCATCGACGGATTTAAAATCAAGGTGAGTTAAACTCACTCAGCTCTTCCCATTTATATTTTATATAAATTGGGTTCTTGATTTTGCGTGTTCTGTTTGTTAGTGGTTGACTGCTTGCTAGTTACTATTGATTTAATTTCAGAAGAAATACAAATCGTTTTGATTTGACCCGAATAAGGGAGTTTCCCTTGATTGGTCACATTCATAAACGTGCTTGAATTATTTGAGTTGTGTGAATTGGCCGTTAATTGATTGATTATTATTGTTGATGGTTGAACTGTATTTCAACAGTTACTCTGATATGAACCAATGGATAGTATTGGTTGGGAAATTGGCATCACCTGGCCTAGAAAATCAATCGATTTTTAAATATAGATTTCATCGACTGTGAATCCACAGTATTGAAGTTATAAATATATTTTAACGATAAAAGGTTTTGAAAGTTATTACGATTAAATGGAGTTATTTAAATTAATTATGTTTTAATTAATTTAAAGAAGGAATTAACTGGAGTGGGTTAATAAAATCGTGTTTTGAAGTGACCGGGTTGACCATGGTAACAAAGTTATACTTTTTATTAGTTTGTTGATAATGAACTAAAATAAATGACCCGACGGGTGAATTGGTAAACTTTAAGAGGATTTTAAAAGAGATTTTTATTACTTATCTTTGTAAATAAAACTGATTTTTTTACAAATGTAAAAGTAAACTATTTGTTTAGTTTAACTTTATTACTTCTTAAATGAGATATATTTGAGTAAGGGTTTTGGAAATATGAAGGGGTTTAGGTTAAACCTGAGAGGTATAAACATAGTATAAAGGGAATGTGAGATTTAAGCGTCGTTTTGAATTGAGAATACTTGAATTTAGTTAAGGGAATTGAAAAAGGATTTCCCGAAAGAAAGGAGATTTGAAAAAGGGGTTTAAGTGTGAGCTTGGTAAGCGAGTTTGGAAAGAGGAATTAAAATATTAATATCGGGTTTTTGAATTACAACTCGTATTTATCTGAAGATAAGAACGTTGTTGATCAAGGTCTGAGAGGTAATTAAAATACCCCAACTTGAACGACTTCGGGATTATCCAAGGGTGATACTAGTTGGTAATGTCAGGAATGAGTGATAAGATTTCTAAAGTAAAGGAAATAATATGAGATTATAGTTTCCCTATTAACGGAATTAAAAGAAGATTGGGCGATAAGTTTTAAAAGCCAAGTGATGCTGAGTACTAGACCAGTAAATCTATTTTTGTGTTTTCATGGATGTTTACTTGATAGTTAAATAACCGACTATCAAGTCTGACCTTTACGATTGTTGGTATGGAAAGACCGGGATCGAATGAATATTCGAAAACCATTCCGACCAACAAATACGAATATATAAAGAAGAGATCAAGCGACGATCGAGATGGAGCATGTGAAGACCATAGATCTTCATGAAGCGGAAGAACCACTTACAATCTCTGATTCGACCCGGAGATATACTGGGGTTCTGTCGTGGTTGAGACTGTGGATTGCAAGGACTATCTCTACTGATCCATGGGGTGATGCCTATATTGGATGCAGTAGGAGGGTACCTTCGGTTCGTACTGTTCCTGGATGACTTGTATGGACGAATGTCTGACGGAGTATTTCCTTAAAACCACGTACGTTGATTTTTACAAATATACCGAGTTGGTGGCGAAGAATGGCCCTTCTTTAAAACCCGGAGTATATTTGTGAACGTCAATTAGTGATTTGACGGATCTGACGATGTGGCATTCAAAGTGAATGGCGACCAGATGTTAAAGGTAAATTCTGACCTCAAGCCTCATCAACCGGGAAATGACAGAAATCGGGCAGGCAGCATGGCTATGTGGGTCGCTCCCATTAGGGTGTATAATCACCTATCTAGAGAAATTTCTTTTGTTTCTTAATCTATCGATTCTGCCCATTCGGGAACGGTGGTTTGAGTCCAACCGTTGGTGATATACATTCGATACACTCAAGCGAAATGAGTGGTCGGTCATGTGAGGGCCGGGTTGCACGACGTTCTTGTTGAACCCTGTGTATTCGCCTCTAGAGATACACGTGCGGAAGGTGGTCCCATACCTTGTCGAGTTGGAAATCCAATATCCAATAAGCGCCCGCGGTTTTCGATTGTATATTATATACGGGGAGCGTGAGATGCAAGCGTTCCTCTAGATTTGTTAATTATTTGTATCTAGACATTATTATAATATCAGAAAAGATATTGATTTCGAAAACTGATTTGGGTTATCGTAAGGTAAAAACCGTCCGTGTTTATGTGTGGATCGGTCTTACGATTATCTTTTTCTTTCGAAGGATTTTAACTTTAAAACCAAGTTGTGTGATACCTTAATGCTGTGCGAGTTTTGCTCACTCTGGTCCACCAGACTGACCCGGTGTTTTGTAAATGCTCGGGTTAGACCGAGGTGTACAGGTTCAGGTCATCAGATGCTGCGAAGTCCAGAGACGAACTGAAGATGTTCAGACGAATGATTTTCCGCTGTGTGATTATATATGTGAGGACAGATTTTCAAAACAGTCCAGATGTGTGTTGTACTCTGATATTGTAAGTATTTTCAAAAGCTCTCAATAAAGATTATTTCTGTATTATATTTTGTTCCGCTGCGATGTGAGACTCTGTGTGGATTCTTCTTCTTCTATTCTAATATTTCTTTCTTTCTTATCTCACCCTCTAATTTCTTTCTAAACGTTCCAGTGTTTTCGGTGCTAGGAGGATCGGCATGAGTACGGTAAAGGGTATTTATGTCGATATTCGGGGCTGAATGTCGCTGGGTCGTTACAGTGGTATCAGAGCTATTGGTTGAGTAGTAACCTTGGCTCTGTGGCGTAACTCAATAGAGATGGGGTTAGTAACACCCTAGATTGAGTTTGAGTGTATATATAAGGGAGCGTATTTGTAAAATTTTATATACAAATGTTTTGGATTGTGTTATTTGACTGGTTCAAGTGTTGAGAAGCATTGAACTGGTGAATTGACACGATATTGTTTTATTAAGAGAGGTAAATAAAATAATTTTACCCGACGTATATTTCTATATAGAAAAAGAAATTTATTTTCTATATTATAGTGATGTGGGGTGTTTGTTTGCTTGTTCCGATTGATTTGATTTGAAATCAAATTCGAAATAGGAAATAAAGTTGAACTGATCAGAAAAATCAATTCACCGATTGAATCAGATATGGAAGAAAAACTGAACCTGGTTAGGTAAAAACCAATTCAAGAATGAATTCAAAATTGAGTGAATGAATTGGGGTTTGAAAATTTAATGGATAAATAGACTGGAATTCAAATAAAGTGGATTGCCATTCGAATTTTGAATTTTCTATTCGAAGGAATAGAGGCCCAGAGTGGCAGTGGTACTCGTACCGATCGAGCCATGCAAGAGAGGTGCTGGAAAAAATTATCGAAAAAATTTAGAGTTCGAATTTAATTTGAATTTAATTCAAAGGTAATGATTTTAAAATAAATCGATTCGGAATATTCTTCTTACCTTACAATTTCGAGGACGAAATTATTTTTAAGGGGGAAAGAATGTAATGTCCCGTGTTTTGATAATCAAATATTTTATTTATTTAAATTATTAATGGATTTATAAATATTTAAATAATCGTTAACTCAAGATGTTGATACCAAGTCATATAATCCATATTTGTTTATATACATTAAGGTATATGATATTTTTACTGAAGTATTTTAATAGTAGTAATTTATTTATTTTTAGGTTTGTTTTGAAATTTATAAAAGAATTTATTTTTAATTTGGGTACTAAACAACATGGTCGATAAAGTGATACATGAGCCGATATGCATGCAGGGAAAATCATGATATTTGATCATGTTTTAGTTATGTGAGTAAACCAAGATTTCACAACAATATTCAATACATGATACAAAACATAAAGGAAAGGAAAATGTAAGTGGTTCTTGTATCGGCTCATGCAGGGTACAAATTATAAAGATCTTTAGGGGAAAACATGCTTATAAATGTGACCAGTCTGTACAGGTCAAATAAACTTTTGTATTGCCATCTAACAGAAAAGCATTGAAATTCCAACTCGGTATATTCGTATATATAGCATATGTGTAACATCAAATACACATTTCAGAGAAGAAAGAAAGGAAAAAAAACCCTTGTGCAATATAAATTGAATCAGCATGAAAAACCAACAAAGTTCATTTCAGTTATGTGCAAATTTACAATCACATTTAGATGAAATTGCCCTGCTAGTTAAATATAAAAGTTACAATTGTTCTGTCAACAATAAAATCAAATTTGAAAACATCATATATGATACTAGAGAATCCAACCAAATCTCTGCCACACGGCCATCAGCAATAGAATCAACCTGAAAAGCAAGGAAAAGGAAAGCTATGAGTAGCTAGCAAATAAGTATAGACAGGGTTGAAAGATTTCCAATAAGGAAGAGAAAATATATACCACATGGAAACAGTGGAAAGAGGAAAAAAAACAGTACAGACACTTTAAACTAAATCTTGAATATATTCTGCAATGTCGAGCAGCCTATACAGGTGCATTATCAATTCACAAGTAAGAGAAACAGGAAACAGTATACCATCCAATCTTTTGAATCTTTGCAAAATATTTAGTTGGGATTACCAAAGCTGTACAAACAAATCTGTCATATAAAATCTATTAATTTTTTTTTTATTTAAAGTACAGAAGGCCATGTTCTTGCCTGAAATTTAACAGTAGAAAACCCCAATTTCTTAGACAATGTACAAATCTTACATCATCAAAAATCAAAACAGCTAATCTACAGCTGAAATAAGAAGATACTATGTACCAAATCCTGACTAATGTACGTATATATACATCAATTCAAATCCAGACATGAAATAAACAAGTCAATAACCAAGTGACAATACCAAAAATACCATTAAATGGTTACACAGACTATATCAATGCAAATCTTTCATAAACAAGACCTTACAAAATTGACAATACACATAGCCGTACCAAATCCATATAACTGAACCAAGGAAAGGGATCTGAATTTTCAAAAGGAATTGACAATACGAATGAAGCTTATACAGTTCACAAAATCTACATAGGATAGTTTGATTCTGACCAAGACAACACATAAAACCCATCACAAATCCGTAGTCCTCACTGTTGAACATCACACCAACCAAGTAAATCACAAAAACAGTTCGGCCACATGACTGAAATCTCCTAGAACCTAAGCACTGTAAAGCCTATACTAGGATATAACCATTCGAAAGTCACAGTACCCTTTTCTAGTATAAATAGACGGTGAACCCTAAACGAAATCAAAGCAGTTTCAATTCGAAAACCACCAGAAAATCAAAACAAAATACTGTGATTTAAAATAAAATACTTAGCTTAGATGGATGGAGGCCGCTTGATGGCTTAGGGCTCGGTCCGGCGAAACAAAGGGTTTCGGGTTAGCTTGCAGTTCGATCCATGGAGCACTGAGGGGTTGCTGTAGGTGCTGGCCGATCGTTGGAAGAGGGTTGAAGGCGGATCATTGGAGGAGCTCGAAGGAGGGCGACGCCGTCCAGCTCGAGGTGGCATAAAGGGGGAATTAGGGATTTTGATTTAGGTTTTGGGGATGAAAATTTGTGGCGGCCGTATGAATGAGGTAAAGGATCGGTGAAGGGTTTTTAATGAGGCGGGTCGGGTTCATTTAGTTGGGCTGGCTGTTGAGAGGTAAAGCCCGATTTTTAATTAAACAAAACCTATGTTTTAATTTAATTTAATTTATAAAATAGTTTATACGATATCTCGTACATACAATGTCAGATTTACGCGCGGTCAGTTGCGTTGGGACCGTGGAGACGAGTACTTCGAGATGGAGCAGGCCTAGTCCAGATCTGAAGTGACTGGAATTTTTATTCAATTAAAACGTCAGTTAATTTGATCGAACAGACTGTTCATCGACGGATTTAAAATCAAGGTGAGTTAAACTCACTCAGCTCTTCCCATTTATATTTTATATAAATTGGGTTCTTGATTTTGCGTGTTCTGTTTGTTAGTGGTTGACTGCTTGCTAGTTACTATTGATTTAATTTCAGAAGAAATACAAATCGTTTTGATTTGAACCGAATAAGGGAGTTTCCCTTGATTGGTCACATTCATAAACGTGCTTGAATTATTTGAGTTGTGTGAATTGGCCGTTAATTGATTGATTATTATTGTTGATGGTTGAACTGTATTTCAACAGTTACTCTGATATGAACCAATGGATAGTATTGGTTGGGAAATTGGCATCACCTAGCCTAGAAAATCAATCGATTTTTAAATATAGATTTCATCGACTGTGAATCCACAGTATTGAAGTTATAAATATATTTTAACGATAAAAGGTTTTGAAAGTTATTACGATTAAATGGAGTTATTTAAATTAATTATGTTTTAATTAATTTAAAGAAGGAATTAACTAGAGTGGGTTAATAAAATCGTGTTTTGAAGTGACCGGGTTGACCATGGTAACAAAGTTATACTTTTTATTAGTTTGTTGATAATGAACTAAAATAAATGACCCGACGGGTGAATTGGTAAACTTTAAGAGGATTTTAAAAGAGATTTTTATTACTTATCTTTGTAAATAAAACTGATTTTTTTTACAAATGTAAAAGTAAACTATTTGTTTAGTTTAACTTTATTACTTCTTAAATGAGATATATTTGAGTAAGGGTTTTGGAAATATGAAGGGGTTTAGGTTAAACCTGAGAGGTATAAACATAGTATAAAGGGAATGTGAGATTTAAGCGTCGTTTTGAATTGAGAATACTTGAATTTAGTTAAGGGAATTGAAAAAGGATTTCCCGAAAGAAAGGAGATTTGAAAAAGGGGTTTAAGTGTGAGCTTGGTAAGCGAGTTTGGAAAGAGGAATTAAAATATTAATATCGGGTTTTTGAATTACAACTCGTATTTATCTGAAGATAAGAACGTTGTTGATCAAGGTCTGAGAGGTAATTAAAATACCCCAACTTGAACGACTTCGGGATTATCCAAGGGTGATACTAGTTGGTAATGTCAGGAATGAGTGATAAGATTTCTAAAGTAAAGGAAATAATATGAGATTATAGTTTCCCTATTAACGGAATTAAAAGAAGATTGGGCGATAAGTTTTAAAAGCCAAGTGATGCTGAGTACTAGACCAGTAAATCTATTTTTGTGTTTTCATGGATGTTTACTTGATAGTTAAATAACCGACTATCAAGTCTGACCTTTACGATTGTTGGTATGGAAAGACCGGGATCGAATGAATATTCGAAAACCATTCCGACCAACAAATACGAATATATAAAGAAGAGATCAAGCGACGATCGAGATGGAGCATGTGAAGACCATAGATCTTCATGAAGCGGAAGAACCACTTACAATCTCTGATTCGACCCGGAGATATACTGGGGTTCTGTCGTGGTTGAGACTGTGGATTGCAGGGACTATCGCTACTGATCCATGGGGTGATGCCTATATTGGATGCAGTAGGAGGGTACCTTCGGTTCATCATGTTCCTGGATGACTTGTATGGACGAATGTCTGACGGAGTATTTCCTTAAAACCACGTACGTTGATTTTTACAAATATACCGAGTTGGTGGCGAAGAATGGCCCTTCTTTAAAACCCGGAGTATATTTGTGAACGTCAATTAGTGATTTGACGGATCTGACGATGTGGCATTCAAAGTGAATGGCGACCAGATGTTAAAGGTAAATTCTGACCTCAAGCCTCATCAACCGGGAAATGACAGAAATCGGGCAGGCAGCATGGCTATGTGGGTCGCTCCCATTAGGGTGTATAATCACCTATCTAGAGAAATTTCTTTTGTTTCTTAATCTATCGATTCTGCCCATTCGGGAACGGTGGTTTGAGTCCAACCGTTGGTGATATACATTCGATACACTCAAGCGAAATGAGTGGTCGGTCATGTGAGGGCCGGGTTGCAAGACGTTCTTGTTGAACCCTGTGTATTCGCCTCTAGAGATACACGTGCGGAAGGTGGTCCCATACCTTGTCGAGTTGGAAATCCAATATCCAATAAGCGCCCGCGGTTTTCGATTGTATATTATATACGGGGAGCGTGAGATGCAAGCGTTCCTCTAGATTTGTTAATTATTTGTATCTAGACATTATTATAATATCAGAAAAGATATTGATTTCGAAAACTGATTTGGGTTATCGTAAGGTAAAAACCGTCCGTGTTTATGTGTGGATCGGTCTTACGATTATCTTTTTCTTTCGAAGGATTTTAACTTTAAAACCAAGTTGTGTGATACCTTAATGCTGTGCGAGTTTTGCTCACTCTGGTCCACCAGACTGACCCGGTGTTTTGTAAATGCTCGGGTTAGACCGAGGTGTACAGGTTCAGGTCATCAGATGCTGCGAAGTCCAGAGACGAACTGAAGATGTTCAGACGAATGATTTTCCGCTGTGTGATTATATATGTGAGGACAGATTTTCAAAACAGTCCAGATGTGTGTTGTACTCTGATATTGTAAGTATTTTCAAAAGCTCTCAATAAAGATTATTTCTGTATTATATTTTGTTCCGCTGCGATGTGAGACTCTGTGTGGATTCTTCTTCTTCTATTCTAATATTTCTTTCTTTCTTATCTCACCCTCTAATTTCTTTCTAAACGTTCCAGTGTTTTCGGTGCTAGGAGGATCGGCATGAGTACGGTAAAGGGTATTTATGTCGATATTCGGGGCTGAATGTCGCTGGGTCGTTACAAGCCTTGTCCACTAAGAATCTTTGCAGCATAAGATTAGAGAAGAATTGTGAATAGAGAAGGAGACTAGGGGCTGTTTATATAGGGTTAGGCGGACGAATCTTGGCAGAAAACGAGACCAGGTACATTAGAATGCACCCAGGCCCAAAAGTGGGTTTTTGCACCCAGGTCGACACCCATGTTGACTGGGCAGTCGACCTGGTCAGGGGGGGTCGACTCCCCAGTCGACCTGGGTCCTGGGCGGGAATTTTCCCGCCCGCTTCTGGGTTTTGAATTCGAATTTCGAATTCGAATTTCGAGCTGTTTTATGTTCTGAAAATTCTTGAAACTTCGGAGGGTCATATCTCCCTCATACGGACTCCGATTCTCGCAAACTCGGACTCGTTTTCAAGCAGAATTTCAAGACGAACGCAATGGTGCAACCCGTTCCCCTTATTTTGATTTTAAAATTTAATTCTGCCTTGATTTGTGAATCCTAGTGTTACAAAATTATGGGGTGTTACATTCTCCCCCACTTAAAAGGATTTCGTCCCCGAAATCTTCAAGTTAGGAAGAATGTGTCCTACCATCCAATCACCCATCTACTCAACCATTCAATCACAGGCATTCATTGTCCTTAGAAAGATTTCTAATGCTTTCATGTTCATATGCATAGTGTGTGTATATGTCTTTATCTAATGCAAAATCAGGCGGTCTACTGATTCAGTTGACCTCCTTAATGTGAATCATGTCAGTGCCATGCGTCCAATCATGTATGCAAGCACCCCTAGTTATGTAAATACTACATGTGTGCATAGCCATTCATCCATATGCAACATCCATATGATAACATATCAAGTTCAACTTACAAACAAATACATATCTGTAAATGCAATACGAAAGCGTCCGAACTGATCTAGTGCCTAATACGTATGTATATGCATTCACGAGCAACCACTATCAACCATCAACCATAACATGTTTCAAATACATGTTTACATCCAAAAGAGTTTCTACCTAAGGATCGAAGATACGACCTAGAGGATATACTTTGGAAAGAGAGAAACAATTATGCGTAAAGCTCCTACAAAAAAAAAGAAATCAAGGATGCACCCTTAAGGAAAAGGGTATGATGCTAGTATCTAGCCTTCTTGAGCTTTACTCCACTGTATCTTAACTAATTTAACTTCACGATTGTGAAGTTTCCGACCTCCATTTCCAAAATAAACAGATGTCAATCACGGTACCAAGTGTATGTACTAAGATGATTAGAGGTCTCCCTCCTATCCACCATGCCATAACTAAAAGGGTCGAAAGGTCACTACGTGCTTTTTAGAGTGCCTGCCACAACTATTCGTCTCTCATGCAAACCATCCTAGTCGAACTCGACATTCCTCAAGTACAAGCCCCAAAGGCCTAAACCAATATCAGACAAGCACCCAAGGAATATCTCCTTCGAATTTAGACGACCTACATGAGATGATATAAGCAAACTTGATAGCTATTCTCAAATCCCTACTAACCAAAAATAAACTAGTCGGACCACCAATTGGATTTGAGACTCTAGTGGGATCTTTCTACTATACAAGTACTATGGTGCAGAGACTCAACTATGGAAGTGGATATGAACAAATGCGAAGCGCTAAAACCAAAGGAAAGAGTACGAACAGCAAAACTAGACTCTTCCAACAGAACTTTACTACCTTTCTCCTAGGTACGCTTGGTGGCGAAAGTAGGTACTTGCCCTTCTGAGAATCTTGTCATTTGCCCTTAATTACACGCCCTATTACACCATAGTAAAGATACTTCCTCTTGTCTTAGGTTTTATAATTCCTTCCTCCATTGTCAGCTAAATCTACATCCATGAATTCCTCATCCTCTTCCGTGTGTAGTCATGTTGACAAATCTCTCGAGAGCTGCTTCCATCGTACAGAAAACCCTATAAGCTTGAAAGAAAACTGGCCGTAGGTGAAACAGCTACGGTTATGGATGGAAGCGGGCACTACTTCGCCCATCGATGAGGTTACCTCCCAGAAAGCCAGGAGCCCCAGAGACTCAAGAAAGAAGGGGACAAGAATTCAAACAGAGAATCAGAAGATAGTGCGCATGGCTTTTGGGGAATATGCCTTTAAAACAAAACTTTTCTTTTGAAAATGCTTCTTTTTAAAACTGTTTGAAAATAATAATTTTTTTCAAATCTTTTATCTGATCTGGTAACCTTCAGCTCTGATACCACGTGTAACACCCCCACATCCGTTAGTGTCACTCACAAAGGGAATGCACTAAGTTCTGTGGAGCATTTAAGGTAAAAGATGCAGATAAATTACAAGATAGACATAAATTAAACAGCGGAAAATAAAACTTTACTTTATTGATAAGATAGTTTGTACAACAATTGTTTTCCAATATCAGAGTATCATCTGTCTTACAAAATAAAGTAGCATAAAAATACATTTATATTCCCCAATGTAGCAAAAGCTAGCCATAGCAGCGAAAAGAGAATCCAAGCAAAACTTCGACAAATCTTCAAGCCGGGAAAGAGTGACAGTCCAACTTAACCTGAGCTATACTATTCGGGGGAACGGAAAAAAAGAAGACGAGAGAAAAACAGAGTCAGACATAAAGCCTGAGTAAGTTCAGTTACTTCTAGCATGTGAACATGGAAAAACAAACGACATGAATTAACTGAATACAAGATAACACCATGATGATAGGGTCAGTAAGATTAGACAAGATTAACACAAGATATGCTAAGATAAGATAAACTGGATATGCTCTAATACTTTCGCCGCTTCGCTATTTCCTTGTTATACTAGTTTCTATATCTCTGCACCACCAAACTAGTGTCCCAACTAGTAACGATAACGTGATCCCAATCCCTGTAGTTTCCGTTGCCTTCAGGCATACATTTATTATTTATTACCTAGATCTAATCTAGGGTTTTCTATCAAGTGCTTTCTAGATTCAACAAGAGTTTATGCTATCTGCTGAACGCTTCTCGGATTCAGGGTTTATGCCACCTAGTCCAACTAGGGATTATGCTACCTGTCGAACGATGCCCCCTAGTCTAGGACACACTACCTAGAGTGGTATATGTTCCTAGACTTCCCCACGCATGTATCGCGAATCGTTATCGCTTGTCTAGATGCACATGTTCTGTAATGTGCGGCCCGAGTCCTGTGGCAGGGCAAATCAAGAAACACAGAACTCGGTCGGGAGCTTTCAGATATCTGCCGATGCAGATGCTAAGGTCTGTTTCATTCCAGTGGCTATGGTCCCACTCGTCCCCTCCCTCAACTAATGAAAGGCATGCCTTGAAAAATGAGAACTATACGCAGGTCCCCTATGCCCCACTAACCTATGGCCATCCTCACCCATAACTAGATAGCAAGTATATGGTCTTTTGGAGTTCTCCGCCTTTCCGCTTCACGTATCTCGATTGACTCAAGATAGATGGTAGACGACGAGTTGCTATCACAGGGCTACCAGTTTTTCGCCGAATCACGCTGGTCCATCCTAGTCTTTAGGTTGCCATATTTTGCAATCAAGGCATACCCTTGGTTCTTCTAACGCAGACCTTAACCTTTGTGAGCCCAGGAGGATCATCTGCAGCCTCATAGAGGGATACCAAGAGTACCCTTACGTCCCCTCGAAGCCTCGGGCTTCGTAACCCAATTCGTTGGAGCTTTCTTTAAAATTAGATGGACGTTCGCTCCTTCCCGTGTTATACTAAGAATTACTACTTAGATTTTCTGACTAAGGTTTACCACTTAGTTTCCAGAATCGTTGTTTTCTTAACTAAATTTTACTACTTAGCTCCTTTTAACTAAGGTTTACTACATAGTTCTCTTTCTCGTCAATTTGGATTGGTTAAGTGTCATTAGTCAATTCAAGCTAACTTAACCCTCTTCATTTATCCTGATAAACTGGTTAAGTGTTATCAGTAATTCATGTTGACTTAACCCTACCACAAACCAAGTTATATTGGTTAAGTATTTCTTATTACTTAACCCTATTCATTCATCCTGTATTGGTTAAGTGTTCCTTTTTAACTTAACCTTGCCCATCTGTTTTAACTAAATCTTTATTAATGGTTAAGTATTATCCCTTCATGTTTTAGACTTAACCCTATTCATTTATCACAATCTGATGGTTAAGTGTTCAAGTTTACTTAACCCTACGGTCTAGTCCAGCTAACATATCAAATTGGCTAAGTGTATTAAATTTTACTTAACCCCAACCTCTAGTCTAGTTAACATGTTAATTTGGCTAAGTGTATTAACTTTACTTAACCCCACCTTCTAGTCTAGTTAACATGTTAATTTGGATAAGTGTTTTCTTAGTTACTTAACCCCTACAAATCTTGTCTTGTTACGATGTTAAGTCTGGTTAAGTGTCCATATGGACTTAACCCTCCCATTCTAGCTTAACTATGTTAAGTTGGTTAAGTGTTCCTATGGACCTAACCCTCCCATTCTAGCTTAACTGTGTTGAGTGTCTGTATGAACCTAACCCCACCCATCGGTTTGGTTATCATGTTGAATTGGCTAAGTGTCTTAGTTAACTTAACCCTACCATTCTTGTTCTAGCTTTAACTAAATAAATTAAAGCTGCGACCACTCACATTAGACAGATATTGTTGCGAATACTGGATGTGCCGGTTGGTTCCAGGTAGGTTTACATCGCAACTCAGTCTAACCTCGGGTTAGGCATATTCGTGTTTTCTAAGTTCAAAAGGGTTTTGATTAATTTTCAAATCAGGTTTTGAAAGTAACCATCCCGTCTGTCGGATCAGTTAGGGATAGCCAGGGAGACCAGGAAACTTGTATTTTCCAAACCCAAGCCTAGACACTATCCTCTCTGTCACCCTAGAACTTTTCTGGTGTATTATTAAAAGAGATGTCGTTAATAAACCTTTAATTTGTCTATATTTACATTTTCTCATTTATGACAAATTCTATAAGTAAATTATTCCTAATTTACCTATTTCCTAATTACTCTTTTAATGTAAATTGTCAACATTTATTATTATGGCCCATTTTCCCCTCTATATCATATTTATGCTTTTTGGTATGTAAACTATACCAAATTAAGTGTCACTAACCGTGATTTTGGTAAACATGACAATTACTCACAATTATGGCCAATTTCAAATTTATGCCAGTATACTTATTATGCCAAATTAGCTAATCCAATTCTGATTTAACATTCTAATTACAGTTCATGTCAAACCAGACCTATTATTCAAGTTCATAGTTCATGTAAATGCTAGATTTACAAGTCAATACAAGATTCAAATTACACATCCTATAATTCATGTCAAATTTATCCAATTTGCATTTTTATAAACATGCCATAATACATGTTCCCAATTTATGCAAATTTCCAAGTTTATAACTACGTTTTAGTAAATTTCATATTTTGCCCAAATCGTATTCCCATCGTTCGCATAATCGTGATTCAATCTAGATTACAGATAAATCTAGATTCGTAGATAAAAAGGGAATGAACCAAAGATGCTATGAAAAGATAGACATAATAACTGGCATAAAATGATAATTTACTAATTACAGGCCTAACGAATTACACTGAAATAAATTGATCTAAAACATCGAAGGCCTATAGATCTGAAAATGTTATGACATAAAAAGGGTTGAATAACGATGTAGGTTCAAGAACATGGGTAAACCTAACTTAATAGGTAAATTCCTAAGATCAAAATCCAAAGAAAATCAAGAATAGACAGAATAGATAATCAGGTTTAGACCCAATTTCACAGTCACAAAACTTAAGCAACACTTTCCTAGTCATGAATCATAGGTGTTTAGTCACAGTTGTCCTTGTTATGTCATAGGCAATAGTTTATGTTTCCTAATCAAAGGCATAGGCTTGTGTTCATAGTCAAAGGAAATAATTCTCATAGTCACAGTCATAGGCAATGTTCATAGTCATAGGCAATGCCTAATTGGTCATCGAATCACGATTAGTCCTTAATCAAGTCTAGAAACATGTATAAACACAGATCCAAGTGAAGAGATTAGACATATTCATTTATTCCTTTAATTTCATGTCACGAATAGAAAACGTTCAAATCTAAAAAGTAACCGACTTACAGAGATTATATTAGATTCGTAGAAAAACAGTCGTTGATGTCGTTTGAATCTTCACTTGAATCCTAGCTTGTTTAAAATCTCCTCTTGAAAGTCTTGAGCAGCATTTCCTCGTCTTGATTTGTTTTACATATTATTTTATTTATTATTTAGTTTAGAGGAGGAGAAGAAGCCATGTCCACCAAGAATCTTTGCAGCATAAGGTTAGAGAAGAATTGTGAATAGAGAAGGAGACTAGGGGCTGTTTATATAGGATTAGGCGGACGAATCTAGGCAGAAAACGAGACCAGGTACATTAGAATGCACCCAGGCCCAAAAGTAGGTTTTTGCACCCAGGTCCACACCCATGTCGACTGGGCAGTCGACCTGGTCAGGGGGGTCGACTACCCTGTCGACTCCCCAGTTGACCGGGGTCATGGGCGGGAATTTTCCCGCCCAGCCCGCTTCTGGGTTTTGAATTTCGAATTCGATTTTCGAGCTGTTTTCTGTTCTGAAAATTCTTGAAACTTCGGAGGGTCATATCTCCCTCATACGGACTCCGATTCTAGCAAACTCGGACTCGTTTTCAAGCAGAATTTCGAGACGAACGCAATGGCGCAACCTGTTCCCCTTGATTTTGATTTTAAAATTTAATTCTGCCTTGATTTGTGAATCCTAGTGTTACAAAATTACGGGGTGTTACATTCTCCCCCACTTAAAAGGATTTCGTCCCCGAAATCTTCAAGTTAGGAAGAATGTGTCCTACCATCCAATCACCCATCTACTCAACCATTCAATCACAGGCATTCATTGTCCTTAGAAAGATTTCTAATGCTTTCATGTTCATATGCATAGTGTGTGTATATGTCTTTATCTAATGCAAAATCAGGCGGTCTACTGATTCAGTTGACCTCCTTAATGCGAATCATGTCAGTGCCATGCGTCCAATCATGTATGCAAGCACCCCTAGTTATGTAAATACTACATGTGTGCATAGCCATTCATCCATATGCAACATCCATATGATAACATATCAAGTTCAACTTACAAACAAATACATATCTGTAAATGCAATACGAAAGCGTCTGAACTGATCTAGTGCCTAATACGTATGTATTTGCATTCACGAGCAACCACTCGCAACCATCAACCATAACATGTTTCAAATACATGTTTACATCCAAAAGAGTTTCTACCTAAGGATCGAAGATACGACCTAGAGGATATACTTGGAAAGAGAGAAACAATTATGCGTAAAGCTCCTACAAAAAAAAGAAATCAAGGATGCACCCTTAAGGAAAAGGGTATTATGCTAGTATCTAGCCTTCTTGAGCTTTACTCCACTGTATCTTAACTAATTTAACTTCACGATTGTGAAGTTTCTGACCTCCATTTCCAAAATAAACAGATGTCAATCACGGTACCAAGTGTATGTACTAAGATTATTAGAGGTCTCCCTCTTATCCACCATGCCATAACTAAAAGGGTCGAAAGGTCACTACGTGCTTTTTAGAGTGCCTGCCACAACTATTCACCTCTCACGCAAACCATCCTAGTCGAACTCGACATTCCTCAAGTACAATCCCCAAAGGCCTAAACCAATATCAGACAAGCACCCAAGGAATATCTCCTCCGAATTTAGACGACCTACGTGAGATGATATAAGCAAACTCGATAGCTATTCTCAAATCCCTACTAACCAAAAATAAACTGGTCGGACCACCAATTGGATTTGAGACTCTAGTGGGATCTTTCTACTATACAAGTACTATGGTGCAGAGACTCAACTATGGAAGTGGATATGAACAAATGTGAAGCGCTAAAACCAAAGGAAAGAGTACGAACAACAAAACTAGACTCTTCCAACAGAACTTTACTACCTTTCTCCTAGGTATGCTTGGTGGCGAAAGTAGGTACTTACCCTTCTGAAAATCTTGTCCTTTGCCCTTAATTACACGCCCTATTACACCATAGTAAAGATACTTCCTCTTGTCTTAGGTTTTATAATTCCTTCCTCCTTTGTGAGCTAAATTTACATCCATGAATTCCTCATCCTCTTCCGTGTGTAGTCATGTTGACAAATCTCTCAAAAGCTGCTTCCATCGTACAGAAAACCTTATAAGCTTGAAAGAAAACTGGTCGTAGGTGAAACAACTACGGTTATGGATGGAAGCCGGGCACTACTTCGCCCATCGATGAGGTTACCTCCCAGAAATCCAGGAGCCCCAGAGACTCAAGAAAGAAGGGGACAAGAATTCAAACAGAGAATCAGAAGATAGTGCGCATGGCTTTTGGGGAATATGCCTTTAAAACAAAACTTTTCTTTTGAAAATGCTTCTTTTTAAAACTGTTTGAAAATAATAATTTTTTTCAAATCTTTTATCTGATCTGGTAACCTTCAGCTCTGATACCACGTGTAACACCCCCACATCCGTTAGTGTCACTCACAAAGGGAATGCACTAAGTTCTGTGGAGCATTTAGGGTAAAAGATGTAGATAAATTACAAGACAGACAGAAATTAAACAGCGGAAAATAAAACTTTACTTTATTGATAAGATAGTTTGTACAACAATTGTTTTCCAATATCAGAGTATCATCTATCTTACAAAATAAAGAAGCATAAAAATACATTTATATTCCCCAATGTAGCATAAGCCAGCCATTGCAGCGAAAAGAGAATCCAAGCAAAACTTCGACAAATCTTCAAGCTGGGAAAGAGTGACAGTCCAACTTAACCTGAGCTATACTATTCCCTCCTTTACTACCTTGGGGGGGGGGACGGAAGAAAAGAAGACGAGAGAAAAAAAAAGTCAGACATAGAGCCTGAGTAATGTTCAGTTATTTCTAGCATGTGAACATGGAAAAACAAACGACATGAATTAACTGAATACAAGATAACACCATGACGATAGGGTCAGCAAGATTAGACAAGATTAACACAAGATATGCTAAGATAAGATAAACTGGATATGCTCTAATACTTTCGCCGCTTCGCTATTTCCTTGTTATACTGGTTTCTATATCTCTGCACCACCAAACTAGTGTCCCAACTAGTAACGATAACGTGATCCCAATCCCTGTAGTTTCTGTTGCCTTCAGGCATACATTTATTATTTATTACCTAGATCTAATCTAGGGTTTTCTATCAAGTGCTTTCTAGATTCAACAAGAGTTTATGCTATCTGCTGAACGCTTCTCGGATTCAGGGTTTATGCCACCTAGTCCAACTAGGGATTATGCTACCTGTCGAACGATGCCCCCTAGTCTAGGACACACTACCTAGAGTGGTATATGTTCCTAGACTTCCCCACGCATGTATCGCGAATCGTTATCGCTTGTCTAGATGCACATGTCCTGTAATGTGCGGCCCGAGTCCTGTGGCAGGGCAAATCAAGAAACACAGAACTCGGTCGGGAGCTTTCAGATATCTGCCGATGCAGATGCTAAGGTCTGTTTTTATTCCAGTGGCTATGGTCCCACTCGACCCCTCCCTCAACTAATGAAAGGCACGCCTTGAAAAATGAGAACTATACGCAGGCCCCTATTCCCCACTAACCTATGGCCATCCTCACCCATAACTAGATAGCAAGTATATGGTCTTTTGGAGTTCTCCGCCTTTCCGCTTCACGTATCTCGATTGACTCAAGATGGATGGTAGACGACGAGTTGCTATCACAGGGCTACCAGTTTCTCGCCGAATCACGCTGGTCCATCCTAGTCTTTAGGTTGCCATATTTTGCAACCAAGGCATACCCTTGGTTCTTCTAACGCGGACCTTAACCTCTGTGAGCCCAGGAGGATCATCTGCAGCCTCATAGAGGGATATCAAGAGTACCCTTACGCCCCTCGAAGCCTCGGGCTTCGTAACCCAATTCGTTGGAGCTTTCTTTAAAATTAGATGGACGTTCGCTCCTTCCCGTGTTATACTAAGAATTACTACTTAGTTTTGCTAACTAAGGTTTACCACTTAGTTTCCAGAATCGTTGTTTTCTTAACTAAGGTTTACTACTTAGCTCCTTTTAACTAAGGTTTACTACTTAGTTCTATTTCTCGTCAATTTGGATTGGTTAAGTGTCATTAGTCAATTCAAGCTAACTTAACCCTCTTCATTTATCCTGATAAACTGGTTAAGTTTTATCAGTAATTCATGTTGACTTAACCCTACCACAAACCAAGTTATATTGGTTAAGTATTTCTTATTACCTAACCCTATTCATTTATCCTGTATTGGTTAAGTGTTCCTTTTTAACTTAACCTTGCCCATCTGTTTTAACTAACACTTTATTAATGGTTAAGTATTATCCCTTCATGTTTTAGACTTAACCCTATTCATTTATCACAATCTGATGGTTAAGTGTTCAAGTTTACTTAACCCTACGGTCTAGTCCAGCTAACATATCAAATTGGCTAAGTGTATTAAATTTTACTTAACCCCAACCTCTAGTTTAGTTAACATGTTAATTTGGCTAAGTGTATTAACTTTACTTAACCCCACCTTCTAGTCTAGTTAACATGTTAATTTGGATAAGTGTTTTCTTAGTTACTTAACCCCTACAAATCTTGTCTTGTTACGATGTCAAGTCTGGTTAAGTGTCCCTATGGACTCAACTCTCACATTCTAGCTTAACTGTGTTAAGTTGGTTAAGTGTTCCTATGGACCTAACCCTCCCATTCTAGCTTAACTGTGTTGAGTGTCTGTATGAACCTAACCCCACCCATCGGTTTGGTTATCATGTTGAATTGGCTAAGTGTCTTAGTTAACTTAACCCTACCATTCTTGTTCTAGCTTTAACTAAATAAATTAAAGCTGCGACCACTCACATTAGACAGATATTATTGCGAATACTGGATATGCCGGTTGGTTCCGGGCAGGTTTACATCGCAACTCAGTCTAACCTCGGGTTAGGCATATTCGTGTTTTCTAAGTTCAAAAGGGTTTTGATTAATTTTCAAATCAGGTTTTGAAAGTAACCATCCCGTCTATCGGATCAGTTAGGGATAGCCGGGGAGAGCAGGAAACTTGTATTTTCCAAACCCAAGCCTAGACACTATCCTCTCTATCACCCTAGAACTTTTCTGGTGTATTATTAAAAGAGATGTCATTAATAAACCTTTAATTTGTCTATATTTACATTTTCTCATTTAGGACAAATTCTATAAGTAAATTATTCCTAATTTACTTATTTCCTAATTACTCTTTTAATGTAAATTGTCAACATTTATTATTATGGCCCATTTTCCCCTCTATATCATATTTATGCTTTTTGGTATGTAAACTATACCAAATTAAGTGTCACTAACCGTGATTTTGCTAAACATGACAATTACTCACAATTATGGCCAATTTCAAATTTATGACAATATACTTATTATGCCAAATTAGCTAATCCAATTCTGATTTAACATTCTAATTACAGTTCATGTCAAACTAGACCTATTATTCTAGTTCACAGTTCATGTAAATGCTAGATTTACAAGTCAATACTAGATTCAAATTACACATCCTATAATTCATGTCAAATTTACCCAATTTGCATTTTTTATAAACATGCCATAATACATGTTCCCAATTTATGCCAATTTCCAAGTTTATAACTACGTTTTAGTAAATTTCATATTTTGCCCAAATCGTATTCCCATCGTTCGCATAATTGTGATTCAATCTAGATTATAGATAAATCTAGATTCGTAGATAAAAAGGGAATGAACCAAAGATGCTATGAAAAGATAGACATAATAACTGGCATAAAATGATAATTTACTAATTACAGGCCTAACGAATTACACTGAAATAAATTGATCTCAAACATCGAAGGCCTATAGATCTGAAAATGTTATGACATAAAAAGGGTTGAATAATGATGTAGGTTCAAGAACATGGGTAGACCTAACCTAATAGGTAAATTCCCAAGATCAAAATCCAAAGAAAACCAAGAATAGATGGAATAGATAATCAGGTTTAGACCCAATTTCACAGTCACAAAACTTAAGCAACACTTTCCTAGTCATGAATCATAGGTGTTTAGTCACAGTTGTCCTTGTTATGTCATATGCAATAGTTTATGTTTCCTAATCAAAGGCATAGGCTTGTGTTCATAGTCAAAGTAAATAATTCTCATAGTCACAGTCATAGGCAATGTTCATAGTCATAGGCAATGCCTAATTGGTCATCGAATCACGATCAGTCCTTAATCAAGTCTAGAAACATGTATAAACACAGATCCAAGTGAAGAGATTAGGCATATTCCTTTATTCCTTTAATTTCATGTCACGAATAGAAAACGTTCAAATCTAAAAAGTAACCGACTTACAGAGATTATATTAGATTCGTAGAAAAACAGTCGTTGAAGTCGTTTGAATCTTCACTTGAATCCTAGCTTGTTTTGAATCTCCTCTTGAAAGTCTTCAGCAGCATTTCCTCGTCTTGATTTGTTTTACATATTATTTTATTTATTATTTAATTTAGAGGAGGAGAAGAAGCCATGTCCACCAAGAATCTTTGCAACATAAGGTTAGAGAAGAATTGTGAATAGAGAAGGAGACTAGGGGCTGTTTATACAGGATTAGGCGGACGAATCTAGGCAGAAAACGAGACCAGGTACATTAGAATGCACCCAGGCCCAAAAGTGGGTTTTTGCACCCAGGTCGACACCCATGTCGACTGGGCAGTCGACCTGGTCAGGGGGTCGACTACCCAGTCGACTCCCCAGTCGACTCCCCAGTCGACCTGGGTCCTGGGCAGGAATTTTCCCGCCCAGCCCGCTTCTGGGTTTTGAATTCGAATTTCGAATTCGAATTTCGAGCTGTTTTCTGTTCTTAAAATTCTTGAAACTTCGGAGGGTCATATCTCCCTCATACGGACTCCGATTCTCGCAAACTCGGACTCGTTTTCAAGCAGAATTTCGAGACGAACGCAATGACACAACCCGTTTCCCTTGATTTTGATTTTAAAATTTAATTCTGCCTTGATTTGTGAATCCTAGTGTTACAAAATTACGGGGTGTTACATAAAGCATCTACGGTTTGCAATCGCGATCCCCAACTAATGGCTGTCCCGCCAAGTGTGAAGACATACCCGGAAGTTGATTTCCTCCGATCCCTATCACCAGCGTTGTCCGAGTCACAATAACCAACTAACTTGCAACTCCTATCATCACTACCGCCAAAGACAAGTCCATGAGATGTTGTGCCTTTCAAGTATATCATAATAGCCTTCACGGCTTCCCTATGCGATTTCCCCGGATTAGCCAAATACCGACTAACCACCCCGACGGCATTTGCAATATCGGGCCTTGTACACACCATTGCGTACATCAAACTACCAACCGCACTTGCATATGACACCTTTGCCATATAAGCCTTGTCTTTATCCTCGATAGGTGATCCCTTCTCCGAAAGCTTCATATGCAAAGGTAAAGGTGTATTTAACGTCTTTGCATCCTCCATGCTAAACGGGCAAAGCACTTTCTTAACGTATTCCTTTTAAGTCAATCTTAACTCAAAACGCTTTCGGTCCCTTCCTATTTCTATGCCCAAGATTTTTCTTGCTTCTCCAAGATCCTTCATCTCGAATTCCGATTTCAAAAGCATCTTCAACTTGTTGATTTCATTTTGATCCTTGGAAGCAATGAGCATATCATCAACATACAAGAGTAAATACACCCAACGATCATTTCCCCACCTCTTGAAATATACGCAAGCATCCTTGATGCTTCGATGGAAGCCACTTTCAAGCATGAAATGATCGAATCTCTTGTACCATTGTCTAGGCGATTGCTTTAACCCATATAGTGATTTCTTCAACTTACAAACCATGTTAGACTTACCATCTATAACAAACCCTTCCAGTTGCTCCATGTAGATGTCTTTATCCAAGTCTCCATGCAAGAAGGCGATTTTCACATCAAGTTGTTCCAACTCCAAGTCATGGATAGCAACTATCGCAAGTAAAACTCGGATAGATGTATGACGAACCACCGGTGCAAAAATTTCATCATACTCCTTTCCTTTGTGAGAACAACTTTTGCCACTAACCTTGCTTTGTACCTTCAATCATCCTTTACCTTGTAAACCCATTTGCACCCTATAGCACGGTTTCCTTGAGGAAGTGGAACCAACTCCCAAGTTTGGTTCTTCATAAGCGATTGCATCTCTTCCTCCATGGCGCAAATCCACTTCGAGCTCTCTCGCGACTCTATGACGTCATCAAGGTCCATCGGCTCATCTTGGACTACATTGAGAGCATAGTCCAAATGATCACTAAAACAAATGTAGTTCCAATCACCATATCTTTCGGGAGGCCTTATTGCACATCGACCAACCCGAGTAGCAATACTATCAACCAAACCCCTTTCGGCTCCACCTTGAGTCGAAACTTCTCTAGTATCATGTACATCACCAACATCATCACTGGAGGAACCATGTGGACTATGTGATGTTTCATCAACCGCTTCAACCCCACGAGCTTGTTCAACTCTACTACCACTTGGACGGAATGTGGAAATGACTTCCTTCTCCTTTGATTCACCATGAACCAAATCCGGAACATCCGATGAGCTCTCATTCACCTTGAATAAATTCGACTCATCAAAAGTGACATGACGAAAATTAACAACCTTCTTCGTTTTCGGATTCCATATCCGATAGCCTTTCACGCCATTTGTGAAACCAAGCAAGACCCCTTTGAATGCTCTAGCTCCAAGATTATCATTCCCCGGATCATGCACATAAACTGGGCTACCAAACACACGAAGATATCTCAAGTCCACACTCTTCCCTTTCCACACATCCTCCGGAATTTTGTTACCAATGGCCGAGCACGGAATTCGATATACAATATGCACCACGGTTGACAAAGCTTCGGCCCAAAATCCCTTAGACAAACCCGATGTCAATCTCAAGCATCGAGCTTTCTCAAGTAGAGATCGGTTCATTCTCTCCGCTACTACATTAGATTGTGGATCTCCCGTGTAGTAAAATGTCTTCGGATCCCGTGATGCTTACAATACTCTAAGAATTCACGCGAGACATATTCGCCGCCATTGTCGGTCCTTAACACCTTCAAAGTCTTACCACTCTCATTCTCAACAAGAGCCTTCCACACTTTGAACTTAGCAAATGCCTCCGACTTGGCCCCCATTACATATACCCATACCTTGCGAGACAAATCATCAATGAAAGAGATATAATACCTTGCTCCTCCCAAAGAAGCAACCAGTGTCGGTCCCCAAACATCCGAATGAACATACTCAAGAACCTCCTTTGAGTCATGCTTGCCTTCATCGAATGATACCCTTGTTTGCTTCCCCATGACACATTCCTCGCAAAACTCTAGTTTGTTGAAACTCTCACCCTTGATCATCTCCCGCTTCCGAAGAATATCCAAACTCCTCTCCGAGATATGACCCAATCTCAAATGCCACAACCGTGTCGCATCCAAGTCACAAGAACTATCAACACCCACATAAGTCGCACCTCCTATGGTCCCGCCTTGAAGCAAATATATACCATGAGTCCTAGCACCCTTCATAACCACAACTGTTCCCTTCGAAACCCTCAAGCAATCATTCTCGATAGTGATCTTACATCCTAGAGAATCCAATTGCCCCCAAAGATATAAGCGACTTCCTAAGTCCCGAAACATAGCGAACATTGGTGAGCGTGCGAACAACTCCATCAAACATCCTTACTTGCACGGAACCACTACCCATTGACTTGCAAATAGCACCATTTCCCATAGCAATTGCATTTCCCTCTTTGAACTCAAAGGACGAAAAACAATCTCTATTTGGCGTCATATGATACGACGCACCCGAATCGAGTACCCACTCGTTACCCGAAACATCCATTGCTACCGCCGTCAACACATTCTCATCTACTTCGCCATCCCCACTCTCCACCGCCACGGATGAAGACGCTACTTCCTTCTTATCTTTGTCCGGGCATTCATTTTTCCAATGTCCCGGTTTCTTACATATAAAGCACTTCCCATTTCTCTCTTTCGATTTACCTCTTCCATCGGGTTTTCTTGATTTAGAACGCCCCCGGTTTCCTTTCTTCACATTCTTTTCTTTCTCCGCAAACAACTCGTTACTACTACTAGCTCCACTACTACCCTCACTCATCTCCTTCATTTGATCTCTCAACTCCTCACTAAGAAGACCCGTCTTGACATCATCTGGAGTCAAGATATCCCGACCATAGATCAAACTATTCGAGAAACCCGTATAGCGATCCGGCAATGAACACAATAATATCATCGCCTTTTGCTCTTCCTCAATCTTCAAATCAACAGCCTTCATCTTCATGAGAAAGTCATCAAATGCATTCAAATGTGCCTTAAGCGAATTACCCTTCTTCATCTTGAAGGTGAAAAACGTTAGCAACAAGATCAAACGGTTAGTGAGTGACTTCTTCATATAAAGTTCTTCCAACTTGTCCCAAATACCTTTAGCGGTAGTCTCACCATTAATTTCAGAGATCACATTCTCCCCCACAGCAAGTTGAAGAGTAGTGTAAGCCCATTCCTCCATCTCCTCTCTCTCAACATCCGAGATGTCACTTGGCAAAAAGTGAGTATCAAATACTACTCGGTGCACCTGATTCCGCCTAAGAACCGCTTTCATTTTCCATTGCCACTTCTCAAAGTCATTATCACCATTCCACTTGTCAATAACCAATTGAGAACCCGATGCCACATACGAACCCCGTACATATGGCGCGACACTATTCTGACTTCCGGTTGAAGGACTTACCGAGCTACTATCCGTCTCCGGCATTTTCACAAACACCTCACAAGCACCAAAATAGCTCTGATACCAACTGTTGTAACCGTTGTGATCAATCCAATTCAAGACCACTCGAATCCGATATCTAAACCACAATGTGCTAGCAGAAGACTAGATTGTTGTTAGACTTGCAAAAACAACTAAAGCAATAACTCTAGTCACAAAACCAATATCAACCAATCACGAACAATCCAAATCTCAATCATAAGCAAGAAACTAATGACAAAGTAGCAAAAAAAATCACACAAGGATTTATAGTGGTTCCACTAACATCTTGTTAGTGTACATCCACTTTGGAGAGAGTATTTTATTACCACGATAAAAGAAATACAAGAGATTGGTCCAATAATCACTATATTATAATATAGAAAAGAGTTTGAGGACAATCGAATTGAAGAATTGGAATTAGGCTATAAACCCTAATTCTCCCTTGAGAATAAACCCTTGATCCCAAATCAACTCTTCAAGCTCCTTCCTAATTCACTTCAGAAAATAGCTTATATAGAGGTTGGCCAATTACCCAAATTGCCCTCGAATTAGTCACAAATCAGCTTGCTTAAACTTCAGCCCGAAAATAGCCCAAAGCTCGCACAAACGTCTGTCGAACCTCTTGACAAACGTCTGTCATCTTCTATAGATTACTTGGGCAAATTCACTCAGCACAGACGTCTGCCAGGGTAGTGTCAAACGTCTATCTGAGCTCTCGGGAAACCAATTCCTTGCAGTCAGACGTCTGTCATCCCCTATGACAGACGTCTGGCCCTATACCCAGCTGACAGTAAACACCTTCCTACTCATATCTCCTTCATACGAACTCCGATTTGTGAATGGTCACCTCCGACTCGAAGCTGTCTTCATCCTCTTCAATCCAACATACATATAGTATCGCATATCACAACAGTGATCCTAGTCAACTTAAAACGAATTTAGTTGAAGCCATTTTGCCACAAAATTTGAAGCGAAGTACCTTTCAAAATGTTTTTTATAATTAAGTACATTTGTTACATTATATTTAAAGCAGGGCATTTTTGAAAATCTGAAATGCATTAGCTATTTAGCATCTTCTTATACATGGATAACCCATATGCAGGTAAATTTATACTTCTTATCTTCAAAGTCCTATTTTCCAAGATTTGGCGTCAATCTGAAGTTTTATGCACTATGGAAAATAGAAGGCCTTTGAAGATAAGAAGTATGAATTTACGTGCATATAGGCTGCCCATGTATAAGAAGTGCTAAAAATTAGATAAACCTCTTAAAACTCACCTATGTATTCAAAACCAATACTTTTTTGAAAACTAATACATAATCATGGATATGGAGTTTCAAACTAAATAATTTTTCTCCTTAATATTCAATATTTAAAAATACAAGTAATCTAGAAAACATTTTTAGCTTTTGAAATTTATCTTCAGTCGTTCTGGAAAATCACTACATATAAGTAGAGTAGTAAATTTCTAAGCTGCTGAATAATATATATGTACTGGACCATGCAACATAGCTTGGATAGATCATGTTCAAAACCATACTCTCAAATAACTATGTCTGTAAATCAAGAATTTATTGCATATTAGAAATCAAAATTCATGGAAACCAAAAAAGGAAAATATTTCAAAAAATATTTGAAACTGTCATTAATAAATAACTAAAAAAGTGAAGTTTGTTATCGAAATTATTGTCAAACATGATTAACTCAGTTCAAATCCTTTATTTTTGCAAACAATCAGAGCATGATTAACTCCTAAAAATAGTGAAAGACAAAGAGTTGGAACAGGATGTAAAATATATAACTTGCTCATACATTTAGTGTAAGAGAAAATTTACAATAGATGACCATTGGATGCACATGAACAACTTAAAAATATAACTTGCGCATACATTCGGTGTAAGAGAAAATGAATGTTGTTTGGGAAATTAATTTACAATAATTCTCGGAATCAAACATTGTTTGGAATCTCAATGGTTGCTATAAAAGATGTTCAAATGACGTTTAGCAAGTTAAATTATAGGATCAAAATAATCCATGTCAACTGGAAAATAGTCTGGCTCATTTAAAAGCAGCAAATATAGTTAAATAAAGATAACTCCATATATCTTGTAACATATGTATGATTTCCTTCTACCAGTATCAAACTCAGACCAGGTCTTGTTTCAAAAGGTCATGAATAGATTTTCTATCCGGTTTCCATATCCGCTGCAGTAAACTATGTATGATGGCACCTTACTCATGTGCCATGGTCCGCATTATATTAATCGCTACCCTAGTAGTCAATCATAACATTTAGCTTCATCAAGAATTCGTTTATCTAACCCTTGAATTTGTACCGCTTCTTAATTGTTACTGAATTTGACCAATATTTATATGTTCTCTTTCAGATGAACGAAATGGTACAGGCTCTTTCACGTGCCCCTCTAGTTCTACTTACCATGCCGTTTAATCACGGAAATGAAATTATAGACTAATTCACCAGTAAAATTAAAGAAAGAGTATCTTCCTTTTTTCAAAGCATTAAAATAAAAATAAATAAAAAAGAGTCAGTAGGTCATAGTACTACAACATCACCCTTTAAAAGGGGTTTTTAATATTGATGAAAAACAATTTGAACTATATAGAATGTTTCTACACCAACAAAAAAAATGTGGACAAACTGCAATGTAATAGGAAAAGATTGAAAATAAAGGGCACTTTGGCAGCTATTCTAATTTGGCCAACCTCAGGTTATTGTTTAAAATTCAATTAGCTAGGATCGGAGAAATCAATTTGTTTAAAATATAGGTACTGGATTTGTGCATCAAATAGTTTGGCACATAGGGCATAATACTTAGTAGAAAAGCACAGCGTCAAACAGAGATGACAAAAAATTATGTAAAATAGATGATAAACAGTTTTCACTTTTTACCAAAAGTGACTGCTAATAACACCATCTATAGGCGAACAAAGGCGATGGAACAAAGAGGGTTGGAAGAGGAAGGACGCAGATCTTAATCTTGTCCGAGATAATTCTCAGCCAAACAGGCGGATGCAAGACGGAAGAAATCAGATGACGAGCAATTCGGGCAAGTTGGTGTGAATGGAAGAAACCGAGCGGCTCAACATCAGAGTTTGAAATCTCTTAATCAAATTTGGCTTATAGGAAGTAATATGGAACGTATTTTGATTAGGGGGTAGGGATTTAAAAACTGTAGGAAGTTACATTGATGATGAGGGAGGATTTAATTTCGTAGAGGGCGCTACTTTTAAGGGCTGAAAAATTGTAATCTAGAAGGCGCTGTAATATAACGCCACGTCGGATCTGAAAGAAAAGCAACGTTCCATCTCAATGATTCATCTATTTTACTTTCTATTGCTGGTAACAAATGTTTGAATGTCCTTTGGGCAAAAACAAAGCCTAGCAAAAAATAGAGCTGAAAAGGCACTATAATTGTATTTCCACATCAAAATATTTTATTTGTAGTCTGCATAAAAATTGCTGATTTAAGTGATCATTGTCATGCATCAACCTTATCTGAGATTATTTAGATCAAGGTACCATTCTCTTATCTTATACATCTATGTTTAATTTATAAAACCTACCTCAAACTACAAATACACATCAATCTAGTGGATGTAATCCTTTAAAAATTTAACAGATCCGTAAAAACCAAACTATAAAACGAGTAAACTTGCAACGTATCGTTTGACATAGGTGATTTAATAAGTAACAATAATTAACGATGTTAATAGAGTTGCAGCTGAAATTACATATCACGGCTAGAGGGAAAAACTGAAAATAATGGTAAAAACTTCATAAAATAAGATGAAAATAGTGAAATAAGCTGAAACAAACTCTACAAACATATATTATAACAATGTCCCAAAAATGAAAAAGAGAAGCATACCCAACCGTGACAACCTTGGTTACTAGATAAATTATCATTCAACATGAAACTAGCCGTCGACTTTTCTAAATAACACATGAAACACATAAAAGTAAATAATTTATGAATATATGAATAATTCTGCATTAAACTAAATAACACATAAAACAAACCAATCAACAAGATGGTATTCAAGAAAAGTAGGTAGTTGGTATGACATCTCCTTTTGTTGCAAAACTAGGAGAAAGAATTCAACACTAAGTCATGAGATCATATGGTTCGTATGAATCACAAGTGCACACTTTTTCTTCTATAAAAGTGTTTATATAGAGGAAAAAAATGTGTTAAAGTAATATACGATAACGTGGTTTGAATCATACTTGCAATCTTAACTAATATATACCTTGCTCTTGATGGATTGCTCGGGGGAAAGTGAGAGAATTAATGTTGCAAGAGATAATAAACTAGTAGGCACTTGAGGAAGCTGCATGTTAAAAAGTATTATTAAACAAATCTTTGAAGAAGAATTCAGACAAGTAGCTGGAAAGCTCTCACCTTAAAAGGCTTAAATTAACACTCAAAAGTCAGTTCATGTTTTGAGCGTGTATTGCATTTTCAACAAATATTACTACATTGCCAGTAGAACATCCTGCAGCATTCCTACAAGATAATTTGGCGGCCTATATTGTTAATTACTTAATTTGCAAACTTGACACATACTTTTTTCCTAAACTTACTTGTTTTACATCCTTCTCCTTAGAATCTATTTTTTACATTCTTATTTTTTAATTTTGTTGTTAAAATCAATTAAATTATAAACGTATATTCTAATATTGTATATTGAGGTTATTAAAACTACCTAAATAACCTGTGAATCTCATCTTCTTTCCAAAAATAAAAATAACAAAATAATAATACTAATGTAATTGTAACGACCCGGATTTTGAGCGACTTTGGTTATCGACATAAGCACGATGTCGATAACCAAAACATCTAAAAATCCTGGTAATTAGTGAAAGAAATTAGAGGGTGAGGAAAGATAAGATAGAAACTTAGAATAGAAGAAGAAGAAGAACACAACATCAGAGTAACACGAACCTCACAGCGGAATGAATAAATATATTTCATAACATAACTTTGAAATACCAAATTGGTACTTGAATATACATATCATTATCACAGTACAGCACTTACAACACAGCGGAAATAACTATAGCTATATGATCCTGAAGCCTCCTGCTCCAGCTCTTCAAGTGTATCTGTAAAATCCCAACTACTTGAGTGCCCGTACAAATATAGGCACCCAAGAGTTTAGGGAAAACAACAAAGCAAACTCCGGGTCAGTCATGGGACCGGTATGAGTAAAACAGTTTAAAAACAGTTCGAACAAGTAAACGATATCTCATAAGACCACGCCGCATAACGGAACGGGTTTTTCCCTTATGAGAATCCAAAATATCTTTATATCAAAAAACCTTTTTGATATTATAATAATGTCTATCGACCACAATATAATAATCATCTAGCAGAAACGCTTTCATCTCACGTTCTACATATATTGTATACAATCAAAACCGCAAGCACGCATTGGGTAATGAATTTCCAACTATGACAAGGTATGGAACCACCTTTCGCTAGTGTACCTCTAGAGAGGAATACACTGGGTTCAACAAGAACATCTTGCAACTCGGCCACACATGACCGACCACTCATTTCGCTTGAGTGTATCGAATGTATATCACCAACAGTTGGGATCAGCAACCGTTTCCCGAATGGGACAACATCAACAATAGATTTTTGGAAATAAATGAAACTATAGATCAGGTGATTATACACCCTACTTCGGTGCGACCGACTTAGCCATGCTGCCTGCCCGATTTCTGTAATTTACCGGATGATGAGGCTAGAAGTACGCTTTATCATCATACCAGATTCACTTTGAATGCCACATCATCAAATCCATCAAATCACCGATTGATGTCCTCAACCATACATTATGTGCTAGCTAAAAGAAGTTTCCTTTTCCGCTTCCACTCTTGGTACGGTTGGAGAAATCAATATACGTGATCGTCTGGAAATACTCTGTCAGACATCCGTCCATACAAGTCATCCAGGAACAGGATGAACCGAAGGCACTATTCTATAAACAGGATAGCCCTTGCATAACTCCATCTTCAATTTCCTTTGGCATATATGATTCGCAACGCTTATGCCAATACAGAGTGGTTCTTTGGATAATAATCCAATCGGTCTCACCATATTAACACGTTAAAATGGTCGAAACTTCGATAGTCTGTGATTTAACTATCGAAGAAAAACAGGTGTGCAAATAACGATATCATTTCCAAATGGAACATTTATATCGATCAAACATCATTCAACATTTATCTCTTTATTTCATTAATTTACTTATCTCCTGTTTCCCTATATTCAATATTTCTTATTTTCTAAATTTGGAAAATATACGTTATTAACAATGGAAAACATTTCCATTTCTTGTTTCTTTATTAGAAAACATTTCTGGTTTCTTATTTGGAAAACTTTTCCAAAGCTTCTTCATTGGACTTAGACAGATGTTTAAACGAACCATCGCGATGCCAACTCAAACCATTTCCTTCACTGCCAAACCTTAACTATTCCTTAGTTAAAACGAAGCCAATCAAGTTGGGGTAGAACTACCTCTCAGACCTTAACTGAACAACATTTCTAACTTTGAAATAGACAAAGTTCACTTTATATTCCTTTAACTAACCTCCTTACTTAACCCTCTTCGAATAGCTATATTCGATTGACTCTTTTCACTTAACTCTATTCGATCAACCCTTATCAATTAACTCTATTGGACTAACACTATTGGATTAACTCTATTCGACTAACGCTATTGATTTACTCATTTCACTTAACTCCTTTCAAATAAACTATATTCGACAAATCCTTTTTCTTTCTTCGAATAAACTATATTCGATTAACTCATTTTACTTTCTCTTCGAATAACTATATTCGATTAACTCCTTTTACTTTCTACTTCGAATAAACTATATTCGATTAACTCATTTTACTTTCTCTTCGAATAAACTATATTTGATTAACTCATTTTACTTTCTACTTTAATCGATTAAACTAACATCGATTAACTCCTTTGCTTTAACTCTAATCAATTAAACTAACATCGATTAACTCCTTTATTCTTTATTCTCTAATCGATTAACTAACATCGATTAACTCCTTTTCTTTAACTCTAATCGATTAAACTAACATCGATTAACTCCTTTTACTTTAACTCTAATCGATTAAACTAACATCGATTAACTCCTTTTACTTTAACTCTAATCGATTAAACTAACATCGATTAACTCCTTTTACTTTAACTCTAATCGATTAAACTAACATCGATTAACTCCTTTTACTTTAACTCTAATCGATTAAACTAACATCGATTAACTCCTTTTACTTTAACTCTAATCGATTAAACTAACATCGATTAACTCCTTTTACTTTAACTCTAATCGATTAAACTAACATCGATTAACTCCTTTTACTTTAACTCTAATCGATTAAACTAACATCGATTAACTCCTTTTACTTTAACTCTAATCGATTAAACTAACATCGATTAACTCCTTTTACTTTAACTCTAATCGATTAAACTAACATCGATTAGCTATTCATTGATAAAGATTTACTTTTAGTAACAGTTCTTCACTTTACAAATGATTTCCCTTTTATAAAACTCTATTCGTTTTAAAAACATTTTTCCCTTTTATTTACTTTCGAAATATTTCCTTTAATAAAATCTGTTGATTTTATAAAGTCCCTTTATTTACTTTCGAAATATTTCCTTTAATAAAATCTGTTGATTTTATAAAGTCCCTTTATTTCAATATACATTGAAATAATTCTTTTTACATCCCAGGGTCTTTATGATATTTACAATATCGAATAACAATGATCAACATCATTCCAACACACATAATCCATAACTGATTATATAACACATCATATATCACAATATATGAAAACAGTAAAATAAATGTTGAGGAATCCAGTTGGATTCCTCCAACCTGTTTCCCTACATCACAGATGTTAAACAATATAGATAACATCACTTTCAGTTCCATATGATATATTCTATTAAACAGAATCAATATAGAAATTTAACTAACTGACTAGCAGTTCAATCAAACAGTCAACACACAGTCAATCAGCCAATATCTAACAGTTCTAAAAATACAACATGAAATTATAAACTATTCAGAGTTAGTGAGATTTACTCACATTTGCAGTTCATCGTTAAAGAACGATAAACTGTTGTTTGATTTGAATCAAACAGTTTATTTCGCCATAAATTCATATGAGCCCCAATCCACTTCCAGTCAGCTTCATTGTGAAGCTCTCGTCCATTCGATCTCAACGCAACTTACGGTTCGTGATTCTGATATCATATGATCGAGATACGGTTCATTAAAGTTAATACATAAATTATTTGAATTTAAATAAAAAACTAAATCTTTAGATGGGCTCACTTTAAAAACTAAGGCCCACTACCACTTTAGAAATATCAGGCCCGCTTCCCTTATAATTACCAGACCCGATCCTTTTACTTCTCCCCCAAATTGTTTCACGCTCTCCAGTATCCACCACTCCTCCGATTTCCCACAACAACCGCACCTTCATCCTCCTCACATCGAAGACCAACGGAAGCCACCACCTGCTTGCTCATCACGAGCACTACCTCGCACCCACAATTTGAATCCGTTCGAACACCAGAACCTGGTGCGATGTCCTCCAGTGACCGCGTCACTGTTCATTCACCGAGACCCATCGGAATCACCCACCAGCAGCACCTCACCTCGACAAAACCTACGCCACCCTTCATTTCCCCTAACTCCCCTCGCCTTGACCTCCCATCGAAACCCTAGTTGCTGTTCGAAAAATCCAACCGACTAGATGGCGTCGTATGTAGGAAAAAGGGTACAGGAGCGAAGCAAATCACTTGAGGAATCCAGAAATACTTGTTTTAGGATTTTTAGGAATTTCTCTGTATTTGTTTTGATTTTTCTTCTTGCGGTTTGTTTGTGGAAAAATGAGAATTTTGTTCTGTTGGATGGGTTTATATAGACTGTTGTGGTTGGTTTCGTTTGAGGTTGAGAAGAGAGGTCGCGTGGCCTGTGTTGGACCTTAGAAAAATAGGGGGAATATTTTAAATTTGATTTTCTATTTTATTTTATCGATTTTATGCTCTTCTCTGGTCCTTAAAAATCCCTGTTAGCTAGAGTTCGACATTAAGGTCCCAACGAAACTGGTTTCATCGAATTCCGACTCCGTATGCTCACACAGCGTATTTTTAACTGTCGAAATACTGACTATTTTACACTCTAAAAATCCGTACGGCCACACAGTGACTATAAAAATCACGAAACTGGAAATGTAACAACTATTTGATATTGCGGATCCAACAAAATTAGTTTCATCGAATTCTGACTTCGTTTGCAAAAGTGGCTATTTTTAACGCTCTAAATAGCCTATTTAAATATATAAATATATTTAAATATAATTAAATTAAATATTTAAAATTAAATATTATCGTCTATATTCACAGTGGCATACCACACAGCTCTAGAATATTCCTGTATGTATTTACAACTCGATATTCACTTCTGGTTCAACCCGATATTTGATTTATACTGAAATCCCTTTTAAAAATATAAATAATTCCTTTATAAATCATAAAGGAATTCCAGCGACTTTTCTAAAATTTGATTTGGACATACATCAAAATCTACACGACGAAATCCCGATTTTTCTCTTCTACTAGAAAGATATACTCCACCAGCTCCACACGTTTCTTGTTTCACAGAAATCCGGCTTAAAATGAATCCTGTACATCCAGTTGAAGTTCAAATCGCCAAATAGCGAACTGCAGCGCTATTTCAAGCTCTATTTTAATTATATTATAATTATACGTTCAAACTGACGTTGATTGAATATATTCGTCAATATAATTCAACTCCTAACTGATATATATTTTAGATAACCCAAATTACACCATACTGTGAATTTTCACTATTTTTGACTATTACTGAATTAAATATATTATTTAATTTATTATTTTAATTAAATATTTACCATTATTTAATTCCACGACCAATAAATTCTTTTATTTACCTTTTAAATAATTAAATAAATTAATTCTAATACCTCATGCCAATGCGGGTCATTACAATCTTTCCCACTTAAAATAATTTCGTCCTCGAAATTGCTAAAAGGTAGAGGACGACCCTATCGGCTGGTTAGAACATATTTGTTCACTTCTTAACTTCAGTTTCAACTGAACCAATTTAATTTCAATTAAATTATTAAATAATTCTTATCAACGAAAATTTTCAAAAAATCCTGAAAATTTTCTAATGCCTTAACTCTTCGAAAAATTTCGCCAGCACCTCCTTTGTACTGGTCAATCAGTCAAACCATCACTCGCCTCTCTGGGCCATCTCCAACCCAAAAGAAAATCAAACAGCCAAGCGGCTTGCCAATTCAGCTCATAAATCTTATATCCAATAGAAATATAAACTTGTACCTTTTTGTCGGCATATCATTATACCCTTTACCTCTATTGTTAATTCGGCATATACCAATGTCATGCCAATCAAATTCCAAATCAATTTTTATCTCCCACACTACCATTCGCTTATATCCAAGCCAAATCCCATTTCAACTCAAGTAATATTCTTGATTTTTAATTCCTTAACTCCTCAATCCAATACCATTTCGGATTTTAATTTCACAAATCCAATCTTATTCGATTTCAATTCAACTTCAGTTACCACTTAACTGACTTTGCTTTAATTCAATTTTGCTTTCACAAATTTCTGTTAAATTTGTTTTTAATTTAAACAGTCTTTCCCTGGGAGTTTTTAAACAGTTTACTCTTTTCAAAAATCAAATTTTCTTTTTTTGAAATTCAACTGAGCCCATAATCAATATTCCATTAGTTAAATCACTTCTCTATTTCTTTATCAATATTTGTTAACCAAATATTTGCAATAACCATATTGGCCCTTTTATGTTATTGGGAAAACATTTCTGAATATCGCCTTCCTTTATTTTCTAACCTTTAGAAAATATATGCTATTTATAATTGGAAAATATTCCAATTACTTATCTCTTTTCCGGTCTCGTTTATTTCTATACTTAGGAAATATTCTTTATTCTATTTCCAAGTTTACACTTATTTGGGTTAAAACAGATGTTGTGTAAAACATCGTTACGACAACCCAAATACTATATTCAACTAACTCTTATTCAACATTGATCTTCGAGCCTGAAATCTTACAATTTATTTGTTAATAATGAAATCAATCAAGTTGGGGTATAACTACCTCTCAGACCTTGACTGAATAACATTTATAACGTCAAAACAGATATGACTACTTACTCGAATAATCAATACCATACAACTACTTCTTCATTTTTAAACACGTATACGCTTCCTATTTCTATTCTTACTAGATTTTATTCCTAGTCTTCCTTTTAGATTTTACTATTCTACTTCTAAGTCCGTTTCCTTATCGACTTCTATATATATACATCGATACGATGATTTCTAACTATCAAGTCATCTTAAAAATATTCCAACTTCTTAAATTCCCGGAAAAATTCGCCATAACCTCCTTTGTACTGGGAGCATCGGGATATTTCAAATAGCCTCCCATGGCCCTCACCAATCCAATAAGAAAAAGAAAAAGCCAAGCGGCTAGCCGATACGTCACATAAAATCTCATATGAATTAAATACATACCTTTCCGTCGAGCATTCTATTTATATACCTTTATACCTTATCTGTACCTATCTCATGTATATTTATACCTGCCTAATCTATTTTAACTATACCTGATCGTTTTAACTCAATTCGTTAATTAATTTGTTAATTAACTCTTTAGTCTATTTCACTTTTATATTTGAACATGGCCTGTTCAAATGTATTTTAACTTGCTTATTAACTAATTTGAATCCAAATTTCAAATTTAAGTTCTATATTCGATTTCGAATATCCATTTACGAATCCAATTCACCTTTCAAAGTTCAACTTCAAATTCAAAACTCGATTAACTAATTCCTCTTCGACTTAGTTAATTCTATTCAATTTCTATTCAAATTTTATATATTCAAATTCTATAGTTTAAACTCTATTTGAATTCTATTATTCAAATTCCATTTCAATTCTCTTATTCAAAATTCTATATTATAAATCATATTTTGAATTTCTATATTCAAATTCTATATATTCAAATCCTATATTTTAATTCCATTTGAATTCTGTATTCCTATTCCATTTGAATTTCTATATTCAAATTCCATTTCACTTTCGATATTCAAATCCTATATTTGAATTCCTTTTGAATTTATATATTCAAACTCTATTTGAATTTCTATATTCAACTCTATTTTAATTCCATTGAATTTCATATATTCAAACCCCCTTTGAATTTCTATATTTAAATTCTATGTTTGAACTTCCTTTATTCAAATTCCTTTAAATAAGTCTCGATTTCAATCCCTTTTGAAATCGATATTTCTACCTTTTGAAAATAGATTTCCCTTTCAATTTCACACTTGTATTTTTATTTCTGAATTACCCAATGATAATTCTTTTCACTTCATTTATAAACTTCGTTTATAAAAGAACTATTTATAAACTTCGTTTATAAAGGAACTTCTCGTTTTTATTTCTTTTAAACAAGTTAATATTTCAAATCTATTTAAAAATTCAAATTCTATATTTTAAATCCCATTTGAAATTCAATACAACTTGTCTTTCCCAAAACAAATTCAAAACATTATCTTTGGTAGTAATTCGTCACTTACAACTCGAAAATGAATACTAATGATGCAGATGTCATCATCAGAATCTATTTTCCAGCGATCGAAGTGAGTTCAATACTATAAAACCATTTTTAACCTTTTCCACTTTGAAATTCATTTCAAAATATAATTCACACTGCTTGTAAAACAATTTAAAATCTCCCAAGATCTTAAATTTTCCTTTTTTTTCCAAAACCATTTACAAACACTTATCCAATTTTCCAGAATTTTAATTCAATTCCTGGTTTAAATTTAGATTTAACTCATTTCGTAACACTTATACAAATTCCGATTGGTTATTTACATAACCATTTAATTTATAATCTTACTCGATTATAATAACAACCAATATATCTAATATGTATATTCCCTCTATATCAGGATCTAATTTGGGTAAATTTATTCTATTTACCCTCTTTTCAAAATATACTGTGTCGACCCATCGTATTCGAGTGTTTATTTACTCCTACCGATACAGTGGATCAAACTGATCGACCAGAACTCATCAACAACTCAACCAATGAATCCCCACAATATAAACAATTTTTTTTATCAATATAACAAGTACGTTCACTCGTATATATACACACAACTCAATCTAGGGTATTACTAACCCTATCTCTACCGAGTCACGCCACAGAGTCAAGTAATTCTTAACTTAAGCTCTGATACCAACTGTAACGACCCGGATTTTGAGCGACTTTGGTTATCGACATAAGCACGATGTCGATAACCAAAACATCGAAAAATCCTGGTAATTAGTGAAAGAAATTAGAGGGTGAGGAAAGATAAGATAGAAACTTAGAATAGAAGAAGAAGAAGAACACAACATCAGAGTAACACGAACCTCACAGC
Source organism: Allium sativum (assembly GCA_030737875.1). NCBI lineage: Eukaryota > Viridiplantae > Streptophyta > Magnoliopsida > Asparagales > Amaryllidaceae > Allium > Allium sativum. The sequence continues at coordinate 953,331,980 of CM060924.1, read as the reverse complement.
GGAACGAATAAATATATTTCATAACATAACTTTGAAATACCAAATTGGTACTTGAATATACATATCATTATCACAGTACAACACTTACAACATAGCGGAAATAACTATAGCTATATGATCCTGAAGCCTCCTGCTCCAGCTCTTCAAGTGTATCTGTAAAATCCCAACTACTTGACTGCCCGTACAAATATAGGCACCCAAGAGTTTAGGGAAAACAACAAAGTAAACTCCGGGTCAGTCATGGGACTGGTATGAGTAAAACAGTTTAAAAACAGTTCGAACAAGTAAACGATATCTCATAAGACCACACCGCATAACGGAACGGGTTTTTCCCTTATGAGAATCCAAAATATCTTTATATCAAAAAACCTTTTTGATATTATAATAATGTCTATCGACAACAATATAATAATCATCTAGCAGAAACACTTTCATCTCACGTTCTACATATATTGTATACAATCAAAACCGCAAGCATGCATTGGGTAATGGATTTCCAACTATGACAAGGTATGGAACCACCTTTCGCTAGTGTACCTCTAGAGAGGAATACACTAGGTTCAACAAGAACATCTTGCAACCAGGCCACACATGACCGACCACTCATTTCGCTTGAGTGTATCGAATGTATATCACCAACAGTTGGGATCAGCAACCGTTTCCCGAATGGGACAACATCAACAATAGATTTTTGGAAATAAATGAAACTCTAGATCAGGTGATTATACACCCTACTTCAGTGCGACCGACTTAGCCATGCTGCCTGCCCGATTTCTGTCATTTACCGGATGATGAGGCTAGAAGCTACGCTTTATCATCATACCAGATTCACTTTGAATGCCACATCATCAAATCCATCAAATCACCGATTGATGTCCTCAACCATACATTATGTGTTAGCTAAAAGAAGTTTCCTTCTCCGCTTCCACTCTTGGTACGATTGGAGAAATCAATATACGTGATCGTCTGGAAATACTCTGTCAGACATCCGTCCATACAAGTCATCCAGGAACAGGATGAACCGAAGGCACTATTCTGTAAACAGGATAGCCCTTGCATAACTCCATCTTCAATTTCCTTTGGCATATATGATTCGCAACGCTTATGCCAATACAGAGTGGTTCTTTGGATAATAATCCAACCGGTCTCTCCATATTAACACGTTAAAATGGTCGAAACTTCGATAGTCTGTGATTTAACTATCGAAGAAAAACAGGTGTGCAAACAATGATATCATTTCCAAATGGAACATTTATATCGATCAAACATCATTCAACATTTATCTCTTTATTTCATTTATTTACTTATCTCCTGTTTCCCAATATTCAATATCTCTTATTTTCTAAATTGGAAAATCTACGTTATTAACAATGGAAAACATTTCCATTTCTTGTTTCTTTATTAGAAAACATTTCTGGTTTCTTATTTGGAAAACTTTTCCAAAGTTTCTTCATTGGACTTAGACAGATGTTTAAACAAACCATCGCGATGCCAACTCAAACCATTTCCTTTACTGCCAAACCTTAACTATTCCTTAGTTAAAACGAAGCCAATCAAGTTGGGGTAGAACTACCTCTCAGACCTTAACTGAACAACATTTCTAACTTTGAAATAGACAAAGTTCACTTTATATTCCTTTAACTAACTTCCTTACTTAACCCTCTTCGAATAGCTATATTCGATTGACTCTTTTCACTTAACTCTATCTGATCAACCCTTATCAATTAACTCTATTGGACTAACACTATTGGATTAACTCTATTCGACTAACGTTATTAATTTACTCATTTCACTTAACTCCTTTCAAATAAACTATATTCGACAACTCCTTTTTCTTTCTTCGAATAAACTATATTCGATTAACTCATTTTACTTTCTCTTCGAATAACTATATTCGATTAACTCCTTTTACTTTCTACTTTGAATAAACAATATTCGATTAACTAATTTTACTTTCTCTTCGAATAAACTATATTCGATTAACTCATTTTACTTTCTACTATAATCGATTAAACTAACATCGATTAACTCCTTTGCTTTAACTCTAATCGATTAAACTAACATCGATTAACTCCTTTATTCTTTATTCTCTAATCGATTAACTCCTTTTCTTTAACTCTAATCGATTAAACTAACATCGATTAACTCCTTTTACTTTAACTCTAATCGATTAAACTAACATCGATTAACTCCTTCTACTTTAACTCTAATCGATTAAACTAACATCGATTAACTCCTTTTACTTTAACTCTAATCGATTAAACTAACATCGATTACCTCCTTTTACTTTAACTCTAATCGATTAAACTAACATCGATTAACTCCTTTTACTTTAACTCTAATTGATTAAACTAACATCGATTAACTCCTTTTACTTTAACTCTAATCGATTAAACTAACATCGATTAACTCCTTTTACTTTAACTCTAATCGATTAAACTAACATCGATTAACTCCTTTTACTTTAACTCTAATCGATTAAACTAACATCGATTAACTACTTTTATTTTAACTCTAATCGATTAAACTAACATCGATTAACTCCTTTTACTTTAACTCTAATCGATTAAACTAACATCGATTAGCTATTCATTGATAAAGATTTACTTTTAGTAACAGTTCTTCACTTTACAAATGATTTCCCTTTTATAAAACTCTATTCGTTTTAAAAACATTTTTCCTTTTATTTACTTTCGAAATATTACCTTCAATAAAATCTGTTGATTTTATATAGTCCCTTTATTTACTTTCGAAATATTTCCTTTAATAAAATCTGTTGATTTTATAAAGTCCCTTTATTTCAATATACATTGAAATAATTCTTTTTACATCCCAGGGTCTTTATGATATTTACAATATCGAATAACAATGATCAACATCATTCCAACACACATAATACATAACTGATTATATAACACATCATATATCACAATATATGAAAACAGTAAAATAAATGTTGAGGAATCCAGTTGGATTCCTCCAACCTGTTTCCCTGCATCACAGATGTTAAACAATATAGATAACATCACTTTCAGTTCCATATGATATATTCTGTTAAACAGAATCAATATAGAAATTTAACTAACTGACTAGCAGTTCAATCAAACAGTCAACACACAGTCAATCAGCCAATATCTAACAGTTCTAAAAATACAACATGAAATTATAAACTATTCAGAGTTAGTGAGATTTACTCACATTTGCAGTTCATCGTTAAAGAACGATAAACTGTTGTTTGATTTGAATCAAACAGTTTATTTCGCCATAAATTCATATGAGCCCCAATCCACTTCCAGTCAGCTTCATTGTGAAGCTCTCGTCCATTCGATCTCAACGCAACTTACGGTTCGTGATTCTGATATCATATGATCGAGATACGGTTCATTAAAGTTAATACATAAATTATTTGAATTTAAATAAAAAAACTAAATCTTTAGATGGGCTCACTTTAAAAACTAAGGCCCACTACCACTTTAGAAATACCAGGCCCGCTTCCCTTATAATTACCAGACCCGATCCTTTTACTTCTCCCCCAAATTGTTTCACGCTCTCCAGTATCCACCACTCCTCCGATTTCCCACAACAACCGCACCTTCATCCTCCTCACATTGAAGACAAACGGAAGCCACCACCTTCTTCCTCATCACGAGCTCTACCTCGCACCCACAATTTGAATACGTTCGAACACCAGAACCTGGTGCGATGTCCTCCAGTGACCGCGTCACTGTTCATTCACCGAGACCCATCGGAATCACCCACCAGCAGCACCTCACCTCGACAAAACCTACGCCACCCTTCATTTCCCCTAACTCCCCTCGCCTTGACCTCCCATCGAAACCCTAGTTGCTGTTCGAAAAATCCAACCGACTAGATGGCGTCGTATGTAGAAAAAAGGGTACAGGAGCGAAGCAAATCACTTGAGGAATCCAGAAATACTTGTTTTAGGATTTTTAGGAATTTCTCTGTATTTGTTTTGATTTTTCTTCTTGTGGTTTGTTTGTGGAAAAATGAGAATTTTGTTCTGTTGGATGGGTTTATATAGACTGTTGTGGTTGGTTTCGTTTGTGGTTGAGAAGAGAGGTCGCGTGGCCTGTGTTGGACCTTAGAAAAATAGGGGGAATATTTTAAATTTGATTTTCTATTTTATTTTATCGATTTTATGCTCTTCTCTGGTCCTTAAAAATCCCTGCGACCACGTATGATACCCAAAAATCACCAAACTGGACATATAGCTAGAGTTCGACATTACGGTCCCAACGAAACTGGTTTCATCGAATTCCGACTCCGTATGCTCACACAGCGTATTTTTAACTGTCGAAATACTAACTATTTTACACTCTAAAAATCCGTACGGCCACACAGTGACTCTAAAAATCACGAAACTTGAAATGTAGCAACTATTTGATATTGCGGATCCAACAAAATTGGTTTCATCGAATTCTGACTTCGTTTGCAAAAGTGGCTATTTTTAACGCTCTAAATAGCCTATTTAAATATATAAATATATTTAAATATAATTAAATTAAATATTTAAAATTAAATATTATCGTCTATATTCACAGTGGCATACCACACAGCTTTAGAATATTCCTGTATGTATTTACAACTCGATATTCACTTCTGGGTCAACCCGATATTTGATTTATATTGAAATCCCTTTTAAAAATATAAATAATTCCTTTATAAATTATAAAGGAATTCCACAATGACTTTTCTAAAATTTGATTTGGACATACATCAAAATCTACACGACGAAATCCCGATTTTTCTCTTCCACTAGAAAGATGTACTCCACCAGCTCCACACGTTTCTTGTTTCACAGAAATCCGGCTTAAAATGAATCCTGTACATCCAGTTGAAGTTCAAATCGCCAAATAGCGAACTGCAACGCTATTTCAAGCTCTATTTTAATTATATTATAATTATACGTTCAAACTGACGTCGATTGAATATATTCGTCAATATAGTTCAACTCCTAACTGATATATATATTTTAGATAACCCAAATTACACCATATTGTGAATTTTCACTATTTTTGACTATTACTGAATTAAATATATTATTTAATTTATTATTTTAATTAAATATTTACCATTATTTAATTCCACGACCAATAAATTCTTTTATTTACCTTTTAAATAATTAAATAAATTAATTCTAATACCTCCTGCCAATGCGGGTCATTACAGTAATTTACTAAGAAAATGTTGAACGGACTTAGTACTTCTTTTCGTCATCATAAAGATGTATTTTAAAATTTTCCAACAAGAAAACCTCAAAAATTTAAAGCTATAGTTGTGAAGGTAAAAAATTGAAAAGTGGCAGAAAATCCTCCATAACTCTGATATTTATCTGATACACTTGAATAAAGAGGAGGTTTGAATGTAAGATTCAAATACTAAGTTACCTTCATTCCTAGAGGCAGCGTAGCTACCACGTTGCCTGTAAAATTCACCAGCTAAAAGAATTCAAAGAAGAAAAATAAACTGTGATGAACACCAATTCACTTTGTAGCTAAAACCAACCAAAAGTTGTTTCAGTAGTGGGGTCAGCAGCATCGTATAGTTCCATGCATGTTGATTGAACACCTTCATACATCCTTTCAAGACCTGTGGCTCCTTTTGTTGCTCCATCGATTATGGAGGAGAGTGCATTCACATGCTAGCTTAAAATAATGGTAAAAGCAAGGTTCGAAATCCTGGTTTTCGTTTTCGTTTCGGCCATTTAGAAAAATTAACATTCCGGTTCCGTTCCGGAAATTCCGATCTAATTCCGTTGTTTTTTTTAATAAATACACAAATAAACATTCAATACAAATAATCGGTTTGTCAATTCCATGTGAGATGGCTGATCATAATTAATCATTAAATAATGATCATAATAATCACTTAAAGGCAAGAGCAGTTGGATCTTTAAAATAAAGCCATATTCACATTGCTAAAGCTCAAGCCATTTCATTTAGAGAAAAAAAATATGAAACTTTCAACATGCGGTCTTCAACAAATTAGGCTGTAGCAGCAAATATAACATACAACCTGGCCCATGTAAAGCCATATTTCCAGTAAACCCTTAATATGTCATCTTCAACAAATTAAGATTCAAGCCGCCTCTTTCTTCTACAAACTGAAACCGCACTCCTCAACTCAATATCAAAGCCACACTCTTCAAATCATAATCAAAGCTTCATCATTTTCATCTTTAATTCGTATTTCCTTCAACAATCAACTTAAATCAATCTCTCTCTCTCTCTCTCGGCATCTCTCTCATTGTCTGTCAGAGACCGGAACGGATTTTTTTTGTTGAATTCCGGCCCGACCATCGCCGGAACCGGACCGAAATGGTCGAGATTCCGACGTGCCGGGCGGAACTTCGAACCTTGGGTAAAAGGTAAAAGATAACATCAGTGATTACCAGTAGGTCGTGAATATGTGTAGCAATATCAAGCGTGAACCCAACACTTAACTCTCCTCTATTTCAGATCTATTGCCGGCGTAGAGAAAAATCTGAGAGATGTTTTTAGAACCACCCCAACACTTCCAGTTAATGGCATATTTATTGAAAAGTAGCATAACTACCTTGATAAAAATTGAAATACCAAAAATTCGAAATTCTAAATACCGAAAAAAGAACTGCCACAACAAGTTCAGATATTATACAGTAGGATTTAGTAAACATGAAATACTGAAGATTCTCATAAAATTCGAAATTATTTTCAGTTATATATTGTAGAGTAGGATCTAGATATTTTAAAGTAGGATCTAATAGGCGGAGAACAACAATAAACAACAAATATCACCCCTTAATCTAGGGGCTACCTCCAACTAAAGTACAGGAAGTCCAAGTTGAGTGTCAGTGGTACAAATGCAACTATTGTAAGCCTGGTTGTGTAACATAAATACAACGTAAATTATTAATATCAACGTGAAAAATATATTTCCTTGTGAGCAAATGAATGAACATCGGAATGACAAAATCCATATTAGATAATAGGACTTTTTACAATCTTAAGCCTGTTTTAATAGTTTATTACATGATTAGCCATGTTTCAGAAATAATTACAAATATAGACCTGTTTTGTCAGGGGCGGGATATAGGCACCTTTTGAAAACTTGCCTTCGTGCGCATTTTCAAAACTCGCCTGTGTATTTGGGGTAATCTCAAAACTTTATATATACTCACCATTCTTCTCATAATTCTGATTCATACTCAACCACAGCTTCACAGCTCCGAATATTTTCAAAATGTCTTCTCAAACAATGGTTGAGCAAGAGGTTAACTCGTATCCAGTTTGCTGCCACTGTGGATATATGGCTGAAGTTGTCGTCTGTGATGATGGCGAAAACATTGGTCGTCGAAGTCTTCTTTGTTCCAATTACCCTCACGGATGCAATTTTTCAGAATGGATTGACGAACCGCTTTGTCCCAGGAGCAAGAAATTTGACGTCTCAAAAAACTCCTAGAGGACTTGCAATTTAAATATAACCACTAGTTTTTCTATTATTCGTCGTCGTTGTAGGTTTCTGAAGATTAGTTTGAATTATTGTATTATCTGTTGTCATTGTATGTTTCTGAAGTTTAGTTTGAATTATTGTATTATCCATTGTCGTTGTATGTTTCTGACGTTTAGTTTGAATTATTGTATTATCCATTGTCGTTGTATGTTTCTGAAGTTTAGTTTGAATTATTGTATTATCCGTTGTCGTTGTATGTTTCTGAAGTTTAGTTTGAATTATTATTTGTGTGTTTGTAGGAGTTGGAAGATCAATACGAAGTATTGGATGTTTCTGTTTTTCTAACGAATTATTTTATGCTTATGAAGTTTGAATTAAAGCTTTGTATGTTTGCTGGTTTGTATAGTGTACATTATGACATAAATAAGAATTGATAACTCGCTGCCAGAAATTAAAGTTGGGTCAGTCTGTTTCTGTACAGTAAGATCTGCCGCAAATCATATGATTTGACTAGACACGGGTAAAGTTGGCCCAATAGTTCAGAATAGTTGTGTTGACAAACATCTGCCAAATCTAAGCCAACATTTGTCCATTGTGATAAAGTCGTTGTAAGGACAAAGGACAACACTTTATTTCGAATTCAATGACATGATAAAAGCTCTTTCAATTCTTACGCATAGCTTCTTTTTTGTGATCAGGACGAGAATAGGACAATTGATTCTGATTCTGCTTTATTTTGAAATGGGTGACATGATTAAAGCTCTGTCAATTCTAACTTGACAACGACCGCACACTGAGTTGAATAAAGTTGATTTGATGGTGATGTTGCTTAGTTGGTTTCCCTATTCATAGCTCTTCAGCACATTATTTCTCATACACTTCAATCTTGTCTTCAAATAACTTCAAGAAAAATAAACACAGTCAACAATGGTGCCTCCTTTTATTACTGCACTTATCTACTACGACGGTGAGTTGGTCGTGGATGGCACCAAAATGGAAGATATGTGGGAGGATTATGCAAACCAGGGAGAGTTCGAAGGGGTTGCACACTTGGTGCTTTGAAAGACACAGTTTTCCAAGCAACCAGAATTAACCCTCTCGAATATGATATCGAGTTGTCGGTCAACTGGCCTACTGAATCAGGGTCGAGAGCCGTAGCACTTTCAGACGATGAAGATATACAAGTAATGTTTTCTACTGTGAAGAAATCATTTGAGTTGTTTGTTGGAAAAACAACAAAAGAAATCGTGGAAGATGTCCTGGAAGAAATAATCACACCTCCTATAGTGAGTAGCGGTTTCGGTTATTTCACAGAAATGTTGCAAACTCATGATCCATCAGTCAACTTTAGTTCTCCTTTATACACCAATCCGTATTGTCCACCAAATGTGGCTGAGCAGCAGCAACAACAACAACAAGAAGAACAACAGACTGATCAGTCAGAATTGTTAGATATGAGCCAAAGGTAGTTAATCCACATCAAGTTAGTTTTATAACTACCCATTGAAATGTAAGATCTAACTGAAATGCATTTATTAACAGATTGACTGTAGAAGCCGAAGCAGAATGGGGTGCAGGTCCTTCACAACAGGCCGAACATATTGATAGCATGGCGGTTGCCACGACAACAGTTGATGATACATGCTGGACCGGAGTCAACAAAGAACCACTGAACTATGACTATGATACAAACACAGTAGATCCCGAAGAAGATGGTGATGAGGTTCAAATGGAAGTACCCATGGACGATGATCTCTATACGGCGCAGATGATGGCCAGATCCGTAGTGGCTAATCTAAAGTTTTCTAGCGAAAAATTCTCGGCTGCCTGCGTACAAAATGGTTTTGGTGTTGGGATGGTATTCCAAAGCAAGGAACAGTTTCTCCATCAACTTACGGAATGGTCTATTCTGCACGGTGTTTCATACAAGGCAGTCAAGTCGAATAAAACAATATATACCGCTATATGTTGTGTTGACGATACTTGTCCATGGCGAATACATGCTATAGTGTCGAAGAAATCAGAAAACGGATTGTGGGAAATCAGAAAGTTGCCTCACGAACATAACTGTGTCAACCCTACGATTAATTCAAACCACAAGCAAGCCACTTCTGCGTTTCTTGTATCCAAAATCATGGCTTTTGTGAAGGCCAATTTGGATATCTCAGCTGGGATGGTGCAAGTGCTTGTCGACGAGCAACTCTTCATCAAAATCAGTTACATGAAAGCTTGGCGAACGTTGAACAAAGCTTTGGAAAAAAATATACGTTGACTGGGCCGAATCGTATTCGTATTTGCCTCAGTATTTTGAGGAAATAAAAAGACGCAATCCAGGTTCAATAGGACATGTAGTACACGATGAGTATGGGGTATTTCAGCGTGCTTTTTGGGCATTTGGTCCTTCCATTGCAGGGTATGTACACTGCCGTCCAGTGCTCTCTATTGATGGGACACATTTGTACGGTAAGTACAAAGAAATACTGCTTGTTGTTGCCGCTGTAGATGCGGACGACTGCCTTTACCCATTAGCTTATGGGGTGGTCAAGTCCGAATCGTATGATAGTTGGGCATGGTTCTTTTCATGCATGCTTGAGTTCATTTATAGCGCACAAAATTGACACATTACATTTATATCTGACAGAATGAAAGCGATTCCAAGCGCTTTGCAGGATAAATGGCGACAACCGCACTAACATAGGTTCTGTGCAAGGCATCTTAAAGCAAATTTTCAAGCTGTAGGTCATCGAGAAAGGATTTTGCTTCTGAATGGTACTCCGTCCAAAGTTATAGAGCTACATACGACCCAGAGTTTAATCCTATATGCGATAAGAAATACTGGGACCCGTACAACAGTCCACTAATACACGCTCTGCGTGTCCGAAGACTAGCTGGACGACCCAAATCAACGAGGTTCAAAAATGTTATGGACGAGCATCAAACACCCAAAACAAACAGGTGCAGCAAATGTGGATCGTTGGGCCATAACAGAAAGCGGTGTACTTCAGTAGATTAAAATGGAGATGTATGTTTGTTGATGCGATGTCAGTGTGTTGCATTTCGTGTATCTGTATTTCTTATGTTTCGAACTTATCTGTCCTTAACCGGACTATGTATCTCTCTTGTATTTGAATATTAGAATTTGGTATTTGTTTTACGTTGTTTGGTTAGGCTATATATACTATTTAAATGTCGTGGTAGTTCGAAGTTTAACGTTTACACCTTCATTCGAATATATAGGAATCGTTATACGTCGGTTTTCATTGAGACACAAAACGTTCGAATCTATAGAACTATATTTCAGTAATGAAACAGAAAAATGGGAATTTTATATTACAAATATCGAGTTATGTCCAAATCATATTTCAAGGAAGCCGCCATGTCCAAATGTGATAGTGTAATGACCCACATTGGCAGAGGTATTATAATTAATTTATTTAATTATATAAATAGTGATATAGTGAATTAATGGTGGTTTAATTAAATAATATGGAATAATTAATTTAATTAAATAATCCAATAACATATTTAATTCAGAAATAATCACAAATATTGGAAATCACAATATTCTGTGAACGAGGTCGTCCCTTAGATTTAATTCAGCTTAGAGTTGAATTATATTGATGAATATATTCAATCGACGGCAGTTTGAACGTGGAATTATATTATAATTAAAATAGAGCTTGAAATGGCGCGGTAGTTCGCTATTTGGCGATCTGAACTTCAACTGAGTATACATGGTTCGTTTTAAATCGGATTTCTGTGAAACAAGAAACGTGTGGAGCTGGTGGAGTATATCTTTCTAGTGGAAGAGAAAATTCGGGATTTCATCGCGTAGATTTTGATTTATGTCCAAATCAAATTTTATAAAAGTCGTTGTGGAATTCCTTTATAATTTATAAAGGAATTATTTATATTTTAAAAAGGGATTTCATTTTTTATCGAATATCGATTTAATCTGGAATCTGAAATATCAAGCTGTAAATTCTGATATGATATTCTGGAGCTGTATGATATTCAGTTGTGAATACATATGATAATATTAATTTATTAATATTTAATTTAATTATATTTATATATATTTATATATTTAAATGGGTCATTCAGAGCTTTAAAAATAGCCAGTTTTTCATACGACCTCAGAATTCGATGAAACCAATTTTGTTGGATTCGTAATGTCAAATTATTGTTAGATTTCCAGTTTCGTGATCTTTAGAGTTACTGTGGGGTCGTACGGATTTTTAAAATGAAAAACAGTCAGTATTTCGATGGTTAAAAATACGCTGTGTGAGCATACGGAGTCGGAATTCGACGAAACCAGTTTCGTTGGGACCGTAATGTCGATCAGTAGCTGCATGTCCAGTTTCGTGATTTTTGGGTATCGTGTGTGATCACACGAATTTTTAGAAGGTAAAACGAATTAACAAAAAAGGAATATACTGGGAATATTCTCTCTAGAAAATATCTAGATATTTGTTGAGCCTATAAATACTCCTCAACCACCATCCTAAGACCTAATTTCATTTTTCTGCTCAGCCAAAATTGCGCCGTCAAGTTTTCTTCAGGAAACAAAATTTCCTGTTCTTCATAAATCAAAAGAAATCAAAAGAAAAATCGATAAATCATGTAATGAATTTATTCGAAGTCCTATGGTGTTGCCCGGCAAACTCATGGCCCTTTCGTTGAGCTCGACCTCTGTTCCTCGTTGCGGAAAAATCACGCAATATCTAGGGCTACAGATCGTTTCACCAATAAGCATCAATAGGTGTTTTCGATGGTATATGTGAGTTCAGAAGGGTAAGTAGCATCAATTAGGATTTTTTTTTGGGATTTTTCTGAGCAAGAAAGGTTCGATCTTCGAACAGTACCATCGGGGAAAAACCTGGAGACCGCGAGTTTCTGTGGTTGTTCGAATTGGCCACCGTTGGTTTGGATAGGAGGAGAAATCGGAGTGATAAACTTTGGTGAAGTCGGAATGTGGTTTCATTGAGGAAAAGATGGAGTATGAATCCTTGAAGATGCCGTGAATGGCCCTTGAAGAACACTGGGTTCAGTAGTTCGTGGATAGGGAAGAAGGAGTGGTAACGGTCTGGGTTTGGAAAGGTTAGTGGGCCGGGAAAATGGTTAAAGCCCAATGGTGTTTAAATTAATTTAAATTCAAATAATGTATGTTAACTTAGAAAGTGTATAACTTGATCATACGATATCAGAATCAGACGAAACAAGATCCGACAGGATCGTAGAGACAGACACTATAACATGGAATCGACTGAAAGTCCATTGGAGCTCGTATGAATTTATGGCGAAATAAATTGTTTGATTCAAATAAAATAAACAGTTTATCGTTCTTTAACGATGAACTGCCAAGGTGAGTAAAACTCACCAACTCTGAACAGTTCTATTTTTACAACGTATTCTTAGAACTGTTAAATATTGTCTGATTTACTATATGTTGACTGTTTGATTGAACTGCCAGTCAGTTAGTAGAATTATATATATATATATATATATATATATAAAAACCGTTAAATATTTATATGTGATTTTGTTATTAGAATATTTCACAGTGAAGTGAAATCGATGTTAATTATATTGTCTAACATCTATGATGCAGGGAAACAGGTTGGAGGAATCCAACTGGATTCCTCAACAGTTATTTTACTGTGATTTATATATTGTGATATATAATGTGATATATAATCTGACGTTGGTTATGTGTGCTTTGGACGATAGTTATCGTTGTTATATGGTGTGTTAAATACCATAAGAAATACCAGAATGTGGAAAAGGGATTTTCAAAGTATATTTTGAAAATAATTTATTTATATAAAATCAATGGATTTTATATTATACAAGAAAAAGGATTTTGAATAAAAGAATTATATTTGTAAATCAAATATAAAGGAAATTTATATTTGTTAATCAAATATAAAGGGATTTTATTTGTTAAACAAATATAGAGGAGATATATTTGTGAAATCAAATATAAAGGAAAATATTTGTAAAACAATATATATAAGGGAAAATATTGTCAAAACCAATAGAAAGAGGGATATTTGTAAACCATTTACAAATAGATAAAAAGAATTTATTTATTTAGGAAATAAATAGAGGTAAAAGAATTTATTATTTAGGGTATAAATAAAGTTAAATGATTTATTTATTTGGGGAATAAATAAAATAAAGGAATATTTATTTGTTAGAATAAATAGAATAAAGGAGATATTTATTTGTTAAATAAATAGGATTATAAGGAAATATTTATTTAGGAAATAAATAGATTATAAAAGAAAATATTTAAAAAGGAATAAACGTTATTAGCGAGTAAGTTAATCAAATTGAGTTATCAGGTTAATTAATCAAAGTAAATTGATTAGTTAAACTAAGTGAATTGGTTAACTTAATAAAAGTGAATTGGTTAAGCTAATCAAAGAAAATTGGTTAAGTTAATCAAAGTGAATTGGTTAAGGTAATCGAAGTGAATTAGTCGAGTTAATCAAAGTGATTAGTTCAGTTAATCGAGATAGGAAAAATCATGCTAGGTTAATCGAGTTGAATTAGTCAGTCGAGTTAATCAATTGAGTTAGTCAAAACAAGTTAATCAGTAGAGTTAATCAGTTAGGGTTGACCAGACAGAGTTAATCAGTTGGAGTTAATCGATTCGAGTTAAGATTTTCGAGTTGATAATCGAGTTAAGTTATCAAATACCTCTTATTCGAAGTAGAAGTTATCAAATATAGTTATTTGAGATAGAGTTAGTCAAACAGAGTTATTCAGGATAAGTTGCCATCTCGTACGACTGCTAGCGTAATTCACAGGGCTGTAAATAGCCTACGGCGGTCGGATGTTTCCTGAGGGAGTCAGGCGTAACCATTGTGATCGCTGCGATCTAGAGTCAAGCGAATGGAGTTAAATCGAATATTAGTTATTCGATAGGAGTTAATCAACTTGAGTTAGATTATCGAGATAAGTTAATCGAGTTAAGTTCTTGTGTTAGATTATCAAGATAAGTTAATCGAGTTAAGTTCTTGAGTTAGATTATCGAGATAAGTTAATCGAGTTAAGTTCTTTAGTTAGATTATCAAGATAAGTGAGTCGAGTTAAGTTCGTCGAGTTAAATTAATCGATGTTAGTTTCATCGAAAGGAGTTAATTGATGTTAGTTTCATCGAAAGGAGTTAATCGATGTTAATTTCATCGAAAGGAGTATCAATTATAGTTTAATCGAAAGGAGTTATCGATTAGTTAAATCGAAAGGAGTTGTCAAATTTAGTTATTCGAAAAGGAGTTATCGATTTGTTAAATCAAAAGGGAAGATTATCGAATATCGTTTATTCGAGAGGAGATTATCGAATATAGTTATTCAAAGGATTTATCGATTATTAGTTAATCGAAGTGAGTTATAGAATATTAGTTAAATCGAAGGAGTTATCGAATATAGTTTATTCGATGGAGTTAATCGATTAGAGTTAAATCAAAGGAGTTAATCGAATATAGTTTATTCGAATATAGTAAAGGAGTTAATCGAATATAATTTATTCGAATAGAGTTAGAGGAGTTAATCGAATATAGTTTATTCGAATAGAGTTAGAGGAGTTAATCGAATATAGTTTATTCGAATAGAGTTAGGGGAGTTATCGAATATAGTTTATTCGACAGGAGTTAAGTGAAAAAGAATAAGTCGATTAGAGTTAAATCAAATAGACTTAATCCAATAGGGTCAGCCCAATAGAGTTAATTGAAAAGAGTTAATCGAATATAGTTATTCGAAAGAAAGGTTAAGTAAGGAAGTTAGTTAAATAAATATAAAGTGAACTTTGCCTATTTCAAGGTTAGAAGTGTTGTTCAGTTAAGGTCTGAGAGGTTGTTCTACCCCAACTTGATTGGCTTCGTTTTAACTAAGGAATGGGTATGGTTCGGCAGTAAAGGATGGTAAAGTGAATTTAGTAATTAAAGGAAATGTTTTGAGTTAGTATAGCGATGTTTTATCTAAACCATCTACTTAATCCAAACATAGGAGTTTTGGAAATGTTTTCCAAAACAAGAATCAGAAATGTTTTCTAATACAGAAAACAAGGAATGGAATGTTTCCAGTGTTAATAAATATATTTTCTAAAACATTAGAAAATAGCAAATGTTGAATATAGGGAAACAGGAGATGAAAAATGAACTAAAGGATAAATGTTAAATGATGTTTGTTCGATATAATTTCCATCTGGAAATAATATCGTTGTTTGCACACTTGTTTTCTTTGATAGTTAAATCACAGACTATCGATATTTTGACCATTTTAACGTTGTTAATATGGAGAGACCGATTGGATTATCATCCAGAGAACCACTCTGTATTGGCATAAGCGTTGCGAATCATATATGCCAAGGATAATTGAAGACGGAGTGAAGTGCAAGGGATGTTGTATAAGTTTTAGATAACAGTGACTAAGATGGATATACTGAATAGTGCCTTCGGTTTGTCCAGTCCCAGGACAACTGTTATGGACGAACGTCTGACAGAGTATATCCAATGGATCGCGTAAGTTGATCTCTTCAAACGTATATACGTTAGTGGCGGAGGAATTCGTTTCTCTTAGCTGTATACCCGTTGTATTTTTGAGGAAATCAATTTGTGATTTGGCGGGTATGACGATGTGACATTCTAAGTGAATGAAGATGGATGTCTGACAGAGTATATCCAATGGATCGCGTAAGTTGATCTCTTCAAACGTATATACGTTGGTGGTGGAGGAATTCGTTTCTCTTAGCTGTATACCCGTTGTATTTTTGAGGAAATCAATTTGTGATTTGGCGGGTATGACGATGTGACATTCTAAGTGAATGAAGATGGATGTCTGACATAGTATTTCCAGACGATCACGTACATTGATTTCTCCAACCGTACCAAGAGTGGAAGCGGAGAAGGAAACTTCTTTTAGCTAACACATAATGTATTGTAGAGGACGTCAATCGGTGATTGGATGGATTTGATGATGTGGCATTTAAAGTGAATCTGATGTGAAGATAAGCGTAGCTTCTAGCCTCACATCCGGTAAATGACAAAAATCGGGCAGGTAGCATGGCTATGTTGGTCGCACCTATTAGGGTGTATAATCACCTGATCTTGAGTTTCATTTATTTCTAAAAATCTATTGTTGATGCTATCCCATTCGGGAAACGGTTGCTGATCCCAACCGTTGGTGATATACATTCGATACACTCAAGCGAAATGAGTGGTCGGTCATGTGTGGCCGGGTTGCAAGATGTTCTTGTTGAACCCAGTGTATTCCTCTCTAGAGGTACAATAGCGAAAGGTGGTTCCATACCTTGTCATAGTTGGAAATCCATTACCCAATACGTGCTTGCGATTTTGATTGTATACTATATATGTAGAACGTGAGATGAAAGCGTTTCTGCTAGATTGATATATATTTGTACTTAAACAATATTATAATATCAGAATGATATTGCTTGTCAAAGATGTTGGATTCTCATAAGGGAAAAACCCGTTCCGTATTCACGGCGTGGTCTTATGAGATATCATATATATGTTAAATTGTGTTAAACTATTTTACTCACACCAGTCCCATGATTGACCCGGAGTTTACTTTGTTGTTTTCCCTGAACTCTTGGGTGCCTAAATTTGTACGGGCAGTCAAGTTGTCGGGATTTACAGATATACTTGAAGAGCTGGAGCAGGAGGCTTCTGGATCATATAGCTATGGTTTATTTCCGCTTTGTTGTAAGTGTTGTACTCTGATAAGTGCTATTGTATACATAACTGTTATATTTCAAAGTTATGTTATATATTATATGTTATTCGTTCCGCTGTGAGGTTCGTGTTACTCTGATGTTGTGTTCTTCTTCTTCTTCTATTCTAAGTTTCTATCTTATCTATCCTCACCCTCTAATTTCTTTCATTAATTACCAGGATTTTTCGATGTTTTGGTTATCGACATCGAGCTTATGTCGATAACCAAAGTCGCTCAAAATCCGGGTCGTTACGGTTGGTATCAGAGCTTAAGTTAAGAATTACCTTGGCTCTGTGGCGTGACTCGGTAGAGATAGGGTTAGTAATACCCTAGATTGAGTTTGAGTGTATATATATGAGTGCATATTTGTATTTGATATAAAAATGGTTTTATATTGTGGAGATTCTTTGGCTGAGTTGTTTATGAGTTCTGGTCGATCAGTTTGATCCACTATATCGGTAGGAGTAAATAAACACTTGAATACGATGGACCGACACAGTATGGATATGTGATATATTATCATATATAGGATGTGTTGGTAGTGATTTTAATCAGATAAGATTATAAAATGTGAAATGGTTATATATAACTAATCAGAATTTATACAAGTGAATTATATGGAATTGAAATGAAGTAAATCTGAATTTAGATCAGAATTGGAATTTTAAAATCCCAGAAATGGGAATGGTGTTTGTAAATGAATCTGGATTTAATATATGTGAATTTTAAAATCCTGGGAGATTTTAAATTTGTCTACAACATTGTAAAAGGATATTTGGAATTGATTCCAAGGTGGAAATGTTTAAAAATGGGTTTTGAAAGTGCTATAGTATTGAACTCACTTCGGTAGCTGGAAAATAGATTCCGATGTTGATCATGACATCATCGGTGTTCATTTTCGAGTATGTAAGTGACGGATTACTACCAAGGATTTTGTTTTGGGAAAACAAGTTGTGTTGAATTTCAAAAAGGAAAATTTGATTTTTGAAAGAGGTAAACTGTTTAAAAACTTCCAGGAAGAAAAGGTTGTTTGAATTTAAACAAATTAAAGTAAAATTTGTACAATCCAATAGAATTGGGATTGAGTTAAAAGCCAGTAAGTGAAAATCATTTGGAATAGATTAGTGTCAAGTAGAATTAGACTTGATTAGAGATAATCTGGAATTATATTGGACTGGTGAGTTATGGATTTGAAATCAAGAATAGTGCTTGAGTTTGAAATGAAATTCGACTTAGGTATAAGCGAATGGTTGTGTTAGAGATAAATTGATTTGAGATCAAGTTGAAATTGCATTGGTATATGTTGAATTGATGACAGGTGAAGTGATAAAGTTGATATACCCGACAAAAAGGTACAAGTTTATATTTGATATAAGCATGAGATTTATGAGCCGAATTGGCAAGCCGCTTGGCTGTTTGATTTTCTTTTGGGTTGGAGATGGCCTAGAGAGGCGAGTTGTGGTTTTACCGATAGGGCTGTATAAAGGAGGTTATGGCGAAATTTTCCGAAAATTTAAAGTGTTAGAAAATTTTCAGAATTTTTGAAAATTTTAGTTAGTCGAAATGAATAAATATTTTAGTCAATATCAATTGGTTCAGTTGAAATCAGAAATAAGGGGTAAACAAATCTTAGGAATTCCAATAGATAGGGTCGTCCTCTACCTTAGCAATTTCGAGGACGAAATTATTTTAAGTGGGGAAGAATGTAATGACCCGCATTGGCAGAGGTATTATAATTAATTTATTTAATTATATAAATAGTGATATAGTGAATTAATGGTGGTTTAATTAAATAATATGGAATAATTAATTTAATTAAATAATCCAATAACATATTTAATTCAGAAATAATCAAAAATATTGGAAATCACAATATTCTGTGAACGGGGTCGTCCCTTAGATTTAATTCAGCTTAAAGTTGAATTATATTGATGAATATATTCAATCGACGGCAGTTTGAACGTGGAATTATATTATAATTAAAATAGAGCTTGAAATGGCGCGGCAGTTCGCTATTTGGCGATCTGAACTTCAACTGAGTATACAGGGTTCGTTTTAAATCGGATTTCTGTGAAACAAGAAACGTGTGGAGCTGGTGGAGTATATCTTTCTAGTGGAAGAGAAAAATCGGGATTTCGTTGTGTAGATTTTGATTTATGTCCAAATCAAATTTTAGAAAAGTCGCTGTGGAATTCCTTTATAATTTATAAAGGAATTATTTATATTTTAAAATGGGATTTCATTTTTTATCGAATATCGATTTAATCTAGAATCTGAAATATCAAGCTGTAAATTCTGATATGATATTGTGGACCTGTATGATATTCTGTTGTGAATACATACGATAATATTAATTTATTAATATTTAATTTAATTATATTTATATACTTAAATGGGTCATTCAGAGCTTTAAAAATAGCCAGTTTTTCATACGACCTCAGAATTCGACGAAACCAATTTTGTTGGATTCGTAATGTCAAATTATTGTTAGATTTCCAGTTTCGTGATCTTTAGAGTTACTGTGTGGTCGTACGGATTTTTAAAGTGAAAAACAGTCAGTATTTCGACGGTTAAAAATACGCTGTGTGAGCATACGGAGTCGGAATTCGACGAAACCAGTTTCGTTGGGACCGTAATGTCGAACAGTAGCTGCATGTCCAGTTTCGTGATTTTTGGGTATCGTGTGTGATCACATGAATTTTTAGAAGGCAAAACGAATTAACAAAAAAGGAATATACTGGGAATATTCTCTCTAGAAAATATCTAGATATTTGTTGAGCCTATAAATACTCCTCAACCACCATCCTAAGACCTAATATCATTTTTCTGCTCAGCCAAAATTGCGCCGTCAAGTTTTCTTCAGGAAACAAAATTTCCTGTTCTTCATAAATCAAAAGAAATCAAAAGAAAAATCGATAAATCATGTAATGAATTTATTCGAAGTCCTATGGTGTTGCTCGGCAGACTCATGGCCCTTTCGTTGAGCTCGACCTCAGTTCCTCATTGCGGAAAAATCACGCAATATCTAGGGCTACAGATCGTTTCACCAACAAGCATCAATAGGTGTTTTCGATGGTATATGTGAGTTCAGAAGGGTAAGTAGCATCAATTAGGATTTTTTTGGGATTTTTCTGAGCAAGAAAGGTTCGATCTTCGAACAGTACCATCGCGGAAAAACCTGGAGACCGCGAGTTTCTGTGGTTGTTCGAATTGGCCACCGTGGGTTTGGATAGGAGGAGAAATCGGAGTGATAAACTTTGGTGAAGTCGGAATGTGGTTTCATTGAGGAAAAGATGGAGTATGAATCCTTGAAGATGCCGTGAATGGCCCTTGAAGAACACTGGGTTTGGTAGTTTGTGGATAGGGAAGAAGGAGTGGTAACGGTCTAGGTTTGGAAAGGTTAGCGGGCCGGGAAAATGGTTAAAGCCCAATGGTGTTTAAATTAATTTAAATTCAAATAATGTATGTTAACTTAGAAAGTGTATAACTTGATCATACGATATCAGAATCATACGAAACAAGATCCGACAGGATCGTAGAGACGGACACTATAACATGGAATCGACTGAAAGTCCATTGGAGCTCGTATGAATTTATGGCGAAATAAATTGTTTGATTCAAATAAAATAAACAGTTTATCGTTCTTTAACGATGAACTGCCAAGGTGAGTAAAACTCACCAACTCTGAATAGTTCTATTTTTACAACGTATTCTTAAAACTGTTAAATATTGTCTGATTTACTGTATGTTGACTGTTTGATTGAACTGCTAGTCAGTTAGTAGAATTATATATATATATATATAAACCGTTAAATATTTATATGTGATTTTGTTATTAGAATATTTCACAGTGAAGTGAAATCGATGTTAATTATATTGTCTAACATCTGTGATGCAGGGAAACAGGTTGGAGGAATCCAACTGGATTCCTCAACAGTTATTTTACTGTGATTTATATATTGTGATATATAATGTGATATATAATCTGACGTTGGTTATGTGTGCTTTGGACGATAGTTATCGTTGTTATATGGTGTGTTAAATACCATAAGAAATACCAGAATGTGGAAAAGGGATTTTCAAAGTATATTTTGAAAATAAATTATTTATAAAAAATCAATGGATTTTATATTATACAAGAAAAAGGATTTTGAATAAAAGAATTATATTTGTAAATCAAATATAAAGGAAATTTATATTTGTTAATCAAATATAAAGGGATTTTATTTGTTAAACAAATATAGAGGAGATATATTTGTGAAATCAAATATAAAGGAAAATATTTGTAAAACAATATATATAAGGGAAAATATTGTCAAAACCAATAGAAAGAGGGATATTTGTAAACCATTTACAAATAGATAAAAAGGATTTATTTATTTAGGAAATAAATAAAGGTAAAAGAATTTATTATTTAGGGTATAAATAAAGTTAAATGATTTATTTATTTAGGGAATAAATAAAATAAAGGAATATTTATTTGTTAGAATAAATAGAATAAAGGAGATATTTATTTGTTAAATAAATAGGATTATAAGGAAATATTTATTTAGGAAATAAATAGATTATAAAAGAAAATATTTAAAAAGGAATAAACGTTATTAGCGAGTAAGTTAATCAAATTGAGTTATCAGGTTAATTAATCAAAGTAAATTGATTAGTTAAACTAAGTGAATTGGTTAAGTTAATCAAAGTGAATTGGTTAAGTTAATCAAAGTGATTTGGTTAAGGTAATCAAAGTGAATTAGTCGAGTTAATCAAAGTGATTAGTTCAGTTAATCAAGATAAGAAAAATCATGCTAGGTTAATCGAGTTGAATTAGTCAGTCGAGTTAATCAATTGAGTTAGTCAAACCAAGTAAAACCAGTTAGAGTTAATCAGTTAGGGTTGACCAGATAGAGTTAATCAGTTGGAGTTAATCGATTTGAGTTAAGATTTTCGAGTTGATAATCGAGTTAAGTTATCGAATACCACTTATTCGAAGCAGAAGTTATCAAATATAGTTATTTGAGATAGAGTTAGTCAAACAGAGTTATTCAGGATAAGTTGCCATCTCGTACGACTGTTAGCGTAATTCGCAGGGCTGTAAATAGCCTATGGCGGTCGGATGTTTCCTGAGGGAGTCAGGCGTAACCATTGTGATCGCTGCGATCTAGAGTCAAGCGAATGGAGTTAAATCGAATATTAGTTATTCGATAGGAGTTAATCAACTTGAGTTAGATTATCGAGATAAGTTAATCGAGTTAAGTTCTTGAGTTAGATTATCGAGATAAGTTAATCGAGTTAAGTTCTTCAGTTAGATTATCGAGATAAGTTAATCGAGTTAAGTTCTTTAGTTAGATTATCGAGATAAGTGAGTCGAGTTAAGTTCGTCGAGTAAAATTAATCGATGTTAGTTTCATCGAAAGGAGTTAATCGATGTTAGTTTCATCGAAAGGAGTTAATCGATGTTAATTTCATCGAAAGGAGTATCGATTATAGTTTAATCGAAAGGAGTTATCGATTAGTTAAATCGAAAGGAGTTGTCAAATTTAGTTATTCGAAAAGGAGTTATCGATTTGTTAAATCAAAAGGGAAGATTATCGAATATCGTTTATTCGAGAGGAGATTATCGAATATAGTTATTCAAAGGATTTATCGATTATTAGTTAATCGAAGTGAGTTATAGAATATTAGTTAAATCGAAGGAGTTATCGAATATAGTTTATTCGATGGAGTTAATCGATTAGAGTTAAATCAAAGGAGTTAATCGAATATAGTTTATTCGAATATAGTAAAGGAGTTAATCGAATATAATTTATTCGAATAGAGTTAGAGGAGTTAATCGAATATAGTTTATTCGAATAGAGTTAGAGGAGTTAATCGAATATAGTTTATTCGAATAGAGTTAGGGGAGTTATCGAATATAGTTTATTCGACAGGAGTTAAGTGAAAAAGAATAAGTCGATTAGAGTTAAATCAAATAGACTTAATCCAATAGGGTCAGCCCAATAGAGTTAATTGAAAAGAGTTAATCGAATATAGTTATTCGAAAGAAAGGTTAAGTAAGGAAGTTAGTTAAAGAAATATAAAGTGAACTTTGCCTATTTCAAGGTTAGAAGTGTTGTTCAGTTAAGGTCTGAGAGGTAGTTCTACCCCAACTTGATTGGCTTCGTTTTAACTAAGGAATGGGTATGGTTCGGCAGTAAAGGATGGTAAAGTGAATTTAGTAATTAAAGGAAATGTTTTGAGTTAGTATAGCGATGTTTTATCTAAACCATCTACTTAATCCAAACATAGGAGTTTTGGAAATGTTTTCCAAAACAAGAATCAGAAATGTTTTCTAATACAGAAAACAAGGAATGGAATGTTTCCAGTGTTAATAAATATATTTTCTAAAACATTAGAAAATAGCAAATGTTGAATATAGGGAAACAGGAGATGAAAAATGAACTAAAGGATAAATGTTAAATGATGTTTGTTCGATATAATTTCCATCTAGAAATAATATCGTTGTTTGCACACTTGTTTTCTTTGATAGTTAAATCACAGACTATCGAAGTTTTGACCATTTTAACGTTGTTAATATGGAGAGACCGGTTGGATTATCATCCAGAGAACCACTCTGTATTGGCATAAGCGTTGCGAATCATATATGCCAAGGATAATTGAAGACGGAGTAAAGTGCAAGGGCTGTTGTATAAGTCTTAGATAACAGTGACTAAGATGGATATACTGAATAGTGTCTTCGGTTTGTCCAGTCCCAGGACAACTGTTACGGACGAACGTCTGACAGAGTATATCCAATGGATCGCGTAAGTTGATCTCTTCAAACGTATATACGTTGGTGGCGGAGGAATTCGTTTCTCTTAGCTGTATACCCGTTGTATTTTTGAGGAAATTAATTTGTGATTTGGCGGGTATGACGATGTGACATTCTAAGTGAATGAAGATGGATGTCTGACAGAGTATATCCAATGGATCGCGTAAGTTGATCTCTTCAAACGTATATACGTTGGTGGCGGAGGAATTCGTTTCTCTTAACTGTATACCCATTGTATTTTTGAGGAAATCAATTTGTGATTTGGCGGGTATGACGATGTGACATTCTAAGTGAATGAAGATGGATGTCTGACAGAGTATTTCCAGACGATCACGTACATTGATTTCTCCAACCGTACCAAGAGTGGAAGCGGAGAAGGAAACTTCTTTTAGCTAACACATAATGTATTGTTGCGGACATCAATCGGTGATTGGATGGATTTGATGATGTGGCATTTAAAGTGAATCTGATGTGAAGATAAGCGTAGCTTCTAGCCTCACATCCGGTAAATGACAGAAATCGGGAAGGTAGCATGGCTATGTAGGTCGCACCTATTAGGGTGTATAATCACCTGATCTAGAGTTTCATTTATTTCTAAAAATCTATTGTTGATGCTGTCCCATTCGGGAAACGGTTGCTGATCCCAACCGTTGGTGATATACATTCGATACACTCAAGCGAAATGAGTGGTCGGTCATGTGTGGCCGGGTTGCAAGATGTTCTTGTTGAACCCAGTGTATTCCTCTCTAGAGGTACACTAGCGAAAGGTGGTTCCATACCTTGTCATAGTTGGAAATCCATTATCCAATACGTGCTTGTGATTTTGATTGTATACTATATATGTAGAACGTGAGATGAAAGCGTTTCTGCTAGATTGATATATATTTGTACTTAGACATTATTATAATATCAAAATGATATTGCTTGTCAAAGATGTTGGATTCTCATAAGGGAAAAACCCGTTCCGTATTCACGGCGTGGTCTTATGAGATATCATATATATGTTAAACTGTGTTAAACTATTTTACTCACACCAGTCCCATGACTGACCCGGAGTTTACTTTGTTGTTTTCCCTAAACTCTTGGGTGCCTAAATTTGTACGGGCAGTCAAGTAGTCGGGATTTACAGATATACTTGAAGAGCTAGAGCAGGAGGCTTCTGGATCATATAGCTATGGTTTATTTCCGCTGTGTTGTAAGTGTTGTACTCTGATAAGTGCTATTGTATACATAACTGTTATATTTCAAAGTTATGTTATATATTATATGTTATTCGTTCCGCTGTGAGGTTCGTGTTACTCTGATGTTGTGTTCTTCTTCTTCTTCTATTCTAAGTTTCTATCTTATCTATCCTCACCCTCTAATTTCTTTCATTCATTACCAGGATTTTTCGATGTTTTGGTTATCGACATCGAGCTTATGTCGATAACCAAAGTCACTCAAAATCCGGGTCGTTACAGATAGTGCCTAAGTATATATAATTCTATAGTATATAATTGTTAGAATACACGGGCGAGTTTTCAGAACGCGCCTTTGTGCGTGTTTTCAAAACTCGCCTTCGTTAGTCCAAAACAGGTCTATATTTGTAATTACTTTTAAAACATGGCTAATCAAGTTATAAAGTTTTAAAACAGGTCTAACATGGTAAAAACTCCTAGATAATATCCAAGGTCTCATCACATACCATTGCTATTTCTAATCTCCGACACGGAGCCAGACCATCAATAGCTGCCGCTGAAGGTTTCTTGCAGCTAATGCACATCAATGCAAATTAAATAAATATGTTTTTACATTAAATAAATATTCAGTTTGTCTTATTTTTAACATTAAAGGGTGTAAATTTGAAGTAGCATGTTGGTATACCGAGATAAGCAAAAAGCAGGGTTAAATATCAATAAACCTTTCTAGCTGACAAAAAGGGCCAAATTTGAGACCATAATTCTGAACTAACCAGAATATTATTGCAGACCTTGGTATAACATATGCTTACACAATTATGCATAACCAATGGACAATTTAGTTCACAGATAAGGATTGATGAGTACTATTACTAACTCAGTCAAATGCATATTCAAAGAATGATCAAATCATCTACTCAAAAAGCACATGATATCAATACCACATGCTCGTTTTATTTTTAACAATATTATAAGGTATATTCCAACACATGTCCAGATTTCTTACACTGATCAAGCACAATGCAGTAAATGGTACAAAAATGATGGATTTTTAAAAATGACCAGTTAATATCTAACCAAATGGTTGTTGTAAAAGGAAAAAATCAGACCTTATTGTGGGAATAATATTAAAAAGTCGCAGCTTCAGAAATAAATTGGAAGCTCACCACAAGTGTTAATAATATGGCTTTTATGGCTTTTTAGTAATAGGTTACAATGAGATGAAATAGCATTCTGCCTTCGAACACTAATTTAAGATGCTATTAATTGATAATTTACTTGTAGTGGCACCTAATGTATATCTAGGAAATGATTTAGTCATTAAATAGCAATCTCAGTGTCACTCAATTCCACCTATAAATATTTATCATGGCGTATACCTGAATATCCAATATCACTTGGTTTCATAAACTAGGAATCTCTATGTCATGGCATATTTAACTGCTTTGTTTGAGCGAAGGAGAAGAGTAATTATACATAAATAAATGGAAAGTTGTTGTTCTCTTTTGTCATGCCAACGAGTTGAAGGAGGAAGATGGAGTGGCACATGCTATGGAGGGCTCACGCTTGCTAGGCTTGCTAGGCTGTTGCATTATACATATAAGATTTCAGTTTGTATAATCTTTGTTATATTGCCAATCAAGAATACATCTATAAATGCTTTGCTATTGTGAAAAACCTTGTAATTATGAAGAATTTCTAGGAGTCAATAATTCTATAGTCAAATCAAAATTCATTTGTAGCAAACTAAATACTTAAACTTTACGTTTTGAAATACTAAATAGTCCATATAAAAATGACCATTTTTTCTAGTGTCATTATGTGTTACGTTTTACTCGGTCTCTACTACCTATGGCCAAAGAATCCAGCTTCAAGTAGTGCTCAACTTTGCATTTCCCTCTCTATCTCCACATAAGAGCTGCAATTAACCTGACTCATTCAGCAATCAGAGTTGGGTAAAAATCGTGCAGGTCAAAATATACACATATATTAAAAGTGGCTATCAGTGCATGATTTAAGAAAGCTGGAATATGGCCTTTAGGTTATAAAATATCTAAACAAAAGTATATGGATGTTACATTTCATATTAGCACATCCATAATATCAGACATTCTTTTCTGGAAAGAACTTCGTCAATAATGGCTTAAACAAAGCAACCGTAGGTCATTTGAATTCACACCAAGCACATTTTTATGAAATGGAATACACATATCAAGAAACCTGCGTGAGCATGCGCTTTCCCACACTAAATATATCATGATTTATTATAGTATTATGGCCAGACATTATAATGATAAACAAAAGCATGATTTATTATGAGGTCATAAGTAATTCTTCAATTGGCTTTCTTGCTTTTCTTACAACTGGAACATGCACGCTAACAAGAGTAAACAAAATAATAGAAGTGTGAACGAATGAAATAAATGTACTACTTGTAGAAACCACTAGTATTGCAACAGCAAACAAAACAACTAGAAAGTGATCCAACTCAATAATATATAACAAACAATGTGATGCTAGGAACAACTAGAACAAATGGAACAATTAATGCTAATGGTCACAATGGACAAAAATGGAACTTGCGTAATTATAACCATAAAGGGATGGTTAATGGAACAACTACCAAATGGAATGATGCAGTAAACAGTAAGAAGCAATGTAGCAGAAAAACTACAAATAGAAGAAGCTAGCAGTAATTGTGAACAATCAACTAGATATGAGATTGTACCTAATGAGAATAATGGAAGTAGATTGATCCTCGAACCCAAAATAAAGATTATTATCTACGATCTCTAAAGGTTCCTCATCAACTACTTCCATTATAACAGCTAATAGTTCTGATCTACCTTCCAACCTTTTGCACCTTACAATCAGCAGTTTGTTCACTCGCATTAGCACATTCTTTTGCAAACATATGCATATCATCTCCTATATAGTAGACCTAGGTATGATCATCCTCTACGATATAATACCTCCAGTTACTCTCAAGGATTTTCTTCCCATTTGCTCCAAACACTGAAGCTTAGGTGGATCCACCGCCACAAAAAAAATCAGTAGCTTCATACACTGTCACATTGTAAGTCAAGTCACTTGGTCCATGTTAGTTAAAGTTCGATGAAACACTCCACTTATCTATTGCCCATCCACAACAGCAAGTGCAAAAGATGGATAGTTAAGATCACATGCATAATCATCTGATACCCTAATGTTGGCACAAGTAGTTGCATTACTTCTAGTTAGAATAGTTAAATGATCTTCTATGTTGTATCCTTGAGAATAAAAGAAGTCCATATAGTATGTGTCTGATGCATTAAATACTAGATCTAGGTCAAGTGCCTTGATTGGAATTATATGCCCTACACCATTAACTAACTCTGCCTCTTTGTTCTTCCTCGAGTCCATACATTTGCTGGTATTAGATCAGTGGCAGTAGACAAGAAGGGACCGAGGCTAGAGGCAATGGACCTGGGATGATAACCACAATAGTTTGAGCAAAGGATCTGGGATAGTAACCGACATTCATCATTGAAAGGGATTTGGATGACAATTGAGGACAGTTCACCATGGAACTGGGGCTGAATCCAGGGTTTAGTCTTTTTTTGGGAACAGAAATGATTATACTATGAAGAGGAAATACTACATTAACTGCTGAAGAAAGTTGCGTGAATAGAAATGATTATATAGTGCTTTATACGATATCCTCATTATATGGAATCCATGATTCTATCAAGTCAACTATCACGTTTCCCATAGGCAGTTATCCATTGTACTGTAACCCATCTTCAATCTACCTTATCCTTTAACATCACTGCAGATTATCCTGATAATTCCAAAATTGGCCAACAATCTTTTTACGACAACTTTCTTTCCTTTCAAACTACTCTTCTTCCATGGCCTTTCCATGGTTATTTCAATAGAATATACTTATTTACTCAAAAATCAAGTGGTAATCCATCAATGTTAAGGGATATTGCCCTTCTTAATTATGCCATTATTGAAGCTAATCATACCAAAATTCCATTATTTGGTTCTTGCTTCTTGTGGAACAATCAAAGTAGGTTTGGAAATGGAATTTACTGTAAAGTTGTAACACCCCATAATTTTAACAACACATTAAATTGATAAACTAAGAAATACTTAATTAAATATTGTGAATTAAGTAAAAGGGACTACGACATTGCATTTGTATCGAAATTTTGGTCAAAATAGACACCTGGTTTGCGTAAAACGGACACCGTATGAAGAAGTTATTAAGGTTTGAAGTTTGTATACACATAAGAGAAATATATATGAATAAAATAAGTCAGAAAGTTCAAAGCAGTACGAAATCGTTGTAAATAGAGGAGCGGGAAAAATCCCACCCAGGGGTGTCGACCCCTGGGTCGGCCCATCAATGGAGGTGTCGACCCCTGGGTCGACCCCTCAAGGTGGGTGTCGACCCATGAGTCGACCCCTCAAGGGGGGTCGACCCCCCTATGTCAGATCTGAGCTGAGTTCGAAATTGTGAATTTGGACTCCTTTGTTGATTTGTTTCGCTGCCTTTAGGCTATAAATAAGACCCCATTTCTCCTGTTTCTTCACACATAAAATAATGAAGAATTAGATGCTGCCTCTGCCCAGATTGAATCAAGCCTTTTCTTCTTCAGCTAATTAAAGTTATTCAAATCTACGATTCAACGTCTACAATCTTTCTTCTATCTTTCTAGATCTAAACAATATGAGTTTAAGTTATTTTTAGATCTAAATAATTAAAAAGTAAATATTGACATGACTATGCTTTAGATCTATGCCTGTGACTTTGTGAATCATATCGGATCTGTATAACCTGTTATTCTGACATGACTATGTGACTATACCTAAACCTTTATCATGTTAGATCTACCTTTGATTGTATATCTAATTCTCTATTAAGATCACTTATACATGTCCTATTATGTTTATGGTCAAATCAAATATGTTGTTAGTTGGACATCTAAATCATTATTTAGATAACATCATGCATATCCCTATTATGTTAGAATCAGTTCTAGTATCACATGTTCATCAGATATGTTCCTATATGCCACTCTTTTCATTATGCCACTATGTGTTTTAAGCCTGTTTCTGCCATTATATGTTCATCATGTTAGTATAATCATCTTTGTTTTATTCCCTCTATCTTTTCCCTAATATTTTATAGCCTGGCTACCTTCGAGCCCAGGCATGCCGCTGAAACATGCGAATGCGTTAGATTGGGAACGAGGGGAACACTTTGAATTGGGACATAACTTGTAATTGGGAATTGGGGCATAACTTGTAATTGGGAATTGGGGCATAACTTGATAAAGTGTAATAATATGAATTTGGGGCATATAGTGTATTATGAACATAACTTGGGTAAGGGGATGAAAACCTATAATGACGTTGATTAATAATGAAAATGCCTAGAATTACAATAACTGATATTGTAATCGCGCTTAGACACAAGGTTAGAATACGCTTGTGGTGGAAGTCTACCTGGAACTGACCGGCATATCCAGCGACCACAAGTGGTGAATCTAATGCGAGGGGTCTAAGTGCATAAACACGAGAAGTGCTATGACACGAGGTTAAACCCGACTTGTGGAAGAAGTCTGCCCGGAGCCGCCCAGCATAACCAGCATCGGCAAGTTGTAGGTTTATTGTGGGAGGTCTAGTACATTCTAACCATAACTGAATATGGTAATAAATTGAATACTTAACCTAGTTGAATCCATAGGGATTGTGTGAAAATGTCAATTTGAATAGGGGTTAAGTAAACTTGGTTGAAACAGTGGGTGGGTTAAGTATATCTGGGTGGGGTGGGTAATATATATATATATATATATATATATGCCCACAAAACTTAACCAGTTGGGGTTATGTAATTAAAGACACCGTTAGGTGAGCATAACCTATGGAAATCCTAGTGGAGATGCAAGACAAGGGGAGAGCTTGTATCATCTTGTGTGTGCGACCCGTTTTAGTCAGTAACCCATATAACGGTATCAAATGAGTACTCCGCCCTAGGTCGGAGTCAGGGCATGCTTAGTGGGATGATTATAAGAGATCCAAACATGAAAGACATTGTGAGCAGCGCAAACTGACGTGGTCATGTGCGTGCATGGTATAGGGAGAGGGGGATAAGATGACCGTGACACCTATAGATTTGGTTATGCATCAAAGGTTGCCACTTTAGGGGGTGATACACCCTACTGTGGGGCCAGCACAGGGTATCTACGGAGTAGGGAGCCGATCGATTAGGGTAGTGGTTAGGGTACATTTAGACGTACGTCTTAGTCTACCATCTTGTAGTTGTTTGGGATCGTCTTGTTAATAAGACACTAGTATTAGTGCAGAGAAATCATTAGACAAGTGTTATTTATTCTATCTAGTTGTCCTGTTTACCTTGTCATACTTGCCTTATATGTTGTTACCTCTCTTATCCACTTTATATGCTTGCCATTATACTTTTACTTATTTATATGCTAAAAATAACTAGACTCGCCAGACTTTATGTCTGACCCATTTTGTTTTCTCTTCTTTCTCTTCTGTACCTTCCCCCCCCCCCAGGTTCTCAGGGTGGGAATACTCAAGCTTGACCAGGATTCTGCTTGCTTGGAGCTCCTTAGATGTATTGCTTAAGATCTTGTCTTTTCTACTATGGCTATGTTTGATTTTGGGGAATTATGCTTGTTTATTTGTTGTACTCTGATGTTTAAGTACAAAACAGAAATTTTGGGTTTTCTGTTTTTCATACAAATGATGTAATCATGTTTAGAACCATGATGCTTTATGATTAATAAAAGTTTTTAAATCCGCTGCTATTTTATACTTATCTTATAATGTTTCTGTTTACCTATAACGCTTCGTGAAACTTAATGCATTCTCTTAATAAGTGACATTGACGAACGCGGGGTGTCATACTTCGTATCCGAGCTGAAGGTTACCAGATCGGATAAAGTTATTGAAAAATTATTTTCAAAAAGGTTTTAAAGAAAGCATTTTCAAAAGAAAAGCCTGTTTTGAAAAACAATTTCCCCAAAGCCATACGTAATATCTTTCGATCCTTTGTCTGAATCTCGTTCCTTTTCTTTTTAGCATGTCTAAGGAACCTAATATTCCCGAGGGCGTTACGATAGCAGGCTGGTTCCATAGGTATCTTGAGGCTACGGCGCATGCCGAAGGCCAAGGAAACGTTCCTCCCCCAGCTGCACCCATTGTACCTCCTCCTCTTCTGTGTGCTGACAATTTCTCTAAGATATGTAAAAAAGACTTCTGTGCTATGGGCGGAAAGCCATTTAATGGAACTGAGACTTTCGTGGAGGCAAGAAATTGGCTGAAAGAGACAGAGGACTTGTTTGGAATTTTCGAAGTTAATGATTAAAGGAAGGTTCAGTTAACCGTCTGGCTACTAAAAGATGAAGCTTTATTCTGGTGGGAAGTGACGCAAGCAGTGCATCCAGTGGAAACTTGGGATGATTTTCAGCAAAGGTTTGAAATGAAATTTCTTTTTCAAGCTGAGAAAATCATGCAAATGGAAAGGTTCTTGGCGCTCAAGCAAGGAAGCATGAATTTTAAAGAGTATGTCAACAAATTTAATCAACTGGCAAGGTTTGGGTTGGAGCTAGTGGATACTCCGCATAAGAAAGCTTTGCAGATTGCTTGAGGACTGAATGAACCCCTCCATGGGTTAGCGATGTCTCACATTCCGATGGGAGCAACTTTTGAGAGGCTTGTTGATATGGCCTTGATGCATGAGGAAGATAGAGCTGAGAAGAAGGAAGCTAAGGTTGAGGAAACACAAAACAAGAAAGTATGGCCAAAGAAGGGAAAATAGCAACAACAACAGAAGAAAGGCGGAAAGAACAAGAAAGCTAAGGATAAGAGGACGTGCCATAATTGTGGATGTGAGGGTCATTTGATCAAGGACTGCAAAAGGAGGAAGAATACTTGCTTCAGTCGTGGAGAAGTCGGACACTTTTCTAAGGAGTGCCCGAAAAAGCAAGGACAAAGGGCAGGTGCTTCTAGAGGGCAAGTGCATGCTCTCGCGATCAGTGCTCTAGATCGAGGTAGGAAAGTTTCTGTGGAAGGTTTGATTTCTCTTTCCAATCATCCTATTAGAACTCTTTTTTATTCTGACACTTCTCATTCATTTATATCTGATCCTATAGTTGAGTCTCTGCACCTTAGTACTAGTATGGTAGTGGATCTCATTGTTGTCTCAAACCCCATTGATGGTTCGGCTCATTTTTCTATGATTTGTCGGGGTTTGAGAATATCTGTGTTAGGCGTCGAGTTTGAGTGCGACGCATATGTGCTCGGTTTTATGGGCTATGGTTTGATTTTAGGGATGGAGTGGCTAGCCAGGTATGGTGCCATTCTGGATTGTGAAAGGAGGGTCGTTAGACTTCTGACTTGCCATGGGAGAACCCTCAAGATTTCTTATGACCCTAAGGGGTCTATCATGCTTAGTTTCCTAGAGTCTCTCGACACTTCTATTGATGGTCTGCAATCTGTACCAGTAGTCCGTGAGTATTCTGATGTTTTTGAGGAGGTTCAGGGCTTACCTCCGAGGCGCGAGATCGTTTTTCGTATATACTTGGTGGACAATGCAAAGCCAGTTGCATTGCCCGTGCGCACATGGCTCCAAGGGAAAGGGAGGAGCTGAGCAAGCAAGTAGGGGAGCTACTTGAAAAAAGGTTTATTAGGCGAAGCATATCTGAATGAGGTGCTGGTATTCGCAACTAAGGCAGTATGTGTAGACTATAGAGAGTTGAACAAGCTCACAAGGAAGAATAGGCACCAACTCCCGAGGGTAGATGATTTGTTTGACCAGCTTGTTGGTGCATCAGTATTCTCTCAGTTAGACTTGGCCACGGGGTTTCATAAGTTGAGGGTGGCCGAGCACAGTACAGACAAGACCGCTTTTAGGACTCCGGATGGTTTCTTTGAATGGCTAGTTATGCCTTTTGGGTTGACGAATCCACCTACCTATTTTGTTGATTTGATGAGTAGGGTGTTTCGGGGGTTTCTTAATAAATTTGTCGATGTCTTTGTTGATAATATCTTGATCTTCTCAAAGAGAAAGGAAGAGCATGCCCAACATTTGAGAGAAGTTTTGAAAACTCTGCATGCGCATCATCTTAAGGCTATATGCTCCAAATGCCATTTTTGGAGAGAAGAGGTGAGATTTCTAGGGCATGTGCTATCTATAGATGGGATAGCAGTAGATCCCGCAAGATAGTTGCAGTTCAAGATTGGCAAATTCCTATGAATGCAATAGAAGTGAGAAGCTTTCTTGGATTGGCAGGCTATTATAGGAAGTTCATTAAGGACTTCGCAAAGATATCAGCCTCACTCACTAGGCTGACGAAAAAGAATTTGGCGTTTTCATGGGATGTGGATTGTGATATTGCTTTCCAGTAATTGAAGAAGGCTCTTACAACAACCCCGGTCTGGACCTTACCTGACGGAAACTAAGTGTTCACAGTTTACACTAATGCATGTGGTACAGGTTTTGGTGTGGTTCTAATGCAAGAGGGAAGGGTAGTATGTTATGGGGGTAGAAAGCTAAGGGTTCATGAGAAGAACTACCCTACCCATGATTTAGAGCTAGCTACCTTAGTATTCGCGCTTAAGACGTGGCGTCATTATTTTCTTGGAGAGAAGTTCGAATTGTTCACCGATCATAAATCTCTCAGGTAGTTGTTCTCACAGAAGGATCTTAATTTAAGGCAGCAAAGGTGGATGGAGTTCCTAGCAGCTTATGACTTTGAGATTGCTTATACCCTTGGCAAGGGTAATGTGGTGGCAGACGCACTGAGTATGCAGAGGGTTGCCTTAAGTCCTCTATTTATGGAAAGGAAAAGCTTGGAGTTCATATCAACTTTTGACTTTAGACCCTCCACCGAGTTTTTGCCTGGTTTGTTTGCATCGCTAGAGATATGACCTACTCTTATGGATCAGATAGGAGCTTCGCAGCGAGAGGATCCACAGATTTCAGACATCTTAGATAGGCCAAGTAAAAGGGAGACTTCTAGTCACCTCGGTAGATATTCCATAGACGATGGAGGGTGTTTGCGACGAAATGGAAGACTTTATGTTCCCCAAGTTGGGAGTTTGTTGAAGACGGTCCTAGTGGAATCCCATCATTCTAAGATGACTATTCATCTAGGTAGTGATAAGATGTACCGAGATATGAAGAGGGTTTCTTTTGGGCTGGGATGAAGAAAGATGTGGCGGAGTTTGTTTCTCAATGTTTGGTTTGCCAGTAAGTCAAAATTAAGCAAAAAAGCCCGGTGGTTTACTTCATCCTTTAGAGGTCCCACAGTGGAAGTGGGAGAGCGTCTCGATGGATTTCGTTGATGGTATGCGTAGATCGAGAAAAGGCAACACCAGTATTTGGGTAGTAGTAGACAGACTTATTAAGAGTGCTCATTTCATTCCAGTTAAGGGTAAGAGGACGACATCATGGTTGGCAACAGTTTATGTTCGTGAGATAGTCCGTCTTCATGGAGTATCTTCCAGTATCTTAAGTGATCGTGATCCCATTTTCACCAGTGAATTTTGGAGGAGCTTGCAAGAAGCATTAGGAACACAGTTGTGTTTGTGCACCGCTTATCATCCTCAGACGAATGGACAGACAGAGAGGGTGAACAGAGTTCTTGAGGATCTTTTAAGACTATGTATCCTGGACTTCGGAGGGACTTGGGAAGAGCACCTTCCTTTAGTGGAGTTCGCCTACAACAACGGTTATCAAGCTAGTATTGGCATGGCACCCTTCGAAGCATTGTACATACGACCCTGTAGATCGCCAACTTGTTGGTGGGAGTCTACAGAAAGACTTCTACTTGGACCGGATATGGATAGAGAAACGTCCGAGAAGATTGATCTTATTAGACGGCGAATGAAGACAGCTCAGGATAGGCAGAAGTCCTACGCAGACAAGGACTGACATTCAGTTTGAAGTGGGAGACATGGTTTTTATTAAGGTATCACCTTTGAGGAATGTGGTTCGCTTCAGATCTCTAGGGAAATTGGCGCCAAGATTTGTAGGGTCAGTTCCCATAACAGAAAGGATTGGCCAAATAGCCTATAGAGTAAAGCTACCAGAGAGGCTATCCGGCCTTCATAATGTTTTCCACTTTTCTCATTTGCGGAAGTGTTTACATGATACCGCGGAAGTAGTTGAGCCGAGTATATTGGAGGAAGTAGAAGTGGAACGGGAGGCGATAGTCAGACGAGTTCCTACCTGTATTCTTGGATCATAAATTAAGAAGCTACGCAATAGAGAGGTCAAGTTGATGAAAGTTCAGTAGGGAGATGGCCCATAGGATGCAACTTGGGAGACCGAAGACAAGATTCGTGCTTCGTACCCTTTTCTTTTTGAGGGTATGTTCTTAACTTCCTTTCCAAAGCTTTTATTTATACTTGTTTCTATCATTTGAGTATGTCCTATCGATCGAATCTTCGGCCTTTAGGTAGGAGACCCATGATTGTAAACATGTGTTTGAGACGTGTTATGTTTGATGGATGCAAGTGGTTGCTAATGGTTGCTTATAAATGCATATACACACACATTAGGCACTAGATCGGCTTAATCACTCTCATACTGCATATGGATATGTGTGCATTTTTCTTCTTTTAATGGATGAAAATGAGTGTATCACCATATGGATGTTGCATTTGGACGGATGATTATGCACACATATAGAACTTACATGATATAATAGGGTTATTTGCATACATGTTGGATTCATGGCACTAACATACATTGCATTAAGGAGGTCGACTGGATCAGTAGACCGCCTGATCTTCGCATTAGTATTGGGACATATACACACACCCTTTCATATGTTCATATAAGCATTAGAAATCTTTTAAAGACAATGGATGCCTGTGATTGGTGGATGAGTAGATGGGCGATGGATGGTAGGATATACATTCTTCTTAACTTGGAGATTACCGGGACGAAATCCTTTAAGTAGGGGAGAATGTAACACCCCATAATTTTAACAACACATTGAATTGATAAACTAAGGAATACTTAATTAAATGTTGGGAATTAAGTAAAACGGACTGCGTCATTGCGTTCGTATCGAAATTCTGGTCAAAATAGACACTTGGTTTGCGTAAAACGGACACCGTATGAAGAAGTTATTGAGGTTTGAAATTTGTATACACATAGGAGAAATATATATGAATAAAATAAGTCAGAAAATTCAAAACAGTTCGAAATCACTGTAAATAGGGGAGCGAGAAAAATCTCGCCCAAGGGTGTCGACCCCTCAAGGGGGTGTCGACCTATGGATCGACCCCCTAAGGTGGGGGTCGACCCCTCTGCGTCTGATTTGGGCTGAGTTCGAATTTGTGAATCTGGACTACTTTGTTGACTTGGTTCGCTGGCTTTAGGCTATAAATAAGACCCCACTTCTCTTGTTTCTCCACACATAAAGTAATGGAGAACTAGATGCTGCCTCTGCCCAGATTGAATCAAGCCTTTTCTTCTTCAGCTAATTAGAGTTATTCAGATCTGCGATTCAACATCTACAATCTTTCTTCTATCTTTCTAGATCCAAACACTGTGAGTTTAAGTTACTTTTAGATCTAAATAATTAAAAAGTAAATATTGACATGATTATGATTTGGATCTATGCTTGTGACTACGTGAATCATATCAGATCTGTATAACATGTTATTCTGACATGACTATGAGACTATATCTGAACCTATACCTTTATCATGTCAGATCTGCCTTCGATTGTAGATCTAATTCACTATTAAGATCACTTTATACCTGTCCTATTATGTTTATAGCCAAATCAAATCTGTTGTTAGTTGGACAACTAAATCATTGTTTAGATAACATCATGCCTATCCTTATTATGTTAGAATCATTTTTAGTATCACATGTTCATCAGATCTGTTCCTATATGCCACTCTTGTCATTATGCCACTATGTGTTTTATGCATGTTTCTTTCATTATATGTTCATCATGTTAGTATGATCATCTTTTTCTATTCCCTCTATCTTTTCCCTTTTATTTTATGGCCTGGCTACCTTCGTGCCTAGGCATGCCGCTGAAACATGCGAATGCGTTCGATTGGGAACAAGGGGAAAACTTTGAATTGGGGCATAACTTGTAATTGGGAATTGAGGCATAACTTGAATAAAGTGTAATAATATGAATTTGGGGCTTATAGTTTATTATAAACATAACTTGGGTAAGGGCATGAAAACCTATAATGACGTTGATTAATAATGAAAATGCCTTGAATTACAATAATTGAAATTGTAATCGTGCTTAGACACGAGGTTAGATTACGCTTGTGGTGGAAGTTTTCCCGGAACCGACCGGCATATCCAGCGACAACAAGTGGTGAATCTAATGTGAGGGGTCTAAGTGCGTAAACACGAGACGTGCTATGACACGAGGTTAAACCCGACTTGTTTCAGAAGTATGCCCGAAGCCGCCCGACATAACCAACATCCGCAAGTTGTAGGTTTAATGTGGGAGGTCTAGTACATTGTAACCATAACTGAATAGGTAATAAAGTTGAATACTTAACCTAGTTGAATCCATAGGGATTGTGTGAACATGTCAATTTGAATAGGGGTTAAGTAAACTTGGTTGAAATAGTGGGAGGGTTAAGTATATCTGGGTGGGGTTGGTAATATTTATATATAGGCCCACAAAGCTTAACCAGTTGGGGTTATGTAATTAAAGACACCGTTAGGTAAGCATAACCTGTGGAAATCATTGTGGGGATGCAAGACAAGGGGAGAGCTTGCATCATCTTGTGTGTGGTACCTGTTTCAGTCAGTAACCCATATAACGGTATCAAACAAGCACTTCGCCCTAGGTCGGAGTCGGGGCA
This sequence comes from Allium sativum, assembly GCA_030737875.1. NCBI lineage: Eukaryota > Viridiplantae > Streptophyta > Magnoliopsida > Asparagales > Amaryllidaceae > Allium > Allium sativum. Next base: position 953,292,929 of record CM060924.1, on the reverse strand, counting down.
CGCTTACTGGGCTGATTATAAGAGATCAAAACGTGGAGAATGGTGTAGCCGGCGCAAACTGACCGGGGTCATGTGCGTGCATGGTACGAGCAGAGGGGGATAAGACGACCGTGACACCTGTAGATATGGTTGTGCATCAAAGGTTGCCACTTTAAGGGGTGATACACCCTACTGTGGGGCCAACACAGGGTATCTACGGAGCAGAGAGCCAATCGATTACGGCAGTAGTTAGGGTACATTTAGACGTATGCCTAAGTCTACCACCTTCTAGTTGTTTGGGATCATCTTGTTAGTAAGACACTGGTATTGGTGCAGAGAAATCATTAGAGAAGTGTTATTTATTCTATCCGGTTGTCCTGTTCACCTAGTCATACTTGCCTTATATGTTGTTACCTATCTTATCCACTTTATATGCTTATCATGATATTTTTACTTATTTATATGCTAAAAGTAACTGGACTCGACAAACTTTATGTCTGAACCATTTTGTTTTCTCTTCTTTCTCTTCCGTCCCCCCCCCCCTCCCCACCCCCCCCCCCCCCGGTTCTTAGGGTGGGAATACTCAAGCTTGACCAGGATTCTGCTTGCTTGGAGCTGCTTAGATGTATTGCTCAAGCTCTTATCTTTTCTACTATGGCTATGTTTATTTTGGGGAATTATGCTTCTTTATTTATTGTACTTTGATGTTTAAGTACAAGACGGAAATTTTAATGATGTACTGGGTTTTATGTTTTTCAGGCAAATGATGTAATCATGTTTTGAACCACAATGCTTTATGATTAATAAAAGTTTTTAATTCCGCTACTATTTTATACCTGTCTTGTAACATTTCTGTTTCTGTTTACCTATAACGCTTCACGAAACTTAATGCATTCTCTTAATAGGTGACATTAACGGACGTGGGGTGTCACAAAAGTGGAAAATCAAAGTAGATCCGAAAGTGGATACGTTGAGCTTCAGTTTGGTGGATTCGATAATGAAAAATACGGTGTCGATGTCTCCATACTGTTTGCTGGCAATTAGGATTGTTGCGAATAATCCAGACTTTCACTGTTTAGGTTAAATTAGTGTTTTTGGTTAAATAATATGTTAATTCATATTAGTAACTAATAAATTAATGAAAAATTTATAATAAAGTTAGTTGTACCTCTCATATCCGTATGAATAGGAGTAGGTGCATGATCGATTGTTGATAAGAGGAGTGATTTGACGATTTAAGGATTTTTGTGGTCTATTTAGAGGAGATGAAGTGTAATGGAGTGGCTGTTTCCTGAAAGAAAGGCAATGAGAGTTAATTTTTAGTTCTCGCACAAACCAATTCAGTTTCCCGACTTTTTCCCGTATAGCGTTGAGCACACATGTTTACTTGTCAAATCAAATAGCGTCAGATACCCTGAATTATTAAGTGTTGAAAGGAGATTGGCGAACACGCTGTCTATTACAACTATCAAATGACCATTTTCTTGTAGTGGGGAGAAGCTTCAGTTCGTAGTTCGATGGAACCAGGTCGCTCGAAGTATGTTATAATGGAACAAGGCAGGACGAAGAACTTCAGGTCGTTCGAAATAGGTCAGGTCGTTCGGGTCCTACTATTGGATGTTAGGTCGTGGCTTGGTTAGGTCGCTGATTGTGGAAGTTCATAGGTCGTTGGTTTTTTGATGGAGGCGGATCGTCCTACTTGTGTACAAGTCAGGTTGTCGGAGCTTGATGGTATCGGGTCGTTCGAAGTGTGAAGCAAGCAGGTCATTGGGGCTTCACAGCATTAGGTCGTGGGTCGACCTATAAAGCCAGGTCATTAACGACCTAAGAGAAATGATAGCGTTATGAAACGTTATGGAAAGGAGCAGAAACATTGTGGTTTGTTTTTCATAGCGGGAAGTCTACAAATGCTATGAATTGGAATATCGACCAAATAGTGTATGTTCTTGGGTCGATGATGGTTGTGATTTCGAAATATAATCAAGTGGGAATACTCAAAGTGACGTGATGTGTTCGTTGATCATCGTAATGCAACGAATGTGAAGATGACTCAAGGTGGTGAGTTCGTGGATAATGGTTGCTCGAGAAGGCGCTTGAGCTTATGAATAGTCATCAGGTTGGATGGCTAGAGGTATTGAAGGCTGAGAGATTATTGTTGTCATAGGTTCTAGCGGACTTAAAGAAGAGGTACAATAGGGGCACCCAAAGACTGGAAGTGGCTGGTCGAGTACCCTGGGCAGTCATGATGGGCCTAGTTGTCGAGAATGGAAAATACAAACATACGAGTCATGATGGCGTATGGAATTTTTGCTGGAACCGGGGTTTACCATTAGCCCTTGACGTATGGCAAGCTGGATGCCATACAATTAACGATGGTTTCAAAGCAGGATTGGCGGTGATAGCCAGAGTCATAAGTGACGATTGTTTTGTTTGTATCATCTTGTGTAGATTATTCGACGTCGAAGGAGATATCTCTTGGGTTCTTGTCTGATGTTGGTTTAGGCCTTCAGGGTTTGTGCTTGGGAGATGTCGATATCGATTAGGATGGTCTATGCTTGATAACTGATTTCCATGAATGTACTATTGTTTCCAAATGCTTGTTGTGAAGGCTATCACTGTCGGATGTGGGGAAAACGGGTGTGAGTTCTTCTCTGTTGATGTTGGTGGATTAGTTGATTAATCTCCTTATTCTCATATACTTCATTGATGTTGTTAGATAGATGTTTTATCGCTTCTTAAGACTGTTGTTTGACTCAAAGTTTTATGTTTCCTCTTATTACCTTGGGTTGTTCATCTTGCTGAGGATGAGAAGACTGAGTAGCAGGTGATAGGTGATAGATCTTGATGAGGACGATGCTATTGTACAATGACAAGCAAGAGGCTGGCATATTATTTTCTACTATTTAGTACTTGTTGTTTCCGCTGTTTGATGTTTGCTCTAAGTGTTGTAGTGAGACAAATTTGTATAGACACTTATGTTGTAATCCAAAGGTGTATGGATACCCATTCTAGTTGTTATGAAAGTTCAAATTTCTGCTTAAATATTATTCACTATTAGTACCTGTTGTATATGTTCTATTTTATTTTATCCTTGTGGTGTGAGTTATACGATAGGGTCCGCATTGTGTTATCTTATCTTGGTGATCATCCATAGCTTCCTGGCACACTTTTCAGCGCATATTCCTCTTGGTAATGCAGGAGTTATGGGCGGTCGTCACAAGACCATTGTCTAGACGCTCTGCGACTGCTGATCTCTTTAGTATCACTTCAAAGATGTCGCCATAAGTCTTGCATCGAACTATCGCTAAACGGAGGAACGTTGTGGAATAACGAACTGACAATTGTTAGTTTGCATGCAGCTACTAAAAAGCACATCCAACTACCTAAAATGAGAAGGCAAGGCATGGTTGTATTTACGATACTTTGATGCAGTTATATCCCACCATTCGTCAGATCCACCGACCATGTCCCGTTCCTCATTTCAGAAGCTACTTGGAATATGTAACAGGTTGTTCCAAGTGTTCCACTCACATTTTAATTTGTCAAACTTGTTTTTTATTTTCCCACCATTGTAGTCCAGGCTAGTTCGTTCACTGAATAAAGCAACAATCTCTTGGTACCCCTGCACAACACGATGTGCAAACATATCGATGTTTTCGAAGCAAACATCGATGAACGCATTGGCGCGGTCATCGTTTCAGTTGACGATGATGTGGGTAGATGAAGCAGAATATTGGTTAGACATTAGGGACACTACAAGAAAACCTATGTTTAGATGCAAATAGTTGTAGCGTTTGTAGATCAAGTGCATCCATAAGCTCTAGAGATAATTGGAGCAACGCGGGGCTAAGTTTTTCTTGAACCGCCTAAAATTTTGGTGATATTTGTTTAAGTGCCGCTCATTTTTCATTCCTTTGCTTTCACCTTGGAGAACCCTATATCGACGTCTCCCTAATCCACTTCCAAAAACTGCTTCACTTTTTTTACACCAGATCGTCAGCCATCTACTAAAACACCAATTTGAGCTTCATCGATTTTCAAATCCGGCTATGTCCCCCTTATCGACAAGGTAATTATTTCTGTATTGACCTAGTTAGGGTTTAGGGATTTAGTTTAAGATGTGCATCGATGGAGCTATTGATACAGCTTTTATCTTCATGTAACTTTTGAACCATTTTATGGTTTTGAAGCTATGTAACTAGCCTGTTCATATTATATTCTTTTTGTTCAGTTTTAACTGGAAAAAAATGGAGTAATTGTAGAATAAAATAGTTTCCTGTTGAGATATGTGAAGATCCCAAATATAATTATATATTCTCTCACATTTTTTACTTGCTTACTTTAGATTTGGAGATACATAAGTAACAATTACATTTTCAAAGGATCCACTCGTAGAGTGTTGAAATTGAATGTTAGAACCTTTACTCTAAAATTAACAGTATAATATTAATAACTAACATCATTCATCCAAATTTATGACTTCATCCACGTTCTTGTCTCCATCAATTTCACTATGGAAGTATCCATCCTCCACTAAATTTTAACAAAGAAATTTCAGAAATTGCCAGCAGTGTATTTGTAAGCATCAAAATCTATAAAGCCACAACATAGTGACAAATATTTATTATGTACTAGCAATAATTGATGTAGATTTTCTTTTCTTTTACCCATGGGGTCTTTATTTATCCTCTTGCATAATTATAGTAGATTTATTTCAATTACATGTCACTTTTGTATACTTCCAGTTCAGCAATTCATTTTTGCAGCATTTCACACTTTTTTGTTTCTTTGTATTGATAAAGATATGCAGCGTCGAAGTACATCACTCTTTTCCAAGCCAACACTTGTTTACTACATATACCATGTACTTTGCTTATCTGAACATTATGTTTACATCAAACTTGACCGCCTTCATTACATGGGTGTTCACGTAATTACTAAAGCAATAGATAATTAGGATTAGAAAATATACTTGGAGCTTCTTATTATTTGCGTAGCTTCATGTTCCTTCCTGGCATGATTTTCGTTCCCTGTATGTGTTTATTTTGACCAACGTGTCAAAATTGATGGGGTTAGATTGCAGGCCAGTCTGGTTATTAAGCTATTAATTTGGTTGCATACTTTGAAGTCCCGTTGGACCTAAGAATTGACCACAATTGAATTTGGAAATAACCTTACACGATGCTGCTGAAATAACAGGTCTTGAAGTTTGAAGCTGTAATGAGCCATATACTTGTCATCAGGGTCTGTTTGAAGAGCTCAGAAAGGAAGCCAAACAGGTGCAATCAGTTCCTTGCGTAAATCTTCAAAATGGGTATTTTCAGTGGCGAGGGTAGTGCAAAAACTAAAGGTAATTATAACTTATCCAAGAGGAATAGCGTGAAGATTAACATTTATTCAAACTAAGGTTCTCAACTAGGTTTGAACAACGTAATCTAAGCTACATGTTTCAGCTAGGTTTAAAATGAATAAGTCGTATATTTCAGCTGTAGATTTGATAAATAAGATTTTCACATACTTTAGAACGTGGTTATAAAGAGTGGTTCAAGTTTTGTCTAGTCATATAAATGGAGACTTGTTTGCTTATAATTGCACATTGTGTTTAGCTAGATTCTTACACACTTGTAAATCATTAATTACAGTTAGACTTTGTTAATCTTCTTCTCATGTATATCAGATATATAATATATTTTTGATTCATGAAACCGATTCTTAACTTCAGTTACATATTTGTATTTTTTAGCACACTTAGGATTGCAGCAGGTTTTCACCTAGTACCACTATTAGTGAAACCTATGTTGCATATGTGGGTGTATATATTTATATATAATATAAGTACTTTGTAACTTGTTTTATAGCATATTGAACCCACTAGTTATGGATATTTATGTATACAAGCAGTGCACTTGTTTATGTTACGTTTTCATATCAATAAGCTTATATCTTTATAAGTTTATGTTGCCTGGAGTTCTCTCAGGAACTTCAATGGGAACTGCAGGAGTAGTGGCAAGACCAATGGCGAGCATTCTTGAAGCTACCGGAAAGACATTGCAAAATACAAGAAAAAGAAGTCGTCTGAATCAAGTAAACGGTCTCAGGATCCGCGCGCTTCCCAAGACCTTCAGCAGGAGACCTTCCTCTACTACCATACTCATGGGAAGAAGCCGTTGGAGTTTTAATGCTTCTACAAGCTGATAGGTCAAGACTAAGAGATGAGACACTCATCTTGTGCAAGTCGCTCAAACAACCTGGAAAATTCATTATGATTAGCGAAAATCATGTGTTTTCCATGTTCTGTTGCAGCCTAGTAAATTTGGGTTCTCCTTAATCTCCTTAGTTTGCCGGTGTGAGTTATAATCCAGAATGGGTAATTGAGATAGAGATAGAGATTGAAAGCATCGTACATATAGATCGAACAGATGAATCCATTAATATTGTTGGCAGTAATGCAAATCTTCTTCTTCTTCATGTTCGAGGCAGAAAAAAGAAGAGGTCAGGGACAATAGGATTTGGAAAAACCTTCCCGCTTCTTTACCACTTGTTTATGTGAAGTTGGAGCAAAAGTGTGATGAAGTAGATGATGAGGATGTATCGCGGGTGCTTCTGTCTATGATCGATCAAGTGAAGGAGAGGAGGCAAGGAAAGCATTTGCTGCATTGAAGTACTCTAAGGTGAATGTTGTGAGTGCTTCTGTCTATTATTTTTTATGTTACAGATTTTATATATGTTGTGTTATCTTTCCCTAACATGGTAGATGTTTGGTATATGTACAAAGTACTAATATTATTACAAGGTAATGTTAAGTGAAACTCAATCTACAAAAACTGCCTTATTTTTGAAAATAATAATATAAGTTTATGTTTAGTATTATTGTATATTTATGTTGTTAAAGAGGATCTCATATAATATATGTTAAAAGATAATTTTTGAACAACTCGGATTGATGTAATATTTTATTATGTAGTGATTATAAATATTTTGAAAACCTTAGTTTGAACATTGAGAATAATGGAGATATCTAATATCTAATATGATTTTAAAAACCAAAAACATCATATGAATATTTGTAAAATTAGTGGAAAAAAAAGATTTTAAATTAAAATGAAATAATATTCAAACTTAAATAAACAATGATACATGAAATTAAGAAGCCCTTCATACTATAAGAATTCCAACCGAGAATGATCAATCCTTGAGATAGTAGAAACCATTCAAATACCTGAAAAAGGCTTGATTCAGGTGGTGCTGTCTAAATCTCTACACTAGTGGAACTAATTTGTTAAAGCCATGTTTTTATGTACATTAATTTAACTATTATCATTAGCAAGTTTCTATATGTAATATATAATAAATTTTGCTTGTCATATGCGCGAGCATCATTTGCAACATAAAAAACAAGGACTGTCATAAAATTCTGGATGACCTTCCTTTGAACTCGTTTTTATAGAGCTGGAAAATAATAGTGATAGATGCAGAAAACAAGTGCTTAAACGCAACTAGTAAAACAATAATGACACGTGGGCATCATTTAATAGAATTTATATAATTTGATTGCACCCAAGTTGCATGAACCATTGTATGGTGTAACATCTGTTGAAATTGTAGGAGGTATGTGCCTTATCAACATGTGTACTGGGTGTGCCATTGATAATTTTGAACACCAACTGGATAACAACCACTTACCTCTAATTTAGAGGCTGAAACTTTTTGCGTATATGATATAAATGCCGATCTGAAGTCAAAATCACTATAGAAGTTTGAGAGTTGTTCCTTCTTGTTAAAACAAAACGTTGTAATCACTAGTGATATATTAGAACATTAATGATTTTATTTATTTATTTACCTTTTCTAAATGCAGATGATAAAGTCGGATGAACAGCAAATTCTTGGAGAAGCTAGCTGTCGTCTATATCAGGTATTACTGTGTGCTATATCTATCATAAGAATTTGAATGTTGACAAACATTAATGTTATATTAGTATAAGAGTAGGATTGTCAATGGATACCTAAAAAATCTGAAATCCATCCGCATCCGCATCCAAAAAACGGATAAATATCTGATATCCAGAGAAAAGGATGCGGATGCATATATAGGCACATCCACACTCGGAAATTATCTGTTCGGTTTTTTTCATGATTATAGTTTAAATTATGCATATTTTAGCATAATGAAATATGTTGATTTATGATTTTATTAAGTTGAAAGTTTATATTATACACATTAAACGCATGTTAATTTCTAAAAATTATCTATTATCATAATATTTGTTTATTTTTAGCAACAACCAGAATTTGAACTAAAGAAGCTGAAGCTATTGGTATGCAAGTTTTTAAGCATTTCAAACTGAAACTAATTAGAGGTATTAGGCGATGTGTGAGCTATAAAGGAAGAAAGAAACTGTTTTGAGACGACTTAGAATAAGTGACATGCAAATTAGTCAGTTAGGTGACATACATTCATTCTAGATTAAATGGTTACTTGGCATAATTAATAATGAAACTTGAACTGAACATGAGGTTACTGATTGGATACTCACCAAATTGAAGCGGCGGGTTGAGTGAGACATGCATTCTAGATTAGACCTAACCAATTTACCTGATTTTAAAAGAGTTTAAGAAGAAGCAACATTAAACACTAAGAACCAATTATCAAAGTTACACACATTGAATAATAATTGAAAACATAAAATTATCAAAACAAATTTACTAAATATGTATCTTATGCTAAACAGTATTCATAAAATCAACAACTTGAAAACACTAACTTTGATAATTTGACTCTTTTAAAATATGAGGATATTGACTGGATACTCACCACATTTATGAACAGATGCGAAATAGAATAATAATTTTGATTATGATTTTTTGAGCTTTTGGTTCAGTACAAGAATTTTAACAAGAAATACGTTGGAATGAACAGATGGGTTTTAAACCAAAACCATTTTAATAATAGTATGGATTTTGGGTAATAGATGTTTGAGAGCTGGCTGCTAACGGATATGAACATGGTTTGTGATATCCCAATATTTGCTTTTCATAAAAAGGGAACCAATATAAATTGTCGACGTAGAGTGCAATAAAATACATTAAGGAATGGATAAAAGCATCACTGGATTTAACGCATTTATAAAAGTAGGTTATGAATATTTGACAGCTGCATTCATAAGTAAACTTTAGAAGTAAATAAAAGTACTAGAATACAATTGCAGAAGTGCAGAAATAACATCTTCCCTTAGATTTGCTCATGGTAGAAGACGAATTTGACAGGGCAATAATTCATGCCACAAACAATCAATCCAAAGGAGGAGACCATGGCAGGAGTTAAGTAAGACAATTTAGGCGATGCTAATCTTGATTAGTTTGCTTCTATTTCAACGATCTTTGTAGGAGAGATGAGATGAAACATACATTGGTGGAATGGTTGAGATGAACTTATCCTTAAGGAATAAAAAATTTATGATTTCATTTCAACTGTTACTGATAAGAGCCAAAGAATGTAGTGGAAATAATGGAAGGAAGAGTATATTCCGTTCAGCGAGGATAGTGGTAGGGAAAGGAGATTCGGGAATAGCGGTCGAGCGGAATGTTCACAGATACTGCTAGGACATCTAATTTTTTTAATTGTAGATGTATCTTGCTGCTATAATTAAATGTGAAATGCAACATGCAATATACCTATTATGGTACTGCTCAGTGCTCACCGATATGATAGTCAAAGTTACACAGAGCGGTTATACTTTTAGAAAAAAATCATGTATTTTTATGATCTTCATGCATTAGTATTCTGTGTTTGTATTTAAAAGTAATCCACCTGCTAGGGCAGTTAAAGATGTGAAACTATTATTAGAGTATACAAAAAGGAATACAGCATAGCTAACAGACATGTTATGAGAGGATATTGACAAAAATGTGATTTTGTCTAAAAGAATTTTTAGATAAATTATTTCTGCTAATTTAATTTTTCTTTTCGCAGGTTAGGTTGCAGCAAAGGTTTTTGACAAATTAAAGCAAAAGTTCAGGGACCTAAAAGAGGTAGGTACATGTTGGTCCAATGTTTTTTATAAGCTATTTATTAAGTTTATACGGTCATGTTCTACTATTATCTACCTAATAGCCCATCTGTTCAATAATTCGACAACAACCAATAATCTTTGTACCAATAGATGTTTGAGAGCTCGCTGCTAATATATTTCTTATTAAAATAATTCGATAGCAAACTATAATCTTTGTACCAATAGCTCATCTATTACAAGAATTTATTATCCCTCCATTCTTTGATCGTAATCGTGATTGAGATCTCACAAAAATGAATATGGAAATATTTGTAATAGATATAACAACATAAGTTCCATTAATTATCAATCGCTGCCTTCTAGCATAAATTCGTTGTTTTTATCTTTTTTTCCGTCTCGAATTTCATCGCACCAATGTTTCATCAGACTTGCTTATACTAAGCAATTCATTTATCATTTAATATCACTGCCGAATCCTTCCATATTCATTAATAGAGGTTAATTATATAAGGTTGTTGTAGTTGACAAATCATTTGTATATTCCAAACTGCTGTTTTCTCAATTTTCATCTGTTATTACAAAATTCCACTGTATTTTCCTACTTTTTATTACAAAGCTTATTGCATGCTTTCTCATTCATTTACTATTGTTTGTATGAAGATATTCCAATATTCCACTAGTGAAAAAAGAGGCAATGCATTGATATGTGAGTTTGGATTCAAAAGATAACTGAATATAGTATATATGACAGCGTTGACGCTGATTTATGGAGTTCATTGGATAAGATAAAATGTAGCATATTAGATAGTTTTATAGTACCCAGTATGCATTAGATGAATTGACATAAAACCCAAAATAATGTGTAGTTCTGTGGTACTATTGTGGTTCAATCTATGTACGATCTGATATGATATTTTACCCATCATGTGTCCATAATCAGTTGTGGCATTCATGTATGTAAACTTTGTCTTCAGCTCAAATGATCTGTCACTCACAACATTTTGCAACTTTTGGTATAATTAAATTTTAATTTATCCATAATAGTAAAGAAGATCTGAGAATCGTGTTTGTCAAAGTATATATACTTAACTATATTTATCAAAATATTTTTTTTCTGAATAAAGAGTCTCAGAATATACATATTTAACTATATATATTTATCAAAGTATACAAGAACATTATCGTTATTGAATTTGTGGACCCCTTATTTCGATTTAATTGTAGTACGTGGACATGATTTATGTTCTTATTATTCAGTTTCTGTAAAATATCTGAAAATTTAAGTGTAAATGTTGTTCATACTAAGGAATTGGGATACTAAACTAAAAACATAATTGTTAATTGTTTTAAAAAGCAAGTTTTGCTTTGTATAAAGCATTTTACACATTTATGTAATTCTGACTATTGACTGTTATACTTGTATGTAATTCTTATTGTTGACTGTTATACTTATGTACAGGTAATTAGTATTTTCGAAGTCAAGAGCAGCAGCATCAAAGAACCGATGGTAATTAAGTTATGAACAAGACTTTAACTATTATGTATTATAATATTTTGTTTGTACTAATAGTGTACACTTGTTTGCAGGCAGTTATGGTATCCAGATTCACTTATGTTGTTGAAATACTGCTACTGAGATGATTATGGATGTTATATTTGATATTGCGAGTTATGTGTTTTTTAAGTATTTAAATATGGTGATTATCAATGTTAGTTTTAAAATGATACTTATATGGTCGATTATTTGTTTTAATATTTCTATTATATATAAGTGGTCAATGGAAATGATACAAGCCATTAATGGTAAATAACTGCAATAAAGAATGTTTGTACATCAGTAAGTTTTAGTAGCATTGAAAAAGTGCTACAAATGTAATTTACAAAAAATATTATAGCTGAAATAAAACGCAACAAAAAATATATAGTAGGAAAGATTAAATGCTACGAAAATATTACAGTAGCATTGAAAAACTGCTACAAAAAATAGAGAAACGATGCAAGTATCACTTTAGTGGCATTTTTAAGACGCTGCCAAAAAACCTTTTTGCAGGGTTTCTGAAATGTTACAATATGTTCATTTTTGGTTGCGTTCACCAAAATGCAACAAAAACTTTTAGGCTTTTAGTTGCATGTCATGTAGCAGCGTTTATCGAAACGCTACTAGATTTTTACAACGCTACGGAAGGCATTTTCTGGTGTAGTGGGAAAAAGAACGAAAAAAATAATTCATAAAAATTGAAAATATATATATGGGAGATAAGCATATGAAAAATGCAAAGAAAAAAAATAACTTAACCAATCAAGGACGAAGCTTTAAAAAATTCCCTAACTCGAAATATATCAATGTTTACAGTTTTTGATCACGTAAACAGCATTTTGAACTCAATGGAAGTGATCTCGAGTATAAATTCGTCTGTGTGCAAAATGCGACTTTTTGGACACAAGATGTTATATTTAAATATATTTTCGTGAAATATGCAGGTTGTTACAGGTGATATGCAGTACTAAGTCCCAGATGTGTCCCTAATGCCTCCTGCAGGCTCCTCCAAAACTCATTGGTAAAGATGGGGTCTCTGTCACTAATGATACTTATAGGGACCTGTAAAGCCTGACGATCTCTCTTAAATATATCGAAGCCAACCCGACTGTGGTCCTCTTATTCTTGATTGGGATGAAATGAGCTCTCTTGGTTAATCTATCCACGATCACCAAAATACTGGTATTTCCTTTCCTCGATCTAGGAAACCTATCTATGAAACCCATCGAGACGCTCTCCTATGTGTAATGTGGCACATACAAGGTGCCAAATACTCTAGTTAAGCGATATTAATATTTAGTAAGATTTATAGAGGGTTGTTTTATATAGTACGCGTTGATATAAAAAAATGACGCTAAAGATGTTACAATTATTACTAAAGATTATTATTAAAAAAATGATTGATTTATCATGAAAGATTTTACATTTGAACAATTCTACTCAAAATAACTGGAATCCATGTCTAGGTTTGAGTACTTCCCAAAATGCCCTTGGATATAACCTTTTCAAATATTAAGTTGTTATTTTATATAGTCCTCCCAATAAACTAGGAGACAAATCAACTTATAATAATGCTCTTTTTATATCACTTAAAAATAGGATACATCAAATAAATTTTCTTTTTAAATTCGTTGCTCCTCTAAAGCACTACAAAATATTAATATCACTAAAAAACAAAAAAAATAACAAATAAAGTACATTTATAAATTTGTTCTTCGTTAACTAATAATATAAATAAAAATAAATATGTACAAAAAAATTGATGTTGCAACATTAAATAAGAGATTTAATCATTTACACACGGATAAAAAATATGACTAAATGTCGGTCTAAATCACTTTCTTTTGAATTTTTTTAAACATATACAATTTGTAGAACAATTTATGCAAGAAACTCATGTTATAATTTATGGTCCAACCGTTAACTTTTTGTCCAACCATGAACTTCCCAAAATACCCTATATAATATTTTTAAATGTTAAATTATTATTTTATATGATTTTCTTAATAAACCAAAAGATAAAATCTCCATACAACTACTTAACGCGTATTAAAACTTACACGTTGATTCAATTATTTGTAGTATAATTATTCATATATAAGATCTTTTCAGATAAATCAACCAATATCTTACAAACAAAGTTATTTTATAAGTTCATTCATTCTTTATTTATTAATTAATAGTACACATAAAAAAAATAAACATTGCAAATTAAAAATAAAAATTCAAATCTTCTGGACATAAATTTATTCTGGAAATCAAACAAAGTAAAACTCAAGGCGAGAAAGTTCCTTCAAAGATCGAGGGTAACCAACTTGCAATGTAGTGCTATAAGAAATATTAAATGCAACCTCTAATATTCCAAGGTCTCTAGGAATAAAAATGGACTAGGAAAGCAGCTTATACAACAAGATAACGCTCTTGTTGCGGTGATTCAACAGCTGAAAGTAAACCTTACAATAGTCTTTGATAACAAGATGGCCAAACTCCATTTTAAATTTGTGATTTGAGTTTCATTTAGAAAATAGCTAAGCTAGATGTAAATACCTAGAATTTGTTTTAAGTGGAGATATATCAAATATTATTGCTCTGTCTACCGCGATTTTGCCGGACCCGGCTGATTCTACAAGACTTCAAACATTGATAGCTGAAAAATATCCTTATTTAGCAAATCCTCCTCGGGGTTTATGTAACAACCCAAACTTTTAATAAAGCAATATAAAGAAAAGGTTAATAAAATAATTAGAATAATATTTGAAAATGGGAAAAAGGGTTGCGCCATTGAGTCCGTTACGTAATTCTAGCTGAGATAGGCTTTGGGTTTGCCAAAATTGGACTTATATTGAAAAATATATTGAAGCAAAAAGTTTGAAATTCGAATTTAAAATAGTAATAAACATCCAATTAAACATAAATAAATTGCAACATTAATCATGACCAGATCGGCGACCCATAGCTAGGTCGATCCAGGGGTCGACCCACCTATTGGATGTCGACCCACCAGGGTGACATGCGCAACCTGGTTCCCACGTCTTCAATCGTTTTGGACAGCTTTTGGTAATCGTTCTTCTAGAGAGTTCTTTAATCTGATAGCCTAAAATTTTAACCTAAAATACAACGATCTAAAACACACTAGCTCTATTATAAATATGCTCCAAACCAAACCTAATTCTCACACTCCATTCTCTGCCTCTATCCCAAATAACCTCTTCTTAAATATTTCTAATGGAGTAATGAGTCTTGGGATTGCATATACTTTGGAGAATATTCATAGATAGAGATTTTTCTACCGGGGCTAAATTGGATTACTTTAAAAATTGCGAGTATATTTCAGTAATTGCAAGATTTAGTACAATTGGGGGTATTTCTTTATAGTATAATAAGTTGTAGATTTCTTCTGATTTATAATTTTCTTTTTATCAATAGTCTATGTAATCTGATTATCATTCTATCTTTCTTGTAACACCCTGCACTTTTAATATAATTAAAAATATGTGTATATGCATAGATAGGTAAATAATGGTGATGTACAATGAGAATTAATTAATACATGGAAGAGAAGGAAAAATTAATTCAATAACAGTGTGTGTAACGAAAGAGATGAGAAAATAAAGATACTTAATTTAAATATCAGGAATTAAGTAAAACGGACATCACCATTGCATTCGTCTCGGAATTCTGCTTGGAATAGAGTCCAAGTTTGCGTAAATCGGACTCCGTATGAAAGAGATATGGCCTTTAGAAGATTCAACAAAAATTCAAAATGGTTCGAAATTCGACCCAGGCAGCTGGGCGGGAAATTTCCCGCAAAAACCAGGCAGGTCGACCTGGGGGTCGACCTACCCCTAGGGAGGTCGACCTGGGGGTCGACCTATCCCCAGATCTGGGCGATTTCAGCTCCTGTGACGTGTTTTGATGCGTTGTACGGGTCAGATGGCTTCTAGGTCAATCTAAGGGCTCTAAAACACTCTCTACACCTATAAATACATAGCAAGACCTGACCCTAATTCATAACAATTCCTTAAGATGCCTCCATGCTACCAAACTTCAACCAAACATGGCCGCCGCCACAAAACTCTAAATTAAATTGCAAGTTCTTCATCTACTTTGGAGATTAATCAAATCAAGTAGCAAATTTCTTCATCAACAATTCATGCTCTTCACCAATAATCAAATAAGAAGATTAAACCAGCGTTCTACATCAACGACAAATCGTTTATTTTCTCAATCCAGTCAAGGTGAGTGGAATTACAGTAAACTTGTTGTATAATAGTATTATTATCGTTCATCATTCCCTAGTTATAAATTTAATTCAAGATTTATGTTATAATAATTGTTCTTTTATTCTCCTTCCCCTTTTTATTTTTGGATCTAGGTTATCTCGAACCTAGATTAAATCTTATTATACATACGTATGCTTAGAATATGGGAATATTGGGCATAATCTTTTTTATGCAGTCGAGGAATATAATCTGAAATTTGGGGAATTGTGGCATAACCATTATTATTGCAAATATTGGGACAATTGGCAGAATTTGTTTGTGACTTGAAATTAAGCCTAAAAGGTGAATTAGATTATATGCATAAACGTGCGGAAATATATTGGGAAAATATTGTTTTTATGAAATTGGGTATAGTGGGATTTTGGAAATTGGCATGTTTGGATATGAATAACATGGAATTGGTGAATTTGGCTATAATTGAGTAATTTGGGTAAAAAGATTATTACACGAATTGTTGTATAAGCAAAGTAGAAATGGGTTAAGTAGCACTTGACATATGAATAAGCTTAACCAACATATGAGGAATGATAGCAACCTATAAGGAACACATGTATGGGAAATTGGAATAATAGGTATAGCCTATTAACGGGATTATAAGCATGAACATAAATTGGGTTTTTTGGGTAAAGCTTGAATTTGAGACTTGAAAATTGGATATGCCGTTAAGATCCTAGAAACATAATTAAAAATAGAATAAGTTAGACAAACCATGTTTTTATGTAATTATGGAACTCGACGCATAACATGAAATTGACAATAGTGGCATAACTTGAACATGAACATGCTTGTGAATTGGTAATTGACATTTGATATCTAGAATAAACATGAAAACATGGCTAACTCGAGGTTAGAATGAGTTTGGGGGTGTAATCCTTCCCAGAACCGCCCGATACATCCACTGACCGCAAACAATAGGTTCTAATGTGAGAAGTTAGTCATAACGTGCTTGAAACCCGAGGTTAGATTGAGTTGTGGTGTAATCCTGCCCGGAACCAACCGGCACATCCAGTGACCGCAACAATAGGTCTAATGTGAGAGGTTGGGCATTAATAATTAATTAATGCTACTGATAAATGCTAGTATGGTAAGGTTAAGTCAACATGAAATACTAGACAACACTTAACCAATTTTAATGATATATGGGTGGGTTAAGTCAACGAGAACCGCTAGATAACACTTAACCAGTTTGACATGATATATGGGTGGGTTAAGTCAACATGAACTGATAGAGAACACTTAACCAATTTGGCATGGTATGTGGGTTGTATTTAATACGTGATTTTGGGTTAGGTCAACTTGGACACATGGGCAAATTTAACCAATATAACAGTATCAAAGCATGGAAAAGTGGGGAATGATAAGATCAAATAATAGATAAACTTATCCTAAGGATAAGAAATGAATATGACTTAAGATGTAATACAAGACTCGAAGGGTGGGACGAATTATACCATGAAATAAGTTAATCCGAGCTGAAAATGTGGGAAAACACCCGTACGCTATCATTTGATAAAAAGAACTTAAGCATGCTTGAATTCATTGGTAAACCTTAGTTAAAAGGAACTAAGTAACAAACCTTAGTTAAAAAGAACTAAGTAACAGGAACTAAGTAACAAACCTTAGTTAAGAGAACTAAGTAACAGAAACTAAGTAACAAACCTTAGTTAAAGAGAACTAAGTAACAGAAACTAAGTATCAAACCTTGGTTCAGAGAACCAAGTAATAAACCTTAGTTAAGAGAACTAAGTAAATAATGAGAAAGAGGACTAAGTTGTAAACCTTAGTTAAGAAAACGAACGAATAAGAGAACTAAGTAGTAAACCTTAGTTAAGAGGACTAAGTTGTAAACCTTAGTTAAGAAGGCTAACGATTCAGGAAACTAAGTAGTAAACCTTAGTTAAGAGAACTAAGCAGTAAACCTTAGTCAAGAAAGACAAGTAGAACACGAGGAGGAGCGAACGCCCATCTGATCATGAATAAGGCTCCAATGAACTGGGTTATGAAGCACGCGGCTTCGAGGGGACATGAGGGTACTCTTGGTATACCTCTGTGAGGTTGCAGATGATCCTCCTGGGCTCACAGAGGTTAAGGTCTGCGTTAGAAGAGCCAAGGATATGCCTTGGTTGCAATATAAGCAACCTAAAGAGTAGGATGGGTCAGCGTGAGGCGGAGATATCTTGTTTAGCCCTGTGATAGCACGTCGTCGTCTTCTTACCATCTTGAGCTAATCGTGATATGCAATAGGAAAGGCGGAGAACTCCAAAAAACCATATACTTTGCTATCTAGTTATGCGTGAGGTTGACCAATAGGTCTGTGGGGGCATAGAGGGCCTGCGTACAGTTCTCATTCTTGATTTTCTTGGGTGCCTTTCATTAGTTGAGGGAGGGGTCAAGTGGGACCATATTCACATAGAGATAAAACAGACCTTAGCATCTGCATCGGCAAATAACTTTAAGCTCCCGACCGGGTTCCGCGTTTCTTGATTAGCCTTGCCACGGGACTCGGGCCGCACATATAGAGGACATGTGCAATTAGATATCTAGCACGTTTAACGACACGATTGGGACGTAAAGTCTAGGAACATATATCGCTCTGGGTAGTGTGTCCTAGACTAGGGGGCATTGTTCGATAGGTAGCATAAACCCTAGTGGCTCTAGGTAGCATAAACCCTGGTCGGATCTAGAAAGTGTTCAATATGTAGCATAAACCCCAGTGGCCCTGGGTAGCGAAAACCCTGGTTGAATCTCGGAAGCGCTCGATAGAAAACCCTAAATTAGATCTAGGTAATAAACAGAATCTAGCAAGATCAACAGTGGCAATCCTAATGATTTCGAGAATGGTGACACTACACTAGAGTAGTATAGATTTACATGATGAAGCTCATAAGACATACGGCAAGGGACTGTATATATACATGGAAAGGATTATACGGGTTGGGGGTATCTACATATACGTTGTATTAGGTTGATCTACTAGTGGGACATGAGTATAGCCTAGAGAGCTAATATCGCGAATAACCTAATAAGCAAGAAAGCATAAATGAACGATATATATAGGATTATACAGAAGTTTATTCTAAGTCCACTCACACAGAACTTATGTTCTGACCCCCTCCTCATTACATACTTCCAGGTTAGGTTCATGACAAAGATGGTATAGATTTGGATACTGGTTTAGCAGTATTGTTAACAAGGTAAAGCAATATTTGAATATTATACTTTATTTCCTTCCGCTGTGAGATGCTTTACGAGTTCTGACATGTTTCTTTATCTCTGTCTTTTTCTGCAAGATACCAGAGCACCCAACTCGGGTTTCGATAGATTGGATTTTTGAAAAAAATCGGTCTGTTGGAATCCGGGTTGTTACATATGGTATCAGAGCGAGGTTTAGTGATCTTAGGGCGATAGTGAGTTAACGTATTTGTATTTTCAAAAGTACATATATATATATATAAACCTAGATCCATATAGTGGTC
This sequence comes from Allium sativum, assembly GCA_030737875.1. Taxonomy (NCBI): domain Eukaryota; kingdom Viridiplantae; phylum Streptophyta; class Magnoliopsida; order Asparagales; family Amaryllidaceae; genus Allium; species Allium sativum. The sequence continues at coordinate 953,273,641 of CM060924.1, read as the reverse complement.
CTCTAAACATGAAAAGAGTTGGGATATCTAGTTTGTACACTCAAGGAATGAACATAGAAATTTTGGGACCCCTAAGAGGATTGGTTGGAAAATGTACAATATGACTTGGCATTGGAGAAAGAAAGTATCCCATAAAGTGGAAACTGAAATGTTAGAGTAGTGGGTTTAGAAGTGAAACCTTATAAAAAAAAGGTTAAAATGTGGAAAATGGATTAGGAATATATATATATATAGTTGAGAGAATTGGTTTGGAAAGTGCCTAGGAAAAGCCTAGTTGAGTTGAAATACCCACTTTGAGTCTAACCCAATAATAAACTTTTAAGAACTTGATTTCGTAAAAGAGTTTGTAGTATTTTTCAAGTTTCTTAAAAAAGTATTTTTGATGTTTAAGAAAAATACGTAAAGGACATATTCAATGCATGTTGGGTTTTTAAAGTAAAGTGGTGTATATTTTGGTAAAACAATGATTTCTTGTTTTAAAAGAATTCTCTCATTAAAAGGTGCATAATATAGAGCATATATATAACTCGCTAGTTTTCATGTTATAATAAAGGGTTGAAAAGAAAGTGTTGCGTTTTGTAAAAGAAATTCTTTTCTATTAACAATAAATTTTGATTATTGATTTACAAAGAAATTTTGTTGGGTGGACAAAATAAGCTATAGGAATAGAATAGACGTTTGCACCTTATAGCGAGTAGTAAAATTAACATTGTAATTAGAAACAATGTAAGCCCGATAGTTGTCCTTGTCTACTCCAGTTTTGTGATTTGAAAAAAAAATGTGTTTTGCATTTTATTTTGTAACATGTTTTTATGGTTTGGCAAAAACAAGTTTTGGAGAAGAAAATAAAGTTTTAACACTTTTAATTTTTGAAAGAAAAACGTAATGAAAAGAAAGGAGGCCAAACCATGTTTAAAAAAGGAATGGAGTAGGTAAGGATTAGTGCCTAGAATAGAATGAGAGAAAGTTAAAGCTATAAATTAAACAATTGGAACCAACTAGAGAATGGTTGAGTTGAGTGATTCTCTGAGTGTCAATCTGATGTTGATTTCGGTCTTTGGGGTTGATATTTAGGAAGTTACTCTCTTACCAATTTACAGTCAGGTATTAGCTAATATTAAACTAATGGAAAATTTCCCATAGAATGCATAAGCATTGAGAAACATAGGTTCGTTGCTTGAGAAAAAGAATAGGCTAGTAATACACAGCAAGGACTAGCAGTGACTACTAAGTAGTAAAGGGCAAGCAAGTGGGTAGATCCTATTGTGTGGACTCGCAATTGTCTGAGATGACAAAGTCCTAAGATTCTTGGCCCATAGTAGTAGCTGTGTAGGATGCTGTTTGAGTTGAAAACAGAAAAAGCTTATTTGAAATAATAAACTTAAGTAATTGGATTAAGTCAAATAAGCTAAGAAAGAGAATAGCCTAAGTAACGAGAAACAATAAATTCAGTAAGGCAACAAATTTGACGGGAAATGAAAATGAAAATGTGATAACCCCAAACTTCCACGGAATGAAAGTAGGAGTAATCATTTTTGGAATACAACATAAATACAATAAAACAGAACACAGATACAATATAGCAAAGGAAATTCATAGAGTAATAACATTATAGCAGCGGAAAAATATAATGTCATAAATCACAGAAAATCCACAGTCACAAAAACTAAGCTATTACAACAAGTTTTGCAGAAAAGAAATAAATTTGATGTCTAAAAAGAAAAGAAAAGATGCCATAGAAACAAAAGATAAATGTCTTCAAGCTCCAAGTCATCACCTCTCTACTTCAGCAAATCCAAGAGACAGAAAATAAGCAGCTCCAAAGAAAAGACTACAAGCAAAGAATGAACCTGTCTACTTGGCTGCCCGTGCGGAAAAGAGGGCACCCAAGTTTGCAAAAAGGTGAAATAAACGATGGGTCAGTCGTGGGACTGGTGTGAGAAATCTTAAGTAAAATAAAATAACTATTAGATATAAGGCAAATCCAAAGACCACGCCGCTAACGCGGAACGGGTTTACTCTAATGGATTGCCGTGCATAATTTAAAGTGTCATAACAAATAAATAAGTACATCGTAAACAACGCAATGCTTTTTGGAAAAAAATGGAATCACCATAAGACCCAAGTCCCATCACACAATGCACCGCACACCAGAGGATAGGGTTTTACCTTATGGTGATTAAACATGCTAAATACGGCAAATACGCATCTAATATTATTATTAGTGTATATGAAAGCATTTCAAAGTAAATGTATAAATCTTAGGAAGCATAGGTACCATATACTATGCCTCTGTACTAGTAATACAATCAAATTCGTCGGTTCGTATTTGGATTTTGGTTTCCATCATGAGTCAAGGCTAGAGCGGAGCTCCTTACCGATTCGAGACACTCTAGCTAGTGCCTCAGGATTCCCCGCGGAGAACCCTTGGAAATGGCAGGGCCGGTCCGCAAATACAGCTTAGCGGATTGGCAATTCCTAAGCACACGTTTCCCGGTCCTATAGGACCTATCCGAGGCGCGCCACATTCCATCATCCACATAAGTAAAGTATCAGCGCTGGGAGGTCCCTGACACTACTTCTAGCTAGAAAGAAACGTGCTGCTTTCCCTGCGTTCCCTTCGCCCGTTTTAGACTCTACCGGTTTGTGAGGCTCGTGAGGCTACGTAATACACAAAGCTCTGCTTATTCAAGCAGTGCTTTGATCGTCACCACAAGGTTCTGCTTTTCAACAAGAAACCTTGATCATTGCATCTTATTATGCCACATTGTCACTCCATGCCATACCATTGCTTCACCATCAATACATAAATGGGTGTTAAGTAGAGAATAAATTCTCCACCACCAATATTTATATATTAACAGAAAATCAACAATATGATATATAACGAAGTACGATGTCAGACACACCATCCATTTAAACTTATGCTCTGGGTCTGAACGAAAGTCAAATCCGTGAAATCAACATGTACGTCTGGGCAATGACCTTGACCCATGAATTGGTAGCAAGTCAATTCAGGATCTCGATCGCTGTCCATTCGAGGGAAGATTTACGGTCTTCATACGTCGTCTTCTTACTTCGATCTTTAACGCCGCTGGATTAATTTGGGATGAGAATATCTCGGACTTCCCAAACAATCCTCGTATATATATACATATATATATATTTTGAAAATCCTTCTTATTTGTTAATAATTATTTTTATTAACCATTCATTCTATTTTAATTAAAAATAGTCAACTTCTTATTTAACGACGCATTCTCAACATCATATTTTTATTTACGTTAATTAAAATGTAAACTTTCATTACATATCGCATTCTTGTTTTCTTTACATTTAATAAAATGCAAACTTGCAATTACATGTCACATTCTTACTTGTTTACATTGAATAAAATGTAAACTTTCATTACATATCGCATTCTTGTTTTCTTTACATTTAATAAAATGCAAACTTGAAATTACATGTCACATTCTTACCTATTTACATTGAATAAAATGTAAACTTTCATTACATATCGCATTCTTGTTTTCTTTACATTTAATAAAATGCAAACTTGAAATTACATGTCACATTCTTACTTATTTACATTGAATAAAATGTAAACTCATCCTACGGTGGAATTCCTTTATTTTAACATTAAAGATAATGTTGACCTATCCTATGGTTAAATTACCCTTTATTAACATTAAAAATAATGTTAACTCACCCTATGGTGTTATTCCTTCTTAATTTCATAAAAAAAATGTAACATTCCTACGGTCAATTCTCTTTTATGTTAACATTATAAAATAATGTAAATTTTATCCTACGAAGTAATTCTCTTAATATTAACATTAAAAATAAATGTATATTAACCCTATGGTTAAATTATCCTTTATTAACATTAAAAATAATGTAATCTCATCCTATGTTAAATTACTTTATTACTTTACATTAAAAATAACGTAGCTCAATCCTACGGTTAAGTTACTCTTTAATTTAACATTAAAATTATGTTAATTCAACCTACGGTTGAATTTCCTTTATTTTAACATAAACAAAGTATAATGTTAATTCATACTACGGTGGAATTCACTATATATTAACATTAAAATAATGTTAATTCATCTTACGGTCAAATTCCTTATATACTAACATTATAAATAATGTTAATTACCCTATGGTGAAATCCTTTTATTTAAATATTAAAAATAATGTTAAATCCTTCTACGGTGAAATTCTTTTACTTTAACATTAAAAATAATGTTAATCATCCTACAATGTAAATTCATTTTATTTGACATTAAAAATAATGTTAATCATCCTACGGTGTAAATTCTTTTTATTAACATTAAAAATAATGTTAATCTTATCATACGTTTAAATTACGCATCATTAACATTAAAAATAAAGTTAATTTTATCATACAGTTAAATTTTCTTCATATTAACATTATAAATAATGTTAACTAAATCCTACGGTTGAAATTTCTAGTTAATTTACATTAAAAATGTCCATTTCATCCTACGGTAAAGTTACTATTTAATTGACATTAAAAATGTCCATTTTCATGCATTGTAAATTACTTATTTTTAACATCAATAATATTATTGATTCCTCATACAACGTAAATTCTTATTTGTATCATTAACAAAATTGTTAATTTTCATTCGATATGAATACTTATTTTTAACATTGACACAAAAATGTTAATTTATCATACGTTGTAAATACTTTTATATTAACATTAAAAATATTAATGACATCCTACGGTTAAAATTTTATTATATTAACATTAAAAATGTTAATTACATCATACGGTGTTATCTTTAACATTAAAAATGTTAATTTACACATGCGGTGAAATTACTATTTAATTAACATTAAAAATAATGTTAATTGCTCATGCGGTGTAGTTTCTTATTATTAACATAAAAAAAATAATGTTACTTTCTCATACCATGTAAATTCCTTATATTTAACATTAAACAAAATGTTAATTTCTCATCACTTTAATTTTACATGATTCAATGTAAATTTCATGTTAACACAAATTCCTACTTTGGTTTTACATAATTAAATGTAAATTTATGTCATTCCAAATTTCATACCTTAATTTTACATAATTAAATGTAAATTTAATGTTAACACCAATTCCTACTTTGATTACATTGATAAAAATGTAATCTTTTTCCCACGGTGAAGTTCTTGAATATATTACATTAATAAAAATGTAAACTTTATTTACATATCACATTCTTAATAAAATAAAACGTAAACTTTAGTTACATTTCACATTCTCAATTGGTTTACATAAAATAAAAGGTAAACTTTAGTTACAATTCTAAAAATTTAAATTTCACCTGCGGAGTAAATTCTTATATATATTATATTAATAAGAATGTATATTGTGCATACAGTTAAAATTACCATTTTATTCACATTACAATTTATTCACATTAATAAAAATGTGTTACATGTCTAATAATTCATTTTATTCACATAAGTAAAAATGTGAAATTTTACATGTCCAATATTAAATTTATAATATTAACATTAAAAATGTTAATGTCATCATACGGTTGAATTTTTATAATATAAACATTAAAAATGTTAATGTACATACGGTTGAATTTTTATAATATTAACATTAAAAATGTTAATGTACACTTGCGGTAAAATTACTATTTAATTAACATTAAAATGTTAATTTTTCATGTATTGAAAATTACTTATTATTAACACCAAAATTGTAAAGACCCGCAAATTCCCACTTTGTAATTTTTATAATATTAATATTAAAAATGTTAATTTACATAAGTGGTGAGTTTTATAGCGTTAACATTACAAATGTTGATTTACATATGTGGTGAACTTTACTTTTTACTAACATTTTAAAAAAAAAATGTTAATCTTCATGCATTGCAAATGCTTCTTATTAACATCAAAAATGATGTTAATCTCTCAACAATGTAAGTTACTTATTATTAATATCAAAATAATGTTACTTTTTCCCATTTCAATTTTACATAAGAAGAGAATATAAATCTCATCACAAGTAGCATTCTTAATTTATTTGCATCAAATAAATTGTAAATTTTCATCACATCGCATGACCACACATCCAAACATAACCACAAATCCAAATCCAATAACTAGCATCCAGGTGATTACAAGGTGATGTTATAACTGGGCATTAGTAAAATCAACACGGTGTAATTAAATAAAGAACATATAAATAATTTTAATTAATTTATAATTCAGATTTAAACCTGAAATTTCAGGTCTAATCACATAGCATTATAGACAATTCCGATTTCACGTCATATGTTATGATCGGTTTAGATCTATGTTTAAATATCATGTCGTATCGGTTCTACTGTTAATAATCATAAAAATAATAATAAATTAAATTAAATTAAAATAAAATTCTCACAGTGGTCTAGTCTGAAAAGATGGCTCGGGTTCAATCAGATCCGGTGTTCGTATTCAATTTGATTTCAGATCTGGAATGATTCGAATAAAAATTCATATGAAAAATCAAATTCAGGCTTTTAACAACTGGCTGTGTAACACTTAAAAGCATGGGGAAATCTGAAGCGAAAATTACCTTAGAACGTTCAAAACTTTGATTGTGATTTTCTGGAGTTGTAGTTGACGAAACGACGAGCCGTTTGTTGGAGAAGGACCGGCTACGAGAGGTGCATCCACGCCGGGAAGGGGGGAGGCCACGCGCTGACGTGGTGGGCCCAGGGGGGGTGCGTTCGGCGCTGGTTCGGGGGCCTGGTGGCGGAGCTACGGGGCACGGGGAGGGATGCTCCTTATCTAGAATCGAAGAGCTCGCGAAGAGCTTCGAAATGAGTATTTACACGAAGTTTTTCGTTGAGAAATGAGGTTGGAATCGGAGTTTGAAATTCTGAGTAGTGATGGGTTTCGGCGGCTCAGCAAAGAGGAAGAAGACGTACTGTTCATCCGTATTTATACGGTATTTCTAGGGTATTTTAATTATTATATTATTTAATAATTCCCAAAAAATGTGATTTTCCATCCGAACTCCGATTCGCGCTCAACGACTGTCGATCTTAATGTTTTGACGTCTTCTGAACGCGATGGCGCTATCCCCGAAGTCCAATTCTGAAGTTATACGCATGTTTCTTTTATTTTCAAAATAAATCCTTTATTTTCAATTCAAACGCACACAGAAATTCACCGGGACCACATACGGACCCAGAAAAATCCAGAAAAATTATTTTTGGCTTTCTTATGACGATACGATCACAACAAAATTAATTTCGTTCGATTCTGAGACTTTTTGAAAAATGGCTATTTTCAAGGCGAATATATTTAATATTAAAAATGCATTTTTAAACAAATATTTTCTGAAACTCGAAACATATAAGTGTTTACTGTTTTTCAATGCAGAAACGTCATTCTGAAACCAATGGAAGTGGTTTCGAGTTCAAATTCCTTCGTATGCAAAAAGTAGCATTTTTGACCTATGCAAATTACCCAGCGACCTCTCTAAAAATTGAATTGGCCATAACTTTTGATTTCCGCTATGAAATTTCGATTTTTCGGATTCGTTAGAAAGATATTTTTAAATAGATTCTAATATTTTTGGTTTTACTAAAATCCGTTAAATTTTGCATCCTGTATGGTTAGTCAAAGTTCAAGTTTGACTTTTCAAACTACCGCGCTATTTCTAGCTCTTTTTATAATTAAAATTAATTTATTCATTCTAACTTCGATTAAAATAAATAAATCATTAAAAATACTTTAAATTCATTAAAATAAAAATTTTAATTTGGCCCTAAAATTCCGGGTCGTTACAATCTCCCCTCCTTAAGAACTTTTCGTCCCCGAAAAGGAAAAAGAAAAATAGAAGAGGAAGAATAAACATAGAGAATGTTTTTAACAGAGATGGTACCGTCTATAACATCAGGCTTTCCACCAAAGAAGTTGGTCCTTTCGTTCCTTCGTAAACATGTGCCAATTGAGCATCGCCACTTCACTTAGTCTTCTTCGAATGCACGATCAAGGGAAGAGTCAAAATACATCGGTAAGGGTGATTCTAAGAGATAGAAAAGATCGAAGGACGAAAGAAAAGATGACGATAAAGTGACTGGCTATTATGTATCTCATGAAATGTTCGCCGTAGGATATAGTGATTCTACGTAAACGAATTATTATAAATATATTATATTCCGCTTTGTAAACCAAAGCTCTGATACCAACTGTGATAACCCCAAACTTCCACGGAATGAAAGTAGGAGTAATCATTTTTGGAATACAACATAAATACAATAAAACAGAACACAGATACAATATAGCAAAAGAAATTCATAGAGTAATAACATTATAGCAGCGGAAAAATGTAATGTCATAAATCACAGAAAATCCACAGTCACAAAAACTAAGCTATTACAACAAGTTTTGCAGAAAAGAAATAAATTTGATGTCTAAAAAGAAAAGAAAAGATGCCATAGAAACAAAAGATAAATGTCTTCAAGCTCCAAGTCATCACCTCTCTACTTCAGCAAATCCAAGAGACAGAAAATAAGCAGCTCCAAAGAAAAGACTACAAGCAAAGAATGAACCTGTCTACTTGGCTACCCGTGCGGAAAAGAGGGCACCCAAGTTTGCAAAAAGGTGAAACAAACGATGGGTCAGTCGTGGGACTGGTGTGAGAATTCTTAAGTAAAATAAAATAACTATTAGATATAAGGAAAATCCAAAGACCACGCCGCTAACACGGAACAGGTTTACTCTAATGGATTGCCGTGCATAATTTAAAGTGTCATAACAAATAAATAAGTACATCGTAAACAACGCAATGTTTTTTGAAAAAAAAATTGGAATCACCATAAGACCCAAGTCCCATCACACAATGCAACGCATACCAGAGGATAGGGTTTTACCTTATGGTGATTAAACATGCTAAATACGGCAAATACGCATCTAATATTATTATTAGTGTATATGAAAGCATTTCAAAGTAAATGTATAAATCTTAGGAAGCATAGGTACCATATACTATGCCTCCGTACTAGTAATACAATCAAATTCGTCGGTTCGTATTTGGATTTTGGTTTCCATCATGAGTCAAGGCTAGAGCGGAGCTCCTTACCGATTCGAGACACTCTAGCTAGTGCCTCAGGATTCCCCGCGGAGAACCCTTGGAAATGGCAGGGCCGGTCCGCAAATACAGCTTAGCGGATTGGCAATTCCTAAGCACACGTTTCCCGGTCCTATAGGACCTATCCGAGGCGCGCCACATTCCATCATCCACATAAGTAAAGTATCAGCGCTGGGAGGTCCCTGACACTACTTCTAGCTAGAAAGAAACGTGCTGCTTTCCCTACGTTCCCTTCGCCCGTTTTAGACTCTACCGGTTTGTGAGGCTCGTGAGGCTACGTAATACACAAAGCTCTGCTTATTCAAGCAGTGCTTTGATTGTCACCACAAGGTTCTGCTTTTCAACAAGAAACCTTGATCATTGCATCTTAGTATGCCACACTGTCACTCCATGCCATACCATTGCTTCTCCATCAATACATAAATGGGTGTTAAGTAGAGAATAAATTCTCCACCACCAATATTTATATATTAACAGAAAATCAACAATATGATATATAACGAAGTACGATGTCAGACACACCATCCATTTAAACTTATGCTCTGGGTCTGAACGAAAGTCAAATCCGTGAAATCAACATGTACGTCTGGGCAATGACCTTGACCCATGAATTGGTAGCAAGTCAATTCAGGATCTCGATCGCTGTCCATTCGAGGGAAGATTTACGGTCTTCATACGTCGTCTTCTTACTTCGATCTTTAACGCCGCTGGATTAATTTGGGATGAGAATATCTCGGACTTCCCAAACAATCCCCGTATATATATACATATATATATATTTTGAAAATCCTTCTTATTTGTTAATAATTATTTTTATTAACCATTCATTCTATTTTAATTAAAAATAGTCAACTTCTTATTTAACGACGCATTCTCAACATCATATTTTTATTTACGTTAATTAAAACGTAAACTTTCATTACATATCGCATTCTTGTTTTCTTTACATTTAATAAAATGCAAACTTGCAATTACATGTCACATTCTTACTTATTTACATTGAATAAAATGTAAACTTTCATTACATATCGCATTCTTGTTTTCTTTACATTTAATAAAATGCAAACTTGAAATTACATGTCACATTCTTACCTATTTACATTGAATAAAATGTAAACTTTCATTACATATCGCATTCTTGTTTTCTTTACATTTAATAAAATGCAAACTTGAAATTACATGTCACATTCTTACTTATTTATATTGAATAAAATGTAAACTCATCCTACGGTGGAATTCCTTTATTTTATCATTAAAGATAATGTTGACCTATCCTATGGTTAAATTACCCTTTATTAACATTAAAAATAATGTTAACTCACCCTATGGTGTTATTCCTTCTTAATTTCATAAAAAAAATGTAACATTCCTACGGTCAATTCTCTTTTATGTTAACATTATAAAATAATGTAAATTTTATCCTACGAAGTAATTCTCTTAATATTAACATTAAAAATAAATGTATATTAACCCTATGGTTAAATTATCCTTTATTAACATTAAAAATAATGTAATCTCATCCTATGTTAAATTACTTTATTACTTTACATTAAAAATAACGTAGCTCAATCCTACGGTTAAGTTACTCTTTAATTTAACATTAAAATTATGTTAATTCAACCTACGGTTGAATTTCCTTTATTTTAACATAAACAAAGTATAATGTTAATTCATACTACGGTGGAATTCACTATATATTAACATTAAAATAATGTTAATTCATCTTACGGTCAAATTCCTTATATACTAACATTATAAATAATGTTAATTACCCTATGGTGAAATCCTTTTATTTAAACATTAGAAATAATGTTAAATCCTTCTACGGTGAAATTCTTTTACTTTAACATTAAAAATAATGTTAATCATCCTACAATGTAAATTCTTTTTATTTGACATTAAAAATAATGTTAATCATCCTACGGTGTAAATTCTTTTTATTAACATTAAAAATAATGTTAATCTTATCATACGTTTAAATTACGCATCATTAACATTAAAAATAAAGTTAATTTTATCATACGGTTAAATTTTCTTCATATTAACATTATAAATAATGTTAACTAAATCCTACGGTTGAAATTTCTAGTTAATTTACATTAAAAATGTCCATTTCATCCTACGGTAAAGTTACTATTTAGTTGACATTAAAAATGTCCATTTTCATGCATTGTAAATTACTTATTTTTAACATCAATAATATTATTGATTCCTCATACAACGTAAATTCTTATTTGTATCATTAACAAAATTGTTAATTTTCATTCGATATGAATACTTATTTTTAACATTGACACAAAAATGTTAATTTATCATACGTTGTAAATACTTTTATATTAACATTAAAAATATTAATGACATCCTACGGTTAAAATTTTATTATATTAACATTAAAAATGTTAATTACATCATACGGTGTTATCTTTAACATTAAAAATGTTAATTTACACATGCGGTGAAATTACTATTTAATTAACATTAAAAATAATGTTAATTGCTCATGCGGTGTAGTTTCTTATTATTAACATAAAAAAATAATGTTACTTTCTCATACCATGTAAATTCCTTATATTTAACATTAAACAAAATGTTAATTTCTCATCACTTTAATTTTACATGATTCAATGTAAATTTCATGTTAACACAAATTCCTACTTTGGTTTTACATAATTAAATGTAAATTTATGTCATTCCAAATTTCATACCTTAATTTTACATAATTAAATGTAAATTTAATGTTAACACCAATTCCTACTTTGATTACATTGATAAAAATGTAATCTTTTTCCCACGGTGAAGTTCTTGAATATATTACATTAATAAAAATGTAAACTTTATTTACATATCACATTCTTAATAAAATAAAACGTAAACTTTAGTTACATTTCACATTCTCAATTGGTTTACATAAAATAAAAGGTAAACTTTAGTTACAATTCTAAAAATTTAAATTTCACCTGCGGAGTAAATTCTTATATATATTATATTAATAAGAATGTATATTGTGCATACAGTTAAAATTACCATTTTATTCACATTACAATTTATTCACATTAATAAAAATGTGTTACATGTCTAATAATTCATTTTATTCACATAAGTAAAAATGTGAAATTTTACATGTCCAATATTAAATTTATAATATTAACATTAAAAATGTTAATGTCATCATACGGTTGAATTTTTATAATATTAACATTAAAAATGTTAATGTACATACGGTTGAATTTTTATAATATTAACATTAAAAATGTTAATGTACACTTGCGGTAAAATTACTATTTAATTAACATTAAAATGTTAATTTTTCATGTATTGAAAATTACTTATTATTAACACCAAAATTGTAAAGACCCGCAAATTCCCACTTTGTAATTTTTATAATATTAATATTAAAAATGTTAATTTACATAAGTGGTGAGTTTTATAGCGTTAACATTACAAATGTTGATTTACATATGTGGTGAACTTTACTTTTTACTAACATTTAAAAAAAAAATGTTAATCTTCATGCATTGCAAATGCTTCTTATTAACATCAAAAATGATGTTAATCTCTCAACAATGTAAGTTACTTATTATTAATATCAAAATAATGTTACTTTTTCCCATTTCAATTTTACATAAGAAGAGAATATAAATCTCATCACAAGTAGCATTCATCACAAGTAGCATTCTTAATTTATTTGCATCAAATAAATTGTAAATTTTCATCACATCGCATGACCACACATCCAAACATAACCACAAATCCAAATCCAATAACTAGCATCCAGGTGATTACAAGGTGATGTTATAACTGGGCATTAGTAAAATCAACACGGTGTAATTAAATAAAGAACATATAAATAATTTTAATTAATTTATAATTCAGATTTAAACCTGAAATTTCAGGTCTAATCACATAGCATTATAGACAATTCCGATTTCACGTCATATGTTATGATCGGTTTAGATCTATGTTTAAATATCATGTCGTATCGGTTCTACTGTTAATAATCATAAAAATAATAATAAATTAAATTAAATTAAATAAAAATAAAATTCTCACAGTGGTCTAGTCTGAAAAGATGGCTCGGGTTCAATCAGATCCGGTGTTCGTATTCAATTTGATTTCAGATCTGGAATGATTCGAATAAAAATTCATATGAAAAATCAAATTCAGGCTTTTAACAACTGGCTGTGTAACACTTAAAAGCGTGGGGAAATCTGAAGCGAAAATTACCTTAGAACGTTCAAAACTTTGATTGCGATTTTCTGGAGTTGTAGTTGACGAAACGACGAGCCGTTTGTTGGAGAAGGACCGGCTACGAGAGGTGCATCCACGCCGGGAAGGGGGGAGGCCGCGCGCTGACGTGGTGGGCCCAGGGGGGGTTCGTTCGGCGCTGGGTCGGGGGCCTGGTGGCGGAGCTACGGGGCACGGGGAGGGATGCTCCTTATCTAGAATCGAAGAGCTCGCGAAGAGCTTCGAAATGAGTATTTACACGAAGTTTTTCGTTGAGAAATGAGGTTGGAATCGGAGTTTGAAATTCTGAGTAGTGATGGGTTTCGGCGGCTCAGCAAAGAGGAAGAAGACGTACTGTTCATCCGTATTTATACGGTATTTCTAGGGTATTTTAATTATTATATTATTTAATAATTCCAAAAAAAAATGATTTTCCATCCGAACTCCGATTCTCGCTCAACGACTGTCGATCTTAATGTTTTGACGTCTTCTGAACGCGATGGCGCTATCCCCGAAGTCCAATTCTGAAGTTATATGCATGTTTCTTTTATTTTTAAAATAAATCCTTTATTTTCAATTCAAACGCACACAGAAATTCACCGGGACCACATACGGACCCAGAAAAATCCAGAAAAATTATTTTTGGCTTTCTTATGACGATACGATCACAACAAAATTAATTTCGTTCGATTCTGAGACTTTTTGAAAAATGGCTATTTTCAAGGCGAATATATTTAATATTAAAAATGCATTTTTAAACAAATATTTTCTGAAACTCGAAACATATAAGTGTTTACTGTTTTTCAATGCAAAAATGTCATTCTGAAACCAATGGAAGTGGTTTCGAGTTCAAATTCCTTCGTATGCAAAAAGTAGCATTTTTGACCTATGCAAATTACCCAGCGACCTCTCTAAAAATTGAATTGGCCATAACTTTTGATTTCCGCTATGAAATTTCGATTTTTCGGATTCGTTGGAAAGATATTTTTAAATAGATTCTAATATTTTTGGTTTTACTAAAATCCGTTAAATTTTGCATCCTGTATGGTTAGTCAAAGTTCAAGTTTGACTTTTCAAACTACCGCGCTATTTCTAGCTCTTTTTATAATTAAAATTAATTTATTCATTCTAACTTCGATTAAAATAAATAAATCATTAAAAATACTTTAAATTCATTAAAATAAAAATTTTAATTTGGCCCTAAAATTCCGGGTCGTTACAGAAAATCTTAAGGGAAAGATGAATAAATATGAAATTTTCCAAGATAAGTGGAAAAAGAGAAGAAATTTTCTTATGTGGTTGTGCTTGGATAGGAAAATAGGAAATCTTCATTGAATAGTCATATAAAAATCCAAGTACGATTAGAAGAGAAAAACGGAGGATGTGAATTTATCCGTTTTATACCTTTTCGTAACATAAGAAATCGAATTTGGAAAATTAGATTTTTATAAATTTCGAATTTAATGATGGATGGTAGGGTTTTGGATGCGACAATTGGGTGAACTATGCTCTTATTCTATAAGAGTATGGGAAAACTTGGATGAAAATTATTTTGATTTTTCAAGAATATTGCCTTCATATAGAACTGCAAGTATATTTAGGATGTGAGCATCATGTTTTGAAAGAGTTTTTAAAGCTTGCATACATACAGGTGGATCCAAATTAGGCATACATACTTTACTATGATGTATCTCACTTTGCACATGTGCACAATGTTTGCAACAATTGGATGCACACTCGATGGAGGATATTGCGAGGGGTTATCTATTTTACTCATATCGAATTTCGGGGACGAAATTCTTTAAGGGTGGGAGAATGTAACACCCCGCATTTTTAATATAATTAAAAATATGTAAAAATATGTGTATATGCATAGATAGGTAAATAATGGTGATGTACAATGAGAATTAATTAATACATGGAAGAGAAGGAAAAATTAATTCAATAACAGTGTGTGTAACGGAAGAGATGAGAAAATAAAGATACTTAATTTAAATATCATGAATTAAGTAAAACGGACATCACTATTGCGTTCGTCTCGGAATTCTGCTTGGGATAAAGTCCAAGTTTGCATAAATCGAACTCCGTATGAAAAAGTTATGGCCTTTAGAAGATTCAACAAAAATTTAAAACAGTTCGAAATTCGATCCAGGCAGCTGGGCGGGAAATTTCCCGCCAAAACCAGGCAGGTCGACCTAGGGGTCAGGTCGACCAGGGGGTCGATCTGGGGGTCGACCTACCCCAGGGAGGTCGACCTAGGGGTCGACCTATCCCCAGATCTGGGCGATTTCAGCTCTTGTGACGTGTTTCGATGTGCTGTACGGGTCGGATGGCTTCTAGGTCAATCTAAGGGCTCTAAAACAATCTCTACACCTATAAATACATAGCAAGACCTAACCCTAATTCATAACAATTCCTTAAGATGCCTCTATGCCGCCAAACTTCAACCAAACTTGGCCACCGTCCCAAAACTCTAAATTAAATTGCAAGTTCTTCATCAACTTTGGAGATTAATCAAATCAAGTAGCAAAGTTCTCCATCAACAATTCAGGCTCTTCATCAATAATCAAATAAGAAGATTAAATCAGCGTTCTACATCAACGACAAATCGTTTATTTCCCCCAATCCAGTCAAGGTGAGTGGAATTACAATAAACTTGTTACATAATATTATTATTATCGTTCGTCATTCCCCAGTTATAAATTTAATTCAAGATTCATGTTATAATAATTGTTCTTTTATTCTCCTTCCCCTTTTTATTTTTGGATCTAGGTTATCTCGAACCTAGACGAAATCTTATTATACATACGTATGGTTGGAATATGGGAATATTGGGCATAATCTATTTTATGCAGTCGAGGAATATAATCTGAAATTTGGGGAATTGTGGCGTAACCATTATTATTGAAAATATTGGGACAATTGGCAGAATTTGTTTGTGACTTGAAATTAAGCCTAAAAGGTGAATTAGATTATATGTATAAATGTGGGGAAATATATTAGGAATTTTTTTTTTTATGAAATTGGGTATAGTGGGATTTTGGAAATTGGCATGTTTGGATATGAATAACGTGGAATTAGTGAATTTGGCTATAATTGAGTAATTTGGGTCAAAAGATTATTACACGAATTGTTGTATAAGCAAAGTAGAAATGGGTTAAGTAGCACTTGACATATGAATAAGCTTAACCAACATATGAGGAATGATAGCAACCTGTTAGAAACACATGTATGGGAAATTGGAATAATAGGTATAACCTATTAACGGGATTATAAGCATGAACATAAATTGGGGTTTTTGGGTAAAGATTGAATTTGAGACTTGAAAATGGGATATGCCGTTAAGATCCTAGAAACATAATTAAAAATGGAATATGTTGGACAAACCATGTTTTTATGTAATTATGGAACTCGACGCATAACATGAAATTGACAATAGTGGCATAACTTGAACATGAACAGGCTTGTGAATTGGTAATTGACATTTGATATCTAGAATAAACATGAAAACATGGCTAACTCGAGGTTAGAATGAGTTTGCGGTGTAATCCTGCCCGGAACCGCCCGGCACATCTAGTGACCGCAAACAATAGGTTCTAATGTGAGAAGTTAGTCATAATGTGCTTGAAACCCGAGGTTAGATTGAGTTGTGGTGTAATCCTGCCCGGAACCAACCGACACATCTAGTGACCGCAACAATAGGTCTAATGTGAGAGGTTGGGCATTAATAATTAATTAATGCTAATGACACATGCTAGTATGGTAAGGTTAAGTCAACATGAAATACTAGATAACACTTAACCAATTTTACATGATATATGGGTGGGTTAAGTCAACGTGAACCGCTAGATAACAATTAAAAATTTGACATGATATATGGGTGGTTTAAGTCAACATGAACTGATAGAGAACACTTAACCAATTTGGTATGGTACGTGGGTTGAATTGAATACGTGATTGGGGGTTAGGTCAACTTGGACACATGGGCAAACTTAACCAATATAACAGTATCAAAGCAAGGAAAAGTGGGGAATGATAAGATTAAATAATAGATAAACTTATTCTAAGGATAAGAAATGAATATGACTTAAGATGTAATACAAGACTCGAAGGGTGGGATGACTTATACCATGAAATAAGTTAATATGAGCTGAAAATGTGGGAAAACACCCGTACGCTATCATTTGATAAAGAGAACTTAAGTCATGCTTGAATTCATTGGTAAACCTTAATTAAAGGAACTAAGTAACAAACCTTAGTTAAAAAGAACTAAGTAACATGAACTAAGCAACAAACCTTAGTTAAGAGAACTAAGTAACAAACCTTAGTTAAAGAGAACTAAGTAACAGAAAATAAGTATCAAACCTTGGTTCAGAGAACCAAGTAATAAACCTTAGATAAGAGAACAAAGTAAATAACGAGAAAGAGGACTAATTTGTAAACCTTAGTTAAGAAAACGAACGATTAAGAGAACTAAGTAGTAAACCATAGTTAAGAGGACTAAGTAGTAAACCTTAGTTAAGAAGGCAAACGATTCAGGAAACTAAGTAGTAAACCTTAGTCAAGAGAACTAAGTAGTAAAACTTAGTCAAGAAAGCCAAGTAGAACACGAGGAGGAGCGAACACCCATCTGATCATGAAGAAGGCTCCAACGAACTGGGTTACGAAGCACGCGGCTTCGAGGGGACGTGAGGGTACTCTTGGTATCCCTCTGTGAGGTTGCAGATGATCCTCCTGGGCTCATAGAGGTTAAGGTCTGCGTTAGAAGAGCCAAGGGTATGTCTTGGTGGCAATATAAGCAACCTAAAGAGTAGGATGGGTCGTGAGGCGGCGATATTTTTTTGGGCCCTGTGATAGCACGTCGTCATCTACTTACCATCTTGAGTCAATCGTGATATGCAAGCAGAAAGGTGGAGAACTCCAAAAGACCATATGCTTTGCTATCTAGTTATGGGTGAGGTTGGCCAATAGGTCTGTGGGGGCATAGAGGGTCTGCGTACAGTTCTCATTCTTGATTTTCTTGGGTACCTTTCATTAATTGAAAGGTGTCAAGTGGGACTATAGCCACATACAGATAAAACAGACCTTAGCATCTACATCGGCAGATAACTTAAAGCTCCCGACCGTGTTCCGCATTTCTTGATTAGCCCTGCCACGGGACTCTGGCCACACAGATAGAGGACATGTGCAACTAGATATCTAGCACATTTAAAGACACGATTGGGACGTAAAGTCAAGGAACATATATCACTCTGGGTAGTGTGTCCTAGACTAGGGGGCATTGTTCGATAGGTAGAATAAACCCTAGTGGCCCTAGGTAGCATAAACCCTGGTCGAATCTAGAAAGCATTCAATAGGTAGCATAAACCCCAGTGGCCCAAGGTAGCGAAAACCCTGGTTGAATCTAGGAAGCGCTCGATAGAAAACCTTAGATTAGATCTAGGTAATAAACGTAATCTAGCAAGATCAAGCGTGGCAGTCCTAATGATTTCGAGAATGGTGACACTATACTAGAGTAGTACAGATTTACATGATGAAGCTTGTACGACATACGGCAAGGGACTGTATATATACATGGAAAGGATTATACGAGTTGGGGGTATCTACATAATGTTGTATTAGGTTGATCTACTAGTGGGACATGAGTATAGCCTAAAGAGCTAATATCGCGAATAATCTAATAAGCAAGAAAACATAACTGAACGGTATATGTAGGATTACAAAGAAGTTTATTCTAAGTCCACTCACACAGAACTTATGTTCTGACCCCCTCCTCATTACATACTTCCAGGTTAGGTTCATGACAGAGATGGTATAGCTTTGGATACTGGTTTAGCAGTATTGTTAATAAGGTAAAGCAATATTTGAATATTATACTTTATTTCCTTCCGCCGTGAGATGCTTTACGAGTTCTGACATGTATCTTTATCTCTGTCTTTTTTGCAGGATACCAGAGCACCCAACTCGGGTTTCGATAGATTGGATTTTTGAAAAAAAATCGGTCTGTTGGAATCCTGGTTGTTACATTTCTTCATTCTGATTCAACAACCTGCTAATTACTATAGTTTTATTCAGTCCATCTATACCCCTTTTTCTTCGTATGTAATTTCATTACAGTTCAGTTTCAGCCCTATTTTATTTCAGATTTGCTCTTATTTATCTAAACCTAGACCATGCAAGAGCCTAGGTCATTATTCTTTTTTATTTTGACATTGAGTTTAGGCCTTTATGAGCCTAACCCATTTATTTATTCTTATTTGTGCGCTGTTTGGGTTAAAATTATGAAATTGACAGGAAAAGCGCAATTTGGGAAAAATAAGGAATATGTATAAAAAGGATTAATTGGGTTTATTGAAATTATGGAATAAAAATAATTGAGTTGTAACTTTGGTAAACAGAATAAATGACTTGGGATATATGCTAATGACGGGGGTTGGGTTGCACAGTGAAATTAAACAAAAGAGATGTTTATAGACAACCTGTAAATCGTAGTTTATGATATAAATTACATGAAGAAGATGGGTTTGTTAATAAACTTAAGATTGACGTTAAATTTAAAATTGACAAATTAATAAGCATGTGTAGTAGGAGTCCGGTCGGGCAACGATGACTGATTAGGGAAAATAAGAGGCTCGTAGTATTGGTCCGTTCTGACATTAAGGGTTGGCTGATTAGGGAAAATAAGAGGCTAATTAAAATAATTATTGGGACTAAGTCTAGGAGTGACTTATGTCAATTAGCATTTTTGGTAGGAGATCCATATCAGTCGGTATTCCTTTTAATCACACTACACCGAGGTCCCACGAGGAGGCGGAGACACACTTATACTAAATGGATGGTAAGGGGCCCAAACGTGGTGGGTACAGGCACATTCCGACGGGGCGATGAGCATGCATTGCACTGATTAGTAAAGAGAAGAAGTTGTGATGCCGGTGATTTTCGGTGTGCCCTTAGAGCTGATGGGTCGAGTCTGATAAAAGCTCTCTCAGGCACTAGATCTCTACCTTGAGAACCTTGGGGGAGAGAAGAAAGAAAGAAGATAAAAGGAAAACTACTCGGACATAAAGCCTGGCAAGTTCAGTAATTGCTAGCATGAGTGATAAAAGAGGAGATATATACAGGATAATAAATTGAAGCTCAACATAGAAAATAAGAACAAGAATATAATCGATTGTAACAATGGGTGCAGAAATCGAATGATTTGACAATCGATTATATTCTTGTTCTTATTTTCTATGTTGAGCTTCAATTTATTATCCTGTCTATATCTCCTCTTTTATCACTCATGCTAGCAATTATTGAACTTGCCAGGCTTTATGTCTGAGTAGTTTTCCTTTTATCTTCTTTCTTTCTTCTCTCCCCCAAGGTTCTCAAGGTAGAGATCTAGTGCCTGAGAGAGTTTTTACCCAGCTCGGTCCTTTAGAAATTCTTATTTGTCATATCTTTTGTGATTACATGTACGTTCCCACGTTTGGTTTATTTTCTATACTTGATGTCGAGAGATACTTTTTATTTTGTACTCTGATTATGCAGTTTTTATGAGACAACCATTGTTTTATGACTAATGATGTGATAACACTTATTATTTTTCTTTAAATGAAATTTCAAATTCCACTATGTTTTGTTTTTGTTGTCTTGTGAATTTTAGTCTATGTGATGTTATTTCATACCTATACGCTTCATAATTCTTAATGAAATCCTTATATGGGTAATATTAGGAAATGTGGGGTGTTACGTTTGGTATTAGAGCCTAAGGTTACAAGATCAGCAAAAAGTTTTTATTGTTAAAAGAAAAGGACTTCTAAAAGAAAAGTGTTTCCAAAATAAAAAGTCAGTATTATCTTAATTTTGTTCCTGAATCCTTATCTTTTCTCCGTTCGTAGCATGTCTGGGGCTTTCGCTTTTCCTAAGGGTATCCACATTCCGGCTTAGTTCCGTAGGTATGTATAAGTTACAACACCAGTTGAAGGGCAAAGGAACGCCCAACTCCTACTCCAGCCGTGGTGGCTCCTACTACCACCAACGGCTGATTTCTCTAAGCTTTGCAAGGATTTCACTTCTCTTGGTGGAAAGACTTTCCTCGGTACAGAAACTTTTTGATCTCGTGCTTTGCTTAGGAACACCGAGTGTATATTTGGACTTTTAGAGCTTGACGATAGGAGGAGAGTTCAGTTGTCTGCGTGGCAATTGAAAAGAGAAGCTTCTTTTTGGTGGGAGATGGATGAGGCAGAACGTGGTTTTGAGACTTGGGATGAATTTATGGTAAGGTTTGGAAGGAGGTTTCTATATCTGTTGGAAGAGGGCATGCAATTGAAGAAATTTCTACTTTTGAGGCAGTGTGATCTTTCGATGAAGGAATACGTTAATTAATTCAATGAGCTGGAATGAATTTGGTGAATACGGCCCATAAGAAGGATGTGACATTTGCTAAGGGTTTGAATCAACCTCTATAGGGACTGGCTATGACACATATTCCGATGGGTGCTATTGTTGATATGACGCTTATGCATGAGGATAGGGAAGGTGATCTTGTGAAAACTAAAGTGGAGGTAGCTAAGGATAATATTAGGAAGAAGAAATGGTGTACTAAAAAAATTAATAAGAAGCCAGGAAAAGCAGAGATTAAGAAAGATGTTAAATGCCATAGATGCGACATGACAGGCCATTTTGTGAAGGACTGCAGGTAGAATGTTAAGAAAGGAAGTTGCTTTAATTGTGGATAAT
Organism: Allium sativum; assembly: GCA_030737875.1. NCBI lineage: Eukaryota > Viridiplantae > Streptophyta > Magnoliopsida > Asparagales > Amaryllidaceae > Allium > Allium sativum. The sequence goes on along the minus strand of CM060924.1, from coordinate 953,251,575 downwards.
AGGGTCACTACAGTAAGCAGTGTCCTAAGAACCAAGGGCAAGGAGCTGGTTCATGTGGAGAGAAAATGCATGCACTGGAAGAAACTCGGGCTAGCGTGGGTCAGGATAGGGGTAGAAAGGTCGCAGTCGAAGGTTTGATCTCTCTTTATGACTTTCCAGTCAGGATTTTATTTGATTCTTGTGCTTCACATTTGTTCATTTCTACTTCATTAGTTGATTGTCTATACCTTAGCATATCCTTTGTTTCTAATCTAGTAGTAGTTTCAAACCCTATAGGAGGTTCGGCTCATTTACCTATGATGTGTAAGGGTTTGAGACTTACTATTTTAGGCATTGAGTTTGATTGTGATGCCTATGTACTGGGGTTCTTGGGTTACAGTATTATTCTTGGGATGGATTAGCTGTCCATGTACGATGCCATTCTTGACTATGAGAGGAGGTTAGTGAGATTGATGACTTGTCATGGTAGGGCCCTTGAGATATCTTGCAACCGGCGAGCGTCAGTCATGTTGAGTTTCTTAGAATCCCTATATATTTCTATCGATGATCTTTGCTTGGTACCTGTGGTAAAAGATTTTCCAAACGTATCTGAGGAGGTGAGAGGACTACTTCCGAGATGGGAGATCGACTTCTAAATTTATTTGACAGAGACTGCTAAGCATGTTTCACTGCCTGTACGTCATATGGCTCTGAGGGAAAGGAAAAAGCCGAGTAAGCAGGTGGGTGAGCTGTTAGAGAAAGGTTTTATTAGACGAAGTATATCTGAGTAGGGAGCACCAGTTGTATTTGCTACTAAGGCAGATGGGTCTCTCGATCTATGTGTGGACTATAAAGAACTAAACAAGCTCACAAAGAATAGGCGACACCCACTCCCTCGGATAGAAGATTTGTTTGATCTGTTGGTGGGTGCATCCATTTTCTCTCAGTTAGATTTGGCGACTGGATTTTATAAGCTTTGAGTTGGAGATGATAGTTTGTTGACTGGATTTTCGAGTGGCTGACTATTCCTTTTAGGCTAATCAATGCATCAGTATATTTTGTTGATTTGATGAGCCTATTGTTAAGGGAGATTCTAAATAAGTTTGTGGTAGTGTTTGTGAATGACATCTTGATATTCTCGAAAAATGAGGGTGATCATGTATTGCATTTGAACTGAGTTTCTCTGTACTCTTTGTGCCCATCAGTTGACAAAGTTCTTAAAAGTGGCACTTTTGGCGTAAGGAAGTGAGGTTCTTAGGGGACGTTGTTTTGAGAGATGGTATAACAGTGGATCCTACCAAAGTAGTAGTTGTGCAAGACTGGAAGGTCCCCAAGAATGCGACTGAGGTGATGAGTTTTCTTGGTTTGGCTAGGATTTATCGAAAATTTATTACGGACTTTGTACAGATTTCAGCTCTGTTTACTTGCCTTACTAAAAATAACTTGGTATTCTCATGGGACGTGGATTGCAAGTGTACCTTTATGAGATTGAAGAAGGCTCTCACGGCTGTTCCTGTGTTGACTTTGCAAGATTGAGCTAAGATGTCTACGGTGTATTGATGCTTTTGGTATAAGATGGGTGCAGTACCAATCTGTGCAGTCTATGCCCCGCTATTACCCCGCCATATCCCCGCTATATCATGTAGCGGATTTCTATCGCTACACTATTTCCCAATAGCCTTTGAAATAGCCTTTCTGCTTTAAACCCCGCTATATTCCGATATCCCCGATATATCCCATTATTTCAGCTATATTCCGCTATTTCCGCTATATCTTCTATAAAAGAAATGAATTGAAAACATATATTTCAAAATTATAAAATTAGTATTTTAATAGAGATATTTGACATATATTTTTTTAGAATAGAAAATAATATAATATTCAATTTAATTTAATCAAACTAAACAAAGTTTACATTTATTTACATATATTTGCACATGCTTTTATTTAAAATTAAGAATGTACTAATTATAGTTAAATCAAATGTTAATTTTCCATTTATTTATCATTAGTATATTTGTAAAAGCATTAAATATGAGTATTATATGCAACTTTAGACTCATCTGCTATATCCCGCTATTTCCTCGCTTTATCCTCGCTACAACTTTTTGCACCTCCGCCACATTGGATCCGCTGAGCGCTTTAACTGCACAGGTCATAATGCAGGAGGGTAGAGTTTTTTGTTACGGGAGCAGACATCTAAGGATGCACGAGAAGAATTATCATACCCATGATTTAGAGCTAGTAGCCATTGTTTGTTCCCTTAAGTCTTGGAGGAATACTTGTTGGGCGAGGGTTTGAGTTACATAAGGATCACAGGTCTCTTAAATATCTATTCTCGCAAAAGGATCTTAACTTGAGGCAACAACGTTGGATGGAGCTACAAGCATCCTACGGTTTCAAGATTTCTTAGACCCCAGGGAAGGGGAATGTAGTAGCGTATGCTCTAAGTAGGTAGAGGATGACTTTGTGTCCATTGTTCATAGAGTGGAAGAGTTTGGAGTTTATCTCATCTCTCGATTTCAGACTATCTGTAGATTATGCATAAGGGTTTTTAGCAACGTTTGAGGTGCAACCTACTCTAGAATAGATTGGGTCCAACTAGTGTGACGATCAATAGCTAGCCGATATTCTAGACCGACTAGCCAGAGGCAAGACCTCTAGGCACCTTTCTAGGTACTCAGTTGATGAGAGAGGATGGCTACGTTGTGATGGAATGTTATGTGTATCCCACATGGGTGATGGAACGAGTGTAATATTATCGGAGGTCCATCACTCTTGGATATCATCCATCCGGGAGGAGATAAGATGCATGGGGATATGAAGAGGATCTTTTGTTAGAAAGGGATAAAGAGAGATGTGGTATATTTCGTAGCAAGATGCATATCATTACAGAAAGTTAAGGCTGAGCAATAAACCAGGTGGGTAAATGAGCTGAATGCCAGCCCGAGTGGATTTGGCAGATTTCGTAGCAAGATGCATATCAGTACTGTGGTCCTCTTACGCATCGTAGGTAAATGAGCCGAACCTCCTATAGGGTTTGAAACTACTACTGGATCAAAGACAAAGGATATGCTAAGGTGTAGACAATTGACTAATGAAGTAGAAATGAATGAATCTAAAGCGCCAGAATCAAATAAAGTCCTGACTGGAAAGTCATAAAGAGAGATCAAACCTTCGACTCATTATGACTTTCCATTCAGGACTTTATTTGATTCTGGCGCTTCACATTCGTTCGTTTCTACTTCATTAGTCGATTGTCTACACCTTAGAATATCCTTTGTTTCTGATCCAGTAGTAGTTTTAAGCCCTATAAGAGGTTCGACTCATTTACCTATGATGTGTAAGAGGACCACATTAAATGGTCCTCTTATTCTTGACTGGGCTGAAATAACCCACCTGGTAAATGTGCCCGTACACACCACGTTTGGACCCCTTACTACCCAGTTAAGTATAAGAGTGCCTCTGCCTCCACGTAAGACCTTGGTGTTGTGTGATAAAAAAGAATACTAACTGATACAGATCCCCAACCAAAAATGCGAATTGACATAAGTCACCTCTAGACTTAGTCCCCAATAATTATTTTAATTGGCCTCTTATTTTCCTAATTAGCCTACCCTTACTGTCAAAACGGATCAATACTATGAGTCACTTATTTTCCCTAATCAACAGTCATTGCCGTAACAGATACCTACTACACATGCTTATTAATTTGTTAATTTTAAACTTAATGCCAATCTTAAGTTTATTAAAGAGCCTATCTTCTTCATATAATCTATATCATAAACTACAATTTACAGGTTGTCTATGAACATATCTTATGTTTAATTTCACTGTGCAAGCCAACCCCCGTCATTAGCATCTATCCCAATGTCATTTATTCAGTTTACCAAAGTTATAGTTCGGTTATCTTTATTGCATAATTTAAATCAACCCAATTTATCCTTTTCATATATATTCCTTATTTTTCCAAATTGCATTTTTACTGTACATTTCATAATTTTAACCCAAATAGCGGATAAACAAGAAGTAATAAATGGTTTAGGCTCATAAAGGCTTGAACTCAACGTCAAAGTAAAAAAGAATAACGGCCTAAGCTCTCACATGGTCTAGGCTCAGAAAAATAAGAACAAATCTAAAATAAAATAGGGCTGAAACTAAACTGTAATGAAATTACATACGAAGAAAAAGGCTTGCAGACTTTAGGGCCACTAAACTAAGAGAAAGAATAGAAGAGCTTAATCACCAAATCGAAGAATTAGAAAGAGCAGGCCCTGTAAATACTCAGAATAATTATCTATATATATGCTGGCCTTGGAATTGGCTAGGACTTAACATTGTTAAACAACCCAGCAATGTACAAGAGAACTCTAATGAAATGAAGCTATCTGGACCCCTTATTTAATTTTGTACGTTCTTTATGTGTTACTATTTCTGTATGCATTGATTGTTGGTGGACAAAGTACAATGTATTCACCTTAAGTTATACTAAACTCGGTGAAAGTAATGCTAAATCCTGAATGATAAACACTGTGTTTGATGATTTACATTCTAGCTTTATCTATTGTTTAAATGAATACACTGAATGCGTTCCATCTATTGTGTTTAAATGAATACTCTGAATTTACCCAAAGGACGTTAGAAACTATTTTGAAATAAGTTGCTTAAGTTCTGAGTAGGTTGTTGCATCTATTGTGTTTTAATGATGAAATAATTTGCTTAAGTTCTGAGGAAGTTGTTTCCCCCTCAAGTTAGCAATATCATATTAATTTGATTCTAGGATTTATTGTCATGTTATTGTTTATTAAGTTAAAAGCAATGTGAAAGGTGCCGGTTAATTGGCACGGTACTGCTTGGATGTTCGATTGAAGGCAGTCGTGCAACTGCACGGGATAGACTTAGTCTAAAATAAAATAGGGGTGAAACTGAACTATAATGAAATTACATACGAAGAAAACGGGTATAGATGGACTGAATAAAATTACAGTAATAGACTAGATTACTGAATCAGAATGAAGAAAGGATAGAACAATAATCCGATTACATATACTATTGACAAAAAGAAAAATAGAAATCAGAAGAAATCTACAACTTATTGTACTCTTAAAAAAATCCCTAATTTGTACTAAATCTTGCAATTACTGAATATACTCACAAAATTTTAAAGCAATCCAATTTAGCCTTGGTCGGAAAATCTCTATTTATTAATATTATCCAAAATATATGCAAACCCAAGCTGCAGTACTCCATTAGAATTATTTGAGAAGAGGTTATTTGAAATGGAGGCAGAGAATGAAGTAGTGAGAATTTGGTTAGGTCTAGAGCATATTTATAATAGAATAAGGGTGTTTTAGTTCGTTGGATTTTAGATAAATATTTTAGGTCATTAGATTGAAGAACTTTCCAGAAGAACGCACCCCAAAACCCACAAAAAAATGATTGAAGACGTGCGCACCAGGTTGCGCACGTCGCCCTGGTGGGTCAACCCACTTGAGGTATGGGTCGACCCAACTATGGGCTGGGTAGCCCATCTGATCGTGATTAACGTTGTAATTTATTTTTGTTTAATTCGATGTTTATTACTGTTTTAAATTCGAATTTCGAATTTCTTTAATTAATATCTTTTTCGTTATAAGTCCGAATTAGCAAACCAAATGCATGTCTTAGCCAGAATTTCGTAACGGACGCAATGGCGCGCGCAACCCACGTACCTATTTTCCAATAATTTTCGAATTGATGTTTATTTTATTAATTTTTTATTTATATTGCTTTATTAAAATTTTGGGTTGTCAAATAAACCCTAAGAAGGCTCTGCTAAATAAGGATATTTTTCAACTTCCAATGTTTGAAGTCTTATAGAATTAGCCGGCGTTGGCGGAGCAATAATATTTGATATAGCTCCACTTAAAACAAATTCTAGGTATTTACAAGTAGCTTAGCTATTTTCTAAATGAAACTCCAAATCACAAATTTGATGATGGAGTCTGGCCATCTCGTTATCAAAGTCTATTGTAGGGTTTGCTTTCAGCTGATGAATCATCGCAACAAGGGCATCTTCTTGTTGAATAAGCTTGCTTTCCTGGTCCCTTTTTACTCCTATAGACTTTGGACTATTAGAAGTTGCATTTGATATTTCTTATACCACTATATTGCAAGTGGGTTACCCTCGATCTTTGAAGGAACTTTCTCGCCTGAAGCTTTACTTTGTTTGATTTCTAGAATAAATTTATGTGTAGATGATTTGAATTTTTATTTCTAAGTTGCAATGTTATTTTTTTTTTTATTTGTACAATTAACTAATAAAGAACAAACTTATAAAATAACTTTGTTTGTAAGATTCTATTTTTAAATAATATAAAAATATGGTAAAATGTGTAGAGGAGTGGTTTGAATTTGTAAAGAAAGCTTATTTGGTAGATCCTATTTTTATGCAATATAAATAAGACATTTATGGTAGTTCATGCGGATACAAAAAGGTGAAACTAACGATATCACAATTATTATTAAAGATATTGGTTGATTTATCTGAAAAGATCTTATATGTCAATAATTATACTCTACATAATTGGAATCAATGTGTAAGTTTTAATATGTGTTAAGTAGTTGTATGGAGATTTTATCTTTTGGTTTATTAAGAAAATCATATGAAATAATAATTTAGCATTTAAAAATGTTATATGAGGGTATTTTGGGAAGTTCACGGTCGGATCAAAAATTTACTATCGGTCAAAAAATTATAACATGCGTTTCTTGCATGGATTGTTGTTCTACAAATTGTATATGTTTAAAAAATTCAAAAGGAAATGATTTGCACTGATATTTAGTCATATTTTTGTTTTATGTGTAGACTGATTGAATCTCTATTTTAACGTTGCAACATCAATTTTTTTGGTACATTTTAATTGTTATTTGTATTATTAGTTAACGAAGAACAAACTTATAAATGTACTTTATTTGTTAATTTTTTTAAGTGATATTAATATTTTGAAGTGCTTTAGAGGAGCAACGAATTTATAAAGAAAATTTATTTGATACATCTTACTTTTAAGTGATATAAAAAGAGCATTTTTGGCAATTATATGGTGATTTATCTCCTAGTTTATTGGGAGGACCATATAAATAACAACTTAATAATTGAAAAAGTTATATACAAGGGCATTTTGGGAAGTATTCAAACCTAGACGTGGATTCCAATTATTTTGAGTAGAATTGTTAAAATGTAAATTCTTTCAAGATAAATCGATCAATTTTTTTTCAATAACGATCTTTAATAATAACTGTAATATCTTTGGTGTCAATTTTTTTTGATATCAACTCGTACTATATAAAACAACCCTCTATAAATTTTGCTAAATATTAATATCGTTTAAATAGAGTATCTGACATCTAACTTATGTACCAATTCAAAATTTTCACCCACGAATAAATATTAATATCACTTATAAACAATTGATTTTGCAACTGGATCAAACTATAGAACATATCACGTCCTTCAAAGATTACATTACCCTCTGATTTTCTCTGTTGATCATCTGATCCGTGGTTCCCTTACTCCATTTTGTCGGTTGTTCTAGCAAAGCTCAAAAATTGAAATTGACACATAAACTTTCTTTTCGTAGTTGTGCTTTATTAATCAGTTATGTAAATACAAATTCAGGCTAACAAAAAATTAAATTTATGCTTTATTAATTACTAACAAGTGTTATGGTACGCCTTCGCTCGCGATTATGTTACATGCTTTTCGCATAAGTTGTCTTTTTAAATATATATATGTATAACACATTAAAGAAAAAGTGATTAGCATGAATGTTTAGTTATATTTTTTACATTGAAATCATGTGTAATCTGTTTGAATTTTTGTTTTTATGTTGCAATATCTAATTTATTTTATTACTTTGTCCTTTTTTTTGTTTCTATTTAATAAAGAATGTCGACGTAAAAACGTTTATTTTTTAGATTATATTCTTATGTGATATTCAATTTGTTAATAGGTGAATAAATGCAGTTTAAATTTGTAAAACGTTTTAGTTATTAGATACTATCTTCAAATGATATATAAATATAAATATATAGGGGTATTTTTGAAACTTCGTGGCCCAATCGAAAGTTTGCATTAAAAAGATAGTTATTAACAGAAATAATATAAATAAAAAATGCAAACGAACAAAAAAATAAATAGATATTGCAATTTAAAATGGGGGTTATTATTGACATTCCAAGTATTGTTAAGGGGGGTTAATTTTTTATTTTTATTTTTTTTGTTAAGGGGAGTACCAATGCAGGGTGCACCCCCTTAACAAATAAAGTTTATTTTACCAAATTAGCCCTCTTTATAATAATCTCTTTTTTAGTTGTTAATCAAAAAAATTTATATGGTATATTAGTCGAACTACATTAGATTTTTATATGAAATTATCAATAATCTCATTTGTTGATATGCATCAGATCAGATGAAAATATATCACTCATAGCAAATCGATATACTTATATCGAACACTTTTTTTTTACGATATCGCACCGCCGAATTTGTCGATACGCCTCATTTATTACAGTCGCTTTTTCTTGGCAGATAATTTAGAGATTTGTTTTTCTGCATTTGAAATTGATTGGAATTTGGAATTATAACTAACGTTATTGCCAGATGTTATTACGAGGGTAAAAAGAAACGTAAAAAATTAAGTACGTGACGCACCATAACATTATTTTCATGTTTGGAGTGTTTTTAAAATTTGACTCCCCTTAACAATATTTGGAGTGTCAATAACAATGCCTTTTAAAATTCAAAATTAAAACTAATTGCATATCATTTTAATGTAAAATTTTAATTACCTATCTATGCAAATCATGTTTTTTCTGATGAGTTAAATATATCATTTTTGAAAACAATTCATGGACGAAAACATATATCATTACCGTTCTCTACTGTAATCAGATTGAGAAACGACTGCCCTAATGTCGAAATATTTTTGTAAACAAAGCTTTTCTCAGAGGCCACTTCTAAATTCGTGCTTCACAGCTGACACCTCAAGATTTTCCAAACAAAGTAAATGGGAAAAAGAGCTTTAACGTCGTCGAATCCTTCTCTAAACCCTAAGAAATCACCGAAGAAATTTAAAACTTCAAACGCTGAATGCTTAGCATCAGATATGGAGAAAGCAGAAGGTTCGAAACAATCTCCAGTTCCAATTTCTTCTCCAACAACCCCTGTATCACCAAAACGTATTGCTGCCAACCCGACGTGCTCCAAGTTCGCAGCAGCTGCAAAGAAAGCTAGAATTGTAGATGAAGATTCTATCTCGATTCTTGAAAGGGTTATCGAGTTTATGTCCAACAATGACGGGAAAACTCCTACCGAGAGTGCTATGAACCCTCTACTTTGTTCTATCGACAATTTTCTTGCCAGAAAGGTCTCTTCTTGCCATCAGTTGTACAATAAAATCCAAAATTTGAAAAGGAAACACTTTAAGCTAAGTCAAAGCGGAATCGACATTGATAATCCCGAGCCATCAACATTTGCTGACCTTTGTGCGAAGATGTGGGGTCAAGAAAATGGAAGGGCTGTGGAAGGTAATATTGTCAACAGAAATGAAAGTAAAGGCAAACGAAAGAAGTCAGCAGAAGAAGAAATCCCAGATGGAAACAAGACAAAAAAGTTGAAAGCCAAGGAAAGCCATGACGAGAATGATGACAATAGCAAAGATGAAAACAACCCTGATGATAATAGAAACAGCGAAATGTTTCCAATCATGTTTGAGCAAGCAAAAATGTTGTCGCAGGAGGAAGGGTTTTTGACGGATAATGTAGAGAATGCCTTCGAATTAATTAATAAATCATTGTGCGAAAAGTTTGAAAAGGAATGGAAGGGGCTTGTTGTGAAGGACGTGGAACTAGAGATAAATAAGCTGAAAACTGATATAGAAATAAGAAATACGGTACCCAAGATGATCTCAGATGGAAACAAGGCAAAAAAGTTGAAAGCCAAGGAAAGCCATGACGAGAATGATGACAATAGCGAAGATGAAAACAACTCTGATGATAATAGAAACAGCGAAATGTTTCCAATCATGTTTGAGCAAGCAAAAATGTTGTCGCAGGAGGAAGGGTTTTTGATGGATAATGTAGGGAATGCTTTCAAATTAATTAATAAATCATTGTGCGAAAAGTTTGAAAAGGAATGGAAGGGGCTTCTTGTGAAGGACGTGGAACTAGAGATAAATAAGCTGAAAATTGATATAGAAATAAGAAATACGGTACGCAAGATGATCTGCTGAACAAATAAGCACAAGGTGAAATTCTGCTTTTGTTTTTGAAATTATCATATGATTTGTTGTGAAATAACCATGTTTGTGGAGTACAAAGATAATTTGAATGCTAATATAAATAATGACAAATTGTTAATACTAAGATTGGTTTTGGGGTTTCATAGCATCAGTGCTAAGATCTTGCTAGCTGTTGATCCAAGCAATAATTGTTTTTAATTTCACATAAATTTGATTTTTATGTATCATTTCAGTGTTTATTCCACATCTTTGACCATGCATTTTGCATGTTATCAGTTCAAGTGTCATTGCCCTAGGTCATCTTTGCGGTGCAAGTCCTTTTCTTTAGCTTAATCCCCTACATTGTCCAAGTACTGTGTTCTGCTGACCAACAATTGGTCATACTTTTATTTCATAGCTGGAAGCTTTGTGATCACCAAATAAGGTTATTCCTTGTTGGATCTGATTATATCAAACTGGGGTAAAAATGTCGTTCAACTGTAACGATATAAATAATCATATGTGGAGTAATCAATAGCAAATAGGGTAAAATAGTGCAAGCGCTATTTTGTGTTCCGCTATTGCGCACCTTTTTTTTTGGTTCGTCTTTCCACAAATAATCAAGTATATTGTGCATAAAAAATTAATTTACTATTGAAACAACATGATTCCTCATTTAGCAACAAATATCAATATACTTCACTAAATTAACACAAAAGTTGAGGTTAATTCATGGTTCAGTCTTCATGCCTAGTGTTACTATTTATACAAGCGTTTTACAGTTCTAGTAGTATTTCCAACTAACATTTTTTAATTGTACAATTTAATAGTGGATTTACTCAATTCATCTATTTTTGTACTGGTTATTTATTCAACTGGGGTTGATGAAAATTTGCAATTTATTTATTTATCAGCAGCAGCAGCAATTTATTTATACAAGCATTTTGATCTTTTTTCTATCGATTGCGTTGACTTTGTTCAGTTTTTGTCCATGACTGAAGTAAATGGAACTACACAGTTCACTGTTTGTTTCCAGAAGGACGCAATAGTCATATTGGAAGCGGGAAAATAAGTTAATGGGGTGTGCAAGGAAAATAGTGAAGGCTCAATAGAATTGACCTTAAACTTATGGTTTAACACTTTAACTTTTGGCTCGTTGAATCCATCTGGTTACAATCAATTTGGTATTCATGTTGTCTGCTGAGTGATATTTAAATAGCAATCTCAACATTAGGTATCCCTGCTAAAATGAATTTAACACGGATATAGGTGTCTTACTGTTTGGTACTTGATTGTGATCACTGCAATGAATTGCATATTGCTGGTGTTTGGTTTTATAGGCGTTTAGCAATCCAACGGTTGAGAATTCCTAATTTGTGTCAAATTTCTGTGTTTAAGTAGACTTTCCCTATTTTCTATTGATAATATTCTGATAAATTTACTATGGTCAACTCGTCTATCTGTTTATTTTCCAGTTTACGTAGTATTGTAGACAGCTTATTTTGATCTTTTCCCTTGTTTCTGTTATTCAGGCACTTACAAATGGAGCACAAATTCAGCTTATTTTGAACTTTTTTGTTAACTGCAAACCTTCGTAGCTGTTTATTTTGAAGGTTAGGTTAGTGCTAGGAACAAATATCGTGGCTACTGAATATCACTTTCATATGATGTGTCGCAATGTGGAATACATGAGTTTAATAGACTGCATTTACTGTCCTCTATTTATAATTAAAAAGGAGTGATGAAATGTTTTTATCTGATTTTAAATGTTATTAATATATAATTTTATAAGTATAGGTACTCCAAATTCATTAACGTAACCCGTTCTCTAGATCTGAAGAGTAATCAATTAAACATCAAGATTCATGTACAGATTGATTCTCTAGAGCTGAAAAGTATTCGCTTTTAATGCAAAGCACGTAATACTATGCTCCAAATAGCATTATTGCGTACATAGATTCTTTGATTGCTCCATGCATATATACATAACAGCATAATAAGCAAAATAGTATTAACTCTAAATTGCAAGTACTGAAAAGTTAATACTTTTATTGAGCACATGCTGGCTTTGTGGTGTTTACAGCTTTCCCTTATTCAAATAACATAGAATTCTATTGCCTACATGCAGCGACGAAACCAGGATTTTAGTTTGGGGTGGGCAAAACTAGAATAATGTTCAAATATTTTACAAGAACAATTAAATTAATGAAAACATGTAACATGCAACTATCAGACATGTATAGAAATACAAAAGTTTTGCATTAGTTTAGCCGATATTGGCAAATTACATACAAAAACGTCAAATACTAGATAATCTATTTAAGACGTGCTCTACGAACTTCACGAAAATCAAATTCATCTACAATCATTTCAAGATCAAGACTTTTAGCAATTTCCCTTTCAAGATATATTATCATATGATTTCCAAGCAATTCATCACCCATCTTATTGCGAAGTGGTGTTTTGATTAACTTCATAGCTGAAAATGCTCGCTCTGTGGTCGCAGTTGATACAGGAAGAGTTAATACAAGACAAATCAATCGATAAACGAGAGGATATCTTTCGGATTTTTTTGATTTAACCAACTCCACAGTTAACTCCGAAAGTGTGGAAATATTACGAAATCGGGGATCAAGTCGCACATCTTGCTCATAGTGTTGTAACTGGTGTCTCAATTGGAAATCAATATCCAATTCACTAAAATCTCCTGGATAATATTGTTTAGCTAGTGAACATGCTTCTTCAATTTTAAATGCTTCAAAGTTATTTTTTGGCTCTAAAACTGAGCTAAGGCTTAAAAGACCAATTGCTGTATCCGAAAATCTCGTAGTCAACTCCATTACTTGTGTATCAACAGTTTCATTTAATATATCATAACGATAATGATGTTCTACTGTGATTTCATCACGTTGTTGACAAGAGCGTCTTGTTCCTTCCAAATAACAATAGCTCATATCAGGTATAACAATTGAGTTGCTATTACAAAATGATATCACACTTTTCAGCAAACTTTGCCACTTGTCATCATTTTTCAAATTGAGAAGAAGAGTTTTTGTAATTGAGATTGAGTTAATTCCATTTAAGATATCCTGAGATTTTTTTTGAAGTATTTGACAAAGGATTTCGGTAATTCCCATTACTTCGACCATTAAATGCAATATGAAGACAAACTGAAATGTGTTCATTCCATGTAAAGCTCCACTTGCTTCAGCGCGCATTTTTCTGTTTAACCCTTCTTTTTTTATAATTTCAAGAACTCCAACAGTAGGTTTATACAAGCTAAGCAAGCTACATGCTGATGAGTAATGTGAGCTCCAACGAGTAGAACTTGGACGTCTTAAAGTAGTTTTTTGATTTGCTCCCGTGCTTGATTGTAGCGTACCACTCAACATCAAACATTCAACTTATTGAACCCACTAGAAGTCCAAGTATCTTGTTTATGTTGCTCAGAAATATTTTTTTCAAAGAGAAAGCATGGAAAGCAATAAGCTTTTTGAGCTGTCTCTGAATACTCGAGCCATTTATGATCTTTAAACCATTCAAATCGCATACGACGTCCATCTTCATTTTTTTTGAATTTATCTTTCAAATCGGGTTGACATGGTCCCATTACGATATAACGACGACGAATTGCATCTTGTTCTTTAAAATGATACATCCATATTGGTTGTCGTAATCCTGGATCATGTTTGATACTATCTTCACTTTTTTGAATTTTTGCAGGGCGATCTACAAGATTAGAGCTATTTGCCTCCGAATTTAAAGGAAGACTAGACGAAGAAATCTCGATAGCATCAGGTTTCTTTGCATAAAATGAAAATAACGTCTTTGCTGGTCTCTTCGACATAGTTAAACACTGAAACTAACCATTTCAATTTTAGGCAATATCCAAAATCGTACATTTTCTTTATTAGAAAAATAAATCTGGTGCTAAGGTTGGAAACAAAATTCAGTCAAATAAATTCATCTAATATTCATTTGGCATATGTAAATAGTAAAAGTATACATTTGGCATATGTAAATATAACATTCAGTCAACAATGGGACAAAAGATGGTGTTGACTCAGACTGGAAACACAATTCATTTAAAAATGTTTTCAGATTTCACACAGTGTCGGCTAAGGTGAAATGTATACATTTCACAAATACAATTCACACTGTCAAAATACACACGGTCAAAATTCAGCTGATTGGAAACAAAATTCGCACAAACCATAGATGATTTCAGCTGCGTTCAACTCAAATAAATTCATACAAATAATTTCGCATTAAAAAAATACCTTCAAGCTCCTATAGAATAGCAAGAGCTGACTGGAAGAGGCAAGAGGCGGGCGACTGGACCTGAGGTGAAGACGGATCTGGAAGCGCTGAGGCGAGACCGCGATCCGCGAGAGATCGGAGGCGTTAGGTTTTTTTTTTTTTTTTTCTGAACGATGTTTTGTTTTCTCGTTTTCCCCCTTTTTTAGTTAAGCATCGGTATTTGATTTTTATGCAAATCTTGGGGTGGGAAATTGCCCACCCGGCCGATAACTTTGGGTCCGTCGCTGCCTACATGGAACTTTCCCTGCTTAGCATTATCATGTCCTATGAGAACTGAGAAGTATGTCAATCAAGCAAGTATTCATAAGTCCATTACATCTATTTGACAGTGAACTTGTCATTAAAGATATCATGAAATAGATTGCAGATATGTATTTGTCAACATCCAGGAATAGACTAGTTAGATAAAAATGCTCCAATCATGATTTTGTTAATCAGTTCACATTATTGTTTGTTCTCTTCAGCAAGCTTCTTTAATGCAAAGTCTGAAACATTAATCAAAACTTTCAGCATTGTTTGTTTTTAAAATCTGGTTTATACTATTCTCTTTCCCTTTTTTTTTGTTATGTTTTTTTTTGTTGTTGAGAGCACTTTATAGTAGTATATAACGTACTATCTATCACTATGTCGAAGTGCCTTAACCGCGGGGACAGTGATTCTTGTAAGGTTATGCCGCTTGCTCAGGAATTGATATTTAGAACCATTTGTTACTGCTGATTTAAGCTACTTATCCACCAATGTTTGAATATGAACCCCTGCATTTAGAGACCAGGGCTTCATTATTTTGTATTACACAAGTTTACAGCAACCTCATTTGTACAGTCAGTTCTAGAAACTTTGTCAGTTTATGAGTAAAACAAACATTTGCTGTAGTATTCTAAGTTGTTTCAGAAGTGAATTCATTTTCTTTTGCATCCATGACTTATGTATAGTTAAAGAACAGCTTCGCCTAAATGTCCAAACACATAACAGTTTTGGTAAGGCTTTGCTTTGTATTCATAAGCAATCTGAATCTCAATAAATCTCAATAAAAGATGCACAGCGCCATTTAAGTTACAAAACTGACCATTTTGATTAATTCAATCGATCAAAGTTCTGTTCTTTCTACCATTTTGCACTCATAATCTGTATACATGCTGTCTTCTCCTTTTTTTGTCTCTCTCTCTCTCTCTCTCTCTTTTTTTTTTTTTTTTTTTTTTGGATTATTTCAACCGAAATGATTAAATCATTTGTTTATTGTAATCTGCAAGAAAAATTGAAAATTTTCAAGAAAATTATCACATCCAAAGGCTGTCAAAGATCATGGGATAATGCATAAAAGACATAACTGACTACTGCAAATTATATTTTGATGCATTCACTTTTAACAGCAGATTGCAACTGTTATGTAGTTTTTTTCTTCCTTTTTTTTTTTTTTTTTTTTTTAATGGTATTTGATTGCAGTTATGCAGTTTCTGAAGGATATTTTGTTTGCTGTTATATTAGATATCGGGAAAGTAGTGGTTCTTTAATGATATTTCAATTAAAGCTGGTTAAATGGTAAGTATTACAGTTCAAGTGATTTTCAATTTATGTGATACAGTTCTCTGTATGTGAAATTGATTGAAATCGCTATTGCAGATTATATGTTTTAGCTTCCTGAGTCTGCTTTTGAAAATGAAATGAAATGACATTCTCAATATAATAGCTGGATGCTGTTTTTTGCAACAATTTCAACAAAAATGGTTCAGATGAGTTGGGTTGGTTTGACCCATTAAATTGATGGGTTGAGTTGGTTTTACCCATTTAATAAATGGATACAAGAATTGGGTATTTTTTATATGAAATGAGTGGGGTTAAATTTTTAATCAACATATACATATTCAATCCAACCCATTTGAATCCTAGTAGCTTTATATTGTTTGCTATGTTATTTTGTTTTTATCTTTTTTGTTTCCTTGAGGACACTCAAATCCATTGGGCCATCCCTGATTTCATGGTACATGATTGCAGCAAAATGATCAAAGAAAATCTTATAGGCCAATTTTTCGGGTAGCATGAACTTTTCCCTTTGCCCACGTAAATTGTAATTTTTTATTGGTAAAATGTATTTAATTGAAAAACATTAGGATTTTTTTTCGATTTGGCCGCCTTTTATAAACTTATAACACTTTTAGCCTAGTTTCAAAACTTATTACGAACATAGCCTGGTTTATGTCACATCAACTCAAAAACGTTATCAACACAAGCGGCATTTGAGATGACGCGTAGAGCGTTATTTGGAATGACGCATAGAACTCACTTCTGGGCGCCATTTAAGATGCCGCAGTTAGCGTCATCTTAAATGCCGCTTGTGTTAATAACTGTTTTGCGCTGATGTGACATAAACCAGGCTACGGCCGTAATAAGTTTTGAAACTAGGCTAAAAGTGTTATAAGATTATAAAAGGTGGCTAAATCTAAAAAAAATCCAAAACATTATGATCTTTACCAGCAAGAGAACACTGTAGAAGTACGTCCAATAATAGAGTGCATGAGCCCAATGAGGATGATTATCAGCATCCATGAGTCTTTGTAACACTTTATATTCCTATCCTTTTTTAGGAGAAAAAAATATAAGGCGGCAACATGATAGGTATTTAGTTTTAAGGACAAGTTTAAAAAAAAATTAGATCAAAGGACAACCAAGTTTAATAATTAAATTAAGGACGAAGGCCAAATTCTATTATGCAACATAAAATTCACTTCAACTCTCATTTAACGAATTAATTTATAAAATAAAAAACAACCCTCAAAATTGAAAGAAAAAAAAATATGATTTTAAAATTATTTTTGTCAATTTATGCATACAAAAATAATCAGTTCGGAAAGGTAAATGAATATAGCTTTATAACTTAAAAATATAGCTTTATTTTGTATTATCCAAATACAAAACTAAGTCATTTTAAAGCTAATCTCATTTACATCATAAAAAAGCTATACCGTAAATAGCGAAGCTATATGCATTTAGCTTTCCATCCAGAATTTTCTTATATTGCTTTTTCTTTAATATTTACAACAAAAACATTTCATAATTAATTTTTATTATTTTTTAATCTTATAATCACAGAAAAATATTTTTATATTAATTTTTATTATTTGTGAAATGCCAAGACATGTCCTTAATTTAAAATATTTGGACTTTATCCAATTAAAACATGAAAGTAGTCATCGATTTACATAGCAAACGTCGCTTGTCCTTTGATTTTTTTTTTTTTTAAAATGTGTCCTTGAAACAAATATCCACCAAAAGAATATTTTTTTTAATTGTTTTATCGTATCATTTCAATGAAATTAAGGCCATGAGGATAGTAATCATTTGCATTTGTAATATTATACTTTGCAGTTGCAACTTCTCCGTAAATATTTGGTTTAACTTCAGAAGGGTGTTCATTTGCAATGATGTATTGCTTAGATGAATACACCTAGGGGCAAAAGGATAATTTATGCATGTTTAAAATCACATACGTAAGCACACAGGACACTGGTTAGCATGAGAAAGACATATATACCGCACCTTGGACGCATATTTTATGAAATTGTATAAACGCACTTTATTTTTATTTTTTTTCTAATTATTTATCCTTGAGAACTACCATGTATGTTAGGTTGTACGATCATCTTGCTTTAACATATATCTATATGGTACATGTCACGTTAAAGAGGCAGATTTAATGGCACCCTGAGTAGTACAGCACCCCCAAATGCCCATTTATTTCCACTACTTTTTTCCACTTCTCTCTCCTTCCACTCACTCTCTCACTTCGCACTCACATTTTTTAATATAATTGAATGATTATGGTTCGAATGCAAATGGAGGGCTGAAATTCAAGGGTTTCATGATCCTATCCCCAGGTTAAATAAGTAAAAAGGGCATCTGTTTGTATTGGAGGAATAAAATAGAGATATGTGATCTCTGTAGCTTTGATTGGTAAAAAAAATTGCATTGGTGTTTCACTATAGCAAAACAGTTCCGTTTTGGGGTGCTTAAAAACAAAAGAAAAAAGAAGCCAAATTGGAGGGAAAACTCATTCTTTTTAAAAAAAAGCAACGCGAAAAGGACAAAAGTATTATTTTATTGTTTGTTTATATTATTATTTTATTTATGTTAACTATTTTTAAACATAGAATACAGAATACAAAATTAATTCTTTTTTCCTTCAAAGTACTAATGTCATTAGTCTCTTCAATAGCAAGCATCTTTTGATCTTAATCATGCATGAATGAATTTAATATTTATCTAACTTGATCTTCCTCATAAAAGTTTTTACCAAGAGCAAATAGTGAATGTACTATGTCTTGAAATCTACTGTACATTTCACTAACTCATTTGGATTCATTTTAAATAATTGAAACTGATTAGTTAACATGGAAATCTTGGTTTGCTTAACTATACTGGTGCCTTCATGTGTAACTTGCAATGTTCTCTAATTATCATATGCAAACTTACAAACATGTACCCTATTGAACTCATTCCTGTGTCTAGTGAACAAAACAATATATACATGAATTTAGAGTTACTTTGTGCAGCTGCCTTTTGATCAGTTGTTCACCATGCATAATTAGTCTCGGGTTCGGTGTACTCAGTTTGCAACATTCCAAATATCTAATCCTGCTGATTGTAAATAAATTTTTATCCTACATGCTCAATAAGTATAATTATTTCCATTAAAAAAAGGTGGTCTAGCAGTGGACTGACCTTTTACAAACGAATCGTGTTACCTACCAGTGTTGGTGGTCATTACTACTATTTTCAAAAATCGGATAATGGAAATTTTTAAAAACCTATGCTTTGATATCAACTATGGGTGCAATGGAAGTTGATCTTAAGACAAACCTAATACGATATGGAGGGTGAATATTGTTTTTGGAATTTATATGAATCTTTTTCGAGTTACTTCAATTATACTTGTATATAAGCAAATTATTACAGATTATCGCGGATATCACGGAAATCACAATAAAGTTAAAACAGTAAAAAGCAGTAAAGTAAAGAAAGGAACCCACTGGATTTTGAACTGGTTTGTAACTACCTTACATCCAGTCCAACACCAAAACCTATACGATTTTTATTTAATTCAAAATCTGTTATACTCCTTGATTTCCGGGCTATAGGGAGACATCTTCTAAAATCTCGGACTCTACGCACGACTAACTTGATTTTCGAGCCAACAAATCAACCCAGTTGCTTTGCAGGAACAATCTGTAATGACCCGTATTTTACGGTCGAATAATTTATTAATTTAATTATTTAAATAATAGTTTAGAGATTTATATGATCGATTAATTAAACAATATTGATTATTTAATTAAAATAATAATTAAATAATATATTAAATTCTGAAATAATCAGATTTGGGCTGAAATGGCGATATGGTGTGAATGGGGCAATTTAAAATATATAATTCAGTTTGGAATTGAATTTGAATAACGAATATATTGTATAAACGAAGTTTGAACGCATAATTATATTTAATTATAATCGAGCTCGAAATGGCGTAGTAGTTCGCGATTTGGCGATTCGAACTTTAAACGAATATACAGAAGCCGTTTTAAATCGGATTTCTGTGAAACAAGAAACCTTAGGAGCTGGTGAAGTATATTTTTCTAGTGGAAGAGAAAAATCGGGATTTTGTCGTATAGATTTTGATTTATGTCCAAATCAAATTTTAGAAAAGTCGCTATGGAATTCTTTTATAATTTATAACGATATATATAAGGAATTTCATTATAAATCGAATATCGATTTAGATCGGGATTTGAAATATCGAGTTAGAAATCCATACAGGATTATTCTGGAGCTGTATGATATTCCACTATGAATATATATACGATAATATAAATTTATTTATATTTCATTTAATTATATTTAAATATATTTATATATTTAAATGGGTCATTCAAAGCTTTAAAAATAGTCAGTTTTGCAAACGACGTCGGTTTTCGATGAAACCAACTTGTTGGATCCGCAATATTAAATTATTGTTAGATTCCAAGTTCCATGATTTTTAGAGTCACTGTGTGGCCGTACGGATTTTTATAGTGAAAAACAGTTATTATTTTGACAGTTAAAACTACGCCGTGTGAGCAAACGGAGTCAGAATTCGACGAAACCAGTTTCGTTGGGATCGTAATGTCTAACTGAAGGTGCATGTCAATTTTCATGATTTTTGGGTATCGTACGTGATCAAAGGAATTTTTAAGGGACAAACGAAAGTAACGATTGATTATAAACAAATTAAATAATCAATATTAAAATATTATAATTTACCTATATAAACACCTTAACTTTCCTAAACCTAATTTACTTCCTCCTTAGATCAAATTTATCCGCCGTCACTTTTGTTTCTTCAGTAAATAAATTCCATCTTCAAAATTCAACATCAATACAAATAAATTCCTATAAATCTCAAAAGTTATATTTTTATGATCCTAGTATCCAGCTCTTCATCCTCACATACATTTTACTGAGCTCGGTCTTTGGTCCTGTCGAAGTCGCGTTCATACAGGGAACTAGGGTTAGCAAGTGCTGGAATTTGATGCGTTGGTTGGTGATATGATTGTGGGAATTGGGTTTGTGATAGAAATTGGAGTGGGTTCGAGAAGTTTGATGGGTTTCGATTATGAAACGTGACGCATGAGTTCCTGTAGCAGGGTTTTTGGGCAGAGAAAGGAAATGCGTTGGTAAGGGCGAGAGTATTATTTCTGGGTGGAGAAGGAAGAGCTCGTGAAGAGGGAAAGGGCAGTGGTCTTGGATTTTTAATTCATGAAGAAACGAGGGATGTGGTGTCATTCGTTTTTCCTGGAACAGCTTCTCAGGGACAGAGGATCGCGAATGAAGGGAAGAGGCGAGTTTAATTTTTTGGGAGTGGGGTGAAAGTGGATAAAACGAGAAGTGTATGGTGGCTTTTGTTTTTGAATTTCATGGCGACATGGAGTATTGATTTAAGAAGGTCGAACAAATGGTATACAGGAGCGACATATTTTGTTTCCACGATTTGGAGAAGAAGAAGTTTTAGTGGATCAGATATTACTGGGTTCTGGGCCAAGGAATAAGGGGTGAGGCCCGATTACTAATTTTAAGTTTAATTTTAAACATGGTAAGTGTACAAATTTGAAATCATCATAACTTGAGCGTACATTATCGGAATTCAGCAAAACAGGATTCGATGGGATCGTGGGGACAGTGGCTACGCCATGGGACTGACTGGGAGCGAATCGAAGCTCATTACAATTTATTGTAAAATAAATTGTCCGTCCGAATCAAATCAAGCGATGGTTATCGTTATTAACGATGATCGTCCAATGTGAGTAAAACTCACCAACTCTGAACAGTTATATTTTTATAACGCATTCTTAGAACTGATAATTTTGTGTTGATTGCTGTGTGTTAATTTTTTGGTTGAATTGCTTGTGTATTGGTTGAAATTATAGATAACGATATATATAAATCGTTAATCGAATATTGATTCCGTGTATCAGAATATTTTATACTCGTGTTGTTTAACATCTGTGATGCAGGGAAACAGGTCGGAGGAATCCAACTAGATTCCTGAACATTTATTTTACTGTTTTTCATATATTGTAATATATGATGTGATATATAATCTGTTGTTGATATGTGTGTTTGAATGATATCGATCATGGTTATTTGGTATTTTAAACACCATAATAAATACTTGAATATGAAAAGGGAATTTTCAAAGTGTATGTTGAAAATAAAAAATTTATAAAATCATAGGATTTTATAAAAGGGAAATGTTTATAAAATAAATAGAATAAAGGATTATTTATTTAGAAAATAAATAGAATAAAGGATTATTTATTGGGAAAATAAATAGAGGAGTTAATTGAATCGAGTTAAATCGAAAGGAGTTAATCGAACATAGTTAATCAAAATGGAGTTAAACAAAAATTAGAAACTAACTAGAGATTAATAAGTTGAATGGTTTCTTGAGTATCGATCTGATGTTGGTTTCGGCCTTCGGGGTTTATACTTAGGAAGTTGTTCTCTTGTTAGTTTATAGTTAGAGTCTGATAGATGTGGAAGAATAGTGATATGTAATTAAGCCATGGAAAAGTTGTCCAGAGTTAATAACATATATTTTCTTAATATAGAAAATAAGGAAATATGAATATATATATATATATATATATATACATATATGTTTGATGATTGGATCGATAATTCCATTTGGAAATAAGATCGTTTTGTGTACACAGACATGTTTTTCTTTGATAGTTAACTCACCGACTATCGAAGTTTTTGACCATTTTAACGTTGTTAATATAGAGAGACCGGTTGGATTATTATCCGAAGAACCACTCCGTATTGGCATAAGCGTTGCGAATCATATATGTTAAAGATAATTGAAGATGGAGTAAAGTGCAAGGGCTGTTGTATAAATCTTAGGTAAAGATTGCCTAAGATGGGTGTACTGAATAGTGCCTTCGGTTTGTCCAGTCCCAGGACAACTTGTATGGAAGAAGGTCTGACAGAGTATACCTAATAGATCGTGTAAGTTGATCTCTTCAAACGTATTCACGTTTGGTGACGGAGGAATTCGTTTCTCTTAGCTGTATACCCGTGTTATTTTTGGATAAATCAATTTGTGATTTGGCGGGTATGACGATGTGACATTCTAAGTGAATGAAGATGTGGCATGTACAAGATAAGCGTAGCTTCTAGCCTCACATCCGGTAAATGACAAAAGTCGGGCAGGCAGCATGGCTATGTAGGTCGCACCTATTAGGGTCTATAATCACCTGATCTAGAGTTTCATTTAATTCTAAAAATCTATTGTTGATGCTATCCCATTCGGGAAACAGTTGCTGATCCCAACCGTTGGTGATATACATTCGATACACTCAAGCAAAATGAGTGGTTGGTCATGTGTGGCCAGGTTGCAAGATGTTCTTGTTGAACCCAGTGTATTCCTCTCTAGAGGTACACTAGCGAAAGGTGGTTCCATACCTTGTCATAGTTGGAAATCCATTACCCAATACGTGCTTGCGGTTTTGATTGTATACTATATATGTAAAACGTGAGATGAAAGCGTTTCTGCTAGTTGATTATTATATTGTGGTTGATAGACATTATTATAATATCAAAAGGTTTTGATATAAAGATAATCTGGATTCTCACAAGGGAAAAACCCGTTCCATTATGCGGCGTGGTCTTATGAGATATATTGTTTACTTGTTCAAACTGTTTTAAACTGTTTTACTCATACCAGTCCCATGACTGACCCGGAGTTTATTTTGTTTTGTTTCCCTAAACTCTTGGGTGCCCAATTTTGTACGGGCAGTCAAGTAGTCGGGATGTACATATATGCTGGAAGAGCTTGGAGCAGGAGGCTTCAGGATTATATAGCAATAGTTATTTCCGTTGTGTTGTAAGTGTTGTACTCTGATAATGTTATTGTATACATATACTGATTTTATTTCAAGGATATGTTATCTATTATATGTTGTTCGTTCCACTGGGAGATTCGTGTTACTCTGATGTTGCGTTCTTCTTCTTCTTCTATTCTAAGTTTCTATCTTATCTATTCTCACCCTCTAATTTCTTTCTATTAACCATTCGGTATTTTTTGACTCTTGATGTTCGATATGTGTTGTATATCGGATAATCAAGATCGCTAATTTTCGGGTCGTCACACAATCAATCCCAACTTGATTTACGAACCAACAAGTCACACCCTTTGAGTATATTTATATAGATTTTACAAAGGAATGTAACTTGATATTGGGATCGTGATTGCAATATCCATATAACTCTGATTTGCACTCTGATCTTGAAAGATTGTGGAGAAGATGATGGAGAATAAAAAAATGAATAGAAATAGATTAATTTACCTGAAAATTTGGCAAAATATAGTTAGGATTTTGATTAGAAATGGTGGAGAAGAAGAGGGGTGAAGAAGGTGAAAAAAATAATTAAATTTCAAAATCAGAACTACCTATTTATATAAGAGAAGAGAAATGTCCATTCGTTAAAGGGTATGATGAAAAGTCACTTTAATTAAAGTTTTAAATTTAAAAAAAATCGGCAGTATGTCGACTTACTAAGTAAGGCCATATCGACGTGGTCCTTTGTAAATTTTGAAATCCTTATTTTAAAAATTGTTTTGAAAATATAAAACTATGTAATTTTAAATTTTGGAAAACTATTTATCGTTGTATATGAGATTTTTAGACATAAAAGTAACTAAGAAAAATAATCAAAATAATTTTAAATATTATAAACTGAAATATATTCTTTATAATTAAAATCAACATAAGTAAATTTAAAATTGAAAACTAAATATTTAAAAAAATAAAGGTGAAAATTGTAATACATATAGCATAGTAATATATCAAACTACAAATCTGAAGTACATTTAGTCAGAAATTAATATATAATATCAAATATCAAATATAATTAAAACTTAAATAGTAAATAGATTTAAGACAAGAAAAATAATATATCAGAATTAATTTAAAACTTTAAATCTTAAAAACAATTATAATACATGCTTTGAAAAATACTTTAATTTTTTAAATAAATTTGGAAAACCATTTGAAAAGGGATCATACGAGTGCATTCGAGTTTTAACATATATAACTATGATAAAATGCGTATCTTCATCGTTCTTAAATTCTTGAATTCTTCATAATTCATGAGTCTTAATTTGCATTACTAATCTTGATCAACATTTCATAACATATTCTTAGATCATCACGGTCGGTCTTATTATAGTATAGTCTTAATTATCAACACCGGTTATAAAGCCAGTACTATACACTATGCATATAATCGTTAGTGATAACTGTAAACATATTTATACCAATACCTATTATTCCTGTTATACCTGTTGTTGTTTTCATTAAAACTTCCTTGCACTAACAATCCATTCCTCGTCCGACAAAAGGATCAAGTATATCAGGGCACTGGTAGCTCTTGAACAACTCCTTAGTTAAGCACTCAATTGGATCTTATGAATAGAAAAATCGGTTTTATTGGTCGGTTATTAGAGCCAAGATAGAAACAACTACTTATAATAGCTTTTTGTTCAAATCAATCATTTTTTTAATAAGTTGTAGAACTTTTAACAATTTTAAAATATCTTCATTTATCATTTGGAAACATTCATAAGAGATTTGAAGAAGAGCCATTGAGTTTAAAGTCAAATTTCAATCGTTATTGAAAAGTGCTGAAGAAAGTGATAGCTTAGTTGATCGATGACTTTTCTATCATTGGAAATATCATAAATTCAAATCAATTCGCTTTTTAAACATTTTAAATTATTGCGAGATTTATTCCACATTTTTAAGAGACTAAAAGTCTCAATTTCAAGCAAGTGAATTTTTTAAATTTCGAACCACAAAGCCGCGATAATTTTCAATTTTTTTCTCATTTTTCAAAATCTACTAAATTAAATCTTAATCTTTTTGATTCATTGGAAAGCCATATGAAAGTTCAAAAAAAAAAAAATCTTATTTTAGAGAATTTGGGATCATACTTTGTTGTATATAAAACTTTAACTATTGAGGTACGTAATCGCAACGCGACGCACCAAAATTTGTTCAAATTTCATAGTGTTTTCGAACTTCATATTTACAATCTAATATGTTGATAATTCATTTCTTAATCCTTTTAAATTATTTTCAATAGGTCTAATCTTTCCATTACATAATTTCATTGAAGAAAGGAAACTAATTTCCTTTGTGTTTATCAACTTGCATTTAATGCGACTTGTTAAATCATCCATTTAACTAACATATTATCAATCAAAGCTTGATAAACAATCATCATAGAAATCATATACATCATTAAACATTATTATAGCAAGTATATTCATTATCATTGCATAGGACAGTTAGGATCATTTACAATTTAGTTTTTCACCTTCACTGTCTAAGTTAATTCCTAAAAAAGGACTATAGCTCCTCTATGATCACTCAGAAACTTCCCAAACTCAAGTACTCTTATTCTTCGGATTTCTTAAACTTGTTTCCCTTCTTCCTTAGTAGGTCGGCCTTATGATGATGGTGGTGATGATGGTAGAGTAGAAGGCTAGTAGAAAGAGGATTCTTGAAGTGGTTTTGCTAGTATTTCCTTACTATTTCCTATTGATTTCTTCTTGTATTTTTCTTATTAACTTAAGAGAGTTTTGAAGCCATTAATGAAGCTTGAGATAAGGAAGAAGAGTAGAGTTTTGGTATGAATGAATAAGAGAAATGTAAGAAGTATCATGAAAAGAAGGAGACTAAAATATGCTGTGGAATTTTGCACAAAACCCTCTCCTTTTCTCCTCCTTGCAACCGGAATGACTGCCCCTCTTGTACTTTGTACTATTGTGATTTGATAAGTGCATGGTTGTGTAAGGTTATGGTGTGTGTAAGAGGTAAGGTAATATTTTAGTAAAGTAAACTCCTTTTGGTTTCTTGTGCTTACTTTTTCTCAATATCTTTTACTTTAATTAAATACTTCATTATCCTTACATATTGTTATCCATAATTATGATTAACACCCGAAATGGTGTATTTCGGTAGAATCCCTCACTTACTAAAGGAGTGGATTTGGTTTGAAAATCGTTTCCATAAAGAAGTTCATGTAATATGCTTCCATTGACTTCTTAAAAGTAATTTTCTATAGAAAGCAAGATACAATGATAAGATTTCGATTGTACAGAAGAGGGAGGACAATCTGAAGATAACTTGAATTTTCTACTGAACTGGTTCCAGTTGACGTTTCGGGATAATCCTTTTAGTTGGACTAATAGTCTTCGGTGCTATGATATGGAAAAACTTAGTATTTTTGTTGTTAACAACCGTTTTAGTTTCTGAAGTACCCTTTCGACAAGGTAAGCATTGGATATCTCGGTGTGGTGAAAGAAAGGTATTAAACTCTTATCAAGTTGATTAATCCTAGGAAAACATCATTTGATTATAAGTTTATGTGGTTTTGGTCTTGCTAACTAATAACCTATCGGGTGGTTGGAGTGGGATTTAGAACATAGCTTAAGCTAAATGATCTTACGCAACCATCGATAGGTAATAATAACACATACGGTCTTGGGTATCGGATATTTCAATCTCAGAGTGAGCTTAAACAGTAATTGTAATTTTCGTAGTATTTCCAGAATATGTCTTAATTATATCACAGCCTTACATAACTTTTGCTAGGAAACCTGCAAAGTTATGAAAATAATAATAAAGTAATAATTAAATTATTATGACTTGTTACCTTAATCGCTTGGCATAATTCTTTTTTAATTTATCTCTGTGATAACAAACTCTTTTTCCCAAATCGATTTTGAAATTAGGGTTTACAACTCAAACTTGTGAATTTCAGATTGAGAATGAGGAAATTGGATCTCGATTCTGGACCACATGGTCATATTTATAGGTACGGGTTGGCCCTTCTTCAAGTTTATGGGCTCCGTCCCGGCTTTGCTGCGAAAGTGCATATAGAGGCTCCGTGAGTGTGCCTTCCACCATTTTTTGAGGAAGTAGTTATGTGGCTTCTAAGGTGCTTTCCGAACAGGATCACTTGAAGGCGGATGCCTTGGCTGAATGCTGGAGAAGTGAGTTTGCATGTACTTCTGTCTTTCGATGCCACTTGCAGCCTTGTCTTCCCCTATGCACCAAGCTTGCTTGCGATGGTTAGTTGGTGTAGGCCTAAGCTTTCAGGTATCTCTGTTTCGAGTAGTACGAAGGTATACAAAGCCTTGCACACTTAGAGATGATGAATTTGGTAGTCTATCCCTTTATGTTATGCAGACAGAGGCTTTATCTGAATAAGGGGAGTTCTTTGTTCTTTCATTTCTGACTTTGAAAGCCAATATAGATGAGTAGACTTAGTCGGATGAAGGAACATAACACCATATCACCTCAGTTTTAGCTTGGTTATTTTATTGCTAACATTTTCCACCTCTCGCTAGTGAAGGGGTGTTCTAGACTTTTTAAGTGGTTAAGTCCAGTTGGCATTCTTCCTAAATGACAATTCAACTTTCCCGCCTTTTCGAACCCTAATCCATCCGTTGAGATATGATTTGATGGCTGATCAATTGATGACTTTTCTTTTTAAATAGATGTAGCTCTTTATTCTTCTCAGCTTTCCTGCATTTGAAGAAATTTTCATACGAGTATGAAAATTTCCTAAAATCATTTGAATCATTTGGTCGCGTCATGATCTCTAATTAAGGTAAATAACCTCATTATGATTCCATGATTTGAGATTATGAGTTCAATATTGCCCTAAACATCGATTCTTTGATTTTTAATCCTGAATCAATTGTGTAATGATCGATTTGGGATTAAATTACCAATACCATGAGTATCTGCATTCCATGTTGAAATTGTGAATCGACTTGGACTTCGATTAAATTTTTCTTTGATAGTTTGAGATAATTTGCTCTTGAAGCAAATATTCAAAACTCAAAATTCGAATTTCTTCTTTTCAATCAAATGTTATTTTTATTAGGTTTTAATTTATGGAACCAGGTTCGAACCCAAAATATCAGATGTAGGAGTATAGATTATAATAATCGAAAAGTGTATAATCAGTTTTGATAACCCTTACTCCTTACCGAAAGTTCCCTTTCTATTTATTTTATCATAGTGATATTCGAAGGGTTCCAGTAAGGGCGAAAGGCCTCCTTTTCGTATTCATATAATTATCATCTCATATTACTTTAATTGAAATGATATTTCCTGGCAGCCGATGTGCACGTAAATGTGCACATTTATATTCACACATTTATTCTTTTTTTAGTTAAATAAATAATATAAAAGGATATTTTTATATGTTTTAACCAAAAACTCAAAATCCTTAAATTATCGTGCATTCATCTTCATATTGGGTTAAAACGGTAAACTAAGCATGTTTTAATTTGTGATATCATTTACTTGTTCCTTGTAGTTGTCTCTTGTAGTAATTTAGGAGCAAAAATGATGCATACACATGAAGATATGAAGAAATGCCATATATACACAAGAGGAGGCAAATAAATAATTCGTTCTATGGAAAGTGGAAGACCCCACTTCTCAACCAACCCACTTACTCTTAAGCTTCATATAAGAGACTAACTGGATGAGACAAAAAAGACTTCATGCATTCTACATGATTTATTATAGGCTAAAGATAAGAGTAGAAGCTTCATGTAGTGGGCATTCTGGGGAATTCCCAAGAAGAGTGATTAGGGTTTTAGAGTTTTAGACCATGTATATATATCCCTTGTTTCATGTATTTTGGATCTTCTTTTTATCATATGAAAGTGTAAGTTGCTTAAGTTAATTAAAACGGCTTGCAAGCCTCTTTCTGTTATGTCATTCTTATGCTTATTTTAATTTCTATGCTTTCCTTTTGTTGTTTATAGCTTAGATTTATTTACATGCTCTTTACTTTGTATTCATAGTTTATATTTATTTACGTGCACTTAATTTAGTTCTTTTCTTGTTTTATTTAGATTTTCTATCATTTTTCTTTCTTTTCCTTTGTTTTTGATGTTGCAATTTACTTTTGTTGTCATAATTGCATATATTAGAGGCTAATCCCTTTCAACTTAGGAGTAATGAAGCTCTCTTGATTATGTAGTTGCAACATAATTTGTTTATTAGTGCTCTCCTTTTGTGCTTCATGTCATGTTGATATTATTTGTTTTATGTGTTCATTATTGAGTTTGATAGCCTATGTTGTTTACACAAATAAGCTATGTTTAGTCATATGTTGGTTGAAATAAAATTTTGATGGTCTATAGTTCTAATTAATGGTCAATAGGCCATGCTTAAGGTATATTTCACTTTCATCTTGTTGGAATTTTTCATTAGAACTAGTAAGATGATTTCGTGGGCATGTTATAGTTTGATAGTTTATTTTGTGCTAGTTAAAAGCATGAATAAGCTATACTTATAGTAGTTATATCAACTAAATTCACAAATGACCAAAAAAATAGATCGTGATTTCATTTTATGTTGATTCATGTGATTTAGAGAGTGGAATTATTCCTAAGTTGTCACTTGATCTCATAGTTTCATTTAACTTTTGTTGTAGTTAGTTTGTTAGATTTTACATTTTTTTAGGTAGCTAAAATTTCATTCGACTTTGTTTTAATTTGATTGAATAGAATTAAAATTATTTCTTTCTCCGTGGATCAACCCTTATTTGCCACGTACTACAAGTGTACGCCGTGCGCTTGCGGTTTTATACATTTTGTGATGGATTTCTAATCAATAGAATATTTGTCATCAAACAAGTTTTTGGCGCCGTTGCCGATGAAAGGAATTTAATTTTGATTTTATTATTCGGATTAGTTTTCTAATTTGACATTCTTCTTAGAAGAAAAAAATTGTGTGTGCTTGTGTGTCATTCACTTGTTTTGTTAAATTGTTGTTTTGTTAGTGTGTTTGTCTTAATTTTGTTCCTTGTTTATTGTTCTAAAAAAATGTGTTGTTTTGTTTGTGTCTTGTTCATTTCGTGTGTTTTATTTTGGTCGTGTGATCTCATGTTGTTTGTATGTGGTTTTTTTTAAGTCTACATTTGCTTTGTTTCATTTGCATCTTTACTATTGCATATATAAAAAAGCACAGTTTTCATTTTCTTTCGGTTCTGTTTCTCTAACATTCTGTTTACATTTACATTCACATTCTGTTTTCATTTACATTCCTATCTTCCAAACCATTTCTCTCCATCACCAACTCAGACCAGATCACCTCAATCTGCCCACTTCAATCAATAACCATCATCAAACTCTTCTCAGTCTAGCAACACTTCATCAAGTACTCGATACCTTCGTCGACAAGCATCACTATCTGCCACAAAACCTCCCACAACTGTCTCTCTGCAAAGCACACAAACACCTCCATATCCAACCATTCAACTCACTACAACAAACTGCCTTACATACAAACCACCATTCTTATACCACTACTCCTATCGACAACTACTCCTATCAACAGCACAATACAATCTCATGACCACCTCCTCGCTGCAATCACAAACTCCCCAAGTCCAGGCTACCATCAAACAAACGTGCAAACACCCTCCTGCCTTCCACACTCGAGAAAACCATTCCATCACCACACATAGTATATCCCTTCTGCATCCACACTTGCACTTTCTTCCATTCACAATTGCATTGCCTACATCTTCCCTCTACTCCTACACAGAAGCCCCATACAACTCCTTGCTTCACCACAAACAACCACTCCATCTCCTACTCAATCATCAAAGCCAGCAACTTCACCTCTGTTATCTTCAAGTAACCATCATGTAACGACCCGGATTTTCGGAAGACTTTGGTTATCGACGTAAGCTCGACGTCGATAACCAAAACATCGAAAAATCCCGGTAATTAATGAAAGAAATTAGAAGGTGAGAATAGATAAGATAGAAACTTAGAATAGAAGAAGAAGAACACAACATCAGAGTAACACGAACCTCACAGCGGAACGAATAACATATAATACATAACATAACTTTGAAATATAACAGTTATGTATACAATAGCACTTATCAGAGTACAACACTTACAACACAGCAGAAATAACTATAGCTATATGATCCTGAAGCCTCCTGCTCCAGTTCTTCAATGTATCTGCAAATCCCAACTACTTGACTGCCCGTACAAATTTAGACACCCAAGAGTTTAGGGAAAACAACAAATAAACTCCGGGTCAGTCATGTGACTGGCGTGAATAAACTCAAATCATTTAAAACAGGTATATGATATCTCATAAGACCACGCCGTGAATACGGAACGGGTTTTTCCCTTATGAGAATCCAAACATTTTTGCAAAGCAATATCATTCTGATATTATAATAATGTCTAAGTACAAATAAATATCAGTCTAGTAGAAACGCTTGCATCTCACGTTCTACATATATAGTATACAATCAAAACCGCAAGCACGTATTGGGTAATGGATTTCCAACTATGACAAGGTATGGAATCACCTTCCGATCAGTGTACTCTAGGAACGATACACTGGAGTTCAACAAGAACATCTTGCAACTCAGCCACACATGACCGACCACTCATTTCGCTTGAGTGTATCGAATGTACATCACCAACGGTTGGGATCAGCAACCGTTCCCGTACATATATATGGGACAGCATTGATAGATTAAAAGAAGCAAATGGATATTCACTAGATAGGTGATTATACACCCTACTTCGGTGCGACCGACTTAGCCATGCTGCCTGCCCGATTTCTGTCATTTACCGGTTGATGAGGCTAGAAGCTACGCTTTATCATCACATCGGATTCACTTCGAATGCCACATTGTCAGATCCATCGAAAATCACTAATTGACGTCTACAACCATACATTACGTGTCAGCTAAAAGAAGTTTCCTTCTCCGCTTCCACTCTTGGTACGGTTGAAGAAATCAATGTACGTGACCTTTCTGGAAATACTCTGTCAGACATCCATCTTCATTCACTTAAAATGTCACATTGTCATACCCGCCAAATCACAAATTGACTTATCCAAAAATAACACGGGTATACAGCTAAGAGAAACGAATTCCTCCGCCACCAAACGTGAATACGTTTGAACAGATCAACTTACGCGATCCATTGGATATACTCTGTCAGACCTTCGTCCATACAAGTTGTCCTGGGACTGGACAAACCGAAGGCACTATTCTGTAAACAGGATAGCCCTTGCATTTTACTCCGTCTTCAATTATCTTTGGCATATATGATTCGCGACGCTTATGCCAATACAGAGTGGTTCTATGGATAATAATCCAACCGGTCTCTCCATATTAACAACGTTAAAATGGTCAAAACTTCGATAGTCGGTGAGTTAACTATCAAAGAAAAACAAGTGTGCAAACAACGATATTATTTCCCGATGGAAATTATATCGAACAAACATCATTTAACATAAATCCCTTTAGTTCATTTATTTACTTATCTCCTATTTCCCTATATTCTAAATTCTTATTTTCTTTTTATCAGAAAACATTTCTGATTCTCGTTTGGAAAACATTTCCAAAACTCCTTTACGATCAAATCTTACCATTTCTTAGTTAAGAAGGAAGTCACTCAAGTTGGGGTATAATTACCTCTCAGACCTTAACTGAACAACGTTATAACTTCAAAATGGTCAAAGTTTATCTTTTTATCTTTAACAACTTCTTTACGCCTTTCTCGGATTCAATTTTACTAATCCACTTCTATATTTAAAACATTGGTTATAACGATAACGTTATAATCATTACTTTCGAATTATCTAACTTTAATTATAACTTCTATTCTTATTAGTGAATAATTAACCTAACACTTATTTATTTATAAATAAATAAATCTCTATTTAAACACTGGAAAGTATAAGTACTTTCCCGAATTCGATATAATCGAATTTGCCGATTAACTCTCTTCGAGAAAATCTCTATTTGATTAACTCTTCTTCGAATAACCTATATTCGATTAACTTTTTCTCGAATAAACGATATTCGATAATCTCTCTTCGAATAACTAATATTCGATAACTCTTCCTTTTCAAATATCTCATATTTGAAAATCTCACTTCGATTAAACTATAATCGATAACTCCCTTCGATGAAACTAACATCGATAACTCCTTTCGATGAAACTAACATCGATAACTCCTTTCGATGAAACTAACATCGATAACTCCTTTCGATGAAACTAACATCGATTAACTTAACTTTACTCGACTAACTCGACTTACTTGGTTTATTTAACTCAGCTTGATTTACTCCTATCGAATAACTAATATTCGATTTAACTCCATTTAACTCTATTCGAATAACTACTATTCGATTAACTCCATTTAACTCTATTCGAATAACGACTATTCGATTAACTCTATTCAACTCTATTCGAATAAACTATATTCGACTAACTCTATTTAACTTCATTCGAATAACTACTATTCGACAACTCTATTTAACTCCATTCGAATAACTACTATTCGACAACTCTATTTAACTCCATTCGCTTGACTCTAGATCGCAGCGATCACAATGGTTACGCCTGATTCCCTCAGGAAACATCCGACCGCCTTAGGCTATTTGCAGCCCTGCGAATTACGCTAGCAGTCGTGCTAAATGGCATATTATTTAGGTTAACTCTAACTGATTAACTCTATTGGTTTAACTCTAACTGATTACTCTAACCGATTAATTCTAACTGATTAACTCTAACTGGTTAACTCTAACTGGTTAACTCTAACTGATTACTCTAACCGATTAATTCTAACTGATTAACTCTATCTGGTTAACTCGACTCGACTAACCCCTTTCGAATAACATATTCGATTAACTAACTTCGAATACCATATTCGATTTCTCCTTTCGAATGTCTATATTCGATTAACTAACTTCGAATACCATATTCGATTTCTCCTTTCGAATATCTATATTCGATTCACTAACTTCGAATACCATATTCGATTAACTAACTTCGAATACCATATTCGATTAACTAACTTCGAATACCATATTCGATTAACTTTCTTCGAATACCATATTCGATTAACTTTCTTCGAATACCATATTCGATTAACTAACTTCGAATACCATATTCGATTAACTAACTTCGAATACCATATTCGATTTCTCCTTTCGAATGTCTATATTCGATTCACTAACTTCGAATACCATATTCGATTAACTAACTTCGAATACCATATTCGATTAACTAACTTCGAATACCATATTCGATTAACTTTCTTCGAATACCATATTCGATTAACTAACTTCGAATACCATATTCGATTAACTAACTTCGAATACCATATTCGATTAACTAACTTCGAATACCATATTCGATTAACTATTCACTTTATAAAGATTTTCTTTTTAACAACGTTTTATTCATTTGAAAAGATTTACTTTTAAATAACGGTTCTACACTTTAAAAATGATTTCCTTTTTAAAATGTTCCCTTTCCAATTCTATTTGTAAATGGTTTACAAATATTCCCTTTTCAAATTTATTCTTGAAATATTCTAACTCCTTAAATTCCCGGGAAAATTCGCCATAACCTCCTTTGTATCGGGAGCATCGGGAAAATCCCCAAACTCGCCACACAGGCCTTTCCATTCAAAACGAAATGTTTTGAATTTATTTTCCTTTTTAAAATATCTCCTATTTATAAATATCCCAATTTATAAATATTCCTTATTTATAAATATTCCAATTTATAAATATCTCTTATTTTTCAATATCACTTTGAAAAAATCTCCTTTATCTACATTCCGGTATGTCATGGTATTCAATCATATCAAATCACGATGTTCAATATCGTCCATACACACACAATCAACAACAGGTTATATATCACATTATATATCACAATATAAAAATCACAGTAAAATATCTGTTGAGGAATCCAGTTGGATTCCTCCAACCTGTTTCCCTGCATCACAGATGTTAGACAATATAGATAACATCACTTTCAGTTCCATATGATATATTTTGTTAAACAGAATCAATATAGAAATTCAACTAACTGACTAGCAGTTCAATCAAACAATCAACATACAATCAATCAACCAATATCTAACAGTTCTAAAAATACAACATGAAATTATAAACTGTTCAGAGTTAGTGAGATTTACTCACATTGTCCGTAATCGTTAACCAACGATTTACAGTACTAATTTCAAATTAGTCGTCTTATTATGTCATAATCCAGATAAACTCCGAATCATTCCTATCTTCTTGGCCTCGTAGCATTCATCGTTTCGATTCCAAATGTGACCGTTTCAGTGAGATTCTAACATCATATGAATGATATATTAAATGAACAAGTTAGTACCTTACTAAATTAAAATAAACTAAAATTTTAATTTATTTAAAATCCTGGGCTCACTTTTTCTTTCCAACAGCCCACTTATACTTGGCCCACCCAAATTCTCGGCCTAAATAGAAGAATACACTACCGAGTCCAACTCCATATTCTCTGACCCGCTCTTCCTTCCTATCTCACGTCTGTCTCTGCCTCCTAACTGTTCCTTCTCAATCTCATTCACGCTGAGTCTTTGTTTCAGCTGCTAACTCAGTTTTCATGGCACTGTCACCACCATTATAAAGCCTTCCCTTTTTTCCAAAGTTTGAAACCACCCTGCATTTCATGGCCATCCTGACTTTTCAATGGATTTAAAGTAGTCATGCCTTAATTATAAATAATTAACTAACTAAAGCCTTACGTTAATTACAGAGGTTGGAATAATCCTTCTCCCTTGTTTGTATATTCACGTTCAG
This sequence comes from Allium sativum, assembly GCA_030737875.1. Taxonomy (NCBI): domain Eukaryota; kingdom Viridiplantae; phylum Streptophyta; class Magnoliopsida; order Asparagales; family Amaryllidaceae; genus Allium; species Allium sativum. Next base: position 953,214,772 of record CM060924.1, on the reverse strand, counting down.
CATCCATGAAACCCCTTCACCCATTTTCGAATTCTTCTTGCCATCCCAACGCCTTCATCTCCTTATGAAAACCAACTCCCATACCACCGTTTGATTTCCCATTGTTTCCTCCATCATCCTTCATACCAAAAATCCAACTCGATGACCTAGTACAAATCGCGTCCTGTGATGTTCCTTACGTTTCTGAAGAAACGCGCGACATCTATGGTAGCCGATCATTACAAAACTCGGCATCCAAGTGTTAAATTCACCAACAAACTCGAATCCTTTAACTAAATTCTTAAACAACGCTCCAATCTCCCAATTTGCGGAACCCTAGAACCCGCTGATGTACCCAGCGAAAGGGGAAAGATGCCGTCGAGCTCCTCTGAACCTGTACTAGGTTGAAGCCCTTACTTCTGCGAATCCAGAAATGTATATGTATCGATTTCAGGATTTTGTTTGTAATTTATTTTGATTTATGGAAGTGGCCGATTTTTGCTTGAGGAAAGGATTTCTGTGGCGGCTCATTTTGCTCAGGGGGATTAGGTTAAGTTAGGATGTTGAGAAGGGTATTTATAAGATAATTAAATATCTAGATATTTTAGTAAAAGGAATATTCCCGGTATATTCTTTTTGTTAATTCGTGTTTAAAAATCTCTGCGATCACACACGATACCCAAAAATCACGAAAATAGATATGCAGCTACAGTTTGACATTACGGTCCCAACGAAACTAGTTTCGTCGAATTCCGACTCCGTTTGCTCACACAGCGTATTTTTAACCGTCAAAACACTGATTGTTTTTCACTCTAAAAATCCGTACGGCCACATACTGATCCTAAAAATCACGAAACTTGACATCTAGCAATAATTTGACATTGCGGATCCAACAAAATTAGTTTCGTCGAATTCCGACTTCGTTTGCAAAAGTGGCTATTTTAAACCCTTAAATAATCCATTTAAATATATAAATATATTTAAATAAATAAAAATTAAATATAAATAAATATTTATTATCGTATATATTCACAATAGAATATCATACAGCTCCAGGATAATTATATAATTGATATTTCAAGTCCAGGTTGAATCGATATTCAATTTATATTGAAATTCCCTTTTATAACGAATATAAAGCGTTACGAATTATATACGAATTCCATAGCGACTTTTTCTGAAATTTGATTTGGACATAACTCAAAATCTACATGACGAAATCCCGATTTTTCTCTTCCACTAGAAAGATATACTCCACCAGCTCCACACGTTTCTTGTTTCACAGAAATCCGGCTTAAAACGGTCCATGTACACCCAGTTGAAGTTCAAATCGCCAAATAGCGAACTGCAGCGCCGTTTCGAGCTCGATTATAATTATATTATAAATTATACGTACAACTGTCGTCGATTGAATATATTCGTTATTATATTTCGAATATAAACTCAATCAATCCTCTGATACTATCCCATTCACAGTATATCGTGAATTTCACTATTCTGACCATTCCGGGCTTATAATATATTTTATTATATTATAATTATTAATTAAATATTCATATTTTATTTAATTCAGGTCATCGATATCGCCACATCGATAATTAATAATTAAATTAATTAATTATTCATCAGCTAAAAATGCGGGTCATTACAATCTTTCCCCCTTAATAAAATTTCGTCCTCGAAATTTGCTAAGCTAGGGGACGACCCTATCTACTGGGTAAAAATTTATCTGTTTACCTCTTATCTCCGGTTTCAACTGAACCAATTAATATTGATTAAAATATTAATTTATTTCGACTAACTAAATTTTCAAAAATCGTGAAAATTTTCTGACGCCTTAACTTTTCGAAAATTTTTGCCAGCACCTCCTTTGTACTGGTCAATATCTCAAATTTCAACTCGCCTCTCTGGGCCATCTCCAACTCAAAAGAAAATCAAACAGCCAAGCAGCTTGCCAATTCGGCTCATAAATTCCAAACTCATATCAAATATAAACTTGTACCTTTTTGTCGGGTATATCAACTCTATCACTTCTATATGCTATCAACTCAGCATATACCAATGTTATTCCCCCAATCAAATTTTGCATTATCTCCAACACAACCATTTGCTTTATATCCAAGCCAAATATCATTTCAAACTCGAGTTTGATTCTCGATTTCAAACTCTTAACCCATCAGTACAAGACCTTTTCAGATTATTCTCTTATCACCCCAGTTTTTACTTAACTTAACAAGTTAAATTTTAATTCTAGAATTTAAACTCCTGGGTTTTTATTTCAAGTCAATTTGAAATCATAATACCAATTCAAAACATTTGAATTCTTAAACAACTTGTTTTCGCAAAACAAATTTGAAAATAAAGTCTTGGGTAGTAATCCGTCACTTACAACTCGAAAATGACACTGATGATGCGGCCGCACTCATCAGGGTTATTTTCCAGCGATCGAAGTGGGTTCAATACTATATCACTTTCAGTTTGAAAAATGTTTTCAAAATCTCCCAGGAACTTAAAATTTCCTTATTTTAATTCCTTATTCATTTTATTTCATATACTTTACTTATATGAATTCTGATTAGTTATTTATAACCATTTCACTTTTATAATCTTACTCGATTATATTAACAACCAACACAACCAATTATACTATGTTAATTTCAAAACATATCATGTCGGTTCATCGTATTTGAGTGTTTAGTAACCCCTATCGATACAGTGGATCAAACTGATCAACCAGAATTCATAAGCCACTCAACCAATGAGTCTCCACAATATAAAATCACTTTATATTAAATAACAAATACGCACTCGTATATATACACTCAAACTCAATCTAAGGTATTACTAACCCCATCTCTACCGAGTCACGCCACAGAGCCAAGTAATTCTTAACTTAAGCTCTGATACCAACTGTAACGACCCGGATTTTCGGAAGACTTTGGTTATCGACGTAAGCTCGACGTCGATAACCAAAACATCGAAAAATCCCGGTAATTAATGAAAGAAATTAGAAGGTGAGAATAGATAAGATAGAAACTTAGAATAGAAGAAGAAGAACACAACATCAGAGTAACACGAACCTCACAGCGGAACGAATAACATATAATACATAACATAACTTTGAAATATAACAGTTATGTATACAATAGCACTTATCAGAGTACAGCACTTACAACACAGCAGAAATAACTATAGCTATATGATCCTGAAGCCTCCTGCTCCAGTTCTTCAATGTATCTGCAAATCCCAACTACTTGACTGCCCGTACAAATTTAGACACCCAAGAGTTTAGGGAAAACAACAAATAAACTCCGGGTCAGTCATGTGACTGGCGTGAATAAACTCAAATCATTTAAAACAGGTATATGATATCTCATAAGACCACGCCGTGAATACGGAACGGGTTTTTCCCTTATGAGAATCCAAACATTTTTGCAAAGCAATATCATTCTGATATTATAATAATGTCTAAGTACAAATAAATATCAGTCTAGTAGAAACGCTTGCATCTCACGTTCTACATATATAGTATACAATCAAAACCGCAAGCACGTATTGGGTAATGGATTTCCAACTATGACAAGGTATGGAATCACCTTCCGATCAGTGTACTCTAGGAACGATACACTGGAGTTCAACAAGAACATCTTGCAACTCAGCCACACATGACCGACCACTCATTTCGCTTGAGTGTATCGAATGTACATCACCAACGGTTGGGATCAGCAACCGTTCCCGTACATATATATGGGACAGCATTGATAGATTAAAAGAAGCAAATGGATATTCACTAGATAGGTGATTATACACCCTACTTCGGTGCGACCGACTTAGCCATGCTGCCTGCCCGATTTCTGTCATTTACCGGTTGATGAGGCTAGAAGCTACGCTTTATCATCACATCGGATTCACTTCGAATGCCACATTGTCAGATACATCGAAAATCACTAATTGACGTCTACAACCATACATTACGTGTCAGCTAAAAGAAGTTTCCTTCTCCGCTTCCACTCTTGGTACGGTTGAAGAAATCAATGTACGTGACCTTTCTGGAAATACTCTGTCAGACATCCATCTTCATTCACTTAAAATGTCACATTGTCATACCCGCCAAATCACAAATTGACTTATCCAAAAATAACACGGGTATACAGCTAAGAGAAACGAATTCCTCCGCCACCAAACGTGAATACGTTTGAACATATCAACTTACGCGATCCATTGGATATACTCTGTCAGACCTTCGTCCATACAAGTTGTCCTGGGACTGGACAAACCGAAGGCACTATTCTGTAAACAGGATAGCCCTTGCATTTTACTCCGTCTTCAATTATCTTTGGCATATATGATTCGCGACGCTTATGCCAATACAGAGTGGTTCTATGGATAATAATCCAACCGGTCTCTCCATATTAACAACGTTAAAATGGTCAAAACTTCGATAGTCGGTGAGTTAACTATCAAAGAAAAACAAGTGTGCAAACAACGATATTATTTCCCGATGGAAATTATATCGAACAAACATCATTTAACATAAATCCCTTTAGTTCATTTATTTACTTATCTCCTATTTCCCTATATTCTAAATTCTTATTTTCTTTTTATCAGAAAACATTTCTGATTCTCGTTTGGAAAACATTTCCAAAACTCCTTTACGATCAAATCTTACCATTTCTTAGTTAAGAAGGAAGTCACTCAAGTTGGGGTATAATTACCTCTCAGACCTTAACTGAACAACGTTATAACTTCAAAATGGTCAAAGTTTATCTTTTTATCTTTAACAACTTCTTTACGCCTTTCTCGGATTCAATTTTACTAATCCACTTCTATATTTAAAACATTGGTTATAACGATAACGTTATAATCATTACTTTCGAATTATCTAACTTTAATTATAACTTCTATTCTTATTAGTGAATAATTAACCTAACACTTATTTATTTATAAATAAATAAATCTCTATTTAAACACTGGAAAGTATAAGTACTTTCCCGAATTCGATATAATCGAATTTGCCGATTAACTCTCTTCGAGAAAATCTCTATTTGATTAACTCTTCTTCGAATAACCTATATTCGATTAACTTTTTCTCGAATAAACGATATTCGATAATCTCTCTTCGAATAACTAATATTCGATAACTCTTCCTTTTCAAATATCTCATATTTGAAAATCTCACTTCGATTAAACTATAATCGATAACTCCCTTCGATGAAACTAACATCGATAACTCCTTTCGATGAAACTAACATCGATAACTCCTTTCGATGAAACTAACATCGATAACTCCTTTCGATGAAACTAACATCGATTAACTTAACTTTACTCGACTAACTCGACTTACTTGGTTTATTTAACTCAGCTTGATTTACTCCTATCGAATAACTAATATTCGATTTAACTCCATTTAACTCTATTCGAATAACTACTATTCGATTAACTCCATTTAACTCTATTCGAATAACGACTATTCGATTAACTCTATTCAACTCTATTCGAATAAACTATATTCGACTAACTCTATTTAACTTCATTCGAATAACTACTATTCGACAACTCTATTTAACTCCATTCGAATAACTACTATTCGACAACTCTATTTAACTCCATTCGCTTGACTCTAGATCGCAGCGATCACAATGGTTACGCCTGATTCCCTCAGGAAACATCCGACCGCCTTAGGCTATTTGCAGCCCTGCGAATTACGCTAGCAGTCGTGCTAAATGGCATATTATTTAGGTTAACTCTAACTGATTAACTCTATTGGTTTAACTCTAACTGATTACTCTAACCGATGAATTCTAACTGATTAACTCTAACTGGTTAACTCTAACTGGTTAACTCTAACTGATTACTCTAACCGATTAATTCTAACTGATTAACTCTATCTGGTTAACTCGACTCGACTAACCCCTTTCGAATAACATATTCGATTAACTAACTTCGAATACCATATTCGATTTCTCCTTTCGAATGTCTATATTCGATTAACTAACTTCGAATACCATATTCGATTTCTCCTTTCGAATATCTATATTCGATTCACTAACTTCGAATACCATATTCGATTAACTAACTTCGAATACCATATTCGATTAACTAACTTCGAATACCATATTCGATTAACTTTCTTCGAATACCATATTCGATTAACTTTCTTCGAATACCATATTCGATTAACTAACTTCGAATACCATATTCGATTAACTAACTTCGAATACCATATTCGATTTCTCCTTTCGAATGTCTATATTCGATTCACTAACTTCGAATACCATATTCGATTAACTAACTTCGAATACCATATTCGATTAACTAACTTCGAATACCATATTCGATTAACTTTCTTCGAATACCATATTCGATTAACTAACTTCGAATACCATATTCGATTAACTAACTTCGAATACCATATTCGATTAACTAACTTCGAATACCATATTCGATTAACTATTCACTTTATAAAGATTTTCTTTTTAACAACGTTTTATTCATTTGAAAAGATTTACTTTTAAATAACGGTTCTACACTTTAAAAATGATTTCCTTTTTAAAATGTTCCCTTTCCAATTCTATTTGTAAATGGTTTACAAATATTCCCTTTTCAAATTTATTCTTGAAATATTCTAACTCCTTAAATTCCCGGGAAAATTCGCCATAACCTCCTTTGTATCGGGAGCATCGGGAAAATCCCCAAACTCGCCACACAGGCCTTTCCATTCAAAACGAAATGTTTTGAATTTATTTTCCTTTTTAAAATATCTCCTATTTATAAATATCCCAATTTATAAATATTCCTTATTTATAAATATTCCAATTTATAAATATCTCTTATTTTTCAATATCACTTTGAAAAAATCTCCTTTATCTACATTCCGGTATGTCATGGTATTCAATCATATCAAATCACGATGTTCAATATCGTCCATACACACACAATCAACAACAGGTTATATATCACATTATATATCACAATATAAAAATCACAGTAAAATATCTGTTGAGGAATCCAGTTGGATTCCTCCAACCTGTTTCCCTGCATCACAGATGTTAGACAATATAGATAACATCACTTTCAGTTCCATATGATATATTTTGTTAAACAGAATCAATATAGAAATTCAACTAACTGACTAGCAGTTCAATCAAACAATCAACATACAATCAATCAACCAATATCTAACAGTTCTAAAAATACAACATGAAATTATAAACTGTTCAGAGTTAGTGAGATTTACTCACATTGTCCGTAATCGTTAACCAACGATTTACAGTACTAATTTCAAATTAGTCGTCTTATTATGTCATAATCCAGATAAACTCCGAATCATTCCTATCTTCTTGGCCTCGTAGCATTCATCGTTTCGATTCCAAATGTGACCGTTTCAGTGAGATTCTAACATCATATGAATGATATATTAAATGAACAAGTTAGTACCTTACTAAATTAAAATAAACTAAAATTTTAATTTATTTAAAATCCTGGGCTCACTTTTTCTTTCCAACAGCCCACTTATACTTGGCCCACCCAAATTCTCGGCCTAAATAGAAGAATACACTACCGAGTCCAACTCCATATTCTCTGACCCGCTCTTCCTTCCTATCTCACGTCTGTCTCTGCCTCCTAACTGTTCCTTCTCAATCTCATTCACGCTGAGTCTTTGTTTCAGCTGCTAACTCAGTTTTCATGGCACTGTCACCACCATTATAAAGCCTTCCCTTTTTTCCAAAGTTTGAAACCACCCTGCATTTCATGGCCATCCTGACTTTTCAATGGATTTAAAGTAGTCATGCCTTAATTATAAATAATTAACTAACTAAAGCCTTACGTTAATTACAGAGGTTGGAATAATCCTTCTCCCTTGTTTGTATATTCACGTTCAGCATCCATGAAACCCCTTCACCCATTTTCGAATTCTTCTTGCCATCCCAACGCCTTCATCTCCTTATGAAAACCAACTCCCATACCACCGTTTGATTTCCCATTGTTTCCTCCATCATCCTTCATACCAAAAATCCAACTCGATGACCTAGTACAAATCGCGTCCTGTGATGTTCCTTACGTTTCTGAAGAAACGCGCGACATCTATGGTAGCCGATCATTACAAAACTCGGCATCCAAGTGTTAAATTCACCAACAAACTCGAATCCTTTAACTAAATTCTTAAACAACGCTCCAATCTCCCAATTTGCGGAACCCTAGAACCCGCTGATGTACCCAGCGAAAGGGGAAAGATGCCGTCGAGCTCCTCTGAACCTGTACTAGGTTGAAGCCCTTACTTCTGCGAATCCAGAAATGTATATGTATCGATTTCAGGATTTTGTTTGTAATTTATTTTGATTTATGGAAGTGGCCGATTTTTGCTTGAGGAAAGGATTTCTGTGGCGGCTCATTTTGCTCAGGGGGATTAGGTTAAGTTAGGATGTTGAGAAGGGTATTTATAAGATAATTAAATATCTAGATATTTTAGTAAAAGGAATATTCCCGGTATATTCTTTTTGTTAATTCGTGTTTAAAAATCTCTGCGATCACACACGATACCCAAAAATCACGAAAATAGATATGCAGCTACAGTTTGACATTACGGTCCCAACGAAACTAGTTTCGTCGAATTCCGACTCCGTTTGCTCACACAGCGTATTTTTAACCGTCAAAACACTGATTGTTTTTCACTCTAAAAATCCGTACGGCCACATACTGATCCTAAAAATCACGAAACTTGACATCTAGCAATAATTTGACATTGCGGATCCAACAAAATTAGTTTCGTCGAATTCCGACTTCGTTTGCAAAAGTGGCTATTTTAAACCCTTAAATAATCCATTTAAATATATAAATATATTTAAATAAATAAAAATTAAATATAAATAAATATTTATTATCGTATATATTCACAATAGAATATCATACAGCTCCAGGATAATTATATAATTGATATTTCAAGTCCAGGTTGAATCGATATTCAATTTATATTGAAATTCCCTTTTATAACGAATATAAAGCGTTACGAATTATATACGAATTCCATAGCGACTTTTTCTGAAATTTGATTTGGACATAACTCAAAATCTACATGACGAAATCCCGATTTTTCTCTTCCACTAGAAAGATATACTCCACCAGCTCCACACGTTTCTTGTTTCACAGAAATCCGGCTTAAAACGGTCCATGTACACCCAGTTGAAGTTCAAATCGCCAAATAGCGAACTGCAGCGCCGTTTCGAGCTCGATTATAATTATATTATAAATTATACGTACAACTGTCGTCGATTGAATATATTCGTTATTATATTTCGAATATAAACTCAATCAATCCTCTGATACTATCCCATTCACAGTATATCGTGAATTTCACTATTCTGACCATTCCGGGCTTATAATATATTTTATTATATTATAATTATTAATTAAATATTCATATTTTATTTAATTCAGGTCATCGATATCGCCACATCGATAATTAATAATTAAATTAATTAATTATTCATCAGCTAAAAATGCGGGTCATTACACATCACCTGGACCCCAAACTCCAAACTGCCACACACCTTTAAAACATCTTGCCTTCAGACAAACTCAAACACCAACGTAAATCGACAACCCAGTTGCATCATTACAACAGTCATCTACATCACAAATCCATACATCCACTGCCATTACCATATCCAAACATACCCATACATATTCATACAAACAACCCAGAGTGCCATTACCATTCACTGCCTTACATCGACATATCCATCTCCACCACTCTTCTAACCTCCCTTCACATCACCCTGCTGTAACCAACTATTTTCACTTAACATCATACACATTCTCACTGCCTCATTATCCTCACTGTTTTCCCTTAACTGCTACACTTCATAATAGCAGTTCACCATCACCCAAACTTCAACAACCACACCACGTAAAATCCACCCACAAATTTGCAAAGGCCTTCCTCAAAACGCACTTAAAACGTAGAAATTCGAACTCGCAACCTATAATGTTCCGGTTTTTAAACAACTTGGTTAATAATAAAACATCGATTATTATGAGATAATTTAAATAAAATGGGTTTAGTAATCAAACTAAAACAATTATAATTATATGCTCAAATATATGAGTGTATGTATATACTAATATGCATATATATTTAGTTATACTTTAACTTGAAAACATAATATAAAGTTGCAAAAGAAAGCTTAAACATGAATCATAACATACATACTTATATTGACAATTAATTGCTTTAAAAATGAACTTTGGGGTAGAAACAAGTATGGATAGTAAGGAGAACATTTGCAACAAGTTTATACAGGAAAACAAATATACTTGAACATTGAACATCACATATATGATAAAATGCCACAAACAAATCAAACAAAGAAGTATTGCCTAAGTCAATGAACCTTAATGTGATTTAACATGGAAATAGTATGGCTATAAATTTACAGCCATCTCTTAAATCAAATCAACATAAGAATCCATGTATAACATTATTATTTTAGCAAATAAAAACTTGTTTTATGTGTATACAAAATCCAAGAAAGCTTGCGGCCATTTTGTGCATTAATGAGGCATGGTTAAAATGTTTCTAGAAGCTAGACGAAGACAGGAAGGTGTAAGAATCTAGATTAAAATAATCTTGCTCTACTTCTTGCTCCATCGAATAGGGAGAAGTCTAAAAAAATTAAGATACACTGTAAATTCATGTTGCAGCCTTATAATAGAGAACCTAAACAATTTAATTTATGTAGTAGCTGAATTAATTAAATATGAAAAACCTTGCTATAAATAGCATTTGAATTTCACACACAAACAATAAAACCAGAGGGATCGAACAACAGCAAGTATACAAGTTTTAACATAATTAATATGCTAAAAGGGTAGTATAGTAGTAGTACAGTACTTTTCTGTACCACCCTTTAGTACAGTCGTACTACAGTATTTTTCGTTATTCTAGTTTTGCCTATATATAAAGGCTTTCTCTTCTATTATTTGTAATTCTCCTTCTCTGTATCTTATTTTATATTTAATGAATGGTTTCATATTTCTTCATTAATGTTATCATGGTATCAGAACCAATTTTTCTCTCTTGTCATTAGTTTTTGGTGATTTTTCTGATTGCAAGTCTTCCCCTCGGTTGCTTCTCAATTGGATCTATGATCTCGACCTTCCCAAATCCACAACTTGCAATCCGACATTTCCCGATCCTAACCCCGATCTCGAAGCAACCAGATCTTCGAAGCAGCCCTAACCCCGATCCCGATCTTCTCAAATAGGCGGTGGTCCAGATCTTGAAGCGTTCACAGGCAAAGGTGATGTTTTTCAACTGTTGAGTTTGGTATAGTTTATTTTCAGAAGCTGGAAGTTCTATTATTTTCAGAATTTGGAATTTTTTCTCTGTTTTGGATTTGAAAATTATGTTTGTTCTCTCTGATTTATTAATATGGCTGAAACTAAATATTATTCGCTTCAAGCTGTTAGTGTTCAGTTAGATGGTAAAAATTATGCGTATTGGAGTTATGTGATGAATTTTTTTTTGAAAGGTAAACAAAAGTGGGGTTATATTTCCGGTGCAGTTGTCAAGCCTATGAATAGTACAACTGCTGATTATATGTCTTTGTTTGATAAGTGGGATGCTCCAAATTCTAAGATTATTACTTGGATCAATAATTCAGTCAAGCACTTGATAGGACTCAATCAGCAAAATATAAGACAACTAAGGAGGTTTGGGATCATCTTGCTAGATTGTATATACAGTCTAATTTTGCAAAACAGTACCAGTTGGAGTCTGATATTCGTGCTCTGCAGCAGAAAAGCATGAGTATTCAGGAATTTTATGATGCTATAACAAATTTGTGGGATCAGTTGGCGCTCACAGAATCTGCTGAATTACACGCCTTTGGGCCTTATATTGCACGAAGAGAGGAGCAGAGATTGGTACAGTTTTTAATGGCTCTTCGTGATGAGTTTGAACGACTTCGTGGGTCTATTCTACATCGTCATCCGCTGCCTTCAGTTGATTCTGTTGTTAGTGAACTTTTGGCTGAGGAAATTCGTCTTCACCCTTCTGTTGCAAAGGAAGTCTCTACTCCGTCAGTCTTCGCCATGCCTCCACGACCAAATTCAAATTCACAAGTCAGACCTTTTGGAACTATTGCTCATGATGAATGCAGTTTTTGTAGACAAAAAGGCACAATGTCCAAAGTTAGGTAAAGGAAAGCAACAGTATGCTCACAACAGCCCCATCAGCAATCTCAGCAATGGAGTTACCGACCTCCTCATAATGGACCTCCTCTTCTTCATCGCCCTCATAATGCTCGTACAACTTCTTCTTTAGATCCATCAATGATTGAACAGTTTCAGAAGTTCCTTGCATCACAACCACATGCCTTGTCAGCTTCGTCTCAAGTAGGTTTGTCATCTAGTTCGTCAGGGATATCTTCTTCTACTTGGATTTTAGATTCTGGTGCTTCGGATCATATGTTACCTAATTTATCCTATTTCACTTCTTTGGCTCCTAAAGTTTCTGTTCCTGTCATGAGTGCTAGAGGTACATCTATGCCCGTGCAAGGTGTTGGTTCAGTCATTACACCTTCTTTGTCCCTATCTAATATTTATCACAATCCTAGACTTGCATTAAATCTTGCTTCTATTGGTCAAATTTGTGATAATGGTTACTTGGTTTCTTTTTCTTCTTCTGACTGTTGTGTTCAAGATCCAAAGTCTCAGAAAGTGATTGGGACCGGCCATAGGGAAGGAGGACTTTATGTATTGGATCAGCTCAAAACTCCTAAGATTGTGGCTTCTGTTCCTGGTGTGGATGTTTCGTCTTTTCGTTTGAGTCAATCTTCTTCTATGTTATATTTGTGGCATTATCGCCTTGGTCATGTCTCTAGATCTCGATTACAATTTTTAGCATCTACAGGAGTTTTAGGAGAATTGAAAACTCATGATAATTCTGATTGTAGTGGTTGTAAACTTGCAAAATTTTCTGCTTTGCCTTTTCCTCAAAGTAATACATTTTCTAGTACACCTTTTGATCTTATTCATTCTGATGTTTGGGGACCCTCTCCTGTTTCTACAAAGGGAGGCTCTCGTTATTGTGTCTCTTTTATTGATGACTGCACTCGTTATTGTTGGATTTATCTTATGAAATGTTGCTCAGAATTTTTTGGCATCTATAATGAGTTTCGATCTCTTATTAAAACTCAGCATGCAGCTATTATTAAATGTTTCAGATGTGATTTAGGGGGTGAATATACTTCTCATGCTTTTAAGGAACTTCTTGCTTTAGATGGCACAATTTATCAGACTTCTTGCTCTGATACTCCTGAACAAAATGGGGTTTCTGAAAGGAAACATAGGCATATTCTTGAGACTGCTAGGTCACTTTTATTGTATGTTAGTGTTCCAAGTGAATTTTGGGGGGAGGCAGCTCTTACTTCTGTTTATTTGATTAATAGAATTCCTACTTTTCATAATTCTGGCTTGTCCCTCTATGAGAAATTGTATGGTTGTCCACCAGATTATTCTTCTCTTCATGTTTTTGGTTCTACATGCTTTGTTCTTCTTCCTCATGTCCAATGGAGTAAGTTAACTTCACGGTCTACTATATGTGTATTTCTTGGTTATGGTGCAGGACAAAAGGGATATCGTTGTTTTGATCTAGTTAGTCATAAGTTATATGTTTCTCGTCATGTTGTTTTTCATGAACATATTCCTTATTTTACAATTCATGACCATTCTCATAGTATACATATGTCTGATCTTGTTCATATTGATCCTTTTACTGATGATGATGATGAGCTACCCCCTGCTGCAAATCCAGACACTTCTATTGACTCCTCAAGTAGCCAATCATCTTCTGAGACAACGGATACTAGTGAACGTCGATATCCTATCCGAAACCATCAGTCTAATAGACGACCTGATTTTGAATATTCTTGTCTTTCCAGTTCATTTTCTTCATTCCTTGCTTCTATTCATTGTCTTTCTGGGCCTTCATCTTTCAAAGATGCAGTTCGTGATCCCCTTTGGCAGCGTGCTATGGCTAAGGAGCTAACTGCTCTTCATCAAACTCATACTTGGGATTTAGTGCCTCTTCCTGCAGGAAAACGTGCTATTGATTCTCGTTGGGTCTAAATGATTAAAACTAAGACTGATGGATCTATTGAAAGATATAAAGCTCGCTTGGTTGCTAAAGGTTATTCTCAAGAATATGGTATGGATTATGAGGAGACTTATGCTCCTGTTGCAAAAATGACTACAGTTCGAATTCTTATTGCGGTTGCTTTTGTTCGCCACTAGAATATTACTCAAATGGATGTTAAAAATGCCTTTTCGAATGACGACCTTTATGAAGAAGTCTATATGGTTCCTTCTCCTGGCATTGATCATCAACCTGATGAAGTCTGCAAACTTAGGAAGGCTCTTTATGGTCTCGAACATGCTCCTCGTGCTTGGTTTGAGAAATTCTCTACTATGATTACTTCTCTTGGTTTTTTCCCGAGTAACCATGATTCCGCTTTGTTTGTCAAGTATTCCTCGGCTGGTCGAATTCTGCTTTCTCTTTATGTTGATGATATGATTATTACAGGTGATGATGTTGTTGGGATCAACTTGTTGAAGTCTGAGTTGACTCGAAGTTTTGCTATGAAAGACTTGGGTCCTCTTCGTTATTTTTTGGGTATTGAAGTTTCTTCCTCTCCAAAAGGGTATCTTCTTTCTCAATCTAAGTATATTTCTGACATTTTTGAGCGTGCTCGTCTCTCGGATAATAAAACTGTTGGTACTCTAATTGAGCTCAATGCTCGGTACTCTATTTCTGATGGGTCTCCATTGCCAGATCCTAATCTTTATAGAACGGTTGTTGGAAGTTTGGTTTATCTCACTATCACTCGCCCTGACATTGCATATGTTGTTCACATAGTCAGTCAGTTTGTTACTTCTCCTACTACAGTTCATTGGGCTGCTGTTATTCGCATTTTGAGATATCTCCATGGCACTCAATTTCAAGCTCTTTTGCTTTCTTCTACTTCATCTTTAGAGTCATGTGCTTACTCCGATGCTGATTGGGCTGGTGATCCTACTGATCGCAAATCCACTACTGGTTTTTGTATTTTTCTAGGTGATTCTCTAATCTCTTGGAAAAGTAAGAAGCATGATGTTATATCTCGGTCTTCAACTGAGGCCGAATACCGTGCTATGGCTTCTACAACTTGTGAAATAGTTTGGCTGCGATGGTTGCTTGGGGATGTGGGTGTTTTATTGCGGCGACCAACTCCTTTGCACTGTGACAATAAGAGTGCTATTCAGACTGCTCATAACTCCGTTTTTCATGAAAGGACCAAGCATATTGAGATTGACTGCCATATTACTCGTCATCTCCTTCAGAATGGCACATTGACATTGCCATTTGTCTCTTCCTCTTTACAACTTGCAGATTTGTTTACTAAATCATTGCCATCTTCGCGCTTTTGTTTTTTGACTGACAAACTCTCGATGCCCATTGATATCACATCATGAGTTTGAGGGGGGATGTTAACATAATTAATATGATAAAAGGGTAGTACAGTAGTAGTACAGTTGTAGTACAGTACTTTTCTGTACTACTCTTTAGTGCAGTCGTACTACAGTACTTTTCGTTATTCTAGTTTTGCCTATATATAAAGGCTTTCTCTTCTATTGTTTGTAATTCATCTTCTTTGTATCTTATTTTATATTCAATGAATGGTTTTAGATTTCTTCATTAATGTTATCAACAAGAACAGGAAAGCAGAGAGGTGAGTAAACTAAACTGATACAAATCTTTATTTTAAAGTTCTGTTTATAAGCTAATGCAAGTATTGATATAGAACTATGTATGTATCATATTAAGGATGATAAACTTGCATAAACTTTGTTGCAACTTCTTTAAGTCTAAACTAAATGTGAATATTGATATGATTGTTTGATAGATTATTGGTTGACAACACTTATATGTATGCTTGAAAATCAAATTCTGGAAATGAAAACCACTTTTACTGAAAACATGAATCTGCAGCAAACCCTTAAGCTAATTCAAAGAACAGTGAATACTAACCTATGAGTAAACTTCTGTTTCGCTTATTAAAGATCTAATTCAAAGTTGTTGTGTATATGTATTCATGTAACTGTTAATAAGTGATATAGCAACACTATTCTTGTTTGGAATCCTGTAAGAAAAGATTGAAACATAAAAACCAACATAGTAAGAACAGGGTGCCTTTTAAGTGAGGAAACTTTTATCCTCTGATAAATCTTCATTGAATGTATACTAGTTGTCTGGTGTATATATGCTTACTTAAAGATGAAACCATGACTGTTTACATTTGAATTGAATAATACAATGGGTGTATGTCTAGGAAACTGAAGAACACTACTAACAGTAGAATATCCATATTTTTCCATCAACTAAAAGAAAATATATAGTTTAAATTCTAGAAAATTATATTGCTGATGTTTTGCACGAAAGTGGTATATAAGTATCTGGAGTACATATATTTGTTTGTACATCACTTATTATTCATTCACTAAATCTGATTTGTTGCATTTTAAGGTAGAGAGAAACAAATATGACAAATGGTATGATTAACAGGAGTCTATTTTCTCACCTCCTGTCACCAGTAAAAACTATAATGTGATTTCTAGCTAGTATATGAGTTTAAGGATTAAATGAAAATCGTCTGTAAACACATATAATACATGTTGAAAATGATTTCAACATACATTAAGTTATATATCCTCAGTCATATATAAAACATAGTAAGTATAAAACACCCAAATTTCAACCATCATAGTTTCGAGATTCAGTTATATAGAGACATTCGCAGATAAAAATTATGATTTTTGGTGGCAAATTCACGATTTTTAGACGAGTGGTTGGTGAGATAATAGGGGTTGATCGGAAAATGGATTTGGGGAAAATACAGGCAACCGCGACTGTCGAATGGCATGGCGTTCGGTCAGCAGTAGCGTGGGGGACCAGTGATACAAGGAAAAATGCTAATTAATTTTTCCATGAAGTGATTTTTGTAGACGAGGTAGAATTAGGGATTTTGGGCTCATCTGTGGACTACTATTCGTCGTCGAACTGCTTCTCAACGGTAGCGTCGAGTACTACGGGATCGATGGTGGAGGTGGGGATTTATGTCGACTTCACTTGGGTGGAGTCTGGAGAAGATCAAGCTACGGTGGTGGACTAGCAAAGTGTATTTTTGGTGATTACCTGAAGTTAAAATTTTGATATTTAACGGTGGAGAAGTGAATTTAAGGAGGAGGACACGTGTAGGTGTGGTAGTAGGTTGATGATGGCCTGAGGTGAAGTTGGGGATTGCGGGAGGTGGTCCGTTGGCCGATCGATGACTGGAGCCGGTGTGCACGTGCACATCTGTGCATTCAGTAATGAAGAAGAAAGGATGATCGTGCCCAACACCAAGGTAGGGTGACCATACATTTTCCTTGCAAAAACTTAAGAAGGCACGATGGCAAATGGGTACTTGGCAAACCAGTGGGAAAATTGGATCGAGAATGAGGATTTGGAGTGAAAAGCGTATGTGGCATCGGGTTTGGTATGGGAAATCACAATCCGGTAAAGGGGAAGTGATATTTGGCAAGTGAAATTGGTACTTGGCAAGAGGAAGTGGTATTTGGCAAGTGAAATTGTGGTACATGGCAAACCAAAACAGGAAATGGATCGGCAAGGGAAAACTGAAGTGATCAGCGTGTGTGGCATGGGTTTTCAGAGTGGGAAATCATGGTCTGACAAGTGAAGGAATGAATGGGAAAATTGGGCTAAAGTGTTTGGGTCGGATTTTGAATAAAACAAATAAAAGAAAATTGGGGTTTTAAATAAACATAGGAATATAAAATAAAAGAAGAAAAATAAAAATAAATAAAAAGAGATTTTAATAGGATTAAAAAGAAACCAAGTATTTTGGGTCTGTGGAAGGAAAGACATTAGAAGGGAGATAGACCGTAGTAGCTTACCTAAAATGGTTTCAACAAGAATCCGACAAAAAGGAAAATATAATACAAAATAGAAATTAATATAACTTAAGTTATTAGTGTTGTTTAGAAATAAAACAACGATGTACAAAGTGGGACAAAATATTTAACTGCAAACAATTATCGTAATAAACGAACTGATATTATTAATCACCATGTGCGAAGCACGTGCTTTAGTTGTTCGTTTATGATAGATAGTCAAATATCTAGATTTTAAACAATACAGAGATATGCTATTCTGTTTGGTCGAAACTTATGATTTAAAGAATATACAGAATGAATTAACCAAATATAGTAGACATTATTATCGACTCCTGAGTAATTCATTTCTGTTAAGACTTGAAGTGTATCTAATTCAATCATCTGGAGTTGATAACTATTTCCTTTGAAATAAAAATGTTTTTTGATAAATTGTTTAAATCGGTTTCCTTAAACATCGTTTAACCGTAAAAGACATTACACTAATCGGTTCAAAGAGTTCAGAATTTATATTCCACTTCGATGCGATTTAAACGCCGCATGTCAGAGATTATTGAAGGTACTTGAAGACGGAGATATGCAAGGGCTATTTTGTTTTACATAATAGTACCTTCGGTTTGTCCAGTCCCATGACAACTTGTACAGACGAATGTCCGACAGAGTATTTCCAACGGTCACACTGTTGATTTTACGAATATACCAAGTTGGTGGGGAGAAGGTAACTTCTCTTTATTTTACACCTAGTGTGTATTTGTATAATCAATATGTGATTACGGATTCGACGATGTGGCATTCAAAGTGAATAGTGGACATGTGTTCTAGAAAATAATGTAGCTTCAAAGCCTCACAACCAGGAAATGACAAAAATCGGGCAGGCAGCATGGCTAGGTGGGTCATTCCCAAGCAGGGGGTATTATCACCATCTAGAGAAATTCCTTTTTGTCATCTTAACCTCTTTTCATTGCTGCAACTTTCGGAAACGATGGGTCGCTCCTAACCGTGGGAGTGATAATATATTTGCTACACTCAATCTAAATGAGTGGGTGGTCATGTGTGGCCGGGTTGCAAGACGTTCTTGTTGAACCCCAGTGTATCCTCTCTAGAGTACACTGATCGGAAGGTGGTCCCATACCTTGTCTGTTCGAATCCAATCTCCAATAAGTGCCCAATGGTTTTTGATTTTATATTATATTTGTGGACCGTGAGATGCAAGCGTTCCGCTAGATGGTTATTTATTTGATAAAAAATATTATAATATTAGATGATTTTGATATAACAATGGTTTGGGTTATAGTAAGGAAAAACCGTCCATATTTATGTGTGGGCTGGTCTTACTATTATCTTTTCTTTCAAAAGGTTTTCTAACGTTAAATCAATATATTCCCATAAGAGGATAACCCGTTCTTATTTCCAATCTGTTTAAAGTTGTTTACTCACACCAATCCCCTGACTGACCCAGAGTTTATTTTTCTGTGTTTTCCTAAACTCTTGGGTACTCATAGCAATTGTTATGGGTAGACAAGTGATCCAGGTAGTCAATGGAGATCTTTGGAGTATTTTGGACTTGGGATTCAGGAACCAGCATAGTAACTCTATCTATGTCTAAGTATCCAGTTTATATGATGTATTGGACCAGTATCACGTATCTTGTGTATACGAATGATGTACTACGATGAAACATACTTTGATATGTGATATATTTTTGTTAAATTCCGCTGTGAGATTTTGTTGTTTTGTTTAGTTCTAACCTTATCTATTTCTATTTCTTTAATAATGACACGACTTCCGAGGTCATCGAAAGTTGGGTCATTACACAACCGCCCAAATCCCAAGCCCGAACACCCAAATCCACTACCTCCTGGAATCCCTGAACTCCCTCAAATAGGGAACATAAGTAAACTACCACTACCTCGGCCTTCCGTTTAATTCACGAACCCTAAATCGATAATTCCCAAACATCGAAAATTCCCCAAATGGATTGAAATATGCGACCACACTTAAACCCACGCTTTAGAAATTTCTTTCATTCCGATTTCGATTTGCTTTGATATTGATTTTTCTAGTTTTGATCTTCTAAAGAAAAAGAAAAAAAACTGAAAGGTTGCGAATTTGTGAAGGAGTGGAGATCGGGTCTGATGATATACAGTTTTTTTACCTGGTTTGGGCTTGTAATCTTTCAGTGGGTCGCATGGGTTAGGCTTGGACTCTCTTGTGTTTTCCTTTTATTTTGTGTTTTATTTCCTTGTTTTTGATTTGCATCTTTTCTTGTTCTTTTTTCATTTTTTTTTTAAAAATTCCTTGCTCAATTACGTTTCAGTACTTTGCTTGCTTAAAAAATTTTCCACTAAAAAAATTGCTAAAAAGTTATGCATGCTCAGGTATCATGTTTTAACTCCTTTATTTAATCACATCATTGTTTGCTTGCATTTGCATCAAAAAAATCAAAAACAAAATAAAAATCCATTCTTTATTGCATTATAATTCATGTTTATTTTCTGTTTTGCTTTTTTTTTCTAAAGGCATCATTATATTACGGTGATTCGTAAATATTATATCGATTGTTCCTCTGAAGGTACTTAAACCTTCGGTTGCATTGCTAGGGTGATTCCTGGTGCACCCATAACACCTGTCCGTTAACAGGTTGAGAAATCTTTTGTTGAAATTAATCTAACTGTCATTATATAATTTTAGAAAATTTGTAAACAAGTAATTTTCATTCATATAGTTGCATTAGTTCATGCATATATAAAACCAAAAAAATGAAAAATGATTTTCTTTTGTAAATATCTATTTCCTTTCCTCTTTTAAAACCGAAAAAAGCTCCATTTTCTTGAAAATGTCTCAATTTTCATACTCATCAGAATTTTACGATAGTTGTGAAAATCAATATAATCCATATAATTTTACACCAAATCCATATGGATATTTTAATAACAACTATCGTACAAACAATTTGGATTTTGCGCCACAAAATTTTCAAAATAATGATCAACCCTCAATTTTGGAAACAAGTATTCAATCTTTACTTAAACTAAGCTATATAATGAATGAATGGTATAATTCATGCTTGTGTAATAATTCAAGTCAATGTTTTCAAAATAATCAAAATTCAAATTCAATTCCAAATTCAAATGAATTTGATTATTACCCTTGCCAATTCAATTTCGAACTCCAAAACGAATTTCAAATTCAAAATGGAAATATGAATTACTTTTCAAATGATTTTGGAAATGGGAATAATTTCAATTGTGATGCAAATGAAAACTTTTGTTCTCAACAATTTCAAATTGAAAATTCTCAAGTAAATAATTATAAATTTGTTTTTGTTGAGCAAATGAACGAAATTCATGATAATTACATGGATTTGTTGTATGAAACATACTTGAATTTTTATGGGAAACAAAATCAAGTCCAAATGTGTGACAATTCGAATAATAATCAATCTTTTACCAAAATCGACGATTTTCAGTTAACAACTTTTGAAATTGAAATTGAAAATCTTAATGAAGTTGTTAAAAATAGGTAATTGAGTTGGGTTTTAATTCTTTTGAGAAGGTGGAACAAAATTTAAAATTCGATCATCCTTATTCTGAAAATAACGAATTTCAAACAATAACTTTAGACTTTGAAAATGATTTATGCAATGAAGTTGTGAATAATTCAAAGGAAGAAGAATTTGATGAAAACATTTTTTTTGGACTTTTCGAAGATGAGTTGAATTGTGAAAGTGTAGATTTGAATAAACATTTGGATTTTGAAATCAATATTTTTGAACAAAATTTTAAGGATAAATTCAAATTGGTGAATTTAAACATGAATTTCAACCATTTATTCAATCTACCCCAAAAACCATCGAAAACAAACCATCTCATTCGATATTTAATAGAATGACATTCGTTTTTCCAAACAAACGTTTAACTTCAAAATCTTTTACGATTTGATTTTTCATGCTTAAATTGTGTCTCTCATACCTGAAGAGGCAAATGCATCAGTCTATAGAAGACCATTTCATTTACTTCTTGTCAATATATTTCTGATATTCTATAAATATATTTTTCTTTTCTCTAGTAAATATAGGGTATATTTTCAAAATTTTCTATTCTTTTCTCCTTCCACTTGGATTGCATGTGGGGACACAGTCGAAATCAAGTGTGGAGGGAGTTTCATATTTATTTTGGTTTTGCATTATATTTTCTTTTCTTTTTTTTCATTCAAAAAATTTTTCCAAAAAAAAGAAATTTCAATTTTTTCATTTTACTAATAAATGGGCACAATGAAGTAAATATACGGTTTTGGTCGTATGATTAAAATATTTAGAAAATCACTTTTCTTGATGGATAACAAAAGGAAAGTTTGAATTATGAGCAAATTTAGTGTAATTGGTATATAGGGAGATTTGTAGGTGATGAGTATGAAATGTTTACTAAATTGTAATCCAATTAATAGAATGGTTGATTTAGATTACTTGGGATAACATTTTAGATCTTTTTAGCGAAGTTGTGCTAAGATATTTTCGCTTAACTCTCCCTCTTTCAAAAAAAAAGAAAAAAAAGATAAAGAAAAAGAAAAAGAATATATATACATAATAATCCAAGGGTATCCAACGTTGCTTGTAAATATAGCTTTGGTGTGCAAAACCGCCAAGCTCTGTCCTAACTCTCACGTCAGTCCGCGAGGCAATGCATGGGTAGGATACCTTGGTCTCATTTGATGAGTTAGACGCCTAAGGATTACCGACATCTTGTTGACAAAGTCAGCATCGGTTCACATAATCCGCCAAGCTCTGTCCCAAACTCTCACGGCTGGTATACCTTGGTCTATTCAATTAGGTGTTTGTAAATAATAATGTTAATATCTTTCAAAATAAAGAGAGAGTAACACTCGAAATCCAAGCATTATCTTCACTTATTTGATCTAACTTGGCTTAGCTAAAAGGAAATAAAGATGTCATTTTACAATTGTTGATAATCGATTATAGAATTCATTTCATATTTGCACTATGTTTTCAACGGAAACAACTGGCTAAGCTGGAGGAGTTTATAACGATAACTTGACTTTTGTTTGAAGTCTTAATTAGTAACGGACTGAAATTTCATAGTGACGACCCGAACTTGTGTTTAACTCATTTGTGTCACGTTTGAAAGTAAATTATCCATTTGTAAATATTCTTTTGAAAATTTGCATTGATCTTGTAAATATTTTCAAATCTTACATTTTGTAAATATTTTTTGCATTTAACATTTAAATTTTGCGGGTAATATCCGTTGAAAACCCTCACGAGACAACACTCGTCCTATTTGGGACACCCAAAGGTTTAACGGCTTGTTGCATACGCTCAATGCAATCGTGCTCCCTACGAAAACAGATTTATCTTAGTTTTTTGTTTTGTTTATTCGAGGATGAATAAAAATATAATTATGGGGGTATTTGATGTGCACGTAAATGTGCACATTTATATTCACACATTTATTCATGTTTTAATTAAATAAATAATATAAAGGGATATTTGTACATGTTTTAACCAAAAACCCGAAATCCTTAAATTATCATGCATTCATCTTCTGTAACGACCCAACTTTCGAACACATCGGAAGCCATGTCATTATATAAAAATAAGAATAGATAGAATAAGGAAAACATCAGAATCTCACAGCGGAATTTTAACAAAAGATAATATCACATAATATTATACATCATCAGCATAGTACATCAGAGTATATTATGCATAGGGATACATGCCATTTCATAGTACAACCTCTTAATTATGCATAAACACCATGGATAATCCAACTGGCAGGCTTAGTAATTATACATATATATAATAGGTAGACCAGCACGCAGAAACTCCCTCCAGCTATTCCAAGTTAAGTTATGACCTGATTCACTTGTCTACTCATAACAAGTGTTATGAATACCCAAGAGTTTAGGGAAAACACAGAAAAATAAACTCTGGGTTAGTCAGGGGACTGGTATGAGTAAACAAATTTTAAAATAGTTTAATGAAATAAAAATATCTTATAAGACCACGCTGTAAATACGAAACGAGATTTTAACTTATGAGAATCCAGATGGCTTAACTTTCAAAAACATTTTGAAAGAAAGGATAATCGTAAGACCGACCCACACAAAAACATGGATGGCTTTTACCTTACGATAACCTTAAACATCTTAAAAACCAATATTTTTTGGAATTATAATAGTGTATAGGTTTTCCATGAATAATTTAGAATCTAGCAGAACGCTTGCATCTCATGCTCCACGTACATAGTATACTAACAAAAACTCTTGGCGCTTAGGGATAATGGATTTCCAACTATGACAAGGTATGGAACCACCATTCGATAGTGTATCTCTAGAGGGGAGTACACTCGTTTCAAAAAGAACGTCTTGCAACCAGGCCCACACATGACCGACCACTCATTTCTCTTGAGTGTATCGAATGTATATCACCAATAGTTGTGTATGGCTACCATTCCCGAACGGGGCAGAATCGATAGAATAAGAAACAAAAGGAATTTCTCTAGATAGGTGATGCTACAACCTAATGGGAGCGACCCACATAGCCAATGCCATTTCCTGGATGTGAGGCTTGAGGCTAGACTTACCTTAGATCATCACTTCTTTATTTACTTTGAATGACACATCGTCAAAACTCGCCAACCACTAATTGAATTCCCCAAAAATATACTATAGGTATAAAGCAAGAGAAACGAATTCCTTTACCACCATATAAATACGTTTGGAGAGATCAACGTACGTGATTAGTTAGAATTACTCTGTCAGACATTCGTCTATACAAGTTACCCTGGGACTGGACAAACCGAATGCACTATTCTATAAACTCATCTTAGGCAATTTCCACCTAGGATTTACAAAATAGTCCTTGCATAACTCCGTCTTCTAATATCTTCGATAATCATTGACTAGCGGCATAAAAACCAAATCGCAGTGGAATATAGACCCGGACTCTTCGAAACGGTCAATGTTAATATATTTTTCTTCGGAACAAGTGATATTTAAATGGAACAGATTAATTTATATTCAAAAGTGAATTCCAGTATTTATTTATATAAGTTTGAAATCATCTTTCCATTTTAAATGGTCATTGACCTGATTTGATTTTCAAATAAACACAAATGTTAATTAAAAATAATTCCATTATTAATTTACAGTTTACCACCTTCTGTTAGTTACGGTACGATTCAATATGTCAATTTCATCAACTTCCCGGTAAAATGATCGAATAATCCCTCATTTAAATATTATTTAAATTGTAATAACCCGGAAAATACGAGCCAATTTAAAATTTTTAAATTGGTTATTTCAAAGGAATTTGAACAATTGAAATTGAATATTTCAATAAAATAGTGAATTACGAATAGTGAGTCAGTTTGAAAATTTGAATTCGAACTTTGACCGACTGTGCAGGGTGGAAAATATAACGGATTCTAGCGAAACCAAAAATATTTAAATCTGTTAGTCAATACCTTTCTAACGAATCTGAAAAATCGAAGTTTCATAACGGGAATTAAAAGTTATGGCCGAATGAATTTTCAAAAGGGTCGGTATATAGAATATATAGCCCTGGAAAATTGATATTTTGCATACGACCTCGGAATTCGACGAAACCACTTTTGTTGGGTCCAGGATGTCAAACTATTGCTAGGTTTCAAATTTCATAATTTTTGAAGCTAGTATGTGAGCGTGGCAAAAGAAAATGTGTTTGGTCGATTTCTGTTAAATTGGATCGACCAGAAAATGTGTTTGAGAAAACACTATTTAAAAATTTCATATAATCCTAGGCCAATCAGAATTTTACTTTCATAAATTTTAAAAAGAAAAAAAAGAAGAAAAACCCCCCCGTTCAACGGCGAAAACCGCTCCCTACCTTCTCCCCCAAATCGCCGCCGCCTCAGGCGATTTCCGCCTGCGCCACCCCCCTACCTCGACGCGCCTCCTCCTCCTCTTCAAATCCGACCCCACCGCCGCCGCCACAGTTGCCTCCTCCGTCCGTATCGACGCCAGGAAGTCGAGCACTTCCCGCCGCCGCCCTGAACGCCACCGACCACCGAACACCACCAAACCACCACCGATTTAAAGCCCTCTCTTCCCTCTTCCACGTCCAACTCCCCGATCGTCCCCACGTGCCACTGATTTCGCGAAAACTGTAAACCTAGTTTTGAAGCTTCGTGAAAGTGAGTTTTTCTTTGATCTTTACACTTTGAAAAATCATATCTTTTTGGTGTGTTGACGAAATTCGATGAAACAGGAAACATCGAGACCGCAAGGAAGCTCTCTACCCAATAGAAGAAGCCGCGGATTTTTTTGACATCGTATCGATTTTTAGCGCTCAGAAAACCAAGGTGAGAAATCTGAATTAACGTGAAATTGAATGGAAAATGTCGTGTATAATTTATATAAGTGAAATATAAATTACATACGTGTTGTATATCTCATGTACATGCGTAGTGTAAGCTATATAAGCGAAGTATGAATTTTACATGCATTGAATAATTGACATATGTGTTGAAATGCTAGTGAAATATAGCAAATATATATTATATTATATATATATATACTCCCCTCGTCCACAAACCATGGACGATATTTATTGTGGTGAATTGGTGTGAAATATTGGATGAAAAATACGAATGGTTGGATAATTGTTTGTGGTTGATATTGTTTGGTTGTGGTTGAAAAATACCCATTGGTGATTGAAATGAATTGGAAATATTTATGGAAATAAAAATAAACATGCCGCCTGCGTGCGAATTAGATGCATGAATCCCCATTGTCAAAAACCGCGAGGTTTTAAGGTAGAGCGAGGAGTCGTACTAGGGACGGTGCCGGTTTTAACTACCCTGCCGTTATGCTGCCGAAATTTTGAATAATCTTTGTGTGTTAGAATTATTTTCATATGTTGAAATTATTTTCATGCATAGAAATTAAAGCCATATATTGAAACTATATCCATGTGTGGAAATGTTTGTGTGTGGAAAAGTGTTGTGTGAAAATTAGATTCATTTGTGAATGAATGAAGTGTTTAAACAATAAAAATCACATTTTTATATATATATGAAGTATGAAAAATATTCGCCTTATATAAATAGTTTCAACAATAAAAATCCCATCTTTCTAATATGAACAACATAAATAAAATGTCCATGTGTGGAGATACTCATTTGTTGAGAAGTGTGTGTAGTGGAAAAGTTCATGTGTTGAATAAAAAGATCGAACAATAAAAATTACATTTTTATTGAAACTATGAAGTGTTGAAACATCTATTTGTCGAATAAATATGTTAAGTGATAAAAATATCATTTTTATCATATTTTTGATATGCTAAAGATATGCGGACGTTGAAATAAATATTTGTGAAAGAAATATTCTTTTTAACATGCATAAGAACCGAATAAAATAGTCATGTGTTGAAATATATTTTAGTTCGCCAAGATTATCATCTTTGAAATGTGAAGTGTTAAAAATAGCCACTTGTTCAAATAAACGTGCATGAGTTGAAATATACATTAACTAGCTAATGATATGATTTTAGCCTATGCATGCAACATTAGAATGAATGGTGTTTTTAAACCAAAGCAAATCAAATCTGAAATTGAATGGAAATTGATGAATGTTAGAAATTGTATATATGTACATGCATATCTATTGAACAGGTTAAAGCAAAAGGGGCTAGAGAAGAGAAATAAAATTTTGTGCCCGACAAATAGGTACACATTTACCGCTTTGTTTGGGTGATGATTTTATGAGCCTGTTGGCTAGCCGCTTGGCTTTTTCTTTTTCTTTTTGATATGAGACGCCCGTGTGGCTATTTGGGAATTTTCCCAGACCCTCCCGTACAAAGGAGGTTATGGCGAAATTTTCCAAAATTTAAAGGCGTTAGTGAAATAATTGAAGTGGAAACGATATAGGAATTTTTGGATGAACTATATTTATATAAATATAAATAGAATTAAAACGAAACGTGGCCGTGCAGTTCATGTTTTGAAACCGTGATTTCAAACGACTAGTGCGGGAAATCCGACCATTGGATTTTCCCGAAACCGCAACCGTTGGGTTCGCCTTGGAAATATCTTTCCAACGGCACCAACTTTGTGAAGATCCGACGGTTGGATTGTCTGGAATGTTTAATTCAAAACTGAAGAAAAACAGCGCCAGAAACGATTATATTTATATATATATAAAAATATAATTAAATTAAATCGAATAACGACGCTGCAGTTCGTAAATTGAAATCGTAACTTCAAATGGTTAGTGTGGAAGATCCGACCGTCGGATTTTCCCAAAACTGAAACCGTTGGATTCGTTTTGAAATGACCTTCCTAATGATGTAAAATTTGTGAAGATCCAACGGTTAGATTTTCAGATATGTGTAAAACAAAATTAGTGAAAAGCGCCAGTGAATCGACACGACCCGAAACGTCGTTTAATTAAATATGGCCGTTTTTAAATTAAATAAAAGTGGCGATATATCGTTATAAAATACTATAGACGATATAGAGTGGAAATAAACCAATTTTGTTGTGTTTGCTTGATATGTGATGGTTGAATGTATTTGACATGAAAATTATAACTAAATAACTGAAATGTGAACGTTGAATAGTCCAACCATGTGATTAATTGATTTGAAAATCTAAATATACGTGGGTTATTTGAAAAGGCCGAGTTTATCTCATTTCAAATAATCGATCGACGTTGAGAAGTCGAAGATTCGAAGACGGCTGAAGACCGACGATCTCCACATTGGATGGATGGGCGCTACTGATGCTCGTGATTGGAGTAGCTACCATGAAGGAATTGAAGTAGTAGCCGTCCAAACATACTGTTGATTGTACGGATATGCGAGGAATTGGTGCCTCCGGTTTCGTTCAGACCCAGAACGGACTTGTAAATGGACTGTGTGTCTGACATTGGATTTTGTTCTGTGTTCATTGATCTCTGTTAAATATATATCTGTTTGGCAGTGGAGAATTTATTCTCTTGCTTAACGCCCTTCTCTGAGACGTACGAGCTCAGAGGTTATGTATTGACAGAAATCAGTCGCATGGAGTGGATTGCCTGTGTGGCACGCCTAAGTGGCATATGATCAAGGCTTCTGTTGCAAAGCAAAGTCTTGTGGTTGATGATCAAAGCATGGTCTGTGTGACGTAGCTTTGTGTATAACGTGAATTCGCGAGCCTCACACCTCGGTATGAGTCAAAAACGGGAGACGGACCGCTGGGAGTGCACGACGTTTCTTTCTAGCTATGGTGGTGTCAGTGACCTACCAGCCCTGACATTATATATACTTTTCACCTGTGTGGTTGTTGGAATGCGAGGCGCCTCGATTATAGGTCTGTAAGGACCGGGAAACGTGTGTTCAGGAATAACTAATCCTCAAAAGTAAGAGAGGACCGGCCCAGCCGATTCCAAGGATCATAGTGGGGTCCTAGGATATTTGCTAGTGTGTCTCGAATCGGAGAGGAGCTTGCCCCTTGCCTCGACTCATGAAGGAATCCAATTTCCACTACGATATATGCGGATGTGATTGTATTACTAGTATGGCGACATGATATATGGTACCCATGCCGTCTAGGATTGATATTTATGATTGAATTTGCTTTTGAAACATATATGTACTAGTAATAATATCGAACACTTTTGTTTTATACGTAGGAAGCATCTTTGGCCATTATAAGGGAAAACTCTATCCTCCGGCTTGCGTTGCATTGTGTGATGGGACCTGAGTCTTATAATGGCTTCATTTTATAAAAAGCATTGCGTTGATTTAATCATTTACTTTATTTCATGCACTAGCACTCATTGGAGTAAACCCGTTCCGCGAAAGTGGCGTGGTCCTTTGATTTGCCTTATTATTGTTGTTAATAAGTTGAGTAGATCTCTCATACCAGTCCCATGACTGACTCGTAGTTTGTTTCACCTTGCAAACTCGGGTGCCCTCATTTTCACACGGGCAGCCTAGTTACAGGTTTCTGACGCACCTTTTGGCTCATGGCGAGGCTTGACTACACTGTGCTGACTTGGATTTTCTCTTCCATTATTGTATCTATATTATGATTCCGCCACTGGCGATGTAGACTGATATACCTTTTGTATACTCTTTATGTATGATTCCGCCTCAGGCGATGGTGACTGATTATGTATCATTATGCACTAAGTTGTATCCTGTACTGTGCTTCTCTGATGTGATGATATCTATATGATTCCGCTGTCATATGTGTGTAAATTATTCTATTTTCTGTTTATGCTATTATCTGTTATCTGCTAATGATGATTAATGTGTTATATTCCAATGATTATCCTTAACACCGTGTCACGGGGTTTTGGGATCGTCACAGCTGGTATCAGAGCTTTGGTTAACCTTAGTTCTGGAGTCTAACACATTAAACACTTCGTCAAATTAGAATCAGTAGTATTCTAAGGCGAGTCGCTCATTAGAGATAGGACTAGTAAGGTCCTAGAATGAGCTGAGCAGAATAGCAAAAACAATTGATCAGTCCATCGTTATCTTTCCGTAAAATTTTCCGCTTAACTATGCAATAGACTATCATTTCTGTTAGCTGACTTTTTTCGTTGCTTATACAGAATTTGACAAATGGCTACCAGAGCAGCCGCCGCTAGAGGAGGCCGTGCCGGCCGAGGCCGAGGAAGGGGAGAAATCCCAGCTCAAGAAGGACCTTTGATACAACCTCCGGCAGCTCAATACTTCGAGCTTGACCGTGTAGCTAAGAGATATAAGAACTTAGGAGGCAAGACCTTCTCGGGAACTGGCACCGTAATAGAGGCCCTTGCATGGCTCAAAACATGCGAGAAAATTCTTGAAGGCCTAAGGCTTGGAGACGAAGACAAAGCTATTATGGGCGCCTGGCTTATGCAGGAACAAGCTGAATTATGGTGGGAATCTCTTACCGCCGGGAATAGAGAAGCTGGAAGAACATGGGATGGATTTAAAGAACTATTCAAGGAGAAATATGTCCCAGAACAAGCTCTAGAAAGAATGCACGATGACTTCGCCAATCTCCAGCAAGGGGATCTTTCCGTGCAAGATTATCTGAACAAATTTACAATGTTGTCGCCCTATGCTCCAGAGCTCGTTGCTACCGCAAAATCCAAAAATAAGAGGTTTATCCTTGGACTAAGACGACAATATCATGATAGAGCCATGGCCCATGTCAAGCTGGAATTCAACGAGCTGGTGGAAATGACATGCAACTATGAAGACCTTGATCAAAGGCATCTGGATCAGGATCGCGCTAGAAGCCAAGCCGGAAACAAGCGCAAGCCTGCTGTAAATCAAGGCGAGTCAAGCCAAGCAGCATCTTCAAAACCTCAGACTGGCAAGCCGCCAAGAGGAAATTGCTTTAACTGTGGTAAGCCGGGGCACTACTCAAACGTCTGCACAGCTCCGAAGAGACAGAAGACGAATTCTCAAGGCTCGAGCCAAGGCTCTCAGAACCCTCGCTCGTGCTTCAATTGTCGCAAGACCGATCATCTGGTCAAAGACTGTCCTTTGCTGAAGAAAGCTACAGTAGCTCACGTCTATAACGGGTCTAGCCCGCCGGCTGCTTCCGACGGAGCAGGTAAACCCGATGTTTTGGGAGGTACCCTTACAATTAAAAATATTCCTGTTTCTGTATTGTTTGACACAGGTGCATCGCGTAGTTTTATTGCTAGAAACACAATGCGCAAATTAAAGTTAAAACAGCGAAAGCTTAAAGAATCGGTGGAAGTTCATAACCCGATAGAGGGTCCTATTACCCTCAGTTCGTGTTGTAAGGTTCCAACTTCTTTCTCCCGATACCAGTTTCCATTCAATTTAATCGTTATGGATTTTCCCGAATTCGATATTATTCTCGGGCTGGATTGGTTAACTAAATACGAAGCCGAAGTGAATTGTGCGGAAAGAATCGTCAAAATTCGAACGAAGCTTGGATATATTACGGTTTCCTGTCATGGTTCGAATCCGAATAGAGAAGAATTTTGGTCAGCATTAGAACTTATCCCCACTTCCATGGAAAAGATTCCGATTGTTAGAAACTATGCGGATGTGTTTGAAGAAGTTGAAAACTTACCTCCGCAAAGAGAAATAGAATTCCGAATCGATTTAATTCCCAATGCCAGACCAGTGGTGCATCCAATTCGCAGAATGACTCCGAAAGAAAAAGAAGAATTAGGCGATCAAACTCGTCAACTGTTGTGGAAGGGTCTAATCAGACCTAGTTTTTCTAATTGGGGTGCAGCTGTTGTGTTTGTCCCAAAGTCAGACGGGACTCTTCGATTATGCGTTGATTACCGAGACCTCAACAAACAGACGCTTAAAAATAAATATCCATTACCCCGCATTGATGATTTGCTAGACCAATTGAATGGGGCGAAAGTATTTTCCCGAATGGACCTAGCTACAGGTTTTCATCAATTGAGAATAGCAGAAGAGTGTGTTCCTTTGACCGCTTTCAGAGGTCCAGACATATTTTATGAATGGTTAGTAATGCCGTTTGGCCTATGCAACGCTCCAGCATACTTTGTCGATCTAATGAATAGAGTGTTCAGGGGAGTTCTGAATAAATTTGTCCTCGTATTTATCGATGATATTTTAATCTACTCCAAATCAAAACCCGAGCATGAAAAACACTTAGAACAAGTATTGGAGATTCTAAGGAAGAACGTCTTCAAAGCCAAATTCTCTAAATGTGTCTTCTGGCAAGAAGAAGTTAAATTTCTTGGCCATGTCATGTCAGAGAAAGGAATTTCTGTTGACCCAAGCAAAATAACAGCGATTCAAGACTGGAAACAACCCACTACTCCCACGGAAGTTAGAAGTTTTATGGGGTTGGCTAGTTATTATCGAAAGTTCGTTAAGGATTTTTCAAAGCTATCCGGTCCGTTAACGAAGCTCACAAAGAAACACGAGAAGTTTAAGTGGACTTCCGACTGTGAAGAAGCTTTCCAGGAATTGAAATCGAAGCTGACCACCGCTCCAGTGTTAACAATTATTGATGGCAATCAGAATTTAACGGTTTGGACAGATGCTTCTATTAGAGGTCTTGGTGCAGTGTTAATGCAGAGAGGCCAAGTAGTCGCTTATGCAAGCCGCCAACTGAAACCGCATGAGAAAAATTATGTGACTCATGATCTTGAGTTGCTAGCCATCGTTTTTGCCTTGAAAATCTGGAGGCATTATTTATTGGGCGAGAAATTTATACTGTACACGGATCATCAATCATTGAAGTATTTATATACCCATAAAGATCTGAATCTGAGACAGCAGCGTTGGCTAGAATTTCTTGCAGCGTATGATCTTGATATCCTGTATACGCCGGGGAAAGCTAACGTAGTGGCGGATGCACTTAGTAGAAAAACCGCAATTGTTGCCCATCTTATAATTACACCTAGCTTGATCGATAAGATATGTGCTCTCCAGAAGAATGATTATTTCATTCAAAAGATCAAAGGAAGAATCCAGAAAGGAGAACCCTCAAGCTTTCAAGTAAATAAAGAAGGAGTTCTGAGGCTGAATGGGAGAATTTGTGTTCCCAACCTTCCTGAGCTCAAAAGAGAAGTGCTGGACGAATGCCATAAATCCAAATTTTGCATCCATCCTGGGGTGAGTAAAATGTACAACGATATCAAACGCACTTTTTGGTGGAAGGCAATGAAAAGAGATATTTCTTTGTATGTTAGTAGATGCCCTACTTGTCAATTGGTCAACAGTGACCAACAGAAGCTAGCTGGATTGTTGCAACCGTTGGAAGTCCCAGGCTGGAAATGGGAACAGATTTCCATGGATTTCATAGATGGTTTGCCGAGAACCAAGAAAGGTAATGACAGCATTTGGGTAATCGTAGATCGCTTCACGAAGACTGCCCATTTTATACCTGTCAGATCCAATAGAACTGCCCAAAGTCTAGCACAGATATATTTCAGAGAAATTGTTAAGCTGCATGGAATTCCCATCAGCATAGTCAGTGATAGAGATCCCCTATTTACTAGCAAGTTCTGGGAGGATTTCTAGACAGAATTGGGAACAAAACTGAATATGAGCACCGCTTATCACCCTCAAACAGATGGCCAAACTAAGCGGGTGAATAGAATTCTAGAAGATTTATTGCGGGCTTGTATAATTGATTTTGGTGGGTCATGGGAAGATCATTTGCATTTGGCAGAATTCTCATATAACAATAGCTATCAAGCAAGTTTGAGAATGTCACCATTTGAAGCATTATATGGCAGACCCTGCAGATCTCCAACATGTTGGGTAGAACCTGGCAACAGACTTGTACTAGGATCCGATATGATTAGAGAAGCATCTAATAAAGTGGACTTCATCAAGAAGCAATTGAAAACCGCGCAAAGCCGACAGAAAAGTTATGCAGACTCTAGAAGGAGAGATTTGACATTTACTGTTGGTGATCATGTTTATTTAAAGGTTTCTCCGATGAGAGGAGTAATCAGATTTGGAAAGACGGGGAAGTTGGCACCGAGATTTATTGGTCCCTTTCCTATACTTGAGCGAATTGGAACTCTTGCTTATAGGGTTCAATTACCAGATTGGTTGCCTGGAGTGCATAATGTTTTTCACGTATCTCAACTTAGGAGACATGTGCATGATCCGGATCTTGTTGTAGAAGAAGCAGCGCAACGGGATGTGGAGATAACTCCAGAATTAGCACTCAAAAGAGAGCCATTAAAGATTGTTGGCAAAGAAACTAGAGAACTCAGAATCAAAAAAGTTCATTTAGTTAAAGTGCAGTGGAGCAGTGATCCTAGAGATTGTACTTGGGAAACGGAGGAAAGCATTAAGCAAGCTTACCCCAAATGCAGAGTGGATATCTCTGACTAACTCCGGTGCAAGGTACCTTTACAATACTTTGCATTTACATTTTATTTCCTACTTTACTGTTGTTTCCTTTTCGAGGACGAAAAGTTTTAAGTAGGGGAGATTGTAATAACCCGGAAAATACGAGCCAATTTAAAATTTTTAAATTGGTTATTTCAAAGGAATTTGAACAATTGAAATAGAATATTTCAATAAAATAGTGAATTAGGAATAGTGAGTCAGTTTGAAAATTTGAATTCGAACTTTGACCGACTGTGCAGGGTGGAAAATATAACGGATTTTAGCGAAACCAAAAATATTTAAATCTGTTAGTCAATACCTTTCTAACGAATCTGAAAAATCGAAGTTTCATAACGGGAATTAAAAGTTATGGCCGAATGAATTTTCAGAAGGGTCGGTATATAGAATATATAGCCCTGGAAAATTGATATTTTGCATACGACCTCGGAATTCGACGAAACCACTTTTGTTGGGTCCAGGATGTCAAACTATTGCTAGGTTTCAAATTTCATAATTTTTGAAGCTAGTATGTAAGCGTGGCAAAAGAAAATGTGTTTGGTCGATTTCTGTTAAATTGGATCGACCAGAAAATGGCCGTTTTTCAAACGACCTCAGAATTCGACGAAACTAGTTTTGTTGGGACCGTAGCATCAAAACATAGCTAGATTTATTTTTCTGGAATTTTTCGAATCAGTTTGTGGCCCTGGCAAATTGAAATGTGCGTTCAGAGTTAAAAATTAAATGTTTTATACTTTAATTTGAAAAATAACTGACTGTAACAGTCGAATTGGCCTACGAAACATATCCCATTGTGTCTGAAATGAGGGTATTTAGCTAGGGGCGACAGTCGTTGGGTTTAAAAAGGAGTTCGTTTGAGAAAACACTATTTAAAAATTTCATATAATCCTAGGCCAATCAGAATTTTACTTTCATAAATTTTAAAAAGAAAAAAAAAAAGAAAAACCCCCCCGTTCAACGGCGAAAACCGCTCCCTACCTTCTCCCCCAAATCGCCGCCGCCTCAGGCGATTTCCGCCTGCGCCACCCCCCTACCTCGACGCGCCTCCTCCTCCTCTTCAAATCCGACCCCACCGCCGCCGCCACAGTTGCCTCCTCCGCCCGTATCGACGCCAGGAAGTCGAGCACTTCCCGCCGCCGCCCTGAACGCCACCGACCACCGAACACCACCAAACCACCACCGATTTAAAGCCCTCTCTTCCCTCTTCCACGTCCAACTCCCCGATCGTCCCCACGTGCCACTGATTTCGCGAAAACTGTAAACCTAGTTTTGAAGCTTCGTGAAAGTGAGTTTTTCTTTGATCTTTACACTTTGAAAAATCATATCTTTTTGGTGTGTTGACGAAATTCGATGAAACAGGAAACATCGAGACCGCAAGGAAGCTCTCTACCCAATAGAAGAAGCCGCAGATTTTTCTGACATCGTATCGATTTTTAGCGCTCAGAAAACCAAGGTGAGAAATCTGAATTAACGTGAAATTGAATGGAAAATGTCGTGTATAATTTATATAAGTGAAATATAAATTACATACGTGTTGTATATCTCATGTACATGCGTAGTGTAAGCTATATAAGCGAAGTATGAATTTTACATGCATTGAATAATTGACATATGTGTTGAAATGCTA
This sequence comes from Allium sativum, assembly GCA_030737875.1. NCBI lineage: Eukaryota > Viridiplantae > Streptophyta > Magnoliopsida > Asparagales > Amaryllidaceae > Allium > Allium sativum. The sequence continues at coordinate 953,178,302 of CM060924.1, read as the reverse complement.
GTGAAATATAGCAAATATATATTATATTATATATATATATACTCCCCTCGTCCACAAACCATGGACGATATTTATTGTGGTGAATTGGTGTGAAATATTGGATGAAAAATACGAATGGTTGGATAATTGTTTGTGGTTGATAGTGTTTGGTTGTGGTTGAAAAATACCCATTGGTGATTGAAATGAATTGGAAATATTTGTGGAAATAAAAATAAACATGCCGCCTGCGTGCGAATTAGATGCATGAATCCCCATTGTCAAAAACCGCGAGATTTTAAGGTAGAGCGAGGAGTCGTACTAGGGACGGTGCCGGTTTTAACTACCCTGCCGTTATGCTGCCGAAATTTTGAATAATCTTTGTGTGTTAGAATTATTTTCATATGTTGAAATTATTTTCATGCATAGAAATTAAAGCCATATATTGAAACTATATCCATGTGTGGAAATGTTTGTGTGTGGAAAAGTGTTGTGTGAAAATTAGATTCATTTGTGAATGAATGAAGTGTTTAAACAATAAAAATCACATTTTTATATATATATGAAGTATGAAAAATATTCGCCTTATATAAATAGTTTCAACAATAAAAATCCCATCTTTCTAATATGAACAACATAAATAAAATGTCCATGTGTGGAGATACTCATTTGTTGAGAAGTGTGTGTAGTGGAAAAGTTCATGTGTTGAATAAAAAGATCGAACAATAAAAATTACATTTTTATTGAAACTATGAAGTGTTGAAACATCTATTTGTCGAATAAATATGTTAAGTGATAAAAATATCATTTTTATCATATTTTTGATATGCTAAAGATATGCGGACGTTGAAATAAATATTTGTGAAAGAAATATTCTTTTTAACATGCATAAGAACCGAATAAAATAGTCATGTGTTGAAATATATTTTAGTTCGCCAAGATTATCATCTTTGAAATGTGAAGTGTTAAAAATAGCCACTTGTTCAAATAAACGTGCATGAGTTGAAATATACATTAACTAGCTAATGATATGATTTTAGCCTATGCATGCAACATTAGAATGAATGGTGTTTTTAAACCAAAGCAAATCAAATATGAAATTGAATGGAAATTGATGAATGTTAGAAATTGTATATATGTACATGCATATCTATTGAACAGGTTAAAGCAAAAGGGGCTAGAGAAGAGAAATAAAATTTTGTGCCCGACAAATAGGTACACATTTACCGCTTTGTTTGGGTGATGATTTTATGAGCCTGTTGGCTAGCCGCTTGGCCTTTTCTTTTTCTTTTTGATATGAGACGCCCGTGTGGCTATTTGGGAATTTTCCCAGACCCTCCCGTACAAAGGAGGTTATGGCGAAATTTTCCAAAATTTAAAGGCGTTAGTGAAATAATTGAAGTGGAAACGATATAGGAATTTTTGGATGAATTATATTTATATAAATATAAATAGAATTAAAACGAAACGTGGCCGTGCAGTTCATGTTTTGAAACCGTGATTTCAAACGACTAGTGCGGGAAATCCGACCATTGGATTTTCCCGAAACCGCAACCGTTGGGTTCGCCTTGGAAATATCTTTCCAACGGCACCAACTTTGTGAAGATCCGACGGTTGGATTGTCTGGAATGTTTAATTCAAAACTGAAGAAAAACAGCGCCAGAAACGATTATATTTATATATATATAAAAATATAATTAAATTAAATCGAATAACGACGCTGCAGTTCGTAAATTGAAATCGTAACTTCAAATGGTTAGTGTGGAAGATCCGACCGTCGGATTTTCCCAAAACTGAAACCGTTGGATTCGTTTTGAAATGACCTTCCTAATGATGTAAAATTTGTGAAGATCCAACGGTTAGATTTTCAGATATGTGTAAAACAAAATTAGTGAAAAGCGCCAGTGAATCGACACGACCCGAAACGTCGTTTAATTAAATATGGCCGTTTTTAAATTAAATAAAAGTGGCGATATATCGTTATAAAATACTATAGACGATATAGAGTGGAAATAAACCAATTTTGTTGTGTTTGCTTGATATGTGATGGTTGAATGTATTTGACATGAAAATTATAACTAAATAACTGAAATGTGAACGTTGAATAGTCCAACCATGTGATTAATTGATTTGAAAATCTAAATATACGTGGGTTATTTGAAAAGGCCGAGTTTATCTCATTTCAAATAATCGATCGACGTTGAGAAGTCGAAGAGTCGAAGACGGCTGAAGACCGACGATCTCCACATTGGATGGATGGGCGCTACTGATGCTCGTGATTGGAGTAGCTACCATGAAGGAATTGAAGTAGTAGCCGTCCAAACATACTGTTGATTGTACGGATATGCGAGGAATTGGTGCCTCCGGTTTCGTTCAGACCCAGAACGGACTTGTAAATGGACTGTGTGTCTGACATTGGATTTTGTTCTGTGTTCATTGATCTCTGTTAAATATATATCTGTTTGGCGGTGGAGAATTTATTCTCTTGCTTAACGCCCTTCTCTGAGACGTACGAGCTCAGAGGTTATGTATTGACAGAAATCAGTCGCATGGAGTGGATTGCCTGTGTGGCACGCCTAAGTGGCATATGATCAAGGCTTCTGTTGCAAAGCGAAGTCTTGTGGTTGATGATCAAAGCATGGTCTGTGTGACGTAGCTTTGTGTATAACGTGAATTCGCGAGCCTCACACCTCGGTATGAGTCAAAAACGGGAGACGGACCGCTGGGAGTGCACGACGTTTCTTTCTAGCTATGGTGGTGTCAGTGACCTACCAGCCCTGACATTATATATACTTTTCACCTGTGTGGTTGTTGGAATGCGAGGCGCCTCGATTATAGGTCTGTAAGGACCGGGAAACGTGTGTTCAGGAATAACTAATCCTCAAAAGTAAGAGAGGACCGGCCCAGCCGATTCCAAGGATCATAGTGGGGTCCTAGGATATTTGCTAGTGTGTCTCGAATCGGAGAGGAGCTTGCCCCTTGCCTCGACTCATGAAGGAATCCAATTTCCAATACGATATATGCGGATGTGATTGTATTACTAGTATGGCGACATGATATATGGTACCCATGCCGTCTAGGATTGATATTTATGATTGAATTTGCTTTTGAAACATATATGCACTAGTAATAATATCGAACACTTTTGTTTTATACGTAGGAAGCATCTTTGGCCATTATAAGGGAAAACTCTATCCTCCGGCTTGCGTTGCATTGTGTGATGGGACCTGAGTCTTATAATGGCTTCATTTTATAAAAAGCATTGCGTTGATTTAATCATTTACTTTATTTCATGCACTAGCACTCATTGGAGTAAACCCGTTCCGCGAAAGTGGCGTGGTCCTTTGATTTGCCTTATTATTGTTGTTAATAAGTTGAGTAGATCTCTCATACCAGTCCCATGACTGACTCGTAGTTTGTTTCACCTTGCAAACTCGGGTGCCCTCATTTTCACACGGGCAGCCTAGTTACAGGTTTCTGACGCACCTTTTGGCTCATGGCGAGGCTTGACTACACTGTGCTGACTTGGATTTTCTCCGCCATTATTGTATCTATATTATGATTCCACCACTGGCGATGTAGACTGATATACCTTTTGTATACTCTTTATGTATGATTCCGCCTTAGGCGATGGTGACTGATTATGTATCATTATGCACTAAGTTGTATCCTGTACTGTGCTTCTCTGATGTGATGATATCTATATGATTCCGCTGTCATATGTGTGTAAATTATTCTATTTTCTGTTTATGCTATTATCTGTTATCTGCTAATGATGATTAATGTGTTATATTCCAATGATTATCCTTAACACCGTGTCACGGGGTTTTGGGATCGTCACATAAATTATTTAAAGAAATAATTAAATTTTAAACAACATTTAATTTTATAAATATACGAGTGTATATAATTTGTTTTGACATTGATTGATTTACTACAAATGGATACAAGTGGTTTCTACTTTTTATCTAAAAAAAGGAATGGTTTTAAAACAAACTCATTTAATTAACTATGGTTTAAAACAATGGCCACGTTCCCTTTCATTTACTGCTTTTCTTCACACAAGCCTGTACAACCGAATTTGGCCTTCTTCCTTTTGTTTTATTAAACTATTTATATGCGTGGCCCAAACGTTAGAAGCCCAACTCCTAAGGTTGCATTTCTTTTCTCCTCTATGCTGACACGTGGCTTTTATAACCCATGAAGATAAATTACTCCCAGTTTCATTTAATTTGGCCAAGATCTGCTATGTAATACACCCATCAACTTTCCATTTCATTTCCTTCATGTTTGCACCTCCGAGCTCCCATTCCTTTTTGCTGCCATGCACTAACGCCCTTCCACTTCTTCTTTCTTGCCGGAGACCGTTACTCCACCGTCCAACCTCCCAGCTCCGGTGTCCTCCCATGTTCAGAAGTCCACACCACATTTTCACCCATTCAGCCGAGACCTGCTACCAAATAACCTCCATCCTTTTTACCTATTCTTAATTCTAACACTTCCAGTTACCTTAATGCCGCCTCTTCCCTTACCGTAGATACTGCTCCATCCTCATTGTCGTGCATTGCAAATCACTCCACCATTCTTCAATGCTTTGCAGTACTATGAACTCTCCATTCTCCAACAGTTTGCAGACCCAAACTCCACAAGTATTCTCCCTCATCTTTCCAATATTTTTAAAAGTTCATTATATCTTCCAGTGCCCAGAACAGTGTCATGCACAAATTAATGTGCACACGCACACTCATATCAATCCGTACTCGGGTGTCGTCACCACTCACACACACACACAAAACATACAGAGACCATTACAACTTATTCAGCCCATCTCCGATCAACTGGATTAGAAAACGACACCGACTGGATTTGCCGGAAACAAATGCTCAAGCCTACGTTCAAAAGAAATAGGTTACCGTCGTTGTTACACACAATAGATCAAACCCCAGACTTCGCCTTCATACAGTCAACGATGTGACCTACTTCCTTGTCGAGTAATCCCTTACTCAATTCTTGGTTCTGTCGCAAATTCTCACTGTAAAAACAGTCCAGAAATAACCCCATCTAAAAAAACACTACACGGTTTGTTCATAAAGAAAGTACTGAAGTTTCTCATTCACCTAAGCTATTTCATTCATCTTGACCCAATTTCCGCGAAAATGATCATTCAGATCATAGATTACCATGAATCATTTTCCAGCTAAACCTTTATGTCCGTTCTCCCCAGTCACTACAGTTTTATATGTTTATTACTAAAACTTGACTTTACATGCATAATTAGTTCATACGCCTGCAAATCTAAACTAGATTGGTTTTCAGTTTTCTTTCCGCTGTATGTCACATAACTAACTATCATGCATGGATCATATATACGGGGTAAACTTCCCACTAGAAAATACCCTTTTCTTTTAAGAACTTATATATACACACACACACACATACACACACACACGTTTGCTATTATTCTAGTGACCTGAATAACTAAATCTTCATGGAAACAGTCCAGGTTTAATCTACATTAAGAACACAGGTAAGCATTCCATGGTTTTAAACAAGTGCATGGTTTTAACACAGTGCCCAAGTGAAACTAGGGGTTTAGCTTTTCAACGGTACAGTTATGAAGGCATCTTGGTTCCAATAACACACTACAGACATTATTTTAAGAACAAGTTCTTCATCACATCTAGTCACGGATCACTCGCATATACTCAGCACAAGCTAAGCATCAGAGAATCAAATAAATTAGATGTTTACTCACAAATCTTGTTCACTGTTCAATGGTTTTAGTCCTCTGTTTTAGTTTTCTATTCCAGCAAAAGAGAGGTTTTCACTTCTTGATTTAATTCATACCTAATAATTTCAAGTGTGTATATATGTATGTATGTATGTATGTATGTATGTATGTATGTATGTTTATATGTGTCAATTAGAAATCTACCAAATATTCATAATATAAGACTTAAAGAACTTAAACATAGTTTACTTACCTAGTCTGCCTGCTCCAAGCTTTTAAGAAATGGCTCTCAGGCTTTAGTTTTTCTTTCCTACTACTGGCTTGATCGAATGTTTGTGGCGAAGAGTTTGTGTATCAGTGCTTCTATTTATAGGCGAATTAAAATTGTAAACTACTGGTTTTTTTAAATAAATGAAAAGAACTATCTAGTGCAGAATGTTTTCAGAGAGAAGGGTCATGTTTCCTACTAGCTGAGATGATGTAAAAATCCTATTTCTACCAGCTATTTTGATGTGCACATCCTATTTTCCTCTAGCTGAATTTCGGCAGTATAGCTGCAGTGTAACAAACTGTTATTTTTAACGATTTAAATTCCGATTTAAATCGATATTTTTATTTTAAAAAATATTCTATTGTTTTCCATAATGGGAATTTGTAATTTGAAATACGTACAGTGAGATATAGTTGCTGTGAAAAATATTCTATTCTTTTCCAACCATTTTGGATCTGCAGAAACTGTCCTTTTATTTTACTAAACTACCTAATTAATTTTTTTTTCCAAACATAATGAATGAGAACATTTATCCCTTTATTTCCAATTCATGCATGCACGTTATGCATTCCATGCAAACTATGTGTACTTTCCAAGTCCACTCTTCTAAAAGAAATGCAACGTTCCTTTAAATTTTACAAGCCATGCATGTCATTTTTCCAGTGCCTTTTCCTTTCATACGTTCACCTTATATTTGCATGTCCATGCGTTCACTTTGTATTTCCATGTCCATGCGTTAACTTTGTATTTCCATGCAAATTTGTTCCCCGACCTTTCCTTCCAAGTTTTATGTTCCCATTTCCAAATGGCCACATGCGTTATTTTTTTTTAAATCCATGCATGTATTGTATTATATCTTTTAATTTTCAAAGACCTTTTCAAATGTGAACTGTTCGTTCCCAAAGACCTATTCTCTTTCCGGTATCCACTCAAACCACTCGTTAAAGTGCATGTTTATTTATAAATCCCTGTATATATTTTCCATCTCATTTCTTTTTGGATTTGTCCATTTTTTTTCTTTTCTTTCATCCGTTGTTTTATCCCCATATAGTTGCTCACCATTCCCCACTGCAATAAGCCATAACTGAGACACCTCCACTCACCGAAACCATTCCATCTCCGCTCCCTCACAACACCTTTGTTCGAGAGAAAGAAAAAATCAACGCAACAACCTTCATATAAAATATAAAATTCAAAATCAAAAGATCCATTTTTTTCAAGGATCCGTTATCTTTTCTAAAGAAACGCTCATCCTTCGATGTGCCCAACCAACTGATGTTCGTATACTTTATAAATAAAAGAATGGACAAAAGTGTTTTACCCATCTCCAAAAACCATCCCATTTCCTACAGCTACCACCTTTCTCTGCTATTTTTTCTTTCTTTCCACCTCAAACCAAAATGAATAGCCCTTCTCTCCCGTTCGACCGCTTCCACCCATCATGAGCTCGCCCCTTCTGCAAAGCCCCCAAGCCCTCCACAAAAATAGCCGAGCTCCATCAGATCTGAACCACTCAGGACCTCTGCCCTTTCTTCCCCCCTGAGTCGATGTCCAATCTCTAACCAAGCACTAGCGCCTCCCACTGAGTACTCGAACCCGCATATTTTCCACAATTGTTCGCTATCCTGAACCAAAGCCATGCCGCCCAAACCGCCTGTCGAGGAGGACTGGCCAACGTGAAACCCTCTATCCCCACTCTTATCCTTCTCATGCAATACCCTGATGCCTTATATATGTGAGTTTTTGGTGTTTGTATTTTTGGTGATGTTTACAATGTGATGTTGCGTGGGCTTATTTGCTTTTATGTATTATATATGTATATATTTATTTGTTTTGTGTGTGACTGGTGTTTGTGCGTGAGTTACTGGGTGGGTGTGCGAGTGATTTGCGTGAGTTAGTGTAACAACCCGAAAATCTGGGCCAGTTTAAAATTTTTATTTTGGCAATTTTAGTGAATTTTGAACATTTAAAATGAATTATTTTAAATAATATCGACGAGAAATTTATTTTGAAAAGAATTCGAACGTATATATTATATACGTCGTCGTTAGAATATATATATATATATATTTTAAATTATAAATAGAATTGAAAATGGCGCGGTAGTTCGATTATTCGATTTCAAACTTCAATTGAATGTACTGGGTGCAAAACAATCCGGATTTTAGTGAAACAAAAAACATTACGATCTAATTGGGAATATCTTTCCAAAGAATCCGAAAAATCAAAATTTCATAGCGGGAATCAAAAGATATGTCCAGTTGAAAATTCTGAATAGTCGCTATGGAATTCAGGGCCTTTAAAATAGACATTTTGCAAACGACCTCGGATTTCGACGAAACCACTTTTGTTGGGTCCGCGATGTAAAGTTATTGTTAGATTCCAAATTTCGTAATTTTTTGAATCAATATGTGAGCGTGGCAAAGGAAAACGTGTTTGACCAGTTTTAGTTGATTTTAATCGACTGGAAAATGGCCATTTTTCAAACGGTCTCAGAATTCGACGAAACTAGTTTTGTTAGGACCGTATCGTCAATACGAAGCTAGAAAATATTTTTCTGAAATTTTTCTAGTTAGTATGTGACCCCGGTAAAATGAAATGCGCGTTCAAAATCAATATATAGAGTTATATGTTGATTTTAACGGAAACTGATCGAAACGGTCAAATCAGCTTGCGATACATATCCCATTGTGTTCGGAATGGGGGTAATTAGCTATGGATGACAGGTGGTGGGCCTCGTTTCGAGGTCGAAATAAAAAGTCAACCTTTTGAATTATAATAATATAAAATTAATCCCTCCTTTCTCTCTACCTTTATCTCTCTGCCCCCCCTGCGTTGAAATTCGTTCCAGAACGAAGAAGAAAGAAAAAAAAGAAAAAATCGCTCCAGCCCCCCCCCCCCCCCCCCGACGGCGGTCGATGCCGCACCGCGCCCACCACCCTCGACCTCCGCCCCTCTCGCCTCCTCCGCCGCGATGAACCCCAACCCCAATCGATGCTCCAGCCATCGCCACAGTTCCGCCACCGCTTGCCGCCAGTCAGCGAGCGCCGCCTCTCTCCACCTGCACACACTCCGACGCGCAACCCATAGCCCCCCCCCCCCCCCCTCCGCCAAGCCCTCCAACGAGCGAACCAAGGTGATTTTTATTTGTTTATTTATTTATAAAACCAATTTTGATTTGTGAGTGCAGTTTTAAATAAATGAAATCAGTTTTATACATATAGCAATGAAAGGAAGGGATTGTTAGTTGATAAAAATTGGGGTTTATATAGTATTTATATTAAAGGTTTAATCTTTATTATGGTAGAAGGTTAAAAATATGATTTTTATATAGTAGAAATCATAAAGATGCGATCTTTTATATTGTAGAAGATGAAAAATATAATCTTTTATATTGTAGAAGGTGAAATATATAATCTTTTGTGTCGTAGAAGTATAAAAGTACAATTTTTATATAGTTAAAGAAATAAAAATAAAATCTTTATATGTGAAAAGGCGAAGTCTTTATATAGAGAATAGCGTGGTAAAAATATAATTTTTATCTATATAGTAGCGGTGTGAAAATAGAATTTTTATCCATATAGCGTGATTATAAAAATAGGATTTTTATATACATAGAAACAAAGTAAAAATTCGATTTTTATATATTGAATAGCGAAGTAAAAATTCGATTTTTATATATTGCATAGCGAAGTAAAAATTCGATTTTTGTATATTGAATAGCGAAATAAAAATTCGATTTTCAAATATTGGATAGCGAAGTAAAAATTCAATTTTCATATATTGAATAGCGAAGTAAAAATTCGATTTTTATATATTGAATAGCGAAGTAAAAATTCGATTTTTATATATTGAATGGCGAAGTAAAAATTCGATTTTTATATATTGAATAGTGAAGTAAAAATTCGATTTTTATATACTGAATAGCGAAGTAAAAATTCGATTTTTATATACTGAATAGCGAAGTAAAAATTCGATTTTTATATATTGAATAGCGAAGTAAAAATTCGATTTTTATATATTGAATAGCGAAGTAAAAATTCGATTTTTATATATTGAATAGCGAAGTAAAAATTCGATTTTTATATATTGAATAGCGAAGTAAAAATTCGATTTTTATATATTGAATGGCGAAGTAAAAATTCGATTTTTATATACTGAATGGCGAAGTAAAAATTCGATTTTTATATACTGAATAGCGAAGTAAAAATTCGATTTTTATATATTGAATAGCGAAGTAAAAATTCGATTTTTATATATTTAATAGCGAAGTAAAAATTCAATTTTTATATATTGAATAGCGAAGTAAAAATTCGATTTTTATATATTGCATAGCAACAATATAAAAATATGATTTTTATGTATGTAGTGACTACGGGCGACGAAAGTGACAAAAGGCGAGAACGCCGAAGATTTCCTACATAGAAGAGTCATGGTATTGGATTAGCTATCGGTGAGAACTTATCACTCTAAATTTCCTTTTCTAGTTATATATATATATACTAGGATGCAGACGGTGCTTAGCAGCACCCGACACCCGTCATCCACAGACCATGGATGGCTTGTTTGTTTAATTGATGTGTTGTGAAATTTGTTTGTGTTGTTGATGTGAAATCGATAATAAAATGTGGATGTGTTGAAATAAATTAATTATCGTTAAAAATATAATTTTTAACGTGAATGTGAATAAATAAATATTTATAAACAAATCGGCCGATTTGTTTATACACTGATTTGACTGATATTGATTGGGTGGATAAATTTTACACATCGCCCAACTGCACAAATAAAAATCCGTGTTTGTTGATTTGAAACCCCACACGGGTGTTGGGATGAAATTTGGCGTACACTAATCCCAATTATTTAATTGTATGTCGATCGATTGGTCGACAGACTGTGTAAGCGTTGATTATTTATATTTGATGCTTATGCAGTTGTGTGGTGCACTTTGGATGATGGTTGATTGTTTATCGTTGCTACAATATACATGTATTGTATGGAATCCATATAATTAACATTATATGGTGATTGATTGGGCCTCATTCCAATCGGGAAAATAATGAATATTATAAAAGGAAATTCATGTGTTGAATATAAAAATAGTCATGTGTTGACGATGATGATGTGTTGAAACTATTCATGTGTTGAGTAAAAAATTTTAAATAATTAAAATTACATCTTTATCATATTTAAAATTAGAACTACTTCACGGTGGAGTCTAATTAAAAATCAAACGATAGATACCAAAATTTTATAAAATATTTTACATAACAAAAATAGTGATGTGTTGACAGTACTCATGTGTTGAGATTAGTCGTGTGTTGAAAGAAATATAGATTCATGTGTTGAATGGAATATATATATTCATTTGTTGAATAGAATAACGAATTTATTGAAATATATAAAGTTGTGTTGACTAGAGATGCGTTATTTTGACGCGAACGATATTTATATCGATTTTATTCATTTTATAATGAATATTGAAAAGTGATTTCAAAATTAAATATTTTGAAATGAAATTCAAATTAAATTAGATTAAAATTCAAATTGGAATTTTATTGAATCAATTTGAAATGAATTCGAATTGAATAGAAAATGAATTCGATTCGAATTGAATAGAAAGTGAATTTGAATTCGAATTGAATAGAAATGAATTCAAATTGAATTAAATTGAAATTGAATTAAAAAACGAATTGAAATCGTTTTGAATGAAATTTAAAACGAACTGAAATTGAATTGAAATCAATTTGAAATGAATTCGAATCGAATTAAATAGAAGGTAAATTCAAATTGAATTGAATTGAAATGAATTAGAATTTGAATTGAATTGAAACGAATTTGAATTCGAATTAAATAAAATTAAAATGAATTCGAATTGAATTGAAATCAAATCGATTTGAAATTGAATATAGTGTTGAAATGGTTTTGAAAACGAATTTAAAACGATTATAAAATACGTTTTAAAAAGGAAATCGACGAAATATATATATAATATATATATTATATATATAATGGCCTGAATAGAACGCGGCGCTGCCACGGCAGTTCGTGAATTTCGACCATTGACTTTGAATTGACGTTGCGGGAGATCCAACCGTCGGATTCTCCTAAAAAAGGAACCGTTGGGTTCGTACCGAAAAGATCTTTCCAATGAATATTAGAAATTTGAAATCTAACGGTTGGATTTGGAATTATGTCCAAATCAAATTTGAAAAAGGTCGCTGTAAGTGCAGTTCGATAGCCGTTGATGGAAATCGACTGTACGGGCCTTGATAAAATTATTAAAAATATCTATAATTTGTGTAAAATCATAAGAAATGATTTGGGAAAAATTGGGCTGAAGAATTCCACATTTGAAAGGATAAAAATAGATTTTTATCGAAATGAACTAGTTTTGAACTAGAATTAAAATCAATTTATTTTTGAAATAAATAAATTGAATTTGAAAGTGATTTTAAAAATAATCAATATTCCCAATACGTGGATTGGACTGGAGTTGAATCGAAATTATCTTCGGAATATTTCGATGTTGGATTTCGTGACTATACAGATATTGTTATGGGAATTTGAAAGATATATTTTATATCGTTATTTCCAATGCGATATTTGTTGGTTTCAGAATTTGATATTGAATATAAGCCGGTATATTTTCTATTCAGAGCCTTGTATTTAATATCGAATATGATTTGGGTTTGTCGTGGATCGTGTTTTAGATGACATTGGTTCTTTAACCCAGTTAAAGGCAGGATATTGATTTTTGAAAAGATTGAAACTAAGTGGAGTTTTAATGAATCTTTAATTAGATTAAAAAGTGAATTGATAATTTAAATTATCAAATTTGGAAAGTGATCGAGAATGGAGTATCACCAGTTTTGCTCCAAAGCGATAGTTAAATCTTTAATTAGATTTGAACGTGAAATGGTAATTAATTTTACCGATAACACCGTGGTGTTAGATATGGAGTATTACCAGTTTTTCTCCATGGGATGAATAGGTTGGGATTGGGAAATAAAATAAATAATTACTTCGGTGTGGTTCGCTAATCCCGACTAGTTTGAAATGATATCCAAAGGAAGATTAAAGAATAAATTTAAAAGAATTTATCTTGGATAAAATTAATGGGAATCTTTCCCCTAAGAATGTGATTTTGTGAATAAAAGAATATTCTGAATTGGAATGAGGCGTTCGTTGTGTTTGTGTAACATTTGTTTATCATATACGTGGGTTATTCAGAAAGGCCGGATTTATACCCATTCCGAATAACCGATTCGACGAGATGTCGAAGATGAAGACGGTGGTTGAAGACCGGAAGTCTTCACATCGTTTGGGTGTTTACTGATGATCTCGATTGGGCTGTACACCCAAGATGAGGGAAATAGTTGGTGATCGTCTAGACGTACTTGGAGATGGATGGATATGCGATGAAAGTGCCTCCGGTTTCGTTCAGACCCAGGACGAACTTGTAAATGGATTGTGTGTCTGACATTGGATTTTATTCTGTGTTGATTGATCTCTATTAAATTACATCTGTTTGGCTGTGGAGAATTTATTCTCTTGCTTAACGCCCTTCTCTGAGACGTACAAGCTCAGAGGTTGTATATCGATGGACATCAGTCGCATGGAGTGAATTGCCAGTGTGGCACGCGTAAGTGGCAATTGATCAAGGCTTCTGTTGAAAAGCAAAGTCTTGTGGTTGATGATCAAAGCACGGCCTGTGTGGCGTAGCTTTGTGTATAACGTGAATTCGCGAGCCTCACACCTCGGTATGAGTTAAACACGGGATACAGACCCAAGGAGTGCACGACGTTTCTTTCTAGCTAGGGTGGTGTCAGTGACCTACCAGCCCTGACATTTATATACTTTTCACCTGTGTGGTTGTTGGATACGAGGCGCCTCGGATATAGATCTGTAAGGACCGGGCAACGTGTGTTCAGGAATAATTAATCCTCTAAAGTAAGAGAGGACCGACCTTGGAGGTTCCAAAGGATCAGAGTAGGGTCCTGAGGCATTGCTAGAGTGTCTCGAACGCGGAGAGGAGCTTGCCCCTTGCCTCGGCTCATGACGGAAATCCAATTTCCAATACGTGATATTGCGGTTTTATTTGTAGAACCTAGTATGGCGACATAGTGGTATGGGTCATTAATGCCGCCTATGATTGATATTTATGATGTGAAATTGTTTTGGCACTATACACTGATAGTAATATCAAAATAATGTGTTTTAAACGTATCAAGCATGCTTTGGCTGTTATAAGGTAAAAACTCTATCCTCTGGCTTGCGTTGCATTGTGTGATGGGACCTGGGTCTTATAACAACTTCATTTTTCTTTATTTAGCATTGCGCTGTTTGTTTTATGCACTGGTATTCTTGGGAGGAAACCCGTTCCGTATTATACGGGGTGATCCCTTGATTTACCTAACTTTAAAAATAAAGATTAATAACTGTTTTAGTTCTCACACCGGTCACATGACTGACCTGGAGTTTATTGTTTTAACCTAAACTCTGGGTGCCCCTATTTTCGATACGGGCAGCTAGTAGTTTTGGTTTTGCAGATTTATATTCACAGGATTCTGATTTACAGCTGGAACGATGCTAAGAAAGCTCTGCATCCTTGTATCACTTTTAGTTGTGTTTTGTATATTTTTCCGCTGCTATGTAATTTATTGTAATCTCTGATATTTATCGGATGTAATTTATTCATTTATACTCTGTATATTCTTGTATCTGATGGAATTGTTGTAATAACAATAAAACGTTCTTCCGTTTGCGTTCATTTGTGTGTTGTTCTCAAAGTATCCGCGCTTTCCTTACCGGGGGAGTTACAGGTCCTTACAGTGGTATCAGAGAGAACAAGACACATTAGAACCATACGAAAGAATTCATCAGATATTGGATTAGTAATATCCAATTAGAATGACTCGTTAGAGATAGGATCAGTAATATCCTAGAACGAGTGTGAAGAGTATATTTTTCAAATGAAAAAAAAATTGTTTTGAAATTTAATTCTTTTTATACGTATTTGATTATTTATTTATTTTGAATTTGGACAATCGAGTATATAAAGATTTCGCATATACGCGTCATGAACGTATATTCGAAGTTTTAATATACTGGATAGATATAGAATCACATTCTAGACACCCGGGGATAATTCTGGTGATGTTGCCACATCATCAGTATTTATGTTCGTGTTTCGAAGGTGTGATTTCTATATATTTCCATTAGACTGGTGCGAGAACCAAAACTAATATAGCTAGAATACATTGTTGTGAATTGGCATCAAAAACATGATTTTTTGTATATGTATCAAAATTATGAATTTGAAACTCTAATCCACTCATTGATTGATGTTTGTGTTGGTTGTTCATTTGTTTGATAATTTTGAACCATTTAGCCTAATTGTATCAAATAATGAATTGTATTGAAAATTAGTCGCATTTGCTTGCATATACATGTACTTACATTGAACAGGTCATAGCAAGGAGGCTAGAGCAGAGAATAAAATTTGTTTGCCCGACAAATAGGTACATGTTTATCATAATTTACTGTTTTGTTTGGGTGATGATGATTTTATGAGCCGATTGGCTAGCCGCTTGACTTTTTCTTTTTGAGATCAGAAGGCCTGTATGGCAATTTCGGGATTTTCCCATGGCTCCCGGTGCTGGGGAGGTTATGGCGAAATTTTTCGAAAATTCCGGGTGTTAGCCAAATTTTTGAAGAATTTGAAAATTCTCAAAAACTGAAAAGTTGGAGAATGGAAGCCAGATCGAACGTAGAGTTGATTAATCAAACCACTTTCGACTTTGATCCTTTTCGGGGACGAAAAGTTTTAATTGGGGGAGATTGTAACAACCCGAAAATCTGGGCCAGTTTAAAGTTTTTATTTTGGCAATTTTAGTGAATTTTGAACATTTAAAATGAATTATTTTAAATAATATCGACGAGAAATTTATTTCTAAAAGAATTCGAACGTATATATTATATACGTCGTCGTTAGAATATAAATATTTATTTTAAATTATAAATATAATTGAAAATGGCGCGGTAGTTCGATTATTCGATTTCAAACTTCAATTGAATGTACCGGGTGCAAAACAATCTGGATTTTAGTGAAACAAAAAACATTAGGATCTAATTGGGAATATCTTTCCAACGAATCCGAAAAATCAAAATTTCATAGCGGGAATCAAAAGATATGTCCAGTTGAAAATTCTGAAAAGTCGCTATGGATTTCAGGCCCTTAAAAATAGACATTTTGCAAACGACCTCGGATTTCGACGAAACCACTTTTGTTGGGTCCGCGATGTAAAGTTATTGCTAGATTCCAAATTTCGTAATTTTTCGAATCAATATGTGAGCGTGGCAAAGGAAAACGTGTTTGACCAGTTTTAGTTGATTTTAATCGACTGGAAAATGGCCATTTTTCAAACGGTCTCAGAATTCGACGAAACTAGTTTTGTTAGGACCGTATCGTCAATACGAAGCTAGAAAATATTTTTCTGAAATTTTTCTAGTTAGTATGTGACCGCGGTAAAATGAAATGCGCGTTCAAAATCAATATATAGAGTTATATGTTGATTTTAACGGAAACTGATCAAAACGGTCGAATCAGCTTGCGATACATATCCCATTGTGTTCGTAATGGGGGTAATTAGCTATGGACGACAGGCGGTGGGCCTCGTTTCGAGGTCGAAATAAAAAGTCAACGTTATGAATTAAAATAATATAAAATTAATCCCTCCTTTCTCTCTACCTTTATCTCTCTGCCCCCCCCCCCCCCCCCCCGTTGAAATTCATTCCAGAACAAAGAAGAAAGAAAAAAAAGAAAAAATCGCTCCAGCCGCCCCCCTCGACGGCGGTCGATGCCGCACCGCGCCCACCACCCTCGACCTCCGCCCCTCTCGCCTCCTCCGCCGCGATGAACCCCAACCCCAATCGATGCTCCAGCCATCGCCACAGTTCCGCCACCGCTTGTCGCCAGTCAGCGAGCGCCGCCTCCCTCCACCTGCACACACTCCGACGCGCAACCCACAGCCCCCCCGCCTCCGCTCCAACGAGCGAGCCAAGGTGATTTTTATTTGTTTATTTATTTATAAAACCAATTTTGATTTGTGAGTGCAGTTTTAAATAAATGAAATCAGTTTTATACATATAGCAATGAAAGAAAGGGATTGTTAGTTGATAAAAATTGGGGTTTATATAGTATTTATATTAAAGGTTTAATCTTTATTATGGTAGAAGGTTAAAAATATGATTTTTATATAGTAGAAATCATAAAGATGCGATCTTTTATATAGTAGAAGATGAAAAATATAATCTTTTATATCGTAGAAGGTGAAATATATAATCTTTTGTGTCGTAGAAGTATAAAAGTGTAATTTTTATATAGTTAAAGAAATAAAAATAAAATCTTTATATGTGAAAAGGCGAAGTCTTTATATAGAGAATAGCGTGGTAAAAATATAATTTTTATCTATATAGTAGCAGTGTGAAAATAGAATTTTTATCCATATAGCGTGATTATAAAAATAGGATTTTTATATACATAGCAACAAAGTAAAAATTCGATTTTTATATATTGAATAGCGAAGTAAAAATTCGATTTTTATATATTGAATAGCGAAGTAAAAATTCGATTTTTATATATTGAATAGCGAAGTAAAAATTCAATTTTTATATATTGAATAGCGAAGTAAAAATTCGATTTTTATATATTGAATAGCGAAGTAAAAATTCGATTTTTATATATTGCATAGCAACAATATAAAAATATGATTTTTATATATGTAGTGACTACGGGCGACGAAAGTGACAAAAGGCGAGAACGCCGAAGATTTTCTACATAGAAGAGTCGTGGTATTGGATTAGCTATCGGTGAGAACTTCTCACTCTAAATTTCCTTTTCTAGTTATATATATATACTAGGATGCAGACGGTGCTTAGCAGCACCCGGCACCCGTCATCCATAGACCATGGATGGCTTGTTTGTTTAATTGATGTGTTGTGAAATTTGTTTGTGTTGTTGATGTGAAATCGATAATAAAATGTGGATGTGTTGAAATAAATAAATTATCGTTAAAAATATAATTTTTAACGTGAATGTGAATAAATAAATATTTATAAACAAATCGGCCGATTTGTTTATATACACTGATTTGACTGATATTGATTGGGTGGATAAATTTTACACATCGCCCAACTGCACAAATAAAAATCCGTGTTTGTTGATTTGAAACCCCACACGGGTGTTGGGATGAAAATTGGCGTAAACTAATCCCAATTATCTAATTGTATGTCGATCGATTGGTCGACAGACTGTGTAAGCGTTGATTATTTATATTTGATGCTTATGCAGTTGTGTGGTGCACTTTGGATGATGGTTGATTGTTTATCGTTGCTATAATATACATGTGTTGTATGGAATCCATATAATTAACATTATATGGTGATTGATTTGGCCTCATTCCAATCGGGAAAATAATGAATATTATAAAAGGAAATTCATGTGTTGAATATAAAAATAGTCATGTGTTGACGATGATCATGTGTTGAAACTATTCATGTGTTGAGTAAAATATTTTAAATAATAAAAATTACATCTTTATCATATTTAAAATTAGAACTACTTCACGGTGGAGTCTAATTAAAAATCAAACGATAGATACCAATATTTTATAAAATATTTTACATAACAAAAATAGTGATGTGTTGACAGTACTCATGTGTTGAGATTAGTCGTGTGTTGAAAGAAATATAGATTCATGTGTTGAATGGAATATATATATTCATTTGTTGAATAGATTAACAAATTTATTGAAATATTTAAAGCCGTGTTGACTAGAGATGCGTTATTTTGACGCGAACGATATTTATATCGATTTTATTCGTTTTATAATGAATATTGAAAAGTGATTTCAAAATTAAATATTTTGAAATGAAATTCAAATTAAATTAGATTAAAATTCAAATTGGAATTTTATTGAATCAATTTGAAATGAATTCGAATTAAATAGAAAATGAATTCGATTCGAATTGAATAGAAAGTGAATTTGAATTCGAATTGAATAGAAATGAATTCAAATTGAATTAAATTGAAATTGAATTAAAAAACGAATTGAAATCGTTTTGAATGAAATTTAAAACGAACTGAAATTGAATTGAAATCAATTTGAAATGAATTCGAATTGAATTAAATAGAAGGTAAATTCAAATTGAATTGAATTGAAATGAATTAGAATTAGAATTGAATTGAAACGAATTTGAATTCGAATTAAATAAAATTAAAATGAATTCGAATTGAATAGAAATCAAATCGATTTGAAATTGAATATAGTGTTGAAATGGTTTTGAAAACGATTTTAAAACGATTTATAAAATACGTTTTAAAAAGGAAATCGACGAAATATATATAATATATATATTATATATATAATGGCCTGAATAGTACGCGCCGCGCCGCGGCAGTTCGTGAATTTCGACCATTGACTTTGAATTGACGTTGCGGGAGATCCGACCGTCGGATTCTCCTAAAAAAGGAACCGTTGGGTTTGTACCGAAAAGAGCTTTCCAATGAATATTATAAATTTGAAATCTAACGGTTGGATTTGGAATTATGTCCAAATCGAATTTGTAAAAGGTCGCTGTAAGTGAAGTTCGATAGCCGTTGATGGAAATCGACTGTACGGGCCTTGATAAAATTATTAAAAATATTTATAATTTGTGTAAAATCATAAGAAATGATTTGGGAAAAATTGGGCTGAAGAATTCCACATTTGAAAGGATAAAAATAGATTTTTATCGAAATGAACTAGTTTTGAACTAGAATTAAAATCAATTTATTTTTGAAATAAATAAATTGAATTTGAAAGTGATTTTAAAAATAATCAATATTCCCAATACGTGGATTGGACTGGAGTTGAATCGAAATTATCTTCGGAATATTTCGATGTTGGATTTCGTGACTATACAGATATTGTTATGGGAATTTGAAAGATATATTTTATATCGTTATTTCCAATGCGATATTTGTTGGTTTCAGAATTTGATATTGAATATAAGCCGGTATATTTTCTATTCAGAGCCTTGTATTTAATATCGAATATGATTTGGGTTTGTCGTGGATCGTGTTTTAGATGACATTGGTTCTTTAACCCAGTTAAAGGCGGGATATTGATTTTTGAAAAGATTGAAACTAAGTGGAGTTTTAATGAATCTTTAATTAGATTAAAAAGTGAATTGATAATTTAAATTATCAAATTTGGAAAGTGATCGAGAATGGAGTATCACCAGTTTTGCTCCAAAGCGATAGTTAAATCTTTAATTAGATTTGAACGTGAAATGGTAATTAATTTTACCGATAACACCGTGGTGTTAGATATGGAGTATTACCAGTTTTTCTCCATGGGATGAATAGGTTGGGATTGGGAAATAAAATAAATAATTACTTCGGTGTGGTTCGCTAATCCCGACTAGTTTGAAATGATATCCAAAGGAAGATTAAAGAATAAATTTAAAAGAATTTATCTTGGATAAAATTAATGGGAATCTTTCCCATAAGAATGTGATTTTGTGAATAAAAGAATATTCTGAATTGGAATGAGGCGTTCGTTGTGTTTGTGTAACGTTTGTTTATCATATACGTGGGTTATTCAGAAAGGCCGGGTTTATACCCATTCCGAATAACCGATTCGACGAGATGTCGAAGATGAAGACGGTGGTTGAAGACCGGAAGTCTTCACATCGTTTGGGTGTTTACTGATGATCTCGATTGGGCTGTACACCCAAGATGAGGGAAACAGTTGGTGATCGTCTAGACGTAATTGGAGATGGATGGATATGCGAGGAAAGTGCCTCCGGTTTCGTTCAGACCCAGGACGAACTTGTAAATGGATTGTGTGTCTGACATTGGATTTTATTCTGTGTTGATTGATCTCTATTAAATTACATCTGTTTGGCGGTGGAGAATTTATTCTCTTGCTTAACGCCCTTGTCTGAGACGTACGAGCTCAGAGGTTGTATATCGATGGACATCAGTCGCATGGAATGAATTGCCAGTGTGGCACGCGTAAGTGGCAACTGATCAAGGCTTCTGTTGAAAAGCAAAGTCTTGTGGTTGATGATCAAAGCACGGCCTGTGTGGCGTAGCTTTGTGTATAACGTGAATTCGCGAGCCTCACACCTCGGTATGAGTTAAAATCGGGATACGGACCCAAGGAGTGCACGGCGTTTCTTTCTAGCTAGGGTGGTGTCAGTGACCTACCAGCCCTGACATTTATATACTTTTCACCTGTGTGGTTGTTGGATACGAGGCGCCTCGGATATAGGTCTGTAAGGACCGGGAAACGTGTGTTCAGGAATAATTAATCCTCAAAAGTAAGAGAGGACCGGCCTTGGAGGTTCCAAAGGATCAGAGTGGGGTCCTGAGGCATTGCTAGAGTGTCTCGAACGCGGAGAGGAGCTTGCCCCTTGCCTCGGCTCATGACGGAAATCCAATTTCCAATACGTGATATTGCGGTTTTATTTGTAGAACCTAGTATGGCGACATAGTGGTATGGATCATTAATGCCGCCTATGATTGATATTTATGATGTGAAATTGTTTTGACACTATACACTGATAGTAATATCAAAATAATGTGTTTTAAACGTATCAAGCATGCTTTGGCTGTTATAAGGTAAAAACCCTATCCTCCGGCTTGCGTTGCATTGTGTGATGGAACCTGGGTCTTATAACAGCTACATTTTTCTTTATTTAGCATTGCGCAGTTTGTTTTATGCACTGGTATTCTTGGGAGGAAACCCGTTCCGTGTTATACGGCGTGGTCCCTTGATTTACCTAACTTTAAAAATAAAGATTAATAACTGTTTTAGTTCTCACACCGGTCACATGACTGACCTGGAGTTTATTGTTTTAACCTAAACTCTGGGTGCCCCTATTTTCGACACGGGCAGCTAGTAGTTTTTGTTTTGCAGATTTATATTCACAGGATCCTGATTTACAGCTGGAACGATGCTCGGAAAGCTCTGTATCCGTGTATCACTTTCAGTTGTGTTTTGTATATTTTTCCGCTGCTATGTAATTTATTGTAATCTCTGATATTTATCGAATGTAATTTATTCATTTATACTCTGTATATTCTTGTGTCTGATGGAATTGTTGTAATAACAATAAAATGTTCTTCCGTTTGCGTTCATTTGTGTATTGTTCTCAAAGTATCCGCGCTTTCCTTACCGGGGGAGTTACGGGTCCTTACAGTTAGTGTATCTGTTGTGCAGGTATGGGCATGTTCTTGTGTGCGTGTGTATGTGTATTTATTGTGTGAGTTGTTTAGATGTTATTAGTTTGGAAAAAATATATTTGTAAGCATATATTTTATTAGTTTTGTTGTGCATATATTTTTGGGGTTGTGTTCATTTGTTTTGGTATATTGCGTGCGCGTGTATGTTTAGCGTTGCACCGTTTTATTTTATTGTTCTATACAGTTTTGTGTGGGTATTCACGCTATTTATATATATGAATAATTTATGTCATACAATTTTGGTGTACATTGGAAAAAAAATATACGCTATAATTCTTTTGGGTCTAGCTGTCTATATAAAATATATTATTATTTTTCTGAAAAAGTTGTGTTTATTTTCGTTGAATTGAATTTGGCATTGAGTTCGAGAACCATTCCCAGAACCAATAACCGTACCAATCCGCCAAGCAATTCCCTATCCTTCTCTTATAAAAATAAAATATATGTTAAGCGATATCGAGTTGAATCCATTCAGAATCTTGCCTAAGAGTCGTCGGTTCTTTCAGTGTCCATCTGTTGTCTCCGTTCTGTGCCACGAAAGGTGAGTTTATCTCACACGTGACTCACATTATTTCATAGATGTTAGATCAACTAAATGAACTGTTATAAAATGTATAGGATTGCCAGAAGAAGTTGTTTGTTTAAAGTATACACTTTCATATGTGACACCATATTCATATGATATGATGTGCACCGATTAAATATGACCATGATGTGATTGATGATATATGATGATTTGTTATGTTATAGATACCCCTAGTTTAGAAAAAATCATTAAGGGTTGAAATGATACATACCCGAACGAACATTAGAATAGGGAAAATCGTTATGGGTTGAAATGATAGACCAGAACGATTTTTAATGAATTTGGGATTGCAGGTTTAAATGATAGACCTGTAGAAATTTTATAAATCACGGAATGAAATGATAAATATCCGTATTACTCGACCATATGGTAGAAAACTATAAACGGACACCGTTGGTCATGTTTTTGAAGTTAACTGATTTGAGAAATTAATTTTATATTAATTTAAGATTTAAATTTTTATATTTTTTAAGATTTTAAACTTAAATTTTATAAATTTTAGATTATATGTTTTAAAATGATTTTATGAGTAAATATAGATTTAAATGTTTGTTTAAGATTTTACTTATAATTTTATCTATTTTAAACCATATAATTTATTCATATAAGTATTATAATTTTGTCTTTTTATATGTATTTCTTTAAATCTATTTTTATATTATTTTAAACTTATATATGTCTATAATCTATTTCTAATTAATTTAGAATTTTATAAACTTATATATATACATATCTATTTTCAAATTTAACCTTTTTATATATATTTTATAATTTTAATAATAAACCCAAGATGGATAAGTTAGATTTTGCAATTTTCGAAGTTTAAAATGTAAATTTATATAACGATAAATGAATAAGGAATGAACTCATATTAAGTTATGAATTTGAATTGATACGAAATTTTAGTAGAGATAAATTTGAATTTAAATCAACTGAATGCGAATTTGAATGATTAAATATTAAGAAATGAATTTGAATTGCGTAAATTAATGTTTAAATTGAAATTTATAATTGATACGAATTTGAATTTGAATTTGAATTATGAACTTTGATAAGAAATGAATGTGAATTGGGTAAATTGATTTATTTTAATTTATAAACGATATGAATTGAATTCAAATTTTAATTGATTAACATGAATTGGAATATATATATACACATATATATATGTTATATGCAGAATTGGTTTTTAAATTGTTTGGTTTGAATTAAGAATTTTGTTAAATTGATGCGTAAGAATGGTTTTAAATAGTAATTTGTTTGAATGGAATATAGATTTTGATTTAAAATATTGAAGAAACAAATTTGAAATATATGACTTGAATTATAAAGTACAATATAATTTGTTTAAATTGAAATGTAATTTTTGAATTGAATCGTATATTCGAATTCGAACCAAATTGTTGGATTTAAATGAATCGACTTGAAATGATTCCTTGTGAAGGAAAATTTTGAATTATTTGAATTGTTTCGAACTTGAATTTTTGTGAACATAAACCAAACCAAAATATTATTGAAGTTACGTGGTTTGGTATCGATTTAAATGGAAATTGAGAAATTTAATGTATAACTTAAATATAAGTTGATTTTGGATTTGAGATTCAATATGCGAATACTTTCGGAAATTTTATCGAAGTTAAAATGTTATAGTATAAGGTTATACTATATTTGAAATCTTTACGATATGGTTCTAAATCGATTTGATTTAAACAATTTGAGTTGTTTCCAAAATTTTAATATAATCGAAGTTAGATATTAAATTTTGAATTCAAAATTTGAACTTGAGATTTCGTATAAACTATTTTATAAAGTGATTTATATAAAAATAATGACCACGGTGTGAAAAATGTAAACGATTGGTTGTTAAAGAGACCGGGATCGGTTATTGTCATACTCTCTGCCAATACCGAAAACCACTTTAGCAACTGTGTATGCGGTGGAGTTCCAGAATGAAGGGGATGATTTGGCGAACGACTCTATTTTATATTTTATATTAATTACGAGACCCTGACTACCTTGTGTTAGCTTGATGTGGCTAAAACAGGAGCTATGCACAGACCAAGTGAGGTCATACCTCTTATCGAGCACACTTCTTCGCTATTGTTCTATTACCATTGAGATTCAATTTGGGCCCTTTTGATTATGTGAGTGTGTATCGAGGTGGGCGGTAGTAGCTACTATGCGTTACCACCAATCTGGCTTTGCAAACGGTGAATCCACCCTGGCATTCCTTGCGTGCTATGTCACATGCCTTATGCGATCCCACTACGACTTTGTTTTGTACCGTTTTATATGGAGTGTCCTCTGATCAACCTCCAGTTTACGGAGGAATTACAGTACTGTATATAATATGGGAATAGATAAACGGTGTAAGGGAAATCATGGTAATCCAGCTTACGCTATTTTGATATTTTACTTTACTGATAAACACTATTGTATATAGCGTATTATACTATATAGTATTGGTTTGACGGATCCTTAGAGGATGGTGATCCCAAACATCCTTTAAGTTACTGATTGCATTTCATCGAACATTTCATTTGAGTTGATTTACTTCCATGAGAATGTTAGTCCTGGTCCGAGCTGTTTTGTTTTGCATTATTGCTCGGGTCAGATCGAGTTTCGAGATTCACTCCTGGAGTTTAGAGCTTATATTGGGATTTTACTCTCATATATCTACCTATTGATCAGTTGTTCCAATCATCCTGTTTATTGTTGTCTCTGTTTCAAACTGTTATTATTTATTTATGTGTTCGAAATCGTTGTATTAGACTTCCGCTGTATTACTTATGTAAACTCTAATGTAAAATTTATTTAGTAGCTTCATGAACTACTATTGTATTATTTATTTCCGCTGTGAGATGTTATATTGCTTTGTATCTGTGATTCTGTGATTTATTCTATTTACCTCAGTAGCTAATAACAATCTGTTGTTTTGGACATTTTGAGTTGACATGTTTTGTCGATTCGGCACGGTCAAAATGGCGGGTCGTTACATGTGGTATAAGAGCTTTGGTTTTATCAAAGCTTTAGCTTATGTGGTAAAAAGCTCATTAGAGATAGGGTAGTGATACCCTAGAATGAGTGGAATTTATTGCAGAATCTTTCTTGTGAGAGATCGTATTTTGAAAAGTATAAATGTTTTAAAATGGTTTTAAATGTTTTAGCAAATATTTTCGGAAATAAAATCTTGTTTAATATTTAAATCTTTCTGAATTTCCTTTCCATTCGAATCCATCTTCCTTCGTAGATCCTCTTTGATTAGGATCCTTCGTTCGTCCAGCTTATAACTCGAATTCTATAACTTATCCTTGTCCATAACAAGGTAAGAAGAAGAAGGAGAGTGTAGGTCTTCTAACGTATTCGATCTTATTAAATATTGGTTTGAAATTGAAAGGTATTAAAATATAAGATTTTCTTATTTATAAATAATACTATGTTTTGGTAAATACCAATATTTTGAATATATTGATATGTATACTTTAAGATTTTATATTTTCTATATATTTCGAATAAGATTTAAAGATAAAGAATTGTAAGGAAATTATTTTATCTTGAAACCTATAACGGTACAGTTTATAAATGAATATGTATAGGAATTTATTAATGTAAATTGGTTCATAAAGATTCTAATTTATGATGTATATATATGTTAAATTTATGGAATTAAATTAGTTTTGTAATATTGATAATTTGGGTTTGAAAAAGATATTGGTATGGTATAGAATGATATTGTTCTATATTTGATTTAATAACATTATTACATATTTATTAAGGATTGAATTTAAATTTAATACATAAATGAGTGGGGGAGAGATATAATTTTTCCTTCTTTAATTTTAATGATTTGAAATATATTATTTATAATATATGATTTGAAAATTTAGTATATATTTTGTTTAAATATAGAAAATGTTTTGAATACTTGTTGACGTTAAAGTTGGCCTACTGAATACCTAGTAGTTTTGTAATATTGATAATTTGGGTTTGAAAAAGATTTTGGTATAGTATAGAATAATATTGTTCTATATTTGATTTAATAATATTATTGCATATTTATTAAGGATTGAATTTAAATTTAATACATAAATGAGTGGGGGAGAGATATAATTTTCCCTACTTTAATTTTAATGATTTGAAATATATTATTTATAATATATGATTTGAAAATTTAGTATATATTTTGTTTAAATATAGAAAATGTTTTGAGTACTTGTTGACGTTAAAGTTGGTCTACTGAATACCTAGTGATTTGAGGTATACGTCTGATCAACGTATATGTTAAATCCTATGTGTATTAGATAGATATAAAGTCACACTCTAGTCGCTTGGAAATGGTTCTGGTGATGACTGCAGCATCACCGATATCTATTTTCGGGTTTCGAAAGTGGGATATATATATAGCCAATCGAGACGTCGAGTGAATACTTGAAATTATTCTGAAATATGTTTGAAAATATTTTAACTTTTGATTATTGTGTGTGTGTATATATATATATATATTTCAAATTTTACATATAAATGATTATAGATATGAACTATTGGTTTAAATATATTTAGTTATTTAATTACTATTTTTCCTACCTAGATACTTTTCGGGGACGAAAAGTTTTGAGTGGGGGAGATTGTAACAAACCGTTATTTTTAACGATTTAAATTCCGATTTAAATCGATATTTTTATTTTAAAAAATATTCTATCGTTTTCCATAATGGGAATTTGTAATTTGAAATACGTACAGTGAGATATAGCCACTGTGAAAATTTCGTCGGAAAATTTGAATGTTTGTCGATCGTGCATTTTTTAGGGCAAAGCTGCGCATATTAGTTCAAATTTTAGCAATTTTAAAATCTCTCCAAATCCAGTTCAGACAAACTTGAAGAATATTCTATTTGTTGTCACGAACTCAACGACGAAATCCGTTTCGCGAAAATCGGTCATTTTGACCTCGGTTTAATTGTTTTTCTGTTCGAATTTTACGTTTAAAGGGGTCCGTAACACGTTCTTGAACGGAGCATCCTGGCACTGCTAATTTTATACCGTTGTGTCCGTCTCGTCGCGCTGATTTCTGCAATATATTCATTTATCAGTTTCGGTGTTCAGTTCGCGCTGAAATTGTGAAAAGGCTTGCACAGTTCATTTTTGAAACAGAGTTATTTTAATTCGATGTGTCCATTTTACGTTCTTATATTCTTTTCCAACCATTTTGGATCTGCAAAAACTGTCCTTTTATTTTACTAAACTACCTAATTAATTTTTTTTCCAAACATAATGAATGAGAACATTTATCCCTTTATTTCCAATTCATGCATGCACGTTATGCATTCCATGCAAACTATGTGTACTTTCCAAGTCCACTCTTCTAAAAGAAATGCAACGTTCCTTTAAATTTTACAAGCCATGCATGTCATTTTTCCAATGCCTTTTCCTTTCATGCGTTCACCTTATATTTGCATGTCCATGCGTTCACTTTGTATTTCCATGTCCATGCGTTAACTTTGTATTTCCATGCAAATTTGTTCTCCGACCTTTCCTTCCAAGTTTTATGTTCCCATTTCCAAAAGGCCACATGCGTTATTTTTGTTTTTGTTTTTTTTTTAAATCCATGCATGTATTGTATTATATCTTTTAATGTTCAAAGACCTTTTCAAATGCAAACTGTTCGTTCCCAAAGACCTATTCTCTTTCCCGTATCCACTCAAACCACTCGTTAAAGTGCGTGTTTATTTATAAATCCCTGTATATATTTTCCATCTCATTTCTTTTTGGATTTGTCCATTTTTTTTCTTTTCTTTAATCCGTTGTTTTATCCCCATATAGTTGCTCACCATTCCCCACTGCAATAAGCCATAACTGAGACACCTCCACTCACCGAAACCACTCAATCTCCGCTCCCTAACAACGCCTTTGTTTGTGAGAAAGAAAAAATCAACGCAGCAACCTTCGTATAAAATATAAAATTCAAAATCAAAAGATCCATTTTTTTTCCAAGGATCCGTTATCTTTTCTGAAGAAACGCTCATCCTTCGATGTGCCCAACCAACTGATGTTCGTATACTTTATAAATAAAAGAATGGACAAAAGCGTTTTACCCATCTCCAAAAACCATCCCATTTCCTACAGCTACCACCTTTCTCTGCTATTTTTTCTTTCTTTCCACCTCATACCAAAATGAATAGCCCTTCTCTCCCGTTCGACCACTTCCACCCATCATGAGCTCGCCCCTTCTGCAAAGCCCCCAAGCCCTCCACAAAAATAGCCGAGCTCCATCAGATCCGAACCACTCAGGACCTCTGCCCTTTCTTCTCCCCTGAGTCGATGTCCAATATCTAACCAAGCACTAGCGCTTCCCACTGAGTACTCGAACCCGCATATTTTCTACAATTGTTCGCTATCCTGAACCAAAGCCATGCCGCCCAAACCGCCTGCCGAGGAGGACTGGCCAACGTGAAACCCGCTATCCCCACTCTTCTCCTTCTCATGCAATACCCTTATGCCTTATATAAGTGAGTTTTTGGCATTTATATTTTTGGTGATGTTTACAATGTGATGTTGTGTGGGCTTATTTGCTTTTATGTATTATATATGTATATATTTATTTGTTTTGTATGTGACTGGTGTTTGTGCATGAGTTACTAGGTGGGTGTGTGAGTGATTTGCGTGAGTTAGTGTATCTGTTATGCAGGTATGGGCGTGTTCTTGTGTGCGTGTGTATGTGTATTTATTGTGTGAGTTGTTTAGATGTTATTATTTTTTTTAAAATATATTTGTAAGCATATATTTTATTAGTTTTGGTGTGCATATATTTTTGGGGTTGTGTTCATTTGTTTTGGTATATTGCGTGCGCTTGTATGTTTAGCGTTGCACCGTTTTATTTTATTGTTATATACCGTTTTGTGTTGGTATTCACGCTATTTATATATGAATAATTTATATCATACAATTTTGGTGTACATTGAAAAAAATATACGCTATAATTCTTTTGGGTATAGCCGTCTATATAAAATATATTATTATTTTTCTAAAAAAGTTGTGTTTATTTTCGTTGTATTGAATTTGGCATTGAGTTCAAGAACCATTGCCAGAACCAATAACCATACCAATCCACCAAGCAATTCCCTATCCTTCTCTTATAAAAATAAAATATATGTTGAGCGATATCGAGTAGAATCCATTCAGAATCTTGCCTAAGAGTCGTCGGTTCTTTCAGTGTCCATCTGTTGTCTCCGTTCTATGCCACGAAAGGTGAGTTTATCTCACACCTGATTCACATTATTTCATAGATGTTAGATCAACTAAATGAACTATTATGAAATGTATAGGATTGCCAGTAGAAGTTGTTTGTTTAAAGTATACACTTTCATATGTGACACCATATTATATGACATGTATGTGCACCGATTATATATGACCATGATGTGATTGATGATATATGATGATTTGTTATGTTGTAGATACCCCTAGTTTAGAAAAAATCATTAAGGGTTGAAATGATACATACCCGAACGAACATTAGAATAGGGAAAATCGTTATGGGTTGAAATGATAGACCTGAACGATTTTTAATGAATTTGGGATTGCGGGTTTAAATGACAGACCTGTAGAAATTTTATAAATCACGGAATGAAATGATAAATATCCGTATTACTTGACCATAGGGTAGAAAACTATATACGGACACCGTCAGTCATGTTTTCGAAGTTAACTGATTTGAGAAATTAATTTTATATTAATTTAAGATTTAAATTTTTATATTTTTTAAGATTTTAAACTTAAATTTTATAAATTTTAAATTATATGTTTTAAAATGATTTTATGAGTAAATATAGATATAAATGTTTGTTTAAGATTTTACCTATAGTTTTATCTATTTTAAACCATATAATTTATTCATATAAGTATTATAATTTTGTTTTTTTATATGTATTTCTTTAAATCTATTTTTATATTATTTTAAACTTATATATGTCTATAATCTATTTCTAATTAATTTAGAATTTTATAAACTTATATATATACATATCTATTTTCAAATTTAACCTTTTTATATATATTTTATAATTTTAATAATAAACTCAAGATGGATAAGTTAGATTTCGCGATTTTCGAAGTTTAAAGATGTAAATTTAGATAACGATAAATGAATAAGGAATGAACTCATATTAAGTTATGAATTTGAATTGATACGAAATTTTAGTAGAGATGAATTTGAATTTAAATCAACTGAATGCGAATTTGAATGATTAAATATTAAGAAATGAATTAGAATTGCATAAATTGATGTTTAAATTGAAATTTATAATTGATACGAAATTGAAGTTGAGTTATGAACTTTGATAAGAAATGAATGTGAATTGGGTAAATTGATTTATTTTAATTTATAAACAATATGAATTGAATTCAAATTTTAATTGATTAACATGAATTGGAATATATATATACACATATATATAAATATATGTTATATGCGGAATTGGTTTTTATATTGTTTGGTTTGAATTAAGAATTTTGTTAAATTGATGCGTAAGAATGGTTTTAAATAGTAATTTGTTTTAATGGAAATATAGATTTTAATTCAAAATATTGAAGTAACAAATTTGAAATATATGACTTGAATTATAAAGTACAATATAATTTGTTTAAATTGGAATGTAGTTTTTGACTTGAATCGTATATTCGAATTCGAACCAAATTGTTGGATTTAAATGAATCGACTTGAAATGATTCCTTGTAAAGGAAAATTTTGAATTATTTGAATTGTTTCGAACTTGAATTTTTGTGAACATAAACCAAACCAAAATATTATTGAAGTTACGTGGTTTGGTATCGATTTAAATTGAAACTGAGAAATTTAATGTATAACTTAAATATAAGTTGATTTTGGATTTGAGATTCAGTATGCGAATACTTTCGGAAATTTTATCGGAGTCAAAATGTTATAGTATAAGTTTATACTATATTTGAAATCTTTAATATATGGTTCTAAATCGATTTGATTTAAACAATTTGAATTGTTTCCAAAATTCTAATATAATCGAAGTTAGATATTAAATTTTGAATTCAAAATTTGAACTTGAGATTTCATATAAACTATTTTATAAAGTGATTTATATAAAAATAATGACCACGGTATGAAAAATATAAACGATTGGTTGTTAAAGAGACCGGGATCGGCTATTGTCATACTCTCTACCAATACCGAAAACCACTTTAGCAACTGTGTGCGCGGTGGAGTTCCAGAATGAAGGGGATGATTTGGCGAACGACTCTATTTTATATTTCATATTAATTACGAGACCCTGACTACCTTGTGTTAGCTTGATGTGGCTAAAACAGGAGCTATGCACAGACCAAGTGAGGTCATACCTCTTATCGAGCACACTTCTTCGATATTATTCTATTACTGTTGAGATTCAATTTGGGCCCTTTTGATTATGGGAGTGTGTATCGAGGTGGGCGGTAGTAGCTACTATGCGTTACCACCAGTCTGGCTCTGCAAACGGTGAATCCACCCTGGCATTCCTTGCGTGCCATGTCACATGCCTTATACGATCCCACTACTACTTTGTTTTGTACCGTTTTATATGGAGTGCCCTCTGATCAACCTCCAGTTTACGGAGGAATTACGGTACTGTACATAATATGAGAATAGATAAACGTTGTAAGGGTAATCATGGTAATCCCGCTTACGCTATTTTGATATTTTACTTTACTGATAGATACTATTGTATATAGCGTATTATACTACATAGTATTGGTTTGACGGATCCTTAGAGGATGGTGATCCCAAACATCCTTTAAGTTACTGATTGCATTTCATCGAACATTTCATTTGAGTTGATTTACTTCCATGAGAATGTTAGTCCGGATCCGAGTTGTTTTGTTTTGCATTATTGCTCGGGTCAGATCGAGTTTCGAGATTCACTCCTGGAGTTTAGAGCTTATATTGGGATTTTACTCTCATATATCTACCTATTGATCAGTTGTTCCAATCATCCTGTTTATAGTCGTCTCTGTTTCAAACTGTTATTATTTATTTATGTATCCGAAATCATTGTATTAGACTTCCGCTTTATTACTTACGTAAACTCTATTGTAAAATTTATTTAGTAGCTTCATGAACTACTATTGTATTATTTATTTCCGCTGTGAGATGTTATATTGCTTTGTATCTGTGATTCTGTGATTTATTCTATTTACATCAGTAGCTAATAACAATCGGTTGTTTTGGACGTTTTAAGTTGACATGTTTTGTTGATTCGGCACGGTCAAAATGGCGGATCGTTACATGCAGTATGCAAGGAAATGCAATCTTCTTTGCTGCTGGGTAATTGTAACAACCCGAAAATCTGAGCCAGTTTAAAAATTTTATTTTGGCAATTTTAGCGAAGTTTGAACATTTAAAATAGATTATTTTAAATAATATCGACGAGAAATTTATTTTGAATAGAATTCGATGTATATATTATATACGTCGTCGTTAGAATATAAATAATTACATATAATTATAAACAGAATTGAAAATGGCGCGGTAGTTCGATAATTCGATTTCAAACTTCAATTGAAAGTACCGGGTGCAAAATAAACCGGATTTTAGTGAAACCAAAAACAATAGGATCTAATCGAGAATATCTTTCCAACGAATCCGAAAAATCAAAATTTCATAGCGGGAATCAAAAGATATGTCCAGTTGAAAATTCTGAATAGTCTCTATGGAATTCAGACCCTTAAAAATGGAAAATTAGCAAACGACCTCGGATTTCGACGAAACCACTTTTGTTGGATCTGTGATATCAAATTATTGCTAGATTCCAAATTTCATAATTTTTCGAATCAATATGCGAGCGTGGAAAAGGAAAACGCGTTTGACCAGTTTTAGTTGATTTTAATCGACTGGAAAATGGCCATTTTTCCAACTGTCTCAGAATTCGACGAAACTGGTTTCGTTAGGACCGTATCGTCAATATGAAGCTAGAAAATATTTTTCGGGAATTTATAGAGTTAGTATATGACCCCAGTAAATTGAAATGCGCGTTCAAATTCAATATATAGAGTTATATGTTGATTTTAACGGAAACTGATTGTAACGATCGAATCAGCTTGCGGTATATGTCCCATTGTGTTCGGAATAGGGGTAAAACGCTAGGGACGACAGGCGGTGGGTCCCATTTCGAGTTCGAAAATAAAAGCACCTTTTTGAAATTAAATTAATTAAAAAAAATATCTCCCCTCTCCTTTATCACTCAGACCCCCCCCCACGTTAAAAATCAAAATCGATTTCAAATGAAAAAAAAAGAAAAAAAAGGGCGACGGGGGGGGGGGGGGGGGGGGGGGGGGGGGTGAGCCACCGCCGCCGCTGCTTCCATCTGCAGCCCCCCCCAGGTTGCTCGCCGCCCGCCAACGTCCACCTCGCCCCCCCACCCCCCCTCCTTCGATCGACGCGACCCCCACCCCACCGCATCCCCTCCACCACCTCAAAGACGGCCGCGATGGCCTAAACCCCCCCCCCCCCACGACGCCGCTCTTCCTCCCCCTCCTGCCGACGGTCCAGCGCACTCCCCCTCCGGCGCCCTGACGGCCTCCAACTTCCCCCACCTCGCTTCCCTCTCCCCTCCTAATACTAGTAAGTTTTTATTTTATTTTATTTATTTTTATTTAACTTTCTTTTCAGTATTTTTTATATATGAAATTATAAGTAAAAGTTTGATTTGTTTGAAATGAAGTATAAAGAACGAATTTTCCTCTATGAGAATGAAGTATAAAAATCGATTTTTATTTATATGTTTGCAAGGAGAAGAAAATTACATTTTTATATAAGTGACAAATTAAAGGTAGGATTTTTATAGAGAAATCTTCGTATAAAGAACAGTGAATTAAAAATATAATCTTTATTATGTAGAAGATGTAAAAATATGATTTTTGTTTATGTAGAGAATTAAAAATATAATTTTTACATGATGGGAATATTAGAAATATCAATCTTTAAATGAAAAGGCGAAATCTTTAAATTTGAAAAGGATCGATTTTTATATATTGAATAGCGAAGTAAAAATTCGATTTTTATATATTGAATAGCGAAGTAAAAATTCGATTTTTATATATTGAATAGCGAAGTAAAAAATTCGAATAGCGAAGTAAAAATTCGATTTTTATATATTGAATAGCGAAGTAAAAAAATCGATTTTTATATATTGAATAGCGAAGTAAAAATTCGATTTTTATATATTGAATAGCGAAGTATAAATTCGATTTTTATATATTGAATAGAGAAGTAAAAATTCGATTTTTATTTATGTAGTGGCTACGGGCGACGAAAGTGACGAAAGGCGAGAACGACGAAGACTTCTACATAAGAAGAGTCGAGATGATTGGATTAGCTAGTCGGTGAGAACTTCTCACTCAAAATTTCTTTTTCTAGTTATATATACTAGGATGCAGACGGTGCTTAGTAGCACCTAACACCCGTCATCCACAGACCATGGATGGCTTGTTTGTTTGATTGTTGTGTTGTGAAATTTGTTTGTGAAATTGGTGTGAAATAGAAATATAGATTCATGTCACTACACCATAAAGCCTATTTTGTCACTCCCCCCATCCTCTAAATATGATACGGTCTATAACCGTATCAAATTAGAGAGGGCTTTGAACCATGCTTATCCATTTAGAAAAGGCTTAAGGCCTGGTTTGAATTTAAACCACTTATTGACCGTATCAACCTAGGGTTAAAATTTTCCACGCAGACGTGCTCCTCCCCTTTTTTTCATTTCCCTCTCACGAGATCTATTTCCCCCCTTTTTTCTAATTTCCCAAAACCGTGCCCTCTGTCGAATTGCGATCGAAATAGGTTGGAAATAGAAAAAATTTCTGCTCTCAGTTTTACGGATCTGGTAAATACTTATTTGATTCGATTATTATTTGTTTCCATACCAAGTTTTAGGGTTACATCGTTAGTGTTTATTATATTGTTATGGATTTCATGTTTTAGGGTTACAAATCTGTCCTATTTCAATCTTTGATTTAACCTTTACTGTTTCTTCCCAGGTTTGCATTCGACTCATTGAATTGTCATGACAAATACGACGGTCATTTGCAACTGTTCGACTTAAAAAGTGCTGGTCCGCCTGATTCCTAATTTAAAGGTAACTAATTTGTCCTCCATATATACAAACAAAGCTATTTCATGGATGATTGATTTGAATTGTGCTATTGATTCAAGGTAACTAATCTATTGTGAACCGTATTGATAACAGTAACTAATAATTTTGTCATATTTAAGTTAATTGATCGTATCTTATTTAACCGATAACGATGTCAAGTCATTCAAAAAAATTGAGTACTAAATTATATAATTTTCTATGCATTTCTAAAGCCCAACGATGAGGGTCATGAAGTATTTAAAATGATGCTTCTACAATTGGGTACGATTATCATTGGTCATTGTTAAGCAAAAATATAGTAAAAAAACACAATAACTAGGCTTTACATATATGTAACTAAGAAACATAATGTTAGACCAGTAGCGCAAAATTGAGTTAATCTTTGGAGATGTAGTCGAAAAATCAGAAGACAGTCCTTCATTTGTAACCGAAGCAATGTTTTTTCTTCACTAAACCAATTCATGAAAGTCATTTCCAGGTGATTTTATACGTTTTTGTCATACACTTGTGCTATTACAATTTTTTACCAATCACCAATTACAGTCAAATGTAACATTCTCTGAGATTATGTACATGATGGTTAGTTTGAATTCAATTATGCATCTGATGCTATCTATCTTCTTGTAATATCATTTTCAGATTACGCTCATAGAAATATCAAATAATATTATTTTCAGATTACGGTTGCTTGTTTAAAACTGTGGCTCTCTCTCTCTATGTTTCTCTATATGGCTTAGATTTATGGGAATTGTACTCACCTATGGTTAAATTGATAATTCGGAACCCATACATGTTGCAACCCGAACATAACATTTGCTGTAACTTTTTAGAAGCTATAACAAACAAGTTTCAGGGTTTTATGTGAATTATGACACTAGGAACATAAATCATCTGAAGGAGTAACTATTTAACATTTAGATTGTCAATTATTCATTTTACATATACTGTAAAACCACTGGAAGGTTGACTGCCATGTATTTGTTTAGGGATTGTATATTTATCAAAATTTGTTATTACTGAGTTGGCACACAATATGTGTTAGCTTACTAATACAGGTGAGTTAATAACCAAATCCTCAGGTGATAATATGGGAAAATTGGGATAACATGTTCAAGTGATTTTAGAAATTTCTAACAGTAGTATTTTCCTGTCTACACTTAAAACCTTTTCCGACATTAAGCTGATTGCTTGTGATTTATGTATTGATGTCTACGTTGGTGTTCATGTTTGTAGTGTTGTGTATGCTCTTTGTATGAGGTTAGTTCATGCTGTTTAGTTCATAGGGTATGTTAGTCCGCGCCGTTAGTTCACTTATATGGGATATTAGTTCATGATGTTAACCCATATATATATATGTATATATTAGTTTTGCTGTAAATCAGTGAACCGTGTGTTCTACTTGATCACGTATGTTACATTTAGTATACTTTATCACGTAGTAAACATGCATGTTACATTTACTGTAAATCAGTGAACCTTGTATTTGTATCCAACATATAAGTGAGTAAATATAGTTTTGACAGTAATGTAGGCATGTATATGTATATATATTTTCATGTATGTTACATTTAGTTAATTGTCACTGAAATGGCATTTCTGAAACCAAATTGTTCACCATAAAACATAGAACAACACCTCTTCATTGTATATGTTGGACCACTTCTTTAATGCCTAATTTGCCATATGTTCCCTGTTATAACTCAAGTATACTTGCCATTGTAGTGGGTTCCCTATAAAAAAAAGTATATGTGTCACACTCTTGCTATTTCTGAAAATTGCGTATACTACTTTTACTACCCTGTTCCATGTCTTTCCTGAACCTTGTGTTCTACTTGATCATGTATTAGCTGGTTTGCATCAGAGCTGTTGCACTCCATGTTTGCCTATCACTTGATACTTTGGCAGGTTCTTGTCGTTCGACCATGTTCATGCTGAATCCATTTATTCATTTAAATGAAATGGCTGAACCATGCTTTGCTTAAATGAAATCGTAGAACCCATTCACATATGTATACACTATTGAACCATTTTCTTACCTAAATGAAGTTTGCTGAAACTTCCCTGAACCATTTTGCTGAACTGTTATTTCTAAACCATTTTGTTTGCTAAACTGTTATCGATGAACCATTAGTGCTGAAATGTTATTGCTGAACCATTATTACTACGTTGTCATTGCTCTTATTCAGCCCAGGATGTTAAGGCGATGTATCCGTATACTCTAGGCTTTTTAGCATCATCAACTGAACATAGATATTCCATGCTCATTTTAAAGAAAAGTAATTATATCTTAAACCCTCTATATGTTCCATCCTTTTACTAATTTTATAACTTTATTGATGATATTTAGCTATATATGAATTTCTGTTGTAGGTTTCAGTAGTTTGTCTCAATAGTTTATTTTAACCACGTTTCATTTTTATCTGTTTGTTGTGGTAGATTTTACATTTTTAACACAAACCTTAATTTCTCACTACTATTTATTATTTGCAAGATTGCATGCCCATGCTATGTCAATTAAACATAGAAACCGAATCAATTTCTCTTATGCTGATTAATTGATTTTTTTAATACTCTTCTCAGTTATTAAGTTGAATTAATGATATAGTTAGCTGAGGTGACTATAATTTAATTCTTCTTTTTATTTTATCATAAATTACGTAACCAATCCGTTTTTTTTTCATTACATAAATAAAACAATATAGACCATACCATAGGATTTATCTGAATTTAACATGCGGTGGAAAAATAAACTCGGATAACTAGAAAATTCAGGAATCGAGGAACAAAATGAAAGATGGAAGCTTAGTTCAGAATCTTCAGATGGATTGAAATCGAAGCTGAAAGCTATAAATCTTAGAAAATATCGACTCTTTCGCCACGATCTTTATTTTTGGATATAAAACCAATGGTATTTTACCTAGATTCCAATTATTGTATTCAACTGATTTTTTTTAATCAACTGTTCAACGTGATTCTTCATGTCTAATGTAGAGCGTATATGCATTCTTCTTGGTTGTCACGCAATTCTTCATCAGAGCATTAATGCATAGATTCAGCACCCTTTGAGTCTAAACTGTTACTGTGTGAGTTAAATATATTATATCTTTTAAATAATATGACATGCAAGGCGAACTCATTTCAAATTCATGGACCGTTTTGTTCCTTATTTATTCGGCTTGCGCAAGACAGCATCATATTGCTATATTTGTCTCTTCTTTCTGAGATAAGAAAAAAGTTTCAGTATCCGGTCATTCAAAAAGGAGTAAACAACAAACATATACTCGAGTGAACTGCACTTATTATAAGACTTATACAATTGTCAATTTAATTTACCCTTCTAAATTCTTTTATCAAAAGATTTTGAATTACCGACCATTTCTAGCACTAGATTTGTTTGTACTACTACCAGCAAACATATTACAGAATTCATAACAATGGATGATCAGCCAATTCTTAGGTTTATGCAAATTTTATAACCTGTAGTTTTTGAAACCTAATTAGTAATTTAATGATAGTATTTCATATTTATGTAAAACCAAAGAATAGATCATAAAATCATAATTGAATTTTCATATGTCTGGAAGGCAACAGTGAAATGAATGCCCATTAATTTACTTTCTTTCATAGTTATATACAAAGCGCAACAGTTTTAACTCTATGTTTCAATCTTAAATGTTGACCTTTTTAAGAATTTCAGACATAGTATAATCAATCAAGTTAAGTTTAATACAATCTTTTTTGTAACTTTTTCTTACATTCCTAATTCACATGATGATATAGGCTCAGTTTCACTGAGCGTAAGGCTCAGCGAAACTGAGTCGTAATGCTCAGCTGAAACTGAGCCTTTCGGCTCAGCGAAACTGAGCTGTAATGCTCAGTTGAAACTGAGCTTTACGGCTCAGTTGAAACTGAGCGTAAGGCTCAGTTTCGCTGAGCCTTAAGGCTCAGCTGAAACTGAGCCGTAATGCTCAGTTGAAACTGAGCCTTTCGGCTCAGCGAAACTGAGCCGTAAGGCTCAGTTGAAACTGAGCGTTACGGCTCAGTTGAAACTGAGCGTAAGGCTATAGGCCTTGAAGTTGCAGAGGGAAAGAGTCTTAAAGACGTTCAATGTTGAAATGATAAGTTGATAATAACAAAAACCCCAATCTCCTATTGATAAGTCCTATTGATCACTCAAGTTAGTTATATGAGAGGTAGTTGCAATTAAACTCGATCACTCAAGTTAGTTATATGAGATGTAGTTGCAATTAAACCAATGGGCTGATGGATGGTTTTCTTGTATACTTTTGGTGCAGTGGAAATTTGCATTCGTGTCACTTGGCCGTCCTGATTATCTTCAGGATTCGGATATTCTATCTATTCGGTTTCAGGTACCTTTCTACCCCTGTTTTTCATGAAGCTTGTTTATGTTGATCTATGACTGAGTATATACCCACATACATATGAATTATATTAGCAATAACATGGATGTTGTTGAGTTTAATGGTTGAAAACTATTAATGTTCCTTGGATGATGTTATGTCTGGAAATGAACACTCTGTTCTTCCGAACTTAACACATCAACAATACCTCACCTGTCATCAACCCGGAACTTGTACATAAAAAATCTAATATCATGTCTTTTGAATAAACACATCAACAATACCTCATCTGGAGAAGTAAATCAGCCTTCAACATTAAGTTCAATCTAAAATGTATTTACATAAAGTTGACCCTTAACAATTTTTTCGCCAAAGCTAAAAATGTACAACTGCATTGATTGAAAAAGGCTACAATGACTGAAATGTTTTCAGTATTTATTGTCCATGTAATTTTATATGGACTGACACATTAAATTCGAAGCATTAAATGCATTTAGATGTTGAATTTAAACATTATCATTTAATGCCTTGATTCTTTTAAGCCTTAGGTTAAAACATATTTACAGCCTACAATCCATTCAAGTCTTCAAATATGCAGCAAGAATTTCAAACGTTCAGAAGAATTAGTTCATCTTTCGTTTAAGTTTCATAAATTGCATCATTTAGACAGAATTTAAATATTATAATTTCAAGATGGTTTTAACAACTTTTTATTCAAGCTCACAGACTTAAT
Organism: Allium sativum; assembly: GCA_030737875.1. Taxonomy (NCBI): domain Eukaryota; kingdom Viridiplantae; phylum Streptophyta; class Magnoliopsida; order Asparagales; family Amaryllidaceae; genus Allium; species Allium sativum. Next base: position 953,137,191 of record CM060924.1, on the reverse strand, counting down.
TCAACACCAATTCATTGCAATCCATTTCAAGATAGTTTGATTGGTGGTGTCTGGCGTAACGGTAAGGTTACTCGGCTGGTAATCTGGAGCTAAAATGTAGTGTTTTAGTTTATTATTTAGGAACTAAATGCATGCAATTTGTTTGATAACTGAAAATGAGCAATCAAAGGAGCGATCTAAGGATAACTGAAAAAAAGCATATTGTCCGGGGGGTGGGCCCATTTGTTTGATGAGATTATATAGATAATAATTTTAGAAGTATGGACAACTTTAGCTCATAAACGTTATTTACAATAAACTTCTTTAAGTTGATTACATAGCAAATATATTATATTTACGTCTTATGCTATATAATATATGATATAGGAGGGCAACATGTCCCACAGTATAGACAAAAAGTGGATATATGAATCTAATCAAAGAACTACATACTATAGAGAGGGGGTGGAGAAGTTTATTAGTTTCGTTGAAGCAAACGGTGGTAAGAAAGGAGTGTATTTATGCCCTTGCATTAAGTGCCAAAATCTGAAGACGATAAGATTAGAGGTCATTCATTTTCATTTGCTTAGATGGGGTTTTATCCAATCATATAGCGTGTGGTATTTACATGGGGAAAAACAACCAGTTAGTTATGCCACAAATACCGATGAGGTTGAACATATTAGGATGGAAGATCTAGTCAATGACGCAGATAGATTTCATGATTTTCAACCTGAAAATCCATTGTATGATCATGCTAATGTTGGACAGCAGTATACGGATGATGGCAATTGGCAGGCCAATGAAAGTAAGAAGTATAAACCCCTTTTTGAGAGCGCAAAAGAGCCATTGTAGATGATGTTAACTGAGTTTTAGATAAAATATTGGTAGCAAAAAGAAAAAAATATCAACAAATTTGAAAAAAAAAAATCTGGAAAAGGGTTCAATATTTATTTGCTATTTGAAGTTATTGTTCTCCATGCTTCTGTTTAGGACCATTCACTAATGATTGTGTTTTGATTTCATTTTCACTTTGTAAGTTCTTATTTATAACAGTTAGTGATCATATAGCGTCAAAATACTAGTAATAAGTTTGAATGTAGAGTTTACTGCCAAGTGAAATGCTAAACTTGGCATGTTTTTTGGAAATTTGATATTGTTATTATGCAGTAGTGATCATATAAAATACAATTAACCCATACATATCATTCATGACGTGCACATTTTAAATCTTAATGAAAGGAACATATAAAACATAAAGTTTGGATAACGTATACAATCTGTATGAGTAGGGAAATTAAATATTTATTTGCTATTAAGTTATTGTTCTCCATGCTTCTGTTTAGGACCACTCATCACTAGCGATTGTCTTTTGATTCCATTTTCACCTTGTAAGTTCTTATTTATAACAGTTAGTGGATTATCAAGTAACAAGCATACGATGAATATGTTACCATACTGCAGACAAAAGGACCTGATCGTTATTCGTATCATGACATTCTTGCATTCTTGCATCAGGTCCTTTTGTATCATGACATTCTTGCATCAGCATATGAATGTCATTTTCTTGCATCAGGTCCTTTAATTGTATGTTGACATTCTTTAATCATTTTGTAGGCATTGTTGCTATGCAAGACATTCTTTAATCAAGAGACCTACTGCCATTTTTTTTTGTTTACTGCACCTACTGAGAAATTTACTCAATGCCTACTAAACCAATGTTTGTTATTTTAATTTCTTTTCAGGCTTTAGAACAAGCATGAGTTGTATGAGCTCGACAACTACAGTTTTGTTGTCTTTTTTTTTTTTAGAGGAAGAACTGTGAACATTATGCTTTGTATATATTGTGTTATGTATTAACTGAAGTTATGAATTATGTATTAATCGAATTATTCTTAGCGTATCTCTTCTTTATATACTGTTATATGAGTGTTAGTGTATCTTCTTTATTGTGTGTGTGTGTGTATATATATATATATATATCAATGGTTGCAGTGATTTTGTAAATTGCATATATGATATACCGATTTTGATACGGTTAAAAGCCGTATCTAATTCATTGTTATCATTGTAGGAGTGAGGCATTAAGCACGGTTTTGAGCCGTATCAGTATACTAGTTTAATACGGTTCTAAACCGTATCAGTATACTAGTTTAATACGGTTATAAACCGTATCAAATTTCTCAACTGATACGGATTAAAACCGTATCCATCTAAAAATTGACAGTGCCAGCATACAAATTTGACACAGTTTTAAGCCGTATCAATTGAGAAATTTGATACGGTTTTGAACCTTATCAAATTAGCAATTTGATACGGCTTAAAACCGTATCAAATATCTCATTTGATACGGTTTTGAACCGTATCAAATTGCTAATTTGATAAGGTTCAGAACCGTATCAAATTTCTCAATTGATACGGCTTAAAACCGTGTCAAATATCTCATTTGATACGGTTTTAAGCCGTATCAAATTGCTAATTTGATAAGGCTCAGAACCATATCAAATTTCTCAATTGATACGGCTTAAAACCGTATTAAATAAACAGAGACGCCATTTTTTGATACTGCTTAAAACCGTATCAAATCGATTTTGATACGGCCATTAACACTGCCAAATTGGCATTTTTGGTGTAGTGTGTGTTGAAATAAATTAATTATCGTTAAAAATATAATTTTTAACGTGAAAGTGAATAAATAAATATCTATAAACAAATCGGCCGATTTGTTTATATACACTGATTTGACTGATATTGATTGGGTCGATAAATTTTACACATCGCCCAACTGCACAAATCAAAATCTATGTTTGTTGATTTGAAACCCCACACGGGTATTGGGATAAAATACGGTATACACTAATCCCAATAATTAGTTGTATGTCGATCGATTGATTGACAGGCTGTTATAAGCGTTAGATATCTATATTTGATGCTTATACAGTGTAGTGCACTTTGGATGATGGTTGATTATTTATCATTGCTATTATATACATGTGTTGTATGGAATCCATATAATTAACTTTATATGGTAATTGATTGGGCCTCATTCCAATTTAGAAAATAAAGATCATTATAAAATAAAGGTTCATGTGTTGACCGTACTCATCCGTTGAGATTAGTCATGTGTTGAACGTAATATTTTAACAATAAAATTTACATCTTTATCATTATAAAATAAAGGTTCATGTGTTGACCGTACTCATCCGTTGAGATTAGTCATGTGTTGAACGAAATATTTAGATTCACGTATTGAATAGGATAAATATTCATTTGTTGAATAGAATAACGGAATTATTGAAATATATAAAGCCGTTGTAACGGCAAGGAATTTCGCTCGATCCGAATCGATCGTTAAACCGACTAAGACCGTTCGAAATCCCTGATCGTTTTGAGAACAGGACAAATTGGAACGCAGACGGAAGAACATTTCATTGTTATTACAACAATTCCATCAGATACAAGAATATACAGAGTATAATTGAATAAATTACATTCGATAAATATCAGAGATTACAATAAATTACATAGCAACGGAAAATAATACAAAGCACAACTGAAGGTGATATACGGATACAGAGCTTTCCGGATATCATTCCAGCTGTAAATCAGGATCCTATGAATATAAATCTGCAAAACCAAAACTACTAGCTGCCCGTGTCGAAAATAGGGGCACCTAGAGTTTAGGTTAAAACAATAAACTCCACGTCAGTCATGTGACTGGTGTGAGAACTAAAACAGTTATTTAAAACTTTACTTTAAAAGAGAGTAATTCAAGGGACCACTCCGTATAACACGGAACGGGTTTCCTCCCAAGAATACTAATGCATATAACAAAACAACGCAATGCTTTTTGGAAAAAAATGAAGCTATTATAAGACCCAGGTCCCATCACACAATGCAACGCAAGCCGAAGGATAGGGTTTTCCCTTATAATAGCCAAACATGCTTGGTACGTTTAAAACAAATCACTTGATACTATAATAAGTGTATAGTGTCAAAACAATTCAATCATAAATATCAATCATAGGCGGCATGGGTACCATCTATCATGTCGCCATACTAGTTCTACAATTAAAACTGCAATATCACGTATTGGAAATTGGATTCCGTCATGAGCCGAGGCAAGGGGCAAGCTCCTCTCCGCGTTCGAGACACTCTAGCAAATGCCTCAGGACCCCACTATGATCCTTGGATCTTCAGGGTCGGTCCTCTCTTACTTTTGAGGATTGGCAATTCCTGAACACACGTTTCCCGGTCCTTACAGACCTATATGCGAGGCGCCTCGTATCCAACAACCACACAGGTGAAAAGTATATAAATGTCAGGGCTGGTAGGTCACTGACACCACCCTAGCTAGAAAGAAACGTCGTGCTCTCCCTGCAGACACTATCCCGTTTTTGACTCATACCGAGGTGTGAGGCTCGCGAATTCACGCTATACACAAAGCTACGCCACACAGGCCGTGCTTTGATCATCAAGCACAAGACTTTGCTTTTCAACAGAAGCCTTGATCAATTGCCACTCACGCGTGCCACACTGGCAATTCACTCCATGCGACTGATGTCCATCGATATAAAACCTCCGAGCTCGTACGTCTCAGAGAAGGGCGTTAAGCAAGAGAATAAATTCTCCGCCGCCAAATAGATGTATATTTGATAGAGATCAATCAACACAGAATAAAATCCAATGTCATACACACAATCCATTTACAAGTTCGTTCTGGGTCTGAACGAAACCGGAGGCACTTTCCTCGCATATCCATCTATCTCCAAGTACGTCTGGATGATCACCAATTGTTTCCCTCATCTTGGGTGTACAGCCCAATCGAGATCATCAGTAATCACCCAAACGATGTGAAGACTTCCGGTCTTCAACCACCGTCTTCATCTTCGACATCTCGTCGAATCGGTTATTCAGAATGGGTATAAACTCGGCCTTTCTGAAAAACCCACATATATGATAAACAAATGTTACACAAACACAACAAACGCCTCATTCCAATTCAGAATATTCTTTTATTCACCAAAATCACATTCTTAGGGAAAGGTTCCCATAAATTTTATCCAAGATAAATTCTTCTAAATTTATTCTTTAATCTTCCTTCGAATATCATTTCTAACTAGTCGGGATTAGCGAACCACACCGAAGTAATTATTTATTTATTTTATTTCCCAATCCCAACCTATATATCCCATGGAGAAAAACTGGTAATACTCCATATCTAACACCACGGTGTTATCGGTAAAATTAATTACCATCTCACGTTCAAATCTAATTAAAGATTTAACTATCGCTTTGGAGCAAAACTGGTGGTACTCCATTCTCGATCACCTTTCAGTTTTGATAATTTAAATTATCAATTCACATTTCAATCTAATTAAAAATTCATTAAAACTCCACTTAGTTTTAATCTTTTCAAAAATCAACATCCTGCCTTTAACTGGGTTAAAGAACCAATGTCATCTAAAACACGATTCACGATAAACCCAAATCACATTTGATATTAATTACAAGGCTCTGAATAGAAAATATACCGGCTTATATTCAATATCAAATTCTGGAACCAACAAATATTGTATTGGAAATAACGATATAAAATATATCTTTCAAATCCCCATAACAATATTTGTATAGTCACGAAATCCAACATCGAAATATTCCGAAGATAATTTCGATTCAACTCCCATCCAATCCACAAAGTGGGAATATTGATTATTTTTAAAATCACCTTCCAATTCAATTTATTTATTTCAAAAAATAAATTGATTTTAATTCTAGTTCAAAACTGGTTCATTTCGATAAAAAACTATTTTTATCTTTTCAAATGTGGAATTTTACATCCCAGTTCTTTCCAATCCATATATTATGATTTTACACAAATTATAGATATTTTTAATAATTTTATCAAGGCCTGTACAGTTGATTTCCATCAACGGCCGTCGAACTGCACTTACAGCGAACTTTTCTAAAATTGATTTGGACATAATTCTAAATCCATCCGTTAGATTTCTAATTTCTAATATTCATTGGAAAGCACTTTTTGATACGAACCCAACGGTTCCGGTTTTAGGAGAATCCGACGGTCGGATCTCCCGCAACGTCAATTCGAAGTTAATGGTCGAAATTCACGAACTGCCGCGGCGCGGCGCGTTCTATTCAGGCCATTATATATATATAATATATATATAATATATATATATATTTCATCGATTTCCTTTTAAAACGTATTTTATAAATCGTTTTAAATTCGTTTCAAAAACAATTTCAACTTCATCTTCAATTTCAAATCGATTTGATTTCAATTCAATTCGAATTCATTTCAATTTCATTTAATTCGAATTCAAATTCGTTTCAATTCAATTCATATTCGTTTCAATTCAATTCAATTTGAATTTACCTTCTATTTAATTCATTTCTAATTCATTTCAAATTGATTTCAATTCAATTTCAGTTTGTTTTAAATTTCATTCAAAACGATTTCAGTTCGTTTTTAACTCAATTTGAATTTAATTCAATTTGAATTCATTTCTATTTAATTCGAATTCAAATTCACTTTCTATTCAATTCGGATCGAATTCATTTTAAATTCGATTCGAATTCATTTCAAATTGATTCAATAAAATTTCAATTTGAATTTCAATCTAATTTAATTTGAATTTCATTTCAAAATATTAGATTTTGAAATCACTTTTCAATATTCATTGTAAAACGAATAAAATCGATATAAATATCGTTCGCGTCAAAATAGCGCAACTCTAATCGACATGGCTTTATATATTTCAACAAATTCGTTATTCTATTCAACAAATGAATATTTATTCTATTCAATACATGAAGCTATATTTCTTTCAACACACGACTAATCTCAACACATGAGTACTGTCAACACACAACTATTTTTGTTATGTAAAATATTTTATAAAACTATGGTATCTATCGTTTGATTTAATTAGACTCCACCGTGAAGTAGATTCTAATTGTAAATATGATAAAGATGCAATTTTTATTATTTAAAAAAATATTTTACTCAACACACGAATATTTTCAACACATGAACATCGTCAACACATGACTATTTTCATATTCAACACATGAATTTTCTTTTATAACATTCATTATTTTCCCGATTGGAATGAGGCCCAATCAATCACCATATAATGTTAATCATATGGATTCCACACAACACATGTATATAATAGCAATGATAAACAATCAACCATCATCCAAAGTGCACCACACAACTGCATAAGCATCAAATATAAATAATCAACGCTCACACACTCTGTCGACCAATCGATCGACATACAATTAAATAATTGGGACTAGTGTACTCAAATATCATCCCAACACCCGTGTGGGGTTTCAAATCAACAAACACAGATTTTTATTTGTGCAGTTGGGCGATGTGTCAAATTTATCGACCCAATCAATATCAGTCAAATTAGTGTATATAAACAAATCGGCCGATTTGTTTATATATATTCATTTATTCACTTTCACGTTAAAAATTATATTTTTAACGATAATTAATTTATTTCAACCATCTACAATTTATTATCGATTTCACATCAACAACACAACCAAATTTCACAACACATCAATTAAACAAACAAGCCATCCATGGTCTGTGGATGACGGGTGTCGGGTGCTGCTAAGCACCGTCTGCATCCTAGTATATATATATAACTAGAAAAGGAAATTTGATTGAGAAGTTCTCACCAAAGCTAATCCAACGCCACGACTTTTCTTATGTAGAAGTCATCGCTGTTCTCGCCTTTTGTCACTTTCGTTGCCCGTAGCCACTACATATATAAAAATCGAATTTTTACTTCGCTATTCAATATATAAAAATCAAATTTTTACTTCGCTATTCAATATATAAAAATCGAATTTTTACTTCGCTATTCAATATATAAAAATCGAATTTTTACTTTGCTATTCAATATATAAAAATCGAATTTTTACTTTGCTATTCAATATATAAAAATCGAATTTTTACTTCGCTATTCAATATATAAAAATCGAATTTTTACTTTGTTATTCAATGTATAAAAATCGAATTTTTACTTCGCTATTCAATATATACAAATCGAACTTTTACTATGCTATTCAATATATAAAAATCGAATTTTTACTATGCTATTCAATATATAAAAATCAGTTTTTTTCTATGCTATTCAATATATAAAAATCGAATTTTTACTATGTTATTCAATATATAAAAATTGAATTTTTACTATGCTATTCAATATATAAAAATCAGTTTTTTTTCTAAGCTATTCAATATATAAAAATCGAATTTTTACTATGCTATTCAATATATAAAAATCGAATTTTTACTTTGCTATTCAATATATAAAAATCGAATTTTTACTATGTTATTCAATATATAAAAATCAGTTTTTTTTTCTATGCTATTCAATATATAAAAATCAAATTTTTACTATGCTATTCAATATATAAAAATCGAATTTTTACTTTGCTATTCAATATATAAAAATCAGTTTTTTTACTATGCTATTCAATATATAAAAATCGAATTTTTACTATGCTATTCAATATATAAAAATCGAATTTTTACTTTGCTATTCAATATATAAATATCGAATTTTTACTATGCTATTCAATATATAAAAATCAGTTTTTAAAGTAAATAAAAATCAGTAAAAGAAAAGAAAGACTTACTGTCTTTCGTAGGAGGAAGGGGCATCACCATCGGAGACAGGAGGGGGGAGGCGCAGGCCCGCCTGTGGACGACGACGCTGGAGTGGGCCATGGAGCTGGCGGCGGTTGCTGAAAGAGGGGGGGCTTCGAATTGGGGGTAGTAGCGGGGTTGGGTTGGAAGGAGAACGATGGGGAGAGAGGCGAAGTTCATCGGAGGGGCGGCGGCATCCTTGGATGGCGGCGACGAGGGCGGGCACGAGGGCGACGGGGTGCTGTCTAGGGTTTTAGGTGCGCGCAGAGAAGGGGGGAAAGAAGAGGAGGCTAGGGCGACGGAGCGGCAGGGGGGGGGGGTGACGTGGGCGGCGGTGGTCCGATGGGTGGAGGAGGAGGATCGAAGTTTTTTTTTTCTCTGTTGAAATGAATTTCAACGGGGGGGGGGGGCCTGAGAGGAAGTAAGGAGAGGAAAGGTTTTTTATTTTATTTTATTATTTTAATTTCGAAAAAAGTTGACTTTTACATACGACCTCTAAACGAGGCCTACCGCCTATCGTCCATAGCTAATTACCCCCATTCTGAACACAATGGGATATGTCTTGTAGGCTGATTCGATCGTTTCGGTCAGTTTTCGTTAAAATCAACATATAACTCTATATATTGAATTTGAACGCGCATTTCAATTCACTGGGGTCACATACTAACTCTAAAAATTCCTAAAAAATATTTTCTAGCTTCGTATTGACGATACGGTCCTAACAAAACTAGTTTCGTCGAATTCTGAGACCGTTGGAAAAATGGCCAATTTCCAGTCGATTAAAATCAATTGAAACTGGTCAAACGCGTTTTCCTTTGCCACGCTCACATATTGATTCGAAAAATTATGAAATTTGGAATCTAGCAATAATTTGACATCACGGACCCAACAAAAGTGGTTTCGTCGAAATCCGAGGTCGTTTGCAAAATTCCCATTTTTAAGGGCCTAAATTCCATAGCGACTATTCAGAATTTTCAACTGGACATATCTTTTGATTTCCGCTATGAAATTTTGATTTTTCGTATTCGTTGGAAAGATATTCTCAAATAGATCCTATTATTTTTGGTTTCACTAAAATCCGGATTGTTTTGCACCCGGTACATTCAATTGAAGTTTGAAATCGAATTATCGAACTACCGCGCCATTTTCAATTCTATTTATAATTATTTATATTATAACAACGACGTATATAATATATACGTTCGAATTATATTCAAAATAAATTTCTCGTCGATATTATTTAAAATATTCTATTTTAAATGTTAAAAATTCGTTAAAATTGCCAAAATAAAAAATTTAAACTGGCCCAGATTTTCGGGTTGTTACAGCCGTGTTGATTAGAGATGCGCTATTTTGACGCGAACGATATTTATATCGATTATATTCGTTTTTATAATTTGAATTGAAATCAATTCAAATTGAATTGAAATTTGAATTGAATAGAAAACGAATTTGATTTGAATCGAATATAAAACCAATTTGAATTGAATCGAATCTTGAATTGAATATATAACGAATTTGATTTGAATTGAATATATAACGACTTTGATTTGAATTGAATATATAACGAATTTGATTTGAATTGAATATATAACGAATTTGATTTGAATTGAATATATAACGAATTTGATTTGAATTGAATAGAAAACGAATTTGATTTGAAAAGAAAACGAATTCGAATTGAATTGATTTGAAAAGAAAATGGATTCGAATCGAATTAAAATCAATTTGAATTGAAATCAAATAGAAATGAAAGTAAAAAGGATTTATAATAGAAAATTCAATTTTGATTTGAATTTGAAATAAAGGTTGAAATTGTTTTTGAAACGAATTCAAAACTATTTATAAAATTCGTTTTAAATAGTAATCGACGAAATATATATTATATATATAATATAATGGCCTGAATAGAACGCGCCGCGCCGCGGCAGTTCGTAAATTCCGACCATTGACTTCGAACGGACATTACGGGAGATCCGACCGTCGGATTCTCCTAAAACCGGAACTGTTGGGTTCGTATCGAAAAGAGCTTTCTAACGAATATTAGAAATTTGAAATCTAACGGTTGGATTTGGGGATACGTCCAAATCAAATTTGGAAAAGGTCGCTGTAAGTGCAGTTCGATGGCCGTTGTTGGAAATCGACTGTACGGACCTTGATAAAATTATTAAAAATATCAATAAATTGTGTAAAATCATAAGAAATGATTTGGAAAAAATTGGGATGAAAAACTCCATATTTGAAAAGATAAAAATAGATTTTCATCGAAATAAACTAGTTTTGAACTAAAATTAAAATCCATTTATTTTTAAATAAATAAATTGGATTTGAAATAGGTTTTAAATAGAATTGATTAGTGGGTTTATCGTGAAGGGTGTTTTAAATAACACTTGTTCTTTAACTCGATAATAAATAGAATGTTATTTGGGTTTATCGTGAACTGTGTTTTAAATGACATTAGTTCTTTAACCCAGAAAAAGGAGTTTTAAATGAATCTGCAATTAGATTGAAATGTGAATTGATAATCTAAATTATCAAATTTGGAAAATGAGCGAGAATGGAGTACCACCAGTTTTGCTCCAAAGCGATAGTTAAATCTTTAATTAGATTTGAACGTGAAATGGTAATTAATTTTACCGATAACACCGTGGTATTAGATATGGAATATTACCAGTTTTGCTTCATGGGATGAATAGGTTGGGATTGGGAAATAAAATAAATAATTACTCCGATGTGATTCGCTAATCTCGACTAGTTTGGAAAACCATAATTTGGTTTGAAATGACATCCAAAGGAAGATTAAAGGATAAATTTTAAAGAATTTATCTTGGATAAAATTAATGGGAACCTTTCCCTAAGAATTGAAATTTAGAAACTAGCTGAAGGTTAGTTAAGAAGAATGGGTTCCTGGGTATTGATCTGATGTTGGTTTCGGCCTTCGGGGTTAATATTTGGGGGATTGCTCTCTTACTGATTTACGGTTAGTGACTAATGAATTGGAATGAGGCATATGTTGTGTTTGTGTAACATTTGTTTTTAATATACGCGGGTTGTTTGGAAAGTCCGGGTTTATACCCATTCTGAATAACCGATTCGACGATATGTCGAAGATGAAGACGGTGGTTGAAGACCGGAAGTCTTCACATCGTTTGGGTGATTACTGATGATCTTGATTGGGCTGTACACCCAAGATGAGGGAATCAGTTAGTGGTCGTCCAGACGTACTTGGAGATCGATGGGTATGCGAGGAAAGTTCCTCCGGTTTCGTTCAGACCCAGAACGAACTTGTAAATGGATCGTGTGTCTGACATTGGATTTTATTCTGTGTTGATTGATTTCTGTTAAATATATATCTGTTTGGCGGCGGAGAATTTATTCTCTTGCTTAACGCCCTTCTCTGAGGCGTACGAGCTTAGAGGTTATATATCGATAGATATCAATCGCATAGCATGAATTGCCTGTGTGGCACGCTGAGTTGCATTGGATCAAGGCTTCTGTTGAAAAGCAAAGTCTTGTGGTTGATGATCAAAGCACGGCCTACGTGGCATAGCTTTGTGTATAGCGTGGATTCGCGAGCCTCATACCTCGGTATGAGTTAAAAACGGGATACGGACCGTTCGGAGAACACGACGTTTCTTTCTAGCTTTGGTGGTGTCAGTGACTTACCAGCCCTGGCATTTATATACTTTTCACCTTTTCGGTTGTTGGAATGAGGCGCCTCGATTATAGGTCTTTAAGGACCGGGAAACGTAAGTTTAGGAATTGCCAATCCTCAAACGTAAGAGAGGACCGGCCCAGCCGATCCAAGGGTTACCCAGAGTGTGTAGTCCTGAGGCATTTGCTAGAGTGTCTCGAAGCGGAGAGGAGCTTGCCCCTTGCCTCGACTCATGACGGAAATCCAATTTCCAATACGTGTATTTCGGCTTTATTTGTAGAGCCTAGTATGGCGACATAGTAGCATGGGATGCTATGCCGTCTATGATTGATATTTATGATTGAAATTGTTTTGACACTATACACTTATTATAGTATCAAATGATTTGTTTTAAACGTACCAAGCATGTTTGGCTGTTATAAGGTAAAACCCTATCCTCCGGCTTGCGTTGCATTGTGTGATGGGACCTGGGTCTTATAATAGCTTCATTTTTCGAAAAGCATTGCGCTGTTTATTCTATGCACTGGTATTCTTTGGAGGAAACCCGTTCTGTGTTATACGGCGTGGTCCCGTGAATTACCCTCTTTTAAAGTAAAGTGTTAAATAACTGTTTTTAGTTCTCACACCAGTCACATGACTGACCTGGAGTTTATTGTTTTAACCTTAACTCTGGGTGCCCTTATTTTCGACACGGGCAGCTAGTAGTTTTGGTTTTGCAGATTTATATTCACAGGATCCTGATTTACAGCTGGAACGATGCTCGGAAAGCTCTGTATCCGTGCATTACTTTCAGTTGTGTTTTGTATATTTTTCCGCTGCTATGTAATTTATTGTAATCTCTGATATTTATCGAATGTAATTTATTCATTTATACTCTGTATATTCTTGTATCTGATGGAATTGTTGTAATAACAATGAAATGTTCTTCCGTCTGCGTTCTGATTTGTCTTGTCCTCAACGCCATCCGTGCTTTCCTTCACGGGGAAGTTCGGGTCGTGTCAGTAATGTCACCATTGATTTCATGGTGTACTCTATGTTTTGTTGAACAAATATCTCTGCATGCTCTCAGTTTTGATGTGAGAGAAGGGATGGTTCACTTCTACACTAACAACTAGATGCTACTACTACATAAATCTGTAGTCACAGCTGATGGGTGAAAACACATGGGTACTTGTTCTAAACAAATATATTTTTGAATCTTGTCTTTATACCAAGTCTTTTCCAAAAATATGAAATGCCCAGTAGCTAATATATTGCGGCACATGTATAAACATCAAGCTACATACCTATTCATTTTTCCTATTTTCTAGCTAATATATTGCGGCACATGTATATTGCGGCACATGAAGTATGTCGATTCCTGTCATATGCATATTGATTGAACCTATGGTCTGTTTAAATCTCTAGCTTATGTGAAGGAGTATTGTTTAGCTAGCTGTTCTAGATGTCCTTTCTTAAGTATACATAGGCATAGTTGGTTTGAGATGAAGTTTCAAAATGCACTAGGCCATGTGCACCTACAATTACAAAAGCATGCTTTGTGCTTAAGTACACTCAATTTATTTATAGTTTGAGGTAGTGTATACATTTGATTTAAATGGCATCTCTTCTTATACCTACCATATACTCACAAATGTTTTGATTTCTTATGACATGTAGTTAAGAATTTTGTCATTTATTTATTTTGGTATGAAATAATTCAATATTTGCTTTAGTTATCTATTTTAACATGAGTAAAAACCAAAAATAACAATAACATTACTAATTATTTTATTTTACAAATACGCATAGGTTAGAGATTTAAAATAATTTTATTCATATATATATACATAGACATAGGAATTGAATTAAAAGATTAAATTAATTTTTTCTCCAGTATTAACTCCAATAAATTAAATTATCCATTGATATAATCAAGAATTATTGTTTAACAAAGTCAGTAAGAACTCGGGACATTACAATCTACGCCCTTTTGAAAATATCATCCCCGAAATTTGAGATTAACGAGTAGATTCTAGTTTAGAGATTTCGACTAATAATCAACACACATCCACGATTTGTTATTTACCACAGTTATTTCTGTAACTAGATATATTTGTTACTATGGCTATAAAACATTTTCATCTCTGCGTTACTATTCCTCAACATCATCAGTTCTCGACCGTGAATCGGTAAGCGAATTATCCTCTGAGTATCAATCCCGAAGACCGAAATCAACATCAGATCGATACCTAGAAAATTATCCGACTTAATCAATTTTCCAGTTAGGATCCAATTCTTTAATCCTAAATTTTAAATCCTTATCAACTCCCATTACTCCAAATATCCTTGATTACGTTTGGAAAATAAATTCCAACTCTTATTTACTTCACTGATTCAAATCAATCGAATTCAAACATATATCTCTGTCCCAAATATTCTTCTTAAAGTTGAATCCAAATTCAACTCTCAAGTCAAGTCACTTAATTTCGTTAAGTTCTATAATAATTTATTCTTAAATTAGTTATCTTCATTTTGAGACTCATAAACATGATTTTATTTCAAAAATCAATACGTTCAAGGTTCATATCCAGTTAATAACTTAAGCATGAACTTAATTCAGTGAAAATCTAAATTTTAATTCAATTTATAATCCTAACTTCATTTCTTATATTAATACGATAAGATATTGTTCTAACTCAATTCAACTTCATTCAACCTATTTTTAGTCTGACCCTAATTAATTTAACTCTTTCTATTAAAAGAATAAGGTACCTTCCATAACTTTTTCCATTTTCACATCCTCAGAGGTTGATGGCTTATCCATTAAGGCATAGACCCTTGGTTGCGTTCCCTTCTTCACAAGCAGACATTCTTTGATCAAATGCTCAGGATGATGGCACTTGTAGCATAAATTCTGCTGGGCAATAGCATTACCCAATTCCTGCGGTTTCTGTTGAGGTTGCTGCAGTTTCTTGACCTCCGAATTCTTGCAAAATCTAGCGATGTGTCCTTTCTCTTTACAGTTGTGGCACACCGTATCCGTGTAACGACCTGGGGGGGGGCGGCGGGTTATCGTTCGGGGTTTTTTTTTTTTTTTTTATTTTCTGATTTTAAGAAATCGAATGGGGGGGGGCCAGAGAGAAATAGGGGGAGAGAGTTTATTTTTTTTTTTTATTATTATTATATTAATTTATTTATTTTATTATTTAAAAGTTGACTTTCACATACGACCTCAAAACGAGGTCCACCGCCTGTCGCCCATAGCGTTTCACCCCCATTCTGAACACAATGGGATTTGTATCGCAAGCTGATTCGACCGTTTCGATCAGTTTCCGTTGCATTTACATTTATATCATTATATTGAATTTTAAACGTACATTTCAATTTACTGGGGTCACATACTAACTAGAAAAATTCCCGAAAAATATTTTCTAGCTTCGTATTGACGATACGGTCCTAACAAAACTAGTTTCGTCGAATTCTGAGATCGTTAGAAAAATGGCCAATTTCCAGTCGATTAAATTCAACAGAAACTGGTCAAACGCGTTTTCCTTTGCCACGCTCACATATTGATTCGAAAAATTATGAAATTTGGAATCCAGCAATAACTTAACATCCCGGACCCAACAAAACTGGTTTCGTCGAAATCCGAGGTCGTTTGCAAAATGTCCATTTTTAAGGGCCTGAATTCCATAGCGACTATTCAGAATTTTCAACTGGACATATCTTTTGATTCCCGCTATGGAATCTTGATTATTCGGATTCGTTGGAAAGATATTATTAATTAGATCCCATTATTTTTTGTTTCACTAAAATCCGGATTGTTTTGCACCCGGTACATTCAATTGAAGTTTGAAATCGAATTATCGAACTACCGTGCCATTTTCAATTCTATTTATATTTATATATAAATATTTATATTCTAACGACGACGCTTATAATATATACGTTCGAATTCTATTCAAAATAAATTTCTCGTCGATATTATTTAAAATAATTCATTTTAAATAATCAAAATTCGCTAAAATTGCCAAAATAAAAATTTTAAACTGGCCCAGATTTTACGGGTTGTTACAATCTCCCCCACTTAAAACTTTTCGTCCCCGAAAAGGAACAAAGTCGAAAGTGGTTTGATTATTCAGCTCTACGCTCGATCTGGCTTCTATTCTCTAACTTTTTAGTTTCTGAGAATTTTCAAAATTTCAAAAAATTTGGCTAACACCCTAAATTTTCGAAAAATTTCGCCATAACCTCCCCTGCAATGGGAGCATCGGGGAATTTCAAATAGCTTCCCCGGTCCTTCAGATCTCAAAAAGAAAAAGAAAAAGCCAAGCGGCTAGCCAATAGGCTCACAAAATCATCATCACCCAAACAAAACAGGAAATTATGTAGTAAACATGTACCTATTTGTCGGGCAAACAAATTTTATTCTCTGGCTCTAGCCTCCTTGCTATGACCTGTTCAATGATATATATGTATATGCAAGCAAATGCAACCAATTCTCAATACAATTCAATATTTGTTTCAAATTAGGCATAATGGTTAAAAATTAGCAAACAAATAAACAAACAACACAAACAGCAATCAATTAGTGAATTTAACGTTTCAAATTCATACTTTTGATATATATACTAAAATCGTGTTTTTGATGCCAATTCACAACAAAGTGTTCTAACTATATTAGTTTTGGTTCTCACACCAGTCCAATGGAAATATATAGAAAATCACACCTTCGAAACACGAACATAAATACTGATGATGCACGTGCTATCATCAGTACCTTCTCCGGGCGACTAGAGTGTGATTCTATATCTATCCAATTTATTAAAACTTCGAATACACGCGGATCAGACGTATACGCAAAATCTATATATACTGGATTGTCCACTTCAATATAAATAAATAATCAAATACGAATAATTGATTTAAATTTTCAAAACAAAATTTGTTTTCACTTAAAAAAAAAAATATACTCTTCACACTCGTTCTAGGATACTACTGATCCTATCTCTAACGAGTCATTCCCATTGGATATTACTAACCCAATATCTGATGAATTCTTTCGTATGGTTCTAATGTGCCTTGTTCTCTGCTTTGTAAACCAAAGCTCTGATTCAAAATGAATTCGAATTGAATTGAATAGAAAACGAATTCGAATTGAATTGACTAGAAAACGAATTCGAATTGAATTGAATAGAAAACGAATTCGAATTGAATTGACTAGAAAACGAATTCGAATTGAATTGAATAGAAAACGAATTCGAATTGAATTGAATAGAAAACGAATTCGAATTGAATTGAATAGAAAACGAATTCGAATTGAATTGAATAGAAAACGAATTCGAATTGAATTGAATAGAAAACGAATTCGAATTGAATTGACTAGAAAACGAATTCGAATTGAATTGAATAGAAAACGAATTCGAATTGAATTGAATAGAAAACGAATTCGAATTGAATTGAATAGAAAACGAATTCGAATTGAATTGAATAGAAAACGAATTCGAATTGAATTGACTAGAAAACGAATTCGAATTGAATTGAATAGAAAACGAATTCGAATTGAATTGAATAGAAAACGAATTCGAATTGAATTGAATAGAAAACGAATTCGAATTGAATTGAATAGAAAACGAATTCGAATTGAATTGAATAGAAAACGAATTCGAATTGAATTGAATAGAAAACGAATTCGAATTGAATTGACTAGAAAACGAATTCGAATTGAATTGAATAGAAAACGAATTCGAAATGAATTGAATTGAAAACGAATTCAAATTGAATTGAAATTTGAATTGAATAGAAATGAATATATCGTATGTATTGAAAATGAATATATCGTATATATTGAAAATGAATATATCGTATGTATTGAAAATGATTTTCCCTACTTCGGGATATGAAATGATTTAGTATGTGGCTAAAGATTCGGGTAACCCTGAGACTAAAAGTATGGGTGAGAGGGCGGTGTATGCTCTCCTGAGTGGGAGGTGCATCGTCGGTGTAGCCTACTCCTATGTGGGGTAGGTGCACATATATATATCGAGTTGCGAGGTGCGTACCCTTTGCCTTGTCGATGGGGAGCACGATATTTGGTTGCATACTTGTTTGTATGCATTGTTATGTTTTGGAATTCACATTTCCAAATGATTTGATTTGAGATCCCGAAGTGAAATCTACTTTGATATAGAAAGTTAGATATGTATTTCAAATGATTTGAAATAAGAAATCGGGAATAAAATCCAAAGGAATAATTTCTGTAAATTGAATTGGATTTGGAAAATCTAAGTGTTGTGATTAATCTAAGTGGGTAGATTGGGATATTGCATGTTGTGTGATGCATAGTAGATCCATATATCTATATTGATTGTTGTTTATACACTGGCTTTCATGGGGGTAAACCCGTTCCGCGAAAGTGGCGTGGTCCCGTGATTTGCCTTATTTTTGAACAAAGTTAACAACTGTTTTTGAGTTCTCACACCAGTCCCATGACTGACCCTGTAGTTTGCTTTTCCCTTGCGAACTCGGGTGCCCCTATTTTCCACACGGGCAGTCGAGTAGTTTTATTTTGCAGATGTTTTGAGCAGGATTCTGGATTGAAGCTTTAAGCTGTGTCCAGACATTTACAGTCTTCCGCTGTGTAGTTTATATTTCCGCTGTGCACTGTTTTACATTTATGTAAATTTATCTTCCGCTGTGTATTATATTTCGGTATACTCTGATATTCTGTACTCTGATGTAACATTATTATGATGTTTATTGAAGTCTTCTGTTATTTGTTCTGATGTGTTGTATACCCAAAGTTAGCGTATGCGGGATTCGAACGGTCTTGGTCGGTTTAGCGATCGATTAGGTCCGGGCGAAATCCGTGTCGTTACAGCGTGGTATCAGAGCCAGGTTTCGATCCTGGGATCTGTGGGTTATGGGCCCACCACGCTTCCGAAATGAATTGAATTGAAAGCGAATTGAAATGAATTCAAATTGAATTGAAATTCGAATTGAATAGCGTTGTAACGACACGGATTTCGCCCGGACCTAATCGATCGTTAAACCGACCAAGACCGTTCGAATCCCGCATACGCTAACTTTGGGTATACAACACATCAGAACAAATAACAGAAGACTTCAATAAACATCATAATAATGTTACATCAGAGTACAGAATATCAGAGTATATCGAAATATAATACACAGCGGAAGATAAATTTACATAAATGTAAAACAGTGCACAGCGGAAATATAAACTACACAGCGGAAGACTGTAAATGTCTGGACACAGCTTAAAGCTTCAATCCAGAATCCTGCTCAAAACATCTGCAAAATAAAACTACTCGACTGCCCGTGTGGAAAATAGGGGCACCCGAGTTCGCAAGGGAAAAGCAAACTACGAGTCAGTCATGGGACTGGTGTGAGAACTCAAAAACAGTTGTTAACTTTGTTCAAAAATGAGGCAAATCACGGGACCACGCCACTTTCGCGGAACGGGTTTACCCCCATGAAAGCCAGTGTATAAACAACAATCAATATAGATATATGGATCTACTATGCATCAATCAACATGCAATATCCCTATCTACCCATTTAGATTAATCACCACTCTTAGATTTTCCAAATCCAATTCAATTTACAGAAATTATTCCTTTGGATTTTATTCCCGATTTCTTATTTCAAATCATTTGAAATACATATCTAACTTTCTATATCAAAGTAGATTTCACTTCGGGATCTCAAATCAAATCATTTGGAAATGTGAATTCCAAAACATAACAATGCATACAAACAAGTATGCAACCAAATATCGTGCTCCCCATCGACAAGGCAAAGGGTACGCACCTCGCAACTCGATATATATATGTGCACCTACCCCACATAGGAGTAGGCTACACCGACGATGCACCTCCCACTCAGGAGAGCATACACCGCCCTCTCACCCATACTTTTAGTCTCAGGGTTACCCGAATCTTTAGTCACATACTAAATCATTTCATATCCCGAAGTAGGGAAAATCATTTCACAACATAATAATCACAATGTAACATATAATACATTTCTAAATCACTTTAGAAATCATCGGGTTTTGGGCCTCGAAATCCTTTCTGTTTTATAAAACATTTCTATAAAACATTCCCTGTCCAAAATCGGGAATACATTTCTTTTCACTTAAGAAAAATATCATTTCACAATCATTCGTTAAATTTGAAATGAACACAACATCGCTAAACACTTTATCGTCAAATCGTGAAGTGTTTCACAAGGCGTTAGCACACAGATATTTTCAACCCAACCCAATGCTAAATGTAAAAGCATATTCTGCTCATAAACTGGTCGAGCACAATCCAAACCATCAATCAATCAAATTTAACATACGCCTCATTCCAATTCATTAGTCACTAACCGTAAATTAATCAAGAGAATAATTCCCCAAATATTAACCCCGAAGGCCGAAACCAACATCAGATCAATATCCAGAAAACCATTCTGCTTGGCTAACCGACAGTTAGTTTCTAAATTTCACGTTCAAATCTAATTAAAGATTTAACTATCGCCTGGAGCAAAACTGGTGATACTCCATTCTCGATCTTTTCAATCTAATTAAAGATTCATTAAAACTCCACTTAGTTTTAATCTGTGACTGGGTTAAAGAATCAGTGTCATCTAAAAATACGGTTCGCGATAAACCCAAAGTCACATTCCATTAATTATCGGGTTAAAGAACGAGTGTTATTTAAAACACTGTTCACGATAAACCCAAAAATCATTCCATTAATTATCGGGTTAAAGAACGAGTGTTATTTAAAACACTGTTCACGATAAACCCAAAAATCAATATCAATTCAATTCCAATTAAATATTATTTAATTGGTACACTTCATTAAATCTAAATAAAAAGATTTAATCTTTTCTCAACTGGGTTCAAGAACAGTGTTAGTGAAGACACCATTCACGACAAACCCAAATCACATTCGATATTCAATACAAGGCTCTGAATAGAAAATATATCGGCTTATATTCAATATCGAGTTCTACGACTAACAGATGTCGTATGGGAAATAACGATATATATATATATATCTTTCAAATTTCCATAACAACACCTGTATAATCACGAATCCCAACATCGAAATATTCCGAAGACAATTTCGATTCAAATCCACTCCAATGCAATCATTGGAATTTTGGTTATTTTTAAAACCCTTTTCGAATTCAATTTATTTATTTAAAAATAAATAGAATTATAATCCTAGTTCAAAACTAGTTCATTTCGATAAAAATCTATTTTTATCTTTTCAAATATGGAGTTTTTCATCCCAATTCTTCCCAAATCATTTCTTATGATTTTACACAAATTATTACTATTTTTAATAATTTTATCAAGGCCTGTACGGTCGATTTCCATCAATGGCCATCGAACTGCACTTACAGCGACCTTTTCCGAATTTGATTTGGACGTATCTCCAAATCCAACCGTTAGATTTCAAATTTCTAATATTCCTTAGAAAGCTCTTTTCGATACGAACCCAACGGTTCTGATTTTAGGAGAATCCGACGGTCGGATCTCCCGTAATGTCCGTTTGAAATAAATGGTCGAAATTCGCGAACTGCCGCGGCGCGGCGCGTTCTATTCAGGCCATTATATTATATATATAATATATATAATATATATTTCGTCGATTTCTATTTAAAACGAATTATATAAATAGTTTTGAATTCGTTTCAAAAACATTTTCAACTTCCTTTTCAATTCAAATCACAATTGAATTCTTCTTTATAGATTCGTTTTAAAATTCATTTCTATTCAATTCAAATTTCAATTCAATTCGAATTCGTTTTCAATTCAATTCATTTCGAATTCATTTTCTATTCAATTCAATTCGAATTCGTTTTCTATTCAATTCAATTCGAATTCATTTTCTATTCAATTCAATTCGAATTCGTTTTCTATTCAATTCAATTCGAATTCGTTTTCTATTCAATTCGAATTCGTTTTCTATTCAATTCAATTCGTTTTCTATTCAATTCAATTCGAATTCGTTTTCTATTCAATTCAATTCGAATTCGTTTTCTATTCAATTCAATTCGAATTCGTTTTCTATTCAATTCAATTCGAATTCGTTTTCTATTCAATTCAATTCGAATTCGTTTTCTATTCAATTCAATTCGAATTCGTTTTCTATTCAATTCAATTCGAATTCGTTTTCTATTCAATTCAATTCGAATTCGTTTTCTATTCAATTCAATTCGAATTCGTTTTCTATTCAATTCAATTCGAATTCTATTCAATTCAATTCGAATTCGTTTTCTATTCAATTCAATTCGAATTCGTTTTCTATTCAATTCAATTCGAATTCGTTTTCTATTTAATTCAATTCGAATTCGTTTTCTATTCAATTCAATTCGAATTCGTTTTCTATTCAATTCAATTCGAATTCGTTTTCTATTCAATTCAATTCGAATTCGTTTTCTATTCAATTCAATTCGAATTTTTCATATACATCGTTTTCAATTCATATATATATATATATATATATTCACCTTTCACTATATACGATATTTTCATTTTCAATACATACGATATATTCATTTTCAATATATACGATATATTCATTTTCAATATATTCGATACTTTCACTTTCAATATATTCAATATTTTCACTTTCAATATATTCAATATTTTCACTTTCGATATATTCGATATTTTCACTTTCAATATATATATCGTTTTCACTTCATATATATATATATATATATCGTTTTCAATTCGAATATTTCATATACATTGTTTTCATTTCATACATATATATATATCGTTTTCAATTCGAATATTTCATATACATTGTTTTCAATTCGAATATTTCATATACATTGTTTTCATTTCATACATATATATATATCGTTTTCAATTCGAATATTTCATATACATTGTTTTCAATTCGAATATTTTCACTTTCAATATATTCGATATTCACTTCGCTATATATATATAAATTTCACTCTTCATATATATGTTATTTCACTTCGCTATATATATATAAATTTCACTCTTCATATATATGTTATTTCACTTCGCTATATATATAAATTTCACTTCGCTATCAATCAATTTTCACAACAATTTCAACCAATAAATATCGTCCATGGTTTGTGGACGAGGGGCGTATATATATATATAGATATTTATATATAGCAATTCACTTCCACTTTCAACACATATATATAAAATTATAAAAAGAAATTGAAGAGTGAGAAATCCTCACCAATAGCTATCCACTCACACGATTGATTTCCTTAACAGAAACTTCGTCTACTTCGCCTTGTTGTTGCTTTCTGACTGTATCCTCTACATAGGTAAAAATCGAATTTTACTATGTTATTCAATATATATAGATTGCATTTGGCTTCGCTATTAAATATAAAGATTATATTTTTATTATTCTTTCAAAACTGCTTTTATAATCTTTTTTTTTCTTTTAAATAAATGCAGTTTTTATTTCTTAAAAATGCAGTTTTTGATTTCTTTTTAAAAACAGTTTTTAAATCTCCTTTTTAAATTTCTGTTTTTATTTCTTTTAAAACAGTTTTTATTTACTTTAAAAATTTCTGTTTTTATTTCTTTTTAAAAATTCTGTTTTGATTTCTTTTTAAAAATTCTGTTTTGATTTCTTTTTAAAAATTCTGTTTTGATTTCTTTTTAAAAATTCTGTTTTGATTTCTTTTAAAACTCTGTTTTGATTTCTTTTTAAAAATTCTGTTTTGATTTCTTTTAAAACTCTGTTTTGATTTCTTTTTAAAAATTCTGTTTTGATTTCTTTTTAAAAATTCTGTTTTGATTTCTTTTAAAACTCTGTTTTTAAAATCTCTAAAAAAAATTTCTGTTTTGATTTCTTTTTTAAAAACAGTTTTTAAAACTTTATAAAAAAAAAAAAAAAAAACAGTTTTTATTCATTCACTGTAAACAAAAAAAAAAACAAAAAGCAAAAATAAAAATAAAATCAAATTAAACGCTCACCGTGGTATGCGAAGGGGAGGAGAAGATTGGTCGGCGGTGGCTCGTGGCGTTCGGAGGTGACGGGGTTGTCGCGACTGGGTGTCTCGAGGGTTTCGGCGATGGTTCGTTCGGTGGGAGGAGGAGGTTGCGAGGGCGGCTCAGGCGATGGGGCTTCGGCGGTCAGGCGGCGGCTTCGGCGATCGGAGGGCGGCTCGATTTGGGTTTTAGGGTTTGTCTCTCTTTTTTTTTTTTTATTTCACTGATAAATGATCGGGGGGGGGGGGGCCAAGCAGATATGAAAAGGAGGAGATGTATTTTTTTTTTTTTTATTATTTTATTATATTATTTAATTATTAAATTATGCACAAGGGTTGACTTTTACATATGACCTCGAAATGAGGTCCACCGCCTGTCGTCCATAGCGTTTTACCCCCATTCCGAACACAATGGGATATGTATCGCAAGCTGGTTTGATCGTTACAATCAGTTTCTGTTGAAATTTACAATTTAAATCCTTATATTGAATTTTAAACGTACATTTCAAATTACCGGGGTCACATACTAACTAGAAAAATTCCAGAAAAATATTTTCTAGTTTCGTATTGACGATACGGTCCTAACAAAACTAGTTTCGTCGAATTCTGAGACCGTTTGAAAAATGGCCAATTTCCAGTCGATTAAATTCAATAGAAACTGGTCAAACGCGTTTTCTTTTGCCACGCTCACATATTGATTCGAAAAATTATGAAATTTGAAACCTAACAATAACTTAACATCACGGACCCAACAAAAGTGGTTTCGTCGAAATCCGAGCTCGTTTGCAAAATGTCCATTTTTAAGGGCCTGAATTCCATAGCGACTATTCAGAATTTTCAACTGGACATTTCTTTTGATTCCTGATATGAAATCTTGATTTTTCCGATTCGTTGGAAAGATATTCACTATTAGATTCCATTATTTTTGGTTTCACTAAAATCCGGATTGTTTTGCACCCAGTACATTCAATTGAAGTTTGAAATCGAATTATCGAACTACCGCGCCATTTTCAATTCTATTTATAATTATATATAAAATTATTATATATTCTAACGACGACGTATATAATATATACGTCGAATTCTATTCAAAATAAATTTCTCGTCGATATTATTTAAAATAATCTATTTTAAATAATTAAAATTCGCTAAAATCGCCAAAATAAAAATTTCAAACTGGCTCGCATTTTACGGGTTGTTACAATCTCCCCCACTTAAAACTTTTCGTCCCCGAAAAGGAACAAAGTCGAAAGTGGTTTGATTATTCAACTCTACGTTCGATCTGGCTTCCATTCTCCAACTTTTCAGTTTCTGAGAATTTTCAAAATTTCAAAAATTTGGCTAACACCCTAAATTTTCGAAAAATTTCGCCATAACCTCCCCTGCAATGGGAGCATCGGGAAATTGCAAATAGCGTTCCCGGTCCTTCAGATCTCAAAAAGAAAAAGAAAAAGCCAAGCGGCTAGCCAATAGGCTCACAAAATCATCATCACCCAAACAAAACAGGAAATTATGTAGTAAACATGTACCTATTTGTCGGGCAAACAAATTTTATTCTCTGCTCTAGCCTCCTTGCTATGACCTGTTCAATGTAAGTGCAAGTATATGCATGCATTTGCAACCAAATTTCAATACAGTTTACTATTTGGTTCAATTGGCTAAATGGTTAAAAATTATCAAACAAGTAAACAAACAACACAAACATCAATCAAATAAATTGATTATATTTTCAAATATATAATTTTATATATTTAAAAATCATATTTTCTAAAATCAGATTATATATATAATCACAAATACGTTATTTATAAACAAATAACTCTCGACTCATTCTGGGGCATTTCTAACCCCATCTCTAACGAGTCACTCATTCTAGAATGCTACTGATTCTATCTCTAATGAGGATTCTTTTATAGGACATTACTAATCCTACCTCTGATGAGTCTTTTGTTCAGTTCTAACGAGTTGTACCCCAAAGATTTGAGTTTAACCAAAGCTCTGATACCACGTTGTAACGACACGGATTTCGCCCGGACCTAATCGATCGTTAAACCGACCAAGACCGTTCGAATCCCGCATACGCTAACTTTGGGTATACAACACATCAGAACAAATAACAGAAGACTTCAATAAACATCATAATAATGTTACATCAGAGTACAGAATATCAGAGTATATCGAAATATAATACACAGCGGAAGATAAATTTACATAAATGTAAAACAGTGCACAGCGGAAATATAAACTACACAGCGGAAGACTGTAAATGTCTGGACACAGCTTAAAGCTTCAATCCAGAATCCTGCTCAAAACATCTGCAAAATAAAACTACTCGACTGCCCGTGTGGAAAATAGGGGCACCCGAGTTCGCAAGGGAAAAGCAAACTACGAGTCAGTCATGGGACTGGTGTGAGAACTCAAAAACAGTTGTTAACTTTGTTCAAAAATGAGGCAAATCACGGGACCACGCCACTTTCGCGGAACGGGTTTACCCCCATGAAAGCCAGTGTATAAACAACAATCAATATAGATATATGGATCTACTATGCATCAATCAACATGCAATATCCCTATCTACCCATTTAGATTAATCACCACTCTTAGATTTTCCAAATCCAATTCAATTTACAGAAATTATTCCTTTGGATTTTATTCCCGATTTCTTATTTCAAATCATTTGAAATACATATCTAACTTTCTATATCAAAGTAGATTTCACTTCGGGATCTCAAATCAAATCATTTGGAAATGTGAATTCCAAAACATAACAATGCATACAAACAAGTATGCAACCAAATATCGTGCTCCCCATCGACAAGGCAAAGGGTACGCACCTCGCAACTCGATATATATATGTGCACCTACCCCACATAGGAGTAGGCTACACCGACGATGCACCTCCCACTCAGGAGAGCATACACCGCCCTCTCACCCATACTTTTAGTCTCAGGGTTACCCGAATCTTTAGTCACATACTAAATCATTTCATATCCCGAAGTAGGGAAAATCATTTCACAACATAATAATCACAATGTAACATATAATACATTTCTAAATCACTTTAGAAATCATCGGGTTTTGGGCCTCGAAATCCTTTCTGTTTTATAAAACATTTCTATAAAACATTCCCTGTCCAAAATCGGGAATACATTTCTTTTCACTTAAGAAAAATATCATTTCACAATCATTCGTTAAATTTGAAATGAACACAACATCGCTAAACACTTTATCGTCAAATCGTGAAGTGTTTCACAAGGCGTTAGCACACAGATATTTTCAACCCAACCCAATGCTAAATGTAAAAGCATATTCTGCTCATAAACTGGTCGAGCACAATCCAAACCATCAATCAATCAAATTTAACATACGCCTCATTCCAATTCATTAGTCACTAACCGTAAATTAATCAAGAGAATAATTCCCCAAATATTAACCCCGAAGGCCGAAACCAACATCAGATCAATATCCAGAAAACCATTCTGCTTGGCTAACCGACAGTTAGTTTCTAAATTTCACGTTCAAATCTAATTAAAGATTTAACTATCGCCTGGAGCAAAACTGGTGATACTCCATTCTCGATCTTTTCAATCTAATTAAAGATTCATTAAAACTCCACTTAGTTTTAATCTGTGACTGGGTTAAAGAATCAGTGTCATCTAAAAACACGGTTCGCGATAAACCCAAAGTCACATTCCATTAATTATCGGGTTAAAGAACGAGTGTTATTTAAAACACTGTTCACGATAAACCCAAAAATCATTCCATTAATTATCGGGTTAAAGAACGAGTGTTATTTAAAACACTGTTCACGATAAACCCAAAAATCAATATCAATTCAATTCCAATTAAATATTATTTAATTGGTACACTTCATTAAATCTAAATAAAAAGATTTAATCTTTTCTCAACTGGGTTCAAGAACAGTGTTAGTGAAGACACCATTCACGACAAACCCAAATCACATTCGATATTCAATACAAGGCTCTGAATAGAAAATATATCGGCTTATATTCAATATCGAGTTCTACGACTAACAGATGTCGTATGGGAAATAACGATATATATATATATATCTTTCAAATTTCCATAACAACACCTGTATAATCACGAATCCCAACATCGAAATATTCCGAAGACAATTTCGATTCAAATCCACTCCAATGCAATCATTGGAATTTTGGTTATTTTTAAAACCCTTTTCGAATTCAATTTATTTATTTAAAAATAAATAGAATTATAATCCTAGTTCAAAACTAGTTCATTTCGATAAAAATCTATTTTTATCTTTTCAAATATGGAGTTTTTCATCCCAATTCTTCCCAAATCATTTCTTATGATTTTACACAAATTATTACTATTTTTAATAATTTTATCAAGGCCTGTACGGTCGATTTCCATCAATGGCCATCGAACTGCACTTACAGCGACCTTTTCCGAATTTGATTTGGACGTATCTCCAAATCCAACCGTTAGATTTCAAATTTCTAATATTCCTTAGAAAGCTCTTTTCGATACGAACCCAACGGTTCTGATTTTAGGAGAATCCGACGGTCGGATCTCCCGTAATGTCCGTTTGAAATAAATGGTCGAAATTCGCGAACTGCCGCGGCGCGGCGCGTTCTATTCAGGCCATTATATTATATATATAATATATATAATATATATTTCGTCGATTTCTATTTAAAACGAATTATATAAATAGTTTTGAATTCGTTTCAAAAACATTTTCAACTTCCTTTTCAATTCAAATCACAATTGAATTCTTCTTTATAGATTCGTTTTAAAATTCATTTCTATTCAATTCAAATTTCAATTCAATTCGAATTCGTTTTCAATTCAATTCATTTCGAATTCATTTTCTATTCAATTCAATTCGAATTCGTTTTCTATTCAATTCAATTCGAATTCATTTTCTATTCAATTCAATTCGAATTCGTTTTCTATTCAATTCAATTCGAATTCGTTTTCTATTCAATTCGAATTCGTTTTCTATTCAATTCAATTCGTTTTCTATTCAATTCAATTCGAATTCGTTTTCTATTCAATTCAATTCGAATTCGTTTTCTATTCAATTCAATTCGAATTCGTTTTCTATTCAATTCAATTCGAATTCGTTTTCTATTCAATTCAATTCGAATTCGTTTTCTATTCAATTCAATTCGAATTCGTTTTCTATTCAATTCAATTCGAATTCGTTTTCTATTCAATTCAATTCGAATTCGTTTTCTATTCAATTCAATTCGAATTCGTTTTCTATTCAATTCAATTCGAATTCTATTCAATTCAATTCGAATTCGTTTTCTATTCAATTCAATTCGAATTCGTTTTCTATTCAATTCAATTCGAATTCGTTTTCTATTTAATTCAATTCGAATTCGTTTTCTATTCAATTCAATTCGAATTCGTTTTCTATTCAATTCAATTCGAATTCGTTTTCTATTCAATTCAATTCGAATTCGTTTTCTATTCAATTCAATTCGAATTTTTCATATACATCGTTTTCAATTCATATATATATATATATATATATATTCACCTTTCACTATATACGATATTTTCATTTTCAATACATACGATATATTCATTTTCAATATATACGATATATTCATTTTCAATATATTCGATACTTTCACTTTCAATATATTCAATATTTTCACTTTCAATATATTCAATATTTTCACTTTCGATATATTCGATATTTTCACTTTCAATATATATATCGTTTTCACTTCATATATATATATATATATCGTTTTCAATTCGAATATTTCATATACATTGTTTTCATTTCATACATATATATATATCGTTTTCAATTCGAATATTTCATATACATTGTTTTCAATTCGAATATTTCATATACATTGTTTTCATTTCATACATATATATATATCGTTTTCAATTCGAATATTTCATATACATTGTTTTCAATTCGAATATTTTCACTTTCAATATATTCGATATTCACTTCGCTATATATATATAAATTTCACTCTTCATATATATGTTATTTCACTTCGCTATATATATATAAATTTCACTCTTCATATATATGTTATTTCACTTCGCTATATATATAAATTTCACTTCGCTATCAATCAATTTTCACAACAATTTCAACCAATAAATATCGTCCATGGTTTGTGGACGAGGGGCGTATATATATATATAGATATTTATATATAGCAATTCACTTCCACTTTCAACACATATATATAAAATTATAAAAAGAAATTGAAGAGTGAGAAATCCTCACCAATAGCTATCCACTCACACGATTGATTTCCTTAACAGAAACTTCGTCTACTTCGCCTTGTTGTTGCTTTCTGACTGTATCCTCTACATAGGTAAAAATCGAATTTTACTATGTTATTCAATATATATAGATTGCATTTGGCTTCGCTATTAAATATAAAGATTATATTTTTATTATTCTTTCAAAACTGCTTTTATAATCTTTTTTTTTCTTTTAAATAAATGCAGTTTTTATTTCTTAAAAATGCAGTTTTTGATTTCTTTTTAAAAACAGTTTTTAAATCTCCTTTTTAAATTTCTGTTTTTATTTCTTTTAAAACAGTTTTTATTTACTTTAAAAATTTCTGTTTTTATTTCTTTTTAAAAATTCTGTTTTGATTTCTTTTTAAAAATTCTGTTTTGATTTCTTTTTAAAAATTCTGTTTTGATTTCTTTTTAAAAATTCTGTTTTGATTTCTTTTAAAACTCTGTTTTGATTTCTTTTTAAAAATTCTGTTTTGATTTCTTTTAAAACTCTGTTTTGATTTCTTTTTAAAAATTCTGTTTTGATTTCTTTTTAAAAATTCTGTTTTGATTTCTTTTAAAACTCTGTTTTTAAAATCTCTAAAAAAAATTTCTGTTTTGATTTCTTTTTTAAAAACAGTTTTTAAAACTTTATAAAAAAAAAAAAAAAACAGTTTTTATTCATTCACTGTAAACAAAAAAAAAACAAAAAGCAAAAATAAAAATAAAATCAAATTAAACGCTCACCGTGGTATGCGAAGGGGAGGAGAAGATTGGTCGGCGGTGGCTCGTGGCGTTCGGAGGTGACGGGGTTGTCGCGACTGGGTGTCTCGAGGGTTTCGGCGATGGTTCGTTCGGTGGGAGGAGGAGGTTGCGAGGGCGGCTCAGGCGATGGGGCTTCGGCGGTCAGGCGGCGGCTTCGGCGATCGGAGGGCGGCTCGATTTGGGTTTTAGGGTTTGTCTCTTTTTTTTTTTTTTATTTCACTGATAAATGATCGGGGGGGGGGGGCCAAGCAGATATGAAAAGGAGGAGATGTATTTTTTTTTTTATTATTATTTTATTATATTATTTAATTATTAAATTATGCACAAGGGTTGACTTTTACATATGACCTCGAAATGAGGTCCACCGCCTGTCGTCCATAGCGTTTTACCCCCATTCCGAACACAATGGGATATGTATCGCAAGCTGGTTTGATCGTTACAATCAGTTTCTGTTGAAATTTACAATTTAAATCCTTATATTGAATTTTAAACGTACATTTCAAATTACCGGGGTCACATACTAACTAGAAAAATTCCAGAAAAATATTTTCTAGTTTCGTATTGACGATACGGTCCTAACAAAACTAGTTTCGTCGAATTCTGAGACCGTTTGAAAAATGGCCAATTTCCAGTCGATTAAATTCAATAGAAACTGGTCAAACGCGTTTTCTTTTGCCACGCTCACATATTGATTCGAAAAATTATGAAATTTGAAACCTAACAATAACTTAACATCACGGACCCAACAAAAGTGGTTTCGTCGAAATCCGAGCTCGTTTGCAAAATGTCCATTTTTAAGGGCCTGAATTCCATAGCGACTATTCAGAATTTTCAACTGGACATTTCTTTTGATTCCTGATATGAAATCTTGATTTTTCCGATTCGTTGGAAAGATATTCACTATTAGATTCCATTATTTTTGGTTTCACTAAAATCCGGATTGTTTTGCACCCAGTACATTCAATTGAAGTTTGAAATCGAATTATCGAACTACCGCGCCATTTTCAATTCTATTTATAATTATATATAAAATTATTATATATTCTAACGACGACGTATATAATATATACGTCGAATTCTATTCAAAATAAATTTCTCGTCGATATTATTTAAAATAATCTATTTTAAATAATTAAAATTCGCTAAAATCGCCAAAATAAAAATTTCAAACTGGCTCGCATTTTACGGGTTGTTACAGGACTTCTCCTCTCCCTCTTTTCCTTTTTCCTTATTTTTCCAATTTGGATTAAATTTCCTTTTATTTGCATTTCCTCCACTGGTTTCTCCAGTCTGCTTTTTTGCCACCGACTTTTTTGCATCTAGTGCCTCATACCGAACTGCAATGTCTACTAGATCAACAAATGGAATCTTTAGATGCCCAATCATCTTAACCTGCAAGCTACCCTTCAAACCTGCTATAAACATCTCATTCTTCTTGAGTGGAGTGTTAATTAGTTCTGGCCCAAAACAGGAAAGTTCGTTAAACATATACTCGTATTCTTCTATCGACATGCTCCCTTGTTTAAGATCAATGAAATCCCGATACATTCTAGTTTTGCCTGAGGCAGGAAGAAACTGTGCTTCGAACTCCCCTTTGAATTTTTTTCCAAGTAAAATCGTCTTGAGGAACGTTCGCAGTTTGGGCATCCCACCAGATTGCAACAGCTCCTTGGAGTTGCCACGGAGTGAAAAGGCGTTTCTGCTCGTTATTCAATTTTAGCCCTTTAAAAATCCTTTCACAAGCTCTCAACCATGCTTGAACTTCAATAAAAGATTCAGTCCCTTTGAAAACTTTTCCTCCCAGAGTGGTATACTCCTTACACATAGTTGCAAAACTTGACCTCTGTTGAACTGGTGCGACTTCTTCCACCGTTTCTACTTGATCCTGAGTGGCGGTATTACCATTGGTAGTGGTAGTCCCACTAGGTCGACCACTTCATCCACGGATACTCATACTTGATCACCTGAATATAGCAGGTTGATTATCAAAACTTGATTGGATGAAACTGACTTAAGTATATTACTCAAGTTAATCATGTCTATATAATTTATATATATATATATATATATATATATTATAAAATACGTTCTCTCAGTACTCACCCAAAGCCTAGGTATTCAGTAACCTAAGCTCTGATACCAACTGTAACGACCCAACTTTCGAACACATTGGAAGCCATGTCATTATATAAGAATAAGAACAGATAGAAGATAGATAAGGAAAACATCAGAATCTCACAGCAGAATTTAAAAAAAAGTTAATACCACATAATATTATACATCAGCAACATAGTACATAAAGTATATTATGCATAGGGATACATGCCATTTAATAGTACAACCTCTTAATTATACATAAACATCATGGATAATCCAACTGGAAGGCTTAGTAATTATACATATATATAATAGGTAGACCAGCACGTAGAAACTTCTTCCAGCTATTCCAAGTTAAGTTATAACCTGATTCACTTGTCTACTCATAACAAGTGTTATGAGTACCCCAGAGTTTAGGGAAAACACAAAAAAATAAACTTCGGGTCAGTCAAGGGGCTGGTATGAGTAAACGAATTTTAAAATAGTTTAATGAAATAAAATTATCTTATAAGACCACGCAGTAAATACGGAACAGGATTTTACCTTATGAGAATCCAGAATATAACATGGCTTAACTTTCAAAAACATTTTGAAAGAAACTATAATCGTAAGACCGACCCACACATAAACATGGATGGCTTTTACCTTACGATAACCCAAAACATCTTAAAAATTAATATTTTCTAATATTATAATAGTGTCTAGGTTTTCAACAAATAATTTAGAATCTAGCAGAACGCTTGCATCTTCCGCTCCACATACATAGTATACAAATAAAACCGCTTGGCGCTTAGCGAAAATGGATTTCCAACTATAACAAGGTATGAAAACACCTTCCGATAGTGTATCTCTAGAGGGGAATACACTGGGTTCAACAAGAACGTCTTACAACCCGGCCCATACATGAACGACCACTCATGTGACGGCCCGCCCCGCACCAGCCTGCATTTCCTCCAAAAGTGCGCTGTACACATGCCCGACTAGCACAAGACGGTCGCCATAAGAAAGAAAAGAAGGGAATGAACTAATCAAGAAACCTGTAGAATGTCTCACAGCGCATGGAATAAAATATAATAATAATATACTTGACACAAAACAGGCGAGACAGTGCATAAGCTGATAACTAAAACCAACATCAATCTCAAAGCAGCGGAAATCCAAATACAGCTTATTACAACTTTCCAAATTTACTGTCTCTAAACAAAAGAAAGCTAAAATAGAAGATACACCAACAATGCCCAAACAGTGATCTTCAACAACACAGGGAGAATACTATATATATATTACGTGGAAGCCTCCTGCTCGTCTCCGGACCATCTACCCGTGCATCACCAGCTAACCTGTCTCTAGTCTGCTCGTGAGAGCACCCAGAGTAATAAGAGGAGACATAAAACTCTGGGTCAGACATAAAGCCTGGTATGAGCGATAAACATCTAAACAGAATAATAACAGGTATACTAAGCCATACCTGAACCTGGACCTGCAACCAAAGAGTTAGTACCACATACCGTACAATACTCCAAGGTGCCATAATAAATAGTGTAAGAATACGGGGGTGGGGTGTGTATGTCATAATGATAGCCAACAAATCATCCATAGCAACCATCCTCGCATCTCTCACTCAGTGCGTAAAGCGTACGACATCTACCACTTTGGAGCACTAGACAAACTGAGGTAACGACGAATCCCGACTTGTAGAAACCCTGCTGTGACCAAGCCAAACACTTGGAGTCATGACCAAACATTTCAATGACCCACTTCATTGGTCATAGCCCTTGGTTCTACCAATGCCATAATGGCCCTGAATCCGCCTTCGTACCTCCTACCATAGTGGTCCAAGGCTATAGGTGTCGATAACTCCTTAGCACGCGTCCCGCAGCAAAGCCCAATCATGAAGCAAACTTGTTGATTCCTATCTGAATCTTAAGCTCTAACTTCTCATTTGAGCTTCCTTTGCATCTCGGGTTTGGTCGAATTGGAGTGGGTCTTCAGAAAAGTTGTCGTGCAGTAGCAGCTCTAGAATTCGGTTCGGTTCGGTCACCCATGCTCGGTTCGGTTCGGTCACCCATGCTCGGTTCGAGTCCTTCTCCTTATCTCTTCGGGTCGGGCACTTCGCTCCGGGTCGGGTCGGGGTCCTCCTCCAGGTCGGGTCGGGTGTCCTTCTCTCCAGCGCTCTAATCCCTAGCTTATTTCTCCTTTGCTTCCGATCCGAGCCCTGCATCTCCAAGTCGATCCGATCTGGCCTCCAATCTCTCTTCCGATCCGATCCGCTCCGTTCCCTAGCTTACTCCGATCCGATCCGCTCCACCGCTCCGATCCGATCTCCTGTCCAACTCCAACTCTAAGCAATGGCCTTCCTTCCTGCCAAACTCCTTCCAGTGGCAAGTCCTCATCCAGTTCGGATTCCCTTGGTCAGTTCCCTAGTCCGATCCGACCCCTTTCTCCGATCCGAACCGGTTCGGAGCCTGCACACTTCTGCATCTTTCCAGCAAGCTTTCTACGCCATTCGACGACGTTTTCGAGCAATCTAACTATTCTAATCAATCATGAAACATACCATAGAGTCATAGTAACATGTAATAGCAACCACAAACAACAAACAACAATTTAAATGAATCAAAATGGATCAAAAGTAGCTAAAACTTCATATTTTCCCTTAAGCACTCTTAATCATGCTTAAACATACAATTAGCAAAACACATCGAAATTATCTCAAATTTCTAACAGAGCCTTAAAACATTATTTTAGAATTTTAAGAATTTTTCCAGAATTTATTGGTGTATAAATTCGCTAATCTTCACTAATTACCCTTAATTAACCGTAATTAGTGTCAAAATGATGTTATCACTCACCTTGGCCACAAATGAAATTCTCAGAACTGAAACTCCTCTGATTTGGGGCGAATACTGATGTCTAACAGCAGCTCCAACCTTGCTTTGGTGCTTTTTCTCCTTAATTTGGTGTTGCTAAGCCTAATCTTCAATTAGAGAGTGATTTGGGGTGTTTTAGATGTAGGAAGCCATTACTAAGGTGTCAAGAAGGTTTGTGGCTGCTCAAAACTGAAATGAAAGTGATAACCTAACCCTAATCAGACCTCCTATACCTCTAAACCCGAAATTCCCCTTGGGCCTAGCTGCTAATCACCCGGTTAAGCCCAATTAAGCTGTCTTTCTCCATCTGAAACTTGTTTCAGCCATATCCCCCAAACGGTAAGTCCGTTTGGCTAATGTGACCACTCTACGGAAAGAGAAACTATCATTCAAAGCCAATGGAAGTGGTTTCAGGTCAAAATTCATTTCCAGTCAAAAGTTATGGCCAAAACAGTGCCAACTAGGGGTAAAATGGTCATTTAAAAATCGGGAAAAATCATGAACATGGGAAATGACCCCAATAGTCGTCTCCCAAAGTTACATGACCATACGACTTCGTACGTGAAAGAACTAAATATTCTACGATCCTATGATGCGCAGAATGCGGGTCGTTACACTCTCCCCCCCTTAAGAAATTTCGCCCCCGAAATTCCTTAACCCAAAACATACAAGGGATCCCGCATGCCTAACAACCATATACAACAATCAAATATGTAAAACAAGCAAACAAGCCTATCCTAGCATGCGGAAAAACTAAATCGAAGTCAAAATCTTACCAGACAAAGAGTTCTGGATACTTCTTCCTTATTTCCTCCTCTGTTTCCCAAGTACAATCACTCTCGTCTTCGCTCCACTGTACCTTGACTAGCTTCACCGCCTTCCTTCGAAGTTGCTTCATGTCGTACTCGACAATACGGGCCGGCTTGCGGTTCCCAACCGCCTCGGGTTCTACTTCGAAGCCCTCTAACTGATCAGGTGGAATAGTCATATCTGAGTCGTGAACGAACTTCCTTAGTTGGGAAACATGAAATACGTTATGAACTCCCGCCATCTTCTCTGGTAAGTCAATCCTATATGCCAGATTCCCGACTAGTTCAAGAACAGGGAATGGGCCAACAAATCTTGGTGCTAACTTGCCTCTCCTGCCAAATCGTATTACGCTCTTCAACGGGGAAATCTTGACAAACACCAAGTCACCAACGGAGAATTTTAAGTCTCTTCTTCTCTTATCAGCATAACTCTTCTGCCTATCTTGGGCTGCCTTCATTCGTTGCTGAATGATCTTGATCTTATCTGAAGTTTCCCTCACCACATCTGGTCCAAGCATAAACTTCTCGCCAGTCTCTATCCAACATGATGGTGAGTTACACGGCCTTCCGTACAAAGCTTCAAACGGAGCCATACCGATACTGGATTGGTAGCTATTATTATATGCAAACTCTACTAGATGCAAATGGTCATCCCATGATCCTCCAAAATCCAATATACATGCTCTCAAGAGATCTTCCAAAATACGGTTCACCCTCTCCGTCTGACCGTCGGTCTGAGGATGATATGCGGTACTGAGATGGAACTCTGACCCTAGAGCCTCTTGTAAGCTCTTCCAAAACCCACTAGTAAACAACGGGTCTCGGTCGCTCACAATGCTTTTAGGTACTCCATGAAATCTCACTATCCACTTCATATACAATTCTGCTAACTTAGTTGCCGTTCTGGTCGATTTGACTGGTATAAACCTTGCACTTTTAGTTAGTCGATCCACAATTACCCAAATGCTATCATATCCCGATCTAGTCCTTGGTAATCCATCGATGAAATCCATCGAGACTTGCTCCCATTTCCATTCGGGAATTTCCAAGGGCTGTAACAACCCACTAGGCTTCTTTTGCTCGGCTTTAACTAGCTGGCAATTCATGCACTTGGATATAAACTTCCCAACGTCTCGTTTCATTCCTTCCCAGTATTAAGTCTGCTTCATATCTCGATACATCTTATTACCACCGGGGTGTATAGTCAGCTTTGAGTGATGACATACTCTAAGCACTTCATCTCTCAATCCATTGACATTGGGTACAACAAGCTTTCCATTCTTTCTAAGCCACCTTTCTCGATCAAGCCCATACTTGTTCACCTCCTCATCGATACCCATCTCTAACTTGGAGATGATTTCCAATAGGTTAGGATCGTCCCTCTGACTAGAGCCGATCCGCTCAATCAAAGTGGGTCTGACCGTCAAACTCGCTAACATTTCTGGATCCAATTCGCACTTTGGTCTGAAATCAAACCCCGCGATAAACTCCAGTTGCTTCCATTCAAGGAACATAGCCCCTAAGCTGGCATGTCTTCTACTCAATGCATCAGCCACCGCATTGCCCTTTCCTGGTGTGTATGCGATGTCAAAATCATAGGAAGCTAAGAACTCTAACCATCTCTGCTGACGGAGATTTAAATCCTTCTGGGAGAACAGGTACTTCAACGACTTATGATCTGTAAACAGTTCAAATCTTTCTCCCAAGAGATAGTGTCTCCACATCTTTAACGCGAACACGATCGCTGCCAACTCTAAATCATGGGTAGGGTATCTTCTCTCGTGCGGTTTCAATTGCCGACTTGCATAGGCTACAACCCTACCGCCTTGCATCAATACAGCACCCAGCCCGGTACCACAGGCATCCGTGTATACCGTCATCTCTACATCCCCCTTAGGAATGACTAACACTGGTGCGCTCGTCAACTTGTCCTTTAGACTTCTGAATGCATTCTCGCACCTCTCATCCCAGACAAAAGCTTGATTCTTCTTGGTCAACTGGGTCAATGGTGCTGCTATCTTGGAGAAACCTTGGATAAACTTACGATAATATCCCGCTAATCCCAAGAAACTTCTTACATCTGTTGCATTCTTGGGCGTAGGCCAATCTTGTACCGTAGCCACCTTTGCTGGGTCCACGGCAATACCACTCTCTGATACAACATGGCCCAAGAACCTCACTTCCCTTTTCCAGAAGTGACACTTAGAAAACTTTGCTTTCAATTGGTGTTTTCTCAACACCTCCATCGCTACTCTTAAATGTTCCTTGTGTTCCTCCTCTGTCCTTGAATAGACCAAAATATCATCAACGAACACAAGGACAGACTTATTCAGCTGATCTCTGAATACCCTATTCATAAGGTCCACAAAATATGCCGGGGCATTAGTCAGCCCAAATGGCATAACCAACCATTCATAAAATCCAGACGGCGTTCGAAATGCCGTTTTAGCTATACTCTCAGCTTCCACTCTAAGCTGATGAAAACCTGTCGCGAGATCCAACTGAGAAAATACTCTCGCGCCACTCAACTGATCAAACAAATCATCTATCCGCGGTAGAGGATACTTGTTCTTCCTCGTCACTTTATTCAACTCGCGGTAGTCTACACACAAACGAAGGGAACCATCCGCCTTGGTAGCAAACACGACTGGTGCTCCCCACTCAGAAACACTCCTTCTGATAAATCCCTTCTTCAAAAGATCGCTGACTTGCACCTCGAGCTCACGCTACTCCCTTGGTGCCATACGACGAAGTGGCATCACTATAGGTCTGGCATCTTTTACCAAATCAATACGAAACTCAATCTCTCGGTGTGGTGGAAGTCCGGTCACTTCTTCGAAAACATCCGGATACTGGCCAACCACGGGCAAACCTGACAACTCACTATGCGGAATGTCGAGGGAGTTTAGAAAACTAGCCAATACCCCCTTACTGGGTAGACCACCAAACACTATCTTCCGCCCATCATCCGCTCTAGCTGTCACCAACAAGCCCTCACAGTCTACCACCACCCCGTATCTTTGGAGCCAATCTACTCCCAAAATAATGCCAAACCCAGTAAAGCCCAAAACAAAGCAATCACAAACAAACATGCATCCATGACTCGATAGGACCACATTACGACAAATCATGCTAAGGTTAGTCGAACCACCAATCGGGTTCGTCACTACTAAAGGTCTATCGACAATCTCGGGCTCCAATCCCAACCTATCTACCAGGTCACTAGATATGAAAGAACTGGAAGCTCCGGTATCAAACAAAACTCTAACAGGAACATCATAAACAGAAAGCATACCTTGAATGACGACACTCTTTCCCTTCTCCGCCGCAGTTGGGGCATTCGACGAAGAAGGAATAGCATTAAGAGCATATGCTTTCACCATTTGCTTTTCTTTAGGGGGCTGTGGACACTTGTCCTTGTGATGTCCCAATTGGCCACAATTGAAGCACTTCCTATCCGCTGGCTTGGCCCGACAATTACTAGCATAATGGCCCTTCTTACCACAGCTGAAGCACTCCACATCTTGCTTATTCTTTTTCTTCTGGCCATCCTTAGCTTGGTTCTGCTTCCTCTTATTCTGGGAAACACCCTTGCCTCCACCACTTGTTTGTGGCTTTGGCTCTTCTGCAGATGCAACCTCAGTCTTCGACTTAGGGTAGAGACTTTCTGATCTTAATGCTTTCCCCACAATCGATTCAAACGTCTCATCGATGTGGTTAATAAGTTTTTCCCCCAAGTACTGATCCAAACCAGTTATAAATTTCTCATTCTTTTTCTCGGCAGTATCTATAAGAGATAATCCATATTTTGACAAAGTGTCAAATTCAGCAATATACTCCGAGACAGCTCTGCCATTCTGCTTGAGCTCCAAGAATTTCTTAAACAACATTGACTTCTGAGCAGCTGGAATGAACTTTTCACTAAAGCGAACTTTAAACTGCTCCCAAGTAATCTGGTCTTCGGGAGTAGCTGCCTTTATAGCATTCCACCAATTCATTGCCCGCCCTTGCAGCTGACGGGACGCTAGCTTCCTCTTCATCGCATCCTCGATACCCAAATCCTCGAAGATACGTTCGCAACTATCCACCCAATCCTGAACATCCGTAGCCGACTCCGTTCCATGGAATGACTTCCCACCAAGACTAGTATAATCCTTATTCAGCTTGGCGAAGTCGACTCTTGGCGCCTGCACTATTGGACCACCACCATTTCCATCATTGGGAGCTGCCCTCTGCACATCCCTAAGCATCTCTCTCATGAGGTCAGTAAACATCGTCCTCATGTCAGCAGCAATCCCATTATTAGCTCCCCTACCAGCACCTCTAGTATCTCGGCTCATCGTCAATCTGAAAAAGGAAATGATTAACGATTCCATAGTGGTGCTAGTGCAGTACGACTTCATCCTTATACTACTAATAGTATATATATATATAGCTTTTAAAAACCAAAGTAATCACAAATACGCTCTCTCGTATACGTATAATATCTCTCCCTGATAACTTCCCTAGGTTAACTACGCAACCTAGAGCTCTGATACCAAGTGTGACGGCCCGCCCCGCACCAGCCTGCATTTCCTCCAAAAGTGCGCTGTACACATGCCCGACTAGCACAAGACGGTCGCCATAAGAAAGAAAAGAAGGGAATGAACTAATCAAGAAACCTGTAGAATGTCTCACAGCGCATGGAATAAAATATAATAATAATATACTTGACACAAAACAGGCGAGACAGTGCATAAGCTGATAACTAAAACCAACATCAATCTCAAAGCAGCGGAAATCCAAATACAGCTTATTACAACTTTCCAAATTTACTGTCTCTAAACAAAAGAAAGCTAAAATAGAAGATACACCAACAATGCCCAAACAGTGATCTTCAACAACACAGGGAGAATACTATATATATATTACGTGGAAGCCTCCTGCTCGTCTCCGGACCATCTACCCGTGCATCACCAGCTAACCTGTCTCTAGTCTGCTCGTGAGAGCACCCAGAGTAATAAGAGGAGACATAAAACTCTGGGTCAGACATAAAGCCTGGTATGAGCGATAAACATCTAAACAGAATAATAACAGGTATACTAAGCCATACCTGAACCTGGACCTGCAACCAAAGAGTTAGTACCACATACCGTACAATACTCCAAGGTGCCATAATAAATAGTGTAAGAATACGGGGGTGGGGTGTGTATGTCATAATGATAGCCAACAAATCATCCATAGCAACCATCCTCGCATCTCTCACTCAGTGCGTAAAGCGTACGACATCTACCACTTTGGAGCACTAGACAAACTGAGGTA
The DNA here is from genome assembly GCA_030737875.1 of Allium sativum. Taxonomy (NCBI): domain Eukaryota; kingdom Viridiplantae; phylum Streptophyta; class Magnoliopsida; order Asparagales; family Amaryllidaceae; genus Allium; species Allium sativum. The sequence goes on along the minus strand of CM060924.1, from coordinate 953,094,759 downwards.
ACGACGAATCCCGACTTGTAGAAACCCTGCTGTGACCAAGCCAAACACTTGGAGTCATGACCAAACATTTCAATGACCCACTTCATTGGTCATAGCCCTTGGTTCTACCAATGCCATAATGGCCCTGAATCCGCCTTCGTACCTCCTACCATAGTGGTCCAAGGCTATAGGTGTCGATAGCTCCTTAGCACGCGTCCCGCAGCAAAGCCCAATCATGAAGCAAACTTGTTGATTCCTATCTGAATCTTAAGCTCTAACTTCTCATTTGAGCTTCCTTTGCATCTCGGGTTTGGTCGAATTGGAGTGGGTCTTCAGAAAAGTTGTCGTGCAGTAGCAGCTCTAGAATTCGGTTCGGTTCGGTCACCCATGCTCGGTTCGGTTCGGTCACCCATGCTCGGTTCGAGTCCTTCTCCTTATCTCTTCGGGTCGGGCACTTCGCTCCGGGTCGGGTCGGGGTCCTCCTCCAGGTCGGGTCGGGTGTCCTTCTCTCCAGCGCTCTAATCCCTAGCTTATTTCTCCTTTGCTTCCGATCCGAGCCCTGCATCTCCAAGTCGATCCGATCTGGCCTCCAATCTCTCTTCCGATCCGATCCGCTCCGTTCCCTAGCTTACTCCGATCCGATCCGCTCCACCGCTCCGATCCGATCTCCTGTCCAACTCCAACTCTAAGCAATGGCCTTCCTTCCTGCCAAACTCCTTCCAGTGGCAAGTCCTCATCCAGTTCGGATTCCCTTGGTCAGTTCCCTAGTCCGATCCGACCCCTTTCTCCGATCCGAACCGGTTCGGAGCCTGCACACTTCTGCATCTTTCCAGCAAGCTTTCTACGCCATTCGACGACGTTTTCGAGCAATCTAACTATTCTAATCAATCATGAAACATACCATAGAGTCATAGTAACATGTAATAGCAACCACAAACAACAAACAACAATTTAAATGAATCAAAATGGATCAAAAGTAGCTAAAACTTCATATTTTCCCTTAAGCACTCTTAATCATGCTTAAACATACAATTAGCAAAACACATCGAAATTATCTCAAATTTCTAACAGAGCCTTAAAACATTATTTTAGAATTTTAAGAATTTTTCCAGAATTTATTGGTGTATAAATTCGCTAATCTTCACTAATTACCCTTAATTAACCGTAATTAGTGTCAAAATGATGTTATCACTCACCTTGGCCACAAATGAAATTCTCAGAACTGAAACTCCTCTGATTTGGGGCGAATACTGATGTCTAACAGCAGCTCCAACCTTGCTTTGGTGCTTTTTCTCCTTAATTTGGTGTTGCTAAGCCTAATCTTCAATTAGAGAGTGATTTGGGGTGTTTTAGATGTAGGAAGCCATTACTAAGGTGTCAAGAAGGTTTGTGGCTGCTCAAAACTGAAATGAAAGTGATAACCTAACCCTAATCAGACCTCCTATACCTCTAAACCCGAAATTCCCCTTGGGCCTAGCTGCTAATCACCCGGTTAAGCCCAATTAAGCTGTCTTTCTCCATCTGAAACTTGTTTCAGCCATATCCCCCAAACGGTAAGTCCGTTTGGCTAATGTGACCACTCTACGGAAAGAGAAACTATCATTCAAAGCCAATGGAAGTGGTTTCAGGTCAAAATTCATTTCCAGTCAAAAGTTATGGCCAAAACAGTGCCAACTAGGGGTAAAATGGTCATTTAAAAATCGGGAAAAATCATGAACATGGGAAATGACCCCAATAGTCGTCTCCCAAAGTTACATGACCATACGACTTCGTACGTGAAAGAACTAAATATTCTACGATCCTATGATGCGCAGAATGCGGGTCGTTACAACTCATTTCTCTTGAGTGTATCAAATGTATATCACCAATGGTTGTTTACGACAACCATTCCCGAACGGGGCAGAATCGATAGAATAAGAAACAAAAGGAATTTCTCTAGATAGGTGATGCTACACCCTAATGGGAGCGACCCACATAGCCATGATGCCTGCCCTTTTTTGTCATTTCCTGGATGTGAGGCTTGAGGCTAGACCTACCTTTGATCATCACTTCTTTGTTTACTTTGAATGCCACATCGTCAAAACTCGCCAACCACTAATTGACTTCCCCAAAAATATATTATAGGTATAAAGCAAGAGAAACGAATTCCTCTGCCACCATATAAATATGTTTGGAGAGATCAACGTACGTGATTAGTTAGAATTACTCTGTCAGACATTCGTCCATACAAGTTGCCCTGGGACTGGACAAACCGAAGGCACTATTCTATAAACCAATCTTAGGACATTTCTACCCAGGATTTACAAAATAGTCTTTGCATAACTCCGTCTTCTATTATCTTCGATAATCATTGACTAGCAGCGTAAAAACCGAATCGAAGTGGAATATAGACCCGGACTCTTCGAAACGGTCAACGTTAACATATTTTCTTTGGAACAAGTGATATTTGAATGGAACAAATTAATTTATATTCAAAAGTGAATTCTAGTATTTATTTATATAAGTTTGAAATCATCTTTCCATTTTAAATGGTCATTGACCTGATTTGATTTTCAAAAAAAACACATATGTTTATTAAAAATAATTCCATTATTAATTTACAGTTTACCACCTTCCGATAGGTTCGGTACGATTCAATATGTCAATTTCATCAACTTCCCGGTAAAATGATTGAATAATCCCTCGTTTAAATATTATTTAAATTATTTAAAGAAATAATTAAATTTTTAACAACATTTACTTTTATAAATATACGAGTGTATATAATTTGTTTTGACATTGGTTGATTTACTACAAATGGATACAAGCGTTTTCTACTTTTTATTTAAACAAAAGAATGGTTATAAAACTAACTCATTTAATTAACTATGGTTTAAAATAATGGCAACGTTCCCTTTCATTTACTACTTTACTCACACAAGCCTGTACAACCAAATTTGGCCTTCTTCTTTTTGTTTTATTAAACTATTTATATGTGCGGCCCAAGCATTAGAAGCCCAACTCCCAAGGCCGCATTTATTTTCTCCTCAACGCTGACACGTGGCTTTTATAACCCATGAAGATAAATTACTCCCAGTTTCATTTAATTTGGCCGATATCTGCTACGTAATACACCCTTTAACTTTCCATTTCATTTCCTTCATGTTTCCACCTCCGAGCTCCCTTTCCTTTTTACTGCCATGCACTAACGCCCTTCCACATCTTCTTTCTTGCTGGAGACCATTACTCCACTGTCCAACCTCCCGGCTCCGGTGTCCGCCCATGTTCAGAAGTCCACACCACATTTTCACCCATTCAGCTGAGATCTACTACCAAATAACCTCCATCATTTTTTGCCTTTTCTTACTTCTAACACTTCCAGTTACCTCGCTGCCGCCTCTTCTCTTACCGTAGACACTGCTCCACCCTCACTGCCGTGCATTGCAAATCACTCCACCATTCTTCAATGCTTTGCAGTATTGTGAACTCACCATTCTCCAATGGTTTGCAGACCCAAACTCCACAAGTATTCTCCCCCATCTTTCCAATATTTTGTATAAGTTCATTCTATTTTCCCAGTGCCCATAACAATGCCATGCACAACTTAATGTGCACATGTAGACACTGCTCCACCCTCACTGCCGTGCATTGCAAATCACTCCACCATTCTTCAATGCTTTGCAGTATTGTGAACTCACAATTCTCCAATGGTTTGCAGACCCAAACTCCACAAGTATTCTCCCTCATCTTTCCAATATTTTGTATAAGTTCATTCTATTTTCCCAGTGCCCATAACAATGCCATGCACAACTTAATGTGCACATGCACACTCATCTCAGTCCGTACTCGGGTGTTGTCACCACTCACACACACGCACATGACATACGGAGACCATTACAACTTATTCAGCCTATCTCCGATCAATTGGATCGGAAAACGACACGGCGACTGGATTTCCCAGACAAAAATGCTCAAGCCTACGTTCAAAAGAAATAGGTTACCGCCGTTGTCACACACCATAGATCAAACCCCGGACTTTGCCTTCATACGGTCAACGATGTGACCTACTTCCTTGTCGAGTAATCCCTTACTCAATTCTTGGTTCTGTCGCAAATTCTCGCTGTAAAAACAGTCCGGAAACAACCCCATCTAAAAAACACTACACGGTTTGTTCATAAAGAAAGTATTTAAGTTTCTCATTCACCTAAGCTATTTCATTCATCTTGACCCAATTTCCACGAAAATGATCATTCAGATCATAGGTTACCATGAATCATTTTCCAGCTAAACCTTTATGTCCCTTCTCCCCGGTCACTACAATTTTATATGTTTATTACTAAAACTTGACTTTACATTCATGATTAGTTCATATGCCTACTTATCAAAACTGGATTTGTTTTCAGTTTTCTTTCCTCTACGTGTCACTTAACTAACTATCGTGCATGGATCTTATATACGGTGTAAACTTTCCACTGGAAAATACCCTTTTCTTTGAAGAACTTATATATATATATATATATATATATATATATATATATATATATATATATATATATACATACATACATATGTTTGCTATTATTCTAGTGACCTGAATAACTAAATCTTCATGGAAACAGTCCAGGTTTAATCTACATTAAGAACACTGGTAAGCTTCCATGGTTTTAAACAAAGTGCATGGTTTTAACACAGTGCACAAGTGAAAACAGGTTTTTTTTTTCAACGGTATAGTTATGCATGTATCATGGTTCCATTAACACACTACAAACATGATTTTCGGAACAAGTTCTTCATCACATCCAGTCACGGATCACTCGCGTATACTCAGCACAATTTAAGCATCAGAGAATCAAATAAATTAGGTGTTTACTCACAAATCTTGTTCACTGTTCAATAGTTATAGTTTTCTGCTTTAGTTTTCTATTCAAGTAAAAGAGATGTTTTCACTTCCAGATTTAATTCATACCTAATAATTTCAAGTGTGTGTGTGTGTGTGTGTGTGTTTATATGTGTCAATTAACAATCTACCAAATATTCATAATATAAGACTTAAAGAATTTAAACATAGTTTACTCACCTAGTCTGCCTGCTCCAAGCTTTTGAGAAATGGCTCTTAGTCTTTAGTTTTTCTTTCCTACTACTGGCTTGATCGAACGTTTGTGGCGATGAGTTTGTGTATTAGTGCTTCTATTTATAGGCGAATTAAAATCTTAAACTAATGGGTTTATTAAATGAGTGAAAAGAATTATCAGGTGCATGTTTCCTACTAGCTGAGATGATGTAAAAATCATGTTTCTACCAGCTATTTTGATGTGCACATCCTATTTTCCTCTAGCTGAATTTCGGCAGTATAGGTGCAGTTTGCATTTCTGCTGCAGTATGTAAGGAAATGCAAACTTCTTTGCTACTGGGTAATGTCACCATTCATTTCATGGTGTACTCTATGTTTTGTTAAACAAATATCTCTGCATGCTCTTAGTTTTGATGTAAGAGAAGGGATGGTTCACTTCTACACTAACATCTAGATGCTACTACTACATAAATCTGTAGTCACGGCTGATGGGTGAAAACACATGGGTACTTGTTTTAAACAAATAGATTTTTGAATCTTGCCTTTCTGCCAAGTCTTTTCCAAAATTATGAAATGCCAAGTATCTAATATATTGTGGCACATGTATAAACATCAAGCTAACATACCTATTCATTTTTCCTAGTTTCTAATTGCTGCTATTTTCTTGTCAACATTTTCTTGTGAATGAAGTATGTTGATTCCTATCATATACATATTAATTGAACATTTGTTCTATTAAAATCTCTAGCTTATGGAAAGGAGTATTGTTTAGCTAGCTGTTAAAGATGTCCTTTCTTAAGTATACATAGGCATAGTTGGTTTGAAATGAAGTTTCAAAATGACACTAGGCCATGTGCACCTACAATTATAAAAGAATGCTTTGTGCTTAAGTACACTCAAGTTATTTACACCTTGAGGCAACATATACATTTGATTTAAATGGCATCTCTTCTTGTACCTACCATATTCTAACAAATGTTTTGATTTCTTATGACATGTAGTTAAGAATGTTGTCATTTATTTATTTTGGTATGAAATAATTCAACATTTTCTTTAGTTATCTATTTTAACATGAGTAAAAACCAAAAATAACAATAACATTACTAATTATTTTATTTTACAAATACACATAGGTTAGAGATTTAAAATAAATTTATACATACATATATATATATATACATAGACATAAGAATTGAATTAAAAGATTAAATTAAAATTTTCTTAAGTATTAACTCCAATAAATTAAATTAACCATTGATATAATCAAGAATTATTTTTTAACAAAGTCAGTAAAAACTCGGGACATTACATCTTCATATTGGGGTAAAAAGATAAATTTTGCACGTTTTAATTTGTGATATCTTTTACTTGTTCCTTGTAGTTGTCTCTTGTAGGAATTTAGGAGCAAAAATTATGCATACACATGAAGAAATGATGGAATGCATGCATATACACAAGAGGAGGTAAAGGGATAATTCATTCTATGGAAAGTAGAGGACCCCACCTTTCAATTAACCCACTTAATCTTAAGCTTCATATTAAAGACTAACTAGATAAGAGTAGAAGCTTCATGAAGTGGGCATTCTGGGGAATTCCCAAGAAGAGTGATTAGGGTTTTAGAGTTTTAGACCATGTATATATATCCCTTGTTTCATGTATTTTGGATCTTCTTTTTATCATATGAAAGTGTAAGTTGCTTAAGTTAATAAAATTGGCTTGCAAGCCTCTTTCTCTTATGTCATTCTTTGCTTATTTTAATTTATATGCTTCCTTTTTGTTGTTTACAGCTTAGATTTATTTACATGCTGTTTACTTAGTATTCATAGTTTAGATTTATTTGCATGCACTTAATTTAGTTCTTTACTTGTTCTATTTAGGTTTTCTTTCATTTTGATTTATTTTCCTTTGTTTTTAATATTGCAATCTACTTTTGTTATGATGATTACATATATTAGAGGCTAATCCCTTTCAACTTAGGGGTAATGAAGCTCTCTTGATTATGTAGTTGCAACATAATTTGTTTATTTATGCCATCTTTTTGTGCTTCATGTCATGTTGATGTTATTGGTTTTATGTGTTCGTTATTGAGTTTGATAGCCTATCTGGTTTACACAAATAGGCTATGCTTATTCATATGTTTGTTGAAAATTTTGATGGTCTATAGTTCTAATTAATAGTTCATAGGTCATGCTTAAAGTATATTTCACTTTTATCTTTTTGTCATTTTTCATTAGAACTAGTAAGATGATTTAGTGGGTATGTTATAATTTGATAGTTTATTTTGTGCTAATTAATAGCATGAAAAGTTATACTTATAGTAATCATATCAACTAAATTCACAAACGACCCAAAAAAAGAGATCATGGTTTTATTTTATGTTGATTCATGTGATGTAGAATATGGAATTATTCCTAAGTTGTTACTTAATCTCATAGTTTCATTCAACTTTTGTTGTAGTTAGTTTGTTAGATTTTACATTTTTTAGCTAGCTAAAATTTTGTTCGACTTTGTTTTAATTTGATTGAATATAATTAAAATTATTTCTTTCTCCATAGATCGACCCGTATTCGCCACGTACTACAAGTGTACGTCATGCGCTTGCGGTTTTATACACTTCTCGATGGGTTTTTAATCAATAGAATATTCATCGTCGAACACTAACACCATGTATGACAAGAAGAAGGCAACTAAGAAGCTAGTTAGAAGTCTCTCGAATGTCAAAAGATATTAGGGCATCCATTTATAATGCACCATCGGCCTTCGGGTGCTTGTTATATTGGGAAAGGTGTCCGACATAGTTTTTCCTCTATGTCAGTTATTTATCTTGACTCTACTTGTAAACTTCAAATTTTTCTTCGGTAGTAAGAAAGCCAGTTACTTTATTCCTTAACAGTTTTTCCTTCCCAGTGATTGCCTCTGACACCATGGGCATTGCTCCTTTTGCCAGTGCTGCTCCTGCGCCTCCCTAGAAGCATAGGACTGAAAAAGAAATTTTTAATATCAACGTAGCGACGTAGAAGAGGCTTTTCGAATTTCAAGCAGAAGTCTCGTCCAAAAGGGATAAAGTCACCAACTCAACTTTGATGACAACTTCAAGGGGTGAAGATGAGAAACCCATTATCTCCTTTTCGACTTCTGTGTCGCCCACAGTTGATTCTTTATAGACTTTCATGCGGAAGTTCCGATCATAGTTACTTATACTTGGGTAGCTCCCCTGCCATTTCCTCAACCTTACTCCTCCCCTTTTCTTTGGGAAGATATGTGTACTACATCGGGGGCTTCTCCTTTCCCCCACCGTTACAAATATTATTGGTTCTTCGTCAAGTCCACCTCCAAAAATTTCTTTTTCTGATTAGGTGAAGGCAGTAGTTGACTCCCCTTCATTTTCTTGTATTTCATTCCCCCCGGGCTCTTCTTCAAAGCAAAAGGATGTTATCACTCATCAACTTTTAGTAATTTCTTGACTTTAGCTCTCTTTTTAATTATTCTATTTTCTTTATCTTACATTTCTTCTTACGTTCTTGTAGCTTGTCAGACAATGGTTTTCTTCTCAGAAAAGACATTGTTTATTTGCTTGCCATAAAAGAGGAGAATTGGGTTTTGAATTGTCAAAATGTCAAAATGCCAAATTGTATGCTACGAAGGATGAATCTCTAAAAATCTAGAGGTTACGAAGGCTTCCCTTTCGGAGAGGGAAGACTCGATGTAGTCCCTAATATGTAAATATTTGAGCTTAAGCGTTGAGTTGGGCAAGTGTAAGAAAGAGTCAAAAGACTTGGATTTAAAATATGCATCTCTCTCTTGTAGCCTCATAGAGGGTGCCCTAAAGGGAAAGGGATCTCCTTCCAAAATTATTGCTGCTTTCCAAGATGCCAAGAAGTAGGTTAATGACTTCTTCTTTTTACCTCATTTGATGTAATTTTAACTGAAACCTTTATGGATGCCCTTATTGCCATTTACACCGAAAATAAAGATAAGTGTCCTAATCTTCCCCTGGAGATAGTGAGTGAATTCTAAAGGAAAGTAGATATTCCCGAGAAAGGGGTAAAATTTCTCAAAAAGAGATTATAGATGCTGAGAAGCTTCTTTCCTTTGAAGTAAATGTTGACGAGGATGCTTTAGATGCAAATGGCAATAAAGAAGGTAATGAGGCTTCAAATGATGATACAGAGAGCTCCTCTGATACGATGGTGATAATGATGATGACGAGAACCCAAAGAGTGACCCCAGTTATACTACAGTTGGTACTGAGGGTTTGGGAGCCTCCCATGGCAAAGGTTCTGAAAAAGGTTTCCATTTTCCTTAGAAAAGTGATGCTTTAATGTTGGGAAAGATGATGTGTCACCGAAGCCTATGATTCTATGAAATCGGGTGACCTTGTTGAGCTTTCAATGATTTTTGAGTCCGATCATGTTATCTAAGCATGTTGAATGGCACCTTCTTTGGCATCTATTCTTCCGGTATGATATTATTTTCCTTAACACTTAATTTAATGTTAGTTACTAGGTCATGTAATTATTTCATAACCATAGTTCCATTGAAGGCATTCAACATCCTTTAAGGATAAAGTTAGTAAAATGCAAAGGAAATAAATTCTTTGAGGGAGAGTTAGATAGATAAGGGACTATAATAACTTATCTTATAGATATTATGACCTTGACGAGGGTGCTTCCACCGTCTTTTAAGAACGACAAAGCAGCTCCTCGCTCGAAGAAGGCTCGCCTTTAGAATGAAAGTCTCTACAGTGTAAATAAAGAATTGATGGTGCTATTTTGGATGTTGATTGAGGAAAGATACTTCTTAGTTGACTTTCTTTGGGAAGCTTATTGTCATTACACGAAGGCGACTTTGCGTTCTTCGGAGATCTAAGTGGAGGCGTGTTTAAGGTTTCCACCAGAGAATTTTAAGAGAGTTTGGACATGACCCTCACTCGAAGGGTGTATGGTTGACTCTTGACCTTTCTCTTGAGAAACTTTCATGCTATAGAGACAAGTTAATTCCAGAAATTATTAAAAAATCGATTTTGTATGAACTACCTGAGATTATGTAAATATCTAACCGAAATCAATATGAAAAAATTTTCTTTTCGATATGTTTGCACTCTTAGTGTTATCTTTTATTCATGAACTATGTGTTATGCATATCCTTGTCAAGTAACAATGTCATATGATTCTGTTTTGATCGGGCTTCCTATCTGATCCTATTTAATCCACCAAAGGTCCCCATGTTCAAATAATAACTAACATTGGGGAAGGAAAATCCTCTGGAGTCTCTATTCCTTTGAAATTCACATATAACCCTCTGCCTATAGAATGGTTCAAAAAGCTTTAGGAGCAGATAATTATTGTGCAAAGTGTGAAAACCCGTAACTTCCCCGTAAAGGAAAGCGTCGGATAGTTCGAGAACAAGCCACAACAGAACGCATATAAAAGAACATTTCATTGTATATTACAACAATGCATCAGATTACAAGAATATACAGAGTATAAATGAATATTACACAGAAATAACAGAGATTTAAATTACATTTAAATACATAGCAGCGGAAAATAATACAATACACAACTGAAGGAGATATACGGATACAAAGCTTTCCGGATATCGTTCCAGCTGTAAACCAGGATCCTGTGAATATAAATCTGCAAAACCAAAACTACTAGCTGCCCGTGTCAAAATAGGGGCACCCAGAGTTTAGGTTAAAACAATAAACTCCAGGTCAGTCATGGGACTGGTGTGAGAACTAAAACAGGTATTAATCTTTATTTTAAATCATTAGGTAAATCAAGGGACCACGCCGTATAACACGGAACGGGTTTCCTCCCAAGAATACCAGTGCATAAAACAAACAGCGCAATGCTAAATAAAGAAAAATGAAGCTGTTATAAGACCCAGGTCCTATCACACAATGCAACGCAAGCCGGGGGATAGGGTTTTCCCTTATAACAGCCAAAGAATGCTTGATACGTTCAAAACAAATCATTTGATACTATGATAAGTGCATAGTGTATAAAACAACTTCAAATCATAAGTATCAATCATAGGCGGCATGGGTACCATATATCATGTCGCCATATATAGGTTTACAAATAAAACCGCAAATGTCACGTATTTGGAAATTGGATTTCCATCTATGAACCGAGGCAAAAGATAGTCCTCAACCGATTCGAGACTGCCTAGCCCGAGTCTCAGGATCAGAACGCATCGACCCTTGGATCGTCAGGGCCGGTCCACACGGAGTGGATTAAAATGCCTGAGCACTAAGTTTCGCCGCCCTTTGGGGCGTAAGCGAGCCAACGAATGACTCCATCGGACCCGGATCGTCCGACCTAACCGAGGTGCCTCGCAACAGCAACAACCACATAAGTCAAACTCGTCAGGGCGTGTAAAACCACTGACGCCACTTTTAGCTAGGAGGAAACGTAGGCCCTCCCTGATGTCCTTTCTCCCGTTTCTGGTTCATACCGGGGTGTGAGGCTCGCGAATTCACGTTACTCAAAGCTGTGCCACACAGGCTGTGCTTTGATCATCACCACAAGGCTTTGCTTTTCAACAGAAGCCTTGATCATTTGCATCTTATCATGCTACACAGGCAAACCATTCTATGCAACCGATATCAGTCACAGAGAATGGAATCCGATGTCAGACACACAGTCCATTTACAAGTCCGTTCTGGGTCTGAACGAAACCGGAGGCACCTAGTACCCCGCATATCCATCGATCTCCAAGTACGTCTGGACGATCACCAACTGTTTCCATCTTCTTGGGTGTACAGCCCAATCAAGATCATCAGTAATTACCCAAACGACGTGAAGACCTCCGGTCTTCGACCATCGTCTTCATCTTTGACTTATCGTCGTATCAGTTATTCAGAATGGGATAAACCCGGTCTTTCCGAATAACTCACGTATATTTTAAATAAGTGTTACACAAACACAACATACGCCTCATTCCAATTCATTAGTCACTAACCGTAAATAAATCAAGAGAATAATTCCCCAAATATTAACCCCGAAGGCCGAAACCAACATCAGATCAATATCCAGAAAATCATTCTGCTTAGCTAACCGACAGTTAGTTTCTAAATTTCACATTCATAGGGAAAGGTCCCCATTAATTTTATCCAAGATAAATTTCTTGAATTTATTCTTTAATCTATTTTTGAATATCAATTCAAAACTAGTCGGGATTAGCGAACCTTACCGAAGTAATCATTTGTTTTAATTTCCCAATCCCAACCTACTCATCCCATGAAGTAAAACTGGTAGTACTTCATATCTAACACCACGGTGTTATCGGTAAATTCAATTACCATTTCACGTTCAAATCTAATTAAAGATTTAACTATCGCCTGGAGCAAAACTGGTGATACTCCATTCTCGATCATCTCAATCTAATTAAAGATTCATTAAAACTCCACTTAGTTTTAATCGTTAGCTGGGTTAAAGAATCCGTGTCATTTAAAACACGGTTCACGATAAACCCAAAGTCACATTCCATTAATTATCGGGTTAAAGAACGAGTGTTATTTAAAACACTGTTCACGATAAACCCAAAAATCAATATCAATTCAATTCCAATTAAATATTATTTAATTGGTACACTTCATTAAATCTAAATAAAAAGATTTAATCTTTTCTCAACTGGGTTCAAGAACAGTGTTAGTGAAGACACCATTCACGACAAACCCAAATCACATTTGATATTCAATACAAGGCTCTGAATAGAAAATATCCCGGCTTATATTCAATATCAAATTCTACAACCAACAAATATCGTATTGGAAATAACGATATATAAATATCTTTCAAATTTCCATAACAACACCTGTATAATCACGAAATTCGACATCGAAATGTTCCGAAGACAATTTCGATTCAAATCCATTCCAATGCAATTATTGGGAATTCTGGTTATTTTCAAAACCATTTCAATATTCAATTTATTTATTTAAAAATAAATAGAATTGTAATCCTAGTTCAAAACTAGTTCATTCCGATAAAAATCTATTTTTATCTTTTCAAATATGGAGTTTTTCATCCCAATTCTTTCTAAATCATTTCTTATGATTTTACATAAATTATTACTATTTTTAATAATTTTATCAAGGCCCGTACAGTCGATTTCCATCAATGGCCATCGAACTGCACTTACAGCGACCTTTTTCGAATTTGATTTGGACATAATTCCAAATCCAACCGTTAGATTTCGAATTTCTAATATTCGTTAGAAAGCTCTTTTCGATACGAACCCAACGGTTCCGGTTTTAGGAGAATCCGACGGTCGGATCTCCCGTAATGTCCGTTTGAAATAAATGGTCGAAATTCACGAACTGCCGCGGCGCGGCGCGTTCTATTCAGGCCATTATATTATATATATAATATATATTTCGTCGATTTCTATTTAAAACGAATTTTATAAATAGTTTTAAATTCGTTTTCAAAACGGTTTCAACTTCATATTCAATTTCAAATCAAAATTGAATATTCCAATTTAAATTCATTTTAAATTCATTTCAAATTGATTTCAATTCAAATTGATTTCTAATTCAATTTCAATTCGTTTTCAATTCAATTCAATTTAAAAATCGTTTTTAATTCACTTCATTTCGAAATCGTTTTTAATTCAATTCATTTCGAAATCGTTTTCAATTCAATTCATTTCGAAATCGTTTTCAATTCAATTCATTTCAAAATGAATAAAATCGATATAAATATCGTTCACGTCAAAATGGCGTCAATCTAATCAACACGGCTTCATAAATTTCTATTTTCAAATATTCTATTTCAAATATTTCTTTTTCAAAATAATTGTTATTATCAAAATATTTCGTTCAACACATGACCAATCTCAATGGATGAGTACTGTCAACACATGAACCTTTATTTTATATTGATAAAGATGTAAATTTTATTACTGAAATGTTTCGTTCAACACATGACCAATCTCAATGGATGAGTACTGTCAACACATGAACATTTATTTTATATTGATAAAGATATAAATTTTATTATTAAAATATTTCGTTCAACACATGACCAATCTCAATGGATGAGTACTGTCAACACATGAACATTTATTTTATATTGATAAAGATATAAATTTTATTATTAAAATATTTCGTTCAACACATGACCAATCTCAATGGATGAGTACTGTCAACACATGAACCTTTATTTTATAATATTCTTTATTTTTCAAATTGGAATGAGGCCCAATCAATTACCATATAAAGTTAATTATATGGATTTTCATACAACACATGTATAACAGCATTGAAGAATAATCAACCATCAACCAAAGTGCACTGTATAAGCATCAAATATAGATATCTAACGCTTATAACAGCCTGTCAATCAATCGATCGACATATTTAATCAATCAGGATGAGTGAACTTCAAATTTCATCCCAACACCCGTGTGGGGTTTCAAACAATCAAACACAGATTTTTATTCGTGCAGTTGGGCGATGTGTAAAATTTATCGACCCAATCAATGTCCTTCAAATAGGTGTACATAAACAAACCGTCTGGTTTGTAAATGGATATTTATTTATTCACATTCACGTTAAAAATTGTATTTTTAACGATAAAACATTTTATTCCAACATATGAATTTCTATTCAGTTCATTCTTTAAATAAAATGATATTTTTATTTTTCTAACTTATTTTAGAAAATTTCGGCGGCATAACGGCACGATACTAGAAACGGGACGAGGCCTAGCCTTATCCCCGGTCCAGTGAAGGCCCACGCCATTCACACATCAATCAAATTCACCAAACAACCAAATTCAAATCAAATATCCAACTAATCTATGCAACCAAACAAACAAGTCCATGGTCTGTGGACGATTGTGTCGGGTGCTACTAAGCACCGTCTGCATCCTAGTATATATATAACTAGAAAAATTAAATTGAAAGGTGAGAAGTTCTCACAGAGGGTTCCACTCCGCCATGCTTTGATTTTTGAACTGCTGAACTGTCTGGATCTACTTGAAATTCCATTGCAGTCTTTTCACGCTGTTCACAATAAAAATTATATTTTTATTGCTTCATTCAATAAATAAAAATCATATTTTTATTTTCCTTCATATATTTTTACAACGCTTCTTTCTATATGAAAATTATATTTCTATATTTTTACTTCTTCTACATAATAAAAATTATATTTTTATTCTTTCTATCTATAAAAATCTTATTTTTACTATCTACCTTATATAAAGATCATATCTTTATATCTTTTATAAATTAAAAATCGAATTTTTATTTCGCTTTCCTATATATAAAAATTTCATCTTTCATTTTTCAAAGATTGTATCTTTATATTTATAAAAATCTTACCTTTTAAATAAAAATCGAACCTTTAACATCATAAAAATCATTTCTTTTCTAAAGTAAAAATCATATTCTTTGTATAGAAAAATCCTATTTTTCTTTGCTCAAAAATCATATTTTTAAACCCAGGCTATTTTTATTTTAAAAATCCTTGCTTTTATATTTTTTTTTAAAGCTCCTTGCTTTTTTTATTTTTAAAGCTCCTTGCTTTTATATTTCTAACATATTTTACAATGCCTTTTATAAAAAAAACAATCACCTTCCTTCTACTATAAGTTGACCCGTTCCTTTCTGTTACCCAGTAAACCGCTTCAGCAAATGAACCCATCACCGTCGATAATGCAAAATCGTCGCTGTCCCCAAATTTGATGACCGGAATTCGATCCGGGGACGCCATGCTGTAGCTGCTTGGAGGCGCCACCAACGCTGGCGGAGGCAGGGAACTCGGCGGCCCCTAGAAGCTTTGAATCGCCTGCGAAGTCAGGTGGTTTGAGCCATGATTTTGCACGCTTCACGAGATATAAACTGATCTCCACCGTCGAGAACACCCATCTCCCCAAGCCGAACATTTTCCAGTTGGAAGCTTGGCGAACGGGTCAACGGATACAGAGATCGGAAGGGAGGAAGGTGATGAACTCGGGGCCGTGGATTTTGAGAACGACGGCGCATCTGTTTAAAGGGGCTAGGGTTTTATTGAACGGGCTTTGGCCTTATATAGTTTATTTTAATTAATATTTAATTCTATTTTTCTTTTAAAAAGGGAATTTTCATTTAAACTCCAAATCAAACCCAACCAGTGTCGCCCCTAGCTAACTACCCCCATCCCGGACACAATGGAATAGGTTTCGTAAGCCATTTCGACTGTTACAGTCAGTTATTCTGCAAATTAAAGTATAAAACATTTAATTTTCAAATTTGAACGTACATTTCAATTTACCGGGGCCACAAACTGATTCGAAAAATTATGAAATTTGAAACCTAGCAATAATTTAAGATCAAGGACCCAACAAAACTGGTTTCGTCGAAATCCGAGGTCGTTTGCAAAATTCCCATTTTTAAGGGCCTGAATTCCATAGCGACTATTCAGAATTTTCAACTGGGCATATCTTTTGATTCCCGCTATGAAATTTCGATTTTTCGGATTCGTTGGAAAGATACTCTCTATTAGATCCTATTGTTTTTGGTTTCACTAAAATCCGGATTGTTTTGCACCCGGTATGTTTGATTGAAGTTTGAAATCGAATTATCGAACTACCGCGCCATTTTCAATTCTATTTATATTTTAAAATAAATATTTATATTCTAACGACGGCGTATGTAATATATACGTCGAATTCTATATTGAAAATAAATTTCATGTCGATATTATTTAAAATAATCTATTTTAAATATTCAAAATTCGCTAAAATTGCCAAAATAAAAATTTTAAACTGGCCCAGATTTTCGGGTTGTTACAATCTCCCCCACTTAAAACTTTTCGTCCCCGAAAAGGAACAAAGTCGAAAGTGGTTTGATCAATCAACTCTACGTTCGATCTGGCTTCCATTCTCCAACTTTTCAGTTTCTGAGAAATTTTCAAAAATTTCAAAAATTTGGCTAACACCCTAAATTTTCGAAAAATTTCGCCATAACCTCCCCTGCACCGGGAGCATCGGGGAATTTCAAATAGCTTCCCCGGTCCTTCTAATCTCAAAAAGAAAAAGAAAAAGCCAATAGGCTCATAAAATCATCATCACCCAAACAAAACAGTAAATTATGTAGTAAACATGTACCTATTTGTCGGGCAAACAAATTTTATTCTTCGGCTCTAGCCTCCTTGCTATGACCTGTTCAATGTAAGCACATGCATATGCAAGCAAATGCGACCAATTTTCAATATTATTCAATATTTAATTCAATTAGGCATAATGGTTAAAATTATCAACCAAATAAACAATAATCAAACAACACAAACATCGATCAATTAGTGAATTATCATTTCAAATTAATAATTTTGATATATAGTCAAAAATCAGATTTTTGATGCCAAATCACAACAATGTATTCTAGTTATATTAGTTTTGGTTCTCACACCAGTCTAATGGAAATATATAGAAAATCACACCTTCGAAACTCGAACATAAATGTTGATGATGCGATCGCTATCATCAGTATCATCTTCGGGCGACTAGAGTGTGATGCCATATCTATCCAATATATTAAAACTTTGAATACACGCGGATCAGACGTATACGCAAAATCTATATATACTGGATTGTCCACATCAATATAAATAAATAACCAAATACGAATAATTAATTTATATTTCAAAACAAGATTTGTTTTTATTTTAAAAATATATTCTTCACACTCGTCCTAGGATACTATTGATCCCATCTCTAACGAGTCATTCTAATTGGATATTACTAATCCAACATCTGATGAATTCTTTCGTATGGTTCTAATGTGTCTTGTTCTCTGAGCTTTGTAAACCAAAGCTCTGATACCAACTGTGAAAACCCGTAACTTCCCCGTAAAGGAAAGCGTCGGATAGTTCGAGAACAAGCCACAACAGAACACATATAAAAGAACATTTCATTGTATATTACAACAATGCATCAGATTACAAGAATATACAGAGTATAAATGAATATTACACAGAAATAACAGAGATTTAAATTACATTTAAATACATAGCAGCGGAAAATAATACAATACACAACTGAAGGAGATATACGGATACAAAGCTTTCCGGATATCGTTCCAGCTGTAAACCAGGATCCTGTGAATATAAATCTGCAAAACCAAAACTACTAGCTGCCCGTGTCAAAATAGGGGCACCCAGAGTTTAGGTTAAAACAATAAACTCCAGGTCAGTCATGGGACTGGTGTGAGAACTAAAACAGGTATTAATCTTTATTTTAAATCATTAGGTAAATCAAGGGACCACGCCGTATAACACGGAACGGGTTTCCTCCCAAGAATACCAGTGCATAAAACAAACAGCGCAATGCTAAATAAAGAAAAATGAAGCTGTTATAAGACCCAGGTCCTATCACACAATGCAACGCAAGCCGGGGGATAGGGTTTTCCCTTATAACAGCCAAAGAATGCTTGATACGTTCAAAACAAATCATTTGATACTATAATAAGTGCATAGTGTATAAAACAACTTCAAATCATAAGTATCAATCATAGGCGGCATGGGTACCATATATCATGTCGCCATATATAGGTTTACAAATAAAACCGCAAATGTCACGTATTTGGAAATTGGATTTCCATCTATGAACCGAGGCAAAAGATAGTCCTCAACCGATTCGAGACTGCCTAGCCCGAGTCTCAGGATCAGAACGCATCGACCCTTGGATCGTCAGGGCCGGTCCACACGGAGTGGATTAAAATGCCTGAGCACTAAGTTTCGCCGCCCTTTGGGGCGTAAGCGAGCCAACGAATGACTCCATCGGACCCGGATCGTCCGACCTAACCGAGGCGCCTCGCAACAACAACAACCACATAAGTCAAACTCGTCAGGGCGTGTAAAACCATTGACGCCACTTTTAGCTAGGAGGAAACGTAGGCCCTCCCTGATGTCCTTTCTCCCGTTTCTGGTTCATACCGGGGTGTGAGGCTCGCGAATTCACGTTACTCAAAGCTGTGCCACACAGGCTGTGCTTTGATCATCACCACAAGGCTTTGCTTTTCAACAGAAGCCTTGATCATTTGCATCTTAGCATGCTACACAGGCAAACCATTCTATGCAACCGATATCAGTCATAGAGAATGGAATCCGATGTCAGACACACAGTCCATTTACAAGTCCGTTCTGGGTCTGAACGAAACCGGAGGCACCTAGTACCCCGCATATCCATCGATCTCCAAGTACGTCTGGACGATCACCAACTGTTTCCATCTTCTTGGGTGTACAGCCCAATCAAGATCATAAGTAATTACCCAAACGACGTGAAGACCTCCGGTCTTCGACCATCGTCTTCATCTTTGACTTATCGTCGTATCAGTTATTCAGAATGGGATAAACCCGGTCTTTCCGAATAACTCACGTATATTTTAAATAAGTGTTACACAAACACAACATACGCCTCATTCCAATTCATTAGTCACTAACCGTAAATAAATCAAGAGAATAATTCCCCAAATATTAACCCCGAAGGCCGAAACCAACATCAGATCAATATCCAGAAAATCATTCTGCTTAGCTAACCGACAGTTAGTTTCTAAATTTCACATTCATAGGGAAAGGTCCCCATTAATTTTATCCAAGATAAATTTCTTGAATTTATTCTTTAATCTATTTTTGAATATCAATTCAAAACTAGTCGGGATTAGCGAACCTTACCGAAGTAATCATTTGTTTTAATTTCCCAATCCCAACCTACTCATCCCATGAAGTAAAACTGGTAGTACTTCATATCTAACACCACGGTGTTATCGGTAAATTCAATTACCATTTCACGTTCAAATCTAATTAAAGATTTAACTATCGCCTGGAGCAAAACTGGTGATACTCCATTCTCGATCATCTCAATCTAATTAAAGATTCATTAAAACTCCACTTAGTTTTAATCGTTAGCTGGGTTAAAGAATCCGTGTCATTTAAAACACGGTTCACGATAAACCCAAAGTCACATTCCATTAATTATCGGGTTAAAGAACGAGTGTTATTTAAAACACTGTTCACGATAAACCCAAAAATCAATATCAATTCAATTCCAATTAAATATTATTTAATTGGTACACTTCATTAAATCTAAATAAAAAGATTTAATCTTTTCTCAACTGGGTTCAAGAACAGTGTTAGTGAAGACACCATTCACGACAAACCCAAATCACATTTGATATTCAATACAAGGCTCTGAATAGAAAATATCCCGGCTTATATTCAATATCAAATTCTACAACCAACAAATATCGTATTGGAAATAACGATATATAAATATCTTTCAAATTTCCATAACAACACCTGTATAATCACGAAATTCGACATCGAAATGTTCCGAAGACAATTTCGATTCAAATCCATTCCAATGCAATTATTGGGAATTCTGGTTATTTTCAAAACCATTTCAATATTCAATTTATTTATTTAAAAATAAATAGAATTGTAATCCTAGTTCAAAACTAGTTCATTCCGATAAAAATCTATTTTTATCTTTTCAAATATGGAGTTTTTCATCCCAATTCTTTCTAAATCATTTCTTATGATTTTACATAAATTATTACTATTTTTAATAATTTTATCAAGGCCCGTACAGTCGATTTCCATCAATGGCCATCGAACTGCACTTACAGCGACCTTTTTCGAATTTGATTTGGACATAATTCCAAATCCAACCGTTAGATTTCGAATTTCTAATATTCGTTAGAAAGCTCTTTTCGATACGAACCCAACGGTTCCGGTTTTAGGAGAATCCGACGGTCGGATCTCCCGTAATGTCCGTTTGAAATAAATGGTCGAAATTCACGAACTGCCGCGGCGCGGCGCGTTCTATTCAGGCCATTATATTATATATATAATATATATTTCGTCGATTTCTATTTAAAACGAATTTTATAAATAGTTTTAAATTCGTTTTCAAAACGGTTTCAACTTCATATTCAATTTCAAATCAAAATTGAATATTCCAATTTAAATTCATTTTAAATTCATTTCAAATTGATTTCAATTCAAATTGATTTCTAATTCAATTTCAATTCGTTTTCAATTCAATTCAATTTAAAAATCGTTTTTAATTCACTTCATTTCGAAATCGTTTTTAATTCAATTCATTTCGAAATCGTTTTCAATTCAATTCATTTCGAAATCGTTTTCAATTCAATTCATTTCAAAATGAATAAAATCGATATAAATATCGTTCACGTCAAAATGGCGTCAATCTAATCAACACGGCTTCATAAATTTCTATTTTCAAATATTCTATTTCAAATATTTCTTTTTCAAAATAATTGTTATTATCAAAATATTTCGTTCAACACATGACCAATCTCAATGGATGAGTACTGTCAACACATGAACCTTTATTTTATATTGATAAAGATGTAAATTTTATTACTGAAATGTTTCGTTCAACACATGACCAATCTCAATGGATGAGTACTGTCAACACATGAACATTTATTTTATATTGATAAAGATATAAATTTTATTATTAAAATATTTCGTTCAACACATGACCAATCTCAATGGATGAGTACTGTCAACACATGAACATTTATTTTATATTGATAAAGATATAAATTTTATTATTAAAATATTTCGTTCAACACATGACCAATCTCAATGGATGAGTACTGTCAACACATGAACCTTTATTTTATAATATTCTTTATTTTTCAAATTGGAATGAGGCCCAATCAATTACCATATAAAGTTAATTATATGGATTTTCATACAACACATGTATAACAGCATTGAAGAATAATCAACCATCAACCAAAGTGCACTGTATAAGCATCAAATATAGATATCTAACGCTTATAACAGCCTGTCAATCAATCGATCGACATATTTAATCAATCAGGATGAGTGAACTTCAAATTTCATCCCAACACCCGTGTGGGGTTTCAAACAATCAAACACAGATTTTTATTCGTGCAGTTGGGCGATGTGTAAAATTTATCGACCCAATCAATGTCCTTCAAATAGGTGTACATAAACAAACCGTCTGGTTTGTAAATGGATATTTATTTATTCACATTCACGTTAAAAATTGTATTTTTAACGATAAAACATTTTATTCCAACATATGAATTTCTATTCAGTTCAGTCTTTAAATAAAATGATATTTTTATTTTTCTAACTTATTTTAGAAAATTTCGGCGGCATAACGGCACGATACTAGAAACGGGACGAGGCCTAGCCTTATCCCCGGTCCAGTGAAGGCCCACGCCATTCACACATCAATCAAATTCACCAAACAACCAAATTCAAATCAAATATCCAACTAATCTATGCAACCAAACAAACAAGTCCATGGTCTGTGGACGATTGTGTCGGGTGCTACTAAGCACCGTCTGCATCCTAGTATATATATAACTAGAAAAATTAAATTGAAAGGTGAGAAGTTCTCACAGAGGGTTCCACTCCGCCATGCTTTGATTTTTGAACTGCTGAACTGTCTGGATCTACTTGAAATTCCATTGCAGTCTTTTCATGCTGTTCACAATAAAAATTATATTTTTATTGCTTCATTCAATAAATAAAAATCATATTTTTATTTTCCTTCATATATTTTTACAACGCTTCTTTCTATATGAAAATTATATTTCTATATTTTTACTTCTTCTACATAATAAAAATTATATTTTTATTCTTTCTATCTATAAAAATCTTATTTTTACTATCTACCTTATATAAAGATCATATCTTTATATCTTTTATAAATTAAAAATCGAATTTTTATTTCGCTTTCCTATATATAAAAATTTCATCTTTCATTTTTCAAAGATTGTATCTTTATATTTATAAAAATCTTACCTTTTAAATAAAAATCGAACCTTTAACATCATAAAAATCATTTCTTTTCTAAAGTAAAAATCATATTCTTTGTATAGAAAAATCCTATTTTTCTTTGCTCAAAAATCATATTTTTAAACCCAGGCTATTTTTATTTTAAAAATCCTTGCTTTTATATTTTTTTTTAAAGCTCCTTGCTTTTTTTATTTTTAAAGCTCCTTGCTTTTATATTTCTAACATATTTTACAATGCCTTTTATAAAAAAAAACAATCACCTTCCTTCTACTATAAGTTGACCCGTTCCTTTCTGTTACCCAGTAAACCGCTTCAGCAAATGAACCCATCACCGTCGATAATGAAAAATCGCCGCTGTCCCCAAATTTGATGACCGGAATTCGATCCAGGGACGCCATGCTGTAGCTGCTTGGAGGCGCCACCAACGCTGGCGGAGGCAGGGAACTCGGCGGCCCCTAGAAGCTTTGAATCGCGTGCGAAGTCAGGTGGTTTGAGCCATGATTTTGCACGCTTCACGAGATATAAACTGATCTCCACCGTCGAGAACACCCATCTCCCCAAGCCGAACATTTTCCAGTTGGAAGCTTGGCGAACGGGTCAACGGATACAGAGATCGGAAGGGAGGAAGGTGATGAACTCGGGGCCATGGATTTTGAGAACGATGGCGCATCTGTTTAAAGGGGCTAGGGTTTTATTGAACGGGCTTTGGCCTTATATAGTTTATTTTAATTAATATTTAATTCTATTTTTCTTTTAAAAAGGGAATTTTCATTTAAACTCCAAATCAAACCCAACCAGTGTCGCCCCTAGCTAACTACCCCCATCCCGGACACAATGGAATAGGTTTCGTAAGCCATTTCGACTGTTACAGTCAGTTATTCTGCAAATTAAAGTATAAAACATTTAATTTTCAAATTTGAACGTACATTTCAATTTGCCGGGGCCACAAACTGATTCGAAAAATTATGAAATTTGAAACCTAGCAATAATTTAACATCACGGACCCAACAAAACTGGTTTCGTCGAAATCCGAGGTCGTTTGCAAAATTCCCATTTTTAAGGGCCTGAATTCCATAGCGACTATTCAGAATTTTCAACTGGGCATATCTTTTGATTCCCGCTATGAAATTTCGATTTTTCGGATTCGTTGGAAAGATACTCTCTATTAGATCCTATTGTTTTTGGTTTCACTAAAATCCGGATTGTTAGGCACCCGGTATGTTCGATTGAAGTTTGAAATCGAATTATCGAACTACTGCGCCATTTTCAATTCTATTTATATTTTAAAATAAATATTTATATTCTAACGACGGCGTATGTAATATATACGTCGAATTCTATATTGAAAATAAATTTCATGTCGATATTATTTAAAATAATCTATTTTAAATATTCAAAATTCGCTAAAATTGCCAAAATAAAAATTTTAAACTGGCCCAGATTTTCGGGTTGTTACACAAAGTCTCTTGGAGCAAACAGGGGATTGGTAAGAGAAGCCCGATTAATAGGAAAAGGTCTCAATTGCAATAAAGAACTGGGTGAAGGCCAATCCTTCAACGGACAAGGACATGGATTTGCTTATGGAGAAAGTTTGTGTAATGACCCGTAATTTTAGTCAATTTAAAATATAGATTTAAATATATTTTTAGTGGATTTTAAATGGTCAAAAATTGAGTTTGAACCTCAAAACAATTGAAAATAAATTCCAATTTTACTTTAAGATTTTATTGGAGTTAAAATAAGGTTAGTGAACTTTTAAAATTGATTTAAAAGTAAATATATTAAAATTCGACAATTGTGTTGACCCGCTTTTTGGTCAAAACCATCACACGTCAAGATGTTGGCTAGCAACACGCTCAAGCGTCAATAATATCGTCAGAAAACACAAAGTGATTTGGTTGAAGTCGCGACGTATTTAAAAAAGGATTGGAAGTGGCATCAGTTCGTAAAATTATCGTCAATGGACTCGGAAAAACTGGTGTAGTAAAAATACATGATTGATTCCGTCCGATCAGCTAAAAATGCTTGAGCGTGTCGGTCCAATCACGTGGCAAAACTCGTCGTGCAAATATATGTGATTTTGGAGAAAAGCAGCGTCGCACACTCAAAAACAGCTAATCGGCATGACACGATCCTGAAAATTGGCTTGCGCGACTCAAGGCCTTGAAATTATGTGAATTGGCAAAAAATGATTTAACATGTCAAAACTACCTGATCGGCAAGTGAAAATCACGAAAAACCATGTACAAACCTTGTCTGATCATCATGGCGAATTCAGTAAACTTGGTAAATTTGGTAAATCTAGCATGGTAAAAATAGGTGATCGACACGGTTGATCAACCACTTTTCGGATGTAAAACATGGCAGATCATTTTGGCAAATCTAATAGACTAGGTAAGTTTGGCACATTTCGTACTCTAAAAAGTCTTGGGTTGGCGTGCAAAAAATGGCCCAGATCCACTTGTACATGCGCGACTCAGGGAAAATTAACTTTTCAAACTCAGCTCAGATATGGAAAAATCGCATCAGAAAGTGATGTGATCCCTCCACTCCGCATCGTCTCCGACAGCCTTTTCCACGTCTCCGCATCGCATCAGGTGATGCGTGATTTTTGGCAACGGGTACGGGTGCGAGATTTGACAGGGCAGAAGGAGCGGATCAGCATGGTGTGATGCAGGATTTTCGTGGATGCCAGCCGAGTGATGCGGTGCGATATTTTGGGCTAGGCACATCAAAAAGAGGCAGCTCCAATTTTTCGGTATAGGATGCGATGCAATTTTATATGATCGCATCAATGTGGATGCGATTCTCACCATGTTGGACACGAGGAAATGGATGCGATATTTGGTAAAAGCCAGAAATCTCGGCACAATGGAAAATCAATGCGGATCAGGGCTTTTCAAAGGATCCGTATGTGTTTTCACACGTTTTCGGTGATGAGAGTTTTTCAAAAGCAAAGTTAGGCGATTTTATGCACATGGGTTTGAAGGATGCGATTTTCCATATTGTGGTCCCCAAATTTCACCCACTTCTACCTAACCTACTATTATAAATACCCCTAAGCTTGGCATTCAAAAGGGTGAGATTTTAATTGGAATTTTTGAAACTCTCAAGCACCAATAATGGCTTCCATCTTTTTCTCCATAAATAGTGAACATAGTTTGGACCACTAAAACGTTGCACAAGCGTTTCCTATCAACTCTTGGACATTCACAAGGACTTTTACACTGCTTTTGTATATTGTTCGATTTCTTGGACATCATTGACCGAGTCAACATACTTTTCACTCAACGAAGAAGAAGGCCATTTTAGTCAAAGTTTAGAATGAACAATTATTTTGTTGTTCTATTGTATCGGAACAAAACTCACCGTTTTAGGTCAACTCAATTTCCAAATTCACCTTTGAATATGTCACTTCCAATATTTACAAGTTTCCTTTTATAACCAAATAAATCTACAAAACGTTTGCTTTTATATTATTATTCACTTAAACATGAATATTATTTCTCCATAGAAAACTGGACTTGTTTTATCAAATCAAATCCTGAATTTTGATTATAAATACCATTACAGTTTAAAACCTCATCTATCAAGTTATTTTACAAATTTACATTTATATTTCACTTTATAAACTCCGTTTATAAATCAACTTCTTGTTATATATATATATATATATTATACATTAATCCTGATTACACATTCGATTATAAGTTATTGGTTTAAACCAAATATTAATTATCTAGTCAAATTCTATATTATAATATAGTTCTAAAAGTAGATTATTTTTAAAACATTCGATATAGTCGAATTCTAATTATAAATCCTTATGGATTTAATTCGATTTTATTACATTTCGATCATTGAGATAATTTTATCGTCTTCCTTTGGAAAAGATTCTCATTTCCCATTTTAAATTTCATTCTTGAATTCAATTCCAAATTATCCAATAATCATTATTTCATCTCATTTGTCAACGTCGTTTTGTAAATCAACTACTTGTTATATATAATTAAACAAGTTATTATATTATGACCAATCGAAATTCAATTTATATTTTAAAACAGATTTTCCTTTTTAAAACCCTAAATAGTTTTCCAATATATTCGAATATATTTACGGTATTTAAATACCAATTATTTCAGGGTCAATGTTATTCAACATCTCAAAACACACAATAATCAATAACAAGTTATTTGTCACATCATATTATGCAATATATAAAATTCAACAATATAATTATTGGGGAATCCAGTTGGATTCCTCTTATCTGTTTCCCTGCATCCACAGATGTTAAACAACATAAATAACACTAATTCTATATCAATATGAGATATAAAAATGAACAGAATCAATAATCAGTCAACAATTTATATATCTATTTGTGTGTGTATGTATATATATATATATATATATATATATATATATATATATATATATATATATATATATATATATATATATATATAATTTCAACCAATCTATTTGCAATTCATCAAAACAACCATCACACCGCATTTTATCATTTTTATCTATATTAAATAACATTTATAAAATTATAAAATTGGACAAAGTTAGTGAGTTTACACACATTGATCGTTAATCATTAAATAACGATTAACGTCGGTTGATTTATATCCAGCATTTTATTCTGCCATAATTTCAAACAAGCTCCAAATGGTTCCAAACCAGTTTCATGGCATAGCCTGCCTTCGTATGGTTCCGATGGATCAGACCGTTCGTAGTTCTGCTGTCGTATGTGCAAGAGATGATATTAACAAGTAGACAAATGTGTTATTGGAATAACTTAATTTATTTAAATAGAACGGACCTCACCCCTTATTTTTCTCTCAGCCCATTTAAACACTAACCCGCCCCATACGAAACAATTCCTTTTTCCATCGTGTATCCACCCCTGTGGACCTCAACCATTGCAAAAATTTCCCTTCAAACCAATTGCAATTTCCTCTCCTCCTTATGCTACACACAAGCAGCCCCATAAGGAAGAACTCGCTCATCTTATCTCCCCTTGCATTTCTCAGACCTGCTCACGTATAGTGACAATTTTTTTCCACAGATCCCTCCAACCTTTTGCTACAAGTTGTTAAATCCAACAACGATCGTCACCGCATCCATCTTCAATTCTTGAACCCGCGAGCTCTTGCATGGTGTTCCACCATTTCCGAACCAAACTCCTCTTCTCTCCACAATATATACCTTCCAACACCCTCCAACGTACATGCGTACCTCCCATGTTCCCTTGCTGTTGCATGAGCACCTTCCAATACCCTCCAAAATACATGCGCACCTCCCATGTTCCCTTTTTGCACAGCTCAATGCTTCTCTCGAGTACATACGCCTGCCACCCTTCCAATACATGCACACCTCCCATTTTAGATACACTCGATCCTCCCAGTAAACATGGCGATGGTAAAACGCTCCATTATCACCATTTTGATGAACTCTAGCCCTCACGCTGTAACTCGACAACGACCAAAATGCCTTCGTACCCTTCACAAAGCACCGGAGGTTGAAGAGATTCCTTCAACAATTCTTTATATGTGTATATCTCGATTTTTTTTATTTGAGTAGTTTACTTGTTTTTTATATTTAATGCCACTGAAATGCACGACTTGAGTATTTCTGAAACCAAGAAGATGCTTGCGTTTATATAGAAGCAGTAAATTTAAGTGTTAAGGGAAGATGGTTCAGGGTAGGATAGGTTGAACTCCCAATATTAGCATGTGTGTTTCGTATAGGCAGCATAGGATAGGTTTGCATTTCCCATTTTTTTCCTGTGTGATTAGATAATACAATGTTGTGTATGGTGATTTTTACCCAACAGAACATGGTGCTATGCTTAAGTACATCCTAGATATATAGCATATACACAGAGCTTAGATTTTTTACTTGCTAAGAGAAAGAAGACATACATAAATAATTTAATGTATATGTTTACTTCATTGCTAAGGCAATTGAAACTTGTGCACAAAGATATTTTTATACAATACCCACTTTATAAAACTTCGTTCACATATAGATTGCTATCAACAAAAATAAAAGTGTCATCGTGTTGAGCAATGCTCCTCGATCACAAAACTATAATAAAATAGATAAGATGACTTATTTTGTGAAATTCCAAAACGCTGAGTTAGGGTGTAAATTACGTTAAATAAAAAGTTGCTTATTTTCCAAATTAAAAATTATGGAAAATTTCTATAAATTGAATTAACAATATGTCTTAAAATCTTATCCAAATTTGAAACCAATATTTTATTATAATTTAATAAATCGTTATGGCTTATAAAAAATTCCATGACGACTATTTGAAAATTTGATTTGGACATAACTCACAATCTATAAGACGAAACCTCGATTTTTCACTTCATTAGAAAATTAATGTTAATTAGATTCGAACATTTCTTGTTTCAAAGAAACCCGACTTATAACGGATCCTGTACACTAAATTGAAGTTCAAAACATTAAATTACGAAGTACCGTGACGTTACGAGCTCGTTTATAATTATATTAAAATTAATACGTTCTAATATCGTTTATTAAAAATTTCGATATTATAACTCAAATATAAAATCAATTAAATATCCTATATTATCCACTTTGCACAATATTGCAAAATCAGCTATTTCCGACTATTTCGGAAATAAATATATTATTATCCCATTATTTAAATATTCAAATTATTTAAATTCAAACCATTTAAATTGCCAAACCATTATA
Organism: Allium sativum; assembly: GCA_030737875.1. NCBI lineage: Eukaryota > Viridiplantae > Streptophyta > Magnoliopsida > Asparagales > Amaryllidaceae > Allium > Allium sativum. The sequence goes on along the minus strand of CM060924.1, from coordinate 953,065,195 downwards.
TTAAAATAACTAAATAAATTAATTATTAAATCGCAAAAAATACTGGATGTTACACAATCCCAATACTGATGCATGATTTGTCGTTTCTATTTGTTGAGTATGCTAGAATTATGCAATTATTTTTGTATGTTTGTTTGGATATTAAATTGATTCCTAGAAATACCGCTAGAGCTGATGTGATGAAAATGTGTGAAAGGATTTAAGGCTTAAAGTCTTGTTAGTTTCAAATACAAGGAGAATTTATTTGACTTCTGATTTATGAACATCTATAGCAACTGATGGATATATTTGTTTGACTGCTCATTTTGTTGATGTTAATTGGATCCTTCAAAAAAGAGTGTTAAATTTTAGTTGTATGCCTCCTCCAAACACCGGAGTTGCTTTGTCCGAATTTTTTTATAATTTGTTGACCAATTGGGGCATTGACAAAAAACTATTTTCCATTACTTCGGACAATGCGAGTGCAAATGATGTATATGTTAACTTGCTAAAGGAGCAACTTTTATTGAGCCAATCTTTGTTGATGGATGGTGATTTTATTCACATTAGATGTTGTGCTCATATTCTTAATCTTTTAGTGCAAGATGGGTTAAAAGAAGTTGATACATGTGTGTCAAAAATTAGGGAGAACATCAAATATGTAAGAGGCTCACAAGCGTGAAAAAATAAAATTAGAACACATATCTCGTGTTTCTTTGGAGTGTAAAAAAGGTTTACATCAGGATGTTTCTAATATATGGAATTCCACCTTTCTCATGCTTGAGAGTTCTCTTTATTATCAGCGTGCGTGTCGTCATTTACAATTGAGAGATTTTAACATAGGCATACGCTTTCTCAATTCAAATGGAACAAATTTGTAAGTTTTTCAAGATTTTCAATGATGTGACTTGTCTTTTTTCTAGCTCCAAATATCCTACTGCAAATTTGTATTCTCCTCAAGTATTTATTGCTCAAGACGCATTCCAAAGATCGACGATTGATGGTGAAAGTTTTATGAGTAAGATTGGATGTTGCATGATAGGAAAATTTGAGAAGTACTGGAAGGCTATATTCTTATTCTCTCGATTGTTGTTATTCTAGATCCTAGATATAAGATTTGGTTTGCGGAGTTTTCATATAAGAGGCTTTATGGTGGTTGTTCTGTAGAAATGAGTAAAGTTCGTGAAACATTGTTTGTGCTCTTTTTGATGTTTACATGCAAATATATGGTAAAAAACCAACATTGTTTCTAGTAATTAGAGTCAATCTTCTCCTGGTGATATATTTGTTTTTAAAGAATGCTTGGATGTTATGAAGGTAAACTTTATATAACTATGCATTAAAGTTTACACTTTCTCCTCAATTACACTATTTAGTTTTTAATGTATCTAACATATATGTAGGACTTCGATAATTTTAAGAGCGAAAATTTTACCTTTTCAGCTCAATAAGAACACAATTGAAAATATATTTTTATGCCAAAATTAGATAGGAAACAAATTTGTCTTGAATATTGGTAAGCTAATCAATTTAAATTTCAAGAATTATCTATTATTGTTCATGATGTTTTATCCATTCGTATATTGATTGTTACCTCAGAAGCATCAGTGGTCGATTTCTTGATCAATATCGAAGTGCACTAAACCCGGTAGTTATTGAGAAAATCGTATGCACACGAGATTAAATATTTGGAGATGGAGGTTAACTTTCTTATTATATTTTTCTAGTGCATAAAATTTGATTTTCTAAAAATTTAATAACTTGAAGGCGTTACTACTTTGCCATCTAATCTTGAAGATATAATGGAGGGCATTAGCAACTTGGAAATCAGTAGTACTCACTCTCAAACCGCCAAGCGTTCTTCTAACAACTTACAAACGAACGCATAAGTATAACCATATAAGAGGTACATATTATTTATTTTAGAACCCATGTTAAAATCAACGCCGAATGAAAGTGTTCAAGACACCTTTTAAAACTCATGTTGTGTTTAGCAACGTGTCACATACCAGCAGCATTGAGTCGCTGCCATGTAGCAGCAGACGTAAGCATGCTCACGGCTGCTGCTATGTGGCAGGAGTTCACGGCTACTATTATGTAGCAGCGGCTTACGACTGCTGCTAAATAGCAACTCGGTGCTACTACGAATGTAGCTCATATTATTGTTATTTGTGCAGTTTATGTAGGTAGATGTCATTTATCATCTATGTGTGGTCTATCTTTACCAGTATATCACTATATTGTCATACATACATAGCTCCCAAAGAATTTTCACTACACTAAATCTAAATGAACCACTTATTACATATATATAACATGATATATGTAGAGCATGTCAATGTATATGAACCGTTCATCTATAATGTGAATATGCATATAAACAGGCCCAAGTGTGTGTCAGTGTAACATCCCAAGTGAGTGTCCTTATGCATGTAAATATGTGTACATGTGTGTAAGTGTAAATGTGTGCATGTGGGTTTTTGTACATGTGTGCACCAATTTGTGTACATAGTTGTGTATGTTTTATGAGTTAGTATATTCATGCCTATGTTTGTGATAGGTCTAGATGTGCAACATGGATGCTTGTGTGATATGGATTATTGTGTGAGCGTTGTCATGGATGAGTTTGAGGAGTTGCGTGTGTACATATGAATGTTGTTATTTGAGTCTATATTCCTAAATATTATGTCAGAGCATCTCGATGTGTAATAAGTGTTATAGATGCAGTTGTGTTTGTTTATGTATGTGAGTGTGCGTGTACATGTCATATCATTGTGCCATCCTTGGGTTGCACCACTTATTACCTTTACAAGTCGTATATGCAACAGTGTTTTTGCTTTACTTATGCTCTGGCATTAGAACCGTAAGTCCACTCCTTATTCATAGTTGTGCGGTTAAAGCGCTTAGCCGTTCTATAGTGGTAGAGGTGTAAAAAGTTGTAGTGGGGATAAAGTGGAGATATAGCGAAGGTGCAAAAAATTTAACTAGATGTAAAAATATGTAATTAAAATTAATTAATTAATTACCATTCACACATCATTTGTGTAGAAGAAACATATGTTAATTAATATTATATATCAAAATCAAAGAATATCATGGTTATGCATATTAGATTTGAGGATCACTATATATTTCTATCTTATATAAGACACTTATGAATTAAAATTATATCTTCACATCAACTTTTTTGATTTATTTTAAAGGAGAACTAGCTAATCATTCTCTGTATATTAACATGGCTGAAGCGGGTGCTAAATAGCACTGATTTAGTGGATGCAGCGGAAAATAACAGGGCTTAAAGCGGAACAATTATTCATCAGCGCTAAATTGAAATAGCATAGCGACCAGAGAGCGCTACGGGCAACAACGGAATTTTGCGGAGCTTTAAATGCATATGTTTATAGCTTATTGTAAATATGTAAATCTAGAAGTCCACTGCTTGGTGAATATTATCATCCAATTATTCAATTTATAGCTTATTGTAAAGTATTTTGTAGTATCCTAATTAGGATATTATATTGGTACTAAATTTTCTGAAGAAGTCTGAAGAAGATATTATATTAGATGCACCAAGTAAAAGCATGGCTAACCACTTTCAAATATTCTAAATTTATGAGCAGGTAATATTGAGGAGCTGTAGGGGCATGTTTACACTGGTGAGCCACAACCGGTCATACTGAGGCAATCGTCATACTCAGGGGTCTGGTTGACGACCATTACTTGTTGCTTTTGCACATTCAGTTTGTACCTTCTTTGTAGGATTTGAGGCTAATGTATTATTGTTAACTAAGCATTGTTACTCTTTTATGTATACTCATATATTCTTGTGTAAGATGACTTGGTTTCATTTGCAGTAGATTGTATAGTTTTATTACTGTTAAAATGCTTTGAGATACATATAACATATGTTGGAGAATGATTTTTACAATACAGTGATTTCAGGCTCTATATACCGCTTTCAGTTGGTGATTTGGTTTCATCTTTTGTGTATGAATTATGATGTACAACATATTGTTGCATGCTGGTGATTTTGTTCAAGAACACTAACTATGGCGATTAGTTGGTTGTTCACAACAAAAATGGCACAATCTCCCAAAGATTTTAATAAAGAGATAAAAATGAAAAAACATAAACGAAAACGAGGAAAAACACACATAAGCGATTTATAGTGGTTCGACTATGAGTTTCCTATGACCACTTTAAAACTTCTCTTTAAATATTAATAAAAAAAAAGAGACTACAAGACTTGGAGATTAAGAAATATCGAGTACACGGTGATTACAGACGGGAAAAATACGAAAGAGAAGCAAACGTACTTAGCTTTAGGGGTCTATTGATAAGAGATGTCCAAGTCCATTCAGTAGGGACATGCGGCAGTCGACCCGGAGGAAAGAAAAATCGTGGTCTTGGTCATAATGCAAAACAACCGGTCAATAGGAGACAATATCCGGTTCGAACTATGCCCGGAACGGCATAGTCGAACCGGATGTATATCGAGCCGAACTTGCATCCAACATCTTCATTGAGCCGAGATGTATGTTGTTAACCCCATTATAAATGCGGTTCAGAAAGTTATGCATCAGTCGTATAATGCAATAAGATGGATGGCGATAGTTCAAGTTCATGGATCGTTCACGTGATATATGGGTGTCATGCATTCATGAATTGTGGCACAATTAGATGAAATATGTACCGCAGATATAAAGGAGCATGGAGCGTTGAAACGATGGCCACGAGAGTTCATTTATGTGTGAATTCTTACGACCTATGTTGCAAAATTAGGTCGGTTAAATGTTCATGCATGAATGTTATCAGGTTGTAGGTCGTCATTGCCATGCACAGTCGAGCCGTCGTCAGAGTCGGGTTAGCTGCTCTCATATAGATACGCATCAGGTCATCAGCGTTGCATAGATTAGGTCGTGTATTCACTATCACGAGGCAAGGAAAATCAGGACGAAAATGCTAGAAGGCCCGAAAATTAGTTTGTCAAAATGTCAGGAAACAGATCTGATGGCTGTTGTTTACACCACTCCTTGAATCCAACAACTCCCCATGAATTGCGCTCATTTCCTGACTTTCCTGACCCCTACTTTTCGGGCTTTGTAGCATCTTCCAAATCAGGAATGGCAACACGAATAATGCCCACGTAGCAAGCTTGTAACATGGTGAGTTGGTTGTAATTTAAGGTTCATGGACCATTCTACCGACACGTGGCACAGGGCATATAAATGAATAAATAACAATGACCCGGGTCGTTAATACATTCAAGTCGTTGCTCACATATAAAGATCCTGGTCTTTAAACCCACTAGTTAGATCGTGGGAATTATGAGCTGCCACGTGGCAATGAAAAAGAGATGGATACGAGTATTACATGGATCATTGGCTACATTATACCGTACTAACATGTTAGAGGTATAATGGATTCAGGCCGTTCAATATATAATCGATGGGTCATGCACTTTTAGATCATCAGTTATAAAATTGAAGTCTTGAACCGTGTACAGTCAAATATACAATCAGGTTGTGCTCATGTATGTGGCCCTCGGATAATCTCAGTTAGGTCGTTCCATATGTACATAAGCTTTGCATGTATTTAAGGGTCATCCAGATTTAAAGGGCTTGGCATGTTGTATAAGAAAAGGGTTAGGTTGTGACAAGTACGAAGCACTGCAGCCGCACGTGGTATTAGTTGTTGCCAGCTGTAAAAGATAGGTTGTTCCTGGATGCGATATTCAGGTCTTTATCAGCATGTTAGGCTGCAATATGTATATAGGTCGTTCAATATTGAAGCAGGTCGCCCGAATGAGTTCAACTAGGTTATTTATGCGACCTAACCTATAACCATGCACACAATTAATTATAGAACTGCCACTCCACACCAACTCTACTTATAAGTACCCCCACATGTCCTACATGGAGGAGGACCGAATTTCTCTCCACGAAGTGCTGTCCAATTCAGTTCTCCACCACTCCAAATCACTCCAACCTCTATTAAAGCTTTTCCAAGCTTAGATTCAACATCTCAACCACCATGAAATAATCGAAGATTATCTAAGTGCTCAAATTGTTGAAGATCAACTACAACTATCATTGTAGTCAAAGAGATCTCATCATTTCCATGGTGACCGAGTGAATCCAAAGATTAAAGAGAAGAAATAGAGAAAAATAATGTAAAAGAGAGAAAATGGTGAATTTAGAGAGAGTATGTACCTTGTAACATCGAATATGATAATGAAAGCACTCTTCAAAGTGGACGTAGGCCAAATCTAGGCCGAACCACTATAAATTTTTTTGTTCTTATCTTTTTTCTGTGTTTATGGCTACCACTTTTCTAGATCTAAATTGTTTGTGAAGTGTTGAATTACACCTTGGGATGTTAGTGACATTTTTAGCATTAGCGTTTTTAGCGCCCACTGTAGGGCCACATCTAAATCCTAAAGGTTAAGTACTTCGTGGGAGATCCGGAAATTGAAGGCTTGCTTTTTTATGATAGATTGTAAATCTAAAATCCAAGTCAGTTAAGAGATTCTCTTCAAAGATTTAAGAGTTTTTCTGGGGGGAAATGCCACCGAAGAAGCCGGTTAGTAAGTCCGTAAGAGCTTCGGGCTCGGGGATTGTCGCGGATAATCCCATAACTTCGCAGACTAATCTTCATGAAGTTGGCCAATCCTCAGAAGTACGAGCTGGTGTGACTAGGAATGAATTGAGTGAAGTCGTTGCTGGTTTGACTCAGAAAAAACAGAGATCTCAAACAAAGCTGTGATGGATAGAATGGAAGCCCTTTTTGCTTCTCAGACCAACGCGACAAAGGCGAACGTTAATGTCAACCTTACAGAGAATACCAACTCCTCTTCCTCGAATCCTAATCATGATCACTCCTTTTATGAAATCGACGATTCCGATAATGCTGATGGTGGAGAATCTAAACCAATCGCTAAGAACCATTCCGTAAGAGAAACTTCTCGAACCATGGATGGTCTCACTAAAGGAGCACCTCCCCAAGAAGGAGATTCAAGGCCCCGGATCCTGAATCCAGATCGTTCGCTTGCACGAACATCCAGCAAAGGTGATGGCCCCCGCTCCGGGAGTTAGCACGGTGAAGAAGAACGTCTTTCGGAAATGGTGAGGCAGATCATGAAAGAGAACAAGGAAAGAGATGATGACGAGAAAGAGTTGAAGTTTTCCCCTAGTAAGACTCCACTCACTGAAAGAATTTGTAAGGCCAAGTTCCCGAAAAGGTTTACTCCACCAATGATTTGAGCTTATGATGGGATTGGTGATACCAATTTGTTCTTACACAAATACGACCAACACATGGATGGTGCATGAGCCACCGATGAGAACAATGCTTATACTTCCCTACCTATCTCGAAAGAGTGGCATCACTCTAGTTCACCAGATTGCCACCAAAGTCCGTAGATAGCTTTTCTGTCTTGGCAAAGAAATTCAGAGAGTAGTTTAGGCTGCAGACTACAAAAGTCAAAGACGAGATGCCACTCAACGACTTGGAGAAAAGATCGAGAGAATCGGTTAAAGCCTTTCTGACTCGATTTAATGCTTTTGCAGCAGAAGTGGAAAATTTGAAACTTCGGTTGGTTTTGATGGCACTAAACTGGGCTATAAACAAAAAGTCAGAGTTCGGGAGGTGGATCAAGATGAAGAAGCCTACCACTCTGGAGCAATTCTATAAAAAACAGAAGAATTCATCAATGTGGAAGAGGACCCTTATCTTGTTCAGAATGCTGCTAAAAGCAGTGCCGTGAAAGATAAGTAAAGTAATGATACTCAAGGTGACGAGAAGAATGTCAGAGGTATGAAAAGAAAAACCGAGGATAACGGGAGAGCAGAGAATGATAACAAACGATTCCGCTTTATCAAATCTGAAGAGTTAACTCCTCTAAATGATACCCTGGAAAACATCTTCTTAGACACCAAAGATGCAGGATATTATCCAGCTCCCCGTCCAATCAAAGTAGACGATAAGGTAGTTAATTCTGGAATGTTCTATCGCTACCACAATCAGCCTGGTCACGATATTAATGAATGCAGATACTTAAAGACCCTGATTAGAAAAAATAAGCTGCAACAGCATGTGAAATAAGCCACCAGTAACTAACACATCTCCAGCCGCTAAATGATGAGTTCAAGCTAATGACGGTTAATAGAGTTCAAATGTTCAAAGCCTGGAATAATGACCATTCATGTCAACTTTATGCTAAAAACATTATTCATTTCTTATGAAAGATGTTGTAATTTCTTCTTACAAGTATAAACCCACCATAAATGGGGGCATTATATCCAAACATTTACTATTTCTACTATAGATAAAGTTTGCACTCAATCAACTTTTACGATTCCTTGCAAAATTCTATCGCTAGCTTAGAATTGCATGGTTCTAAAATTGATTTATTATTGCAGGCTATCTAAGGAGCTCTTGCTTCCTCATAGTTCAACAAGACTGGGTGATCCATACAACACATCCCGACGATGTCAGCTCAAGTGTCGAGTGCAGCAAGCCTCATTCCACACATAACGGAAGATGTAATGCACCGCCTTGTAAATCGAAAGGAGCAAGAAAAACACACAATAATATCGCCAAAGCCAGATTGACTCGACCTGATTGCGACAAATGTTGAGCGAAAAAAAACCTTCCTTACGCGAAGATGCTCAGTCGAATCTCCGACGCCATTACTCGGCCGGATGAGATGAACGCTAAGGCAACCCAATGTCTTCCTTACGAGAAGGAAAAACCTTCCTTACTCGAAGGTAAACCTAACATCTTCCTTACGCGAAGACGAAACCAAACGCCTTCCTTAAGTGAAGGTGCCCAGTCGAATCTCCAATGTCATTACTCGACCGGATGAGATGAACACGGGAGTAACCCAAAGCCTTCCTTACGCGAAGGTAAAACTAGAAGTCATCCTTATGCGAAGACCAACCAAAACCCTCCTTACGCGAAGGTGAATCAAACGCCTTCCTTACGTGAAGGTGCCCAGTCGAATCTCCGACGCCATTACTCAGTCGGATGAGATGAACGCTGGGGCTACCTAAAGCCTTCCTTACGTGAAGGTAAAACCAGAAGTCTTCCTTATGTGAACGCGCCTAGTCGAATCTACGACGCCATTACTCGACCAGATGAGATGAACGTTTGGGCAATCCAACGTCTTCCTTACGCGAATATGAAATCAGTAAACTTTCCTTATGCGAAGGTGCTCAGTCGAATCTCTGATGCCATTACTCAATCGGATGAGATGAACGCTGGGGAAACCCAAAGCCTTCCTTATGCAAAGGTAAAACCAGAAGTCTTCCTTACGCGAAGATCAAACCAAAACCTTCCTTACACAAGATGAATCAAGCGCCTTCCTTACGTGAAGTGCCAAGTCAAATCTCCGATGCCATTACTCGACCGGATGAGATGAACGCTGGGGCAACCCAAAGCCTTCCTTACGCGAAGGTAATACCAGAAGTCTTCCTTACACGAAGGCACCTAGTCGAATCTTCGATGCTATTACTCGGCCGGATGAGATGAACACTGGCGCAATCCAACGTCTTCCTCACATGAAGACGAAATCAAGAAACCTTCCTTACGCGGAGGTGCTCAGTCGAATCTCCGACGCCATTACTCAGCCGGATTAGATGAACGTTGGGGCAACCCAAAGTCTTCCTTATGCGAAGACCAAACCAAAACCTTCCTTACACGAAGGTGATCAAACGTCTTTCTTACGCGAAGGCACCTAGTCGAATCTACAATGCCATTACTCGACCAGATGAGATGAACGTTGGGGAAATCCAACGTCTTCCTTACGTAGAGGCGAAATCAGAAAATTTTCCTTACACGAAGGTGCTCAGTCGAATCTCCGACGTCGTTACTCGACCGGATGAGATGAACGTTGGGGAAACCCAAAAGCCTTCCTTACGCGAAGACCAAACCAAAACCTTCCTCACGCGAAGGTGAATCAAACGTCTTCCTTACGCGAGGCACCGAGTCGAATCTCCGATGCCATTACTCGGTCGGATGAGATGAATGATGGGGCAATCCAACATCTTCCTTACATGATGGCGAAATCAGAAAACCTTCCTTATGCAAAGGTGGTCAGTCGAATCTCCGATGCCATAACTCGGCTTGATGAGATAAATGTTGAAATAAACCAAGGATCTTCTTATGCAGGGGCATTCAACCTAGTTTCTCTGAAGCCTGATTTATTAAGTCATAAGAAACAAGAGTTGAATTAAGAGATAAACCTCTCCAAAAAAGAAACATATGATCAGCTACTAAAGCCTGGTTTTCTAGACACATTGGCAAGCTCAGAAGCTCTAAATAAGCTCGTAAAAGAAAAAAGACTTTGCCAACAAATTAGATACTTCTAATGCGACAATTTGAATCAAGTAAATTTGACAAAGTTGATCACATTCGTCTTATGAAATTCGTGACGACCCATGGTATGGAGGCAACACAACCAAATTAAGATTGGACAAAGTTCGGAAAATATACCACGGGATCATCACGACATCGCAATAAGAAAAAATTGACTCGCACTCGATGGAGAAACCAATGCACTTGAAGGTATATGAGCTAAAGTACGTGTACAACAAACAGGAGATCTCACCTTAACTTCAAAAGTGGGGCACTTGAAATTTTAACAACATCGGTACGCTCGATATATCGATAAGATTAAGTACACCGATGAAGATCAACTTTGGATATCCAACTGGTTATCAGTAATTGGTTGCGAATTTCATAAAGAAGAAAAGGTAGATACGTCGTTCAAATCAAATCAAAAGCAATCCCTTGTGAGAATGAATTCCTTCGCCAATCAAACCTAGAATCCCTTAACACAAAAGCTTCCTTTGCAAAGATCTAATCGTAAATAACTCAAAAAATCTGATGGTATTATGCTTCAAACCCGAGAATAAGCGATGCTTAAGAGGCGATTATGCAAATATGGCATAGTTCGAATCCAGTGGAGCAGTAATGCTTCCCAAGGAATTGAAGCTAATATCCATCAATGGTGTCAACGTGAGTTATAAAAAAAGATTGAGCAATTGTCATGCACTGGGGCAAGCCGTTGTGAAGTTGAGATTCAAAGTTTTATACAGTCCCGGATGATCTATAATATCAAGGACTATTGGAAGAGATAACAATACCGCGAGGTTGTAATATACAATAAGCGTCTCAGAATACAGAAAAAAGCCATTATGAGCAAATGCAGGAATAACGCAAGAAGCGATTCATTACTGCACAACATTTAAATTCCAAGACCTAGTTCTAAGGCTCAAGATTCTAGGGATGGATACTTCAAAAGCAGCATATAAAATGACGGCTCGACACAACTTATTAAGTGATGCACATAAGCTACTCAGTTTCCCGAAAATCCCACGGTTAGGGCCTCCCAAAAGGATTGGCGGACAGTATGAGACAAGCTGAATGGGGCATCACTTATAATTGTATGGGGCACTTAGAATTCCATCAGACAAATTGTCAGGTTCTCAAAGGGAACATACGCTAAGGAAAACTCTATGACGAGACTGGGTCAATGTTGCACCACTGTTGATCGAAATAAGGCAAAAGGCCCAAATGAGACCAGTATGCATCATCGAATAGTTCAAGAGCTATGTGCAAATTCAAACTGAAATTTCAGAGTCCAACCAAGTTACTGCGACAAATTCAAAGCGAGCACAATCTATAAATTCATTCTTCCTGGTAATTTTGCGTCAAATTCGGGAATGCTAAACTGAATACATGCTTGATGAAAGACATATCGAGCTAGCACAAAATGACATCTCACTGGCAAATTGAAGCTTCGGCTGTTCTAGCCTTGGAAACTCAAATTAAAGCTCCACTCTACGCAGAAGTGATCTGAAGTGATCTACTTTCCAGAACGATAACTAGTCTTCTATCTGGCATTCATTCTGCACATGGAACTTCACTTTTCAACAAAGTACAGGTGCACGTTTCATAAAACATAATCCATCATACAACATTACATAAGTCATCACTACAACAAAATGAGGTTTTGATAGCAAAAATAAATAGCATTCCCCTCCCACCTACTTTGAACATTCTAAAACATAAGTTGGTTAACGTTGATTTGCGAACGAATTAAATATCCTCAATGCTATGCTAGGGGCTATATGCAAAGAGAGGCGACAAATGAATGTTCTTTCGCGGGAACTAAAAATAATCACTTTTTCCCTTTGCTGCAGAAGCTAGCCAAATCCCAATTTTGAAAAACTTTCCACACCAACGCTTACAGTTGATAATCAATCCCTAATCTAAACACTGAACCGCAAAACCCCAAAACCACAAAATCGAAATCATTGAATATCCCCTATCGTCAAAAGTCGATCCTGCATCTCTCTATTTTGAATGGGAATGAGAGGTACTAAAAATATTTTTATACATTTTTTACTACTTGTGCTTATGATTCGTAATTTATTTATTATTTGGATTATTTAACCTAAATTGGCATGAAATTAACGTGTTTCAGAATTTTTTAGTTAACTAATCTGAATCAACGTGTTAGTTAAACGAAAACACGGCTTCGTAAGAAATTCTCTCCAATCTGAATTAACGTGTTTTAGCTTACTTTCAACGTATAATTTGTTGTCAAGAACTCAGCTTATAGTTTCAGCATTATTTAATAATTTCCTTACGGCGTAACTTTGATTTTGATCCTATCATTTTACAGGAAAATAGAAGATATTTGGAGGGCTGATACAGAAAGTAAAAAACGTAGAATAGCAGCCAAAGCAACAAAAATAAATAATTAGATTTGTGAAATTGCAGGTTAGGAATAACAGCAATGACCAGCGGCTGCAGACTTCGGTTGACGACCTTCGATGGTGAATCAACTGCTTCGACGATTCGGTGACTAGACGATGACTCCAATCGGAAAGCTCTTAAATTCAACGAGCAATAGCTTATCTAGTTGGTGACAAGCTAGACATAGTGATCCCGACGATTTGAATTTTGGCTTCCTTGAAATGTAGAGGCCTCTTTTTTTGTGCCGTACGCTACTAGATAATTGTGTTAGATGGAAATCCAGCGAAAGTGATTTCCATTCCACATGGATTTAGTTATGAGTTCTTCAATTGGAATGATATTAATAGGATTTTGGGACCAAAAGCGCCTTGCAGATGCGTTGGTTACATGGTTTCTAATAACGAGTATATTTGTAACATCATTGTAAGTTTTCTTAACCTCTATTTCTTTAGAATTTTAATTTTGTGTGGCATGCCTAATTGCTAATATGAAAGAAGTGGATTAATAATGAAGTAAAAAAGGCGTTATTTTTTCTATGTTTTTTGACAAGATCGATCTATGTGCATCCAACTAAATTGAAACAAAATTTTAAACTAGGTAGATTGTACTGCTTGAAAACCACTGAGGATACGTGTAAATGTTACTTTGTAGAATTGAACAACTATTAAGTAAAGTAAATATTCATCTATAAATCTAGCTGTTAGAACAATGACCTAAGGACCCTGGGCTAGGTGCATTTCAAAAAGTAATTAAAAATTGAATATGACACAATCCCATGACTAAATTTTCATAGAAAAAGTGAACAATTCCCTTTGATTTGACTCTTAAGTCTTATGAACCATTAGACTTAATCAAAAATTGGGCTTAATGTAAATTTTGTTAACGTTAATTTATTCAAACCAAATACATTTTTGGCATCAACACCAAAAGATGCATTGTGCACTTCATGAGAATTTGTAGTAGCTTATACAGCATGGAGTTATCACAAACAACCATCACTACAACAAATATACCATATTACAACGGTGCAAAAACGTTGTAAAAGGTTTTTACAACGGTGGAGCCACCGTCGTGTATTAAGAAGTTATAATATACTTATATCTTTTACAACGTTTTTGCATCGTTGCAACATCGTTGTGAAATATCCATATTACAACGGTGGAAAAATGTTATAAAAGGTTTTTACAACGGTGGAGTCACCGTCGTGTATTAAGATGTTGTAATATACTTATATATTTTACAACTTTTCTACACCATTGCAGCACCATTGTGAAATAGAGTATTTATCAATTGTAATAAATTTTATTACAACTCTTTCACACCGTTTTAAAATGATTTATTACAACTTTTTTTCGTTGTTGTAACTTATATACACCTTACTAATTTAAAGAATTCATATATATTAATACTAATATGATTCATATTTCAATGCAACAAATATAACTGTACAGAATCATTCATATATATTAATTAACATAATATTCGATCAACATACACATAGTACATCACCAACTAAACCCATCACAAAAAACATAACCGTTTCAAATACATACATCGATCTAACACACAAGAAAGATAGACGCTTTGTCCACAAAAGATACATAAGCATACCCTATGAAAGCACTCTAACTGAAGGCAACGTAATTTTTACAGCTTCTCCAACAGCTTCTCCAATGGTAGTCATTTCAGAATTCGGCTTCCACAAGAAAGCATCAGGATCCACCGCCACATCAATCCAAACTTTTCAACCTTGCGGTCCACGGTGAGACTGCAAAAAAATAATAAAAAAAATAATTAGAGGTGCAAGCTCATATACATTAGCAAACCAATAGTTCGGAAAAGAACTAATAATAAATCATGATGATTAAAGTTGTACCATACCCAGCAAAGCATTATTTATGATTCGGCTATAAGTTGAAGAACCTTTCAGCACACTAAAAGTGATCAATTCATCAATTAACTTTTGTCAAGTTGTATCGAGTCTTCCTTTTATAAAATGCTTTTTCAGCTTTTCCCAATAGCCACAAACATTATATCTGTCCACAAGCAGAGCAGGAACAGCAGTTTCCATACCCTGGTTTGTGCTGAAAGAAGAAAATAACTATCTCAATGTGTTGCATATTCAGTGGTGCTATTAGTATTTACAATAAATATAAGCAAAAAGCATGATGTAACCTAATAACTATATCAAAGTCTAACCAGAAATAACTATGTCAAAGAAGAAAATATAGCATCTCAACTAACTAGTATTACCGTATAACGGTGGGAAAACCAACCGTTAAAATGTTTAATATAAAATATAAAATTATTTGTTAAAACATAACTCATGTCAGATTTTATTTAAAAAATTATATGGTAAATAAAATGAAACTAATTAATACTACCTATACGTAATTATTTGTTAAAACATAATTCATGTTAGATCATTTCAGGATGCACTTTGCTCATGGTGACATATGTTAAAGCTAGCCCATTTTTTTATAATTCTGGAAAATCCATCATAAGAATTCAATTTAATTCCATGGCTTACAGTACAATCAAGTGGCTTCGGCCATCCTTCACAAAAAACTGAAGTCTTCTTGATTTTTTTCCCATCATGAGTTGCATTTGCAATTTTGTGTGTTTTTTGGAAATATATCTCTCCATGAAATAAATCATGATACCCTAATTTTTGGGACATCAAGCGAGCAATAGAAGAAATAATTTGAGCACCACTCAAGAACAATCCATTTGATATTAAAAACGAGTGACATATTTTTATTTAGGAGATAATGTAGTGCAAAATGGGATACTGATTTTTTCTACTATCAACATCCTGGGGTGGTCAGAAGCCAAATTTGCAACTGCTATCTTCAAATGCTCCATTTCGTAAAATGCGTACACCTGTTAAAGAACATTAATTTTATGTAAAAGCACCCATCTTAAACAACAAATTGCTATAGATAAACTAGTGTATGCAAACTAGTTTTACATTTTTTGAAACTCAAATGTTGTACTAAAATGCTCAAGAAGTTTTTTTACCTCACTAGTGAGATTACTACTATCAAATGTGGAACTAAAATATCCATCAAGTACTTTCGCTCATTCTCGAGTTTGATATTAAAGTTAAAATAAATATATTGCAGGTTTATTTCTGCCAGGATCTTGACGAATCCTGGTCATTATTTGTATAGAAGAAAAAAAACTCAATCCATAGTGTTATGCACCTTACACATCTAATTTTCCAAGAAAAACACTTTTCAAGTCAAAAGAAGTTACTTTCTATATTTAGTGCTCAGTTGTAAATTTCTTTACATATTCAACTGTATTAGCGATAAAGTTCTAGTTCATAAACATTGTCACTAACATTGTATAGTAAAGAATTATTGTATCTTGCAAGTTACAGCAGTACAGTGGGGATCACTGCAACAACTTAGAAGAACATTGATATTCAGTGTAAAACCATTAGGCCGTCAATTTATGGTGATATATGAATTATCTTTGAAAAATATACTTGTTGCAACTGTATAACTACACCTGATAGAGTATTTGTCACTCAGTGGTATTCAACTACTCCTTCAAAAATTAGAAAGTGAGGTTTTCAATTCAAGACATGCGTCAGTTCCAATATTTTCCTTACATATGACACCTCTCACTAAAATACTGGAAAGTAAAATGTAGAACAAAGTTTATTATGCTATAGATAGAAAATCATATTGTTGCATATATAAGTTATAACATAACTTCAACTGTGAACAGGAATTGCTTAACCTTAATGATATCCAAAACGCGACAAAGCAAAAGTTTAAGGAAATAAAAGCAAGTACAATAGAGTGAATCACATTTTTTTCACATAACTGAGGGATTTACAAGTTGAAACTTGAAAGTGGTACTGGAACAAGCCTATGTAATAACTTAGGGTAAGAAAAATTATTTCAACAGTGCAATACCTTACAGTTATTAATTTATTAAAATATTTACCTTTCTCCAAGTGACCCAGAAGTTATGCATTTAATCGTAACATATCTACCGAGTCCATCCTTCTTCCTTAACTAGTGTCCGGATTAAGAAGAGTAGCTGCTTCCAAGGACAAAGCAGTAATTATGTCCATCCAGCTATCTTTATCCTTTTCTCCTGCCATTGGTACATTTTTAGCTTGAAAAAGTTGGGCAATTAATGCTCTGAAATGCACATCGACTATGTTTTTCATTGCATTCTTATGCTCCTCGCATGATTGATCTCTACTAAAGCTATTGGTTGTCAAATAACCCTACTCTCTTGAAGCATCTTCATAACCATGTAGTCATTGTCATAAAAGTTTGTTGATTCATTTTGATTTTCATCCTCTACATCTTCTGGTACAAGAGGATACCATAGTAACTATTTTCAAAACCTTACATTATATATTGGAAATGGACTGTTATAAAAAATATTACTTCTTTTTCATATTCATCTAATGGGAAGGTATATCCTATGTTATCAAGAGGGAAGACTTCATTGGAATGAATATCTTCGTTAGAGACTTAACCATTCTTTGATCGATGTGTGGTCAAATTCTTCATACTCAACTAGCTGAAAATATTTAATGGAAGATTGGAAATGTTGTGCTTTGGTATCAGAATGATGTGCATTATGTTCATCATCTTCATCATTATTTCTGAAATAAGTAGAATGAAGGATTAAAAATAATTAACTGTCAAGTAAATTCAAATAACAAAAATTGTCAACTATTAATTCTAATTCATACTGAGTGGTTCCGTATCGATAACTCAATGCCACTAGACAAGTTATGTATAATATTGCTTAAGTATGTCAAAAATTAAGTGTCAAAATGTTTTCCACAAAATAATGCTTGAAACAGCTTAACACGATGTCATTATTTTACTATCAAGGTAAACAAATCAAATATAAGTTGTACCAAACTAAACTATTAGAACCATGCCAACATCATGATTTGGAAGCACCTTAAATTAAGAACCTTAAAAGTTGTAAAATCGAGTAATGTCAAACTAAACATACAACTCATTATAAGGTCCAAATGCAACTGTAAGACTTATGTCCAATGCTTGCATATAGTTTATTAGTATTCTGCTTTTGCGCATGATAATATACTAATGTTTAGAGATTTGCTCATTAGAATGTAAAAATGGTTAGCTATGTTAGATGCCAATAAAAAAATTGGTAAAAATTGGATGTGACATGCAAATACAAAATAAAACATATATCCTGATTATATTTACACAAACATTTACATAATAACTGATTGACAAAATACAAAAGTATAGCAGAGGTACAAAATGATGAGGCTTTTCGGTGCTACTGTTCTAAAACATAAACTATATCAGCCTGGATTAGCACCAATATTAGACACCCAAAATGAAAACTTTGTGGTATATAACACCAATTTTTATTTTTAACTCCTACTATTATCAGTAATTGTACTATCATAGTCTGTTTATTTTTGTTTGACCCTTTTGATAGTATGAAGAAACATAAGAGATATGAAAATTTTCAGAAATGATTAGGAAGTTGCATGACCAGGTGAAATCCAGATTTTTCAATTAGTCGCCTTTCATGAAATAACTTATTTCTGTATTATTACGCTACTCTGTAGATTGTTTATTCTATTTATTAGTTACTTATCATGAAAACTCAACGCCACCATGTTAGAAGTCTAGCGAATTTGTATTGTATTGCAATAAATCAAGCTTGCTCCAATGCTGCTGGGATGAAAACATGGATGAGACAGCTAGGAACAATAAAGACTTGTTAGTTAATTATGTTCTTGAACCATGAAATTGTGTACTGTACTTATGACGATAAGTATTAAATTGAAAACACCAAGGGTGTGTACTGTACATAAACAAATCTAACTACAAAATAAAATAGAACTAACTACAAAATAAAATAGATCTAACTACAAAATAAAACTTCAGCCCCTAAATAAAGAAGAGGCAAACCTCAAAACTGAAGGAGAAAGATTGAGGACGATTTTCGGTAGATCTTTTAGGGTTGGGGTTAATTGGCTTCATAGAAGGAGGTTGCGATTCATGATTCCGGAAGTGGTGAAGGCGATTCAGGCACAACGAAAACCATGGTGTTGGTGAAGGCGATTCCATAGGAACGAGTATCGAAAACGATATCTGGGGTTCGAAGCAGCGGTGGAGAAGCGGGCTTCGCCTCGAGCGGAGGAAGAGCAAGAACGCGATGCGCCTTCTCCGGTAGTGGTTGAGGGACGCTGTTCCAATTGAAGGAGGAAGGTTTTCGTGGAGGCCATTATTGATTATTTGGGAAAAAAGGATTTTGAGGAAAAGTTATTACGGTGGCAATAAAATGAAATGGGGATGGATTGTGAAGCCTCAAGAGAAAGACACGGTACAATGGGTATAAGGGCCAGACGCATAGGAAAAGAACAGGTGTGGATATATATCAGAACAAATAATTTTTTTCCAAGTATGGATACCAATAATTTGTCCAATGTACATACATAAAATTATACCCATTCAAATATAAATTTTAACTCAATACAAATAAATTTCCAAATAAATAAATTAGATTAAAATTCTCAAAATTAATTTATATTTTAAAATTTAAAATTTCTCAACAATATATCAATTTGTTTTTTGGGAAATATTAATGACATTTAATTTGAACCAAATTTAACCAGAAAAATTTATTTAAATTAAATTATACTTCTCAAGCATTTTTTAATAATTTCATTAATAATATATGTCAATTTGATTTAAAACATTAGTAGTAATTGAAAAATATTAACTATTTGAGAATATTAACTATAATTAAATATTAAGAAAAATTATTTAATTACGACTTACTAACTATTAATTATTTAATAATAATTGACAAATATTATTGATTCCCAAGTTTATTATTAATTATTATTATTAAATATTATTATTATCAATATAATTGGTTATTAAATATAGATAGTATAAACATGAAGTTTGTACTAGGCATCTCCATTACAATGAATAAAATGAAAAGTTTTGATATATATGTTTATTACAACAGTGATTTTTTCACAGTTGTAAAAAACATTTATTGCAACAATGCGTTTTGCACTGTTGTAAAAAAACATTTATTACAACAGTGCGTTTTGCACAGTTGTAAAAAAACGTTTATTACAACTGTGCAAAACACACTGTTGTAAAATTAAAGTTGTAATATGGTGTTTTTGTTGTACTGCATTTCACTTGTATTTTTTTAGTAACATTGTGTAATTTAAAAGTTTGTTAAGAATTTTAAAAATATGGCAAGCTGAAGCTGAATATACAAGCTTTTTTTCATTTGTTTTATATTGTATAATATTCATGTACCTTAGATGTATTGTTACTAGTGAACGGTTTATCCATGACTCCATATATATTATAAGTCATAAACAATTTGCTATGGAACTAAGATCATTTGAGCCATATATTTCCTGGTATAATACTTACTAGCTGCACTGAACTGTTATTCCATTTTTCTGTATGCTCATCGCTTACTACATCTAGGTCTCTCTGTTCATGGTTATAATTCAAGAAAATTGCTTTGGTCTTTATATCACTACTAGAACTGTAACAAACCCAATAGGTAATGTCATGCTCACTTTAGATTATCGACAAATTAGACAACTCAAGGACTACCCTGAAGACCACCCATATTCATTTAAAGAAGTGTAGTTTGAAGTTATTGTAGGATTTCAATGATCCTTTTTCAATGAATATATATAAAGTGCAAAAAAAGTGCAAAAAAGTGAAGTTTGGCCTTTATATCATTCATTTAATATATCTACGATAAAGTGCAAGAAAAGTGAACAAGTATATATAAATGATCCTTTTTCAATGACTAAATCAATTATTTCAGATTTTAGTTTGTATATATGACCTTATTTATCTTAAAAACAATATATTAAAGTAATCAAAATCAAAACTGGAATTGAAGTAAAACATTCAATATTCCCCAAACATAGGAAAAGTTCCTAATATATCAAACAGAACAAAACTGAATCAAATACCAACTGAATCAGATACCAAAATTTTGAACTTCGATACCACTAAATATCTATAAATAATTTGGGTAGCTTCCTTTTCATGGGAGCTAAATATTGTTTGTTAGGCTCTAGCAGTAAATGATAATATATAAAACTTGATTGACTATCATATAATTTATTTTACATGATATACAATAGTTTAATACTTTGTTAGTTCTTACTTCTATGTTGATGCTCTACCTGGTTATGATTTATATCCTTATGGTGATCTACATGTGCTAAATTTGATATGCTTAGTTGTATCAATGACTACTGAAATATAATCAATAAAGTTGATACTGAACAATTTATCAAAATGTTGACCAGCCTTATTAGTGATTGATCTCATCACCAACATATTTTACATAAAAAATGGTGCTTAGTGGTCCTTTTCTTAATTAACTTTTCTTTCTATTTATAAGCATACAAATGAATTCCTACGACAAGCAATATAGAAATGAAAAGGAACTACAAAGTGAGAGGAATTGGAATGAGCTTGGTTGCTGATGTTGTTGCGAAGTCCGTAGCTAGCATGTCTTCATTGTAAAAGCCTAGCCCAAAGCATGCAGAATTGTTACTGCTCTAAGAAAAGAAAGGAATGTGCCCTTAAGTAGACGTATTTAGTGAAGATGCAAGCTATTGTGGAGGGTGCTAGGTGATGCAAGTGGGTAAGACTTTTGCAAACAAATGATACGACCTTAAGGTTATTACTATTGGCATAAGATCCCCGCATCCTTGGGATCTGTGCATGATTCTAATTTGATTATGAAGATGAATTAGGTTCTTAATATGGAGGAGTGCATGATGACAGAAGGAATTTAAGCAGGTTCAAGTCCAGCTTTTGTTTCTAATGTTTCTT
Organism: Allium sativum; assembly: GCA_030737875.1. NCBI lineage: Eukaryota > Viridiplantae > Streptophyta > Magnoliopsida > Asparagales > Amaryllidaceae > Allium > Allium sativum. The sequence goes on along the minus strand of CM060924.1, from coordinate 953,043,584 downwards.
GGACTTGTGCCTACGCTATATCCTGGAATGCTTGAGTAATGAACTATGTAGTAACAAACACAGCTGTGGCGGTAGTGGAGACCTTACGCACCTAGAAGAAGGTTACTGTTTTATTTCTTTAAATTACATATTATATTTTATTTGCCTTCTGTGAAGTTATGTTTTTTTTTCAACTTGAATCCCTTTCACAGTTAAGGGTTATTTTTAGTTTACTGCGGTAATTTGGCACAAAATTTGTCTTAGTAAGTCAATGAGGAGATTAATCGTATTTTATCAAGGAAGTGAACACTTAAATAAACAAAGTAGATAAGATTTAGTTACTTCCACATACTAAGTTGGTTAATATTTTCCGTTTGTTACTGTATATAAAATTTACAAGACATATATTCTATCAGTTTGAAGGAGTGGACAGAGAGAATAAGAAAAGGAAACAATGAAGGCATTAGTGGCGCACTAGACTGATATTATTGTCCAATGTGGGTAGTGAAAATGGCATTAATGGCGCGCTAGGTTGATATCTATCGTTGCTTTCATGTACGATGTAGTATTCCAATTTTCTTATTTAATTCCTCCTTGCATAAAAGATGCAAACTATATCTAGCCATTATTTATATTTGGTCATAATATTTGGACACTCGATGCCGATGTGCGGTAATACTAGTATATATGTATAGTTATATTTCTATGCACATATATTAATTTCCTTCATGTGTTTAGCGAGGATCAAAAAAGAAAAATAATCTTTTTATGGAACTTCCTTTTGTATCTATCTTTTTGTTTGTAGTGTGCATCTAAACATAGTTTACCATGCACCTGAACTTAGGTTTGAGTGTATTTGGTATTCAAGCTAATGTTGCAGTTTGAGTGAGCGAGAGTAGCCCCATCATCATTTCGTAACCATCATCCATCAGCTTGATTGATCCTTAATATTTTCACTTTTTATTCTCAACGTCTATTTTAGCCAGCGATTCATTTCTCCTCCCATCAGTTTGTCCCCAAGCTCAGTTTAGAATATTTTTTGTAGATAGAAGGTTATCTAGTTTTGTTCCACTCAGACTGCTTCATCCTAAGCAAGCAAAGTCAAGATTATTAGACATGATGTGCGAGAGAAAAAACCTCATGTTGAGTAATGGTTTATAAGTCTCAATAACACAACAATCAAAAGTGGGCCCTATCCCGTAGACAGGAAAGCAAGAATACAAACAGTAATAGCTTGGAATGTTATGTCATGTTATGGTAAATAAATCGTAAGAATAACAACAAATATAATAAATGGTAAGATGTGCATGGTATCTTTGTGATGATGCTGGATCTTGTTAAGTCAAAAGCTTAGACACATCGATCGAGGAAATCGTGACACACGATATTCGTGGATCTAACTAACAGAGTAGTTCTTCTCTAATCCTTTTTCTTATTATCCTTACTTTTCTTTCATTGTTATCTTTTTGAACATTAGTTATCAGTTTTATAGGCTGGACTAACTGCGGTTGGGACATCTACTAATGGCACTACTTTCAATTTTCCTGCCAGGTAAATATCTCCAGTTTCACCATGTTTTCCATCATAGCAGCTTAATATATGTATTTTGTTTTAAAAATCATTTTGATATGCATGTGCATACACTGCTTGTTAAATTTGGTGATACAAAATCACAAATTGATTGGAGCAAATTTGCAAAGAATGGAAAGTAAATATTTTTATAATGAGATTGCATTGATTGCATTTGATGAGATGGCAAAGAAATAAATGAAGGGATTAATTTCTTCCATCTATGCTAAAGAAACAAATTGATTTACTTCTTATGTTTGCACATTTGTTGTTATGGTAATTTGTCTCCATTATATTATTACCATATGTTGGTAATTTAATTGATGACTCACATAGTTTTGCACTGGCTATATATTGAGGGGTAGACTTTAGTGTAAACCCATCCTGGCCTAGAGCCAGTGATCCCCAATGGTGTCTCTTCTTGTTAAACCTGATTGAGGTTTGGATATGTAAACTCTTATTGTGTAATCTCTTGTAATTCTCTCATATGGAATAAAATCTCTCTCTGTTGGATTGGACGTACACTACCTCGAGGATAGTGGAACCAGTATAAATATTGTGTCCCTTTGTTTCTCTGTTATAGTTATTTACTATTTTGTTGATGTAATAGAATAATTGCTATCAGATTAGATTGATGTTCAATTGGCAAATCTAGATCCTGCTTATTGTTCTTCCGCAAAGGCGCAATTTTGCATAACAGTTTGGTATCAGAGCGAGGTTATTTGTTTTAAATTGTGCATCAATTATTTCTACAAAGGTTGGTAGATTCAGTGGTGATTATGCTATTACTATTTTCGGAGAAACGGAAGACTTTGGTGGAGGAGATTATGTTGAGAGTGAAGAGCATTCCAATCTGGGAACTTTGACGTGATATGGAGTTTATTGTGAAGAAGCCCTCTGATGTGGATGAGGGAAGATGGAAGAAGATGAAGATGTTGGCAATTGGTTTGATTTGCATGTACCTTGGTGATTCGGTTCATGTTTTCGATAGGGGTCTTCACGTTGATCATGCTCGAGGGATCAGGAGTGACCGAGGAAAGAGCTCAGGTCAAGTGGTGGACGGGTGTCGATGTGGAAGGCGAGTGACGGTTGAAGAACCTAGTCCACCACAAGGTGAAGAAGTTAATTTGGTCATTGCTGATGTGTTCGATAGGGGTATTCATATTGATGATGCTCAAGGGATCCGAGATGATCAAGAAGGAGCTCAGATCAAGTGCTACACGGGTGTAGATGCAGAAAATCCACAAGGTGGAGATCCTTGTGGTATTACAAGCACTTTTAGACTGTTGGTTTATGCCTGGTGCAGCTCTTGGTGGTAGATGCGTCTTTTGCAGGCGGTGGGTGAAGCTTGTAATGGTTTTGATTAAGTGGCAGGAGAGAGATTTTTTGGTGATTGAGAGAATTATTTTTTGGTCTTGATGGTGTTGAGATTGCTTTGGAATCTATCTTTTTTGTTATTTTGGATATTTGCTACATTTTGTTGGCGAGCGGGGACGTAGTCTGAGCTCGTTAACAATTGTGTGATGGGGGGTAGCTTTGCTGGAACCCATTTGGTAAATATTCATTTTTTGGTGTATCTCGTTGTGGGATTTTGATTGAAGGTGGAGTTCTATTGAAGAGTTTTATGATGAGAAGAGAATTTGATTGGAGATGGGGTGTTGCAGATATGTGATTTTGCATCAAGGTGGAGTGTTAAATTTGGTGATACAAAATCACAAATTGATTGGAGCAAATTTGCAAAGAATGGAAAGTTAATATTTTTATAATGGGATTGCATTGATTGCATTTGATAAGATGGAAAAGAAATAAATGAAGGGATTAATTTCTTCCATCTATGCTAAAGAAACAGATTGATTTACTTCCTATGTTTGCACATTTGTTGTTATGGTAATTTGTCTTCATTATATTATTACCATATGTTGGTAATTTAATTGATGACTCGCATAGTTTTGCACTGGCTATATATTGAGGGGTAGACTTTAGTGTAAACCCATCCTGGCCTGGAGCCAGTGATCCCCAATGGTGTCTCTTCTTGTTAAACCCGATTGAGTTTTGGATATGTAAACTCTTATTGTGTAATCTCTTGTAATTCTCTCATATGGAATAAAATCTCTCTCTGTTGGACTGGACGTACACTATCTCGAGGATAGTGGAACCAGTATAAATATTGTGTCTCTTCGTTTCTCTGTTATAGTTATTTACTATTTTGTTGATGTAATAGAATAATTGCTATCAGATTAGATTGATGTTCAATTGGAAAATCTAGATCCTGCTTATTGTTCTTCCGCAAAGGCGCAATTTTGCATAACACTGCTTATTGAAAATACACACATTTTTTGTGTTATATTGCTGGGTAGAAATAAATACTGCACTCTGCAAACTGTTGATAATCAAAATGGATAATGTGAAATAAGGGTAAACTGATGCTTTTTGGATATATATAGAATGGCGCATTCGTATTGTCCGACCCATTTCATAAAGTTTTCGTGCAATGAAATATTGTCAGAGTGGGGATGGGCCGACAGCTAGATTTTCATCCTACGCATATGACGAAGTCATCTCATGTGGTGCTACAAGAGATGGTGATATCGTGATGTGCTGAAAATACACTGGCATATGGATTACAGTCATAATAGTCTGCATCAAATGGACATGTGGAGAATCCATAGACGTATCAGATGAGGAGCTGGCCTGAAAGATCAAGGTGAAGAGCTGTTTAATGAAGGTGTCTGCAAATCCGAACCTAGGTAGCTGGAGTGAATGATGCCAGTAATTGCATGCAGTGGTGCTTGTTTAATTTCCATCTAATTTTGATTTGAACCAAATTATAAAATCAATTTTTACTACAGGTTATTTTTGATAAAATTCACGTTTAATTTAATTTTAAATTCGTGCTTATTAATATTGGAGGTCTAAAAAAATGATTTTATCCTATTTCGTAGATGTATGAATTTCAAATTATTTAGTTTACGAATATATGTAACTGGGTTCAATAAACAAGTATATATGATTGAATCCGATATTTGATCGAATAATGGAAGTATCAAATCCTCTATCCAATCTCTGAAGTTTTGAGAAAAGATGAGTAACTTCTTGAAACAAATTATCTGACTCTAAGATAATATAATGTACTGCATAAAACACAGTTGATACATAACGGAGCATTCCGAAGTAAGTTCTTACTTTAATAAGTATAGCTATTCTTTTTCTTCAAAGTTTTGAATGATCTTGGTGTGCTACATCATGATCAGCCACCTTTACTGTCACTTGGATGCGAGTGACTGTTCAGAGTCGTTAGAAGTCTTGAAAAAGTTTTATGATAAGTTAATTAAGTTTATAAAAAATAGGCTATAACTGAATTTGTTGTTGTAATAATAATAATAGTAGTAGTAGTAGTAATAGTAGTAGTAGTGGCGGCGGCGGCGGTTAAACTAAGTTAGTTAAATATAACTTTTATAAAAACAGACTAAGATTTATAAAAATTAACTAAATATTAAAATTAACTAAGCGCAATAAACGATGGAAGTGGACAGTTTTCCACTATCATGCTATGATAATGATATCTTGTTATTCTTACATGCTGGAAAGCCCTACTCTTTTAGCCACCCTTCCTTCAACCTCATCTTTGATTTGCTTCCTCTATGGTCATGATGACCATCGTCAGGCTGCATAGCTCGACATACATGGCCAGCAATGTTTAGCAAATGTGCTTCAGGATCTATGCAGCAGGCACGAGTGCTGCTTGCAGATTTGAGGTCCGTGGTAGGCCTTTTTTAGCCTTACTTCCGTTACTAGAGTAATTGTCTCTGGGACTCGGTCAAAAATAAACTCCCACGTTACTGCTGTTTAATGCTAAGAAATACAGAAGTTGTTATTATACTTATTTTTGGTATTTATTTGCTTAGAAATAGGTGAAGGTGGATTCAGATCTGTCTTCAAATGTCTGATCAGTTCTACGAATTCAAAAGAGGATTGTACTACAGTTGTAGTAAAGAAACTTGAGCAGAATGGATTGCAGGTTTGTCATTTTATTTGATATTTGTAAATTCATCACTGTAAGTGTAAATTGAACAGAAAATATGAATTGTAAACCAGGGGCATAGACAGTGGGTAGCAGAAATTCAATTTCTTGGAGTCGTGGAGAATCCAAATTTAGTAAAACTCATCGGATCATTGTGCAGTGGATGATGAAAACGGAGTGCAAAGGCTGTTAGTTTATGAGTATGTGCCTAATAAGAGTTTAGACGATCACTTATTTAATTGTACATACCCAAGCCTGGAATGGAGCAAAAGGTTAGAGATTGCATTGGGTGCTACGGAAGGCCTTGAATATCTACATGGACTTGAAGTTCTGGTCTTCATCTTTTTTACAAATGCTTCATATTCTATTTTTATCTGCTACAAGTGTGTTGATTTACATGCAAGGAGTTACTGATACTTCTTAGTTGAAATAAAAAACTTTATTTTATTGAGAAAATTTAAACAATATTTGTTATTTGTGTAATTTTATTACATTTGATATGAGAATCAATATTTAGAGACTAAGAAGAAAATGTTTTTGTGTGCAGGTAATATATCGTGATTTCAAAGCATCAAACATTCTACTAGACAAGGATATCGGGCCTAAACTATCGGATTTTGGATTGGCTAGGGAGGGGAGCCATTTGCAGGGGATACTCATGTGTCCACAGTGGTAAATTATGTGTCTACTCAAGGACTAACTCTATGATCTTCTGACTGAGAAGCAAACTAACATAAGCTTGGTGCAGTTGCTGAAGTGCAAACTAACATAACACAAACCTTCAGAACAATATTCTTCTTTGTTTACTGTTTATATCGTCTACCTTTAATGTAGACAGTTTTGACAGTTTAAAGAAAGATTTAAGTAACTGGAGTTTATCGGAAGAGCTGGTTGTTGATAGGAGTGCATGGAAATTGGCAATTCATGTACCAGAACCTTAGGTTTTTTTAAGACTTTATTTCATGTTTACTGAACCTTTTCATATTTTATTTCACTTTTATTGAACCTTTTTACGTATTATTATTATTTAAAAAAAATTATCGGACGACTTTTTATTTGTTTGGTTATTTTAAACCCTTTATATATATATTATTATCATTATTAATTTTATTTTATTTTAATTTTGGGTTCCATATCTAGCCAACCTCAATTTGTTTGGGATATATGGCTTTATTGTTGTTGTTGTAAGTTTACTGAATTATATGAATACCAAAATGAGAATTATGGTGTGTTTACATGTGCTTAATTGTCACCAAACCTACAAGTGAAGAAACAAACAAATTTGTTTATTAGTTTATGAATTCGTACTTTTTTCTTAATTTGCTCTTTGCTTTCGGTGATAATCTTGTCTTATTTTGCACATTTGGAAATTCTTGTGCTCTAAGTTTTCAATGGTTATCTTGTCTTATTTTGTGTAGTTTGTAGAAGATTACGATCAGTTTGCTTATATGAGAAATAAAAGCAATGGGGTGTTTGAAGATCCAAAGAGCTTGCTTAATAAATGAGAAACAGAGACAAGGTAATTTGTTTTGTGTTATTTTATACTTGTTTAAATGAGAGACGAGTGGAATTTTTTTTATTCTGTGTATCGAACTTTAGCTTAAATACCACATGTAAATTATTTTAAAAGCTCTAAAAAATAATTTAATGGCTAAGAATAAATTAAAATATGTTTACCTCCAGTTCAGATTCAAAATTGATGGTTAGAACACTAAAGAAGTTTACTGTAGTTCTAAAAACCAATTTGTTGCGGTTCTGTAAGAACACCAAAACAAAGGAATACCTTACATTTGGATTTACTTTATTTACTGGTATGAATTGTTGATTTAACAAACTGATCCTTGTAGTTCATTTATTTATTACTAATTTACTTTTATTACAGTCTTTAGAGATAGGAATTTACTAATTGGCAGTACAAACATTTGACATTAATTTTCCCATTTACAACATGAAATTCAAAATGGCTTTTGTCCAGACTCACTATTTTACTAGCTTTTGAACCACGATTGATTTCTTGTAGCCGTTATTCTAAAAGAGCATGTTAGGCTCTTAACATTTATCTTCCAAACGCAGGTTAATTGCTATAAATGCTTGGAGAGAGGTTGTTGATGATGTCATTTAGGTAAAAAGAACTTGATGTTCAAGTAATTTTCAAATGCATAATATAGTTTAGTAGCTATTTCTTATTGACTTAGTTATCATTTTATGACACATGTAATAGTTTTGTTTGTTAATTATTCATATTATCATTGCACAAGGTAGGAAAAATAGTAAAATAACACAAAACCGGTCATAGTAAAACAGTGTAACTGAACATGCTGAAGCACGTGTAATCATTTATAAGTTATACTTTAGATATACTAAAGCACTACTGCAAGTTTGTAAACAAAATAGTAGGCAATCTTATATTCTTTCTGTCTCTTTCCTTCTCCTTTTTTTATAGTTCATTTTATTTGCTTCTTTATACGTATGTATTACGCACATGCCCATATCTATAAGAGCTACCACTGTAACCATAGAAACCTACAGACAATTACCCACTCTCCTTGCACTGTTCTCTAAAAAACCGAGGTCCCGAGAATGTGAATCCATAGTATTGTCGTATAGCATGTATGATGTGTTTATGCAACAAATTCTCAATGCAACAAATGCTAACTTTTGTGAATGATAAAAAGATTTACTGTCTTATAGCTTTTTTTATTTACTGTTTAATAAAAAGATTTACTGTATATAATTATGTGCTGCACATAGGTAGTCGGACATGACTTCGTAAAATAAATGGAGAGACAGTGACTTATGAACCATTATTGCGATGTTAAACATGCTGAACAAATTTATCGTAAAAATGCATACTACTTGCTTCAGGCTCCAAGCTTCAAAAGAGCTTTGAGCATATATACATTCATGTATGCTATACATTTTCAATTGTGTATTCTTACAATGTAGAGATATAAGAGCTTGATATCATCTATTCTCATCTTGTAGACATACTTTTAGATGAGCGGTAGACTTCAAGAAAAGTCTGATTTTTTTGGAAGAGGGAAATTCTCAAGTGGAGAAGGGAACAAATAGAAAAAGAAAACAGAGTTTTCAACTATGTGCGTAACCTTCATTTGTCTCTTTTGTAAGTTAATGTAAAAATGTATGATATATTATGTGTGGACATGGAAAAGTTGGTAAACAATATGTATGAAATATTAATATGTTTGAATGATATGTATTAATATTAATTAGTTTGAGAAATTTGTTATATTTATATGCAAATAAGAAATATATAAATGTGTGTATACATAGAAAAACCTAAAATGAGGATTGAAATAAGTTCTTAAATTAATAATGTAAGCAATAGCGTTTTAAAAACGCTGTTAAATAATAAAAAGCTATAGAAACATCATAGTAGACGCTATAGAAACATACACACAAATGCTATAAAAGCATACATACAAACGCTATAAGAAGTCACTATGGGATAATATATTTTATAGCATTTGTGTTTTGATAGCAAATAAAAACGCTATATAAAAGTCATCTTTCAGAGCGTTTTGTTACCGTTATTCAAAGCAGAAGGTCTAAGATAGCATGTCGTTACATGGCGTTCACTGAAACGCTCTGTTAGGCTATAATAGCGTTTTTCAAACGCTATGAAAGCCTTATTTTGTTGTAGTGCATTAAAAGGGCAAGGCTTGAAATCTGCAGTCGGTATAAATATCGATTAGCAGAACTCAAGTGTTGTTGCGAATTCGGATTAGAATATTGTATCTATACAGACAATGTTTGACGAATTGTAAACAGTTAAATAAAATAGTTCTTTATAGGCATGTTATTCAGTTCCAGTCATAAGATTCGTTATAGCTCATTTTTTATGCTTTAACTAATCCGTTATCAACATGGATGGTCGATGGGGAAGTATAAGTCCAAAACATGCAAATGTGTGTTGTTATTGTAAGACAGGAAATAGGGCATAAAGATGTTCAATTCTCAAGACATAGATGAGAACTTTTTAAAGTCCAAGATGATTGAATGCGATAAACTTCAAAAGTGAGCTTCAAGTGTCAAAATCAAATCGCCTAACGACCTAGTCAAGTAGGTCGTCCAACGATCTAACAAGACAACTGATGCAACGACCTGCCAAAAAGTCAGGTCACTCAACGATTTGACATGGCATACCATCTAACAACCTGTCAAAACTGGTTGCACGACGACTTGACAAGATAGGTCGTTCAACAACATAAGAGCCCGGATCATCCATTGGCACAAGGTTATTCGAGAGAATTTCACAAGAAGTTGACTCAAAAGAATTTGTTAAATTCAATCTTGAAACACGCTATGTTGAAGTGCAAGTCACAAGCATACAACAACATCAAAATCAAAACTTGAACCAGTCCACATAAGGAATATTGTGCAAATGTCAAAAGTACAACTTGGATTCAACACAAAACTCAAGCGCAAGATTATCATTCAAGCATGAAGTTAATAATTTCAGATCTGTCAAACACAATCGAAGCCGGATTGCAACCTCGAATACAAGTAAGGGTTCAATCAGATTTGTTTTTAAATACAGATCGTTGAGACAACACATTCACCATTAAATCCAACTTCAAATGCAAAACGTCGAAATTATTGTACCTGCGCCGGTCCAAATCAACAACAAAGTGCCAAAGGTTGTTCAACACGATTCAAAGTATCAACCGATGAAACAAGTAATCACCAAAGAGATCTGAGCGCTGCTACCAATTTATGGTCAACCACACAGAACCGCACAAGTCATAGTCAGATCCGAGGGAAGAACAACTCATGTTGAGAAATAGATCAAGCTGGTTTTCCAAAACAACCAAGTCTGAATCAGAGTATAAAAGTCTTCAACGATCGGACCTGGTGACTACGGTGAACATCTAGTCGGCGACGAGGCTAGTTCAAGTAAGAGCAACAAAGTTTATCACAGGAAACTTTCAGGAATAATGTAGCCGCCATAGGTATGTTTTCTCCCTAAAAAATATAATGAGGGAAATGCTCAGATCCGAAAAGAAGGAAAGTAAGGGCAGAAGTGATTGGGCCTTTCTGATCCAATCTACTAAGCATGCCCATGTAGTCTATTCATTGAAGTATCAACAGTCCACTAAAACACGTATGTTCGGTCCATTCAGCAGCTTCACAACCAACCAGATGTCATGAGAGCCATTATTTTCGAAGCCCGCATTTTATGTAAAATAAGAGCTTCGAGGGGAAAATGTTAACCCCTAATAAGAGAAACAAAGGATACGGCTGAGATTATATCTCTTTAAAGAAAGGTCAAAGCCCAACGAAGCCCAAACATTCCTGAAGCCCACTGAAGACTGAAGACCCAATAACGTTTCATACAACATATGTATCTATATATATCAGTCTGTGTACATTTCATTTTATTATTCAATTCTGCAAATACATCATTCCATTCTCGTGTACTCTCTCAAAGATCAATTGATCAAAATTAATTCATTTGTAAACAAATCTTTCTAGAAGCAAATTACAAAGACATTATTCATGAATTCTTTTATGGTATCAGAGCTTCTCGCTTAACAGCAAGATTCATTTCTGAAAAACAGCAAAGAATTGAATTAGCATCCCCATCAGAGAAATCTCATCATTTGGGGATTCCTCTCATCAAAGTGTACACACTCATCACTTGAGAGTTGTCGTGATCATCAAGATCAGTGCCACACCAAGTCAAAGTTACAGGCTGCATCAGATCTGAGCCTTGCCAAGTATATTTTCTTGGCTGCTTTAAACCCAAGCCTCGCCACGCAACCATAACTGGCTGCACAGGCTCTGACAATCAGTTTTTTGAACAAACCAGAAAAACAGAAGCAAGAAAATCAAAGTTCAGATCACCAGAAAAATTCAAGAAAGTCTTTCAAAAAGCACTGCCATACCAGAAAAAGGTTTAATTACTTTCCTGATTGCAAGAAACTTCTTAAGTTGAGTCTTGATTTTGGCATTCTGAACTTGAATCCTGTAAGTACCTCTCCTGATTTTTTTTTCTTGACTTCATTTCTTTGTCATCATGGTTGACAAATCTGGTACTGGATCTGTTTCATCTAATACTCCATCTGCCACACCCCCAGTCATTCCATCACCTGTTGATCAATTAGTCAAGACATCCATTAGCCCTCAAACCCAATTAATCTCTATAAAACTTGATGAAACCAACTACTTGAATTGGAAATATCAAATAGAAACAGCTATTCAGGGATATGGTCTTGAGGGATATATCTATGGTACACTAGATATTCCATCTGCATATATTACTGATTAAGAAAATAGAGTCGTACCTAATGAGGAATACATAAAGTACCACAGACAAGACAGACTAATTAGTTCTTGGCTGTTATCATCTATTAGCAACAGCCTCATATCTCAGGTTGTTGGATGTAAAACCTCTAATGAAATTTGGATAAATGTTGAAAGAAATTTTAATGCTCAGTCCTCTGCTAAAATAATGCATTATAGAAGACAAATTCAGAATGCTAGAAAAGGAAACGGGACAATGAGAGAATACCTATCTAAGATGAAGACATTAAGTGATCAACTTGAGGCTGCAGGCCAGAAAATAACTGAATCTGAGCAAGTTTTGAATATCTTGAATGGTCTGAGCAATGACTATGAAGCTGTTGAAGCAATTATTTCATCTCAAAGGATAACCCCACCTCTTGAAGAGGTTCACTCAATTCTGCTATCTCATGAGGCAAGATTAGAAAGCAAGAAAATTCAAGAAACAGATCTATCCATAAACTATGCAAACAGTTTCAGAAATAGAGATCAAAGATCAGCACAGAATCCTCAAAGAGGAGGTTTTAATGGTAACAGAGGTAGAGGCAGAGGTAGAAACAACAATAATAATCGACCAAAATGTCAAATCTGTGAAAGAGTTGGTCACACAGCATTGAAGTGTTACTTCAGATTCAATCAGAGTTACACAGGAAATCAGTCTACAAGTAATCAAAGAAATAATGCAAATGCAAATGTAGCACAAATGCAGAATGACATAACCAATCAAAGTGATGGAAAAACTGTGAGTGGTGAAGAGACTACAAGGACAGATCACATAAATGATGAGAGCTGGTATCCTGATTCAGGAGCAACCAACCACTTAACAAACAACCTAGAAAATCTAAATCTTGGGTGCAAAGAATACAGAGGTAAGCAATCCGTGTCTATGGGAAATGGTAAGTGTATCTACATAACTCACACAGGTTCTGGTATGATAAATGGCAATAAAAATTTACTCTTGAAAATTTTGTTAAGAGTGCCAGACATAAAGAAGAATCTACTTAGTGTATCTCAGTTTGCACAAGACAATCAAGTATTTTTTGAATTTTTTCCTGAATACTGTTTAATCAGGGACATTCTGACTAATAAAATTCTGTTGCAGGGCAATGAAGTCAATGGACTATACAAATTCAATCAAAACTCCTGCAACAACGATGGAAGAAGAAAACTGAATTGCTATTTCAGTAACTGTGTTTCTAAGAAAGAAATAATTGTATTTGATATATGGCACAACAAACTAGGTCATCCTAGTACTAGTGTTACTAAGCAGGTCATTGTAGAAAACAATATCAAATGCAATGACATTTCTCTACCTTACCTATGCACTTTTTGTCAAATGGGTAAATCTCATAAGTTGCCATTTACAGATTCTATTATTGAATACACCAGACCATTAGAATTAATTGCAACAGATCTTTGGGGTCCTGCACCTGTTAACTCAGATTATGGGTTCAATTACTACATATCATTTGTAGATGCATATAGTAGGTTTACATGGATCTATTTACTAAAGTCTAAGTCAGATACTTGTAATGCTGTAATACATTTTATCACTCAAGCTGAAAAACAAACCAACTCTCAGTTAAAAGTATTACAGTCAGATGGTGTACAGAATACAAATCATTAAAAGATTATTTCCAGAAAAAGGGAATAATTCACAAAATTACTTGTCCACATACTTCTGAACAGAATGGACTTGTTGAAAGAAAGCACAGACATATAGTTGAGACAGGCTTGACTCTATTAGCTCAAGCAAGATTACCATTAAAATTCTGGCCTGATTCCTTTAAAACTTCTGTGTATCTAATAAATAGATTACCTACTAAGGTACTCAAAGGAATCAGTCCATTACAAAGGTTATTTAATACCAAACCAAACTACAGTTTTTTGAAATCTTTTGGATGCTTATGTTATCCATACTTAAGGCCATATAATAGACATAAATTTGATTACAGATCCAAACCATGTACTTCCCTAGGATATGCTGACAATCAGAAAGGGTACAAATGCCTAGATGATAGTGGTCACATTTACATTAGCAGACATGTCATGTTTAATGAAAAAAAAATTCCATATCATGAAATTACTATGAAAACCACAAAGAAATTGCATGATGCTAATGTAACCATACCTCCCATACAAGTATACACAGATTTCATGAGTGCAGGTGAGGCTGATAAAGCACATGAAGAAACAACACCACTAAGCAATGACACTGTTCAGTCATCAAGCCAACACAGCATGTCACCTGTCTCATACAACAGTGAAGACAATGACAATATTGAAGAAAATAAAGAACAGAACATTATTGAAGAAGAGATCAATGTTGAAGAACAACCTGACACTCAACAACAAGCCAAACCAACTCATCAAATGATCACAAGGGCTAAGAGTGGAATTTTCAAGCCTAAAACATATGCAGCTATCACTGATCAGACAGAACCATACAGCTATGAAGAAGCAAAAGCTAACAATAGATGGGTTAAGGCTATGAATGATGAATATCAAGCACTCATAAGAAATCAAACATGGCAGCTGGTTGAACCACCTCAAGATAAAAATATTATAGGATGTAAATGGACATACAAAATCAAAACGAAATCAGATGGTTCCATTGACAGATTCAAAGCTAGACTGGTAGCAAAAAGATTTACTCAACAACAAGACTTTGACTACAAGGAAACATTTTCACCTGTAGTCAAGCCAACCACTATAAGAGTAATAATAACCATTGCCATCAGTAGAGGATGGAATCTCAGACAGATAGATGTAAATAATGCATTCCTTAATGGTGTACTTGAAGAGGATGTATACATGGAACAGCCTCAAGGATATGTTCAGAATCCTAATCATGTGTGTAAATTGCACAAGGTAATATATGGGCTTAAACAAGCTCCTAGAGTATGGTTTGACAAACTAAAATCAACTCTATCTAGCATGGGATTTCAACCTACCAAATCTGATAACTCTTTATTCATAAAGTCAAACAATGTATGTACAATGTATATTCTTATCTATGTCGATGACCTTATTATTACAGGTGACAGCAACACAGAAATCAACAAACTGATACAGTACTTGGATAAACAATTTTCTGTCAAAGATCTGGGAAATCTGAATTACTTTCTTGGGATTGAAGTAAATTCAAAATCACCAACTGAAATTACCCTATCACAAAGGAAGTACATTGGTGAGCTACTAACTAAAGCAAAAATGCATGAAGCAAAAGGTCAACCCACACCAATGACAAGCAGTCAGACTCTATCAAAATACAGGGGAGAATCCATATACAATACTAAACAGTACAGAAGTGTAGTTGGTGCATTGCAATATGCAACAATTACTAGACCTGATATATCATACAGTGTTAATAAGGTATGTCAATTTATGCAGGATCCTATGGATACACATTGGAAGGCTGTAAAGAGGATACTAAGATACCTAAAAGCTACAGCAGATTATGGTCTGACTTTCAAGGCATGCAACAACTACAATATTACAGGGTACTCAGATGCTGATTGGGCATCTGACCCAGATGACAGAAAGTCCACAACAGGATATTGTATTTACATTGGAGACAACATAGTGTCGTGGTGTTCAAAGAAGCAGTCAACAGTGTCCAGATCCAGCACTGAAGCTGAATACAGGAGCACTGCCAACGCTACAGCAGAAATTATGTGGTTGAGATCACTACTGTCAGAATTAAAAATCAAGCAAGACAAATCAATACTATGGTGTGACAATCAAAGCACGGTATACATGTCAGCAAACCCAATATTACATGCAAGAACTAAACATGTGGAAATTGATCTCTACTTCGTCAGAGAGCAAGTAATAAAGGGAAATATAGAGGTGAGGCACGTACCTGCCACTTACCAGAGAGCTGACATACTCACCAAGCCACTGTCTGCAAACAATTTCATCAGATTCAGAGAATCTCTAAAGGTTGAAGACATCAAAAGCAAACCAAAGGAAAGTTCTAAATCAACGTCAGATTTGAAGCCGAGCTGGAAACCTAAGGAAAAGAAGAACAGATCTGAAGACAAAGAGCTCAACAAAGCAGTAATGGAATGGAAATCTACTCTAACACGAGGATCTACTCTTACCAGAGATACGAGCTCAGCAAAAGCAACAAAAGTCATCGAAGAAGACAAGAGATTAACGATGAAATCGGAGATTTGCTCAAGTAGCCAGCATACAAAACCTAACCCTAGTATCGATTTGTGGGGGGGGGGGGGGGGTAATAAGAGAAACAAAGGATACGGCTGAGATTATATCTCTTTAAAGAAAGGTCAAAGCCCAACGAAGCCCAAACATTCCTGAAGCCCACTGAAGACTGAAGACTGAAGACCCAATAACGTTTCATACAACATATGTATCTATATATATCAGTCTGTGTACATTTCATTTTATTATTCAGTTCTGCAAATACATCATTCCATTCTCGTGTACTCTCTCAAAGATCAATTGATCAAAATCAATTCATTTGTAAACAAATCTTTCTAGAAGCAAATTACAAAGACATTATTCATGAATTCTTTTAACCCTGTTATAAACGCAGTTCAGAAAGTTATACATCGGTCGTAACGAATAGGGTAGATTGGTTGTAGTTCAAGTTCACCGATCATTCACGTGATATATGTGTAACACCCCTAAGTCCCACATCGTAGAAGTCTGTGTGAAGTGGGCACTTATATAGTAGAGCTCATCTCTTACTAACGCCGAGGCCTTATGAGGAACAAAACCCCACACCTATACGGTGGCTAAGTTGGGGACAATATCTTGCGTGAACGGAGGTGCGGGTTGTTACAGTGGTATCAGAACCAATGCCTAGCCGGAATTGTGGCTCATGTGTGGACTACAACGCCTAGATGAGGTGTTTGTGAGCCAATGGGGACGTTGGGCTCTGTAGGAGGGGAGAATGTAACACCCCTAAGTCCCACATCGTAGAAGCCTGTGTGAAGTGGGTACTTATATAATAGAGCCCATTTCTTACTAACGCCGAGGCCTTATGAGAAACAAAACCCCACACCTATACGGTGGCTAAGTTGGGAACAATATCTTGTGTGAACGGAGATACGGGTTGTTACAATATGGGTGTCATGCATTCATGAATTGTGGCACAATTAGATGAAACATGGACCGTAGATATAAAGGAGCATGGACCGTTGAAACCATGGCCACGAAAGTTCGTTCATGTGTGAATTCTCATGACTTATGTTGCAAAATTAGGTCGGTTAAACGTTCATACATGAATGTTATCAGGTCGTAGGTCGTCACATCCATGCACAGTCGGACCGTCATCAGAGTCGGGCCAGCTGCTCTCATATGGATACGCAGCAGGTCGTCAGCGTTACATGGCTTGTCGTGTATGCGCTATCACGAGGAAGGCAAATCAGGAAAGGCAGAACGAATAAAGCCCACGTTGCAAACTCGTAACGTGGTGAGTTTGTTGTAATTTAAGTTGCATGGACCATTCTAGCGACACATGGCACACGGCATATATATGAATCAATAACGATGACCCAGGTCGTTAATACATTCAAGTCGTTGCTCAAATATAAAGATCCAGGTCGTCAAACCCACTGGTTAGATCATGGGAATGATGAGCTGCCACGTGGCAATGAAAAAGAAATGGACACGAGTATTACATGGATCATTGGCTACATGATACCGTACTAACATGTTAGGGGAATAATAGATTCAGGCCGTTCAATATATAATTGATGGGTCGTGATCACTTTTAGGTCGTCAGTTATAAACTTGAAGTCTTGAATTGTGTACAGTCCAATATACAATCAGGTCATTCTCGTGTATGTGGCCCTTAAATAATCTCAGTTAGGTCTTTCGTATGTACATAAGCTTTGCATGTATTTAAGGGTCGTCCAGATTTAAAGGGCTTGGCACGTTATATAAGAAAAAGGGTCAGGTCGTAACAAGCACGAAGCACTACAGCCGCACATGGTATCAGTTGTTGCCAGCTGTAAAAGATAGGTCGTTCCTGGATGTGATATTCAGGTCGTTATCAACATGTTAGATGGCAACATGTATATAGGTTGTTCGATATTAAAGCAGGTCGTCCGCATGAGTTCAACCAGGTCGCTTATGCGAACTAACCTATGACCATGCACACAATTAGTTACAGAACTGCCACTCCACACCAACTCCACCTATAAATACCCCCACACTTCCTATATGAAGGAGGACCAGATTTTATCTCCACGAAGTGTTTCCCAATTCATTTCTCCACCACTCCATATCACTCCAACCTCCATTAAAGCTCTTCCAAGCTTAGATTCAACATCTCAGCCACCATGAAATCATCGAAGATCGTCTAAGTGCTCAAATTGTTGAAGATCTACTCCAACTATCATTGCAATCAAAGAGTTATCATCATTTCCATGGTGAAATTGAGTGAATCCAAAGACTAAAGAGAAGAAATAGAGAGAAATGTTGTAAAAGAGAGAAAACGAGTGGAAGTCAGAGAGATTGTGTACCTTGTAACATTGAATATGATAATGAAAGCACTCTTCAAAGTGGACGCAGGTCAAATCTAGACCGAACCACTATAAATCTTTGTGTTCTTACCTTTTTCCTGTGTGTTTGTGGCTACCACTTTTCTAGATCTAAATTGTTTATGAAGTGTTGAATTACACCTTGGGGTGTTAGTGCCATTTTTAGCATTAACATATGTCGAACCGGATTTTGCACCATACCCAGCTTAGTCAAGCCGAAATTGAGGTTGCCTCGTTCGCCTCTTGGTGCATGAGCGTACATAGGACATGTCTTGAATATTTTGATCATGAATCTTGACGTCCTTGTTGAAAGGCAGGTCAACAATGGTCTTTCTCTTTTATGCCATTCTCTTTGTATTAGCATATTCTGAATATGTGCGCAGGTTTTGTATGTGCATGTTTTGTCTTTATGTTTGCTGTTTATATTGGGCAATATTTGTCAACGGGTCAAACGGGTTAACCTAACCCGACACGATCCATTTATTTAGACGGGTTATACGGATCGGGTTTGGGTTGGAAAAAAATGACCCATTGAATACATAGGTTGACCCGACCCATTTATAAATCGACCCGAACCCGGCTTGACCCGACCTGAGCTCGATCCGACACAACCCATTGACAGCCCTATAAAGCACTATGTTGTAACAGTAAAAATGTTTGGATTGTAATATACAAAGGGCATTGCTATTCGCACTCCAGATTTGGTTTAGGGGCTCCTATTTTAAGGGGACTCAGCATGAAATTTAAATTATTAAGGGGCAACCTACTCTAAATTATTGACTTTCCAAATTACCCCCACTCAGTTAAAACCCTATTACTTTCTATTCACGCGGTTAATTTCCTACTCGTTGCAACATTACTTTGTTCTTCAGCCTACCGTAAAGAAACCACGGTGAAAAAGTTGATTTTGTGGTGCATACAAAATGGTGAGATTTAAGCATACGAAGATGAAGACACCGGAGAACATCGTCAAGGATAACAGGTAATTTGTGCAATTCGATTTTTTTCCCTGTTTTTGTTTTTGGGCAAAATGTTGGGTTTCTGGGTTTAATGGAATCAGGAAGACGATGAAATCAGTGGGATTGATTGGCTTGGGGGCGAAAAATAGGTATTACGATGTCGTATTTTGGGGGTAGAGACGGTAGTTAGTTGCCATTTTCCAAATGATCAAGCGAACAGAGGATCCCGAACTTTCAGACTTATTTGGAGAGCAATTGATAGCTGATGAAGATGACGTGAATTTTGGGGCGGCAAAGGATAAAGCTAAAGGAAGGCGTGAGAAGAAATGTGCAAAGAAGAAGAAAGGGACAACGAAGAAAAAGTAGATTGAAATGGTAACAGTTTGCAATTTTTGATGGGTGTGACTTGGTACAGTTGTACTTATTTTAGCTAACATTATGTGATATATGTAATTTTTTGGTGGGTGTGGTGTGTGATATTGTTTGTAAACACTACGTTTGGTGGATGTAGTGTGTGATGTCTATAAACACTACGTTTGGCGGATGTGGTTTATGCTTGAATTTCATATGTTGATTGAATTCCAAATTCTGTTTGCAATTTCAAATATTGCTTGAGTTCCTAGATTTATTATCATGTTTTGTTCTCAGAAATTTAGAAGGTAACAGTGTGATTCAAATCCTGATGATGTGTTGTGTGTTTGTCTAAATCAGTTAAGGTATACCGTGTTTGTTGATAAAAATCGGCACTATGTGACCGTTTTTGAGTATACGTACTGTATAGCTTACCAAGAAAGATGATACTGTAAGCCAGTGTCGTATAAGCACTTTAAGTACGACGATGATACGCCGAAAACTCTCGGATTAAACATATTTGTGATTGACATGTGCAGTCGGTGGATCTGTGTCGTAAAGTAAGGATGAAAACAGTAATATCCCGCTGTTTATTGAATACGCAATTTTCTAAAAACATAAAATTGTAACAACCAACCGCTTTTTATAAAGAAAAACGGCAACTATGGACTGTAAAGTCTCAAATTGAAGTTAATGCTATCATATTTCCATTGATACCAAAATGGTGAGCTGCTACCTAGATAAGGTTATTTTGATCCAAAAATTATTAAGTTTTAAGGGGGGTTTAGCTCCAAATATCTCCCCTTAATAATTTAAAAAAACAAAAAAGTAGGTAGCTCCTTAGTCAAAACTGGAGTGCAAATAACCATACCCTATACAAAGCAGATGACGTGCCACATCAAGGCCCAACATCAATTTATGACTCATTCATCTAATATAGCGAACACAACCTTAACACGTACACAATCTATTATTACAATCAGATCATCAATAAAAGAAGTTACTTCCATATATATATATATATATATATATATATATATATATATATATATATATATATATATATATATATATATATATATATATATATATAAACGCTTTTAAACAGATTTCTTTTTATATGTTTTGAGAAATAACGAAATCACGAGAAGTAATCCATTGTTCCATCGTCGATCTTCATCATTTTCTTCGTCTTTGTTCAATTTTCTCTATCGTCCCTCCATTCTTCGCATATTTTGTAATTAATATTAAAAGCTCAAAATATAAAATACAAATTAATCCACAAGGACTGTAATAGTTTGAAATGGTTCCATCAATCTACGGGTATAGCTCACTACCGCTTATCTTGAAATATATTCCTGTTAACAATGCCCTCTTTCCCTGTTTTAAAGTGCACTGTCCTCGGATTCTCAAATAGTTTTTAAGTAGGCTGTACTAAAAAAGAACTTGAGTTATACAAGATCATACAATGTTGTTAATCTGAAATGAATTTTATACGGATCAATACAGTCAAGGATTTACCAAATTTGCACAAAAAAAATTAAAATAATCCATAAGCAATGTGTTACCTACCGGATTAACTGAAAAAAAAAAGCCTAGAAACGTCAACATAAAAGTACTGAAAGATCTATATCATTGAATGGACTGCAATGAAATTAAATGTTGTTCAAAATGAGTATAAAACCCAATGGAATTTACTAATTACAAACTGAATGAAATGCTCAATCTAAATGTTTTCGCAACAGCCGATCTAAATCAACTCGGAAATAATGGTAAAACAAATATTGCGAAAAACCTATGGAAATTCTCTATAGAAGTTAACAGTCGGGTAGACAATATACTTGTACAATTTCCATGCAGCAGTGCTCCAATAAATAGAGCAAATACGTTCACAGAAGATTCTTCAAATATCAAATATTCAAGGTGAAAAATAATAACTGCTACTATAAATATTTGCAATGCAAAATATCTAGAAAAAACAGGGCTCTGATCAAAATTAACTTATAATTAAACTGCAAAGTCACGCACACGCAAATAATAAGTAATAACAAAAACCCATACATGCGTAATTCCTTTGCTCTTAGCCACATTTAAAAAAACAGCAGCGTAACAGAGAACTTACTATAACCTCCATTTCAACATTAATACATAAAAGAGAGAGCAAAATGACAAACTAGGGACTTCCCTTCAAGAAGTCACAGAGGACGAGGACGACTCGTCCTTAGCAGGGATAACAGGAAACGCCGAACTAGCAGTCGGCAAGGGCTTCCTAGCGAGCGGCCTAGGGATGTCGAGATCGTCTTGAGGACAACGTTGATGAGGGTGGCACAGAAGGGAGAGGAGGTGGCGGGACACGACGCGGTGCATCATTTGACAAGTCTCGAAGATGTAGGCCTCGTACTCGCTCACGTGCTCGAGGGCATCCACTAGGCTGTCGTACACCTTTTGCGGGCAGTTCTCCGTGCATGGCTTGTCGTGCAGGTACATGATGTCCAGAGTGAAGGTCTTCGGGCTTACCGGGTACCTGTGATCTGGCGGCGTCGATGATCGGCAGTAGATCAATATCTGCATTATTGTATACTGCTTGTTGATTCCGACGATATAGGTAACATTATGCTATGGATTTTCAAAATTAAAGCCCAGTTTGATTTGCCCTTTTAAGTTGTGTTTCCCTCCGACAAAAAATGTGTACGCGATGCATGTATTTTTGAAACAAATAATTTGAAAATTGAAGGTAGAATATATATATATATATATATATATATATATATATATATATATATATATAATAGAAAACAAATTTATTTTATTTTTCGTGATTTGAGAAATAACTAAATAATGTAAAATAACCCAACGCCTCCATCATTCCTCCATTTCCGTCATTAATGGCATGAAATTTTAGATCTCTATTCCGTTATCTTCATATTTTGTTATAAATTTTGAGAACGTAAAACAAAAAATGAAACCAACCAAACATTAATGGCATGAAATTTTAGATCTCTATTCCGTTATCTTCATATTTTGTTATAAATGTTGAGAACGTAAAGCAAAAAATGAAACCAACCAAACATTAGTATGTTTGTTTTTAAAATTTGAATTTTTCATTCATGGGGTCTGGTTGGTTTTAAATTTTGAGTTTTTCATTCTCAACACGTACTTCAAAAGTTATGAGAGGGGAATTGAGATGGAGACTATTAATCAGTCCAACAAAAGGGAGTAGAGGGTTGAAGAGGATAGCTTTTACCTTTGGGCATTCCTCAAACATAAGAAAATAAAAAGAAGAAATCATTTTCAATTTATTAAGAACCATTTCCAAATTAACCGTCTGCCACCTAGTCCTCCTTTCTCATGTGCTTTTGAAATACATATTGAACACAAAACACGGTCTGTTTGGTTTAAACTTTGAGTTTTAAGTTTGCTGCTTTTAACTTGTACTTCAAAAACATAGAAAGGAAGGTTCGACACAAAAATTCTGGTCTTCAGGGAGGAATAACTAGTCGATTTTTTCTAATATTCCACAAAAAGTCGGAAAAAAACTTTTTATTTTTTCAACTTAAAGCTATTTTTAGAACTGACCATTTTCCAGAAAAAATTTCAACATTGCTCAATAGGTTGTTATGAAACCCAAAACTGAAAATGGTGCGTTCGATTTACCCTTTTAAGCTCTAGGTTTTAGTCTATACAAAAGTGCAAATGACCCATGTCTATTGTAAAAAACGTGTTTTACAAAATAAAGTTATCACAAAAAAAAATGAACAACAATTTTATTTGTTGGGAAATAACGAAAGGAAATAACGAAAGGACGAAAGATAATTTATCCTTTCCTCGTCCCTTCAGCATTTCCGTCGTCTCTTCCACCTTTCTACCATCCCATCCGCCGTCCGGCCCGTCCCTCAACTCTTCTCATTTTTTGTAATTAATATTGAAAACTCAAAACTCAAATCATAAAATAAACCAAATGCCACAGCAATGTTAGGTTTGGAAACAAGTTTATATTCTGTGTTTTCAATAATGCACACTTTAAAATGCACGGAAAATGAGAAGAGGATTAAAAACGATCAATTTGCAAAACAATTTTAACATATAACAACGAAAACAATTTTTTTTTTTTCCCGTCTTTTGATGAATATAAAAACTATCTTCTTACTTCTCAACTCCCCTTTTGTTGGATGACTAATGTTTTCTAACTCCTCATTCTCTCGCATACCGTTTGACATGCATATTGAAAACATAATCTTCAAGCCAAACACTACTCAAGTTGTTTTTTTCAGAATGATCATATATGAAGCTGAACAGATCCTAATACTTTCCAGGATGATCACATAAAATAATTTCTGATCCGGTAATTGTTCTTCACCAGTTCATCGTATATTTATATGTTCGATTTTTACGCTGATAGAAAAGTTGCGTTCAATATAGATCCAAGCTTAAATATAGTACAACACAGAACCTTGAAAGATATAAAATTCTGTTAAAAATCAAATTAAAAAGTTTTGACAATGTTGGCAGTTAGAAAGTTTGGTCGCCAGGAGTAGGGGAGAACATCATCATCAAAGGCATTGCTGACCGGCAAATAATCAATGGAACACCTTTCCATGGAACCCCAGATATCCAATCGTCCGTCTTCTTCTTCTTCTTTTTTTTTTTTTTTTTACTTTTTATAAATGAAAAAGAAAAAAATTGAATGGTTGAGATTTGTGTCGTCCATGAGGACCATACAAAATATGACAAGGGAATTTGCACTGTTGCTGGTCAGCAATGGATCAATATCTGGCATTGTTTATTGGTTAAACTTGCTAACGAGTAACATTTGGCTGACATGATTATACTGCAACAATTGTATCTATATCATACTATGAATATATGAAACATCAGTGTCAAAATAATCTTTTATTCACTTGCATGTCTTCAATATACAGCTAGTACATTTATAAGACTAATGTTTAGAAGATATGTCTAAATTGTAGCATTAGCTGGAAAAAAAATAAAAAAAATAAAATAATAATAATAATAATAATAATAATAATAAAACAACAACAACAACAATAACAATAACAATAACAATAATAATAATAATAATAATAATAATAATTATTAAATGAATGAATCAAAATGAATGTGAGCTTAAGGGTGCATTCACAAGAAAATGAACGAGCCTGAAACTCCATTCACGTCGAATGCCCCAACAGAGGAAATGGCCGTTCGGACGAACTGTTGTTTTTGGTGCTTTCAGACCTTTTAATTACGTTAAGTCATAAATTTAAATTTCTATAAAATTGATAATTTTTGCAAATTAGGTCTGTTTGAGATACACTTTTTTTATTGCGATTGTATCAAAATGCTTTACACTAAAAAGTTGGTTTGAACCAAATCCGAGCAATTTTTTTTTTCAATTTATTTTTGTAATTATTAACACATATTATTTATTAAAAACCAAATAATTAATTAAAAAATATAAATCAATTGAATTAAAATCACAGCTTAAATTCTCCGCTCAAACACTCCATTCGCAGCGCCAAACGCATTCCCCGTTCATTCAATTTTACCCCTCAAATATCTTGCTCAAATGCCCTACTCAGATTCCTCGTATCCGCTCATTGCAAACGCACCGTATATCTTAATGTATAGCCACATAAGGTATTGAGGTATGAAGAAAACCGATTACCGACTGAAATTAATAATTTAGACAGTGTTGGCAGTTACTTATAGTAGACAAGGACGTCAGAGCCAATTCTTAATTCCATTATTTATATTATTATTATAATAACGTACAAAGCCGCTTAAGTAAGTTCTAATACCCAGAAATCATATTTTGCCACTAATTCAGATAAAGTATTGGAGTTTATGTGATAACCATCATATTTGCAAGTATGATGAATCAAAGTTCTAGACTGTCAATCTACAGATTCTAGGAATGAATCGCCTTGACAGCTAATTACTATTTCAACAAGAAAGAGGAAAATATATCAATGGCCTCAAAGGAGAAGTCATGCAGCAGGTGAGAAAGGTGATAACTTTTTAAGTTATATGAGACTATATCTTTGTGTGTCAAGTTCAAGTTAATAAGACAAAAACATGGAGTCGTGAGCCTAGCTTTTAAGAAAAAAAATTGTACATGTTCCCTCGAGAAGATTGAATTGTCTATTTTGTATTAATCTTGGGTCGTTTTAGAGCATCTCCAACCTTGTGTAATTTTATCATGTAAAATAGTTTGTACTTCAGTGTACTATTCCAGTGAAATACAACATATCATCAATATACAAATTTAATACAAAATATCCAATATATTGCATCGATAGGTAGTAGAACATTTAATATATTTAATTTTAACAACAAAGCCATATATCCCAAACAAGTTGGGGTTGGCTAGATATGGAACCCAAAATTAAAATAAAATAAAATTAATAATGATGATAATAATATTATATATATATAAAAAGGGTTTAAAATAACCAATCAAATAAAAAGTCGTCCGATAAAGGGTTTTTTTAAATAATAATAGTAAGAAGAAGAAATAAAAATGTTCAATAAAAGTGAACATTTTTACTTCTTCTTCTTACTATTATTATTTAATATATTTAATAAATATAATAAATATCGGCCATTATCTTATATGTGGAAAATACAATAGTATGGCGAATTAATCTCCTCGCATTCTTAATTTTTTGATTTCTTATAAAGTAACTACGATATATGAACAACATTAGAAATCCAAAGTATCCATCTGCTTGGCAATAACTGTAATTTCTCAGTCTTCTCTGATGTGTCTTTTATTAATGAAAACTTTAACTATTCCATTATTTCACTTGTTTTATTGTGTGTGATTTTTTTACCATTAGAAACATCATGTAACAGATACATCCTTATTTAATCGTTTTTTATGTCCTGATAATATGCTATGTTATAAAATTTCATTTTTTTTTCTTTTACAAAATATCATGCACCAAGATTTAGAAGTTGAACTCTCTCTCTCTCTCCCTCCCTCTCTCTCTCTCCCTATATATATATATATATATATATATATATATGTATGTATATATGTATGTATGTATGTATGTATTCGTGTGTGTGCACGCGCACGTGCACGTGTGTGCTGATAATGAACCAAGATTTAGGAGTTGTAATCTATATCTATCAAGTTTACACAATCAGTCTTTAGCAATAACTTGGCAATATTTTTTGAACTGTCTAAAAAATTATATAATTATTACTTTAGAACATAGCAACTGTAGCATTTGTAACTTGTTGCAAACATGTAAAATATTATCCAGTGCGATCTCGATATTTTTAAATACCGCATATTAACATTTGACCAAATGTTGCCAACACCGATATTAGCTACATAGATGTGTATGTACCTATAAGTAGGGCTGTCAATGGGTCGTGTCAGGTCGGATTCGGGTCGGGTCAAGTCGGGTTCGGGTTGATTTATAAACGGGTCGGGTCAACCCGTTTATTAATCGTGTCATATTTTCCCAACCCTAACCTGACCCGTTTATAAACGGGTTGACCCGACCCGACCCGCGTAACCCGTTTAACTAAATGAGTCGTGTTGGGTCGGATTTACCCGTTTGATCCATTGATAGATATTGTCTACTAATATAAGCAACAAAAGAGCCAAATCACCAACATGCACACTATTATGTAATCACCGACATGCAACAAGTCGCAAAGTCACCAACAGACAACACATATATAAAGCATGAAATCACCATATTCAAAAAACATTTTTTATACATAAGTATATATTCTCATACTGCATAAGTTAAAGACTACCAATATGGAAGAGATATAGTTGTTATAAGTAAAATATAACTAACAACATACAAGGATAAATTAGTAAAATATAACAGCTTCATATACGAACATACTGATTACTGCATACATAAAAGATTAACACTAATAGTATACATAAAAGACTAACAGTACAGAAGAGATACAACATATAATCGGGTTTGGCGGGTCAAAATCGGGTTAGCGGGTCAATCCTAAACCCACCCGTTTATAAACGGGTCAAATTCGGTTTGACCCGAAAATGACCCACTAACTAAACGGGTCGGGTTAACCTGCTAATTTCCGTGCGGGTTTCGGGTCGGGTCACGGGTCATGTAGGAAATTGACAGCCCTACATATAAGTATATGTATGCATGTAGTTGTACCGTGGTCAATATAATTTTAATATGATACGAACCCCAAATTAGAAAGCAAATCATTACCTTTATATTCATGTCACAGTCACCTCGTACCATTAGGGGGTATTGAACTAATGCATGCAAGGCAAAAGGAACATAAAAAACAGTGTATTACCACTCTGAATATTCGACCCTGTAGCTTAGATTTTCTTGCTTCATAGGCTGCTTTTTGGAATAGCGTAGTGAGATCTGCTACCCCAAAAGATGAATCTGATGATTTTATAGCCTGCAGTGCAGAAATTGCATCTCCAACATGATTGCTAAACACTCTCCGCTCCTACAATGAATCAAGATTGTAGCAAATTTATATATGATAATTCATCAACCATCCATTAAGTAGTTTATTAACAGGTTTAAAGGAACAATAACAAGTGTTTGGGATATTCTAATGCATAATTAAATCACAAAATATACTCACAGGATATCGTACAACCAGTATTGTCTTTCAATAAAAAGAAATACAAATTAGCATGTGCTCGTTAAGCATGCATTAGCATCACCTTAACTGTTAATACCAACAAGAATTTTCTATCAGTTCTAATTGTGCAGCTCTAATTGTTGATTAATCTAGGAATTTTTAATTATTTAAAACTCCTCATACTACCACAAATTTATTATTTCAACTTTCTAACTATACACAGCAATTATATGTTAAGCTGTAGCTTGCATATAAACAAACATAAAGACATGCTATGATATACATACACATTTTGAACCAAAAGTATACCTGTGTACGAAAGGTTCCTACATTCAAATTCAATCATATGCAATAGTTTAATATTTTAGGATAAAGTGGTGTTTGGAAATATATAAAGCATAACCATTTGCAATGCAATGGCCTGGGTTTTTTCTTTTTCCTGAAATAAAATAATTACATGATGGGCAAAAATACACATCAAACCCATCATAATCAATGGATATTGATAGATAGAAGTGGAACTTTTGCAAAAGAATTTGGTAGGCATGAAACTATCTCAATTAACATATTGTACAAGTCTCAATCAGCATAACAACCTTCTAAGATCCATTATAACATTTCTGTCTCCAACAAGTGAAACTGTTCAACTGTATTCATTTGTGGGTCCTCTGGTAATCTAGGTGATAGGGCTTTTTTTACAAATAATTTAAACCAAAAGGGACTGCTGCAAGTGGTCAAAGTTACACCAAGATGACTCAGCTGGTAACATTTTGGAAAATATTCTTATATTGAGGTACTGCCAAAATAATCGGACCAAAAAACGCAGCAAGACACAGGACCCTTAGGCAGTTTGCATCTTGCGCATAAGCACACACTTTTCATTCAAAGCTGCAAATGCTATTTTATTATGCCTACTTGTTAATTTATTATAATCAACTAAAGTTTGAAGTTGTGTAATTATTTATCTAAACAGCTCAAGATTTTAAATCTAAATTTGTATAATGAATAACAAACTGAAGCAAAATGCTGCTTCAACTGGCTCACAGGGCCAGATTTATATACGGAAGTAATCATAACCAATGAAATTCAAATGCTATTCTGAAATCCGGCCTTTATTTATGGTTTTGTAGTATTTGGGCCTATAATTGCAGCTCGATGTAGTATAACGTTCTAATTGGTAACTGATAAGATATTTAATCAGTATGAAGGCTAAGATTCTATTGCAATGAATTTATAATGGTATAAATGGAAAGTTAGAACGATAATATAGAAAAAAATATTGAATCAGAAACAAAATGGAACAAATCATTTCTTCAATCAATTTTTAGCTTCGGGTCTAAGCTTTCTACCTAAATAAGAACAGGTCAATGGAAAAAAGTGGGTATACCCTAATCTCGATATTCATGGGAAGCAAGAAAGGGATTCTAGAAAAGAAAGCAAAAAATAGAAGAGAATGGGAAAGAATATTAGAAAACCAAAGGAAAAAAGAAATGTTAATCTGATCATATTCTAAGGTGCAAAAAAGCGCGCATCAAGGCTTTTCAAGTTTTTTTTTTCTCTTTTCTTAAAAAAGAAAAAAAGGGGGAAAAAGTGTGTTTTTGTGCAACTTTATTGACATGTGAGACTTAGAAGGTAAAAGAGCTATGCCTTGAGCTCTTTTGAGCCTAAGCATGCACTTTGAAAACTTCGGATATTGCACCAGTAGAACATAAGGCGACTATAATCAAGTCCAGATCATAATCTGAGCAAGTCCTAACAAATGAATTGCTCTAGTCCATGTAATTTATTGTTTCCACCAAAAGATTAACCTTTTGATTACAGTGACAAAAGCACATTACATACACAAGCAAGACAACACAAATGTAACTTCTTAAGGCAAGATTAGAGTATACTGTACGCGTGTATTACAGTACAATAGCTGCAGCTGAACCAAGTAGGAAAAAGTCTTATATAAGTACGAGATTTTATGGCACGTGAAATACACGTATGTAAAAAATTCTTATAAAAATTGAAATTTATGCATGGTTTTGATAGAAATCGAAAAAGAAAAAAAATTGACATAGAGTTTCGAACCTATAATTTCGTTACATTCAAAAGTTCTATTTGAAAATAGATGTTAATATTTGTTTACTGTAGGATTCGAACTTTTGATCTCTTATGTGTATGCAAGGGTATTTTTGGAATTTTGCGCTCAGACAAAAAAAAGTGTTTCTATTACAACAATTAATAAAGATTATTGGTCAGGTAGTACTTTCCTTGAGATAGTTGACTACGATACATAATTTTACAAATTCTGTTTAGCAATACTCAATAACCCACAAGAGCACAGAGGGGAAAAGAAAACAGAAGTATTAGACAGTCTACCTACAGAATAACTTAGTAATTATTGAAAGTAGACCGGTGTAGGTAGTGCCATATTAACAACAGAAAATGTTGATATACTAGAATGTGTAAATCGGTTATTCGACGCTAGCTATTTTTCTTGTAGAGAAATTCCAAAATAAGCTACATTGGGAATTGATGTTGAAAAATCATAGGTAGATGAGATTGAAAAATAAAGGTGATGGCGCTCCTCTTAGTAGAAAAATCAACTAACAGCATTATATGTGATCAAAGGATATTGACAGCCATCAATTCTTTGTGGATCAAAAATATATTAAGTTCATGCAATAATAACAATATTGGAACTACCAGGTAAATACATGCACGTAATAAAAGGAGTCTGCATATGTTATTACATCCAACGTTCATGTCAATGTATCAAATGAGTGTGCATATCACCACAACTTAACAAGTGAAAAGCACGACGGCTTTGACATGAAGTATCATTAAAAAGTCAATTCTGGTGTAACTTAAGACATCACTAAGACTATGTAACATGTGAAAGAGCAGAAAGGAAACTCGGACTAAAAACTATAGGTTAAATGAGAACTCTTTACCGATAAAAATACGGACTAAACAGGTGATAGTTTATGCCACTAATCGAAGTTTTCAAAAAATGGAAACAATTTTTACCGTGACGACCTTGATATATCATGATAAAGTCCCGCTAATTTTACAGACTAAACTGCATATTTTAAACTATGTTTGTTACTCTATAAACATTAATAATAATTGCTATAGGGGGAAAATAAGGATGGTTTGCTCTTCTGTAAATATTAAAAACCAACTTGAAAATGTATACATTATGGGCATTGTAAAGAGAGTCCAAAATTTGCCAAAATATGCAATTTCCTATTAACTTAATTGTTGTTATGGGAGTCACTAGAAATCTGTATCCTCTTATAATTTAAATATTGATTCCATTTCTGACCTCGAATAATAAATTTCTTGTCCTTAAAGCATAAGTTTTTTAATTATTTCCATGTTATACCAACTTCATTTTGAGCATTCAAAATCATTCAGTTTTATTACAGCCTCCAATCATCTCATTGAAAACAATCAAATACTATAAAATGAGGTATTGTCATTGACACTTCAGTTTTGGATATGAGGAAAAAAAAAAAAAAAGATAATTTTTTATTACAAGATGTACTAATCAAACTAGTTCCCTCATAAAATTACAATCAAATTGACTTGATTGTCTTTTCTATTAAGGAGAGTACATGAAAATGTTTAGGGTTGTGAAGTTTTACCTTGAGCAAAAGATATAAAAATATATGTTTTATTAATATGATGATGTATACCCTCATAACAATTTAATTTTGTATGGAGTGCTCAAAAAATTTGGTCCTCTCATACCCCAAATCGGAGTGTTGATAGCAATACACATGAAATGAACTTCAGTGATTTATATAACTCTAGGCAACAATTACGATACATAATCCTCTTAAACATAGTTGGAGTCGCTTTTAACAGTCCAAAATTTCACCTAGCAAATTTAGTTTTAAAAAAAAGTGGGAAATAGGGAGAAGGACAAGTTGTATGGTAAAAATGAAAATGAGAGTGGACCCCCTAAATTCCACTTTTGCCAAAGTTTTGTTCTTCTCACCAATTTCAAAACTTTGTGTACTTTTGACTAAAAAAATTGGTAAGTTTGTCGTTTAAAAGAAATTCCTCAAAAAAAAAAAAAAAAAAAAAAAAAAAAAAAAAACATTTATTTTCCTATCTAGCACCATTGAGTGTGGTTGGCCGTCCAGTCTCTGGTCCATTAGGTCACAATTCGAATTCTCCATAAGTGTGATATGAACCACTGAAAATAGGTTAGAACTCTGAATACTAGATATGACCCCAAAATTACAGGGGCCAAGGTCGGCCAGTGAAACGATGGGGGATAAGCTTCATCGTCGAGAGGGAAACAACCCGGATCACCAAAGGAATATTGAATAAATGAATATTCTAAGATTGAACGAGAAAAAGTAAATTTGATTAATGCGACTTCTGAGAGTTTGGAACAATTAGAAAATTACAAAAATGAAACCCTTCATTTTGAACAACAAAGAGCAATTAATCAGGTCCGACAACAAGTTTTCCAACAAGCCTTACAGAGGGCTATAGGAGCCCTGAATAGTTGTTTGAATAGAGAGTTACATTTTGGAAGATATAGGAGCGAAACAATAAATCTTTTGATATTGAAAGACCAAAAAGATTCTTCCAATATCTCATTTCTGGGTCCAATGGAATTCATAGGTATAGGAAGAAGCTCCATCAAATAGAGATTTTTTTCTTTCGACCATCTTTCGATTGGTGCTTATTATTTAGTGTGATGCTATTCACACCCCACTTTCCTCTTTCGGCCACCACACATTTTCGTTCGGCCGTTAACGACCGAACCCCTTTCACGTTTGTCGGCCATAAACGGCTGCCGAACAGTGTAAATTTAAGGGGTAAGCCGTTCAACGGTTAACGACCGAATGACGTGGTGGCCGAAAGAGGGAAGTGGGGTGTGTATAGCAGCACACCATTATTATGACCATCTAGGTACCCAATCAAGAAAAGAAAAGAAAAAAGCACTTATATTCCCCTTTTAAAATTCTTTCATTCTTCCCATTTTGTTTCTCCCTACAGTAACGGCATTCAATAACTAGTAAGAAATTTTTTGCTCTAACAATCACTGCAATCCCACTCATGAACACACTGTAAATATCTAGAGTAAGTGCCAAATTTCAGAAAGGTCGGAGCAAACAAGAAGTACCCAGATGTGATCTTTGCCAAGAGTAGAGAAAGAGAAGCGATGGTCAGAATCAATGGTGAGTTTGGAGTGAACAAACATCATCACTGCTTGCTTAACAGATTCTAAACGAGTAGCCGGTCCACCAGTTTTCGGATTCGCCTTCATTTCCACTTTGGTTTCCACGTCGACGTCCAGGCAGAAGAGTATGTCTTCTTTGTGGTACGGTTGCGGGATCAGAGTGTAATCTGAACACCGTTGAGGTGAGTCGTGCTCTGCCGATGTCTCCATTCCTTCAATTTAATTCTTTGCGATAAAAAGGTTGGAAGGCGGACTTTTGGGGCAAAATACGTTCAGCGGCTGTTTTAGGATGCGTCCACGGGAAGAGCTCAAAATTGGGCTGTTGGCCTCATGGACCCGTCCGACGAGCCGGACGTCGGAGCCCAATTTTGACTTTTTTGACATAGTTATAGTGTAATGCTAAAGACAACCTGAAACATGCTGGTGGTAGCACGCTATCACTGGGCGAACACTGTTATGCCGGTGGTTGTCCGCCGAACGCAGCAAAATAGAAGGAAAAAATACGTTCCGCGATACTGGTGGTACCCGAATGTAACGACCCAGAAATTCTGAACCAATTTAAAAATTTTAAATTGGCTAAAATAATGGATTTTAAATATTTAAAATAAATATTTTAAGTAATGGCGATGAAAACTGAGTTGAATCGACATTTGAAAACCAATATAATTAAATATAATTATATATAGAATTGAAAATGGCGCGGTAGTTCGATAATTCGATTTCAAACTTCATTGGAATATACCGGGTGCAAAACAATCCGGATTTTAGTGAAACCAAAAATATTTAAATCTGTTAGTGAGTATCTTTCTAATGAATTCGACCAATCGAAATTTGATAGCGGGAATCAAAAGATATGTCCAGTTGAAAATTCTGAATAGTCGCTATGGAATTCAGGCCCTTAAAAATGGACATTTTGCAAATGATCTCGGATTTCGACGAAACCACTTTTGTTAGATCCGCAGTGTCAAGTTATTGCTAGGTTTCAAATTTCATAATTTTTCGAACCAATATGTGAGCGTGGCAAAGGAAAACGCGTTTGACCAGTTTCAGTTGAATTTAATCGACTGGAAATTGGCCATTTTTCAAACGGTCTCAGAATTCGACGAAACTAGTTTTGTTAGGATCGTATCGTTGATACGAAGCTAGAAAATATTTTTCTAGAATTTTTCTAGTTAGTATGTGACCCCGGTAATTTGAAATGTGCGTTTAAAATTCAATATAGAGATTTAAATGTAAATTCAAACGGAAACGGGTTGTAACGATCAAATCAGCTTGCGATACATATCCCATTGTGTTCGGAATGGGGGTGAAACGCTATGGGCGACAGGCGGTGGGCCTCGTTTCGAGGTCGTGTGTAAAAGTCAACCCTTTTGCAAATTTAAATTAATAAAATAAAAAAAAAAAAAAAAAACTTTAATTCCTCCCTCCCCTTTATCTTCTTCCTGGCCCCCCCCCCGATTTCATTCTTCAATTCAACAGAAATAAAAAAAAAAAAACCAAAACCTAAATCTAATCGCTGCCGCCCCCCCCCCCTAACCTCGAACGCCGACGGAGCCGCCCCCCAACCTCGAACGCCGACGAAGCCTCTACCCCCCCTCTTCCTCGTACTGCGAAGCCCCCCCCCCCCCATCGCACGATCACCGACGGAGCAGACCCCCCCCTCGAGACCCTCGACGCCGACGAAACCCGAAGCCACCCACCACCCTCGCGACCGCCTCCTTCCAGCAAAGACGCCGCCGCCAGAACCCCCGACGAACGCTTCCCTCCACTTCGCAAGCCAACGGTGAGCATTTCCCTTTTTTTTTTTTTTTTTTAATTTTCTTTTTTTTTTTATTCAGTAAAACTGATTTGATTTTATAAAATAAGCATTAAAAACTGTTTTGTTTTAAAAAGTTAAAAACTGATCTAAAAATAAAATAAAATAAAATAAAAACTGTTTTAAAAATAAAGTAAAAACTGTTTTTTTTAAAAAAAGTATAGAACTGTTTTTATAAAAGAATTTTTAAACTGATTTCTTTTAAAAAAATTAAAACTGATTTTATGAAAGAATTAAAAACTGATTTTTATTTTTAAAAATTTAGAAACTGAAATTGTTTTAAAAATAAAAACCGAAACTGTTTTTTTAAAATATTTAGAAACTGGTTTTCTTGAAAATTTAAAAACTAAAATTTTAAAGAATATAAAAACTGATTTTAAAATGATTTATAAACTAGAAAACGGATTTTGTTAAAAGGAAAAATCATATTTTTATATGTTGAAAGCAAAAGGAAAAATCATATTCTTATATGTTGAAAGCAAAAGTAAAAATCATATTTTTATATGTGAAAGCAAAAATAAAAATCATATTTTTATATGTTGAAAGCAAAAAATAAAAATCATATTTTTATATGTTGAAAGCAAAAAATAAAAATCATATTTTTATATGTTGAAAGCAAAAGTCAAAATTCGATTTTTATATATTGAATAGCATAGTAAAAATTCTATTTTTACATACGCAGAGAATACGGGCGAAAGCAACAAAAGGCGAAGATTTCTATAAAGAAAGTGTCGTGCAGTTGGATAGCTATTGGTGAGATTTCTGATTTAAAATTTATATATATATACGTGTGAAGTAAAAGTGAATTGCTATATATAAATATATATATATATATATATACGCCCCTCGTCCACAAACCATGGACGATATTTATTGGTTGAAATTGTGGTGAAAATTGAATGATTGTTTGGGATTGTTTGTGATTGATATTGGTTGATTGTGGTTGAAAAATACCCATTTGTGGTTGAGAAATATTTGGTTGAAACCACTTAGGATTAGTTTGTGGAAATGAAATAAATATATACATGCCGCCTGCGTGCGAACTAGATGCATGTTTCCCATTGTCAAAAACCGCGAGGTTTTAAGGTAGAGCGAGGAGCCGTACTAGGGACGGTGCCGGTGTAACTACCCTGCCGTTATGCTGCCGAAATTTTGAATAATATTTGTGTGTTTGAATTATTTTCATATGCTTAAACTATATTTATTCCTTATATAGAAAACATTCATGTGTTGAATTGATATTCATTCGTTGTTTAGAAATTCATGTGTTGAATGGTATTCATATTTTGAAATAAACTGTTAGATAATAAAAATCACATTTTTTATCTATATATAAAAACAATAGAAAACATTCATGTGTTGAATTGATATTCATTCGTTGTTTAGAAATTCATGTGTTGAATGGTATTCATATTTTGAAATAAACTGTTAGATAATAAAAATCACATTTTTTATCTATATATAAAAACAATAGAAAACATTCATGTGTTGAATTGATATTCATTCGTTGTTTAGAAATTCATGTGTTGAATGGTATTCATATTTTGAAATAAACTGTTAGATAATAAAAATCACATTTTTTATCTATATATAAAAACAATAGAAAACATTCATGTGTTGAATTGATATTCATTCGTTGTTTAGAAATTCATGTGTTGAATGGTATTCATATTTTGAAATAAACTGTTTGATGATAAAAATCACCTTTTATCGACTATATGAACTATATAGAAAAGTAGTGTTTTGAAATGAACTGTTTTACAATAAAAATCATATTTTTATTGTATGCATAAAATCGTTGAAATGAGAAGTGTTAAAAGTAGCCACTTGTTCAAAATAAACATATATGAGTTGAAATATTCATTAATTAGCTAATGAAATGATTTGCACCTATTTATGTAACATTAGAATGAATGGTGTTTTTAAACCAAATAAAAATCAAATATGAAGTTGAATAGAAAATGAAAAATGATATGAACTGTATATATATGTACATGCATATTCATTGAACAGGTTATAGCAAAGGGGCTAGAGAAGAGGAATAAAATTTTGTGCCCGACAAATAGGTACACATTTACTGATTTGTTTGGGTGATGATTTTGAGCCTGATTGGCTAGCCGCTTGGCTTTTTCTTTTTCTTTTTGAGATTAGAAGGACCGGGACGCTATTTGCGATTTCCCGACGCCCCCGGTACAGGGGAGGTTATGGCGAAATTTTTCCAAAATTTAAGGTGTTAGAAAATTTTTTGAAGTGAAAACGATATAGAAATCCTTGAATGAACTATATTTATATAACTATATAAATATAAATAAAATTAAAACGAAACGAGGCCGTGCAGTTCGTATTTCGAAACCGTGATTTCAAACGACTAGTACGGGAAATCCGACCATTGGATTTTCCCGAAACCTCAACCGTCGGGTTCGCCTTGGAATAATCTTTCCAACGGCACCAACCTTGTAAAAATCCAACGGTTGGATTGTCTGGAATGTTTAATTCAAATCTGAAGAAAAACAGCGCCAGAAACGATTATATTTATTTATATATATAAATATAATTATATTTAATCGAATAACGACGCTGCAGTTCGTATTTTGAAATCGAAACTTCAAACGATTGTACCGGGAGATCCGACCGTCGGAATTTCCCGAAACTGGAAACGTTGGGTTCGTTTTGAAAAGACCTTTCTAATGATGTAAATTTTGTGAAGATCCAACGGTTAGATTTTCAGATATGTGTAAATCAAGTTTGAAGAAAAACAGCGCCACGGCCGCCTTATGGCCCGAAGCGTCGTTTTGAATAAAATGGCTATTTTAAAATAAATAAAAATAGCGATAAATCGTTATAAAATATCATAAGCGATATGGAATGGAAATAAACTGAATTCGCTTGATTTATGTGATGTTTGATGGTTGAATGTGTTTGGTGTGAAAACTATATAAAGAACACAATTGGTGTTGTCGAATAATTTAACCATTGAAATAAATCGATTTGAAATTCTAAATATACGTGAATTATTTGAAAAGGCCGAGTTAATCCTCATTTCGAATAATCGACCGACGATTGAAATTCGAAGATGAAGACGATGGTCGAAGACCGGAGATCTTCACCTCGTTTGGATGGTAACCGAGGTCCTGATTGGGAGGCATCCCGAAATATGGATAATGAGTGGTGATCGTTCAGACGTACGTGTTGATCGAAGGGTTTGCGAGGTATTTAGTGCCTCCGGTTTCGTTCAGACCCAGAACGGACTTGTAAATGGACTGTGTGTCCGACATTGGAATTTGTTCTGTGTGATTGATAGCCATCAGTTGCACGGGGTGAATTGCCTGTGTGGCATGCTAAGATGCAGTGATCAGGGCTTCTGTTGAAAAGCAAAGTCTTGTGGTGATGATCAAAGCACCGCCTGTGTGGCGTAGCTTTGTGTATAACGTGAATTCGCGAGCCTCACACCCCGGTAGGAACCTAAAACGGGAGGAAGGACCTCAGGGAGGGCATGCGTTTCTTTCTAGCTAGGGTGGTGTCAGTGACCTACCAGCCCTGACATTTATATACTTTTCACCTATGTGGTTGTTGCTGTTGCGAGGCGCCTCGGTTTGATCGGACGATCCGGGTCCGATGGAGTCATTCGTTGGCTCGTTTACGCCCCAAAGGGCGGGGAAACGTATTGTTCAGGCATAATAATCCACATCGGTGGACCGGCCCTGACGATCCAAGGGGCAGTTGCGGCTGTTCCTGAGACACGGGCTAGAGCGTCTCGAATTCGGTAAGGACTATCTTTTGCCTTGGTTCATGACGGAAATCCAATTTCCAAATACGACATCGTGCGGTTTTGATTGTATATATATATGGCGACATGATATATGGTACCCATGCCGTCTATGATTGATAGTTATGATTTGAAATAGTTTTCAAAACATATAAACACTAGCAATAATATCAAATGCCCTTGTTTTATTCGTATCAATCATATTTTAGCCATTATAAGGTAAAACTCTATCCTCCGGTTTGCGTTGCATTGTGTGATGGGAACTGAGTCTTATATTGGCTTCATTTTTATAAAAAGCATAGCGATGTTTAAAAGAAAGATTTGTTTTAAAGCACTGGCAATCCAATGGAGTAAACCCGTTCCACGAAAGTGGCGTGGTCCTGTGATTAGCCAAATTATATATGTGTTGAGTGGATTTCTCATACCAGTCCCATGACTGACTCGTAGTTTGTTTCACTCTCAAACTCGGGTGCCCCTTTTTCCACACGGGCAGCCTTGTTTTCAGGTTTAGCTGGTTCTTTCTGGATAGCTGGAGCTGAAGATGGATTCTATCATTTATTTCTTTTTATGCTGTTCAGCTCCTATTGTACATATTTTGTTTATTTCCGCTGTAGACATTTATGTATAGCTGAACTGTATTTGTACTAAGTAAGATCCTGTATACTGTGTAACTCTGATGATTACTTTTATCCAGTATATTTTGTTGTTCATTCTGGTGTATTTATTTAATTCTGTTCTGCTATTATATGTTTCTGTGTTATATTCCAAAAGATAACCTTGTTTCCGTGAGAACGGGAAATCGGGTCGTCTCAACGTGGTATCAGAGCTTTGGTTAAGCTTAGTTCTGGAATATAACATTTGAACGAACTCGTCAGAAATAGAACCAGTAGTGTTCTAGGACGGGCAACTCTATACAGATAGGATCAGTAATATCCTAGTATGAGTAAAGCAGAATGAATACACCTCAATAGACACATTTACATTTGAAGTATATGTTTCTATGTTTTAAAATACCTTTTCTGTGACCTGACACTTGATCTGCCATTTGCAGAAGTACTAGAAAATGAGTGTCAGAAACAGAAGGAATGCAGAACCGGGTATTGAGGCCCTATTAATCAAATATCGAAATATGGGTGGAATACCGTTCTCTAGTGAAGAATCTATTATGAAGAAACAAGCTTGGATTCGTTCGGCTGAGAAAATCTTCGAAGCATTAAAGCTGAGGGACGACCAGAAAAGATTACTGGCCTCCTGGGCATTTAAAGATGAAGCTTTGTTCTGGTGGGATTCAGTTATAGAGAATAATCCAGAAGGTGATATCACCTGGGACAGATTCAAAGTGATTTTCTTAGAAAGGTTTACTCCTCCCGAAGCGATCGAGAGATTATGTGATGAATTTTCTTATTTGATACAAGGTGATATGACCATTCCCGAATATCATCAGAAATTCAACGAACTTGCTCACTTTGCTCCTCATCTAATCCAAGACCCAAAGAGGAAGAATCTTAGATTTATTCACGGACTTCAAAGGAAATACCAGAATAAGGTATTGGGGCATGTGAAGCTTCCTTTCTCAGAAATGATTTATATGGCTTATCAGTATGAAGATCTCCATAAGAAAGGAATGTTGCGCGACGAAGAGGAAGTTCGTTGTAGTGACAAAGCAGAGTCTGAAATTGATATTCCTGAAGCCAGTAAGAAGCCCAGTGTCAATAGAAAAAGGGCTAAATCTGAAAAGGAACCGGCAACGACTACTACTTGCTCTAACTGCCATCTGAAGGGGCATTTGTCGATAAACTGCGGGCCCTTAAGGAAGCGATTAAAAGGTGGACTTAAATCCAAAGGACATCAAGCGAATAGAAAATGCAATCTCTGCCATCAGGCTGGTCATGTAAAGCAAGATTGCTGGCAGTTGAAAAAGACTGAAATAGTTCACGTGAATGAAGTAGCAGAAACTTCTGCGCCCTCAGCTAGTCAAGAAAGGGCCGACGTTTTAGAAGGCACGCTAACTGTCAAAGACATCCCAGTTAAAGTACTGTTTGACACAGGCGCGTCACGAAGCTTCATTTCAAAGGATGCAGCTAAGAAACTGGATTTGAATTTGAAAAAGCTTAAGGAACCAATGACTGTCCAGAATCCGGTTGGGGGTTCCATAGAACTCAGTTGGATTTGTGGAGTGCCGGTTTCTTTCTCTCGTTATCGGTTTCCTACCATCGCAGTCGTTATGAATTTTAAAGAGTTTGATCTTATCTTAGGGTTAGATTGGTTGACTAAATATGAAGCTGAAGTCAAATGCGCCGAGAGAGTCGTAAAGGCAAAGATTAAATCAGGTGATTATATAACCATTCCCTGTGAAGGTCAGAATGCTAATAGAAAAGACTTCTGGGCAGCTTTGAATGTTTCTCCAGCCCAAATTGAAAATATCC
The DNA here is from genome assembly GCA_030737875.1 of Allium sativum. Taxonomy (NCBI): domain Eukaryota; kingdom Viridiplantae; phylum Streptophyta; class Magnoliopsida; order Asparagales; family Amaryllidaceae; genus Allium; species Allium sativum. The sequence continues at coordinate 953,002,075 of CM060924.1, read as the reverse complement.
CTGAGGTCACAGAGAATATTCCTGACCTCATCAAAGAGATTCCTGTCGTCAAGAATTATGCGGATGTGTTCGAGGAAGTTGTTCGCTTACCTCCGCAGAGAGAAATAGATTTCAGAATTGCTTTAATTCCAAATGCAAGGCCGGTAGTTCACGCTATTCGAAGAATGTCCTTGAAAGAGAAAGAGGAATTAGACAATCAAACAAGACAGCTAGTATGGAAAGGTCTGATCAGGCCTAGTTTCTCTGATTGGGGTGCAGCAGTGGTGTTTGTCCCAAAATCTGACGGTACTCTACGTCTATGTGTGGATTATCGTGATCTAAACAAGCAGACCATAAAGAACAAATATCCATTGCCGCGAATTGATGATTTATTGGATCGATTAAACGGAGCACAAGTATTTTCAAGAATGGACCTAGCTACAGGATTCCATCAACTTCGAATTGCCGAAGAGTGTGTTCCAATGACAGCGTTCAGAGGCCCCGACTTATTCTACGAGTGGTTAGTAATGCCGTTCGGCTTATGTAACGCTCCAGCTTACTTCGTCGATCTGATGAACAGAGTATTCAGAGGAGTATTGAATAAATTTGTTCTGGTTTTTATTGATGATATTCTAATCTTCTCTAAATCAAAGGCCGAACATGAAAAGCATCTGGAACAAGTGTTAGAAATTCTCAGACGGAATGTATTAAAAGCCAAGTTTTCCAAATGTATATTCTGGCAAGATGAAGTGAAATTTCTGGGCCATGTCGTATCGAAAGATGGAATCGCTGTGGATCCAAGCAAAATCACAGCCATTCAAAATTGGAAACAGCCCAGTACTCCCACTGAAGTTCGCAGTTTTCTTGGATTGGCTAGCTATTATCGGAAGTTCGTTAAAGACTTTTCGAAGATATCTGGCCACTTAACGAAGCTTACAAAGAAGCATTCTAAGTTCAAATGGACTGAAGAGAGTGAGGAGGCTTTTGAAGAGCTAAAGTTAAGATTAACAACAGCTCCAGTGTTAACCATCATTGATGGCAACCAGGATCTAAAAGTCTGGACTGATGCTTCTAGAGAAGGCCTTGGAGCAGTGTTAATGCAAAGAGGCCAAGTAATTGCTTATGCTAGCCGTCAACTGAAGCCACACGAGAAGAACTACGTAACTCATGATCTTGAGTTATTGGCTATCATATTCTCTTTGAAAATCTGGAGACACTATCTTCTGGGCGAGAGGTTTGAACTGTTTACAGACCACCAGTCGTTAAAGTATCTGTTCACTCAGAAGGACTTGAATCTGAGGCAACAGCGTTGGCTGGAGTTTCTTGCAGCATATGACTTCGAAATTATATATACTCCAGGAAAAGCCAATGTCGTGGCCGATGCGTTAAGCAGAAAGAATGTAATGATCGCCAGTTTTATTATCACGACTTCATTGCTAGATAAGATATCTGCTCTTCAGGAGGATGATCACTTCATTCAGAAGATCAGAAGGATAATTCAACGAGGCGAACCCTCGAGTTTTCAAGTTGATAATGAGGGGATTCTAAGGCTCAAAGGTCGAATATGCGTTCCTAACATTCCTGAACTTCGAAAGGAAGTACTGGATGAATGCCACAAGTCAAAACTCAGTATCCATCCGGGAGTAAACAAAATGTATAATGACATCAAACGCACTTTCTGGTGGAAGTCGATGAAAAGGGACATTTCTTTATATGTTAGTCGATGCCCTACTTGCCAGCTAGTTAAAAGCGACCAACAGAAATTGGCTGGACTATTGCAACCACTAGAAGTTCCTGGCTGGAAGTGGGAACATATTTCTATGGATTTCATTGATGGTCTGCCCAGGACCAGAAAAGGAAATGACAGTATTTGGGTGATCGTAGATCGTTTCACGAAGACCGCCCATTTTATACCTGTCAAATCAAACAGAACCGCTCAGAGTCTGGCGCAGATATACTTCAGGGAAATAGTTAGACTACATGGAGTGCCGCTCAGCATAGTAAGTGATAGAGATACAATATTCACTAGCAAATTCTGGGAAGCATTTCAAGTCGAGCTGGGAACGAAGTTAAACCTAAGCACCGCTTATCATCCTCAGACAGACGGTCAGACTGAGAGGGTGAATCGCATTCTAGAAGATCTTTTGCGGGCTTGTGTTATAGATTTCGGTGGATCATGGGAAGACAATCTACATTTGGCTGAGTTCTCTTATAACAACAGCTACCAGGCGAGTCTGACAATGTCGCCATTCGAAGCATTGTATGGTAGACCGTGCCGATCTCCTGCTTGTTGGGTCGAGCCTGGAAATAGACTTGTATTGGGTCCTGATATGATTCGCGAAGCTGCTGACAAAGTCGATTTTATTAAGAAGCGATTACTCGCCGCTCAAAGCCGACAAAAGAGCTATGCCGATAAAAGAAGAAGAGATATATCCTTCGAAGTTGGCGACTATGTATATTTGAAAGTATCGCCGATGAGAGGAGTTATCCGGTTCGGTAAAACTGGAAAGTTAGCACCCAAATTCATTGGTCCGTTTCCTATTCTGGAACGGATTGGAACTCTCGCATATAAAGTTAAATTGCCTGACTGGTTGCCTGGTGTGCATGATGTATTTCATATATCTCAACTTCGAAAGCACGTTCATGATCCAGACTTGATCGTGGAAGAAGCAGCTCAGCAGGACATTGAAATTACTCCAGAATTAGCCGTGAGGCGAGAGCCGCTAAAGATTATCGGCAAAGAAACCAAAGAGCTGAGAAACAAGAAGGTTCACTTAGTCAAAGTGCAATGGAGTGGAGATCCGCGAGATTGCACTTGGGAAACTGAGGAGAGCATTCAGAAAGCTTATCCTAGATGCCGAGTAGATATCTCTGATTGACCCGGGTGCAAGGTACATTTACCATACTTTGCATTACCATTTAATTCTCTATTCTGTTGCTATTTTCTTCCCATGGATGTGCATTGTTTATTATATACCCTGAATATTAGAAACAAATTGGTTGTTGTATTGTGGGGTTGTTGATTTATCAAACCACTTTCGACTTTGTTCCTTTTCGGGGACGAAAAGTTTTAAGTGGGGGAGATTGTAACGACCCAGAAATTCTGAACCAATTTAAAAATTTTAAATTGGCTAAAATAATGGATTTTAAATATTTAAAATAAATATTTTAAGTAATGGCGATGAAAACTGAGTTGAATCGACATTTGAAAACCAATATAATTAAATATAATTATATATAGAATTGAAAATGGCGCGGTAGTTCGATAATTCGATTTCAAACTTCATTGGAATATACCGGGTGCAAAACAATCCGGATTTTAGTGAAACCAAAAATATTTAAATCTGTTAGTGAGTATCTTTCTAATGAATTCGACCAATCGAAATTTGATAGCGGGAATCAAAAGATATGTCCAGTTGAAAATTCTGAATAGTCGCTATGGAATTCAGGCCCTTAAAAATGGACATTTTGCAAATGATCTCGGATTTCGACGAAACCACTTTTGTTAGATCCGCAGTGTCAAGTTATTGCTAGGTTTCAAATTTCATAATTTTTCGAACCAATATGTGAGCGTGGCAAAGGAAAACGCGTTTGACCAGTTTCAGTTGAATTTAATCGACTGGAAATTGGCCATTTTTCAAACGGTCTCAGAATTCGACGAAACTAGTTTTGTTAGGATCGTATCGTTGATACGAAGCTAGAAAATATTTTTCTAGAATTTTTCTAGTTAGTATGTGACCCCGGTAATTTGAAATGTGCGTTTAAAATTCAATATAGAGATTTAAATGTAAATTCAAACGGAAACGGGTTGTAACGATCAAATCAGCTTGCGATACATATCCCATTGTGTTCGGAATGGGGGTGAAACGCTATGGGCGACAGGCGGTGGGCCTCGTTTCGAGGTCGTGTGTAAAAGTCAACCCTTTTGCAAATTTAAATTAATAAAATAAAAAAATAAAAAAAAACTTTAATTCCTCCCTCCCCTTTATCTTCTTCCTGGCCCCCCCCCCCGATTTCATTCTTCAATTCAACAGAAATAATAAAAAAAAACCAAAACCTAAATCTAATCGCTGCCGCCCCCCCCCCTAACCTCGAACGCCGACGGAGCCGCCCCCCAACCTCGAACGCCGACGAAGCCTCTACCCCCCCTCTTCCTCGTACTGCGAAGCCCCCCCCCCCATCGCACGATCACCGACGGAGCAGACCCCCCCCTCGAGACCCTCGACGCCGACGAAACCCGAAGCCACCCACCACCCTCGCGACCGCCTCCTTCCAGCAAAGACGCCGCCGCCAGAACCCCCGACGAACGCTTCCCTCCACTTCGCAAGCCAACGGTGAGCATTTCCCTTTTTTTTTTTTATTTTATTTTATTTTCTTTTTTTTTTATTCAGTAAAACTGATTTGATTTTATAAAATAAGCATTAAAAACTGTTTTGTTTTAAAAAGTTAAAAACTGATCTAAAAATAAAATAAAATAAAATAAAAACTGTTTTAAAAATAAAGTAAAAACTGTTTTTTTTAAAAAAAGTATAGAACTGTTTTTATAAAAGAATTTTTAAACTGATTTCTTTTAAAAAAATTAAAACTGATTTTATGAAAGAATTAAAAACTGATTTTTATTTTTAAAAATTTAGAAACTGAAATTGTTTTAAAAATAAAAACCGAAACTGTTTTTTTAAAATATTTAGAAACTGGTTTTCTTGAAAATTTAAAAACTAAAATTTTAAAGAATATAAAAACTGATTTTAAAATGATTTATAAACTAGAAAACGGATTTTGTTAAAAGGAAAAATCATATTTTTATATGTTGAAAGCAAAAGGAAAAATCATATTCTTATATGTTGAAAGCAAAAGTAAAAATCATATTTTTATATGTGAAAGCAAAAATAAAAATCATATTTTTATATGTTGAAAGCAAAAAATAAAAATCATATTTTTATATGTTGAAAGCAAAAAATAAAAATCATATTTTTATATGTTGAAAGCAAAAGTCAAAATTCGATTTTTATATATTGAATAGCATAGTAAAAATTCTATTTTTACATACGCAGAGAATACGGGCGAAAGCAACAAAAGGCGAAGATTTCTATAAAGAAAGTGTCGTGCAGTTGGATAGCTATTGGTGAGATTTCTGATTTAAAATTTATATATATATACGTGTGAAGTAAAAGTGAATTGCTATATATAAATATATATATATATATATATATATATATATACGCCCCTCGTCCACAAACCATGGACGATATTTATTGGTTGAAATTGTGGTGAAAATTGAATGATTGTTTGGGATTGTTTGTGATTGATATTGGTTGATTGTGGTTGAAAAATACCCATTTGTGGTTGAGAAATATTTGGTTGAAACCACTTAGGATTAGTTTGTGGAAATGAAATAAATATATACATGCCGCCTGCGTGCGAACTAGATGCATGTTTCCCATTGTCAAAAACCGCGAGGTTTTAAGGTAGAGCGAGGAGCCGTACTAGGGACGGTGCCGGTGTAACTACCCTGCCGTTATGCTGCCGAAATTTTGAATAATATTTGTGTGTTTGAATTATTTTCATATGCTTAAACTATATTTATTCCTTATATAGAAAACATTCATGTGTTGAATTGATATTCATTCGTTGTTTAGAAATTCATGTGTTGAATGGTATTCATATTTTGAAATAAACTGTTAGATAATAAAAATCACATTTTTTATCTATATATAAAAACAATAGAAAACATTCATGTGTTGAATTGATATTCATTCGTTGTTTAGAAATTCATGTGTTGAATGGTATTCATATTTTGAAATAAACTGTTAGATAATAAAAATCACATTTTTTATCTATATATAAAAACAATAGAAAACATTCATGTGTTGAATTGATATTCATTCGTTGTTTAGAAATTCATGTGTTGAATGGTATTCATATTTTGAAATAAACTGTTAGATAATAAAAATCACATTTTTTATCTATATATAAAAACAATAGAAAACATTCATGTGTTGAATTGATATTCATTCGTTGTTTAGAAATTCATGTGTTGAATGGTATTCATATTTTGAAATAAACTGTTTGATGATAAAAATCACCTTTTATCGACTATATGAACTATATAGAAAAGTAGTGTTTTGAAATGAACTGTTTTACAATAAAAATCATATTTTTATTGTATGCATAAAATCGTTGAAATGAGAAGTGTTAAAAGTAGCCACTTGTTCAAAATAAACATATATGAGTTGAAATATTCATTAATTAGCTAATGAAATGATTTGCACCTATTTATGTAACATTAGAATGAATGGTGTTTTTAAACCAAATAAAAATCAAATATGAAGTTGAATAGAAAATGAAAAATGATATGAACTGTATATATATGTACATGCATATTCATTGAACAGGTTATAGCAAAGGGGCTAGAGAAGAGGAATAAAATTTTGTGCCCGACAAATAGGTACACATTTACTGATTTGTTTGGGTGATGATTTTGAGCCTGATTGGCTAGCCGCTTGGCTTTTTCTTTTTCTTTTTGAGATTAGAAGGACCGGGACGCTATTTGCGATTTCCCGACGCCCCCGGTACAGGGGAGGTTATGGCGAAATTTTTCCAAAATTTAAGGTGTTAGAAAAATTTTTGAAGTGAAAACGATATAGAAATCCTTGAATGAACTATATTTATATAACTATATAAATATAAATAAAATTAAAACGAAACGAGGCCGTGCAGTTCGTATTTCGAAACCGTGATTTCAAACGACTAGTACGGGAAATCCGACCATTGGATTTTCCCGAAACCTCAACCGTCGGGTTCGCCTTGGAATAATCTTTCCAACGGCACCAACCTTGTAAAAATCCAACGGTTGGATTGTCTGGAATGTTTAATTCAAATCTGAAGAAAAACAGCGCCAGAAACGATTATATTTATTTATATATATAAATATAATTATATTTAATCGAATAACGACGCTGCAGTTCGTATTTTGAAATCGAAACTTCAAACGATTGTACCGGGAGATCCGACCGTCGGAATTTCCCGAAACTGGAAACGTTGGGTTCGTTTTGAAAAGACCTTTCTAATGATGTAAATTTTGTGAAGATCCAACGGTTAGATTTTCAGATATGTGTAAATCAAGTTTGAAGAAAAACAGCGCCACGGCCGCCTTATGGCCCGAAGCGTCGTTTTGAATAAAATGGCTATTTTAAAATAAATAAAAATAGCGATAAATCGTTATAAAATATCATAAGCGATATGGAATGGAAATAAACTGAATTCGCTTGATTTATGTGATGTTTGATGGTTGAATGTGTTTGGTGTGAAAACTATATAAAGAACACAATTGGTGTTGTCGAATAATTTAACCATTGAAATAAATCGATTTGAAATTCTAAATATACGTGAATTATTTGAAAAGGCCGAGTTAATCCTCATTTCGAATAATCGACCGACGATTGAAATTCGAAGATGAAGACGATGGTCGAAGACCGGAGATCTTCACCTCGTTTGGATGGTAACCGAGGTCCTGATTGGGAGGCATCCCGAAATATGGATAATGAGTGGTGATCGTTCAGACGTACGTGTTGATCGAAGGGTTTGCGAGGTATTTAGTGCCTCCGGTTTCGTTCAGACCCAGAACGGACTTGTAAATGGACTGTGTGTCCGACATTGGAATTTGTTCTGTGTGATTGATAGCCATCAGTTGCACGGGGTGAATTGCCTGTGTGGCATGCTAAGATGCAGTGATCAGGGCTTCTGTTGAAAAGCAAAGTCTTGTGGTGATGATCAAAGCACCGCCTGTGTGGCGTAGCTTTGTGTATAACGTGAATTCGCGAGCCTCACACCCCGGTAGGAACCTAAAACGGGAGGAAGGACCTCAGGGAGGGCATGCGTTTCTTTCTAGCTAGGGTGGTGTCAGTGACCTACCAGCCCTGACATTTATATACTTTTCACCTATGTGGTTGTTGCTGTTGCGAGGCGCCTCGGTTTGATCGGACGATCCGGGTCCGATGGAGTCATTCGTTGGCTCGTTTACGCCCCAAAGGGCGGGGAAACGTATTGTTCAGGCATAATAATCCACATCGGTGGACCGGCCCTGACGATCCAAGGGGCAGTTGCGGCTGTTCCTGAGACACGGGCTAGAGCGTCTCGAATTCGGTAAGGACTATCTTTTGCCTTGGTTCATGACGGAAATCCAATTTCCAAATACGACATCGTGCGGTTTTGATTGTATATATATATGGCGACATGATATATGGTACCCATGCCGTCTATGATTGATAGTTATGATTTGAAATAGTTTTCAAAACATATAAACACTAGCAATAATATCAAATGCCCTTGTTTTATTCGTATCAATCATATTTTAGCCATTATAAGGTAAAACTCTATCCTCCGGTTTGCGTTGCATTGTGTGATGGGAACTGAGTCTTATATTGGCTTCATTTTTATAAAAAGCATAGCGATGTTTAAAAGAAAGATTTGTTTTAAAGCACTGGCAATCCAATGGAGTAAACCCGTTCCACGAAAGTGGCGTGGTCCTGTGATTAGCCAAATTATATATGTGTTGAGTGGATTTCTCATACCAGTCCCATGACTGACTCGTAGTTTGTTTCACTCTCAAACTCGGGTGCCCCTTTTTCCACACGGGCAGCCTTGTTTTCAGGTTTAGCTGGTTCTTTCTGGATAGCTGGAGCTGAAGATGGATTCTATCATTTATTTCTTTTTATGCTGTTCAGCTCCTATTGTACATATTTTGTTTATTTCCGCTGTAGACATTTATGTATAGCTGAACTGTATTTGTACTAAGTAAGATCCTGTATACTGTGTAACTCTGATGATTACTTTTATCCAGTATATTTTGTTGTTCATTCTGGTGTATTTATTTAATTCTGTTCTGCTATTATATGTTTCTGTGTTATATTCCAAAAGATAACCTTGTTTCCGTGAGAACGGGAAATCGGGTCGTCTCACCGAAGCACATTTTGGAGTGTCATTAGCATTACACTAGTTATATATTATTAATTTATTTAATTTATAAATTTAGATTTTTATAAATTTCAAAAATTAATAACTTTTGCAAATAGGAGAAAAAAAGTGTTTTACGTAATGGAGTTGCTTTGAACTGAGTTAGAGTAATTTATAGTTTTTCATTTATTTGCTTATGTGTGTAAATTATTGATACATATTATTTATTAAAAACAAATAATAAATTAATTAACCATGAATTAATTAAATTAAAAAACAAAAATAAAATGGTCCGCTTAAATGGACCGCTTGAACCCGCAAACACATTATTCGCTAACCCTGTTATAATACCCCGTTTCGTTACACTCAAACACAACCTTAGTTTCTTATTGATTGCCACTACTTAAAAAAATTACACAGCCACGCTTATTAAACGCTTTTGATTTGGTTTGTACGATTATGAAAATTGTTAGAACAAACTAAAACCATTAAAATTGAAAACCAAATCAAATCGGTCATATTTGTTTGGTTGGTTCGGTGGGTTACCAAATTTAACCAAACTAAAAATGTTTTACATCTTATGTTTGAAGTATTCACCCCAATTTGGATTATATTATTTATGATTCTTATGTTTTTAAAAGTAATTTTAGCACTTATGTGATGATTAAAATATACTTGGATAACTAAACTAACCTAAAATATTTATTATAAGATCGATAACATTGAAAATATAATAAATATTCGGTTAAACTGATAACCGAACTAAATATTTTTCTAGACCCGTTATAAACCGATCGAATTTCGAAACCAAACCAAATCGATCAAAACAAATTGGTTTGGTTGGTTTATTTGGTTTAACCAAATAATGTTCACCCCTACCCACACTCGTAGATAATTAATATAAACATAGAATATAAATGAATATTTATTAAGGAAAAAATTTAGAGGAGTAAAGGTTAAATATAGAAGATCTTTAATTAGAGTAACTGCATATAATTAAAAAATTTGTTCAGTATAATGAAAATCAATTCAAATGCATGAATAACAGATATTTGACATTAAGTGCAACAAATCTATTCTTTTATTACATATAAAGTTTGGGACTGGTATGAGAACTTAAAATAGTTGTTTTGTGTAGAAAGTCGTGCATGCTTTTTGGAAAATGAAGCTACCATAAGGTCTCGCGGCCCACACAATGAACCACACACATTAGGCGAGGTTTCTTCTGACGGTAACCAAAAATGCCTTTGATACGTAAAATCTGTTGATATTATTGTTAGTGCATAATGTGGAAAAACATCTCACCAATAAGCTTGTCAATCTTAGCCAGCATAGGTACCATTATTATGTTGACGCCCTCTCATTTCCTGGAAGGTTATACAACTAAAACTGTATAAGCTCGTGTTGGAGAATGAGTTTCCAATAATGACTAAGGCAAAAGATCTTCCTTATCCACGATGTGTACACCTTTAGAGGGATGTCACGATACATCCGTAGTGTAACAGCCCGCATTTTACATATCGGAGGATCGTAAAATATTTTTATTTTATTCCTTGAGGGTTGGACCATTCTCATATTTTAACATGGTGTTTATGGTGATGTGAGACATCATAATTTTTACCAATTTTGTTTATGACCATTTTGCCCCTATCAGCCTTGTGCAGGGCATAACTTTTGACTCGATCGAATCAGGTGCTGAGATTGGTCTCATTGGAAAGAAAATGGTGTTGCCAATTCCGTAGAGTGACCGCATTAAAGATTTGGTTCAGCGGTTTGGAAGGAATAACTGTTTTTGTGTTTTATAGTTGGTTGTTTATGTTTTTAAAGCCATAATGGGCTGATTTGGAGAGGCCCATTAGGGGGCTGGTGGAAGGCTAAAAACAGGGTAGTAGGCATGGAGAATATTTTACTTTCTCCATTCTCGCATTTGGATGAGCCAGTGACTCTCGTTGCTCAATCCAACACACCTTTCCACCATTAAAATTCGAAATCTACATAAGAGAATTGAAGATCTACATCGTTTGAAGCTAGGTCTACATTAATCGAAGAGAAAGTTCATCGAATCGAAGAGTTTAGAGAAAATTCTTCGCTGCCCGAAATCGAGATTTCATCATTTTGTGTTGTTTTAGAGAATTGGTGAGTGATATGCATCTCTCACATAGATTCAATCAAGTATATGAGTGTTTGATCTTAATTTCATCATTTTCAAGTGTTTTCTCATAGATCTACCTCTTGGTAAGTATATTTTCATTTGATTCACCATAGGATCTAATCTAGCAACCGGAAACCGATAATTTATATGATCATTCATATGTTTATGCATCATTTTAGTTTAATTATCGATTTACCATGATTTAGTTAATTTTTGATGATAATTGTCATTTTGATGTTATTAGTGATCTCATGAAGTGTATATTATCGGATTTGATAATTTGGATGAGTGGATTTCATCGATGTCGTCGTTTATCGAAGATTTGGTCAAGTTTGGAGCTGTTTTGGTCAGATCTAGAGTTAGGTCATTTTTCTCAGGTCATTGATGACGTGGCTTGAGCTTGGGTCGTGGCTTATTACTCAAGAAATGGGTCAGGTCGCCTAAAAGTAGGTCGGGTCGTTCATTATGACCTTTTCCATATATTTACTTCTGAGAATCCCGATCGATTATGACCTTTTCCATTAAATATAAAACTTTTGCTTCATTACATAATTCCGTTTCTAATTGGAATTAAAATATCACATTTCCCAAATACTTCTTCCAAAATATTTTATATTATAAAAACTAATATCTTGGATTTTATAACTGAAATCCACCTTTCAATTTCTTCGCTCAAAACCAATATTTTGTTTCTTTTACATTCTTACAAACTCTTTCCTTTTAGATTAATTAAATTAATCTAAGAATATTACTTTATTATTTACTTAAGTATAATTATTCAAAATATTAACCCGAAGGTTAATTACAACTTATTTCACTTATATAACTGAATTAAACGTCACATCCTTATTATGTAATCATTTTGTAATATTTTTACGAAACTATTTATAAATATCGACTTATTTTGAAAACTTCATTATAACGTGTAAAATATGATTAAAGATCTCATTCTAGTTATAAAATAATTTTTATAACTTATTTTTGTTAATTCGTCTAACGGCAAATCAACGTTTAAATAAAAAAGTGGATTCTATGTCATTTGCTGCCAATCCCTTAATCAATACTGTATATTGATTCAAAAAATAACAACGTTGAATTCCAATTCAACGTTCAACAATCAAACATATTTCAACAATAATTGGGTTCAACAGTTCATATATAAACAATAATAAACAAATAATATATTGAGGAATTCGGTTGGATCCCTGCAACCTGTTCTTCCCTGCATCACAGATCATTAAAATATTTCATAACTGCATATAATTTTAATTTAATATATTAAACAACGATAATAATTAACGTCAACCATTCAATCAATAATTGGCATCCAAAGAATCCAATCAACCAATATATATAATCAAAAATTAAATTAAATTAAATTATATGAATTTAATCACATCATAAGATTCGAGAAAAGTGTGAGAGTTAACTCATCTTTTATTTCGATTGTCGCATTGTTTCATTTAATTTTAAACAATCGTTTAAAATTAATCGAAATACAGGTTGCATCCGATTCCAACAAAACTAGCTTGTCTGCGTAGCCTCTATTGCCACAATCTCAACGAAACTGGTTTTGCGCAAATCTATTAATGAATGAACGGGAATAGGTTAAACAGTTATTAATGATTTAATAAAATTAATCACCTAAATTAAAAATCCTAATATACCAACTCTTCACTTATAGGGAAAAACCAATGTCCACAAAAACAGCCCACTCCATCCATTCTTCCGTTCCCAGGCCTCAGTTTGTATTTTTTTTCCCCTTATTTTTTAGATAGGCCCAAAGCCCATTATCCATGAACAAATTTTTTCCATGGCCAATCTTCTCCCTGGTATTCTTCTTCCTTCAGTTGCTCCTATCCATGAGGACACCCAAACACAGTGCCATCAATAACACGCTGCGCCCACCAGCTCGTGATCGGAAATTGATCTGAACATGCAAAACTCGCGCCGAGGCCACCTCAACTTCCACCCAAAACGCTGCCCAACTTAGTGTGTTCCATGCATGAAAACTTCCCATTCTCCATGTTGTCTCCCCCTGTTTATCTTCCTGCACATATTCGATCAGCTCTTTTTTTCCCTGCAGATCGATCATCGTAGCTCATGCCACTGGCCACCCAAGTCAGTGCCACTTTCGATCATCCTTTCATCGCCCGCTTTCTCGGTATGATGGAAACAACCACTCTAGTTCATCACTGATCTGACACGCCACCACCACCCTCCTGACGCTCATCTGAAACTACAAGTGCACGCGGATGAACCTCTTGTAGCTTCTTTCTCATGCGATACTCCCTATGTCCCCTCTAGCAAACAAACAGTACACGCTCACCTTCCCAACATTATTTTTTTCCTTCCCAGTTCCATGTATCCATCTCCTTCTGCCCACATAAATTTTAATTTAACTGAAGCCTTTCAAAATCATCCCCGTGCCCATCATTATCCCACTGCTACGCAAAAGAACGAGCTCATTTCTAGGCATCGTGATTACTGAGGGAGGAACAAGCGCTCGTGGGTTCGAATTGAAAGGGTGAGGCGCTATGTATTTCTTTAATCATGGATTCTTGTTAGTATGGAAAGAAATGAAAAACTGTAGTGTTTTTTTATTTGGTTGATGCTCTCGTTCCAGAAATTAACAAGGAAGAAACAACATCGTTTTCTCTGTTTTGTTTTTCCCATTGCTGAGTAGTTCGAGTGATTTGGTATGAAATGAAATAAGGAAGCTAAGTGTGAAAATAAATAGACAAAAGGAAGGATGAAAAAGGAACAGCGAAAATTTGGTACGAATGGACGGAGATATTTTTTAAATTTTATATTATTTATTTATTTTTGACAACGACTAAGGATATTTTTATGAGGTGACTGACGATTTTGTCTATCACCAATTATGATCGCATTTATTGAGTTTTGTGCTTATATAAAAGAGAAAAATCAGGATTTTGTATTTTATATTGAGAGTTATGGCCAAATCAAATTTTAAAATAGTTGCCATGGAATTTTTATAAAACGATAATGATTTATTTATAAAATAAATTGATTTTAAATAAATAAAATATTGGTGTAACCTATGTCGAGCTTAAAATTTAAGTCATTGTATTCTGGAATTCATATAAATTCAGTTTATGCATATTTATATAATAATATTAATTTATTCTTTTATTTTTAATCAGTTTATATTAAATCGAATTTAATGTTAAATCATCAATTTAATTTAATATCTTTTGTATATGGTCGAGTTAGGCCGTGGAAACTGTTCTAGTGTGTTCAGAATGGTGGTAGAGCCCTGGGAATGTTGTTCCTTGCATTCAAGTAGGGGTTTGATAGCGCATGATATTTTAATTTAGGGTACACTAATTAAAATAAATAAAAATAAAAATAAAAAAATCTGAAATAGGGGACGACCTATTCCGTAAAGCTACTCCTGTATTTTCATTTCATTTTCTCGTCAATAACTTTCCTTCACCATGAAGCCTTCAGAGATGGTAAACTAAAGCTATGCCTACGCCTATCTCTACTGAAAGACATCATCCTTATCCTTCCCCTTCGCCTCTATAAATAAAGGCCATCGCCTTTGTATCTTCACACCAAAAGCAAGCTAATGAATACTAATATTTAATCCTCTGCTCTCGTTTCTTTTTCTAGTACAACCGATTCTTTCATTTGGTAAATCGCGAATACCCTTTCAACAAATATCGATCCAGAAAAGAATTAAAAAACGATATCTAAACCGCGATTAAATCATGAGTTCCTCGGAAACTCATCACCAAGTTGAAGACGTTATAAGGGGGGTGTGAAGATGGTTTGAGCGGGTATTTCAAAAGGGAAAATCGGAAAGGGAATCGCGATTTTTTATGTGCGGAATTTCTGAAGCTCGACATTTTTAAACAATCGTGAGTTCTAGAGCTCGATACACGAGAAAGAAGGGTTACGTAGTTGGACTTCGAATGGATCTCTCTGTGGTGATTTGTGAGGTGCGCGATGGATGGGAAGGTAGTGGTGTTAGAGAAAGCCCGTGAACGTGATACTGGAAGGCAACGGGGTTGAATGCGTTGATGGTACAATTTACTGATGATTGGAATGGGAGTGCGATGTACTGGAGGTAGTGGATGCTGGTGTTCTGTTTATGCGGAATGAGGGAAGATGGTGCGATTAATGGATGGGTGAAATGGTTGGACTGAAATGCGAAAATGAGTTAGGATGATCTGCAAATAAGCCTAAGGTATGACATTGAAGTCTAACAGTAAGTTTTTAGGTTAAATTATTGAGTTCGATAGTTTTGTGAAGTAGCTGCAAGTATTTAAAAGGAAATTAAGGAGTTTGGATAGTTTAAACTCACTAGAAGGAGTTGAAACGAATGGTGATGAGTGCTGTTGACTGGAGACTTGGCATGGATGTTACAATGGTGTCAAATTGCAGTGTATCGGTAATGGTGATTAAAGAGGCAAAAGAGTGACTGGACAGTGGTGCAACAATATGTGGATATTTACAGTAAAGTGCTCGGTGAAATGCTGAAATGAGATAAGGCTTATTTCGGAGGCCGGTGTTGGAATCGATTCAGGGATTGCTTCGTATTAGTCGAGTGGATTGCGATAAGCGTAAGGTATACTTTTTTGGGATTTAAATTTCATAAACTAATTTATGCATTGATAGTCAAGAATTTAATTAAAATAAATATTTAATCAATAAATTAAATTAAATTAAATTATCATTGGTGCGAAATGAATTTTACTCAAGACAATGAAGTAGAGGAGTAGCTAAGACGGTATGGAATTTTAAACGGATATTCGTCAATAAAAAATTGAGGTGAGTTAAACTCACTCAGTTAATTATTGAGAACTATTTTTAATAGTTCAAAATTTATTTTATTGCTTGATGGCTGATGATTGATTAATATAAAGTAGTAATATTTATATAATAATATTATATAACAACAATATTGGTGATTGGACATTCCCGCAGTACCATTAGCGGATGCCCGCAATACCATTAGCGGATAATTTCCCTATGTGCCCCACAATATATACAGTGGATGACCTTTATACTGCGATATCCTACCTCGAAGCAGGATGGGTATTTTATTGTTGACTAACATCTGTGGATGCAGGAAAACAGGGTGAAGGGATCCAACTGGATTCCTCAACATTTATTTATTTCCATATATATGTTTTTATATGGTATGATTGATCACCTGTGATAGTGTATGACATGTTTGGGTGTGTGATAACATTTAACCGTGATTTTTGATATTCTTGAGTGTCAAAAATAATATATGGATTTTAAAATAGAGATTAAAATAAAATAAGAATTTTAAAGGGAGATATTTATTTCTAAATAAAATTGTTAATTAGAACCCAAATTAAATGGAATTTAATATTAAATATTTGTTTAAACAAATATCTTGAAGAGGGGATTTTGTAAGCGACATTTAAGAGGTGAAAATATTTATTGAGAGATTTATAAAAATATAATTTGTGTGGAATTTGTGAAAGAAAAATAAACCATTGTTTTTAAAATAGATTGGAATTTTTCCAATATGAAAAGGAAGATATAAAGAAGAGTTTATAACAAATAGAAGCTATAAAAGAAAGTAGAATTTAAACTTGAAGTTGGAAGAGCTATTTTAATTCATAAGTTCTAAGTGAATCCAAGTCGAACTGATTTGAATGATATAGTCAATATTATATTAAAGGATTTATATATATAAGATATATAGATAATAATTTCGAACCGTAAGAATCAGAAAATGATATTCATATACGGATATTTTTATGGAATGAAGTTATTGAAATAAACTGGGATAATTTATAATAAAACTACAAAAGTGTTATAAAGAATATTTATGGAATATACGATGATAGTTTTGTAAATCATATTTTAAGAAAAATATTTGGAATGATGATAAAGTTGAGATAAATATCTCGCTCAAGGTGATAATGAATAAATTGGAATTTTTATTCGTTAGAAGTTAAGAAATGGAAAACGAAAATGAAAATCAATATTTAAATTGATTAGAATTTTCCAATTATCAGGAAATATAAAAGAAATTATACAACTCTACAATTAGAAGTAATAAAGAGATTGAAACTCAAGGTTTCAAGTAGAAAATCGAATTTGACCAAATAAGTCAAGTAAGGATATGTATTGAGAAATATTGTTCATAGATGAGGTGAATATGTGCTAAAGAAAGTGTGATGAAAATGGAAATTCGTCAGAGGAAAGTTAGGAAGGTTTTTAATTTATAAATTCTAATTGAATTTAAGTCAAACTGATTTAAATAATTTAATATGGATTTTATTAAAGAATTTATATAAGGTTTTGGATAATAAATAGTAAGGAATTTACAAATGATATTTATGTACATACATTTTAGATAGAATACAGTTTATTGAAATAAAGTTGAGATTGAATAAAGATAATTGGTATAAACCATATTTTTATGAAGGTTAAAACGAAATTGAGCAATATCGTTATAGGAAAATATTGTTCCATTTTAGAAATAAATATTTAGCAAAACATTTTGCAAATCATATCCTTAAATGGGTTATTAGATACTGGAAATATCAAATGGGTTGAAAATCATATTTGTAAATAAAATATTTGAAATGGTTATAATATGAGATAAATATCTCGTTTGAACTGAATAGTGATGATTGGAATTTTTATTTGCTAGAAAATAAATAAATGGAGTTAAGGAAATTAGAAACTGACTGGGGATTAGTGAGTTGAATGTTTTCTGAGTGTCGATTTGATGTTGGTTTCGGCCTTCGAGGTGGATACTTGAGAAAGAATTCTCTTACTACTTTACGGTTAGGGACAAATGATCAAGATGATAAATATGTTTTAAATGTATTTTAAATTGAAAGGATTTTGAATATTCTTATATTAATACAAGAAGAGAAATGAGGATTCCAAATATTGAAAAGGAGGAGAAGTTTTAAATTAACAAATGGTTAATCGAAAGAGGCTAAAATACTGATGAATATTAAATCAATGAATTAAATTTTCTTTTATGGATGAATGGTTGTTTATTTGATAGTTAAATAACCGACTATTAAATCTGGCCTATACGCTTGTTGGTACGGAAAGACCGGGATCGAATTTATATTCGAAAACCATTCCGAACCAACAAACATGAAAACGTAGGATATACGAATTGAAGATGGAGCAGTGAAGACCGTGGATCTTTATAAGAGAAAGGACTACATCGAATTCTATGGAGTTGTGCGTAGAGATATTCTAATAGTGATCCTGTCGTGGTTGAAATCAACGGATTGCAAGGACTACTCGCTACCAATCTATAGGGTGATTCCTAGGACGTGGTAGGAGAGTGCCTTTGGTTTGTCCAGTCCTAGGACAACTTGTATAGACGAAATGTGTGACAGACTATTTCCTAAGGGATCACATATGTTGATTTTACAAACGTATTTCTGTTGATGGCGGAGAATGGTCGTTCTCTTGGCTTGAATACTAAAATATTTTTATGGACGTCAATTAGTGATATTTGACAGATCTGACGATATGGCATTCAAAGTGAATGGTAGCCAGATAATCTAGAAATACGATTATAACCTCAAGCCTCACAACCGAAAAATGAAAAAAATCAGGCAGGCAACAGGTGAAACTACTACGGCTATAGATGAAAGTTGGGCACTTATTTGCACTTTGACAAGTGTCGTAGTCTCGTCATTCCTATGGAACCATGCTGCGATGAGGTTATCTCCCGGAAAGCCAGGAGCCCTGGAGACTTAGGAAAGAAGGAAACAAGAATTCGAACAGAGGATCAAAAGATAGTGCATATGGCTTTTGGGGAATATGCCTTTAAAACAAAACCTTTCTTTTGAAAATGCTTCCTTTAAAACCATTTTTAAAATAATTTTTCAAATCTTTTATCTGATCCGGTAACCTTCAGCTCTGATACCAAGTGAGACACTCCACCTCCGTTAAGGTCACTCACAAAGGGAATGCCTTAACTTTGATGGAGCATTTTAGGTAAAAGTTGCAGATAAATTACAAGATAGACAAATAAAGCAGGGGAAAATAAATTCATTTTATAAACAACTTAATTCAGTCAGGCTTTTACAACAATTGTCTCAATCATTCTTAAAAGTAATACATAGAAATTCTGTCTTGATTCAAAAACTTCCAAGTATAAAAGAAGCATAAAAATAACAATGATATTTCCCAATAAAGTGTGAACCAGCCATAGCAGTGGAAGAGAGAGTCCAAATCAATACATTGACTATCTTCGAGCTTGGAAAGAAAACTGAGCTAGGTGATAACATTTCCTCCCTGTGAACCTGGGGGGAAACGGAAGAAAAGCGGCGAAACAAAACTAGGTCAGACATGAGTCTGGTAAGTCCTGTGACTTTCAGCATATAAACAGGCAAAAGCATCATGACATGAATAAACTGAATATAAGACAATACTGTGATAACAGGGATAACAAGATAACATAGGATAAGCGTAAGGTATGATAAGGCAAGATAAACTGAATGCGCTTCTACTCTTTCTCTACTTTGTTATTATGATTTCTATATCTATCTCTGCACCACCTAACTAGTGTCCTAACTAGTAGTCTGTATAAAATGATAACGTGAACCCAATCCCTGCAATTGTGGTAGCCTTTAGGTGTACATCTATCGCGAGGATTCCACATCAATCTGCCTAATTTCCATGAACATGTTAGATGTACCCTTACTACCCTATCGATCGGCTCCTTACTTGCATTAATGTTCCATGTGTCCGTGTCAATCGGCCCTCTCTTGCGTGTAGATACCCTGTGCTGGTCCTATCATAAGGTGTATCAATCCTTATGATAGCAACCCGACACGATTCAAGATGCACAGTGTATAACTACTGGTACCCAATGCCTGCTTTTTCCCACTCCGCAGTATGTGCATGTTTGTAAATCGTCGGAACCTACACTGATGCACCCCTTGCCGCTGTTTTGACCGCTTATAATCAGCCCAGTAATCGTGCCCCACCCTGCCTAGTTTCAGGGTACCATGATACATCTATGTGGGTTACTGTTGAAATGGGTCCCCGTTACTAGGGTTTCCCGCTGGTTACGTTTGTGCGCCTATATATACAAATATTACCCACCTACACGAGATGTACTTAACCCTCCCACCGATTGTAGCATGTTTACTTAATGGTTAAGTTTGTGGGCCTATATGTACTAATATTACCAACCTACCCGAGATGTACTTAACCCTCCCATCGATTCAAGCATGTTTATTTAACGGTTAAGTTTGTGGGCCTGTATGTACTAATATTACCCACCCACACGAGATGTACTTAACCCTTCCATCGATTCAAGCATGTTTATTTAACGGTTAAGTTTGTGGGCCTATATGTACTAATATTACCCACCTACACGAGATGTACTTAACCCTTCCATCGATTCAAGCATGTTTATTTAACGGTTAAGTTTGTGGGCCTATATGTACTAATATTACCCACCTACACGAGATGTACTTAACCCTTCCATCGATTCAAGCCGGTTTATTTATCGGTTAAGTTTGTAGGCCTATATTTACTAATATTACCCACCAACCCGATATGTACTTAACCCTCATGTACATTACGACATATTGGTTATGTGTTGTCCATTCATGTTAACTTAACCCACCCATTCATCGTGTCATGTTGGTTAAGTGTTTCTTACTAACTTAATCCTATTCGTTCATCAAGTTATATTGGTTAAGTGTTTTCCTGTTAACTTAACCCCACATGTTCATCATGCTGTATTGGTTAAGTGTCATCAATCAATTCAGGTAAACTTAACCCACCTACTTGTCATGTTACTTTGGTTAAGTGTTTCCTTCTTGTGTCAACTTAACCCTACCACAAATCAAGTTATATTGGTTAAGTGTTGCCCTCTTGTTTTAACTTAACCTTACCACAAATCAAGTTTTATTGGTTAAGTGTCTCTTATTACTTAACCCTACCATTCATCATGCTATACCGGTTAAGTCCTTCCTATTAACTTAGTCATTCCTATTATATTGGTTTAGTGTTCCTATGAACTTAACCTTAGTCATTAATCTTGTTCATTAGCATTAATTGATTTATTAAGGCACCAACCTCTCACATTAGATATGTGTTGTTGCGGCTACTGGATGTGCCGGACGGTTCCGGGAAGTTTTACACCACAACTCAATCTAACCTCGGGTTTTTCTTGGGCATGATGCACTAACCTCTCACATTAGATAGGCGTTGTTGTGGTTACTAAATGTGCCGAGCGATTACGGGCAGTTTTACACCACAACTCAATCTAACCTCGGGTTAGGCACATTCGTCTTTTCACTCATTTACATATTTACAGTTTATATGTAAATTATTCCCAGTTGTTTTCAATTTCAGATTATACCACGTTTTCCATAAATGTCCAAGTCTAGATTTATAAGCTAATTATCCCAACCTGTCATATTCCAATTCTCAAGTTATGCCCAACAAAAATAGTTGCAAGTTATGGCCCCAAATTCAATTTCGAGTTATTACTCAAAATAGGCTACCCCTAATCTTCCCAAGTTTGTACTAATAGTCATGCCCCAGTACCCCAATATACATTATTCTTTGGTGTCTCAGCCATTGGTTATGCCCAATCTTGATTAATATCCTAATTTATAGTTTTGCGCCCAATCTAGATTAATATTCCAATCTACCCCAAGTTCACAACAAAGACAAATTATGCCCCAAATCATAAGTTACAAAATTATGTTCCACCACTACCAAATAGACTATTCCCCATTACCCCCGCATTCCAATCGCACGTATAATAAGTTTCAGTCTAGATTTGAAGTTAATCAAGATTCATAAAATAAAGGGAACGAAAGAGGAACATAAACAAGAGTAGGCATAAAACAGGCATCAAAATGGTAGATCTGTCAAATATTTTGGGACCTAAGAGGATTCCAGATCTGTTAGAGTTGGGGTATAACAAAGATAGATCTAAAACAAACTAACATAAATAACATCATTAACATATAGATCTGATATAAATAACATCATGAACCTAAAAGGATTATATATCAGATGTCCAACAAAGACAGGCATGATTGAATAATAACTTCCTAGGCATGCAAATCAATGATTCAATAGAAAGATAGGAATTAATCTAAAAGATTTATCATCAAGCGTAGACTTAGATCCATTTCATTATACGCCAAAATCACTACTAGGTGTTTAAATCTGAAAATAACTTGAACTTACATGTTTACAGTTCAATTTACGCCCCAAATCCCAAGTTATATGTCCAATATACTTTATGCCTCAAATCTCAAGTCATATGTCCAATACTTTATGCCTCAAATCTCAAGTCATATGTCCAATACTTTATGTTTTGAATACAACAAGTGTTATGTCCTCAAATCAGTTACAACTCAATATGCCCAATTATACACAATTTAATACTTTTCCCAAGTTTTAGTGTTGGTCATGTCCAAATCATATTTATACCTAACTTTATTTCCAATGTACGTTCATCTATTATGAGATCTGGCTCAGGCTCGCAGTAGTGTAGCTATAAAACAAAAAGGGAAGAAGGAAAGAAGAGACAAAGAATGGACATAATATTATCAATGAGATAGATCCAAAGGATATAGAAAGACAGATAGAAATAGGCATAATCTCAGATCCGGATTTATTACAATGTCAGAATCCCAACTAACTTTTATTTCAGAAAGTAACGTGAACTTACAAATTACAGAATGGCCCTGAATTTTGGGATCTATATTCTGAAACTGAATAACTCTCCCTTGAAGTAGACTATTTGTTCTTTTAATTTATATTTGATTTGATTCTTAGAAATAGTTGTTGAAGTCGTTGAATTAGCCTTTGAATCTCTACTAGAATTCTAAACTTGATTTCTACGAAGGGCTGTAGCGGCATAAACCCATCTTAGATTTATTTTGACACGAATTAGGTAGAGTATAGGCGTAATGAAGTTGTGTAGAGAAAACTGTAGCCTTAGGGGTGTTTATATAGCATAGGGATCAACAAATCTGGTCAGAACGAGCGTCCAAATGCAGAAAAATGAACCTGTCCTTGGATCTGGAAATAGGCGGGAGGTCGACCCCCTGGTCGACCTATGTGACCCAAGTCGACCCCCAGGTCGACCCCTTGGTTGACCTGGGTCCTGGGCGGGAAATTTTCCGCCCAGCCCGGGTGTGTGATTTGAATTTCGAATTTCAAACCTAAGCTATTTTATTTAAATCTTTGAAACTTCTGAAGGTCATAACTTCTTTATACGGAGTTCGATTTACGCGAACTCGGACTCTATCTCAAGAAGAATTCCAAGACGAACGTAATGGCGTAACTCGTTTCTCTAAATTCTTCTCTTAAAAATTAAGTATACTTTAATTTGTTACTTTGACATTCACAGAAAATACGGGGTGTTACATTCTCCCCTCCTTAAAGGATTTCATCCCCGAAATTTTCAAGTTAAGAAGAATGCATATCCTAACATCCAACATCCATCTACTCAACCATTCAATCACAGGCATCCATTGTCCTTAAAAATATTTCTAATGCTTTCATGATCATATGCATATTGTGTGTACATGTCCTTATCTAATGCAAAATCAGGAGGTCTACTGATTCAGTTGACCTCCTTAATGCAGATTATGTTAGTGTCATAAGTCCATCATGTATGCAATTATTCCCAATCGTACTTTATAACTTCTACATGAGTGCACAGTCATTCATATAAATGCAACATCCATATAATAACTCATCAAGTTTCAATCCATATATATAAAAATTCACTCATGCATATGCAATATGAAAGTGACTGAGATGATCTAGTACCTAATGTGTGTATATGCATCCATGGCCAACCACTAGCAAACATTTGCAACCACCAAGCATAACATGTCTCAAACACATGTTTACATCCATTGGCTTCTACCTAAGGATCGAGGATTGGACCGAGAGGATATACCTAAATGATAAAGACTAGCATGCAAATAAATATTACAGAAAAAGTGGAATCAAGGATATACCCTCAAAAAGGGTATGATGTGCGTATCTAGTCTTTAGTCTTCCAAGTCGCATCTTCTTGAGATTCACTCCACCGTACCTTAACTAATTTAATTTCACGATTGCAAAGCTTCTTGACCTCCATTTCCAAAACCCAATAGTAAAGATAGGACCTTGATCACTTACTATGCTAGAGGGTATCCAATGTAGTCGAACTATCTTTCCAAGATAAGCAGATGTTAACCATGATACCAAGTGTATATACTAAGATGATTATAGGTCTCTCCTCTAATTAACTTATCCATCACGTCACAAATCTGGAGGTATAAAGCTAAAGGTTGCTATGTACTTTTTACCTCTCTTAAGGTCAGTCTTACTTAGGGCGCCTACCATAACCATCTATTTCTCACGCAAACCATCCTAGTCGAACTCGGCATTCCTCAAGTACAAGCCCCAAAGTCCTAAACCAATATCAGACAAGCACCCAAGGAATACCTCCTCCGAATTTGGTCGATTCATGTGAGATGATACTAGCAAAACAACCAAACAATTGAGCACTTAACCGACTCTGGCTATCCTTGCCAATCTTGTTCCAAAACTATCATTGATCGCATAACTGGATTTGCATTATCAACTAGATATATGCGGAAGTCTATCTCGAGTTTTAGGGGAAAACCCCTAACCTAACCAAAACATCCTCGTACTCATGGACTATTCTAACGGATCACAAATCATCGATAGAAGCATCAAGTGATTCTAGGTAGCTAAGCCCAACTGATCCCTTAGGATCGCACGAAATCTCGAGGGTATTTTCGAGGCAAGTAAAAGGTCTAACTACCCTCCTTTTGCAATTACTAGCTAACCATCCCATGCCTAGAATCAACCCATAGCCCATGGAACGAAAAACATAAGCATTAATATAGCTGTTCTCAAATCCTCAAAAACCAAAGATAAATGAGCCAAACCAACAATTGGATTTGAGACAATAATGGGATCCTCCACTATATAAGTTCTAGGGTGCAGAGACTCAACTATGGAAGCAGATATAAACGAATGTGAAGCGCTAAAATCAAAAGAGTACTAACAGGATGATCAGACAGATAAACTAAGCTCTGCCTCTCTCTTAGGTACGCTGGAGGTAAGAGCATGCACTTGCCCTCCTGAAAATCCTGTTCTTGCCCTTGTCCATATATGACCCGTTATACCATAATAAAGACACTTCCTCTTGTTTTAGGTTTTACTATTCTTTCCTCCCTTCTTGTCCTGTGATTCTTTCGCTTACACCTCTTCCTTTTTACCTCCTTTGTGAACCAAGTCCATATCCATGAGTTCCTCATCCTTGGGTTGTGCTCCTTAGCAAAACTCCCTCAGTCTCATCTTTACTATCCTTGTGTAACACGTTGACAAGTCTCTCGAAAGTTGCCTCCACCGCACGGAGAATCCTACAAGGCTCGAAAGAAAATTAGCCGCAGGTGAAACTACTATGGCTATAGATCGAAGTTGGGCACTTATTTTCCCTTTGACAAGTGTCGTAGTCTCGTCAAGCCTACGGAACAATGTCGCGATGAGGTTACCTCCCAGAAAGCCAGGAGCCCGAGAGACTCAGGAAAGAAGGAAACAAGGAATCGAACAGAGGATCAAAAGATAGTACATATTGCTTTTGGGGAATATGCCTTTAAAACAAAACCTTTCTTTTGAAAATGCTTCCTTTAAAACCATTTTGAAAATAATTTTTCAATATCTGATCCGGTAACCTTCAGCTCTGATACAACGTGAAACACCCCACCTCCATTAAGGTCACTCACAAAGGGAATGCCATAACTTTGGTGGAGCATTTTAGGTAAAAGATGTAGATAAATTACAAGACAGACAAATAAAGCAACGGAAAATAAAGTCATTTTATAAACAACTTAATTCAGTCAAGCTTTTACAACAATTGTCTCAATCATTCATAAAAGTAATATATAGAAATTCTGTCTTGATTCAAAAACTTCCAAGTATAAATGAAGCATAAAAATAACAATGATACTCCCCAATAAAGTGTGAACCAACCATAGCAGTGGAAGAGAGAGTCCAAAGCAATACATCGACTATCTTCGAGCTTGGAAAGAAAACTGAGCTAAGTGATAACATTTCCTCCCTGTGAACCTGGGGGGGGAACAGAAGAAAAGAGGCGAAACAAAACTAGGTCAGACATGAGTATGGTAAGTCTAGTGACTTTCAGCATATAAACAGACAAAAGCATCTTGACATGAATAATATGAATATAAGACAATACCGTGATAACAGAGATAACAAGATAACATAGGATAAGCATAAGGTATGATAAGGCAAGATAAACTGAATGCGCTTATACTCTTTCTCTGCTTCGCTACTACTTTGTTATTCTGATTTCTGTATCTATCTCTGCACCACCTAACTAGTGTCCCAACTAGTAATCTGTAAAAAATGATAACGTGATCCCAATCCCCGCAATTGTGGTAGCCTTCAGGTGTACATCTATCGTGAAGATTCCACCTCAATCTGCCTAATTGCCATGAACATGTTAGATGTATCCTTACTACCCTATTGATCGGCTCCTTACTTGCATTAATGTTCCATGTGTCTGTGTCAATCGTCCCTCTCTTGTGTGTAGATAACCTGTGCTGGTCCTACCATAAGGTGTCTCAATTCTTATGATAGCAACCCGACACGATTCAAGATGCACTGTGTATAACTACTGGTACCCAGTGCCTTCTTTTTCCCACTCTAATGTACGTGCACAACCATAAACGTCGGAACCTGCACTGACGTACCCCCTGCCGCTGTTTTGACCGCTTATAATTAGCCCAGTAATCATGCCCCACCCTGCCTAGTTTAAGGGTACCATGATACACCTATGTGGGTTACTGCCGAAATGGGTCCCCGTTACTAGGGTTTCCTGTGGTTAAGTTTGTGGGTCTATATATACAAATATTACCCACCTACACGAGATGTACTTAACCCTCCCACCCATGTTTACTTAACGATTAAGTTTGTGGGCCTATATGTACTAATATTACCCATCTTCATGAGATGTACTTAACCCTCCCATCGATTCAAGCATGTTTATTTAATGGTTAAGTTTGTGGGCCTATATGTACTAATATTACCCACCTACACGAGATGTACTTAACCCTTCCATCGATTCAAGCATGTTTATTTAACGGTTAAGCTTGTGGGCCTATATGTACTAATATTATTCACCTACATAAGATGTACTTAACCCTTCCATCGATTCAAGCATGTTTATTTAATGGTTAAGTTTGTGGGTCTATATGTACTAATATTACCCACGTACACGAGATGTACTTAACCCTTCCATCGATTTATGGATGTTTATTTAACGGTTAATTTTGTGGGCCTATATTTATTAATTTACCCACCAACCAAATATGTACTTAACCCTCCCACACATTATGTCATATTGGTTAAGTGTTGTCCATTCATGTTAACTTAACCCACCCATTCATCGTGTCATGTTGGTGTTTCTTATTAACTTAACCCCGTTCGTTCATCAAGTTATATTGGTTAAGTGTTTTCTTATTAACTTAAACCCACGTGTTCATCATGTTGTATTGGTTAAGTGTCATCAATCAATTCAGGTTAACTTAACCCACCTACTTGTCATGTTACTTTGGTTAAGTGTTGCCTTCTTGTGTCAACTTAACCCTACCACAAATCAAGTTATATTGGTTAAGTGTTGCCCTCTTGTTTTAACTTAACCTTACCACAAATCAAGTTATACTGGTTAAGTGTTTCTTATTACTTAACCCTACCATTCATTATGCTATACCGGTTAAGTATTTCCTATTAACTTAACCCTAGTCATTCATGTTATATTGGTTAAGTGTTCCTATGAACTTAACCTTTGTCATTCATGATGTTCATTAGCATTAATTGATTTATTAATGCACCAACCCCTCACATTAGATATGTGTTGTTGCGGTTACTGGATGTGCCGGACGGTTCCGAGCAGTTTTACACCATAACTCAATCTAACCTCGGGTTTTTCTTGGGCATGATGCACTAACCTCTCACATTAGATAGGTGTTGTTGTGGTTACTGGATGTGCCGGGACACCACAACTCAATCTAACCTCGGGTTAGGCACATTCGTCTTTTCACTCATTTACATATTTACAGTTTATATGTAAATTATTCACAATTGTTGTCAATTTCAGATTATGCCACATTTTCCATAAATGTCCAAGTCTAGATTTATATTCTAATTATCCCAACCAGTCATATTCCAATTCTCAAGTTATGCCCAACAAAACTAGTTGCAAGTTATGGCCCCAAATTCAATTTCGAGTTATTACTCAAAATAGGCTACCCCTAATCTTCCCAAGTTTGTACTAATAGTCTTGCCCCAGTACCCCAATATACATTATTCTTTGGTGTCTCAACCAATGGTTATGCCCAATTTAGATTAATATTCCAATTTACAGTTTGCGCCAAATCTAGAATTAATATTTCAATTTACCCCAAGTTCGCAACAAAGACAAATTATGCCCGAAATCATAAGTTACGAAATTATGTTCCACCATTACCAAATAGACTATTCCCCATTACCCCCACATTCCAATCGCACGTATAATAAGTTTCAGTCTAGATTCGAGGTTAATCTAGATTCATAAAATAAAGGGGATGAAAGTGGAACATAAACGAGAGTAGGCATAAAACAGGCATTAAAATGGTAGACCTATCAAATATTTTGGGACCTAAGAGGATACAGATCTGTTAGAGTTGGGGTATAACAAAGATAGATCTTAAACAAACTGACAGAAATAACCTCATAGACATATAGATCTGATGTAAACAATATCATGAACTTAAAAGGATTATATATCAGATGTCCAACAAAGACAGACATGATTGAATAATAACTTCCTAGGCATGTAAATCATTGATTCAATAGAAATATAAGAATTAATCTAAAAGATTTATCATCAAGCATGGACTTAGATCCATTTCGTTACACGCCAAAATCACTATTAGGTGTTTAAATCTGAAAATAACTTGAACTTACATGTTTACAGTTCAATTTACGCCCCAAATACCAAGTTATATAACCAATATACTTTATGCCTCAAATCTCAAGTCATATGTCCAATACTTTATGCCTCAAATCTCAAGTTATATGTCCAATACTTTATGTTTTGAATACAACATGTGTTATGTCCTCAAACCAGTTCCAACTCAATTATGCCCAATTATACACAATTTAATACTTTTCACAAGTTTTAGCGTTGGTCATGTCCAAATCATATTTTATGCCCAATTTTATTTCCAACGTACGTTCATCTCTTATGAGATCTGGCTCAGGCTCGCAGTAGCCTGACTATAAAACAAAAAGGGAAGAAGGAAAGAAGAGACAAAGAATGGACATAATATTATCAATGAGATAGATCTAAAGGATATAGAAAGACAGATAGAAATAGGCATAATCTCAGATCCAGATTTATTAAAATGTCAGAATCCCAACTAACTTTTATTTCTGAAAGTAATGTGAACTAACAAATTACAGAACGGTCTTGAATTCTGGAATCTGTATTCTAAAACCGAATAACTCTCCCTTGAAGTAGATTATTTGTTCTTCTAATTTAGATTTGATTTGATTCTTAGAAATAGTTGTTAAAGTCGTTGAATTAGCCTTTGAATCTCAACTAGAATTCTAAACTTGATTTCTACGAAGGACTTGAGTAGCATAACCCCGTCTTAGATTTATTTTGATATGAATTAGGGTAGAGTATAGACATAATGAAGTTGTGTAGAGAAAACTGTAGCCTTAGGGGTGTTTATATAGCATAGGGATCAACGAATCTGGTCAGAACGGGCGTCCAAATGCAGAAAAATGAACCTGTCCTCGGATCTGAAAATAGGGGGGAGGTGGACCCCCTGTGTAATGACCCGCATTGGCAGAGGTATTATGATTAATTTATTTTATTATATAAATTGGTGGTTTAGTGAATTAAATGATCTTGGAATTAAATAAGAGTGAATATTTAATTAAAATAATAAATTAAATAATATATTTAATTCTGAAATAATCAGAATTGGTTGAAATGGCGATATGGTGTGAACCGGATCATCTGTGATATTTAATTCAGCTTGGAATTGAATTTAAATAACGAATATATTTAATTAACGATGGTTGAATGTATAAATTATAATATAATTATAATCGAGCTTGAAATGACGTTGTAGTTCGTAAATTGGCGATTCGAACTTCAACTGAATGTATAGGATTCGTTTTAAGCCGGATTTCTGTGAAACAAGAAACGTGTGGAGCTAGTGAAGTATATCTTTCTGATGGAAGAGAAAAATCAGGATTTCGTCGTGTAGATTTTGAGAGATGTCCAAATCAAATTTCGAAATAGTCGCTATGGAATCGTTTATTGACCGTATCGGTTTATTCGATATAACTAGAGATCGGGTTTGAATTTAGACAAGGTTCTTTTGGGACATAGTGATAATTTAATTTTTAGAATTTTACTGTAATTTTTAATTAATTTAATAAGCGACTATTTATTTGAAGTATTTCGCACCCTGTAATCATCATTTTGAAGTTTCAAAATATGAGTCCACCTACCGGTATTATTATATTTTTGGGATCGTGGAACCGAGCTCAATACAACGGTATCTTGATTTCTGTCCGTACGCATACGGAATTTCATGTAGCGAAGACCGTAAATCATCGCATTTAAAAACAAAACGATAGATCAAAACAAGGGCCACGCATCATTTTTTCTCAACCACCCAAAGTAAAAACCGCCCCTTTAAAACCTCTTTAAACATAAAACTATCGTGCATCTCAAATTTAAAGGAGCCGCCACCATTTCTTCTCAAACGAGAAGAAATCGAATCTAAGAAATCGTCAAAAAATCAAAGTAAAAATAAAACTTAATGGGTTACTAAAGGAGCAGCTAGCGAGATTTCTTGTTTTAAGGAAGAGATAACAATTGGAAGCTTAGTTTGTTGTCACGTATGCACAAGACTGGCATGGTGCTGTACGCACTGTGTGCGTTCAGTGTAGAAGAGGTGATTAAATGCTTGAGCTTGCGGAGGGGGACCTTGCATGTGAGAATGATGGAGTTTGGGTCCTCGGAAGCTTGCGCTATTTTTGCTGGAGTGGCGTTCGAAGTGTAATAAGGGAGGACGTGGGATCACATCATGCGGTGATGGGTTTGCTAATACTGGAGATGGAGGAAGCACGTGTTCTACAATAGAAGAAAGGGGAGAGAAGCATCATGCGTTGGAGTTATTTTATGAGCAGAGTATGTAAATTTAATAAAGATGGAGGTTGAATATTTTTACTGGAGCAGGGCATTTTACGTAGGGAAGAAAGCATTTGTGAGTGGTCTGGGTTTCAGCAGACACGAACTTGGGCTGATGTATTTTGTGAAGCCCAGTTAGTTAAGAAAAGAATATATATATATGTTATAAAGGAAGGGAACCGCGAGGCACTGGAAAGATGAAACGTGTACTGAGAAGAGAGTGATTGTTTTAATGAAGAACGGATGGGTTTAAGGATCTCTGGAGAGGAGTTGCGGAATGTAATACGTTCGGAAAGAAGAGTCCATCCATATTTTGAAGTGGGCGGGTCCATTATGTTTATTGGGCCGAGAACAAGGTAAGACCCAAGATTTTTAAATAGATTAGTTTATACTAATAATGTATAAACTTATAAATAGCATATCTTTATCATACGATATCAGAAATTCAAAGGTCAGATCCATTGGGGTCGTATGGATGGACACTACACGATGGAACTGACTGGAAGTCCATCGAAGCTCATTACAATTTATAGAAAAATAAATTGTTCGTCTGAATCAAACCGAGCGATGGTTATTGTTATTAACGATGATCGTCCAATGTGAGTAAATCTCACTAACTCTGAACAGTTTATAATTTCATGTTGTATTTTTAGAACTGTTAGATATTGGCTGATTTACTGTATGTTGACTATTTGATTGAACTGCTAGTCAGTTGATTTAATTTCTATATTTTATTCTGTTTAACAGAATATATCATATGGAACTGAAAGTGGTGTTATCTATATTGTTTAACATCTGTGATGCAGGGAAACAGGTTGGAGGAATCCGACTGGATTCCTCAACATTTATTTTACTGTTTTCATATATTGTGATATATGATGTGTTATATAATCTGTTATGGATTATGTGTGTTGGAATGATGTTGATCATTGTTATTCGATATTGTAAATATCATAAAAGACCCTGGGATGTAAAAAGAAGTATTTCAATGTATATTGAAATAAAGGAATTTTATAAAATCACAGGATTTTATAAAAGGAATTATTTATAAAACGAACACGGTTTTATAAAAGGGATATTTATTTAGAAAATAAATAGAAAAGGAATATTTATTTAGAAAATAAATAGAAGTTATAAATAGGATATATTTGTAACGGTAAGTAAAAGTTATAAATAGGAAATATTTGTAACGGTAAATAGAAGTTATAAATAGGATATATTTGTAACGGTAAATAGAAGTTATAAATATGATATGTTTGTAACGGTAAGTAAACGTTATAAATAGGATATATTTGTAACGGTAAGTAAACGTTATAAATAGGAAATATTTGTAAAGGTAAATAGAAGTTATAAATAGGAAATATTTGTAACGGTAAATAGAAGTTATAAATAGGATATATTTGTAACGGTAAGTAAACGTTATAAAAAGGGAATAGTTGTAACGGGAAACGTAGTTTATCAAAAGAAGTTAATCAATGTTAGTTAATCGATTAGAGAATAAAGTAAAAGAAGTTAATCAATGTTAGTTAATCGATTAGAGAATAAAGTAAAAGAAGTTAATTGATGTTAGTTAATCGATTAGAGAATAAAGTAAAAGAAGTTAATTGATGTTAGTTAATCGATTAGAGAATAAAGTAAAAGAAGTTAATCGATGTTAGTTAATCGATTAGAGAATAAAGTAAAAGAAGTTAATTGATGTTAGTTAATCGATTAGAGAATAAAGTAAAAGAAGTTAATCGATGTTAGTTAATCGATTAGTGTTAAAGTTAAAAAGAAGTTAATCGATGTTAGTTAATCGATTAGAGAATAAAGTTGAAAGGAGATAATCGATGTTAGTTTAATCGATTAGAATAGAAGCAAATGAGTTAAATCGAATATAGTTATTCGAATAGAAGCAAATGAGTTAATCGAATATAGTTTATTCGAATAGAAAGTAAAAGGAGTAAATCGAATATAGTTTATTCGAATAGAATGAAATGGGTAAATCAAATATATAGTATTCAAATAGAATTAAAAGAGCTATCGAATATAGTTTATTCGATAGGAGCTAAGTGAATAGAGTAAATCAAATAGAATAAATCGAATAGAGATTTATTCGAACGAGAGTTAAGTAAGGAAGTTAGTTAAAGGAATATAAAGTGAACTTTGTCTATTTCAAAGTCAGAAATGTTGTTCAGTTAAGGTCTGAGAGGTAGTTCTACCCCAACTTGATTAGTTTCGTTTTTTACTAAGGAATAGTTAAGGTTCGACAGTGAAGGAAATGGTTGAGTTGGCATCGCGATGGTTTGTTTAAACATCTGTCTAAGACCAATGAAGAAGCTTTGGAAATGTTTTCCAAATAAGAAACCAGAAATGTTTTTCTAATAAAGAAAACAGGGAATGGAAATGTTTTCCATTGTTAATAACGTATATTTTCCCAATTTAGAAAATAAGGAATATTGAACGTAGGGAAACATGAGATAAGTAAATTAATGAACTAAGGAGATGAATGTTAAATGATGTTTGATCGATATAATTTCCATTTGGGAAATAATATCGTTGTTTGCACACTTGTTTTTATTCGATAGTTAAATCACAGACTATCGAAGTTTTGTCCATTTTAACGTTGTTAATATGGAGAGACCGGTTGGATTATTATCCAAAGAACCACTCTGTATTGGCATAAGCGTTGCGAATCATATATGTCAAAGGAAATTGAAGACGGAGTTATGCAAGGGCTATCCTGTTTACAGAATAGTGCCTTCGGTTCATCCTGTTCCTGGATGACTTGTATGGACGGATGTCTGACAGAGTATTTCCAGACGATCACGTATATTGATTTCTCCAACTGTACCAAGAGTGGAAGCGAAGAAGGAAACTTCTTTTAGCTAACACATAATGTATGGTAGAGGACGTCAATCGGTGATTTGATGGATTTGACGATGTGACATTCGAAGTAAATCTGATGTGATGAAAAAGCGTAGCTTCTAGCCTCATCATCCGGTAAATGACAAAAATCGGGCAGGCAGCATGGCTAAGTCGGTCGCACCGAAGTAGGGTGTATAATCACCTGATCTAGAGTTTCATTTACTTCTAAAAATCTATTGTTGATGCTGTCCCATTCGGGAAACGGTTGTTGATCCCAACTGTTGGTGATATATATTCGATACACTCAAGCGAAATGAGTGGTCGGTCATGTGTGGCCGGGTTGCAAGATGTTCTTGTTGAACCCAGTGTATTCCTCTCTAGAGGTACACGAGTGAAAGGTGGATCCATACCTTGTCATAGTTGGAAATCCATTACCCAATACGTGCTTGCGGTTTTGATTGTATACTATATATGTAGAACGTGAGATGAAAGCGTTTCTGCTAGATGATTATATATATACTGTGGTTGATAGACATTATTATAATATCAAAAGGGTTTTTGATATAAAGTTATTTTGAATTCTCATAAGGGAAAAACCCGTTCCGTTATGCGGCGTGGTCTTATGAGATATCATATACCTGTATAACTGTTTTTAAACTGTTTACTCATACCAGTCCCATGACTGACCCGGAGTTTATTTTGTTGTTTTCCCTAAACTCTTGGGTGCCTAAATTTGTGTGGGCAGTCAAGTAGTCAGGAATTTGCAGATATAGTTGAAGAGCTGGAGCAGGAGGTTTCAGGATCATATAACTATAGTTGTTTCCGCTGTGTTGTAAGTGCTGTACTTTGATAGTGATATGTATATTCAAGTACAGATTTGTATTTCAAAGTTATGTTATGAAATATATTTATTCGTTCCGCTGTGAGATTCGTGTTACTCTGATGTTGTGTTCTTCTTCTTCTTCTATTCTATTTTTCTATCTTATCTTTCCTCACCCTCTAATTTCTTTCACTAATTACCAGGATTTTTCGATCTTTTGGTTATCGACATCGCGCTTATGTCGATAACCAAAGTCTCCGAAAATCCGGGTCGTTACAGTTGGTATCAGAGCTTAAGTTAAGAATTACTTGGCTTTGTGGCGTGACTCGGTAGAGATAGGGTTAGTAATACCCTAGACTGAGATTGAGTGTATATATACGAGTGGACGTATTTGTTATTGATATAAAAATTTGTTTTATATTGTGGAGATTCATTGATTGAGTTGTTTATGAGTTCTGGTCGATCAGTTTGATCCACTGTATCGGTAGGGATTTTGTAAACACTTGAATACGATGAACCATCATTGTATGTTTTGAAAAGAGGGTAAATATAAATAATGTTACCCAAAATATATTTTGATATATATTGGATATATTGGTTGTTATTATAATCGAGTAAGATTATAAATTAAATGGTTATGTAAATAACCAATCAGAATTCATATAAGTGAAATACGTGAAATCAGATGAGTTAAATCTGAAATTTAAACCAGAATTAAAGTTAAGACTCTGGAGAATTGGATAAGTGTTTGTAAATCGATTTGGATTAAAAATAAGGAAAATTTAAGATCTTGGGGATTTTAAATTGTTTTACAAGCAGTGTGAATTATATTTTGAAATGAATTTCAAAGTGGAAATGTTTAGAAATGGTTTTATAGTATTGAACTCACTTCGATCGCTGGGAAATAGATTCTGATGATGACAGCTGCATCATCAGTATTCATTTTCGAGTTGTAAGTGACGAATTACTACCAGAGATACTATTTTGAATTTGTTTTGGGAAAGGCAAGTTGTGTTGAATTCCAAATGGGATTTAGAATATAGAATTCGAATTTTTAAATAGATTTGAAATATTAACTTGTTTTAAAAGAAATAAAACGAGAAGTTCCTTTATAAACGAAGTTATAAAAAGTTCTTTTATAAACGAAGTTTATAAATGAAGTGAAAAGAATTATCATTGGATAATTCAGAAATAAAAATACAAGTATGAAATTGAAAGGGAAATCTATTTTCCAAAGGTAGAAATATCGATTTCAAAAGGAATTGAAACCGAGACTTATTCAAAGGAATTTGAATAAAGGAAGTTCAAACATAGGATTTGAATATAGAAAATTCAAAGGGGATTTGAATAAAGAGGATTCAAATAGAAATTGAATATAGAAATTCAAAGGGAGTTTGAATATATGAAATTCAATGGAAGTGATATAGATTTGAATAATGAAATTCAAATATGGAATTTGAATAAGATATTTGAAATGAAATTCAAATATGGGATTTGAATAAGAGATTTGAAATGAAATTCAAAAATGGAATTTGAATAAGAGATTTGAAATGAAATTCAAATATGGGATTTGAATAAGAGATTTGAAATGAAATTCAAATATGGGATTTGAATAAGAGATTTGAAATGAGATTTCAAATATAGGATTTGAATATCGAAAGTGAAAATGAAATTTGAATATAGGAAATTCAAATAAAATTGAAATGGAATTCAATTAGTTGATAAATAAGTTAAACCTATATTTGAACATGTATATTCAAATAAAAAGGTGAAATGGGAAAACCAGTAATTTGAAAATCACTTAACGAACTAAGTTAAAACGATTGGATTAAGTTGGAATGAATTAGAAATGTATGGATATACATGAGACAGGTTTGGAATATAGTATAGAAGTGAAATAGAATAGAATGCTCGACAAAAGGTATGTATTTAATTCATATATGAGATTTTATGCGCCGTATCGGCTAGCCGCTTGGCTTTTTCTTTTTCTTTTGGATTGGTCAGGGCCATGGGAGGCTATTTGAAATATCCCGATGCTCCCAGTACAAAGGAGGTTATGGCGATTTTTTCCGGGAATTTAAGGAGTTAGAATATTTTTAAGAGAATTTGATAGTTAGAAATCAACGTATCGATATATATAGAAGTCGATAAGGAAACGAACTTAGAAATAGAATAGTAAAATCAAAAAGGAAGACTAAGAATAAAATCTAGTAAGAATAGAAAGGGGAAGCGTATACGTGTTTAAAAGTGAATAAGTAGTGTATGGTATTGATTTTTCGAGTAAGTAGTCATATCTGTTTTGACGTTATAAATGTTATTCAGTCAAGGTCTGAGAGGTAGTTATACCCCAACTTGATTGATTTCATTATTAACAGATAAATAGTAAGATTTCAGGCTCGAAGATCAATGTTGAATGAGAGTTAGTTGAATATAGTATTTGGGTTGTCGTAACGATGTTTTACACAACATCCGTTTTAACCCAAATAAGTGTAAGCTTGGAAATATAATAAAGAATATTCCCTAAGTATAGAAATAAACGAGATCGGAAAAGAGATAAGTAATTGGAATATTTTCCAATTTTAAATAGCATATATTTTCTAAAGTTTAGAAAATAAAGGAAGGCGATATTCGGAAATGTTCTCTAAATAACATAAAGTGCCAATATGGTTATTGAAAATATTTGGTTAACAAATATTGATAAAGAAATAGAGAAGTGATTTAACTAATGGAATATTGATTATGGGCTCAGTTGAATTTCAAAAGGAAAATTTGATTTTTGAAAAAGTAAACTGTTTAAAATTCCCAGGAAGAGACTGTTTGAATTAAAAACATATTTAACAGAAATTTGTGAAAGCAAAATTTGAATTAAAGTAAAGCCAGTAAAGTGGTAACTGAGACTGAATTAGAATGATATCGAGACAAATTGGATTGTGAGATTCAAATTTGAAGTGTAATGTGATAATCAAGTTAAGAGCTGGGGATCAAGACGAAACTTGAGTTTGAAATGAAAATGTGGCTTGGTAAAAGCGAATGGTTGTGTTGGAGATAAAAGTAATTTACGATTTTGATTGGGATAACATTGGTATATGCTGAGTGATAGCATAGGGAAGTGATGGGGTTTATATGCCCGACAAAAAGGTACAAGTTTATATTTCTATTGGATATAAGATTTATGAGCCGAATTGGCAAGCCGCTTGGCTGTTTGATTTTCTTTTGGGATGGAGATGGCCCAGAGAGGCGAGTTGGAGTTTGACTTATTGACCAGTACAAAGGAGGTGCTGACGAAATTTTTCGAAAAGTTAAGGTGTTAGAAAATTTTCAGGATATCTGGAAATTTTCGTTGTTAAAGAATTAATGAATAATTTAATTGAAATTAATTTGGTTCAGTTGAAACTGAAGTTAAGAAGTGAACAAATATGTTCTAACCAGTCGATAGGGTCGTCCTCTACCTTTTAGCAATTTCGAGGACGAAATTATTTTAAGTAGGGAAGATTGTAATGACCCGCATTGGCAGAGGTATTATGATTAATTTATTTTATTATATAAATTGGTGGTTTAGTGAATTAAATGATCTTGGAATTAAATAAGAGTGAATATTTAATTAAAATAATAAATTAAATAATATATTTAATTCTGAAATAATCAGAATTGGCTGAAATGGCGATATGGTGTGAACCGGATCATCTGTGATATTTAATTCAGCTTGGAATTGAATTTAAATAACGAATATATTTAATTAACGATGGTTGAATGTATAAATTATAATATAATTATAATCGAGCTTGAAATGACGTTGTAGTTCGTAAATTGGCGATTCGAACTTCAACTGAATGTATAGGATTCGTTTTAAGCCGGATTTCTGTGAAACAAGAAACGTGTGGAGCTAGTGAAGTATATCTTTCTTATGGAAGAGAAAAATCAGGATTTCGTCGTGTAGATTTTGAGAGATGTCCAAATCAAATTTCGAAATAGTCGCTATGGAATCGTTTATTGACCGTATCGGTTTATTCGATATAACTAGAGATCGGGTTTGAATTTAGACAAGGTTCTTTTGGGACATAGTGATAATTTAATTTTTAGAATTTTACTGTAATTTTTAATTAATTTAATAAGCGACTATTTATTTGAAGTATTTCGCACCCTGTAATCATCATTTTGAAGTTTCAAAATATGAGTCCACCTACCGGTATTATTATAGTTTTGGGATCGTGGAACCGAGCTCAATACAACGGTATCTTGATTTCTGTCCGTACGCGTACGGAATTTCATGTAGCGAAGACCGTAAATCATCGCATTTAAAAACAAAACGATAGATCAAAACAAGGGCCACGCATCATTTTTTCTCAACCACCCAAAGTAAAAACCGCCCCTTTAAAACCTCTTTAAACATAAAACTATCGTGCATCTCAAATTTAAAGGAGCCGCCACCATTTCTTCTCAAACGAGAAGAAATCGAATCTAAGAAATCGTCAAAAAATCAAAGTAAAAATAAAACTTAATGGGTTACTAAAGGAGCAGCTAGCGAGATTTCTTGTTTTAAGGAAGAGATAACAATTGGAAGCTTAGTCTGTTGTCACGTATGCACAAGACTGGCATGGTGCTGTACGCACTGTGTGCGTTCAGTGTAGAAGAGGTGATTCAATGCTTGAGCTTGCGGAGGGGGACCGTGCATGTGAGAATGATGGAGTTTGGGTCCTCGGAAGCTTGCGCTATTTTTGCTGGAGTGGCGTTCGAAGTGTAATAAGGGAGGACGTGGGATCACATCATGCGGTGATGGGTTTGCTAATACTGGAGATGGAGGAAGCACGTGTTCTACAATAGAAGAAAGGGGAGAGAAGCATCATGCGTTGGAGTTATTTTATGAGCAGAGTATGTAAATTTAATAAAGATGGAGGTTGAATATTTTTACTGGAGCAGGGCATTTAACGTAGGGAAGAAAGCATTTGTGAGTGGTCTGGGTTTCAGCAGACACGAACTTGGGCTGATGTATTTTGTGAAGCCCAGTTAGTTAAGAAAAGAATATATATATATGTTATAAAGGAAGGGAACCGCGAGGCACTGGAAAGATGAAACGTGTACTGAGAAGAGAGTGATTGTTTTAATGAAGAACGGATGGGTTTAAGGATCTCTGGAGAGGAGTTGCGGAATGTAATACGTTCGGAAAGAAGAGTCCATCCATATTTTGAAGTGGGCGGGTCCATTATGTTTATTGGGCCGAGAACAAGGTAAGACCCAAGATTTTTAAATAGATTAGTTTATACTAATAATGTATAAACTTATAAATAGCATATCTTTATCATACGATATCAGAAATTCAAAGGTCAGATCCGTTGGGGTCGTATGGATGGACACTACACGATGGAACTGACTGGAAGTCCATCGAAGCTCGTTACAATTTATAGAAAAATAAATTGTTCGTCTGAATCAAACCGAGCGATGGTTATCGTTATTAACGATGATCGTCCAATGTGAGTAAATCTCACTAACTCTGAACAGTTTATAATTTCATGTTGTATTTTTAGAACTGTTAGATATTGGCTGATTTACTGTATGTTGACTGTTTGATTGAACTGCTAGTCAGTTGATTTAATTTCTATATTTGATTCTGTTTAACAGAATATATCATATGGAACTGAAAGTGGTGTTATCTATATTGTTTAACATCTGTGATGCAGGGAAACAGGTTGGAGGAATCCGACTGGATTCCTCAACATTTATTTTACTGTTTTCATATATTGTGATATATGATGTGTTATATAATCTGTTATGGATTATGTGTGTTGGAATGATGTTGATCATTGTTATTCGATATTGTAAATATCATAAAAGACCCTGGGATGTAAAAAGAAGTATTTCAATGTATATTGAAATAAAGGAATTTTATAAAATCACAGGATTTTATAAAAGGAATTATTTATAAAACGAACACGGTTTTATAAAAGGGATATTTATTTAGAAAATAAATAGAAAAGGAATATTTATTTAGAAAATAAATAGAAGTTATAAATAGGATATATTTGTAACGGTAAGTAAAAGTTATAAATAGGAAATATTTGTAACGGTAAATAGAAGTTATAAATAGGATATATTTGTAACGGTAAATAGAAGTTATAAATAGGATATGTTTGTAACGGTAAGTAAACGTTATAAATAGGATATATTTGTAACGGTAAGTAAACGTTATAAATAGGAAATATTTGTAACGGTAAATAGAAGTTATAAATAGGAAATATTTGTAACGGTAAATAGAAGTTATAAATAGGATATATTTGTAACGGTAAGTAAACGTTATAAAAAGGGAATAGTTGTACCGGGAAACGTAGTTTATCAAAAGAAGTTAATCAATGTTAGTTAATCGATTAGAGAATAAAGTAAAAGAAGTTAATCAATGTTAGTTAATCGATTAGAGAATAAAGTAAAAGAAGTTAATTGATGTTAGTTAATCGATTAGAGAATAAAGTAAAAGAAGTTAATTGATGTTAGTTAATCGATTAGAGAATAAAGTAAAAGAAGTTAATCGATGTTAGTTAATCGATTAGAGAATAAAGTAAAAGAAGTTAATTGATGTTAGTTAATCGATTAGAGAATAAAGTAAAAGAAGTTAATCGATGTTAGTTAATCGATTAGTGTTAAAGTTAAAAAGAAGTTAATCGATGTTAGTTAATCGATTAGAGAATAAAGTTGAAAGGAGATAATCGATGTTAGTTTAATCGATTAGAATAGAAGCAAATGAGTTAAATCGAATATAGTTATTCGAATAGAAGCAAATGAGTTAATCGAATATAGTTTATTCGAATAGAAAGTAAAAGGAGTAAATCGAATATAGTTTATTCGAATAGAATGAAATGGGTAAATCAAATATATAGTATTCAAATAGAATTAAAAGAGCTATCGAATATAGTTTATTCGATAGGAGCTAAGTGAATAGAGTAAATCAAATAGAGTAAATCAAATAGAATAAATCGAATAGAAATTTATTCGAACGAGAGTTAAGTAAGGAAGTTAGTTAAAGGAATATAAAGTGAACTCTGTCTATTTCAAAGTCAGAAATGTTGTTCAGTTTAGGTCTGAGAGGTAGTTCTACCCCAACTTGATTGGTTTCGTTTTTTACTAAGGAATAGTTAAGGTTCGACAGTGAAGGAAATGGTTGAGTTGGCATCGCGATGGTTTGTTTAAACATCTGTCTAAGACCAATGAAGAAGCTTTGGAAATGTTTTCCAAATAAGAAACCAGAAATGTTTTTCTAATAAAGAAAACAGGGAATGGAAATGTTTTCCATTGTTAATAACGTATATTTTCCCAATTTAGAAAATAAGGAATATTGAACGTAGGGAAACATGAGATAAGTAAATTAATGAACTAAGGAGATGAATGTTAAATGATGTTTGATCGATATAATTTCCATTTGGGAAATAATATCGTTGTTTGCACACTTGTTTTTATTCGATAGTTAAATCACAGACTATCGAAGTTTTGTCCATTTTAACGTTGTTAATATGGAGAGACCGGTTGGATTATTATCCAAAGAACCACTCTGTATTGGCATAAGCGTTGCGAATCATATATGTCAAAGGAAATTGAAGACGGAGTTATGCAAGGGCTATCCTGTTTACAGAATAGTGCCTTCGGTTCATCCTGTTCCTGGATGACTTGTATGGACGGATGTCTGACAGAGTATTTCCAGACGATCACGTATATTGATTTCTCCAACTGTACCAAGAGTGGAAGCGAAGAAGGAAACTTCTTTTAGCTAACACATAATGTATGGTTGAGGACGTCAATCGGTGATTTGATGGATTTGACGATGTGACATTCGAAGTAAATCTGATGTGATGAAAAAGCGTAGCTTCTAGCCTCATCATCCGGTAAATGACAGAAATCGGGCAGGCAGCATGGCTAAGTCGGTCGCACCGAAGTAGGGTGTATAATCACCTGATCTAGAGTTTCATTTACTTCTAAAAATCTATTGTTGATGCTGTCCCATTCGGGAAACGGTTGCTGATCCCAACTGTTGGTGATATACATTCGATACACTCAAGCGAAATGAGTGGTCGGTCATGTGTGGCCGGGTTGCAAGATGTTCTTGTTGAACCCAGTGTATTCCTCTCTAGAGGTACACGAGTGAAAGGTGGATCCATACCTTGTCATAGTTGGAAATCCATTACCCAATACGTGCTTGCGGTTTTGATTGTATACTATATATGTAGAACGTGAGATGAAAGCGTTTCTGCTAGATGATTATATATATACTGTGGTTGATAGACATTATTATAATATCAAAAGGGTTTTTGATATAAAGTTATTTTGGATTCTCATAAGGGAAAAACCCGTTCCGTTATGCGGCGTGGTCTTATGAGATATCATATACCTGTATAACTGTTTTTAAACTGTTTACTCATACCAGTCCCATGACTGACCCGGAGTTTATTTTGTTGTTTTCCCTAAACTCTTGGGTGCCTAAATTTGTGTGGGCAGTCAAGTAGTCAGGAATTTGCAGATATAGTTGAAGAGCTGGAGCAGGAGGTTTCAGGATCATATAACTATAGTTGTTTCCGCTGTGTTGTAAGTGCTGTACTTTGATAATGATATGTATATTCAAGTACAGATTTGTATTTCAAAGTTATGTTATGAAATATATTTATTCGTTCCGCTGTGAGATTCGTGTTACTCTGATGTTGTGTTCTTCTTCTTCTTCTATTCTATTTTTCTATCTTATCTTTCCTCACCCTCTAATTTCTTTCACTAATTACCAGGATT
The DNA here is from genome assembly GCA_030737875.1 of Allium sativum. Classification (NCBI taxonomy): domain Eukaryota; kingdom Viridiplantae; phylum Streptophyta; class Magnoliopsida; order Asparagales; family Amaryllidaceae; genus Allium; species Allium sativum. The sequence goes on along the minus strand of CM060924.1, from coordinate 952,958,293 downwards.
TTTCGGTGTTTTGGTTATCGACAACGTGTTTATGTCGATAACCAAAGTCGCCGAAAATCCGGGTCGTTACACCCTGGTCGACCTGTGTGACTCAGGTCGACCCCCAGGTCGACCTGGGTCCTGGGTAGGAAATTTCCCGCCCAGCCCGGGTGTATGATTTGAATTTCGAATTTCAAACCTGAGCTATTTTATTTAAATCTCTAAAAATTATGAAGGTCGTAACTTCTTCATACGGAGTCCGATTTACGCAAACTTGGACTCTATCTCAAGAAAAATTCCGAGATGAACGCAATGGCGTAACCCTTTTCCCTTAATTCTTCTCTTAAAAATTAAGTATACTTTAATTTGTTACTTTGACATTCACAGAAAATACGGGGTGTTACACTATGTGGGTCGCCACCATTAGGGTGTATTGTCACCATCTAGAGAATATTCATATTTTTTACTTCCTTTTGTTTTTGTATCTCCAAGGAACGGTTATGTTGCTAGCAACCGTAGGTGACTATATATTCGATACACTTAAGAGAAATGAGTGGTCGGTCATGTATGGGCCGGGTTGTAAGACGTTCTTGTTGAACCCAGTGTATACCCCTCTAGAGATACACTATGGGAATGTTGTTCCATGCCTTGTCATAGTTGGAAATCCAATTCCTAATAAGCGCCCATGGTTTTGATTGTATACTATATATGTTGAGCATGAGATGTAAGGTTCTGCTAGATTGGTATTTATTTGTATTTAGATACTATCATAATATTAGATAAATTATGATTTCAAAAATGGTTTGGGTTATCGTAAGGTAAAAACTGTCCGTGTTTATGTGTGGGCTGGTCTTACGATTATCTTTTTCTTTCAAAAATGATTTTTAACTTTAAAATCAAGATGGATGATATCAATAATTTAGTGGGTTTTTCTCACGCTGGTTCACCAGACTGACTTGTGGCATTTGTAATGCTCGGGTCAGACCGAGTTGGGCCTGACCGAGTTTACAGGTTCAAGGTAAGATGATATGGACTTCAGGAGAAAAGATGGAGGAGTTCAGACGTATCATATATATAGTTTTTCACTGTGTGTTGTAAATGAGGACAGACTGTTATTACTATCCAGATGAGTTGAATGTCTGCTGTACTCTGAAAAAATAGTAAGTATTGATCTTAAAGTTTTCAATAAAGATTTATTTTTGTATTATATTTTATTCCGCTGCGATATGAGACTGTGTATTGTGGTTAGTTCTTCTTCTTCTATTCTAATCTTTCTATCTTATCTTTTCTCACCCTCTAACTTCTTTCTTTAACATTCTGGATTTTCGGTACTCGAGTTTAAACACGAGATATATTTATGTCGAAAATTCGAGCATCGAATTTTCCGGTTCGTTACAATAATAAATGAACTAGTGGATGGATATTCACTCTCGGTGGGGTAGCAATATCCTGGGCCTCAAAGAAACAAACGTGTATTGCTGATTCAACCATGGCTGCTGAGTTTATAGCACTGGCTTCTGGAAGTAAAGAAGCGAAATGGTTAAGGAATCTATTATAGAAATTCATGTATGGCCAATACCTATGCCATCAATATCAGTGCATTGTGATAGTCAATCTACATTATCACAGGCATATAACCATGTTTATAATGGTAAATCTAGACATATTAGTCTAAGGCACAGTTTGGTTAGGCAAATGCTCACCGAAGAGGTAATTACCATAGATTTTGTGAGATCTAGCCAGAATTTGGTAGATCCATTTACTAAAGGACTTGCAAGGAACATAGTGATAAAACCATCACAGGGAATGGATTTAAAGCTTATAGAATACAATCGCCAATGAAGGAAACTCAACTCAACATAATAAAGATTTTTTTTATCTTGAGTTCAAAGAGAAAAAGTACTTCATATGTTTGCGGATGGAAGCACTATAATATTTAGTCTGAAAAACTAAGTTTCATCATACATTCAAAGGAAAAGTGCTTGGTACTTATAATGAAAAAAGAGGATGTTCTGCTTAGAACTTAATAGGATTATAACCGATATATTGCTGAGGTGTGTGTTATAAGGCACTTTTGATAAACCTACCTATATGAATGCAACGAAGGTGGTGCCGCCTTCTGCGAGATTTTGGCTTGATCTCTAAGGGCATTTCATGAAAGAAGATACTGACCCAAGGCCAATCCATGGGGTCAAGCTATCTGGATAAAGTGAAAATGAGTGTGTGATAATCACATCCGGTAAGATCATATAGGATCGATGGTTCAATGCTTAGTCAACTACTCCATCCTGATATACTTTGAAAGGTTTTCACTACGTATAGATTCAAGTTTGTAAGACATCTATACTTATACACAAATTTTCCTGCAAATAAATGACAAGAGGAATTTATGTAAAATTTGGTGGAGGATGGTTGGAGGAAATTTAAAATAAAAGAGAGATGGAAAGCACAAAGGGGGGAAATTTTGATTTGTCCCATATCATGAAATGTAAGTGTGTTTACCACTATATATGTAAATACATTACATATGATAACAAAAGAAAGAAGAGAAGAGGTGTAACGACCCGAATTTCCGTACTCTTTGAGTTGACTAATTACATCACACGTCCAACCTAAATTGCACAGCAATACGAATCATTATTAGAAAGAAGTTAGAGGATGAGAAATAGAAATAAAGAAATATTAGAATAGAAGAAATCGAAGATCACAAACTCATAGCAGAACGAATAAAATATATTATATAACATAAAATTTTGAAATACAAATCAGTAACCGTATATACATATCATCACCAGAGCACAACAGCTATGTCTGGAACAGTTATAAACACCTGTTTCCAGATATGAACAAAATACACAGCGGAAAAAAATATGATACTCTATAGCTAATTGGTGAAGCCTCCTGCTTCCAAACTCTTCCAAGTGAATCCGAAAAATCCCGACTACTTGACTACCCGTACAAATTTGGGCACCCAAGAGTTTAGGGAAAACAAACAAAATAAACTCTGGGTCAGTCATGGGACTGGTGTGAGTAAACTCCAACCATTGGTTAAACATTCAAAATACTTTCGAAAGAAATGATAATCATAAGACCGATCCACACATAAACAGGGATGGTTTTTACCTTATGATAACCCAAAACACACTGGGGTTCAACAAGAACATCTTGCAAACCGACCACTTATTTCGCTTGAGTGTATCGAATGTATATCACCAACGGTTGGGATCAGCAACCGTTTCCTGAAAGGGACAACATTGATAGATTGAAGAAGCAATTGGAATTTTTCTAGATAGGTGATTATACATCCTAATGGGAGCAACCCACATAGCCATGCTGCCTGCCTGATTTTTGTCAAATCCCGGTTGTGAGGCTTGAGGTTTGAATTATCCTCCAGAACATCTGGCCACCATTCACTTTGAATGCCACATCGTCAGATCCATCGGAAATTAGTATTGATTCCCACAAAAATACTCAGATTGTTAGGCTAAAGAAGTTTCCCTTCTTTGCCACCAACTTCGTACGTTTGAAGGAACCAACGTACATAATCCCTTTATAAATACTCTATCAAACACGCGTCCATACAAGTTGTCCTGGGTCTGGACAAACTGAAGGCACCATTCTATTAATCCATCTTAGGCAATTTCTACCTAGGATTAACAGAACAGCCCTTGCATTTTACTCTGTCTTCAATTATCTTCAACATAAGTTGATTCATAACGCTAATACCAATACGGAGGGGTTTCAGATATTAAATCTAATCTCGGTCTCTCCATACTGATAACGGAGGTATAAAATAAATCAAAACTTTAATAGTCAGTGATTTAACTATCAAAGCAACATCCATACAATCAACGGTCCTATTTCCAATTGGAAATTCTACCGATCAAACATCACGCAACACTGGCCCCTTTTATACTAGCTCTTTATTATATTATCGATTTCAAATTCCCTTTTTCCCTCTTCCAGATTCTTTTAAAGTTCAATTGTCTTTCTCGATTCATGGAAAAACTTTTCCAATAGTATAATTCCTTTATTCGAGAAAAATATCTCGTATTCCAATTAGAAAACATTTCTATATATTCACAATCACTATTTTCTATATTCAGAAAATATCCCTTATTAATATTGGAAAATATTCCCATATTACATTTATTAATTCCTCATTGACCAATTCATTTCATTTCGTACACATAGAAAATATTTCTTATTTTATTTGGGAAACATTTCAAAATTTCTTTAAACTAACGCTATGTTATAAAACATCGTTATTATAACACAAACCATTAATCATTTATTAACTAACCATATTGCTAACCAATCTTCACTATCGAACCTTAACCATTCCTTAGTTAATTATGAAGCCAATCAAATTGGGGTACAATTACCTCTCAGACCTTAACCGAACAACATTCTTAACTTTGGAACGGTCAAAGCTCACAACTTCCAACAAACCATCGCTAACGCGACTCTAAAATTCAATCTAAGAACACACTTCCTTTACGGAAAAACACTAATTATAACGGTAGCATTATAATTGCTGTTTCCAAACATTTAATTCATAAAACATTACTTTTAACAACAGCGTTACAATCGCTGTCTAGAATTATAGAACATTTATTATAATAATAGCGTTAAGATCGCTGTTTGGCAATTTACAAAATAAACATTTATTATAACGACATTGTTTAAAATCGTTGTTTACAAATATAAAACATTTACTATAACAGTGTTGTTACAATCGTTGTATAAATTTACAAAACATTTAATTATAGCAGTAGCATTATAATCTCTGTATAAAATTTTAACTTGTACTTATTAATTCCAATTAATAAGTAAATAGTTTAATGATTAAATTTGATTCAAAACGGAAAGTAAAAATACTTACTTCCCTAAATTCGATATAACCGAATTCCAATAAATAACTCTCCCTCGAATAATCTATATTCGATTTATATTCCGAACTTCGAGATTTATCTACCATTTCAGGTTGATTCAAATTATAAATTCACTTTTGAATCTATCCTTTTCAAATCCTTGCCCAATTCCTTTATAACCATTTTGGTTTACCAAAACGTTATTACAATTTATTTTGTAATCCAAATTTTGGAATAAAACTCATCGTTTTATTTTAAAACGATGATCCATTTCCCTTCTCATTTACGTTCCAATTTGGATTCATATTTCAAATCCAAATTTCCTCTATAGATTTTTTTTCCAAATATTTACTTTATACCATTGTTTACTTTAATTCTGAATATATTTCCTTTATATACCATTATTTGGTTCTGTTTTTATAAATATTCTTTTAAACTCAAATTTCTATTTAAAACTTCTATTCAGTATTTTTCAAACAATATATTTTTATTCCAATAATTTAAAATCTTGTTTATGATTTACTTTGAAATTTGCTAAGTTAAAATCTCATCTCAAATATTGCTTTCAAAATTGATTTCCATTTTTTCCCATATAAATTCAAAATTTGAATTTATATTTCATTTTATCCAATGTTACATAATCTATTTAATTTATAAACACGTTTAAATTCAACCCCTTGTTTTAATAAATAAGTTTCTACTTTTTAACTCTTTTCGAAAATTACACTTTAATTTTTGGAAAAAATATATTTCCTTTTTAATCTCAAATTCATTTCCTATATTTTAGAATATTTTACTGTATTTAAATACCAAAATTTATAGGGCCAGTGACGACAAAATCAATAGTAGAATACATATCACATCATATAACGCAAATATATGGAAACAACAATATAAATGTTGAGGAACCCAGTTGGGCCCCTCCAACCTGTTCCCCTGCATCCACAGATGTTAATCACATCAGTATGAGATATCATAGCAAACCAAACTGATAATCGATCAACGGTATATCTATATCAATTATTACCACCTATTTTATCTACCAATTCCACCAATCAACCATCACACAAAATTTTTTTATAAATAAATTTAAAAACTCATTTATATAAAAATATAAACGAGTCAGAGTTAGTGCGTTTACTCACTCTGGTTTGCAGTTGACGGTTCTGCTTTTGTTTGTTTAAAATCAAACAAGTGTTTGATTTTGTCAGAAATTCCCGTAGCTCAGCTTCTTGCTTCGTTAGTTCCGTTGATTCCAAAATGATCGGTTTCGTCCGATTTTGTTAACATATGACCAGGCTATAACCATTAAAATCATATGATTTAATTTAATTATTAATTCCTTAAATAAGTTATTAACTTTACACTGGTTACTTATTAAGGATATATGACCGATACTGTTTTCCTTCTTCCCCGTATAACTGCTCCAACCCCATTTCGTATTAGAACCACCCACACACCAATCTCACATAGCCGCGCCCAAAATAGGTCACAGGAATTCATCACAATCTGTTATCATCCACTGTCATTTCTCCCCTTAGCTTTTAGAGTCTACCCCGTTCATTGTTAATTCAACGTCATCTTCCTACCAATCTATCATCATACCCCATCACAGCTAAGCCTTTACTGATAACATCTACAATCCACCTTACCAAACATCTCTATCCTCACTTCACCGCGCAGTAAAAATATTACCCCTCATTGACTTAACAGCTACTTCCCCACTCATATCGTTATTGGTATATACAGCATAGTCTTGAGCATAATTATTCACCAGCCGAGTAACCCATGTTGTAAGGTCCATAATACATGCACCGTGATTGCTTGGGGTTATTTCATTAACAATGCAAGTCAAATTGTCGGTTTCACTATGTGTGCTGATAGAACCCTGCACATTTTTATTCTATACTTGCAACATTCCACAGACTGTCTCCACAAACCAATCTTTTCTCCCACACATCGCTCCATAACTTAAAAATGGGGCTCATATACTAGTTCTGAACATCAAAAATATCGTCTGCTACCAGACTTTCGGCAGTGCCACCCACAGCCACCGCATCACCCTGCCTGAACCCCGAAGGACGCCTCCACTTTGCTTTCCCCAACGCCGCCATTATCACCCTTCACCATGGCCAGAACAATGACAACAAACATACGGAGTGACAAAAAAAACTAGCAACCTGATTGCCATGAAACCCCACCAAAGCATGTCGAGGTCTGCGCCTTACTTCGACGAGACCAACACCCTCCTCCTCGATGTTGTTCGAGCTCCCTATCTCCAGCGATGCTGAAGCTCAAAACGCTTAAAACCCTCCACTCCTTACTACTCTCGTTCCAAAATCAAACCCAGATTGAATCGAAACTAAATCCTCTTCACCAAAAATCGAACTGATTGTTCGTTGTCAAAACTTGGTTTTCGAAAAGAGATAATTGAGTTGCGGAAAACCTGTATGGAGTGGAAGTTTGTTATGGAAGGGATGTAACAAATTTGAGAGCAGGAATTTTAATTAAAGATTTGATTTTTATATAAGGTGTTTGATTTTTAATTTGTTTTTTTTTTTTTGAAATGGGAAATCTTCTTTTACTGAAAGAAATAACAGGAGAGCACAAAAGAGAACAAAGGGATTTAAGGAATACAAGTCCAGTATTTAAATGAAAAGCAAGTTTGGCAGCACGGCAAGTAAAACGTGTAGAGCATGGGATTGAAATTTCTTGATTTTCATGGAACTATTGGCGCGCCAGTCACGGTTTGAAAAACAACTTTACAAATATGGTTTCACTAATTTGGACGGTCTGTTATTGGATCACTGGGCATCCTTTTGTTCCTACCTTACACACATTTAAATGTTAATTCCATTCGTTATTGGATAGCATGGTATTTAAAGTTAATTCCATTTTAGCTTATAAGAAAAGAAAAGAAAAACAAATTACACTAATTACACAAGTATTATTAATTGGATACATGAGTGCATCAATAAATGATGAATTAATTTTCTCATCTATTGCTAACAATACCTTAGTGATGAAAAATGTTTTTACTCATTTTAGTGAACATGTAGGATAAAGATTTCGTTTACGTCCAAGCTGCTACAGACAAAAGTAAGAATATGGTTATGTCCAACGAGGTACCACGATCCCAAAAATAGAATAATATCAGTAGTTTAACTTATATTATGAAACCCAAAATATTGATATAGGGTGCAAAATACTCCAAATAAAAAGTTGTGTATTTACTTAATTAAAAATTACAGTAAAATTCTAAAAAAATTAAATTATAATTATGCCTCAAAAGGCTTGTCCAAATTCAAGACCGATATTTAAATATATTAAATAAACCGTTATGGTCTATACGCGATTCCATAGCGACTTTCTGAAAATTTGATTTGGACAAAACTTTTTATTCCCGCTATGAAATGTGGATTTTTCACATTCGTTGGAAAGATATTTTCAAACAGATTCAAATATTTCTTGTTTCGCTAAAATATGATTTATTTTGAATCCTGTACATTGATTTGAAATTTGAAATCGAATATTCAAACTACCGCGCCATTTTAAACTCGTTTTAAATTATATTACAAAATAATACGATTAAATATCGTTTTAATAAATAAATTCCTTATAAATTTCTATATCTAATTCAAATAAAATATTTAAACAATTTAAATATTCAAAATTCAATGGCTAAAAATACAGGTCGTTACATTCCTTCTCCCTTAAAATAATTTCGTCCTCGAAATTGCTAAGTTGTAAAATGCTATAACTCTAAATCCTCATAATCTGCTTAGTTGAAATCTTATATTCCATATCTTCATATCCCAGTTCTTACTCGACTTTCGAATTCTCATGCCAATATTCAACCATTCATAATTCTTTCCAAATGATCTATCCACCATTTTTGGACAATCCATCATAACTTTCTTGTCTTCAATCCAAATGCTTTCCCAAATATCCATACATACAAAAATTGATTTTTAAATTAGTTTACCATTTTGCTTGACCATTCGGGTTGTATAATCTCTTATACAATTGATAAGTCGATTTTCAATTATCAAAATTTTCTTTAAAAAAAATTCTAACTCTTTAAATTTTTGAAATTTTTTGCCAGCATCTCCTTTGCACGGCTCAATTGGTACAACCACAACTCGCCTTTCTAGGCCTTCTCCAGTCCAAAAGAAAATCAAAAAGCCAAGCGGCTTGCTCCATAGGCTTATAAAATCATCAAACCCAAGTAATATTGTAAACATGTACCTTTTTGTCGGCATAATTCTATCTCTTGCAGTTGCTTCCATTCAATATCTACTCAGCATATATATATATATATATATATATATATATATCCATTTCCAGTTGGTTTCAAATCAATCCAACTTCCAGTTTTAACTCTCTAATCAACTTCTGATTAGTTCACCTCCATTCTATCAATTCAAATCTGATTTCTATTCAGGAATCAGTCCACTTACTCAGTTTGAGTTTCAATTTCCCTCACAAATTAATTCCAAACAACAATATCTAGTATATATTCAACTTGTTTATACATAAGTTAAACTCACTTTAAAATTACAAATTTCAACATTTCTCTTTATCTAATTTCATTCAGGATTATTTCTAATTCAATCCAAATTCTTTTTTTAACTTAAGTTAAATTTCAGTTCATTTGATACATTTTTACAATTTCAATCTATTCAACTTATACAAGTTAAATTTTAATTTCAGAATCCAAATTCCTGGTTTTATTTCAAATTAGTTTGAAACCATACATATTTATACATATATACAACCATAACAATTCAAAACTTTTGAATTCTCAAAGTAATTCGTTTCTCAACCCAATTCCATTAAAAATCTTCCTATGGTAGCAATTCATCACATAGAAACTCGAAAATAGATACAAATGATGTGGCCATCATGATCTGAATTATTTTCTAGTGATTGAAGTGATTATAGTGCTTTAAAAATTTCAAAATCCATTTAAAACAATTTTTATTCAAATCCTTTCAAAATATTTCTTGATTAATTTCAGAACACTTCAGAAATATTCTTTAACTTCCGGGATTCAAATTCCATATTCTGGTTTGGATTCAATTTCAGAATTTCTCATTTGTATATATTATCCATATACAAATCATATTCAATTATAAGTCACCAAATCTACTTCATTTGATTGTAATAAAAATCAACACATCCATATGTAATAATTCATAAATTATTCCTTTTATATCAAAACAATTTTTGGGCAAAATTATTTAATTTACCCATTTTAAAACAATACTGTATCGAATTGCTTTGTTCAATAGTTTAGAAACACCTATCGATATAGTTGTACATCCTGTATCGACCAGAATTCATAAACAACTGAACAAACTAGTCAATACAATATAAAACAATTTTATATCACATCTACAAATACGCGCTTACGTATATACACAAATTCAATCTAGGGTATTACTAACCCCATCTCTATTGAATCACGCCATAGAGCCAAGGTTACTACTCAACATTCAGCTCTGATACCAAATGTAACGACCCGAATTTCCGTACTCTTTGAGTTAACTAATTACACCACATGTCCAACCCAAATTGCACAGCAATATGAATCATTATTAGAAAGAAGTTAGAGGATGAGAAATAGAAAGAAAGAAATATTAGAATAAAAGAAATCGAAAATCACAAACTCACAGCGTGTGACGACCCCAAACCTCGTACTGACGGTGGCAAGGGTAATCTTTGGAATATAACATATAAACAGATAACAGCAAAGCAGAATTAAATAAATACACCAGAAATGAACAAATAATACACTGGATAAACATAAACATCAGAGTTACATAGTATATAGGATCATACTTAGTACAAATACAGTTCAGCTATACATAAATGTCTACAGCGGAAATAAACATAATATGTACAATAGGAGCTGAACAGCATAAAAAGAGATAAATGATAGAATCCATCTTCAGCTCCAGCTATCCAGAGAAAGCCAGCTAAAACCTGAATATAAGGCTGCCCGTGTAGAAAAAGGGGCACCCGAGTTTGAAAGTGAAACAAACTAAGAGTCAGTCATGGGACTGGTATGAGAAATCTACTTAACACATTTAAGATATGGCTAATCACAGGACCACGCCACTTTCGTGGAACGGGTTTACTCCATCGGATTGCCAGTGTTTTAAAACAAATCATTCTTTTAAACATCGCAATGCTTTTTATAAAAAAATAAAGCCATTATAAGACTCAGTTCCCATCACACAATGCAACGCAAACCGGAGGATAGAGTTTTACAATATAATGGCCAAAATATGGTTGATACGAATAAAACAAAAGCAATTGATATTATTACTATTGTTTACATGTTTCAAAAACAATTTCGAATCATAACTATCAATCATAGACGACATGGGTACAATATATCATGTCGCCATATATATACAACCAAAACCGCACGATGTCGTATTTGGAAATTGGATTTCCGACATGAACCAAGGCAAAAGATAGTCCTTACCGAATTCGAGATGCTCTAGCCCGCCCCTCTGGATCATAGCTCGAGTGACCCTTGGATCGTCAGGGTCGGTCCACCGATGTGGATTAAAATTCCTGAACAATGCGTTTCCCCGCCCTATGGGGCGTAAGTGAGCCAACGAATGGCTCCATTGGAACCAGATCGTCCGATCTAACCGAGGCGCCTCGCAACAGTAACAACCATATAAGTCAAACTCGTCAGGGCGTGTAAAACCACTGACGCCACTTCTAGCTAGAAAGAAACACATGTCCCCCCTGAGGTCCTTTCTCCCGTTTCTGGTTCATACCGGGGCGTGAGTCTCGCGAATTCACGTTATACGCAAAGCTACGCCACACAGGCGGTGCTTTGGTCATCAACCACAAGACTTTGCTTTTCAACAAAAGTCTTGATCACTGCGTCTTAACATGCCACACAGGCAATTCACACCATGCAACTGATGGCTATCAATCACACAGAATAAATTCCAATGTCAGACACACCGTCCATTTGCAAGTCCGTTCTGGGTCTGAACGAAACCGGAGGCACTATATATCTCGCAAACCCATCGACCTCCACGTACGTCACGTCGATCACCACTCATTATCCATATTTCGGGATGCCTCCCAATCAGGACATCGGTTTCCATCCAAACGAGGTGGAGATCTCCGGTCTTCGACCGTCGTCTTCATCTTCGATTTCTTATCGTCGATTCAGTTATTCAGAATGGGATAAACCCGGTCTTTCTGAGCAACTCGCGTATATAATAAACAAGTGCAACACAAACACACATACGCATCATTTCAATTCATTAGTCGCTAACCGTAAATCAGTAAGAGAACGATTTCCCAAATATTAACCCCGAAGGCCGAAATCAACATCAGATCAACACCCAGGAAACCATTCGACTTAGCCAACCTTCAGTTAGTTTCTAAATTTCACATCCATATCGTTTATAATATTTTATAACGATTTATCGCCATTTTTATTTATTTTAAAATAGCCAATCTATTCAAACAACGCTTCGGGCCATAACGCGGCCGTGGCGCTGTTTTTCTTCAGATTTGATTTACACATATCTGAACATCTAACCGTTGGATTTTCACAAAATTTACATTATTAGAAAGATATTTTCAAAACGAATCCAATGGTTCCAGTTTTGGGAAAATCCGACGGTCGGATCTCCCGGTATAATCGTTTGAAGTTTCGATTTCAAAATATGAACTGCAGCATCGTTATTCGATTTAATATAATTATATTTATATATATATATATAAATATAATCGATTCTAGCGCTGTTTTTCTTCAGATTTGAATTAAACATTCCAGACAATCCAACCGTTGGATTTTTACAAAGTTGGTTCCGTTGGAAAGATATTTCCAAAGCGAACCCAACGGTTGCGGTTTCGGGAAAATCCGATGGTCAGATCTCCCGCACTAATCGTTTGAAGCTTCAGTTTCAAAATACGAACTGCAGCTTCGTTATTCGATATATTTCAATTCTATTTATATATATATATATATCAATTCTTCGATTTCAAAACTATATGATTTTCATACTTTTGATAAAAATGATATTTTTATCTAACTGTCTTCTATTTCAACACTTCACTATTTTTAACAATTCATGTATATAATAAAAATGTGATTTTTATTGTAAAACGATTTATTTCAAAACACGACTATTTTATATAGTTCATATAGATGATAAACATATGATTTTTATTATAAAACAATTTCTTTCAAAACACGACTATTTTATATAGTTCATATAGATGATAAAAATATGAATTTTTATTATAAAACAATTTATTTCAAAATATGAATACCATTCAACACATGAATTTCAATTCAAGGAATGAATTTCGATTCAACACATGAAGGTTTTCTATAGTTTATATATACAGATAAAAAGGTGATTTTTATATTTAAAACACGAGTACCATTCAACACATGAATTTCTATTCAACGAATGAATTCAATTCAACACATGAAGGTTTTCTATAGTTTGTATATATAGAGTAATAATGTGATTTTTATATTTAAAACACGAATACCATTCAACACATGAATTTCTATTCAACGAACGAATTTCAATTCAACACATGAAGGTTTTCTATAGTTTTTATATATATAGTAAAAATGTGATTTTTATATTTAAAACACGAATACCATTCAACACATGAATTTCTATTCGACGAATGAATTTCAATTCAACACATGAAGGTTTTCTATAGTTTGTATATATAGATAAAAAGGTGATTTTTATATTTAAAACACGAATACCATTCAACACATGAATTTCTTTTCAACGAATGAATTTCAATTCAACACATGAAGGTTTTCTATAGTTTGTATATATAGATAAAAAGGTGATTTTTATATTTAAAACACGAATACCACTCAACACATGAATATGATTCAACGAATGAATTTCTATGCAACACATGAAGGTTTTCTATAGTTTGTATATATAGATAAAAAGGTGATTTTTATATTTAAAACACGAATACCACTCAATACATGAATACGATTCAACGAATGAATTTCTATTCAACACATGAAGGTTTTCTATTCAACAGATGAATATAGTTTCAACACAGGAAAATAATTCTAACTCATGAATATTATTCAAAATTTCGGTAGCATAACGGCAGGGTAGTTAAAACTGGGACCGTCCCTAGTACGGCTCCTCGCTCTACCTTAATGGCTCGCAGCTTTTGACAATGGGGAATGATGCATCTAGTTCGCACGCAGGCGGCATGCATATTTTTATCATTTCCACAAACTAATACTATGTGGTTTCAACCAAATATTTCTCAACCATAAACGGGTATTTTTCAACCACAATCAATCAATTTCAACCACAAACAATTCTAATCAACCATTCGTAATCAACCAATTTTCACACCAATCACAACCAATAAATATCGTCCATCACTACACCAAAACAGTGGATTCCCAACAAGTATAAGTGTTACAAATAATTTCTGTAACACTTTTATGTGTCACTAACGGCCTGTGAGGAATTTCCTGTAACACTTATAAGTGTTACAAGCAGAGTAACTCCTAACACTTATAAGTGTTACAAGCAGACCAACTGCTAACACTTATAAGTGTTACAAACATACTCATTGCTAACACTTATAAGTGTTACAAACAACTTATAAGTGTAACAAGCAGACCAACTGCTAACACTTATAAGTGTTACAAACATAATCATTGCTAACACTTATAAATGTTGGAACCATAATATATGGTAACACTTATAAGTGTTACAAACAACTTATAAGTGTAACAAGCAGACCAACTGCTAACACTTATAAGTGTTACAAACATAATCATTGCTAACACTTATAAATGTTGGAACCATAATATATGGTAACACTTATAAGTGTTACAAACATACTTATAAGTGTAACAAGCAGACCAACTGCTAACAGTTATAAGTGTTACAAACATAATCATTGCTAACGCTTATAAATGTTGGAACCATAATATATGGTAACACTTATAAGTGTTACAAACATATTCATTGCTAACACTTATAAATGTCAGTATCATAATCCTACTAACTCTTATTTGGTACACTTCCATATTCCATATATAATTCAACATATCAATTCAAATAAAAGTATTTGGTACACTTCCATATTCCAAATTCAATAATGTCACTTTTGCATAATGCTTTCAATTTCAAAATACCATAATATCAAGTTCAAATTACAAAAAACAATACAAAGTTTTACTAAAGATACATAGAATTTTAGATATTATGAAGGCGAAACATGGACCATATCACAAAGCCTCCATCTGAAAATTCACAAAGCTTGTAGTGTCCGTTTTGAGGACCATCGTAAATTGGTGCTTCCGGATCTAAAACTTCTGTTATCCAAACAACTTTCTCAACATTTGGCACTATCTCTCTAAAATGACACATGGTTTGCGTACCAATATAAGCTTTTGCTACTTCCTTCATATCTGGTGATAATAGCATTACAAATTGTTTTCCTTTTGTTGATGATCCAACATCATTTGTCGGAATAACCGAATCAGCAATTCCAACGTTCGGTGTAGATTTACCCAAATTAGAAGCGGTTTCTGTCATAGGCGTCATAACACCGTCATTAACGTTATGTTGTAATCCCGGTACCATAATAAGAAAGGATTTAAGAGCATCGTTGATTTGGATTGACACTTGACTCGCCACTTGACTTGCAACTTGATTTTGTAATTCTTTAGACCATTGACGAAAATCATCCTTTTTATTCTTGTCGGCAATTGCTTTTGATGCTTGCATTATCTTTACGTGCTTTGCGGAAGAAGAGGAGCTAATTGCACGACAATAATTTTTCCTTTTGTCAGAACCAAAAACTTTGGCGATAGGATCATTGTCAAAATCAAACATGTTTGCATGCTCGTTGCTATTACATTCCAAATTCTGTTTTTTTTCCTCCTCCTCCACAAGTGCCTACAAAATATAAACGCAATCAGTTTTACAGAAATAACAAATTGCAAGTCAAGTTTCTGAGCATTCAGTTTCAGTTTCGAGTCGAAACCAAAACTGAAGTCAGTTTCAGTTTCGAGTCGAAACCGAAACTGAGAATTCAGTTTCAGTTTCGAGTCGAAAGTGAAACTGAAGTCAGTTTCAGTTTCGAGTCGAAACTGAAACTGACCATTCAGTTTCAGTTTCGAGTCGAAACTGAAACTGAAGTCAGTTTCAGTTTCGACTCGAAACCGAAACTGAGCATTCAGTTTCAGTTTCGATCGAAACTGAAACTGAAGTCAGTTTCAGTTTCGACTCGAAACCGAAACTGACCATTCAGTTTCAGTTTCGATCGAAACTGAAACTGAGCATCCAGTTTCAGTTTCGAGTCGAAACCGAAACTGAGACTGAATGCTCAGTTTCGGTTTCGAGTCGAAAGTGAAACTGAAGTCAGTTTCAGTTTCGACTCGAAACCGAAACTGAGCATTATTCAGTTTCAGTTTCGACTGGATAAGCTTTGGCTTTGCGAAGTTGCAAAAACTGAGTTTGCAACTCAGTTTGCTAAACTGAGTTGCAAACTTGGTTTTCCAAACTCAGTTGATTATGATACAAAATTAATCAAGTTCTACATGGATACTACGGTTATTTAATAAGAAAAAGGAAGCGATCTGTTTGACTGATCAAGGCAAAATTTGCTTTATAAAGAATGATGAAAATCTGTTCAAGTAGTATGAGAAATTGAATACTGAAGTAACTCAGTCAACCAACTGTGAAGAAAATGAACATAGAACGTTGATTTGAATGAGCAACAAAACTCGAATGCAAAAAAAACAAATTCTTGCATGAAAATAATTGTTATTTCTTTGTGCTCGTACACAATTTATAACTAGAACTCTTCCATGTATAGTAACATATTGATCAAAGAAAAGTTAAATTGCTCCTAGTAGCAGGGATCCATTTCATATAAATAATAACTGAACATTGTAGTGTAAATAGAAATGAATACAAAATTAAGAACTGAATTTAACAAATAATCAAATTGAATAATAAGCAATCATCAGCTCAACATTTTTTTGTTCAATTTAAACATATGCATAAAATTAATATTCAAACAGTACAATAGACGTTTTAAAGATGCGTCCCATTTTCAAATATAATATATGAAGAAAATGAATACAAAAATTATATCAGACAACTAAGAAAATAGCACTCTTGCTTCATACCGAAGTGAAACTGAAGTCAGTTTCGAGTCGAAACCGAAACTGAAGTCAGTTTCGAGTCAAAAGTGAAACTGAAGTCAGTTTCGAGTCGAAACCGAAACTGAGCATTCAGTTTCAGTTTCGAGTCGAAAGTGAAACTGAAGTCAGTTTCAGTTTCGAGTCGAAACTGAAACTGAAGTCAGTTTCAGTTTCGACTCGAAACCGAAACTGACCATTCAGTTTCAGTTTCGACTCAAAACCGAAACTGAGCAATTGTAATTGCCTTTTTTGTATTTGGAATGTTATGTAATTTTAGAAATAAATTTTAATAACACTTGAGTGTCTTAATAAAAATCTGGTAGTTAAAATAACATGACTAAAATAAAGAATCTGCCTCAAAAATTTAAAATTCAACTTATATGGTTGTCAAGTTAGCTTGTGATGACTGATGTGAGTTGACCGAGCAAGGATTACAAGTTAAGGCACTGATAATGAATGCAGGCATAAAAATCATGTGAATAACTCGAATGAAACTTCGCACTAGGCAGTAAACACTTCATAGATGATAATGAAACCCATAAACATAGCAATGGAATATTATTAAACTTACATAGGTTTTTGCTGCTGATGGAATAACTTGTCCAGTTTTCTTATTTTTATGTCCCGCCTTCCAAACCATTGTCCTCGTAACGTTCACCTCCGGATTTTTCTTAACCTGCAATAAGAAATATTATTAAACTAATTAACTATTTATTAGTAGTATTCACAAGAAATATTTTTACTAAGATTGTTTACCATTTCATCATAAACTTTACGATATGATTTTCTTCCTAGCGTGTGAGTGATAGTATTATTAGCTTTGGCTTGGGCATTTCTCTTACATTGCTCTTTTTTCTTATCGGTGTATTCGTTGTCTACAAACTTCTCCCACCATACTTTGTCAATGTCTGAAGGACATTTAGTGATAGCAATATTCTTGGGTATGATGGTTC
This sequence comes from Allium sativum, assembly GCA_030737875.1. NCBI lineage: Eukaryota > Viridiplantae > Streptophyta > Magnoliopsida > Asparagales > Amaryllidaceae > Allium > Allium sativum. The sequence goes on along the minus strand of CM060924.1, from coordinate 952,940,273 downwards.
CTTTGACTCTAAGCAATCTATTTCGCAAAGTAGACTTTACCGTACGAAAATATCGTGGAAACGTTTTTTCTAAAATTGGCCGAGCTAGATCAGGATCGATGTCCATGTCGAATTCATTCTGTTTTAACAAAGAAATTTCAATACGAAGAATAAATTTTATGCAGAAAGTACATAATTAAATAAGGTGAATTTGTGACATACCAATAGTTCTCGCCACAAAATATCTTTATAGTAACCATCAACATTTCTCCACTCGCCATAGCCAATTGGTATATGACAACGAATTAGCGCTCCGCATCTGGTGCCCCATTTAGCTTCATCATTACCTTTAACACCATCGAAGTCAACTGTTATTGAGTATTTTTTATCACTTGGTGGAGGACAGTTATTTGCCTCAAGCTCCTCATTTGTTGTAACTTCATTTGCACTGCCAATGCAATTGTTCGACATTCTGCATTAAAAAGAATTAATATGCATATTGAAACTAATATGCGTGCTTGATTTGATTTTACAAATGGATGATGAATATGAACAAAGAAAAATCCAAAAAACAAAATCATTTAATGCATTTCACCTAAATAAGCAAAACAATACAAATATTCATTTCAAAATTACATCTCTTTCATTTAAATACATTTCAACAATGGTACTAAATTCTGTTGTTCTTTCAAAACAGACTGAAAATCGGTTGGTATGGTGTAGTCATCTACGTTGTCTGTCATGCGCTTTGGAGAACGTCGAACAATGGACCAATCAGAATTTTGAGTGTCTTGCACATAGAAAACTTGACATGCTTCAGTTGCTAGAATAGCTGGCTCGTCATACTCCCCATTAACAGTTTTGAGCCTATTCAAGTTCACCATCAACAAATGGGAATCGGTACAAATCTTACAACCATTTGTCTTATCCGCAATGTTTACCCAATCACAATAGAATACAACATGTTGGAAATCGTAATAATCAACCTCTATGATTTCTTTAATGATACCATACCAAGTAGTGTCATCATCCGTAGGATTTATATCTTTTGCACTTGCAACAAATGTGGTGATTGCATCCATGCAAACACCGCTATCTTGGATTGAATGACTATCATCATAATGTTGAGGAGAAAATATATATCCATTCACTCTGTACTTAAGATAACTTTTAGATTCCCACTTTGGACCACTAACATATTGCCATAACATTGTATTCATGCATTTTTCTTGTAAAAGCTGTCATGAATGAACAAACTTGAACGTCCAACATAAAAAGAACAAAACTTACAATTTTTATACATATTGAAATAATATACCTTTTTGTGTAACCAATCAATAAATTCGGTTTGAACGATTACTTCTGTCGTTGTGGTAACTTTTCTTTTACCGCGAGAAACATCTTCTAAGGATCGGCGATATGCACTACAAATTAGATATTAAAAGTAAATATAGTTCATACTTTATGTCATTGGTATGTATTAAAATATAGAGAAAATTCATACATATAATATTCGTCTCTTTCAGGAATATTGATACTAAAAAGTAACCACCTTCGAATTTGAACACGTTGCACCCTAGTTAGCTTAATACATTTGCCTTCAATGATGGGACGTTCATATATATCATCACCATCATCTAAAAAAGATGCTTGTGTCGAACTATGATTTCCATCATGTGGGTTAGGCATATACTCCATTGCATATCTAACTGATTCTGAAACAAGGTATGCTTCAGCAATTGATCCTTCTATGTAGCGCTTATTGCTAGGTATATTTTTGCATTCTTTCATTGCTCTAAAAATAGCACACATGCACATATATTTAGAAATTATCACTTTGAAATAACATTCATAAAATTTGTAAGAAAAATACACCACCTTTCAAATGGATACATCCATATGTAGTTTGCAGGTCCACATAGCAAAGCTTGATCGGCTAGATGCACCATAAGATGAATACTTATATCAAAGAAGTCCGTCGAAAAATAATGCACTAGCACACATAATGCCTCGGAAATCATATCTTTGGCAGCTTGAACATGTTCTCGAACTAGAACTTTTGAGCATATCAAGTTAAAATACAAACTCACTTGTAAAATAGCTCGACGTAAATCACGGTGCTTCGGATATGCATGTTGAACCATTATAGGAAGTAAGTATTGCATTACAATATGATACTCATATGTTTTTTTAAGGTGCAAAGTAGGTGGTTGAACAGTAACAAGACTACCAAATCTAGTTGCAAGGCACGATGGAAGTTTTGTAGCTTGTAGAACTTCACAACATTTGGTTTTATGAATCTTATCGAATGCAAACTTAGATGATTGCCTCAACCTATCAAACAATAAATTGAGAAGATGCTCTGTGACATTCTTCTCTGTATGCATCACATCAATAGTATGTCGTACTTTATGACTACTCCAATAAATTAAATTATAGAAAATTGACTTCTTATACCAAGGAGATTTTTCTACGTCACTACCTTCAGTCATTAAGGAACATTCATTACTAGCTTCGATTATTGTTCGCTTCTTATTCCTTGGTAATTTTCCAGGAAAATAACTTATACGATCAAGCTTTTCCAAAAGGGATGGTCCTCTTAACCTTGTTGGCGGTTCTTTATCTTTGCTATCCTTATACCATCCATATTTGACGCATCTATATGGATGATCATCCTTCAAAAATCTTCTATACTTTGGGTAAACAATCTTGTTACCTACATACTCCGACTCGGTCTCCATAGCACAAACTGGACAAGCTTTATAACCATGTGTCACACAACCAGATAAATTTCCCAATGCTGGAAAATCGTGGATTCCCCATAATAATATTGCCTTCATCGTAAACATTTCTCTCTTGTCCATATCAAAAGAAGCTACGCCTTCCATCCAAAGTTCCCTCAACTCATCTACAAGAGGTTCTAAATACACATCAATGTCTTGACTTGGTGCTTTCGGTCCAGGAATTAATAAACTTAGCATTTGAAATTGCGATTTCATGCATAATGAAGGGGGTAGATTGTATGGAATCATATATACGGGCCAACAACTATAACTATTGGAGAGAACCCCATTCGGATTAAATCCATCAGTAGAGATACCAAGCCAGACATTACGTCCTTCATTTGCAAAGTCCGGCCACTTACATTTGATTGATCTCCATTCAGCTGAGTCAATGGGATGACGCATGAAATCCCAAGAAGGATCGGCATGCTTATGCCATTGCATTTTACGAGCTATCCACGGTATAGTGTACAATCTAGTCAACCTTGGAATTATAGGGAAGTGTCTTAAAACTTTTCTTGGTTGAGTTGTCATTTTTTTTACGCCTAACGCATTTGTCTTATCTTTAAATCTTGACGTATTACAATGAGGACATACTACAATGTTAACGTTCTCTTTCCAAAATAACATGCAATCGTTTATGCAAGCATGAATGCATTTTACCTTCATTCCCAAATCTTTTAACATTTTTTTCATGGTAGGATACTTGTTAGGTAATGTGTTTTCTTCCGGAAGACACTTTTTAAATAGTTTCAACAATTCTGTCATGCTATTTCCCGACCAATTAAATTCCTTTTTCAAGTTATGAAGCTCTATCATAACACTCAAAGTTGTAAGTCCATCCTTACAAGAAGGATATAATTTCTCATTTGCTTTGCTTTTGTATTCATGGTACATTTTCTTAACATTTATTTCTTCAAAATTTACTTCACCGCTAACTTGTGGCATATCATGTACTCTAAATGCATCATTAACAAGATTTCCTAGAGTGCCCTCAAAAGACTCTTCTACTTGCATTTGGTCTGGAATGTGAGACTCTTGGACAAAATCCGATGTATGAGTCATTTGTATGGTAGTATCATTTCTCTCTCCATGAAAGAACCACACATCATATGTCGGAAGCATACCAAAAAATATCAAGTGTTTCTCAACTATTTCTATTGAAGTTCTCTTAGAGTTTTTGCACTTCTTACAAGGACACACACATAACTGAGTATCATGTGGTAAATGTTGCTTGACGACGCTGATAAAGTTCTGAACACCGTGCGTATATTCATCCTCATTTCTATGTGTATTTCTAATCCACCTTCTTGATGTTTGTTCGGTCATGACTATCAATCAAAAACATTCAAAAAAATAATTAATACATCATCTAAGTTCTGTAAGATTGTTACCTTACCAATTAAAAAAATGGATTATTTACTTTTTATTTATTTTCGTCTTAGTGTTAGAAATTCTTAAGAATCATACCTAATATTTTATAGTGCATTACTCAATGGCCGGACACTATGATATTACAGTTTTGAAAAAAAATTATGCATTACTATGATATTACTCAATGGTCGGACACTATTTTTTTTTGCAGACTTCACATTACATTTATCACTCGAAACTGAAACTGAATGTTCAGTTTCTGAAACTGAATGTTCAGTTTCTGAAACTGAATGTTCAGTTTCTGAAACTGAATGTTCAGTTTCAGTTTCGACTCGAAACTGAAACTGAATGCTCAGTTTCGGTTTCGACTCGAAACTGAAACTGAACATTGCTCAGTTTCAGTTTCGACTCGAAACTGAAACTGAATGCTCAGTTTCGGTTTCGAGTTCTCGAAACTGAAACTAAATGCTCAGTTTCGGTTTCGAGTTCTCGAAACTGAAACTGAACATTGCTCAGTTTCGGTTTCGACTCGAAACTGAAACTGAACGGTCAGTTTCGGTTTTGACTCAACTGAAACTGAACGGTCAGTTCGGTTTCGACTCAAAACTGAAACTGAATGGTCAGTTTCAGTTTCGACTCAAAACTGAAACTGAATGCTCAGTTTCCGTTTCGACTCGAAACTGAAACTGAACATTGCTCAGTTTCAGTTTCGACTCGAAACTGAAACTAAATGTTCAGTTTGTTCGATAAATGGGGCCATACATCAGAATGACACTTATATAGATCTATATACATGCATGATAAAATCATAAAACAACAACAAAGACCTGCAAACACTACAGTCGTCAAAATTTATCTAACTTGTTCAGAAAGAAAAATCTCTTGTATAAATGCATTTTAAATTACAAAAAATTATTAAAAAGTGTGATGATCTAATGATTAAAAATTCTCCTAGAACCTACATGATTTATTGAACAAAGATAACGGCAGCTACCAACACAATTTAGATTACATTTAATATGTGAAATAACAAAGGAAATAGAATAAACTAAAATATGAAATCAAACAAATACTAAATTTTGAGGAATCCAGCTGGATCCCTCCAACCTGTTTTCCTGCATCCACATATGTTAGCTAACATAAATAATACCCATCCTGCTTCAAGGCAGGATATCGCGGTATGAAGGTCATCCACTATCATAGCGTGGGGCGCATAGGGTATTCATCCGCTAATGGTACCGCGGGCATCCGCTAATGATACTGCGGGAAATCCAACCACCAATATATATATAATAGCAACAAACCTAAATATAACTAATATATACGCATCTAAAACTGAAATATTCAATACACATACGCACCTGAAACTGAAATCCAATGAAGGGAGCAGACACAATATGATGAGGTGCAGAAAAAATAAGCGAATGAGAACTGCAGGAACAATAAATGGTACATTAGATTTTACATGCTATATTTGAATGAGAACTTACTATATTTAAAAAAGGAAGAAAAAGAATGAATTCAGAAATGAATTGCATGCTATATTTGAATGATAACTTTATATATTTCAGAGAACCACAGAACAGATTTTACATGTAAGAAACTATAAAAGTGCACATAATTTTTCTTTTATACACTGATAATCAAATTAGAACAATAAGTTTATGGCAAAGCAAGTGATATATTTAAAAGTTTTAAAAGTGATAAGCCAAGACACAAGCCAACAAAGCCGAGAAGCATTTTCAAGTGAAAGCCAAAACAGCCCATTTGGTCGAGCTAGCATAATAAATTGTACAGTGTACACAAGCATTAAAGAAATTCAGCAAAGTAGCATGGTAAGCAAATTCAGCAAAGTAGCACGAAAATGAATGTTCAGTTTTGGTTTCGACTCGAAACTGAAACTGAACGTTCAGTTTCGACTCGAAACTGAAACTGAATGGTCAGTTTCGGTTTCGACTCGAAACTGAAACTGACTTTAGTTTCGGTTTCGACTCGAAACTGAAACTGAATGCTCAGTTTCGGTTTCGACTCGAAACCGAAACTGAGCATTCAGTTTCAGTTTCGATCGAAACTGAAACTGAGCATCCAGTTTCAGTTTCGAGTCGAAACCGAAACTGAGACTGAATGCTCAGTTTCGGTTTCGAGTCGAAACGGAAATTGAATGGTCAGTTTCGGTTTCGACTCGAAACTGAAACTGACTTTAGTTTCGATTTTGACTCGAAACCGAAACCGAGCATTCAGTTTCAGTTTCGATCGAAACTGAAACTGATCGAAACTGAAACTGAGCATTCAGTTTCAGTTTCGAGTCGAAACCGAAACTGAGACTGAATGCTCAGTTTCGGTTTCGACTCGAAACCGAAACTGAGACTGAATGCTCAGTTTCGGTTTCGACTCGAAACTGAAACTGAAAGGTCAGTTTCGGTTTCGACTCGAAACTGAAACTGAATGCTCAGTTTCAGTTTCGAGTCGAAACCAAAACTGAGCATTCAGTTTCCGTTTCGAGTCGAAACTGAAACTGAGCATATAATGATTTAGTAGATGCACATAAACAATAGTAAGAAGAATTAAATAGATCTCTATTTTTTCACAGTAATTGTGTAAACAACCTAAAAAAAATACATACATAATGCACATGTTGAATTAGGTAAGCAGTCAACACTAATCCAATGTTTAGTTTACTTTCCAAGTATGTTTTGATTAACTATAGCGTATTGTCTATTTTCGTGTGAATGGTAATGGAATTAAACTGCAAAGGATTTACCGTATTTGGCTCTAATGGAAATATAGTGTTTCGCATTGATAACTACTCTATTAGAATCAAAAGAAATATCGTTCTCATGGACGCTTCTGGAAATCCACTGTTTATGATTAAAATAAAGGTATGTGTTGTATATACACACATTCATTTCATAGCTTTGAGAAACAGATATAAACAATGATTTTTTATGCAGAGAATGAGCATAAGAGAGAATTGGTCCATTTACAATGGAGAAGATGCTACATATACAAAAATAAACATTCATGTTCACGGACAGCAACCACATAACAGGCGAGAACAGCACCCCACAAACCCATTTTTCAAATTAAAAATCTTGCTAAGTGTATACAACAGTTAAATCTCTCTTCTTCCCTGGAACTATTAAAGGCTTGTAGCTGAAAATAAAGGATAGTTGAGGTGCTTTCCTCAATGTGCATGTATAGAGAGGCACACGCTCACCAAACAGTAACACGCACTCTGTTCATTAAAGCTTCTATGCAGGGATGACACATGGTAATATAGGTAACTTAAGTGCACAATATTAAATAAATTATTTAATTACTTAATAGTTTGGATGACTTCTGGTCATTTCCTATTTACTTATTTTTTTCGTATGTTAGAATGTTTTTTTGCATAGACTAACGGTTTATATTAGAGACAAAAAAAAGGTTTACATAGCTAACGTTTCCGCATGTTTTTTCAAAGCAAAAATCCACCAAAAACAACCTTTTAAGAAGCAAAAATAAATACATGGAACGAGCATTTGATAAGTTATCCCAGTTAAACTACAATAGTTTAACATAAGTTATCCCAGCATGTTTTTTTTTTTGAAGTAAAGAGAAACATATGTATAGTGCAACTTGCCCGTAATATTGAGGAGTAATCTTTATTGCATTTCATTTTCGTTGATCCTTGACTGATAGTCATATGCGTGTAGTCCTTATCATATTTTTATGGCGACTTTCACACTTCTCTCACTTATTATTTCCAAGTCCTACGAAATATTCCAAGACCCTCGCTCTCGGCTATTTTAAGTCACAGACTGATTTTTTACAACTTCTGTATCACCTTTTTTTACAACTACTTATATAACTTCTTTTTCTTATGACCCAACAAATGAAGAATTTTACTAATATAAACTTCTGTATAAAAAAGTTAATTTATCAATTGTATTAAAAAATGCGCTTAGGCTAAATGGTAATGTTTTTATTTTCTTGTTCTTTCAGTCCTTAATTTTGAAATTATTTCACATTGCAAAATCATTTTTAGCAATTTTGTTGTAATCTAATTGCATTGGCTGCACTTTCAAGCGCAGTTGCACTATTTATGGATGTATACGCATTTCTCAACTTGGCCATGTTATAATGGATTTATCATGTTCCACCTTTTTTTAATGTTACATTGATGTCATTTACTATATATATTTAATGCGGCTAGAATAGTTTTCTATCAAAACGTTTGAAGCAGTTTACAATAAGTTAGGTTCAAGTCATAACTCGGTAAATAATTGAAATCAGCCACCAAGTTTTTATGCCCTATAACCATTTTATATAATCATACATCATCAAAACAGACAAAATTAGATTGAGCAAGGTTAAAAAAACATGGTCCATACAAATCTGATTCATACAAATCGTGATTCCAAGAAGTGAAATCGAATTTTTACCTCAAATCGTGATTCCTAGAAGCCACCGTGATTCGAATCCCCAATTCCTACAAGCACCAATTCGAAGTCCATTCTTTAATCGTAGATTTCAATTTTCGATTTCCTCTGATGTTGATGAGAACGATGATTTTAATTGCTTTGCGTTTGTTTTCTAAGCGTATTTGGGGTTGGAGCGGCCTGAAAAGAGTTAAGTGTCAGTAAGTTATGCGTTGAACATCAATTAGGGTTATATGCGCCAATTGGCCATTGTACATATATACACATTCATTATCTCAGTACAATAAAATAATGGTTTGGGTCCAAAATAGTTGATATCACATTAGCACATTTTGTCGAGGTTATCATTGTCTTAATAGTGAATCAGAAGAACAAAAACCAAATGAATTAAAAAACAGAAGGAACCGACTTCCAATATTTTAGTTGCAACAAGTTTCAGAAGAAGAAAAAACATATGAAGAAGGGCAAAGTCTGATATCCAACTATATACTTACCAGCTATCCTTGTTACTACCCTTTGAATAGATGGGAAATAAAAAGGAGGTAAAGTGATGTGCAACATAACACTGTCATGTAGTAACACGACAGTCAAAACAAACATATGCAAATTAACAAATTTATGCAAAATAACACTGTCATGTATTAGTACAACATAGCAATTATTAATGTTTTAAAGACTTCAGATAAAGCTCAATCATCTATATGAGTGGGCATGATGCAAAATGGATTAGAGGTAAGATAAAATACATATGCAAATAGCAGTATAAGCAAAAAATTAAAATTAAATACTGCATAAATTTACTGCAAGGAGAATGGCATAGAAAATTCTGCAACATACCCAATCTTCTTTCATAACTATGAACTTGATACAAATAAATACTTAAAAAATCCCATCAGCAACAGTATCCAAAATATATTATCCAATTAGGATATCGGCAACCTTGAATTTTATTGAATGTCATAACATTTAGTTCTAAGCCAAACAAAATACTTGGAAGTTATTTCTTAAAGATCAATGCCTTAAAGTTTCTTGAATTCTAAAGCAAGGCAGTCAACTATTTTTTGCATAACAAATACTTGGAAACCCATATACAGAGCTATGGCGAGCAGTATATTTTTTGCATAATTTGTTTACAAAGTGCCAATTAAATAACAATGAATATGGCAGCTATAAACATGCAATCACAAAAGGTATCTAAGCCTCAAAATTCATAGTAAATCTATCTGAAATAAGCGTAACAAACAAATCAATCGTACGTTATAATTTTGATCTACATAAGCAAAAATCTCGAAATGGAGAATGAACAATCGAAGATTGGAAACAATAAGAACGAATCGAAGAGGAAAAACATACCTTTGTCGAAAGTATTAAAGAAAACTCAGCGTTTTGGATGAACGAAGAAACGTAGAAAATCGCCTCCAGACAGAAAAACCTAATTTAAAAGAACGCGGCTTGGAAGGAATAAGTGTTGAGGAGTATGCGTTGAACATCCGATTAGGTTACGTTTGGCAACTTACCCTTTTGCCCTTAAAAAATAAGAGTTGACCAAGCATAACAACACATAAAAGTGTTGGCACATTTTTGGTGACACATTTTTGTTACCGCAACACATATAAGTGTCAGTAGTCTACAACACATATAAGTGTTGGCAGTTGAAAAAAATAAGAGTTGCCAATTGGCCATTATGGTGTAGTGCATGTTTTGTGGACGAGGGGCGTGTGTGTGTATATATATATATATAAGCATTTCACTTCTATTTCAACACACATATAATTTTTACAACGCATATATAACTTATATATCGAACGTACAACTTATACAATGCTTGTACAAGAGGTGTACAACGCTTATATAACTCATACATCGACCATATAATTTATACATCGTCGTTTTCCATATCGTTTATAAATTAGAAATCTCACGTTGGGTTCCACTCCACCAAAAATAGCAGAAGGCTCAAAAAAATATGCGGTCTCTTCTAGAAGGTAGAAGACGTCCACATGAGTCCGTTGTCTCTTGTTTCACTGAATTTCGACAAGAAACGAAAAAGATATGATTTTTACAAGTTTGTAACACTTAGAAGTGTAAAAATCAGTTCAAAATAAACAAGCCGAACCTTTCAGCAAAAGGTTCCAAACTAGGTTTGGATTTTTTTAAAAACCGTGTATCGGTTGGAGGATCGGCTTGCACGAGGTCGATGGGGGGAATGAGGCACAGGTTCACCAATGGTGCGGCGGTCTCCGGTGGCTGGAGCAACTAACGGTGGCGTAATGAACCACGAAGGTTCCAGGCGTCGATTCGAACAATCCACTCAATGAAAAATTCAGCAATTGGTATGGATTTGGAGATCTCAGAGAGTGCTACTAAATCCTCAACAGGAGGAAGGTGTAATTTCGCTTGTAGGAGGAGGAATCAGGGGAGGAAGTATCGAGGTTATTTCCGACGTTCATCGCTGTATAGCGGGGAGAGAGAAAGAGATTTCCTTTTTTTATTTAATAAATTCTGATTGGCCGTGAGCTTTTAAAAGGGGGTTTTCTAACACGACCTCCAATCCGAATCCAACAACTGTCGTATCTAGCATTTTACCCCCATTCCAAGCACAATGGGATATGTTTCGTAGGCCCATTCGACTGTTTCAGTCAGTTTTTATTCAAAACATTCAATATTTGATTTGAACGTACATTTCAATTTGCCAGGGCCACAAACTGATTCTAAGAATTCCCGAAAAATAAATCTAGCTATGTTTTGACGATATGGTCCAAATAAATCTAGTTTCGTCGAATTCTGAGACCATTTGTAAAATGGCCCATTTCTGGTCGATCCAATTTAACAGAAATCGACCAAACACATTTTCCTTCGCCACGCTCACATGCTAGCTTCAAAAATTATGACATTTGAAACCTAGTAATAATTTCACATCTCGGATCCAACAAAAATGGTTTCATCGAATTCCGAGGTCGTTTGCAAAATGGCCATTTTCATGGGCTATATAATTTCTACAACGACCTTTCTGAAAATTCATTTGGCCATAACTTTTGCTTCCCGCTATGAAAATTTGATTTTTTAGATTCGTTAACAAGGTATTCACTAACAGATTTAAATATTTTTGGTTTCACTCAAATCCATTTTGTTTTGCACCCTGTACCGTTAGTTAAAGTTTGAATTCAAATTTTGAAACTACCGCGCCATTTCAGGCCTTGTTTATAATTAGAATAATTATATTCATTTTCAAATGTCGATTCAAGCTTACTTTTCATCGTTATTATTTAAAATATTTATTTTAAATATTTAAAATCCAATAAAATAGCCAATTTAAAATTTTTAAATTGGTTCAGATTTTCCGTGTCGTTACAATCTCCCCCACTTAAAACTTTTCGTCTCCGAAAAGGAACAAAGTCGAAAGTGGTTTGATTAATCAACTCTCCGTTCAATCTGGCTTCCATTCTCCAACTTTTCAGTTTCTGAGAATGTTCAAATTCTTCAAAAATTTGGCTAACACCCGGAATTTTCGAAAAAATTCGCCATAACCTCCTTTGTACGGGGAGAGGTTTGGAAATTTATTGGGCCGTATTAGGTACCCAATAAATCCTATAAAGCATACACATATTTATAGTGATATATTCTGGTGTTTACAGGGGAGCGTGTATAGATAATAACTGCAGAGAATAAATTCTCGTCACCTTGTCAAAGCCTGAGGGAGTGTGTATTTTAATTGCTCTAGAGGATAAATCCTCGTCACCTCGTCCCGTGTGGGAAATAAATAGTCCATATGCCGTATCCAATGACTAGAGAGATGTGATTATTGTCAACTCCAGACCCATGTGGGGTTTTTATTAACCTGGCAATTTATCATTACAAATTTTATATGGTCATATCAGTCATCAGTTCAACCTGTAAAATATAGTCATCGCCATACAAGCCTCTCGCTCGTACGGTAAATCTTCCACCTCGTCACACAAGCTCCAAATACTTATGTGGTATATGATGAAGTATGCCTATCTTCCAGAAGTATGACATGTAATGTAGTTCAAAATTAATTGTTACTATCCTATGGCGATGTTTATTATTACACACAGAATAATGAGTACTCCGCATCCAATGGCATTCACTGGAGTTGATATAATAATATTTCGCATCCAACTCATTAAGGCTTACCTATTTGTCGGGCACGCAAATTAAATCTTTACTCAACAACTATCCAATTACCTGTTCAAACGTATATAATGCACATGTATATATTTCTATCTATTTTTAAATCATTTCAATGTGTGAGTTAATCGAATAAATCCTACCATTCATTCTCTTATTAATTAAATTAACTATCGTTTCAATAATTTAATTAATCCAATTTACTATCACACAATGCAAACAACAAGCAATTTGTTTTTAACTCTTCAAAAATATACTAATCAATTTCTATACTCTTTTAAAATCATTCAGGCTATAGAATTAAAAGTGCACATCCATGGAAAGAAAATAACAACAGAGTAGAGAACTAATTGGTAATGCAAAGTATGGTAGATGTACCTTGCACCGGAGTCAATCAGAGATATCCACTCGGCATATAGGATAGGCTTTCTGAATGCTCTCCTCAGTTTCCCAAGTACAATCTCGCGGATCTCCACTCCATTGCACTTTGACTAAGTGAACTTTCTTGTTCCTCAGCTCTTTGGTTTCTTTGCCAATGATCTTTAGCGGCTCTCTTCTCACAGCTAATTCTGGAGTAATTTCAATATCTTGTTGAGCTGCTTCTTCCACGATCAAGTCTGGACCATGAACGTGCTTTCGAAGTTGAGATATGTGAAATACGTCATGCACTCCAGGCAACCAATCTGGCAATTTAACCCTATAAGCGAGAGTTCCAATCCGTTCCGGAATAGGAAACAGACCAATAAATTTGGGCGCCAACTTCCCAGTTTTACCGAACCGGATAACACCTCTCATCGGCGATACTTTCAAATATACATAGTCGCCAACCGCAAATGATATATCTCTTCTTCTCTTATCGGCATAGCTCTTTTTTCGGCTTTGAGCAGCGAGTAATCGTTTCTTGATAAAATCGACTTTGTCGGCAGCTTCTCGGATCATATCTGGCCCCAACACAAGTCTATTACCGGGTTCGACCCAACAAGCAGGAGATCGGCACGGCTACCATACAACGCTTCGAATGGTGACATTGTCAGACTTGCCTGGTAGCTGTTGTTATAAGAGAATTCATCCAAATGCAGATGGTCTTCCCATGATCCACCGAAATCTAGAACACAAGCCCGCAATAGATCTTCTAGTATACGATTCACCCTCTCAGTTTGACCATCTGTCTGAGGATGATAAGCGGTGCTTAGGTTCAGCTTTGTTCCCAGCTCTACTTGAAATGCCTCCCAGAATTTTCTAGTAAATATTGTATCTCTATCACTAGCTATACTGATCGGCACTCCGTGTAGTCTAACTATTTCCTTGAATTATATCTGCACTAGACTCTGAGCAGTTCTGTTTGATCTGACAGGTATGAAATGGACGGTCTTCGTGAAGCGATCTACGATCACCCAAATACTGTCATTTCCTTTTCTGGTTCTGGGCAAACCATCTATAAAGTCCACGGAAATATGTTCCCACTTCCAACCTAGAACGTCTAGCAGTTGTAATAATCCAGCAAGTTTTTGTTGGTCGCTTTTGACTAGTTGGCAAGTTGGGCATCGGCTAACATATAAAGAAATGTCCCTTTTCATCGACTTCCACCAGAAAGTGCATTTGATGTCATTATACATTTTGCTTACTCCCGGATGGATACTAAGTTTTGACTTGTGGCATTCATCCAGTACTTCCTTTCGGAGCTCAGGAATGTTAGGAACACAAATTCGACCTTTCAGCCTTAGAATCCCCTCATGATCAACTTGGAAACTCGAGGGCTCGCCTTTCTGAATTATCTCTTTGATCTTTTGAATGAAGTGATCATCCTTCTGAAGAGCAGATATTTTATCTATCAATGAAGTCGTGATAATAAAACTGGCGATCATTTCATTCTTTCGGCTTAACGCATCGGCCACGACATTGGCTTTCCCTGGAGTGTATATAATCTCAAAATTGTATGCTGCAAGGAACTCTAGCCAACGTTGCTGCTCAGATTCAAGTCTTTCTGGGTGAACTAATACTTCAATGACTGATGGTCTGTATACAGTTCGAATTTCTCACCCAGAAGATAGTGTCTCCAGATTTTCAAAGAGAATACGATATCCAACAACTCAAGATCATGAGTTATGTAGTTTTTCTCGTGCGGCTTCAGCTGACGGCTAGCATAAGCGATCACTTGACCTCTTTGCATTAGTACTGCACAGAGGCCTTCCCTAGAGGCATCTGTCCAGACTTTTAAATCCTGATTGCCGTCGATAATGGTTAACACTGGAGCAGTCGTTAATCTTAACTTTAGCTCTCCAAAAGCCTCCTCACATTCTGGAGTCCATTTGAATTTAGAGTGCTTCTTTGTAAGCTTTGTTAAGTGACCAGATATCTTCGAAAAGTTTTTAACGAACTTCCGGTAATAACTAGCCAATCCAAGAAAACTACGAACTTCTGTAGGAGTACTAGGTTGTTTCCAAGTTTTGAATAGTTGTGATTTTACTTGGATCCACAGCAATTCCTTCTTTCGATACAACATGGCCCAGAAATTTCACTTCATCTTGCCAGAATATACATTTGGATAGTTTGGCTTTTAATACATTCCTTCTGAGGATTTACAGAACCTGCTCCAAATGCTTTTCATGTTCGGCCTTTGATTTAGAGAAGATTAGCATTCAGACGATCCAATAAATCATCAATTCGCGGCAATGGATATTTATTCTTAATTATCTGCTTGTTCAAATCACGATAATCCACACATAACCGTAGAGTACCGTCAGATTTTGGGACAAACACCACTGCTGCACCCCAATCAGAGAAACTAGGCCTGATCAGACCCTTCCATACGAGCTGTCGTGTTTGATTGTCTAATTCCTCTTTCTCTTTCAAGGACATTCTTCGAATAGCGTGAACTACCGGCCTTGCATTCGGAATTAATGCAATTTTGAAATCAATTTCTCTTTGCGGAAGTAAGCGAACAACTTCTTCGAACACATCCGCAAAGTTCTCGATGACAGGAATATCTTTTACTAGGTCGGGAATATTCTCTGTGACTTTAGGGATATTTTCTATTTGAGCAGGAGAAACATCGAGAGCTGCCCAGAAGTCTTTTCTATTAGAATTTTGACCTTCACAGGGAATAGTTATATAATCACCAGATTTAATCTTTGCCTTTACGACTCTGCCGGCGCATTTAACTTCATCTTCATATTTGGTCAACCAGTCTAACCCCAAGATAAGATCAAACTCTGTAAAATTCATGATGACTGTGATGGTAGGGAACCGATAACGAGAAAAGGAAACCGGTACTCCACAAACCCAACTGAGATCGATCGAACCCCCGACCGGATTTTTTGAGCTTCTTCAAATTCAAATCCAGTTTCTTCACCGCATTCTTTGCAACAAAGCTTCGCGACGCTCCGGTGTCAAACAGTACTTTAACAGGAATATCTTTGACAGTAAGCGTGCCTTCTAAAACATCTGGCCTTTCCTGAGCAGACGAAGATGTAGGCACTTCTGCCACTTCATTTACATGTACTGCTTCAAATTTCTGAGATAGCGGGCAGGCCTTGGAAAGATGACCAGCCTGATGGCATTGATTGCACTTTCTATTCTCTTGAAATCCCTTCTTGGGTTTGAACTTATTCTTTCTTTGTTGATTCCAAGATTTGCAACTTATCGCCAAATGACCTTGTCTATTGCAGCTTGAGCACGTGGCAGTCGTTACTGGTTCTTTCCCAGATCTGGCCCTTTTTCTTTTGGCACTGGGCTTCTTACTAACCTCAGGACTATCAGTCACAGACTCCACTTTGTTACTCGAACTGACTTCCTCCTCGTCGCGCAACATACCTTTCTTATGGAGATCCTCGTACTGATAAGCCATATAAATCATTTCAGGAAAAGGAAGCTTCACATTCCTTATCACACTATTCTGATGTTTTCTTTGCAGGCCATGAATAAATCTCAGATTCTTCCTCTTTGGATCTTGAATCAGATGAGGAGCAAAGTGAGAAAGTTCGTTGAATTTCTTATGATATTCGGGAATGGTCATATCTCCTTGCATCAGATAAGAGAATTCATCACATAATCGCTCCGTCACTTCAGGAGGAGTAAATCTTTCTAGGAAAATATCCTTGAAACTATCCCAGGTGATATCACCTTCTGGATTATCTTTGATGATTGTTTCTCACCAGATTAAAGCTTCTTCTTTGAGCGCCCAAGATGCTACTAATCTTTTTTGATCATCTCTCAACTGGATACGTTCAAAAATTCTTTCGAAAGAACTCATCCAAGCTTGAGTCTGAATTATAGATTCATTGCTCGAGAACCGTGCTCCGTTCAAATTTCGATATCTCTTTAATAGAGCCACTAGATCGGGTTCTGCATTTCTTCTGTTTCTGACACTCATTTTTCTAGTACTTCTGCAAATAACAGATCAAGTGTCAGGTCACAGAAAAGATAATTTAAAATATAGAAACACATACTTCAAATGTAAATGTGTCTATCGAGGTGTAATTTCATTCTGCTTTACTCATACCAGGATATTACTGATCCTATCTGTAATGAGTTACCCGTCCTAGAACACTACTGGTTCTATTTCTGACGAGTTTGTTAATATGTTATATTCCAGCACTAAGCTTAACCAAAGCTCTGATACCACGTTGTGACGACCCCAAACCCCGTACTGACGGTGGCAAGGGTAATCTTTGGAATATAACACATAAACAGATAACAACAGAGCAGAATTAAATAAATACACCAGAAACGAACAAATAATACACTGGATAAACATAAACATCAGAGTTACACAGTATACAGGATCATACTTAGTACAAATACATTTCGGTTATACATAAATGTCTACAGCGGAAATAAACATAATATGTACAATAGGAGCTGAACAACATAAAAAGAGATAAATGATAGAATCCATCTTCAACTCCAGCTATCCAGAGAAAGCCAGCTAAAACCTGAATACAAGGCTGCCCGTGTAGAAAAAGGGGCACCCGAGTTTGAAAGTGAAACAAACTACGAGTCAGTCATGGGACTGGTATGAGAAATCTACTTAACACATTTAAGATATGGCTAATCACAGGACCACGACACTTTCGTGGAACGGGTTTACTCCATCGGATTGCCAGTGTTTTAAAACAAATCATTCTTTTAAACATCGCAATGATTTTTATAAAAAAAATGAAGCCATTATAAGACTCAGTTCCCATCACACAATGCAACGCAAACCGGAGGATAGAGTTTTACCTTATAATGGCCAAAATATGGTTGATACGAATAAAACAAAAGCAATTGATATTATTACTAGTGTTTACATGTTTCAAAAACAATTTTGAATCATAACTATCAATCATAGACGGCATGGGTACCATATATCATGTCGCCATATGTATATACAATCAAAACCGCACGATGTCGTATTTGGAAATTGGATTTCCGTCATGAACCAAGGCAAAAGATAGTCCTTACCGAATTCGAGACGCTCTAGCTCGCCCCTCAGGATTTGAGCTCGAGTGACCCCTGGATCGTCAGGGCCGGTCCACCGATGTGGATAAAAATTCTTGAACAATGCGTTTCCCCACCCTATGGGGCGTAAGTGAGCCAACGAATGGCTCCATCGGACCCGGATCGTCCGATATAACGGTGGCGCCTTGCAACAGTAACAACCACATAAGTCAAACTCATCAGGGCGTGTAAAACCACTGACGCCACTTCTAGCTAGAAAGAAACGCATGTCCCCCTTGAGGTCCTTTCTCCCATTTCTGGTTCATACCGGGGCGTGAGGCTCGCGAATTCACGTTATACACAAAGCTACACCACACAGGCGGTGCTTTGGTCATCAACCACAAGACTTTGCTTTACAACAGAAGCCTTGATCACTGCGTCTTAGCATGCCACACAAGCAATTCACACCATCCAACTGATGGCTATCAATCACACAGAATAAATTCCAATGTCAGACACACCGTCCATTTGCAAGTCCGTTCTGGGTCTGAACGAAACCGGAGGCACTATATATCTCGCAAACCCATCGACCTCCACGTACGTCTGGACGATCACCACTCATTATCCATATTTTGGGATGCCTCCCAATCAGGACATCGGTTACCATCCAAACGAGGTGAAGATCTCCGGTCTTCGACCACCGTCTTCATCTTCGATTTCTTATCGTCGATTCAGTTATTCAGAATGGGATAAACCCGGTCTTTCTGAGCAACTCGCGTATATAATAAACAAGTTCAACACAAACACACATACGCATCATTTCAATTCATTAGTCGCTAACCGTAAATCAGTAAGAGAATGATTTCCCAAATATTAACCCCGAAGGCTGAAACCAACATCAGATCAACACCCAGGAAACCATTCGACTTAGCCAACCTTCAGTTAGTTTCTAAATTTCACATGCATATCGTTTATAATATTTTATAACGATTTATCGCCATTTTTATTTATTTTAAAATAGCCAATTTATTCAAACAACGCTTTGGGCCATAACGCGGCCGTGGCGCTGTTTTTCTTCAGATTTGATTTACACATATCTGAACATCTAACCGTTGGATTTTCAAAAAATTTACATCATTAGAAAGATCTTTTCAAAACGAATCCAACGGTTCCAGTTTCGGGAAAATCCGACGGGCGGATCTCCCGGTATAATCGTTTGAAGTTTCGATTTCAAAATACGAACTACAGCGTCGTTATTCGATTTAATATAATTATATTTATATATATTTATATATATAATCGATTCTGGCGCTGTTTTTCTTCAGATTTGAATTAAACATTCCAGACAATCCAACCGTTGGATTTTTACAAAGTTGGTACCGTTGGAAAGATATTTCCAAAGCGAACCCAACGGTTGCGGTTTCGGGAAAATCCGATGGTCGGATCTCCCTCACTAATCGTTTGAGGCTTCGGTTTCAAAATACGAACTATAGCTTCGTTATTCCATATATTTCAATTATATATATATATCGATTCTTCGATTTCAAAACTATATGATTTTCATACTTTTGATAAAAACGATATTTTTATCTAACTGTCTTCTATTTCAACACTTCACTATTTTTAACAATTCTTGTATATAATAAAAATGTGATTTTTATTGTAAAACGATTTATTTCAAAACACGACTATTTTATATAGTTCATATAGATGATAAAAACATGATTTTTATTACAAAACAATTTCTTTCAAAACACGACTATTTTATATAGTTCATATAGATGATAAAAATATGATTTTTATTATAAAACAATTTATTTCAAAATATGAATACCATTCAACACATGAATTTCAATTCAACGAATGAATTTCGATTCAACACATGAAGGTTTTCTATAGTTTATATATACAGATAAAAAGGTGATTTTTATATTTAAAACACGAATACCATTCAACACATGAATTTCTATTTAACGAATGAATTTCAATTCAATACATGAAGGTTTTCTATAGTTTGTATATATAGAGTAAAAATGTGATTTTTATATTTAAAACCCGAATACCATTCAACACATGAATTTCTATTCAACGAATGAATTTCAATTCAACACATGAAGGTTTTCTATAGTTTGTATATATAGAATAAAAATGTGATTTTTATATTTAAAACACGAATACCATTCAACACATGAATTTCTATTCAACGATTGAATTTCAATTCAACACATGAAGGTTTTCTATAGTTTGTATATATAGATAAAAAGGTGATTTTTATATTTAAAACACGAATACCATTCAACACATGAATTTCTATTCAACGAATGAATTTCAATTCAACACATGAAGGTTTTCTATAGTTTGTATATATAGATAAAAAGGCGATTTTTATATTTAAAACACGAATACCACTCAACACATAAATATGATTCAATGAATGAATTTCTATTCAACACATGAAGGTTTTCTATAGTTTGTATATATAGATAAAAAGGTGATTTTTATAATTAAAACACGAATACCACTCAACACATGAATATGATTCAACGAATATATTTCTATTCAACACATGAAGGTTTTCTATTCAACAGACAAATATAGTTTCAACATAGGAAAATAATTCTGACACATGAATATTATTCAAAATTTCGGCAGCATAACGGCAGGGTAGTTAAAACCGGGACCGTCCCTAGTACGGCTCCTCGCTCTACCTTAAAGCCTCGCAGCTTTTGACAATGGGGAATCATGCATCTAGTTCGCACGCAGGCGGCATGTATATTTTTTCATTTCCACAAACTAATCCTATGTGGTTTCAACCAAATATTTCTCAACCACAAACGGGTATTTTTCAACCACAATCAATCTATTTCAACCACAAACAATTCTAATCAACCATTCGTAATCAACCAATTTTCACACCAATCACAACCAATAAATTTCGTCCATGGTTTGTGGACGAGGGGCGTGTATATATATATATATATTTATATATAAGCATTTCACTTCTATTTCAACACACATATAATTTTTACAACGCATATATAACTTATATATCGAAGGTACAACTTATACAACGCTTATACAAGAGGTGTACAACACTTATATAACTCATACATCGACTATATAATTTATACATCGTCGTTTTCCATATCGTTTATAAATTAGAAATCTCACATTGTGTTCCACTCCACCAAAAATAGCAGAAGGCTCAGAAAAATATGCGGTCTCTTCTAGAAGGTAGAAGACGTCCACACAAGTCCGCTGTCTCTGGTTTCACTGAATTTCGACAAGAAACGAAAAAGATATGATTTTTACAAGTTTGCAACACTTAGAAGTGTAAAAATCAGTTCAAAATAAACAAGCCGAACCTTTCTGCAAAAGGTTCCAAACAAGGTTTGGATTTTTCGAACAAACGGTGTAACGGTTGGAGGATCGGCTTGCACGAGGTCGAAGGGGGGCGTGAGGCGCAGGTTCGCTAATGGTGCGGCGGTCTCCGGTGACTGTAGCAACTCACGGCGGCATGATGAACCACGAAGGTTCCAGGCGTCGATTCGAACAATCCACTCAATGAAAAATTCAGCAATTGGTATGGATTTGGAGATCTCGGAGAGTGCTACAAAATCCTCAACAGGAGGAAGGTGTAATTTTGCTTGTAGGAGGAGGAATCAGGGGAGGAAGTATCGAGTTTATTTCCGTCGTTCGTCGCTGTATAGCGGGGAAAGAGAAAGAGATTTCCTTTTTTTTATTTAATAAATTCTGATTGGCCGAGAGCTTTTAAAAGGGGGTTTTCTAACACGACCTCCAATCCGAACCCAACGACTGTCGTCCCTAGCGTTTTACCCCCATTCCGAACACAATGAGATATGTTTCGTAGGCCCATTCGACTGTTTCAGTCAGTTTTCATTCAAATTAAAATATATAACATTCAATATTTGATTTGAACGTACATTTTAATTTGCCAGAGCCACAAACTGATTCTAAAAATTCCCGAAAAATAAATCTAGCTATGTTTTGATGATACGGTCCCAACAAAATTAGTTTCGTCGAATTCTGAGACCATTTGAAAAATGGCCCATTTCTGGTCGATCCAATTTAACAGAAATTGACCAAACACATTTTCCTTCGCCACGCTCACATACTAGCTTCAAAAATTATGAAGTTTGAAACCTAGCAATAATTCCACATCCCGGATCCAACAAAAGTGGTTTCATCGAATTCCGAGGTCGTTTGCAAAATGGCCATTTTCACGGGCTATATAATTTCTACTGTAACGACCCGGATTTTCGGCGACTTTGGTTATCGACATAAGCTCGATGTCGATAACCAAAACATCGAAAAATCCTGGTAGTTAATGAAAGAAATTAGAGGGTGAGGATAGATAAGATAGAAACTTAGAATAGAAGAAGAAAAGAACTCACATCATCAGAGTAACACGAATCTCACAGTGGAACGAACAACATATAATATATAACATAACTTTGAAATATAACAATTATGTATACAATAGCACTTATCAGAGTACAACACTTACAACACAGCGGAAATAAACTATAGCTATATGATCCAGAAGCCTCCTGCTCCAGCTCTTCAAGTATATATGTAAATCCCGACTACTTGACTGCCCATACAAATTTAGGCACCCAAGAGTTTAGGGAAAACAACAAAGTAAACTCCGGGTCAGTTATGGGACTGGTGTGAGTAAAATAGTTTAACACAGGTATGTGAAAAAGTAAACGATATCTCATAAGACCACGCCGCAGAACGGAACGGGTTTTTCCCTTATGAGAATCCAAAATATCTTTATATCAAAAACCTTTTGATATTATAATAATGTCTATGTACAAATAGATATCAACTAGCAGAAACGCTTTCATCTCACGTTCTACATATATAGTATACAATCAAAATCGCAAGCACGTATTGGATAATGGATTTCCAACTATGATAAGGTATGGAACCACCTTCCGATCAGTGTACTCTAGGAACGATACACTGGAGTTCAACAAGAACATCTTGTAACTCAGCCACACATGACCGACCACTCATTTTGCTTGAGTGTATCGAATGTATATCACCAACGGTTGGGATCAGCAGCCATTCCCGTATATATATGGGACAGCATTGATAGATTTAAGAAACAAATGAATATTCTCTAGATAGGTGATTATACACCCTACTTCGGTGCGACCGACTTAGCCATGCTGCCTGCCCGATTTCTGTCATTTACCGGTTGATGAGGCTAGAAGCTACGCTTTATCATTTCATCCGATTCACTTCGATTGTCACATCGTCAGATCCATCAGAATCACTAATTTACGTCTACAACAGTACATTACGTGTTAGCTAAAGAAGTTTCCTTCTCCGCTTCCACTCTTGGTACGGTTGAAGAAATCAATGTACGTGACCTTTCTGGAAATACTCAGTCAGACATTCATTCATACAAGTCATCATCATTTACTTAGAATGTCACATCGTCATACCCGCCAAATCACAAATTGACTTATCCAAAAATAACACGGGTATATAGCTTAGAGAAACGAATTCCTCCGCCACCAAACGTGAATACATTTGAACAGATCAACTTACGCGATCCATTTGATATACTCTGTCAGACCTTCGTCCATACAAGTTGTCCTGGTACTGGACAAACCGAAGGCACTATTCAGTATATCCATCTTAGTCACTATTATCTAAGACTTATACAACAGCCCTTGCATTTTACTCCGTCTTCAATTATCTTTGGCATATATGATTCGCAACACTTATGCCAATACAGAGTGGTTCTTTGGATAATAATCCAACCGGTCTCTCCATATTAACAACGTTAAAATGGTTAAAACTTCGATAGTCTGTGATTTAACCATCAAAGAAAAACAAGTGTGCAAACAACAATATTATTTCCAGATGGAAATTATATCGGTAAATCATCAACATATATCTATATGTATATTCACATTGCCTTATTTTCTATGTTTAGAAAATATATGTTATTAACACTGGAAAACGTTTTCCATTTGCTTATTTACAAATCACTACTCTTTCCCAACTATCAGTCCCTGAGTGTGAACTAGTATGAGAACAATTCCCTAAGTATAAATCCCGAAGGCCAAAACCAACATCAGATAGACACTTAGAAAACTATTCAATTTACTAATCTCTAGTCAGTTCTAATTTTACTTAACTTTATTTGATTAACTCTGATTGATTAACTCTAACTGGTTAATTCTAACCGATCAACTCTAACTGGTCAACCTTAATTAATTAACTCTAACTGGTTTTACTTGGTTTGACTAACTCAATTTATTAACTCGACTGAATAATTCAACTCGATTAACCTAACTTGATTTACTTATCTCGATTAACTGAACTAATCACTTTGATTTACTTGACTAATTCACTTTGGTTAACTTAACCAATTCACTTAACTAATTCACTTAGTTTAACTTAACTAATTCACTTAACTCCTGTCGAATAAACTATATTCGATAACTCCTCTAACTCTATTCGAATAAACTATATTCGATTAACTCATTTACTCTATTCGAATAAACTATATTCGATTAACTCCTTTTTTCTATTCGAATAAACTATATTCGATTAACTCATTTACTCTATTCGAATAAACTATATTCGATTACTCCTTCGATTTAACTAATATTCTATAACTCACTTTGATTAACTAATAATCGATAACTCCTTCGAATAAACTACATTCGAAAATCTCCTCTCGAATAAACGATATTCGATAATCTTCCCTTTCGATTTAACAAATCGATAACTCCTTTTCGAATAACTAAATTCGATAACTCCTTTCGATTTAACTAATCGATAACTCCTTTCGATTTAACTAATCGATAACTCCTTTCGATTTAACTAATCGATAACTCCCTTCGATGAAACTAACATCGATACTCCTTTCAATGAAATTAACATCGATTAACTCCTTTCGAGGAAACTAACATCGATTAATTTAACTCGACGAACTTAACTCGACTCACTTATCTCTATAATCTAACTCAAGAACTTAACTCGATTAACTTATCTCGATA
Source organism: Allium sativum (assembly GCA_030737875.1). Taxonomy (NCBI): domain Eukaryota; kingdom Viridiplantae; phylum Streptophyta; class Magnoliopsida; order Asparagales; family Amaryllidaceae; genus Allium; species Allium sativum. Next base: position 952,915,100 of record CM060924.1, on the reverse strand, counting down.
ATCTAACTCAAGAACTTAACTCGATTAACTTATCTCGATAATCTAACTCAAGAACTTGACCCCTATCGAATAACTAATATTCGATTTAACTCCATTCGCTTGACTCTAGATCACAGCGATCACAATGGTTACGCCTGACTCCCTCAGGAAACATCCGACCGCCGTATGCTATTTACAGCCCTGCGAATTACGCTAATAGTCGTACGAGATGGCAACTTACCCTGAATACTATGTTTGACTAACTCTGTCTCAAATAACTATATTTGATTAACTCTAGTTCGTTTTAACTCTAATCGATTAACTCTAACTGAGTAACTCTAACTCGATCAACTCGACTTGATTAACTCGACTTACTTAACTCAACTGGTTAACTTGACATACTTAACCCACTGGTTAACTTGACTAGCTTAACTCACTGGTTAACTTGACTTACTTAACCCAACTAGTTAACTCTACTGAACTGGTTAACTCTACTGAACTGGTTAACTCTACTGAACTGGTTAACACTACTGAACTGGTTAACTCTATTCAACTAACTCGACTCGACTAACCCCTTTCGAATAGCATATTCGTTTTTCTAACTTTCGAATACCATATTCGTTTTACTAACTTTCGAATACCATCTTCGATTTACTCCCTTCGAATACCATATTCGATTTAACTCCTTTCGAATACCATATTCGATTTACTTTATTCACTTTATAAAGATTTCCTTTTTAACAACTTTTTATTCATTTGAAAAGATTTACTTTTAAATAACGGTTCTACACTTTAAAAATGATTTCCTTTTATAACGTTTCCTTTTCAATTCTATTTGTAATGGTTTACAAATATTTCCTTTTCAAATTTATTCTTGAAATATTCTAACTCCTTAAATTCTCTGAAAAATTCGCCATAACCTCCTTTGTAACGGGAGCATCGGGAAAATCCCCAAACCGCTACACAAGCCTTTCCATTCAAAAAGAAAATGATTTGCAGTTATTTCCTTTTTGAATATCTCCTATTTATTTCTAAGTAATTATTCCCTATTTAATATTTTATTTATTTAACAAATAAATAATCCATGTTATATTATCTTATCTATTTATTCTAAATAAAAATTCACTTTATAAATATTCCATTTATAAATATTTCTATTTATTAATATTCTATTTATAAATATTCTCTTTTATAAAATCCTCTTGATTTTATAAATATTCTCTTTCAAATATTCCGGTATGTCATGGTGTTTAACATATCAAGTTACGATGTTCAATATCATCCATACCCATAAAATCAACAACAGATTATAAATCACATCATATATCACAATATATGAAAACGATAAAATAACTGTTGAGGAATCCAGTCGGATTCCTCTAACCTGTTTCCCTGCATCCACAGATGTTACACAATAAAATCAACATCACTTTCAGTTCCATATGATATATTCTGTTAAACAGAATCAAATATAGAAATTCAACTACCTGACTAGCAGTTCAATCAAACAGTCAACACGCAATCAATCAGTCAATATTTAACAGTTCTAAAAATACAACATGAAAATATAAACTGTTCAGAGTTAGTGAGATTTACTCACATTTGGACGATCATCGTCAATGACGATAACCATCGCTTGATTCAGGCAATTTATTTTGCTATAAATTGTAACGGACTCCAATGGACTTCCAGTCAGTTCCAACGCGCAGTGTCCGTCCATACGATCCCAACGCAACTTACGGTTCATCGATCTGAGCTTGTATGATCAAGTTATACAATATTAAAGTTTGAACAAATTTAAATAAATTAAAGTTGAATTTAATTAGTAACGGGCCTTCACCTTAATTATACTCCGGCCCATTTCCCTTTCAACTACCCAGCGAAGCCCATTCACGCTTTAAACCACCCGATCCTATTTCCTTCTTCCCCAATTCACAAAATCGGTCGCTCCTGTAAACCCAAACACTACTCCGTCGGTTTCCCCAACGAGCGCTCCTCCCTCCTCACATTAAAGACCAAACGGAAACCACCACTTTCTTCCTTATCCCGAGCTCTTTCTCCCCATACCAGTTTTTCCAAACTCGACGGCAGCAGCCTCGCGACTACCAGGACCTCGCGATCCTCCAATTGTCGTCGCACACCTCAGAAACTTCCCACACGAGCCATTCAACCCCCTGAACTCAAATACGTACTTTAAACCACACTCGAAGCCTCAAAATCCAAGAATCACGTAACCCTAACTCACGACAGACCCAAACAAGCGAACTCGATAATGATCGAACCCAATGATACCCTCCTCAGATCAAAGAGTGAGCCATGGAGATTTCAGATAAAATAGTTTGGAGATTTATAGGATTATATATATTTTGTTTTGAATTTTGGAAGCAGATGGATCTCATGGGTTTTTTCCCCAGAAAATAGCTGGCGGCTTGAATTTTACTTTGGGAGAATTTGTTTTAGGGTTTAACGGTTATGATATACTTATAGGAAATTTTTTATATTATTATATTGATTTTTATTCAATCGTTACTCGTAATTGTCTTCTAAAAATTCCTATGATAACATATGATATTCAAAAATCACGAAAATTGACATGCCGCTACAGTTCGACATTACGGTCCCAATGAAACTGGTTTCGTCGAATTCCGACTCTGTTTGCCCACACAGAGTATTTTTAACCATCAAAATACTAACTGTTTTTCACTCTAAAAGTCCGTACGACCACACAGTGACTCTAAAAATCACGAAACTGGAAATCTAACAACTATTCGACATTGCGGATCCAATGAAATTAGTTTCGTCGAATTCCGACTTCGTTTGCAAACGTGGCTATTTTTAAAGCTTTGGATGACCCTTTTAAATATATAAATATATTTAAATATTATTAAATTAAATATAAATAAATTTATATTATTGTATATCTTCACATATGATGTCGTACAGCTCCAGAATATCATATCAGAATTTACAGTTTGATATTTAAGATTTTAGATTTATCGATATTCAGTTTTATATCGAAAATCCTTTTATAACGTAATTAAAGCGTCGCAAATTATAAAGGAAATTCCACAGCGACTTTTCTGAAATTTGATTTGGACGTAAATCAAAATCTACACGACGAAATCCCGATTTTTCTCTTCCACTATAATGATATACTCCACCAACTCCACACGTTTCTTGTTTCACAGAAATCCAGCTTAAAACGAATCCTGTACACTCATTTGAAGTTCGAATCGCCCATTTACGAACTACAGCGCCATTTCAAGCTCTATTTTAATTATATTATAATTCTACGTTTCAAACTGATGTCGATTGAATATATTCGTCAATATAATTCAACTCTAAGCTGAATTAAATCCTAGGGATGACACTGTTCACAGAATATTGCGATTTCCAATATTTTTGATTATTTCTGAATTAAATATATTATTTAATTTATTATTTTAATTAAATATTCACCATTATTTAATTCCATGACCATTAAATCCTTTTAATCACCTTTTAAATAATTAAATTAATTAATTATTATACCTCTGCAAATGCGGGTCATTACAATCTTCACCACATAAAATAATTTCGTCCTCGAAATTGCTAAGTTAGAGGACGACCCTATCGACTGGTTAGAACATATTTGTTCACTTCTCAATTCCAGTTTTAACTGAACCAATTAATTTCAATTAAAATATTAATTCCTTCTGACTAACTAAAATTTTCAAAAATTCTGAAAATTTTCTAACACTTTAAATTTTCGGAAAATTTCGCCATACCCTCCTTTGTACAGCCCTATCGGTAAAACTCCAACTCGCCTCTCTAGGCCATCTCCAACCCAAAAGAAAATCAAACAGCCAAGCGGCTTGCCAATTCGACTCATAAATTCCAAACTCATATCAAATATAAACTTGTACCTTTTTGTTGGGCATTCCATTATCTCATTACCATGTGCTATCAATTTAGCAGATACTTATGCCACCCCAATCAAATTCCAATCAGTTTTAGCACCAACACAACCATTCGCTTATATCCAAGCCAATTATCATTTCGACTCGAGTTTGATTCTCAATTTCAAACTCTTAACTCATCAGTACAAGACCATTTCAGATTATTCTCTTATCACCCCAGTTTTCACTTAACTTAACAAGTTAAAGTTAGATTCTAGAATTTAAATTCTTGGGCTTTTATTTCAAGTCAATTTGAAATCATAATACCAATTCAAAACATTTGAATTCTTAAAAACTTGTTTTCGCAAAACAGATTTGAAAATAAAATCTTGGGTAGTAATCCGTCACTTACAACTCGAAAATCACACTGATGATGTGTACACCATCATCAGAATTATTTTCCAGCGATCAAAGTGAGTTCAATACTATATTTCTTTTCAAAACTCCAACTTAAACACTTCCATCTTGAATTAGTTCAAAATGTCCTTATTAAAACAAATTTAAAACCTCCCAGGATTTTAAAATTCACATATATCTAATCCAGATTCAATTTCAAACACTTGTCTGAATTTCTAGTTTTTAATTTCAATTCTGACTTTAATTTCAGATTTAATTCTCTTCGTAATACTTATACGAAATTTGATTGGTTATTTTCATAACCGTTTCACTTTTATAATCTTAGTCGATTATAATAACAACCAACACATTATAATATTTCCAATATATATACTTCGGGTAAATTTATTTCATTTACCCTCTTTTCAAAACATACCATGTCGACCCATCGTATTCGAGTGTTTATAAACTCCTACCGATACAGTGGATCAAACTGATCGACCAGAACTCATAAACAACTCAGCCAATGAATCCCCACAATATAAAACCATTTTTATATCAAATACAAATACGCACTCGTATATATACACTCAAACTCAATCTAGGGTATTACTAACCCTATCTCTACCGAGTCACGCCACAGAGCCAAGGTAATTCTTAACTTAAGCTCTGATACCAACTGTAACGACCCGGATTTTCGGCGACTTGGGTTATCGACATAAGCTCGATGTCGATAACCAAAACATCAAAAAATCCTGGTAGTTAATGAAAGAAATTAGAGGGTGAGGATAGATAAGATAGAAACCTAGAATAGAAGAAGAAAAGAACTTACATCATCAGAGTAACACGAACCTCACAGCGGAACGAACAACATATAATATATAATATAACTTTGAAATATAACAGTTATGTATGCAATAGCACTTATCAGAGTACAACACTTACAACACAGCGGAAATAAACTATAGCTATATGATCCAGAAGCCTCCTGCTCTAACTCTTCAAGTATATCTGTAAATCCCGACTACTTGACAGCCCATACAAATTTAGGCACCCAAGAGTTTAGGGAAAACAACAAAGTAAACTCTGGGTCAGTCATGGGACTGGTGTGAGTAAAATAGTTTAACACAGGTATATGAACAAGTAAACGATATCTCATAAGACCACGCCGCAGAACGGAACGGGTTTTTCCCTTATGAGAATCCAAAATATCTTTATATCAAAAACCTTTTGATATTATAATAATGTCTATGTACAAATAGATATCAACTAGCAGAAACGCTTTCATCTCACGTTCTACATATATAGTATGCAATCAAAATCGCAAGCACATATTGGATAATGGATTTCCAACCATGACAAGGTATGGAACCACCTTCCGATCAGTGTACTCTAAGAATGATACACTGGAGTTCAACAAGAACATCTTGTAACTCAGCCACACATGACCGACCACTCATTTTGCTTGAGTGTATCAAATGTATATCACCAACGGTTGGGATCAGCAACCGTTCCCGTATATATATGGGATAGCATTGATAGATTTAAGAAACAAATGAATATTCTCTGGATAGGTGATTATACACCCTACTTCGGTGCGACTGACTTAGCCATGCTGCCTGCCCGATTTCTGTCATTTACCGGTTGATGAGGCTAGAAGCTACGCTTTATCATTACATCAGATTCACTTCGAATGTCACATCGTCAGATCCATCAGAATCACTAATTTACGTCTACAACAGTACATTACGTGTTAGCTAAAGAAGTTTCCTTCTCCGCTTCCACTCTTGGTACGGTTGAAGAAATCAATGTACGTGACCTTTCTGGAAATACTCTGTCAGACATTATTTCATACAAGTCATCATCATTTACTTAGAATGTCACATCGTCATACCCGCCAAATCACAAATTGACTTATCCAAAAATAACACGGGTATACAGCTTAGAGAAACGAATTCCTCCGCCACCAAACGTGAATACGTTTGAACCGATCAACTTACGCGATCCATTTGATATACTCTGTCAGACCTTCGTCCATACAAGTTGTACTAGGACTGGACAAACCGAAGGCACTATTCAGTATATCCATCTTAGTCACTGTTATCTAAGACTTATACAACAGCCCTTGCATTTTACTCCGTCTTCAATTATCTTTGGCATATATGATTCGCAACGCTTATGCCAATACAGAGTGGTTCTTTGGATAATAATCCAACCGGTCTCTCCATATTAACAATGTTAAAATGGTCATAACTTCGATAGTCTATGATTTAACCATCAAAGAAAAACAAGTGTGCAAACAACGATATTATTTCCAGATGGAAATTATATCGATAAATCATCAACATATATCTATATATATATTCACATTACCTTATTTTCTATGTTTAGAAAATATATGTTATAATCATTGGAAAACGTTTTCCATTTGCTTATTTACAAATCACTGCTCTTTCCCAACTATCAGTCCCTGACTGTGAACTAGTATGAGAAAAATTCCCTTAGTATAAATCCCAAAAGCCGAAACCAACATCAGATAGACACTTAGAAAACCATTCAATTTACTAATCTCTAGTCAGTTCTAATTTTACTTAACTCTATTTGATTAACTCTGATTGATTAACTCTAACTGGTTAATTCTAACCGATCAACTCTAACTGGTCAACCTTAATTAATTAACTCTAACTAGTTTTACTTGGTTTGACTAACTCAATTTATTAACTCGATTGACTAATTCAACTCGATTAACCTAACTTGATTTACTTATCTCGATTAACTGAACTAATCACTCTGATTTACTTGACTAATTCACTTTGGTTAACTTAACCAATTCACTTAGTTTAACTTAACTAATTCACTTAACTCCTGTCGAATAAACTATATTCGATAACTCCTCTAACTCTATTCGAATAAACTATATTCGATTAACTCATTTACTCTATTCGAATAAACCATATTCGATTAACTCCTTTTCTCTATTCGAATAAACTATATTCGATTAACTCATTTACTCTATTCGAATAAACTATATTCGATAACTCCTTCGATTTAACTAATATTCTATAACTCACTTCGATTAACTAATAATCGATAACTCCTTCGAATAAACTACATTCGAAAATCTCCTCTCGAATAAACGATATTCGATAATCTTCCCTTTCGATTTAACAAATCGATAACTCCTTTTCGAGTAACTAAATTCGAGAACTCCTTTCGATTTAACTAATCAATAACTCCTTTCGATTTAACTAATCGATAACTCCTTTCGATTTAACTAATCGATAACTCCCTTCGATGAAACTAACATCGATACTCCTTTCGATGGAATTAACATCGATTAACTCCTTTCGATGAAACTAACATCAATTAATTTAACTCGACGAACTTAACTCGACTCACTTATCTCGATAATCTAACTCTAGAACTTAACTCGATTAACTTATCTTGATAATCTAACTCAAGAACTTAACTCGATTAACTTATCTCGATAATCTAACTCAAGAACTTGACCCCTATCGAATAACTAATATTCGATTTAACTCCATCCGCTTGACTCTAGATCGCAGCGATCACAATGGTTACGCCTGACTCCCTCAGGAAACATCCGACCGCCGTAGGCTATTTATAGCCCTGCGAATTACGCTAGCAGTCGTACGAGATGGCAACTTACCCTAAATACTATGTTTGACTAACTCTGTCTCAAATAACTATATTTGATTAACTCTAGTTCGTTTTAACTCTAATCAATTAACTCTAACTGAGTAACTCTAACTCGATCAACTCGACTTGATTAACTCGACTTACTTAACTCAACTGGTTAACTTGACTTACTTAACCCACTGGTTAACTTGACTTGCTTAACTCACTGGTTAACTTGACTTACTTAACCCAACTGGTTAACTCTACTGAACTGGTTAACTCTACTGAACTGGTTAACTCTACTAAAATGGTTAACTCTATTCAACTAACTCGACTCGACTAACCCCTTTCGAATAACATATTCGTTTTACTAACTTTCGAATACCATATTCGTTTTACTAACTTTCGAATACCATCTTCGATTTACTCCCTTCGAATACCATATTCGATTTAACTCCTTTCGAGTACCATATTCGATTTACTTTATTCACTTTATAAAGATTTCCTTTTTAACAACGTTTTATTCATTTGTAAAGATTTACTTTTAAATAACGGTTCTACACTTTAAAAACGATTTCCTTTTTATAACGTTTCCTTTTCAATTCTATTTGTAAATGGTTTACAAATATTTCCTTTTCAAATTTATTCTTGAAATATTCTAACTCCTTAAATTCTCTGAAAAATTCGCCATAACCTCCTTTGTAACGAAAGCATCGGGAAAATCCCCAAACCGCAACACAAGCCTTTCCATTAAAAAAGAAAATGATTTGCAGTTATTTCCTTTTTGAATATCTCCTATTTATTTCTAAGTAAATAATCCATATTAAATATTTTATTTATTTAACAAATAAATAATCCATGTTATAGTATCCTATCTATTTATTCTAAATAAAAATTCACTTTATAAATATTCCATTTATAAATATTTCTATTTATAAATATTCTATTTATAAATATTCTCTTTTATAAAATCCTCTTGATTTTATAAATATTCTCTTTCAAATATACCGGTATGTCATGGTGTTTAACATATCAAGTTACGGTGTCCAATATCATCCATACCCATAAAATCAACAACAGATTATAAATCACGTCATATATCACAATATATGAAAACGATAAAATAACTGTTGAGGAATCCAGTCGGATTCCTCCAACCTGTTCCCTGCATCCACAGATGTTACACAATAAAATCAACATCACTTTCAGTTCCATATGATATATTCTGTTAAACAGAATCAAATATAGAATTCAACTGACTGACTAACAGTTCAATCAAACAGTCAACACACAATCAATCAGTCAATATTTAACAGTTCTAAAAATACAACATGAAAATATAAACTGTTCAGAGTTAGTGAGATTTACTCACATTTGGACGATCATCGTCAATGACGATTACCATCGCTTGATTCAGACAATTTATTTTGCTATAAATTGTAACGGACTCCAATGGACTTCCAGTCAGTTCCAACGCGCAGTGTCCGTCCATACGATCCCAACGCAACTTACGGTTCATCGATCTGAGCTTGTATGATCAAGTTATACAATATTAAAGTTTGAACAAATTTAAATAAATTAAAGTTGAATTTATTTAGTAACGGGCCTTCACCTTAATTATACTCCGGCCTATTTCCCTTTCAACTACCCAGCGAAGCCCATTCACGCTTTAAACCACCCGATCCTATTTCCTTCTTCCCCAATTCACAAAATCGGTCGCTCCTGTAAACCCAAACACTACTCCGTCGGTTTCCCCAACGAGCGCTCCTCCCTCCTCACATTAAAGACCAAACGGAAACCACCACTTTCTTCCTTATCCCGAGCTCTTTCTCCCCATACCAGTTTTTCCATACTTGATGGCAACAGCCTAGCGACTACCAGGACCTCGCGATCCTCCAATTGCCGTCGCACACCTCAGAAACTTCCACACACGAGCCATTCAATCCCCTGAACTCGAATACGTACTTTAAACCACACTCGAAGCCTCAAAATCCAAGAATCACGTAACCCTAACTCACGACAGACCCAAACAAGCGAACTCGAAAATGATCGAACCCAATGATACCCACCTCAGATCAAAGAGCGAGCCATGGAGATTTCAGATAAAATAGTTTTGAGATTTATAGGATTATATATATTTTGTTTTGAATTTTGGAAGAAGATGGATCTCATGGGTTTTTTTCCCAGAAAATCGCTGGTGGCTTGAATTTTACTTTGGGAGAATTTGTTTTAGGGTTTAACAGTTATGATATACTTATAGGAAAAAATTTATATTATTTTATTATATTATTATATTGATTTTTATTCAATCGATACTCGTAATTGTCTTCTAAAAATTCCTATGATAACATATGATATTCAAAAATCACGAAAATTGATATGCCGCTACAGTTCGACATTACGGTCCCAATGAAACTGGTTTCGTCGAATTCCGACTCCGTTTGCCCACATAGAGTATTTTTAACCATCAAAATACTAACTGTTTTTCACTCTAAAAATCCGTACGACCACACAGTGACTCTAAAATCACGAAATTGGAAATCTAACAACTATTCGGCATTGCGGATCCAATGAAATTAGTTTTGTCGAATTCCGACTTCGTTTGCAAAAGTGGCTATTTTTAAAGCTTTGGATGGCCCTTTTAAATATATAAATATATTTAAATATTATTAAATTAAATATAAATAAATTTATATTATTGTATATCTTCACATATGATATCGTACAGCTCTAGAATATCATATCAGAATTTACAGTTTGATATTTAAGATTTTAGATTTATCGATATTCAGTTTTATATCGAAAATCCTTTTATAACGTAATTAAAGCGTCGCAGATTATAAAGGAAATTCCACAACGACTTTTCTGAAATTTGATTTGGACGTAAATCAAAATCTACACGATGAAATCCCGATTTTTCTCTTCCACCAGAAAGATATACTCCACCAGCTCCACACGTTTCTTGTTTCACAGAAATCCAGCTTAAAACGAATCCTGTACACTCATTTGAAGTTCGAATCGCCCATTTACGAACTGCAGCGCCATTTCAAGCTCTATTTTAATTATATTATAATTCTACGTTTCAAACTGATGTCGATTGAATATATTCGTCAATATAATTCAACTCTAAGCTGAATTAAATCCTAGGGATGACCCTGTTCACAGAATATTGCGATTTCCAATATTTTTAATTACTTCTGAATTAAATATATTATTTTAATTAAATATTCACCATTATTTAATTCCACGACCATTAAATCCTTTGAATCACCTTTTAAATAATTAAATAAATTAATTATTATACCTCTGTAAATGTGGGTCATTACATCTACAACGACCTTTCTGAAAATTCATTTGGCCATAACATTTGCTTCCCGCTATGAAACTTCGATTTTTCAGATTCGTTAGCTAGGTATTTACTAACAGATTTAAATATTTTTGGTTTCACTCAAATCCGTTTTGTTTTGCACCCGGTACAGTCAGTCAAAGTTTGAATTCAAATTTTGAAACTACCGCGCCATTTCAGGCCTTGTTTATAATTAGAATAATTATATTCGTTTTCAAATGTCGATTAAGCTTACTTTTCATCTTTATTATTTAAAATATTTATTTTAAATATTTAAAATCCACTAAAATAACCAATTTAAAATTTTTAAATTGGTTTAGATTTTCCAGGTCGTTACACAGCGGAACGAATAAAATATATTATATAACATAAACTTTTGAAATACAAATCAGTAACTGTATATACATACCATCATCAGAGCACAACAATTATGTCTGGAACAGTTATGAACACTTGTTTCCAGATACGAACATAATACACAATGGAAAAAATATGATTGTCTATAGCTACCTGGTGAAGCCTTCTACTTCCAAACTCTTCCAAGTGAATCTGAAAAATCCCGACTACTTGACCGCCCGTACAAATTTAGGCACCCAAGAGGTTAGGGAAAACAAACAAAATAAACTCTGGGTCGGTCATGGGACTGGTGTGAGTAATCTCCAACCATTGGTTAAACTTTCAAAATCCTTTCGAAAGAAATGGTAATCGTAAGACCGATCCACACATAAACACGGATGGTTTTTACCTTACGATAACCCAAAACATTTTGATATCAAAATCTGGTGGTATTATAATTGTGTCTACATCAGATAAATAATATCTAATGGAATGCTTACAACTCATGCTCCATATATATTATAAAATCAAAACCCCCAGGGCGCTTATTAGAGATTCGATTTCCAACATGACAAGGTATAGAACCACCTTCTGATCAGTGTACTCTAGAGGAGATACACTGGGGTTCAACAAGAACATCTTGCAACCCACCCACACATGACCGACCAATCATTTCGCTTGAGTGTATCGAATGTATATCACCAACAGATGGGATTAGCAACCGTTTTCCGAGAGGGACAACATCGATAGATTAAAGAGCAATTGGAATTTCTCTAGATAGGTTATTATACAACCTAATGGGAGCGACCCACATAGCCATGCTGCATGCCCGATTTTTGTCAATTCCCGGTTGTGAGGCTTGAGGTTTGAATTATCTTCCAGAACATTTGGCCACCATTCACTTTGAATGCCACATCGTCAGATCCATCGGAAATCACTAATTGATTCCCACAAAAATACTCAGATTGTTAGGCTAAAGAAGTTTCCCTTCTTTGCCACCAACTTCGTACATTTGAAGGAACCAACGTACGTAATCCCTTTGGAAATACTCTGTCAGACACTCGTCCATACAAGTTGTCCTGGGTCTGGACAAACTGAAGGCACCATTCTATTAATCCATCTTGGGCAATTTCTACCTAGGATTAACAGTACAAGCCCTTGCATTTTACTCCATCTTCAGTTATCTTCAGCATAAGTTGATTCATAACGCTTATACCAATATGGAGGGGTTTCAGATATTAAATCTAATCCCGGTCTCTCCATACTGATAATGGAGGTATAAAATAAATCAAAACATTGATAGTCGGTGATTTAACTATCAAAGCAACATCCATACAACCAACGGTCCTATTTCCAATTGGAAATAATATCGATCAAACATCACGCAACACTGGCCCCTTTTATACTAGTTCTTTATTATATTATTGATTTCAAATTCCCTTTTTCCCTCTTCCAAATTCTTTTAAAGTTCCATTGTCTTTCTCGATTCATGGAAAAACTTTTCCAATAGTATAATTCCTTTATTCGAGAAAAATATCTCGTATTCCAATTAGAAAACATTTCTATATATTCTCAATCATTAATTTCTATATTCAGAAAATATCCCTTATTAATATTGAAAAATATTCCCATATTACATTTATTAATTCCTTGTTGACCAATTCATTTCATTTCCTACACATAGAAAATATTTCTTATTTATTTGGGAAACATTACAAAATTTCTTTAAATTAAGCGATGTTATAAAACATCGTTTTTATAACACAAACCATTAATCATTTATTACCTAACCATATTGCTAAGCAATCTTCACTATCGAACCTTAACCATTCCTTAGTTAATTATGAAGCTAATCAAGTTGGGGTATAATTACCTCTCAGACCTTAACCGAACAACATTCTTAACTTTGAAATGGTCAAAGATCACAACTTCCAACAAACCATCGCTTACACGACTCTCAAATTCAATCTAAGAACATACTTCCTTTATGGAAAAACACTGATTATAACGGTAGTGTTATAATTGCTGTTTTCGAATATTTGATTCTTAAAACATTACTTTTAACAACAGCGTTACAATCACTGTCTAGAATTATAGAACATTTATTATAACAATAGCGTAAGATCGTTGTTTAGCAATTTACAAAATAAACATTTATTATAACGGCAACGTTTAAAATCGTTGTTTACAAATATAAAACATTTACTATAACAGTAGTGTTGTAATCGCAGTATAAATTTACAAAACATTTAATTATAGTAGTAGCATTATAATCTCTGTATAAAATTTTAACTTGTACTTATTTAGTCCAATTAATAAGTAAATAGTTAAATGATTAAATTTGATTCAAAACGGAAAGTAAAAATAACTATTTCCCTAAATTCGATATAACTGAATTCCAATAAATAGCTCTCTCTCGAATAATCTATATTCGATTTATATTCCGAACTTCGAGATTTATCTACCATTTCAGGTTGATTTAAATTATAAATTCACTTTTGAATCTATCCTTTTCAAATCCTTGCCCAATTCCTTTATAACCATTTTGGTTTACCAAAACGTTATTACAATTTATTTTATATTCCAAATGTTGGAATAAAACTCATCGTTTTATTTTAAAACGATGATCCATTTCCCTTCTCATTCACGTTCCAATTTGGATTCATATTTCAAATCCAAATTTCCTCTATAGATATTTTATTTGCTAATATTTACTTTAAACCATTGTTTACTTTAATTATGAATACATTTCCTTTATAGACCATTATTTGTATTTGTTCTTATAAATATTCTTTTAAACTCAAATTTCTATTTAAAACTTCTATTTAGAATTTTTCAAACAATATACTTTTATTCCAATAATTTAAAATCTCGTTTATGATTTACTTTGAAATTTGTTAAGTTAAAATCTCATCTCAAATATTGCTTTTAAATTTTATTTCCATTTTTTCCCATATAAATTCAAAATTTGAATTTATATTTCATTTTATCCAATGTTACATATTCTATTTAATTTATAAACACGTTTAAATTCAACCCCTTGTTTTAATAAATAAGTTTCTACTTTTTAACTCTTTTCGAAAATTACACTTTAATTTTTGGAAAAAATATATATTTCCTTTTTAATCTCAAAATCATTTCCTTTATTTCAGAATATTTTACGGTCTTTAAATACCAAAATTTATAGGGCCAGTGACAACAAAATCAATCGTAGAATACATATCACATCATATAACGCAAATATATGGAAACAACAATATAAATGTTGAGGAACCCAGTTGGGCCCCTCCAACCTGTTCCCTTGCATACACAGAAGTTAATCACATCAATATGAGATATTATAGCAAACAGAACTGATAATCGATCAACGATATATCTATATCAATTATTTCCACCAATTTTATTAACCATTTCAACCAATCAACCATCACACAGTATAAATTTTTTTATAAATAAATTTAAAAACTCATTTATATAAAAATATAAACGAGTCAGAGTTAGTGCGTTTACTCACTTTCGTTTGCAGTTGATTGTTCTTCTTTTGTTTGTTTAAAATCAAACAAGTGTTTGATTTTGTCAGAAATTCCCGTAGCTTAGCTTCCCGCTTCGTTAGTTCCATTGATTCCAAAATGATCGGTTTCGTCCGATTCTGTTAACATATGACCAGGCTATAAGCATTAAAATCATATGATTTAATTTAATAATTAATTCCTTAATTAAGTTATTAACTTTACACTAGTTGTAATGACCCGCATTGGCAGGGGTATCATAATTAATTTATTTAATTATATAAATAGTGATATAATGGATTAAATGGTGAATTAATTAAATAATGGTAAATATTTAATTAAAATAATAAATTAAAATAATATATTTTGATCAGAAATAATCAGAAATATTGGAAATCACAATATTCTGTGAACTGGGTCATCCCGAAGATTTAATTCAGTTTAGGGTTGAAGTATATTGGCGAATATATTTAAATAACGACAGTTCGAACGTAGAATTTTAATATAATTAAAATCGCGCTCGAAATGGCGCGATAGTTCGCTATTTGGCGATTTGAACTTCAATTGAACGTACAGAGTTCGTTTTAAATCAGATTTCTATGAAACAAGAAACGTACGGAGCTGATGGAGTATATCTTTCTAGTGGAAGAGAAAAATCGGGATTTCGTCGTGTAGATTTTGATTTATGTCCAAATCAAAATTCAGAAAAGTCGTTGTGGAATTCCTTTATAATTTGCGACGCTTTAATTACGTTATAAATGTATTTTCGATATAAATTGAATATCGATTTATTCTGGAATTCTGGATAATCAAGTTATAAATCCTGATTGGATATTCTGGAGCTGTACGACATCGAATGTGGATATATACGATAATATTAATTTATTAATATTTAATTTAATTATATTTAAATATATTTATATATTTAAATGGGTCATCCAAAGCTTTAAAAATAGCCACTTTTGCAAACGAAGTCGGAATTCGACGAAACTAATTTCGTTGGGTC
This sequence comes from Allium sativum, assembly GCA_030737875.1. NCBI lineage: Eukaryota > Viridiplantae > Streptophyta > Magnoliopsida > Asparagales > Amaryllidaceae > Allium > Allium sativum. The sequence goes on along the minus strand of CM060924.1, from coordinate 952,899,011 downwards.
CGCAATGTCAAACTCTAGCAGTATGTCCAGTTTCGTGATTTTTGGGTATTATATGTGATCGTACGGATTTTTATTGACAAATACAAATAAGCGGATGAATATAAAATAATAAAACTCACACTATAAATACTTCAAACTCTTTCTAACCCTTGGAATTTCATTCTTCTAGTCAACGTTTCTTTCCGCCGCTTCTCTCTTTTCTCAGGAAAAGAAATCGCAACAAATAAAATTGAAGGAAAATTTTATAAATCCAAAACCGTATGTGTTTGAAATAGGGGAAGTGAGAGCTTCAAGCTCGTAGTGGTTTTGACAGATTCGATGGGTTCTCCCGAAGTCACGCAGCACCTAGGGTTCGAGATTAGGGGAAATCAAAGCTTTAATCCACGATTTCGAGTTGGGTTTTGGGTTTATAAGATCGAACTACCCTTATTGGCAAAGTTTTGTGGGTTTCTGTCATATATGGGTTCGATGTTTTTGGGATACAGTGACGATTAAGTTGTTGAATGGGATTGCACCAGATTTGTTCGAGTTTTACAAGAACGGTATGGGGAGAACGAGATTGAGGAGAGAAACAACATGGTGTTTCCAGTTTGTTGAATCGTGGAGTTTGAGTTCGGGATGCTCACAGTACTTCGTCGGTTTTCTCTGCTCAACGCGAGGAAGAGTCTAGGTGCTGAGTTTCTGATTTCGAAGTGGGTTGGGAAACTGTTCATATGCGATAAAGGTGAAGAGGATGAATTCGAGTTTACACGTAGAGGACAGGAAGAAGCATCGAACAGTATAATGTGTGTTGATATTTTAATTAAAGGTGATTACTAAATTATCCATGGAGCTAATGATATTTACAATAGTGCGATACTGGAGTGTGGAATTTTGTTGAAGGGGAAGAGTACTTTTCAACGCAGGTTCAAATTATTTGGGCCGAGGAGTTCATTTTAGTTTGTTCTATTTTGATTTGAGGAGGAAGTAAAGATACAGTATTGGCAAAAAGGATGGTGTCGGATCAGTATTGAATGATTGGAGTAAAGGAAGAGCACGGCTTGAAAACAGTAGCAGACAGTGGAGTTTTACTTTGTGAAGGAGTAAAACTAGGAGCCATAAACATTTTTAGTGTCCTCATCAAAGACCGCGACAACAGGAGGACAGCGTATGTTATGAAGGGAGGAGTTTGCATTCAAGTGTGAAGGTGGACGCCAACTTTGGGAAAGGTGTTGAATCAGATGATGGTTGGTCAAAGTGCAGTCAACACTGAAATGGGTTTGGTTTTACTGGAGATCGAAGTCTTGTTGGGGAAGATGGGTTTATACGGTGTGGGCTTGAGAAGGGTAGTGGGCCGGGAAATAAAATGGTAAAGCCCACTCAAGTTTAATTTAATTTCAATTCAAATGAAATATTGTATTAATTTTAATTTAGTGTATCTTGCTCATACTTTATCGAAATCAGACGAAACAAGATCCGACAGGATCGTATGGACGGACACTACCCAATGGAACTGACTGGAAGTGGATTGGGGCTCGTATGAATTTATGGCGAAATAAACTGTTTGATTCAAATCAAATAACAGTTTATCGTTCTTTAACGATGAACTGCCAAAGTGAGTAAAACTCACTAACTCTCCTCAATTTATATTTTAATATAAATTGTACTTTATTTATTGACTGTTGTATATTGATTGTTAAACTGGACTGTTAAATAGATTTGAATGAAAACGTAGTTATAGTTAATCTATGTACTGTTAATCAAATATGGTTCTGTACAGCAGGATATTTCATTTCAAAATGAAATATGATATATATTATACTGTGTAACATCTGTGGATGCAGGGAGACAGGTTGGAGGAATCCGGCTGGATTCCTCAACAATTATTTTACTGTTTTCATATATTGTGTTATATGATGTGTTATATAATTTGTTCTGGATTATGTGTGTTAGAATGATATTAATCATTGTTATTCGATATTTTACATATCATAAGAAACCCTGAGTTGTGAAATGGAATATTTCAATGTATATTGAAATAAAGAAATTTTATAAAATCACAGGATTTTATAAAAGGAAATTATTTATAAAACGAACACGGTTTTATAAAAGGAAAGTATTTATAAAACAAATAGAGTTTTATAAAAGGGATATTTATTTAGAAAATAAATAGAATTGAAAAGGGAAATATTTATTTTGGAAATAAATAGAACAAAGGAATATTTATTTAGAAGATAAATAAAACGTTACAAATAGAAAATATTTGTAACGGTAATTAGAAGTTATAAATAGGAAATATTTGTAACGGTAATTAGAAGTTATAAATAGGAAATATTTGTAACGGTAATTAGACGTTATAAATAGGAAATATTTGTAACGGTAATTAGAAGTTATAAATAGGAGATATTTGTAACGGTAATTAGAAGTTATAAATAGGAAATATTTGTAATGGTAATTAGAAGTTATAAAAAAGGGAATAGTTGTAACGAAAAATAAACGTTATAAAAAAGGAAATTGACGAGATATAAAAGAGATAATCAAATGAGTTAAATCGAATTTAGTATTCGAAGGAGCTAATCGAATTAGTTATTTGAAAGAGTTTATTGAATATTAGTTATTCAATTAGAGATAATCAAATAAAGTTAATCGATTAGAGATAATCAAATAAAAGTTAATCGAATTAGTCGAAGTAAGTTAATCGACTATTAGTTAGTCGAATTTTGGTTAAGCAAATAAGTGTAAATCGACTATTAGTTAGTCGAAGATTAGTTAATCGAATATGAGTTAAACAAATAGGATTAATTGAATTAAAGTTAATCGAATCTGGGTTAATTGAATATTAGTTATTCAATTAGAGTCGATCGAATATAGTTATTCGAGATAGAGATAAAACAGACATAGTTAATTAGGGTAAGTACCATTTAGCACGACTGCTAGCGTAATTCGCAGGGCTGCAGATAGCCTACGGCGGTCGGATGTTTCCTGAGGGAATCAGGCGTAACCATTTTGATCGCTGCGATCTAGAGTCAAGCGAATGGAGTTAATCGAATATTAGTTATTCGAAATAGAGTTAGTTCAATAGAGTTAATCGATTAGAATAATCAACAAGAGTTAATCGATTAGAGTTAAAACAGACATTGTTATTAAGGATGAAGTCAAATCGAATATTAGTTATTCGAAATAGAGTTAGTTCAATAGAGTTAATCGATTAGAATAATCAACTGGAGTTAATCGATTAGAGTTAAAACAGACATTGTTATTAAGGATGAAGTCAAATCGAATATTAGTTATTCGAAATAGAGTTAGTTCAATAGAGTTAATCGATTAGAATAATCAACTGGAGTTAATCGATTAGAGTTAAAACAGACATTGTTATTAAGGATGAAGTCAAATCGAATATTAGTTATTTGGAATAGGGTTAATTCAGTATTCAAATAAGAGTTAAGCAGTAAGAGTAAAGCAAATAGAGTTATTCGAATATTAGTTGTTCGAATAAGAGTTAAATAAAGAGGAGTTAATCAAATAGGGTTATTCGAATAGGAGTAATGAAATAGAGTTAAACAAATTAGAGTTAATCGAATATTAGTTGTTCGAGATAAGAGTTAATTAAATAGAATTAACCGAAAGAGATAATCGAATATAATCTATTCGATATGAGTTAATCGAATATAAGTTACTCGAAGAGAGTTTATCGAATATTAGTTATTCGAAGAAGAGTTAATCAAATAGAGATTACTCGAAAGGGAGTTATTTGGCGAATTTGATTATATCGAATTCGGGGAAAGTATTATTTACTTTCCGGTTTTTAAATCAAGATCTATTTATTTAAAAATAAATTAGTTGTTAGATAAATTAATCAAAGTAAGAAATAAATGTTAGACTTATAAGTTAGATATTTCAGAAGTAAAATTTATAACGTTAGGGTTATCATAAATGTTTTCATAAAGGAAGCGGATTCGTAATCTGAATCCGAGAATTTGCGTAAGCAAATGGTTTTAGAAATTGAAGTGATGAGCTTTATCTATCGCAAGGTTAAGATCGTTGTTCAGTTAAGGTCTAAGAGGTAATTATACCCCAACTTGATTGACTTCGAAATTGACTAAGGAATAGTTGAAGTTCGATAACAAAGGATGATTAGTAATGCAGTTAAGTAATAAATGACTTATGGATTTAGTAGTCGTAACGATGTTTCATACAGCGTTAGTTGAAATCCATATTAATGAGTTTCGGAAACGTTTTCCAAATATAAATCAAAGATGTTTTCTAAGTGTAGAAATAAGGAAATATGAATATATATTATATATATATATATATTCGATGATTGGATCGATAATTCCATTTGGAATTAAGATCGTTGTTTGTACACCGACATGTTTTCATTTGATAGTTAAATCACAGACTATCGAAGTTTTGACCATTCTACGTTGTAAATATGGAGAGACCGGTTGGATTATTATCCGAAGAACCACTCCGTATTGACATAAGCGTTGTGATCAAATACGATGAAGATAATTGAAGACGGTGTTATGCAAGGGCTGTCCTGTTTACAGAATAGTGCCTTCGGTTTCGTTCAGTCCCAGAACGAATGTATATGGACGAATGTCTGACAGAATATTTCCAATGATCGAATGAGTTGGACTGTACGAATATATATGGTGGCCCCGGGGTTATTCCCTTCGCATAAAATCCAGAAACTATTTGTATAAACCCAACTAATGATTTACGGATCTGAAAGTGTGGCATTCAAAGTGATCGTGTTATCAATGAAATGGAAAGTAAGCGTAGCTTCTAGCCTCACATCCGGTAAATGACAAAAATCGGGCAGGCAGCATGGCTAAGTCGGTCGCACCGAAGTAGGGTGTATAATCACCTATCTAGAGAATATTCATTTGCTTCTTTAATCTATCAATGCTGTCCCATATATATATATATATATATATATACGGGAAACAGTTGCTGATCCCAACCGTTGGTGATATACATTCGATACACTCAAGCGAAATGAGTGGTCGGTCATGTTTGGCTGAGTTGCAAGATGTTCTTGTTGAACTCCAGTGTATCGTTCCTAGAGTACACTGATCAGATGGTGGTTCCATACCTTGTCATAGTTGGAAATCCATTACCCAATACGTGCTTGCGGTTTTGATTGTATACTATATATGTAGAACGTGAGATGAAAGCGTTTCTGCTAGATGATTATTATACTACGGTTGATAGACATTATTATAATATCAAAAAAGGTTTTTGATATAAAGATATTTTGGATTCTCATAAGGGAAAAACCCGTTCCGTTATACGGCGTGGTCTTATGAGATATCGTTTACTTGTTCGAGTTGTTTTAAATCTGTTTTACTCATACCAGTCCCATGACTGACCCGGAGTTTACTTTGTTTTGTTTCCCTAAACTCTTGGGTGCCTAAATTTGTATGGGCAGACAAGTAGTCGGGATTTACAGATATACTGGAAGAGCTTGGAGAAGGAGGCTTCAGGATCATATAGCTATAGTTATTTCCGCTGTGTTGTAAGGGTTGTACTCTGCAATATTATTGTATACATATACTGTTTGTATTTCAAAAGTATGTTATATTTTATTCGTTCCGCTGTGAGATTCGTGTTACTCTGATGATGATGATCTTCTTCTTCTTCTATTCTAATAGTTCTACCTTATCTATTCTCACCCTCTATCTTCTTTCTATTAGTTTCTTGAATTTCCAGTGCAATTTGGGGTTGGACTTGTGTTATTTAGTCAGCTCAAATTGGACCGGATTTTCGGGTCACTACAGTTGGTATCAGAGCTTAAGTTAAGTGAATTACCTTGGCTCTGTGGCGTGACTCAATAGAGATAGGGTTAGTAATACCCTAGATTGAGTTGAGTGTATATATACGAGTGAACGTATTTGTTAATTGATATAAAAATTTGTTTTATATTGTGGAGCTTTATTGGTTGAGTGGCTTAGGAATTCTGGTCGATGGTGGGGCACCACAATATCGATAGGGGTTTCTAAACACTCGAATACGATGAACCAACATGATATGTTTTGACATTAACATTGTATAATTGGTTGTGTTGGTTGTTATTATAATCAGATGAGATTATAAAAAGGCGAAATGGTTATAGATAACTAATCAGAATTCATATAAGTAAAGTATATGAAATAAGATGAATTAAATCTGAAATTAAATCAGGATTAGGAATTAAAATAAGGAAATTGTAAGTTCCTGGGAGATTTTGAAAATGTTTTCAAATTGGAAGTGTTATAGTATTGAACTCACTTCGATAAATTGGGAAATAACCCTGATGAGTGTGGCCACATCATCAGTGTTCATTTTCGAGTCTAAGTGACGGATTACTACTAAAGGTTGTGTTTTTGAATTGTTTAAGGAAAACAAGTGTTTAGAAATTCAAAGGTTTTGAATTGGTATTATGGTTTCAAATTGATTTGAAATAAACCCAGGAATATAAATTCTGGAATTAAGATTTAACTTATGAAGTTAAATAGATTAAAATATTGAAAGTGAATAAATTAATTTGAATTAAACTTGGACAAGGTTATATATAATATGAAATTATATTAGGATGATATCAAGTAAGTTGATTGATTTTATAAGGATTTGGAATCAAGAATTGTACTTAAGTTTGAAATGGAATTTGACTTGAGTATAAGCAATTGCTTGAGTTTGAGGATAAAAACTGACAGGAGATGGATAGGAATGACATTGGTATATGTTAAGTTGATAACCAATGGGAATGGTGTAATGATATGGTCAGCAAAAAGGTACAAGTTTATATTTCATATGAGTTGGAATTTATGAGCCGATTTGGCAAGCCGCTTGGCGTTTTGATTTTCTTTTGGGTTGGAGATGGCCTAGAGGGGCGAGTTGGAGTTTTACCGATAGGGCTGTACAAAGGAGGTTATGGCAAAATTTTCCGAAAAATTTAGGCGTTAGAAAATTTTCAGAATTTTTGAAAATTTTAGTTAGTCAGAATAAATTAATATTTTAGTCGATATTAAGTGGTTCAGCGAAACCGGAGTTAAGGGGTAAACTGATAAATATTTACCCAGTAGATAGGGTCGTCCACTACCTTAGCAATTTCGAGGACGAAATTATTTTAAGTGGGGAAGAATGTAATGACCCGCATTGGCAGGGGTATCATAATTAATTTATTTAATTATATAAATAGTGATATAATGGATTAAATGGTGAATTAATTAAATAATGGTAAATATTTAATTAAAATAATAAATTAAAATAATATATTTAATTTAGAAATAATCAGAAATACTGGAAATCACAATATTCTGTGAACTGGGTCATCCCGAAGATTTAATTCAGTTTAGGGTTGAAGTATATTGGCGAATATATTTAAATAACGACAGTTCGAACGTAGAATTTTAATATAATTAAAATCGAGCTCGAAATGGCGCGGTAGTTCGCTATTTGGCGATTTGAACTTCAACTGAATGTATAGAGTTCGTTTTAAATCAGATTTCTGTGAAACAAGAAACGTACGGAGCTGGTGGAGTATATCTTTCTAGCGGAAGAGAAAAATCGGGATTTCATCGTGTAGATTTTGATTTATGTCGAAATCAAAATTCAGAAAAGTCGCTGTGGAATTCCTTTATAATTTGCGACGCTTTAATTACGTTATAAATGGATTTTCGATATAAATTGAATATCGATTTATTCTGGAATTCTGGATAATCAAGTTATAAATCCTGATAGGATATTCTGGAGCCGTACGACATCGAATGTGGATATATACGATAATATTAATTTATTAATATTTAATTTAATTATATTTAAATATATTTAAATATTTAAATGGGTCATCCAAAGCTTTAAAAATAGCCACTTTTGCAAATGAAGTCGGAATTCAACGAAACTAATTTCGTTGGGTCCGCAATGTCAAACACTAGCAGTATGTCCAGTTTCGTGATTTTTGGGTATTATATGTGATCGTACGGATTTTTATTGACAAATACAAATAAGCGGATGAATATAAAATAATAAAACTCACACTATAAATACTTCAAACTCCTTCTAACCCTTGGAATTTCATTCTTCTAGTCAACGTTTCTTTCCGCCACTTCTCTCTTTTCTCAGGAAAAGAAATCGCAACAAATAAAATCGAAGGAAAATTTTATAAATCCAAAACCGTATGTGTTTGAAATAGGGGAAGTGAGAGCTTCAAGCTCGTAGTGGTTTTGACAGATTCGATGGGTTCTCCCGATGTCACGCAACACCTAGGGTTCGAGACTAGGGGAAATCAAAGCTTTAATCCACGATTTCGAGTTGGGTTTTGGGTTTATAGGATCGAACTACCCTTGTTGGCAAAGTTTTGTGGGTTTCTGTCATATATGGGTTCGATGTTTTTGGGATACAGCGACGATTAAGTTGTTGAATGGGATTGCACCAGATTTGTTCGAGTTTTACAAGAACGGTATGGGGAGAACGAGATTGAGGAAAGAAACAACATGATGTTTCCAGTTTGTTGAATCGTGGAGTTTGAGTTCGGGATGCTCACAGTACTTCGTCGGTTTTCTCTGCTCAACGCGAGGAAGAGTCTGGGTGCTGAGTTTCTGATTTCGAAGTGGGTTGGGAAACTGTTCATATGCGATAAAGGTGAAGAGGATGAATTCGAGTTTACACGCAGGGGACAGGAAGAAGCATCGAACAGTATAACATGAGTTGATATTTTAATTAAAGGTGATTACTAAATTATCCATGGAGCTAATGATATTTACAATAGTGCGATACTGGAGTGTGGAATTTTGTTGAAGGGGGAAGGGTACTGTTCAACGCAGGTTCAAATTGTTTGGGCCGAGGAGTTCATTTTAGTTTGTTCTATTTTGATTTGAGGAGGAAGTAAAGATACAGTATTTGTAACACCCCACCTCCGCCAAGGTAACTCTTGCAAGTACATTGGCTTTGGAGGGGCGTTAAACAAGGTAAACATGCATGCAGATATCACAAGACAGGATATATAAGTAAAACAGTTAGTAAAGCAGCAGATAAAACTAGCATTTCAAAACCATAGTTAAGTTACAACAAAGTACTTGGTCATTATTTTCCAACAAACAAAGTCTAGAGAAAAGCATAAACTGAAAAACTGAAATACATAAAGTACTATCCCCAAAGTGAAGTGATAAACCATAGCAAGCTCAATGTCCAGAACCGTACATGAGCAAATCCCGTAAGCAAGCTATAAAGATCCAAGCTAAGCTCCAATGTTCCCACCCTGAGGACCTGAGGGGGGGGGAAACGGAAGAAAAGAGGCGAAAGAAAACAAGTCAGTCAAAAAGACTGGTAAGCCCTATGGCGACATGATATATGGTACCCATGCCGTCTATGATTGATAGTTATGATTTGAAATTGTTTTCAAAACATATAGACACTAACAATAATATCAAATGCCTTTGTTTTGTTCGTATCAAGCATATTTTGACCGTTATAAGGTAAAACTCTATCCTCCGGTTTGCGTTGCATTGTGTGATGGGAACTGAGTCTTATAACGGCTTCATTTTTATAAAAAGCATATCGATGTTTAAAAGAAAGATTTGTTTTTAAAGCACTGGCAATCCAATGGAGTAAACCCGTTCCACGAAAGTGGCGTGGTCCTGTGATTAGCCATATTATATATGTGTTGAGTAGATTTCTCATACCAGTCCCATGACTGACTCGTAGTTTGTTTCACTTTCAAACTCGGGTGCCCCTTTTCTACACGGGAAGCCTTGTATTCAGGTTTAGCTGGTTCTTTCTGGATAGCTGGAGCTGAAGATGGATTCTATCATATATTTCTTTTTATGCTGTTCAGCTCCTATTGTACATATTTTGTTTATTTCTGCTGTAGACATTTATGTATAGCTGAACTGTATTTGTACTAAGTAAGATCCTGTATACTGTGTAACTCTGATGATTACTTTTATCCAGTATATTCTATTGTTCATTATCTGGTGTATTTATTTAATTCTGTTCTGCTATTATCTGTTTCTGTGTTATATTCCAAAGATAACCCTTGTTTCTGTCTGAACGGGATTTCGGGTCGTCTCAATTATGTGTGTTAGAATGATATTAATCATTGTTATTCGATATTTTACATATCATAAGAAACCCTGAGTTGTGAAATGGAATATTTCAATGTATATTGAAATAAAGGAACTTTATAAAATCACAGGATTTTATAAAAGGAAATTATTTATAAAACGAACACGGTTTTATAAAAGGAAAGTATTTATAAAACAAATAGAGTTTTATAAAAGGGATATTTATTTAGAAAATAAATAGAATTGAAAAGGGAAATATTTATTTAGAAAATAAATAGAATAAAGGAATATTTATTTAGAAGATAAATAAAACGTTATAAATAGGAAATATTTGTAACGGTAATTAGAAGTTTTAAATAGGAAATATTTGTAACGGTAATTAGAAGTTATAAATAGGAAATATTTGTAATGGTAATTAGACGTTATAAATAGGAAATATTTGTAACGGTAATTAGAAGTTATAAATAGGAAATATTTGTAACGGTAAATAGAAGTTATAAATAGGAAGTATTTGTAACGGTAATTAGAAGTTATAAATAGGAAATATTTGTAATGGTAATTAGAAGTTATAAAAAAGGGAATAGTTGTAACGGAAAATAAACGTTATAAAAAAGGAAATTGACGAGAAATAAAAGAGATAATCAAATAGAGTTAAATCGAATTTAGTATTCGAAGGAGCTAATCGAATAAGTTATTTGAAAGAGTTTATTGAATATTAGTTATTCAATTAGAGATAATCAAATAAAGTTAATCGATTAGAGATAATCAAATAAAAGTTAATCGAATTAGTCGAAGTAAGTTAATCGACTATTAGTTAGTCGAATTTTGGTTAAGCAAATAAGTGTAAATCGACTATTAGTTAGTCGAAGATTAGTTAATCGAATATGAGTAAAACAAATAGGATTAATTGAATTAGAGTTAATCGAATCAGGGTTAATTGAATATTAGTTATTCAATTAGAGTCGATCGAATATAATTATTCGAGATAGAGATAAAACAGACATAGTTAATTAGGGTAAGTACCATTTAGCACGACTGCTAGCGTAATTCGCAGGGCTGCAGATAGCCTACGGCGGTCGAATGTTTCCTGAGGGAATCAGGCGTAACCATTTTGATCGCTGTGATCTAGAGTCAAGCGAATGGAGTTAATCGTATATTAGTTATTCGAAATAGAGTTAGTTCAATAGAGTTAATCGATTAGTATAATCCACTAGAGTTAATCGATTAGAGTTAAAACAGACATTGTTATTAAGGATGAAGTCAAATCGAATATTAGTTATTCGAAATAGAGTTAGTTCAATAGAGTTAATCGATTAGAATAATCAACTGGAGTTAATCGATTAGAGTTAAAACAGACATTGTTATTAAGGATGAAGTCAAATCGAATATTAGTTATTCGAAATAGAGTTAGTTCAATAGAGTTAATCGATTAGAATAATCAACTGGAGTTAATCGATTAGAGTTAAAACAGACATTGTTATTAAGGATGAAGTCAAATCGAATATTAGTTATTCGGAATAGAGTTAATTCAGTAGAGTTAATCAAATAAGATTTAAGCAGTAAGAGTAAAGCAAATAGAGTTATTCGAATATTAGTTGCTCGAATAAGAGTTAAATAAAAAGGAGTTAATCAAATAGGGTTATTCGAATATTAGTTATTCGAATAGGAGTAATGAAATAGAGTTAATCGAATATTAGTTGTTCGAGATAAGAGTTAATTAAATAGAATTAACCGGAAAGAGATAATCGAATATAATCTATTCGAAATGAGTTAATCGAATATAAGTTATTCGAAGAGAGTTTATCGAATATTAGTTATTTGAAGAAGAGTTAATCAAATAGATATTACTCGAAAGGGAGTTATATGGCAAATTTGATTATATCGAATTCGGGGAAAGTATTATTTACTTTCCGGTTTTTAAATCAGGATTTATTTATTTATAAATAAATTAGTTGTTAGATAAATTAATCAAAGTAAGAAATAAATGTTAGACTTATAAGTTAGATATTTCAGAAGTAAAATTTATAACGTTAGGGTTATAATAAATGTTTTCATAAAGGAAGCGGATTTGTAATATGAATCCGAGAATTTGCGTAAGCAAATGGTTTTAGAAATTGAAGTGATGAGCTTTATCTATCGCAAGGTTAAGATCGTTGTTCAGTTAAGGTCTAAGAGGTAATTATACCCCAACTTGATTGACTTCGAAATTGACTAAGGAATAGTTGAAGTTCGATAACAAAGGATGATTAGTAATGCAGTTAAGTAATAAATGACTTATGGATTTAGTAGTCGTAACGATGTTTCATACAGCGTTAGTTGAAATCCATATTAATGAGTTTCGGAAACATTTTCCAAATATAAATCAAAGATGTTTTCTAAGTGTAGAAATATGGAAATATGAATATATATATATATTATATATATTCGACGATTGGATCGATAATTCCATTTGGAATTAAGATCGTTGTTTGTACACCGACATGTTTTCATTTGATAGTTAAATCACAGACTATCGAAGTTTTGACCATTTTACGTTGTAAATATGGAGAGACCGGTTGGATTATTATTGTGATCAAATACGATGAAGATAATTGAAGACGGTGTTATGCAAGGGCTGTCCTGTTTACAGAATAGTGCCTTCGGTTTCGTTCAGTCCCAGAACGAACGTATATGGACGAATGTCTGACAGAATATTTCCAATGATCGAATGAGTTGGACTGTACAAATATATATGGTGGCCAACGGATTTATTCCCTTCGCATAAAATCCAGAAACTATTTGTATAAACCCAACTAATGATTTACGGATCTGAAAATGTGGCATTCAAAGTGATCGTGTTATCAATGAAATGGAAAGTAAGCGTAGCTTCTAGCCTCACATCCGGTAAATGACAAAAATCGGGCAGGCAACATAGCTAATTTGGTCGCACCGAAATAGGGTGTATAATCACCTATCTAGAGAATATTCATTTGCTTCTTTAATCTATCAATGCTGTCCCATACATATATACGGGAAACGGTTGCTGATCCCAACCGTTGGTGATATACATTCGATACACTCAAGCGAAATGAGTGGTCGGTCATGTGTGGCTGAGTTGCAAGATGTTCTTGTTGAACTCCAGTGTATCGTTCCTAGAGTACACTGATCAGAAGGTGGTTCCATACCTTGTCATAGTTGGAAATCCATTACCCAATACGTGCTTGCGGTTTTGATTGTATACTATATATGTAGAACGTGAGATGAAAGCGTTTCTACTAGATGATTATTATACTGTGGTTGATAGACATTATTATAATATCAAAAAGGGTTTTTGATATAAAGATATTTTGGATTCTCATAAGGGAAAAACCCGTTCCGTTATACGGCGTGGTCTTATGAGATATTGTAAAGACCCGCAACTTCCCCGTAAAGGAAAGCGGCGGATAGTTCGAGAACAAACCACAACAGAACACATACAGAAGAACGTTTCATTGTATATTACAACAATGCATCAGATTACAAGAATATACAGAGTATAAATGAATATTACACAGAAATATCAGAGATTTAAATTACATTTAAATACATAGCAGCGGAAAATAATACAATACACAACTAGAAGGAGATATACGGATACAAAGCTTTCCGGATATCGTTCCAGCTGTAAACCAGGATCCTGTGAATATAAATCTGCAAAACCAAAACTACTAGCTGCCCGTGTCAAAAAAAGGGCACCCAGAGTTTAGGTTAAAACAATAAACTCCAGGTCAGTCATGTGACTGGTGTGAGAACTAAAACAGTTATAATTCTTTATTTTAAAGTTCGTTAAATCAAGGGACCACGCCGTAACACGGAACGGGTTTCCTCCCAAGAATACCAGTGCATAAAACAAACAGCGCAATGCTAAATAAAGAAAAATGAAGCTGTTATAAGACCCAGGTCCCATCACACAATGCAACGCAAGCCGGAGGATAGGGTTTTTACCTTATAACAGCCAAAGCATGCTTGATACGTTTAAAACACATTATTTGATACTATTATAAGTGCATAGTGTATAAAACAACTTCAAATCATAAATATCAATCATAGGCGGCATGAGCGCCCCATCCCACTATGTCACCATACTAGGTTCTACAAATAAAACCGCAAATGTCACGTATTTGGAAATTGGATTTCCGTCTATGAACCGAGGCAAAAGATAGTCCTCAACCGATTCGTGACTCTCTAGCCCGAGCCACAGGACCCAGACTCAGGTGAGCCCTTGGAGCGACAGGGCCGGTCCACCGATGTGGATTAAAATGCCTGAACACTACGTTTCCCCACCCTTTGGGGCGTAAATGAGCCAACTAAATGACTCCATCGGTTCGAGAACGACCGATCAATCCGAGGCGCCTCGCAACAACAACAACCACATAAGTCAAACTCGTCAGGGCGTGTAAAACCACTGACGCCACTTCTAACTAGAAAGAAACGCAAGTCCTCCCTGAGGTCCGTCTCCCGTTTTTGGTTCATACCGGGTGTGATACTCGCGAATCAACGTTACACAAAGCTACGCCACATAGGCCTTGCTTTGATCATCACCACAAGACTTTGCTTTTCAACAGAAGCCTCGATCAATTGCCACTTAGGCATGCCACACAGGCAATTCACTCCATGCGTTTGATATCCATCAATATATAACCCCTGAGCTCGTACGTCTCAGAGAAGGGCGTTAAGCAAGAGAATAAATTCTCCGCCGCCAAACAGATATATATTTAATAGAAATCAATCACACAGACTAAAATCCAATGTCAGACACACAGTCCATTTACAAGTCCGTTCTGGGTCTGAACGAAACCGGAGGCACCTAGTACCCCGCATATCCATCGATCTCCAAGCACGTATGGACGATCACTAACTGTTTCCATCTTCTTGGGTGTACAGCCCAATCAAGATCATCAGTAATCACCCAAACGACGTGAAGACTTCCGGTCTTCGACCACCGTCTTCATCTTCGACACCACGTCGAATCAGTTATTCAGAATGGGATAAACCCGGTCTTTCTGAATAACTCGCGTATATATTATAAAAGTGTTACACAAACACAACATACGCCTCATTCCAATTCAGAATATTCTTTTATTCAAATATTCCTATACTTTGGGAAAAATTCCCATTAATTTTATCCAAGATAAATTCTTTAAATTTATTCTTTAATCTCCTTTGAATATCAATTCAAACTAGTCGGGATTAGCGAACCACACCGAAGTAATCATTTATTTTATTTCCCAATCCCAACCTATTCATCCCATGAAGTAAAGCTGGTAGTACTTCATATCTAACACCACAGTGTTATCGGTAATTCAATTACCATTTCACGTTCAAATCTAATTAAAGATTTAATTATCGCCTGGAGTAAAACTGGTGATACTCCATTCTCGATCATTTCAATCTTAATTAAAGATTCATTAAAACTCCACTTAGTTTTAATCTTCAACTGGGTCAAAGAATCAGTGTCATTTAAAAACACGGTTCACGATAAACCCAAAATCACATTCATTAATTATCGGGTTAAAGAACGAGTGTTATTTAAAACACTGTCCACGATAAACCCAAAAATCAATATCAATTCAATTCCAATTAAATATTATTTAATTGGTACACTTCATTAAATCTAAATAAAAAGATTTAATCTTTTCTCAACTGGGTTCAAGAACAGTGTTAGTGAAGACACCATTCACGACAAACCCAAATCACATTCGATATTCAATACAAGGCTCTGAATAGAAAATATACCGGCTTATATTCAATATCGAATTCTACGACTAACAAATGCCGTATTGGAAATAACGATATAAATATATCTTTCAAATTTCCATATCAACATCCGTATAATCCCGAATTCCAACATCGAAATATTCCGAAGACAATTTCGATTCAAATCCACTCCAATGCGATCATTGGAAATTTTGGTTATTTTCAAAACCAACTCAAATTCAATTTATTTATTTAAAAATAAATAGAATTATATTTCTAGTTCAAAACTAGTTCATTTCGATAAAAATCTATTTTTATCTTTTCAAATATGGAGTTTTTCATCCCAAATCTTCACAAATCATTTCTTATGATTTTACACAAATTATTACTATTTTTAATAATTTTATCAAGGCCCGTACAGTCGATTTCCATCAATGGCCATCGAACTACACTTATAGTGACCTTTTTCAAATTTGATTTGGACATAATTCCAAATCCAACCGTTAGATTTCTAATTTCTAATATTCGTTAGAAAGCTCTTTTCGATACGAACCCAACGGTTCCGGTTTTAGGAGAATCCGACGGTCGGATCTCCCGTAATGTCCGTTTGAAATAAATGGTCGAAATTCACGAACTGCCGCGGCGCGGCGCGTTCTATTCAGGCCATTATATTATATATATAATATATATTTCGTCGATTTCTATTTAAAACGAATTATATAAATAGTTTTGAATTCGTTTCAAAAACATTTTCAACTTCCTTTTCAATCCAAATCACAATTGAATTCTTCTTTATAGATTCGTTTTAAAATTCATTTCTATTCAATTCAAATTTCAATTCAATTTGAATTCGTTTTCAATTCAATTCATTTCGAAATCGTTTTCAATTCAATTCATTTCGAAATCGTTTTCAATTTACTTCATTTCGAAATCGTTTTCAATTCACTTCATTTCGAAATCGATTTCAATTCACTTCATTTCGAAATCGTTTTCAATTCACTTTGAAATCGTTTTCAATTCACTTCATTTCGAAATCGTTTTCAATTCACTTTGAAATCGTTTTCAATTCACTTTGAATTCGTTTTCAATTCACTTTGAATTCGTTTTCAATTCAATTCATTTTGAAATCGTTTTCAATTCAATTCATTTCGAAATCGTTTTCAATTCACTTTGAAATCGTTTTCAATTCACTTTGAATTCGTTTTCAATTCACTTTGAAATCGTTTTCAATTCACTTTGAATTCGTTTTCAATTCAATTCATTTCGAAATCGTTTTCAATTCAATTCATTTCGAAATCGTTTTCAATTCAATTCATTTCGAAATCGTCGATTTCGAAATCACTTTTCAATATTCATTTTTAAAATGAATAAAATCGATACAAATATCGTTCACGTCAAAATGGCGTCAATCTATCAACACGGCTTCATAAATTTCTATTTTCAAATTTTCTATATTTTTCAAATTGGAATGAGGCCCAATCAATTACCATATAAAATTAATTATATGGATTTTCATACAACACATGTATATAATAGCATTGAAAATAATCAACCATCAACCAAAGTGCACTACACTGTATAAGCATCAAATATAGATATTCAACGCTTATAACAGCCTGTCAATCAATCGATCGACATATTTAATCAATCAGGATGAGTGAACTTCAAATTTCATCCCAACACCCGTGTGGGGTTTTAAACAATCAAACACAGATTTTATTTGCGCAATTGGGCGATGTGTAAAATTTATCGACCCAATCCATGTCCTTCAAATAGGTGTATATAAACAAACCGTCCGGTTTATTAATGAATATTTTATTTTATTCACTTCACGTTAAAAATTATATTTTTAACGATAAAACATTTTATTTCAACCTATGAATTTCTATTATTCATTTACACAATAAAATGATATTTTTATTTTTCTAACTTATTTTAGAAAATTTCGGCGGCATAACGGCACGATACTAGAAACGGGACAAGGCCTAGCCTTATCCCCGGTCTAGTGAAGGCCCACGCCATTCACACATCAATCAAATCAATTTCATTATGCAAACCACAAAATTTGGAGTAAGAGTCTAACCTAGCCTTACTCCTTCGCCTTATAACGGCGCACGTCTAATCCTAACCAATTTATCGATTCGATTTTTCACACCACAAACCACATTCAAACCAATATCGCAATCAATAACCAAACAGCCAAACAAACAAGTCCATGGTCTGTGGACGATTGTGTCGGGTGCTACTAAGCACCGTCTGCATCCTAGTATATATATATATAACTAGAAAAGAAATTGAAAGGTGAGAAATTCTCACCTATAGCTATCCTAGCTCCACGGCACTTCATTGATAGAAATCTTCATCGTCGTCGCATCTTCGTCATCTTTATTGCCCGTAGCCACTACATATATAAAAAATCACATTTTTATATTTTGATGTCTTTAAAATAAAAATCACATTTTTATTTATTCACTTTCAATTTAAAAATCATATTTTTATAATCACTTCATATATTTAAAAATCGAATTTTTACTTCGCTATTCAATATATAAAAATCATATTTTTACTATCTCGTTCTATGGATAAAAATTCTACTTCTACATTGCTACTATATAGACAAAAATTCCATTTCAAAAATAAAGTTTTCGCCTTTATAAAAATAAAGTTTTCGCCTTTATAAAAATAAAGTTTTCGCCTTTATAAAAATTACCACTTTATCGCAACGTATATAAAATAAAAATCAGATTTTTATTTCGCTACACATACAAAGATGATATTTTTATACTCTCTATCCTATAAAGATTATATTTTTAATACTTTAAAAATATAAAAATCATATTTTTAATATTTCTATATAGTAAAGATTATATTTTTAATACTTTAAAAATATAAAAATCATATTTTTACTCCTTCTACCCAATAAAAATTCCGCCTTTTCTATTTTAAAGTTTTAAACCTTTTTTTCTATTTCGAAGTCTAAACCCTTTTTTTCTATTTTAAACCTTTAAAATAAAATCAGTTTTAAAATTCCTTTTAAATCAGTTTTTAAATCTAGAAAAATCAGTTTTTAATTAGCAAATAAAAATCAGTTTTTAATTCTAGAAAAAAACAGTTTTTAATTAGCAAATAAAAATCAGTTTTTAATTAGCAAATAAAAATCAGTTTTTAATTAGCAAATAAAAATCAGTTTTTAATTAGCAAATAAAAATCAGAAAACTTACTGTATAAATCGATGGAGGGGGTGGGGCTCGCTGAGGGGAGGGAGGAGCTTCGGCACGGCGGTGGGACCCTGGTGCGGCGGCGGGCCCTCTGACAGTCGGAGGCGGCGGTTTTGAAGAGTAGGAGGAGAGAGAATCGAGCAGAGGAGTGGGGGTATGGAACAACGGCGAGGGGGAGGGGGGGTGCGGTGGTCGTTGGGGGCCAGGCGGAGGACGCGGGGGGGGGGGGGGGGGGGGTGGTGCGAGGCTTGGCGGTGGCTCGAGCGGCGATCCCGCTGGCAGAGCGATTGTGTGTTTTTTTTTTCTTTCGATCTTCTGATTTGTGAAGAACTTAGGACTGTAAATTTTGTTCGAATGTCCGACGTCCGTTCGTGTCCGTGACCGAAATACGTCCGTCCGAGTCCGTCCGATTTTCATTTAGGACACGAATTAGGACAATAAGATTTGTACGAGAAAAAATCATGTCCGGTCCGGGCTCGTCCGAATTCGTCCGAATTATTTGAAATTCGTCGTATAGTAGAGAGAAAATCTAGTAAAATGTACAAAATGTGATATAAATAGCCATGTCCGACCGAGTCCGACTAGTCCGATCATGTCCGTGTCCGACCGATTTTATTTAGGACACGAATTAGGACAACGAAATTTGTCCGAGAAAAAATTTGGTCCAGTCCGTGTTCGGTCCGATTTTTTTTAGGACAGAAACTGAACATACCTCCGTCCGGTCCGGTCCGACCGATTTACACCCCTAGAAGAACTGGGGGGGGGCCTGATGATAAGGAGAATATATTTTTTTTTTATTTAATTATTTTAATTCTAAAAAAGCCACTTTTATTTTCGACCTCGAAACGAGACCCACCGCCTGTCGTCCATAGCGTTTTACCCCCATTCTGAACACAATGGGATATATATCACAAGCTGATTCGACTGTTTGAATCAGTTTCCGTTTAATTTACATTTAAATCGCTATATTGAATTTTAAACGTACATTTCAAATTACCGGGGTCACATACTAACTCTAAAAATTCTCGAAAAATATTTTCTAGCTTCGTATTGACGATACGGTCCTAACAAAACTAATTTCTTCAGATTCTGAGACCGTTGGAAAAATGGCCAATTTCCAGTCGATTAAAATCAACTGAAACTGGTCAAACGCGTTTTCCTTTGCCACGCTCACATATTGATTCGAAAAATTATGAAATTTGGAATCTAGCAATAACTTAACATCACGGACCCAACAAAACTGGTTTCGTCAAAATCCGAGGTCGTTTGCAAAATTGCTATTTTTAAGGGCCTTATATATATAAAAATATATATAAATTCCACAGCGACTATTTCTAATTTTAAACTGGACATATCTTATCATTTCTAAGATGAAATATCAGTTTGTTAACTTCGTTACAAAGGTATAGTTATACAGATTCAAATATTTCTTGTTTCGTTCAATTCTGACTTATATTGAATTCTGTATATTCATTTGAAATTAGAAATCGAATTTTCGAACTACCGCGCCATTTTCAATTCCTTTTATAATTTTATATAATTATTATATATTCTAACGACGACGTATATAATATATACGTTCGAATTATATTCAAAATAAATTTCTCGTCGATATTATTTAAAATAATTCATTTTAAATATTCAAAATTCGCTAAAATTGCCAAAATAAAAATTTCAAACTGGCTCGCATTTTCCGGGTTGTTACAGATATCGTTTACTTGTTCGAGCTGTTTTAAATCTGTTTTACTCATACCAGTCCCATGACTGACCCGGAGTTTACTTTGTTTTGTTTCCCTAAACTCTTGGGTGCCTAAATTTGTACGGGCAGTCAAGTAGTCGGGATTTACAGATATACTGGAAGAGCTTGGAGCAGGAGGCTTCAGGATCATATAGCTATAGTTATTTCCGCTGTGTTGTAAGGGTTGTACTCTGCAATATTATTGTATACATATACTGTTTGTATTTCAAAAGTATGTTATATTTTATTCGTTCCGCTGTGAGATTCGTGTTTCTCTGATGATGATGATCTTCTTCTTCTTCTATTCTAATAGTTCTACCTTATCTATTCTCACCCTCTATCTTCTTTCTATTAGTTTCTTGAATTTCCAGTGAAATTTGGGGTTGGACTTGTGTTATTTAGTCAGCTCAAATTGGACTGGATTTTCGGGTCACTACACTAGTTACTTGTTAAGGATATACGGCCGATACTGTTTTCCTTCTTCCCCGTATAACTGCTCCAATCCCATTTCGTATTAGAACCACCCACACACCAATCTCACATAGCCACGCCCAAAATAGGTCACAGGAATTCATCACAACCCGTTATCATCCACTGTCATTTTTCCCCTTGGCTTTTAGATTCTACCCCATTCATTGTTAATTCAGCGTCATCTTCCTACCAATCTATCATCATACCCCATCACAGCTAAGCCGTCACTGATAACATCTACAATCCACCTTACCAAATGACTCTATCCTCACTTCACCGCACAGTAAAAATATTATCCCTCATTGACTTAACAGCTACTTCCCCATTCATAACGTTATAGGTATATACAACATAGTCATGAGCATATTGATTCACCCACCGAGTAACCCATGTTGTAAGGTCCATAATACATGTACCATGATTGCTTGGAGTTATTTCATTAACAATGCAAGTCAAATTGTCGATTTCACTATTTGTGCTGACAGAACCCTGCACATTTTTGTTCTATACTTCCAACATTCCACAGACTCTCTCCAAAAACCAATCTTTTCTCCCACACATCGCTCCATAACTCAAAAATGGGACTCACAAACTAGTTCTGAACTTCAAAAATATCGTCTGCTTCCAAACTTTCGGCAGTGCCACCCACAGCCACCGCATCACCCCGCCTAAACCCTGAAGTACGCCCCCACTTTGTTTTCCCCAACGCCGCCATTATCACCCTTCACCATGGCCAGAACAATGACAGCAAACATACGGAGTGACAAAAAAAAACTAGTGAACCCGATTGCCACGAAACCCCACCAAAGCATGTCGAGGTCTGCGCCTTAATTCTATGAGACCAGTGCCCTCCTCCTCGACGCCGTTCGAGCTCCCTATCTGTGGCGATGTTGAAGCTCAGCACGCTTAAAACCCGCCACTCCTTACTACTCTCCTACCAAAATCAAACCCAGATTGAATCGAAACTAAATCCTCTTCACCAAAAATCGAACTAATTATTCACTGTCAAAACTTGGTTTTCGAAAAGAGATAATCGAGTTGCGGAAAACTTGTATGGAGTGGAAGTTTGTTATCGAAGGGATGTAACGAATTTGAGAGCAGGAATTTTAATTGAAGATTTGATTTTTATATAGAATGTTTGATTTTTAATTCTTTTTTTTTGAAATGGGAAATCTTCTTTTATTGAAAGAAATAACAGGAGAGCATAGAAGAGAACAAAGGGATTTAAGGAATACAAGTCCCGTATTTAAATGAACAACAAGTTTGGCAGGCACGGCAAGTAAAACGTGTAGAGTACGGGATTGAAATTTCTTGATTTGCACGGAACTGTTGGCGTGCCAGTCACGGTTTGAAAAACAACTTGACGAATACGGTTTCACTAATTTGGATGGTCTGTTATTGGATCACCGAGCATCCTTTTGTTCCTACCTTACACACGTATTTAAACGTTAATTCCATTCGTTATTGGATAGCATGGTATTTAAAGTTAATTCCATTTTAGCTTATAAGAAAAGAAAAAAAACAAATTACACTAATTACGCAAGTATTATTAATTGGATACATGAGTGCATCAATAGATGATGAATTAATTTTCTCATCTATTGCTAACAATACCTTAGTGATGAAAAATGTTTTTACTCATTTAAGTGAACATGTAGTGTAATGACCCGCATTGTCAAGGGTATTATAATTTATTTATTTAATTATATATATCGTGATGTAGTGAATTAAATAGAGGTTTAATTAAATAATATGGAATATTTAATTAAAATTAATAATTAAATAATATATTTAATTCAGGAATAATCAAAAATATTGGAAATCACAATATTCTGTGAACTGGGTCATCCCTTAGATTTAATTCAGCTTAGAGTTGAATTATATTGACGAATATATTCAATCGACGACAGTTTGAACGTATAATTATATTATAATTAAAATCGAGCTTGAAATGGCGCTGTAGTTCGCGATTTGGCGATTTGAACTTCAACTGAATGTACAAGATTCGTTTTAAGCCGGATTTCTGTGAAACAAGAAACGCGTGGAGATGGTGGAGTATATCTTTCTAGTGGAAGAGAAAAATCGGGATTTCGTCGTGTAGATTTTGACATATGTCCAAATCAAATTTTAGAAAAGTCGCTGTGGAATTCCTTTATAATTTATAAAGGAATTATTTATATTTCAAAAAAGGAATTTCAATATAAATCGAATATCGGATTGACCCAGATTTGAAATATCGAGTTATAAATCCCAGTGGAGCTGTATGATATTCTGTTGTGAATATATATACGATAATATTTATTTTTAAATATTAAGTTTAATTATATTTAAATATATTTATATATTTAAAAGGGTCATCCAGAGCTTTAAAAAAATAGCCACTTTTGCAAACGAAGTCGGAATTCGACGAAACTAATTTTGTTGGATCCGCAACATCAAATTATTGCTAGATTCCAAGTTCTGTGATTTTTAGAGTCACTGTGTGGCCGTGCGGATTTTTAGAGTGAAAAACAGTCAGTATTTCTACGGTTAAAAATACGCTGCGTGAGCAAACGGAGTCGGAATTTGACGAAACCAGTTTCGTTGGGACTGTAATGTCGAACTCTACCAGTATGTCCAGTTTCGTGATTTTTGGGTATCGTATGTGGTCACAGGAATTTTTAAAAGGACAATACGAATAACGTTTGCTTAATAACGAATAAAATAATGAATATAAAAATATTATAATTCTCCTATAAAATATCCTTAACTCCTCTAACCTAATCCCACTTTTCTCAGCGGTCAAAAACAATCCTGCCATTCTAATTCTCCTTACAGTAAAATTTCCACGAGCTCAAAAATCAAAATGAAATCTTATAAAATCTATTAAATCATAACACTCATGTATATCGGTCCCTTGAGTGATCTTCTTCGATTTGATACCCTTCTGAAGTCGGGCGATACAAATTTCTTTCGAGCTCGAATGGGTCAGTAAGGCTAGGGTTCATGATTTTCGGTTATTGTGCATTGATTTGGGGTTTTATGGTTGTATTCATGTTTAGCATGATGATTGGCACATGCGTTTGATTTTTTGGGGAACTCCGTGATTGAAAATGTCGATACAGGTACTGCTTTCGAGGCTTGGGAGGTCGACGTCGCATCCTGGTTCTCGAGCTCGAGTTCGACTATGCGGGTATGGGAAGAAAGTGAAGATGAAGAGCATGAGGCTGGAGTTCTCGGATTTGATGTTGGTAGAGAAATGAAGGTGGGAGGTTTGGTTGAAGGATACGAGAATGGTGAAAACTGGACTGGGAGCTCGCGATTTCATTCGGGGAAGAAGGCTGTCAATTTGGGTCTGGGGATAAAGCGGGTTTGGGCCGAGGTAATCAAAGAGGTTAAGGCCCATGTTTTAAAATAATTCAAGTTTTATTTAAATGTATATACAACTTGTGTAAATCATATCTTGACCATACTATATCAGAATCACGAACGGTCGGATTCGTTGGGACCGTATGGACGGTGGCTACGCCATGGAACTGACGGGGAGCGAATCAGAGCTCGTTATAATTTATAGCAAAATAAATTGTCCGTCTAAATCAAGCAATGGTTATCGTTATTAATGATGATCGTCCAATGTGAGTAAATCTCACTAACTCTGAACAGTTTATAATTTCATGTTGTATTTTTAGAACTGTTAGAAATTGTATGTTTGATTGTGTGTTGACTGTTTGATTGAACTGCTAGTCAGTTAATGAAATATTATATATATATATATACAATATATAAACAGTTATATAGTTATATATTGATTCTGTTTATCAGAATAATTCATATTGAACTGAAAGTGATGACAATCATGTTGTGTAACATCTGTGGATGCAGGGAAACAGGTTGGAGGAATCCGACTGGATTCCTCAACAGTTATTTTATTGTTTTTCATATATTTTGATATATGGTGTGAATTATAATCTGTTGTTGATTGTGTGTGTATGGACGATATTGATCATCGTGATTTGATATGTTGAATACCATAACATACCGGAATGTTGAGAAGGGAATTTTCAAAGTGATAGTGAAAATAAAATATTTATAAATGGAATATTTATAAATAAGAAATATTTATAAATTGGAATATTTATAAATAGAAGATATTTAGAAAGGAAATAAATTTCAAACCATTTTCTTTTTGAATGGAAAGGACGGTATGGTGGGTTTGGGGATTTTCCTGATGCTCCCAGTACAAAGGAGGTTATGGCGAATTTTTCCGGGAATTTAAGGAGTTAGAATATTTTCTAGATTTAAATTGAAAGGGGAATAATTATAAAATCAAAAGAGTTAAAAGAATATATTTGTGAAATCAAATATAAAGGGAAAAGATTTGTAAAACAAATATAAAAGAATATATTTGTAAAACAAATATAAAGGAAAATATTTGCAAAACAAATAGATTAGAAAAAGGGAGTATTTGTAAAACATTTACAAATTGAAATAAAAAGGAAATAATTGTAGAACATGTACAAATAGATTAAAAGAGGATCATCTATTTATATAAAATAAATAGAAATCAAAGTAGATATTTATTTGTTAAGATAAATAGAAATCAAAAAGATACTTATTTGTTAAGTAAATAAGAGATGTTAAAAGAGATATTTATTTATAATTAGGACATGTTAAGTGAATTATTTATTTGGTAAATAAATAAGATATTATAAAAGGGATTATTTACTTAGGGAATAAATAGAAATGAAAAGGAAAACATTATATAAAGAAAACCATTATAAAAAGGAAATCATTTTTAAAGTGAAGAACCGTTACTAAGAGTAAATCTTTAAAAATGAATAAACGTTGTTAAAAAGGAAATCTTTATAAAGCGAATATGTCAGTAAATCCAATATGCTATTCGAAAGGAGTTAAATCGAATATGGTATTCGAAAGGAGTTAAATCGAATATAAGTTATTCGAAGAGAGTAAATCGAATATGGTATTCGAAAGTTAGTAAATCGAATATGTTATTCGAAAGGGGTTAGTGGAGTCAAGTTGGTTGAATAGAGTTAATCAGTTAGAGTTAAACCAGTTAGAGTTAATCGATAGAGTTAAATCGAACTAGGGTTAATCAAATAAGGTTAGTTGAAAAAGAGTTAGTCAAACATAGTTATTCGGGATGAGCTGCCATCTCGTACGACTGCTAGCGAAATTCGCAGGGCTGTAAATAGCCTACGACAGTCGGATGTTTCCTGAGGGAATCAGGTATAACCATTTGTGATCGCTGCGGTCTAGAGTCAAGCGAATGGAGTTAAATCGAATATTAGCTATTCGAAATAAAGTTAAAACAGGCATAGTGATTCGAATATAAGTAAATTTAATATTAGTTATTCAATAGGAGTAAATCAAGTGGAGTTAAATAAATAAGAGTTATTCAAATTAGTTATTCGAATAGAGTTAAATAAATAAGAGTTATTCGAATTAGTTATTCGAATAGAGTTAAACAAATAAGAGTTATTCGAATTTGTTATTCGAATAGAGTTAAACACATAAGAGTTATTGACTGAGTTATTCGAAAGGAGTTATCGATTATAGTTTAATCGAAAAGAGTTATCGAATTAGTTATTCGAAAGGAGTTATCGATTATAGTTTAATCGAAAGGAGTTATCGAATTAGTTATTCGAAAGGAGTTAAGTAAGGAGTTAAGTAAAAAGAGTTAATCGATTAGGGTTAAATAAACATAGTTAATCGAATTTAGTTTATTCGAAGAAAGGTTAATCGAATCTAGTTATTCGTAAGAGAGATTATCAAATATAGATATTCGAAGGGAGGAATTATTGAATAGAGATTTATTCGAACGAGAGTTACGTAAGGAAGTGTTAAAGAGTTAAAAGATGAACTTAACCTATTTCGAGATTTGAAATGTTGTTCAGTTAAGGTCTAAGAGGTATTTATACCCCCAACTTGATTGACTTCGTTTTTAATGTAGAAATGGTTAAGGTTCGAGAGTGAAAGTGGTTAAGTGAATTTAGCAAATAAGTATAGTGGTTCGAGTTGTCATCGCGATGTTGATTTAAACATCTGTTTAAATCCATGTAAGAAGATTTGGAAATGTTTTCCAAATAGAATCAGAAACGTAATCTAATATTGAAATTGGAAATATGGATTAGAAATGGAAATGATTTCCAGTGTTAACGTATATTTTCTAAACATAGAAAATAAGGAAATATGAATATATATATAGATATATATATATGATTGATGGTTGATTTGATAGAATTTCCATCTGGAAATGATATCGTTGTTTGCACACGTGTTTTTCTTCGATAGTTAAATCACAGACTATCGAAGTTTTGACCATTTTAACGTTGTTAATATAGAGAGACCGGTTGGATTATTATCCAAAGAACCACTCTGTATTGGCATAAGCGTTGCGAATCATATATGCCAAAGATAATTGAAGACGGAGTAAAGTGCAAGGGCTATTGTATAAGTCTTAGATAACAGTGCCTAAGATGGATGTACTGAATAGTGCCTTCAGTTCATCCTGTTCCTGGATGACTTGTACGGATGAATGTCTGACAGAGTATTTCCAGAAAGGTCACGTACATTGATTTCTTCACCCGTACCAAGAGTGGAAGCGGAGAAGGAAACTTCTTTTAGCTGACACGTAATGTATGGTTGTAGACGTCAAGTTAGTGATTTTGATGGATCTGACGATGTGACATTTGAAGTGAATCTGATGTGATGATAATGCGTAACTTCTAGCCTCATCATCCGGTAAATGACAGAAATTGGGCAGGCAGCATGGCTAAGTCGGTCGCACCGAAGTAGGGTGTATAATCACCTATCTAGAGAATATTCATTTGCTTCTTTAATCTATCAATGCTGTCTCATATATATACGGGAAACGGTTGCTGATCCCAACCGTCGGTGATATACATTCGATACACTCAAGCAAAATGAGTGGTCGGTCATGTGTGGCTGAGTTAAAAGATGTTCTTGTTGAACTCCAGTGTATCGTTCCTAGAGTACACTGATCGAAATGTGGTTCCATACCTTGTCATAGTTGGAAATCCATTACCAATACGTGCTTGCGGTTTTGATTGTATACCATATATGTAGAATGTGAGATGAAAGCGTTTCTGCTAGATGATTATTATATTGTGGTTGATAGACATTATTGTAATATCAAAAGGTTTTGATATAATGATATTTTGGATTCTCATAAGGGAAAAACCCGTTCCGTTCTGCGGCGTGGTCTTATGAGATATCGTTTACTTGTTCATATACATGTTTAAACTGTTTTACTCACACCAGTCCCATGACTGACCCAGAGTTTATTTTGTTTTGTTTTCCCTAAACTCTTGGGTGCCCAATTTTGTACGGGCAGTCAAGTAGTCAGGAATTTACAGATATACTTGGA
Organism: Allium sativum; assembly: GCA_030737875.1. Taxonomy (NCBI): domain Eukaryota; kingdom Viridiplantae; phylum Streptophyta; class Magnoliopsida; order Asparagales; family Amaryllidaceae; genus Allium; species Allium sativum. Next base: position 952,870,457 of record CM060924.1, on the reverse strand, counting down.
GAGCTTGGAGCAGGAGGCTTCAAGATCATATAGCTATAGTTATTTCCGCTGTGTTGTAAGTACTGTACCTTGATAAGTGCAATTGTATACATAACTGTTATATTTCAAAGTTATGTTATCTATTATATGTTATTCGTTCCGCTGTGAGGTTCGTGTTACTCTGATGTTGTGTTCTTCTTCTTCTTCTATTCTAAGTTTCTGTCTTATCTGTTCTCACCCTCTAAGTTCTTTCATTAATTACCGGGATTTTTCGATGTTTTGGTTATCGACATCGAGCTTATGTCGATAACTGTAATAACCCGGAAAATGTGAACCAGTTTAAAATTTTTAAATTTGGTAATTAACAAGAAATTTGAATAGTTGAAATAATATATTTCAATAAAATATAGTATTGTGTATAATATTGCAGTTTGAAATTTCGATTACAAACTTTGTCTGACTGTACCGGGTGGAATATATAACAGATTTTAACGAAACAGAAAATATTTAAATCTGTTTATCAATACCTTTCTAACGAATCCGAAAAATCGAAATTTCATAACGGAAATCAAAAGTTATGGCCAAATGGATTTTCAGAAAGGTCGCTATATAGTATATATAGCCCTTGAAAATTGAGATTTTGCATACGACCTCGGAATTCGACGAAACCACTTTTGTTGAGTCCGGGATGTCAAATTATTGCTAAGTTTCAAATTTCATAATTTTTGAAGCTAGTATGTGAACGGGGCAAAAGATAACGTGTTTGGTCAAATTCTGTTAAAATGGGTCGACCTAAAAATGGCCGTTTTTCAAACGAGCTCAGAATTCGACGAAACTGGTTTTGTTAGGACCGTATTGTCAAAACAAAGCTAGATTTATTTTTCTGGAATTTTTAGATTCAGTTTGTGGCCCTGGCAAATTGAAATGAACGTTTAAATTTAATATTGAATGTTTTATATTTTAATTTGAAAAATAACTGACTGTAACAGTCGAAATGGCCAATGAAACATATCCCATTGTGTCCGGAATGGGGGTATTTAGCTAGGGGCGACAGTCGTTGGGTTTAAAAAGGAGTTCGTTTGCAAAAACACTATTTAAAAATTTTCTATAAATACTGGCCAATAGGAAATTTTCTTTAAAAAAATAAATAAAAAATAACCTAAAAAAACCCTAGCCGCCAGACGGAACGAACGATCCCCGTAGCTCCTCGCTTCCCCTCCTTTTTCCGATCGCCTCAGGCCGTTTCGCCGCCGACCACCGTTGAAGCTTTTGCTCGCCGTACTCCCCTCTCCACATCCGACCCAGCTTCGCCACCAACAGAGCCGCCGTCGTTGAGTTCTGGCGCTTCAAAGTCGTCGCCTTCCAGGAGCCGCCGCCTCCTTGATTCGCCGTCGCACCACCTCAGGCTACCAGCACCGGAAAGCTCTTTCCTCCCTCGACGACGTCCAACAGTCTGATCGTCAAATAGAGCTACGAATCAAGAGAAAAATCCAAACCTAGAATTGAACAGGTTTGAAAACTAACGGTGTATATAATTTTAAACTGTTTTAACACTATAAAGCGTTGCAAAACTTTGAAAAATAATATCTTTTTCGTTCTTTAACGAAATTCGATGAAACAGGAGACACCGTGACCGCAAGGAGGCTCTCTACATTCTAGAAGAAGCCGCGGATTTTTCTGACCTTCCTACGATTTTTAGCACCGCAATAACCAATGTGAGGAATCTAAACTATTTGTGTGAATGTAATCGCGTTGTATAAATTATATAAGTGAAGTGTAAATTATATACGCATTGTATACCTCATGTACATGTGTTGTATAAGTTATATTAGCGATGTATAAATTATACAAGCGTTGTTTGAAACATATATGCTTTGAATTGTGATGAAATGCAAGTGAATTATTATATTATATATATATATATATACTCCCCTCGTCCACAGACCATGGACGATATTTCTTGCTTGTGATTGACGTGATATCATATGGTTTGACGAATGGTTGGAAATAATTGTTTGTGGTTGATACGATGGTTGAAAAATACCTTTATGGTTGAAAAAATACCTTTGTGGTTGAAAAATACCCTCTTGTGGTTGAAACAAATAGAATAGGATTATGGAATTGAAAATAAAACATGCCGCCTGCGTGCGAACTAGATGCATGATCCCCATTGTAAAAAACCGCGAGGTTTTAAGGTAGAGCGAGGAGCCGTACTAGGGACGGTCCCGGTTTTAACTACCCTGCCGTTATGCTGCCGAAATTTTCTGAAATAATTATGTGTTAGAATAATTTTCATTCATTGAAATTATTTACATATGCTATATCGAATATTCATGTGTTGAGTTGCAATTCATTCGTTGAGTTGAAATTCATGTGTTGAATATAATTCGAATTTAAACAAATGGCTTTAGCGATAAAAATCACATTTTTATATATATACAAACTATATCGAATATTCATGTGTTGAGTTGCAATTCATTCGTTGAGTTGAAATTCATGTGTTGAATATAATTCGAATTTAAACAAATGGCTTTAGCGATAAAAATCACATTTTTATATATATACAAACTATATCGAATATTCATGTGTTGAGTTGCAATTCATTCGTTGAGTTGAAATTCATGTGTTGAATAAAATTCGAATTTAAACAAATGGCTTTAGCGATAAAAATCACATTTTTATATATATATATATAAACGATATAGAATATTCATGTCTTGAATATAATTCGAATTTAAACAAATGGCTTTAGCAATAAAAATCACATTTTTATATATATACAAACTTTATCGAATATTCATGTGTTGAGTTGCAATTCATTCGTTGAGTTGAAATTCATGTGTTGAATATAATTCGAATTTAAACAAATGGCTTTAGCGATAAAAATCACATTTTTATATATATATAAACGATATAGAATATTCATGTGTTGAATTGCAATTTGTTCGTCGAGTTGAAATTCATGTGTTGAATGTTATCGTCTTCTAAAAATAAAATGAATCGACAATGAAAACTATATTTTTATAGTGAATAAGAAGTGTTAAAAATACACATGTGTCGAATAAATATTTTTGATGATAAAAATATTCCTTTTATCATGTATACGCTTAGTTAAAAATACACATGTGTCGAATAAATATTTTTGATGATAAAAATATTCCTTTTATCATGTATACGCTTAATCAAAAATACACACGTGTTGAAATAAATAATAGTTTGCTAGAAATATTATTATTAGCTTTGTTCTGCATATATATACATGTGTTGAACAGGAAAAATGGATTAGCTGTAGAGTAAAGAAATTATTTGCGTGCCCGACAAATAGGTAAACCTTGATGAGTTGGCTGCGCAAATTTTTTTATATATCAACTCCTGTGAATACCATTGGATGCGGAGTGCTGGTTTTTCTGTGTGAAATAATAAACAACGCCATAGGATAGTAACAATTAATTTTGAACTACACTACATGGCATACTTCTTGACGATAGGCATACTTCATCATATTCCACATAAGCAATTGGAGCTTGTGTGACGAGGTGGAAGATTTACCATACGAGCAAGAGGCTTGTATGGCGATGACTATATACTACAGGTTGAACTGATGACTGATATGGACTATATAAATTATAACGATAAATTGCCAGATTAATAATAACCCCACATGGGTCTAGAGTTGACAATAATCACGTCGCTCTAGTTATTAGATACGGCACATGGACTATTTATTTCCACACGGAAACGGGGTGACGGGAATTTATTCCCTGGAGTGATTATCAGTACATGCTCCCCCGTAAACACCAAAATATATCACTAAAAATATGTGAATGCTTTTTAGGATTTATTGGGTACCTAATACGACCCAATAAATTTCCAAACCCCTCCCCGTAAAAAGGAGGTTATGGCGAAATTTTTCGAAATATTAAGGCGTTAGTGAAATATTTGAAGTGAAAACGAAGTTGAAAATATAAAATGAACTATAGTTGAAACTATGGAATGAACTATATTTATATATATAAATATAATTATAATTAAAAGGAATAGAGGCCGTGCAGTTCGCGTTTCGGAATCGTAATTTGAAACGATTAGTATGAGAAATCCGACCATCGAATTTTCCCGAAACCGCAACCGCTGGGTTCGCCTTGGAAATATCTTTCCAACGGCACCAACCTTGTAAAAATCCAACGGTTGGATTGTCCGGAATGTTTAATTCAAATCTGAAGAAAAACAGTTCCAAAATCGTTTATATTTATATATGAATATAAATATAATTAAATTTAATCAAATAACGACGCTGCAGTTCGAATTTTGAAACCGTAACTTCAAACGACTAGTGTGGAAGATCCGACCGTCGGATTCTCACGAAACTGGAACCGTTGGGTTCGCTTTGGGAATATCTTCCCACTGATATAGACTTTGTAGAAATCCAACGGTTAGATTTTCCGATATGTGTAAAACAAATTAGAAGAAAAACAGCGCCAGTGCCACGGCACGACCTGAAACGTCGTTTAATTGAATTTGGCCATTTTTAAATAAATAAAAATGGCGAAAAATCGTTATAAAATATTATAAGCAACATAGGTTGCAAATAAACGAATTGTGCTTGAATTGTTTGATACTTGATGGTTGTATGTGTATGACATGAAAATAACACTAAAGAACCCAAAAGATGGATGTCGAATAACATAACCATAAAATGAATCGATTTAAATTCTAATGACGTGGATTATTTGAAAAGGCCGAGCTAACCCTCATTTCAAATAATTTATCGAGCGATTCGAATTGGAAAATGCAAAGACAATTCAAGACCGACGATCTTCGTATCGGTTGGATGGGTGCTACTGAGGTTCCTGACCGGAGTAGCTACCGGAAGGGGGCGGAAGTAGTAGCCGTCTGAACGTATGTGTTGATTGGACGGATATACGAGGAATTTGACGCCTCCGGTTTCGTTCAGACCCAGGACGGACTTGTAAATGGACTATGTGTCTGACATTGGATTTTGTTCTATACTGATTGATCTCTGTTAAATATATATCTGTTTGGCGGCGGAGAATTTATTCTTTTGCTTAACGCCCTTCTCTGAGACATACGAGCTCAGAGGTTATATATCGATGGAAATCAATCGTATGGAGTGGACTGCCTATGTGGCATGCCAAGATGCTGTGATCAAGGCTTCTGTTGCAAAGCAAAGTCTTGTGGATGATGATCAAAGCAAGGTCTACGTGGCCTAGCTTTGTGTATTTCGTAGTTTCGCGAACCTCACACCCCGGTATGAGTTAAAAACGGGATACGGACTGCAGGGAGAGCACGACGTTTCTTTCTAGCTATGGTGGTGTCAGTGACTTACCAGCCCTGACATATATATCTATTTTTCACCTTTGTGGTTGTTGGAACGCGAGGCCCCTCGATTATAGGTCTGTAAGGACCGGGAAACGTGTGTTCAGGAATACTAATCCTCTAACGTAAGTGAGGACCGGCCCTGAAGCATCCAGGGGTTACCAGAGTGCGTAGTCCCGAGGCATTTGCTAGAGTGTCTCGAAGCGAAGAGGAGCTTGCCCCTTGCCTCGACTCATGACGGAAATCCAATTCCCAATATGAAATAACGAACTTGATTGTAGAACTAGTATGGCGACATAGTATATGGTAGCTATGCCGCCTATGATTGATATTTATGATGTTATTCGTTTTGAAACATATATGCACTAGTAATAGTATCAAATGATTTTGATTTATACGTATCAAGCATATTTGGCCCTTATAAGGTAAAACTCTATCCTCCGGCTTGCGTTGCATTGTATGATGGGACCTGAGTCTTATACTGGCTTCATTCTTTCTAAAAGCATTGCGATTGTTTTAGAAGAATTTACTTTATTTTAAATGCACTAGCAATCACTGGAGTAAACCCGTTCCGCGAAAGTGGCGTGGTCCTATGATTTGCTATTTACTGTTGTTTAACTGTTAAATAGATTCCTCATACCAGTCCCCATGACTGACGCGTTGTTTGTTCACTTTGCAAACGCGGGTGCCCTTATTTTCACACGGGCAGCCTAGTACACAGGTGACAGGTGGTTTTTGGTTCTGCACAGCTGCATAGCGTGCACTTTTGGCTCATGGCGAGGCTGACTTCGTAGAGATGACTTGATATTTTCCGCCATTACTGTACTTACATTATGATTCCGCCACTGGCGATGCAGACTGATTTACTTTCCGTATTTCTCACTATATGTATATGTATTCCGCCTTCGGCGATGTAGACTGATACTCTTATTATGTCTCACTACATGTATGTATTCCGCCTCTGGCGATGATGACTGATCACTTTCTTTTTATTCACTAAGTATATCCCACGTTATGCTATTCTGATATTCCCACATGTTGTGATTCCGCTGTCATATCCATGTAAAATTGTTTTATTTATTGTTTCTGCTATTATCTGTACTCTGCTATGATGATTAATGTGTTATTTCCTAATGATTATCCTTAATACCGCCCCTCGGATTTTGGGATCGTCACAGTTGGTATCAGAGCTTTGGTTAACCTTAGTTCCGGGATCTAACACATTAAACACCTCGTTAGAATAGAATCAGTAGTGTTCTAATGCGAGTAGCTCATTAGAGATAGGATTAGCAATGTCCTAGAATGAGCTAAGCAGATTAGCAAAACAATTTGATCAGTACATCATCATTATCTTTCCTTGTATTCCCTTGCTTTATCATTTATGAAAATTATCAAATCTGTGTGCTTGACTCTTTTCTTGCTTATACAGTTCTCTTAGATGGCTACGAGAGGAACATCAGCTAGAGGAGGCCGTGGAGGCCGAGGAGATGCAGCAGGAGGACGGTGGAATATCCCCGTAGTAGTGGAAGGCCCTATTATTCCGCCACCAGCACCAGAAGACTTTGAGCTCGACAAAGTAGCTAAGAGGTACAGAAATCTTGGAGGGAAACCTTTTACTGGCACTGGCACAGTGACCGAAGCTATCGCTTGGTTGAAAACCTGTGAGAAAATCTTCGAGGGTATGGGTATGGGAACTAACAACAAAGCCCGACTTGGCATTTGGCTCCTTCAGGAAGAGGCGGAGCTGTGGTGGGATGCCATTACTTCTGGGGATGCAGCTGGTACTATCCGGACTTGGGAGCAATTTAAAGCTTTGTTCAATGAGAAGTTTGTACCGGAACAAGCTCTGGAGAGGATGAGAGAGCAGTTTGCTAATCTCCAGCAGGGAGACCTCTCTATTCAGGATTATCTAAATAAGTTCACCCAGCTATCGCGCTATGCTCCAGAACTGATCTTAACCAACAAAGCCAAGAACAAGAGGTTCATATTTGGGTTGAAGCGCAAGTATCACGATAGAGCTATGAGCAACGTCAAACTCTCCTTTACAGAACTTGTAGAGATGGCTTGCAACTACGAAGACATGGATGAGAGACATGCTAGCCAAGACCGCGCTAAAAGCCAAGCAGGGAATAAGCGCAAGGCTTCAACAGACCAACCCGAATCTAGCATTACCGCGGCCGCTACTCAAAAACCCGCAAAGATCCCGAAAGGAAACTGCTACAATTGCGGGAAGCCCAGTCATTTCTCTAATGTATGCAAAGCCCCAAAGAAGCCAAAGGCAAATGACTCAGCCGAATGCTACAATTGCCACAAGAAGGGGCACTACAGCAGGAACTGCCCTCTGAAGCAGAATGCACAGGTGGCCCATGTCTATGACGGGAAGACCCCGCCAGCTACCACCGATGGATCAGGTAAACCCGATGTCTTGGGAGGTACCCTTACTATTAAAAATATTCCTGTTTCTGTACTTTTTGATACAGGCGCATCACGTAGCTTCATTTCTGGTAATATTGTTCATAAGTTAAAATTGAATCCAAGGAAGCTTAAGGAACCAATTAAAGTTCAAAATCTGATAGGAGGGTCTACTATTCTCGGCTCATATTGTAATGTACCTGCCTCATATTCATGTTATCGATTCCCTTTTAAAGTAATTGTCATGGACCTCTCCGACTTTGATATTATTCTGGGACTCGACTGGTTGACAAAATATAAGGCCGAAGTTAGATGTGCCGAAAGGATTGTTAAAGTCGAAACGAAGCTTGGACCTATATATATACCATGCCATGGCTCAGAAATCAATAGAACGGAATTTTGGTCTTCTTTAGAAGTTATTCCCCCTTCGATAGAAAAGATACCGGTCGTTAAAAACTATGCGGATGTGTTTGAAGAAGTAGAAAATTTACCACCGCAAAGAGAAATTGAATTTAGAATTGATCTAATTCCGAATGCCCGACCAGTAGTGCATTAAATAAGAAGAATGGCACCGAAGGAAAAAGAAGAGCTAAGTAGTCAAACCCGAGAATTACTTTGGAAAGGTCTGATCAGACCAAGCTTTTCAGCATGGGGAGCCGCAGTAGTATTTGTCCCGAAATCGGACGGTACTCTAAGACTTTGCGTTGATTACCGAGATCTCAATAAACAAACACTGAAGAACAAATATCCTTTGCCTCGAATAGACGATCTGTTAGATCAATTAAATGGAGCAACCGTATTCTCCAGAATGGACCTAGCTACAGGTTTCCACCAATTGCGTATAGCCGAAGACTGTGTTCCTTTGACAGCCTTCAGGGGTCCCGATTTATTCTACGAATGGTTAGTAATGCCGTTCGGCTTGTGTAACGCTCCGGCATACTTCGTTGATCTTATGAACAGGGTGTTCCGTGGTGTATTGAATAAATTTGTTCTAGTCTTCATCGATGACATTCTAATCTACTCTAAGTCGGAAGATGAGCATGCAAAACATTTAGAACAAGTGTTTAAAATTCTAAGGAGAAACGTCTTAAAAGCTAAATTTTCTAAGTGTGTCTTCTGGCAGAATGAAGTTAAATTCCTTGGCCATGTCGTGTCAAAAGAAGGAATTGCTGTAGACCCAAGCAAAATTACAGCGATTCAGAACTGGAAACAACCTACTACTCCCACAGAAGTTCGAAGTTTCCTTGGATTAGCTAGTTACTATCGGAAATTCATTCAGGATTTTTCAAAGATATCAGGAGTATTGACAAAGCTTACAAAGAAGCATGAGAAATTCAAATGGACTCCCGAATGTGAAGAAGCTTTCCAAGGGCTAAAACTGAAGTTGACAACGGCTCCAGTATTGACCATTATAGAAGACAACCAAGACTTGACTGTATGGACAGATGCTTCTATTAGAGGGCTAGGCGCAGTACTAATGCAAAAGGGCCAAGTGATCGCTTATGCCAGCCGTCAACTAAAGCCGCATGAAAGAAACTATGCTACTCATGATCTTGAGTTATTAGCTATCGTGTTCGCTTTAAGAATCTGGAGGCATTATTTACTGGGCGAGAAATTCGAACTATTTACCGATCATCAATCCTTGAAATATCTGTTCACTCATAAAGATTTAAACCTGAGGCAACAACGTTGGTTAGAATTCCTTGCAGCATACGATTTTGAAATTATATACACTCCAGGGAAAGCCAATGTTGTAGCAGATGCGCTCAGCAGAAAGAATGAAATCATCGCCTGTTTTGTCATCACGTCTTCATTAATAGACAGGATCTCGACTCTTCAGAAAGACGATGAGTTTATTCAAAGAATCAGTCAAAGAATCAGTCAAAGAATCAAAGGAGGTGGATCCACAAGTTTTCGACTCGATGACAAAGGGGTTCTAAGATTAAAGAGTAGGATTTGCATCCCAAACCTTCCCGAGCTCAGAAGAGAAATACTTGATGAGTGCCACAAATCCAAATTAAGTATCCATCCCGGTGTGAGCAAAATGTATAACGATACCAACGTACGTTCTGGTGGAGGTCAATGAAAAGAGATATCTCATTATATGTTAGCAGATGCCCCACTTGTCAGCTAGTTAAGAGTGATCAGCAGAAATTGGCTGGATTATTACAACCATTAGAGATACCAGGATGGAAGTAGGAACAAATTTCGATGGATTTCATCGATGGCCTACCTCGAACTAGAAAAGGAAACGACAGTATATGGGTAATCGTAGATCGCTTCACGAAGACTGCCCATTTCATACCTGTCCGATCCAACAGAACGGCTCAAAGTCTGGCACAAATTTACTTCAGAGAAATAGTTAAACTTCATGGAGTACCGCTCAATATAGTCAGCGATAGAGATCCCCTATTTACTAGCAAATTCTGGGAAGCCTTCCAGACAGAATTGGGAACCAAATTGAATCTAAGCACCGCTTATCACCCTCAGACAGACGGCCAAACTGAGCGGGTGAATAGAATTTTGGAAGATCTATTGCGGGCTTGCGTTATCGATTTTGGAGGCTCATGGGAAGATCATTTACATTTAGCCGAATTCTCTTACAACAATAGCTATCAAGCAAGTTTGGGAATGTCTCCATTTGAAGCATTATACGGTAGACCGTGCAGATCTCCCGCATGTTGGGTAGAACCTGGCAACAGACTTGTGTTAGGGCCCGATATGATTCAAGAAGCATCAGATAAAGTCGATTTCATTAAGAAGCGATTAAAAACCGCACAGAGCCGACAGAAAAGTTATGCTGATGCGAGAAGAAGGGATATATCGTTTGCCGTTGGTGATTATGTTTATTTAAGAGTTTCTCCAATGCGAGGAGTACTCAGATTTGGCAAGACTGGGAAGTTGGCACTGAGATTTATTGGTCCCTTTCCTATACTTGAACGGATTGGAACTCTTGCATATAGGGTTTCATTACCTGATTGGTTGCCTGGTGTACATGATGTGTTCCACGTATCTCAACTCAGAAAACATGTTCATGATCCAGATCTTGTTGTAGAAGAAGCAGCACAACAGGATATTGACATAACTCCAGAATTAGCACTCAAGAGGGAGCCATTAAAGATAGTTGGCAAAGAAACCAGAGAGCTAAGGAGGAAAAAGATTCATCTAGTCAAAGTGCAGTGGAGTAGTGATCCTAGAGACTGTACTTGGGAGACGGAGGAAAGCATTAAACGAGCCTATCCCAAATGCAGAGTGGACATCTCTGACTAACTCCGGTGCAAGGTACCTTTAAAATACTTTGCATTTACATTTTATTTCCTGCTTAGCTGTTATTTCCTTTTCGAGGACGAAAAGTTTTAAGTGGGGGAGATTGTAATAACCCGGAAAATGTGAACCAGTTTAAAATTTTTAAATTTGGTTATTAACAAGAAATTTGAATAGTTGAAATAATATATTTCAATAAAATATAGAATTGTGTATAATATTGCAGTTTGAAATTTCGATTACAAACTTTGTCTGACTGTACCAGGTGGAAAATATAACAGATTTTAACGAAACAGAAAATATTTAAATTTGTTTATCAATACCTTTCTAACGAATCCGAAAAATCGAAATTTCATAACGGAAATCAAAAGTTATGGCCAAATGGATTTTCAGAAAGGTCGCTATATAGTATATATAGCCCTTGAAAATTGAGATTTTGCATACGACCTCGGAATTCGACGAAACCACTTTTGTTGGGTCCGGGATGTCAAATTATTGCTAAGTTTCAAATTTCATAATTTTTGAAGCTAGTATGTGAACGGGGCAAAAGATAACGTGTTTGGTCAAATTCTGTTAAAATGGGTCGACCTAAAAATGGCCGTTTTTCAAATGAGCTCAGAATTCGACGAAACTGGTTTTGTTAGGACCGTATCGTCAAAACAAAGCTAGACTTATTTTTCTGGAATTTTTAGATTCAGTTTGTGGCCCAGGCAAATTGAAATGCACGTTTAAATTTAATATCGAATGTTTTATATTTTAATTTGAAAAATAACTGACTGTAACAGTCGAAATGGCCAACGAAACATATCCCATTGTGTCCGGAATGGGGGATTTTGGCTAGGGGCGACAGTCGTTGGGTTTAAAAAGGAGTTCGTTTGCAAAAACACTATTTAAAAATTTTCTATAAATACTGGCCAATAGGACATTTTCTTTAAAAAATAAAATAAAAAAAACCCTAGCCGCCAGACGGAACGAACGATCCCCGTAGCTCCTCGCTTCCCCTCCTTTTTCCGATCGCCTCAGGCCGTTTCGCCGCCGACCACCGTTGAAGCTTTTGCTCGCCGTACTCCCCTCTCCACATCCGACCCAGCTTCGCCACCAACAGAGCCGCCGTCGTCGAGTTCTGGCGCTTCAAAGTCGTCGCCTTCCAGGAGCCGCCGCCGCCTTGATTCGCCGTCGCACCACCTCAGGCTACCAGCGCCGGAAAGCTCTTTCCTCCCTCGACGACGTCCAACAGTCTGATCGTCATATAGAACTACGAATCAAGAGAAAAATCCAAACCTAGAATTGAACAGGTTTGAAAACTAACGGTGTATATAATTTTAAACTGTTTTAACACTATAAAGCGTTGCAAAACTTTGAAAAATAATATCTTTTTCGTTCTTTAACGAAATTCGATGAAACAGGAGACACCGTGACCGCAAGGAGGCTCTCTACATTCTAGAAGAAGCCGCGGATTTTTCTGACCTTCCTACGATTTTTAGCACCGCAATAACCAATGTGAGGAATCTAAACTATTTGTGTGAATGTAATCGCGTTGTATAAATTATATAAGCGAAGTGTAAATTATATACGCATTGTATACCTCATGTACATGTGTTGTATAAGTTATATTAGCGATGTATAAATTATACAAGCGTTGTTTGAAACATATATGCTTTGAATTGTGATGAAATGCAAGTGAATTATTATATATATATATATATATATATATATATATATATATATATACTCCCCTCGTCCACAGACCATGGACGATATTTATTGCTTGTGATTGACGTGATATCATATGGTTTGACGAATGGTTGGAAATAATTGTTTGTGGTTGATATGATGGTTGAAAAATACCTTTATGGTTGAAAAAATACCTTTGTGGTTGAAAAATACCCTCTTGTGGTTGAAACAAATAGAATAGGATTGTGGAATTGAAAATAAAACATGCCGTCTGCGTGCGAACTAGATGCATGATCCCCATTGTCAAAAACCGCGAGGTTTTAAGGTAGAGCGAGGAGCCGTACTAGGGACGGTCCCGGTTTTAACTACCCTGCCGTTATGCTGCCGAAATTTTCTGAAATAATTATGTGTTAGAATAATTTTCATTCATTGAAATTATTTACATATGCTATATCGAATATTCATGTGTTGAGTTGCAATTCATTCGTTGAGTTGAAATTCATGTGTTGAATATAATTCGAATTTAAACAAATGGCTTTAGCGATAGAAATCACATTTTTATATATATACAAACTATATCGAATATTCATGTGTTGAGTTGCAATTCATTCGTTGAGTTGAAATTCATGTGTTGAATATAATTCGAATTTAAACAAATGGCTTTAGCGATAAAAATCACATTTTTATATATATACAAACTATATCGAATATTCATGTGTTGAGTTGCAATTCTTTCGTTGAGTTGAAATTCATGTGTTGAATAAAATTCGAATTTAAACAAATGGCTTTAGCGATAAAAATCACATTTTTATATATATATATAAACGATATAGAATATTCATGTGTTGAATATAATTCGAATTTAAACAAATGGCTTTAGCGATAAAAATCACATTTTTATATATATACAAACTTTATCGAATATTCATGTGTTGAGTTGCAATTCATTCGTTGAGTTGAAATTCATGTGTTGAATATAATTCGAATTTAAACAAATGGCTTTAGCGATAAAAATCACATTTTTATATATATATAAACGATATAGAATATTCATGTGTTGAATTGCAATTTGTTCGTCGAGTTGAAATTCATGTGTTGAATGTTATCGTCTTCTAAAAATAAAATGAATCGACAATGAAAACTATATTTTTATAGTGAATAAGAAGTGTTAAAAATACACATGTGTCGAATAAATATTTTTGATGATAAAAATATTCCTTTTATCATGTATACGCTTAGTTAAAAATACACATGTGTCGAATAAATATTTTTGATGATAAAAATATTCCTTTTATCATGTATACGCTTAATCAAAAATACACACGTGTTGAAATAAATAATAGTTTGCTAGAAATATTATTATTAGCTTTGTTCTGCATATATAAACATGTGTTGAACAGGAAAAATGGATTAGCTGTAGAGTAAAGAAATTATTTGCGTGCCCGACAAATAGGTAAACCTTGATGAGTTGGCTGCGCAATTTTTTTTATATATCAACTCCTGTGAATGCCATTGGATGCGGAGTGCTGGTTTTTCTGTGTGAAATAATAAACAACGCCATAGGATAGTAACAATTAATTTTGAACTACACTACATGGCATACTTCTTGACGATAGGCATACTTCATCATATTCCACATAAGCAATTGGAGCTTGTGTGACGAGGTGGAAGATTTACCATACGAGCAAGAGGCTTGTATGGCGATGACTATATACTACAGGTTGAACTGATGACTGATATGGACTATATAAATTATAACGATAAATTGCCAGATTAATAATAACCCCACACGGGTCTAGAGTTGACAATAATCACGTCGCTCTAGTTATTAGATACGGCACATGGACTATTTATTTCCACACGGAAACGGGGTGACGGGAATTTATTCCCTGGAGTGATTATCAGTACATGCTCCCCCGTAGACACCAAAATATATCACTAAAAATATGTGAATGCTTTTTAGGATTTATTGGGTACCTAATACGGCCCAATAAATTTCCAAACCCCTCCCCGTACAAAGGAGGTTATGGTGAAATTTTTCGAAATATTAAGGCGTTAGTGAAATATTTGAAGTGAAAACGAAGTTGAAAATATAAAATGAACTATAGTTGAAACTATGGAATGAACTATATTTATATATATAAATATAATTATAATTAAAAGGAATAGAGGCCGTGCAGTTCGCGTTTCGGAATCGTAATTTGAAACGATTAGTATGAGAAATCCGACCATCGGATTTTCCCGAAACCGCAACCGCTGGGTTCGCCTTGGAAATATCTTTCCAACGGCACCAACCTTGTAAAAATCCAACGGTTGGATTGTCCGGAATGTTTAATTCAAATCTGAAGAAAAACAGTTCCAGAATCGTTTATATTTATATATGAATATAAATATAATTAAATTTAATCGAATAACGACGCTGCAGTTCGAATTTTGAAACCGTAACTTCAAACGACTAGTGTGGAAGATCCGACCGTCGGATTCTCACGAAACTGGAACCGTTGGGTTCGCTTTGGGAATATCTTCCCACTGATATAGACTTTGTAGAAATCCAACGGTTAGATTTTCCGATATGTGTAAAACAAATTAGAAGAAAAACAGCGCCAGTGCCACGGCACGACCTGAAACGTCGTTTAATTGAATTTGGCCATTTTTAAATAAATAAAAATGGCGAAAAATCGTTATAAAATATTATAAGCAACATAGGTTGCAAATAAACGAATTGTGCTTGAATTGTTTGATACTTGATGGTTGTATGTGTATGACATGAAAATAACACTAAAGAACCCAAAAGATGGATGTCGAATAACACAACCATAAAATGAATCGATTTAAATTCTAATGACGTGGATTATTTGAAAAGGCCGAGCTAACCCTCATTTCAAATAATTTATCGAGCGATTCGAATTGGAAAATGCAAAGACAATTCAAGACCGACGATCTTCGTATCGGTTGGATGGGTGCTACTGAGGTTCCTGACCGGAGTAGCTACCGGAAGGGGGCGAAGGAAGTAGCCGTCTGAACGTATGTGTTGATTGGACGGATATACGAGGAATTTGACGCCTTCGGTTTCGTTCAGACCCAGGACGGACTTGTAAATGGACTATGTGTCTGACATTGGATTTTGTTCTATACTGATTGATCTCTGTTAAATATATATCTGTTTGGCGGCGGAGAATTTATTCTTTTGCTTAACGCCCTTCTCTGAGACATACGAGCTCAGAGGTTATATATCGATGGAAATCAAACGTATGGAGTGGACTGCCTATGTGGCATGCCAAGATGCTGTGATCAAGGCTTCTGTTGCAAAGCAAAGTCTTGTGGATGATGATCAAAGCAAGGTCTACGTGGCCTAGCTTTGTGTATTTCGTAGTTTCGCGAACCTCACACCCCGGTATGAGTTAAAAACGGGATACAGACTGCAGGGAGAGCACGACGTTTCTTTCTAGCTATGGTGGTGTCAGTGACTTACCAGCCCTGACATATATATCTATTTTTCACCTTTGTGGTTGTTGGAACGCGAGGCCCCTCGATTATAGGTCTGTAAGGACCGGGAAACGTGTGTTCAGGAATACTAATCCTCTAACGTAAGTGAGGACCGGCCATGAAGCATCCAGGGGTTACCCAGAGTGCGTAGTCCCGAGGCATTTGCTAGAGTGTCTCGAAGCGGAGAGGAGCTTGCCCCTTGCCTCGACTCATGACGGAAATCCAATTCCCAATACGAAATAACGAACTTGATTGTAGAACTAGTATGGCGACATAGTATATGGTAGCTATGCCGCCTATGATTGATATTTATGATGTTATTCGTTTTGAAACATATATGCACTAGTAATAGTATCAAATGATTTTGATTTATACGTATCAAGCATATTTGGCCCTTATAAGGTAAAACTCTATCCTCCGGCTTGCGTTGCATTGTATGATGGGACCTGAGTCTTATACTGGCTTCATTCTTTCTAAAAGCATTGCGATTGTTTTAGAAGAATTTACTTTATTTTAAATGCACTAGCAATCACTGGAGTAAACCCGTTCCGCGAAAGTGGCGTGGTCCTATGATTTGCTATTTACTGTTGTTTAACTGTTAAATAGATTCCTCATACCAGTCCCCATGACTGACTCGTTGTTTGTTCACTTTGCAAACGCGGGTGCCCTTATTTTCACACGGGCAGCCTAGTACACAGGTGACAGGTGGTTTTTGGTTCTGCACAGCTGCATAGCGTGCACTTTTGGCTCATGGCGAGGCTGACTTCGTAGAGATGACTTGATATTTTCCGCCATTACTGTACTTACATTATGATTCCGCCACTGGCGATGTAGACTGATTTACTTTCCGTATTTCTCACTATATGTATATGTATTCTGCCTTCGTCGATGTAGACTGATACTCTTATTATGTCTCACTGCATGTATGTATTCCGCCTCTGGCGATGATGACTGATCACTTTCTTTTTATTCACTAAGTATATCCCACGTTATGCTATTCTGATATTCCCACATGTTGTGATTCCGCTGTCATATCCATGTAAAATTGTTTTATTTATTGCTTCTGCTATTATCTGTACTCTGCTATGATGATTAATGTGTTATTTCCTAATGATTATCCTTAATACCGCCCCTCGGATTTTGGGATCGTCACAATAACCAAAGTCGCTCAAAATCCGGGTCATTACATGTTGGATAAAGATTTCATTTACGTTCAAGCCGCTACCGACAGAAGTAAGAATATGGTTGTGTCCAACGAAGTACCACGATCCCAAAAATATAATAATATCGGTTGTTTAACATATATTATGAAACCCAAAATATTGATATAGGGTGCAGAATACTCCAAATAAAAAGTTGCGTATTTAATTAATTAAAAATTATAATAAAATTCTAAAAATTAAATTTTAATTACGCCTCAAAAGGCTTGTCCAAATTCAAGACCGATATTTAAATATATTAAATAAACCGTTATGGTCTATATGCGATTCCATAGCGACTTTCTGAAAATTTGATTTGGACATAACTTTTTATTCACGCTATGAAATCTGGATTTTTTACATTCGTTGGAAAGATATTTTCAAACAGATTCAAATATTTCTTGTTTCGCTAAAATCCGATTTATTTTGAATCCTGTACATTCATTTGAAATTTGAAATCGAATATTCAAACTACCGCGCCATTTTAAACTAGTTTTAAATTATATTATAAACTATACGTTTAAATATCATTTTATTAAATAAATTCCTTATAAATTTCTATATCTAATTCAAATAAAATATTTAAACAATTTAAATATTCAGAATTCAACGGCTAAAAATCCGTGTCGTTACAAGAGGTGAGACATGAAGCATGACATTGGCATGGACATTAATATTTAAAATGTCAAAAGATGGTCCTTGGGTATCTTAGGGTCTCGTGATCAGATGGGTCTCGAAATGCCATTGGGCTTATGCAGAACCGTTGTTTCTTTTTGCGCACACAGAATTCAAATTTGTAACACTTCAGAGCCATTGCAAATGAATGGACGCGTTTATTCATCATTCAAAATTGCAATGCTTTTGAATTGTTGCAAAACGAAAAGGTGTGACTGTTTGAATTCAAACAGTCATAACCATTGGTAAACAGTTGTGTCTCCTCACTGCCTGTATAAAGGCTGCGATTTCAGTTTTGAAAATTACGAGTTCATTTCTTCTTCTCCTTCTTTTTAATCTTTTCTGCCATTAAAAAATTATCGAGACTATACCAAATTCTTGAGTGATTTATATGAGTTATAGCTCTTTAGGCTATAACTAGATCATTCTGTCACTACAACGAGCAATTCCAAGATAGTGAATCGCCATATCTATGCAAACACACCGATGAAAGATATGTATATATCTGCTCTGTTGTATCTTTAAACAGATTTGTCATTACTCATGCATAGAAATAAGAGGGCAAATACTATTTTAGGATAGCGATCACCACATCAAGCCTCAGAGATTTGTGCTTTCAAAAATTAGAAGATCCAACGATGAATTCAGAAACCAACAGTTTTCAAGGACAAATAATTAGACAAAAATTAAGTGCGTTTTTACAACTTCGAAAAATATGTGTCTAAGGTTTGATATATAGTTATAAATCTTTCTTATGCTAACCAGTGTCTTGTGTGAAACATGCATAAATTATACTTTTGCCTCTAGGTGGATTCATCTAAACAATACTATCATTGCAAATGAACACGCTTCGGAAGTTAAGCCAAATATTAGTATAATATTACAAATGCAAATGATTTATATCCTCATGGACTTAATTTCATTGAAATGATTGGATAAAATAATTAAAAAGTTTCGATAGTGTTTGGTTGTAATGGCCCGAATTTCCATACCCTTTGAGTTGACTAATTACACCTCATGCCCAACCCAAATTGCACAGAAATCCAAATCATTAATAGAAAGAAGTTAGAGGATGAGAAATAGAAAGAAAGAAATATTAGAATAGAATAAAATGAAGATCACAAATTCACAGCGGAACGAATAAAATATATTATATAACATAACATTTTGAGATACAAAATAGCAACTGTATACACATACCATCATCAAAGCACAACAATTATACCTAGAACAGTTATAAACACATGTTTCCAGATACAAACATAGTACACAATGGAAAATGTGATAGTCTATTGCTTACTGATGAAGCCTCCTGCTTCTAGTTCCTCCAAGTGAATCTGTAAAACCCTGACTACTTGACTGCCCATACAAATTTGGGCATCCAAGAGTTTAAGGTAGAACAAAACAAAATAAACTCTGGGTCGGTCATGGGACTGGTGTGAGTAAACTCCAACCATTAGTTTAACTTTCAAAAATCCTTTTGAAAGAAATGATAATCATAAGACAGATCCACACATAAACACGGATGGTTTTTACCTTACGATAATCAAAAACATTTTTGATATTAAAATACAATGATATTATAATGGTATCAAAAACAAATAAATAGCAATCTAGCGGAATGCTTGGAAAATTGGCTTCCAGCTATGACAAATATGGAACCAAATTCCGATCAGTGTACTCTAGAGGGAATACACTGGGAATGACCCACTTGGCCATGCTGCGTGCCCGATTTCTGTCATATCCCGGTTGATGAGGCTTGAGGTCATGATATTTTTGTAGAACATCTTGCCATCATTTACTTCGAATGCCACATCGTTAGACATTCGTCCATATACGATATCCTGGGACTGGACAAACCGAAGGCACCATCCCATTAATCGATCTTGGGCAATTTCTACCTAGGATTAACAGAATAGCCCTTGCATTTTACTTTATCTTCAGTTATCTTCAGCATAAGTTGATTCTTAACGCTTATGCCAATACGGAGAAGTTTTCAGATATTAAATCTGAACCCGGTCTCTCTGTATTGACAATAGGGGTATAAAATAGACCAAAACTTTGATAGTCGATGATTTAGCTATCAAAGGAACATCCATATAGCCAATGATCCTATTTCCAAATGTAAATTCTACCGATCAACCACCAAACAATATTTTCCCCTTTTCTAAATCCGTTTCTTATTAAATTATCGTTTTTCATTTCCCTGTTTCCTTATCTTTTCCCAGATATTTCATAAAACTTGTTTGGCCTCTCATATTCAAGAGGAAAAAATTCAAAATATTATACTATTCATTTGCTTATATTCCACATAAAAACATACATTACTAACGTTAGAAAACATTTTCATTTCTTCACGTTTCTCCTTTTCTTATATTTAGAAACATATACGTTATTAATATTGGAAAACATTTCCGATTTTCCATCTCTTAACTTTCCATTTACCACCTCATTCCATTTTCTGTATCTCTAATTTTATTAGGAAATCATTTCCAAATTCTATTTAAATTGGATTAGACTGATGTTAAATGAAACATCGTTATTATAACTCGATCCACTAATCATTCATTAACTCTGTATCACTAACCAATTCTCGCTATCGAACCTTAACCATTCCTCAATCAATCATGAAGTCAATCAAGTTGGGGTATACTTACCTATCATACCTTAAATGAACATCATTCTCAACTTCAAAATAGTCAAAGCCCACCATTTAAAATAAATCATCTCTTACGCGACTCTCGGATTTCAGTTTAACAATCCATTTCTTTTATGGAAAACATTGATTATAATAATAGCGTTATAAACCCTGTCTCCGAAATATTTAGAATTAAAATATAGCTTTAATTCATTGATTTGAATAAATAAATAACTAATCATAATAATAGTTAAAACTTGATTAAAACAGAGAGTAAGAATTACTTTCCTTAATTCGATACATTCAAGTTTCAATAAATAATTCTCTTTCAAATAATCTATATTCGATAAATATTCTGAATTCCAGAATAAACTACCCTTTTCAGGTTTACTCAAATTTGCCTTACATTATCCATTTTCAAAACGTTTGCTTTCAAACCATTATTCATTTTCAAAAATGAATATCATTCCTTAATAGGAAATCTGGACTCATTTAATAATTCTAATTTAAAATAAATCTTAAATTATTTCAAATATGGGATTATATTTCGACAGATATAAATATTGAAATATTAACTTCTTAACATATTTCACTTAAATAGAGTTTTATACTAAATTGAGTTCAAATATCCTTTCTGAACGTAAACCATAAAATTCGACATAGTCGAATTATAATTATAAAGCCATTGGATTTACTTAAATTATTTTATATTTCGAACCTTGGAATAAAATCTATCGTTTTCATTTCCCTTTTCTCATTTAAATTTCCATTTGCAAAATACGTCTTTAAACCATTGTTCACTTTAATCTGAATAATATTTCATCTATATAATAAATTTGTTTGATTTCATATTTTTTTAAATAATAATTTAAAAATCCATATTCTCTTTATTATCTTATAATGGTAGAATCATTCAAAAAAAATTAACTTTTCCTTTCCTATCCATTTAGAATCTCGTTTATAACTTCATTTATAATTGCTAAGTTCTAACCCAATTATAAATATCCGTTTCAAACCCATTTCCACTTTCCTATATAAATTCAAACTTTTATATTTCAGTTCATCCCAAGATAATTTTTTTACTAAATTATAAACATGGTTTATAATCCACTTCTTGTTTTATTTTTAAAACAAGTTCCTGTTTCAAGTCCGTTCAAAATTAAATTCTATTTTTGGAATAAAAATATATTCCCTTTTTAAATCTCAAATTCCTTTTCTATATTCAAAAATATTTTTTTTATTAAAATATTAAATTTCTAGGGCCAGTGTAATTCAACATATCATAATTGATCACAGTCGTTAAAAGAAATATTCTGGAATCTGAGTTACAGGACATATATCACAACATATATCCAACTTGTTTCCCTACGTCCACAGATTTTAATCAACGTACGTAACATTAATTTCATTTCAATATGAGATATCATGGTAAACAGAATTAATATTCAACCAACGGTTAAATATAAGTAATTAACTAATCAATCAGTTCAACCAATTTATCAATCATTCATCCAAACAACCATCACACAATATAAAATTAACGTAATTATAAAAATTTAAAAATTCATTTATATAAACGAGCAAGAGTTAGTGAGTTTACTCTCCTTGGTTTGCAATTCACGGTTATGCTTTTCATTTCATTTACAATCAGACAAGTGTTTGATTCTATCACGAAATTCCAATTGCTCTATTCTCAACCATATTATTTCTATAATGAAGATCTTGTGGTTACGGTTTCAACAAGTTTAGTATTGTCCAATTCTGTGCACATATGAAATATATACGCTGGTTACAAGTTTATACCGAAATAACAAGTTATTAAATAATTACTTAATTATATTTTATCGCTTAATTAACCTCTTATTGCCGCATAAATCTTGATTGACGCCAACCTAGTCTTCGTTAATTACTTCCCAATACTCAAAATCCCTGATTCCTTCTTCCTAATTACCATAAACCTGGACTTGACCATTCGGACCATCGCCGGCGACGTTGTTCATCACCAAAGGCCACTGCCGATGATCTACCTGGCTTCACTGACTAACTCAAATCACTCAGATGCCTCCTCATCAACATAACCAGTACGAACTTCTCCAAAATAATAACTCACCTACAGAAACCACACCAACCAATGTTTAACACTAAAAATGTCCATTAATCCTTCCACCTTTTACATAATAGCCTACTCTTCCTTTTTCATGGCTCGAAAATATCCTATGCAATTTTATGGCAATCTCAACATTTAACCAGATCAAACCATTCTTAACTTAATTAAATTAAATAAATAAATTTTAAACCTTTCGTTAATATATGATAATCCTTCTTCTTTTGTAAATTCTACACAAACTTCCCCTTAAACCCTTCGTCACCACTCCTTATACTGATTACCAGAGCCTACGTGTTTGCCTTGCCAAGACTGCCGCCACCCTTCAGTTCATCTTAGTTCACTTTAATACCCCACCCGCAATTTTTTCTTCACCACTCTTCCATGCCATGACCGAGTTCCAACTCCTCCTACACCGCACAGGATGCCAAACCAACGCCACTGTTTAACTTCTCATCACGTCGATAGTCCTCCATGCCTTACCCAGTGACAATCGCATCACTTATTTGCACAGCAGTTCACCAATACTTCCACGCAAGCACCAAATCAACGAATTCACCCAACTGCACAGTCAAAACCACACATGACTTCACCATTTTCCCTAAATCTCGATCCCTAGGACTACTGCCTTCTTTGTTTCGAGCTTCACCGTATGATGTGCACCCGATATAACAGATATGAGCATGAAGCTCACAATATTACGGTCCAGTGGATCCAGAAACGAATGTTTTTACTGAGTATTTTATTTTTAATCTATTTGTGAAGAGGATGATTTTTTTCCTATTGTTTACAAAATTAGAACGAGAGAGTAGGGAGAATTTAGGGATGGGAAATTCGGAAGACACTACTAATAGATATAGGTGAAAATATCATTATTTAATTTGGTTTTTGATTGAATTATAGCTTGCGATTTCTCTATGGAAGAAGACCTTCCTAGTTATGAAAGGGAAACAAATTTATAAAGGGAAAACTCAGCTTCAGATAGAAGCTTTAGGATGGCTTCACAGGGAAGGAATTGTGTGGCTTTCAGTAGAAGCTTCATATTTATTTTATTTAGTATTTAAAGATTAGCATGCCCCACTAGACGGAATTTTATTCACTTACGGACTGCTATGGACAAAAATAAAAACACTACCATGTCAAGCGATGTGCCATGATCCAAAAAATAAAATAATATAGACAAGTTAACATATATTGTGATATCCCAAAATTCTGATATAGGGTGTAAAATACTTCGAATAAATAGTTGCTTATTTTTCAAAATAAAAATTACAGAAAAATGCTATAAGTTAAATTATAACTACATCTTGAAAATTTTGTCCAAATTCGAAACCAATATTTAATTATATTAAATAAACTGTTATGCCTTACACATGACTCCACAGTGACTTTCTGAAAATTTGATTTGGACATAATTTACAATTTATAAGACGAAATCCCGATTTTTCACTTCCATTAGAAAGATACAGTTTAAAAGATTCAAACGTTTCTTGTTCTAAGGAAATCCGACTTATATTGGATTATGTATATTAAATTGATATTCGAAACAATAAATTACGAACTACCGCACCATTACGAGCTCGTTTTAAATTTAATTATAAATTATACATTTAAATTTTATTTAAAAATAAATTCATTACTATAACTTTAATAATCTAAGCTCAATTAAACTCCTTACGTTATCCAGTTCACATAATATTGCGAATTCAACATAGCTCCAATTATTTCAGAATTTAAATTTATTATTTCACTATTTATGTTAATTAAATATTGAAATTATTGAATATTTGTCATTTCAATCCCCAAATCAATCTTCTAAATAATTAAATACATAAGTAACTCAACCACGAAAAATCCGGGTCATTACATTCCTCAACCCTTAAAAGAATTTCGTTCCTGAAATTAGTAAGGTAGGAAAATTGCTACAAGCCCTATTAACTGAGGTTAAAATCATTTGTTTTTCTTCTTAATTTCCATTTTAACTAAACCGGTTTATTTCATTTAAAATATTAATTTATTCCTGCTAACTAAAATTTTCAAAAATTCTGAAAATTTTCTAATACTTTATATTTCCGAAAAATTTCGGAAGAGTCTCCCATGCACGGAGTGACTTCTGCGATATCTCAGGATCAACAAATATATATACACATCGACCCACATGGTCGGAAAACAAAACTCAAAACCCAATTTTTGTATTTTTGTGTAGGCATACCTTATATAAGCGTTATTACACGAGCTTGCTTAATTCATATTCAATATACGCATCCAAACCCAAACCAGTTGCATTAGGTACCTGTATTCACTCAATCCAACAGATGAGTTTCAATAACTGACATCTAAGTAATCATCCATTCCTTTAATTTCATATAACCATATCATTTCCCTTGGTTTTCAATAATTCTCAATCCATATTTTCACATCCAATCCATAATCCATATACAAACATTCACATTCATTCAAATTGAAGTTAAATCAATTTTATTCTCTTTCCACTTTACAAACTACTCGGTTTAATTTCCAATTCGATATAATTTTATTTAACTGAATTTAAATTTGACTCCATTTGATTCTCTTTTATCGTTCCAATTCATTTAACTTACACAAGTCAAATTTTAATTCTAGAATTCAAATTCCCAACTTTCATTTCAAATCAGTTTTGACACCATATACATATATTTATAACCATGCAATTCAAAACATTTGAAATTTTAAACCGATTTGTTTTTCTCAAATAAATTTTCCATTTACAAATTATTATAGTAGCAATCTGTCACTTAGAAACTTGAAAATAAATACCGATAAAGTCGCGATCCATTATTAGAATTATTTTCTCGCCACTGAAGTGATTCAGTGCTTAATCACTTTCAAAATCCATTTAAACCCATTTTTATTCAAAAATCCTTGAAAGTAATGTTATATAGCCTTTAAAATACTTCAGAAAATATTTACTAAATATCCGGGATTTAAATCCACAATTCCGATCTGAATCAAATTGTTATTGGCTTATTTGAATATTCCATTGTCATACAAATTCTACTTGGTTTCATATAACCATTTCGATATTATAGTCTCATTTGATGATGATGATAATAATAATAATAATAATAATAATCATAGCAATAATTCAGAAAATTATACCCTTCTTTATCAAAAGTATCTTGGGTAAAAATACTTTATTTACCCACTTTAAAAACAATATCATGTTGAATTGCCTAATTTAAGTGTTTATAAATCCCTACCAACCACGTCAGCTAAACGTATCGATGTGGAATTCATATACCACTCAACAGATCAATCAACACAATATAAAACTATTTTATAACAATAACAAGTACGCTCTCCCATATATATACACTCAAACTCAATCTAGGGTATTACTAACCCAATCTCTATTGAGTTACGCCACAGAGCAAAGGTCATTACTCAACCTTCTGCTCTGATACCAAATGTAATGGCCCGAATTTCCATGCCCTTTGACCTAATTAATTACACCTCACGTCCAACCCAAATTGCACAGAAATCCAAATCATTAATAGAAAGAAGTTAGAGGATGTGAAATAGAAAGAAAGAAATATTAAAATAGAAGAAAACGAAGATCACAAACTCACAGCGGAACGAATAAAATATGTTATATAACTTTTTGAGATACAAAACAGTAACTGTATATACATACCATCATCAAAGCACAACAGTTATTCCTGGAACAGTTATAAACACCTGTTTCCAGATACAAACATAGTACACAGCGGAGAATATGATAGTCTATAGCTAACTGATGAAGCCTCCTGCTTCTGGCTCCTCCAAGTGAATCTGTAAAACCCTGGCTACTTGACTGGCTGTACAAATTTGGGCACCTAAGAGTTTAGGGTAGAACAAAACAAAATAAACTCTGGGTCGGTCATGGGACTGGTGTGAGTGAACTCCAACCATTAGTTTAACTTTCAAAAGTCCTTTTGAAAGAAATGATAACCGTAAGACCGATCAACACATGAACACAGATGGTTTTTACCATACGATAATCAAAATCATTTTTGATATCAAAATCTGGTGATATTATAATGGTGTCTAAACCAAATAAATATCAATCTAGCGGAACGCTTGCATCTCATGCTCCATATATAATATAAAATAAAAGACCGTAGGGCACTTATTGGAGAATGGATTTCCAGCTATGACAAGGTATGGAACCACCCTCCGATCAGTGTACTCTAGAGGGGATAAACTGGGGTTCAACAAGAACATCTTGCAATCTAGCCACACATGGCTGGTAATTCATTTAACTTGAGTGTACCGAGCATATTTTCACCAATGGTTGTGATCAGCAATTGTTACCGAAAGCATACAACAGCGAATAGAATAAGAAGTAAATAAAATTTCTCGAGATCATGTGATAATAACCTAAATGGGAATGATCCACTTGGCCATGTTGCCTGCCCGATTTCTATCATTTCCCGGTTGATGAGGCTTGAGGTCACGATATCTTTGTAGAACATCTTGCCATCATTTACTTCGAATGCTACATCGTCATACATTCGTTCATATCAAAGGAACATCCATATAGCCAATGATCCTATTTCGAAATGGAAATTCTACTGATCAACCATCAAACAACATTTTCCCCTTTTCTAAATTCGTTTCTTATTAAATTATCGTTTTCCAATTCCCTATTTCCTTATCTTTTCCCAGATATTTCATAAAACTTGTTTGGCCTCTCATATTTATGAGGAAACAATTAAAAATATTATACTCTTCATTTGCTTATATTCCAAAAAAAACATATATTACTAACGATAGAAAACAATTTCATCCCTTACATTTCTCTTTTTCCAACATTTAGAAATATATACATTATTAATATTCGAAAACATTTCCGATTTTCCATCTCTTAACTTTCCATTTACAACATCATTCCATTTTCTATATCTCTGATTTTATTAGGAAATTGTTTCCAAATTCTATTTAAATCGGATTAGACTGATGTTAAATGAAACATCATTATTATAACTCGATCCATTAATCATTCATTAACTCGGTATCACTAAACAATTCTCGCTGTCGAACCTTAACCATTCCTCGGTTAATCATGAATTCAATCAAGTTGGGGTATAACTACCTCTCAGACCTTAACTGAACATCATTCTCAACTTCAAAATAGTCAAAGCCCACCATTTCAAATGAACCATCTCTTACGCGACTCTCGGATTTCAGTTTAACAATCCAATTCTTTTATGGAAAACATTGATTATAATAATAGCGTTATAAACCCTGTCTCCGAAATATTTAAAATCAAAATGTAGGTTTAATTCATTAATTTGAATAAATAAAGAACTAATAATAATAATAATTAAAACTTGATTAAAACAGAGAGTAAGGATTACTTTCCTTAATTCGATACATTCGAGTTTCAATAAATAACTCTCTTTCGAATAATCTATATTCGATAAATATTCCGAATTCCAGAATAAATTTACCCTTTTCAGGTTAACTCAAATTTTCCTTACACTACCCATTTTCAAAACGTTTGCTTTGAAACCGTTATTCATTTTCAAAAATGAATATCATTCCTTAATAGGAAATCTGGACGCGTTTAATAATTATAATTTAAAATAAATCTTAAATTATTTCAGGCATGGGATTACATTTCCATAGCTATAAATATCGGAATATTAACTTCTTAACATATTTCACTTAAATAAAGTTTTAGACTAAATAAAATTCAAATATCCTTTCGAACATAAACCATAAAATTCAACATAGTCGAATTATAAATATAAAGCCATTAGATTTAGTTTAATTTTTTTTATATTTTGAACCTTGGAAATAAATCCATAGTTTTCATTTCCCTTTTCTAATTTAAATTTCCATTAGCAAAATATCGTCTTTAAACCATTGTTCACTTCAATCTGAATAATATTTCTTCTATATAATAAATTTGTTTGACTTCATAATTTTTTTTAAATAATATTTTAAAAATCAAAATTCTCTTTATTATCTTATAATGGTAGAATCATTCACAAAATATTAACTTTTCCTTTCCTATCCATTTATAAACTAGTTTATAACTTCATTTATAATTGCTAAGTTCTAACCCAATTATAAATATTCGTTTCAAACCCATTTCCACTTTCTTATATAAATTCAAACTTGAATTTATATTTTAGTTCATCCCAAGATAATATTTTTGCTAAATTTTTAAACGTCATTTATAATCCACTTCCTGTTCTATTTTTAAAACAAGTTCCTGTTTCAAGTCCGTTCAAAATTAAATTCTATTTTTGGAATAAAAATAGATTCCCTTTTTAATCTCAAATTCCTTTTCTATATTCGAAAATATTTTTAATAGGGCCAGTGTAATTTAACATAGCAAAATCGATCACAGTATATATATATATATATATATATATATATATATCACAATAAATGACAAACAGAAATATAAATGTTGAGGAATCCAGTTGGATTCCTCCAACCTGTTTCCCTGCATCCACGGATGTTAATCAACGTACATAACATCAATTTCATTTCAATATGAGATATCATGGTAAACAAAATTAATATTCAACCAACAGTTAAATATATGTAATTAACTAATCAATCAGTTCAACCAATTTATCAATCATTCGTACGAACAACCATCACACAATATAAAATTACAATATATATAAATTCAAAACTCATTTATATAAAATTATAAACGAGCCAGAGTTAGTGAGTTTACCCACCTTGGTTTACAGTTGACGGTTCTGCTTTTTATTTCGTTTACAATCAGACAAGAATTTGATTCTATCACGAAATTCCAATTTCTCTATTCTCAACCATATTATTTCTATGATGAATATCTTGTCGTTACGGTTTCAATGGGTTTGGTCGCATCCAATTCTGTGCACGTACGAAATATACACACTGGTTACAAGTTTACACTGAAATAACAAGTTATTAAATAATTATTTAATTATATTTTGTCGCTTAATTAACCTCTTAATGCCACTTAAGTCTTGATTGACGCCAATCCAGTCTACGTTAATTACTTCCCAAAAGTCAAAATCCCCGATTCCTTCTTCCTGATTACCACAAACCTAGACCTGACCATTAGGACCATCGTCGGCGACGTTGTTCATCACCAAAGGCCACCGCCGATGATCTACCTGGCTTCATTGACTAACTCAAATCACTTAGATGCCTCCTCATCAACATAACCAGTAAGAACTTCTCCAAAATAATAACTCACCTACAGAAACCACACCTATAACAGTCTGGGAAATTTTTGACTTTCGTAATCGACATACAACACCATGTCGACTGTCCAAGAATCGAAAATACTAGAACGCCAATAGAAAGAAGTTGAAGGGTGAGAATAGATAAGATAAAAAATTAGAATAGAAGAAGAAGAACACAACTACAACAACATAAGAGTTACATGAATCTCACAACGGAATGAATAAAATATATTATACAACATAACTTTGGAATAAAACAATATCGGTATACAATACTATTATCAGAGTACAACACTTACAACACAACGGAAAATAACAATAGCTATATAATCCTGAAGCCTCCTGCTCCAGCTCTCAATGTATCTGTAAAATCCCGACTACTTGACTTCCCGTACAAAATTGGGCACCCAAGAGTTTAGGGAAAGCAAAACAAAATAAACTATGGGTCAGTCATGTGACTGGTGTGCGTAAACTCCAAACACTTGGTTTAACTTTTCCAAATCTTTTTCAAAAGCAATGGTAATCATAAGACCGATCCACACATAAATACGGATGGTTTTTACCTTACAATAACCCAAAATATTTCTTAAGATCAATATTTTCTAGTATAATAATAATCCATAAATCAATTAGATAGAAATCTAGTAGAACGCTTTCATCTTACGCTTTACGTATATAATATATAATCAAAACCATGGGCTCTTATTGGGAAACGAACTTCCAACTATGACAAGGTATGGAATCACCTTACGATCAGTGTACTCTAGAAGCGGTACACTGGAGTTCAACAAGAACATCTTGTAACTCGGCCACACGTGACCGACCATTCATTTCGCTTGAATGTTCTAAATATATTATCACCTTATGGTTTGTATACCAACATAACCGTTCCTAGGAGATACAGAAGTGAAAAAAGTAACAAATGTGAATATTCTCTAGATGGTGACAATATACTGTAATTGGGAGCGGCCCACTTAGCCATGCTGCCTGCCCGATTTCTATCATTTCTCGGTTGATGAGGCTTGAGGTCATAACATATCTCGACAGATCACTCATTTATTTACTTTTAATTCCACATCATCATACCCGTCAAATCACAAATTGATTTCCCTAAAAACGCCACGGGTATAAGCTAAGAGAAACGAATTCCTCCGCCATGAAATGTAAATACATTTGAAGAGATAAACTTACGTGATATATTAATATACTCTGTTAGACATTCTTCCATTCAGGTTGTCCTGGGACTGGACAAACTGAAGGCACTATTCTATAAACCCATCTTAGGAAATTTCTACTTAGGATTTGACAGAACAACACTTGCTCAAACTCCATCTTAAATTATCTTTATCATATTTGATTCGCAACGCTAATGCCCATACGTAGTGGTTTTCAGATAATAAATCTGATCCCGGTCTCTCCGTATTTGCAACGGAAATGGTCAAAAACTTTGATAGTCGGTTACTTAACGGTCAAAGGAGAACATGTGTACAAACAACGGTCATATTTCCAAATGGAAATCTAACCGAGCAAATCACCAATCACCACTGATCCCCTTTAATTTAATTTGTCATTCAATTATCCATTTTGCTATTCTTGTTTCCATATATTCGTAAATTATTATTTTCTAAATTAAGAAAATATGCGATATTAATCATTGGAAAACATTTCCATATTTACTCTCATTTCTATTTTTTTATATTAGAAAACATTTCTGATTATTATTTGGAAAACATTTCCAAAACTTCTTCATTTGATTTAAACAGATGTTTAAATAAAACATCGCTATGCCAACTCAAACCATTACACTCATTAACTAAATTCACTTAACCAACCTTCACTGTCGAACCTTAACCATTCCTTAGTTAAAAATGAAGTCAATCAAGTTGGGGTATAACTACCTCTCAGACTTTAACTGAATAACATTTCTAACCTAGAAATAGACAAAGTTCACCTTTTAAATCTCTAACAAACTTCCTTACGTAACTCTCGGATTCTATTTACGAATCCACTTCTTTTACAGAAATCATTTGATTATAACAATAGTGTTATAATCCCATGCTTCCATAATATAATAACTTAAATATAACTTTTATTTATTAATTTGGATAAATAAACAAACAACTAATTTATTAATAAATAAACAAATCTTGATTTAAAACAGAAAGTGATTAGTACTTTCCCGAATTCGATAAAATCGAATTTCAACGTATAATTCTCTTTAAAAAATGTCTATTTGATAACTCTTTTTCGAATAAACTCTATTCGATAACTCTTTTCTTCGAATAAACTATATTCGATAATCTCTCTTTCGAACAAACTATATTCCATAATCTTTCTTTGAATAAATATATTCGATAACTCTTTTCTTCGATTAAACTATATTCGATAATCTCACTTTCGAATACCTGTATTCGATTAACTTTATTCGAATAACTAATATTCGACTAAATCTGATTCGATTAACTCCATCCGATTAACTCTTATTCGATTAACTAATATTTGATTAACTCTATTCGAATAACTAATATTTGATTAACTCTTATTCGAATAACTTATATTGGATTAACTCTATTCGAATAACAAATATTGGATTAACTCTATTCGAATAACTAATATTCGATTAACTCTATTCGAATAACTAATATTCGATTAACTCTAATTCCTATCTCATTCAAATTCCCATTTGAATTCCTATTTCAAAACCCAATTTTCCTTATAAAAGTTTTAATTTATATAATATTTATTTTAATCCATTATTCACATCGAATGCGAAAAATATTTCTTTTATATAATCCATTAAGTTTGATTTCGTATTTTAAAATAATATCCCATTTCAAAATTCTATTTATACTTCTATTTATAGAATTATTCATATGAAATCTCCTTTTTATTTCTAACACTTAAATCTCATTTATAATTCCCTTTATAAATGCTGAGTTCACACTCAATTTAAAATATCAGTGTCAAAACCGAATTCTACTTCTCTATATAAGTTCAGGCTTATATATTCCATTTATCACATGATGAATATTTTATTTAATTTATAAAACATTATTTATAAATTAATCTTCTCAATTTATCTGTTAAAATGGATTCTATTTAAAATCTACTTTAAATTAATCTTTTCCAATTATCTATTAAAAACGATTTCCATTTAATATTTATTTTCCACATATTTCCTTATATAAAATTCTATTCATTTCCCAAATATTTCCTTTTATAAAATTCTATTCATTTCCCAAATATTTCCTTTTATAATTCTATTTATTTTCTAAATAAATATTCCTTTTATAATTCTATTTATTTTTGTAACATCCTGCATTTTTATCGGTTTGTGTTTGAATATTTAAACCAGTTTAAATATTGAATTCGTAATATAAGTGGATTTATGTATTAATTAAAATGAAGTTGAACATATAAAAGTATTTATTAAATATAACCGAGTCTGTAATATCTTAGCAGTTCGTAATTTAACGTTTTGAACTTCAACTGAGCGTACAGGATCGGTTACAAGTTGGATTTTTCTCGAAACAAGAAACATCTGAATCTGTTGAACTATATCTTTCTAATGGAAGTGAAAAATCAAGGTTTCGGATTATATATTGTAAGTTATGTCTAAAATAAATATTTAGAAAAGCAACGGCATATTCGTTTATGGCCATAACGGTTATTTAAATATATTTAAATATCGAATTCGAATTTGGAAAGATTCTTTTGGGACGTAGTCATAATTTAATTTTTACAATTTTACTGAAACTTTTAATTAATTAAATATGCAAATTTTTATTTGGAGTGTTTTGCACCCTACATCAATATTTTTAGGGTTTCATTATATGAGTTAACCTACCGATATTATTATATTTTTGGGATCGTGACACCTCGCTGGACACGACCATATTTTTATTTCTGTCCGTAGTCGCTCAGACATGAACGAATTCTTTAGTAATGGGGTATACTAAAATTTATGCATGCTGTGACGGACGGGAATTTCGCTCGATCCGAATCAGTCGTTAAACCAATCTAGACCGTTTGAAACCCCTGATCGTTTGAGAACAGGACAAATTAGAACACAAACAGAAGAACATTTCATTGTATATTAAAACAATTCCATCAGATACAAGAATATGCAGAGTATAAATGAATAAATTACATTCGATAAATATCAGAGATTACAATAAATTACATAGTAGCGGAAAATAATACAAAGCACAACTGAAGGTGATATACGGATACAGAGCTTTCTGGATACCATTCCAGCTGTGAACCAGGATCCTGTGAATATAAATCTGCAAAACCAAAACTACTAGTTGCCCTTGCGGAAAATAGGGGCACCCAGAGTTTAGGTTAAAACAATAAACTCCAGGTCAGTCATGTGACTGGTGTGAGAACTAAAACAGTTATTTAAAGCTTTACTTTAAAAGAGAGTAATTCAAGGGACCACGCCGTATAACACGGAACGGGTTTCCTCCCAAGAATATTAGTGCATAGAAAAGACAACGCAATGCTTTTTAGAAAAATGAAGCTATTATAAGACCCAGGTCCCATCACATAATGCAACGCAAGCCGGAGGATAGGGTTTTACCTTATAATAGCCAAACATGCTTGGTACGTTTAAAACAAAATCATTTGATACTATAATAAGTGTATAGTGTCAAAACAGTTTCAATCATAAATATAAATCATAGGCGGCATGAATGTCCCATACCACTATGTCGCCATACTAGTTCTACAATTAAAACCGAAATATCACGTATTGGAAATTGGATTCCGTCATGAGCCGAGGCAAGGGGCAAGCTCCTCTCCGCGTTCGAGACACTCTAGCAAATGCCTCAGGGCTACGCACTCTGGGCAACCCTGGATCCTCCAAGGCCGGTCCTCACTTACGTTAGAGGATTAGTTATTCCTGAACACACGTTTCCCGGTCCTTACAGACCTATAATCGAGGCGCCTCGCATTCCAACAACCACATAGGTGAAAAGTATATAAATGTCAGGACTGGTAAGTCACTGACACCACCATAGCTAGAAAGAAACGTCATGCACTCCTTGGGTCCTTATCCCGTTTTTGACTCATACCGAGGTGTGAGGCCCGCGAATCCACGCTAAACACAAAGCTGCCACGTAGGCCGTGCTTTGATCATCAACCACAAGACTTTTCTTTTCAACAAAAGCCTTGATCCATGCAACTCAGCGTGCCACACAGGCAATTCATGCCATGCGATTGATATCTATCGATATATAACCTCTAAGCTCGTACGTCTCAGAGAAGGGCGTTAAGCAAGAGAATAAATTCTCCGCCGCCAAACAAATATATATTTAACAGAAATCAATCAACGCAGAATAAAATCCAATGTCAGACACACAATCCATTTACAAGTTCGTTCTGGGTCTGAACGAAACCGGAGGCATTTTCCTCGCATATCCATCGATCTCCAAGTACGTCTGGATGACCACTAACTGATTCCCTCATCTTGGATGTACAGCCCAATCAAGATCATTAGTAATCACCCAAACGATGTGAAGACTTCCGGTCTTCAACCACCGTCTTCATCTTTGACATATCGTCGAATCGGTCATTCAGAATGGGTATAAACCCGGCCTTTCCGAACAACCCACGTATATTAAAACAAATGTTACACAAACACAACATACGCCTCATTCCAATTCAGAATATTCTTTTATTCACAAAATAACATTTTTAGGGAAAGGTTCCCATTAATTTTATCCAAGATAAATTCTTTAAAATTTACCCTTTAATCTTCCTTTGGATGACATTTCAAACCAAATTATGGTTTTCCAAACTAGTCGAGATTAGCGAACCACACCGAAGTAATTATTTATTTTATTTCCCAATCCCATCCTATTCATCCCATGAAGAAAAACTGGTAATACTCCATATCTAACCCCGTGGTGTTATCGGTAAAATTAATTACCATTTCACGTTCAAATCAAATTAAAGATTTAACTATCGCTTTGGAGAAAAACTGGTAATACTCCATCCTCGCTCACTTTCTAAATTTGATAATTTAAATTATCAATTCACGTTTCAATTTAATTACAGATTCATTAAAACTCCTTTTACTGGGTTAAAGAACTAATGTCATTTAAAACACAGTTCACGACAAACCCAAATCACATTCTATTTATATATCGGGTTAAAGAACAAGTGTCACGTAAAACACCCTTCACGATAAACCCACAAATCCATTCGAATTTACAATCCATTTCAAATCCAATTTATTTATTTGAAAATAAATGGGTTTTAATTTTAGTTCAAAACTAGTTCATTTCGATAAAAATCTATTTTTATCTTTTAAAATGTGGAGTTTTTCATCCCAAATTTTCCCAAATTATTTCTTATGATTTTACACAAATTATTGATATTTTTAATAATTTTATCAAGGCCCGTACAGTCGATTTCCATCAACGGCCATCGAACTGCACTTACAGCGACCTTTTCTGAATTTGATTTGGACGTATCTCCAAATCCAACCATTAGATTTCAAATTTCTAATATTCGTTAGAAAGCTCTTTTCGATACGAACCCAATGGTTCTGGTTTTAGGAGAATCCGACGGTCGGATCTCCCGTAATGTCCGTTTGAAATAAATGGTCGAAATTCACGAACTGCCGCTGCGCGGCGCGTTCTATTCAGGCCATTTTATTATATATATAATATATATAATAAATATTTCGTCGATTTCTATTTAAAACGAATCATATAAATAGTTTTGAATTCGTTTCAAAACGATTTCAACCTTTATTTCGAATTCAAATCAAAAATTGAATTTTCTATTATAAATCCTTTTAAAATTCATTTCTATTCAATTCAATTCATTTCGAATTCACTTCAATTCGTTTTCAATTCAATTCGAATTCGTCTTCAATTCAATTCGAATTCGTTTTATATTCAATTCATTTCGAATTCGTTTTATATTCAATTCATTTCGAAATCGTTTTATATTCAATTCATTTCGAAATCGTTTTATATTCAATTCATTTCGAAATCGCTTTTCAATATTCATTTTAAAATGAATAAAATCGATATAAATATCGTTCACGTCAAAATGGCGTCAATCTAATCAACACGACTTCATATATTTCTATTTTCAAATATTCTATTCTAAATATTTCTTTCTCAAATATTTCCTTTTCAAATATTTCTTTTTCAAATATTCTATTTCAAATATTTCTATTTCAAATATTTCTATTATCAAAATATTTCGTTCAACACATGACTAATCTCAACGGATGAGTACTGTCAACACATGAACCTTTATTTTATATTGATAAAGATGTAAATTTTAATATTAAAATATTTTGTTCAACACATGACTAATCTCAACGGATGAGTACTGTCAATACATGAACCTTTATTTTATAATATTCTTAATTTTTCAAATTGGAATGAGGCCCAATCAATTACCATATAATGTTAATTATATCGATTTTCATACATCACACGTATATAATAGCATTGGAAAATAATCAACCATCAACCAAAGTGCACTACACTGTATAAGCATCAAATATAGATATCTAACGCTTATAACAGCCTGTCAATCAATCGATCGACATATTTAATCAATCAGGATGAGTGAACTTCAAATTTCATCCCAACACCCGTGTGGGGTTTCAAACCATCAAACACAGATTTTAGTTGTGCAGTTGGGCGATGTGTAAAATTTATCGTCCCAATCAATGTCATTCAAATAGGTGTACATAAACAAACCGTCCGGTTTGTAAATGAATATTTATTTATTCACATTCACGTTAAAAATTATATTTTTAACGATAAAATATTTTATTTTAACTCATGAATTTTTATTCAGTTCATTTACCAAATAAAAATAATATTTTTATTTTTCTAACGTTTTTTAGAAAATTTCGACGGCATAACGGCACGATACTAGAAACGGGACGAGGCCTAGCCTTATCCCCTGTCTAGTGTAGGCCCACGCCATTCACACATCAATCAAATTCATTCAATTCACCAAACAACTCAATTCAAACCAAATAATCTAACCAACTACACAACCAAACAATTAAACAAACAAGCCATCCATGGTCTGTGGATGACGGGTGTCGGGTGCTACTAAACACCGTCTGCATCCTAGTATATATATATAACTAGAAAAAGAAATTGAAGAGTGAGAAATTCTCACCGATAGCTAATCCAAACAACTCGACTCTCCTTTTTTAGAAGTCTTCGTCGTTCTCGCCTTTTTATCACCTTTGTTGCCCGTAGCCACTACATATATAAAAATCACATTTTTATATTGCTATTCAATATATAAAAATCGAATTTTTACTTCGTTATTCAATATATAAAAATCGAATTTTTACAATCACGCTATATGGATAAAAATTCTATTTTTACATTGCTACTATATAGATAAAAATTATATTTTTACCTCGCTATTCTCTATATAAAGATTTCGCCTTTTCAAATATATCATTATAAAAATCACATTTTTATTTTGCTACACATATAAAGATGATATTTCTAATATTCCTATCATGTAAAAATTATATTTTTAATTCTCTACATAAACAAAAATCATATTTTTACATCTTCTATATAGTAAAGATTATATTTTTAATACTTTAAAAATATAAAAATTATATTTTTATTACTTTAAAAATATAAAAATCATATTTTTCTATGCTATACGAATATATAAATGCTAATTCACATAAACAAACTAATTTTATAAATAAAAATAAAATTAAAACTTACAGATTTTGGTCGAAGGGGGGGGGGGGCTGTGCTTCTTCGTCGGAGGTCAAGGAGGTGGAAGGGAGGGCGGAGGTCAGGCGAAGGGGGGGGGCAGAAGTATAAGGGGAAGAGAGGGTTTTTTTTTATTTAATTATTTTATTATGGAAAAGTTGACTTTTACATACGAACTCGAAACGAGGCCCACCGCCTGTTGTCCATAGCGTTCTACCCCCATTCTGAACACAATGGGATATGTATCGTAAGCTGATTCGATTGTTTCGATCAGTTTTCGTCAAAATCAACATATAACTCTATATATTGAATTTGAACGCGCATTTCAATTTACCAGGGCCACATACTAACTCGAAAAATTCCCAAAAAAATTTTCTAGCTTCGTATTGATGATACGGTCCTAACAAAACTAGTTTCGTCGAATTCTGAGACCGTTTGAAAAATGGCCAATTTCCAGTCGATTAAAATCAACTAAAAATGGTCAAACGCGTTTTCCTCTGCCACGCTCACCTATTGATTCGAAAAATTATGAAATTTGGAATCTAGCAATAATTTGACATCACGGATCCAACAAAAGTGGTTTCGTCGAAATCCGAGGTCGTTTGCAAAATTCCCATTTTTAAGGGCCTGAATTCCATAGCGACTATTCAGAATTTTCAGCTGGACTTATCTCTTAAGTCCCGCTATGAAATTTCGATTCTTCGGATTCGTTGGAAAGATATTCCCAAATAGATCCTATTATTTTTGGTTTCACTAAAATTCGGATTGTTTTGCACCCGATACGTTCAATTGAAGTTTGAGATCGAACTACCGCGCCATTTTCAATTCTCTTTATAATTATATATAAATATTTATATTCTAACGACGACGCGTATAATATATACGTTCGAATTATATTGAAAGTAAATTTCTCGTCGATTTTATTTAAAATAATTCATTTTAAATATTCAAAATTCGCCGAAGTTGCCAAAACAAAAATTTTAAACTGGCTCAGAATTTCCGGGTTATTACACACGCAAGAAGCAAAGGATTTCGGACAATACTACAAAGTTACCTACCCCAAATTTGTCAACACTTTGAATGGATATGCCATATCCTATTTCTTCTTTATCCACCAAATTAAATGAATGTATAAAGGTAACGACAAAGGAAAGCAAACCTACCCAAATTAATAAAAAAAATGAAGCCTTACCAACAAAGTAAACGTACTTGTAGACGCCACCATAAGTCTAATACTTACATGCTAAGCATCTTACTACTGGACATATATCAAAACATATACATAAATAAATAAATAGGGCCTGCGTGTTACATTTCCTATTGCATCCTATTGAAGCAGATAAACCAATATCTAATTAAATGAAACACATACCATACCTTAGTATTAGGATAGCCCGTAACCTATATGAATTCCTTACCCTTTAAGTAATAGCAGTTACATACCTTAATCTAAGTCTTCAATGTGAAGGCAAATCAAAATATATAATACAGGGTAGAAATAAACATCACAAAGATGTGTTTTCACATCGGAGCCTACCTATAGGATAGTAAACCAGAAGACTTCTCTTCCTTTCTCCTGAATATCCGACCTATGTTTTCTTATAGCTTCATAGTTAAGTTTTTTATAACCTGTGTTTTCAAATCAATCAACTGTTAAACTATCTCCTACGTACATCATCCTACCGCCCGCTTTTCCTTTTAAACCAAGGCATTGAACCATATAAAATGCACAAACTCCTTCACTTCTCGGGTTCAAGAATCCATTGTTGTAAGAGTTTTCTATGGAAATCCAAATTAAACTAAAAAGAAGAAGAAGGAAATCCCTGTTTTTCCTATAGTAGCACACCACGAAGTTGAAGGACGCCATTTTGGTTTCGGGTGCTAGATGGAGGAGGTATGATGGAAGTTTGGTGACATTGCGGCGGACTGTTTGTAAGTGGAATAACTACTTGTTCGAATAATACTTGAGTATAATGAAGAAACAGACAGAAGTTTTGTAAGTGGAATATACATGATATGTGAGCAAGTAGTTGCGTATAATACTAGAGCATTTTTGCTCGAACATGTACAGGGAAAGTATATTTATGGTTTTATGTGAGAAATACATTTCATTGAAGAATGAAAGAAGTAGGGATGGTGTATGAATATGGCATGTGGAAGTAAGGACTGGGTGGATGGTGTTCTTCACTGATTGCGTGCTGTGTTTAGCATGGAGAAAGTTTCATCGCATCTCGGAGGCAAATATGGGGGCAAGTGCATGAAAAGTTGTGGCATGAAGTCGGTAACAGGGAGCATTGAAGATCAGAGTTTAGTTAGATGCGGTGCGTAAATGGTGTTGCCGCATAGAATGGTCTACACGTCGGGGCTAGGAGATGAAGGAGGGGAGGGTATTTTAATGGTTTAATATTGGTTGGTGCATGGATATGTTGTACATATTGGGATGAACGTGGGCCGTATGAATGCAGTATGGACCAACAAACATGTGCGTGGAAGTCTTAGTGAGGGAAGACGTTTATTTACAGTAAATGCAAAACGTGGAGAGTGATGCACTGTTTGGGTTAAGGGGCGAAGGGGACGTTTGTTTTAATGGAATGAAAAACTGATGGGTTCAAAAATAGAGGACATTAGTGTATGTGAAGGGGAGTTAGCAGGATGGGTTGGAGGATCATCACGGTGGGCGAGGAGAAGTTCGTTGGTGAGGTTGGCGGTAAGCTCGGAGAAGGAAGTTGAACGCCTGGTTTGATCGACTGAAGCAAATCGTTATTTAACGGTTAACACGCAAAGGTGTGTAAATTCACAAACTCTGATCTATTTTAACATATTATAATTATATTTTAATAATGGTTGAATGTTGTGTGATGGTCGTTGAGGTAGATTACGGTAAAATTGGTTGATATATATATAGATCGTTGCATATATACACATCATTGACTGGATACTGATCGACTATACTATTCCATGGTATGGAATTAGTGTTAATTTTGTTGACTAATATCTGTAGATGCAGGAAACCGGTTGGAGGAATCCAACCAAATTCCTCAATATTATATGTACTGTTTGTTTTATATATGCACTATTTGAACCCAATGACAATTTAAAAACCCGTTTGGAAATTTATGTTGAATGGAAACGCAACGCTAGTGTGACTAAATCAATAAACAATGTTGATTAAGGAAATGGCAGCAGGTGACCATAAATCCATCTTTTTGTTAAGTCATTGATTTGCCATCAAGCAAATCAACAAAATTGAATTAGAAAAATTATATTGAAGCGGAGTTTTAAATTATAAATTTTATTATAACA
The DNA here is from genome assembly GCA_030737875.1 of Allium sativum. Classification (NCBI taxonomy): domain Eukaryota; kingdom Viridiplantae; phylum Streptophyta; class Magnoliopsida; order Asparagales; family Amaryllidaceae; genus Allium; species Allium sativum. The sequence continues at coordinate 952,828,443 of CM060924.1, read as the reverse complement.
TTCTATAGTCAGTTTTATAGAGTAAATATAAAAGATTGTTTTGACAGTTTATATAGGATTATACGTAAGTGAAGTTATAATTACCATGTGAGATAATATTTTAGGATAACCATTCTAAGACAAATAGTTAAGTAGTGTTTTAGACCAATTATATTAAACTAATGGTAAGAAGTAATTAAGATCGGATAACCAATTAAATGATGATTTGAAGTTGATTAATCAACTGTTTTGTTAGAAAATGATTATTTGATTAATTGGTCTTCAATTAATCAAGGGATAATAAATTATAAAAAATTTCTTAATTCAATAAGATTTTTCAATTAATAATTACCTTTTTATTTAATGGAGTTTAAATGATTATTGAACTAATATAATTAGTTAATATGAGTAAGATAAGCAATAAATCTGTTTTAAGTTAACAATGAAGTAAACTATTTACTTCAGCAATGATGAAGTAAAATATTATTCAATTATTTTTAATTTAATGGACCTCATTTAAGATGTTATTGAATTGGTAATGAGATGTTACTTGCATTAAGTAAAACGACTCAAATAAAAGTAAAATTTCAAGAGGCAAAGAATGTAAATGTATTTTAGTAAAAGAAGTTATAAATATAATTGTATAACGAAGACGCAGCAATGAGTTAATTTTTAAATAAATAGTTGTAAACAACTAAGTTTTCAAATTAAGGATATGGCATCATAAAACCATATTTAAAATAAAGCAAGAAATATGATTTGATGGATTATAAAGTATAAGGGCTACGAGTTACGAACTTATATATATTCTAAGATAAGAATGTTGTTGATCAAGGTCTGAGAGGTAATAAAATACCCCAACTTGAACGACTTCACCATTTTCGAGGAATGGTATTAGTTTATAACAGAAAGAGATGTCAGGATTAGTTATAAAGGAGATTACAGCGCATTGCAAGTTTTTGAACTGTAACGATAAATTAACGTTGTGACCAAGCTTAAGCGTGATTTTTATATATAGCATTATTCCTTAGGGAATGAAATGAAAACAGTTTGGTTTGAAATCCACTTATTCTAAGTAATAAGCAAGTAACCGTGTTTTTCCAAAGAAGCATAGAAATGCTATGTTGGGTTGGGAACAAAGACGAATAATTGAGATTTAATTTATTTCCCATATTAAATGGAAGTCTTCAAGTGTAGAAATTGATAAAAACATTAATGATAAAATATGTCGTTGGACATTGGTTTTAGGTCATATAAGAAATGATAATCAAATATTGAATAAATTATATACATATATATCGCTATTTCCAAAGTAAAGGCTAAAGGAGGTCTGAAATATAATGTGATACTTCTGAGAAAAGGGAAATAAAGAAGAGTTTCTAAAAATATGGGAAGCTAGAAAATAAATATTTATATAAAGGGCCAGTGATTGTGTGATGATTGGTTGTACATTTGAATAGATGTTTGTTTTTATTTCGATAGTTAAATAACTGACTATCGAAGTGTTTTGACCATCATTGTCAATATGGAGAGACCGGTTGGATATATTATCCGAGAACCACTCCGTATAGGCATAGGCGCTGCGAATTAGATTATGTTGAAGACAATTGAAGACGTAGTGAAATGCAAGGGTCGTTCTGTTCCAGAATTGTGCTTTCTGTTTGTACAGTCCCAGGACAACTTGTATGGACGAGTGTCTGACAGAGTATACCTAAAAATCAAGTATGATTGATCTCTTAAAGGTATTACGTCTGATGGAGGAGGAATTCGTTCTTCTTAGCCTTTTATACCCGTGATATTTTTGGAAATCGATTAGTGAATTGACGGGTTTGATGATGTGGCATTCAAAGTGAATGGTGGACAGATGTTCTGAAAAGATAGACATAGCCTCAAGCCTCACAACCAGGAAATGACAAAAATCGGGCAGATATCATGGCTATGTGGGTCATTCCCATTAGGGTGTATTGTCACCATCTAGAGAAAATTCTTATTTGTTCTTCTTTCGTTTCTGTATCTTTGGATAACGGTTATGTTGGCCCAGCCGTATGTGGCAATATATTCGATATACTTAAGAGAAATGAGTGGTCGGTCATGTGTGGGCCGGGTTGCAAGATGTTCTTGTTGAACCCCGGTGTATTCCCTTTAGAGTACACTGATCGGGAGTTGGTCCCATACCTTGTCATAGTTGGAATCCAATCTCCAATAAGCGCCCTACGATTTTAGATTTTATACTATGTATGTGGAGCGTGAGATGCAAGCGTTCTGCTATTTGATTATTTATTTGATTAGACATTATTATAATATCACTGGATTTTGATATCAAACATGGTTTGGTTATAGTAAGGTAAAAACCGTCCATGTTCATGTGTGGGCTAGTCTTACTATTATCCTTTTGTTTCAAAAGGGTTTTAAAAACTAAACAATATGGTTGGAGTTTACTCGCACCAGTCCCGTGACTGACCCAGAGTTTATTTTGTGTGTTTTCCCTAAACTCTTGGGTGCCCAAAATTTGTACGGGCATTCAAGTGTTCAGGCTTTGTAGATTCACTTGGAGGAGCTCAAAGCAGGAAGCTTCACCACTAGTTATTAGAGATTATTTCCATTGTGATGTATGTGGGTTATATTCTAATATGGTATGTATATATACAAATTCAGATTTGTATTCCAAAAAGTTATGTTATACATTATCTTTTATTGTTCCGTTGTGAGATTCATATTTACTATGATACTGTTTAGATTCTGATGTTCTTCTTCTTTTTCCTCTATTTTATTAGTTATATCTTATCTTTCTCATCCTCTTATTTCTTTCTATTAAAGATCTGTATTTTCTTGCACTTTGATTTGAATGTGAAGGATATTAGACAGCTCAATTTGGTATGGATTTTCGAGCCTTTACATTTGGTATTAGAGCCAGGTTAAGTTATTACCTTGGCTTTGTGGCGTAACTCAATAGAGATGGAGTTAGTAATACTCTAGATTGAGTATTGAGTGTATATATGTATGAGCGTGTATTTGTAAATTAGTATAAAAAATTGTTTTATATTGTGTTGATTGATCTGTTGAGTGGTATATAAATTCGAGATCGACGCGATTAGCTGACGTGGTCAATAGGGATTTATAAACTCTTGGATAGAGAAATTCAACATAGTATTGTTTTAAAAAAAAGCTGGGTAAATGAAATAATTTTACCCAAAATATATTCTAATATAAAAGGAAGTAAAATATATTGGAATCATTATTATATATATTGGATGTGTTGGTTGTTATTATAATCGCATAAGATTATAATTAAGATGGTTATATAAATAACCAATCAGAATTCGTATAACTGTAATATAATATCTAGAATCAGATGAACTAAATCTGAATTGAAAACCAGAATTGAAATAAAACTCTAGAAACTTGGAAAGGTGTTGTAAATGAATTTTGAATTGAATATGTGGGAATTTTAAAAATCCAAGGAGATTTGAAATGATTTTCCAAGTGCTGTGAAAGATATTTTGAAGTAATTTTCAAATATATGTGTTTAAATATGAGTTTTGGAAGTGATATATATTGAACCCACTTCGGCAGCCAGAAAATAATACCGATAATGGATGGCCACATCATCAGTATTTATTTTTGAGTTTCTAAAGTGACGGATTACTACCAAAAGATATTGTTTTGAAATTGTTTTGAGAAAACAAATTATTTTGAATCTTGAAAAGGAATATTTATCTAGAAAGGAAAAGTTGTTTAAAAACTCCTGGAACGATATTATTTTGAATTAAAACAAGTATACAAGATGAATTTGTACTGATGGAAGTAAATTTTACTTAAGAAGTTAAGTAAAGTGTGTCAAAGAAAATGGAGATAACTGATTTGATAAATACATCAGTAAATGGAATGTCATAATAGAACTTAACAAGGTTAAGAAATTGGAATAGGAATTTGAATTTCGAAATTTAAATTTAACTTGTGAAGTTAAAAGAATTGAAATGATAAAAGCAAATAAATAAATTAGAGTTTAACTTAAACTAAGTGAAATAAAATTGGAATTGAATAGAAGTCAAGTAAGTGGAAATCATATTGGAATAAGATTAAACTTGGTGAAGTAATTGAATTTGTGAAATAAGATTGGGAATGGAACCAAACTTGGTTATGAAATTGGATTGTTGAGTAAGGATATGGAGTCGAGATTGGAATTGAAATTTGAATTGGAGTTTGGACAGGAATTCGGCTTTGGTACAAGAGAATGATTGGATGTGGATAAGTGGATTGGAGATCAATATTTGGAATGCATGAGTATATGCTGATGGAATATCAAATGGAAGAGTTAGAATGGGATGCCCAACCAAAAAGGTACATGTTTATATTTATACGAGTATGAGGTTTTTATGAGTCTGTTGGACAAGCAGTTTGGCTGTTTGGTTTTCTTTCGGATTAGAAAATGCCCAGACAGGCAAGTTGTAGTAGTACCGAATGAGCCGTGCAGAGGAGTTGCTGACGAAATTCTACGAAAATTTAAGCTGTTAGGAAATTTTCAGAATTTCTAAAAGTATTTGTTAATGAGAATGAATTAATATTTAACTGGAAATAAGTTGGTTCAGTTGAAACCAAAATTAAGAAGTGAACAGAAGATTTTTAACCTAGTTGTGATAGAGTTCGTAGCGTTTTTCTACCTTAGTAATTTCTGGGACGAAATTCTTTTAAGGTGGAAGGAATGTAATGTCCCGCATTTTTATCGGTTTGTATTTGAATATTTAAATCAGTTTAAATATTGAATTCGTAATATAAGTGGATTTATATATTAATTAAAATGAAGTTGAACGTATAAAAGTATTTATTAAATATAATCGAGTCCGTAATATCGTGGCAGTTCGTAATTTAACGTTTTGAACTTTAACTGAGCGTACAGGATCCGTTACAAGTCGAATTTCCTCAAAACAAGAAGCATCCGAATCTGTTGAACTATATCTTTCTAATGGAAGTGAAAAATCAAGATTTTGGATTATATATTGTAAGTTATGTCCAAATTAAATACTTAGAAAAACAACGGCATATTCCTTTATGGCCATAACGGTTATTTGAATATATTTAAATATCGAATTCGAATTTGGACAAGATTCTTTTGGGACATAGTTATAATTTAATTTTTAGAATTTTACTAAAGTTTTTAATTAATTAAATACGCAACTTTTTATTTGGAGTGTTTTGCACCCTATATCGATATTTTTGGGGTTTCATAATATGAGTTAACCTACGGATACTATTATATTTTTGGGATCGTGACACCTCGCTGAACACGACCATATTTTTATTTCTGTCCGTAGCCGCTTGGACATGAACGAAATCTTAAGTAATGGGGTATACTAAAATTTATGCATGCAGGAAGCAAAGGATTTCAGACAATACTGCAAAGTTACCTACCCCAGATTTGTCAACACTACGAATGGTTATGCCATATCCTATTTCTTCTTGTATCCATCAAATTAAATGAATGTATAAGGCAACGACAAAGGAAAGAAAACCTACCAAAATTAATAAAAAAATGAAGCCTTACCAACAAAGTAAATGTACCTGTAGACGCCACTATAAGTCTGATACTTACATGTTAAGCATCGTACTACTGGATATATATCAAAACATATACATAAATAAATAAATAGGGCCTACGTATTACATTTCGTATTGCATCCTATTGAAGCAAATAAACCCATATCTAATTAAATGAAACGCAGACCATACCTTAGTATTAGGATAGCCCGTAACGTATATGAAATCCTTACCCTCTAAGTAATAGCAGCTACCTACCTTAATCTAACTCTTCTATGTGAAGGCAAATCAAACTATATAATAGGTACATATAAACATCTCAAAGATGTGTTTTCACATCGGAACCTACCTATAGGATAGTAAACTAGAAGACTTGTCTTCCTTTTCTCCTGAATATCTGACTTGTGTTTTCCTATAGCTTCATAGTTAAGTTTTTTATATAATCTGTGTTTTCAAATCAATCAATTGTTAACCTATCTCCTACGTACATCATCTTACCGTCCGCTATTCCTTTGAAACCAAGGCATTGAACCATATAAAACGCACAAACTCCTTCACTTCTCAAGTTCAAGAATCCATTGCTGTAAGAGTCTTCTATGGCAAACCAAATTGAACTAAAATGAAGAAGAAGGAAATCCCTGTTTTTCCTACAGCAGCACACCACGAAGTTGAAGGACGCCATTTTGGTTTCGGGTTCCAGATGGGAGAGGTATGACGGAAGTTTGGTTACATTACGGCGGACTGTTTGTAAGTGGAATAACTACTTGTTCGAATAATACTTGAGTATAGTGAAGAAACAGTCAGAAGAATAATACTGTTTTGTAAGTGGAATATACATGATATGTGAGCAAGTATGTAATAACCCGGAAAATACGGGCCAATTTAAAGATTTTAAATTGGTGATTTCAAAGGAATTTGAACAATTGAAATAGAATATTTCAATAAAATAGTGAATTAGAAATAGTGAATCAGTTTGAAAATTTGAATTCAAACTTTGACTGACTGTGCAGGGTGCAAAATATAACGGATTTTAGTGAAACCAAAAATATTTAAATCAGTTGGTCAATACCTTTCTAACGAATCTGAAAAATCAAAGTTTCATAACGGGAATCAAAAGTTATGGCCGAATGAATTTTCAGAATGGTCGCTATATAGAATATATAGCCCTGGAAAATTAATATTTTGCAAACGACCTCGGAATTCAACGAAACCACTTTTGTTGGGTCCGGGATGTCAAACTATTGCTAGGTTTCAAATTTTATGATTTTTGAAGCTAGAATGTGAGCGTGGCAAAGGAAAATGCGTTTGGTCAATTTCTGTTAAATTGGATCGACCAGAAAATGGCCATTTTTCAAACGATCTCAGAATTTGACGAAACTAGTTTTGTTGGGATCGTAGCGTCAAAACATAGCTAGATTTATTTTTCTGGAATTTTTCGAATCAGTTTGTGGCCCTGGCAAATTGAAATGTGCGTTCAAAGTTAAAATTAAATGTTTTATACTTTAATTTGAAGAATAACTGACTGTAACAGTCGAATTAGCCAACGAAACATATCCCATTGTGTTCGGAATGGGGGTATTTAGCTAAGGACGACAACCGTTGGGTTTGGATTGGAGTTCGTGTGTGAAAGGGGTATTTTTGAAATTTTAAAAATTTATAAATTAAAAGAAAATCCCTCATTAGCCCAGATGCTTTTCTCTCTCCCCGATCATCAGGCGCGCGAGACGGAAAGGAGCTCCAATCTTCTCTCTTCAATTTCTCTTTCATTTCTCGACGAAATCAAGTGAGGTTGGATCCATTTTGAAGCTCTGACCGTCCTCTTCAAATCCATGTGAAGTTTGGCATTTATCGTGCAGCATTTCTCGAGTTGTGAGCTCAGGAAGATCGCCCGTTTGGAGTGCCGCTGCCGCCACCAAGTGCACCGAACTGCACCTCACCACCACGCGCGCGAAGGTCTTTCGAAGCTCTTCGACGCTGTGTGAGCTGATTCTCCTATCGCGCAAGGTTTGATCGAAAGATCAAAACCTAGTTTTGAACCATCGTGAAAGGTGCGTCTTTTATTACATCTGCACTTTGAAAAATCATATCTTTTTGGTGTGTTGACGAAATTCGATGAAACAGGAAACATCGAGACCGCAAGGAAGCTCTCTACCACATAGAAGAAGCCGCGGATTTTCCTGAGTCATCTACGATTTTTAGCACTCCGAAAACCAAAGTGAGAAATTTAAATAAAATAAATTTGAATGGAAAATGTCGTGTATAAATTATCTAAGCAAAATATAAATTACACACGTGTTGTATACCTCATGTACATGCGTAATGTAAGCTATATAAGCGAAGTATGAATTATACATTCATAGAATAATTGATATATGTTTTGAAATGCAAGTGAAATATAGCAATAATATATATATATATATATATTCCCCTCGTCCACAAACCATGGACGATATTTATTGTTGTGAATTGGTGTGAAATATTGGATGAAAAATACGAATGGTTGAATAATTGTTTGTGGTTGATATTGTTTGGTTGTGGTCGAAAAATACCCATTGGTGATTGAAATGAATTGGAAATATTTGTGGAAATAAAAATAAACATGTCGCCTGCGTGCGAATTAGATGCATGAATCCCCATTGTCAAAAACCGCGAGGTTTTAAGGTAGAGCGAGGAGCCGTACTAGGGACGGTGCCGGTTTTAACTACCCTGCCGTTATGCTGCCGAAATTTTGAATAATCTTTATGTGTTAGAATAATTTTCATATGTTGAAATTATTTTCATGCGTTGAAATTAAAGTTATATGTTGAAACTATATCCATGTGTGGAAATGTTCATGTGTTGAAAAGTGATGTGTGAAAATTAAATTCATTTGTGAATGAATGAAGTGGTTAAACAATAAAAATCACATTTCTATAATATATATGAAATATGAAAAATATTCGCCTTATATATATAAATAGTTTCAATAATAAAAATTCCATCTTTCTTATATGAACAACATAAACAAAAAATCCATGTGTGGAAATGCTCATGTGTTGAGAAGTGTGTGTAGTGAGAAAGTTCATGTGTTGAATAAAAAGATCGAGCAATAAAGATTTCATTTTTATTGAAACTATGAAGTGTTGAAAACATCCATTTGTCGAATAAATATTTTAAATGATAAAAATATCATTTTTTTTATCATATATGTGATATGCTAAAGATATGCGGACGTTGAAATAAATATTTGTGAAGAAATATTATTTTTAACATGCATAGGAACTAAATAAAATAGTCATGTGTTGAAATCTATTTTAGTTCGCCAAAATTATCATCTTTGAAAGGTGAAGTGTTAAAAATAGCCACTTGTTCAAATAAATGTGCATGGGTTGAAATATACATTAATTAGCTAATGATATGATTTTAGCCTATGCATGCAACATTGGAATGAATGGTGTTTTTAAACCAACGTAAATCAAATATGAAGTTGAATGGAAAATGATAAGTGATAAAAAATTGTATATATGTACATGCATATTTATTGAACAGGTTATAGCAAAGGGGCTAGAGAAGAGGAATAAAATTTTGTGCCCGACAAATAGGTACACATTTACTGTTTTGTTTGGGTGATGATTTTATGAGCCTGTTGGCTAGCCGCTTGGCTTTTTCTTTTTTTCTTTTTGACATGAGACGCCCGTGTGGCTATTTGGGAATTTTCCCAGCCCCTCCCGTACAAAGGAGGTTATGGCAAAATTTTCCAAAATTTTAAGGCGTTAGTGAAATAATTGAAGTGAAAACGATATAGGAATTTTTGAATGAACTATATTTATATAAATATATAAATATAAATAAAATTAAAACGAAACGTGGCCGTGCAGTTCGTGTTTTTAAACCGTGATTTCAAACGACTAGTGCGGGAAATCCGAACATCGGATTTCCCCAAAACTGAAACCGTTGGATTCGTTTTGAAATGACCTTCCTAATGATATAAAATTTGTGAAGATCCAACGGTTAGATTTTCATATATGTGTAAATCAAATCTGGAGAAAAACAGCGCCACGGCCGCGTTATGACCTGAAGCGTCGTTTTAATGAAATAGCTATTTTTAAAATAAATAAAAATAGCGATAAATCGTGATAAGATATTATAAACGATATGGAATGGAAATAAACTGAATTTGCTCGATTTATTTGATATTTGATGGTTGAATGTGTTTGGTGTGGAAATTACATTAAAGAACAAAATTGGTGTTGTCGAATGATTTAACCATTGAAATAAATTGATTTGAAATTCTAAATATACGTGAGTTATTTGAAAAGGCCGAGTTAATTCTCATTTCAAATGATTGACCGACGATTGAAGGTCGAAGATATGAAGACGGTGCAAGACCGATAATCTTCACGTCGAATGGAGGGGTTCTACTGATGCTCATGATAGGAGTAGCTACCTTGACGGGGTTGAAGTAGTAGCCACCCGGACGTACATGTTGATTGTACGGATATGCGAGGTATTGAGTGCCTCCGGTTTCGTTCAGACCCAGAACGGATGTGTAAATGGACAGTGTGTCTGACATTGGATTTGTTCTATGCTGATTGATCTCTATTTAATATATATCTGGTTGGCGGCGGAGAATTTATTCTCTTGCTTAACGCCCTTCTCTGAGACGTACGAGCCCAGAGGTTATATATCAATAGAAATTAGTCGCCCGGAGTGAATTGCCTGTGTGGCACGCCTAAGTGATAAATGATCAAGTCTTCTATTGAAAAGCAAGGTCTTGTGGTTGATGATCAAAGCACAGCCTGTGTGGCATTGCTTTGTGTATAACGTGAATTCGCGAGCCTCACACCCCGGGATGGACCAGAAACGGGAGAAGGATCCAAGGAGGACATGCGTTTCTTTCTAGCTAGGGTGGTGTCAGTGACCTACCAGCCCTGACATTTATATACTTTTCACCTGTGTGGTTGTTGCTGTTGCGAGGCACCTCGGATATATCGGCCGATCCAGGACCGATGGAGTCATTGGGCTCATTAACGCCCCAAAGGGCGGAGAAACGCAGTGTTCAGGCATTTTAATCCACATCGGTGGACTGACCCTGTGGCTCCTAAGGGTCACTCGAGCTCTGATCCTGAGACACGGGCTAGAGCGTCTCGAATTCGGTGAGGACTATCTTTTGCCTCGGTTCATGATGGAAATCCAACTTCCAAATACGACATCGTGCGGTTTTGTTTGTATACTTATATATTGCGACATAGTGGTATGGGGCATTAATGCCGCCTATGATTGATAGTTATGATTGAAATTGTTTTTGAAACATATATACACTAGCAATAATATCAAATGATTTGTTTTGCTCGTATCAAGCATATTTTGGCCATTATAAGGTAAAACTCTATCCTCTGGTGTGTGTTGCATTGTGTGATGGGAACTGAGTCTTATAATGGCTTCATTTTTATAAAAAGCATAACGATGTTTAAAATAATTATTTGTTTTAAAGCACTGGCAATCCAATGGAGTGAACCCGTTCCGCGAAAGTGGCGTGGTCCTGTGATTAGCCATATTTGAAAAAGTGTTAAGTAGATTTCTCATACCAGTCCCATGACTGACTCGTAGTTTGTTTCACTTGCAAACTCGGGTGCCCCTTTTTCTACACGGGCAACCTTGTGTTCAGGTTTTAGCAGGCTCTTTCTGGATAGCTGGAGCTGAAGATGGATTCTATCATTTATCTCTTTTATGCTGTTCAGCTCCTATTGTACATATTATGTTTTCTTTTCCACAGTAGGCATTTATGTATAGCCGAACTGTACTCTGTACTAAGTATGATCCTATATACTTTGTAACTCTGATGATGATATTTATCCAGTGTATTCTATTGTACATTATCTGGTGTATTTATTTATTTCTGTTCTGTTATTATCTGTTTATGTGTTATATTCCAAAGATTACCCTTGCCACCGTCTCATCGGGAATGGGGTCGTCACAAACGTGGTATCAGAGCTTTGGTTAAGCCTGGAATATAACATATGAACGAACTCGTCAGAAATAGAACCAGTAGTGCTCTAGGACGAGTAACTCATTACAGATAGGATCAGTAATATCCTAGTATGAGTATAACAGAATGAAATACACTTCGATAGACACATTTACATACAAGTATATTTCTCTATGTTTCAAAACCACTTTTTCTGTTGGCCTAACACTTTGTCTGCTATTTGCAGACATAGAAAATGAGTGGCAGAAGCAGAAGAAATAATCCTATGGTTCAACGAATTAATGAGCCAGTTGTACTCCCTCAGCCAAGATCGGATATAGAAGCTCTATTTAAAAGATATCGAAATCTGGGAGGAGTACCTTTCACAGGCAATGAATCTATTATTCAAACTCAGGCTTGGATGAGTTCTGCTGAAAGAATTTTTGAAAGTTTCCAGCTGAGGTTAAATGTGCAGAAAGGGTTGTCAAGGTTAAAACGAAGCTCGCAAATATTGTTATTCCATGTGAAGGTTCGAATTCTGGCAGAAAAGACTTCTGGGCAGCATTGGATGTTTCTCTTGCTCAAACAGAACCTGTTCCTGTTGTTACAGAGAATATACAGGTCGACATTGCAAATATTCCAGTTGTCAAGAACTATGCGGATGTGTTCGAAGAAGTTGATAGCTTACCTCCGCAAAGAGAAATTGATTTTAAAATCTCTTTAGTCCCGAATGCAAGGCCAGTGGTTCACGCAATCCGAAGGATGACCTTGAAGGAGAAAGAAGAGTTGGATAATCAAACTAGATAGCTAGTATGGAAAGGTCTAATCAGGCCTAGTTTTTCTGATTGGGGAGCAGCAGTGGTATTTGTTTCGAAGTCCGACGGTACTCTCAGACTGTGTGTGGATTATCGCGAATTGAATAAGAAGACATTGAAAAACAAATATCCATTGCCGCGGATTGATGATTTATTGGACCGATTGAATGGAGCACAAGTATTTTCAAGAATGGACCTAGCTACAGGTTTCCATCAACTTCGTATTGCTGAAGAGTGTGTTCCTTTGTCAGCATTCAGAGGTCCGGAACTATTCTACGAGTGGTTAGTAATGCCATTCGGCTTATGTAATGCTCCAGCCTATTTCGTCGATCTAATGAACAGAGTATTCAGAGGAGTATTGAATAAATTTGTTTTGGTTTTCATTGATGATATCCTTGTCTTCTCTAAGTCAGAAAGCGAGCACGAGAAACATTTGGAAAAAGTGTTAGAAATTCTGAGAAGGAATGTTTTAAAAGCAAAGTTTTCCAAATGTATATTCTGGCAAGAAGAAGTCAAATTTCTTGGCCACGTCGTGTCAAAAGAAGGAATTTCAGTGGATCCCAGTAAAATCACTGCTATTCAGAATTGGAAACAGCCTCGTACACCCACAGAAGTTAGAAGTTTTCTCGGGTTGGACAGTTATTATCGGAAATTCATTAAGGATTTTGCGAAGACATCCAGTTCCTTAACGAAATTAACTAAGAAACATTCGAGATTCAATTGGACTCCGGTATGTGAGGAAGCTTTCCAGGAGCTGAAATTAAAACTGACGACCGCTCCAGTGTTAACAATAATAGATGGCAATGAGGACTTAAAAGTCTGGACTGACACATCTAGAGAAGGCCTTGGCGCGGTGTTATTGCAAAGAGGTCAAGTGATTGCTTATGCCAACCGTCAGCTGAAACCGCATGAGAAGAATTATGTGACTCATGATCTCGAGTTGTTGGCCATCGTCTTTGTTTTGAAAATCTGGAGGCACTATCTTTTGGGTGAGAAATTCGAACTGTATACTGACCATCAGTCATTGAAGTATCTGTTCACCCAGAAGGATTTGAATCTGAGGCAGCAGCGTTGGCTAGAATTTCTTGCAGCGTACGATTTTGAGATTTTGTACACTCCAGGGAAAGCCAATGTTGTGGCTGATGCGCTGAGTAGAAAGAATGTAATAATCGCCAGCTTCATCGTTACGACTTCCTTAATTGATAAGATCTCCATTCTACAGAAAGATGATAATTTTGTTAAGGAGATGATCAAAAGAATTCAAAAAGGCGATGCATCCAGTTTCCAAGTGGATAACGAGGGAATTCTTAGATTAAAAGGAAGGATTTGTGTTTCCGAGATCTCCGAGCTCAAAAGAGAAGTTCTTGACGAATGCCACAAGTCCAAGCTGAGTATCCACCCAGGGGTTAGCAAAATGTATAATGACCTTAAGCGAACTTTCTGGTGGAAGGCAATGAAAAGAGATATCTCTATATATGTTAGCCGGTGTCCCACCTGTCAGCAAGTCAAAAGCAATCAGCAGAAACTGGCTGGATTGGTGCAACCTTTAGAAGTGCTAGGGGAAAATGGGAACAGATTTCTATGGATTTCATCGATGGTTTGCCCAGGACCAGAAAAGGAAATGACAGTATTTGGGCGATCGTAGATCGTTTTACGAAGACTGCCCATTTCATACCTGTCAAATCGAATAGGACTGCTCAGAGTCTGGCGCAGGTATATTTCAAGGAAATTGTTAGACTACACAGAGTTCCCATGAGCATCGTTAGTGACCGTGACCCGATTTTTGCCAGTAAATTCTGGGAAGCATTCCAAGCAAAATTGGGAAGGAATCTGAACTTGAGCACCGCATATCATCCTCAGACAGATGGTCAGACTGAGAGGGTAAATCGTATTCTTGAAGATTTATTGCGGGCTTGTATTCTTGATTTTGGCGGATCGTGGGAAGACCATTTACATTTGGCCGAATTCTCATATAACAACAGTTACCAAGCGAGCCTGACAATGTCACCATTCGAAGCATTGTATGGTAGACCATGCCGATCCCCTGCTTGTTGGGTCGAACCCGGTAATAGACTTGTATTGGGGCCAGATATGATTCGCGATGCTGCAGATAAAGTCAATTTCGTTAAGAAACGATTACTCGCCGCTCAAAGCCAACAGAAAAGCTATGCGGATAAGCGAAGAAGGGATATATCATTTGCCGTTGGCGACTATGTATATTTGAAAGTATCTCCGATGATAGGAGTTATCCGGTTTGGTAAAACAGGGAAATTGGCGCCGAAATTCATTGGTCCGTTTCCTATTCTTGAACGGATTGGAACTCTCGCATATAAGGTTCAATTGCCTAATTGGTTACCTGGAGTGCACGATGTGTTTCACATATCTCAACTTAGAAGACATGTGCATGATCCGGATCTTGTTGTAGAAGAAGCAGCGCAACAGGATATAGACATAACTCCAGAATTAGCACTCAGAAGAGAGCCATTAAAGATTGTTGGCAAAGAAACTAGAGAACTCAGAAGCAAAAAGGTTCATTTAGTTAAAGTGCAATGGAGTGGGGATCCACGAGATTGTACTTGGGAAACAGAGGAGAGCATTCAGAAAGCTTACCCCAAATGCAGAGTGGATATCTCTGACTAACTCCGGTGCAAGGTACTTTTACAATACTTTGCATTTACATTTGTTTCCTACTTTACTGTTGTTTACTTTTCGAGGACGAAAAGTTTTAAGTGGGGGAGATTGTAATAACCCGGAAAATACGGGCCAATTTAAAAATTTTAAATTGGTGATTTCAAAGGAATTTGAACAATTGAAATAGAATATTTCAATAAAATAGTGAATTAGAAATAGTGAGTCAGTTTGAAAATTTGAATTCAAACTTTGACTGACTGTGCAGGGTGCAAAATATAACGGATTTTAGTGAAACCAAAAATATTTAAATCATTTGGTCAATACCTTTCTAACGAATCTGAAAAATCGAAGTTTCATAACGGGAATCAAAAGTTATGGCCGAATGAATTTTCAGAATGGTCGCTATATAGAATATAAAGCCCTGGAAAATTAATATTTTGCAAACGACCTCGGAATAAAACGAAACCACTTTTGTTGGGTCCGGGATGTCAAACTATTGCTAGGTTTCAAATTTCATGATTTTTGAAGCTAGTATGTGAGCATGGCAAGGGAAAATGCGTTTGGTCAATTTCTGTTAAATTGGATCGACCAGAAAATGGCATTTTTCAAACGATCTCAGAATTCGACGAAACTAGTTTTGTTGGGACCGTAGCGTCAAAACATAGCTAGATTTATTTTTCTGGAATTTTTCGAATCAGTTTGTGGCCCTGGCAAATTGAAATGTGCGTTCAAAGTTAAAATTAAATGTTTTATACTTTAATTTGAAGAATAACTGACTGTAACAGTCGAATTGGCCAATGAAACATATCCCATTGTGTTCGGAATGGGGGTATTTAGCTAGGGACGACAACCGTTGGGTTTGGATTGGAGTTCGTGTGTGAAAGGGGTATTTTTGAAATTTTAAAATTTTAAAAATTAAAAGAAAATCCCTCATTAGCCCAGATGCTTTTCTCTCTCCCCGATCATCAGGCGCGCGAGACGGAAAGGAGCTCCAATCTTCTCTCTTCAATTTCTCTTTCATTTCTCGACGAAATCAAGTGAGGTTGGATCCATTTTGAAGCTCTAACCGTCCTCTTCAAATCCATGTGAAATTTGGCATTTATCGTGCGGTATTTCTCGAGTTGCAAGCTCGGGAAGATCGCCCCTTTGGAGTGCCACCGCCGCCACCAGAGTGCACCGAACTGCACCTTTCCAACACACGCGCGAAGGTCTTTCGAAGCTTTTCAACGCTGTGTGAGCTGATTCTCCTATCGTGCAACGGTTTGATCGAAAGATCAAAACTTAGTTTTGAACCATCGTGAAAGGTGCATCTTTTATTACATCTGCACTTTGAAAAATCATATCTTTTTGGTGTGTTGACGAAATTCGATGAAACAGGAAACATCGAGACCTCAAGGAAGCTCTCTACCACATAGAAGAAGCCGCGGATTTTCCTGAGTCATCTACGATTTTTAGCACTCCGAAAACCAAAGTGAGAAATTTAAATTAAATAAATTTGAATGGAAAATGTCGTGTATAAATTATCTATGCGAAATATAAATTACACACGTGTTGTATACCTCATGTACATGCGTAGTGTAAGCTATATAAGCAAAGTATGAATTATACATGCATAGAATAATTGATATATGTGTTGAAATACAAGTGAAATATAGCAATAAAAAATATATATATATATATATATATATATACTCCCCTCGTCCACAAACCATGGACGATATTTATTGTTGTGAATTGGTGTGAAATATTGGATGAAAAATACGAATGGTTGAATAATTGTTTGTGGTTGATATTGTTTGGTTGTGGTTGAAAAATACCCATTGGTGATTGAAGTGAATTGGAAATATTTGTGGAAATAAAAATAAACATGCCGCCTGCGTGCGAATTAGATGCATGAATCCCCATTGTCAAAAACTGCGAGGTTTTAAGGTAGAGCGAGGAGCCGTACTAGGGACGGTGCCGGTTCTAACTACCCTGCCGTTATGCTGCCGAAAATTTGAATAATCTTTATGTGTTAGAATAATTTTCATATGTTGAAATTATTTTCATGCGTTGAAATTAAAGTCATATGTTGAAACTATATCCATGTGTGGAAATGTTCATGTGTTGAAAAGTGATGTGTGAAAATTAAATTCATTTGTTGATGAATGAAGTGTTTAAACAATAAAAATCACATTTTTATAATATATATGAAGTATGAAAAATATTCGCCTTATATATATAAATAGTTTCAACAATAAAAATTCCATCTTTCTTATATGAACAACATAAATAAAAAAATCCATGTGTGGAAATGCTCATGTGTTGAGAAGTGTGTGTAGTGAGAAAGTTCATGTGTTGAATAAAAAGATCGAACAATAAAGATTACATTTTTATTGAAACTATGAAGTGTTGAAAACATCCATTTGTCGAATAAATATTTTAAATGGTAAAAATATCAATTTTTTTAACATATATGTGATATGCTAAAGATATGCGGACGTTGAAATAAATATTGGTGAAGAAATATTATTTTTAACATGCATAGGAACTAAATAAAATAGTCATGTGTTGAAATCTATTTTAGTTCGCCAAAATTATCGTCTTTGAAAGGTGAAGTATTAAAAATAGCCACTTGTTCAAATAAATGTGCATGGGTTGAAATATACATTAATTAGCTAATGATATGATTTTAGCCTATGCATGCAACATTGGAATGAATGGTGTTTTTAAACCAACGTAAATCAAATATGAAGTTGAATGGAAAATGATAAGTGATAAAAAATTGTATATATGTACATGCATATTTATTGAACAAGTTATAGCAAAGGGGCTAGAGAAGAGGAATAAAATTTTGTGCCCGACAAATAGGTACACATTTACTGTTTTGTTTGGGTGATGATTTTATGAGCCTGTTGGCTAGCCGCTTGGCTTTTTCTTTTTTTCTTTTTTACATGAGACGCCCGTGTGGCTTTTTGGGAATTTTCCCAGCCCCTCCCGTACAAAGGAGGTTATGGCGAAATTTTCCAAAATTTTAAGGCGTTAGTGAAATAATTGAAGTGAAAACGATATAGGAATTTTTGAATGAACTATATTTATATAAATATATAAATATAAATAAAATTAAAATGAAACGTGGCCGTGCAGTTCGTGTTTTGAAACCGTTCCAACCATCGGATTTCCCCAAAACTGAAACCATTGGATTCGTTTTGAAATGACCTTCCTAATGATATAAAATTTGTGAAGATCCAATGGTTAGATTTTCAGATATGTGTAAATCAAATCTGGAGAAAAACAGCGCCATGGCCGCGTTATGACGTGAAGCGTCGTTTTAATGAAATAACTATTTTTAAAATAAATAAAAATAGCGACAAATCGTGATAAGATATTATAAACGATATGGAATGGAAATAAACTGAATTCGCTCGATTTATTTGATATTTGATGGTTGAATGTGTTTGTTGTGGAAATTACATTAAAGAACAAAATTGGTGTTGTCGAATGATTTAACCATTGAAATAAATTGATTTGAAATTCTAAATATACATGAGTTATTTGAAAAGGCCGAGTTAATTCTCATTTCAAATGATTGACCGACGATTGAAGGTCGAAGATATGAAGACGGTGAAAGACCGATAATCTTCACGTCAAATAGAGGGCTTCTACTGATGCTCATGATAGGAGTAGCTACCTTGACGGGGTTGAAGTAGTAGCCACCCGGACGTACATGTCGATTGTACGGATATGCGAGGTATTGAGTGCCTCCGGTTTCGTTCAGACCCAGAACGGATGTGTAAATGGACGGTGTGTCTGACATTGGATTTGTTCTGTGCTGATTGATCTCTATTTAATATATATCTGGTTGGCGGCGGAGAATTTATTCTCTTGCTTAACGCCCTTCTCTGAGACGTACGAGCCCAGTGGTTATATATCGATAGAAATCAGTCGCCCGGAGTGAATTGCCTGTGTGGCACGCCTAAGTGATAAATGATCAAGGCTTCTGTTAAAAAGCAAGGTCTTGTGGTTGATGATCAAAGCACAGCCTATATGGCGTAGCTTTGTGTATAACGTGAATTCGCGAGCCTCACACCCCGGGATGGACCAGAAACGGGAGAAGGATCCAGGGAGGACATGCGTTTCTTTCTAGCTAGGGTGGTGTCAGTGACCTACCAGCCCTGACATTTATATACTTTTCTCCTGTGTGGTTGTTGCTGTTGCGAGGTGCCTCGGATATATTGGCCGATCCGGGACCGATGGAGTCATTGGGCTCATTAACGCCCCAAAGGGCGGAGAAACGCAGTGTTCAGGCATTTTAATCCACATCGGTGGACCGACCCTGTGGCTCCTAAGGGTCACTCGAGCTCTGATCCTGAGACACGGGCTAGAGCATCTCGAATTCAGTGAGGACTATCTTTTGCCTCAGTTCATGACGGAAATCCAACTTCCAAATACGACATCGTGCGGTTTTGTTTGTATACCTATATATTGCGACATAGTGGTATGGGGCATTAATGCCGCCTATGATTGATAGTTATGATTGAAATTGTTTTTGAAACATATATACACTAGCAATAATATCAAATGATTTGTTTTGCTCGTATCAAGCATATTTTGGCCATTATAAGGTAAAACTCTATCCTCTGGTGTGTGTTGCATTGTGTGATGGGAACTGAGTCTTATAATGGCTTCATTTTTATAAAAAGCATTGCGATGTTTAAAAGAATTATTTGTTTTAAAGCACTGGCAATCCAATGGAGTGAACCCGTTCCGCGAAAGTGGCGTGGTCCTTTGATTAGCCATATTTGAAAAAGTGTTAAGTAGATTTCTCATACCAGTCCCATGACTGACTCGTAGTTTGTTTCACTTGCAAACTCAAGTGCCCCTTTTTCTATACGGGCAGCCTTGTATTCAGGTTTTAGCAGGCTCTTTCTGGATAGTTGGAGCTGAAGATGGATTCTATCATTTATCTCTTTTATGTTGTTCAGCTCCTGTTGTACATATTATGTTTTCTTTTCCGCAGTAGGCATTTATGTATAGCCGAACTATACTCTGTACTAAGTATGATCCTATATACTTTGTAACTCTGATGATGATATTTATCCAGTGTATTCTATTGTACATTATCTGGTGTATTTATTTATTTCTGTTATGTTATTATCTGTTTATGTGTTATATTCCAAAGATTACCCTTGCCATCGTCTCATCGGGAATGGGGTCGTCACAAAGTAGTTGCATATAATATTTGAGCATGTTTTCTCGAACATGTATAGGGGAAAGTATATTTATGGTTTACATGAGAAATACATTTCATTGAAGAATGAAAGAAGAAGGGATGGTGTGTGGATATGGCGTGTGGAAGTAAGGATTGGGTGGATGGAGTTCTTCACTGATTGCGTGTTGTGTTTAGCATGGAGAATGTTTCATCGCATCTTGGAGGCAAAAATTGGGGCAGGTGCGTGAAAATTTGTGGCATGAAGTTGGTAACAGGGAGCGTTGGAGACTGGAGTTTAGTTTTGATGATGTGCGTAAATGATGTTGCCGCATAGAATGGTCTACCCGTTAGGGCTAGTGGATGAAGGAGGGGAGGTATTTTAATGGTTTATTATTGGTTGGTGCATGGATATGATGTACATATTGGGATGAACGTGGGTCATATGAATGCAGTAAAGACCAACAAACATGTGCGTGGAAGTCTTAGTGAGGGAAGAGGTTCATTTATAGTAAATGGAAAACGTGGAGAATGATGCATTGTTTGGGTTAAGGGGCGAAGGGGACGTTTGTTTTAACGGAATGAAAAACTGATGGGTTCAAAAATAGCGGACATTAGTGTATATGAAGGGGAGTTAACAGGATGGGCTGGAGGATCATCACGGTGGGCGAGGAGAAGTTCGTTGGCGAGGTTGGCGGTAAGCTCGGAGAGGGAAGTTGAACGCCTGGTTTGATCGACTGACGCAAATCATTATTTAGGGGTTAACACGCAAAGGTGAGTAAATTCACTAATTCTGATATATTTCAACATATTATAATTATATTTTAATAATGATTGAATGTTGTGTGATGGTGGTTGAGGTAGAATACGGTAAAATTGGTTGAAATATGTATAAATATATCGTTGCATATATACACATCATTGACTGGATACTGATCGACAATACTATTCCATGGTATGGAATTAGTGTTAATTGTGTTGACTAACAAATGTGGATGCAGGAAACCGGTTGGAGGAATCCAACCGGATTCCTCAATATTATATGTACTATTTGTTTTATATATGCACTGTTTGAACCCAATGACAATTGAAAAACCCATTTGGAAATTTATGTTGAATGGAAACGCAACGTTAGTGTGATTAAATCAATAAACGATGTTGATTAAGGAATTGGCAGCAAATGACCATAAATCCATCTTTTTGTTAAGACATTGATTTGCCGTCAAGCAAATCAACAAAATTAAATTAGAAAAGTTATATTGAAGCGGAGTTAAAACTTATAATAGAAATTATATTATATAATTTTATAGTCAGTTTTATAGAGTAAATATAAACGATTGTTTTGACAGTTTATATAGGATTATACGTAAGTGAAGTTATAATTACCGTGTGAGCTAATATTTTAGGATAACTATTCTAAGACAAATAGTTAAGTAGTGTTTTAGACCAATTATATTAAACTAATGGTAAGAAGTAATTAAGATCGGATAACCAATTAACTGATGATTTGAAGTTTATTAATCATCTCTTTTGTTAGAAAATGATTATTTGATTAATTGATCTTCAATTAATCAAGTGATAATAACTTAGAAAAAAAAAATTAATGCAATAATATTTTTCAATTAATAATTACCTTTTTATTTAATGGAGTTTAAATGATTATTGAACTAATATAATTAGTTAATATGAGTAAGATAAGCAACAAATCTGTTTTAAGTTAATAATGAAGTTACTGTTTACTTCAGCAATGATGAAGTAAAATATGATTTAATTATTTTTAATTAAATGGACGTCATTTAAGATGTTATTGAATTGGTAATGAGATGTTACTTGCATTAAGTAAAACAACTTAAATAAAAGTAAAATTTCAAGAGACAAAGAACGTAAATGTATTTTTGTAAAAGAAGTTATAAATATAATTGTATAATGAAGACGCAGCAAAGAGTTAATTTTTAAATAAATAGTTGTAAACAACTGAGTTTTCAAATTAAGGATATGGCATCATAAAACCATATTTAAAATAAAGCAAGAAATACGATTTGACGGATTATAAAGTATAAGGGCTTAGAGTTACGAACTTATATATATTATAAGATAAGAATGTTGTTGACCAAGGTCTGAGAGGTAATTAAATACCCCAACTTGAACAACTTCACCATTTCCGAGGAATGGTATCAGTTTATAACGGAAAGAGATGTCAGGATTAGTTATAAAGGAGATTACTGCGTATTGCACATTTTTGAACTGTAACGATAAATTTACGTTGTGACCAAGCTTAAGCGTGATTTTTATATATAGCACTATTCCTTAGGGAATGAAAACAGTTTGGTTTGAAATCCACTTATTCTAAGTAATAAGCAAGTAACGGTGTTTTTCCAAAGAAGCGTAGAAATTCTATGTTGGGTTGGGAACAAAGACGAATAATTGAGATTTAATATATTTCCCGTATTAAATGGAAGTCTTCAAGTGTGGAAATTGATAAAAACATTAATGATAAAACATGTCATTGGACATTGGTTTTAGGTCATATAAGAAATGATAATCAAATATTGAATAAATTATATACATATGTATCGCTATTTCCGAAGTAAAGAAAGACTAAAGGAGTTTTGAAATATGATGTAATACTTGTGAGAAAAGGGAAATAAAGAAGAGTTTATAAAAATATGGGAAGATGGAAAGTAAATATTTATATAAAGGGCCAGTGATTGTGTGATGATTGGTTGTACATTTGAATGGATGTTTGTTTTTACTTCAATAGTTAAATAACCGACTATCGAAGTGTTTTGACCATCGTTGTCAATATGGAGAGACTGGTTGGATGTATTATCCAAGAACCACTCCGTATAGGCATAGGCGCTGCGAATTAGATTATGCTGAAGACAATTGAAGAGTAGTGAAATGCAAGGGGCGTTCTGTTCCAGAATTGTGCTTTCTGTTTGTCCAGTCTCGGGACAACTTGTATGGACGAGTGTCTGACAGAGTATACCTAAAAATCACTTATAATTGATCTCTTAAAGGTATTACATCTAGTGGAAGAGGAATTCGTTCTTCTTAGCTTTTTATACCCGTGATATTTTTAGAAATCGACTAGTGAATTGATGGGTTTGACGATGTGGCTTTCAAAGTGAACAGTGGACAGATGTTCTGAAAAGATAGACACAGCCTCAAGTCTCACAACAAGGAAATGACAAAAATCTGGCAGGAAGCATGGCTATGTGGGTCATTCCCATTAGGGTGTATTGTCACCATCTAGAGAAAATGTAACGACCCGGGAGAAAGCGACCTTGGTTATCCGATATATAACACCTATCGAACAATCAAAAGTCGAAATTACCGGATAGTCCAAGAAAGGAATTAGAGGGTGAGGATAGATAAGATAGAAAATTAGAATAGAAGAAGAAAAAGAAGAACACAACATCAGAGTAACACGAATCTCACAGCGGAACGAATAAAATATAATATATCACATAACTTGAAATCAAAAGCAGTATATGCATACAATACCATTATCAGAGTACAACCCTTGCATCACAGCGGAAATAAACAATAGCTATATAAGTCCTGAAGCCTCCTGCTCCAAGCTCTCCAAGTCTATCTGTAAAATCCTGACTACTTGACTGCCCGTACAAATTTGGGCACCCAAGAGTTTAGGGAAAACAAAACAAAATAAAACTCTGGGTCAGTCATGGGACTGGTGTGAGTAAACTCCAATCATTTGGTTTAACTTTTCAAAATCCTTTTCAAAAGAAAAGATAATCGTAAGACCAATCCACTCATAAATACGGATGGCTTTTACCTTACGACAACCCAAAACACTTTGGAAATCATATATTATCTGATATTATAATAATGTCTAATCACAAGTAATTAAAATCTAGTAGAACGCTTGCATCTCACGCTCTACATATATGATATACAATCAAACTCGCAGGCACTTATTGGAGATTGGATTCCAACTTGACAAGGTATGGGACCACCTTCCGAACGTGTATCTCTAGAGGCAAATACACTGGGTTCAACAAGAACATCTTGCAACCCGGCCCACACACGACCGACCACTCATTTCGCTTGAGTGTATCGAATGTATATCACCAACGGTTGGGATCAGCAACCGTCTCCCGATAAGGGACAGCATCGATAGATTTAAGAACAAAAGGAATTTCTCTAAATAGGTGATCATACATCCTAATGGGTGCGACCCACATAGCCATGCTGCCTTCCCGATTTTTGTCATTTCCCGGTGGATGAGGCTTGAGGTCATAACGTATCTTTTGACAGATCCCACCTCCATTACTTTGAATGACACATCGTCATACCCGCCAAATCACAAATTGATTTCACCAAAAATACCACGGGTATACAGCTAAGAGAAACGAATTCCTCCGCCACCAAACGTAAGTACGTTTGAAGAGATCAACTTACGCGATCCTTTGAATATACTCTGTCAGACATTCGTTCATTCACGTTTGACCTGGGACTGGACAAACCGAAGGCACTATTCTGTAAATAGGATAGCTCTTGCATAACTCCGTCTTCAATATATTCAGCATACTTGATTCGCAACGCTTATGCCAATACCGAGTGGTTCTATGGATAATAATCCGACCGGTCTCTCCATATTAACAACGTTAAAATGGTCAAAACTTTGATAGTCGGTGATTTAACTATCAAATAAAAACATGTCGGTGTGCAAACAACGATATTATTTCCAGATGGAAATTCTATCGATCAATCATCATTCATCATCAAATTATCATAAATTTACCCATTTCCTTATTCTTGTTTTCCTATATTTCTTATTTACTATATTTAGAAAAAATACGTTATTAACAATGGAAAACAATTCCATTTCTCATTTTCTATATTCAGAAAACATTTCTGATTTTTCATTTGGAAGACATTTCCAAATCTCCTTCATTGGGTTTAAACTGATGTTTGAATAAACATCGCTATGCCAACACCAACCATTTCGCTCATTAACTAAATTCACCTAACCCCTTTCACTCTCGAACCTTATCCACTTCTTAGTTAAAAACGAAGTCAATCAAGTTGGGGTATAATTACCTCTCAGACCTTAACTGAAAAACATTTCTAACTTCGAAATAGACAAAGTTCAAACTTTACTCTTTAAGAAACTTCCTTGCGAACTCTCGGATTCTATTTACGAATCCACTTCCTTTACTGAATCATTTGATTATAACTATAAATGTTATAATTCCATGCTTTCAAAATATGTTAACTTAAATATATTTCCATATCTTAATTTGGATAAATAAACAACCAACTACTTTATTAACAGATAATTAAAACTTGATTTGAAATGGAAAGTAAACATTACTTCCCTTGATTCGATATAATCGAATTTCCATGTATGATTCACTCTCGAATAATCACTATCCGATAATTCTCTTTCGAATAAACTATATTCGATTCCCCTGTTCAAATAACTAATATTCGATAATCCTTTTCTTCGAATAACTAATATTCGAAAAATCTCACTTCGAATAAACCATATTCGATAATTCTCTCCTTCGAATAACTATATTCGATTTAACACACTTCGAACGAACTATATTCGATTACTCTTCTCGAATAAACTATATTCGATAACTCTACTTCGAATAGGTGATATTCGATTAATTCCCTTTTTGACTAACCCTACTTAATTTACTAATACTCGACTAACTTGACTTAATTAACTTCTATTGATTAATTACTATTTGATTTAACACCATTTGCTTGACTCTAGATCGCAGCGATCACAATGGTTACGCCTGATTCCCCCAGGAAACATCCGACCGTCGTAGGCTATCTGCAGCCCTGCGAATTACGCTAGCAGTCGTGCTAAATGGAAATTCATCCTTAAATAACTTTGTCTATTTTTAACTCTATCTCGAATAATTAGATTCGATCAATTCTAATTGAATAACTAATATTCAATTAACCCTTATTCGATTACTATATTTGAATAACTCTAGTTCGATTTTACTCAAAACGATTAACTCTAACTGATTAACTCTAATTGGTTAATTCTAACTTAATAACTCTAACTGGATAACTCTAACTGAATAACTCTAACTGGTTAACTCTAACTAACTAACTCTAACTGATTAACTTTACGGTTTAACTCTGACAGTTTAACTTCAACAGTTTAACTCTAATAGTTTAACTCCAACTGTTTAACTCTAACAGTTTAACTCCAACTGTTTAACTCTAACAGTTTAACTCCAACGGTTTAACTCTAGTTGATTAACTCTTTTGAATTAATCCCTTTGTCTTTTCTCTTTTGAATAATTCCTTTGGAATAATTCCTTTGAATTACCTCCCTTGAATAGATTCTTTTTCTATTCGTTTACTCAACAAATAACTATTCTCTTTTCGCTTCTATTTATTTAACAAATAAATATTCCCTTTAACTTTTCTATTTATTCAACAAATAAATATTTCTTTTAACTTTTCTATTTATTTAACAAATAAGTACTTCTTTCAACTTTTCTTTATTCCCTACATGAATATTCCCTTTTCAATTCCATTTGTAAATACTTTTACGATTGTTTCCCTTTTTATTTCTATTTGTAATCGTTTCACAAACATTTCCCTTCTATTTGATTTCACCAATATTTTCCCTTCTATTTGATTTCACCAATATTTGTTTTTTAACAAATGCTTTGATTCTATAATCATTTTCTCTCATGAAATTCTCTTCCTTTTATATATAAAATCTATTGATTTTAAATAATTTATTTTCAAAATAAACTTTGAAAATCCCTTTTCACTTTCTAGTATCACTTATGGTATAAAAATACCAAATCAAAAGGTTCAATCATCATCCAAACACACAGGTTCAACAACAGATGATATAACACATCATATATCAGAATATATGAAAAACGGTAAATAAATGTTGAGGAATCCAGTTGGATTCCTCCGACCTGTTTCCCTGCATCCACAGATGTCAGTCAACATAAATATCATGGAGGTAAAATATTCTGATAAACAGAATCAATATTTCGATACGATTTATATATATCGTTATCGATATTTTCAATCAACTGACTAGCAGTTCAACCAAACAGCCAATACACAGCAAATCAGCCAATATTTATCAATTCTAAAAATACTTTAGAGAAATATAAAGTGTTCAGAGTTAGTGAGATTTACTCACCTTGGACGGTTTATCGTTGAATAACGATAATCGGTCATTGATTTGGTTCAGGCGTTTAATTTTGCCATAAATCCAAACGAGCTCCAATCCACTTGCGGTCAGTTCCATTGCGTAGTGCTTGTCCATACAATCCCAACGGATCCTGTTTCGTTAAATTTCGTTAATGTATGCAAAAGTTATGCTATTTACAATATTTACCTAATTTAAATGAATATATATTTAATTAAATTAATTAAATTATTTTTACCTTAATTAATTTCTAATTGCGTTATTAGCCAAATTACCTTCCCTGCCCTTCTAAAAAATCCTACTTTCCCATCTCTAGCCATATCCATTTTTTTTTAAAATTGAAAAACCATTTTAATATTAATTTAATTTAATTTTCAAATAAAATATTTAAAAATATTCATTTAATTATAACTTAAAATTTTTAACCCGGATCAAAAATCTGCTTCCACTCATTTTAAAGTATTTTTCGATAAGAATCCAACGGTCCTTGTTTCGTGGAAATCCGACTTGTTTTGAAAAAGTTATAAGCTTTTAAAGTTTATAGTTAAAAATTACGAAAATGCCCCTGGTTTGTTTTAAATTCAAATTAAATTCAAATTAAATTTAAAATTTAAATTTAAAATAATCATCCCATCCGTCGGATCAGTTAGGGATAGCCAGGGAGAGCAGGAAACTATATTTTCCAAACTCAAGCCTTAGACACTATCCTGTCTGTCACCCTTAGAATGTTCTGATATTTATTTTTACAAATTCTATTTTAATTATAATATATATATATATATATATTATAAAAAAATAAAAAATAAATAAATATTATTTAAAAACTTACCCCGCGAAGCCCAAGCCTCTGCCTAAGAGTCCCTTGCTCCCCGTCTTGCCCTCATTTCTCCCTTCCTTCCCTTTTCCCTATTTCCTAATATTTTATTATTATTTCTGCCATTGCCAAAGCTTGAAAGAGGAGGAGGAGGAGTGAGTTTAAAATGAAGGGGGGGACTATTTATAGCCGAAGGAGTGAATCCAACGGTCGAAAATGGATGGCTAGGATTAATCCTTAAATTTATTAAATTATAAATAAATTTAATAATTTATGAATAGTAAAGTGTGTTTTCTCAACCCTATTCGGACGTTAATTTGACTTACTTATTGATACCTTATCCAAAATCTTTTTCAACCATGTTGTTCAATTTTTCTTGCTCTTCAATACTATATAAAAATATTTAAATTTTGAATTCGTTTGAACTTTCAAATAATTTAAATTCAAATTCAAAATAGTGTTTTGTGTTAGATTCAACACCTTCCGGTCTCATGTTGGAGTATCAAACGATAACGGTTTTCAGAAATTCTTCCACCATCTGGTCCGGTTTTTAACGTACTTCAATCCTATGTATTCAAATCAAAAATCGGAGTTCGTTTAGATTTTCAAATAATTTATTTAAATTTTGTTTTCTTATTAACTTTCTATATCCATTATAGGATTTTCCCAGATTTCATATATAGCTAATATCCTATATTTAGAATTTTCCTGGATAGGTCTCAGGTTCCAGTTTTGCCGTTAGCATTAGCAAATTCCAATTACCATCAAAATTTAGTTCAAATTTTGGCCTTTTATTTTTTCTTTTCCACATACGGATACCATTTTTGACGTAACTTGGTTGGTTACCTAATTTCATCATTTCGGATTTAATGAAACTGATTTCATCGAAATCCGAGTTCGTTAGCTACTACTTCCTTTGTAAACGTACTATTTTTAATTAAAAATTTATCCTTTTATACTGCCAGTTCACATTATATTGCAGATCCACTAAATTTCTACCATTTCGGAATAAAATAAAATATTCAAAATTATTGAAATTAAACCATTTAAAATTCCAAAACAATAAAAAAACATTTTTAAATAATAACTAGATGGTCAAAAAAATCTGGGCCGTTACAGAAAATACGTATTTGTTCTTCTTTCGTTTCTGTATCTTCGGATAACAGTTATGTGGGCCCAACCGTAGGTGGCAATATATTTGATACACTCAAGAGAAATGAGTGGTCGGTTATGTGTGGGCCGGGTTGCAAGATGTTCTTGTTGAACCCCAGTGTATCCCCTCTAGAGTACACTGATCGGGAGGTGGACCCATACCTTTTCAAAGTTGGAATCCAATCTCCAATAAGCGCCCTGTGGTTTTTTGATTTTATATTATGTATGTGGAGCGTGAAATGCAAGCGTTCTGCTTTTTGATTATTTATTTGATTAAACATTATTATAATATCACTGGATTTTGATATCAAAAATGGTTTGGTTATAGTAAGGTAAAAACCGTCCATGTTTTTGTGTGGGCTGGTCTTCCTATTATCCTTTTGTTTCAAAAGGGTTTTCAAAATTAAACAACATGGTTGGAGTTTACTCACACTAGTCCCATGACTGACCCAGAGTTTATTTTGTGTGTTTTCCCTAAACTCTTGGTTGCCCAAAATTTGTACGGGCAGTCAAGTGTTCAGGCTTTGCAGATTCACTTGGAGGAGCTCAAAGCAGGAAGCTTCACCACTAGTTATTAGAGATTATTTCCGCTGTTATGTATATGGGTTATATTCTGATATGGTATGTATATATACAAATTCAGATTTGTATTCCAAAAAGTTATGTTATACATTATCTTTTATTGTTCCGTTGTGAGATTCATATTTAATCTGATACTGTTTAGATTCTGATGTTCTTCTTCTTTTTCTTCTATTCTATTAGTTCTATCGTATCTTTCTCATCCTCTTATTTCTTTCTATTAAGGTCATGTATTTTCGTGCACTTTGAGTTGAATGTGAAGGATATTAGACAGCTCAAATTGGTATGAATTTTCGGGCCTTTACAATTTTTTAAGTAAATATTCCTTTTATAATTCTATTTATTTTCTAAATAGATATTCCTTTTACAATATTCTTTGATTTTATAAATATATAAAATCCATTGATTTTATAAATATATTATTTTCAATATACACTTTGAAAATTCCCTTTTTAATTCATGTATTATATATGGTATTTAAAATACCAAATAGCAAGGATCAATATTATCCAAACACACATAATCATTAAAGGATATATCACATCATATATCACAATATATGAAAAACAGTAACATAAATGTTGAGGAATCCAGTTGGACCCCTCCAACCTGTTTCCCTGCATCCATAGATGTTAAACAATACAATTAACATTAATTTCATTTCAACATGAAATATTTTGATCAACAGAACCAATATTTGATTAATGATATGTGTGTGTGTGTGTGTATATATATATATATATATAACTAATTAATTGGCAATTAATCCAAACAAACAACGCACAGCAATCAACCAACATTTACCAATTCTAAAAATACGTTATAAAAATATAACTGGGCAAAGTTAGTGAGATTTATTTACATTGGACGATCATCGTTAAATAACGATAACTGTCGGTTGATCCTGACAAACAATTTATTTCGCTATAAATTGTAATGAGCTCCAATTCACTCCCAGTCAGTTCCATGGTGTAGTCCGCGTCCATACGATCCAAATGGATTTTGTTTTGTTGAATTCCGTTAACATATGAATAAGATATGATAAGTTCAAGTTAATATACATTTATTTTAAATAAAAATTTACAATTTAAATTCCATTTGGGCCTCATCTTTCCCACTTGGCCCACAAACTACTTAAAACCGGCATGGACAGTCCCTTGTCTTCCTCCAACAATTTCACGCGAGCTCCACGAAATCCTCCATCATTCGTCGTACTTTGCTTCGCCCATTCTTCCTCTACACTCCGAGATTTCCAGTGCCATGACCGCCAAACAACTCCTCGTCCAAAACTCTACCCCACCATAACAATTTTTCCAAACTCGACACCCTTCTCTCCATCGCGTTCGAACACGCCCCCATGCTGTAACCTAGAAGCAACGAATTTTTCTAATACCGAATTCTTCCAATATCGCACACGAGGTGCGCCTCACTCCCACAAATTCAACTACAGCAGCAGATTTACGAATCGATGCACAAAACTTTCGAATCCCCTAACCCTAGATTGCGCTGTTACTTCTGCAGCAAACATACATGTTATCGAACCCAAGAAAAACCACATCAACAGGAAGAGCACCTCACCAGAAATCTAAATACACTTGTTTTGGATTTTTTTTTCAATTTTTCTTTGATTTTAAAATGATTTTAAGAAATCACGATTTATCTGAGATGAAGAAAAGAAGAGCGGCGCATTTCTTTGACTAGAAGAAAATTTTAATTAGGTTCAGAAAATGTGATGGTGTATTTATAACATAAATTTAATATTTTAATATTCAATTATTGTATTTATTTTTATACCAACATTGTCTATATTTGTCACTAAAAATTCCTATGATCACATACGATATCCAAATTCGACGAAAATGGACATACAACAATAGTTTGACATTACGGACCTAACGAAACTTGTTTCATCGAATTCCAAGTCTGTTTGTTCACACAACGTATTTTTAAAGTCAATTTATTAATTGTTTTTCACATTAAAATCCCGTACGGCCACATACTGACTCCAAAAATCACAAAAATTGAAATCTAACAATAATTTAATATTCTGAATCCAACAAAATTAGTTTCGTCGAAAACAGAGTTCATTGCAAAAATAGCTATTTTCTAAGGCTCTAAATAAACCGACTAAATATTAATATATTTTAAAAAAAAATTAATATTATCGTATATACTCACATAGAATATAATACAGCACCAAAATATTCCTATTTGAATTTATAACTCGACATTTCAAATCTAGATTAAATCAGTATTTAATTTATATTAAAAATCCATTTATGATATAAATAAATCGTTATAAATTATAAAGGAATTCCATAGCGACTTTTCGAAAATTTGACTTAGGCATAACTCATAATCTACATGATAAAATCTCGATTTTCCTCCTCCATTAGAAAAATATACTTCACCAGCTCCGAGCGTTTCTTGTATCACAGAAATCCGACTTAAAACGGATTCTATATATTCATTTGAAGTTCGAATTGCCAAAGTACGGACTGTCGCGCCATTTCAAGCTCGATTATAATTATAATATAAATATTACGTTCAACCGTCGTTTATTGAATAGATTCGCTATTACAAATCGAATCTAAACTTAACCAAATCTCTTATACTATCCAATTCACACAATATTGTCAATTCTACTATTTTCGATTATTTCGAAAATTAAATATATTATTTAATTATTAATATTAATTAATTATTCAATATTATTTTATTAAACAACCATTTAAATCTCTAAATCGCTATTTGAATAATTAAATAAATTAATTATTATACCGAAAAAATATGGGACGTTACATTCTTTCCCTCTTAAAATAATTTCGTCCTCGAAATTGCTAAGGTAGAAAACAAATCCTATTAACTAAGTTAAAAATTATTTGTTTACTTCTCTACTTCAATTTCAACTGAACCAATTAATTCTAATTAAAAAAATAATTCATTTCGAATAACCAAAATTTTCAAAACTCGGAAAATTTTCTAACACCTTAATTTTTCGGAAAATTTTGCCAGTACCTCCTTTGTACATCCCAGTCGGTATAACTGCAACTCACCTCTCTAGGCCTTCTCCAATCCAAAAGGAAATCAAACAGCCAAGCGGCTTGCCAAATCGACTCATAAATCACCAAACTCATATATAAATAAACTTGTACCTTTTTTTCGGGCATATCATTCCATCATTTCCATCTGTTACTAATTCAACAAAAATAAATGTTATCCCAATCAAACTCAAATCACTTTCACCTCCAACACAACCATTCGCTTATCCAAGACAAATTCAATTTCAAATTCAAGTTTAATTCTTGATTCCAAACTCATAATTCGCTAATCTGGTTCCATTTCAAATTCCTATATATCTCCCAATTCAATTACTTAACCAAGTTAAGTTACATTCCACAAAATTTACTAATTAATCAATTCTTCCAATTAGTTTTCTTTATCTCAAAACTTTAATCCGATTTTCGTTTAAAGAATCAAACCATTTACTCACCCGAGTCCAATTATATTTCAACATCCAATTTTACTTGGTATTTTCTATTTCAATTCAATTTCCATTTAATGGGGTTTAACTCAATTCCAATTTGTTTCCACAAATTTCTATTTAATTTGCTTTTAATTCAAACAGTCTCTTCCTGGGAGTTTTAATCAACTTTGCTTTTCTCAAAAATCAAACTTTACTTTTCAGGATTCAAAACAACTTGCTTTTCTCAAAACAAATCAAATTGAATGTCTTCGGTAGTAATGCGTCACTTAGAACTTGAAAATGAACACTGATGATGTGGCCAGCATCATTAGAATTATTTCCAAGCGACTGAAGTGAGTTCAATACTATATCACTTTTCAAAACCATTTTTAAATAATCTTATTTTGAAATTTGACTAAAAATATACTTCCAATGTTTGTAAAAAAATTTAAAAATCTCCCAGGATTTTAAAATTCTTATATATTAAATCCAAATCCATTTACAAACACTTTTTCAAATTTCCAGAGTTGAAATTTCTATTATGGTCTAAATTCAGATTTAATTCATTTCATAACACTTATCTGAATTCTGATTGGTTATTTACATAACCATTTCAATTTTTATAATCTTACTCGATTATAATAACAACCAATATGTAACAACCCGTATTTTTGAATAACATGTTATAACATAAATGGAGGCAGAATTAAACTGTAAAATCTGAATCAAGGGAAACGGGCTTTGCCATTGCGTTCGTCTCGGAAAAATACGCGAAATAGAGTCCGAGTTTTCGAAAATCGGAGTCCGTATGACCAAGATATGGCCTCGCGAAGTTTCACGAAAAAATCACAAATTAAAGTATACTTAATTAAGTGAAATGGGTTGCGCAGAGAAATATATATATATTGATATATATATATATAATTGAAATTTTAATAAATAAATATGCAAAATTGTTCAAAACAGCGAATTGGGAGAGGGGAATAACCGAACCGGCCGATTTTTGAGGTCGACCCGAGCCCACTGGGTCGACTAGGGGTTAATCCAGGGTGTTTGGCTGTCAACCCGTGGGCCGATTCGCTCAAATGCAGATTTTGCATTTGAATGGTTCTCATGGTTCAGCTTTAATCTAAAGGTCCTAGATGGTTCCTACACTTGACTTCTTCCCCAAGACATGCTTTGATGGCTTGGATTGAATCTAGGGTTAATCCTATGGCTAATACTATCCTAAAACTCTATAAAAAGACCCCTAAGCCTAGCCTAAATCATCATTATTCATTCCTACAACTAAACTATGCCAAATTTGTTCCTCTCATGGCCTCCACTCTCATGCTAAAATTCCTAAGTCTATCTATATGAGAGATTTTGAGTGCATACAAGTATTTTCAAGCTTGTATGAGTGTTCTTAGTTTGCATTCAAGTCAAGTTGCAACATTTCTCTTTCAAAGCAAGAGTTTTTATTGATTTGGCTCAAGGGTTTTTCATTTGGAGCTTGCATATCTGGGTTTTGCATAAGGGCTTCGTCTCAATCTTTATAATAACTATTTATTTGTGTCTTCATAGCATTGTAAGCCCTTTTCTACTTTCTTTTTATTGAACTCTAAAGTTAAATGAATGATGCAAGTTTGGTTGATCATTATATGCAAGTTTGGTTGATCATTATATGCAAGTTTGGTTGATCATTATATGCAAGTTTGGGTGATCATTATATGCAAGTTTGGTTGATCATTATACGCAAGTTTGGTTGATCATTATGCAAGTTATGTATGACACATGTTATCATGTTATGCAAGTTTGGGTTGATCATTATACACATGTTATCATGTTATGCAAGTTAAACTTGAGTTTATGGCCTTAAAGCTTCAAGCTTTACGTTAAAGGTTGCATTTTGGCAACATGAAAGTTATCATATCCCTTATGATAACTTGCATGTGAGGCTAAATGCGAACTTCTAGCAACTTCTACATGTTATTTATCACCATGTATCACTCATATGCTAAGTTTGGTTTTATGCATGCTTTTGAAGCCTAATAATGCAATATGCAAGTATATGAACATATGTACATTTCATATGCCACCATGTTAAACTTGTGGCTTCAACACCTTTATGTCATGGTTATGCCAAGTTCCCTATTTTATCCTTTATGTGTTGTTACGATTATGTAAACGATGGGATTACGTTGGGGTTGGGTAACATAATGACATGAACATGATTTTTGTAACATGACGTGATATGTTAACTTGTAATTATGTTTTGGAAACATAATGGACATGACACTTAGAAAATATGAGTGTGGCCAACTCGAGGTTGGGTTGAGTTTGTAGCATAAATCTACCCGGACCCGCCCGGCTTAACTAGTGGCTACAAACAATAGGACTCAATGTGAGAAGTTGGTCATGTTGTGCTCGAACCCGAGGTTAGACCTAGTTATGGTGTAAAGCTACCCGGACCCGCCCGGCTTAACTAGTAACCACAACAAAGTCTAATGTGAGAGGTTAAAGCGCATTAAGTTAATTAATGCCTCCTGATTAGGGTTAAGTCATGGTCCACTTAATACTTAACCAATTTGGGCTTGATGGATTAATCGAGGTTAAGTCAGGAGCCTTGGGTACTCTTAACCAATTTAATCCACGTGTGGATCGGGTTAACCACATTTAACCCGTTAAGAAACCCTAGTTGCGTGGTCCTTTTCAGCAGTAACCTTCTAGGTAGTATCATAAGACCCTAGGACTATGCTAGGGTGGGGCACGATTACTGGGCTGATTGTAAGAGACCAAAAGAGACGGCTGAATGATGCACCGGTTGTTCAGGCGGACCATGGTCGTGCACATCAAGTCCAGAGTTGAACACGGGCATCGGTAGGTTTGGACTGTGCATCCTGTAATGGTGTCTGAGGGTTACACCATAGGGCCTGATACGCCCTATGGGGTGGACCCTGCACAGTCAACTACATTACATGACTAGGCCGTATGACACCAACACTTGACGAGTTAGGCTTATAGGGAGCCGATCGACTAGACTGAGTTGTTGGACCTTGATTTAGGTCATCTCATGATGTTGGGCCAAGCTTGGGCCAAGGGATCAATTCTTGTTTTTACTTGACATGTTAGAATGCTAGTACACCCGTGGTGCAAAACTTAACCTTAATTATGCGATGACACCTTTATCTATCTTGTTAGTTAATCATCATGCCAGTATGTTGTTATCCTTATGTTCATCTCAGCTTCTCATGCCAGTTAGCTTTACTAGTTCATAGACAGTTAGTAGTAGGGCTTACCAGTCTTTTTGACTGACCTGTTTTCTTTCGCCTCTTGTCTTCCATCCCCCCCCTCAGGTCCTCAGGGTGGGAACATTGGAGCTTAGCTTGGATCTTTCTAGCTTGCTTACTGGATTCACTCATGTACGGGTTTGGACATTGAGCTAGCTATGGTTTATCACTTCACTTTGGGGATAGTACTTTATGTATTTCAGTTTTTCAGTTTATGCTTTCGTCTAGACTTTGTTTGTTGGAAAATAATGCTCAAGTACTTTGTTGTAATATGACTATGGTTTTGAAATGCTAGTTTAATCCACTGCTTTACTACTCTGTTTTACTTATATGTTCTGTCTTGTGATATCTGCATGCATGTTTACCTTGTTTAAACGCCCCTCCAAAGCCAGTGTGCTTGCAAGAGTGGCACTGGCGGAGGTGGGGTGTTACATTTGGTATCAGAGCATAAGGTTTACAAGATTTGAGCAAAAGTGTTTTTAAAACTTACCTTTTGAAGAACTATTTTCAAAACCAATTAAGTATTTTCCAAGAAAAGTCTAGTTTATTTTAAAAGGCTATTCCCCAAAAGCCATAGCACTATCCTTCGTTTCTTCGTTCTGAATCTATCTTTTTCTTCGTTTTAGTATGGCCGATCGCTTTAACATCCCGGAAGGCGTACAAGTACCCGTCTGGTTCCGAAGATTTATGGAGGCAAGGGCGAATGAAGCCGGCCCCGCGAACATTCCTCCTCCTTCCCCCGTCGCTAACATCTCTCCTCCTCCTCCTCAGAATCCGCAAGTAGATTTCGCTAAGCTTTGCAAAGACTTTAATGCGATGGGTTGCAAGAATTTTGTCGGAACGGAGACTTCTGTGGAGGCAAGAAACTGGTTAAAGGAAACTGAAGACCTCTTTTCTATATTTGAGGTGGAAGATCGTAGGAAAGTTCTGCTGGCGGTATGGCTATTAAAAGGGGAAGCTGCTTATTGGTGGGTAGTCACCACCACTACTAGACCCATTGAGACTTGGGATGACTTTAGGAGAAGGTTTGGACTAAAGTTTCTATCATCGACTGAAGAGAATCTTCAGATGGAGAGCTTCCTATCTCTAAAGCAAGGGGACATGACAGTTAGGGAATACGTGGATATGTTTAATCAACTTGCTCAGTTTGGCCTAGAATTGGTAAACACAGCTCGGAAGAAGGCCCTACACTTTGCTTTAGGATTGAATGAGCCATTGCGCGGTTTGGCCATATCTCATATACCCCTGGGGGCGACCTTCGAGAGTTTGGTGAATATGACCCTACTTCAAGAGGAAGATAAGAGCGGCAAGAAGGAGGTCAAGGCAAATGAGTCCCAAGGCAAGAAGGAAGATACCGAGAAAAGAGATAAGAACAACAACAAGGCAAGAAAGACAAGAAAGTGCAACTTCTGTAGGATCACTGGGCACATAGCCAAGGATTGCAGGAAGAAGAAGAGGAAGTTAGGCAAGTGTTTTCATTGCGGAGAATTTGGACATCTTAGCAAGGATTGTCCCAAGAAGCAAGGACAAGGGAAGAGGCAAACTCAGCAAGCAGGACCCTCTGGAGGGCAATTGCAGGCTCTCCTCGCTCTTCCAGCTTTTGATCGAGGTAGAGTTTTTATAGAAATTCATGTTTACATTTCTGATTTTCCTGTTCGCACCTTATTTGATTCTGGCGCATCGCATAGTTTTATCTCTTCTGATATTGTTGAAAGGTTGCACCTAAGTACTAGCTTAGTTGAGGATCCCGTTTGTGTTTCAAATCCAATTGGGGGTTCCGCCCATCTACCTGTGGTTTGTATGGATTTGAAAATCTCTATCTTGAGCATAGAATTCATGTGTAATGTTTAGGTTCTCGGGTTTATGGGATACGGGTTGATTTTGGAGGTGGATTGGTTGTCCAGTTATGGAGCCATTCTTGACTGTGAGCATAGGGTAGTGAGGCTCATGACTCGCCTCGGTAATACCCTAGAAATTTCTTGTAACCCTAGAGGTCCCGTCATGTTATGTTATCTTGAATCTCTCGACTCGTCCATCGATGATCTGAAATCTGTAAGGGTGGCCCGAGACTATCCTGATGTCTTTGAAGAAGTGAGGGGGTTACCCCCTAAACGAGAGATAGATTTCCGCATTTATCTAGTTGATAATGCCAAGCCAGTATCATTGCCAGCTAGGCACATGGCTCCACGTGAGAGAAGGGAGCTCAGTAAGCAAATCAAGGAGTTGCTTGAGAAAATTTTTATTAGGCGAAGCATTTCTGAATGGGGTGCTCCGGTGGTATTCGCCACTAAGGCGGATGGTTCGCTTCGTCTATGTGTTGATTATCGAGAATTGAACAAGCTGACAAAGAAGAATAGGCACCCGTTACCGAGGATTGATGATATTATAATAATGTTTAAATCAAGTAGATAGCAATCTAGTAGAACGGTTTCATCTCGCGCTCTGCATATTTAATATACAATCAAAACCATGGGCTCTTATTGGGAATTGGATTTCCAATTATGACAGGTATGGAATCACCTTCCGATCAGTGTACTCTAGAAGCGATACACTGGAGTTCAACAAGAACATCTTGTAACTCGGCCGCACATGACCGGACATTCATTTCGCTTGAATGTTCCGAATATATTATCACCTTACGGTTGGTATACCAACATAACCATTCATGGGAGATACAGAAGCGAAAGAAGTAACAAATAGGAATATTATCTTGATGGTGACAATATACCCTAATTGGGTGCGACCCACTTAGCAATGATACCTGCCCGATTTTAGTCATTTCTCGGGTTGATGAGACTTGAGGTCATAACGGATCTCAATAGATCACTCATTTATTTACTTTGAATGCCACATCATCATACCCGTCAAATCACAAATTGATATGAGCTAAGAGAAACAAATTCCTCCGCCGCGAAACATAAATATGTTTGAAGAGATCAACTTACGCGATATATTAAATATACTCTGTCACACATTATTCCATACATGTTGTCCTGCGACTGGACAAACCAAAGGCACAATTCTGTAAATCCATCTTAGGCAATTTCTACTTAGGATTTGACAGAACAGCCCTTGCATAAACTCCATCTTCAATTATCTTCATCATACTTGATATGCAACGCTAGTGCCCAAACGAAGTGCTTTTCAGATAAAACTGATCCCGGTCTCTCCGTATTTGCAACGGAAATGGTCAAAAACTTTGATAGTTGGTTATTTAACTATCAAAGGAAAACATGTACAAACCGGTCGTATTTCCAAATGGAAATCTTATGAGCAAATCATCAATCACCACTGATCCCCTTTAATTTAATTTGTCATTCAATTATCCATTTCGCTATTCGTGTTTCCGTGTATTTGTAAATTCTTATTTTCTAAATTTAGGAAATATACGATATTAATCATTGGAAAACATTTCCATATTTACTCTCATTTCTATTTTTCTTATATTAGAAAACATTTATGATTCATATTTCGAAAACATTTCCAAAACTCCTTCATTGAATTTAAACAGATGTTTAAATAAAACAACGCTATGCTAATTCAAACCATTACAATCGTTAACTAAATTCACTTAACCAACCTTCACTGTCGAACCTTAACCATTCCTTAGTTAAAAATGAAGTCAATCAAGTTGGGGTATAACCACCTCTCAGACCTTAACTAAACAACATTTCTAACCTCGAAATAGACAAAGTTCACATTTTAAATCTTTAACAAACTTCCTTACGTAACTCTCGAATTCTATTTACGAATCCACTTCTTTTACATAAATCATTTGATTATAACAATAGTGTTATAATCCCATGCTTCTGAAATATAATAACTTAAATATAACTTTTATTTATTAATTTGGATAAATATACAAACAACTAATTTATTAATAAATAAATCTTGATTAAAAACGGAAAGTGAATAGTACTTTTTCAAATTCAATAAAATCGAATTTCAACATATAATTCTCTCTCGAAAATCTCTACTCGATACCTCTCTTTCGAAAAAACTCTATTCGACAACTCTTTTCTTTGAGTAAACTATATTCGATAATCTTTCTTTCGAGTAAACTATATTTGATATTCTTTCTTCGAAGAAATATATTCGATAACTCTTTTTTCGAATAAACTATATCTGATAATCTATCTTTCAAATAACTATATTCGATTAACTCTATTCGAATAACTAATATTCAACTAACTCTAATTCGATTAACTCTATTCGTTTAACTCTATTCGATTAACTCTTATTCGATTAACTAATACTCAATTAACACTATTCAATTAACTCTTATTCGAATAACTAATACTCAATTAACTGTAATGACCCGGGATTTTGAGTGACTTTGGTTATCGACATAAACACGATGTCGATAACCAAAACATCGAAAAAAATACCGATCATTAATGAAAGAAATTAGAGGGTGAGAATAGATAAGATAGAAACTTAGAATAGAAGAAGAAGAAGAAAACAATATCAGAGTAACACGAATCTCACAGCGGAACGAATAAATATATTTCATAACATAACTTTGAAATACAAACCTGTACTTGAATATACATATCATTATCAAAGTACATCACTTACGACACAGCGGAAATAACTATAGCTATATGATCCTGAAGCCTTCTGCTCCAAGCTCTTCCAGTATATCTGTAAATCCCGACTACTTGACTGCCCGTACAAATTTAGGCACCAAAGAGTTTAGGGAAAACAACAAAATAAACTCCGGGTGAGTCATGGGACTGGTGTGAGTAAAACAGTTTAAAACAGTTCAAGCAGGTAATCGATATCTCATAAGACCACGCTGTATAATGGAACGGGTTTTTCCCTTATGAGAATCCAAATTATCTTTATATCAAAAGCCTTTTGATATTATAATAATGTCTATCAACCACAACTATAATAATCATCTAGTAGAACGCTTTCATCTCATGTTCTAGATATATAGTATACAATCAAAACCGCAAGCACGTATTTGGTAATGAGTTTCCAACTATGACAAGGTATGGAACCACCTTTCGCTAGTGTACCTCTAGAGAGGAATACACTGGGTTCAACAAGAACATCTTGCAACCTGCCCACACATGACCGACCACTCATTTCGCTTGAGTGTATCGAATGTATATCACCAACGGTTGGGATCAGCAACCGTTTCCCGAATGGGACAGCATCAACAATAGATTTTTAGAAGTAAACGAAACTCTAGATCAGGTGATTATACACCCTACTTCGGTGCGACCGACTTAGCCATGCTGCATGCCCGATTTCTGTCATTTACCGGTTGATGAGGCTAGAAGCTACGCTTTATCATCACACTAGATTCACTTTGAATGCCACATCGTCAAATCCATCAAATCATCGACTGACGTCCCCAACCATACATTATGTGTTAGCTAAAAGAAGCTTCCTTCTCTGCTTCCACTCTTGGTACGCTTGAAGAAATCAATATACGTGATCGTCTGGAAATACTCTGTCAGACATCCGTCCATACAAGTCATCCAGGAACAGGATGAACCGAAGACACTATTCTGTAAATAGGATAGCCCTTGCATAACTTCGTCTTCAATTTCCTTTGGCATATATGATTCGCAACGCTTATGCCAATACAGAGTGGTTCTTTGGATAATAATCTAACCGGTCTCTCCATATTAACAACGTTAAAATGGTCAAAACTTCGATAGCCTGTGATTTAACTATCGAAGAAAAACAGGTGTGCAAACAACAATATTATTTCCAAATGGAAATTTAT
Organism: Allium sativum; assembly: GCA_030737875.1. NCBI lineage: Eukaryota > Viridiplantae > Streptophyta > Magnoliopsida > Asparagales > Amaryllidaceae > Allium > Allium sativum. Next base: position 952,786,148 of record CM060924.1, on the reverse strand, counting down.
ATCGATCAACATCATTCAACATTTATCTCTTTATTTCATTAATTTACTTATCTCCTGTTTCCCTATTTTCAATATTTCTTATTTTCTAAATTTTTCAAAATATACGTTATTAACAATGGAAAACATTTCCATTTCTTGTTTTCTTTATTAGAAAACATTTATGATTTCTTATTTGGAAAACATTTCCAAAGCTTCTTTATTGGATTTAGACAGATGTTTAAACAAACATCGCTATGCCAACTCAAACCATTTCCTTTACTGCCAAACCTTAACTATTCCTTAGTTAAAACGAAACCAATCAAGTTGGGGTAGAACTACCTCTCAGACCTTAACTGAACAACATTTCTAACTTTGAAATAGGCAAAGTTCACTTTATATTCCTTTTACTAACTTCCTCAATTAACCCTCCTTCGAATAGCTATATTCGATCGACTCTTTTCACTTAACTCTATTCGATTAACCCTTATCAATTAACTCTATTGGACTAACACTATTGGATTAACTCTATTTGACTAACGCTATTGATTTACTCATTTCACTTAACTCCTTTCAAATAAACTATATTCGATAACTCCTTTTACTTTCTTCGAATAAACTATATTCGATTAACTCATTTGCTTCTATTCGAATAAACTATATTCGATTAACTCCTTTTACTTTCTATTCGAATAAACTATATTCGATTAACTCATTTTACTTTCTATTCGAATAACTATATTTGATTAACTCCTTTGCTTCTTTTCGAATAAACTATATTCGATTAACTCCTTTTACTTTCTATTCGAATAAACTATATTCGATTAACTCATTTGCTTTAACTCTAATCGATTAAACTAACATCGATTAACTCCTTTTGATTTAACTAACATCGATTAACTCCTTTTAACTCGATTAAACTATTCATTGATAAAGATTTACTTTTAGTAACAGTTATTCACTTTACAAATGATTTCCCTTTTATAAAACTCTATTCGTTTTAAAAACATTTTTCCCTTTTATTTACTTTCGAAATATTTCCTTTTATAAAATATGTTGATTTTATAAAATCCCTTTATTTCAATATACATTGAAATAATTCTTTTTACATCCCAGGGTCTTTTATGATATTTAAAATATCGAATAACAATGATCAACATCATTCCAACACACATAATCCATAACAGATTATATAACACATCATATATCACAATATATGAAAAACAGTAAAATAAATGCTGAGGAATCCAGTTGGATTCCTCCAACCTGTTTCCCTGCATCACAGATGTTAAACAATATAGATAACATCACTTTCAGTTCCATATGATATATTCTATTAAGCAGAATCAATATAGAAATTCAACTAACTGACTAGCAGTTCAATCAAACAGTCAACACACACTAAATTAGACAATTTCTAATAGTTCTAAAAATACAACATGAAATTATAAACTGTTCAGTTAGTGAGATTTACTCACATTTGCAGTTCATCGTTAAAGAACGATAAACTGTTTGTTTGATTTGAATCCCACAATTTATTTCGCCATAAATTCAAACGAGCTCCACTCCATTCCCATTCAGTTCCATATGGTAGTGCTCGTCCATACGATCCTGTCGGATCTTGTTTCGCTGAATTCCGATGATGTATGACCAAGATATTCAGTTTCGAAGTTAATATACTTTATTTAAATAAAAACATAGAGATTTAAATCCGTTGGGCCTCACCCTTCATTTCTCGTCGGCCCATCAACCCTTCAAAGCCCAAACCCGCTCAACACTCCTTCTTCCCCGTTGACTTGAACCCGTCTCCAATCTAACACCCATTTCGAACCATTTCAAATCGCACAACCCCCCTTCCTACCTCATGAATCTTCGAACAGACATTGGAACCATCCCCCTCATCTAATCCTCCTCCATTCCAATATCAGTTAGAGCAGCTCGCACTTGAAATAGGCATCGCGTCCAAGACAGCAACTCGCGGATACCAACTGTCGAGAGACATATATCTGCTCCGAAATCCCTCAAACTCAGCTGCAAGATGTTAAACGCCTTCTTGAACCCGTCTGCTGCAATCGATTTGCGAGCTGATGATCAATCAACCAAGAATCAAAAACCCTAGCTCACGTTGAACACAAACCCTTCGACAGAAATGATGTCGAGCCTAATGAAAGGTACATAGGATTGAAGAGAACAACAGCAGGAATTCGAATCAATATATCTTGCGAATTATAGAATTTATTTCTATTTGTCTTCGATTTTTCTTTTTGTGAATCTTTCACTGTAAAGACTATCGGTGTCTTATATAGTTGTATTTGTGGTAGGTAGAATTTGTGGTTGAGGGAGAAGGCTGCGAGGTCCTTGTTTTGACCAAATATAGATTAGGATATTTTATTTTATATTTTTCTTTATATTTTTATACGTGTATCTGACTTCTAAAAATCCGTGTGATCACACACGATGCCCAAAAATCACCAAACTGAACATGTAGCTAGAGTTTGACATTACGGTCCCAACAAAACAGGTTTCATCGAATTCTGACTTCGTATGCTCACACAGCGTATTTTTAACTGTCGAAATACTGACTGTTTCTCACTCTAAAAATCCGTGCGGCCACACAATAACTCTAAAAATCACGAAACTGGAAATCTAATAACTATTTGATATTGCGGATCCAACAAAACTGGTTTCGTCGAATTCCGACTTCGTTTACAAAAGTGGCTATTTTTAACGCTCTAAATAGCCTATCTAAATATATAAATATATTTAAATATAATTAAATTTAATATTTTAAAAATAAATATTAACGTCTATATTCTCATGGAATACCGTACAGCTTTAGAATGTTCCTGTATGAAATTCTCAGCTCGATAATTCAAATCCTGATTAAATCGATATTCGATTTATACTGAATTCCCTTTTAAAAATATAATTAATTCCTTTATAAATTATAAAGGAATTCCATAGCGACTTTTCTGAAATTTGATTTGGACGTAAATCGAAATCTACATGACGAAATCCCGATTTTTCTCTTCCACTAGAAAGATATACTCCACCAGCTCCACACGTTTCTTGTTTCACAGATATCCGGCTTAAAACGAATCCTGTACATTCAGTTGAAGTTCAAATCACCAAATAGCGAAATGTCGCGTCGTTTCGAGCTCTATTTTAATTATATTATAATTCATACGTTCAACCATCGTTAATTAAATATATTCGTTATTCTAATTCAATTCTAAACTGAATAAAATATCCCAGATGATCCAGTTCACACCATATCGCCATTTCAGCCAATTCTAATTATTTCAGAATTAAATATATTATTTAATTTATTATTTTAATTAAATATTCATCATTATTTAATTCCTCGGCTATTAAATTCTCTAAACCACCATTTCAATAATTAAATTAATTAATTATAATACCTCTGCCAATACGGGTCATTATATTAACTCTATTCGAATAACTAATATTGCATTAACTCTATTTGAATAACTAATATTCGATGAACTCTATACGAATAACTAATATTTGATTAACTCTAATTCCTATCTCAATCAAATTCCCATTTGAATTCCTATTTCAAAACCCAATTTTCCTTATAAATGTTTTAATTTATTAAATATTAATTTTAATCTATTATTCACATCGAATGTGAAAAACATTTCTTTTGTATAATCCATTAAGTTTGATTTCGTATTTTACAATAATATCCCATTTCCAAATTCTATTTAAACTTCTATTTATAGAATTATTCATACGAAATCTCCATTTTATTTCTAGCACTTAAATCTCATTTTTAATTCCCTTTATAAATGCTGAGTTCACATTCTATTTAAAATATCGGTGTCAAAACCGATTTCTACTTCTCTATACAAATTCAGACTTATATATTCTATTTACCGCATGATAGATATTTTATTTAATTTATAAAACATTATTTATAAATTAATCTTCTCAATTTATTTGCGAAAACGGATTCTACTTAAAATCTCCTTTAAATTAATCTTTTCCATTTATCTGTTAAAACCGATTTCCATTTAATATTTATTTTCCACATATTTCCTTTTATAAAATTCTATTCATTTCCCAAATATTTTCTTTTATAAATTTCTATTCATTTCCCTAATATTTCCTTTTATAATTCTATTTATTTTTAAAATAAATATTCCTTTTATAATTCTATTAATTTTCTAAATAAATATTCCTTTTATAATTCTATTTATTTTCTAAATAAATATTCCTTTTATAAAATTCTTTGATTTTATAAATAATTCCTTTTATAAAATCCTTTGATTTTATAAATATATTATTTTCAATATACACTTTGAAAATTCCCTTTTTAATTCCAGTATTATATATGGTATTTAAAATACCAAATAACAAGGATCAATATTATCCAAACACACATATTCATTAACAGATTATATATCACATCATATATCACTATATATGACAAACAGTAACATAAATGTTGAGGAATCCAGTTGGATCCCTCCAACCTGTTTCCCTGCATCCACAGATGTTAAACAATATAATTAACATCAATTTCATTTCAACATGAAATATTTTGATCAACAGAACCAATATTTGATTAATGATGTATGTATGTATATATATATATATATATATATTCAACCAATCAATTAGCAATTAATCTAAACAAACAACACACAACAATCAACCAACATTTATCAATTCTAAAAATACGTTATAAAAATATAACCGGGCAAAGTTATAGAGAATTACTCACATTGGATGATCATCGTTAAATAACGATAACTGTCGGTTGATTCAGACAGACAATTGATTTCACTATAAATTGTAATGAGCTCCAATTCACTCCCAGTCAGTTCCATAGTAGCCCTCGTCCATACGATCCCAATGGATTTTGTTTGTTGAATTCCGTTAACATACGAATAAGATATGATAAGTTCAAGTTAATATACATTTATTTTAAATAAAAATTTAGAATTTAAATTCCATTTGGGCCTCACCCTTCCCACTTGATCCACGAACAACTTAAAACCGGCGTGAACAGTCCCTTGTCTTCCTCCAACAATTTCACGCTAGCTCCACGATATCCTCCACCATTCGTCGTACTTTGCTGCGTCCGTTCTTCCTCTACACTCCGAGATTTCCAATGCCAGTGTAACAACCCGGAAAATCTGAACCAATTTAAAAAAAATTAATTTGGCAATTTTAGTGAATTTTGAATATTTAAAATAAATTATTTTAAATAATATGACCTCCGTTTTCGTCGAAACTAGTTTTGTTAGGACCGTATCGTCAAAACATAGCTAGATTTATTTTTCTGGAATTTTTCGGATCAGTATGTGGGCCCGGCAAATTGGAATGTACGTTCAAATCAAATATTGAATGTTACATATTTTAATTTGAATAAAAACTGACTGAAACTGTCGAATGGGCCTACAAAACATATTCCATTATGTCCGGAATGGGGGTATTTAGCTCGGAACGACAGTCGTTGGGTTTGAATTGGAGTTCGTAAGGAGAAAGGGGTAGTTTCGAATTTAAAATAAATAATTAAATATAAACTCCTGGCCAATCACGTTCAATCTCATTTCCGCATTGACCAGAAAGAATACCGACCCCCTCAATATCGAACGGCGCCTCCTCTTCAATCCTTCTCTCTTCAATTTCTCCTTCCACACTCAACAAAATCAATCAATCCTTTAGGGAATTCTGTAGTACTCTCCACGATCTACGAATCCATATAAATTACATAATTTATCACTGCGTATTTTGTTCAAATCACCTCTGAGAACTTTCGTCGTTCATCACCCGATTCCTCCTCAGAGCCGCCATCACGTTTGGGGTGACCACCACCGCCGGGCGCGCCATTCCAAGCCCCTCCACGCTGCGCAACCTGATCGGCCTCATGTGCTTCGGATTGGAAGAAAAAGCCAGACCTAGGTTTGAACAAAACTGAGAGGTATACGGCTATTTCTATTTTAAGTGATTACAACACTTTAAAGCGCTACGGATTTTGATTTCACAATAAAAATCATATATTTTTGCTATGTTGTCAAAATCCAGTGAAACAAGAGACATTGGGCCCGTGACATCATCTTCTACATTCTAGAAGAGACCGGATATTTTTCTGAGCCTTCTACGATTTTTGGAGGAGCGGAACCCAAGGTGATATTTCTGAATTATAAATGATATGGAATGACGATGTATAAATTATACGATCGATGTATGAGTTATATAAGCATTGTACACCTCGTGTATAAGCATTGTATAAGTTGTATGTGCGATGTATAAGTTATATATGCATTGTAAAAATCATATATGCGTTGAATGGAGTTGAAATGAATTGAAATGAGATCGAAATATATTTATATACGTATACCTATATATATATACATACATACTCCCCTCGTCCACAGACCATGGACGATATATATTGGTTGTGATTGTTTGGATTTGGTTGATGTGAAATTTAGTTGATAAATATGAATGGTTGAAATGATGGATTGTGGTTAAAATCCCAATAGGATTAGTATATGGGAAAATTCGTCTGCGTACGAACTAGTTATTGAAATCCCCATTGTCAAAAGCTGTGAGGCTTTAAGGTAGAGCGAGGAGCCGTACTAGGGACGGTGCCTGTTTTAAATACCCTGCTGTTAGGATGCCGAAATTTTCTGAACTATTCCTGTGTTTGATTCATATTCATGTATTGAAATATATTCATGTGTTGGAAAATATTCATTTTTGAAATAAAATGGCTTGAACGATTAAAATAACATTTTTATCGAATGTATGAAATAAAAAAAATGGTTCGAATGATAAAAATAACATTTTTATCGAATATATGAAATAATAAAAATGGTTTGAATGATAAAAATAACATTTTTATAGAATGTATGTAATAAAATAGTTTGAGCGATAAAAATAACATTTTTATTGTATGTATGAAGTATATAAAATAATCGTGTTTAAAATAAATTGTTTTGACAATAAAAATCGCATTTTTACTATATATACGAATTGTTAAAAATAGTCATATGTTGAAATAAATATCTGTTGGATAAAAATATCATTTTTATCACCTATATGAGTTGAAATGGTTTTTGAAATCGAAGAATGGATTATATATATATAATTAAAATAAATCGAATAATGAAGCTGCAGTTCGTATTTTGAAACCGTGATTTCAAACGATTATTGCGGGAGATCGACCATCGGATTTTCTCGAAACCGTTGAAAGTTTCCTTTGGAAATATCTTTCCAACGACACCAAGTTTGCAAAGATCCAACGGCTGGATTGTCTGGAATGTTTAATTCAAATCTGAATGAAAACAGCGCCAGAATGGATTATATATATATAATTAAAATAAATCGAATAATGATGCTGCAGTTCGTATTTTGAAATCGTAACTTTAAACGATTGTACCGGGAGATCCGACCGTCGGATTTTCCCAAAACTGGAACCGTTGGGTTCACTTTGAAAAGATCTTTCCAATGATATAAAATTTGTAAAGATCCCATGGTTAGTTTTTCAGATTTGTGTAAATCAAATCTGGAGAAAAACAGCGCCATGGCCGCGTTATGGCCTGAAGCGTCGTTTTGAATAAATTGGCTATATTTAAACAAATAAAAAGAGCGACAAATCGTTATAAAATATTGTAAACGGTATGGAATGGAAATAAACTGAATTTTCTCGTTTTATAGGATATTTGATGGTTGAGTGTGTTTGACGAGAAAATTACATTAATAAACTGAATTATGGATGTCAGATAATTTAACCATTGAAATGAATTGATTTGAAATTCTAAATGTACGTGAATTATTTGAAAAGGTCGAGTTAATTCTCATTTCAAATAATTGGGACGGTTAGAAGTCGAAGATATGAAGACGGTGCAAGACCGAGGATCGTCACATCGAATGGATGGCTACTGATGCCTTTGATGGGAGTTGCTGCCCTGAAGGGGTTATAATGGTTGTCGTCCGGATGTACTTGTTGATCGTTCGGATGTGCGAGGGCCTCTCTCCTGTCTTGGACATACGGGAGAGGAATAGGTGCCTCCGATTTCGTTCAGACCTAGAACGGACTTGTAAATGGATGTGTGTCTGACGTTGTAGATTGACAACGTGTCATACAGAGATGTTGTGATCAAAGCTTTTGTTGAAAAGCAGAGCTTTGTGGTTGATGATCAAAGTAGGGCTTTGAATAGCTAGCTTTGTGTTTAGCGTTAATTCGCGAGCCTCACACCCCGGTATGGACCAGAAACCGGAGAGAACCTCAGGGAGGACATGCGTTTCCTTCTAGCTAGGAGTAGTGTTTTGGGTTTTACACGCCCGAGCATTTTACTTATGTGGATGATGGATAGCGAGGCGCCTCGGTTATATCGGTCGCTTCTGGGCTGATGGTTTGGTCGGTATATGACCAGTTTACGCCCCATAGGGTGGGGAAACGCAGTGTTCAGGGATTTTAATCCACTTCGTGTGGACCGGCCCTGACGATCCAAGGCATGACTGAGTACTTTCCTGAGACATGGTAGGCTAGATTGTCTCGAAGCGGTAAGGACGATCCCTCGCCTTGGTTCATGACGAAAATCCAATTTCCAAATACGACATCGTGCGGTTTTGATTGTATACCTATATATGGTGACATAGTGGTATGGGGTAGTTATGTCGTCTATGATTGATACTTATGATTGAAATTGTTTTTGAAACATATAAACACTAGTAATAATATCAAATTCCGTTGTTTTATTTGTATCAAGCATATTTTGGCCATTATAAGGTAAACCTCTATCCTCCAGTTTGCGTTGCATTGTGTGATGGGAACTGAATCTTATAATGGCTTCATTTTTATAAAAAGCATTGCGATGTTTTAAATGATTTACTTGTTTTAAGCACTAGCAATCCAATGGAGTAAACCCGCTCCACGATAGCGGCGTGGTATTGTGATTGGCCTTATTGTAAAATAAGTTAAGTAGTAGATTTCTCATACCAGTCCCATGACTGACTCGTAGTTTGTTTCACTCGCAAACTCGGGTGCCCTATTTTCTACACGGGCAACCTTGTATTCAGGTTTTAGCAGGCTCTTTCTGGATAGCTATAGAGTTGAAGCTGGATTCTATCACTTCTTTCTTTTTATGTTGTTCAGCTCCTGTATTATATATTATGTTTTGATTCCGCTGTAGACATTTTATGTAAAGCTGAACTGTATTTTGTACTAAGTATGATCCTGTATACTGTGTATCTCTGATGATTATGTTTATCCAGTGTATCCTATTGTACATTATCTGGTGTATTTATTTATTTCTGTTCTGCTGTTATTTGTTTATGTGTTATATTCCGACGTTAACCCTTTCCACCATGGAACGGGGTTTGGGGTCGTCACAGCCATGAACGCCAAACAACTCCTCGTCCAAAACCCTACCCCTCCATAACAATTTTTCCAAACTCGACACCCTGCTCTCCATCGCATTCGAACATGTCCCCACGCTGCAACCTGGAAGCAGTGAATTTTTTTGCTATCGGATTCTTCTGAAATCACACACGAGGTGCACCTCACTCCCACAAATTCAACTACAGCACCAGATTTATGAATTGATGCACAAAATTTTCGAATCCCCTAACCCTAGATTGTACAGTTACTTCTACAGCGAACATACATGGCATCGAACCCATGAAAAACCACACCAATAGGAAGAGCACCTCACCAGAAATCTAAATACACTTGTTTTGGAAATTTTTTCAATTTTTCTTTGATTTTAAGAAATCACGATTTATTTGAGATGAAGAAAAAAAGAGCGGCACATTCCTTTGACCAGAAGAAAATTGTAATTAGGTTTAGAAAATGGGATGGTGTATTTATAGTATAAATTTAATATTTTAATATTCAATTATTATATTGATTTTATTCCAACGTTGTCTATATTTGTTATTAAAAATTCCTATGATCACATAAAATATCCAAATTCGATGAAAATGGACATACAACTATAGTTTGACATTACGGACCCAACGAAATTTGTTTCGTTGAATTCCAAGATTGTTTGTTCACAATACGTATTTTTAAAATCAATTTATTGATTGTTTTACACATTAACATCCCGTACGGCCACATACTGACTCCAAAAATCATGAAAATTGAAATCTAGCAATAATTTAATATTCTGGATCCAACAAGATTAGTTTCGTTGAAAACGGAGTTCGTTTGCAAAAATAGATATTTTCTAAGGCTCTAAATAAACCAATTAAATATTAATATATTAAAAAACAATTAAATTAAAGAATAATAATTTAATGTTATCGTATATGCTCACATAGAATATAATACAACTCCAAAATATTCGTATCTGAATTTATAACTCGACATTTCAAATCCAGATTAAATCAGTATTCAATTTATATTGAAAATCCATTTATAATATAAATAAATCGTTATAAGTTATAAAGGAATTCCATAGCGACTTTTCGAAAATTTGATTTGGACATAATTGACAATCTACATGAGAAATTTCGATTTTTCTCTTCCATTAGAAAAATATACTTCACCTGCCCCGAGGGTTTCTTTTTCACAAAAATCCGACTTAAAACGGATTTTGTATATTCGTTTAAAGTTCGAATCGCCAAATTACGGCTACTGCGCCATTTCGAGCTCAATTATAATTATAATATAAATATTACATTCAACCGTCGTTTATTGAATAGATTCGCTATTATAAATCAAATCTAAACTTAACCAAATCCCCTATACTATCCAATTCACACAATATTGTCAATTCTACTATTTTCGATTATTTCAAAAATTAAATATATTATTTAATTATTAATATTAATTAAATATTCAATATTATTTTATTAAACAACCATTTAAATATCTAAATCACTATTTAAATAATTAAATAAATTAATTATTATACCGAAAAATATGGGACGTTACATTCTTTCCCCCTTAAAATAATTTCGTCCTCTAAATTGCTAAGGTAGAAAATAAACCCTATTAACTGAGTTAAAAATTATTTGTTTACTTCTCAACTTCAGTTTCAACTGAACCAATTAATTTTAATTAAAATATTAATTCATTCCGGGTAACCAAAATTTTCAAAACTTTGAAAATTGTCTAACACCTTAATTTTTCGGAAAATTTCGCCAGCACCTCCTTTGTACAGCCCAGTCAGTACAACTACAACTTGTCTCTCTAGGCCTTCTCCAATCCAAAAGAAAATCAAACAGCCAAGCGGCTTGCCAAATCGGCTCATAAATCACAAAACTCATATATAAATAAACTTGTACCTTTTTGTCGGGCATATCATTCCATCATTTCCATCTGTTACTAGTCCAACATAAATAAATGTTATCCCAATCAAACTCAAATCACTTTTATCTCCAACACAACCATTCTCTTATCTAAGCCAAATTCAATTTCAATTTCAAGTTTCATTCTTGATTCCAAACTCATAATTCGCTAATCTTGTTCCATTTCAAATTCCTATATATCTCCCAATTCAATTACTTAACCAAGTTAAGTTACATTCCATAAAATTTACTAACTAATCAATCCCTGTAATTTGTTATCTCTATCTCAGAACTTTAATCCGATTTTCGTTTGAAGAATCAAACCATTTACTCACCTGAGTCCAATTATATTCCAACATCCAATTTTACTCGATATTTTCTATTTCAATTCAATTTCCATTTAACGAGGTTTAACTCAATTCCAATTTGTTTCCACAAATTTAATTTTCTTTTAATTCAAACAGTCTCTTCCTGGGAGTTTTAAACAGCTTTTCTTTTCTCAAAAATCAAACTTTCCTTTTCAGGATTCAAAACAACTTGCTTTTCTTAAAACAATTCAAATTGAATATCTTCGGTAGTAATCCGTCACTTAGAACTTGAAAACAAACACTGATGATGTGTCCAGCATTATCAAAATTATTTCCAAGCGACTGAAGTGAGTTAAATACTATATCACTTTTCAAAACCATGTTTAAATAATCCTATTTTGAATTTGATTCAAAATATCCTTCCAATGTTTGTAAAACAATTTAAAATCTCCCAGGATTTTAAAATTCTCATATAGTAAATCCAAATACATTTACAAACACTTTTTCAAATTTCCAAAGTTGAAATTTCTATTCTGATTTAAATTCAGATTTAATTCATTTCATAACACTTATCTGAATTCTAATTGGTTATTTACATAACCATTTCACTTTTTATAATCTTACTCGATTATAATAACAACCAATATATCCAACATATTATAATAACCCCAATATAAATCCTTTATACCAAAATAAACTTTTTGGTAAAATTATTTCGTTTACCCAATTTTCAAAAGATACTGTGTCGGTTCATCGTGTTCAAGTGTTTAGAAACTCCTACCGATATAGTGGATCAAACTGATCGACCAGAACTCATAAACAACTCAACCGATAAATATACACAATATAAAACAATTTTTTTTATAAAATATACAAATATGTTTTCTCGTATATATACACTAAAACTCAATCTAAGGTATTATTAACCCCATCTCTACCGAGTCACGCCACAGAGTCAATGTAATTACCTAACCTTAAGCTCTAATACCACTATAACGGCCCGGGAAATTTTCGACTTTGGTAATCGATATACAACACTATGTCGACTATCTAAGAATCGAAAATACCGGAACGTCAATAGAAAGAAGTTAGAGGGTAAAAATAGATAAGAAGAAAACTAGAATAGAAGAAGAAGAACACAACTACAACAATATCAGAGTAACACGAATCTCACAACGAAACGAATAAAATATATTATATAACATAACTTTGGAATAAAACAGTATCGGTATACAATACTATTATCAGAGTACAACACAGCGGAAAATAACAATAGCTATACAACCTTAAGCCTCCTGCTCCAGCTCTCCAAGTATCTGTAAAATCCCGACTACTTGACTGCCTGTACAAAATTGGGCACCCAAGAGTTTAGGGAAAGCAAAACAAAATAAACCCTGGGTCAGTCATGTGACTGGTGTGAGTAAACTCCAAACACTTGGTTTAACTTTTCCAAATCCTTTTCAAAAGCAATGATAATCGCAAGATCAATCCACACATAAATACAGATGGTTTTACCTTACGATAACCCAAAATATTTCTTAAGATCAATATTTTCTGATATTATAATAATGTCTAAATCAAGTAGATAGCAGTCTAGTAGAACGCTTTCATCTCACACTCTACATGTAAAGTATACAATCAAAACCGTGGGCTCTTATTAGGAAATGGATTTCCAACTATGACAAGGTATGGAATCACCTTCCGATCAGTGTGCTCTGGAAGTGATACACTGGAGTTCAACAAGAACATCTTGTAACTCGGCCACACATGACCGACCATTCATTTCGCTTGAATGTTCTGAATATATTATCACCTTACGATTGGTATACCAACATAACCGATCCTGGGAGATATAGAAGCGAAAGAAGTAACAAATATGAATATTCTCTAGTTGGTGGTATTTTTGGGGAAATCAATTTGTGATTTGACGGGTATGACGATGTGGCATTCAAAGTAAATAAATGAGTGATCTGTCGAGATATGTTATGACCTCAAGCCTCATCAACCGAGAAATGACAGAAATTGGGCAGACAACATGGCTAAGTGGGTCGCACCCAATTAGGCTATATTGTCACCAACTAGAGAATATTCATATTTTGTTACTCCAGATATAGAAGCGAAAGAAGTAACAAAATATGAATATTCTCTAGTTGGTGACAATATCGCCTAATTGGGTGCGACCCACTTAGCCATGTTGTCTGCCCAATTTCTGTCATTTCTCGGTTGATGAGGCTTGAGGTCATAACATAACTCGACATATCACTCATTTATTTACTTTGAATGTCACATCGTCATACCCGTCAAATCACAAATTGATTTCCCCAAAAATACCACGGCTATAAGCTAAGAGAAACAAATTCCTCCGCCCCAAACGTAAATACCTTTGAAGAGATCAACTTACGCAATATATTAAATATACTCTGTCATACATTCTTCCATACAGGTTGTCCTGGGACTGGACAAACTGAAGGCACTATTCTGTAAACCCATCTTAGGCAATTTCTACCTTGGATTTGACAGAACAGCCCTTGCACAAACTCCATCTTCAATTATCTTCATCATATTTGATTCGCAACGCTAACGTCCATATGGAGTGGTTTTCAGATTATAAATATGATCCCGGTCTCTCCGTATTTGCAATGGAAATGGTCAAAAACTTTGATAGTCGGTTAGTTGACTATCAAAGGAAAACATGTGTACAAACAACGGTCGTATTTCCAAATGGAAATCTTACCGACCAAATCATCAATCACCACTGATCCCCTTTAATTTAATTTGTCATTCAATTATCCATTTTGCTATTCATGTTTCCATATATTCGTAAATTCTTATTTTCTAAATTTAGAAAATATACGATATTAATCATTGGAAAACATTTCCATATTTACTCTCATTTCTATATTTTTTATATTAGAAAACATTTCTGATTCTTATTTGGAAAACATTTCCAAAACTCCTTCATTGGATTTAAACAGATGTTTAAATAAAACATCGCTATGCTAACTCAAACCATTACAATCGTTAACTAAATTCACTTAACCAACCTTCACTGTCGAACCTTAACCATTCCTTAGTTAAAAATGAAGTCAATCAAGTTGGGGTATAACTACCTCTCAGACCTTAACTGAACAACATTTCTAACATCGAAATAGATAGTGTTCACCTTTTAAATCTTTAACAAACTTCCTTACGTAACTCTCGGGTTCTATTTATGAACCGCTTCTTTTACAGAAATCATATGATTATAACAATAGTGTTATAATCCCATGCTTCCAAAATATAATAACTTAAATATAACTTTCATTTATTAATTTTGATAAATAAACAAACAACCAATTTATTAATAAATAAATAAATAAATCTTGATTAAAAATGGAAAGTGAATAGTACATTCCTGAATTCGATAAAATTGAATTTCAACGTATAATTTTCTCTCGAAAATCTCTATTCGATAACTCTCTTTCGAATAAAATCTATTCAATAACTCTTTTCTTCGAATAAACTATATTCGATAATCTCTCTTTCGAATAAACTATATTCGATAATCTTTCTTTGAATAAATATATTCAATAACTCTTTTCTTCGAATAAACTATATTTGATAATCTCTCTTTTGAATAATTGTATTCGATTAATTCTATTTGAATAGCTAATATTCGACTAACTCTAATTCGATTAACTCTATTCGATTAACTCTTATTCCATTAACTAATATTCGGTTAACTCTATTCGAATAACCAATATTCGATTAACTCTTATTCGAATAACTAATATTCGATTAACTCTATTCGAATAACTAATATTGGATTTACTCTATTCGAATAACTAATATTCCATTAACTCTAATTCCTATCTCATTCAAATTCCTATTTGAATTCCTATTTCAAAACCCAACTTTCCTTATAAATGTTTTAATTTATAAAATATTTATTTTAATCCATTATTCACATCGAATGTGAAAAATATGTCTTTTATATAATCCATTAAGTTTGATTTCGTATTTTAAATAATATCCCATTTCCAAATTCTATTTATGCTTCTATTTCTTGAATTATTCATAAGAAATCTTCTTTTTATTTCTAACACTTAAATCTCATTTATAATTCCCTTTATAAATGCTGAGTCCACATTCTATTTAAAATATCGGTGTTAAACCGATTTCTACTTCTCTATATAAGTTCAGGCTTATATATTCCATTTATCACATGATAAATATTTTATTTAATTTATAAAACATTATTTATAAATTAATCTTCATAATTTATCTATTAAAACGGATTCTATTTAAAATTTACTTTAAATCAATCTTTTCCATTTATCTGTTAAAACCGATTTCCATTTAATATATATTTTCCATATATTTCCTTTTATAAAATTCTATTCATTTCCAAAAATATTTCCTTTTATAAAATTATAATCATTTCCCAAATATTTCCTTTTATAATTCTATTTATTTTCTAAATAAATATTCCTTTTATAATTCTATTTATTTTCTAAATAAATATTCCTTTTATAATTCTATTTATTTTCTAAATAAATATTCCTTTTATAAAATTCTTTGATTTTATAAATATTTCCTTTTATAAAATCCTTTGATTTTATAAATATATTATCTTCAATATACACTTTGAAAATTCCTTTTTTTAATTCCGGTATTATATATGGTATTTAAAATATCAAATAACAAGGATCAATATTATCCAAACACACATAATCATTAGCAGATCATATATCACAATATATGAAAAACAGTAACAAAATGTTGAGGAATCTATTTAGATCCCTCCAACCTGTTTCCCTGCATCCACAGATGTTAAACAATATAATTAACATCAATTTCATCTCAACATGAAATATTATGATCAATAACCAATATTTGATTAACGATATATATATATATATGTATATATATATATGTATGTATATATGTATATGTATATTTATATATTCAACCAATCAGTTGGCAATTAATCCAAACAAACAACACACAGCAATCAACCAACATTTATCAATTCTAAAAATACATTATAAAAATATAACTGGGCAAAGTTAATGAGATTTACTCACATTGGACGATCATTGTTAAATAACGATAACTGTCGGTTGATTCAGGCAGACAATTTATTTTGCTATAAATTGTAATGAGCTCCAATTCACTCCCGGTCAGTTTTATGTGTAGCCCTCGTCTATATGATCCCAATGGATCTAGTTTTGTTGAATTACACTAACATATAAATAAGATATGATAAGTTCAGGTTAATACACATTTATTTTAAATAAAAATTGAGAGTTTAAATTCCATTTGGGCCTTACCCTTCCCACTTGGCCCGCTAACAACTTAAAACCGGCGTGAACAGTCCCTTGTCTTCCTCCAACAATTTCACGCGAGCTCCATGAAATCCTCCACCATTCTCCATACTTTGTTGCGCCTGTTCTTCCTCCACACCCCGAAATTTCCAGTGCCATGACCGCCAAATAGCTCCTCGTCCAAAACTCTACCCCTCCATAACAATTTCTCCAAACTCAATACCCTGCTCTCCATCGCGTTCGAACACGCCGCCACGCGGTAACCTGGAAGATGCGAATTTCTGATACAGAATTTTTCAAAAATCGCACACGAGGTGCGCCTCACTCTCACAAATTCAACTGCAGCACCGGATTTACGAATCGATGCACAAAACTTTCGAATCCCCTAACCCTAGATTGCGCTGTTACTTCTACAGCGAACATACATGGTATCGAACCCAAGAAAAACCACACCAACAGGAAGAGCACCTCACCAGAAATCTAAATACACATGTTTTGGAATTTTTTTGTTAGTTTTTCCTTGATTTTAAAATGATTTTAAGAAATCACGATTTATCTGAGATGAAGAAAGGAAGAGCGGCGCATTCCTTTGACCAGAAGAAAATTGTAGTTAGGTTTAGAAAATGGGATAGTGTATTTGTAGTATAAATTTAATATTTTAATATTCAATTATTATATTTATTCTTATTCCAACGCTGTCTATATTTGTCATTAAAAATTCCTATGATCACATACAATATCCAAATTCGACGAAAATGGACATACAGCTATAGTATGACATTACAGACCCAACGAAACTTGTTTCGTCGAATTCCAAGTCTGTTTGTTCATACAGCGTATTTCTAAACTCAATTCGTTGACTGTTTTTACATTAAAATCCCATACGGCCACATACTGACTCTAAAAATCACGAAAATTGAAATCTCGCAATAATTTAATATTCCGGATCCAACAAAATTAGTTTCGTCGAATATAGAGTTCATTTGCAAAAATAGCTATATTCTAAGGCTCTAAATAAACCAATTAAATATTAATATATTTAAAAACAATTAAATTGAATAATAATAATTTAATATTATCATATATACTCACATAGAATATAATACAGCTCCAAAATATTCTTATCTGAATTTATAACTCGACATTTCAAATCTAGATTAAATCAGTATTCAGTTTATATTGGAAATCCATTTATAATATAAATAAATTATAAAGAAATTCCATAGCGACTTTTCGAAAATTTGATTTGGACATAACTCATAATCTACATGACGAAATCTCGATTTTTCTCTTCCATTAGAAAAATATACTTTACCAACTCCGAGCGTTTCTTGTTTCATAGAAATCCGACTTAAAACGGATTCTGTATATTCGTTTAAAGTTCGAATCGCCAAATTACGGACTGCTATTCCATTTCGAGCTCGATTTTAATTATAATATAAATAATACGTTTAACCATCGTTTATTGAATAGATTCGCTATTATAAATCGAATCTAAACTTTACCAAATCTCTTATACTATCCAATTCACACAATATTGTCAATTCTACTATTTTCGATTATTTCGAAAATTAAATATATTATTTAATTATTAATATTAATTAAATATTCAATATTATTTTATTAAACAACCATTTAAATCTCTAAATTACTATTTAAATAATTAAATTAATTAATTATTATACCAAAAAAATACAGGACGTTACAACACCAACCAATGTTTAGCACTAAAAATATCCATTAATCCTTCCACATTTTACATAATATAGCCCACTCATCCTTTTTCATGGCTCGAAAATATCCTGTGCAATTTTATGGCAATCTCAACATTTAACCAGAACAAACCGTTCTTAACTTAATTAAATAAAATAAATTAATTTTAAACCTTACGTTAATATAGGATAATCCTTCTTCTTCTGTAAATTTGAACATGATACACAGACTCCCCCTTAAACCCTTCGTCACCGCTCCTTGTAGTAATTACCAAAGCCTACGTCGTTCGCCATGCTAGGACCGTCGTAACCCTTCTATCCATCTTCGTTCACTTTAATACCCCACTCGCAATTTTTTCTTCACCGTCAACAAAAACTTCCTGCTGCGTGTACCCTTCCATGCCATGACCGAGTTCCAACTCCTCCTACACCACACAGGATTGTAACAACCCGAAAATCTGGGCCAGTTTAAAATTTTTATTTTGGCAATTTTAGCAAATTTTGAATATTTAAAATAGATTATTTTAAATAAAATCGACGAGAAATTTATTTTGAATAGAGTTCGAACGTATATATTATATACGTCGTCGTTAGAATATAAATAATTATATATAATTATAAATAGGGATTGAAAATGGAGCTGTAGTTCGATAATTCAATTTCAAACTTCAACTGAATGTACCGGGTGCAAAACAATCCGGATTTTAGTGAAACCAAAAAAAATGGAATCTAATTGATGATATCTTTCCAACGAATCTGAAAAATCAAAATTTCATAGCGGGGATCAAAAGATATGTCCAGTTGAAAATTCTGAATAGTCGCTGTGGAATTTAGGCCCTTAAATATGGAAATTTTGCAAACGACCTCGGATTTCGACGAAACCACTTTTGTTGGATCCGTGATGTAAATTTATTGCTAGTTTTCAAAATTCGTAATTTTTGGAATCAATATGTGAGCGTGGCAAAGGAAAACGCGTTTGACCAGTTTCAGTTGATTTTAATCGACTGGAAAATGGCCATTTTTCAAACGGTCTCAGAATTCGACGAAACTAGTTTTGTTAGGACCGTATCGTCAATACGAAGCTAGAATATATTTTTCTGCAATTTATAGAGTTAGTATGTGACCCCAGTAAATTGAAATGTGCGTTCAAATTCAATATATAGAGTTATATGTTGATTTTGACGAAAACTGATCGAAACGATCGAATCAACTTACGATACATATCCCATTGTGTTCGGAATGGGGGTAATTAGCTATGGACGATAGTCGGTGGGTCTCGTTTCGAGTTTGAAATAAAAAAGTTGCTTTTTGAAAATTAAATATAATAAAATATATTAATTATAATTAAACCCCTATATCCTTTGTCCTCCCCCACGTTCTTCATTCAGAAAGAAAATATAAAAAAAAACCTAACTAACGGAGCCGTCGCTCCTGAAGACCACCGCGCCACCGGAGTTCACCACCGCCGCCCCATCGCCGTCGGTCCCTTCCGCCTCCTTCCTCGATCCACGTTCTCCCCCTCCAGTTCGAAGATCCCACGCCCCACAGCCCTAAAAAACGTTGCCTCCAGCAATCGTGGGCTAAGCCTCCGACCGCCACCGACTAGCCAAGCCTCCCCAACCGCCTGTCGCCCCTCCAAATGATGTCGAGCCTCCCCCTTTCCGCCTCCTTCCTCTGTCTCCTACTCCTCTTCTTCCAATTGAAGACCGTGACCCCCAAATGGACAGCCTTCGGTCAGCCCGCCACCGGACAGAGGCGCTGCAACTCCCTTGTCCCACTTCGTGAGCCTATTCAATGTAAGAAAAATCCCAATTTGAATTTTATTTTCAGTGTTAACTATTTATAACGGATAAAAACTTGATATTTATATATAAATAGCAAATAAAAGAATATGGTTTTATCGTGTGAGAGAAAAAATGTTCCTAGTTTTATAAAAATATATTTTTTAGCATATAAAGCTATGATTTTTCCATATGAAAAGATTCGATTTTTGCTAAAGAAATATTCGGTTTTTGGTTAAAAAAAGATTCGATTTTTAATCGTGAGAAGGTGGGATTTTTTAATCATACAAAGTTAGGATTTTTATAAACAAAAAGATTAGAGTTTTAAAAGATAAAAAGGATTTGACTTTTGAAAATAAAAAGATTTGTTTTTTTTTAATATGAAGTAGCGATAAAAATATGATTTTTGTTGTTTAAATAGCGATATAAAAATACGATTTTTTTTATATATATAGATTGGAATAAAAATGTGATTTTTATATACATAGCAACAATATAAAAATGTGATTTTTATATATGTAGCGAATTAAAAATATGATTTTTATACACTAGAGAATATAAAAATGTGATTTTTATATATGTAGAGAATACGGGCAAAGAAGTGACAAAAGGCGTAAAACAGCTAAGATTTCTATAAATGAAGAGTCGGGGAATTGGGATAGCTATGGGTGAGAACTTCTCACTCAAAATTCTTTTTCTAGTTATATATATATACTAGGATGCAGACGGTGTTTAGTAGCACCCGACACCCGTCATCCACAGACCATGGATGGCTTGTTTGTTTAATTATTTGGTTGTGTAGTTGGTTAGATTATTTGGTTTGAATTGAATTGTTTGGTGAAATGGAATTGATTTGATTGATGTGTGAATGGCGTGGGCCTTCACTAGACCGGGGATAAGGCTAGGCCTTGTCCCGTTTCTAGTATCGTGTCGTTATGCCGCCGAAATTTTCTAAAAATAAGTTAGAAAAATAAAGATAACATT
Source organism: Allium sativum (assembly GCA_030737875.1). NCBI lineage: Eukaryota > Viridiplantae > Streptophyta > Magnoliopsida > Asparagales > Amaryllidaceae > Allium > Allium sativum. The sequence goes on along the minus strand of CM060924.1, from coordinate 952,764,804 downwards.
TTATTTAATAAATGAACCGAATAGAATATTCATAGGTTGAATAAAATAGTTTGATCGTTAAAAATATAATTTTTAACGTGAATATGAATAAATAAATATTCATTTACAAACCGGACGGTTTGTTTATGTACACCTATTTGAAGGACATTGATTGGGACGATAAATTTTACACATCGCCCAACTGCACAAATAAAATCTGTGTTTGATTTTTTGAAACCCCACACGGGTATTGGGATGATATTTGACGTACACTAATCCCGATTGTTTAGTTGTATGTCGATCGATTGATTGACAGACTGTTATAAGCGTTGAATATTTATATTTGATGCTTATGCAGTGTAGAATGCACTTTGGATGATGGTTGATTATTCATCGTTGTTGATATATATATATGTGTTGTAGAAAATCCATATAATTAACATTATATGGTAATTGATTGGGCCTCATTCCAGTTTTGAAAAAGAAATATTTGAAATAGAAATATTTGAAATAGAATATTTGAAAATAAGAATATATGAAGCCGTGTTGATTAGATTGACGCTATTTTGACGTGAACGATATTTATATCGATTTTATTCATTTTTCAACGAATATTGAAATAGATTTGAAATTCGAATTAAATTGAATAGATTTGAAATTGAAATCACATTGAAATGAATTCGAATATAAATGAATTCGAATTGAAAGGGTATAAATGAATTCGAATTGAAATTGAATATAAATGAATTCGAATTGAAATTGAATATAAATGAATTCGAATTGAAATTGAATTGAATTGAATTAGAACTGAAATTGAATTGGAAATCAATTTGAATTAAAATCGATTTGAAATGAATTTAAAACGAATTTATATTGGAATATTCGATTTTGATTTGAAATTGAATATGAAGTTGAAACCGCTTTGAAAATGAATTGAAAACGATTTATAAAGCACGTTTTAAATTGAAATCGACGAAGTATATATTATATATATTATATATATATGTAATATAATGGCCTAAATAGAACGCGCCGCGCCACGGCAGTTCGCAAATTTCGACCATTGACTTCGAACGGATATTACGGGAGATCCGACCGTCGGATTCTCCTAAAACCGGAACCGTTGGGTTCGTATCGAAAAGAGCTTTCTAACGAATGTGAGAAATTAGAAATCTAACGGTTGGATTATAATAATGTCCAAATCAAATTTGAAAAAGGTCGCTGTAAGTGCAGTTCGATGACCGTTGGTGGAAATTGACTGTACGGGCCTTGATAAAATTATTTAAAATAGTAATAATTTGAGTAAAATCGTAAGAAATGATTTAGAAAGGATTGGGATGAAAAACTCCATACTTGAAAAGATAAAAATAGATTTTTATCGAAATGAACTAGTTTTGAACTAGAATTATAATTCTATTTATTTTTAAATACATAAATTGAATTCGAAAAGGGCTTTAAAAATAACCAGAATTTCCAATGATTGCATTGGAGTGGACTTGAATCGAAATTGTCTTCGGAATATTTCGATATTGGAATTCGTGATTATACAGATATTGTTATGGAAATTTGAAAGATATATATTTATATCGTTATTTCCAATACGACATTTGTTAATCGTAGAATTTGATATTGAATATAAGCCGATATATTTTCTATTCAGAGCCTTGTATTGAATATCAAATGTGATTTGGGTTTGTCGTGAATGGTGTCTTCACTAACACTGTTCTTGAACCCAGTTGAGAAAAGATTAAATCTTTTTATTTCTATTTAATGAATTGTACCAATTAAATAATATTTAACTGGAATTGAATTGATATTGATTTTTGGGTTTATCATGGACAGTGTTTTAAATAACACTCGTTCTTTAACCCGATAATTAATGGAATGTGACTTTGGGTTTATCGTGAACCGTGTTTTAAATGACACTGATTCTTTAACCCAGTTAACGATTAAAACTAAGTGGAGTTTTAATGAATCTTTAATTAGATTGAAAAGATCGAGAATGGAGTATCACCAGTTTTACTCCAGGCGATAGTTAAATCTTTAATTAGATTTGAACGTGAAATGGTAATTGAATTTGCCGATAACACCGTGGTGTTAGATATGAAGTATAACCAGTTTTACTTCATGGGATGAATAGGTTGGGATTGGGAAATTAAAACAAATGATTACTTCGGTAAGGTTCGCTAATCCCGACTAGTTTGAATTGATATTCAAAAATAGATTAAAGAATAAATTCAAGAAATTTATCTTGGATAAAATTAATGGGAACCTTTCCCTATGAATGTGAAATTCAGAAACTAACTGTCGGTTAGCTAAGCGGAATGGTTTCCTGGCTATTGATCTGATGTTGGTTTCGGCCTTCGGGGTTAATATTTGGGGAATTATTCTCTTGATTAATTTACGGTTAGTGACTATTGAATTGGAATGAGCGTATGTTGTGTTTGTGTAACACTTATTTAAAATATACGCGAGTTATTCGGGAAGACCGGGTTTATCCCATTCTGAATAACTGATACGACGATAAGTCGAAGATGAAGACGATGGTCGAAGAACGAAGGTCTTCACTTCGTTTGGGTGATTACTGATGATCTTGATTGGGTTGTACACCCAAGAAGATGGAAACAGTTGGTGATCGTCCAGACGTACTTGGAGATCGATGGATATGTGGGGTACTAGGTGCCTCCGGTTTCGTTCAGACCCAGAACGGACTTGTAAATGGACTGTGTGTCTGACATTGGATTTTAGTCCGTGTGATTGATCTCTATTAAATATATATCTGTTTGGCGGCGGAGAATTTATTCTCTTGCTTAACGCCCTTCTCTGAGACGTACGAGCTCAGGGGTTATATATTGATGGATATCAAACGCATGGAGTGAATTGCCTGTGTGGCATGCCTAAGTGGCAATTGATCGAGGCTTCTGTTGAAAAGCAAAGTCTTGTGGTGATGATCAAAGCACAGCCTGTGCGGCACAGCTTTGTGTAACGTGAATTCGTGAGCCTCACACCCCGGTTGTGAACCAAAAACGGGAGAGGACCTCCGGGAGGGCATGCGTTTCTTTCTAGCTAGGGTGGTGTCAGTGACCTACCAGCCCTGACATTTATATACTTTTCACCTGTGTGGTTGTTGCTGTTGCGAGGCGCCTCGGTTAGATCGGACGATCCGGGTCCGATGGAGTCATTCGTTGGCTCATTTACGCCCCAAAGGGCGGGGAAACGTATTGTTCAGGCACTATAATCCACATCGGTGGACCGGCCCTGTCGCTCCAAGGGGCAGTTGCGGCTGTTCCGAAGGCTCGGGCTAGAGAGTCTCGAATCGGTAGAGGACGATCCCTAGCCTCGGTTCATAGACGGAAATCCAACATCCAAATATGTGATTTTGCGGTTTTAATTGTAAACTAGTATGGCGACATGATATATGGTACCCATGCCGCCTATGACTGATACTTATGATTTGAAGCTGTTTTATACACTATGCACCTATAATAGTATCAAATGATTTGTTTTAAAACGTATCAAGCATTCTTTGGCTGTTATAAGGGAAAACCCTATCCCCCGGCTTGCGTTGCATTATGTGATAGGACCTGGGTCTTATAACAGCTTCATTTTTCTTTATTTAGCATTGCGCTGTTTGTTTTATGCACTGGTATTCTTGGGAGGAAACCCGTTCCGTGTTATACGGCGTGGTCCCTTGATTTACCTAACTTTAAAAATAAAGATTAATAACTGTTTTAGTTCTCACACCAGTCACATGACTGACCTGGAGTTTATTGTTTTAACCTAAACTCTGGGTGCCCTTATTTTGACACGGGCAGCTAGTAGTTTTGGTTTTGTAGATTTATTTTCACAGGATCCTGGTTTACAGCTGGAACGATATCCGAAAAGCTTTGTATCCGTATATCTCTTCTAGTTGTGTATTGTATTATTTTCCGCTGCAATGTATTTAAATGTAATTTAAATCTCTGATATTTCTGTGTAATATTCATTTATACTCTGTATATTCTTGTAATCTGATGCATTGTTGTAATACACAATGAAATGTTCTTCCGTTTGCGTTCTATTTTGTCGTGTTCTCAAAACAATCCGCGCTTTCCCTTCTTTTCGGAGACCGGGGAAGTTCGGGTCGTCTCAAGGATGTCAAACCGACGCCACTGTTTAACTTCTCATTACGTCGATAGTCCTCCACGCCTTAACCAGTGACAGTCGCGTCACTTATTTGCACAACAGTTCACCATTACTTCCATGCAAGCACCAAATAAATGAATTAACCTAATTGCACAGTTAAATCCACACATGACTTCACCATTTTCCCTAAATCTCGAGCCCTAGGACTACTGTCTTCTTTGTTTCGAGCTTCACCATATGATGCGCCACCCATATAACAAATATAAGCATGAAGTTCGCAAAATTACGGACTTAGTGGATCTAGAAACGAACGTTTTTACTGAGTATTTTATTTTTAATCTATTTCTGAAGAGGACGATTTTTTTTTCTTGTAGTTTACGGAATTAGCACGAGAGAGTAGAGAGAATTTGGGGATGGGAAGTTCGAAAGCCACTACTGATAGATATAGTTGAAAATATTATTATTTAATTTGGTTTTTGATCGAATTATAGCTTGTGATTTCTCTAAATGGAAGAAGACCTTCCTAGGTATGAAAGGGGAACAAATTTATAAAGGGAAAATTCGACTTCAGATAGAAGCTTTAGGATGGCTTCACAGGGAAGGAATTGTGTGGCTTCCAACAGAAGCTTCACATTTATTTTATTTAGTATTTAAAGATTAGCATACCCCACTATACAGAATTTTATTCACTTACGGACTGCTATGAACAAAAATAAAAATACTATCGTGTCAAGCGATGTGCCCTGATCCAAAAATATAATAATATAGACAAGTTAACTTATATTGTGATATCCCAAAATGCTGATATAAGGTGTAAAATACTTCAAATAAATAGTTGTTTTACACACGACTCCACATCGACTTTCTGAAAATTTCAAATAAATAGTTACTTATATTATCCAAATTTGAAACTAATATTTAATTATATTAAATAAACTGTTATGCCTTACACATGACTCCACAGCGACTTTCTGAAAATTTGATTTGGACATAATTTACAATCTACAAAATGAAATAACGATTTTTCACTTCCATTAGAAAGATACAGTTTAATAGATCCAAATGTTTCTTGTTCTAAGGAAATCCGACTTATATTGGATCCTGTATATTAAATTGAAGTTCAAAACGTTAAATTACGAACTACTACACCATTACGAGCTCGTTTTAAATTTAACTATAAATTATACGTTTAAATTTTATTTAAAAATAAATTCGTTATTATAACTTTAATAATCTAAGCTCAATTAAATTCCTTATGTTATCCAGTTCACACAATATTGCGAATTCAACTCAATTCCGATTATTTCACTATATATATTAATTAAATATTCAAATTGTTGAATATTTGTCATTTAATTCCCCAAATCAATCTTCTAAATAATTAAATAAATAAATTACTCAACCACGAAAAATCCGGGTCGTTGCATTGGTTTTATTTATGTTTTGAGTTTTGAGTTTCCAACGTTAACATGAAAGTTGGAAAGATTTGAAGTATATTGGAGATGTTGGATCAAAGGCGAAAGGAGTGACGGAGGTGACCATGGGATGATGGATAGATCGATTTGTTATCGTCCTTCTGCTGTTTCTTAAAATATAAAAATAAAAATAAAAAATTGTTTTCGTTTTTGTGTATTAATTTCGTTTTGTAAAACGATCGTTTTTCACGATATGTGTGCACCATCGATATTTTTGTATGTACAAAAACTCAAATTAAAAAAATGTAAACCAAACGCACCCTTCTTTTTTTGCCTATCATACTGCCTTCTTAGTTCTTATAATTTTTCCTCCTTAAAAAGGATAAAAATACAAGTGTTACAAAGACTAATGGTTGTTGATAAGATCATGCATTCTATTATTGAACGGACTTCTACAGTGTTTCTCTTGCTGGTAAAGATTATAATGTTTTCCAATTAAAATGCATTTTACCAATTAAAAAAAAAATACGTGGGGAAAGGAAAAAGTTCATGCTACCAGCAAAGCTGGCCAATGAGGTTTTCGTTGATCATTTTGGTGCAGTCGCCTACGATGCAATATTGTCATTCAAATCTACTTCTGACGACGACCACATAGAACACCAAGATGCACATATCACACAGTTATGTTATATACATTGAATCAGGCATAAGGATAGGCACTGACACTTATTCTTGAGAGATATCGACATATAGAGACCATACATTGGTTAGCTTCTAATTTCAACATAAAATTTACATAATCTTTAAAAGTGACCGTACATAAACTGCCAAAAGCTACATGGTATTTCACATTATAACATATCCATATGAAAGTGATATTCAGTAGCCACCATATTTGTTCCTAGCACTAGCCTAGCCTTCAAAATAAACAGCTTCCAAGTTTTGCAGTTAACAAAAGAGTTCAAAATAAGCTGAATTTGTGCTCCATTTGTAAGTGCCTGGAAAAACAGAAACAAAGGAAAATATCAAAATAAGCTGTCTACAATAATGCTTAGGCTAGGTGAGTTGACCATAATATGGGGCGAAATTTATAAGAATATTATCGAGATGCTTGTATAAATAAGCTGCTGCTGCTGCTACTACCAATAATAGGAGAGCTAAAGGCGTTTCAAGTATGCCTCTAAAAATGTTATTAAAGACAAAAACTAATATTAAATTGCCCTTAGAGCTATGAGAGGCAAAATAAGATTTGCCCCTGAAAATTTCGTCCCAAATGATAAACTGAGACGTATAAGTCCAATAATTTGCCTCAAAAAGAAAGCAGTCCACGTCATTAACATTCCATATTATTCTGGTAGAGGCCATATTAGATGCCTCTAAAAGCTTCAATAATAACAATAAAAGAATGCCCCTATTATTACAGATCACAACTATAAAATAGATTATAGCGTGTGCATTACAATTATGCTTATGATAGCATAGCTGCAATGAATCAGATATTAAAAAGAAACAAAAATAACATACAACTACAACTCTTCAAACTCAACACAAAAAATATAAATGTTGATGATTGTATGAATATAAGTTATACTTCAGTATAATGCAATAATGCATGTATATAAACAACTTCACACAAAAAAGAAGTCATGGAACACCCAAAATATAATTCACATAAAAAACTTTGATTACATGGTCCGTTGTCACAAAACATACAGTTTATTAGTCTAGTGCAAATTGCACTCTTAAGATAGCAAAGAGTTTCAGTTATAATAAAAGTCAAAATGTTATGTTTTTTCCTCAATAATAATGTACATAGAACTGAATAGGACCAAACTTCCACAGTATAAGTATTACAGCAATAAGTATTCTTCCAACCTTTATTCCAACGTCACCTCCCCATGACTAGCTTCGGATGATTGTTATAACAGAAGCACCTGCAAAATACTGTATCAATATTGTAAAACATGATATTTATGCTCTGAAGGTATGTGAAGTCATATTTCTAGACTTGCAAAAATGTACAATAAATAGAGCTCTATTTGGAACATAAGCAGAACTAGAATGTTTATATCTCTATATAGTACTGTCAGGGCAATTGATTGCATTATTTACAAAGATGATGGAATACAAAAGCCAACATATTATATTAACAAAGCATTTAAAGAGGATAAAGCTTGCCATGTTAAATTTAAACCAATCTTGCTTCGTTATCTTTGTCAGAGAACTAACAACTTATACTTAAGCATTTTCACACATCTTTAACTACTTAAAACTAAAAGAAATCTTAGGATGATTAGAGGTCTTAGGCCAATTAATATAGGGCAGTCAAACTTGAAGAGCATAACATCGAATTTAGACTAACATATCATCAAGGGCACAAGTACTAACTGACTTCTAAATGGAAAATTACTAGGCCTATAAATGTTAAAATCGATCAATCAAAATAAATGCATAAATGGGTCATGCAAGGATCAAAATGAGGTAGGAGGCACCCTTTTTATTACTCTTGCCAAACACCATTAAGTTTGTTTCCGATATATTAATTTTGGGAATCAAACAATAAAGCACAATGCAAAGTTCTTCTGGAAATGCTACATTTCAATAGGAACATCTTGAAAATCGCAAGCATTTTCAGTGGACTGAACCTACCAGGTAAAGGAGGAAATATAAATGCCTTTATGAGAATAGCGAAAATAACAATAATATTGTTGATCCAATATATTGGAAAAATAACATGCCTTACGGCAATGCATGAACTTTAATTTTAAGTCATAAATTTTTGTGTGATGTGAATGTTAAATGAATTCAGAGATAAGCAGTAAGCTTTATAAATAACTCGATGTGTGAGATCATGACTAACAATAATTATAATTAACTCTTTCTTCAGGTTGTTGAGTAACTTTATAACGTCAGCTCGAGCTTTCCATTCTAATACTAAAGATGAGCTTTCCATAAAACAGATAATGAGTACTGAAAAAAGCATTAAAAGGAAAGTGTAGATCATCCAACTCCACAAAAAAAAATGTAGTCCCGCAACAAATACTGAAAACAATTTAATATTAATAAATACATACCATGTCCTGTAAGGGGTCCATCGGTAGCAAAAGTTCTGGTGTTTTAACATGAAAATAGTTAGAAATGAATACAATCATATACTAAAATATTCCAATTTATTTGTTCAATTAATCAACCATCAAAAACTTTTCTTCCCAATTGAATTGCCAAACTAAGACATCTTTTGAATCCACCACTAAGACAATGTAGAGCTTCATCCAAAGGAATCAAATTCAAGGGAACCTAGAATCAATTTTTTTTGCAAATGCCTTAACAAGGAGTATAAAACGATTAATGTACATGTAAAATTATAGATCATCTTGCATATTGAAGCTTTTTGCTCTCTCATACAAATATCAGCTTTCTACCTTGGCCAGCCAAAAGTAATTTCTTTAATCACTGTACCCGCTAGAAGAAGAAAAAACTAGCATAAAATATTCTCTTAACCATTGGTTACGCATGCAGAAAGATTAAACATGCTGACAAGTACACATGATTTGAAGAAATTTGGGACTGAGTTCAATCCAATAACCATGTTTAAATGCTTAAGTGCATTTTTGTTCTATGGCCATTGTTTTCGTGGGTAAAATCGAAGCCAAGATAAATTTAGTAAGTGAACTAAAGATGTAGGAGTTAGAGCCGTATAACACCATATCATACCTAATATTATTCCAACAATGTCCTGTGATAATAATTCAAGTGACTTGGTTGGATTTACTTATTCCCATATCTCTGAACACAAATTGAGCGAGAAGTTGGATTTGAAAACCCAACAAGAAGCTGTAATGACAAAGTGATGAGTAAGTTATACAAGCACTGAGACTTTTTTCCTTGACAATACGCATGAAAATAATTACTTAAAAAAACATTAGTGTTTAATACAAACCTGCAAGAGCATAGTTTTTCCACTTCATCAAAATATTAAACCAAAGCTGAAAAATACAAATATATAATTTCATAGGATGCTCACTTGGTAGTTACTAGTGCACATATATATAACATAAAACCACTAAAGACGGGTTAAAAGGAAGTGTTGTTTGGCAGTTTTAAATTACAGGATTAAATGACACCATAATGAAAATTGATTGTTGTATAGAAGAAACATTAAGGTACTATAAGATTATTCAATCTTAATCTCTATTTTCATCAACAAATGTTATACTTTTGTTGCTAACCTTTCCGGAATGATCATTTTAATAGGTAATCAAGCACATAAATCTAAGTGATCATTTTGATACTAAGCAGTTACAATGAGAGAAAAGGAATATGTATGTAACGGCGGAAAAGCCGAAAAAGTATAATAGACAAATATGCAGTGAATACTAAGACTATCAGTAGCAAAACACAAACTGGAGATGCAACCATGTTTATCTATATCATTATGATCTATTAATTTTTCGCTGAAAATATTATTTTGCAGCTGTAGAATGTTATTTCATGAAGTTGAAGGTTGAAATGATTATAATACAAAATAATCCATAAAAAGCAAACAGTAAAAGTTATAGGCATGATTGTTGAATCAAACGGTATAGGGAACATAGATGGATAATAGACCACAAACTAAGCTGTACAAAATTATATTATCAGAATATCTTAGGTAATTATGCAAATAAAATCAGAACCTCTTACCATAGTTTCTCAAGCATTGGTGATACTTTAAGTCTACTTGAATACAAAACATTACCTATGGAACAATTTACTGAATTTAGTATGAATCTGACACGATTCATTAGCTGACCAGAAAGATAATTACAAGTATGAATTTCAGTTGTGACCAAGGATAGAACTAACTGTGCCAAGGACATGAAATGAAAGGCATGCTTGTTGATTCATATTTTCAGTGCATACAATATTACATTACATGATATATGAAAACCAAATGAACAATGAAAATATCATAGTGCATACCTTCCCAAGTTGTATTTTTTGATATATTCACATCCTAAATCCCATTACTTGATGCTTTTATGGCAACTTCTATTCTTCGGTATTTTATTCTTAAATTCAACTCTTAGGTTTTCTTCTCAAATTATGTCTCTTTTACTTCAGATAGAAAACTGTAAAATATCAACGACATGTTTGTTCCCAACATAAATTTCCTCTGAAAAGAACTGCAAACGCAATTTTAATAAAACATAAACTATAGTAAGAAGTAGTGTATATGCTGCACATGATTAGATAAAAATTAGCTTTCACATTGATGAGTGGACTACAAAGACAAAATCATAACTGCTTACCTCCTAGCAATTTATTCCACATTAATCATCAGCACAAATGTTTGCTGAATTAGAGAATTAATGAAATATAGCATAAACAAAAGATGCACCCAGCCTTACTGTGTTCTTGAACCACGAACCTTACTCTTCCCTGTCAAAGATTCAAAATAGTATGGGTTTTTCCATTATATTTTCCATCTTTTTGTACTCAGGTATAGTCCGTTTCAACTTCAATGTATTATTCGATATCACCAGTCGTTGATGATCTGTTGATAGCCGACAACAATGCGGAGATGGAGTTAACAAACCTACAAGTTAACAGGAGAAAATGCATTAGTTCTCCATACTGTGATAGTTTCATAGGCATAGAATCACTACATGAAAATTATTAAAAATACACATGAATGATATGATTAAACAAAAATTGGCATTTTCCTTTAGAAAAACTTTTGACTAATGGAACAGAAACAGTTGGAACTACGGTGGATCCAAATGTGAACAACATAGGTTATAAATCTGAATAGACAACCATATGTTAATGCAGTGGTTGATTGATATAAATAGACAAAAAGTTGGTGCAATATAAGTAGAAGCAATTGCAATCGAAACTGTAATAAAGAGTGTTGTGCGTTTAAACTTTCGGCTCCAGGCTAGTTCAAAAATTCATCTTCCTTTTGGCCCAAATTATGACTTTTTGGTCGAATATGTCCATTCAAGTACAGTTTGAGAAAAAATAAGCATAAGTAAATTAGTGACATGTTGATTAAGTAGAACAGCACAAAACATCAATTAATAACTCAAATTATCACTTAGGAAAATAATTGAACAAAACAAATATAGAGGGAAGCAACAATTAAATCTAAATACAAGCTACGGTGCATAAAATAGAAATATATTAGATAAAGAAGACACCTGTTATCATAAATAAACAAAATACAAATAAGTTAGAAGAACTGAAAATTCTTATAATGTCGGAAGAAGCAGCAGCGATTGGCACTTACAAATGGAAGAAAAGTGGACGGTTCATTTACGAACTCAAACCGTGAATGACCACCAATATCCATGCTTCATTCGACCGAGATTGATTCTACACTGGCAGCGCTTTAAATAGACAAAATTTTGGTCATATTGCAAGTAGGAGCATAAGAAGTCGATGAAGCTGATGCCAACTGAAGAAGTCTATTAAGAATATTATGCAATTAAAGTAGTTGAGGAAGAAAGTGGGTGGAAGCTATTTTTTTTTACTGTAAAGGAAATAGAACAGGGAAGCAACGATGTGTGTGTTAGTTTGAGATAAAAAAACTAGTGGGCCGAGTAGGTTAATTAATTTGGGGAAATCATGGAAATGTGGACCGAGTACGCCGGCTATCTCATTTAGAAGCGGATGAAGCAGTAATTTAGAAATTTGAAATGCTGGAAAGAGGAATTGCCAAGCAAGCATTGATCACAGCCTGTTTTTAAGTGCAAGTAATAGATGAGTATGATTGCCTATTTGAAGAATGTTATATCAGTCATAATGGATGAAGCTAGAACCAAAGTTCAAGGGTCTTTTTATTATCAATTCAAACAACTTTTCAAAATGTGTAACAAAATTTAGGCTTATTTCAAAGCAAATTAATAATATACACATATTTTTTGCCATCCTAGCGACAATTTTGCAATTTGTATTACAGGATTTTGAGAATGTGTTGGTAGAATTAATTATTTTTTGAAGAACTTGAATCAATGCTCTTAAGAATGTAACAGCGTATTTTAATGTGTTTGGTCGGAGTGCACTGACAGTAACAAGTGAATTTATCTTTGTCAGATTTGCATTGGCACTTTCTCAGAGTACTCAAATATAGATTGGTGAATCGAGGCCAACATGATTAAAATTGATCTATATTGAATATGTTATTAAACAGACTAAAATGAATGGTATGGCCCTACACTCTAAGATACAAGTTTTCTTCTCTCTCATACCTTCAGTGAAATGAACCTCCAGTGGAATATAACATACTTTAAACTATGTGATAGTTGAACTTACAACTATGCGTACTACTAAGGGCACCATGATTCACATTTCTCTATACCAGTTTATAAATAATATGTCCTCGGAATCTTATTTTCTACTTCTTAATTTAAAAATGGAAGGGCCGCCGCACTGCAACGTATGCAGTAATGTGTATCGACTCGTGTTATTTCATCATACTGGGTGATAACCAACAATAGTAAATCATCGGATTGTGATTCTTCAAACTTTGAAAATCGGTTCCTACTGTGATTTGTTGTCAAATAGTGGTTTTAAACCAACTAATAGACTATGAATCACCCAATTGTATTTACTGCTAATAAAATTTTCATGGTATTTGAAAGAACAAATATGCACCACACTAAAACGCATCTTAAAAAATGGGATTTATGACTTCCAGGAGGACCTATGGGGTTTGAAAGAATAAACTGGCACCATGTTAAACTATTACACAAAAACGCACACTCCAAAAAAAGAAGAAGGAATTCATTAATTATTTTTATATACATGGAACATGTATTATTTCACTTTAAGAACTTAGGTAATACAAGGTTGAGTTTTTCACCATATCACTGAGTTAGATTAAACACATTAACCAGTAAGAGAAGTTCATAAATTTTATTATTACATCAATTCATGCAAGCTTGGTCGTGCTATCAACTGTAAAGTATCTTCATGCTTCTAAATATGTGTAATAGTCATATTACATCAAACATCTATAAAAGTTTTTGGGTAACTTCAGGTCACTTGCATCTTACTAACAAATGGTTGAAATTCAATTTATAGATCTATGTTCAAACAAAACCCTAATTTGGAACTCTAAATAGAAAACCTAAAAAGTGAAAGAAGAAGAAGTCAATCTCAGCAGGTAAATCGAACGATGAGAAGATTAAAATACCTAGATCTGCGAGGGAAAGAGTACATCGCATCAGGATTTTCTTTTTGCGGTTTGGTAGAAACTAGAAAAGAAGATGATAAGAACGACAAATTAGTGGCGGTAATTTTACATCCCGCACTAAAATTTTGGGAAAAAAAGTAGAGGCGTTTGGTTGGGTCAGGTTTAAAATTGCTAGGGGCTATTTGTTAGTCTGCCTCGGATTCTTTGTTATTAAGGGCAAAACAATAATTTTGCCCTTAATTCAGCGCCTCTGCATATAAGTTGCAAATGTTCATCAACCCCAATTGAATAAATAACCAGTACAAAAATAGATAAACTGAGATAAACCTACTGTTAAATTGTACAATTAAAAAAAATATTGCAGTCGGTCTTCAGTGTTAGTTATAAATACTACTGAAACTGTAAAATGTTTATATACATAGTGCAACGCAAAATAGCGCATAGCTCAAGTCTTACGCTATTTTATGCTATTTGCTACTGATTACTCCGCATATGATTATTTATATCGTTACAGTTGAACGACATTTTTACTCCAGCCTGATATAATCAGCTCCAACGAGGAATAACCTTATTTGGTGATTACAAAGCTTTCAGCTATGAAATAAGTTTGACAAATTGTTGGTCAGCAAAACACAATACTCGGACAATGTAGGGGATTAAGCTAAAGAAAAGGACTTGCACGGCAAAGATGACCTTCGGCATTCGGCAATGACACTTGAACTGATAACATGCAAAATGCATTGTAAAAGATGTGGAATAAACAAGTGAAATGAAAATACAAATTATGTGAACTTAAAGACGATTATTGCTTAGATCAGCAGCTAGCATGATCTTACACTGATGCTATGAATTTCAAACATAACCCCAAAAGCAATCTTAGTATTATCAATTTGTCATTGTTTATATTAGCATTCAAATAATCTTTGTACTCCAAGCAGAATCTCACCCTGTGCTTATTTATTCAGCAGATCATTTTGCATACCATATTTCTTATTTCTATATCAATTTTCAGCTTATTTATCTCTAGCTCCACGTCCTTCACAACAAGCCCCTTCCATTCCTTTTCATACTTTTCACACAATGATTTATTAGTTAATTCGAAAGCATTCTCTACATTATCCATCAAAAACCCTTCCTCCTGTGACAACATTTTTGCTTGCTCAAACATGATTGGAAACATTTTGCTGTTTCTACTATCATCATGGTTGTTTTCGACTTCGACATTGTCATCATCCTCGTCATGGCTTTCCTTTGCTTTCATCTTTTTTGCCTTGTTTCCATCTGAGATTTTTTCTTCCACTGACTTCTTTCTTTTGCCATTACTTTCTTTTCTGTTGATAATATTACCCTCCACAGCCCTTCCATTTTTTTGACCCCATATCTTCGCACAAAGATCAACAAATGTTGATAGCTTAGGATTATCGATGTCGATTCCGCTTTGAATTAGCTTAAAGTATTTCCTTTTCAAATGTCGAATTTTATAGTACAACTGATGGCAAGAAGAGACCTTTCTGGTAAGAAAATTGTTGACAGAACAAAGTAGAGGGTTCATAGTACTCTCAGTAGGAGTTTTCCCGTCATTGTTGGACATAAACTCGATAACCCTTTCAAGAATCGAGATAGAATCTTCATCGACAATTCTAGCTTTCTTTGCAGCTGCTGCGAACTTGGAGGGCGTCGGGTTCGCAGCAATAGGTTTTGGTGAAACAGGGGTTGGTGGAGAAGAATTTGGAACTGGAGATTGTATCGAAGATACATTCTCCATATCGGATGCTAAGCATTTGATGTTTGAAGTTTTAGATTTCCTCGGTGATTTCCTAGGGTTTAGAGAAGGATCCGACGACGTTAAAGCTTTTTTCCCCATTTTACTTTCAGATTTGGAAAATTTCGAGATGTTAGCTGTCAAGCACGAATTTAGAAGTGGCCTTTGAGAATGAGGATTTGTACAAGGACTTTGTTTAAAAAAATACTTTGAGATTAGGGCAGCCGTTTCTCAATCGGATGTCAGTAGACAAAGGTAATGATATATGGTTTCCCGCATGAATTGTTTCCAAACATGATGTATTTAACATCAGAAAAAAAAAAAATATGATTTGCATAGACAGTTCATCAAAATTTTACATTGAAATGATACGCAGTTAGTTTTAATTTCAAATTTTAAATTGCAACATCTTTTTTTTTTTTTTTGACACTGCTGGAACAACCGACGAGAATACGGTCAAAAATACGGATCAGAGAATGGATGACGGTAATTCACGAAGACTAAATGATCCAACGACCTATTTTGTATCCGCTGCAAACGACGTAATCCTTCTCGGTTGATGTAGAATTTTCGGTTCTTTTTTGTTCGTTTTGCATTTTTATTTATATTACTTCTATTAATAACGGTCTTTTAAATGTAAACTTTCAATTGGACCATGAAGTTACAAAAATGCCCCTATATATATTCATATTTATATATCGTTTGAAAATAGGATCTAATAACTAAAACGTTTTACCAATTCAAATTGTATTTCTTCGCCAGTTAACAAATCTGAATATCACATAAAAATATAATCTAGAAAATAAATGTTTTTTACGTCAACATTCTTTATTAAATAGAAACACAGATAAAAAGAAAAACTATTGAAAGAAATTTAGACACTGCAACATAAAAACAAACAAACAAATTACACATGATTTCAACGTAAAAATATAATTAAACATTCGTGCAAATCACTTTTTCTTTGATGTGTTAAACATATATAATTTTTTAAAAAGATAACTTATGCGAAAGCATATAACGTAATCACGAGCGACGGCGTACCATAACACTTGTTAACAATTAATAAAGAACGAGTTTAACTTTTTATTAATCTGAATTTTTATTTACATTATTAATTAATAAAGCACAACTTCAAAAAGAAAGTTTATGTGTCAAATTATATTTTTGAGCTTTGCTAGAACGACCTACAAAATGGAGTAAGGGAAGCACATATCTGTTGATCAATGGAGAAAATCAGGGGTGCTGTAATCTTTGAAGGGTGTGATATGTTATGTAGTTTGATCCAGTTGAAAAATCTATTGTTTATAAGTGATATTAAGATCTATTCTTGGGTGAACATTTTGAATTGGTACATAAGTTAGATGCCAGATAAACTACTTAAGCGATACTAATATTTAGTAAGTTACATAGAGGGTTGTTTTATATAGTACACGTTGATATCAAAAAATTTGCCACTAAAGATATTATAGTCATTACTAAATATCATTATTAAAAAATTGATCGATTTATCTTGAAAGATTTTACATTTGAACAATTCTACTCAAAATAATTGGAACCCACATCTAGGTTTGAGAACTTCCCAAAATGCTCTTGTATATAACTTTTTCAAATATTAAGTTGTTATTTTATATGGTCCTCCGAATTATGATTTTTTTATATCACTTAAAAATAGGATACATCAAATATATTTTTTATAAATTCGTTGCTCCTCTACAAGCACTACAAATATTAATATCACTTAAAAAAAATAAAAAAATAAAGTACATATATAAATTTGTTTTTCATTAACTAATAATACAAATAACAATTAAAATGTATATAAAAAAAAATTTGATGTTGCAACATTAAAATAGAGATTCAATTGTCTACAACTAAATAATATATGACTAAATGTCAGTGCAAATCATTTTCTTTATAATTTTTTAAACTTATACAATTTGTAGAACAACAATTCATGCAAAAAAACATAGTCTGGCCGTTAACTTTTTGCCTAATCGTGAACTTCCCAAAATACCCCTATATAACATTTTTAAATGTTAAATTATTATTTCATATGATTTTCTTAATAAACCAAAAGATAAAATCTTTGTACAACTACTTAACACATATTAAAACATACACATTAATTCCAGTTATTTAGAGTATAATTATTTATATATACGATCATTTCAAATAAATCAACCAATACCTTTAATAATAATTGTGATATCGTTAGTTTCACATTTTTGTATCCGCATGAACTACCATAAATGTTTATGCTGCTTAAAAATAGGAACTACCAAGTAAGCTTTCTTTACAAATTCAAATCACTCTGCTACATATTTTACCATATTTTTATATTATTTTAAAACAAAATCTTACAAACAAAGTTATTTTATAAGTTCGTTCTTTATTAATTAATAGTGCAAATAAAAACAAATTAACATTGCAACTTAAAAATAAAAATTCAAATCATCTACACATAAATTTATTTTGGAAGTCAAACAAAGTAAAGCTTTAGACAAGAATGTTCCTTCAAAGATCGAGGGTAACCCACTTGCAATATAGTGGTATAAGAACTATCAAATGCAACTTCTAATAGTCCAAGGTCTCTAGGAGCAAAAAGAGACCAAGAAAGCAAGCTTATACAACAAGGCAATACCCGTATTGCAGTGATTCATAAGCGGAAAGAAAACACTACAATACGAAAGAATTTTGGGGCAAATTCACATTACAATAATGAAATTCATACCATAACAAAACAGGATCTTGTGTAATAATTTGGTAAATCAAAGAATTCATACATGTCGATGTTTCTATAAACTCGTGGCTTCAGATAACATCTTGAAAGTGGCGAATCCAAGCGCTTGAGTGAGGCGCCTCTATGGTGTAGTCCACATGAACGTCTTTCTTCTCGATCAAATCGGAGAGAAAACGGATTCTGGTGCGAGCTGCCATATTTAGGGTTTGTTGCTCGAAGACGTATGTTGTCAGCTATAGTTTTATTTTTAATCTGATATTAAAATAAAATTGGTTCACCACCCACCGATAAAAGGGAATGATCAAGCCCTATATAAAATTGGGCGTATACCATTAACTAAGGTAACCATCGAATACCATTTCAATGCAACATAAAATATCAACAAATTTGATATTTTATTTATCCAATATATGTCTTTCCTTTATAACGTTCTAAGTGTGTGACCCATTAGGTTACTATAGCAATGGCAATGATTTTAAATCATATTTAAAATTATAAATAGTGATTGGCATATAGCAATACATAATTGCTACCCAAGTTATAATAAGATTAATGATTTGATACAACCTTTCTGTGACCAGTGTAATAATCCTTTTAACCAATATATTCAGGAATAAAATCGAGGCATAGAACGTATCACCCTCTTTATGATTTAATCTGTTTATCTTGATCGATGAGTAGACTATTAAAAACAAATTAACATTTGAGCACGACCATGCATTTCATAGTCCCACTCAATTAAGAGGCCTATGGATATCGCTACAAAAATATTGTAGGGTTAAATTCCATCGAGATCATTCATAATTTTCATTTGATTCGAGATGTATTCAATAATCACCATTATCGTCTACTTTGTCACAAGTAACTTTAGATGATATCAAAACACAAATATCTTTGAATAAAATTATAATGATTTCAGGTCTGAGGACCATTACATCATTGTCACCATGAGAATAACTTATGATACTATTAATTAAATTCCATGTAGTTTTCTCACGTTGGGTCAACTAATACGATATTCTCCAGTACATGTTTGTGTCTTGACATTAATATCTCATATATTAATGATCAATGAGATGTGATCATCAATCAATCAACATACTGGTCTCAATGTTTTATTGTTGTCCCATTTAAACAATAAAATTTGACTAAGGACATTTAAGAATTATAATACTTAATATATTATACAATCTCAAGCTCAAGTCTTACTTGAACTATATAATTTCGTATTATTATTCTAAGTACTTCTATTATGTTACTATTTATATTATGCAGTAAATATAACATATCAGAACATTTTTATTCCAAATAAAACAATAACATTAACAATGTTAGTAATCACATCAAATGGGTTTCCACTAGGGCATAAAATCTAACAATCTCCCGCTTGCACTGGAGTCAATCATTCATGTATCGTATACTCATAAAACTAGTGTGACTATTAAACTTCTGTTGCAACGTAGTTTAATTCAGTAGGTCTGCAACATTTCAACTTCTGCAACTTTGTAGATATGTTCATTTCCACTATGAACAAATACGCATAAGAATTATATTTCTTAAATATATGTTTGGATCGATAATGAGTTTAAGGTTTTAGGCCTAAACAATAGCTACAATGTTATCGCAATGTAAATCATTAGATCAACAATGAATTAAGTTCAATTATGAACCTCTTAATCCAAACATTTTCTTACTCAAAATCAGTATCTATTTCTTATTTTAACAACCAACATTATTCACAATAATTAAAGTGTAATCAATATATAACATTCGATTGTGTCACTCACACTCAATTTCTTATCTATACAAAATTCAATGGTATTTTGTGGTTTTTGAGACATTTCGAATTCTATTTCACTCCCATCATTATCTTAGAGACTGGCTCTCCTTTAATAGGATGCCAATTCGAGCACTAAACATTTTATCCTTAAAGGATTTATAGAAATAATATCTATTTGTTTCTTTTGGATATTCCACAAAATAATTTTCAGATTTGGATCTGATCTTATCAGAGGGAAGACGTTTAACAAACGATTCATATTCCAAACCTTTATAATTGACATACTAGGACGTTTCCTAGTTCATATCTTATATGGCGCGTTCAGAATCATTTAAGTAGGATTACAATTAAATATTAATTATTTTAAGGGGATGATCCCTAAATTTATTGGAAGATCTGTATGAATCATCATTGATCATACCATATCTTATAAGGTGCGATTTCTCCTTTCAGATACATCATTTCAATATGGTGTTCTAGGTGGAGTGAATTGTGAAATAATTTTAAACTCATCTGGATAGTCATTAAAATAATTGGCATAATTATTCTCTTTCGATCTGGTCGAAAAGTATTTATTTTCTATTAAAATTCGTTTTAAACTTCACTTTGAATTCTTTGAACTTTTCAAAGGATTCTGATATGTGTTTCATAAGATACACATATCTATATCTACTTATATCATCAGTGAATATAATGAAGTAATAAAACCTGCCTCTAGCTTATGTATTCTTTGCTCCATATACATCATTATGTACGAGACCCAATACTTATTACCCATTCACTGTATGAAGTGAAAGGTGATTCAGTTATTTTGCTTAATAAACAAAATTTGCATTCCTCATATGATTTGAAATCAAATGATTCCAAAATTTCATCATTATGAAGTTTTGATATACTTTTCTTGTTCATATTGGCTAACTGACAATGCTAACGGTGTGCCGGATTTAAATCATTAAATTTAAACCACTTAGTAGGATTTATAAAATCATTAACTATTTATGAAATTCCATATGATATTTCATTTAAATAAAATGAGTGACAATTGTTCTTTTATTACAAATGAAATTCAAACTTGTCTAAACAAGATCTATTATAACATTTATTTTAAATGGAATTTCATAATTATTTTATTTATTTAATTAAGCCAGTATTTAGAACAAGAATCAACTTCCTATGTATAATCCAACAACATTTGCTTCATTTCCAATCATGAGTCCACTTGTCCTTTTATAAGATTTCTATGTATTTTGCAGTTTTTGTAAATTTATACATTTATGTGATTCATATCTAGTATCTAATACTATAAATGTATAAGTAGATTGTTATAACATTTATATCTTCTTCGGTTGAAGTCACACTTCAACATTCATTTTAGATCTTTGATATTTGTAAAACAATTATGTTTAATTTGTTTGAGGACAATCCTCAAATTTTAATGTTAGCCAAGAAATTTGATATAATCCAATTTATCCTTCTCAACGATTAATTTAAATTATCGGAGTTGTTTTATTTAATATCTAAAGTGATAATAAATAATAAATGTTTTTGTAATATTTATTTAATATAAATATAAAAAAATTGACAATCAAAATTTATATTAACATAAATGTAACATTTAAACTAAAATACGCTCCCTCTCAAATCAACATCCCTTTGTTTATACATATATATATATACACACACACACACACACACACACAATGGTGTTCCAAGATCCGTATCTAGTCAAGCCTTGACCAAGCTTTGGCTACACCCCAAAACACAACCTTTTAGGTAGACATCTTATGTCAATTATATTGTGTGTATAACTCTTGGATCGCATGATGAACATTTTGTTCAGTATTATTCATTTTCTCAAAATATAGAATAATTCGTGTTGTTGTCTCTAAGCCATAATCTTATTATGCAGCTCAGTTAAGTCAGACCCAATAATACAATTAAAGTAGCACTTTTACTCTGTCGCATATAACCAAAATAAAAGGATGCACAATGCTTTGGCATAACCTACATCCAATGAGATTGGACATTGATGAGTGTATTATTGGAAGACCTCACCATGACTTAATATAACAAAATTTGCTTTAAAGAGAATTTTATAATTCGTAGTGGAAACAATATTAGAGTTACTTACATATATCAAATATATGTATTTTATATTCGCAATGTTAATTAGATTTAAATAATATATATATATATATCATATATATATACACACACGTTTAAATTAAATATTATATAGGAATCATGCCTATATTTTCTTTTGAACAGTTCAAAACATAGGTTATTTTAACTTTTGTATCAAATACAATATTCAAATCTTAAATGGATTTTCATGCTAACCAATTTTATTTTCAAACTAACAAGACGTTCTGCGCATGACATAATCCAGTATATGCTTACATGATTCATATTTTCTAGTTCTTGGATATTGTAACAACCCGCTTTTCTTAGGGATATTGAATTGGGAATCAACTAATTGATTTGGTAATTCAGAGGAAAAATATATATAATAATGAATAAATAAATAAATAGAAGCGAAATACATATTTTTGGGATGAGAGGGAAATACATGTTTATGAATTATTGGGCGTTGTGGTTGATGTAAAATGTTGCACGTTTTGTTGTAACAATGATAAAGTTTATTGTTTTTAATTAAATAACAATTTTAAAGGGAAAAAAATAATTTTTTTACGATTACATAAAGAAGTTTTGCCTTTATGGATGCAAAGATTAGATAACACACTATTTTTGTGTGTTTTAGTTTGAAAAAAAAAGAGAGAAGTTCGTAATGTTGAAAATTTGTGTAAAGTAAAAAAAAAAATTATGTTCATTTTTCATAAAAAGAAAAAAAAGATTATAAAAAGAAAAAAATTAACAACCAATTTTACTTTTACAATTTGTAGGAAATATCTAGAACCAAATTAAATAAAGGGGGAAAGAAAAATATCTCCAAATGAGACAAAGTGTAATGATTAAGTTGCATAAGAGAAATAAATAGAAGGGGGAAATGGAGATATTTGTGAGGAATAATCTAGAGAGGGACCAATTGATAAAAAGACCACACCCTTCCCCGATTAAAAACGGACAGTACGTATTTCTTTTCTTCCTTAGTGAGAAGCAACCGTGAAAACAAAGCAGAAACAAAAAATCTTTCTCTCATCCGTAATCTTTGCTATTCAAATAAGTTTTTATATCAAATTGAAGATAAAAGAAGATTCCTAATTCAGTAAAAGGACTGCAATCAAAAGCAAGCTGTCATAAGGCTTCAAGATTGCATTTTGACGTTTGAGGTGAGTAAAATTTTTAATTTTCCTATCTATTTCATGGTTTAGGTTTGTTTATAGGCCTAAAGATGCAATCTTTGCAAGTATGGTGATTTGATTCTTCCTCTATTGTACGTGTCTTTGTTTGGATTAATTGTTACTTGAATTAAATTGGAAATTTAGAGAAAATTTGATGTCAATGAGATTGACGGAATACTGAAAGGAAGAAGAAATAAGGATTGCAATTTTATCTATGCATGCAATTCAAAGCATATAAGATGTTTGTTGAATTGCTTGATTGTGTTTTCTGAGCTGAAAATAGTTTCTAAAGATTATTAAATCTGTACCAATTGGTTAAGAATTTGATTATGAATTTTTGGATAAAGAATCTATACTAGTATATGAACCTACTGTAGAAATTTTGGATGAAAAAGCTTTATTTTCGAATTTATATGATTTTTGCAAAGTGGGTATGTGAAAAGTGAGATTTCTAGCCTAAGCTGAAATGGTTTCTAAAAATTATTAAATCTGTACCAAACAGTAAGAATTTGATTATGAATTTTTGGACAATGAATCTATACTAGTATATGAAGCTACAATAGAAATTTTGAATGAAAATGTTAAATTTTCGATTTTATGTGATTTTTCTAATTGAGCATATGAAAACTGAGATTTATAAACCTGAGTTGAAAGTGGTTCGTGAAGAATCATAAATCTGTATCAATTGGTAATGAATTTATCTTTGAAATTTTTACTGAAGAATCTATATTGGTGTAGTAAGCTATTGCAAAAAATTTGAGTTAAAAATATTAAATTTCGAATTTCTGTGATTTTTGCAAGTTGGATATAAGAAAATTGATATTTTTAGAACACAGCAGAAAACGGGTTGTGAAGAATATGGAATCTGTACCAAATGGTTTTTATTTTGGTTCTCAAATTTGGTACATACAAACTAGACTGATATTCAAAGGTACTGTAAAAATTTTAGCTTTAAAAGATTAATTGTTGATTTTATATGATTTTTACAAAATCAGTATATTTAAATTGATATTGTCAGGCCTAAACACAAATTGTTTTGGGTATAATTTTTTGGTTCCTTATAGGATTTTGATAAGTCTTGAAGTTTTGGAAAGCATAGAAATATGTACGACTTTTATGTTTTAAGATTTATATAAATTTAATGTCTAGATTGTTAAAAACTTAATTCTTTGCAGCTGGTCTGTCAATAAAGATAGAAAGAATTTTAAGACATGACTTGCGAACCAAATTTCATATTTAGGATTTTGAGACAATTGTTGATTTACATAAGTGGCTTTCAAATACGATTTATAACATTATAACTTTGTGGAATAGTTATTTGTGTGTATTATCAATAAGTGGAATTTACTCCCATTTAGTAAATAATAAAGTAATGCCATGTGGTATGGGACGCAAGTGCATTACTTAAGTAGTTACTATTTGGAAGTACATGACACCTTTTGAATTGATGTGGTTCTAGTTCTACATTGAGTCGGCATACTTATATGCCATCCTTATGATGGTATCTTTTTTCTCTCTATCGCAAATATTGTGATTTGATTTATTTTGTCATATTGTTTTATATATGATATTCATTATGAGTATCATATTGACTTATATATGGTACTCTGACTTGATTTATTTTATCATATTGTTTTATATATGATAAAGTTGAATATCAGCTTTGTTTTGTTGAATTCGATTTGTGATTATTATTAGCATGTGATGATATATTTTCAAAGCATGATTAAGTTTATAAAGTGTTTTGACGTTATAAACACTTTGAACTTCATGGCATGTATATATTATAAAATAATACTTGAAAAAATATATAATACTTTTCATTTTGGGATTGGGATAGATTGGACTCTGTTGTACCAATGGACGAAAACTCCATTTTGGTCGACCTGATTCAGGATCGCTACCTGAATCGGTGGTATGAAATTTCGCCCATCTACCACCAAAGGTCAACGGTCTGCTACATTGGGCAATTTTGTTGTTTTGATCGGGATTCCTGATCTGCGGGTCACGGACTACATCAGATGGAGGCGTGGGGGTCCCACGTGCAGTGCCGTGAACGGGTAGCATACAGTCTTCGCCTTAGAATGTCTTGGTTATCCTGGGTTGATCGCCAGGTGTCGATATGGCGCTATGAGTGGATTACAGTGCGGATGTCTCGAAGCGCGCTCGAGCTCTACCACTGTGATTTTACAATACTAGTGTCTGTTTATTTGGTATTTATGAGTCAAATTATATTTATCCCATAATCCCCTAATATTCTATTACATTACTATAATTGATTAACTTTATATTATCGTATTGATTTATATATGATAATTGTTGTGAGTATCGTATTGATTTATATATGATACTCTGATTTGATCATATTATCATATTGATTTATATATGATAATTGTTATGAGTATCGTATTGATTTATATATGATACTCTGATTTGATTATATTACCATATTGATTTATATATGATAATTGTTATGAGTATCGTATTGATTTATATATGATACACTGATTTGATTATATTATCATATTGATTTATATATGATAATTGTTATGAATATCGTATTGATTTATATATGATACTCTGATTTGATTATATTTCCATATTGATTTATATATGATAATTGTTATGAGTATCGTATTGATTTATATATGATACTCTGATTTGATTATATTATCATATTGATTTATATATGATAATTGTTATGAGTATCATGTTGATTTATATATGATACCCTGATTTGGTTTATATTATCATATTGATTTATATATGATAATTGTTATATTGATTTATACTGTGATTTGATTGACCAACGAAAAAAGCCATGAAGATTTTATTGACTTGATTAATTATCATAAAATATTTATCTGATTGTTTTGTATATGTATTCGTTATGAGTATCGTATTGATTTATATATGGTACTCTGTTTTAGGGTATTTTATCATATTGTTTTTGTTTATGATAAATGTCATGTGAATTCCATTAGTTTATGATACTCTGACTTAATGAGAATCCTATTAATTTATAAAATTGTTAAGAGCATCGCATTGATTTATGTGTGATACTCTGGTGAGATTTATTATGAGTATCATATTGATTTAGATATGATACTCTGATTTGATTCATTTTATCATATTGTTTTATATATGATAAAAGTTATAATTATTTTATTGGTTTATATGTGATACTATAACTTGATTTATTTCATCATTTTATTTTACATATGATAATTTGATGCCGGAATTATATTGAGTTACATACAATACGTATGTTTGAAATTATGGCTTATTTAAATGAGATGATTATGCTAAATTTTTCCTATATAGTAACATTCATATGCCTCTCGTTGACTTATCATGTAGTATCATTTATCTTTTGTTGTCAAATTTTGGTCTCCATAGATTCTTACTTCACTCACACTAGAAATAGTCTAACCCGTGTGATTTGTTTTAAAATCCTCGGGTCGGGTTGAGGACTGTTCGCAGGTTAGGTCGCGTGGACTGTTGCAGCATTCTTATCTTTTTCCACGTTTGGGGTTTTGGACTATGCAGCGTCGAACTACCAATAGCTAGTAGTATTATGATATGTATGCTATTACGTGTTTTGGGAGTGATATCATGTACTATGGACTATGTATTCCGAGCATCTCTATTATGATATGTATTATGTATTCTGCTGTTGTCATTGTGCTGCGCTTATTTTATTATATTTTGTACTATGTAACTTGGGAAATTTTCTTGTACCATTGCTTTAAACTTATACTAAGCACGAATGGTAAGTTGAAAAGGTTCAAAATTTCGTGCCAGTGTTCGTTTAAAGGAATGAGTACAACATTTAGCCCTATCGAGTCCCATTCTCCGTGCTTTCCGACAGTAAAACTTAGTGTTGCTCTTGGTTAGCATGGGTATAGGGGCCGGGTGTTACAGATATCATGTTCAAAACAATATAATTAATTGGATTTAAATAAAATACATGAAATATATATATTTGAATTCAGCGATATATATATATATATATATATATATATATATGGGTAGTATTCCTATTCTTCTATTGAAAATTCCAAGGTTAATGGTCATGTACATTTTTTCAATATAACCAGATTTGGTAATATCAATATGAATGATATTTAACATTTAAATATTGGTTTTGAACATTTCAATGCTTAGGGTAATAAAATCACTGTACGTTTTAGCTACTGCTTCCAAATTTCAAAAGTAACATCATCTAATATGTATTCATATATTTAAATATCTAACATATCATGTACAGAGCCCATTTATAATAAAGCCCAATAGGTAAACTTGATCAACATTTAAGTATGAATATCTATACGGCTTTTTGATAATTCAGATTACACTACCAGATTCATATGTACATATAGACTCATATGAATATCCATATTAAAATTAAGCAAAAGAAAGTGAGCTTCCTTCCAAAATTGGTACATTAACATGAAATGTCCGTATAATTAAAACAAAATCATACATATCACACACTGTTACACTGCCTTACACGTACAATTTACAACAAAATATACACAGCCAGTTAATTATATATATACATATATATATATATACACACAAAATATTTTGTAAAAGAAAGACAAGTCACACTTGTTTAATTTTAAAAACCACAACCATAATAAACGGATGCTACTGGTGACACATCCATGTGAATTTCTCCTTTTACCTAAAACAATTTCAAGTTGTATCTAGGAACTACTGCACCCTCTGTTTAAAAACAATTTTAATCATAGGGTCAGCTCGAATGAATACATCAAGTGTATAAAATGTGTATTGTAAATTGAATAGATCAAATGCGCACACACAAACACACACACACACACACACATGTATTGTACAGGCTAGATTTAAACATTTTAAATCATAAATTGGCACAATGTCATATGCTAGCAATTCTGATGTACTGCTCAGTTTATATAATTTCAATCAAGAATCAGACTAAGTCTGCCTAGATTTGACATGTGTATATATTCTAGAAGCATTGTTGCATTTCTTATACAAATATCACACATAGGATATTGATCAATTTGTTAAATTATAACCTCTCTATTGGAATTACAAATAATTGTCTTATATTCATGGAAGGGGTCATGATCATATAAGTGAATGCTAACCAAGTGTATAAATTTTAGTCAATATTTTGCCCGAAATTATTTTATCGACTAGATCAAGTTATCTAAATAAATAGATCCACATGTATAACTTTCAGGAATGAATTTAGTCCAGACTAACCTCCTTTTAAAACATAAACAATATCATAAAATGAATTATATACATATGCAGCAGCAAATATGAACTCATGATAGTAAAATATAATTGCACATCCCTATATGTATACGTATATAGGCACAAGCATATGCTAAGGATTTTAATAAGTCCTAATAAGTAGTGCAGATTCTAATATCAAGGAGTTATGATGTGCAATTCATATTTGCAATGTCAGATACACATATTACAGTGTATGTTATGCAAATATTATATATATAATGACTAACTAGTTATAGGGTATATTAATGATCAATGAAATGTGATCATCGGTCAATCAACATACTAGTCTCAATGTTTTATTGTTGTCTTATTTAAACAATAAAACTTGACTAGGGACATTTAAGAATTATAATACTTAATATATTATATAATCTCAAGCACAAGTCTTACTCGAACTATATAATTTCGTATTATTATTCTAAGGACTTCTATTATGTTAATTATTATATTATGCAGTAAATATAACATAACAGAATATTTTTATTCCAAATAAAACAATAACATTAACAATGTTATTAATCACATCAAATGGTTTGCCTCTAGGGCATAAACTCTAACACAATAGACTTTGAAAACGAGATAGCCAAACTCCAACATTAAATTTGTGATTTGTAGTTTCATTTATAAAATAGCTAAGCGACTTGTAAATACCTAAAATTTGTTTTAAGTGGAGATATATAAAATATTATTGCTCTGTCAAATGTGGCTTCGACGGACCTAGTTATTTCTATAAGTCTTCAAACATTGGTTGCTGAAAAATATCCTAATTTATCAAATCCTCCTCGAGTGTTATGTAACAACCTAAAATTTTAATAAATATATATAAATAAAAGGTTAATAAAATAAATATTAGTAAAAAAATATTGACAAACGGGAATTGAGGGTTGCGCCATAGAGTCCGTTACGAAATTCTAGTTATGATAAGCTTTTGGTTTACTAAAATTGGACTTATAACAAAAAAGATATTAAAGAAAGAAGTTTGAAATTCAAATTTGTAATAGCAATAAACAACAAATTACATAGAAATAAATTGCAGCATTAATCATGACCAGATGGGAGACCCACCCCATGGTTGGGTCGACCCACCTATTGGGTGAGTTGACCCACTTGGGTGACTTACGCAACGTGGTCCGCACGTCTTCGATCATTTTTGGCTGTCTTTTAGGGTGCGTTCTTCTAGAGAGTTCTCTGATTTGATAGCCTAAAATCTTGACCTAAAGTCCAACGATCTAAAAATTCTTAGCTTTATTATAATTATGCTCCAAACCTAACCTAATTCTCACTACTTCATTCTTCGCCTCCATCTCATATAACATTTTCTCAAATTTTTCTAATGGAGCACCGAGGCCTGGGTTTGCATATACTTTGGAGAATATTCATAAATAGAAATTTTCCTACTAGGGCTAAATTGGATTGCTTTAAAAATTATGAATATATTTCAGTAATTCCAATATTTAGTACAAATTGCGGAGTTTTTCTTGGTAGTATAATAAGTTGAAGATTTCTTCTGATTTCTATTTTTCTTTCTGTCAATAGTCTATGTAATCTGATTACTGTTCTATCTTTTCTTCTTTTTTGATTCGGTAATCTATTCTATTACTGTAATTTCATTTAGTCCATCTAAACCCTTTTTTCTTCGTATGTAATTTCATTACAGTTAAGTTTCAGCCTTACTTTATTTCAGATTTGTTCTTATTTATCTGAGCCAACACCTTGCGACAGCCTACGCCATTATTCTTTTTTAGTTTGACATTGAGCTTAGCCTTCATGAGCCTAAACCATTTATTTCTTCTTGTTTATGCACTGTTTGGGTTAAAATTATGAAATTAACAATAAAAGTGCAATTTGGGAAAAATAAGGAATATGTATAAAAAATATAAATTGGGGTTATTGAAATTATGCAATAAAGATAATTAAACTGTAACTTTGATAAACTTAAATGACATTGGGATAGATGCTAATGACGGGGGTTGGGTTGTAGAGTGAAATCAAACAAAAATGATGTTTATAGACAACCTATAAATTGTAGTTTATGATATAAATTATATGAAGAATATAGGCTTTTCAATACACTCAAGATTGGCATTAAGTTTAAAAGTAACAAATTAATAAGCATGTGTAGTAGGGGTCTGTTCCTTCAACAACGACTGATTAGAAAAAAAATAAAAGGCTTATAGTATTGGGTCATTCCGATAGTAAGTGTAGGCTGATTAGGGAAAATAAGAGGCCAATTAAAATAATTATTGGAGACTAAGTCTAGGGGTGATTTTTTTCAATTTGCATTTTTTGTTAGGAATCCTTATCAATCAATATTCCTTTTTATCACACTATACCGAGGTCTCACGAGGAGGCGAAGGTATGCTTATACTGAACTGGGTAGTAAGGGGTCCAAACTTGGTGTGTACGGGCGCATTCCGATGGGGCGATGAACGTGCATTGCGCTGATTAGGGAAGATAAGAAATTATGACATTGGTGATTTTCGCTATGCCCTAAGTGCTGATGGGTCAGGCCTAATAAATCCGAGGCCATAGTCGACATTGGTTATCACAATTAGGAGCCGATAATAGGTAGAATTAGTTTATATCCTAATTTTATGAATTGTAACAACTGGTGCGGAAATCAAATGATTTGATAATCAAATATATTCTTGTTCTTATTTTCTATGTTGAGCTTTAATTTAATATCCTATCTAGATTTCCTCTTTTATCACTCATGCTATTAATTACTGAGATTACCAGGCTTTATGTCTAATTATATTTCTTTTTATCTTCTTCCTTTCTTTTCTTCCCCATAGGTTCTTAGGGTGGATAATCTACTGCTTGAGAGTGCTTTGACCCATCTCAGTCCTTTGGAGATTCTTATTTGTATTGTTCTTTATGCTAACATGTACCTTTTCACGTTAGATTTATTTTCTATACTTGATGTTGAGGGATACTTTTTACTTGATACTCTAATTATGCTATTTTTATGAGACAACTATGGTTTTATGACTTATGATCTAATAGCACTTCTTATTTCGCTTGAAATGAAAATTATAATTCTGCTATGTTCAATTTATGTTGTCTTGTGAATTTTATCCTCTGGGATGTTATTTCAGACCTATACGCTTCATAATTCTTAACGAAATCCTCATATGGATAACATTATGAAATGTAGGGTGTTTCATCTGGTATTAGAGCTTAAGGTTATAAGATCAGCAAAAAGGTTTTGTTTTTAAAATAACAGGCCTTTTAAAGAAAAGTGTTTTTAAAATAAAAGGTTGTTTTTATAAAACATCCCCTCAAGTCAATTGTATTATTCCCTTGATTTTGTTCCTGAATCCTTCTCTTTTCTCCGTTCGCAGCATGTGTAAGGGCTCCTAATTTTCCTGAGGGTATCCCCACTCCAGCATGGTTCCGTAGGTATGTAGAAGCTAAGACATAAGCTGAAGGGCAAGGGAATGCCCAAGCTCCCTCTCCAGACGTGATGGCTCCTCTTAACCTACTACTAGTGGCTGATTTCTCTAAGCTTTGCAAGGATTTCACTTCTCTTAGTGGTAAGGCTTTCCTTGGTACAGAGACTTTTTTGAGGCCCACGCTTTGCTCAGGAACAAAGAGCGCATATTTGGACTTTTAGAGCTTGATTATATGAGGAGAGTTCAATTGGCTGCATGGCAATTAAAAGGTGAAGTTTCTTTTTGGTAGGAGATGGATGAGGCAGAACGTGGTTTTGAGATCAGAGATGACTTTATGATAACTTTTGGAAGGAATTTTCCATCTCTAAAGGAAGAGGGTATGCAATTAGAGAAATTACTAGTTTTGAGGTAGGGTGATCTTTCGGTGAAGGAATACGTTAATCATTTCCAATGAGTTTGCTATATTTGGAATGAATTTGGTGAATACGACTCATAAGAAGGCTGTCAGATTTGCTAAGGGGTTGAATCAACCTCTACAGGGACTGGATATGAATCATATTCCGGTGGGTGCTACATTTGAGAAACTTATTGAGATGGCGCTTATGCGCGAGGATGTGAAAGGTGATATTATGGAAAATAAAGCGGAGGTAGCTAAGGATTATCTTGGGAAGAAGAAATGGTGTCCGAAGAACGTTAATAAGTTGCTAGAAAAAGCACAGATTAAGAAAGATGTTGAATGCCATGGATGCGGCATGACAAGCCATTTTTTGGAGGACTACATGAAGACTCTTAAGAAAGGAAGCTGCTTTAATCGTGGACAACATGGTCATTACAATAGGCAGTGTCCTCGGAAGTAATGACAAGGATCTAATTCATCTGGAGCGAAGATACATGCATTGGAGGCGAGTCAGGCTAATGTTTGTCAGATAGGGGAAAAAAGGTCGCAGTCGAAGGTTTGATCTCTCTTTATGACTTTCCGGTTAGGACCTTATTTATTTATGGTGCTTCACATTCATTCATTTTTTCTTTGTTAGTCAATTGTCTACACCTTAGTATATCCCTTGTTTCTGATCCAGTAGTAGTTTCAATCCTTATAAGAGGTTCAACTCATTAATCTATGATGTGTAAAGGTTTGAGACTTTCTATTTTAGGCGTCAAGTTTGATTGTGATGCCTATGTACTGGAGCTCTTGGGTTACGGTATTATTCTAAGGATGGATTAATTGGCCATGTATAGTGTCATTCTTGACCATGAGAGGAGGGTAGTGAGATTGATGACTTATCACGGTAGGGCCCTCGAGATACCTTGCGACCTGCGAGGGTAAGTCATGTTGAGCTTCTTAGAATCCCTAGATACTTCTATCGATGATCTTGGATTAGTACCCGTGGTAAGAGATTTTTTGGATGTATTTAAGGAGGCGAGGGTACTACCTCTGAGGCGGGAGATCGACTTCCAAATTTATTTGACGTAGAATGCTAAGCTTGTTGCATTGCATGTACATCATATGGCTCCGAGGGAAAGGAAAGAGCTGAATAAGCAAGTGGGTGAGTAGTTAGAGAAAAGTTTTGTTAGACGAAGTATAACTGAGTGGCGAGCATCAGCCGTATTTGCTACTAAGGCAGATGGGTCTCTCCTATGTGTGCATTATAGAGAATTAAAAAAGCTCATAAAGAAGAATCGACACCCAATCCCTCGGATTGACGATTTGTTTGATCAGTTGGAGGGTGCATCCATTTTTTCTCAGTTATAATTGGCCATTGGGTTTCATCAGCTTTGAGTTGCAGATGATAGTGTGGATAAGACAGCTTTTAAGACTCTATATAGGTTTTTTAAGTGGTTGGTTATGTCCTTTGGGCTAACCAATGCACCGATTTATTTTGTTGATTTGATGAGCCAAGTGTTTAAGGAGTTCCTAAATAAGTTTATGGCAGTGTTTGTGGATGACATCTTAATATTCTCGAGAGATGAGGACGAGCATGCGTTGCATTTGGCAGAGGTTCTCCATACTCTTCGTGCCCATCAGTTGAAGGCAAAGTATTTAAAGTGCAATTTTGGTGTAAGGAAGTGAGGTTCTTGGGGCATGTAATTTCGGGAGATAGTATAGCGGTGGATCCCGGTAAAGTAGTTGTTGTGCAAGATCGGAAGGTCTCTAAAAATGCGATTGAGATGAGGAGCTTTCTAGGTTTGGCGGGGTTTTATTGGAAATTTAGTAAGGACTTTGCACGGATTTCAACTCTGCTTACCCGCCTTACTAAGAAGAACTTAGTATTCTTATGGGACATAGATTGTGAGGATTCCTTTATCAGATTGAAGAAGGCTGTCAAGACTGGTCCAATGTTGACTCTTTCAGATGGAGCTAAGATGTTCACAGTGTATAATGATGCTTGTGGTACAGGATTGGGCACTAAGGAGGGTAGGGTTCTTTGTTATGGGGATAGATAACTAAGGGTTCATGAGAAGAATTATCCTACCCACGATTTAGAGGGCACTACTTGTAACGACCCGCATTTTACGTATCAGGGGTTCGTGAAATATTTTAATTTAATTCCCTAAGGGTTGGATCATTCTCATATTTTGATATGTTGTTTATGAGGATGTGTGACATGTCCATAATTTTTATCAATTTATTTGTGACCATTTTTCTCATGTCAGTTTTGTACAGGGCATAACTTTTAATTGGGATCAAATCAGGTGCCGAGATTGATTTTATTAGAAAGGAAATGATGTTTTCAATTCCGTAGATTAGTCACATTAAAGTTTTGATTCAGCGGTTTAGGAGAATCGCTGTTTTAGTGCTAACAATTTCTAGACAGAATAATCAGTCATTAGTGGGCTGATTAGTGAGACCCATTAAGGCTAGGGGCTGTTGACTATAAATGGAGGGGTAGAGGCAAGGAGAAGTGTTTAGTTTCTTCATTTCTCTATTTGGTTGGGGTTTGAGATTCTCCCTACTCCGAACAAATACATCTCCACTCCATTCAATTCTTGGTTGGGGTTTGAGCACCTCTCTATCGGCAAAAATGAGACGCTAACGCCATGATCAGTTGACCTTGGGTAATTTCCAAGCCTCTTGTGCAAGTCTCGGTTTGTTTTGTTAGTAGTAAGTGAAATTTTTTGCTGGGCAGACATCTTTAGTGACTCTCAATGGAGCTGAGGGAATGGCAATCTGGTGTAACGTTGTTATCAATATCACAGTGGCAAAGGTGAAGCTTGGCTCTTAACGTCATTGTGTCTTTCGGTATCCTTGATTTTTTTCCTTCTGCTCTCTCGGTAGTTTGAAAGATCACTATGTCACCACATAATGATAACCATGCAAGCTACTGCACCTACTCTGGTGTAGAGCTCATGAATTTTGGTCAGGTAATGGTATGGCGTGTGTTGTTGCAACTGCACTATTCAACTTATGCCTATTGCCCTGTTATGTAATATCTTGAATACCCTAAGCTGATTACTGTAATCTTGTTATATTAAGTTCAAATGTATTTCACTACGAATGTAGTATGTGATGTTCTATAACTCTCCCTATGTGGAGAGTCAGGTCATATGTGAATGTAATTTGTAGTCTAGTAATGTAGATAGCTCTAATGCTCTAAGCCTGATTAGGTACAGTGGATGGACCACTATAAGCTTCGTATGCGGTTGACGGTCCACCTTAAAAACTGAATTTAGCCGACTATCAACCACAGTCACCTGCTCTATTTTGTATTTTTTATTATTGGTTATAATAAAAGGTGTTTGCGGTCACCTTGAAAACCGGTCGGCTTTGCCAAAAAACAAAAAATCTTAGACCTACATTAGAAGATTGAAGATCAACATATAGAGAGAGTAGGTCGCAACAATATTGGGTGATTTGAAAATCGTTCTTTGATGTCCGGATAAAAGATTAGTTGATTTCAAGTTATTTTGAAGATTTGGTGAGAGACAAGCATCTCTCACACGGATTCAATCGAGCATACAGGTTGATTGATCTTACTTTCATCATTTCGAGTTGTTTTCACCTAGATCTAATTGATGTAAGTATATTTTCATTTGAATCACCATAGGTCTAATCTAGCAACTTAAATCAGCAAATCCTTATGATAATTCATGTGTTTATGCAAGTTTAGATCCATTTACTGATTTGTTCATCGTTTTATCAAGTTTTGGTGAAATTCATATGATGGTATAATGATATTCGTTGTATTAAAGTTCATTGATGATTGCTTGAATTAGTAGATGTTTAGTTTAATTGGTCAAGTTGTGTATGGATCAGATCAAATTGCATAAAAGTGGAAATCTAGCTAGTGGATGGATCGAGTTTAGAGTTGGATCGTCGACTTGTTGGACATGGAATAGATGGATCGGTTGCACATAAGTGGTGATGTGGCATGGATCAACAAGATTGACCCATAAGGGCTCAACTAAGGACTTGGATGGATCGGCCTACATAGAACATGGCCAAAAAGGTGATGGATCGGCAGGCTACAAGTATAGGTTGGCCATATTAGCTAAGAATATGGATTAGGCAAGCTTATTTTGATGGATCGGTAGAGCGCAAGGCCGATGGATCGGTCGTGGATTTCAATGTACAGACCCGATGGATAGTGCAAAGCACTTTATAATGGATCGGTGAGCATTCCTACAATGGATTGGCCATGTTTTTATGATGGATCGGTCGAGCTTTACAGTGGTAGATTGGTCGAACTGTGCTAGAAGGGTCGATTAAGCTATGCAGTGATGGATCAATCGAGTGTGCCAAGATGGATCGGTCAAGTTGTGTTTTCTGACGGGTCGGTGCTTGTATGGATCGGGTCGAACGATCCATAGATGGACTGGCAGAAACGTTGTATTATGTAGGATCCATATAATATCGACTAAGTGAAGATTTTTTTGGTTCAAGCGTAGCGTCGACAAGAGTTCAAAGAGGAATGTTCGAAGCGTTGTGATGTGTTCGTTGATCGATGAAAAGCAACGAACGTGGAGATGACTCAAAAGATGTTGAGTTCGTGGATAATGGTTGCTTGAGAAGTCGCTTGAGTTTATGGATAGTCATCAAGTTGGATAGCTGGAGATATTAAAGTCTGAGGGATTATCGTTAGTTGGAGGTTCTAGGGGACTCAAAGCAGGGGTATAATGGGGACACCCAAAAGACTAAAAGTTAGCTAGTCGAGTACCTTAGGTATCGTTGAAAGGCCAAGACACGAGTCATGATGGCGTATGGAGTTTTGCTAGAAACAAGGTTACCATCAGCCCTTGACGGATGGCAAGTTGGGCCAGTCATACGATTAACGATTGTTTCAAGGCATGATAAGCGGTGATAGCCAAAGGCATGGATGTTAATTGTTTTGTGTGTATCATCTTGTGTAGATTGTTCATAGTCGAAGGAGACATTTCTTGGGTGTTTGTCTAATGTTGGTTTAGGCCTTGGGGCCTTATGCTTGGAAAATGTTGATCTCGATTAGGATGGTCTACGTTGGATAAGTAGTTGTTATGTTCACTATTGTTTATCTGTTTGATTGTAAAGGCTATCACTGTCTGATTTAGAGGAGACGGGTTAGGTTCTTCTCTGTTGATGTGTTGGTCGATTAGTTAATTGATCTACCTATTTCTCATGTATTTTATTGATGATGTTAGATAGTTGTTTATCGCTCATTAAGACTATTGTCTGACTCAAGGTTTTATGTCTCCTTCTTATTACTTTGGGATGTTCATATGGTTGTGGATGGCCAAACTGAGTAGTAGGTGACAAGTAGTAGATCTTGAAGAGGACAATGCTGCTAAGTTATGAGGAGCAGAAGGCTGACGTATTATTTCCTACTATCTATTGTTTGCTATTTTCCATAGTTATATTTGATGTATTATTTGAGTGACTTGTAGTGAGACATTTTGTACATACACTTATGATGTACTCCAGTGAGGTATGGATATTTCATGATGATATGAAAAGTTTAAGATTCTGCTCATTTCTATTTTACTATTATTGTCTGTTGTATATGTTCTATTATATTTTATCCTGGCGTTATGGGTTATAAGATAGGTTCCACTTGTGATATTTTACCATGATGATTGTTCATAGCTGCCTGTCACATCTTTTAGTGCATTACTCCTCTTGTTAAGTGCAGGAGTTATGGGCGGTTGTCACATTTGGTATCAGATCTCTGGTTAATCAGTTTTAGCCAAAGTTCGAAGATGTATAAGAGACGTATTTGTAGATTTCCGACGGATGCATACTATATATTAGTGTATAGTATAGTAGTTCTTCAACTCAATTGCAGTTATTCTCATATATGAACTATTCTTTCTATTTTTTCAGATTTAGAATGAGTCGTCGAACTTCGATACATACTGCTAGAGAGGAGACGATTCATGGAGGGGGAAATGGCGGTATACCGGATTACCCAGCTATGTTCGAGGCCATGGTGGTAGCGAACATGAGGAGGGTACCCACTCCAAAGACAGTCGTGGTAAATGTAGGAGGTTCAAGTGTAAGTACCTAGGGTGGTTGACTTTGCGAAGCTATGCAAGGACTTCACTACTCTAGGAGGGAAGCCATTTAAAGGGTAGAGCCGACTGTAGAAACTCAAGGGTGGTTTGATAGTTGCATTCAGACATTTGGAGACTTGATCACTAATGATGTGACTAATAGGAAGCTTGCATCAAGACAGTTACAGGGCAGAGCTATGGATTGGTGGAACTCTGTCTCTCTCGAGACTCCAGAAGATGAGATTACCTGGGAACGTTTCCAGGTCAAGTTCGAGACGAAGTTTATTTCTACCATTCAGAAGTCTATTCCATTCAAGAGTTTTGTTGAGTTAAAGAAGAATGGTCGACCAGTGTTGGAGTATGTTTCTGATTTTGAAGCTTTGTCCAAATATTCTCATTTGTACGTTGAGACTCCTTACTAGAAGAATGAGAAGTTCATTATGGGCTTGGACCAATACCTTGGGAATCAGTCGGTTGATCATTTGGATGATACTTATGAGAACATCGTGGAGAAAGCTTTTGGGAACGAGAGTTTGTTTCCCAAGGAATAGAGTGTTGTTGCAGCTAAAGAGGAACCGAAGCCACTGCAGGGTGGTAACAATAAAAAGAGGAAGCAGCAACAGCAGAAAGGAAAAGATGATCAGAAAAAGAAGAGAAGTGTAACACCACACATTTTTAACTTAAGACAATAAAATAAGAATAACTTAATTAAATATTTAGAATTAAGTGAAATGGATTGTACAGTTGCGTTCGTCTCGGAATTCTGGTTCAGATATAGTCTGAGTTTGCGTAAAACGGATGTCGTATGAAGAAGTCTGTTTTGGAAAACAGGAACAACCCAGGTCAATTTTCGGCCTCCGGACCCATGGGGGTCGACCCCCCTGCGGCAGATTTGGTAGATTAGTTTTTTTTTTTGAGTTTTTGACGTTTCTGATGGTTTTTGGTTAAATCTGAGGGTCCTGATTGCTCCAATACACCCATAAATAAGACGTTAGACCTAACCCTAAACCTCATAATTCGGCAGCTACGCTGGAGCTCTGCCGTTACTCCCTCTCTCCTAAAATCTATTTTGAAAATTGAAATATTAGCCTAGGAAAAATTATGAATCCAGATCTGGAAGAATGAGATTGACGTTAATAAAAGATTATTCAGAATCATGAAAAGCAAGGTAAAACTCTAGATCCAATCCATTCAAATTCTTACTCTTTCTTTTCCTTCTCTTTTAATGAAAATAGTCAATCCATGGTTATTAGGTTTCAAATCAAATTAAAGGGGAAAAACTATGGATGCTAAAACTAGATCAGATCTAGAATTGGGGAAAGCATAAAAGGTGAGTGGATTTAAACTATACAGTTTAGATAAGAATATATTATCGTTTACCATTCCTCTGTATGTATAATTGAAATGCAATATGTTGAGAAATGTAACATATGTTAATGATGCCTAAAGTGATGGGTACGATGTAGGAATAATTAATATGCTAAATATCAATTTGTTGGGATATGAATTTGTCAAATCTTGTATAGTCATTACCATTAAATTTCATGTCAATTTGTGTAAATTATGTACCCAGGCCATTAATTGTAAGAATTGAGAAAGGTACATATCGTTTTATGTGTTTTAAACAATTATCTGATTAATTGATTACATGTTAGGAAGGAAATGATTATATGTGAAGAATTATAATAGGCATGATACAATTACATGTGAATTATAAGTTATAATGGATAACTGGAAGAAATAAACATGCCTAGATTGTATAGAAGGTTTACGATGAATAAGAAATTTAACCGCTCTTGGACACGGGTCAGATTTCACTTGTGATAGAAGGCTGCCCGGAACCGCCTGGCGTGTCCAGCATTCACAAGTGGTAAATCTAATTTGAGGGGTCAAAGTGAAAAAATTAAAAATATGTAATGGTGCTAAGACACGAGGTTAAGTCAACTTGTGGTAGAAGTCTGCCCGGACCTGCCCGGCAAATCCAGCGTCCAAAAGTGCAGGTTTAATGTGAAAGGTCTAGTGCATATATATATATATATAACAAGATATGAATAAATGTCAATGATGGTAATTAAATGTCTAACTCAGAAAATAAGAAAGGAAGGGATAAAATAAACTAAGTTAGTGTGATACGAAGGAAAAGTGATGTATTTCCCTAAATGTCCTATTTCTGAGAATGCAAGTAAGTCACATTAAATAAAGTAAGAAAAGTAAAGAAATTACTTGCTGCCACGGATTTAGATGGGAATATGTTATGAAAATAAATCACTGATTCCTTCTATCAAACTGATAAAGTCCATGAAGTGTTTACCTTAATTAAAATATGGAACATATGTTACAGTGAATGAAGAATACTGGAATATAACAGTAAAAGAAAATGATTTAAAGGGGAAATGATAACCACCTATTATAAATAATTAATATTAATGAAAATGTTGTATAATAGGTAGACTTGTCCTAGTGACAATTGAAGATTATAACTTCGGTTATAATAAATTATTAAGGAAATGGGATAACTGGTGAAATGAGATAATGGACACTTAATTGTAAATTAAGTAATCAATAAATGGGGAAAAGCCGGGAACCAGTTGAGAAAAAGGGGAAATATATGAAATATAAAAAGTTGTACTTAATTATAAATTAAATAAACTGTAAACTTGGATGTCTAAAACCCATTGATAAGAATGACATGTTTAGACTTGTCTTAGGAACAAGAGGAAATTATAACATAGGTTATAATAAATGGATGGAGAAACTTATTAATGGGCGTTAGTTAAGAGAACTAAGTTAATAAGTAAACAACGTAAGTTGTTGTAACGGTGTAAAATGGAATTATGATTAAATGAAAAATAATGAGGAAAACTTATGAAATAAGTTATATTTAATCATAAATAATGACTAACATGTTAAACAGAAAACAAGTGAATTAAGATATACTTAATTACATATTAAGTAAAACATGTTATTGTAATGATAAAATCAAACAAGAATATAAAAGAGATTGTGGATTGCAGACCTTGGGCCACAATCTGGGGAATAACATGTTGTTGGTTTATTAATAAACTTAAATGCATTAAGCTATATGACTGAAATTAATAAGCAAGAGAAACTTGGTAATTTGAATAAGAATTCAATATGAATGAGAATATCCAAGCTAAATGGAAACCTATTGAGATAAGGCAAGCACGTAAAAGAATGTTTAGACGTTGGGTCTAACAACATATTAAAGTGAGGCTCTTGGACCAGTCCGTACATTTGAGGGTGAATAAACCAACTGGGTAGATCATCGTGGTGTTATAAGGCACGAGGGGAGCGCATATTCATCTGATTTTCTGACAGCTCCAAAGAACTGGAAGGGGAAGCATGTGGCTTCCTAAGGTACGTAAGATTCTCCTAGTAATCCTATATGCGGTGGCAGATGTTTTAGGCTGTGCTCGTAGAGGTTGGGTCTGCGCGAAACTACTAGGTGGGTGGGCCTTGACTGCAGAGGTAGCTATGCAGTCAGAATGCTGTGACACAGTGACACCAGGGTGATTCAGTGGTTGCCTCAACGGGGAGGCGAAGGGTCACAACCAACAAGGATAGTATATCGTCGGATACCCATCATCGGCAGCCAGTGGGATGCGAAAAAACTAGAGCTAAAACCAATACACCATTCACCTTTCACTATCGGGGTATGGTGGTTGAGGGAAGACGCCAAATGGATGTTTATGTTGTTTTTCTTAGGAGCAGTCATTAAGTTCTTGTAGTCTTTACTAGTTGAGGGAGGGGCCGAGGTGGGGCCATAACCACCATGAAAGAAGACTCTATG
This sequence comes from Allium sativum, assembly GCA_030737875.1. NCBI lineage: Eukaryota > Viridiplantae > Streptophyta > Magnoliopsida > Asparagales > Amaryllidaceae > Allium > Allium sativum. The sequence goes on along the minus strand of CM060924.1, from coordinate 952,722,559 downwards.
TAACGACCCGGAAAATCTGAACCAATTTAAAAATTTTAAATTGACTAATTTGTTGAATTTAAAATATTTAAGATAAATATTTTAAAATAATAACGATGAAAAGTAAGTTTGAATCGACATTGAAAATGAATATAATTAATTCTAATTATAAACAAGGCCTGAAATGGCGCGGTAGTTTCAAAATTTGAATTCAAACTTTGATTGACTGTACTAGGTGCAAAACAAAACGGATTTGATTGAAGCCAAAAATATTTAAATCTGTTAGTGAATACTTTCTAACGAATCTGAAAAATCGAAGTTTCATAGCGGGAAGCAAAAGTTATGGCCAAATGAGTTTTCAGAAAGGTTGTTATAGAGTATATATAGTCCATGAAAATGGCCATTTTGCAAACAACCTCAGAATTCGACGAAACCACTTTTATTGGATCCGGGATGTCAAATTATTGCTTGGTTTCAAATTTCATAATTTTTGAAGTTAGTATGTGAGCGTGGCAAAGGAAAACGTGTTTGGTCGATTTCTATTAAATTGGATCGACCAAAAATGGGCCATTTTTCAAACTGTCTCAGAATTCGACGAAACTAGTTTTATTGCGACCGTATCGTCAAAACATAGCTAGATTTATTTTTCTGGAATTTTTCGAATCAGTTTGTGGCCCCGACAAATTGAAATGTACATTCAAATCAAATATTGAATGTTTTATACTTTAATTTGAAGGAAAACTGACTAAAACAGTCGAATGGGCCTACGAAACATATCCCATTGTGTTCGGAATGAGGGTATTTAGCTAGGGACGACAGTCATTGGGTTTGAATTGGTGTTCGTGTGTGACAAGGGGTATTTTCGGATTTTTAAATAAAAAAATATCATTGGTCCATATTTTCTTTCTCTCTCCCCGCTGTATCAATCGAAGGCGGAAACCATTCATTGGCTTCTCGATCATTTTCCGGCCAATCCACTTCGAATTAGACCTTGCTCTTGTTGGGGATTTTGAAGAGCTCTCTACCACCTTTAAATCCATATATAGCTTGGATTTTTTCATTGAGTGAGTTGGGAGAATCGACGCCTGGAAGTTTGGGGTTTCAAACCGCCGCTGCACCCTCCTCCGGCCGTCGAACTGGCCAACTCCTCCAGGCGCGGGTGCGCCGCTCCTCCCCCTTCGATGCTGCAAATGCTGATCGACGAATAGCTACACGGATTCGAAGAAAAATCCAAACCTAGTTTTGAACTAATCAGCTGAGGTACGACTATTTTAAAATAAACTATATTATAGCACTTTAAAGCGCTACGGTTTTAGATTTCACTAAAAAATTCATATCTTTTTCGTTTGTTGATGAAATTCAGTGAAACAAGAGACAGTGGACTCGTGCGGACATCTTCTACATTCTAGAAGAGACCGCATATTTTTCTGAGCCTTCTGCTATTTTTGGTGGAGTGGAACCCAATGTGAGATTTCTAAATTATAAACGATATGAAAAACGACAATGTATAAATTATATAGTCGATGTATGAGTTATATCAGCATTGTACACCCTTGTATAAGCATTGTATAAGTTGTACGTTCGATATATAAGTTATATATGCATTGTAAAAATTATATATGTATTGAAATAGAAGTGAAATGCATATATATATATATATATATATATATATATATATATGCCCCTCGTCCACAAACCATGGACGATATTTATTGGTTGTGATTGGTGTGAAAATTGGTTGATTACGAATGGTTGATTAGAATTGTTTGTGGTTGAAATTGATTGATTGTGGTTGAAAAATACCCGTTTGTGGTTGAGAATTATTTGGTTGAAACCACATAGGATTAGTTTGTGGAATTGAAAAAAAAAATACATGCCGCCTGCGTGCGAAGTAGATGCATGAAATCCTCATTGTCAAAAGCTGCAAGGCTTTAAGGTAGAGCGCAGAGCCGTACTAGGGAAGGCCCCGGTTTTAACTACCCTACCGTTATACTGCCGAAATTTTCTGAAATATTCATGTGTTAGAATTATTTTCATTTGTTGAAATTATTTTCATATGTTGAAACCGTTCATGTGTTGAATAGAAATTCATTCGTTGAACATGAATTCATGTGTTGAATGATATTCGTGTTTGAAATAAATTGTTTTATAATAAAAATCATATTTTTGTCATCTATATGAACTATATAAAATAGTCGTGTTTTGAAAGAAATTGTTTTATAATAAAAACCATATTTTTATCATCTATATGAACTATATAAAATAGTCGTGTTTTGAAATAAATTGGTTTACATTAAAAATCACATTTTTATTATATACATGAATTGTTAAAAATAGTGAAGTGTTGAAATGAAAGACGGTTTGATAAAAATATCACTTTTATCAAATATATGAAAAGAATATCGTTTTGAAATCTAAGAATAGTTTATATATATATATATATATATATATATAATTTAAATGAATCAAATAACGAAGTTGCAGTTCGTCTTTTGAAACCGTGATTTCAAACGATTAGTGCAGGAGATCCGACCATCGGATTCTCCCGAAACCGAAACCGTTGGGTTCGTCTTGGAAATATCTTTCCAACGATACCCACTTTGTGAAAATCCAACGATTGGATTGTCTGGAATGTTTAATTCAAATCTGAAGAAAAACAGCGCCAGAATCAATTATATATATATATATATATAAATATAATTAAATTAAATCGAATAACGATGCTGCAGTTCGTATTTTGAAATCGAAACTTCAAACGAGTGTATCGGGAGATCCGACCGTCGGATTTTCTCGAAACTGGAACTGTTGGATTCATTTTGAAAAGATCTTTCTAAGGAGATAAATTTTGTGAAGATCCAATGGTTAGATTTTCAGATATGTGTAAATCAAATCTGAAGAAAAACAGCGCCGCGGCCGCGTTATGGCCTGAAGCGTCGTTTGAATAAATTGGCTATTTTAAAATAAATATAAATAGCGATAAATCGTTATAAAATTTTATAAACGATATGGAATGTGAAATTTAGAAACTGACTGAAGGTTGGCTAAGTCTAATGGTTTCCTGGATTTTGATCGAATGTTGGTTTCGGCCTTCGGGGTTAATATTTGGGAAATTGTTCTCTTACTGATTTACGGTTAGTGACTAATGAATTGGAATAAGGAGTATGCGTGTTTGTGTATCACTTGTTTATTATATACACGAGTTGCTCAGAAAGAACCGGTTTATACCATTCTGGATAACTGAACCGGCGATAAGAAGTCGAAGATGAAGACGGTGGTTGAAGACCGGAGATCTTCACCTCGTTTGGATGGTAACTGATGTCCTGATTGGGAGGCATCCCGAAATATGGATAATGAGTGGTGATCGTCCAGACATACATGGAGATCGATGGGTATGCGAGGTATATAGTACCTCCGGTTTCGTTTAGACCCAGAACAGATTTTCAAATGGACTGTGTGTCTAACATTGGAATTCATTCTGTGTGATTGATAGCCATCAGTTGCATGGTGTGAATTGCCTATGTGGCATGCTAAGATGCAGTGATCAAGGCTTCTGTTGAAAAGCAAAGTTTTGTGGTTGATGATCAAAGCACCGCCTGTGTGGCGTAGCTTTGTGTGTAACCTGAATTCACGAGCCTCACACCCTCGGTATGAACCAGAAACGGGAGAGTACATCAGGGAGGGCATGCGTTTCCTTCTATCTAGAGGTGGTGTCAGTGCTTAAAACTGGCTGACATTTATATTATTTTCACCTATGTGGTTATTGCTGTTGCGAGGCGTCTCGGTTATATCGGCCGATCCGGGACCGATGGGGTCATTCGTTGGCTCATTTACGCCCCAAAGGGCGGGGAAACGTAGTGTTCAGGCATTTTAATCCACATCAGTGGACCGGCCCTAACGATCCAAGGGTCGATGCGTTTTGATCCTGAGACTCGGGCTAGACAGTCTCGAATTCGGTAAGGACTATCTTTTGCCTTGGTTCATGATGGAAATCCAATTTCCAAATACAACACCGTGCGGTTTTGATTGTATATACATATGGCGACATGATATATAGTACCCATGCCGTCTATGATTGATAGTTATGATTGAAATTGTTTTTGAAACATATAAACACTAGTAATAATATCAAATGCTTTTGTTTTATTCGTATCAAGCATATTTTGGCCATTATAAGGTAAAACTCTATCCTCCGGTTTGCGTTGCATTGTGTGATGGGAACAGAGTCTTATAATGGCTTCATTTTTATAAAAAGCATTGCGATGTTTAAAAGAATTATTTGTTTTAAAGCACTGGCAATCCAATGTAGTAAACCCGTTCCGCGAAATTGGCGTTGTCCTGTGATTAGCCATATTATAAATGTGTTAAGTAGATTTCTCATACCAGTACCATGACTGACTCGTAGTTTGTTTCTCTTGCAAACTCGGGTGCCCCTTTTTCTACACGGGCAGCCTTGTATTCAGGTTTTATCTGGCTCTTTCTGGATAGCTGGAGCTAAAGATGGATTCTATCAATTATCTCTTTTTATGCTGTTCAGCTCCTATTGTACATATTATGTTAGTTTCCACTGTAGACATTTATGTATAGCTGAACTGTATTTGTACTAAGTATGATCCTGTATATTGTGTAACTCTGATAATTTCGTTTATCCAGTGTATTATTTGTTCATTGTCTGGTGTATTTATTTATTTATGTTCTTCTATCATCTGTTTATGTGTTATATTCCAAAGATTACCCTTAATACCGCCGTACGGGGTTTTGGGGTCGTCACAACGTGGTATCAGAGCTTTTGTTAAGCTTAGCTCTGGTATATAACACATTAACTAACTCGTCAGAGATAGAACCAGTAGTGTTCTAGGACAGGTAACTCAATCCAGATAGGATCAGTAATATCCTAGTGCGAGTATAGCAGAATCAGAGTAACTCGTTAGAGATGGGGTCAGAAGTGCCCCAGAACGAGTTAAGAGTTATATGTTTTTAAATAACGTATTTTTGATTATATATATAGTCTGGTTTTAGAAATATAATCTTTTGATATGTAAAAAGGGTATATACTTTTGAGAAGTTAAAAACAAATGGCTTGTTGTTTGTGTTGTGTGATAGTAGATTTGATTAATTAAATTATTAAAACGATAGTTAATTTAATCAATAGGGGAATGAATGGTAGAATTTATTCGATTAAATCACACATTGAACTGAGTTAAAAATAGGTAGAAATATATACATGTGCATTATATGTTTGAACAGGTAAATGGATTAGCTGTTGAGTAAAGAATTTATTTGCGTCCCCGACAAATAGGTAAACCTTAATGAGTTGGATGCGCAATTATATTATTATATCAACTCCTGTGAATTCCATTGGATGCGGAGTGCTAGTTATTCTGTGTGTAATAAAAAAAAACATCGCCATAGGAAAGTAACAATTAATTTTGAACTACACTACATGGCATACTTCTTGAAGATAGGCATACTTCATCATATACCACATAAGCATTTGGAGCTAGTGTGACAAGGTGGAAGATTTACCATACGAGCGAGAGGCTTGTATGGCGATGACTATATATTACAGGTTGAACTGATGACTGATATGGACCATATAAAATTGTAACGATAAATTGCCATATTAATAAAAACCCCACACGGGTCTGTAGTTGACAATAATCACGTCTCCCTAGTCATTAGATACGGCACATGGATTATTTATTTCCCACACGGGACGAGGAGACGAGAATTTATTCTCTGGAGCAATTAAAAATACACACTCCCTCAGGCTTTGACAGGGTGACGAGAATTTATTCTCTGGAGTTATTATCTATACACGCTCCCCTGTAAACACCAGAATATATCACTATAAATATGTGTATGCTTTATAGGATTTATTGGGTACTAATACGACCCAATAAATTTCCAAACCCCTCCCCGTACAAAGGAGGTTATGGCGAAATTTTTCGAAAATTCCGGGTGTTAGCCAAATTTTTGAAGAATTTGAAAATTCTCAGAAACTGAAAAGTTGGAGAATGGAAGCCAGATTTAAGGTAGAGTTGATTAATCAAACCACTTTCGATTTTGTTCCTTTTCGGGGACAAAAAGTTTTAAGTGGGGGAGATTGTAACGACCTGGAAAATCTGAACCAATTTAAAAAATTTAAATTGACTAATTTGGTGAATTTAAAATATTTAAAATAAATATTTTAAAATAATAATGATGAAAAGTAAGTTTGAATCGACATTGAAAATGAATATAATTAATTCTAATTATAAACAAGGCCTGAAATGGCGCGGTAGTTTCAAAATTTGAATTCAAACTTTGACTGACTGTATCGGGTGCAAAACAAAACGGATTTGAGTGAAACCAAAAATATTTAAATATGTTAGTGAATATCTTTCTAAAGAATCTGAAAAATCGAAGTTTCATAGCGGGAAGCAAAAGTTATGGCCAAATGAATTTTCAGAAATGTCGTTATAGAGTATATATAGCCTGTGAAAATGACCATTTTGCAAACAACCTCAGAATTCGACGAAACCACTTTTGTTGGATCCGGGATGTCAAATTATTGCTAGAATTCAAATTTAATAATTTTTGAAGTTAGTATGTGAGCGTGGCAAAGGAAAACGTGTTTGGTCGATTTCTATTAAATTGGATCGACCAGAAATGGGCCATTTTTCAAACGGTCTCAGAATTCGACGAAACTAGTTTTGTTGGGACCGTATCATCAAAACATAGCTAGATTTATTTTTCTGGAATTTTTCGAATCAGTTTGTGGCCCCGGCAAATTGAAATGTACGTTCAAATCAAATATTGAATGTTTTATACTTTAATTTGAAGGAAAACTGACTGAAACAGTCGAATGGGCCTACGAAACATATCCCATTGTGTTCGGAATGGGGGTATTTAGCTAGGGACGACAGTCGTTGGGTTTGAATTGGTGTGCTTGTGTGACAATGGGTATTTTCGGATTTTTAAAATTTATAAATAAAAAATATCATTGGTCCATATTTTCTTTCTCTCTCCCCGCTGTATCGATCGAAGGCGGAAACCGTTCGTTGGCTTCCCGATCATTTTCCGGCCAATCCACTTCGAACTAGACCCTTCTCCTGTTGGCGATTTTGAAGAGCTCTCTACCACCTTCAAATCCATATATAGTTTGGATTTTTTCATTGAGTGGGTTTGGAGAATCGACGCCTGGAAGTTTGGGGTTTCAAACCACCGCCGCACCCTCCTCCGGCCGTCGAACTGGCCAACTCCTCCAGGCGCGGGTGCGCCGCTCCTCCCCCTTCGACGCAGCAAAGGCCGATCGACGAATAGCTACACGGATTCGAAGAAAAATCCAAACCTAGTTTTGAACAAATTAGCTGAGGTATGGCTATTTTAAAATAAACTATATTATAGCACTTTAAAGCGCTACGGTTATAGATTTCACTGTAAAATTCATATCTTTTTCATTTGTTGACGAAATTCAGTGAAACAAGAGACAGTGGACTCGTGCGGACGTCTTCTACATTCTAGAAGAGACCGCATATTTTTCTAAGCCTTCTGCTATTTTTGGTGGAGTGGAACCCAATGTGAGATTTCTAAATTATAAACGATATGGAAAACGACGATGTATAAATTATATAGTCGATGTATGAGTTGTATCAGCGTTGTACACCTCTTGTATAAGCGTTGTATAAGTTGTACGCTCGATATATAAGTTATATATGCATTGTAAAAATTATATATGTGTTGAAATAGAAGTGAAATGCTTATATATATATATATATATATACACACACACACACACACGCCCCTCGTCCACAAACCATGGATGATGTTTATTGGTTGTGATTGGTGTGAAAATTGGTTGATTACGAATGGTTGATTAGAATTGTTTGTGGTTGAAATTGATTGATTGTGGTTGAAAAATACCCGTTTGTGGTTGAGAATTATTTGGTTGAAACCACATAGGATTAGTTTGTGGAAATGAAAAAAAATATACATGCCGCCTGCATGCGAACAAGATGCATGAAATCCCCATTGTCAAAAGCTACGAGGCTTTAAGGTAGAGCGAGGAGCCGTACTAGGGACGGCCCCAGTTTTAACTACCCTGCCGTTATGCTGCCGAAATTTTCTGAAATATTCATGTGTTAGAATTATTTTCATTTGTTGAAATTATTTTCATATGTTGAAACCGTTCATGTGTTGAATAGAAATTCATTCGTTGAATAGAAATTCATGTGTTGAATGGTATTCGTGTTTGAAATAAATTGTTTTATAATAAAAATCATAATTTTGTCATCTATATGAACTATATAAAATAGTCGTGTTTTGAAAGAAATTGTTTTATAATAAAAATCATATTTTTATCATCTATATGAACTATATAAAATAGTCGTGTTTTGAAATAAATTGGTTTACATTAAAAATCACATTTTTATTATATACATGAATTGTTAAAAATAGTGAAGTGTTGAAATGAAAGTCGGTTTGATAAAAATATCATTTTTATCAAATATATGAAAAGAATATCATTTTGAAATCGAAGAATAGATTATTTATATATATATATATATATATATATATATATAATTTAAACGAATCAAATAATGAAGCTGCAGTTCATGTTTTGAAACCGTGATTTCAAACGATTAGTGCGGGAGATCCGACCATCAGATTCTCCTGAAACTGAAACCGTTGGGTTCGTCTTGGAAATATCTTTCCAACGATACCCACTTTGTGAACATCCAACGGTTGGAGTGTCTGGAATGTTTAATTCAAATCTAAAGAAAAACAGCGCTAGAATCGATTATATATATATATATATATAATTAAATTAAATCGAATAACGACGCTGCAATTCGTATTTTGAAATTGAAACTTCAAACGAGTGTACCGGGAGATTCGACAGTCGGATTTTCCCGAAACTGGAACCGCTGGATTCATTTTGAAAAGATCTTTCTAAGGAGATAAATTTTGTGAAGATCCAACGGTTAAATTTTCAGATATGTGTAAATCAAATCTGAAGAAAAACAGCGCCACGGCCGCGTTATGGCCTGAAGCGTCATTTGGATAAATTGGCTATTTTAAAATAAATAAAAATTGCGATAAATAATTATAAAATTTTATAAACGATATGGAATGTGAAATTTAGAAACTGACTGAAGGTTGGCTAAGTCGAATGGTTTCCTGGATTTTGATCTGATGTTGGTTTCGGCCTTCGGGGTTAATATTTGGGAAGTTGTTCCCATACTGATTTACGGTTAGTGACTAATGAATTGGAATAAGGTGTATGCGTGTTTGTGTATCACTAGTTTATTATATACGCGAGTTGCTCAGAAAGACCGGGTTTATCCCATTCTGAATTACTGAATCGGCGATAAGAAGTCGAAGATGAGGACGGTGGTTGAAGATCGGAGATCTTCACTTCGTTTGGATGGTAACTGATGTCCTGATTGGGAGGCATCCCGAAATATGGATAATGAGTGGTGATTGTCCAGACGTACGTGGAGATCAATGGGTATGCGAGGTATATAGTGCCTCCGGTTTCGTTCAGACTCAGAACGGACTTGCAAATGGACTGTGTGTCTAACATTGGAATTCATTCTGTGTGATTGATAGCCATCAGTTGCATGGTGTGAATTGCCTGTGTGGCATGCTAAGATGCAGTGATCAAGGCTTCTGTTGAAAAGAAAAGTCTTGTGGTTGATGATCAAAGCACCGCCTGTGTGGCGTAGCTTTGTGTATAACGTGAATTCACGAGCCTCACACCCCGGTATGAACCAGAAACGGGAGAGGACATCAGGGAGGGCATGTGTTTCCTTCTAGCTAGAGGTGGTGTCAGTGCTTAAAACTGGCTGACATTTATATTATTTTCACCTATGTGGTTGTTGCTGTTGTGAGGCGCCTCGGTTATATCGGCCGATCCAAGACCGATGGAGTCATTCGTTGGCTCATTTACGCCCCAAAGGGTGGGGAAACGTAGTGTTCAGGCATTTTAATCCACATCGGTGGACCGGCCCTGACGATCCAAGGGTCGATGCCTTCTGATCCTGAGACTCGGGCTAGACAGTCTCGAATTCGGTAAGGACTATCTTTTGCCTTGGTTCATGATGGAAATCCCATTTCCAAATACGACACCGTGCAGTTTTGATTGTATATACATATGGCGACATGATATATGGTACCCATGCCGTCTATGATTGATAGTTATGATTGAAATTGTTTTTGAAACATATAAACACTAGTAATAATATCAAATGCTTTTGTTTTATTCGTATCAAGCATATTTTGGCCATTATAAGGTAAAACTCTATCCTCCGGTTTGCGTTGCATTGTGTGATGGGAACTGAGTCTTATAATGGCTTCATTTTTATAAAAAGCATTGCAATGTTTAAAAGATTTATTTGTTTTAAAGCACTGGCAATCCAATGGAGTAAATCCGTTCCGCGAAAGTGGCGTGGTCCTGTGATTAGCCATATTATAAATGTGTTATGTAGATTTCTCATACCAGTCCCATGACTGACTCGTAGTTTGTTTCACTTGCAAACTCGGGTGCCCCTTTTTCTACATGGGCAGCCTTGTATTCAGGTTTTATCTGGCTCTTTCTGGATAGCTGGAGCTGAAGATTGATTCTATCATTTATCTCTTTTTATGTTGTTCAGCTCCTATTGTACATATTATGTTTGTTTCCGCTGTAGACATTTATGTATAGTTGAACTGTATTTGTACTAAGTATGATCCTGTATACTGTGTAACTCTGATGATTTCGTTTATCTAGTGTATTACTTGTTCATTATCTGGTGTATTTATTTATTTATGTTCTGCTATTATCTGTTTATGTGTTATATTCCAAAGATTACCCTTAACACCGCAGTACGGGGTTTTGGGGTCGTCACACTCTATGAATATCTGTATATAGAGGCTCCTAAAGACGGGCCTGTACAGATATGGAAAAGCTCCCGACCTAGTTCCGTGGTTCTTGTATCGCCCTGCCATGGAACTCAGTGCACATTAGAGGACGTACGATTGAGGCATCGAGCTACAATTGAAGATACGTATGGTGGACAGTCTGGATACATGCATGTCGGCTCTGGGTCGTGTATCGTAGACTTGAAGGCATTACTCCGGTATAAATCCCGATTCGAATAAGGGTGACAGTTCGTACGTTTACATGGTATAGTAATGACAGATATATGCGGAATGTAATATTGTTATACATACGTTACTACGACATAGGATGAGGGGCTGCGTATATTTCGGTGGTGTTACGTTGGAGACTGTGCGAGTGGGGCACTATAGGGTGTACCTTAATATTGAGGGTTGCTATAGGTTAATCCACTGGGAAGTAAATGGGTGTGACGTGTGTGTAAGCCTTGAGTGCTGTTAACCCAAGCAACCTAATAAATAAGTAAATATGATTGAACGATATATGTAAGATTATCCAAAGTGTATAATTTAAATCTAGTCACTAGAACTTGTGTTCTGATCCCCTCCTCATAACGTACTCGTAGGTTAGATTTGTGGCCGAGGCATGTAACACTATAGATAGCCTTGGATACTGGTGAGACAGTGTTATTAATACGGTAAGGCTATATTTTGATTATAATATATTTTATCCATTCCACTATGAGATATTTTTTTGTGCTTTGACATGTTTTATGTCTCTGTCTTTTCTGCAGGATACCAGAGCAAACCAATCCGAGTTTCGATAGATTGGAATTTTGAAAAAAAAAATCGATCTATCGGAATTTAGGTTGTTACTTTTGGTATCAGAGCTTAGGTTTAGGATTCTTCTATAAATAGTGAGTGAACGTATTTGTATTTTTAAAATATAAATATATTACATATATACCTAGATCCATTGAGGAACCCACTAAATAGAAAGGGTATAACATGGTAAGAAATGATATGTTTGTTTTGTACACTAAAGGAATGAATATGAGACCCTTAGGTAATTTGGGTGGAAGTGTACAATGTATTTTGCATGGAAGGAAGGTGAATCCCATATGATTAGTATTTAGTGTTAGTGGGTTTGGCAGTAAAACCTTATAGATTGGAAAAGGTTAAAAAGAGAAAAATGGATTAAGAATATATATAGTTGAGAGAATTGACCGTAGGGAGTGTCTAGGAAAGCCTAGAAAAATCGGAAAGTTTCTTTGAGTCCAACCCATTGTTAGCTTTTAAGAACTTGAAATTATAAAAGTATTGGGAAAGTGGTTTATAGTGTTTTCAAGTCTTAATCTTAAAAGTTATAGTTTTAAATATATTAAGTACATATTGAGTTTTAAAGTAAAATGGGGTATATTTTAAACTTAGTGACTTCTTGCGAAAATTTTGTCTAAGATAAAATTCTCTCAATAAAAGATGCATATTATAGAGCATGTATAGCTCGCTGCTTTTCTTGTTATATTTCATACAAGAATTTTTAATAAAGAAAGTTTTGAAGTCTCTATTCTTTGGACAATCACTTTTGATAAATTGTTTAAAAGAGAAAATTTTGTTAGGTGGACAAAATAAGGCATAGAAATTAAGAATAGAGTAGATAGTTGCACCTTGTAGAAAGAGATTGTATTGACCTTATTGGCAAGAACATGTCATAAACCCGAACTGAGGAATAATTGTCCTTATCTACTCCAGTTTTTGGTGATTTGAAAAGAAAAAAACGATTTAGATTTTTATTATGATGACATGTTTTTATGGTTTGGCGAAAGTGAGTTTTGAAGTGGAAAATAAAGTTTTTACTCTTTTAATTTTTTGGAAGAAAAGTGAAATGAAAAGGCCAAACCATGTTTTACAAGAGTATGGAGTAGGTGCGCATTAGTGCCTGGGGAAGACGGGACAAGTTTTGAAACTATAAAGTGCATAGCGAGAATTATCTTGGAATAATATTGAGTTCCCATAGAACGCATAAGCATTGAAAGCCTAGGGTGTTGCTTAAAATAATTGCCGGTACACAGCTAGGACTAGTGGTGACTACTAGATAGAAAAGGGCAAGCAAGTGTTTAGATCCTGTTGCCAATTTTCATATTAGAGGTAAAACCCGTTACTACGTTCTTGTTGGGATCGTTCCATTATTTTGTTCTTGTTGGGTAATTAGGGTAACACCTAAACCTGTCGTAGATCCCGTAGTTTGGACTTTTCTGTCCGGGGGGACATAGTCCTGCGATTCTTGGCCCTTAGTAGTAGCTGTGTAGGTTGTCTGTTCTCCTGTTTTAGTTGAAAGACTATAGGCTTATTTAAATTTAAACTAAGATCAGTTGATTAAATAAGCTACGGAAAGAGAAATGTTACAACTGAAAAGGAAAAAGAAAATTCAGTAAAGCAACACAAATGGAAAATTATGAGAAAAGATGGATAAGAATAAAAATTCCCAATATAAGATGAAAAAGAAAATCGGTAACAAAGAAAATTTTCTTATGTGGACTGTGCTTGGATAGGAAAATAGCGAATCTTTATAAATAGTTACATAAAATCCAAGTAAAGTAGGAAAAAGGTACATAAAAGAAAAACGGAAGATGTGAAAATTTTCTTTTTTCACCTTTTTGTAACATAAGAAATCGAATTCGGAAAACTAGGTTTTTCTGAAATTCGAAAAATAAGGTTGGTTGGTAGGATTTTGGATGCAACAGTTAGAAGAACTACGCTCTTACTCAGTAAGAGTGTGGGAAAATTTGGATGAAAATGTATTTTGGTTTTCAAAATATTGCATTCATGTAGAACTGCCAATATATTTAGGATGTGAGCATCATGTTTTCTAAAAAAGAATTTTTGAAAAAAAATTTGCAAACACATAGGAGTTACCGCTTAGGCATACATGCATTATTATATTGTATTTCACTTGCACAAGCGCACGATGTTTGCAAAAATTGGATGCACACATGACGGATGTATATTATGCAAGGGGTTAATTGATTTTACCCTTATCAAATTTCGGGGATGAAATTTCCTAAGGGTGGGAGAATGTAACACCCCGCATTTTTTACTTAAGACAATAATAAGTGAAATGGATTGTACCATTGCGTTCGTCTTGGAATTCGGGTTCAGATAGAGTCCGAGTTTGCGTAAAATGGATGTCGTATGAAGAAGTTATGGGCTGTAGAAGTTTGTTAGAGAAAACAAGAATAGCCCAGGTCAATTTTTCGGCTTCCAAACCCATAAGGGTCGACCCCTTCAAGGGGGGTCGTCCCTGGGGTTGACCGCTTCAAGGGGGGTCGAGCCCCCTACGGCAGATTTTGGCAGATTAGGGTTTTTCGAGTTATTTACGTTTCTGATGGTTTCTGGTCAAATCTAAGGGTCCTAGTTGGTTGACTACACCTATAAATAAGACCTTAGACCTAACCCTAAACCTCATAATTTGGCGGTTATGCTGGAGCTCTGCAATTACTCCCTCTCTCCTAAAATCTATTCTGAAAATTAAAATATTAGCCTGGGAAAAATTATGAATCCAGATCTGGAAGAAAGAGATTGACGTTAATAAAAGATTATTCAGAATCATGAAAAGCAAGGTAAAATTCTAGATCCAATATGTTCAAATTTTTACTCTTTCTTTCCTTTCTCTTTTAATGAAAATAGTCAATCCACGGTTATTAGGTTTCAAATCAAATTAAAGGGGAAAAACCATGGATGCTAAAACTGGATCAGATCCAGAATTGGGGAAAGCATAAAAGGTAAGCGGATTTAAGCTATACAATTTAGATAAGAATTTGTTATCATTTATCATTCCCCTGTATGTATAATTGAATTGCAATATGCTGAGAAATGTTACATATGTTAATAAGGCCTAAAATGATGGGTACGAAGTAGAATAATTAATATGCTAAATATCAATTTGTTTGGATATGAACTTGTCAAATCTTGTATAATAATTACCATTACTTAAATTTCATGTCAATTTTTATGAATTATGTATCCAGGCCATTAATTGTAAGAATTGAGAAAGGTACATATTTGTTTATGTGTTTTAAACAATTATCTGATTACATGTTAGGAAGGAATTGATTATATGTGAAGAATTATAATAGGCATGATACAATTACATGAGAATTATAAGTTATAATGGATTATTGGAAGAAATAAACATGCCTAGACTGTATAGAAGATTTATGATGAATAAGAAATTTAACCGCTCTTCGACACGAGGTTAGATTTCACTTGTGATAGAAGTCTGCCCAGAACCGCCTGGCATATCTAGCATTCACAAGTGGTAAATCTAATGTGAAGGTTCTAAGTGCAAAAATTAAAAACATGTAATGGTGCTAAGACACGAGGTTAAGTCAACTTGTGTTAGAAGTTGACCGGACCTGTCCAGCAAATCCGGCGTCCACAAGTGTAGGCTTAATGTGAGAGGTCTAGTGCATATATATATATATAACAAGATATGAATAAATGGCGGTGATGGTAATTAAATGTCTAACTCTGGAAATAAGAAAGGAAGGGATGCAATAAACTGAGTTAGTGTGATACGAAGTAAAAGTGATGTATTTCCCTAAATGACCTATTTCTAAGAACGTGGTTGCAAGTAAGCGACAGTAAATAAAGTAAGAAAAGTAAAGAAATAAGTTGCTACCACGGATTTAGATGGGAATACGTTATGAAAATAAATCACTGATTCCTTCTATCAAACTGATAAAGTGCATAAAGTGTTTTCCTTGATTAAAAATAAGGAACATATATTACGGTGAACGAAGAATATTGGAATACAACAGTAAAAGAAAATGGTTTAAAGGGGGGATGATAATCACCTATTATAAATAATTAACATTAATGAAAATGTTGTATAGTAGGTAGACTTGTCTTAGGGACAAATGAAGATTATAACTTAGGTTATAATAAATTATTAAGGAAATGAGATGATTAGTGAAATGAGATAAGGGACACTTAATTGTAAATTAAGTAATTAGTAAATGGGGAAAAGCCGAGAATCAGTTGAGAAAAAGGGGGAAATATATGAAATATAAGAAGTTGTACTTAATTATAAATTAAGTAAATTGTAAACTTCTAAGTCTGAAACCCATTGATAAGAATGACATGTTATTGTAATGATAAGTTGGACAAACTTAATTACATATTAAGTAAAACATGTTACTGTAATGATGAAATCAAACAAGAATATTAAAGAGATTGTGGATTGCATACCTTGGGCCACAATCTAAGGAATAACATATTTTGGGTTTATTAATAAACTTAAATGGGTCAAGTTATATGACTGAAATTAATAAGCAAGAGAAACTTGTTAATTTGAATAAGAATTCAATGCGAATGAGAATAACCAAGTTAAGTGGAAACCTAGTGAGGTATGGCAAGCACGTAAAAGAATGTTTAGACGTAGGGTCTAACAATATATTAAAGTGAGGCGCTTAGACCAGTCCGTACGTTTGAGGGTGAATAACACAACAGGGTAGGTCATTTGGTGTTATAAGGCACGAAGGGAGTGCATATTCATCTGATTGTTCTGACAGCTCCAAAGGACTGAAAGGGGAAGCACGCAGCTTCTTGAGGTACGTAAGGTGCTCCTAGTAGTCTTATGTGTGGTGGTAGATGTTTTAGGCAATGCTCGCAGAGGTTGGGTCTGCGCGAAACTACTAGGTGGGTGGGTCTTGACTGTAGAGATAGTTATGCAGTCAAAATGCTATGACGCGGTGAAACCAGGGTGATTCAGTGGTTGCCTCAACGGGGAGGTGAAGGGTCACGACCAACAGGGAAAGTAAATTTTCAGATACCCATCATCGGCAACCAGTGGGACGCAAAAAGACTAGACCTAAAACCAATAAACCATTCACCTTTCACTATCGGGGTACGGTGGTTGAGGGAAGACGCCAAATGGATGTTTAGGTTGTTTTTCTTAGGGACGGTCATTTAGCTCTTGTAGTCTTTACTAGTTGAGGGAGGGGCCGAGCTGGGGCTATAGCCACCGTGAAAATAAACCCTAGGAATATCTACATATAAAGGCTCTTAAGGATGGGCCTGTACAGATGTGGAAAAGCTCCTGACCGAGTTCTGTAGTTCTTGTATCGCCCTGCCATGGAACTCGGTGCACATTAGAGGACGTGCGATTGAGGCATCGAGGTACAATTGAAGATACGTATGGTGGACAGTCTAAATACATGCATGTCGGCTCTGGGTGGTTTATCATAGACTTGAGGGCATTACTCCGACATGAATCCTGACTCGAATAAGGGTGGAAGTCTGTACGTTTACATGGTATAGTAATGACATATATATGCAGAACGTAATATTGTTATCCGTACGTTACTACGACATAGGATGAGGGACTGTGTATATTTCGATGGTGTTATGGTGGAGACCGTGCGAGTAGGGTACCATGGGTGTACCTTAATATTCGGGGTCGCTACATATATATTGTATTAGGTTAATCTACTAGGAAGTAAATGGGTGCGATATGTGTGTAAGCCTTGAGTGTTGTTAACCAAGTAACCTAATAAATAAGAAAATATGATTGAACGGTATATGTAAGATTATCCAAAGTGTATAATTTAAATCCACTCACTAGGACTTGTGTTTTGACCCCCTCCTCATAACATACTCGCAGGTTAGATTTGTGGCAGAGGCATGTGACACTATAGATAGCCTTAGATACTAGTTAGACAGTGTTATTAATACGGTAAGACTATATTCTGATTATATTATATTTTATCCATTCTGCTGCGAGATATTTTTCTGAGCTCTGACATGTTTTATGTCTCTGTCTTTTCTGCAGGATACCAGAGCAAACCAATCCGAGTTTCGATAGATTGGAATTTTGGAAAAAATTCGGTTTGTCGGTATTTGGGTTGTTACAAGAAGTAAGGTGATATGCTTCAACTGCCAGCAAAAGGGCTATTTTGCCAAGGGCTAGAATCTGAAGGCTCAGAGGAAGCGCTTTAACTGTGGTAATTCGGGGCATAACAAGAAGGATTGTCCGGAACCGCTGAAGGGTAAGCAGATTGTGAAGGCGTATGCTTTGGAAGCTATTCCTTCTTCTTCTTCAAAGGACCCTACGACGGAGGAGAAAGGGAAGAGTGTTGTTGTTCAAGGTACTCTTTCTATCAGAGGGGCTTCAATTCAAGTGTTGTTCGATATTGGAGCACATTCTTTCATTTGTAATGAGCTTGTATGCTGCTTTGGTTTGGAACCCGAGATTTGTGATAGACCATTGATCATGGCTAATCCAGTTGGGGGTTCGTCCAGTTTGTGTATGATTTGTCGTGGTCTAGTGTTGACGAATCATGTTGCTCTTTTGTGTGTGATTTCTTTGTTTCGAACTTCGCTACGTTAAGGATCATTTTGGGAATGGACTGGCTCACGAGGTATGTGGCAAAAGTGGATTGCGAGAAGCTCGAGGTGACAGTCGGGAATGTGGAAGGGCGAATGGTTGTGATTCGATGTAAGCCAGAAGACGGTGTCTTCATAGGCTATTTATATTCACTTGTTATTCCATGGGAAGACTTGTCATTTGTGCCAATCTCTAGTGAGTTTGATGATGTCTTTGACG
The DNA here is from genome assembly GCA_030737875.1 of Allium sativum. Classification (NCBI taxonomy): domain Eukaryota; kingdom Viridiplantae; phylum Streptophyta; class Magnoliopsida; order Asparagales; family Amaryllidaceae; genus Allium; species Allium sativum. The sequence continues at coordinate 952,704,117 of CM060924.1, read as the reverse complement.
AGGTCAAAGGGTTGCCACCGCATCACGAGATTGAGTTCAGGATCGATTTGGTCGAAAGTGCTAGACTTGTCGCTATGTCTCTTAGGTAGATGGCGCCTAAGGAACAACAAGAGTTAGAGGTGAAAGCACATGACCTTTTAGGAAAAGGATTCATTCGGAGAAGCATGTCCGAATGGGGTGCACCAGTTGTGTTTGCAACCAAGACTGATGGATCTTTGAGACTGTGTGTGGATTATCGTGAGATGAACAAGGTGACTACGAAGAACAAGTATCCATTTCCAAGGATAGATGACTTGTTCGATCGGCTTCATGAGGCCAGGGTGTTTTCCCAAATGGATTCGGTGACGAGATTTCACCAGTTGAGAGTGGCGAAGGATACTGTGCTGAAGACAACTTTTAGGAAACCATTCGGTTTCTTTGAGTGGCTGGTGATGCCATTTGGATTGACTAACGCGCCTGCATACTTCTTGGATCTTATGAATAGGGTTTTCAAAGATCAGTTGAGCAAGTTCGTACTTGTGTTCGTGGATGATATTCTGGTTTACTTCTGGAATGAGGAAGAACATAAGAGAATTTGCAAGTTGTTTTGGAAATTTCGCGAAGGCATCAACTGAGAGCTAAGTTTTCGAAGTGTCATTTTTGGAAGAGCGAAGAAAGGTTCTTAGGTCTTGTTGTTTCTGGAAATAGAATAGCGGTGAATCCCACTAAGCTGGCAACAATCCAGGACTGGGATAAGCCTAAGAATGCGACGGACGTGAGGAGTATTCTTGGATTGGCAGGATATTATTTTCGTTTAATCAAGAATTTCTCAAAGATAGCCGCATTATTTATAGGATTGATGAAGAAAAATCAAGTGCTCACATGAGATGCGAAGTGTGAGCAAGCTTTCGAAATCCTGAAAGAGAGTCTTAAGAGTGCTCCTGTTTTGACAATTCCAAGTGGCAATGAAGAGATGGTGGTATACACCGATGCATGCGGTACTTGACTTGGAGTAGTGCTGAAGCAGAAAGATAGAGTTGTGGCATACGCGAGTCGACAACTGAAGCCGCACGAGAGGAATTATACGACACATGATTTGGAGTTTGTAGCGATTGTTTTTTCTTTGAAGATGTGGAGACATTACCTGTTGGGTGTTCGATTCGAGCTGTTTACAGATCATAAGTTATTGAAGTGTCTTTTCTCCCAGAAGAATTTGAATCTTCGGCAACAACAGTTGTTAGAGTTTCTGGCATCGAACGATTCTGGTATCGCCTATACTCCCTGGTGAAGATAACGCATTGGCAGATGAGTTAAGTCGAAGACATGCAAGTTTAGGAGTAATGTTTTCGGAATGGAAGTACCTCGAGCACTTGATGGTATTTGATTTTAGGCCGAGGTGTGAATTAAAGCCTGAAATGTTGGGAGGCTTATTGATAATACCTACTCTTATCTAAAGGATTAGCGAAAGCCAAAAGCGTGATGAAAAGCTTGTCGAGATCATCCAAAATATGGAATCTAAATGTAAGGAATTCGAGGTCAATTCAGATGGTTGGCTTCGGAAGCAAGGACGACCTGTTGTTCCTGATGTTGATGGACTAAGGGATGAGGTTCTGAGGGAATGTCATCACTTAAAGTTGACAATTCATCCTGGTGGTAACAAAACGTATCAAGACATGAAGCAAGCTTACTACTGGAAAGGGATGAATGGGGATGTTGGAATGTTCATTTCCAAGTGTATGAACTGTCACATGGTGAAAGTTGAACAGAAGAAGCCGAGTGGATTGCTTCAGCCATAGGAAGTTCCTATATAGAAGTAAGAGCATATATCGATGGACTTCCTAGAACTATGGCAGGAAATGAAGGCATTAGGTCATAGGAGATCGTTTGACCAAGAGCGCAAGGTTTATTTCTGTTAGATCGACTAGGATGACATCATAGTTGGCTAAGCTGTATATAAAATGGATAATCTAATTCCCTGGTATCCCAAAGAGCATAGTGAGTGATCGAGATCCATTGTTCATGAGTGGATTTTGGAAGAGTTTGCAGGAGACTTTGGGAACCGATTATATTTTAGGACGGCTATCATCCCCAGGCTGATGGTCAAACCGAGAGAGTTAACCGAGCATTGGAAGATCTCCATAGAACTTGTGTATTGTATTTCGGGGATCGTGGAAAGACCATTTACATTTAGTTGAGATTGCATATAATAACAGTTACCAGTCAAGCATCAGAATGGCACCATACGAGGCATTGTATGGTAGACCGTATAATTCTCTGTCATGTTAGTTAGAGACTGGAGATAAGTTGATGCTTGGGCCAGAAATGATCATAGAAACATTAGATTGTATTGAGATCGTTTGGCAACCAATGAAGGCAGCCCTAGATCATTAGAAGAGTTATGCCGATAAACGTCGAAAAGATTTGGAGTTCGACGTAGGTGATATAGTTTTCGTGAAAATCTCGTCGTCGAAGAATGTTGTTCGATTTGAAAGTAAATGAAAATTAGCACCAAGGTTTATTGTACCATTTCCAAGTCAAGCGGATTGGAAAGCTCGCATACAGATTGTATTTACCCGAGAAGATGTCGAGTGTGCACAATGTTTTTCATGTATCCTTTCTACGGAAGTATGTACACAATTTGAATGTGGTGGTATCTCTGGAACAGTACGAAGACCTAGAAGTCGAGGCCTTAGCTCCAAGACCTCGTAAGCCTCTTCGCGTTGTTGGGAATGACACAAAAAAATATTAGGAGAAAGATGGTTAGGCTATTCAAGGTGCAATGGAGCAAGGATGATGATTATTATACGTGGGAAATGGAAGAGAGTATGAAGACGATCCATTCAGAACTCTTCGTTGGTATGACCCATTAATGTCGTATCACCTTATACCATTATAGGTTGTGTTATTATTAGAATCCTACATGCTAGGATAAGGCTATGGACGCTTGACTTGATGGATGCTAGTATGGATGAAAGATTGGCTATTCATGGAAGTTAAGCATGCGGAATTGTTTCTAGTTGTTTGAGATTCGGGGGCGAAATTCCTAAAGGGGGGAAAATGTAACGACCCGCATTTTCGTATCAAAGGATCGTAAAATATTTTTATTTAATTTCCTGAGGGTTGGATCATTCTCATTTTTTGATATTTTGTTTATGGGGTTGTGTGACATGTCCACTATTTTTATCAGTTTTATTTGTGATTAATTTGCTCTAGTCAGATTTGTACAGGGCATAACTTTTGACTGGGATCAAATCTGGTGCTGAGATCAATTTCATTAGAAAGGAAATTATGTTTCCAATAGAGCGGTCACATTAAAGTTTTGGTTCAGCAGCTTAAGAGGAAACGATGTTTTAGTGCTACACAATTGTTGGAAAGTCTAATTAGTCAGTAATGGGCTAATTTGCGAGGCTCATTAAGGCTATGGGCTGTTGGCTATTAATAAAGGGGTAGAGACAAGGAGAATTGTTTAGTTTCTTCATTTCTCTATTTGTTTGGGGTTTGAGATTCTCCCTACTCCAATCAAATACATCTCCACTCCTTTAAATTCTTAGATGTACATTAGAAGATTAAAGATCAACATCAAGAGAGAATAGATCACATAAAATTTGGGTTATTTAAAGATCGTACTTCGCTGTCCGGATTAGAGATTAGTTGATTTCAAGCTATTTTGAAGATTTCGTGAGTGATAAACTTCTCTCACACGGATTCAATCAAGTATATGGGTTGTTTAATCTTACTTTCATCATTTCGAGTTGTTTTCACCTAGAACTAATCGATGTAAGTATGTTTTCATTTGAATCACCGTAAGATCTAATCTAGCAACTCAAATCAGTAAATCCTTATGATAATTCATGTGTTTATGCAAGTTTAGATCCATTTATTGATTTTTTTTCATCGTTTTATCATGCTTTGGTGAAATTCATATGATCGTATGATGATATTCATTATATTAAAGTTCATTGATGATTGCTTGAACTAGAATATGTTTGGCTGAATTGGTCGAGTTGTGTATGGATTAGATCGGATTGCATAAAAATGGAAATCAAGCTAGTGGATGGATCAATCAAGTTTAGAGATGGATCGCCGGCTTTTTGGACACGGAATAGATCAATCGGTTGCACATGAGTGGTGACCTGGCATAGATCGGCAAGACTGACCCATGATGGGTCGTCTAAGGATTTGGATGGATCGGCCTTCACAGAACATGGCTAAAAAGCTGATGGATCTGCACATAATAAGTATGGGTCGGCCATTAGCTAAGAGTATGGATCGGGTAAGCTCGTTTTGATGGATCAGTAGAGCGCAAGGCCGATGGAATGGTCATGGATTTCAATAGGGCTGTATATTGGACAAGACGGTCCGTTGTCCGGCTCGGGCTGAGGCTATCTGGTGTACGGTTCGTGTCTATACGATACTCTTATAAGACAGAGCTTGGACACACCCGTGTTCGGTCCAATCCAAAATGTTTGATGTTTTTCTATTATCTAAGTCTATATCGGACATGACAGTCCGTTGTCCGGCTCGGTCCAAAGCTGTATGGTGTCTGGTCCGTGTCCATCAAAATCTGTTATAGGAAAGTGCTTGGACGCACCTCCGTCCGGTCCGACCCGTTTACACCCCTTGATTTCGTTGTGCAAACCCGATGGATCAAGCAAAGCACTTTATGGTGGATCAGTGCACGTTCCTGCAATGGATCGGCCATGTTTTTACGATGGATCGGTCGAGCTTTAAAGTGGTGGATCGATCAAATTGTGCTAAATAGGTTAGTCAAGCTATGTAGTAATGGATTGGTCGAGTGTGCCAAGATGGATCGGTCGAGTTGTGTTTTCTGACGGGTCGGTGCTTGTATGGATCGGGCTGAACGATCCATAAATGGATCGGTAGAAATGTTGTATCGTGAATGATCCATAGAATAACGACCAAGTGAAGATTTTTTTTGGCTCGATGATGAATGTATCTTTGACAAGAGTTGAAGGAGTTTGAAGTGTTATGATGTGTTCGTTGATCGATGAAAAGCAACGAACGTGTAGATGACTCAAAAGATGTTGAGTTCATGGATAATGATTACTCGAGAAGTCGCTTGAGCTTATGGATGGTCATCAAGTTAGATGGCTAGAGATATCGAAGGCTGAGGGATTATCGTTAGTCGAAGGTTCTAGCAGACTCAAAGCAGGGGCATAATGGGGACGCCTAAAGGATTAGAAGTTAGCTGGTCGAGTGCCCTGGGTATCGTTGAAAGGCCTAAACACGAGTAATGATGATGTATGGAGTTTTGCTAGAACTGTGGTTACCATTAGCCCTTGACGGATGGCAAGTTGGGTCAGTCATACGATTAACGACGGTTTCAAGGAAGGATAGGCGGTGATAGCTAAATTCATGGATGTTGATTGTTTTGTGTGTATCATCTTGTGTAGATTATTCGAAGTTGAAGGAGACATTTCTTGGGTGTTTGTCTGACGTTGGTTTTGGCCTTTGCGGCTTGTGCTTGGGAAATGTTGATCTCAGTTAGGATGGTCTACGCTGGACAACTAGTTGCTATGTTCATTGTTGTCTATCTGTTTGATTGTAAAGGTTATCACTGTCAGATGCGGAGGAGACGGGTTGGGTTCTTCCCTATTGATGTGTTAGTAGATTAGTCGATTGATCAACCTATTTCTCATATTCTTTATTAATGGTGTTAGATAGATGTTTATCACTAATTAAGACTATTGTCTGACTCAAGGTTTTATGTCTCTTTCTTGTTACCTTGGGTTGTTCATCTGGTTGTGGATGGGCAGACTGAGTAGTATGGGACAGGTAGTAGATCTTGATGAAGACGATGATGCTGAGCGACGACAAGCAGGAGGCTGACATATTATTTCCTACTGTATATTGTTTGTTGTTTTCCACGATTATATCCGATCTATTCTCTGAGTAACCTATATAGTGGCATTTTGTACAGACTCTTATGATGTACTCCAGTGATGTATGAATATTTCATGATGATATGAAAAAGTTTAAGATTCTGCTCAATTCTACTTCATTACTATTGCCTGTTGTATATGTTCTATTATATTTTATCCTTGCGTTGTGATTGTACGATAGGTTCCTCTTGTTAAGTGTAGGAGTTATGAGTGGTAGTCACACTACCTGTTGGGCATGAGGTTTGAGTTTTATACAGATCACAATTCTCTCCTCTCGCAAAAGGACCTTAACTTAAAGCAATGGTATTGGATGGAGTTTCTAGCATGCTACGATTTCGAGATTTCTTATACCCTAGGGAAGGGAATGTAGTAGTGGATTCTCTAAGTAGGAAGATGATGACTTTGAGTCCATTGTTCGTAGAGTGGCACAGTTTGGAGTTTACCTTATCTTTTGATTTCACACCGTCTGAGGATTGTGCACCAAGGCTACTAGCATCGGTTGAGGTGCAGCCTACTCTATTGGAATGGATTGGATCCATGTAGCGTGAAGATCAACAGCTATATGATATTCTAGACCAACTCAACAAAGGCAATACCTCTAGGCACTTAGTTGATGATAGAGGATGGGTATGACGTAATGGCAGGTTGTGTGTACCCCGCACGAGTGATGTGACGAGTGTGGTATTATAGGAGGCTCACCATTCTTAGATGAAATCCATCCAGAAGGGGATAAGATGTATATGGATATGAAGAGGGTCTCATATTGGAAAGGGATAAAGAGAGACGTGGAAAATTTCGTAGCAAGATGCATATCATGTCAGAGAGTTAAGGCCGAGCAAAAGAAACTATGAAACACCCCACCTCCGTTAAGGTCACTCACAAAGGGAATGCATTAACTTTGGTAAAGCATTTTACGCAAAAGGCACAAATAATTTACAAGACAGACATATAAACAACGGAAAACAGAAATCATTTCATAAATAGTGTGGTTCGGTCAAAACATTACAAGCATTGTCACGAAACCCAACTTCTACATTATTACAATAAAGCATCTGTCTTGATTTAAAACTCCAAGTACATAAAGAAGCATAAAACAGAAGTAAAGCAGCATAAATCCCCAATAAAAGTGTAACCACAGCCATAGCCCAAGAAAAGAGAATCCAAGCAATACATCTACTCTCTTCAAGCTAAAAAAGGTTTGCACTAAGCTGAAGTATTCCCTCCTTGCGAACCTTGGGGGGGAACGGAAGAAAAGAAGGCGAAAGAAAACGGGTCACACATAAGCCTGGTAAGTCCAGTGATTATTCAACATGTAAACAGGTAAAAGGATCATGACATGAATAAACTGAATATAGGAGAACACCATTGCAATAAGATAACATAAGACAAGACAAGATAAACTAAATATACAATTGCACTCATTTCCATTTCTCTGCACCTACTAACGAATGTTTCAACTACCATCATGTGTTCATAACAAAGTGATCCCTTTTCCGATCAGCTTTTACTCGCATGCATTTCTTACTTGTGTCATTCGACCCCGCTTGATTGTAGATACCTGTGCTGGTCCCGCCATAGGGTGTATCAATTCCTCTGGTGGCAGCCCGACACAAATTCTAGATGCACAGTGTATACTACTGATGCCCAGTGCCTGCTTTTCCACTCTGGAGTACATGCACACCCATACTCCGTCGGAATCTACACTGCTGCACCACCCACCGCTATTTTGACCATTTATAATTAGCCCAGTAATCGTGCCCCACCCTGCCTAGTTCAGGGTCCCGTGATACATCTATGTGGGTCGCTGCTGAAATGGGTCCCGATTACTAGGGTTTCCTAATCAACATGTTATAATGGTTAAGTGTTCTCAAATTAACCTAACCCCACCCATCTATTTAATTAATATGTTGTATTGGTTAAGTGTTGACTTAATTAACTTACCCTACCATTCTTAGCTTGTCCATCCCTTAGCTTTAATTTATTCATTAAAGCACCAACCTCTCACATTAGATCTATATTGTTGCGGTCGCTGGATGTGCCGGCCAGTTCTGGGCAGTCTTACAGCGCAACTCAATCTAACCGCAGGTTTTTGGGCTAAATGCGCTAACGTCTCACGTTTGATCTATATTGTTGCGGTCGCTAGATGTGCCGGATGGTTCCAGGCAGTCTTACATCGCAACTCAAACTAACCTTAGGTTAGGAATGTTCATCTTTATCCATTTTACATATTTGTCATATGTGCCCAAGTTTAGGTCTTTTTATGTCAATATTTCCCAAGAGTAGTCAGTACAAGTTTTATGCCACATTCACATGCTATGCCCAAAATTTACTCAATTAAATTGTACCTAATTTTCCCGCGTTATAATCGCACATTCAACGAGATTCAATCTAAGTTCTGAATGAACTTAGTATTCATAAAAGAAGATAAAAAGGGGGAAAATAGTGAAGGAGCAAAAGAATTGACATAAGGAAAAATAGGCATGTAAAGGTGTACCCAATTCAGGAATCATGTTTCAATAGGCATGTTGTACATTAACAATAAGCGTGGGCAAGCTAAGCAATTTACACCATAGGTATAAAAATTAGATAGAATTTGACTTAAGAGAATCACTAATTTTGATGTACAACATGATAAGTCCCATTATATCAATCACAATAGTCTCATAGGCATAGGATGTACGACATGATAAGTTCCATCATATCAATCACAATAGTCTCATAGACATGATAGGTTTCATTATGTCAGTCACAACAGTCTCATATGCATGATAGGTTTCATTATGTCAATCACACCAGTCTCATAGGAATGATAGGCTCTATTATGTCAACCACAACTGTCTCATAGGCAAAGGCAATTCAGATTTAACAGAAGGATAACCATGAATCAGAATTAGGTATAGTTCTAGATCCGATTATTACAGTCATGATTTCTATTAGGTGTTCAAATCAGAATAGTAACTAAACTTACAGAAAAAGAACGGTTCTTGTATTTTGGAATCTGATTTCTGAATTCGTTAAGCTTATCCTTTATGTAGACGTTTGATTCTCTAGTGTGGATTTGGTTTGGAGCTTTCTAACTTGATTTCTAGTTTGGAGAAGATGAAGGCTAGGCTAGCTTAGACATGGACGGCATAATGTCTTCATAGAATAGGGTCACGAGGTCTAGGGTTGAGGTTTGGGGGCGATTATATAGAAGTTTAGGATTAATATAAGCCTTTAGATCAACCTAGGAATCATCAGAGCCGTCCGGTCCAAGAAAATGCATCATCAGGCCAATCAGAAGTCGCCACGTAGCCCTATGACTTAGAAAATCGTCACTGCCCTGCACAGTTGGCAGGGGTCGACCCCTACAGGGGGTCGACACCTATGTCGACACCCCTATAGGGGTTCGACTCCTATGTCGTCACCCCTTAGGGGGTCGACACCCCTGAGCGGGAGATTTCCCACTCAGCCGGTTTTAGAGTTTTTGAATTTTGAACTGAATTGATTATTTAATTATTATTTTTAATTTAATTTCTGCTTACATTAGAAATCTTTTAACCTCCATAACTTCTTCATACGGAGTCTGATTCACGCAAACTCGGACTCTATCTCAAGCAGAATTCCGAGACGAACGCAATGGTGTAACCCTTTTTCCCTTAATTCCTCTTCTAAAAATTAAGTGTTCTTAAATTTGTTAATTTTAATATTTCACAGAAAATACGGGGTGTTACAAACTAGGTGGATTATTTCAGCCCTTAGATGTGCCACAGCGAAAATGGGAGAGATTCTCGATGGATTTTATATGGATCAAGTAAAAGCAATACTAGTATTTGGGTGATCGTAGGTAGATTGACCAAGAGCACCCATTTCGTCCCGGTCAAGAATAAAAGGACCAAAACTGGGTTGGCTTCAATATTTTTGAGGGAGATCGTCAAGCTTCATGGGGTCCCTACAAGTTTCATTAGTTACAAAGACCCCATCTTTACCAACGTGGAGTAGCCTGCAGGAGGCGTTTGGGACACAACTGAGACATAGTACTGCATATCGCCCTAAGACAAATGGATAAACAAAGAAGGTTAATCAGATTCTTGAGGATTTATTGCGGCTGTTCATTTTAGACTTCGGACGGAGTTGGGAGGAGCATATTCCCTTGGTTGAGTTTGCATATAATAACAACTACCAGGCAAATACTGGCATGGCGCCTTTTGAAGTTTTGTATGGAAGACCATGAAGATCACCATCTAGTTGATGGGATACTATCGATTAGCTTCTTTTTGGACCGGAGATGATCCAAGAGACCTCAGACAAGATCAATTTGATTCGAAAAAGGATGAAGTCGACTCAAGACAGACAGAAATCTTATGCAGACAGGAGGAGGTCGAATCTTGAGTTCTATGTGGGAGACATGGTTTTCACTAAAGTATCTACCCTTAGGAGCGGTTTGGTTCAGTTGGGAAATTAACATCGAGGTTTGCGGGACCATTTCCGATAATAGAGAGGATAGGCCAGATGACCTGTAGTGTTCTGCTACTAGACATTACAACAAAAACACCATGTTACAACTTTAATTTTATAACTATGGGAAAAGCACAGTTGTAATAAATGCTTTTTTACAACTGTCAGCTCTTTAAAGTTGTAATAAACATATATTTAACAACTTTTCATTTTATTAGTTGTAATAGATGCCTATTGCAAACTTCATGTTTATAATATATGTATTTAATAACTAATTATATTAATATTTAATAATAATAATTAATAATAAACTTAGGAATCAATAATATTTATCAATTAGTATTAAATAATTAATAGTTAATAAGTAGTAATTTATTTTTTAAAATAATAAATAGCAACTAGTAATTAATATTTAAAATTTTCTATAATAAGTAATAATTAATAAAATAGTTATTGACATTAAGAATCAATATTCAAAATAATAATATTAATAATAATTAATTAATTAAAATAAAAATAATTAGTAATGGATAAAAATTAATACTAGGTACACAATGCTTAAGTAATAATAATCAAATATCAATACATAATAGCTAATAACTAATATTATATGTTAAAAATGAATAAATAATTTGAAATATGGAATAATCCCATTGATAATTAGTAATTAATAATATATGACTAATTAATAATTAATTAATGATTTCTAATCAATAATCAATTAATAAATACTGAATATAATATATTTAACTAATAATGTATAAATAATTAAAGATCTTTCTTTGGCTTCAAACTTAAATTTCCTGCAATCCTTTCACTTTATGCAGCTGTAACACACATCAGAGGCTTGCCTTCTTGACTCCAACTTTATATTTCGTTCTTGGCTCCAGAATTGAATTCGTACTCAATTTCTCAAAAAATTTGGCTCCATTCCTTGAAATTTTGTCTCCTTCCCAAAACCCAAAATGAAACAGCGATGTAAAGCCAGATTCTCTTTTCCAAGAAACCCAAAAACAAAATAGCAGCCGACATTAAATTCATCTACTCCATCCATCTGTGATTCTTTACATTTTATTCTCCCATCCTTCCCCTGAGATCAAACTGTCCTTCCTATCCTCGTTCTTCCATAACGTCAGTCTTCCGCTCCACATTTACCTCCGCTATCCAAAACGATGGACAAATAAAATACTATTCCCTCCCGTTCGTTTGGACCGTAATCCACTCCGTGTTACCTCCCAAAATCTGAACCACCTCCCCATCATCTTATCACCTCATCTTTTGCAATCGGCGTCGCAACGGTATTCCACTCCGTGTCGCAAAATCTGGACTGTATTCCACTCCGTGTTGCAACGGTGCAAAAAAGTTGTAAAAGATTTCAGTCTATTACAACTTCTTAATAGATGACGGTGGCTCCACCGTTGTAAAAAGTCTTTTACAACTATTTTCCACCATTGTAATATGGTCAATTTGTTGTAGTGTAGAGAGACTGTTAATGGTTCACGAAGTATTTCACGTCTCACATTTGAGGAAATGTCTATATGATTCTGCGGTGATAGTAGAGCCGAGAACTTTAGAGGATGCTGAGGTCAAGAAGGAAGCTTACGTCAGACAAGTAACTGCAGGGATTTTAGATTCTGAAATAAAGAAGTTAAGAAACAAGGAAATTAAACTCGTTAAAGTTCAGTTGGGAGAGGACAGCAACGAAGAAACATGGGAATCAAAGGAGAATATTCACGCATCTTTTCCATTATTTTTCGATGGTACGCTCTTAACCCTTTCTTAGTTTTGAATTTGAACTTTATCCATTTCCTATCTTTTGAATTAGTGGTTAGAAAATCCTATGGATGGTAGGACATGGTTTAAACATGTTATTAGGGCATCTTATGTTAGATGGATTCAAGTGGATGCAATGGATGCATATACGAACCTAAGAACTAATTAGTGACCGACAACTACGACCCTAACATAGTTGCATGTGGATGTGTGTGCAATTTTAATTCACCTTTAATTTATGGATGCAAATTTATTGTTTACCATATGAATGTTACATTTTACTGATGGTGGTTGTAGCATGCATATAGAACCTTATGTACCATTAGGATTTCCTTGCATACATTTTGGATGCATGACACTGACATAAATTGCATAAAAAGAGATCAACTGAATTAGTAGACTACTTAATTTATTGTATTAGTTAGGGACATTTACATTAGACTATTGTGTATGTTCATGAAAAGAATTAGAAATCCTAAGGACAATAGATGCCTGTGATTGGTAGATGAGTAGACGTATGTAGATGATGTTGTGATAATATTTATGACGTTCTTCTAGTCTTGGAGATTTCAGGGACGAAATCCTTTAAGAAGGGGGGAATGTAACAATCCAAAAATTTAATAAAGAAATATAAATAAAAGGTTAATAAAATAAATATCAATCAAAAAAATATTCAGAAATGGGTAACGGTGGTTGCGCCATTGAGTCCGTTACGAAATTCTGGCTAACATAGGCTTTTGGTTTGCTAAAATCGGACTTATGACGAAAAAGATATTAAAGAAAGAAGTTTGAAATTCGAATTTTAAATAGCAATAAACATTGAATTAAACTGAAATAAATTATAGCATTAACCACGATCATATGGGCGACCTAACCCATAGTTGGGTCAACCCACCTGTTAGATGGGTCGACCCACCTAGGTGACGTGCGCAACCTGCTGCGTATGTCTTCAATCTTTTTTGGCTGGCTTTTGGGGTGTGTTCTTCTGGGGAGTTCTTTGATCTGATGGCCTATAATCTACTTAAAATTCAACGATCTAAAATACCCTAGCTCTATTATAAATATACTCCAACCCTAGCCTAATTCTCAATACTCCATTCTCTACCTCCATTTCAAATAAGCTCTTCTCAAATATTTCGAATGGAGTACCGAGGCTTGGGTTTGCATATACTTTGAGAATATTCATAGATGAGATTTTTCTATTGGAGCTAAGCTTTAAAAATTATGAGTATATTTTAGTAATTGCAAGATTTAGTATAAATTAGGGTTTTTCTTGATAGTATAATAAGTTGTAGATTTCTTCTTATTTCCTTTTCTTTTACGTCAATAGTTTATGTAATCCGATTATTGTTCTATCCTTTCTTCTTTCTGATTTAGTAATTTATTGTAATACTGTAATTTTATTCAAGCCATCTATATCCCTTTTTCTACGTATGTAATTTCATCACAATTCAGTTTCAACCCTATTTTGTTTCAGATTTTTCTTATTTCTCTGAGCCTAGACCATTATTCTTTTTTTTTATTTTAACGTTGAGTTTAGGCCTTCACGAGCATAATCCATTTATTTCTTCTTGTTTGTGCGTTGTTTGGGTTAAAATTAAGAAATTGATAGTAAAAGCACAATCAGGGAAAAATATGGAATATGCATAAAAAGGATAAATTGGAATGCAATAAAGATAATTGAACTTTAACTTTGATAAACTGAATAAATGACATTGGGATAGATGCTAATGACGAGGGTTGGGTTGTATAGTGAAATTAAACAAAAGAGATGTTTATAGGAAACTTGTAAATTGTATTTTATGATATAAATTACATGAAGAATATATGCTTATTAATAAACTTTAGATTGGCGTTAAGTTGAAAATTAACAAATTAATAAGCATGTGTTTTGGGGGTCCATTCCGGTAGCGATGACTGATTAGGGGAAATAAGGAGCTCATAGTATTGGTCCGTTCCGATGTTATGTATAGGCTGATTAGAGAAAATAAGAGGCCAATTGAAATAATTATTGGGGACTAAATCTAGGGGTGACTTATGTCAGTTCACATTATTGGTTGGGGATCTGTATCGGTCAGTATTTCTTTTTATTACACTACACCGAGGTCTCACGAGGATGCAGAGGCACGCTTATGCTGAAATAGGTAGTAAACGGTCCAAACATGGTGGGTACGGGCGCATTCCGGCGGGGCGATGAGCGTGCATTACGCCGATTAAGGAAGATAAGATGCTTTAACATCGGTGATTTTCGCTATGTCCTTAGAGCTAATGGTCCAGGTCTGATAAACCCATGGCCATAGTCGATATTAGTTATCACAATTAGGAGCAGATGATGGGTAGAATTAGGTTATGTCCTAATTTTATGAATTGTAACAACTGCTGCAGAAATCAAACAATTTGACAATCAACTGTATTCTTGTTATTATTTTCTATGTTGAGCTTCAATTTACTATCCTATCTAGATTTCCTCTTTTATCTTTCATCCTAGTAATTACTAAACTCACTAGGCTTTATGTTTGACTAATTTTTTTTCTCTTCTTCCTTTCTTTTCTTCCCCAGGTTCTCAGGGTGGAGGATCTAGTGCTTGAGAGATCTTCGACCCAACTCAGTCCTTTGGAGATTCTTATTTGTCTTATTCTTTGTGCTTACATGTACCTTTCCATATTTGGTTTATTTTTTGTACCTAATGTTGAAGGATGCTTTTCATTTGGTACTCTGATTATGTAGTTTTAAGAGACAACTATGGTTTTATGACTTATGATGTAATAATACTTTTTATTTTTCTTTAATTGAAATTTCAAATTCCGGTGTGTTTTATTTATGTTGTCTTGTGAATTTTAGCCTCTGTGACGTATATCATACCTATACGCTTTATAATTCTTAATTAAATCCTCATATAAGTAACATTAGGAAATGTAGGGTGTTGCAATATAGATGAGAGTTTGTAAAATATCTGGTTAACAAGGTAAAGCACAAAATCTGGAGAAGCTATGAAAATAAAGGAAAAGACAACACACGACATCATTTGAATAGCTGCATTGCCCATGCTCATAAGCTAAAAATGGGAATATACTTCCTCTACAAGCATAGTGCTAAATTCAATGGGGGAAATAAAACCCCTTTGAATGCCCTTTCAAAGACAAATAAGACTTACGATCGTGCTCTAAGGCTCAAATTGCCTTTATCGATGACGTTGATAGGATTAAGAGGAAGGAACACAAGCTTAAGGATATTTGTAACGTCCTAGAATTATAGCGATTAAATAATAATTAATTTAATTATTTAATGTATTTGTTTGATAATTTGAATAGCGGAATGATATATAAATATAATTTCGAAATAATCGGAAATAGCAGAATTGGCAATATTATGTAAATTGGATAAGTTGATAGAATTCATTCAGATTAGAATTGAATAATAATAATAATGAATTTATAACGACCATTGAACGTATTAACTATAATATAATTTAAAACGAGCCCGTAATGTCGCAGTAGTTCGTAATTTAACGTTTTTAACTTCAACTGTGTATATGGGATCCGTTATTAGTCAGATTTCTTCGAAACAAGAAACACTAGAATCTGTTGAACTGTATTGTTCTAATGGAAGTGAAAAATCAAGATTTCAGATTATATATTGTAATTTATGTCCAAATTAAATATTCAGAAAAGAAGTGGTAAAATCGTTTTTGGCCATAACGTTATTTAAATATATTTAAATATCAGTTTCGAATTTGGACAAGATCTTTGTGACGTTGTGATAATTTAATTTTTAGAATTTTACTGTAATTTTTATTTTGGAGAATAAGCTACATTTTATTTGGAGTGTTTTAGACCCTATATCAACATTTTGGGGTTTCACAGAACAAGTTAACCGGTCCATATTATTATATTTTTGGGATCTTAACACACTGCTCGTCACAACGATATTTTTACTTTTGTCGATAGGGGTCCGTAAATGAATGAAGTTTTAGGTAATAGGTATGCTAAACTAAGTAGAAGGACCTGAATTCCCATCAACGCTATAAAATAAACAAAATGAAAAAAAAACCATATAATTTGCTTTCAAAGAAAATATTCTAGAAAGGAAACAAAATGGTCGGTCAAGTATTCATATATATTCTTTAGAAGGGAGTAGAGCATAAAAAGTAGATGGATGGAATTGGTTCATAGGCTTGTAATAATGTGAAACGTTGATTTGTTTTGGGTTTGTAGAGAGACTTTTCGATATTGGAGTCAATTATTTGTCAACAACCAAATGCCAACTAAAATTAAATAAATGGATGGATAGGTTGTTTAAAAGCAAGTTGGTACAATATCTTCTTTTGCACGAGACATCAACATATTGTACAAAATATTATTAAATTACATGTTAGCTAAGGATTTGTATAGTACGTATACCCTATCTTCTGTCTATCCCTGCGCATTCCTTCTTTCCAGCTATTACTAAAAACAAATCGTGCATGTCCCCTAATACTTCATAAGCAAGGTAAAGGAAAACTAGCTGACACATTATGTCAAGGCAAATCAAACAGTGTAACCATACTCCTAACCACCTATCTCTATAATCTACATGCCTAATGCTTAATGACCAAGGTATCCGCTGCCATATAAACGCAAGGCCATTTTTCTTCATTTTCTATTCGAAACTTTTCTTTTTCTGTATGTTCTAATAGAGAGAAAAAACAAAACAGAATTTGATCTCCCACATTCAAATCCAAGAATTATTTGTTCTCAACCCTCAGTCTTTCTGATTCTCACGTGTAGAGCTTTTATGTTGCTGGCTCTACAGTAAGATTGTTTGAAAACTTAAGCGTTGGTTTAGGATACATGTAGCCGGAGGTAGAAGAGAGGCTAGGCGGTGCTCGTACGGTTATAAGTGTAGGGTTGCTGGAAACACGGAGGCACAGACATAGAGAAAATTGAGGCTAGGCGGTGCTCGTATGGTTATAAGTGTAGGGTTGCCGGAAACACGGGGGCACGGACAGAGAGCAAATTGCTGGTAGATCCGGGGAGTCTGGACAGTGCAGGAAGGTGTGGGTGAACTGAGTTGTGTGGACTAAGGGTGGGGTCGGGTCTGTTGTAACCGAAGTGATGTAATTGGCGTAAAAACTGATGCGTGAAGCTCCAGAAAGGTTCGATTATGTTGATTGGAAGAGGAACACTGAACGTGTACTAAAGGACTTGTAAGCCTAAACATGTTTAGTGGGTAAATAAAAAAAGAATATGGTGATGAAGTTTGGTAAGCTCTTGGTCAAGTTTAGATGGCACGTTTTTACTGTGATGATTTGTGGGAAGATTGTGAACGTGGATGGAAGGGGTGTAAAGATTAGTTAATGGTATGAATAGGGTGTCACGTTTTAACAGGAGAGTGAGAAAGGTGGGTTGGGGTCTAGTGAAGTCTAACATGAAGAACTGTGAGAGGAAGTGGCGAGTTCTGTCTTCAACATGGAACAACGTGGAGATATTTGGTAGTGTGGAGGGTGTTTACTGGAGAGTGACTTTTAACAGAGAAGTAGATGCCACTATTGGAATTGAAGTAGTTCGGACGGCTGTGTACAAGAATTGGGTGCCTGAATGTTAATGCAAACAGGAATTTTTGTTATGATATATTGTTTGGGAGCATGGTACTTCTCGCATGGGCAGGCTGGTGTATTGGGAGGATGGTGCACTGAAACATGGCGTTTTGAAATTAATAGGGGAAAGGTTTTTGAAATTGTGGCTTGGAACAGTAACCGTTCAGTTTTTCTTGATAGGGAAGAGAGACGCTGAATTTAAGGAAGCGGATTAATGTCAATGCATGGTTTAAGGAACTGGACCAAATCTATAATGTTGGAATCATAGCAAAGAGGGCTACATTGTGGAACCGAGGTATTTGAAATGGAGCTACTGGAATTTTATAATAAAATCAAACGTATGTTTGATTCTAAAATGAAATACTTGCATAACTGTCAATCGCAGACCAAAGTGAGTAAACTCACTAACTATGATTTCTTTTTAAAATATTATAAACGTTATTTAATTGTTGAATGTTGTGTGATGGTTGTAACAACTCGTGTTTTCATAATGTGTAATAACCATAAATCAAGGCAGAATTAATTTTTAAAATAAGAAACAAGGGAAACGGGTTACGCCATTGCGTTCGTCTCGAAATTCTTCTTGGAAACGAGTCCGAGTTTTCGAAAATCGGAGCCCGTATGACCAAGTTATGACCTTTCGAAGTTTTCAGAAGTTTTTAAGTTCAAAACAGTTCAATTCGAATTCAAAATTCGAAATTCAAACCTCAGAATGGACTGGGCGGGAAATTTCCCGCCCAGGACCAGGTCGACCTGGGGGTCGACTATGTAGTCGACCTACCCAGGACCAGGTCGACCATAGTGTCGACATGGGGGTTGACTTGGTGCCCGAGCCCACTTTTGAAGCTTGATTCACTTTGATGTATCTGGCCTCGTTTCTGTCCACATTCATTGACCTGACCCTATAAATACAGCCCCTAACACCAGTCTCTCTACACAAAATTCTTTCTGACCTTATGCTGCTCTAATTCTGGTTGAAAAGTTTGAGAAAGGGACTACTTCTTCTACGTTGAGACTGCGTTAAGAGAATTGCTGATTTGGGGATTTCTATTAGGACTTGACTAAGCATATAAAGATTCAACATCGACTCTCTTTTTCTAATTCTCGAACCACGATCTGTAAGCCCCGGTTATTTTTAGATTTAAACTGTAAATGTAATATGAATATTATGTAAATTGAAATTGGACCTATGTATGATGACTGTTTTACATCCATTCTTGTTCATCGTGGATCTTGACTTTTGGATATGTTATGACATTGATTTGGGGCCTATTCATGTTGTAAATCAAAAAGAAAACCCCTCATATTATCATGTTGAATCTGCTTTTAGTCACAAGTTTATGACTATCACCTTATGTTAATCGTTACCATGACTATGCTATCACCTTATGTCAATCATAACCATGACTATACTATCACCTTATGATAACTGTTATCTTGACTAGTACCTTATTTTGCTAGATTTGGAATCTTTATGTTTGAGGTCAATATTCCATATGCCAGTAATGTTATAATCTTTTATCAAGTCATACCATGCTATGCTAGTAATCACTTTTGCCACCTTATACCCGTCCCTTTTTATGTTATCCCCTAATTAGATTTATTTGTATCGATTCGAGCTTACGTGCGATGGGAATACGATTTGGGTAGACTAGGTAAAACATGAGTTGACTTTGAACTTGAACATGAATGTTATTATAACTTGAACCTGGATGTGGACATGAACTGGACACGGCATGACATGAAAACTCGACATGAATTTTGACATGAAAACTTGAACGTGGGCATGACAATTAGATAAACTTGAAAATGGCCAATTCGAGGTTGGGTTGAGTTTGTAGTGTAAATCTGCCCGAAACCGCCCGGCAAATCCAGTGGCTGCAAACAATAGGATCCAATGTGGGTAGTTGGTCATATCGCATGTAAAACCCGAGATTAGACTATGTTGTGGTGTAAATCTGCCCGGAACCGCCCGACAAATCCAGTAACCACAACAGTTAGTCTAATGTGAGAGGTTGAGGTGCACTAATGAATTAATGCCACATGATAGGGTTAATCATGAACCACATGAATATACTTAACCAACTTGACACGATGATTTGATAGGGTTAAGTCATGAACCGCTTGAACACACGTAACCAACACGATACATGATTTGGATAGGGTTAAGTCATGAATTTGAATGACAACACTTAACCCATTAGAAACCCTAGTTACGCGGTCCTTTTCAGCAGTAACCCACTTAGATGTATCACGATACCCTGGGACTAGGTTGGGTGGGGCACGATTACTGGGCTGATTGTAAGCGACCAGAACGACGGCTGAGTAGGTGCGCCATTGTAGGTTCAGGCAGACTATGGTCGTGTACGTAGTCCGGAGTTGAAAAAGCAGGCATTGGGCACCCATAGATTTACACTGTGCGTGCTTGATTCGTGTCGGTGGTTGGCACCGTAGGACTTGATACACCCTATGGTGGACCTAGCACAGGTAACTACATTTCTGGATAGGGTCGTATGACACAGAAACATAACGAGCTAGAACTTGTAGGGAGCCGATCGATTAATAGATCGTACCGTAGGACCCCGTAATGGGTCACTTCATGATACGGGGCCAAGGGATCATTTCATGATTAATACTTGACATGGGTTAGAACATTAGTACAGTTGGTGCAGCGAACCTTGAATATGCGATGCTAGACTTGACTTATCCAATTATCTTAATTATCCTATCAGTTCTGTTATCATCCTTATGTTTAATTCCTGTTTTCACATATCATGTTACCTTTACTAGTTTTCATACTGGAAGTCACTAGGGCTTACCAGTCTTTATGACTGACCCTTTTTCTTTCGCCTCTTTTTCTTTCGTTCCCCCCCAGGTTCTCAGGGAGGAAACACTAGCTCTTAGCTTGGATTTAGCTTGCTTTCTGACAGCTCATGTACGGTTTGGTCTTGGGCTATGCTATGGCTGCTTCTGCTATTTATGGGGAATAATTTACTTTTGTTTTAAGTTTATGCTTCTTTATTTGGAACTTGATGTAATGGAATAATTTGTACCTTGGATATATGAGGTTTTGACTCTTTTTCTTGGAAGTAATAAAAAGTTGGTTTTAATTTCTACCGCTGCTTTATTTATGTTCTGTCTTATGATATCTCTGTGTATGTTTACCTAGATAATACTCCACCAAAACTAGTGCATTCCCTTTGTGAGTGACCCTAGCGGAGGTGGGGTGTTACATTTGGTAACAGACCAGAAGGTTACCAGGCTGGGCAAAAGTTTTAAAAACCTTCTCAAACTATTTTCAAAACCATTTATAAAGAAGCATTTTTCAAGAAAAGTTTTATGTTTAAAAAGTCTATTCCCCAAAAAGCAAATAACACTTTCCTTTTTTCCTCATTTGAATCTTTTCTTTTCGGTTTCTAGCATGGCTGATCTTAACCTTCTTGAGGGAATACCCGTGCCTGGATGGTTCCGAAGGTACTTAGAAGCTAGGGCCAACGACGTGGGCACGGCAGACATCCCTCCTTCTCCTTCCCCAGTGGCTGCGGTTCCTCCTCCTCCTGGTACCGCCTTTGCCAAAATATGCAAAGACTTTAAAGCAATGGGCGGCAAGAACTTCGTTGGAACTGAAACCTTTGTTGAGGCACGGAACTGGCTAAAGGAGACTGAAGACTTGTTTATTATCTTTGATATGGAGGACCATAGGAAAGTTCAGTTGGCAACATGGTTGCTGAAAGAGGAAGCTGCATTTTGGTGGGAAGTCACCAACGCTACCAGGCCAGTTAAGATTTGCGCAGACTTTAGAGAGAGGTTTGGGCTAAAATTCTTATCGTCAGCAGAAGAGAACCTTCAGATGGAGAGGTTCCTAGCATTCAAGCAAGGGGACATGTCTGTTAGGGAGTACGTGAATAAGTTTAATCAGCTTGCTCGGTTCGGTTTGGATGTGGTCAACACAGCCCAGAAAAAGGCTGTACGCTTTGCTCGAGGATTGAATGAGCCACTACACAGCTTGGCCCTAACTCATATACCCTTGGGGGCGACCTTTGAAAGCTTGGTGGATATGGCTCTACTTCATGAGGAAGACAAGAATAGCAAGAAGGAGGTTAAGCCTAATGAGACTCAGAATAAGAAAGCTGATTTCAAGAAGGGCAACATGAATAACAAGAATAACAAGAGCAACAACAAACCACGTGAGACGAGGAAGTGCAACTTTTGTGGTATTACTGGACATCTAGCTAAAGACTGTAGAAAGAAGAAGAGGAAGTTGGGTGAATGCTTTCATTGTGGAGATACTAAACACATCATCAAGGATTGCCCTAAGAAGCAGGGGCAAGGGCAGACCCAGCGAGCATGACCTTTTGGAGGGCAATTGCATGCTCTCAACACCACTACAGCTCTTGACTGAGGTAGTAATATTTCCGTAGAAAGTATCGTTTACATTTCTGACTTTCCTGTTCGAACCTTATTTGACTCTGGCGCATCGCATACTTTTATTTCTTCTGATATTGTTAAAAATCTGCACCTAAGTATTAGTCTGGTTGAGGATCCCGTTATAGTTTCAAATCCAATTGGGGGCTCCGCCCATTTATCTATGATGTGTGTGGATTTGAGGATCTCTATCTTAAGCGTAGAATTCACGTGTATTGCTTATGTTTTCGGATTTATGGGATATGGTTTGATCCTAGGTATGGATTGGCTGGCCAATTATGGAGCCATTCTTGATTGTGAACGAAGGGTAGTGAGGCTCATGACTCGCCTCGGTAATACCTTTGAAATTTCTTGTAACCCTAAGGGTCCGGTCATGTTGTGTTATCTTGAATCCCTTGACTCGTCCGACGATAATTTGCAATCTGTAAGAGTGGTCCGAGAATATCTAGATGTCTTTGATGAAGTGAGGGGGTTACCTCCTAAACGCGAGATAGACTTCCGAATTTATCTTGTTGATAGTGCTAAGCCAGTTTCATTGCCCGTCAGGCACATGGCTCCGCGAGAAAGAAGAGAGCTCAGTAAACAAGTTAATGAGTTGCTTGAGAAAAATTTCATAAGGCAAAGCATTTCTGAATGGGGTGCTCTGGTGGTATTCGCTACTAAGGCGGATGGATCACTTCGTCTATGCGTAGATTATCGTGAGTTTAACAAGCTGACAAAGAAGAATAGGCACCCACTACCAAGAATCGACGATTTGTTTGACCAGCTTATGGGAGCATCTGTTTTCTCTCAACTCGATCTAGCTACAGGATTCCATCAGCTTAGAGTGGCTGAGGATAGCATTGACAAAACTGCGTTGAAACACCCCACCTCCGTTAGGGTCACTCTCAAAGGGAATGCCCTAATTTTGGTGGAGGTTTATAAGTACAAGTCACAGATATACAAGACAGATATAAGAACACATATTTGTAAACAGCGGAAGAACAACAAACTTTTATTTCATAAGGTCAAATACGTGTTACAACAACATTCTTTCCAAAAACATAGCATAACACTTTCATAATCTGTCTTGAGTACATGATTTAAAGAAGCATAAATAAAACATAGATAAACTGCCAAAAGTCCCCAGAGTGGATTGTCCAAAGCCATAGTTCAAAACAGGAAAGTCCAACCAATACATTTCTCTTCTTCAAGCTGGATGTTGAGGCTGATCAAGCTGCTGTGTTCCCTCCCTGAGGACCTGGGGGGGGGGAACGGAAGAAAGAAGACGAAAGAAAAATAGAGTCAGACATAAAGCCTGAGTAAGTCTAGTACTACTTTGTCTATGAATAAAGAACTGGGTATGATAAGTATAAACAAGAAGTGGGCAAGCACTATGAACTTGGTTAAGTTGTCTAGGGTCGAATATACTATCGTACCCCATGTTAATCTCTGAACCCATATAAACTAGTTTCCAATTGGCACCCCATAATCAGGGTGATGTGATCCATTCAATGATGATCGGCTCCTACTCGCATAGTTACATGTGTCTTACGGCCCCCGATGTCTGTAGTTACCTATGCTGGTCCCACCATGGGGTGTATCAAGTCCCATAGTGGCAACCCGACACAACCTTAGAGTGCAAAGGTATGCTACTGGTGTCCAGTGCCTTATTTTTCTGCGCCGGAGTGTGTGCACGCCCGCACTCCGTTAGAACCTACACTGCTACACCACCGCCGTCGCTTTGACCTCTTACAATCAGCCCAGTAATCGTGCCCCACCCTGCCTAGTTTCAGGGTGTCATGATACACCTTTTAGGGTTACTGCTGAAAAGGGTCCCCCGTTACTAGGTTTTCTATCTCTAGCCAACATGCTAAGTTGGTTAAGTGTTTCTAACCTAACCCCCCACCAGTCCGTTTAGTTTAGCATGTTCCATTTTGATTAAGTCTTTAGTCCACTTAATCCTAACAATCCTGACTCAGCCTTAATTGTCTTATTAAGGCCCTGACCTCTCACATTAGACAGGTATTGTTGTGGCTGCCTGTTGCCGGTTGGTTCCGGGCAGTCTTACGCCACAACTCAGTCTAACCTCGGGTCCTTGCTGGGCTCCATGTTTAACCTCTCACATTGGATAGGTATTGTTGTGACTACTGGACAGCCGGGCGGTTCCGGGCAGGTTTACATCACAACTCAATCCAACCTCGGGTTAAACACATCGTATTTTCTACATTTACATATTTTGTCATTCTTCTTTATTTCTTATATGTAAATATTTGCGGCCCATTATTAAGTTAATGGTGTAAAGGTTACACCAACCACGGGCCCAACCCATACTTGAACTTGGGCCCTTCTATTTTATATTTTCATTCATTAATTAATTTTAACCCAACGTTATTTTCCCCCGTTTTACACGTCCGTTTATATATATATTGGGCTTAGCCTTTTAAAGCCCAATTTAGCCATGCGAAAAGGGGAGGCTTATGGCGTGATTACATACACAAAGAGGGGAAGGTGAGAGCATGAACTTGCAATACGACGTTGGAAATACAAAATAGAAACTGGTGTACTTGCATGGTGGTAACATAGGTGACATGAATCAAAGCATGTGAACTTGTAATTGAGATATCATTATTGTCATATGAACCTATATTTTTATTTAGGCATAATGTCAAATATAAGCATGGCATAAATATTTCTAGCATAAGCATGGCATAATGTCAAACATAAGCATGGCATAAATACTTCTAGCATGAACATAGCATAAGGTCAAACATAAGCATGGCATAAATACTTCTAGCATGAACCTAACCTAGCCATGTACCACATATGTCATCATATAATTCTTGTAAACAAGATAGCCTTAATTATGGATTTCAATTAGGCCAAATATTATTCATAGCCTAGCCATATTCATAAGTTTGCAAATAGGTTTTCTAGTACAAAAGCATGGCTTAAGACATGATGCCAAATTCTCAACATAATTTCCTATGGATTACAATAACCAAACTTTTTCCAATTACTTACAAAATGATTTATGCACAAAAATATATATCATGATGGCATAGTAGCAAAACCCCAAACTTGCATAAATTTAAATCAACTACATACATGTAGCTTCAACATGGATTACATAATTTGCGAAATATTCCAAACGTATACTTGCATAGAACTACCGCATGTAGTTCTTTATAACATAATCCATAAATATCCAAACGTATATAATATTTCAAATTGATAAGAACGCACAAATATGAATAACTTTATTGCCACAATTCAAGCATACAAACTAACACAATTGTTTATTCATACCAAAGTAATACTCTACTTACAATGGTTGCGGCGAATTCTCTAATTAAGAGATATGATTCCTTTGTTGAATTGATTGGCTTTAGGTTGCTTGAATTGCTTTAGGCTTTAGAACTTTCTCCCTTATTCTCTCTCTAGTTGGCGGCTACTCTTAGTCGTTCCTCAGCAACATGGCGGCTATGTTCTTAATTTGAATGAATAGATTAGGGTTTAGTCTAGGGTTGTTTATATAGAGGTTAGGAATTGATTAGCACCCTTGATGTTGCTTGGATAGATCGTAGCCATTCATTAGGAAGAGAGACCAATAAAAACCCGCCACCTAGCCCTAATGACAAAGAAGACCACAGAAATTCGACCACACACCGACCTGGCCAGCCAGGTTGACTGGGCTCGACCAGGTCGATACCCCTGTCGACAGGGCTGTCGACAGCCCTGTCGACATGGGTAGCCCAGGTCGACAACCCAGTCGACCTGGGTGGCCTAGGCGGGTGTTTATCCGCCCTGGCCCACTGGGCCCCATTTTTAATTATTTTATTCTGTTTGAATTTTAAATTTAATTCAAAACTTCCGAAGGCCATATCTTCTTCATACGGACTCCGTTTTTCGAAAACTCAGACTCTATTTCGCGTATTTTTCCGAGAAGAACGCAATGACGTATCCCGTTTCCCTTAGTTCTTTGATTTCAGATTAATTATACTTTAAATTTGTTAATTTCACAGTTATAGAATTTTCGGGGTGTTACATTCTCCCCCACTTAAAAGGATTTCGTCCCCGAAATCTTCAAGTTAGGAGGAATGTATATCCTAAGATCCAATCATCCATCTACTCATCCATCAAACACGAGCATCCATTGTCCTTAAAAGACTTCTAATGCTTCATGATCATATGCAAAGTGTGTGTATATGAACTTATCTAATGCAAAATCAGGCGGTCTACTGATTCAGTTGACCTCCTTAATGCGAATTATGTAAGTGCCATGAATCCATTATGTATGCAAATTTTCCTATTCTTGATTCTACATGAGTGCACAATCATTCAATACAAATGCAGCATCCACATGACAACACATTAAAGTTCAATCGCATACGAATGCAAACATATATGCATATGCAATATGAAGTGACTGAGCCGATCTAAAACCTAGATTGTGTGTGTATATGCAACCACGAGCAACCACTAGCAATCACTTGCAACCACTTGCAACCATTCATACATAACATGTTTCAACTACATGTTTCCAACCAAAGGGTTCCTACCTAAAAGATAAGGTCGAGGAAATATACCTAAAAAAAAGATAGATAAAAGCGCAACTTAAGGAAAATGAAAGATCAAGGATGTACCCTCGAACAGAAAAGGGTAGGCTGTACGGATTTTAGCTTCAGTTTCCCAAGTCGCGTCTCCCTTGGCGTCGCTCCACTGGACTTTGACGAGCTTGACTTCGCGGTTGCGTAGCCTCTTCACTTCCGTTTCTAAGATGCGGGTTGGAACTCTCCTTATGGTTGCTTGATAGCTGTTGTTGTAGGCAAATTCCACCAAAGGAAGGTGGTCTTCCCATGTCCCTCCGAAGTCAAGGACGCATAGTCTTAAAAGGTCTTCCAAAACTCTGTTCACTCTCTCTGTTTGGCCGTCAGTTTGGGGATGATAGGCCGTGCTCAAGCATAACTGCGTTCCTACTGCTTCTTGCAGACTCCGCCAAAACTCGCTGGTGAAGATGGGGTCTCGGTCACTAACGATGTTAGATGGTATTCCATGGAGTCGAACGATTTCCTTGAGGTAAAGTGATGCTAGGGATGAGGCAGTCCTTTTACTTTTGACAGGTAAAAAGTGGGCGCTTTTAGTAAGCCTATCCACTATTACCCAAATGCTAGTGTTGCCTCTCCTAGACCTAGGCAGCCCATCGATGAAGTCCATTGAGATGCTATCCCACTTCCACTGCGGGACCTCCAAAGGATGTAGCAGTCCGCAGGGCTTTTTCTGTTCCGCCTTAACCTGTTGGCACACCATACACTTAGAAACGAACTCTGCCACGTCCTTTTTCATGCCATTCCAAAAGAAAGTCCTTTTGATGTCTTTGTACATTTTATCCCCGCCTGGGTGTATCGTCATCTTGGAGTGATGTGCTTCCTCGAGAACCTTCTTTATTAAATCGTTTGACTGTGGGACGCATAGTCTTCCGTCTCGCCTTAGCAAACCCTTATCGTCGACGGAGTATCGGTTGAGGTGACTTGAAGTCTCACCCCTAATTAGCCTATCAATTATTTCCACAAGTTGAGGGTCTTCGCGTTGTGCTGTCCCTACTGAATCCACTAAAGTCGGGCGCACTTCGAGAGATGCTAGCAAGCCCGGTACGAAATCGGAGGAAGGCCTAAAGTCGAAGCTGGCTATAAACTCTAGGCTTTGTCTTTCAACAAACAACGGGCTTAGGGTCAATTTCTTTCGGCTCAACGCGTCTGCCACTACGTTGCCTTTTCCCGGAGTGTAGGAGATTTCGAAATCGTACGAGGCAAGGAACTCCATCCACCTTTGTTGCCTCAAGTTAAGATCCTTCTGCGAGAAAAGATATTTCAACGATTTATGGTCAGTGTAAAGTTCGAACTTCTCACCTAGGAGATAGTGTCGCCAAGACTTGAGTGCAAAGACGATGGCGGCTAACTCAAGATCGTGGGTTGGGTAGTTCTTTTCGTGCACCTTCAACTGCCTCCCGCCATAAGCTACTACCCTTCCTTCTTGCATTAAGACGGCGCCTAGCCCTGTCCCACATGCATCCGTATAAACAGTGAACATCTTGCTCCCATCTGGCAGCGTCAAAACTAGGGCTGTTGTAAGAGCCCTTTTCAGTCGTTGGAAAGCAAATTCGCAATCCAAATCCCAATTGAACACTAGATTCTTCTTAGTCAATTTCGTGAGCGGAGCTGAGATTTTCGCAAAATCCCTTATAA
The DNA here is from genome assembly GCA_030737875.1 of Allium sativum. NCBI lineage: Eukaryota > Viridiplantae > Streptophyta > Magnoliopsida > Asparagales > Amaryllidaceae > Allium > Allium sativum. The sequence continues at coordinate 952,675,801 of CM060924.1, read as the reverse complement.
ACTTTCGATAGAAACCCGCTAGTCCTAGAAAGCTTCGGACCTCAGTTGCATTCCTTGGTGTCCTCCAGTCCTGTACCGCCACTACCTTCGCAGGGTCCACCGCTAACCCTTGTTTGGATACTATGTGCCCAAGGAACCTCACCTCTTCTCTCCAAAAGTGGCATTTGGAGAATTTGGCTTTTAGTTGAAGGACTCGCAAAGTTTCCATGATTGCCCTTAAGTGCTGAGCATGTTCCTCTTCACTCTTTGAGAAGATAAGGATATCGTCTACGAAGACCACTACGAATTTGTTGAGGAAATCTCTAAATACCCTACTTATCAGGTCCACGAAGTAAGCAGGTGCATTTGTCAAGCCGAAAGGCATGACAAGCCATTCAAAGAAGCCGTCTGGGGTTCTGAACGCCGTTTTATCGATGCTATCTTCAGCCACCCTTAGCTGATGAAAACCGGTTGCTAAATCGAGTTGGGAGAAAACAGACGCTCCTACAAGCTGGTCAAATAAATCGTCAATTCTAGGGAGAGGGTGCCTATTCTTTTTCGTTAGCTTATTGAGCTCCCTATAGTCAACACATAGACGGAGTGAACCATCTGCCTTTGTAGCGAACACCACTGGAGCGCCCCATTCTGAAATGCTCCTTCTAATGAACCCCTTTTCTAGAAGCTCTTTAATCTGTTTACTGAGCTCTTTCCTTTCTCGTGGAGCCATATGTCTAACGGGCAACACAACGGGCTTTGCATTATCTACAAGATATATGCGGAAGTCTATTTCCCGCTTCGGAGGCAAGCCCTTCACCTCTTCGAAGACATCCGGATATTCCCGGACCACTCTAACTGATTGTAAATTTTCAACGGAGGCATCTAGCGATTCAAGATAACTAAGCATAACCGCATACGAGGGATTACAAGAAATTTCCAAAGTATTACCGAGCTGGGTTAGGTGCCTAACAACCCTTTTCTCACAATCAAGGATGGCCCCATTACGGGATAGCCAATCCATACCCAAAATCAAACCATACCCCGAAAAGCCCAAAACAAAGGCACTACATTGAAATTCAACACTTAGAATAGAAATTTTCAATCCCACACAGATCATAGACAAATGAGCTGGGCCCCCAATTGGGTTTGAAACAATTAAGGGGTCCTCTACCATACTAGTTTTTAGGTGCAGAGATTCTACTAAAGCAGACGAGATAAAGGAGTGTGATGCGCCAGAATCAAATAAAGTGCGAACGGGGTGATCATAAAGATAAATTACGCTTTCTACAGAAGTATTTATACCTCGCTGTTGTAATGGTGGCGCTTCTAGCACATGAACCTGTGCCCCTGGGGTGGATCCAGCCCCCTGCCCCTGTCCTCGTTTCTTTGGGCAGTCCTTAGCCCTGTGGCCTGTCTGACCGCATGAAAAGCACCCACCATTCTCCTTGGCCTTCTTTTTCCGGCAGTCCTTTACTAAGTGCCCCACTTTGCCACAGAAATTGCACTTCCTCTTCTCTTTGTTGCCTTTCCCGCCTTTCTTAAAGTCTGTCTTCTTGGGCTGCAAACCCTCTTTCTTCTTGCCATTATCCTCTTCATTCAGCAATGCCATTTGCACCAATCTTTCATACGTGGCTCCCATGGGTATATGGGTCATGGCCAAACTGTGTAATGGCTCATTCAACCCTTTGACGAAACGGAGAGCCTTCTTGTGCGGGGTGTTGACTAGGTCAAGCCCAAACCTAGCCAGCTCATCGAACTGATTCACATATTCTCTGACTGTCTTGTCCCCTTGCTTAAGAAATAAGAATTTTTCCAACTGCAAACTTCTTTCCGCATCTGAGAGAAATTTGGTCTCAAACCTTGCCCTAAAGTCCTCCCATGTCTCCACTGGTCTTTCAGCATTAGTGACTTCCCACCAGTAGGAAGCCTCACCCTTCAATAGCCACACTGCCAACTGTACTTTTTGTCTATCTTCTACCTCAAAGATGATGAATAGGTCCTCCGTTTCTTTCAGCCAATTCCTAGCTGCCACGAAGGACTCAGTTCCATGGAAATCCCTTCCTCCCATAGCTTTAAAATCTTTACATATCTTAGCGAAAGTGTTTCCCCGAGGAGGAGGTGGAGGAAAAGGTGCCGCTGCAGCTGGATGGTTTCCTTCAGCTGGGGGAGGAGGAATGGTAGGACCTGGCTGAGTGGCCCTTGCTTCTAAGAACCGTCTAAACCTACCAGGTATTGGCACCCCTTCAGGCAAGTTAAGTTCTTGGGACATGCTGAAACAAAAAGGATAGATTCAAAACGAAGGATAAGAGATAGTACCTACGGCTTTGGGGAGTGGACTTTGCCTTTTAAAAATAAAATAATATTTTTCTTTTAAAAATGCTTCTTTAAATTTCCTTTTTGAAAATAATTTTTTTTCAAAACTTTTTATCTTATCTGGTAAACCTATGCTCTGATACCAAGTGAAACACCCCACCTCCGTTAGGGTCACTCTCAAAGGGAATGCCCTAATTTTGGTGGAGGTTTATAAGTACAAGTCACAGATATACAAGACAGATATAAGAACACATATTTGTAAACAGCGGAAGAACAACAAACTTTTATTTCATAAGGTCAAATACGTGTTACAACAACATTCTTTCCAAAAACATAGCATAACACTTTCATAATCTGTCTTGAGTACATGATTTAAAGAAGCATAAATAAAACATAGATAAACTGCCAAAAGTCCCCATAGTGGATTGTCCAAAGCCATAGTTCAAAACAGGAAAGTCCAAGCAATACATTTCTCTTCTTCAAGCTGGATGTTGAGGCTGATCAAGCTGCTGTGTTCCCTCCCTGAGGACCTGGGGGGGGGGGAAACGGAAGAAAGAAGACGAAAGAAAAATAGAGTCAGACATAAAGCCTGAGTAAGTCTAGTACTACTTTGTCTATGAATAAAGAACTGGGTATGATAAGTATAAACAAGAAGTGGGCAAGCACTATGAACTTGGTTAAGTTGTCTAGGGTCGAATATACTATCGTACCCCATGTTAATCTCTGAACCCATATAAACTAGTTTCCAATTGGCACCCCATAATCAGGGTGATGTGATCCATTCAATGATGATCGGCTCCTACTCGCATAGTTACATGTGTCTTACGGCCCCCGATGTCTGTAGTTACCTATGCTGGTCCCACCATGGGGTGTATCAAGTCCCATAGTGGCAACCCGACACAACCTTAGAGTGCAAAGGTATGCTACTGGTGTCCAGTGCCTTATTTTTCTGCGTCGGAGTGTGTGCACGCCCGCACTCCGTTAGAACCTACACTGCTACACCACCGCCGTCGCTTTGACCTCTTACAATCAGCCCAGTAATCGTGCCCCACCCTGCCTAGTTTCAGGGTATCATGATACACCTTTTAGGGTTACTGCTGAAAAGGGTCCCCCGTTACTAGGTTTTCTATCTCTAGCCAACATGCTAAGTTGGTTAAGTGTTTCTAACCTAACCCCCCACCAGTCCGTTTAGTTTAGCATGTTCCATTTTGATTAAGTCTTTAGTCCACTTAATCCTAACAATCCTGACTCAGCCTTAATTGTCTTATTAAGGCCCTGACCTCTCACATTAGACAGGTATTGTTGTGGCTGCCTGTTGCCGGTTGGTTCCGGGCAGTCTTACGCCACAACTCAGTCTAACCTCGGGTCCTTGCTGGGCTCCATGTTTAACCTCTCACATTGGATAGGTATTGTTGTGACTACTGGACAGCCGGGCGGTTCCGGGCAGGTTTACATCACAACTCAATCCAACCTCGGGTTAAACACATCGTATTTTCTACATTTACATATTTTGTCATTCTTCTTTATTTCTTATATGTAAATATTTGCGGCCCATTATTAAGTTAATGGTGTAAAGGTTACACCAACCACGGGCCCAACCCATACTTGAACTTGGGCCCTTCTATTTTATATTTTCATTCATTAATTAATTTTAACCCAACGTTATTTTCCCCCGTTTTACACGTCCGTTTATATATATATTGGGCTTAGCCTTTTAAAGCCCAATTTAGCCATGCGAAAAGGGGAGGCTTATGGCGTGATTACATACACAAAGAGGGGAAGGTGAGCGCATGAACTTGCAATACGACGTTGGAAATACAAAATAGAAACTGGTGTACTTGCATGGTGGTAACATAGGTGACATGAATCAAAGCATGTGAACTTGTAATTGAGATATCATTATTGTCATATGAACCTATATTTTTATTTAGGCATAATGTCAAATATAAGCATGGCATAAATATTTCTAGCATAAGCATGGCATAATGTCAAACATAAGCATGGCATAAATACTTCTAGCATGATCATAGCATAAGGTCAAACATAAGCATGGCATAAATACTTCTAGCATGAACCTAACCTAGCCATGTACCACATATGTCATCATATAATTCTTGTAAACAAGATAGCCTTAATTATGGATTTCAATTATGCCAAATATTATTCATAGCCTAGCCATATTCATAAGTTTGCAAATAGGTTTTCTAGTACAAAAGCATGGCTTAATACATGATGCCAAATTCTCAACATAATTTCCTATGGATTACAATAACCAAACTTTTTCCAATTACTTACAAAATGATTTATGCACAAAAATATATATCATGATGGCATAGTAGCAAAACCCCAAACTTGCATAAATTTAAATCAACTACATACATGTAGCTTCAACATGGATTACATAATTTGCGAAATATTCCAAACGTATACTTGCATAGAACTACCGCATGTAGTTCTTTATAACATAATCCATAAATATCCAAACGTATATAATATTTCAAATTGATAAGAACGCACAAATATGAATAACTTTATTGCCACAATTCAAGCATACAAACTAACACAATTGTTTATTCATACCAAAGTAATACTCTACTTACAATGGTTGCGGCGAATTCTCTAATTAAGAGATATGATTCCTTTGTTGAATTGATTGGCTTTAGGTTGCTTGAATTGCTTTAGGCTTTAGAACTTTCTCCCTAATTCTCTCTCTAGTTGGCGGCTACTCTTAGTCGTTCCTCAGCAACATGGCGGCTATGTTCTTAATTTGAATGAATAGATTAGGGTTTAGTCTAGGGTTGTTTATATAGAGGTTAGGAATTGATTAGGACCCTTGATGTTGCTTGGATAGATCGTAGCCATTCATTAGGAAGAGAGACCAATAAAAACCCGCCACCTAGCCCTAATGACAAAGCAGACCACAGAAATTCGACCACACACCGACCTGGCCAGCCAGGTTGACTGGGCTCGACCAGGTCGATACCCCTGTCGACAGCCCTGTCGACATGGGTAGCCCAGGTCGACAGCCCAGTCGACCTGGGTGGCCTAGGCGGGTGTTTATCCGCCCTGGCCCACTGGGCCCCATTTTTAATTATTTTATTCTGTTTGAATTTTAAATTTAATTCAAAACTTCCGAAGGCCATATCTTCTTCATACGGACTCCGTTTTTCGAAAACTCGGACTCTATTTCGCGTATTTTTCCGAGACGAACGCAATGGCGTATCCCGTTTCCCTTAGTTCTTTGATTTCAGATTAATTATACTTTAAATTTTTTAATTTCACAGTTATAGAATTTTCGGGGTGTTACATGCGTTTAGGACTCCAGATGGGTTCTTCGAATGGATCGTCATGTCGTTTGGGTTAACGAATGCACCCGCGTACTTTGAAGATTTGACGAGTAGGGGGTTTCAGGAGTTCCTTAACTAGTTTGTGGTAGTTTTCGTGGATGATATTTTGTTCTTCTCAAAAGATGAAGAAGAGCATGCTAGACATCTCGGGGAAGTCATGGAAGCACTTAGAGCACACTAGTTAAAGGCTAAGTTCTCCAAATGCCATTTTTGGAGGAAGGAAGTTCGGTTCCTTGGACATGTAGTTTCTAAGCAAGGCATAGCCGTGGACCCCGCAAAAGTAGTTGCGGTACAGGACTGGAAAATTCCTAAAAATGCAAAAGAGGTGAGGAGCTTTCTCGGTTTGGCGGGCTACTACAGGAAGTTCATTAAGGACTTCGCTAAGATTTCAGCCCCTCTTACTAAGTTAACAAAGAAGAACCTAGCTTTTACATGGGACATAGAATGTGACGCTGCTTTTCAAAGACTTAAGAGAGCCCTCACCACAACTCCAGTTTTGGCATTACCCGATGGAGGTAAGATGTTTACCGTATACACCGATGCGTGCGACACGGGGTTAGGCGTTGTCCTAATGCAAGAAGGAAGAGTAATATGCTACGGGGGCAGACAACTTAAAGTTCATGAGAAAAACTATCTCACGCATGACTTGGAGTTGGCCGCGATTGTTTTTGCACTTAAAGTTTGGCGCCATTATCTTCTAGGGGAGAGGCTCGAGTTGTATACCGACCACAAATCGCTTAAGCACCTCTTCTCACAGAAAGACTTGAATCTGAGGCAACAATGGTGGATGGAGTTCTTGGCATCATATGAATTCGATATAGCTTATACCCCTGGCAAGGGTAATGTGGTGGCGGACGCGCTAAGTAGAAAAAGGTTGACTTTGAGCCCCTTGTTTGTTGAAAGGAAAAGCCTTGAGTTTATAGCAACCTTTGATTTTACACCTGCTGTTGAGTCATTGACTGCTACGTTTGCATTTCTTGAGTTAAGACCTACACTTCTAGATCAAGTAGGGACTTCACAGAAGGAAGACCCGCAAATAGTCGAAATCATGGACAAGCTGATTAGGGGTGAGACTTCGAGTCACCTCAGTAGGTATGCCATAGATGACAATGGATGGCTAAGGCGCGATGGAAGGCTATGTGTCCCACTAGTGGGAGACCTAGCAAGGAGAGTTCTAGAAGAGGCGCACCACTCGAAGATGACTATACATCATGGAGGGGATAAGATGTACAGGGATATGAAACGCATTTTCTTTTGGGCTGGAATGAAAAAGGACGTGGCAGAGTTCGTTTCGAAGTGCATGGTGTGCCATCAAGTAAAGGCCTAGTCGAAGAAGCCCGGTGGGCTATTACATCCTTTGGAGGTTCCACAATGGAAATGGGAGAGTATCTCGATGGATTTCGTGGATGGACTGCCTAGGTCACGGAAGGGAAATACTACCATATGGGTCATAGTTGATAGACTCACGAAAAGTGCTCACTTCATTCCAGTGAAAAGCAAGAGGACCGCATCATGGCTAGCGTCTATTTATCTTCGAGAGATAGTACAGTTGCATGGAGTTCCTTCTAGTATAGTTAGTGATTGTGACCAGATTTTCACTAGCCAGTTTTGGAATAGTCTGCAAGAAGCAATGGGAACACGACTGAATTTAAGCACGACCTATCACCCGCAGACGGATGGACAAACCGAAAGGGTAAATAGGGTACTAGAAGATCTCCTGAGGTTATGCATTCTTGACTTTGGGGGCATTTGGGAAGACCATCTTCCTCTCGTGGAGTTTGCATATAACAATAGTTACCAAGCTAGCATCGGAATGGCACCGTTTGAAGCCCTGTATGGAAGACCGTGCAAATCTCAAACTTGTTGGTGGGAGACGACAGACAGACTTATACTTGGGCCCGACATGATAAGGGACACTTCTAAGAAGATTGAGTTGATATGAAGACGGATGAAAACGGCCTAAGATAGACAGAAATCTTATGCGGATCAAAGAAGGACAGACCTAGAGTTCGAAGTCGGAGATATGGTCTTTATAAAAGTTTCTCCGTTACGCAATGTAGTTCGTTTTGGAGCAATTTGAAAGCTAGCACCAAGGTTCGTAGGACCGTTCCCTATCACTGAGAGGATTGTACGGATGACCTATAGTGTAGATTTACCCGAGAAACTGACTGGAGTACACAATGTCTTTCATGTCACGCATCTCCGGAAGTGCTTGCATGAGTCGGCTGAAGTGGTTGAGCCAAGCATCCTTGAAGACGTAGAAGTGGAAAAAGAAGCAACATTGAGGAGAGTTCCGATTCGTATCTTAGGAACAGGGATTAAGAAGCTAAGGAATTGAGAAGTCAAGCTAGTTGAAGTGCAGTGGAGTGAAGCCCAAGAAGACGCAACTTAGGAAACCGAAGATAAGATACGCGTGCTTTACCCATTTCTTTTTGAGGGTACATTCTCGATCTCATTTTCCTATAAACTTGAAAACCTTTTCGTATCATGCTTCTACTACCTACGTTTGTCTTGCTATCTTCTCGATCTTATCTTGAGAACCTTAGGTAGAACCATATGGATGTAAACATGTGATTGAAACATGTTATGGTTGATGTTTGCAAATGGTTGCAAGTGGATGCTAATGGATGCATGACACACATTAGGCACTAGATCGGCTCAGTCACATTTTCATATTGCATATGCATGAGTGCTTATACTTGTACATGGATGGAACTTGTTATGCTATCACTTGGATGTTGCATATGGATGAATGTTTGTGCACTCATGTAGAGATTATAAACTATGTTAGGAATTTGCATACATGTTGGATTCATGACACTAACATATTTTGCTTTAAGGAGGTTTACTGAATCAGTAACCGCCTGATCTTTTGCATTAGATAAGTACATATACACACACTTTCTGCATATGTTCATACAGCACTAGAAAACTTTTAAGGACAATGGTTGCCTGTGGATGATTCTTTGAGTAGATGGATGATGGATGGTAGGACACATCCTCTCTAACGTAGATATTTCGGGGACGAAATCCTTTAGGGGGGAGAATGTAACAACCCGTGTTTTCATAACATGTAATAACCATAAATCAAGGCAGAATTAATTTTTAAAATAAGAACTAAGGGAAACGGGTTACGCCATTGCGTTCGCCTCGAAATTCTGCTTGAAAACAAGTCCGAGTTTTCAAAAATCGGAGCCCGTATGACCAAGTTATGACCTTTCGAAGTTTTCAGAAGTTTTCAAGTTCAAAACAGTTCAATTCGAATTCAAAATTCCAAATTCAAACCTCAGAATGGACTGGGCGGGAAATTTCCCGCCCAGGACCAGGTCGACCTTGGGGTCGACTATGTAGTCGACCTACCCAGGACCAGGTCGACCTAGGGGTCGACCCGGTGCCCGAGCCCACTTTTGAAGCTTGATTCACTTTGATGTATCTGGCCTCGTTTCTGTCCACATTCGTTGACCTGACCCTATAAATACAGCCCCTAACACCAGTCTCTCTACACAAAATTCTTTCTGACCTTATGCTGCTCTAATTCTAGTTGAAAAGTTTGAGAAAGGGACTGCTTCTTCTACGTTGAGACTGCGTTAAGAGAATTGCTGATTTGGGGATTTCTATTAGGACTTGACTAAGCATATAAAGATTCAACATCGACTCTCTTTTTCTAATTCTCGAACCACGATCTGTAAGGCCCAGTTATTTTTAGATTTAAACTGTAAATGTAATATGAATATGATGTAAATTGAAATTGGACCTATGTATGATGACTGTTTTACATCCATTCTTGTTCATCTTGGATCTTGACTGTTGGATATGTTATGACATTGATTTGGGGCCTATTCATGTTGTAAATCAAAAAGATTTATTTGTATCGATTAGAGCTTACGTGCGATGGTAATACAATTTGGGTAGACTAGGTAAAACATGAATTGACTTTGAACTTGAACATGAACGTTATTATAACTTGAACCTGGATATGGACATGAACTGGACACGGCATGACATGAAAACTCGACATGAATTTTGACATGAAAACTTAAACGTGGGCATGACAATTAGATAAACTTGAAAATGGCCAACTCGAGGTTGGGTTGAGTTTGCAGTGTAAATCTGCCCGGAACCGCCTGGCAAATCCAGTGGCTGCAAACAATAGGATCCAATGTGGGTAGTTGGTCATATCGCACGTAAAACCCGAGGTTAGACTATGTTGTGGTGTAAATCTGCCCGGAACCGCCCGGCAAATCCAGTAACCACAACAGTTAGTCTAATGTGAGAGGTTGAGGTGCACTAATGAATTAATGCCACATGATAGGGTTAAGTCATGTACCACTTGAATATACTTAACCAACTTGACATGATGATTTGATATGGTTAAGTCATGAACCGCTTGAACACACTTAACCAACTTGATACATGATTTGGATAGGGTTAAGTCACGAATTTGAATGACAACACCTAACCCATTAGAAACCCTGATTACGCGGTCCTTTTCAGTAGTAACCCACTTAGATGTATCACGATACCCTGGGACTAGGCAGGGTGGGGCACGATTACTGGGCTGATTGTAAGCGACCAAAACGACGGCTGAGTAGGTGCGCCATTGTAGGTTCAGGCAGACTATAGTCGTGCACGTAGTCCGGAGTTGAAAAAGCAGGCATTGGGCACCCGTAGATTTACACTGTGTGTGTTTGATTCGTGTCGGTGGTTGGCATCATAGGACTTGATACACCCTATGGTGGACCTAGCACAGGTAACTACATTTCTGGATAGGGCCGTATGACACAGACACATGACGAGCTAGAACTTATAGGGAGCCGATCGATTAGTAGATCGTACCGTAGGACCCCGTAATGGGTCACTTCATGATACTGGGCCAAGGGATCATTTCATGATTAATACTTGACATGGGTTAGAACACTAGTACAGTTGGTGCAGCGAACCTTGAATATGTGATGCTAGACTTGACTTATCCAATTATCTTAATTATCCTATCAGTTCTGTTATCATCCTTATGTTTAATTCCAGTTTTCACATATCATGTTACCTTTACTAGTTTTCATACTGAAAGTCACTAGGGCTTACCATTCTTTATAACTGACCCTTTTTCTTTCGCCTCTTTTTCTTTCGTCCCCCTCCCCCAAGTTCTCAGGGAGGAAACACTAGCTCTTAGCTTGGATTTAGCTTGCTTTCTGACAGCTCATGTACGGTTTGGTCTTGGGCTATGCTATGGCTGCTTCTGCTATTTATGGGGAATAATTCACTTTTGTTTTAAGTGTATGCTTCTTTATTTGGAACTTGATGTAATGGAATAATTTGTACCCTGGATATATGAGATTTTGACTCTTTTTCTTGGAAGTAATAAAAAGTTGGTTTTTAATTTCTACCGCTGCTTTATTTATGTTCTGCCTTGTGATATGTCTGCGTATGTTTACCTAGATAATACTCCACCAAAACTAGTGCATTCCCTTTGTGAGTGACCCTAGCGGAGGTGGGGTGTTACAATGGTCTTCTGGATGAATTACAAATAAGGTGGTTGAATAACATACACTACAACAAAAGCACCATATTACAACTGTAGTTTTACAACTGACATAAAGTGCCAGTTGTAATAAAGGTTTTAACAACTTTTTTCCAAACAGCTGTAATAAACTTATTTTCGACAACCTTTTTATTTTGCTAGTTGTGATTAATAATTACCAATTAAGGAGTAATTAATAATTATAATTATGAAGTAATAACGAGAAAGTAATATTTATCATATAATAATTAACATTTTATAATTAACAATTATAATTTGTTTATTCGAAAGTTGTCTAAACTTATTTTCATTGGCTCTTTTTTTTTAAGTTGTATTAGAGGCCTATTAAATAATAATATTAAGTGATATTTTATTATTGATATTTAATAAACGATCATTAATAATATTAACATTTAAGAATAATTAATAATTTATATTTAATAATAACCTTACAAATTAACAATAATCAATAAATAGTATTTGATTACCAATAATTACTATTATATATTCAATAATCAGTAATTTGTAATATATACATATAATAATTATTATTAACTTTTAATAATAAATATTCGGTTATAACTAAGAAGAAATAATAAGAAATAACTAATAAAAATTAAGAAGTAATATTATTATTTTTATTGAAAAAGGTTTCCTAGAAATTCATATCATTTTTGGTCTAAATTTTCACTTATTATTTCTAACTTATAACATGTATGTTAACAAATTATGGTATGTGGTCCATGAAAAATTGACGACATGCCATATAACGTTTATGGACAAGCATGAAATTTAGGCGGGAACGATGAAAATTTAGCTCTAAAGCAACTCACGAGACATAACTTTACTCCCTCACACAACCATCCATTCATTTTCCCTCACTGAAATAAAATTGATCCTCTTTTCCCCTTAAATTCCTTCTCAAAAACCTTGAACCGCCTACTACTGAAATATAGAACTTCTGATTGTTATGATGTTGATGATGATGGAGCCGATTCAAAATATGGTTTGCATGTGCCTACCGTTTGATTCCACTTATTGAGCTACCGCCTTCCGTGTCATCTTAGTGCTACGAGCAGTTGGTAACTAGATCGGAGCTAAGTTCTGGGAAGTGGTGTGCACCGAGCATGGAATCAATTCAACTGGAAATATGACGGCAATTCAGTTTTGTAGCTTGAAAGAGTCAACATTAACTACGACGAAGCTGGCTCAAGCGAGTACGAACTGAGATTATACAAAAGGAGCAGAACTGATTGATTCGGTTTTGTATGTTGTTAGTAAAGAGGCTGAGAACTGTCATTGTTTGCAAGGTATACTACTTTTGCTGGTAGTTTTAATGTCAGATCTGCTTATTTTAGACCAGTTTAAGTAGATTTGGTGCAAATTACAGCAGATTATGTTTCGTAATTTGTTAAATCTGTTATTTGGGTTGTTTAGCGAGAAATTAGTTTAGTTAATAATGAGAATATAATAATTAAGTAGGAAGTTTATGTTGCTATCATGCCCGTATGAGACCTTAATATCCTGTTTTCCGCAGTCGATCAGTTTATTTTTTGGTTTGAGTTGCTGCTAAGATGACTAAACTTACAATATGTGAAGACTTGTACCTATTTTGATTTTGGCTACATATTACATCTGTATAAGACTGCAATTGAAATAGCAATTGAAATAACAATTGGAACTTCTAGATCTGTTATAAAACATTCAATTGTTTTATTCTTGTCAAATGTTCTAGGTTGCAATTGAAATAGAAAGTTTAACTATGTCTCTGTATCAGCTTTTAGAGTGAATGTTAGATATGAAATGTGGAACCTTTTCTTCTAAATCATGCAATGGGCATTAGTATTGTCTTTACTTTAGTCTACACCAACTCCATGCATAATTTGTAAAATCACAAATTAAAATATAAGTGTGATGCTGATTCAATACCGTTGCTTAGCTTACAATTGTAATTATCACATATAATTAATCTTTAACGGAGACGATGTTTAGTAGAAGGTCTATTTGTCAAAGCCTTGAAATTAGAAACCATGAATGCTGCTGTCCCGAGAATAAAACTGATTAAAACTGGGCTTAATTGTTTTGAACATAAAGATTAAATAGATAATCTGATTTCGCTTGAATTGAAATTGGTCTTCTGCAGATTTTTAATGAAAATGGCACTATTTGTTGAGTACTAGATTTTTGCTGACTTATTTTATAAACCGGATTACAATTACTAGTATTATTTGTTTGCAATTTGTTTGATAATGCAACAGATCAAATCTTAACTTGAATAAAGTTTTCTTTATGATTATTTTTAATGTGATACATAATTTGTTTTTCTGGATTGTTGGCATCTGTGGATTTTAGTCATATTAACCATCTAACTTTAGACTTTCCTGAACCATTGATATTATTTATCAGTATTCATTTTCACAATATGATATCTTTGTATTGTTTGGTTCTGATTTAAATTAAATTCTAATTCTCAATCCAAATCAAATGACTATTTGGTCAGATTTTAAATGGTGGTGTGATACATTTCTTTTATGTTTTAGTTTCGCCTAATGGGTGGTTGTTCATCTATTTAAACTTGTGCACTGTAGGCTTCCAAGTATGCCACTCTCTTGGTGGTCGAACTGGATCAAGCATAGGAACACTTCTCATTTCAAAAATTGGAGAGGAGTACCAAGACAAAATTATGCTTACATTTTCGAAACTTTCTTACTATCCTTCAATAAATCCTTGAAGTCCATCAAATGATTTCAGAATAGCACCTTACATCCGTTCTTGGTATGCAACACTTTTCATTTTGCTGTGGCCTATATGAGTCAGAGACTAAAGCAACAGCTACAACAATAACCTTTAATGCAACAGGTACTGCTGCTGCTGCAACAGCTGTAATATTCTGGAGTCATTGCTGCCGCCATGTCTCAGATGGAACCAATTCCAAGTGGCAACCCTCCCCCTGGCTTTGATCCATCTACCTGCCACAGTGTGTATGTGGGTAACATGCATCCAAATGTCACAGACAACATTCTTGTAGAGATTTTCCAAAGTGTATGTCCGCTTGAAAGATGCTAGCTCATTCATAAAGAACATTCATCCTTTGAATTTGTTGATTACCCTGATCAAAGGTTTGTTGCTCTTGCAATATCGAATTTGCATGGGGATATAATATATTGGCAGGCAATCAAGGTGAACTGGGCCTACGCCAGTGGTCAAAGAGAAAGAACTTCTATGCAAGTAGTTATGTTTTTTGTAACGGTTTAGTTGGTGATGTAAATGACTATGATTGTTTTGTTGAGTATGTATTGTATTTTGATCGAATACTATGATTATTAATGTATATGGATGAATCCGATTTAATTGTATTTGTTGCATTGATATATGAATTGTATTATTGTTAACAAATGAATGAATTCTATTATTATTAATATGTGAATAATTTGTGTATATGAATGTTAATATGTGAACAATTTGTGTATATATTACAACTTTAAAATATTAGTTGTAATATAATATATCACAACGGGTATAAACAATTGTAAAATTTATAACAATAACGGTGCAATAACTATTATAATAAAGTTTTACAACGGTGAAAGACCATTGTAAAATATACATATCACAATGGTGTCGCAACGTTGCAAAACAATTATAAAATTTTTAGTCTATTACAACTTCTTAATGCACGACTGTTACTCCATGGTTGTAAAATGTATTTTACAATGGTTTTCCACCATTGTAATATAGTCAATTTGTTGTAGTGATACCGCCATATATATATATATATATTTAGGTCATTAGATGGATACCAATTCTATTGATTAGAATACTCCATATTATGGAATTTATGTTATTTGTGTTGACTAACAACTGTGGATGCAGGGAAACAGGTTGGAGGAATCCAACTGGATTCCTCAATAATTATATTGTTGTTTCCATATATTGCACTATAGGAAATGATAGATAATTTGTTATTAGTTGTTGTTCGTTGGGAATGTGGGATTACACTGGCCCTAAAATAACTGTTATTTAAATACCACATAAATGGAGGGGAAATGATTCGAGTTTAAAAAGGGTAAAATCTATTATTTGATAATAATAGATTAATCCTGATTGGGATAGGATAATATAACTTGTTTTAATCTCATATACAAGTAATTTGATTAAATATCGATATTTACAATGGAATGAATAATGATTATTGGATAACTAGCTGGGTCATACACAAGCAGGGTGCATTGTCGCTAGTCTAGAGAAAATTCATATTTGTTCTTCCTTCGATTCTTTATCTTCGGATTACGGTCGGATGGCCAACAACCGTGGGTGACAATATATTCGCTACACTCAAGCTAAATGAGTGGGCAGTGACGTGTGGCCGGGTTGTAGGCCGTTATTGTTGAACCCTGGTGTATCCCCTCTAGAGTACACTGATCGAAACGTGATCCCATACCTTGTCTGTTGGAATCCAATCTCCAATAAGCGCGCTGCGGGTTTTGATTTTATACTATATATGTAGAGCGTGAGATGCAAGCATACTACAATTTGATTATTTATTTGATTGGACATTATTATAATATCACTAGATTTTAATATCAAAATGTATTGGGTTATAGTAAGGTAAAAACCGTTCATGTTTATGTGTGGGCTGTCTTACTATTATAATTTTGTTTCAAAGGGTTTTCCAAAGTTAAACAATATGGTTGGAGTTTACTCACACTAGTCCCATGACTGACCCGGAGTTTATTTTGTTTGTGTTTTCCTAAACTCTGGGGTGTCCAAATTTGTACGGGCGGTCAAGTGTTTCAGAATTTTACAGATCCACTTGGAGGAGCTTGAAGTAGAAGACTTCACCGTTAGTTATTTAGAGATTATTTCCGCTGTGGTGTATTTGAGTTATACTCTGATGTGGTATATACATACAAATTCAGTTTTGTATTTCAAAGTTATGTTATACATTATATTTTATTCGTTCCGCTATGGGATTCGTGTTACTCTGATTCTGTTCGGTTGTAATCTTCTTCTTCTATTCTAATATTTTTCTTTCTATTTCTCACCCTCTAACTTCTTTATAATAACGACCCGGTATAATCGATGCATGAATAGTCAACGTGGTATTTATGTTGATTTTCGGGGTCAAAAATCTTGTGGCCATTATAGTGGTATCAGAGCTAAAGGTTAAGTGACTACCTTGGCTCTGTGCATAACTCAATAGAGATGGGGTTAGTAATGCCCTAGGTCGAGTTTGAGTGTATATATATACGACAGAGCGTATTTGTTGATTGATTAAAAATTGTTTTATATCGTGTTGATTGGTTTATCGAGTGGTTTATAAATTCTGGTCGATACGGTAATGCAAACTGTATCGATAGGTGTTTCTAACCTCTTGAACAGAGTAATCCGACATAATATGGTTTTAAAAGCTGGGTAAATGGAAAAATTTCACCCAAAATATATTTTGATTTAAAGAAAGTATATATTGGCATTATTATAGTGTAGTGAATGGGTTGATCGTTATTATAATCGAATATGATTATAATTAATTTGGTTATGTAAATAACCAATAAAAATTCATATAAGTATAATATATAGGATCAGATGGATTAAATCTGAATTTGAACCAGAATTGGAATTGAACTCTGGAAACTGATAAAGGTATTTGAAATTAAATTTGGATTATATATGAAGATTTTAAGATCCTAGGTTACTTCGGAAATGTTTTCCTATGTATTATGAAGAATATTTTGAAAACTTTCAAAATATAAATTTTTGAAAACAAGTTTTGAAGATGATATATTATTGAACTCACTTCTATCACTAGAAAATAATTCTGATGATGCTGGCCACATCATCAGTGTCATTTTCGAGTTTCAGAGTGACGGATTACTACCAAAGAATTTTGTTTTTGAATTGTTTTGAGAAAACAAGTT
This sequence comes from Allium sativum, assembly GCA_030737875.1. Lineage (NCBI taxonomy): Eukaryota > Viridiplantae > Streptophyta > Magnoliopsida > Asparagales > Amaryllidaceae > Allium > Allium sativum. The sequence goes on along the minus strand of CM060924.1, from coordinate 952,658,729 downwards.
GTTAAAAATTACAAATGTTTCGGATTATTATTCTATATAAATATATATAATTTCAAACTTATTTGGAATAGAACCCAGGAATTGAAATTTCAATTTAACTTAAGAAGTTAAATAAATTGAAATTATAAAAATGCATAAGTAAATTAGAATCTAACTTAACTAGGTTAAATAAATATTGGATCGAGTTAGAAATTTTCTGGAGCGGAATGTGATTGTTGAGTATGAATTTGGAATTTATAATGGAAATTGAGTTAAAATGAAATGTGATAACTTGGACATAAGCGAATGATTGGATTTGAAGATAAGTATATTAGAGATCAGTTGGGAGAAGTAATAGCAAATGAAAGGGATAGAATTGAATGCCCGACAAAAATGTACAAGTTTATATTTTGTTTGGACATGAGATTATAAGTATTTTGGGCAAGCCACACTCAGCTGTTTTATTTTCTTTTGGATTGGAGAAGCCTAGAGAGACGAGTTGTAGTTGTACCGATTTAGCCATGCAAAGGAGACGCTGACAAAATTTTCCAGGATTTTAAAGTGTAGGGAAGTTTTCAGAATTTTGAAAATATTCGTTAATAAGGAAAAAATTAATATTTTAATTAAATTTAATCGATTCAGTTGAAACTGAAGGTAATAAGTAAAACAAACGATTTTTAACCAAATTAATTTGGATTGTAGCATTTTTCCTACCTTAGTAATTTCAGGGATGAAATTCTTTTAAGAGGTAAGGAATGTAATGTCCCGGAATTATAGCGATTAAATAATTAATCAATTTAATTATTTTAATATATTGGTTTGATAATTTAAATAGCAGAATGATATATAAATATAATTCCAAAACAATCAGAAATAACAAAATTGGAAATATTATGTAAACTGGATAAGTGGATAGAATTGATTCGGTTTAGAATTGAATAATAATAATAACGAATTTATAATGACCATTGAACATATTAACTATAATATAATTTAAAACGAGCCCGTAATGTTGTGGCAGTTTGTAATTTAACGTTTTGAACTTCAACTGAGTATACAGTGTGACGGCCCGCCCCGCACCAACCGACATTTACTCCAAAAGTGCGCTGTACACATGTCCAGTTAGCACGGAACGGGTCATCAGAAGGAAAAGGAAGAAGGAAATGAACGTACAAAGAACCTGTAGAATGTCTCACAGCGCATAGAACAAAATATAATAATAACATACTTGACATAAAACAGGAGAGACAGTGCATAAGCTGAAAATCAGAACTAAACATCATAGCAGCGGAAATTCAGAATACAGCTTATTACAACTTTCAAACTATCTCAAAGCAAAAGTAAGATAAATGAGGTACACTACTAATGCCCAAGTAGCGACCACCAACGACACAGGGAGAATGTGTATATATATATATATAATACGTGGAAGCCTCCTGCCCGCCTCCGAATCAGCTACTCGCGCATCACCAGCTAACCTGTCTCTAGTCTGCTCGTGTGAGCACCCAGAGTAATAAGAGGAGACATAAAACTCTGGGTCAGACATAAAGCCTGGTATGAGCGATAAGCATCTAAAGTGAACAATAACAGGTAGACTAAAACATACCTGAACCTGGAACTGCAACCAAAGAGTTAGCACTACATACTGTACAACACTCTAAGGTACCATATCAAACAATGTAAAGATACGGAGGTGGGGAGGTGTGTATGTCATAATGATGGCAAACAATCAAGCATAGCATCCATCCTCACATCTCTTACTCAGTGCGTAAAGCATACGATATTCACCACTTCGATCACCCAACATTCCTTGCTACGATCACTCTGCCCCATGAAGTCATAAATGGCTTCACTGCACTGATAACGTTGCCACTAATCCTTTGCTATGTCCACTTTGCCCCATGGAGTCACAAGAACCCCACTGCACTGGCTCATAGCCTTACCAATCTTTACTATGTCCACTTGCCCCATGGAGTTATTCACCCCATCTGCGCTGGCTCATAGTCTTACTACGCATCACCTTGCCCCTCAGGTCACAATGACCCTACTGCACTGATAACGTAGTCTTGCTACCATCACCTTGCCCCTCAGGTCATAATTACCCTACTGCACTGATAAGTAGCCATCCTTCATTTTTAGTGGTGAATCGAAGTTATGAACGTCGTCAACTCCTTAGCACACGTCCCGCAGCAAAGTCCAACCATGAAGTGAACTCCTTGGTTCCCAACTGGATCCTGAGCTCTAACTTCCCATATTGGACTACCTTTGCATCTCGGGTTATTGGTCAATACTGGGTCGGGTCGGGTTCCTCCTCAAGCCATCGGTTCGGGTCGGTGTCCTTCATCCGTTCGGGTCGGGTCTCCTTCTGGTACGGTTCGGGTCGGGCATTCCTTTGGGTTCGAGTCAAATGCTTCTCTTCGGGTCGGGTGCTTCACTTCGGGTCGGGTCAGGTGTCCCTTCTTGGATCGTGCTTTCGATCCGTCTTCATGCTCCCTTTATGTGCTCCTATCCAATCCGCTTTCGTGTTCCCGCTCTGATTCGTCTTCGTGCTTCCACTCCAATCCGTCCTCCTCGATCCGATCCGTCCTCCTCGATCCGATCCGTCTTTCTTTATCCGATCCGATCCCAGTTCAGCTAGCGTGGCCTTCCTTTTTGCCACTTTTCCCAAGTGTTGGGTTCCGATCCGATTCGGATTCTTTGCTCAGTTCTACATATCCGATCCGAGCCCTATGTCCGATCCGATCCGAACCCTGCACTGTTTTCTGAAACTGTTCCAGCAAGTGTTTACGCCATTCGACGACGTTTTCGACCATTCTAACTATTGAAATCAATCACAAAGCATTTCATACAGTCATAGCAACATGCATAATCAACCACAAACATCAAAACATCAACATGATAGGTTAAAATGGATCAAACATACCCAAAATCCCATATTTCCCCTTAAGCATGGTTAGGTGAAACTAATGATAGGATTAGCAAAATTTAACCAAATTAACCCAAATTCATATCAGAGGTTTAAAACATCATTTAGGAATTTATGAACATTTTCCCCGAATTTTATCATGCTTAAATTCGCTAATTAGCACTAATCACCCCTAATTAGCCATAATTAGTGTAAAACTATGCAAATCACTCACCTTAGCCACAAAATAAACTAAGATCTGAAATAATTCTATGATTTGATGTGAATCTCAATGCCAACAGCAGCTCCTATGTTGATTTGGTGAAGATCTTCCTTGATTAGGGGTTGCTAAGCCAAATCCTTGACCAAAAGATGATTTGGAGGTGATTTAGAGGTTAGAGGCCATTTTTGGGGATCCTTGGTGATAAGTGGAGGCTAAAAAACTGAAATGGAATGATTCTCCATCTCATTTCAGCCCTCCCATAACCCTAATCCCGAAATGAGTTATGGGCCTATCCACTAATCACCCGATTTGGCCCGGTTAAGCAGTTTTTCACCCTCCAAACCTTGTTTCAGCCATATCTCCCAAACGGTAAGTCCGTTTGGCCATTATGACCACTCTACGGAAAGGTAAACCATCAAACAAATCCAATGGAAGTGGTTTCAGGTCAAAATTCCTTTCCAATCAAAAGTTATGGCCAAAACAGTACCAACTAGGGGCAAAATGGTCATTTAAAAATCGACAAAAATCATGAACATGGGAAATGACTCTAATAGATGTTTCCCAAAGTTACATGACCATACAACTTCACATGGGAAAGAAATAAATATTCTACGATCCTATGATGTGTAGAATACGGTTCATTACACTCTCCCCCCCTTAAGAAATTTCGCCCCCGAAATTCCCTAATCAAAACACACACAAAGATCCCGCATGCCTATCAACCATAAAACATCAGTCAAACATGCAACAAGCAAATCAAGTCTACCCTAGCATGCGGAAAAACTAAATTACGAAGTAAGTCTTACCAGGTAAAGAGTTCTGGATATGCCTCCCTAATGCTCTCCTCTGTTTCCCAAGTAAAATCATTCTCTTCCTCGCCCCACTGAACCTTGACTAGCTTCACCGCCTTCCTTCGAAGTTGCTTCGTATCGTGCCCCACAATACGAATCGGCTTGTGGTTCCCAACCGCCTCGGGTTCTACTTCGAAGTCCTCTAACTGATCAGGTGAAATAGTCACATCTGAGTCGTGAACGAACTTCCTTAGTAGGGAAACATGAAATACATTGTGAACTCCCGACATCTTCTCTGGTAAGCCAACTCTATATGCCAAATTCCCGACTAGTTCAAGGACAGGGAATGGGCCAACAAATCTTGGTGCCAACTTGCCTCTCCTACCAAATCGAATCACGCTCTTTAACGGAGAAATCTTGACAAACACCAAGTCACCAACGGAGAATTTCAAATCTCTTCTCCTCTTATCAGCATAGCTTTTCTGCCTATCTTGAGCAGTTTTCATTTGTTGCTGAATGACCTTAATCTTAGCTGAAGTTTCCCTCACCACATCTGGTCCAAGCACAAACTTCTCGCCAGTCTCTATCCAACATGATGGTGAGTTGCACGGTCTTCCGTACAAAGCTTCATATGGAGCCATACCGATACTGGATTGGTAGCTATTATTATATGCAAACTCTACTAGATGCAAATGGTCATCCCATGATCCACCAAAATCCAATATGCACGCTCTCAAGAGATCTTCCAATATACGATTCACCCTCTCCGTCTGACCGTCGGTCTGAGGATGATATGCGGTACTGAGATGTAATCTTGACCCTAGAGCCTCTTGTAAGCTCTTCCAAAACCCACTAGTGAACAATGGGTCTCGGTCACTCACGATGCTTTTGGGTACTCCATGAAATCTCACTACCCACTTCATATACAATTCTGCCAACTTGGCTGCTGTCCTGGTTGATTTGACTGGTATAAATCTTGCACTCTTAGTCAATCGATCCACAATTACCCAAATGCTATCATATCCCGATCTAGTCCTTGGTAAGCCATCGATGAAATCCATCGAAACTTGCTCCCATTTCCATTCGGGAATTTCTAATGGTTGCAACAACCCACTAGGCTTCTTTTGCTCGGCTTTTTAACTAGCTGGCAATTCATGCATTTGGATATAAACTTCCCAACGTCTCTCTTCATCCCTTACCAGTAGTAAGTCTGTCTCATGTCTCGATACATCTTATTACCACCGGGATGTATAGTCAGTTTTGAGTGATGACATTCTCTAAGCACTTCATCTCTCAAACCATTCACGTTGGGCACAACTAGTCTTCCATTCTTCCGAAGCCATCCATCTCGATCAAGCCCATACACATTCATCTCCTCATCGATACCCATCTTTAACTTGGAGATGATTTCCAATAGATTAGGATCGTCCTTCTGGCTAGAACCAATCCGCTCTATCAAAGTTGGTCTGATCGTCAAACTAGCTAGCATAACTGGATCCAATTCGCACCTTGGTCTGAAATCAAACTCCGCGATATACTCCAGTTGCTTCCATTCAAGAAACATTGCCCCTAAACTGGCATGTCTCCTACTCAAGGCATCTGCTACCGCATTGTCTTTCCCAGGTGTGTATGCGATATCAAAATCATACGAAGCCAAGAACTCTAACCATCTCTGCTGACGGAGATTCAGATCTTTCTGAGAGAAGAGATACTTTAACGATTTATGATCGGTAAACAACTCAAATCTTTCTCCCAAGAGATAATGTCTCCACATCTTCAGCGCAAATACAATCGTTGCTAATTCCAAATCGTGGGTAGGATACTTCTTCTCATGCGGCTTTAGCTGTCGACTAGCATAAGCTACAACCCTACCTCCTTGCATCAATACTGCACCCAGTCCGGTACCACAAGCATCTGTGTATACCGTCTTCTCTTCATTCCCTTTAGGAATGACTAACACTGGCGCACACGTCAACCTCTCTTTTAGACTCTTGAAGGCATCCTCACACACTCCGTCCCAGACGAAGGACTGATTCTTCTTAGTCAACTGAGTCAACAGTGCTGCTATCTTTGAGAAGTCCTGGATAAACTTACGATAATATCCAGCTAACCCCAAGAAACTTCTTACATCTGTAGCATTCTTGGGTGTAGGCCAATCCTATACCGTAGCCACCTTCGCAGGGTCCACGGCAATACCACTCTCGGAAACAACATGACCCAAGAATCTCACTTCCCTTCTCCAAAAATGACACTTAGAGAATTTCGCTTTCAATTGGTGTTTCCTTAACACCTCCATCACTATCCTCAAGTGTCCCTTGTGTTCCTCCTCTGTCCTTGAGTAAACAAGGATATCATCTACGAACACAAGAACAAACTTATTCAACTGATCTCTGAATACTCGATTCATAAGATCCACAAAATAGGCTGGTGCATTGGTCAACCCAAACGGCATGACCAACCACTCATAAAATCCAGACGGCGTCCTAAATGCCGTTTTCGGAACACTCTCATCCGCTACTCGTAGCTGATGAAATCCTGTCGCGAGGTCCAACTGGGAGAACACTCTAGCTCCTTCCAGCTGATCAAACAAATCATCTATCCGCGGTAGAGGATACTTATTCTTCCTCGTCACCTTATTCAACTCGCGATAGTCCACACACAAACGAAGGGAACCATCTGCCTTAGTGGCAAACACAACTGGTGCTCCCCACTCGGAGACACTCCTTCTAATAAATCCCTTCTTCAAAAGATTGCTGACTTGCACCCCGAGCTCTCGCTGCTCCCTTGGTGCCATACGACGAAGTGGCATCACTATAGGTCTGGCATCTTTCACTAAATCAATATAGAACTCAATCTCTCGGTGTGGTGGAAGCCCGGTCACCTCCTCGAAGACGTCCGGATACTGGCCAACCACGGGCACATCTGACAACTCATCCTGCGGGATGTCGAGGGAATTTACAAAACTAGCCATAACCCCATCACTAGGTAGGCTACCAAACACTACCCTCCGCCCATCATCCGCCCTCACTGTCACCAAAAAGCCCTCACCGTCTACCATCACCCCGTATCTTTGGAGCCAATCGACTCCCAATATAATGCCATACCCAGTAAAGCCCAAAACAAAGCAATCACATACAAACATACATCCATGACTCGATAAGACCAAATTCCTGCAAATCATACTAAGGCTAGTCGAACCACCAATCGGGTTCGTAACAACCAATGGTCTATCGACTATCTCAGGTTCCAGTCCCAACCTATATACCAGGTCACTAGATATGAAGGAACGGGAAGCCCCAGTATCAAACAAAACTCGAACTGGTATATCATAAATAGAAAGCATACCTTGAATAACAACATTCTTTCCTTTCTCCGCCGCAGTTGGGGCATTCGACGAAGAAGGAACAGCATCAATAGCATATGCTTTCACAATCTGCTTCTCCTTAAGAGGTTGCGGACACTTATCTTTCTGATGTCCCACTTGACCACAGTTGTAGCACTTCCTTTCCGCTGGCTTGGCCCGACATTCTTTTGCATAATGGCCTTTCTTTCCACAGCTGAAGCACTCAACATCCTTCTTGCTCTTTTTCTGGCCACCTTTTGATTGGTCCTGCTTCCTCTTATTCTGAGAGTTATTCTTGCCTCCATCGCCTGCTTGCGGCTTTGGCACTTCTGCAGATGCAGCCTCAGTCTTTGACTTGGGGTAAAGACTCTCTGATCTCAAAGCCTTCCCTACGATCGATTCAAAAGTCTCATCGATGTGGTTAATAAGCCTTTCCCCCAAGTACCCATCAAACCGGTAATGAACTTCTCATTTTTCTTCTCAGGAGTATCAATGAGAGACAGTCCATACTTCGACAAAGTGTCGAACTCAGCAATATAATCAGAAACTGCCCTTCCGTTCTACTTGAGTTCCAAGAACCTCTTAAACAATGCTGACTTCTGGGCAGCTGGAATAAACTTCTCGCTAAAGCGAGCCTTGAACTGATCCTAAGTAACCTGGTCCTCTGGAGTAGCTGTTCTAATAGCATTCCACCAATTCATCGCTCACCCTTGCAGCTGACGAGACGCTAGTCTTCTCTTCATCGCATCCTCAAGACCCAAGTCATCGAAGATACGGTCACAACTATCCATCCAATCTTGAACATCCGTGGCCGACTCCGTTCCGTGGAACGGCTTCCCACCAAGGTTAGTGTAATCCTTGCACAACTTGGCGAAATCGACCCTAGGCGCCTGCACTACTGGGCCAACACCAACTCCAGGATTGGGAATTGCTCCTTTCACTTCTCTAAGCATGTCTCTCATGAGGTTAGTAAACATTGCCCTCATGTCAGCGGCATTCCCTTGGTTGGTCCCTCTACCAGCACCCCTCGTGTCTCGGCTCATCGTTAATCTGTAAAAGGGAAACGATTAACGACCCCATAGTGGTGCTAGTGCAGTGCGACTTCATCTTTATACTACTAATAGTATATATATACATAGTTTTTGAAAACCAAAATAATCACAATTACGCGCTCTCATATACGTACTATCTCACCCTAGTGTCTTTCCCTAGGTTAACTACGCAACCTAGAGCTCTGATACCAAGTGTGACGGCCCGCCCCGCACCATCCAACATTTACTCCAAAAGTGCGCTGTACACATGTCCAGTTAGCACGGAACGGGTCGTCAGAAGGAATAGGAAGAAGGAAATGAACATACAAAGAACCTGTAGAATGTCTCACAGCGCATAGAACAAAATATAATAATAACATACTTGACATAAAACAGGAGAGACAGTGCATAAGCTGAAAATCAGAACTAAACATCATAGCAGCAGAAATTCAGAATATAGCTTATTACAACTTTCAAACTATCTCAAAGCAAAAGTAAGATAAATGAGGTACACTACTAATGCCCAAGTAGCGACCACCAACGACACAGGGAGAATGTGTATATATATATATAATACGTGGAAGCCTCCTGCCCGCCTCCGAATCAGCTACTCGCGCATCACCAGCTAACCTGTCTCTAGTCTGCTCGTGTGAGCACCCAGAGTAATAAGAGGAGACATAAAACTCTGGGTCAGACATAAAGCCTGGTATGAGCGATAAGCATCTAAAGTGAACAATAACAGGTAGACTAAAACATACCTGAACCTCGACCTGCAACCAAAGAGTTAGCACTACATACTGTACAACACTCTAAGGTACCATATCAAACAATGTAAAGATACGGAGGTGGGGAGGTGTGTATGTCATAATGATGGCAAACAATCAAGCATAGCATCCATCCTCACATCTCTTACTCAGTGCGTAAAGCATACGATATTCACCACTTCGATCACCCAACATTCCTTGCTACGATCACTCTGCCCCATGAAGTCATAAATGGCTTCACTGCACTGATAACGTAGCCACTAATCCTTTGCTATGTCCACTTTGCCCCATGGAGTCACTAGAACCCCACTGCACTGGCTCATAGCCTTACCAATCTTTACTATGTCCACTTGCCCCATGGAGTTATTCACCCCATCTGCGCTGGCTCATAGTCTTACTACGCATCACCTTGCCCCTCAGGTCACAATGACCCTACTGCACTGATAACGTAGTCTTGCTACCATCACCTTGCCCCTCAGGTCATAATGACCCTACTGCACCGATAAGTAGCCATCCTTCATTTTTAGTGGTGAATCGAAGTTATGAACGTCGTCAACTCCTTAGCACACGTCCCGCAGCAAAGTCCAACCATGAAGTGAACTCCTTGGTTCCCAACTGGATCCTGAGCTCTAACTTCCCATATTGGACTACCTTTGCATCTCGGGTTATTGGTCAATACTGGGTCGGGTCGGGTTCCTCCTCAAGCCATCGGTTCGGGTCGGTGTCCTTCATCTGTTCGGGTCGGGTCTACTTCTGGTACGGTTCGGGTCGGGCATTCCTTTGGGTTCGAGTCAAATGCTTCTCTTCGGGTCGGGTCGGGTGCTTCCCTTCGGGTCGGGTCAGGTGTCCCTTCTTGGATCGTGCTTTCGATCCGTCTTCATGCTCCCTTTATGTGCTTCTATCCAATCCGCTTTCGTGTTCCCGCTCTGATTCGTCTTCGTGCTTCCACTCCAATCCGTCCTCCTCGATCCGATCCGTCTTTCTTTATCCGATCCGATCCCAGTTCAGCTAGCGTGACCTTCCTTTTTGCCACTTTTCCCAAGTGTTGGGTTCCGATCCGATTCGGATTCTTTGCTCAGTTCTACATATCTGATCCGAGCCCTATGTCCGATCCGATCCGAACCCTGCACTGTTTTCTGAAACTGTTCCAGCAAGTGTTTACGCCATTCGACGACGTTTTCGACCATTCTAACTATTGAAATCAATCACAAAGCATTTCATACAGTCATAGCAACATGCATAATCAACCACAAACATCAAAACATCAACATGATAGGTTAAAATGGATCAAACATACCCAAAATCCCATATTTTCCCTTAAGCATGATTAGGTGAAACTAATGATAGGATTAGCAAAACTTAACCAAATTAACCCAAATTCATATCAGAGGTCTAAAACATCATTTAGGAATTTATGAACATTTTTCCCGAATTTTATCATGCTTAAATTCGCTAATTAGCACTAATCACCCCTAATTAGCCATAATTAGTGTAAAACTATGCAAATCACTCATCTTAGCCACAAAATAAACTAAGATCTGAAATAATTCTCTGATTTGATGTGAATCTCAGTGCCAGCAGCAGCTCCTATGTTGATTTGGTGAAGATCTTCCTTGATTAGGGGTTGCTAAGCAAAATCCTTGACCAAAAGATGATTTGGAGGTGATTTAGAGGTTAGAGGCCATTTTTGGGGATCCTTGGTGATAAGTGGAGGCTAGAAAACTGAAATGGAATGATTCTCCATCTCATTTCAGCCCTCCCATAACCCTAATCCCGAAATGGGTTATGGGCCTATCCACTAATCACCCGATTTGGCCCGGTTAAGCAGTTTTTCACCCTCCAAACCTTGTTTCAGCCATATCTCCCAAACGGTAAGTCCGTTTGGCTACTATGACTACTCTACGGAAAGGTAAACCATCAAACGAATCCAATGGAAGTGGTTTCAGGTCAAAATTCCTTTCCAATCAAAAGTTATGGCCAAAACAGTACCAACTAGGGGCAAAGTGGTCATTTAAAAATTGACAAAAATCATGAACATGGGAAATGACTCTAATAGATGTTTCCCAAAGTTACATGACCATACAACTTCACATGGGAAAGAAATAAATATTCTACGATCCTATGATGTGTAGAATACGGGTCATTACATACAGGATCCGTTATTAGTCAGATTTTTTCGAAATAAGAAATGCTAGAATCTATTGAACTGTATTGTTCTAATGGAAGTGAAAAATCAAGATTTCGAATTATATGTTGTAAGTTATGTCCAAATTAAATATTCAGAAAAGAAGCGGTAAAATCATTTTTGGCCATAATGGTTATTTAAATATATTTGAATATCGGTTTCGAATTTGGACAAGATCTTTGTAACGTAGTGATAATTTAATTTTTAGCATTCTACTGTAATTTTTATTTTGGAAAATAAGCTACTTTTTATTTGGAGTGTTTTAGACCCTATATCAACATTTTGGGGTTTCACTGAACAAGTTAAACGGTCCATATTATTATATTTTTAGGATCTTGACACACTGCTCGTCCCAATGATATTTTTATTTTTGTCGATAGGGGTCCGTAAATGAATGAAGTTTTAGGTAATAGGTACGCTAAACTAAGTAGAAGAACCAGAATTCCCATCAACACTATAAAACAAACAAAATGAAAAGAAACCCATATAATTTGCTTTAAAAAATAAAAAATTCTAGGAATGAAACAAAATGGTCGGTCAAGTATTCATATATATTCTTTAGAAGGGAATATAGCATAAAAAGTAGATGGATGGAATTGGTTCATAGGCTTGTAATAATGTGAAATGTTGATTTGTTTTGGGTTTGTAGAAAGACTTTTTGATATTGGAGTCAAGTATTTGTCAATAACCAAATACCAACTAAAATTAAATAAATGGATGCATAGGTGGTTTAAAAGAAAGTTGGTACAGTGTCTTCTTTTGCATGAGACATCAACATATTGTACATAATATTATTAAATTACGTGTTAGCTAAGGATTTGTATAGTATACCCTATCTTCTGTCTATCCCTGTGCATTCCTTCTTTCCAGCTGTTACTAAAAACAAATCATGCCTACCCCCTAATACTTCATAAGCAAGGTAAAGGAAAACTAGCTGACACATTGAGTCAAGGCAAATCATACTGTGTAACCATACTCCTAACCACCTGTCTCTATAATCTACATGCCTAATGCTTAATGACCAAGGTATCCGCTCCCATATAAACGCATGGCCATTTTTCTTCATTTTCTACTCGAAACTTTTCTTTTGCTGTATGTTCTAATGGCGAGAATAAAAATCAAAATAAAATTTGATCTTCCACATTAAAATCCAAGAATTATATATTCTCAACCCTCAAATCTTTCTGGTTCTCACGGTAGAACTTTTATGTCATTGGCTCGACAGTAAGATTGTTCGAAAACTTCAGCGTTGGGTTAGGCTACATAGAGCCAGAGGTAGAAGAGAGGCTATGTGGTGCTCGTACGGTTATAAGTGTAGAGATGCCAGAAACGCGGAGGCACGAACAAAGAGAAAATTGCTGGTAGATTCGGGGATTCTAGACGGTGCAGGAAGGTGTTGGTGAATTGAGTTACATGGACTAAGGGTGGGGTCAGGTATGTTGTAATCGAAGTGATGTAGTTGGCGTAAGAACTGGCGCGTGAAGCTCCAGAAAGGTTCGATCCTATTGATTGGAAGAGGAACACTAAACGTGTACTGAAGGATTTGTAAGCCTAAACATGTTTAATGGGTAAATAAAATAAGAATATGGTGATGAAGTTTGGTAAGCTCTTGGTCAAGTTTAGATGGCATTGTTTTTATTGTGATGATTTGGGGGAAGATTGTGAACATGGATGGAAGGGGTGTAAAGATTAGTTAATGGTATGAATATGGTATCACGTTTTAACAGGAGAGTGAGAAAGGAGGGTTGGGTCTAGTGAAGTCTAACATGAAGAACTATGAGAGGAAGTGGCGAGTTCTGTCTTCAACATGGAAGGAGTTTCCGCGTGAAGATATTTGGTAGTGTGGAGGGTGTTTACTGGAGAGTGACTTTTAACAGAGAAGAAGATGCCACTATTGGAATCGAAGTAGTTCGAACGGCTGTGTACAAGAATTTGGTGCCTAAATGTTAATGAAAACAAGAATTTTTTGCGTGATATATTGTTTGGGAGCATGGTACTTCTCGCATGTGCAACCTGTTGTAGTGGGAGGATGGTGCACTCGAACATGGCGTTTTGAAATTAACAGGGGAAAGGTTTTGGAAATTGCGGCTTGAATAGTAACCGTTCGGTTTTTCTTGATGGGGAAGAGAGACGCTGAATTTAAGGAAGCGGATTAACGTTAATGCGTGGTTCAAGGAACTGGACCAAACCATCACTTTGGAATCTTAGCAACAAGGGCTACATTGTGGAATCAAGGTGTTTGAAACGGAGCTACTGGAATTTCATAATAAAACCAAACGTATGTTTGATTCTAAATTGAAATAATAGCATAACCATCAACCATAGACCAAGGTGAGTAAACTCACTAACTCTGATTTCTTTTTAAAATATAATAAACGTTATTTGATGGTTGAATGCTATGTGATGGTCGTTTGGATGAATTACAAATAAGCTAGTTGAATAATATATATCGTTATATATATATATATATGTCACTAGATGGATACCAATTCTATTGATTATAGTATTCCATATTATGGAATTTATGTTATTTGTGTTGACTAACATCTGTGGATGCATGGAAACAGGTTGGAGGAATCCAACTGGTTTCCTCAATTATTATATTGTTGTTTCCATATATTGCACTAAAGGATATGATAGATAATCTGTTATTAATTGTTGTTTGTTGGGAACGTGGGATTACACTGGCCCTGAAATAACTATTATTTAAATACCATATAGATGTAGAGGAAATGATTCAAGTTTAAAAAGAGTAAATTCTATTATTTAATAATAATAGTTTAATCCTGATTGGGCTAGGATATTACAACTTGTTTTAATCTCATATACAAGTAATTTGATTAAAAATCGATATTTACAATGGAATGAATAATCATTATTGGATAACTGGGAAATGGTTTCCAAGAAGTGTGAAAAGGCAAAAACGAGTTTTTAAGAAATATCTAGAAAGATATGGAAAGTTGGGAAATGAATGAATATTAATTAAAAAGAGGCCAGTGACTGTTTGATGGATGTTTTGTTTTCCTTTGATAATTAAATCACCAGCTATCAAAGGTTTTTGACCATCGTTGTCAATACAGAGAGACCGGTTGGATTTATTATCCGAAAACCACTCCGTATAGGTATAAGCATTGCGAATTAGATTATGCTAAAGATAATTGAAGACGGAGTGAAATGCAAGGGTCGTTCTATTCTAGAATAGTGCTTTCTGTTTGTCCAGTCCCATGACAACTTGTATGGACGAGTGTCTGAAAGAGTACTCCTAAAATATCACACAAGACGATCTTTTCAGGGTATACGTCTGGTAGCAGAGGAATTTGTTTCTCTTAGCTTACATACCCGTATTATTTTTTTGGAGATCAACTAGTGATTCAATGGGTTTGACGATGTGGCACTCAAAGTAAATGGTGGCCAGATGTTTTGAAAATATAGACGTAGCCTCCAGCCTCACAACTGGGAAATGACAAAAATCGGGCAGGCAGCATGGATTGTTGGGTCATACCCAAGCAGGGTGTATTGTCAATAATCTAGAGAAAATTCATATTTGTTCTTCTTTCGATTCTGTATCTTCGGATTATGGTTGGATATCCAATAACCGTGGGTGACAATTTATTCGCTACACTCAAGCTAAATGAGTGGGCAGTCATGTGTGGCCGGGTTGCAAGACGTTATTGTTGAACCCTGATGTATCCCCTCTAGAGTACACTGATCGAAGCGTGATCCCATACCTTGTCTGTTGGAATCCAATCTCCAATAAGCGCCCTGTGGTTTTTGATTTTATACTATGTATGTAGAGCGTGAGATGCAAGTGTTCTACTATTTGATTAGATATTATTATAATATCACTGGATTTTAATATCAAAACGTATTTGGTTATAGTATGGTAAAAACCATCCATGTTTATGTGTGGGCTGATATTATTATCATTTTGTTTTAAAGGGTTTTCCAAAGTTAAACAATATGGTTGGAGTTTACTCACACCAGTCCCATGAATGACCCAGAGTTTATTTTGTTTGTGTTTTCCTAAACTCTTAGGTGCCCAAATTTGTACGGGCAGTCAAGTGTTTCAGGATTTTATAGATCCACTTCGAGGAGCTCAAAGTAGGAGGCTTTACCATTAGTTATTTAGAGATTATTTCCGCTGTGGTGTATATTAGTTATACTCTGATATGGTATGTATATACAAGTTCAGTTTTGTATTTCAAAGTTATGTTATACATAATATTTTATTCGTTCCGCTGTGGGATTCGTGTTACTTTGATTCTGTTCGGTTGTAATCTTCTTCTTCTTCTATTCTAATTTTTTTTCTTCCTATTTCTCACCCTCTAACTTCTTTTTATTAATGACCCGGTATTTTCGATGCTTGAATAGTCAACGTGGTATTTATGTTGATTTTTGGAGTCGAAAATCCCGTGGCCATTGCAGTATTCTTGGTATTGCCATTCATTACCGTATTGGTCCTATGATATCTAAAAAATTAGATGAAGTAGCTCAACAGCTTTGGATCTATCTTCACTTTGTATATTATTGTAAATAATTTTGGGAATTTTGTAAATATCACCTGATTAGGATCTTTTTCTTGCTCTTGTTTTGTTATGTATGAATCTGCAATGTCGACAGATTTATGTTAGGTTACCTTATCGTCATATAAGCCTTTAATCCTTATAACAATAAAGTTAGCTTAATGTTCAAGAATTTGAAATCATGCTTATTTTTTTATTGTGTCGATTCATAGACCATCATTTTGATTAAATCTGGTAGCCCATAATAAAGGTTATGAACTTGATTAAGGTATTTACATGAACTTGAGAAGTCTTCTTATCGTAAGGCTGAAACTCTTAAAAATGTACATTTGGAAACTCAGGATCGTGCATTTATCAAGTAGTCCAAATTTCTTTTGAATGATTGAAGAGCAAAGTCCTTGTCCGATAATAACTAATGATTTGAAATTCAATTTAGTTACTAATAAGAAAACGTGTAACGGCCCGAGAGATTTTTGACCTAGAAAATCGATATACAACACCATGTCGACAACTCAAGAATCGGAAGTACCGAAACGTCAATAGAAAGAAGTTAAAGGGTGAGAAATAGAAAGAAAGAAGTTTAGAGTAGAAGAAGAACATAAATAAAACATCAGAGTGAACACGAATCTCATAACGGAACGAATAAATATATTATGTAACATAACTTTGAAATAAAACTAGTATATGTATATAATAACATTATCAGAGTACAACACTTACAACACAACGGAAATAAACAATAGCTATGTAATCCTGAAGCCTCCTGCTCCAGCTTTCCAAGTATATCTATAAAATCTCGACTACTTGACTGCCCATACAAATTTGGCACCCAAGTATTTAGGGAAAACAAAACAAAATAAACTCTGGGTCAGTCATGTGACTGGTGTGAGTAAACTCCAACCATTTGTTTAACTTTTAAAATCCTTTTTGAAAGAAAGAATAATCATAAGATCAATCCACACATAAACACGGATGGTTTTTACCTTACGATAACCTAAAACATTTTTTAAAATCGATACTCTTCTTATATTATAATAATGTCTAAATCAAATAAATAGCAATCTAGTGGAACGCTTTCATTCCGCGTTCCACATATATAATATATAACCAAAAACCACGGGCGCTTACTGGGTAATGGATTCCAACTGGCAAGGTATGGGACCACCTTCCAACAATGTATCTCTAGAGAGGAATACACTGGGTTCAACAAGAACATCTTGTAACCTAGGCTAAACATGGCTGGTCACTCATTTCGCTTGAGTGTACCGAATGTATTATCACCAACGGTTGGGATCAGCAACTGTTTTCCGAAAGGGACAGCATCATAATAGTTTAAAGAAGTGAATTGAATTTCTCTAGACCAGGTGACAATACACCCTGATTGGGAGCTACCCACTTAGCCACGCGACCTACCCGATTTTTACCATTTCCTGGTTGTGAGGCTTGAGGCCACGCTTATCTCTGACAGATCACACATTTATTCACTTTGAAAGTCACATCGTCATACCCGCCAAATCACAAATTGATTTCTCCAACAATACCACGGGTATACAGCTCAGAGAAACAAATTCCCCTGCCACCAAATGTAAATATGTTTGAAGAGATCAACTTACGCGATCTATTAGATATACTCTGTCAGACATTCTTCTGTACAAGTTGTCCTGGGACTGGACAAACTAAAGGCACTATTATGTAAACACTTCTTAGGCAATTTCTACCTAGGATCTTCCAGATCAGGCCTTGCATAATCTCTGTCTTCAATTATCTTAATCATATTTGATTTGCAACGCTAATGTCCATGCGGAGTGGTTTTCAGATAATAAATCTGATTTTGGCCTCTCTGTATTGACTATGGAAAAATGGTCAAAACTTTGATAGTCAATTATTTAACTATCGAAGGAAAACATCCATACACACAATGATCTTATTTCCAAATGGAAATTCTATCAATCAATCATTAATCAACATTTTTTCCTTTTAAATTAATTTATTATTAGTTTAATCATTTCCCCATTTCCCATTTCTATATATACATAAATTCTTATTTTCTAAATTTAGAAAATATAGGTTATTAACATTGGAAAACATTTCCATTTCTTATTCACGAATCACTATCTTCCCACATCTATCCGTCTCTAACTGTAACCAGTAAGAGAACAATTCCATGAATATCAACCCCGAAGGCCGAAACCAACATCAAATCGATACTCAGGAACTCATTCAACTTAACTAATCTCCAGTCAGTTTTCAAATTTCCTTGACTCCGTTTCTTAACTTCTTATCAGATCATTGCTTACGCAACTCTCGGATTCAGTTTACGAATCCAATTCTTTTACGAAAAACATTAGTTATAATGATAACATTATAATCCCTACTTTCGAAATATCTAACTTCAAAATATAACTTTTATTCATTAATTTGAATAAATAATAATTTATTTATTTATTAAATAAATAAATATTTTTTTAAAACCGGAAAGTAAATAGTACTTTCCTACATTCGATATAGTCGAATCGCAATGTATAATTCTCTCTCGAATAATCTCTATTCGATAACTCTCCTTTGAATAAACTATATTCGATAACTCTCCTTTGAATAAATTATATTCGATAAATCCTTTCGAATAAATTATATTCAATAACTCTCCTTCGAATAGACTATATTCGATGACTCTCCTTCAAATAAACTATATTCAGTAACGCCCTTTCGAATAAACTATATTCGATAATCTCTCATTCAGATAAACTATATTCGATAACTCTCCTTTTCGAATAAACTATATTCGATAATCTTTCTTTCGAATAAACTATATTCGATAACTCTTTTTCGAATAAACTATATTCGATTTACATTATGAACTCCACCGTATTTTAACCCTTTAGGTCAACTCAATTTCTAAATTCATTTTTGAATTTAGTACTTCCCAACAATTACTAATTTCCTTTTATAACTGTTTTAATTCTGCAAAACATTTTCTTTTAAATCGTTATTCACTTTAAAATGTGAATATTATTCCTTTACAGAAACTAGACTCGTTTTATCAAATCAAAACTTGATTTCATAAGTTAAATACTAAAATAGGTTTAAAATCCAATCATCGAGTCATTTTATAACTTCTTATTCACATTCCATTTTATTTATCAAATCTTGTTTACATTTCAACCTCATAGTTGATTTCATTTAATAAGTCTATAGTTCTCTATTGCCTTTATATCCGATTATAAAATATCGGTTTCAAGCTGAATATTAATTATCTTGTCAAATCCTGATTTATTCAATATAATTAATTTATTTAAAATAAATTATTTTATAACAGTTTGCTTAGTCGAATTCTAGTTACGAACCTTTACGGATTTTATTTTAATCCAGTTCATATTTCGAACATCGAAATAAATTCCATCGTTTCTTTTTCAAAACAAATTCCCACTTTCCTGTTTTACATTCACTGCTAAATTTACAATCCAAATTATCCACTAATAATTATTTCTATTTCATTTATAAACATTGTTTATAAATCACACTACTTGTTATTATTATTAAACAAGTTATTTATTTCTAGCCATTCGAAATTCCATTTCTATTTTAAAAGTAGATTTTCCCCTTTTCAAATTCATATTTCCATCCTTTATAATTCCCTTTAGAAATGTTAAGTTTACATTCCATTTTCAAATACCGGTGTTAAAACCAATTTTCACTTCTTTATATAAATCAGACTTATATATTCAATTTATCAAATGATAAATATTTCCTTAATTTATAAACATTATTTATAAATTATTCTTCTCAATTTATCTATTAAAAACAGATTTCTGTTAAATATTTTCTTTAAATCAATTTCCTATAATTCTTTTATATCTCACCAATTCCCTTTTATAATTCTATTAATTCCAAAACTATATTTATTCCATAAAGTTCTTTATTTACTTCTTATTATTTCCATTAACTATTTTAACCATAGAACGATCCTTTACACTTCCATATACCTATTAATAATTTTATACAAAAGTTTCTTATTTAATTTTCAAATATCTCCTTTTATAAAAATCCATTTGATTTTATAAAATTCTAAAATTCAATATCCACTTCACAATTTCCTTTATTACGAAATCCTTTGATTTTTTTATAAATATTTTTATTTCAATACACACTTTGAAAATTACCCTTTTACAATCTAGTATTACTTATGGTATTGAAAAAACATAATAACAGGACTAGTGTCATCATAATCAATCGCAGATTACATATATCACATCACATATCACCATATATGAAAAAAACAGTATTATAAATATTGAGGAATCCAGTTGGATCCCTCCAATCTATTTCCCAACATCATAGATGTTAATCACATAAATTATATCAGTTTCATATCAATATGAAGTTGTATAACAAACGAACTCAATAATTTTAACAACGACTTATATATATAACTATATATATAAATTATCTCAACCAATTGTCGAAAGTTCATCGAAATAATCATCACACACAACATTCAATCAATTTTATCAATTCTAAAATACTTTTATAAAAATATAAACTGGACAGAGTTAGTGAGTTTTACTCACATTGGATGTTTATCGTTAAATAACGATAAACTGTCGTTGATTCTGATCAGACAATTTATTTCTCTATAGATTGTAACAAACTCCAATTCATTCCGAATCACTTCCTTTGTGCAACCGTCGTCCATACGATCCCAACGGATCTTGTTTTGTCGGATTCTGATAATGTATGAGCAAGATATTCATTTTATAAGTTAATACATTGTTTAAATTTAACTTAACTTTAATTTATTTAAAACCGGGCTTTTACCAATAAACATTTGGCCTATCTTCTTTGCACAAGGCTCATGCCTGCCTCCTTCTTCCACGATTAATTTCTCTACCCAGAATAAACACTCGCTCCTAAAACAACAACCATTACCACATTCTTTCCAATGCCATTCTTCCTTCTCTACTTCACCGAATTCAATGAGGCCACCAGCATAGAACTCTCCTCAAAAATCTCTCTCGTCTCATGTCAAAATCGTACAGCTCGCATCTCCTTCCTCAGTCAGGGTTTCCAAGTCCTCGCGCGACCCCAGTAAAACCCACGCCCTTTTCAGTGACCAAGTTCCACACAAATACCCCCATTGAGTGCTATGCCCCTCGCTAAACACAAATTCAATTGTCATATCTTCAAACATTCCTTAGCATTTCCGAATTCCTAAGCCCTAGCTCGCCTTGAGAAACCTAGCGGACCAAAACCAACGTCGCACCCTGTATCAACATACCAGATTTGAAGAGGAGGATCCTAGGAACACTAATATGAGTACATGTTGATTTATAGAATTTATTTTGAATTGTTATGATTTTCTTTGAGGGGATTTTATCACGTTTTAGGTCTGATAAAGAAATTAAGTGGCGGCTAGAATGTTTTGACCAAAGAAAATAATCATTTTAGGGTTAGAGGAAGTAAACGGGTATTTATAGGATAATTTATATTTTATCTTCGATTATTATATTGATTTTTATTCCAATGTTGTCTATATTTGTCACTAAAAGTTCCTATGATCACATACAATATCTAAATTCGATAAAAATGGACATGCAGCTATAGTTCGACACTACGGACCCAACGAAACTTGTTTCGTCGAATTTCGAGTCGTTTGCTCACACAGCGTATTTTTAAGGTCAAATTATTATCTGTCTTTCACATTAAAATCTCGTACGGCCTCATATTGACTCCAAAAATCGCGAAAATTGAAATCCAACAATAATTTAATATTCCGGATCCAACAAAATTAATTTCGTCGAAAACGGAGAACTTTTGCAAAAATGGCTATTTTCTAAGGTCTAAATAAACCCATTTAAATATTAATATGTTTACAAATAATTAAATTAAATATAAATAAATTAATATTATCGTATATATTCACATAGAATATCATACAACTCCAAAATAAATATATCATGATTTGTAACTCGATATTTAAAAATCTAGTTAATCGATATTCAATATAGTTAAAAAAAACCTTTTATTATACGAATAAATCGTTATAAATTATAAATGAATTCCATAACGACTTTCTGGTAATTTTATTTGGACATAACTCACACTCTAACGGACGAAATCTCGATTTTTCTCTTTCATTAGAAAAATATAGTTCACCAGATCCAAACCTTTCTTGTTTCACAGAAATCCGACTTTAGGAATTCTGTATATTCAATTAAAGTTCGAAACCCAATATTACGAACTACCATGACATTATGAGCTTGATTTAAATTATATTGTAATTAATACGTTCTAATGTCATTTATTAAATATAAACATTATTATAATTCAATTCTAAACTGAATTAAATCTTACAAATAATCCAATTCACACAATATTGTGAATTCCACTATTTCCGACTATTTCAGAAATAAATATATTATTTAATCATTAATATTAATTAATATTCAAAAATATTTAATTTAAACCATTTAAATCTCTAAACCACTATTTAAATAATTAAATTAACTAATTATTATACCATAAAAATACGGGACGTTACAAAACCTGAATTCCTTTCCATGAAATGATAGAGTATTTAGATTTTTTATCTGGCAATAAGAATATAAGACCTAAAACCCAGATTTGGGCATTTAATACAAAGCCTAGAAATTAAGCTTTGAGAGCAATAAATGACTATAATTTTTATCTAATAATTATAGACATCTCGAAATTCAAATTCGGGTATTAGAGAAAAATTTAGAATTCCTCATATGAAATTGATTAGAATTCTTACCTGCTAATAATAATATGAGACCTAAACTCACATTTGAATCGTTTTATTAAGAAGTCAAAAAATCTTC
This sequence comes from Allium sativum, assembly GCA_030737875.1. NCBI lineage: Eukaryota > Viridiplantae > Streptophyta > Magnoliopsida > Asparagales > Amaryllidaceae > Allium > Allium sativum. The sequence goes on along the minus strand of CM060924.1, from coordinate 952,636,146 downwards.
TTCTTAAGATAACAGAAGACCATAATCTTTATCCGGTAATTAGAAAAGAAGACATAGAACCTAGATTCAGGTACTAAAAAGTTCAGTGTTCTTTCTTTATGTTATGTTGTCATTCTGGCATTGAATACTTAGTATCTTAGAATTTCCTTCTTTAGGACATTAGCATCTTCAAAATTTTATGTACCATTTTCAAGACAGAGGTGGTAACAAGCTCATCTTTTGAGAAGAGGTGGAAACGTGCTCATCTTTTGAGAAGGGGTGGAAACGTGCTCATCTTTTGAGAAGAGGTGATAATGTGCTCATCTTCAAAGTAGAGGCGGCGAACATACAAGCTACTGTGAAAAACTCTCACTTAGTTGTAAATTTGGATAATGGCTACTCATTAATTTTATATTAAGAAAACATGCAATTTATCAACTTATTTATTATGTTTTATGTTGAAAAACTAAGTTGTTGTCAATAATTTAAAAGCTACTACGTAACTTATAAGTTGTTTTAGTTTACATGCAAGCTACTGTAAAGCCTCTTAATTTTATAGGTTTGTAAATGTAATAGCCCGTGTTTTTATAACGTGTAATAACCATAAATCAAGGCAGAATTAATTTTTAAAATAAGAATCAAGGGAAACGGGTTGCGCCATTGCATTCGTCTCGAAATTCTACTTGGAAACGAGTCCGAGTTTTCGAAAATCGGAGTCCGTATGACCAAGTTATGACCTTTCGAAGTTTTCAAATTCAAAACAACTCAATTCGAATTCAAAATTCGAATTTCAAACCTCAGAATGGACTGGGCGGGAAATTTCCCGCCCAAGACCAGGTCGACCTGGGGGTCGACTATGTAGTCGACCTACCCAGGACCAGGTCGACCATAGTGTCGACCTGGAGGTCGACCTGGTGGCCGAGTCCACTTTTGAAGCTGGATTCACTCTGATGTATCTGGCCTCGTTTCTGTCCACATTCGTTGACCTGACCCTATAAATACAACCCCTCACACTAGTCTCTCTACAAAAAATTCTTTTTGACTTTATGCTGCTCTAATTCTGGTTGAAAAGTTAGAGAGACTACATCTTCTACGTCGAAGCTACGTTGCTGATTTGGGGATTTCTGTTAGGACTTGACTAAGCATATAAAGAATCAACTATCGACTCTCTTTTTCTAATTCTCGAACCACGATCGGTAAGCCCCAGTTATTTTTAGATTTAAACTGTAAATGTAATATGATGTAAATTGAAATTGAACCAATGTATGATGACTGTTTTACATCCATTCTTGTTCACCTTGGATCTTGACTCTTGGATATTACTATGACATTGATTTGGGGCCTATTCATGTTAGAAAACCCCTCATATTTTCTTGTTAAATCTGCTATTAGTCACAAGTTTATGACTATCACCTTATGTCAATCGTTACCATGATTATGTTATCATCTTATGTCAATCGTCACTATGACTATACTATCACCTTATGACAACTGTTATCTTGACTAGTACCTTATTTTGTTAGATTTGGAATCTTAATGTTAGATTCCAATATTCCATATGAAAGTAATGTTATAATCCTTTATCTCAAGTCATACTATGCTAAGCTAGTAATCACTTTTGCCACCTTATACTCGTCCCTTTTTATGTTATTCCCTAATTAGATTTATTTGTATCGATTCGAGCGTACGTGCGATGGGAATACGATTTGGGTAGACTAGGTAAAACATGAATTAGCTTTAAACTTGAACATGAACGTTGTTATGACTTGAACCTGAATATGGACATGAACTTGACACGATTTGACATGGAATATGACCTGAAAACTTGAACGTGGGCATTACAATTAGATAAACTTGAAAATGGCCAACTCGAGGTTGGGTTGAGTCTGCAGTGTAAATCTGCCCGGAACCGCCCGACAAATCTAGTGGCTGCAAACAATAGGATCCAATGTGGGTTGTTGGTCATATCGCACATAAAACCCGAGGTTAGACTATGTTGTGGTGTAAATCTGCCCAGAACCGCCCGACAAATCCAGTAACCACAACAGTTAGTCTAATGTGAGAGGTTGGCGTGCACTAATGAATTAATGCCACATGATAGAGTAAATCATGAACCACTTGAATATACTTAACCAACTTGACACGATGATTTAATAGGGTTAAGTCATGAACTGCTTGAACACACTTAACCAACTTGATAAATGATTTGGATAGGGTTAAGTCACGAATTTGAATGACAACACTTAACCCATTAGAAACCCTAGTTACGCGGTCCTTTTCAGCAGTAACCCATTTAGATGTATCACGATACCCTGGGACTAGGCAGGGTGGGGCACGATTACTGGGTTGATGGTAAGCGACCAGAACGATGGCTGAGTAGGTGCGCCATTGTAGGTTCAGACGTACTATGGTCGTGCACGTAGTCTGTAGTTGAAAAAGCAGGCATTGGGCACCCGTAGATTTACACTGTGCGTGCTTGATTCATGTCGGTAGGTGGCACCATAGGACTTGATACACCCTATGGTGGACCTAGCACAGGTAACTACATTTCAGGATAGGGCCGTATGACACAGACACATGACGAGCTAGGACTTGTAGGGTGCCGATCGATTAGTAGATCGTTCCGTAGGACCCCATAATGGGTCACTTCATGATACTGGGCCAAGGGAACATTCATTGTTAATACTTGACATGGGTTAGAATACTAGTACAGTTGGTGCAGCGAACCTTGAATATGCAATGCTAGACTTGACTTATCTTGTTATCTTAATTATCCTACCAGTTCTGTTATCATCCTTATGTTTATTTCCAGTTTTCACATATCATGTTATCTTTACTAGTTTTCATACTGAAAGTCACTAGGGCTTACCAGTCTTTATGACTGACCCTTTTTCTTTCGCCTCTTTTTCTTTCGTTTCTTCCCCCCAGGTTCTCAGGGAGGAAACACTAGCTCTTAGCTTGGATTTAGCTTGCTTTCTGACAGCTCATGTATGGTTTGGTTTTGGGCTATGCTATGGCTGCTTCTTCAATTTATGGGGAATAATTTACTTTTGTTTTAAGTTTATGCTTCTTTATTTGGAACTTGATGTAATGGAATAATTTGTATCTTGGATATATGAGCTTTTGACTCTTTTGTGGAAAATAATAAAAAGTTGGTTTTTAATTTCTACCGCTGCTTTATTTAGTTCTGCCTTGTGATATCTCTGTGCATGTTTACCTAGATAGTACCCCACCAAAACTAGTGCATTCCCTTTGTGAGTGACCCTAGCGGAGGTGGGGTGTTACAGTAAATAATTCTACATGCAAGTTATGTAACACTTCTTCTTCTAAGATACAATAATTCTTTTAAGGTGGCATTGTTGAGAAATTCTCTTTTTTCTAAAATCTCACATGATTAGGAAAAGTGGATATTTCTATATTCATCTAACAAATGATATTCAATATTTCTCTTTTATCTTAAATCTCATTCTGTTGTAAAAATGAATATTTCTCATATTCATGTAACAAGTGGTAAAGTTCATACCTTTTATGTTAGATTTTGCCACTTGTGTCATGCTTACTACTTAAAAGTTATTTAAAGGTTGAGCAACTTACTGCTTCTTCATAAAAAATTAGGCATCTCAAACTCATGCTACAAATTTGGCTCATTATCTTATCTATTGACTCACAAGTTACTGTAGAAAAACACTCACTTAGTTGCAATTTTATGTACCTGCTATTCATTAATTTTATGTTGAAATAAAGAAAACCCTGCAATTCATTAACTAACTCTTTAATTTAGAAAGCTCAGTTATTGTTAACAACTTATAAGTTACAAAATTAACTTACTAGTTGTTTACTCTACATGAAAGCTATTGTAAAACCTCTTAATTTTACTAATTTGTAAGCAATTTTACATACAAGTCATTTAAACTTATTCTTTAAAAATATACTCATTTTCTTTTAAGGTGGCGTTGTTGTAAAATTCTGCTTTATCTTAAATCTAATTTGGTTGCAAAAAATGGATGTTTCTCATATTTATGTAACAAATGTGCAAAAAATGGATGTTTCTCATATTTAAGTAACTTATAAGTTGTTTTATTCTACATGCAAGCCATTGTAAAATACCTGAATTTCATGGGTTTGTGGATAACTTTACATGCAAATTATTTAACATGTATTCTTTTAAAATATGCTCATTTTCTTTGAAGATTGAACTGTGGTGAAATTCTATTTTATCCTAAGTCTTATATAAATGTAAAAAAAATAGATATTTATCATATTCATGTAACAAATGGTATAGTTCATGCCATCTATGTTGGATTGTGCCACTGGTTACTAGTCTTTTATTCTATGCTACTCTTCTACCTTAAATCTCATTCAATTGTAAAAAATGAATATTTCACATATGCATGTAACAAATGGTACACTTCATGCCTTTTATGTTAGATTCTGTCATTTTAGTCAAACTTTCCACTTGAAGGTTATTTAAAGATGTAAACCAACTTACTACTTCTACATCAAAAAAATTTGATGTTCTAAACAATTCATACTACAAATTTAGCTCATTAGCTGTAAACTTATAAAATATTGCGGAAAACACCTACTTAGTTGAAAATTGTAATGTTTGTCAGTCATTAGTTGTATATTAAAAAAATATAAACCTACCATTTAATAACCTATTTATTACTTTTTTAGTTGAAAATTTAAGTTATTGACTCAATAACTTAAAAGTTATGAGATCACCTATAAGTTGTTATATTCTACATGCAAACTATTGTAAAACCTCTTAATTTTACATATTTATAAATAATTTTAGATGGAAGTCGTATAACACTTACTCTTTTAAAATATACTTATTCTCTTTGAAGGTTTCATTGTAAATTTTTTGAAAGATTCGAAGTTCCAATATCATAGAACAAAAATTTACATATGTCAAAGAAAATATAACAACTCTCAATATCTAAGAACAAAAAGTTCTATATGTCAAAGCAAAATAAGCTAAAGTAATTATATATATTTCAAATATAATATTTGTAGCATCAAGAAGGAATTATCTTGCTAGCTTCTGTTCCTAATTAAGTCCATCGTAATCCATTTCATTTCCACCATTGTCCAACCTATAATCATCCTATATATGTAGAATACCTAAAGTAATTATGACAAAGTTGCAAGAGGAACAAAGGTTTTCTAAATCAACAAAAACATTCTTCAAAAACTCATGGTTGTTGATAAATGAACAAGATACATCTATTCAAGAAACACAAGTTCAAATCAATGCCTTCGAGTATGAAATAAATTCAAATCAACACGCTTTACAACAAATTCATCAGAATTTTTGTAACTGAAGTTGTTTGTGTGGCTAATTCGCGGACTAGGTCACTGTTTTAAGACATTTCGTTGCTATGCTGAAATCCTACAAGACAATCAGAAATTTATAGTGCCACGTCAAAAATAAAACAACCCTATAATATCAACAATCTTCTGCATAAAAATCGTTGATCGAATAACATTCAAATTCTTTTTTGTATTACTCGAATCTTAAGAAAGCAAATTTGGGAAAAAATGGGAACTCAATTATAAAACTGATGCATTTTTAAAATGTGAATCTAGTTTATATAGAAAAAAAATTGAGAAAATATTAGGGAGATAAAATCTGAAAATTTAGTCATAATGATTTAAAAAACATACTGTCAGAAGTAAAGAGCTCTACACAATATTAGCCAGGCCTGGATTAGCCCAGCCTGGGTTGAACTTGGTCGAGTAGAGTTGGTCAATCGATGTGCACATGTGTGATGGTCACGTATGCACTCCCTCCTCGACATAATAACCATATTCGATGCCTAAAAGGTCCACTTAGAGACTAAGAAACTCATATAAATATGAGTATCGTTTCGTATTCCCTGCAATGTGAGACTATTTTAAGAGGGATAACAAATATACTCTTTCCTATATTTTCGATTATTAATTTTTAAAAAAAGATTTTTTTCAACAATCCCCCACTTAAGTTTTTAAAAATATTTTTCTTTAGTAATTTCTGATTTTTGTAAGATTGCGCATAAACCAAAAGTATCTTTCGATTTGAACCTTTATATCATGAGTGAGATTCAAATTATACTAGAGTGACTCATACTCTTAAACTCTATCTCTAGCATCAAACCGCATACAACCTTTCTAGAGTACAGTCTGTATCTCATGCTTTATAGGTCATGTATGTTTATCCTGGTTTAGTTAATAAAATAGTAGTTCTGCTCAAAATTCCATAGAAAATGACCACATTTTCACTTTTACATTGGTGAATATATCTAGAGCTGTGTAGTTAATGCCCCAGTATTATCCCGCCATAGCCCTGCTATATCATATAGAGGATTTATACAGCTATGCTAGTTAGAAATAGCCTATGAAATATCCTTTCCGCTTTAAGCCCCACTATATTTCGATATTCCCGACATATCCCATTATTTCAACTATATTCTTCTATTTCCGCTATAACTTATATAAAAGAAATGAATTAACAAATGACATTTATACATTATTAAATTAGTATTTTAGTAGAATTTTTGTATATATTTTTTAAAATAGAAATATTGTGATATTTTATTGGATTTAATCAAGCTAAATAAAAGTTTACAATTATTTTCAGATATTTGTACATGCTTTTATTTAAAATTAAGAATGTACTAATTAAAATTAAACTGAATGTTAATTTTTTATTTATTTATCATTTATATATTTTTAAAATCATTAAATAAAAGTTTTATATGCTATTTTAGATCCATTCTCTATATCCCGCTATTTCCTCGCTTTATCTCCACTGTAATTTTTTGCACCTCCGTCGCATTGGATCCACCAACCGCTTTAATTGAACAATTTTCTTAGCTAGGTACTCCACTCTAAATTGAGTATATATTTCTTACGAGTTGAACTCATCCTCATATCACTTCAGGAATATATGATTCTATCAAGCAAAAAACTAGCACATTCAACAAATATCACTTAATAACTTCTTATTACCAATGAAGCCTAATTCCTAGGATCTCCAATCATTAGGTTGGGTAACCATTATGAGTGACTCTTTTATTAATTACTTATCATTCTAAGGGTAATAGTTCCACTTCCCTTAGATGAAGAAAGGACTTTCACTTTGGCCAATCCTTTCATCAAAGGATCTGCCAAATATTCATTAGTGTACACATGATTTACTGTAATAGATCTCGAAGAGATGTAATTTCTTATAATACTATGCTTACGATGAATTTGTCATCTCTTACTATTGTAATAACGGATCTCAATGTTTTCAATTTCTGCAGTACTGACACAACAGATCAAAATGTCGGTATCGACTTATCCTATAAAGAGATGTTGACTAGTAGATTTCTTAAGTTATCTACTTCTTTCCTAGTAGTTGCTAGTGCTATCATTTCAGACTCCACAGTGTACTGAGCCAAATTAGAATGTTACTTCGATTTCCAAGAAATAGTCCCTGCCGCAATATTGAAGGTATATCCATTAATCGCCTTAGAACTGTCTGATAACGAATTTGAATCAACATCGTTATATACAATAAGGATAGTATGAAATTTATGATAGTGTAATTGAAGGCTCGTGATTCTTTTAAGGTAACTCATAACCCTTTAAATAGCATGGCAATACTCTATGCTAGGTCTGTTAGTAACCTTGCATAATAATCCCACAACATAGCCTATTCAGGTCTAGTACAATCATTGGAATACAGAATGCTGTCAATTTTGCTCATATATTCCGGCCGCCTTATGCATTCGCCAGTGTTTTAGATAGTTTTACACTTGAAACATATGGTGTACTAGCAGTTTTACATTCTAAATAATTATATTTCTTTAACGTCTTATCAAAATAAGTTTGTGTCATCCCGTAAAATCCACCTTAAGTGGACATAAAAACATAATAATTAAAAATAAATAATAGATCAAGATATGAAGAATTAACATCTTTACAATAAAGCAACAAAATATACCATTGTGTTTATAGTGAAATTCCGATTTATCTCCATATAAAGTATGTCGATAATACAGCCTATATGAGCAATTAAAGTTTCCACATTTAAAATAAATAAAGTCCGAAATTTAATTCAAAATTGGAAAAAATTATTAGATTTGAAATACAAATTAAAAAATATATTATTTGCATGAATTAGTAGTGGATAAACGTTAAGAATTAGTGAGCATTAAATTAGGATTTTTAACGTAAATAAAAACAAAGTGTGCCAATGATTAAATTAGCACTTAGGATAGTAGGTTGATCGACCTCATGATCAACCAGTAGGAAAGTCAGGTCAAATGCTATGATGTAAGATAAGTTGTGGTTGCTAGTGTTTTCTCAGGGTAAATTTGCTATTTTAGCAGTTAGATATTTTTTAAATGCGACAATCTTCATTAGTTTGGGCAACTATAAATAAGACCATAGATCCCTCACTTCCATTCGCAATTCCCATGGCAATGCACTCCAATTCTATTTCTTTCTTCTCAGATCTAATTTGGGTAAATATTAGTTTTCCTTCCTCATCCTCCAATCTCCTTATTTTTATTTTTATATTTGGATCTCACACTTGTATATGTAAAATATTGACCTATGTATGTGTTTGTATACATATATATTTGAAAGAGAAGGATTTTGGATATGTATATTGAAGTAATCTAATCTAAAGACGACTCGCAATAAGAGTGGAATATACTTCAAATATTCAAGGCTATGAGTGGAATCTTAAGTTTATATTTTTGTTATAATTATTTAGCTAGTATTGGATTCGACTATGCCCAAATAGTTTTAGGGTTATGTGTAAGCAAAACCAAACCCATAAATTCTATAAATTTAAAAGTGTCAATCTTGTGTGGAATTCAATTATGTATGTGAAGCAAATGGAAATCAATGTTTTCTAAATCTCATGCAATCCTTGTTTATTTAACTTCCTTGCCTGTGTTTTTTTAAATCTTATATAATCATAAAAATTACAAATTTAATGTTTGGTGGATATGAACTTTGGTCACACTATCATATATAATGGTGAATATATTGAAAAACCCATTTGTGGAAAGTGATGTTGATAGTAGGGAAAAGATTTGTAATTATATATTTTTGGTGTGAGGGTTGACATTTTTCATGTTAGAATGTTATTCGCATGCACTATCAAAGGTATTATTATTGTCTGTTAAATATAATGTAATTAGTATATAATAACTAGTGAAAATTAGGCATACGTCCTTAAATTGAAACTTAATTCAAGCGGCCCTCCTAAGTTTTTCTTCAAAGTCTGTCCCTGTTTTCTGCCCCTTCGTGGTTTTCAACAAAATTTTGGCGCTGATGAATAATTTTTTTTTTCAAAAAAATGCAAATATTCACAGGAGCAATCTAAAAATAAATTTGGAAACTCAACAGTTATAAAAAATAATTGCTGAAGCGTCAGCAATTATTCTTCAATAATTTCAAATGAAAATCAAAAGTATATTTGCTGATATATCAACAATTATTGTGACATATTATTGAAATATCAGCAAGGCTAATTTTATTCATACACCAAAAATTGCTGAACATATGCCAAAAAATATAATAAATTACTACACACCAAAGATTACTTTACATACACCATGTCTTTTATTGAATTACCCTTATTTTCACCTTCTTTCTCTTCGTTCTTTCAAACATAAAACATCTGTACCTAAAATAAAAGTTCATTACATCAAATTGTAAAATTTAATAAAATAAATTTTAGTTCCTACATTAATATTGTAGCTATTTTATTTTTTTCAAAAATTTCTTAATTTCAACAGCATTGCTTAAATTTTAGAAAAAAAATTCAACACATCTAAATTACAACAATTACTTATGAATCTTGCCTTAATTGAAATTTCAAGTTTCATGATGAAGTAATTCATTAATATTTGAATTAACTAACCAGTTTAAATCAAAATTTATTGCTCTTAAGGTTAATTTGATTTATTATGTATAAAAGTTTAAAGTAACTAAGAGAAAAGGGTGTTTTAGTAAAAGATTTTTATAAAAATATAATGATGTATGTTAAGTGATTTTGGGTGTACGAATAGAAATTGCCTATCAGCAATTATACTTGCTTTTTTGCTTGTATATTAGCAATTATTTCTATTATATTTTTGCTATATTAATTATTGCTGATATATCAATAATTATTATATATAACTCCTGATATATCAGCAAATATGTTAAATGTATTGATAGGCTTACAATTACTTGCTGATATGTCAGCAAGTAGTATTGTATATTATTATTGATATATCAGCAAGTATTTGATTCTTCGATGTAAAACTGAGTTTATAAAGGGTAGACGAAAAATTGCAACCAAATCTGCAATTTATTACGATATACTATTGATTTTTCAGCACTAATACTGCAGTTGATTGAAATAATTGCAAAAGTTGCTGAAAAATCAGCAACTATTGCAAATAAATGCATTAGTTGCTGCATTATACTAGAGCGTGCATTTTTTTGTTTTGTTTTTTGTTTTTTTTTGGTAGTTTTAATGCATGATTTCGATGACTATTATGTGCTGAATTTAGTTTTGAATTTTCGTGATTTTTTTTTATTTTTTGATGATTTTCGAGAACATAGGGACCTAATTTATAAAATTTTAAGGCTAGGAGTTTTTATGTATTTTGAAACCTGGATCTGAGACAAACTTATCCTAATAAATATGCATTAAATGCGTAGTAATTAGGACCTTTAATTTTCAAATTTAAAAGTCCCCATTAGGAAACTATATGTATTAAATAAGGAAGAATTTCCCCATATTTATATTGTTTATGTGTTGTGTGAGTATATGACCTTTATTATATTTATTGACATTGCATGCGAAGTTGGCCCATTCTTGTAGTATGAAATTGTTAACCCTAGGATATGACACTTCTGTTTGGTAAGGTCCCGATGTTCTATCTCTTGTTTAGAAGTATAAGTCTAGATTCCATGTGATGTTGAGATGAGGTATTTTATTTAGATGATCATGGGTGACTTCGTAAGAAAGGCAGGTTATTCGTGCCTTCTATTCCGGAGCTTATGCGAGACATTCTACTAGAAAGTCATCGTTCTAAGTTTACCATCCATCTAGGTAGCAACAAGATGTATGCTGACATGCATTGTTTATATTGTTAGGCTGGCATGAAGAGAGATGTGGCAAGCTATGTAAGCAATTTTATGATTTGTCTACTCATAAAAACTGAGCTGCAGCGACTTAGTGGTATACTTCAATCGCTTGAGGTCCCAATGTGGAAGTGGGACTGACTATCTATGGATTTCGTGGACAACATGGCTCGTTATAGGTCAGATAGAGAAATATCTGGATTATTGTTAATCGCCCCACCAAGTCCGCACATTTCATTCCTATTAAGTCCAACAGGACGACTCCTACTTTCTCGCGACTTTATATTAAGGAAGTCATGTGGTTGCACGGTATCCCTGGTTCTATTGTGTGTGACCGTGATTCTCTCTTTACGAGCCATTTATGGTATAGTCTCTAGTTAGCTTTGGGCAAAAAGCTAAACTTCAGCATTGCTTTTCACCCAAAGTCTGACAGACAGACTGAATGGGTGAATCATATATGGGAGGACTTCTTCGAGCCAATATTCTTGATTTTAGGGGTTGTTGAGAAGATAATCTCCCATTAGTTGAGTTCACATATAATAATAGCTACACTCTTCTATCGACATGGCTCCATTTGAGGCTTTATACGGAAGATCATGTCGTTCAACAACTTATTGGCTTGAGTCTGGGGAGAAACTTATCTTGGGCCCTTGTTCTATTCGTGAAGCATCCGAGAAGATTTTCCTTACTATAGAGAGGATGAAAGAAGCTCAGAGTCACCAAAAATCCTATGCAAACAACCAAAGGAACCCTCTCGAGATTTTTTTTACTGGTCTTGTGTATATCCAAGCTCTCCCTTGAAGGGATTGATACGCTTTAGATAGACAGGGAAATTAACACCACACTATATTGGGCCATTTCCTATTATCGAACATATCGGTCCCATTGCTTATCGAGGGGCACTTCTTAATAGATTCTCTGGTATTCATGATGTATTTCATGTCTCTTAGTTAAGGAAGTGTTTGCGTGATTCTGATTCAGTGATTGACACTTACTGTAACGACCCGGGTCTCGCCCGGCCCGATCGATCGCTAGATCGACCAAGACCGTTCAAAACCCGAATACGTTAACTTTGGGAATACAACAACATCAGAAAAATAACAACAGACTTTTATAAACATTACAATAATGTTACATCAGAGTACAGAACATATCAGAGTACATTGAATAAAATTATAGCAGAAGATAAATTTCAATAAATTAAATACAATAAACAGCGGAAGACTTCTATGATCTGGACACAGCTTTAGGCTTCGATCCAGAATTCTGCTCAAGAGATAAATATCTGCAAAAAGCTACTCAACTTTCCGTGCGGAAAAGAGGGCACCCGAGTTTGCAAAGTGAAACAAACTACGAGTCAGTCATGGGACTGGTATGAGAAATCTAACTTAACTAATCTAATAATAAGGCTAATCACAGGACTACGCCGCTAATGCGGAACGGGCTTACTCCATTGGATTGCCGGTGCATAAAAAAAGTAAATCGTTAAACAATGCAATGCTTTTTAGAAAAACGAAACCATCATAAGACTCAAGTCCCATCACACAATGCAACGCAAACCAGAGGATAGAATTTTGCCTTATAATGGTCAAAAATGCTTGATACGATAAAAACGAATTTGATATTATTATTACTGTATATATGTTTCAAAAACATTTCAAAGTAAATGTATCAATCCTAGGAAGCATAGCTACCATAGACTATGCCTCCATACTAGTAATACAATCAAGTCTGTAGGATCGTATTGGGAATTGGGTTTCCATCATGAGTCAAGGCTAGGAACGATCTCCTTACCGATTCGAGACACTATAGCTAATGTCATAGGATTCCCAGCAGTGAACCCTTGGATCCTGCAGGGCCGGTCCGCACATACGATTTTGCGGATTGGCAATTCCTGAACACACGTTTCCCGGTCCTATAGGACCTATCATCCGAGGCACCTCATTCCATCATCCACATAAGAAAAATGTCGGGTCGTGTAAAAACCAAACACCACTTCTAGCTAGAAAGAAACGTGCTGCTCTCCCTGCATTCCCTTGATCCGTTTTAGACTCAACTGGGTTGTGAGGCTCGTGTAGCTATGTGATACACAAAGCTATGCTTATTCAAGCTGTGCTTTGATCATCAACCACAAGGCCTGCTTTTCAACAAAAGCCTTGATCATTTGCATCTTAGCATGCCACATTGTCAATCCATACCATACCATTGATTCCTACCAACATATAACCTCTAAGTTCGTATGTCTTAGAGAAGGGTGTTAAACACCAAACAGATATATATTTAGCAGAGATCAACGAATACCATATAAAGGAATACAACGTCAGACATACAATCCATTTTCAAGTCTGTTCTGGGTCTGAACGAAACCGGAGGCACCTTATTCCTCGCATATCCGGAAAATAAACAAGTAGTCTGGACGGTAACTATTGTAGCCCCTTCAAGGTAGCTACTCCTATCATGGGCGTCAATGGTAACTCATCAATTCGACGTGAAGATCGTCGGTCTTCAATCACCGTATTCAACTCTTCGACTTAGATCGACGAATGATCATTTGAAATGAGATTGAACTTGGACTTTTCAAATGATCCTTGCGTATATTTAAAATCATTTCTTATCGTTAATATTAGTTTACAACGATTAATCTCTATTTTTATTTATATAAAAATAATTGAATTTTATTTAACGACGCTTCAAGTCAATAGGCGACCTTAGCGCTGTTTTCACCCAAATTTGTTTTACACATTTCTCTAATTCTAACAGTTGTATTTTAACACAATTCATATGTTGGAAAGATCTTCCCAAGGCGAACCTAACGGTTTCAGTTTTGGGAAAATCCGACGGTCGGATCTTTCGGTATAATAATTTAAAGACACGATTCCAAAATGCGAACTACCACGCTCGATTTGTTTGATTTTCAATTTATGTATATATATAATTAAATATAATTCCTCCATCCATATATTTTGCTAACAATAAATATCCCTATTTGTATATATAATATCAAGGTATAACATGACACACAATAATGTTTTATTTTTATTATAATTCACATTCACATACTATACACAACAATGTACATTTTTCTTTCATCTTTCAAATTACACAAAATGTATATTTTGTTTCCTTATTCTTTTTAATGAAAATCCATTCATTAAAATGTAAATTTCTAGACCATATTCTTTTTAATGAAAACCCATTCCCATTCATTAAAATGTACATTTCATCGTTATAATCTTTACTGAAAATCTTTTTACATAAATATGTAGATTTCATACTGTTGTTCTTTTACATGAAAAATGTAATTTCACTTTAATTCAGTTACATGAAAAATGTAACTTTTCCTTTTATTCAATTACTATATTTTCATTGGAGTCAACTTATATTAAATTGAAGTCCTTAAACGTTTAGTTCTTTCCAATGAAAAATGACACTAAAATTATGCCTCATTTTAATATATGAACATGACACTAAAAACACGTTTCATCTTCAATATATGAACATGATCTTAAAGATATATATATTTTTAAGAAAATAACATAACACTGAAATATGTTTTAAATTTCATATATTAACATAACATTAAAAATACGATTATATTTCATATAATTAACATGACTTTTAAATATGAAGCTATTTCATATGCATTCACATGATTCCAACACATGTTTTTATTTCATATGCATTAACGCTACTCCAAACATGATTTCATTTTCATATACTTTAAGGCTACTCCTAAATATGAATTTATTTTCATATGCAATTAAATGACATTAAAACAAATGATTATATTTATTTCTTATGCACTCATGTTACACTAAAAACATGATTTCATTTTCATACGCATTTTCATGATTCCAACTATAATCTAAAAATTGATTATTCTATATGTTATCCTTTTATAATAATATTATTTTCCAAAAAACTATTTCAGAAATTTCTCTTTTAATATTCATTAAAAAAATGGATAAAATAAATCGATAAACTCGTTTAGGTTTTTAAAAAATGCGTTTCTATTTTTAAAACGGATTAAATAGCCCAACTCATTTTCTTATCCATTTGTATTTTATAATGGGCTAGACCTCTCACATTAGATGTTGGATGTGCCGGTCGGTTCCGGGCAGACTTATTCCACAAGTCGGGCTTAACCTCGGGTCATGGCCCGTTTTCGTATTTGTGCGCTTGGACCTCTCACATTAGGTTCAACATTAGTGGCTGCTGGATATGCCAATCAGGTCCGGGCAGACTTCCACCACAAATGTAACCTAACCTCGTGTCCAAGCACAATTATAATTTATAATTATAATTAATTTTTCTAAAACATATTATTTGAAATTATCCTTTCCATTAAGGAATCTTAATTTTAAGATATTCTTTATTTCTAAATATCTTGATTTCAAGTATCTTAATATAAATTGTAACTTTCCATATTATTATGATTTTATAATAACAACCTTTTCAAGATGTTCCATTTTGAAACCATATTTTTTTTACTTTAACATATTGACACCAAAGATGTAATCTTTTTATTTGAATCCTTTTATTGTAACTTTTAGACAATAAAGACGTAATCTTTCTAAATCGACGTCAATTAATTCCATCAATTGAATATAAAATAAAAACATTCCTTTAATTCAAGATTGATAACGTTTTGGAAACAAATCTTCTTAATTTAACATATTGACTATAGCTACCCGGGAAATTTCGATGCTCGAATTCAGACAATAATACACCCCGTATCCAAATTCCAGTATCGAAAACCCAGAAAGCTAATAGAAAGAAGTTAGAGGGTGAAAAAAGAAAGAAAGAAAGATTAGAATAGAAGAATAAGAAGATCAGAGTCTCACAGCGGAATGGACAAAGTATAATAATCAATAACACTTTATAAAAGAACTGTATATTACAACATCAGAGTATACATTCAGATCAATACAACACCCCGCGGAAATAAACTAGTACCAGTATATATATGGAACACATCTCGACTTCAACTCCTCTTCCGAAGCTCCAAGCGATATCTATCCTGATAATATGCTCGGTCTGACCCGAGCACATTTGAAGCAAAGCAAAATTTACCCAGATCAATCTGAAAAACTTTCAGTGATAAATTCATAACACAAACAACTTGTTTAACTTTGAATTCTTTTTGAAAGAAAAGGATAATATTAAGACCAGTCCACACATAAACACGGACGATTTTTACCTTACTATAACCCAAACCATTTTGAAATCAATATCTTGTAACAACCCGTATTTCTGATAACCTGTTATATCGTAAATCGAGGCAGAATTTAATTCTAAAATCTGAATCAAGGGAAACGGGCTATGCCATTGCGTTCGTCTTGGAAAAATACGCGAAATAGAGTCTGAGTTTCGAAAATCGGAGTCCGTATGACCCGATTAAGGCCCAACGAAGTTTTCAGAAAATTTCAAAGTAAAAACAGATTTCAAATTCAAGTTTGAATTTGAAAATTAGGGTTAGATTGGGCCAGGCGGGAAAATTCCCGCCAGAGCACCCAAGTCGACAGCCCTGTCGACTTGGGAGTCGACTTGGTTGGACCCAAGTCGACTGCCCTGTCGACTTGGCTGTCAACAGGGGGTGCTCGGCCAGTTTGGCCTGGTGCACCATTTTAGGGTTTGGCTGTGTTTTAGGCTGTTTTCTGGAAGCTTCCGAGATCTGATGGTCCTAGTCTAACCTAGGGTTAATCTAACGGCCTAAAACACTTGCCTAATCTATAAATAAGACCCTAACCTAACCCTAAATCATCATTATTCACTCATACAACTAAACTATGGCAAAATTTTACCTCTCATGGCCTCCACTCTCTTCATAAAATTTCTAAATTGTTTCTATGAGAGATTTTCCATGCATACAAGTGTTTTCAAGCTTGTATGAGCATCATTAGCTTGCATTCAAGTCAAGTTTCTATATTTGCATCATAAAGAAAGAGTTTTGATCATTTTGGCTCAAGGGTTTTTATGTTAGAGCTTGCATTTTGGGTCTATTTGGTTGCATAAGGGCTTTATCATATTTTTGTGTCTTCATAAGCATTGTAAGCCCTATTCTACTTCCATACTTAAACTCTAAAGTTAAATGTATGATATGCAAGTTTATATGCAAGTTTACTATGCTATGATATGCAAGTTTATCATGTTGTGATATGCAAGTTTATATGCAAGTTTGCTATGCTATGATATGCAAGTTTATCATGTTGTGATATGCAAGTTTATATGCAAGTATGCCATGTTATGATATGCAAGTTCATCATGTTATGTTATGCAAGTATGCCATGTCATGATATGCAAGTTTATCGTGTTATGTTACCCATGTTTGATATGCAAGTTTGTCATATGATATGCAAGTTATGTTATGCAAGTTTGGGTTGAACATTTTGTTCATGCTAACATGTTATGCAAGCTTATCTTGGGTTTATGAACATAAAGCTTCAAGCTTTATGCCAAAGGTTTCATTTTGGCAACATGTAAGTTATCATATTTCTTATGATGACTTGCATGTGAGGCTAGATGCGAACTTATGGCCATTTCTACATGTCATTTAGCACCATGTATCACCAATATGCCAAGTTTGGTTTTATGCATGCTTTTGAGGCCTAAAAATGTAATATGCAAGTATATGAACATATGTCCATTTCATATGCCACCATGTTGAACTTGTGGCTTCAACACCTTTATGTCATGATTATGCCAAGTTCCCTCTTTCTATCCTTTATGCGCTATTGCGATATGTAAGTGATGGGATTGCGTTTGGGGTTGAGTAAACTTAAAACACATAAAAACATAAGCTTGGGAATTTACCTATTAAGTTAGGTCTACCCTTTGGGAATTTACCTATTAAGTTAGGTCTACCCAAATGCTTGAAAACTTGTAACATGTTTTGGAAACATGATGGACATGACACTTAGAAAAGATAAGTGTGACCAACTCGAGGTTGGGTTGAGTTGTAGCGTAAACCTACCCGGAACCGACCGGCTTAACTAGTTGCTACAAACAATAGGACCCAATGTGAGAAGTTGGTCATGTTGTACCTTGAACCCGAGGTTAGACCAAGTTGTGGTGTAAAGCTACCCGGACCCGCCCGGCTTAACTAGTAACCACAACGAGGTCTAATGTGAGAGGTTAAGGTGCATTAAATTAATTAATGTTACTTGATAAGGTTAAGTAAATTTGATTTACGACACTTAACCAATTTGACATGAATGGGTAGGTTAAGTGAAACCGGGCTTGATTTCTTAATGACACTTAACCGAAAAATACGACTAGTTGTTAGGGTTAAGTTAACCTACACTTAACCAATATGAACTCGGTAATTTAATGGGGTTAAGTTGATCTATACTTAGCCAATCCAACTCAGTAATTTGATAAGGCTGAGAACCGATTGGATACCTGGTCTGGATAAACTAACTTGATTGATAAATTAAACGAACCTGTTTTGCGGATCTGTAGGACCCACACCAAGTTAGGAAAGTTTGTAAATCTGTTATCTGATCCGTTAGTCTGAAAACTGATCGTCTGAACCTAGTATGTCTGAACTCTGTTAATAAGTTAATCTGAATCTGATAGTCTGGGGACATAAGGGGGAATACTTGTGTCATCTGTTGTTTGGGACCCATATTAGTCAGTAACTCTCTCTGGTATCAAAACTTTGACCCAATTGTAGGTAGGGTCCGGGCACGCTTACTGAACTAATTATAAGTGGTTCATTCTGATAATGGCGATGGGTGTTGATGGTGCGTTCCAACTGGGTCATGTGCATGCATGGATCCCGGTCTGCCTCTGAGGATGTAAGACGCCGTGACATCTGTAAATACACCTGTGCCAATTGGTTGCCACTTTAGGGAGTGATACACCCTATTGTGGGGCCGACATAGGGTATTTATGTTTTAGGGAGCCGATCGCTTGGGTAGGATTTAGGGTACACTTAGCTCTGTCTGATTCTGTTGGTACCGTCTGTTTGTTGGGTGGTAACACCCGTCTGTGTCTGCGTGGTACCGTCTGTTAGGGTGGTAAAGGCCCACTACTAGTGTACACCTAATTGTAGTATTCCGTTTCTGTACTCTGTTCTGTTAGGGTGGTAAAGGCCCATTATTGTTAGCATTCCATTTCTGTACTTTATCTGTTAGGGTGGTAAAAGCCCATTTTTCCCGAACTCTATCTATGGACCATTCTGTTCCGTCCTGTTTCGATGTAGACATTAGGGTAACACCTAATCCTGTTATACTAGTATTGGTACTAAGAAGTTGGATCTTGACTTAGGTCAACACCTGATATTGGGCCAAGTTTAGGCCAAGGGATAAATTCTTGTTTATACATGACATGTTAGAATGCTGGTACACCTGTGGTGAAAAAACTTCACCTTAATTATATGATGACTCCTTTGAACTATCTGTTAGATATTCACCATGCTAGTATGTAATTATCCTTATGTTCATCCCTGCTTCTCATGCCAGTTAACTTTATCAGTTTACATTGATTGTAGTAGGGCTTACTCAGTCTTTTTGACTGACCTGTTTTCTTTCGCCTCTTTTCTTCCGTTCCCCCCCAGGTTCTCAGGGTGGGAATATTGGAGCTTAGCTTGGCTTTCTGATCGCTGGCTTGTGGGATTTTAGCTCATGTACGGTCTTGACATGAAGCTAGCTATGGTTATCACTTATTTTGGGGATAGTACTTATGTATTTCAGTTTTCCGGTGATGTTGTTTTTATCTAGACTTGTGTATTTGGAAAGTTGACATTATGTTGTACCAGACTTGTTTTGAAATAGTTTGAAATCTTCCGCTGTTTTACTTATCTTATTTACTCTGTTTACATATATACATATGTTCTTGTTCTGCCTTGATATATCATTATGCATGTTTACCTGATTCAAGCACCCCTCCAAAGTCAGAGTGCTTGCAAGAGTCACCCTGGCGGAGGTGGGGTGTTACATTTGGTATTAGAGCCAGGTTTACGGGAAGGAACAAAAAGGTTTTTAGAAAACTTTTGGAAAACTATTTTCAAAATCAAGTATAAAGTATTTTCCAAAGAAAAGTCTAGTTTATTTTAAAGGCTATTCCCCAAAAAGCCATTAGCACAATCCTTAGCTATCTATTCTTAGTTCCCTCGTTCTGAATCTATCTTTTCCTTCGTTTTAGTATGACAGATAACTTTGTTATCCCAGAGGGAGTGCAAGTTCCTGTTTGGTATAGGAGACTCATGGAGGCTAGGGCGACCGAAGCCGGCCCCGCAAATGTTCCTCCTCCTCCTGTCGCTGAGGTTCCTCCTCCTCCTCCCCCTCAGCATCCTCCAGTAGAGTTCACGAAGATTTGCAAGGACTTCAAAGCAATGGGTGGCAAGAACTTTCTAGGTACCGAGACTTTTGTAGAGGCCCGGAATTGGTTGAAAGAGACCGAGGGTTTATTCGCTATCTTTGGATTAGATGATCAGAGAAAAATCTTGTTGGCGGTTTGGCTTATGAGAGATGAAGCCGCTTATTGGTGGGAAGTCACCAATGGTACTAGACCCGTTGAGACTTGGGCCGATTTCAGGACAAGATTCGGGCTTAAGTTTCTGTCTTCTACTGAAGAGAATTTGCAAATGGAGAGGTTTATTTCTTTGAAGCAAGGAGACATGTCTGTCAAAGAATATGTGAACAAGTTCAATCAGTTGGCTCGTTTTGGCTTGGATATGGTGAGTACTACTCAGAAGAAGGCTCTTCGTTTTGCTAGAGTATTGAATGAGCCGTTACAGGAGTTAGCTATGTCTCATGTGCCCATGGGGGCCACGTTTGAGAGTTTGGTAGATATGGCCCTACTCAATGAAGAGAACAAGAGTGCAAAGAAGGAGGTCAAGGTGAATGAGTCTCAAAACAAGAAAACAGGGCCCAAAAAGGAAATGCAAAAGAAGGAGGAGAAGTCTGAAGATAAGAAGGAAAAGAAGTGCTTTACTTATGGAAGCTCAACTCATCTAAACAAGGATTGCAGAAAGAGGAAGGGCACTTGCTTTAACTGTGGAGAGATGGGACACTTCACTAGGGACTGCCCGAAGAAGAAAGGGACTACATCGGAAGGAACGGTGAATAATCGCATGGCGAGTGAATAGATTAGGGCTAGAATAATTTGTCTGTAGGATGTTTAATTTTCCTTGTCTGATTTTCAGTTTGAAACTCTTTTTCTGGTATTTTGATTCTGTAATGGAAACTCGGTACTTTAATGCTAGTCTTGCTTCTGATCTGGTAATAGTCTCAAACTCCCTGAGAGTTATAACTCATCTGTTTGTGATAAATTGGGGTTTGAGAGTATCTGTGTTGGGCATGAGGGTGACTATGACGAATACATTCTGGGTTTCTACCATGCTTAGTTTCCTAAGAATCATTTGGGAAAAATCTGATCTGTACTAGTAGTCTGTAAGTATATGTACCAAGTTTTTGTTTTATCTGTACTCGCTTCCATCACTCGACTGTATCTTGTTGAGATAGGAATCCTATGGATGTAAACATGTGTTTGAGACATGTTATGTTTGATGGGTGCAAGTGGATGCAAGTGGTTGCTAGTGGTTGCTCGTGGATGCATAAACACACACTAGGCACTAGATCGGCTTGAAATACACTCTCATATTGCATATGGACGTGTGTACATTTTCAATTCTTATGGTTGCAAGATGGTTAATTCAGCACATGGATGTTGCATATGGACGAATGTTTGTGCACACATATAGTATTATATGATTAGGACTATTTGCATACATAATGGATTCATTTCACTAACATACTTTGCATTGAGGATCTTTGCATTAGATAAGAACATATACACACACCTTTTGCATATGTTCATACCGCATTAGAATCTTTAAGGACAATGATTGCTCGTGAATGATGATTTGAGTAGATGGATGATGGATGGTAGGATGCGTTCTTCCTAACTTGAAGATTTCGAGTACGAAATCCTTTAAGGAGGGGAGAATGTAACAACCCGTATTTCTGATAACCTGTTATATCGTAAATCGAGGCAGAATTTAATTCTAAAATCTGAATCAAGGGAAACGGGCTATGCCATTGCGTTCGTCTCAGAAAAATACGCGAAATAGAGTCCGAGTTTTCGAAAATCGGAGTCCGTATGACCCGATTAAGGCCCAACGAAGTTTTCAGAAAATTTCAAAGTAAAAACAGATTTCAAATTCAAGTTTGAATTTGAAAATTAGGGTTAGATTGGGCCAGGCGGGAAAATTCCCGCCAGAGCACCCAAGTCGACAGCCCTGTCGACTTGGGAGTCGACTTGGTTGGACCCAAGTCGACAGCCCTGTCGACTTGGCTGTCGACAGGGGGTGCTCGGCCAGTTTGTCCTGGTGCACCATTTTAGGGTTTGGCTGTGTTTTGGGCTGTTTTCTGGAAGCTTCCGAGATCTGATGGTCCTAATCTAACCTAGGGTTAATCTAATGGCCTAAAACACTTGCCTAATCTATAAATAAGAACCTAACCTAACCCTAAATCATCATTATTCACTCATACAACTAAACTATGGCAAAATTTTACCTCTCATGGCCTCCACTCTCTTCATAAAATTTCTAAATTGTTTCTATGAGAGATTTTCCATGCATACAAGTGTTTTCAAGCTTGTATGAGCATCATTAGCTTGCATTCAAGTCAAGTTTCTATATTTGCATCATAAAGAAAGAGTTTTGATCATTTTGGCTCAAGGGTTTTATGTTAGAGCTTGCATTTTGGGTCTATTTGGTTGCATAAGGGCTTTATCATATTTTTGTGTCTTCATAAGCATTGTAAGCCCTATTCTACTTTCATACTTAAACTCTAAAGTTAAATGTATGATATGCAAGTTTGTATGCAAGTTTACTATGCTATGATATGCAAGTTTATCATGTTGTGATATGCAAGTTTATATGCAAGTTTGCTATGCTATGATATGCAAGTTTATCATGTTGTGATATGCAAGTTTATATGCAAGTATGCCATGTTATGATATGCAAGTTCATCATGTTATGTTATGCAAGTATGCCATGTCATGATATGCAAGTTTATCGTGTTATGTTACCCAGGTTTGATATGCAAGTTTGTCATATGATATGCAAGTTATGTTATGCAAGTTTGGGTTGAACATTTTGTTCATGCTAACATGTTATGCAAGCTTATCTTGGGTTTATGAACATAAAGCTTCAAGCTTTATGCCAAAGGTTGCATTTTGGCAACATGTAAGTTATCATATTTCTTATGATGACTTGCATGTGAGGCTAGATGCGAACTTATGGCCATTTCTACATGTCATTTAGCACCATGTATCACCAATATGCCAATTTTGGTTTTATGCATGCTTTTGAGGACTAAAATGTAATATGCAAGTATATGAACATATGTCCATTTCATATGCCACCATGTTGAACTTGTGGCTTCAACACCTTTATGTCATGATTATGCCAAGTTCCCTCTTTCTATCCTTTATGCGCTATTGCGATATGTAAGCGATGGGATTGCGTTTGGGGTTGAGTAAACTTAAAACACATAAAAACATAAGCTTGGGAATTTACCTATTAAGTTAGGTCTACCCTTTGGGAATTTACCTATTAAGTTAGGTCTACCCAAATGCTTGAAAACTTGTAACATGTTTTGGAAACATGATGGACATGACACTTAGAAAAGATAAGTGTGACCAACTCGAGGTTGGGTTGAGTTGTAGCGTAAACCTACCCGGAACCGACCAGCTTAACTAGTCGCTACAAACAATAGGACCCAATGTGAGAAGTTGGTCATGTTGTACCTTGAACCCGAGGTTAGACCAAGTTGTGGTGTAAAGCTACCCGGACCCGCCCGGCTTAACTAGTAACCACAACGAGGTCTAATGTGAGAGGTTAAGGTGCATTAAATTAATTAATGTTACCTGATAAGGTTAAGTAAATTTGATTTATGACACTTAACTAATTTGACATGAATGGGTAGGTTAAGTGAAACCGGGCTTGATTTCTTAATGACACTTAACTGAAAAATACGACTAGTTGTTAGGGTTAAGTTAACCTACACTTAACCAATCTGAACTCGGTAATTTAACGGGGTTAAGTTGATCTATACTTAGCCAATCCAACTCAGTAATTTGATAAGGCTGAGAACCGATTGGATACCTGGTCTGGATAAACTAACTTGATTGATAAATTAAACGAACCTGTTTTGCGGATCTGTAGGACCCACACCAAGTTAGGAAAGTTTGTAAATCTGTTATCTGATCCGTTAGTCTGAAAACTGATCGTCTGAACCTAGTATGTCTGAACTCTGTTAATAAGTTAATCTGAATCTGATAGTCTGGGGACACAAGGGGGAATACTTGTGTCATCTGTTGTTTGGGACCCATATTAGTCAGTAACTCTCTCTGGTATCAAAACTTTGACCCAACTGTAGGTAGGGTCCGGGCACGCTTACTGAACTAATTATAAGTGGTTCATTCTGATAATGGCGATGGGTGTTGATGGTGCGTTCCAACCGGGTCATGTGCGTGCATGGATCCCGGTCTGCCTCTGAGGATGTAAGACGCCGTGACATCTGTAAATACACCTGTGCCAATTGGTTGCCACTTTAGGGAGTGATACACCCTATCGTGGGGCCGACATAGGGTATTTATGTATTAGGGAGCCGATCGCTTGGGTAGGATTTAGGGTACACTTAGCTCTGTCTGATTCTGTTGGTACCGTCTGTTTGTTGGGTGGTAACACCCGTCTGTGTCTGCGTGGTACCGTCTGTTAGGGTGGTAAAGGCCCACTACTAGTGTACACCTAATTGTAGTATTCCGTTTCTGTACTCTGTTCTGTTAGGGTGGTAAAGGCCCATTATTGTTAGCATTCCATTTCTGTACTTTATCTGTTAGGGTGGTAAAAGCCCATTTTTCTCGAACTCTATCTATGGACCATTCTGTTCCGTCCTGTTTCGATGTAGACATTAGGGTAACACCTAATCCTGTTATACTAGTATTGGTACTAAGAAGTTGGATCTTGACTTAGGTCAACACCTGATATTGGGCCAAGTTTAGGCCAAGGGATAAATTCTTGTTTATACATGACATGTTAGAATGCTGGTACACCTGTGGTGAAAAAACTTCACCTTGATTATATGATGACTCCTTTGAACTATCTGTTAGATATTCACCATGCTAGTATGTAATTATCCTTATGTTCATCCCTGCTTCTCATGCCAGTTAACTTTATCAGTTTACATTGATTGTAGTAGGGCTTACTCAGTCTTTTTGACTGACCTGTTTTCTTTCGCCTCTTTTCTTCCGTTTCCCCCCCAGGTTCTTAGGGTGGGAATATTGGAGCTTAGCTTGGCTTTCTGATCGCTGGCTTGTGGGATTTTAGCTCATGTACGGTCTTGACATGAAGCTAGCTATGGTTATCACTTATTTTGGGGATAGTACTTATGTATTTCAGTTTTCCGGTGATGTTGTTTTTATCTAGACTTGTGTATTTGGAAAGTTGACATTATGTTGTACCAGACTTGTTTTTTGAAATCTTCCGCTGTTTTACTTATCTTATTTACTCTGTTTACATATATACATATGTTCTTGTTCTGCCTTGATATATCATTATGCATGTTTACCTGATTCAAGCACCCCTCCAAAGTCAGAGTGCTTGCAAGAGTCACCCTGGCGGAGGTGGGGTGTTACATATCTTCTTCTGATATTATCATAGTGTCTAAATACAAGTAGATAGAATCTAACAGAACGCTTGCATCTCACGCTCCACATATATAGTATACAATCAAAACCGCGGGCTCTTATTTGAGATTGGATTTCCAACTATGACAAGGTATGGGACCACCTGCCGATAGTGTATCTCAAGAGACGAATACACTGGGTTCAACAAGAATGTTTTGCAACCCGGCCCACACATGACCGACCACTCATTTCTCTTGAGTGTATCGAGTATATTGTCACCTTACGGCTTTTTGTTGTGCGACCACCGTAGTTCCCGGGAGATACAGAAATGAAAAGAAGTAACAAATATGAATATTCTCTAGATGGTGACAATACACCCTAATGGGTGCGACCCACATAGCCATGCTGCCTGCCCGATTTTTGTCATTTTCCCGGTTGATGAGGCTTGAGGCTATAATCGACTTTTGAAAACATCTGGCCACCATTCACATCATCCATACACTTCATCCAGGAACAAGATGAACCGAAGGCACCCTCCTACCACATCCTAGGAATCACCCTATAGATTAGTAGCGAGAAGTCCTTGCAACCCGTAGATTCCAATCACGACAGAATCACAGTATATCTCTGGGGATTAGCCAGAGATTGCAAGTAACTCTTCCGTTTCTTGAAGATCTACAGTCCTCAATTGCTCCATCTCGATCAATGTCTTCGACGTGTTCGTATTTATTGGTCGGAATGGTTTTTGAATATAAATTCGATCCCGGTCTTCCCGTACCAATAATGTTGGGTCATATTTTTATAGTTGGTTCTTTGACTATCAAAATAAACAACCATAGAAATAAAACAGATCCATTGGTTTATTACACAACATCATTTGGCCACTTAAAAATAATATATCATTTGAAATACCTGAAAATAATATATTGGTTCAAATATATTAATGTTCGCAAATCCTTTTACTTATGTACCTAGAAAATATCTTAAATCATACCCAGTTTAACCTTCAACTAGCATTTCAAATTATTGCTATAACATTTCTTATTTTCTTATCGATTCAGTTTACCATTCGTACAACAACCATTATGACTCCTTCCTTGGCTTCGTTATTTGAATTACCAAAATCACCACTCATCCTTTTTGGAAAAACCCCTTCAAATCTCATTCCATAACTTTGAAAATATCACTATAATCCCACGAATCATTTCATCCCATCAAGCTCCTTTTTTTTCCTTTTATTTAGAAATCTGGTTATATATATTTCTAAATTCTTCAAGTAACGTTACACTTTTGTTTCTCTAAAATATTTTATTCTAACACTTTCACCATTACGACTAACATCATCCTTTGATAGTCCTGAAGTTGTTCAAGTTGGGGTATTTTAATTACCTCTCAGACCTTGATCAACAACATTCTTATCGTAAGATATATATCAGTTGTAATCCAAACAAATTCTTATTTTCCATATCACAACAAATCTAATTTTTATTCCATCTTGATGAAATACTATCTTTTCTTTGAAATAGTCTATATCGCATCTTTATAACTGATCTCGTTCAACTTGGGTTTACCTTTGACTTCCCTTTTCATATCTACACTAGTTCTTAATCGTCAGGAAATAATTATCTAAATGTTGACCCCGAAGGCCGAAACCAACATCAGATCAACATTTAGAAATCACTCATCTTTTCTGATTTCCAGTTAAATTCCAATACTTTAAATTCATACTCTGGCTCAAATGCCATTTCTAATATATTCAATACCCCTTGGGTTTCATACTCCGTCGAAATCTTGGATTTCGTAAATTTGATTAAATAGGATTTCAAATAAGGATTTCTCTTTAAGCCACGATTTAAATTTAACTTCTATTTTCATTAATATAATTTATTTAAAATATTAATGAGCCTCATCTTTTCCCAAAATCCTATTTTTCCTTTTAAGTCCCAAAATTTCCAATTTGATTATTGTTAAATGGTAATCAAATTCCACATTTAAAATATGTTTTACTTAACCAATTATCATTTCCATTACATAAATATAAGTTAATTTAATAAATCCATACAGTTAAATTAGTCAACTCCTAATATGATTATCTCGTGAATCAAAACTTAATTTACCTTCCCCTTTAAATTAATCACAAAACTGATAAATTTAAATAATCCCATAATCGTCCTTCAAACTTTTAACTAAATAAACATGGTTTGGTTTACCATTACTATCCTCATTAAATTAGTGAACTAATTAAATAAAAGATTCAGTTAACACTGTTACCATGTTTAGCTCCAAACACGATTGACTTGCTAGTCAATCGTTATCGATCTTGCCATTTGAATTCATTAATAATTAAATAATCTAAAAATTTATTTTCACTTTGATTTTATTAAATTAATATCAATGTGAACCTGTTCTAATTGTTACGTCACTTCTGGTCACTTGAATTAGCTAAATACCGTTGTTTACAAATCACTTACTAGGCACGTGCTTTGCGCATGGTAGAATTTGGTGAAAACGGTAATTTGCGTTTAAACAAATCAATGTATATATATGTGGTTGGATTTTTCTTCTTTTTAGAAGTTCATTTAAAATAATATATTTAAAAATATATTCGGTTATAAAAGGAATTCTATAACTTCATTTCTAGCGATTCATCTGACAGTGAATCGATCTTTTTACAATGGTGTATATCTGGGCCATCTGCTATTTATTTCTCAACCCTACTATTTATTGATTCAAAACTCAACCACACTCAGCAATCAACAGGGTTTAAAATCAACGGGTTTTAAACAGCTCATATAAAATATGAAATAATGACATATTAAATATTTGAGGAACCGGTTTGATTCCTCTTACCGGTTCTTCCCTGCATCACAGACCATTATAATATTTCATATCAGTACATAGAAATATTAAACGATGATAATATATTTAACGTCAACCATTAAATCAACCATAGGCATCCAAGGCATCTAATCAACCAATTATCAACGATTAAATCTAATTATATGAATTTAGTACATCAAAGTATTTCAGAAATGTGTGAGAATTAACTCACCTTTGTTTTGACTGACGGTTCGCACGTTGCCTCATTAAATTTTAAACAGTCGTTTAAAATGGAACCCGATTTTTTTCCAAGCCTTTTCAAATCAGCACAATAGTGTAGCCTCCGTAGCCGTGATTACTTGTCTCGCGCTGGCGATATATGTATAAGTTACCGTTATTAAAATATTTACGGATAAATCTATATATATAAATTAACTAATATTTTAACTAAACTTTTAATTACCTTAGTTACTCGTTTCCCAAACAGCCTGATCCACTATCTCGCCTTCTCACAAATGAAACCGCCAGACTCCAATGTCTTGCCACAGTAACGTTCCCACTTCGTTCACGCATGTCAAACGTCCCCATTCACCTTGTACAATTTCTCCTCTGGTAACACAACCGGGCCTCCCTACAGTACACTACTTCTTTCCATTAAGTAGAAACCGCAATCTACCATGCTTCGCTATCAACTAGACAAACCCCAACAGCTTGCCAAACTTTGTGTCAACGTCCGCCCTTCACAATTCTTTCCCTTTCCAGTTCGCATTTCTTGTTGCCAAACCCCTTTGTTTACTTCTTTAAACATCACGCCCTGCACCTCTCTTCTTCTTTTCTTTTTTTTTTTCTTTTTTTTATACGTCCCAAGCCCACTTCTTTAATGCCAACGTCCCCTTCTTCTTGTTCAAAAAAAAAAATGCTCCACCTCTTTTCACACCACGCATGAACCTTCTCCAATGACAATTCCTCCTGCTCCTTTATTTCTCCCCTTTTGTTTCCACATACTCTCCATTTTAGATTAATATACAGGTCCCCCCTTCTCCTTTGAAAACCTGCACAAAGCCTACCCCCATACTTTTACTTCCACTTGTTTCTGCGCTTCTGACAACCACCGCACCAGCTTTTTAATTTCCTTCCTTGTTTCAGCGTATAAACCCATACTTTACCATTCAGGAACAAAATCCGCAAATCCCCAATGTGTCCAACTTCTACAAAGCCTTCCCATCTCTTTTCACGCCTGTACACAATATAATGCGAGACCCCTCTCCTCTTTGATTTAAAATATATGCACAGTTTCTTATATATAAAGAGGTAAGTTTTAGTTTAGATATTTTCTTCTTTCTGTGTTTTTCGATTTAATGAAGAGGGTGACCCTTATATAGGCAGCCAGCCTTGGCCTTCACGTAATCGAGCATAGGGTAGGACGTGGTTTTTCAACGTCTAGGCTGCCATGTCCATGTGATGATCTGAACGAGATTAAGCTTTAGTCATATAAGAAATTAAATACGAAAAGAAATAACAGGTAGTAGTTTGGCTATAGAAGGGTGTGCGATGAGATTTCAATTCATTTTTTTTTGGGCAGCAGAGAAAGATTTAGTTGATTCGTTTCCAGGGTGGCAGCGTGAGATATGACACATACAGGATAGGCCATTCTCATTTAGCTTAGGGGTTGAATATATTGAAGTGTGACTGCTGTAGGTGATGAGTTAGAATAGGTTAGGAAATGATATTTAAGTGGTAATTAGATTATAATGAAACCAACCGACTTTCGCAAAAGACATCTGAAGTCTAAAGACATGCTACCAGCCTACCAATTTTGGAATTTCTAGGATCTAGGATTCACTTTGGACTTTGCATAGATATACATAAAAACGAGCATGCTCAGTAATGCATAGGGTATATCTAAGGTAGCTAGGTCATGGGCGGCATTAATTCTGAAATGAAATATGAAAGACCTCTGCCTGCAAAAATAATAGATGTTGACAATTTGGGGTGGTAGGTGATGTACGAATCATCTTTAATTCCTAACGTATATGTATTTATGTTTTTTTAAAATTTAAGTGTAGCATGTTGTGTAAATTTACTTTCATGTCTGAACCGCTACGGACATAAATAACAATATGATCGTGTCCAGCGATGTGCCACGATCCCAAAAATATACTAATATCGGTAGATTAACTTATATTGTGAAACCCCAAAATATTGATACAGGGTGTAAAATATTCCAAATAAAAAGTTGCTTATTTTGCGAATTAAAAATTACAGTAAAATTCTAAAAATTTAATTATGAATACGCCTCAAAGGCCTTGTCCAAATTAGAATCCAATATTTAATTATATTAAATAATCCATTACGGCGTATAAACGATTCCACAGCGACTATTTCAAAATTTGATTTGGACATAAAACAAAATCTATAATACGAAAACTCAAATTTTCTCCTTCATTAGAAAAATATTAACAAATAGATTCAGACGCTTCTTGTTTCATCGAAATCTGACTTATACGGATTCAGGATAGTCAATTAAAGTTGAAATTCAATTTTACGAACTACCGCGCTGTTTCGAGTGCGTTTTAAAATATAAATATAAACGCTCACTCGTCGTTTAATCAGCGAATTTGATATTAAATCACATAAATAATTCAAATATAATATTGAAAACAAATTTAAATATTCGAATTCAAATAGCCGAAAAATCCGGGACATTACATTGACAATTAAAAAAGGTAATCTTTTTAAATTCTAACTTTTTCTTTTTATTGTAACCTCATCCTATTATGTTTCTACTATTACATTAAAAAGGTATTTTTAATGTAAAACTTATTTCTTAATAAAAATATAATTCTTTCTAAGTTTTCTAATATTACATTAAAGATATGTTTTTAATGTAAAACATATTTCATAGTGAAATATGATTTTTTTTCTAAGTCCCTAATATTAACATTAAAGATGTGTTTTTAATGCAAATCATATTTCATAATGAAATATGATTCTTTTCTCAGTTTTCTAATATTACATTAAGGATATGTTTTTAATGTAAAACTTATTTCTTAATAAAAATGTGTTTTTAAATGTAAAACATATTTCTTAATAAAATATGATTCTTTTACTATCTTTTTATGATTAATATTAAAAGTGTGTTTTTAATGTAAATCCTATTTCATAGTAAAATATGATTCTTTTACTACTCTTTTTATTTCCTATTATATTTGCATTGTGAACACGAAAAAAAATGAACTTATTTGTCTATGTAATATTTGCATTGGGAAATGCAAATAAAAAGGTGAACCTTTATTTCTAAGTTTAATTTGCGTTAGAGAACACAAATAAAAAGTTACTTTATTTCTCTATGTAATATTTGCATTGTGAAATGCAAATAAAAAGGTGAACTTTTATTTCTAAGTGATTATATTTGCGTGAGAGGACGCAAATAAAATGTACAATTTTATTTGGAGTTGAATTGATACACTGAAACAATTCAATATAAATGACAAATTTTATTTTTGATGTTGAATCGATAAACTAAATCAATTCACATGAAATAACAAATTTTATTATGTTAATGAATTGATAAACTAATCAATTCAAATAAAATAAAAGTGATAACATAAAAATGACAAATCATATTTTTATTATGAATTGATAAATTAGATCAATTCAAATCAAACAAAAGTGATACCATAAAAATGACAAATTGTAACACCCCACTCCCGCTATGGTCACTCTTTAAGGGATGCCATAGCATCGGTGGAGTATTTTAGTGAATATAGAACAGAAAAAATTACAACAAGACAGATATAAATAGTACTTGAAATTTAAAACATCATCTCATAACAGCGGAAGTAAACATGTCTGGTTACATCATAAAACCAAAATAAAAGTCAAGTACAATATCCATCAAAATAAAGAAGTACATAATCCCACTCTCTCATACAATAGCCAGGACAAAAGAAAAGATAACTGGGTAACTGGAGCTTTACATCTATCCAAGCTCCTAAAGACTGGTACAGCAATCCGATCAAGCTCCACTACTGCTAGGATCCACCGTAGGACCTGAGGGTTGGGAAAAAGATAAAAACAACGGGGTCAGACAAAAGTCTGAGCGAGTCCTATAACTTTAACAATACAATCATTAAAGTAACCAGAGAAGACATAACCTTGACCTACGGTAATGTCTGGGGATGAATGGCTACACTAAGCAGCTTGGTAGACTTAGGATAAACTAAGATAACTGTAAAGACGCATCTACCCACCCAAGGATAATTACTAACTGCACCACACCAGTCATTCCTACTTAAAGGTTGATCCCTCCCAAGGACTTAGAAAATTTCCCCAGTAGTTTCGTGTACCCCTAGCCCACTACATAGGTGTCGTCTGCCCCTATCTCCA
The DNA here is from genome assembly GCA_030737875.1 of Allium sativum. Classification (NCBI taxonomy): domain Eukaryota; kingdom Viridiplantae; phylum Streptophyta; class Magnoliopsida; order Asparagales; family Amaryllidaceae; genus Allium; species Allium sativum. The sequence continues at coordinate 952,603,197 of CM060924.1, read as the reverse complement.
CTAGGTGTACTTAGTAATTTTACCCAGTAGTTTCGTGTACCCCTACATAGGTGCCGTCTGCCCCTGTCTTTATTAGGTGTACCCATTACTCCCCAGCGACCGGCTCCCTATCGTAGATACCCGTGCTGGTCCCACAATGGGGTGTATCATTCCCCAAAGTGGCCACCTGATAATATCAACGGTGCACGGCTTTATATCTACACGATGCAACGACGGCTTATCTACCAGCCCGGGCCCACACACGCATATGAAACCCGTTGGACTTGCGTTGCCACCGCTAACCCGTTTTGGCCTCTTATAGTCAAGCCAATATGCGTGTCCCGTCACTCGACTAGAGTCGAGCCCACAAAGATACGTTTGGGATATTGGTTGAAATGGGCCCCCACAAGCTACCCACCTAAGCTTGTCACTTATCTAGTGTATCCCACTTAACCCTTTAATCATGTTTAATTACATGTTTCCACTTGGTTAAGTATTCTAATCGTATTTTCTATTGCCACCCAAGGCAACCACTAGATTTCCACATGCCACCCAAGGCACCCACTTAACCCCTCATGTCCCTCTACATGCTAATATGGTTAAGTGTTTCTTAATTAATTAATTAAGATCATGACCTCATAAAGACCTCTCACATTAGACCGTCTTTTATGACTGTTGGATATGCCGGTCGGTTCCGGGCAGACATCTGTCATCAAAAGGGTCTAACCTCGTGTCTTTACTTTAATCATGTATTTAATTTATGACTAAGACCTCTCACATTGGGCTAATCATTTGTAGCCGCTGGATGGCCGGTCGGTTCCGGGCAGACTTCCGCTACAAAAGGGTCCAACCTCGTGTCTTAGTTGATTAATTACACCTAATTAATCACCCCCATATTAATTATCCCTAATTAATATCAAGTTTTTCATAACATGGGTAGACCTAACTCAATAGGTAAATTCCCATGGGGTAGACCTAACTCAATAGGTAAATTCCCACTTATGTTAATTTATTTTTATGGTATGCTTAATCATACCCAATCATACTTTTATTAACATATTTATTAACCCCATCGTTCCCCACGTAAATCGTTCTCATTTCATGACATAATAAAGGGAAGATCCATCACAAATATCATGAGTTTAACCAAATCTTAGCATATAACTTTGTCATGGGTTAAGAGGATGTCAACTTGCATATATGAGCATATATTAACCCAACTACATTTAACCCAAACTTGCATATTATCATACACATATCTTGCATAACATGTTGAACTTGCATATAAGCATTCTCATAACTTGCATAACATGTTAAACATGCATTTAAGCATACACATAACTTGCATAAGCATTCACATTCTTGCATAAGCATTCACATACTTGCATAAGCATGCATAACTTGCATATCATGTTAAACTTGCATTTAAGCATATACATAACTTGCATAAGCATTCATATACTTGCATAAGCAAGCATAACTTGCATATCATGTTAAACTTGCATTTAAGCATATACATAACTTGCATTAGCATTCATATACTTGCATAAGCATTCATATACTTGCATAAGCATGCATAACTTGCATATCATGTTAAACTTGCATTTAAGCATGCATAAACCCACTTATTAAACATGCATAAACCCACTTGTTAAACATGCATAAACCAACTTATTGAACATGCATATCATTACAAATGATTCAAACTCACTAATCCGCATTCAAGACCATAAGTCTCATTACACCCAATCTACTTACTTTAGCAATTGATGTTAAAGTGATAGAAACTCACCAAACCCAAGATTAGCAAACTTATGAAGTGGAATTAGTTGCTAAATATGAAGAAGATGATGATTAGAGGTTGATTAGCTTGCAACTTCCTTCATAAATTAGTGGAGGCTCCTTCTAAGATTTAATTTGGCGGCATGAGGCCATCGTTTCTATTTTTAGTATGGATTAGGGTAGGTTTAGGGTGTATTTATAGATTAGGTGAGTGTTTTAGGCCCTTAGATTAACCCTAGATTAGATTAGGACCCTTAGATTTCGGAAATCTCTAGAACCCAGCCCAGCCCTAGCCAGAAAACCAAATCTGGTGCACCCAAGCCCTCTGGCTCGACACGCCGTGTCGACAGGCAAGTCGACAGGCAAGTCGACCCCCCTGTCGACAGGCCTGTCGACAGCCCTGTCGACATGGTTAGGGCGGAAATTTTCCCGCCTGGCCCCGCTGGTTCGATTTTGAAATCTGAATTTGAATTTTTAAATCTGTTTTTAGCTTTAATTTTTCTGCAAACTTCATTGGGCCTTAACTGGGCCATACGGACTCCGATTTACAAAATTTCGGACTCTATTCTGCGTATTTTTCCGAGACGAACGCAATGACGCAGCCCGTTTTCCCCAATTCTCACATCTGTGATTATTTATTCTGTAATTCGTGAATTTTAGCATTAACTGAAATACGGGGTGTTACATTCTCCCCTCCTTAAAGGATTTCGTCCCCGAAATCTTTAAGCTAAGGAGAATGCATATCCTACCATCCAAACAACCATCTACTCAAACCATCAACCACGGGCATCCATTGTCCTTAAACAGTTTCTAATGATGTATGAGCATATGCAAAAAGTGTGTGTATATGTTCCCTATCTAATGTATGATCATATGCAAACCATGATAGTGCCATGCATCCATTATGTATGCGAGAGAACCCTATCGACACATACAATATCTACATGAGTGCACAATCATTCACCAAAATGCATCATCCATATGATAACACAATCATTATACATCCATCAATATAGCTTCCTACACACAATTTTTATGCAATATGCAATATGAAGTGACTGAGCCGATCTAGTGCCTAGAGTGTGTGTATATGCATCCACGAGCAACCACTAGCAAACACTTGCATCCACTTGCATCCATCAACCATAACATGTCTCAAACACATGTTTCAACCATAGGTTTACCCTATCTAAAGGTCAAACAATACTAACGAGAGGACATACTAAAGATAAGATAAGTACTAGACAACGATAGAGGAGAAAGTAAAGACATACCCTCAAAAAGAAATGGGTACAATGAACGCATCTTCGCTTCCGTCTCCCAAGTTGCGTTGCTCTCATCTTCTCCCCATTGCACTTTGACTAGTTGGACCTCTCTGTTTCTCAACTTCCTAGTCTCTGACCCAAGGATGCAGGTAGGAGCTCGTCGAATAGTCGCATCACGCTCTACTTCCACTTCTTTAAGCAAGCTCGGCTCTACCACCTCTGCGGTCTCATGTAAGCACTTTCTCAAATGGGACACATGGAATACATCATGTACACCACTAAGTCTGTCAGGTAACTCCACTCTATATGCCATCCATCCAATTCTTTCCTTGATGGGAAATGGCTCTACGAACCTTGGTGCTAACTTCCCAACAGATCCAAAGCGAACCACATTTCGTAACGGAGACACTTTGACGAAGACCATGTCCCCGACTTCAAACTCAAGATCCGTCCTTCTCTTGTCCGCATAAGATTTTTGCCTATCCTGCGCTGCTTTCATCCTTCTTCGAATCAAGTCAATCTTCTCAGAAGTCTCCCTAATCATATCAGGCCCAAGCAAGATCTTATCCGTAGATTCCCACCAACATGTAGGTGATCGACAAGGCCTTCCATAGAGAGCTTCGAAAGGAGCCATACCAATACTGGACTGAAAGCTGTTATTATATGCGAACTCCACCAATGGAAGATGCTCTTCCCATGTACCTCCAAAATCTAAGATACAAAGCCTCAAAAGGTCTTCTAGAACACGATTCACCCTCTCAGTCTGGCCGTCCGTCTGAGGATGATATGCGGTGCTCAGACACAATTGAGTCCCCACTGCTTCTTGCAAACTTCTCCAGAACTCGCTAGTGAAGATAGGATCTCGATCACTCACTATGCTAGAGGGTACCCCATGCAATCGAACTATCTCTCGAAGATATACTGAAGCTAGCCATGGAGCGGTCCTCTTGCTCTTCACAGGTATGAAATGGGCGCTCTTAGTAAGTCTGTCTACCACCACCCAAATTCCCGTATTACCCTTTCTTGATCTGGGTAACCTGTCAATAAAATCCATCGAGACGCTATCCCACTTCCATTGCGGAACTTCCAATGGGTGAAGCAACCCACCTGGTTTCTTTTGCTCCGCCTTCACTTGTTGGCACACCAAGCATCGAGCGACATACTCGGCCACATCTTTCTTCATACCGGCCCAGAAGAAAACCCTCTTCATGTCTTGGTACATCTTGTCCCCACCGGGATGAATAGTCATCCTAGAACGGTGTGCATCATCAAGAATAACCTTCCTCAAACCCTCGTCTTGTGGTACACACAGTCTACCGTCCCTTCGCAAGCACCCCCTATCGTCTAGAGTGTACCTACTCAAATGGCTGGATGACTCCCCCCTTATGAGCTTCTCCACCAACTCAACCAACTGTGGGTCGTCCCTCTGTGCTTCCCCAATCCGCCCCAAAAGAGTAGGTCTAACCTCCAAGGAAGCTAGCAAACCGGGTACATAATCAACGGAAGGTCTGAAATCAAACATCGAGATAAATTCCAAGCTTCGTTGTTCCACGAACAATGGACTCAAGGACAACCTCTTTCTGCTCAAGGCGTCCGCCACCACGTTACCCTTGCCCGGGGTATACGCTATCTCGAAATCATAGGATGCTAAGAATTCCATCCACCTTTGCTGTCTCAGATTCAAATCCTTCTGAGAAAACAAGTACTTCAATGATTTGTGGTCAGTGAACAATTCGAATCTCTCACCAAGAAGATAATGGCGCCAAATCTTAAGCGCAAAAACAATAGCGGCCAACTCCAGATCATGGGTAGGGTAATTTTTCTCATGCACTCTCAACTGCCTTCCACCATAGGCTATCACCCTTCCCTCTTGCATTAAGACTGCGCCTAGTCCTGTCCCACAAGCATCGGTATAAACAACAAATGGCTTACTCCCATCTGGCAACACTAAAACTGGAGCAGTGGTTAAAGCTCTCTTTAACCGTCGGAACGCATCATCACAATCTACGTCCCATGCGAAAACAAGATTCTTCTTCGTTAAGCGGGTTAATGGGGCTGATATCTTCGCGAAGTCTTTGATAAACTTCCTATAGTAACCCGCCAACCCCAAGAAACTTCTTACTTCGGTAGCATTCTTCGGAACCTTCCAATCCTGAATTGATACTACCTTCGCGGGATCCACAGCTATCCCTTCCTTGGAGACCACGTGCCCCAAGAACCGCACCTCCTTCCTCCAGAAGTGACATTTAGAGAATTTAGCTTTAAGGCTATGTGCTCGAAGAGTCTTCAATACCTCCCCAAGATGGACGGCATGCTCTTCTTCACTCTTAGAAAATACTAAGATATCATCCACAAAGACCACCACGAATTTATTAAGGAACTCCCTGAACACCCTACTCATCAAATCAACAAAGTATGCAGGGGCGTTCGTCAACCCAAATGGCATCACCAGCCACTCATAGAAACCATCCGGAGTTCTAAAGGCAGTCTTGTCTATGCTATCCTCAGCCATCCTCAACTGATGAAACCCCGTGGCTAAGTCCAACTGAGAAAATACTGAAGCGCCAACCAACTGATCGAAAAGATCATCAATCCTCGGCAATGGGTGTCTATTCTTCTTTGTGAGCTTGTTGAGTTCTCTATAGTCTACACAAAGTCTGAGGGACCCATCCGCCTTTGTAGCAAATACTACTGGAGCACCCCACTCCGATATACTTCGTCTTATGAACCCCTTCTCAAGCAACTCCCCTACTTGCTTATGGAGTTCCCTCCTCTCACGAGGAGCCATGTGGCGCACTGGTAAAGATACAGGTTTAGCATTATCCACCAAATATATTCGGAAGTCAATCTCCCGCTTCGGAGGTAAGCCCTTCACCTCCTCAAACACATCCGGATATTCCCGGACCACTCTAATAGATTGCAAACTCTCGACCGAAGCGTCAAGCGATTCAAGATAACTTAGCATAACAGAGTCCATGGGATTACAAGAAATCTCGAGAGTGTTACCCAAGCGGGTCATGAGCCTAACAACTCTCCTTTCGCAATCAAGAACGGCACCATTACTGGATAACCAGTCCATGCCCAAAATCAACCCATAGCCCGTGAAGCCCAACACAAAAGCATCACATCTAAACTCAATGCTAAGTATAGAAATCTTCAAACCCAAACATATCATGGACAAATAAGTGGAGCCCCCAATTGGGTTTGAAACAACCAAGGGATCATCTACCAGACTGGTGTCTAAGTGCAGTGACTCAACTAATGATGATGAGATAAACGAATGCGATGCGCCTGAATCAAACAATGTACGGACAGGATGATCAAATAGAAAAACCAGACTTTCAACGGAAATAGTTCTACCTCTCTCCTGAATCGGTGGAACCGCGAGAGCCTGTACTTGCCCCCTAGCCTGACCTGGTGCCATAAGAGCTTGCACCTGTCCTCCTGAGGTAGACCCCGTCCTTTGCCCTTTCTTAGGACAGTCTTTCACTAGATGCCCTGCTTCGCCACAGTGGAAGCAGCCAGTCTTCTTCTTCTTGCGACAATCCTTGCTTAGGTGGTCAGGTGTCCCACAATTGAAACACTTCTTCTTCTTGCCCTTGCCACCGTTGCCTTTCCCACCTTTGTTTTGTTGTTGTTGCTGAGGTCTCTTTTGATCTCCCTTCTTCTCGGGTGCCCTATTAGCATTGGGACCCTTCTCTTCTTCATGCATGAGTGCCATGTCAACTAACTTCTCAAAGGTGGCCCCCATAGGGATATGAGTCATAGCCAACCCATGCATCGGTTCATTCAAGCCTTTCACGAACCTCAAAGCCTTCTTCTCCGGTGTATTCACCATGTCTAGGCCAAACCTTGCCAATTGATTAAACTTGTTGACATATTCCTTCACTGAGAGATTTCCTTGCTTTAAAGTCAAGAATCTTTCCATATACAAGTTTTCCTCCGCCCTTGAGAGAAACTTTGCCACAAATCTTTGTCTAAAATCCGCCCAAGAGTCAATGGGGCGTTCTCCATTAGTGACCTCCCACCAGAATGAGGCCTCTCCCTTCATTAACCAAGCAGCTAACTTGACTTTCTTTCCTTCTTCCATCTCAAAGATATCTATCAACTCTTCCACCTCCTTAAGCCAATCCCTAGCCTCCACAAAAGTTTCCGATCCTTGAAAAGGTTTCCCTCCCATAGCTTTAAATTCCTTGCAAGTCTTAGCAAAAGTATCCGTGCGAGGAGGAGGGGGAGGAGGAAGATCGGGTGCTACGGTTGGTGGAGGAACATTTGCTGGACCTGCAGTGGTGGCCCTAGCCTCCATCAATCTCCTATACCATACTGGTACCGTCACACCCTCCGGAAAGTTAAGATCCTCAGCCATGCTGAAACGAAAAAGGAAAGATTCAAAACGGAGAATTCGAAGGATATAGATATGGCTATTGGGGATTATGCTTTTCTTTCAAAAACTTTTCTCTTTAAAGACATGTTTTTGAAAATATCTCTTCCAAAAATGTTTTTATAAAAATAGTTTTCTAAAATTTTTATCTGTTCCGGTAACCTTTGCTCTGATACCACGTGTAACACCCCACTCCCGCTATGGTCACTCTTTAAGGGAATGCCATAGCATCGGTGGAGTATTTTAGTGAATATAGAACAGAAAAAATTACAACAAGACAGATATAAATAGTACTTGAAATTTAAAACATCATCTCATAACAGCGGAAGTAAACATGTCTGGTTACATCATAAAACCAAAATAAAATCAAGTACAATATCCATCAAAATAAAGAAGTACATAATCCCACTCTCTCATACAATAGCCAGGACAAAAGAAAAGATAACTGGGTAACTGGAGCTTTACATCTATCCAAGCTCCTAAAGACTGGTACAGCAATCCGATCAAGCTCCACTACTGCTAGGATCCACCGTAGGACCTGAGGGTTGGGAAAAAGATAAAAACAACGGGGTCAGACAAAAGTCTGAGCGAGTCCTATAACTTTAACAATACAATCATTAAAGTAACCAGAGAAGACATAACCTTGACCTACGGTAATGTCTGGGGATGAATGGCTACACTAAGCAGCTTGGTAGACTTAGGATAAACTAAGATAACTGTAAAGACGCATCTACCCACCCAAGGATAATTACTAACTGCACCACACCAGTCATTCCTACTTAAAGGTTGATCCCTCCCAAGGACTTAGAAAATTTCCCCAGTAGTTTCGTGTACCCCTAGCCCACTACATAGGTGTCGTCTGCCCCTATCTCCACTAGGTGTACTTAGTAATTTTACCCAGTAGTTTCGTGTACCCCTACATAGGTGCCGTCTGCCCCTGTCTTTATTAGGTGTACCCACTACTCCCCAGCGATCGGCTCCCTATCGTAGATACCCGTGCTGGTCCCACAATGGGGTGTATCATTCCCCAAAGTGGCCACCTGATAATATCAACGGTGCACGGCTTTATATCTACACGATGCAACGACGGCTTATCTACCAGCCCGGGCCCACACACGCATATGAAACCCGTTGGACTTGCGTTGCCACCGCTAACCCGTTTTGGCCTCTTATAGTCAAGCCAATATGCGTGTCCCGTCACTCGACTAGAGTCGAGCCCACAAAGATACGTTTGGGATATTGGTTGAAATGGGCCCCCACAAGCTACCCACCTAAGCTTGTCACTTATCTAGTGTATCCCACTTAACCCTTTAATCATGTTTAATTACATGTTTCCACTTGGTTAAGTATTCTAATCGTATTTTCTATTGCCACCCAAGGCAACCACTAGATTTCCACATGCCACCCAAGGCACCCACTTAACCCCTCATGTCCCTCTACATGCTAATATGGTTAAGTGTTTCTTAATTAATTAATTAAGATCATGACCTCATAAAGACCTCTCACATTAGACCGTCTTTTATGACTGTTGGATATGCCGGTCGGTTCCGGGCAGACTTCTGTCATCAAAAGGGTCTAACCTCGTGTCTTTACTTTAATCATGTATTTAATTTATGACTAAGACCTCTCACATTGGGCTAATCATTTGTAGCCGCTGGATGGCCGGTCGGTTCCGGGCAGACTTCCGCTACAAAAGGGTCCAACCTCGTGTCTTAGTTGATTAATTACACCTAATTAATCACCCCCATATTAATTATCCCTAATTAATATCAAGTTTTTCATAACATGGGTAGACCTAACTCAATAGGTAAATTCCCATGGGGTAGACCTAACTCAATAGGTAAATTCCCACTTATGTTAATTTATTTTTATGGTATGCTTAATTATACCCAATCATACTTTTATTAACATATTTATTAACCCCATCGTTCCCCACGTAAATCGTTCTCATTTCATGACATAATAAAGGGAAGATCCATCACAAATATCATGGGTTTAACCAAATCTTAGCATATAACTTTGTCATGGGTTAAGAGGATGTCAACTTGCATATATGAGCATATATTAACCCAACTACATTTAACCCAAACTTGCATATTATCATACACATATCTTGCATAACATGTTGAACTTGCATATAAGCATTCTCATAACTTGCATAACATGTTAAACATGCATTTAAGCATACACATAACTTGCATAAGCATTCACGTTCTTGCATAAGCATTCACATACTTGCATAAGCATGCATAACTTGCATATCATGTTAAACTTGCATTTAAGCATATACATAACTTGCATAAGCATTCATATACTTGCATAAGCATGCATAACTTGCATATCATGTTAAACTTGCATTTAAGCATATATATAACTTGCATTAGCATTCATATACTTGCATAAGCATTCATATACTTGCATAAGCATGCATAACTTGCATATCATGTTAAACTTGCATTTAAGCATGCATAAACCCACTTATTAAACATGCATAAACCCACTTGTTAAACATGCATAAACCAACTTATTGAACATGCATATCATTACAAATGATTCAAACTCACTAATCCGCATTCAAGACCATAAGTCTCATTACACCCAATCTACTTACTTTAGCAATTGATGTTAAAGTGATAGAAACTCACCAAACCCAAGATTAGCAAACTTATGAAGTGGAATTAGTTGCTAAATATGAAGAAGATGATGATTAGAGGTTGATTAGCTTGCAACTTCCTTCATAAATTAGTGGAGGCTCCTTCTAAGATTTAATTTGGCGGCATGAGGCCATCATTTCTATTTTTAGTATGGATTAGGGTAGGTTTAGGGTGTATTTATAGATTAGGTGAGTGTTTTAGGCCCTTAGATTAACCCTAGATTAGATTAGGACCCTTAGATTTCGGAAATCTCTAGAACCCAGCCCAGCCCTAGCCAGAAAACCAAATCTGGTGCACCCAAGCCCTCTGGCTCGACACGCCGTGTCGACAGGCAAGTCGACAGGCAAGTCGACCCCCCTGTCGACAGGCCTGTCGACAGCCCGGTCGACATGGTTAGGGCGGGAATTTTCCCGCCTGGCCCCGCTGGTTCGATTTTGAAATCTGAATTTGAATTTTAAATCTGTTTTTAGCTTTAATTTTTCTGCAAACTTCATTGGGCCTTAACTGGGCCATACGGACTCCGATTTACAAAATTTCGGACTCTATTCTGCGTATTTTTCCGAGACGAACGCAATGACGCAGCCCGTTTTCCCCAATTCTCACATCTGAGATTATTTATTCTGTAATTCGTGAATTTTAGCATTAACTGAAATACGGGGTGTTACACAAATCATATTATTATTATGAGTTGATAAACTAGATCAATTCAAATCAAACAAAAGTGATACCATAAAAATGACAAATCATATTATTATTATGAATTGATAAACTAGATCAATTCAAATAAAATAAAAAGAATGAATCATGATATTTGACAAACAACTGTGGATCTATAATTATCCGTCATAACAACATATCAAACATCATCCAATTTTCAGCACAAAAAGATCTAAATTTTATATATATAGTCATCATATGGCGGATGAAATAACTGGATTAATTAATTAATTTAAAACAAAGGAAATCTCACAGTCGGTTTATTCTGATTCGCAAATTTGTCAAAATTCCAACTGCTCGGAATTGTCTCTTTCCAGTCTAGGAGCGTAGAACTTTGCCGTACAATCACAACGCTTCCGAAATCGCGTTATTCTGAGTTCATATGAATTTGTTATGGCTAAATATAGATTGATAATAATTTTGAAATTAAATTAGCAAAGTAACTAAGGATTTTTAAACCTTCTTCCTCCTTCAACATTGCGTGGAGCACCATCCTGTTCGCATGTCAACGTCAACGAATGGCGGATCTTTGAGCGACAAAATCAAACAATCTATGAAGAGGATATTGATCATGCCCATTTAAAACAAGAGCTTGTTGAGAGCTTTGAGTTTTGGATTTGTGATGTAATTCATAACATGATGAGAGAGATTTGGGGATTAAATTCACTGCGTGGTGGCCATCCATTTTAATAGAAGGCGGCGGCTATGAAGAATTAGATTAGGGTTTGGATTTCTAACTATCTAGGATATTTATAATATCATAATTATTAAATTACTTAATTTACAAAAAAGCCCATTTACCCATGAATTGCTGACTAAGGCTGAGGTGGTATATTTACTTCTCATTAATGTTTCCTTACATCGCCCTGATCACATGCTATTATGACCTATTTATTTTATTTTCCTATTATTCAAATTCCAAAAGTAGGTTACAATAAAAGAGAGAGAGAGAGGAAAAATAGGAAAGAACTAATGCTAGCTTAATGATATTTGTTTATGAACATGAAATCTACATTTTTAATTTCTAAAAGTTAAACTTGAATTGACAGGGGAAATATTTAAGAAGACATCCAAAGATATGTACATATATATACATATATATACACATAGTTAAAATTTATTTCATTTATAACCTACACATTATTTTCAATCAATAAATTACTAAATGTCATTATAGTTCCTAAGACATTTTTTTTAAATGACTCAAATTTAAGAAAAAGAGGAAAGGAGAAAAATAAAGTAATAAATTGGAAGAGATGAAGGTTTTTACCACCGCATGTATATTACTGTATGAAACGTTGTCCATTTAGAAAAATAATGCATATGTTGAAAATATAATAGTTTAAAATTTACAGTGCATGCATGCATTAAAAAATGTAGGCAATGCATGGCCTCTTTGTTTTATACATAATAAAGGGCCTACAGACTAAATAACCCTTTAGACTTCAACACTAAAATAAATACGCTAATACATTAAGAATACATGGAAAGGTTGGACAATAAATATATTTTATGTTTTGCTTGTTTTCTTTTATATTTTTTTTATTATAAATGTTAACATTAATTTTATTAACCGCGATAGTTAAAACATACATTATATACCTTTAAAACTCAGTATCTTACAATTCATCCCATATAAAATTAATTTGGAATCATTCATTAATAACAATTTAAAATTTATATATGTAAATATCATTTTAAATTCAATAATAAAATATGGAATTTTTAAATTCTGATGTATTTTCTAACAAAATTATTTAAAATTAAATTATTCATTCTAACTTCGATTTAAATCAATTTTTAATCATTATTATTTTAAATAAATTATTTTAAATATCAAAACCCATTGAAATTAGTTCAAATAAATTTTAAATTTACCCCAAAATTCAAGGTGGTTACAGTCTCCCCCACTTAAAAACTTTTCATCCTCGAAAAGGAACGAAACTAAAGTTGTTTAATTAACTATCTTATCTTTCATTCTTTTATTGATTTCAATAATTTTATTTGTTGATTAACTTTTAAAATATATAACTTTATATATTCAAAAATCATATTTCCAAAGATCGGATTATATATAATCAAAAATACGTTAATTATAAACTCAGCACTCTCAACTCATTCTAGGGCATTACTAACCCCACCTCTAATGAGTTTTCTCATTCTAGGATACTACTGATCCTATCTCTAATGAGTATTCTTATTTGATATTACTAATCCAATCTCTGATGAGTCTTTTGTTTAGTTCTAACGAGTTGTACCCCAAAGATTTGAGATAACCAGAGCTCTAATACCAACTGTAACGACCCGGGTCTCGCCCGGCCCGATCGATCGCTAGATCGACCAAGACCGTTCAAAACCCGAATACGTTAACTTTGGGAATACAACAACATCAGAACAACAACAACAGACTTTTATAAATATTACAATAATGTTACATCAGAGTACAGAACATATCAGAGTACATTGAATAAAATTACAGCGGAAGATAAATTTCAATAAATTAAATACAATAAACAGCGGAAGACTTCTATGCTCTGGACACAGCTTTAGGCTTCAATCAAGAATCTTGCTTAAGAGATAAATATCTGCAAAAAGCTACTCGACTGCCCATATGGAAAAGAAGACACCCAAGTTTGCAAAGTGAAACAAACTACAAGTCAGTCATGGGACTAGTATGAGAAATCTAACTTAACTAATCTAATAATAAGGCTAATCACAGGAGCACGCCGCTAACGCGGAACGGGTTTACTCCATTAGATTGCCGGTGCATAAAAAAAGTAAATCATTAAACAACGCAATGCTTTTTAGAAAAATGAAACCATCATAAGACTCAAGTCCCATCACACAATGCAACGCAAAGCAGAGGATAGAGTTTTACCTTATAATGGTCAAAAATGGTTGATACGATAAAAAAGATTTTGATATTATTATTACTGTATGTATATTTCGAAAACATTTCAAAGTAAATGTATCAATCCTAGGAAGCATAGCTACCATATACTATGCCTCCATACTAGTAATACAATCAAGTCTGTAGGATCGTATTGGGAATTGGATTTCCATCATGAGCCAAGGCTAGGAACGATCTCCTTACCGATTTGAGACACTCTAGCTAATGTCTCAGGATTCCCTGCAGTGAACCCTTGGATCCTGCAGGGCTAGTCCGCACATACGATTTTGCGGATGGGTAATTCCTGAACACACGTTTCCCGGTCCTATAGGACCTATCATCCGAGGCGCCTCATTCCATCATCCACATAAGTAAAATGTCGGGCCATGTAAAAACCAAACACCACATCTAGCTAGAAAGAAACGTGCTGCTCTCCCTGCATTCCCTTGCTCCGTTTTAGACTCAACCGGGTTGTGAGGCTCGTGAAGCTACGCAATACACAAAGCTATGCTTATTCAAGCTGTGCTTTGATCATCAACCACAAGGCCTGCTTTTCAACAAAAGCCTTGATCATTTGCATCTTAGCATGCCACATTGTCAATCCATACCATACCATTGATTCCTACTAATATATAACCTTTAAGCTCGTACGTCTTAGAGAAGGGTGTTAAACACCAAACAGATATATATATTTAGCAGAGATCAACAAATACCGTATAAAGAAATACAACGTCAGACATACAATCCATTTTCAAGTACGTTCTGGGTCTGAATGAAACCGGATGCACCTTATTCCTCGCATATCCGAAAAATTAACAAGTAGTCTGGACGGTCACCATTGTAGCCCCTTCAAGGTAGCTACTCCTATCATGGGTGTCAATGGTAACTCATCCATTCGACGTGAAGATCGTCGGTCTTCAATCACCGTCTTCAACTCTTCGACGTAGATTGACGAATGATCATTTGAAATGAGATTGAACTCGGACTTTTCAAATGATCCTCGCATATGTTTAAAATCATTTCTTATCATTAATACTAATTTGCAACGATTAATCTCTATTTTTATTTATATAAAAATAATTGAATTTTATTTAACGACGCTTCAAGTCAATAAGCGACCTTGACGCTGTTTTCACCCAAATTTGTTTTACACATTTCTCTAATTCTAACCGTTGGATTTTAACACAATTCATATGTTGGAAAGATCTTCCCAAGGTGAACCTAACGGTTTTAGTTTTGGGAAAATCCGACGGTCGGATCTTTCAGTATAATAATTTAAAGACACGATTCCAATAGGCGAACTACCACGCTCGATTTGTTTGATTTTTAATTTCTATATATACAATTATATATAATTCCTCCATCCATATATTTTGCTAACAAAAAATATCCCTATTTGTATATATAATATCAAGGTATAACATGACACACAATAATGTTTTATTTTTATTATAATTCATATTCACATACTATACACAACAATGTACATTTTTCTTTCATCTTTTAAATTACACAAAATGTATATTTTGTTTCCTTACTCTTTTTAATGAAAATCCATTCATTAAAATGTAAATTTCTAGTCCATATTCTTTTTAATGAAAATCCATTCATTAAAATGTACATTTCATCGTTATAATCTTTACTGAAAATCTTTTTACATAAATATGTAAATTTCATACTGTTGTTCTTTTAAATGAAAAATGTAATTTCACTTTAATTCAATTACATGAAAAATGTAACTTTTACTTTTATTCATTACTATCTTTTCATTGGAGTCAACTTATATTAAATTGAAGTCCTTAAACGTTTAATTCTTTCCAATGAAAATGACACTAAAATTATGCCTTGTTTTAATATATGAACATGGCACTAAAAACATGTTTCATCTTCAATATATGAACATGATCTTAAAAATATATTTACTTTTAAGATAATAAAATAACACTGATATATGTTTTAAATTTCATATGTTAACATAACATCAAAAATACGATTATATTTCATATAATTAACATGACTTTAAAATATGAAGCTATTTCATATGCATTCACATAATTCCAACACATGTTTTTATTTCATATGCATTAACGCTACTCCAAACATGATTTCATTTTCATATACTTTAACGCTACTCCTAACTATGATTTTATTTTCATATGCAATTAAATGAAATTAAAACAAATGATTATATTTATTCCTTATGCACTCATGTTACACTAAAAAACATGATTTCATTTTCATAGGCATTTTCATGTTTCCAACTATAATCTAAAAATTGATTATTCTATATGTTATCCTTTTATAATAATATTATTTTCCAAAATATTTATTTTGAAATTTCTCTTTTAATATTCATTATAAAATGGATAAAATAAATCGATAAACTCGTTCGGGTTTTTAAAAAATGCGTTGCTATTTTTTAAATGGATTAAATAGCCCAACTCATTTTCTTATCCATTTGTATTTTATAATGAGCTAGACCTCTCACATTAAGCCTATGACTTGTGGATGCTAGATGTGCTGGTCGGTTCTTGGCAGACTTATTACACAAGTTGGGCTTAACCTCGTGTCATGGCCCGTTTTCGTATTTGTGCGCTTGGACCTCTCACATTAAGTTCAACATTAGTGGCTGCTAGATATGCCGGTCGGGTCCGATTAGACTTCCACCACAAATGTAACCTAACCTTGTGTCCAAGCACAATTATAATTTATAATTATAATTAATTTTTCCAAAACATATTATTTGAAATTATCCTTTCCATTAAGGAATCTTAATGTTAAGATATTCTTTATTTCTAAATATCTTGTTTTCAAGTATCTTAATATAAATTGTAACTTTCCATATTATTATGATTTTATAATAACAACCTTTTCAAGATGTTCCATTTTGAAACCATATTTTTTTTTGCTTTAACATATTGACACCAAAGATGTAATCTTTTTAATTGAATCCTTTTATTGTAACTTTTAGACAATAAAGACGTAATCTTTCTAAATCGATGTCAATTAATTCCATCAATTGAATATAAAATAAAAACATTCCTTTAATTCAAGATTGATAACGTTTTGGAAACAAATCTTCTTAATTTAACATATTGACAATTAAAAAAGGTAATATTTTTAAATTCTAACTTTATCTTTTTATTGTAACCTCATCCTATTATGTTTCTACTATTACATTAAAAATGTATTTTTAGTGTAAAACGTATTTCTTAATAAAAATATGATTTTTTTCTAAGTCCCTAATATTAACATTAAAGATGTGTTTTTAATGCAAATCATATTTCATAATGAAATATGATTCTTTTCTCAGTTTTCTAATATTACATTAAAGATATGTTTTTAATGTAAAACATATTTCTTAATAAAAATGTGTTTTTAAATGTAAATCATATTTCTTAATAATATATGATTCTTTTACTACTCTTTTTATGATTAATATTAGAAGTGTGTTTTAATGTAAATCCTGTTTCATAGTAAAATATGATTCTTTTACTACTCTTTTTATTTCCTGTTATATTTGTGTTGTGAACACGAAAAAAAATGAACTTATTTGTCTATGTAATATTTGCATTGTGAAATGCAAATAAAAAGGTGAACTTTTATTTCTAAGTTTAATTCGCGTTAGAGAACACAAATAAAAAGTTACTTTATTTCTCTATGTAATATTTGCATTGTGAAATGCAAATAAAAAGGTGAACTTTTATTTCTATGTGATTATATTTGCGTGAGAGGACGCAAATAAAATGTACAACTTTTATTTGGTGTTGAATTGATACACTGAATCAATTCAATGTAAATGACAAATTTTATTTTTGATGTTGAACCGATAAACTAAATCAATTCACATGAAATAACAAATTTTATTATGTTAATGAATTGATAAACTAGATCAATTCAAATAAAATAAAAGTGATAACATAAAAATGACAAATCATATTTTTGTTACGAATTGATAAACTAGATCAATTCAAATCAAACAAAAGTGATACGATAAAAATGACAAATCATATTATTATTATGAATTGATAAACTAGATCAATTCAAATCAAACAAAAATGATACCATAAAAATGACAAATCATATTATTATTATGAATTGATAAACTAGATCAATTCAAATAAAATAAAAAGAATGAATCATGTTATTTGACAAACAACTATGGATCTATAATTATCCATCATAACAACATATCAAACATCATCCAATTTTCAGCAAAAACAGATCTAAAATTTATATATATACAATCATCATATGGTGGATGAAATAACTTGATTAATTAATTAATTTAAAACAAAGGAAATCTCATAGTCGGTTTATTCTGATTCGCAAATTTGCCAAAATTCCAACTGCTCGGAATTGTCTCTTTCTAGTCTAGGAGCGTAGATCTTTGCCGCACAATCACAACGCTTCTGAAATCGCGTTATTCTGAGTTCATATGAATTTGTTATGGCTTAATTTAGATTGATAATAATTTTGAAATTAAATTAGAAAAGTAACTAAGGATTTTTAAACCTTCTTCCTCCTTCAACATTGCGTGGAGCACTATCCTATTCGCATGTCAACATCAACGAACGGCGGATCTTTGAGCGACAAAATCAAACAATCCATGAAGAGGATACTGATCATGCCCATTGAAAACAAAAGCTTGTTGAGAGCTATGATTTTTAGATTTGTGATGTAATTTGTAACGACCCGGAAAATCTGAACCAATTTAAAATTTTTAAATTGGCTAAAATTGTGGATTTTAAATATTTAAAATAAATACTTTAAATAATAACGATGAAAAGTCAGTTCGAAACGACATTTGCAAACGAATATAATTAATTCTAATTATAAATAAGGCTTGAAATGGCGCGGTTGTTTCAAAATTTGAATTCAAACTTTGAATGACTGTACCGGGTGCAAAACAAAACGGATTTGAGTGAATCAAAAATATTTAAATCTACTAGTGAATACCTTTCTAACGAATCTGAAAAATCGAAGTTTCATAGCGGAAAGCAAAAGTTATGGCCAAATGAATTTTCAGAAAGGTCGCTATGGAATTTATATAGCCCGTGAAAATGGCAATTTTGCAAACAACCTCGGAATTCGACGAAACCACTTTTGTTGGATCCGAGATGTTAAACTATTGCTAGGTTTCAAATTTCATAATTTTTGAAGTTAATATGTGAGCGTGGCAAAGGAAAATGTGTTTGGTCGATTTCTATTAAATTGGATCGACCAGAAATGGGCCATTTTTCAAACAGTCTCAGAATTCGACGAACCTAGTTTTGTTGGGACCGTATCATCAAAACATAGCCAGATTTATTTTTCTGGAATTTTTCGAATCAGTGTGTGGCCCCGGCAAATTGAAATGTACGTTCAAATCAAATATTGAATGTTTTATATTTTAATTTGAATGAAAACTGACTGAAACAGTCGAATGGGCCTACGAAACATATCCTATTGTGTTCGGAATGGGGATAAAACGCTAAGGACGACGGTCATTGGGTTCGGATTGGAGTTTGTAAGGTCAAAGTGGTATTTTCCAATTTAAATAACCACGGGCCAATCATATTTTTTCTTTATTATTTTAAAAATTCGGAAAACTAATTTTCTCTCTCCCCGACAGTCGATTAAAGGCGGAACCCTCTTCCTTTCTTCTCTCCTCGATTTCTTCTAATCCGCTCAATAAAAACCCCTGCCCCCTTGGAGAATTTTGTAGTGCTCGAGAAGATTTTCAAATCCATATATAGTTTGGATTTTTTCGTTGTGTGGTTTGGGAGAATCGACGCCTGGAAGTTGCGCCGTTCCAACCGCCGCCGCACCCGAATTCGACCATCGAACTGGCCCCACCTCCTGGCGCACGTGCGCCTCTCCTAGCTCTACGCTGTGGCGCTGGCCAATCGTTCTGAAGTTGTGCGGATTTCGAGAAAAGTGCAAACCTAGTTTCGAACCAAACTGCTGAGGTACGGCTGAAAATTATATATACTATATTATAGCAGTTTAAAGCGCTACGGTTTTTGATTTCACTGTAAAAATCATATCTTTTTCGTTTCTTGACGAAATTCAGTGAAACAAGAGACAGTGGACTCTTGTGGACGTCTTCTACATTCTAGAAGAGACCGCATATTTTTCTGAGCCTTCTGCTATTTTTGGTGGAGTGGAACCCAATGTGAGATTTCTAATTTATAAACGATATGGAAAACGACGATGTATAAATTACATAGTCGATGTATGAGTTATATAAGCGTTGTACACCTCATGTATAAGCGTTGTATAAGTTGTACGTTCGATATATAAGTTATATATGCGTTGTAAAAATTATATATGTGTTGAAATAGAAGTGAAATGTCTATATAT
This sequence comes from Allium sativum, assembly GCA_030737875.1. Lineage (NCBI taxonomy): Eukaryota > Viridiplantae > Streptophyta > Magnoliopsida > Asparagales > Amaryllidaceae > Allium > Allium sativum. Next base: position 952,583,184 of record CM060924.1, on the reverse strand, counting down.
AAATATATATATATATATAGATATATACGCCCCTCGTCCACAAATCATGGACGATATTTATTGGTTGTGATTGGTGTGAAAATTGGTTGATTACGAATGGTTGATTAGAATTGTTTGTGGTTGAAATTGATTGATTGTGGTTGAAAAATACCCGTTTGTGGTTGAGAAATATTTGGTTGAAACCACATAGGATTAGTTTGTGGAAATGGAAAAAAAATATACATGCCGCCTGCATGCGAACTAGATGCATGATTCCCCATTGTCGAAAGCTGCAAGGCTTTAAGGTAGAGCGAGGAGCCGTACTAGGGACGGCCCCGGTTTTAACTACCCTGCCGTTATGCTGCTGAAATTTTGAATAATATTCATGTGTTAGAATTATTTTCATATATTGAATAACCTTCATGTGTTGAAAAGAAATTCATTCGTCGAATTGAAATTCATATGTTGAATGGTATTCGTGTTTTGAATAAATTGTTTTAACAATAAAAATCACATTTTTACTCTATATATACAAACTATAGAAAACCTTCATGTGTTGAATCGAAATTCATTCGTTGAATTGAAATTCATGTGTTGAATGGTATTCGTGTTTTGAATAAATTGTTTTAACAATAAAAATCACATTTTTACTCTATATATACAAACAATAGAAAACCTTCATGTGTTGAATCGAAATTCATTCATTGAATTGAAATTCATGTGTTGAATGGTATTCGTGTTTTGAATAAATTGTTTTAAAAATAAAATCACATTTTTACTCTATATATACAAACTATAGAAAACCTTCATGTGTTGAATCGAAATTCATTCGTTTAATTGAAATTCATGTGTTGAATGGTATTCGTGTTTTGAATAAATTGTTTTAACAATAAAAATCACATTTTTACTCTATATATACAAGCTATAGAAAACCTTCATGTGTTGAATCGAAATTCATTCGTTGAATTGAAATTCATGTGTTGAATAGTATTCGTGTTTTGAATAAATTGTTTTAACAATAAAAATCACATTTTTACTGTAACATGAGTTGTTAAAAATAGTGAAGTGTCGAAGTGAATGTTTGTTGGATAAAAATATCTTTTTTATCAAATGTATGAGAAGAATATAGTTTTGAAATCGTAGAATCGATATATATATATATGATTGATATATATCGAATAGTGAAGCTGCAGTTCGTGTTTTGAAACCGTGATTTCAAACGATTAGTACGGGAGATCCGACCATCGGATTTTCCCGAAACTGAAACCGTTGGGTTCGCTTTGGAAATATCTTTCCAACGACACCAAATTTGTGAGGATCCAACGGTTGGATTGTCTGAAATGTTTAATTCAAATCTAAAGAAAAACAGCGCCAGATTCGATTATATTTATATATATAAAAATATAATTATATTTAATCGAATAACGACGCTGCAGTTCGTATTTTGAAATCAAAACTTCAAACGATTGTACCGGGAGATCCGACCGTCGGATTTTCCCAAAACTAGAACCGTTGGATTCGTTTTGAAAAGATCTTTTTAATGCTGTAAATTTTGTGAAGATCCAACGGTTAGATTTTCAGATATGTGTAAATCAAATCTGAAGAAAAACAGCGCCACGGCCGCGTTATAGCTCGAAGCGTTGTTTGAATGAATTGGCTATTTTAAAAATAAATAAAAATAGTGATAAATCGTTATAAAATATTATAAACGATATGGAATGTGAAATTTAGAAACTCACTGAAGGTTGGCTAAGTCGAATGGTTTCCTGGGTTTTGATCTGATGGTGGTTTCGGCCTTCGGGGTTAATATTTGGGAAATCGTTCTCTTACTGATTTACGGTTAGTGGCTAATGAATTGAAATGATGTGTATGTTGTGTTTGTATAGCACTTGTTTATTATATACACGAGTTGCTCAGGAAGACCGGGTTTATCCCACTCTGAATAACTGAATCGACGATAAGAAATCGAAGAGGAAGACGGTGGTTGAAGACCGGAAATCTTCACCTCGTTTGGATGGTAACTGATGTCCTGATTGGGAGGCATCCCGAAATATGGATAATGAGTGGTGATCGTCCAGGCATACGTGGAGATCGATGGGTTTGTGAGGTATATAGCGCCTCCGGTTTCATTCAGACCCAGAATGGACTTGCAAATGGACGGTGTGTCTGACATTGGAATTTATTCTGTGTAACTGATAGCCATCAGTTGCATAGTGTGAATTGCCTGTGTGGCATGCTAAGATGCAGTGATCAGGGCTTCTGTTGAAAAGCAAAGTCTTGTGGTTGATGACCAAAGCACCGCCTGTGTGGCGTAGCTTTGTGTATAACATGAAATCGCGAGCCTCACACCCCGGTATGAACCAGAAACGGGAGAGGACATCAGGGAGGGTATGCGTTTCCTTCTAGTTAGAAGTGGCGTCAGTGGTTTTACATGCCCTGACGAGTTTGACTTATGTGGTTGTTGCTGTTACGAGGTGCCTCGGTTGTATCGGTCGATCTGGGACCAATGGAGTCATTCTTTGGCTCACTTATGCCCTATAGGGCGGGGAAACGCAGTGTACTGGCATTTTAATCCACATCGGTGGACCGACCCTGACGATCCAAGGGTCGATGCGTTCTGATCCTGAGACACATGTTAGAGCGTCTCGAAGTCGGTAAGGACTATCGTTTGCCTTGGTTCTTGACGGAAATCCAATTTCCAGATACGTGACTGTGCGGTTTTGATTGTATACCTATATTTGGCGACATAGTGGCATAGGACGCTCATGTCATCTATGATTGATAGTTATGATTGAAATTGTTTTCGAAACCTATAAACACTAGTAATAATATCAAATGCTTTTGTTTTATTCGAATCAAGCATATTTTGGCCATTATAAGGTAAAACTCTATCCTCCGGTTTGCGTTGCATTGTGTGATGGGAACTGAGTCTTATAATGGCTTCATTTTTATAAAAAGCATTGCGATGTTTAAAGATTCACTTGTTTTAAAGCACTGGCAATCCAATGGAGTAAACCCGTTCCACGAAAGTGGCGTGGTCCTGTGATTAGCCATATATTAAAAGTGTTAAGTAGATTTCTCATACCACTCCCATGACTGACTCGTAGTTTGTTTCACTTGCAAACTCGGGTGCCCCCTTTTCTACACGGGCAGCCTTGTCTTCAGGTTTTAGCAGGTTCTTTCTGGATAGCTGGAGCTGAAGATGGATTCTATCATTTATCTCTTTTTATGCTGTTCAGCTCCTATTGTACATATTATGTTTGTTTTCCGCTGTAGACATTTATGTATAGCTGAACTATATTTGTACTAAGTATGATCTTGTATACTGTGTAACTCTGATGATTACGTTTATCCAGTATATTCTATTGTGCATTATCTGGTGTATTTATTTATTTCTGTTCTGCTATTATCTGTTTCTATGTTATATTCCAAAGATTACCCTTGTCACCGTCAGTACGGGATTTGGGGTCGTCACAACGTGGTATCAGAGCTTTGGTTAAGCTTAGTGCTGGAATATAACATATTAACGAACTCGTCAGAAATAGAACCAGTAGTGTTCTAGGACGGGTAACTCAATACAGATAGGATCAGTAATATCCTAGTATGAGTATAGCAGAATGAGATAACACCTCGATAGATGCATTTACATTCAAGTATATGTTTCTACGTTTTAAAATATCTTTTCTGTGACCTGACACTTGGTCTGCTATTTGCAGAAGTACTAGAAAATGTGTGTTAGAAACAGAAGGAATGCAGAACCGGATATTGAGGCCCTATTAATCAAGTATCGAAATACGGGTGGAATACCGTTCTCTAGCGAAGAATCTATTATGAAAACGCAAGCTTGGATTCATTCTGCTGAGAAGATCTTTGACAGTTTAAAGCTGAGGGATGACCAGAAAAGGTTACTGGCATCCTGGGAACCCAAAGACGAAGCCTTGTTCTAGTGGGATTCGATTATTAAGGATAATCCGGAAGGTGATATCACCTGGGATAGATTCAAAGTGATTTTCCTGGAAATATTTACTCCTCCAGAAGCGACAGAGCGGTTATGTGATGAATTTTCATATCTGATACAAGGGGATATGACCATTCCAGAATATCATAAGAAATTCAATGAACTTTCTCACTTTGCTCCTCATCTAATTCAAGATCCAAAGAGGAAGAATCTGAGATTTATTCATGGCCTACAAAGGAAATATCAGAATAGTGTGATGAGGAATGTGAAGCTTCCTTTTTCTGAAATAATATACATGGCTTACCAGTACGAGGATCTCGACAAGAAAGGTATGTTACGCTACGAAGAGGAGGTCGGCTCTAGCAATAAAGTTAAGTCTGGAACTGATCGTACTGAGGCCAGTACGATGTCTGATGTCAGTAAGAAGCCTAAAGTCAATCAGAAAAGGGCCAGATCTGGGAAAGAACCAGTAACGATCGCCGTATGCAATAGCTGCAATCAGAAAGGGCATTTGTCGATAAACTGCGGACCCTTAAAGAAACGAATAAAGAGTTGATCTAAATCCAAGAAGAATTTTCAAGAGAAGAAAAGGTGCAATCAATGCCATCGGTTTGGTCATGTAAAGCAAGATTGCCGGCTGTTAAAAACGACCAAAGAAGCTCAGGTAAATGAACTGGCAGAAAATTCTGAGCCCTCAGCTAGTCACGAAAGGCCGGATGTTTTAGAAGGCACGCTAACTGTTAAAGATATTCCAGTTAGAGTACTGTTTGACACTGGTGCGTCGCGAAGCTTTGTTGCAAAGAATGTGGTTAAGAAACTGGATTTGAATTTGAAGAAGCTCAAAAAACCAATGACGGTCCAAAATCCGGTTGGGGGTTCCCTCAATCTCAGTTGGGTTTGTGGAGTGCCGGTTTCTTTTTCTCATTATCGGTTCCCTACGATCGCGGTCGTCATGAATTTTACAAAATTTGATCTTATCTTGGGGTTAGACTGGCTGACCAAATATGAAGCCGAGGTTAAATGCGCCAATAGAGTCGTTAAGGCGAAGATTAAATCAGGTGATTATATAACCATTCCCTGTGAAGGTCAGAATTCTAATAGAAAAGACTTCTGGGCAGCTTTGGATATTTCTCCTGCTCAAATAGAAAATATCCCTGTAGTTACAGAGAATATTCCTGACCTCGTAAAAGATATTCCTGTCGTCAAGAATTATGCGGATGTGTTTGAAGAAGTTGTTCGCTTACCTCCGCAGAGAGAAATAGATTTCAAGATCACTTTGATTCCGAATGCAAGGCCGGTAGTTCACGCTATTCGAAGAATGTCCTTGAAAGAGAAAGAGGAATAAGACAATCAAACAAGACATCTTGTATGGAAGGGTCTGATCAGGCCTAGTTTCTCTAATTGGGGAGCAACAGTGGTGTTTGTCCCAAAATCTGACGGTACTCTGTGACTATGTGTGGATTATCGTGATTTGAAAAAGCAGACAATAACGAATAAATATCCATTGCCGCGAATCGATGATTTATTGCATCGTCTGAATGGGGCGCATGCATTTTCAAGGATGGACCTAGCTACAGGCTTCCATCAACTTCGAATTGCCGAAGAGTGTGTTCCAATGACAGCATTCAGAGGTCCATACTTATTCTACGAGTGGCTAGTAATGCCGTTTGGCTTATGTAACGCTCTAGCTTACTTCGTCGATCTGATGAATCGAGTGTTCAGAGGAGTCCTGAATAAATTTGTTCTGGTTTTTATTGATGATATTCTAATCTTCTCTAAATCAAAGGCCGAACATGAAAAGCATTTGGAACATGTTCTAGAAATTCTGAGAAGGAATGTTTTAAAAGCTAAACTATCCAAATGTATATTCTAACAAGATGAAGTAAAGTTTCTGGGCCATGTCGTATCAAAAGAAGGAACTGCTGTGGATCCAAGTAAAATCACAGCTATTCAAAATTGGAAATAGCCTAGTACTCCTACAGAAGTCCGCAGTTTTCTCGGATTGGCTAGTTATTACCGGAAGTTCGTTAAAGATTTTTCGAAGATATCTAGTCACTTAACGAAGCTTACAAAGAAGCACTCAAAATTCAAGTGGACTCCAGAATGTGAGGAGGCTTTTGAGGAGCTAAAGTTAAGATTAACAACGGCTCCAGTGTTAATGATTATCGAAGGCAATCAGGACTTGAAAGTCTGGACAGATGCCTCTAGAGAAGGCCTTGGTGCAGTGTTAATGCAAAGGGGTCAAGTTATTGCTTATGCTAGCCGTCAGCTGAAGCCACATGAAAAGAACTATGTCACTCATGATCTTGAGTTGTTGGCTATCGTATTCGCTTTGAAAATATGGAGACACCATCTTCTGGGTGAGAAATTCGAACTGTTTACAGATCACCAGTCGTTGAAGTATCTGTTCACCAAGAAGGACTTGAATCTGAGGCAGCAACGTTGGCTAGAATTCCTTGCAGCATATGATTTCGAGATTCTATACACTCCAGGGAAAGCTAATGTCGTGGCCGATGAGTTAAGCCGAAAGAATGTAATGATCGCCAGCTTTATTAGTACGACTTCTTTGATTGACAAGATATCTGCTCTCCAAAAAGACGACCAATTATTAAAGGAATGAGCCAGCGGATTCGAGAAGGCAATGCTTCGGATTTCCAGCTCGACAGCGAAGGGATTCTGAGGTTACAAGGACAAATTTGTGTTCCAAAAATTCCTGAACTCAGAAGAGATTTGCTTGATGAATGCCTCAAATCTAAGCTCAGTATCCATCCGGGTGTGAGTAAAATGTATAACGATATCAAGAGAATATTCTGGTGGAAATCGTTAAAAAGAGACATCTCTATATATGTTAGCCGATACCCTACTTGCTAGCTAGTCAAAAGCGACCAACAGAAACTTGCTGGATTGTTACAACCGCTGGGCATTCCAGGTTGGAAGTGGGAGCAAATTTCCATGGACTTCATAGATGGTTTGCCCAGAACCAAGAAAGGAAATGATAGTATTTGGGTGATCGTAGATTGCTTCACGAAGACCGCCCATTTCATACCTGTCAGATCAAACAGAACTGCTCAGAGTCTGATGTAGATATACTTTAAGGAAATTGTTAGACTACACGGAGTGCCGATCAGTATTGTTAGTGATAGGGATCCAATATTCACTAGCAAATTCTAGGAGGCGTTTCAAGTAGAGCCAGGAACTAAGCTTAACTTGAGCACCGCTTATCATCCTCAGACAGATGGTCAGACTGAGAGGGTTAATCGTATACTAGAAGATCTATTGCGGGCTTGTGTTCTAGATTTCGGTGGATCATGGGAAGACCATTTACATTTGGCAGAGTTCTCGTATAACAACAGCTACCAAGCAAGCCTGACAATGTCACCATTCGAAGCATTGTATGGTAGACCGTGCCGATCCCCTGCTTGTTGGGTCGAACCTGGTAATAGACTTGTGTTAGGGCCAGATATGATCCGAGAAGCTGCCGACAAAGTCGATTTTATTAAGAAACGATTACTCGCCGCTCAAAGTCGACAGAAAAGCTATGCCGATAAGAGAAGGAGAGATATATCGGTTGCTGTTGGCGACTATGTATATTTGAAAGTACCGCCGATGAGAGGAGTTATCCAGTTCGGTAAAATTGGGAAATTAGCGCCTAGATTTATTGGTCCATTCCCTATACCAGAACGGATTGGAACTCTCGCTTATAGAATTCAGTTACCTGATTGGTTGCCTGGAGTGCATGATGTATTTCATATATCTCAACTTCGAAAGCACGTTCATGATCCAGACTTGATCATGGAAGAAGCAGCTCAGCAGGATATTGAAATTACTCCAGAATTAGCTATGAGAAGAGACTCGCTAAAGATTATCGGCAAAGAAACCAAAGAACTGAGGAACAAGAAGGTTCACTTCGTCAAAGTGCAATGGAGTGGAGATCTACGAGATTGTACTTGGGAAACTAAGGAGAGCATTCAGAAAGCCTATCCTAAGTGCTGAGTGGATATCTCTAATTGACTCCGGTGCAAGGTACATTTACCATATTTTGAGATTTCCAATTGTTCTCTACTTTGTTGTTATTTTCCTTTCATAGATGTGCACTTTTAATTCTATAGTCTGAATGATTTTAAAAGAGTATAAGAATTAATTTGTATGATTTTGAAAAGATAAAAATAAATTGCTTGTTGTTTGTATTGTGTGATAGTGTATTTGATTAATTAAATTATTAGAACGATAGTTAATTTAATCAATAAGAGAATGAATGGTAGGATTTATTCGATTAACTCACACATTGAACTGATTTAAAAATAGATAGAAATATATACATGTGCATCATATATGTTTGAACAGGTAAATGGATTAGCTGTTGAGTAAAGAATTTATTTGTGTGCCCAACAAATAGGTAAACCTTAATGAGTTGGATGCGTAATATTATTATATCAACTCCTGTGAATGCCATTGGATGCGTAGTGCTGGTTGTTATGTGTATAATCATAAACGTCGCCATAGGATAGTAACAATTAATTTTGAACTACATTACATGGCATACTTCTGGAAGATAGGCATACTTCATCATATACCACATATGCATTTGGAGCTTGTGTGACGAGGTAAGAGATTTACCATACGAGCGAGAGCTTGTATGGCGATGACTATATTTTACAGGTTGAACTGATGACTGATATGGACCATATAAAATTGTAACGATAAATTGCCAGATTAATAAAAACCCCACACGGGTCTGGAGTTGACAATAATCACGTCTCTCTAGTTATTAGATACAGCACATGGATTATTTATTTCCCACACGGGACGAGGTGACGAGGATTTATCCTCTGGAGCAATTAAAAATACACACTCCCTCAGGCTTTGACAGGGTAACGAGAATTTATTCTCTGGAGTTATTATCTATACACGCTCCCCTGTAAACACCAAAATATATCACTATAAATATGTGTATTCTTTATAGGATTTATTGGGTACCTAATACGGCCCAATAAATTTCCAAACCCCTCCCTGTACAAAGGAGGTTATGGCGAATTTTTTTGAAAATTCGGGGTGTTAGCCAAATTTTTGAAGCATTTGAAAATTCTTAGAAACTGAAAAGTTTGAGGATGGAAGCCAGATTGAACGTAGAGGTGATTAATCAAACCACCTTCAATTTTGTTCCTTTTGAGGGCGAAAAGTTTTAAGTGGGGGAGATTGTAACGACTCGGAAAATCTGAGCCAATTAAAATTTTTTAAATTGGCTAAAATAGTGATTTTAAATATTTAAAGTAAATACTTTAAACAATAACGATGAAAAGTAAGTTCGAATCGACATTTGAAAACGAGTATAATTAATTCTAATTATAAATAAGGCCTGAAATGGCGCGGTAGTTTCAAAATTTGAATTCAAACTTTGACTGACTGTACCGAGTGCAAAACAAAACGGATTTGAGTGAAATCAAAAATATTTAAATCTGTTAGTGAATACCTTTCTAACGAATCTGAAAAATCGAAGTTTCATAGCGGAAAGCAAAAGTTATGGCCAAATGAATTTTCAGAAAGGTCGCTATGGAATTTATATAGCCCGTGAAAATGGCCATTTTGCAAACGACCTCGGAATTCGAAGAAACCACTTTTGTTGGATCCAGGATGTTAAACTATTGCTGGTTTTCAAATTTCATAATTTTTGAAGTTAATATGTGAGCGTGGCAAAGGAAAATGTGTTTGGTCGATTTCTATTAAATTGGATCGACCAGAAATGGGCCATTTTTCAAACAGTCTCAGAATTCGACGAAACTAGTTTTGTTGGGACCGTATCGTCAAAACATAGCCAGATTTATTTTTCTGGAATTTTTCGAATCAGTGTGTGGCCCCGGCAAATTGAAATGTACGTTCAAATCGAATATTGAATGTTTTATATTTTAATTTGAATGAAAACTGACTGAAACAGACGAATGGGCCTACGAAACATATCCCATTGTGTTCGGAATGGTGGTAAAATGCTAGGGATGACAGTCGTTGGGTTCGGATTGGAGTTCGTAAGGCCAAAGTGTATTTTCCAATTTAAATAACCATGGGCCAATCATATTTTTTCTTTATTATTTTAAAAATTCGAAAAACTAATTTTCTCTCTCCCCGACAGTCGATTAAAGGTGGAACCCTCTTCCTTTCTTCTCTCCTCGATTTCTTCTAATCCGCTCAATAAAAACCCCTGCCCCTTTGAAGAATTTTGTAGTGCTCGAGAAGATCTTCAAATCCATATATAGTTTGGATTTTTTCGTTGTGTGGTTTGGGAGAATCGACGCCTGGAAGTTGCGCCGTTCCAACCGCCGCCGCACCCGATTCCGACCATCGAACTGGCCCCACCTCCTGGCGCACGTGCGCCTCTCCTAGCTCTACGCTGTGGCGCTGGCCGATCGTTCTGAAGATGCGCGGATTTCGAGAAAAGTGCAAACCTAGTTTCGAAACAAACTGCTGAGGTACGGCTGAAAATTATATATACTATATTATAGCAGTTTAAAGCGCTACGGTTTTTGATTTCACTGTAAAAATCATATCTTTTCCGTTTCTTCACGAAATTCAATGAAACAAGAGACAGTGGACTCGTGTGGACGTCTTCTACATTCTAGAAGAGACCGCATATTTTTCTGAGCCTTCTGCTATTTTTGGTGGAGTGGAACCCAATGTGAGATTTCTAATTTATAAACGATATGGAAAACGACGATGTATAAATTATATAGTCGATGTATGAGTTACATAAGCGTTTTACACCTCATGTATAAGCGTTGTATAAGTTATACGTTCGATATATAAGTTATATATGCGTTGTAAAAATTATATATGTGTTGAAATAGAAGTGAAATGTCTATATATATACATATATACGCCCCTCGTCCACAAACCATGGACGATATTTATTGGTTGTGATTGGTGTGAAAATTGGTTGATTACGAATGGTTGATTAGAATTGTTTGTGGTTGAAATTGAATGATTATGGTTGAAAAATACCCGTTTGTAGTGGAGAAATATTTGGTTGAAACCACATAGGATTAGTTTGTGGAAATGAAAAAAAATATACATGCAGCCTGCGTGCGAACTAGATGAATGATTCCCCATTATCAAAATCTGCGAGGCTTTAAGGTAGAGCAAGGAGCCGTACTAGGGACGGCCCCGGTTTTAACTACCCTGCCATTATGCTGCCGAAATTTTGAATAATATTCATGTGTCAGAATTATTTTCATATATTGAATAACCTTCATGTGTTGAAAAGAAATTCATTCGTCGAATTGAAATTCATGTGTTGAATGGTATTCGTGTTTTGAATAAATTGTTTTAACAATAAAAATCACATTTTTACTCTATATATACAAACTATAGAAAACCTTCATGTGTTGAATCGAAATTCATTCGTTGAATTGAAATTCGTGTGTTGAATGGTATTCGTGTTTTGAATAAATAGTTTTAACAATAAAAATCAGATTTTTACTCTATATATACAAACAGTAGAAAACCTTCATGTGTTGAATCGAAATTCATTTGTTGAATTGAAATTCATGTGTTGAATGGTATTCGTGTTTTGAATAAATTGTTTTAACAATAAAATCACATTTTTACTCTATATATACAAACTATAGAAAACCTTCATGTGTTGAATCGAAATTCATTCGATGAATTGAAATTCATATGTTGAATGGTATTCGTGTTTGAATAAATTGTTTTAACAATAAAAATCACATTTTTACTCTATATATACAAGCTGTAGAAAACCTTCATGTGTTGAATCGAAATTCATTCGTTGAATTGAAATTCATGTGTTGAATGGTATTCGTGTTTTGAATAAATTGTTTTAACAATAAAAATCACATTTTTACTGTAACATGAGTTGTTAAAAATGGTGAAGTGTCGAAGTGAATGTTTGTTGGATAAATATATCATTTTTATCAAATGTATGAAAAGAATATAGTTTTGAAATCAATGAATCGATATATATATATACATAACTAGGATAGAAATATATTGAATAGTGAAGCTGCAGTTCGTGTTTTGAAACTGTGATTTCAAACGATTAGTACGGGAGATCCGACCATCGGATTTTCCCGAAACCGAAACCGTTGGGTTCACTTTGGAAATATCTTTCCAACGACACCAACTTTGTGAGGATCTAATGGTTGGATTGTCTGAAATGTTTAATTCAAATCTAAAGAAAAACAGCGCCAGAATCAATTATATTTATATATATATACATAAATATAATTATATTTAATCGAATAACGACGCTGCAGTTCGTATTTTGAAATCGAAACTTCAAACGATTGTACCGGGAGATCCGACCGTCGGATTTTCCCAAAACTGGAACCGTTGGATTCGTTTTGAAAAGATCTTTTTAATTATGTAAATTTTGTGAAGATCCAATGGTTAGATTTTCAGATATGTGTAAATCAAATATGAAGAAAAAAAGTGTCACGGCCGCATTATGGCCCGAAGCGTCGTTTGAATGAATTGGCTATTTTAGAAATAAATAAAAATAGTGATAAATCATTATAAAATATTATAAACGATCTGGAATGTGAAATTTAGAAAGTAACTGAAGGTTGGCTAAGTTGAATGGTTTCTTGGGTTTTGATCTGATGTTGGTTTCGGCCTACGGGGTTAATATTTTGGAAATCGTTCTCTTACTGATTTACGGTTAGTGACTAATGAATTGAAATGATGCGTATGTTGTGTTTGTGTAGTACTTGTTTATTATATACGCGAGTTGCTCAGGGAGACCGGGTTTATCCCATTCTGAATAACTGAATCGACGATAAGAAATCGAAGTGGAAGACGGTGGTTGAAGACCGGAAATCTTCACCTCGTTTGGATGGTAACTGATGTCCTGATTGGGAGGCATCCTGAAATATGGATAATGAGTGGTGATCGTCCAGGCGTACGTAGAGATCGATGCGTTTGTGAGGTATATAGTGCCTCCGGTTTCGTTCAGACCCAGAACGGACTTGCAAATGGACGGTGTGTCTGACATTGGAATTTATTCTGTGTAATTGATAGCCATCATTTCAATGGTGTGAATTACCTGTGTGGCATGCTAAGATGCAGTGATCAGGGTTTCTGTTGAAAAGCAAAGTCTTGTGGTTGATGACCAAAGCACCGCCTGTATGGCGTAGCTTTGTGTATAACGTGAAATCGCGAGCCTCACACCCCGGTATGAACCAGAAACGGGAGAGGACATCAGGGAGGGCATGCGTTTCCTTCTAGTTAGAAGTGGCGTTAGTGGTTTTACACGCCCTGACTAGTTTGACTTATGTGGTTATTGCTGTTACGAGGCGCCTCAGTTGTATCGGTCGATCCGGGACCAATGGAGTCATTCGTTGGCTCACTTACGCCCCATAGGGCGGGGAAACGCAGTGTTCAGGCATTTTAATCCACATCGGTGGACCAATCTGTGACGGCCCGCCCCGCACCAACCGACATTTACTCCAAAAGTGCGTTGTACACATGTCTAGTTAGCATGGAACGGGTCGCCAGAAGGAAAAAGGAAGAAGGAAATGAACATTCAAAGAACCTGTAGAATGTCTCACAGCGCATCGAACAAAATATAATAATAACATACTTGACATAAAACAGGAGAGACAGTGCATAAGCTGAAAATCAGAACTAAACATCATAGCAGCGGAAATTCAGAATACAGCTTATTACAACTTTCAAACTGTCTCAAAGCAAAAGTAAGATAAATGAGGTACACTACTAATGCCCAAGTAGCGACCACCAACGACACAGGGAGAATGTGTATATATATATCATACGTGGAAGCCTCCTGCCCGCCTCCGAATCAGCTACTCGCGCATCACCAGCTAACCTGTCTCTAGTCTGCTCGTGTGAGCACCCAGAGTAATAAGAGGAGACATAAAACTCTGGGTCAGACATAAAGCCTGGTATGAGCGATAAGCATCTAAAGTGAACAATAACAGGTAGACTAAAACATACCTGAACCTGGATCTGCAACCAAAGAGTTAGCACTACATACTGTACAACACTCTAAGGTATAATATCAAACAGTGTAAAGATACGGAGGTGGGGGAGGTGTGCATGTCATAATGATGGCAAACAATCAAGCATAGCATCCATCCTCACATCTCTCACTCAGTGCGTAAAGCATACGATGTTCACCACTTCGATCACCCAACATTCCTTGCCACGATCACTTTGCCCCATGAAGTCATAAATGGCTTCACTGCACTGATAACGTAGCCACAAATCCTTCGCTATGTCCACTTTGCCCCATGGAGTCACAAGAACTCCACTGCACTGGCTCGTAGCCTTACCAATCCTTACTATGTCCACTTTGCCCCATGGAGTCATAAGAACCCCACTGCACTGGCTCATAGTCTTACTACGCATCACCTTGCCCCTCGGGTCATAATGACCCTACTGCACTGATAACATAGTCTTGCTACCATCACTTTGCCCCTCAGGTCGTAATGACCCTACTGCACTGATAAGTAGCCCATCCTTCCTTTTTAGTGGTGAATCGAAGTTATGAACGTCGACAACTCCTTAGCACGCGTCCCGCAGCAAAGTCCAACCCTGAAATGAACTCATTGGTTCCCAACTGGTTCCGGGATCCTGAGCTCTAACTTCCATTTGGACTACCTTTGCATCTCGGGTTATTGGTCATCACAATCGAATCGGATCGGATCAGCCTTCACGTTCTTCATCGGATCGGATCGGCCTTAGTCACTCGGGTCGGGTCGCGCCTCCTACGTCGGATCGGGTCGTGGTCCTCCAGCTCGTGGCTCCTCCTCCTAGTTCGGATCGGCGTCACCACTTCGGGTCGGATCGGGTTGCTTCATCTGGGTCGGGTCGCGCCTTCTGATCGGGTCGGTTCGTCGCGCCCTAGTACCCATCGACTCGTGAGCTCATCCTCCCCTGGTTCGGATCGTGAATACTCGTTGGTTCGGGTCGTGCTTCTACTGCCGGATCGTGCCACTTAGCTAAGTCGTGACTTGCTCCCTCAAACGGATCGTGACGCCCATGCTGGAACGGGTCGAGTCGCGCTCCCCTCCACCGATCCGATCCGGATTCTGGGTCATTTCCTGCATGTTTTCCTGCGACTGTTTCTACGCCATTCGACGACGTTTTCGACCAATCTAACACTTCTAAACAATCACAAAGCATACCATACAGTCATAGCAACATGTAGTATCGATCCCAAACATCAAAACATAAATCATAACATGTAAAATGGATCAAACATACCCAAAATCCCATATTTCCCCTTAAGCATGTTTAGGTAAAACTAATAATAGGATTAGCAAATCTTAACCAAATTAACCCAAATTCATATCAGAGGTCTAAAACATCATTCCGAATTTTATAAACATTTTTCCAGAATTTTATCGTGTTTAAATTCGTTATTTAACACTAATCACCACTAATTAGCCATAATTAGTGCAAAACTATGCAAATCACTCACCTTAGCCACAAAATAAACTAAGATATGAAATAATTCTCTGATTTGATGTGAATCTCAATGCCAAACAGCAGCTCCTTTGTTGATTTGGTGAAGATCCTCCTTGATTAGGGGTTGCTAAGCCAAATCCTTGACCAAAAGATGATTTGGAGGTGATTTAGAGGTTAGAGGCCATTTTTAGGGATCCTTGGTGATAAGTGGAGGCTAGAAAACTGAAATGGAATGATTCTCCATCTCATTTCAGCCCTCCCATAACCCTAATCCCGAAATGGGTTATGGGCTTACTCGCTAATCACCCGATTTGGCCCGGTTAAGCAGTTTTTCACCCTCCAAACCTTGTTTCAGCCATATCTCCCAAACGGTAAGTCTGTTTGGCTATTATGACCACTCTACGGAAAGGTAAACCATCAAACGAATCAAATGGAAGTGGTTTCAGGTCAAAATTCCTTTCCAATCAAAAGTTATGGCCAAAACAGTACCAACTAGGGGCAAAATGGTCATTTAAAAATCTACAAAAATCATAAGCATGGGAAATGACTCTAATGGATGTTTCCCAAAGTTACATGGCCATACGACTTCACATGGGAAAGAAATAAATATTCTACGATCCTATGATGTGTAGAATACGGGTCATTACACTCTCCCCCCTTAAGAAATTTCGCCCCCGAAATTCCCTAATCCAAACACACACAAGGGTCCCGTATGCCTTTCAATCATAAAACAACAATCAAACATGCAAAACAAGTAGAATTAGTCTATCCTAGCATGCGGAATAACTAAATCGCAAGGTAAATCTTACCAGGCAAAGAGTTCTGGATATGCCTTCCTAATGCTCTCCTCTGTCTCCCAAGTACAATCATTCTCGTTCTCGCCCCATTGAACCTTGACTAGCTTCACCGCCTTCCTTCGAAGTTGCTTCGTATCATGCCCCACAATGCGAATCGGCTTGCGGTTCCCAACCGCCTCGGGTTCTACTTCGAAGTCCTCTAACTGATCAGGTGAAATAGTCATATCTGAGTCGTGAACGAACTTCCTTAGTTGGGAAACATGAAACACATTGTGAACTCCTGCCATTTTCTCTGGTAAGCCAACTCTATATGCCAAATTCCCGACTAATTCAAGAACAGGGAATGGGCCAACAAATCTCGGTGCCAACTTGCCTCTCCTGCCAAATCGTATCACGCTCTTCAACGGAGAGATCTTGACAAACACCAAGTCACCAACGGAGAACATCAAGTCTCTTCTTCTCTTATCAGCATAACTTTTCTGCCTGTCTTGGGCAGCTTTCATTCATTGCTGAATGATCTTAATCTTATCCGAGGTTTCCCTCACCACATCTGGTCCAAGCATAAACTTCTCGCCAGTCTCTATCCAACATGATGGTGAGTTGCACAGTCTTCCGTACAAAGCTTCATATGGAGCCATACCAATACTGGATTGGTAGCTATTATTATATGCAAACTCTACTAGATGCAAATGGTCATCCCATGATCCACCAAAATCCAATATACACGCTCTCAAGAGATCTTCCAATATACGATTCACCCTCTCCGTCTGACCATCGGTCTGAGGATGATATGCGGTACTGAGATGTAATCTTGACCCTAGAGCCTCTTGTAAGCTTTTCCAAAACCCACTAGTGAACAACGGGTCTCGGTCACTCACAATGCTTTTGGGTACTCCATGAAATCTCACTACCCACTTCATATACAATTCTGCCAACTTGGCTGCCGTCCTGGTCGATTTGACTGGTATAAATCTTGCGCTCTTAGTCAATCGATCCACAATTACCCAAATGCTATCATATCTCGATCTAGTCCTTGGTAGGCCATCGATGAAATCCATCGAGACTTGCTCCCATTTCCATTCGGGAATTTCTAATGGTTGTAACAACCCACTAGGCTTCTTTTGCTCGGCTTTAACTAGCTGGCAATTCATGCATTTGGATATAAACTTCCCAACGTCTCTTTTCATCCCTTCCCAGTAGTAAGTCTGTCTCATGTCTCGATACATCTTATTACCACCGGGATGTATAGTTAGTTTTGAGTGATGGCATTCTCTAAGCACTTCATCTCTCAAACCATTCTCGTTGGGCACAACTAGTCTTCCATTCTTTCGAAGCCATCCATCTCGATCAAGCCCATACACATTCATCTCCTCATCGATATCCATCTCTAACTTGGAGATGATTTCTAATAGATTAGGATCGTCCCTCTGGCTAGAACCAATCCGCTCTATCAAAGTGGGTCTGATCGTCAAACTAGCTAGCATAACTGGATCTAATTCGCACCTTGGTCTGAAATCAAACCCCGCGATATACTCCAGTTGCTTCCATTCAAGAAACATTGCCCCTAAGCTGGCATGTCTCCTACTCAAGGCATCGGCTACCGCATTACCTTTCCCAGGTGTGTATGCGATATCAAAATCATACGAAGCCAAGAACTCTAACCATCTTTGCTGACGGAGATTCAGATCTTTCTGGGAGAAGAGGTACTTTAACGATTTATGATCGGTAAACAACTCGAATCTTTCTCCCAAGAGATAGTGTCTCCACATCTTCAGCGCAAACACGATCGTTGCTAATTCCAAATCATGGGTAGGGTACTTCTTCTCATGCGGCTTTAGCTGTCGACTAGCATAAGCTACCACCCTACCTCCTTGCATCAATACTGCACCCAGTCCGGTACCACAAGCATCCGTGTATACCGTCATCTCTTCATTCCCTTTAGGAATGACTAACACTGGCGCACGCGTCAACCTCTCTTTTAGACTCTTGAAGGCATCCTCACACACTCCGTCCCAGACGAAGGACTGATTCTTCTTAGTCAACCGAGTCAACGGTGCTGCAATCTTGGAGAAGTCCTGGATAAACTTACGATAATATCCAGCTAATCCCAAGAAACTTCTTACATCTGTTGCATTCTTGGGCGTAGGCCAATCCTGTACCGTAGCCACCTTCGCAGGGTCCACGGCAATACCACTCTCTGAAACAACATGACCCAAGAATCTTACCTCCCTTCTCCAAAAATGACACTTAGAGAATTTCGCTTTCAATTGGTGTTTCCTCAACACCTCCATCACTATCCTCAAGTGTCCCTTGTGTTCCTCCTCTGTCCTTGAGTAAACAAGGATGTCATCCACGAACACAAGAACAAACTTATTCAACTGATCTCTGAATACTCGATTCATAAGATCCACAAAGTAGGCTGGTGCATTGGTCAACCCAAACGGCATGACCAACCACTCATAAAATCCAGACGGCGTCCTAAATGCCGTTTTCGAAACACTCTCATCCGCTACTCGAAGCTGATGAAATCCTGTCGCGAGGTCCAACTGGGAGAACACTCTGGCTCCTTCCAGCTGATCAAACAAATCATCTATCCGTGGTAGAGGATACTTATTCTTCCTCGTCACCTTATTCAACTCGCGATAGTCCACACATAAACGAAGGGAACCATCTGCCTTAGTGGCAAACACAACTGGTGCTCCCCACTCGGAGACACTCCTTCTAATAAATCCCTTCTTCAAAAGATTGCTGACTTGCACCCCGAGCTCTCGCTGCTCCTTTGGTGCCATACGACGAAGTGGCATCACTATAGGTCTGGCATCTTTCACTAAATCAATACGGAACTCAATCTCTCGGTGTGGTGGAAGCCCGGTCACCTCCTCGAAGACGTCCGGATACTGGCCAACCACGGGCACATCTGACAACTCATCCTGCGGGATGTCGAGGGAATTTACAAAACTAGCCATAACCCCATCACTAGGTAGGCTACCAAACACTACCGTCCGCCCATCATCCGCCCTCACTGTCACCAAAAAGCCCTCACAGTCTACCACCACCCCGTATCTTTGGAGCCAATCGACCCCCAATATATTGCCATACCCAGTAAAGCCCAAAACAAAGCAATCACGTACAAACATACATCCATGACTCGATAAGACCAAATTCCTGCAAATCATACTAAGGCTAGTCGAACCACCAATCGGGTTCGTCACAACCAATGGCCTATCGACTATCTCGGGTTCCAGTCCCAACCTATCTACCAGGTCACTAGATATGAAGGAACGTGAAGCCCCAGTATCAAACAAAACTCGAACTGGTATATCATAAATAGAAAGCATACCTTGAATAACAACATTCTTTCCTTTCTCCGCCGCAGTTGGGGCATTCGACGAAGAACGAACAGCATCAATAGCATATGCTTTCACAATCTGCTTCTCCTTAAGAGGTTGCGGACACTTAACTTTCTGATGTCCCACTTGACCACAGTTGTAGCACTTCCTTTCCGCTGGCTTGGCTCGACATTCTTTAGCATAATGGCCCTTCTTACCACAGCTGAAGCACTCAACATCATTCTTTCTCTTTTTCTGGCCACCCTTTGATTGGTCCTGCTTCCTCTTATTCTGAGAATTACTCTTGCCTCCACCGCCTGCTTGCGGCTTTGGCCCTTCTGCAGATGCAACCTCAGTCTTTGACTTAGGGTAAAGGCTCTCTGATCTCAAAGATTTCCCCACGATCGATTCAAAAGTCTCATCGATGTGATTGATAAGCCTTTCCCCCAAGTACCCATCCAAATCAGTAATGAACTTCTCATTTTTCTTCTTAGGAGTATCAATGAGAAACAGTCCATACTTCGAAAAAGTGTCGAACTCAGCAATATAATCAGAAACTGCCCTTCCGTTCTGCTTGAGTTCCAAGAACCTCTGGAACAGTACTGACTTCTGGGCAGTTGGAATGAACTTCTCGCTAAAGCGAGCCTTGAACTGATCACAAGTAACCTGATCCTTTGGAGTAGCTGTTCTAATGGCATTCCACCAATTCATCGCTCGTCCTTGCAGCTGACGAGACGCTAGCCTTCTCTTCATCGCATCCTCAAGACCCAAGTCATCAAAGATATGGTCACAGCTATCCATCCAGTCCTGAACATCCGTGGCCGACTCCGTTCCGTGGAACGGCTTTCCACCAAGATTAGTGTAATCTTTGCACAACTTGGCGAAATCGACCCTAGGCGCCTGCACTACTGGGCCAACACCAACTCCAGGATTGGGAATTGCCCCTTGCACTTCTCCAAGCATGTCTCTCATGAGGTTAGTAAACATTGCCCTCATATCAGCGGCATTCCCTTGGTTGGTCCCTCTACCAGCACCCCTCGTGTCTCGGCTCATCGTTAATCTGAAAAAAAGGAAACGATTAACGACCCCATAATGGTGCTAGTGCAGTGCGACTTCATTCTTTATACTACTAATAGTATATACATACATAGCTTTTGAAAACCAAAATAATCACAAATACGCTCTCTCGTATACGTACTATCTCTCCCTGGTGTCTTTCCCTAGGTTAACTACGCAACCTAGAGCTCTGATACCAAGTGTGACGGCCCGCCCCGCACCAACCGACATTTACTCCAAAAGTGCGCTGTACACATGTCCAGTTAGCATGGAACGGGTCGCCAGAGGGAAAAAAGAAGAAGGAAATGAACATTCAAAGAACCTGTAGAATGTCTCACAGCGCATCGAATAAAATATAATAATAACATACTTGACATAAAACAGGAGAGACAGTGCATAAGCTGAAAATCAAAACTAAACATCATAGCAGCGGAAATTCAGAATACAGCTTATTACAACTTTCAAACTGTCTCAAAGCAAAAGTAAGATAAATGAGGTACACTACTAATGCCCAAGTAGCGACCACCAACGACACAGGGAGAATGTGTATATATATATACTACGTGGAAGCCTCCTGCCCGCCTCCGAATCAGCTACTCGCGCATCACCAGCTAACCTGTCTCTAGTCTGCTCGTGTGAGCACCCAGAGTAATAAGAGGAGACATAAAACTCTGGGTCAGACATAAAGCCTGGTATGAGCGATAAGCATCTAAAGTGAACAATAACAGGTAGACTAAAACATACCTGAACCTGGACCTGCAACCAAAGAGTTAGCACTACATACTGTACAACACTCTAAGGTATCATATCAAACAGTGTAAAGATACGGAGGTGGGTGAGGTGTGCATGTCATAATGATGGCAAACAATCAAGCATAGCATCCATCCTCACATCTCTCACTCAGTGTGTAAAGCATATGATGTTCACCACTTCGATCACCCAACATTCCTTGCCACGATCACTTTGCCCCATGAAGTCATAAATGGCTTCACTGCACTGATAACGTAGCCACAAATCCTTCGCTATGTCCACTTTGCCCCATGGAGTCACAAGAACCACACTGCACTGGCTCGTAGCCTTACCAATCCTTACTATGTCCACTTTGCCCCATGGAGTCATAAGAACCCCACTGCACTGGCTCATAGTCTTACTACGCATCACCTTGCCCCTCGGGTCATAATGACCCTACTGCACTGATAACGTAGTCTTGCTACCATCACTTTGCCCCTCAGGTCGTAATGACCCTACTGCACTGATAAGTAACCTATCCTTCCTTTTTAGTGGTGAATCGAAGTTATGAACGTCGACAACTCCTTAGCACACGTCCCGCAGCAAAGTCCAACCCTGAAGTGAACTCATTGGTTCCCAACTGGTTCCGGGATCCTGAGCTCTAACTTCCATTTGGACTACCTTTGCATCTCGGGTTATTGGTCATCACAATCGAATCGGATCGGATCAGCCTTCACGTTCTTCATCGGATCGGATCGGCCTTAGTCACTCGGGTCGGGTCGCGCCTCCTACGTCGGATCGGGTCGTGGTCCTCCAGCTCGTGGCTCCTCCTCCTAGTTCGGATCGGCGTCACCACTTCGGGTCGGATCGGGTTGCTTCATCCGGGTCGGGTCGCGCCTTCTGATCGGGTCGGTTCGTCGCGCCCTAGTACCCATCGACTCGTGAGCTCCTCCTCCCCTAGTTCGGATCGTGAATACTCGTTGGTTCGGGTCGTGCTTCTACTACCGGATCGTGCCACTTAGCTAAGTCGTGACTTGCTCCCTCAAACGGATTGTGACGCCCACGCTGGAACGGGTCGAGTCGCGCTCCCCTCCACCGATCCGATCCGGATTCTGGGTCATTTCCTGCATGTTTTCCTGCGACTGTTTCTACGCCATTCGACGGCGTTTTCGACCAATCTAACACTTCTAAACAATCACAAAACATACCATACAGTCATAGCAACAAGTAGTATCGATCCCAAACATCAAAACATAAATCATAGCATGTAAAATGGATCAAACATACCCAAAATCCCATATTTCCCCTTAAGCATGTTTAGGTAAAACTAACAATAGGATTAGCAAATCTTAACCAAATTAACCCAAATTCATATCAGAGGTCTAAAACATCATTCCGAATTTTATAAACATTTTTCCAGAATTTTATCATGTTTAAATTCGCTAATTAACACTAATCACCCCTAATTAGCCATAATTAGTGCAAAACTATGCAAATCACTCACCTTAGCCACAAAATAAACTAAGATCTGAAATAATTCTTTGATTTGATGTGAATCTCAATGCCAAACAGCAGCTCTTTGTTGATTTGGTGAAGATCCTCCTTGATTAAGGGTTGCTAAGCCAAATCGTTGACCAAAAGATGATTTGGAGGTGATTTAGAGGTTAGAGGCCATTTTTAGGGATCCTTGGTGATAAGTGGAGGCTAAAAAACTGAAATGGAATGATTCTCCATCTCATTTCAGCCCTCCCATAACCCTAATCCCGAAATGGGTTATGGGCCTACTCGCTAATCACCCGATTTGGCCCGGTTAAGCAGTTTTTCACCCTCCAAACCTTGTTTCAGCCATATCTCCCAAACGGTAAGTCCGTTTGGCTATTATGACCACTCTACGGAAAGGTAAACCATCAAACGAATCAAATGGAAGTGGTTTCAGGTCAAAATTCCTTTCCAATCAAAAGTTATGGCCAAAACAGTACCAACTAGGGGCAAAATGGTCATTTAAAAATCGACAAAAATCATAAACATGGGAAATGACTCTAATGGATGTTTCCCAAAGTTACATGACCATACGACTTCACATGGGAAAGAAATAAATATTCTACGATCCTATGATGTGTAGAATACGGGTCATTACACAATCCTGACGATCCAAGGGTCGATGCGTTCTGATCCTGAGACACGGGCTAGAGCGTCTCGAAGTCGGTAAGGACTATATTTTGCCTTGGTTCATGACGGAAATCGAATTTCCAGATACGTGACTGTGCGGTTTTGATTGTATACCTATATTTGGCGACACAGTGGCATGGGACGCTCATATCGTCTATGATTGATAGTTATGATTGAAATTGTTTTCGAAACCTATAAACACTAGTAATAATATCAAATGCTTTTGTTTTATTCGTATCAAGCATATTTTGGCCATTATAAGGTAAAACTCTATCCTCCGGTTTGCGTTGCATTGTGTGATGGGAACTGAGTCTTATAATGGCTTCATTTTTATAAAAAGCATTACGATGTTTAAAGATTCACTTGTTTTAAAGCACTGGCAATCCAATGGAGTAAACCTGTTCCACGAAAGTGGCGTGGTCCTGTGATTAGCCATATATTAAAAGTGTTAAGTAGATTTCTCATACCAGTCCCATGACTGACTCGTAGTTTGTTTCACTTGCAAACTCGGGTGCCCCTTTTTCTACACGGGTAGCCTCGTCTTCAGGTTTTAGCAGGTTCTTTTTGGATAGCTGGAGCTGTAGATGGATTCTATCATTTATCTCTTTTTATGCTGTTCAGATCCTCTTGTACATATTATATTTGTTTTCCGCTGTAGACATTTATGTATAGCTGAACTGTATTTGTACTAAGTATGATCCTGTATACTGTGTAACTCTGATGATTACGTTTATCCAGTATATTCTATTGTGCATTATCTGGTGTATTTATTTCTGTTCTGCTATTATCTGTTTCTGTGTTATATTCCAAAGATTACCCTTGTCACCGTCAGTACGGGATTTGGGGTCGTCACATAATTCATAACATGATGAGAGAGATTTGGGGATTATTCACTGCGTGGTGGCCATCCATTTGAATAGAAGTCGGCGGCTATTGTAACGACCTGTATTCTACACATCATAGAATTGTAGAATATTTATTTCTTTCCCGTATGAAGTTGTATGGTCATGTAACTTTAGGAAACATCTATTAGAGTCATTTCCCATGTTCATGATTTTTGTTGATTTTTGAATGACAATTTTGCCCCTAGTTGGTACTGTTTTGGCCATAACTTTTGATTGGAAAGGAATTTTGACCTGAAACCACTTCCATTTGATTCGTTTGATAGTTTCTCTTTCCGTAGAGTGGTCATAATGGCCAAACGGACTTACCGTTTGGGAGATATGGCTGAAACAAGGTTTGGAGGGTGAAAAACTGCTTAACTGGGCCAAATCGGGTGATTAGTGAGTAGGCCCATAACCCATTTCGGGATTAGGGTTATGGGAGGGCTGAAATGAGATGGAGAACCATTCCATTTCAGTTTTCTAGCCTCCACTTATCACCAAGGATCCCTAAAAATGACCTCCAACCTCTAAATCACCTCCAAATCATCTTTTGGTTAAGGATTTGGCTTAGCAACCCCTAATCAAGGAAGATCTTCACCAAAGCAACAAAGGAGCTGCCGTTTGGCATTGAGATTCACATCAAGTCAGAGAATTATTTCAGATCTTAGTTTATTTTGTGGCTAAGGTGAGTGATTTGCATAGTTTTGCACTAATTATGGCTAATTAGGATTGATTAGTGTTAATTAGCGAATTTAAACATAATAAAATTCTGGAAAAATGTTTATAAAATTCAGAATGATATTTTAAACCTCTGTTAAAAATTTGGTTCCATTTGGTTAAGTTTTGCTAATCATATCATTGGTTTCACCTAAACATGTTTAGGGGGGGAATATGGGGTTTTGGGTATGTTTGATCCATTTTGACCTACCATGTTGATGTTTTGATGTTTGTGGTTGATTATGCATGTTGCTATGACCGTATGAAATGCTATGTGACTGTTTAGAATAGTTGGAATGGTCGAAAACGCCGTCGAGGGGCGTAAACAGCTCGCTGGACAAGGTGCAGGGGTTCGGATCGCATAGGGGGTTGAGGGACGATCGGATCGCCCTATGGGAACGTGGGACATCACCACGAGTCGAGTCATCTCCTCTGAACCGAACCATCTGCGCAAGGCCCACGAGACGAATCGATGCAGCGCCGTGCCCAAGTTGAAGTACTCCAACCCGGATCGCCAATAAGCATTACGACCCGATCCGATCCACTTGTGCTTCATATCACGATTCGACTAGAGGAAGGCAGCATCCACGATTCGATGCACAACGAGACGATGGAGGAGCGCGATCCGATCCGTATGGGGTATTCACGATTCGACCAGAAGTGGAGACCCGATTCGATGGAGACTGGATTCACGAGACGGTGGGGAGTGCGACCTGATCACCTGGAGGACCACGACCCGATCCGACGTAGGAGGCGCGACCCGATCCAATGAAGAATGCTGAAGGCGACCCGATCCGATCCAATCTGGTGACGACCAATAACCCGAGATGCAAAGGTAGTCCAAATGGAAGTTAGAGCTCAGGATCCCGGAACCAGTGGGGAACCAATGAGTTCACTTCATGGTTGGACTTTGCTGCGGGACGTGTGCTAAGGAGTTGTCGACGTTCATAACTTCGATTCACCACTAAGAATGAATGATGGGCTACTTATCAGTGCAGTAGGGTCATTATGACCTGAGGGGCAAAGTGATGGTAGCAAGACTACGTTATCAGTGCAGTAGGGTCATTATGACCTGAGGGGCAAGGTGATGCGTAGTAAGACTATGAGCCAGCGCAGATGGGGTGAATAACTCCATGGGGCAAGTGGACATAGTAAGGATTAGTAAGGCTATGAGCTAGTGCAGTGGGGTTCTTGAAACTCCATGGGGCAAAGTGGACATGGCGAAGGATTTGTGGCTACGTTATCAGTGCAGTGAAGCCATTTATGACTTCATGGGGCAAAGTGATCGTAGCAAGGTATGTTGGGTGATCGAAGTGGTGAATATCGTATGCTTTATGCGCTGAGTGAGAGATGTGAGGATGGATGCTATGTTTGATTGTTTGCCATCATTATGATATGCACACCTCCCCCACCTCCGTATCCTTATATTGATTGATATGATACCTTAGAGTGTTGTACAGTATGTAGTGCTAACTCTTTGGTTGCAGGTCCAGGTTCAGGTATGTTTTAGTCTACCTGTTATTGTTCACTTTAGATGCTTATCGCTCATACCAGGCTTTATGTCTGACCCAGAGTTTTATGTCTCCTCTTATTACTCTGGATGCTCACACGAGCAGACTAGAGACAGGTTAGCTGGTGGTGCGCGAGTAGCTGATTCGGAGGCGGGCAGGAGGCTTCCACGTATGATATATATATACACATTCTCCCTGTGTCGTTGGTGGTCACTACTTGGGCATTAGTAGTGTACCTCATTTACCTTACTTTTGCTTTGAGACAGTTTGAAAGTTGTAATAAGCTGTACTTTTGGATTTCCGCTGCTATGATGTTTAGTTCTGATTTTCAGCTTATGCACTGTCTCTCCTGTTTTATGTCAAGTATGTTATTATTATATTTTGTCCTATGCGCTGTGAGACATTCTACAGGTTCCTTGTATGTTCATTTCCTTCTTCCTTTTCCTTCTGGCGACCCGTTCCGTGCTAACTGGATATGTGTACAGCGCACCTTTGGAATAAATGTCGGTTGGTGCGGGGCAGGCCGTCACAGCTATGAAGAATTAGATTAGGGTTTGGATTTCTATATATCTAGGTTATTTATAATATCATAATTATTAAATTATTTAATTTACAAAAAAGCCCATTTATCCATGAATTGCTGACTAAGGTTGAGGTGGTATATTTACTTCTCATTTATGTTTCCCAACATCCCCCTGATTACATTCTATTATGACCCATTTATTTTATTTTCCTATTATTCAAATTCCAAAAGTAGGTGACAATAAAAGAGAGAGAGAGAGAGGAAAAAAAGGAAAGAACTAATGCTAGCTTAATGCTATTTGTTTATGAACATGTAATCTACATTTTTAATTTCTAAAAGTTAAACTTGAATTGACAGGGTAAATATATAAGAAGACAGCCAAAGATATGTACATATACATACATACATATATATATTAATATATACACATAGTTAAAATTTATTTCATTTATAACCTACACATTATTTTCAATCAATAAATTACTAAATGTCATTAAAGTTCCTAAGACATTTTTTTTAAATGACTCAAATTTAAGAAAAAGAGGAAAGGAGAAAAATAAAGTAATAAATTGGAAGAGATGAAGGTTTTTACCACCGCATGTATATTACTGTATGAAACGTTGTCCGTTTAGAAAAATAGTGCATATGTTGAAAATATAATAGTTTAAAATTTACAGTGCATGCATGCATTAAAAAAAAGTAGGCAATGCATGGCCTCTTTGTTTTATACATTATAAAGGGCCTACAGACTAAATAACCTTTTTGACTTCAATACTAAAATAAATACACTAATACATTAAGAATACATGGAAAGGTTGGACAATAAATATATTTTATGTTTTGCTTGTTTTCTTTTATATATTTTTTATTATTATAAATGTTAACATTAATTTTATTAACCGCGATAGTTAAAACATACATTATATACCTTTAACACTCAGTGTCTTACAATTCATCCTATATAAAATTAATTTGGAATCATTCATTAATAACAATTTAAAATTTATATATGTAAATATCATTTTAAATTCAATAATAAAAAAATGGAATTTTTAAATTTTGACGTATATTCTAACAAAATTATTTAAAATTAAATTATTCATTCTAACTCCGATTTAAATAAATTTTTAATCATTATTATTTTAAATAAATTATTTTAAATATCAAAACCCATTAAAATTAGTTAAAATAAATTTTAAATTTACCCCACAATTCAGGGTTATTACACTTTTGCTTTGGAAGAAACTGAGATTTCACTTAACTTGTCTATCATGCATTATCCCGTATGTATTCTTGGTACAAAGGTTAAATACCTTCGTAACAAGAGTGTGCTACTTGTGAAATGAGAGAGTTTATTGAGTGGATTTATCATAATCTTTTATCTTCGTGTGTCACAAAGGAGAGTAATCCTTATATCTTAACCTATTTTTCTTGTGCATTTTCTTTGAAATGAGATAAAATTGGGTTCCATACGACTTCTCCTTAAGGAAATTGCGAGGACACAATTTTTGTAAGGAGGTGTCTGTAATAACCTGGTGTTATGTTGTCACATGTTTAAATTATAATAATGAATTTTAACGTGATTATAAATTTTAAGTTAAGCGTTAATTCTTTAAGCGGATGGAAATTTAATAAAATGAATATCAATCATTCAAATATGTGTAAAAGTGAGTTTTGTGGGAATTATAATTGGGTGGAAATTTAATCTATGGAAAATAAGCTCAACAATGTGTTTATGTTAAATTAGGGAGAAATAAGTGTAATTTGTACTAAAATGGTGATTTATAATAAGTTTAGGGCTAGACACCCAATACTATCTACTTAAGAGTTAAAAAATAATACAAGTAGTAAAATAAAGTCTTTGAAATATTAGAAGTGCAAAAGTTGTTAATAAATAGGAATTTATGTAATTCCTAGTAGTTTGTTGCTTAAAATTGTAGTAATTCTCTTATAAGGAAATTTTTGTGTAAAACAATGAATTTAAATAAAGTTTATATCAAATAAATGTGAAAAGCATATGAAATTTGTTGGAAAAATAATTATTTGTGTGTTAATGGGAATATTTTGGTGATTGGGAATTTATTGGGGTTAAAATAATATGATTTAAACAAATAAAATTATCAAAAAGTTCATTTTTGTCTATATTAACTTAAAATGTTCACTTTTGTGAAAGATGTAAATTTTAGGTAAAACTAAATTAAAATATTAATAAGATTGGTTAAAAATATGTTAAAACGTATTTTGATAATTTTTTAATAGCCTAATATAACTTTTGTGAGTTTTAAGTTTAAACTAATGTAATTAGAAAAAGAAAAATACTTAAAACAAGTGTAAATAAGGCCATACATCCTTCAATTACTTTCCCTATGCCAAAACTTGGTGTAATCACTTTTTCTAAGGCTTAATTAGTTGCTAATGATGGGTTAGTAAGGAGAACTTCGGAAAAATTTTCGTTATTTTTCCTGTTACGTCTAAAACACTTTCCTCTTCCTTCAATGTAAAAGAAAATCATGGCTTCTTTATTGTTTTAATCCTCAAACTCTCTTAGTCAAAACCAAAGAGAATTGAAACTTTAGAATTTATTCTTAACAAATAATCGACCTTAAAGACTAACAACTAATCTCAGTTGATCTAATTTTAGTCCATGTTGAAAGTTATTCATGGTTATTGCTTGCATGCCTCTGTAGCTATTCCTAAAGGTGCTAAAGCTCAAGAAGGAGCTCCAAAGTCTCACCTTTGATCCATTTTAGAGCTTGTTTCTGCCTATATTTGCTGCAATCAAGGTGAGGTGTCCCCATACATTCTAACTTGTTTCAGTAAAAAAAATTGATTTTGTGGTTGATATTGTAAGTTTGCATTCTCAATTTATTGTGTGTTTCCTGAGGCAGCAAAACATGACATATGTCCATGTTTTATTCTGCACCATTTCTTTATTTCTCTACTAAATGATGTAATTCTTTTTCCTTAGTGTTGTCAAATAGGTCTAGTTTATGTCTGTAAATTTCTTTAGATTCTAGTTGATTTATGGTCAGAATATTGCCTGAAAGTTTCAACGTCATCGTGATTTGGACCTAGGCAAATTCACATTGCCTGGATTGACCCATATTGAAGCTGGATCGACCCATGGGTCGACTTGAGTACTTATTCGGGTCGACCCAACCTAACCAAAATGCCCAAGTTGCCTCCTGTTTTTAACCCTCCTAGTTGCATTCCTAAGCCTATTAGTGATACAACTCAAGTGTTATTTCATGCACTTATAAGCAAGTGTTATTTTCATGAACTTTTGAGATAATTTTGTGGTTTCTTTGAACATGTAGAAGCCTTACATACCAGGAATTTCGAAATAGTTTGGTCGGCACGTTGCTATGCAATTCCTGTGCTATTTTTCTTGTGCTTCTAGGCATACACTTAGATTGTTAAAGCATTTTTGTAATGTTTTAATCGAAGAAATATAATTTTGAAAAATATATTTTATAATAGGATTTTGTGAATTTATGAATAATTTTATTTATAAAAGGGTTTTTATGTACTTAATGGTTTTCAAATATTTTTCGAAAAGGGTGTTGTTATTGACACTCCAAGTATTGTTAAGGGGAGATCAAATTTTAAAAACACTCCAATAATAATAATAATAATGTTAAGGGGAGTCACATACTTAATTTTTTATGTTCCTTTTTTATCCTTACCATCTCAAATCCTAATTAATCTCAAACAAAAAAAAAACAAATCTTTGAATTATTTGCAAACAAAAAATTGATTGTTTGAGAAGAAATAATGGTGTAAAAAATGAACGTGAAACGCTTCTCCTAAGATGCTAAGATTTTAAAGAAGTTATTGATAAATTATGTGAAATCGGTTGTATAATGCCTTGGAAACGACGAAGGTTAAGGTTTTAATTTTGTTAGTCTTAAGAGCCAAACACTGTAGTGTCAAATTTTATTCGATGAAAGATGATCGTTAATGAACGACGTAGGTCTGCCGTATTATATATTTTTGTTCGACATTATTCATCGTTTTTTAATTTTGTATTCATTGTTGGGGTATCAAAGTGGAGAAAATGGGGGTGTATCGACAAATTTGACGATAAGATAATATATAAAAAATTGTTCGATATATGTATATCGATTTCCTATGAATGATATATTTTCATCTAATCTGATGCATATCGACAAATGAAATTATTGATAATTTTGTATAAAATCTGATGCAGTTTGACCAATATACCGTATAATTTTTTAATTGATAAACAATTAAAAAAGAGATTATTGCAAAGAAGGCTAATTTGTTAAAATAAACTTTATTTGTTAAGGTGGTGCTCTCTGCATTAGTACACCCCTTAACAAATTCTTTCTTTTTAAAAAATTGACCCTCCCTTAATAATATTTAGAGTGTCAACAACAATCCCCTTCGAAAAACAAGATTTTTTGTTGTTTCCTAAAGCCTGCTTTCTAATAATAAAATCACATACCTTGCACCCTCCGAGAAGGCGCGATGGTGATGAAATGACCTCAAAAACCCCATGGTATGGGAAGCGACAGTATGTGAAATCAATTAATCTCAGATCCATTTAATTGAGCTATTGTATTTTTGTGTTCTAGTGTAATGACCCGCATTTGCAGAGGTATTATAATTAATTTATTTAATTATATAAATAGTGATATAGTGAATTTACTGGTCGTGGAATTAAATAATGGTGAATATTTAATTAAAATAATAAATTAAATAATATATATAATTCTGAATAATCAGAATTGGCTGAAATGGCGATATGGGGTGAACTGGATCATCTGTGATATTTAATTCAGTTTAGAATTCAATTAAAATAACAAATATATTATTTGAAAGACAGTTTGAACATATAATTATAATTAAAATCGAGCTTGAAATGGCGCTGCAGTTCGTAATTTGGCGATTTGAACTTCAACTGAATGTACATGATTCGTTTTAAGTCGGATTTCTGTGAAACAAGAAACATTGGGAGCTGGTGGAGTATATCTTTCTAGTGGAAGAGAAAAATCGGGATTTCGTCGGGTAGATTTTGATTTACTTCCAAATCAAATTTTAGAAAAGTCATTGTGGAATTCCTTTATAATTTATAAAGGAATTATTTATATTTTTAAAAGGAATTTCAATATAAATCGAATATTGGGTTGACCCAGAAGTGAATATCAAGTTAGAAATTCATATAGGAATATTCTAGAGCTGTATGGTAATCTGTTGCGAATATAGACGATAATATTTACTTTTAAATATTTAATTTAATTATATTTAAATATATTTATATATTCAAATGGGTTATTTAGGACTTTAAAAATAGCCGGTTTTGCAAACGACCTCCGAATTCGACGAAACTAATTTTATTGGATCCGCAATATTAAATTATTTCTAGGATCCAGTTTTTGTGATTTTTAGAGTCACTGTGTGGCCGTACGGATTTTTAGAGTGAAAAACAATCAGTATTCTAATGGTTAAAAATACGCTGTGTGAGCAAACAGAGTCCGAATTCGACGAAACCAGTTCGTTGGGACCGTAATGTCAAACTCTAGCTACATGTCAATTTTCGTGATTTTTGAGTATCGTGTGTGATCACACGAATTTTTAGAAGGCAGTAACGAATTAACAAAAAGGAATATACCGAGAATATGCCACTTTCACCCTATAAATACCATACCTTTACATCCTAACCTAATTCATTTATTCACTCCTCTGGTCAAATTCATTTCTAGCCGCCACTATCTCAGAAGAAAATGTAAGAAAGAAATTCAAAGAAAAATCAAAATAAATTAGAAATAAAATTTTAAAATCAAGTGATGATATTTCTGAGTTTACTGGGTGGTTTATCTTCACCTTGGTATAATCAGTATTGGGTGCGATGCAAAGTCTGGTCCATGGGTTTTCTCGCAGTGGTATTAGGGTTCGAATACATTTCGATTGGAGGCATCAATGTGGATTTTCAGTTGTGTATTTGAGTTTGGTGAAGGATTTAGCCCCTCATCGGGGTTTTGTTGTGGGTTTCGGTGGTATCTAAGTTCGCACCAATTATGGTGGCTCGAACGGAAGCTGCAAGTCGCGGTTGTTGGTACGAGGTTGGATTGATACTGGTGGTATTGCAGATGAGCGGATAGCGGAGAGATGGAGTTGGGTGCTATTGATTTTCGATGTAATGGTGTATGAAGGAGGAAGAGTCATAGGAATAGCTGGCCAATGAGGAGCAGGAGGTGCGGTGTTAAATCGATTGAGGGAGAAGGTCTATCGGGTTGGGTTTTCACGAAGGGTTGTGGGCTTTTTGAAATGGTAAGAGCCCATATAAAAGTATATATAGCTAATTTTAATTTAAACAATGTGTGTCAACTTATAAAGCTAATAACTTATCCATACGATGACAAAATTTCGAATGGTCGGATCTGTTGGGATCGTATGGATGGACATTACGAAATGGAACTGACTGGAAGTGGATTGGGGCTCATATGAATTTATGGCAAAATAAACTGTTTGATTCAAATCAAACAACAGTTTTTCATTCTTTAACGATGAACTGCCAAAGTGAGTAAATCTCACTAACTCTGAACAGTGTATAATTTCATGCTATATTTTTAGAACTGTTAAATATTGGCTGATTGACTGTGACTGTTTGATTTAACTGCTAGTCAGTTAGTTGAATTTCTATATTGATTCTGTTTAACAGAATATATCTTATGGAACTGAAAGTGATGTTATCTATATTGTTTAACATCTGTGATGCAGGGAAACAGGTTGGAGGAATCCAACTGGATTCCTCAACATTTATTTTACTGTGATTCATATATTGTAATATATGATGTGATATTTAATCTGTTGTTGATTATGTGTGTTTGGACGATATTTATCGTTGTTATATGGTATGTTAAATACCATAAGAAATACTGGATGTGGGAAAAGGGATTTTCAAAGTGTATTTTGAAAATGAGTTATTTATATAAAATCGATGGATTTTATATAGGAAAGGAAAAGGATTTTTATAAAAGAAAATAATTATAAAGTTGAAGGATATGTTATAATAAAGGAAATATTTATTTGTTAGAATAAATAGAATAGAATAAACGGAAATTTTATTTGTTAGAATAAATAGAATAGAATATAAAAGGAAATATTTATTTGTTAAATAAATAGGAAAGATAAAAGAAATATTTATTTGTTAAATAAATAGAATTGAAAAGGGAATAGTTATTTGTTAAGTAAACAAATAGAAAAGGAATAAATTAAAGGAGTTAATTCAAAATAGTTAATCGAAATGAGTTAATCGAATATTAGTTGTTCGATTAAAGTTAATCGAATAGATTATGAGTTAGAGTTAACCAGTTAGATTTAATCAATTAGGGTTGACCAGTTAAAGTGATCAGTTAGAGTTAACCAGTTAGAGTAAATCAATTAGGGTTGATCAGTTAGAGTTTATCAGTTAGAGTTATCAGTTAGAGTTAACCAGGTAAAGTAGAGTTAACCAATAGATTAACTAAATAGAGTTAATCGAATTAGAATAAATCGATTAGAGTTAGTCGAATAAGGAGTTATCAAACATTAGTTATTCGAATCGAGTTAAAAGGAGTTAATTGATGTTAGTTTAATCGAAAGGAGTTAATCGAATCATAGATATTCGAAGGGAGTTAATCGAATCTAGTTATTCGACATGAGTTAAATCAAATATAGTTTATTCGAAGAAGAGAGATTATCAAATATAAGTTATTCAGATGTAAGTTATTCAAATAAGAGTTAATCCAGCAAGAGTTAAATAGAGTTAGAATAAATCGAATAAGAGTTATTAGATTGGAATTATTCGAATAAGAGTTATAGAATAAGAGTTAACCGAGTAGGAGTTGATAAATTAGTTGTTCGTTATTTATTCGAGTTAGGAAATAAGAGTTAGATTAAAGTTATTATATTTCAGAAGCAGGAAATTATAACACCACTGTTATAATAAAATGATTCTGTAAAGGAGTTGGACTCGTAAATTATATTTGGAAGTTACATAAGGAAGTGTTAAAGAGTTAAAGAATGAACTTAGCCTATTTCGAGATTTGAAATGTTGTTCAATTAAGGTCTGATAGGTAGTTATACCCCCAACTTGATTGACTTCGTTTTAAATTTAGAAATGGTTAAGGTTCGAGAGTGAAAGTGGTTAAGTGAATTTAGTAAATAAGTGTAACGACCCGGAAAATCTGAACCAATTTAAAAATTTTAAATTGGCTAAAATAATGGATTTTAAATATTTAAAATAAATATTTTAAATAATAGCGATGAAAACTGAGTTTGAATCGACAATTGAAAACGAATATAATTAATTATAATTATAAACAAGGCCTAAAATGGCGTGGCAGTTTCAAAAATTGAATTCAAACTTGGTCGGACTGTACCGGGTGCAAAACAATCCGGATTTTAGTGAAACCAAAAACATTAGGATCTAATTGATGATATCTTTCTAACGAATCCGACCAATCGAAATTTCATAGCGGGAATCAAAAGATATGTCCAGTTGAAAATTCTGAATAGTCGCTATGGAATTCAGGCCCTTAAAAATGGACATTTTGCAAACGAACTCGGATTTCGACGAAACCACTTTTGTTGGGTCCGTGATGTAAAGTTATTGCTAGATTCCAAATTTCATAATTTTTCGAATCAATATGTGAGCGTGGCAAAGGAAAACGCGTTTGACCAGTTTCAGTTGATTTTAATCGACTGGAAATTGGCCATTTTTCAAACGGTCTCAGAATTTGACGAAACTAGTTTTGTTAGGACCGTATCGTCAATACGAAGCTAGAAAATATTTTTCTGGAATTTTTCTAGTTAGTATGTGACCCCGGTAATTTGAAATGTACGTTTAAAATTCAATATAGTGATTTAAATGTAAATTCAACGGGAACTGATTGTAACGATCAAATCAGCTTACGATACATATCCCATTGTGTTCGGAATGGGGGTAAAACGTTATGGACGACAGGCAGTGGGCCTCGTTTCGAGGTCGTATGTAAAAGTCAACTTTTTTTGAAAAATTAAATAATAAAATAATAAAAATAAATTTTAATTCCCTCCCTTTATCTCTCTTTCTGCCCCCCCCCCCCCCCCCCGATTTCATTAATCAGAAAACAAAAAAAAAGAAAAAAAAGAAAAGAAGAAGGACGGAGCAGCAGCGACGCCGCCACCACCGGAGCTCCGATGAAGACGAGCCCCCCCAGTTCGAGACGCTGAAGCATCCGCCCACCTCGAAGCCAGCTCCGACGAAGACGATCCCCCCCCCGTCGAATCAAATCGAGCAGCCCCCCCCCTGAAGCCTCGATGCCACCACCACCGAAGACCACTGCCGCCGCCGTCTTCTTTCCCCCCCCCCTCGAAGACCAGCGTAAGCATTTTATTTTATTTTTATTTTTATTTTTATTTTTAATTCTGAAAATTTCTGATTTTAATTAGGGTTTCAAACTGATTTTTAATGAAGTTAAAACTGATTTTTAATGAAGTTAAAACTGATTTTTAAAGAAGTTTAAAACTGATTTTTAAAGAAGTTTAAAACTGATTTTTAAAGAAGTTATAAAAACTGATTTTAAAGAAGTTATAAAAACTGATTTTAAAAAGTTATAAAAACTGATTTTAAAAGGTTATAAAAACTGATTTTTAAAGGGTTCTAAAAACAGATTTTAGAAGGTTTAAAACTGAATTTTAAAAAGGTTTAAAACTGAATTTTAAAGGGGTTTGAAAAACTGATTTTATTTTGAGATTTAAAAAGAAAAAGATTTAAACTTTAAAAAGGAAAGGATTTGAACTTTAAAAAATTAAAAATCAGATTTTTATATATTGAAAGTCGAAGTAAAAATCAGATTTTTATATATTGAAAGTCGAAGTAAAAATCATATCATTATATATTGAATAGCGAAGTCAAAATTCGATTTTTATATATTGAATAACATAGTAAAAATTCGATTTTTACATATGTAGAGAACACGGGCGAAAGCGAAAAAAAGGCGAGATTGGCGAAGATTTCTAAAGGAAGAGTCGTAGTTGGATAGCTATTAGTGAGATTTCTGATTTAAAAATTATAACTGTGTGAGAATTTCTCACTCTTCAATTTCTTTTAAAATATATATATATATGTGTTGAAATAAAATTGAATAGCTATATATAAATATATAAATATATATATATATACGCCCCTCGTCCACAAACCATGGACGATATTTATTGGTTGAAATGGTTGTGAAAATTGATTGATAGCGAATGATTGTTTGGGATTGTTTGGGATTGATATTGGTTGATTGTGGTTGAAAAATACCCATTTGTGGTTGAGAAATATTTGGTTGAAACCACATAGGATTAGTTTGTGGAAATGAAATAAATATATACATGCCGCCTGCATGCGAACTAGATGCATGATCCCCATTGTCAAAAACAGCGAGGTTTTAAGGTAGAGCGAGGAGCCGTACTAGGGACGGTCCCGGTTTTAACTACCCTGCCGTTATGCTGCCGAAATTTTGAATAATATTCGTGTGTTTGAATTATTTTCATTTGCTTAAACTATATTTATTCATTGAATAGAAAACATTCATGTGTTGAATTGATATTCATTCGTTGATTAGAAATTCATGTGTTGAATGGTATTCATATTTTGAAATAAATTGTTTGACAATAAAAATCACATTTTTATCTATATATAAAAACTATAGAAAACATTCATGTGTTGAATTGATATTCATTCGTTGATTAGAAATTCATTTGTTGAATGGTATTCATATTTTGAAATAAATTGTTTGATAATAAAAATCACATTTTTATCTATATATAAAAACTATAGAAAACATTCATGTGTTGAATTGATATTCATTCGTTGATTAGAAATTCATGTGTTGAATGGTATTCATATTTTGAAATAAATTGTTTGATAATAAAAATCACATTTTTATCTATATATAAAAACTATAGAAAACATTCATGTGTTGAATTGATATTCATTCGTTGATTAGGAATTCATGTGTTGAATGGTATTCATATTTTGAAATAAATTGTTTGATAATAAAAATCACATTTTTATCTATATATAGAAACTATAGAAAACATTCATGTGTTGAATTGATATTCATTCGTTGATTAGAAATTCATGTGTTGAATGGTATTCATATTTTGAAATAAATTGTTTGATAATAAAAATCACCTTTTATCGACTATATGAACTGTGTAAAATAATCTCGTTTTAAAAGAAATTGTTTTATGATAAAAATCCCATTTTTATCACCAACTTGAACTATATAGAAAAATAGTGTTTTGAAATGAATTGTTTTACAATAAGAATCACATTTTTATTGTATGCATAAATCGTTGAAATGTGAAGTGTTAAAAATAGCCACTTGTTCAAAATAAACATATATGAGTTGAAATATTCATTAATTAGCTAATGAAATGATTTGCACCTATTTATGTAACATTAGAATGAATGGTGGTTTTAAACCAAATAGAAATCAAATATGAAGTTGAATAGAAAATGATAAATGATAAGAACTGTATATATATGTACATGCATATTCATTGAACAGGTTATAGCAAAGGGGCTAGAGAAGAGGAATAAAATTTTGTGCCCGACAAATAGGTACACATTTACTGCTTTGTTTGGGTGATGATTTTATGAGCCTGTTGGCTAGCCGCTTGGCTTTTTCTTTTTCTTTTTGAGATTAGAAGGACCGGGAAAGCTATTTGCGATTTCCCGATGCTCCCGGTGCAGGGGAGGTTATGGCGAAATTTTCCAAAATTTTAAGGTGTTAGAAAAATATTTGAAGTGAAAACGATATTGAAATCATTGAACGAACTATATTTATATAAATATATAAATATAAATAAAATTAAAACGAATCGAGGCCGTGCAGTTCGTATTTTGAAACCGCGATTTCAAACAACTAGTGCGGGAAATCCGACCATTGGATTTTCCCGAAACCTCAACCGTCGGGTTCGCCTTGGAAATATCTTCCCAACGGCACCAACCTTGCAAAAATCCAACGGTTGGATTGTCTGGAATGTTTAAATCAAATCTGATGAAAAACAGCGCCAGAAGCGATTATATTTATATTTATATATATAAATATAATTATATATTTAATCGAATAACGACGCTGCAGTTCGTATTTTGAAATCGAAAATTCAAACGATTGTACCGGGAGATCCGACCGTCGGATTTTCCCGAAACTGGAACCGTTGGATTCATTTTGAAAAGACCTTTCTAATGATGTAAATTTTGTGAAGATCCAACGGTTAGATTTTCAGATATGTGTAAATCAAATCTGAAGAAAAACAGCGCCACGGCCGCTTTATGGCCCGAAGCGTCGTTTTGAATAAATGGGCTATTTTAAAATAAATAAAAATAGCGATAAATCGTTATAAAATATTGGAAACAATATGGAGTGGAAATAAACTGAATTTGCTCGATTTATGTTGTATTTGATGGTTGAATGTGTTTGGTGTGAAAATTACATTAAATAACAATATTGGTGTTGTCGAATAATTTAACCATTGAAATAAATCGAATTGAAATTCTAAATATACGTGAATTATTTGAGAAGGCCGAGTTAATTCTCATTTCAAATAATTGACTGTGACGGCAAGGAATTTCGCTCGATCCGAACCAGTCGCTAAACCGACCCAGACCGTTCGAAACGCCCTATCGTTTGAGAACACGACAAATCAGAACGCATACAGAAGAACATTTCATTGTATATTACAACAATGCATCAGATTACAAGAATATACAGAGTATAAATGAATATTACACAGAAATATCAGAGATTCAAATTACATTTAAATACATAGCAGCGGAAAATAATACAATGCACAACTAGAAGAGATATACGGATACAAAGCTTTCCGGATATCGTTCCAGCTGTAAACCAGGATCCTGTGAATATAAATCTGCAAAACCAAAACTACTAGCTGCCCGTGTCAAAATAGGGGCACCCAGAGTTTAGGTTAAAACAATAAACTCCAGGCCAGTCATGTGACTGGTGTGAGAACTAAAACAGTTAATCTTTATTTTAAAGTTAGGTAAATCAAGGGACCACGCCGTATAACACGGAACGGGTTTCCTCCCAAGAGTACCAGTGCATAAAGCAAACAGCGCAATGCTAAATAAAGAAAAATGAAGCTGTTATAAGACCCAGGTCCCATCACACAATGCAACGCAGTCGAGGATAGGGTTTTCCCTTATAACAGCCAAAGTATGCTTGATACGTTTAAAACAAATCATTTGATACTAATAAGTGCATAGTGTATAAAACAACTTCAAATCATAAGTATAAATCATAGGCGGCATGAGCGTCCCATGCCACTATGTCGCCACATATAGGTTTACAATCAAAACCGCAATGTCGTATTGGAAGTTGGGTTATCATTTATGGTATGAACCGAGGCTAGGGGCAAGATCCTCTACCGATTCGAGACGCTCTAGTCCGTGTCTCAGGAACAGCCGCAACTGCCCCATTGATCGTCAGGGCCGGTCCACCGATGTGGATTATTATGCCTGAACACTACGTTTCCCCGCCCTTTGGGGCGTAAGCCTGGCCCGTCAGCCGACCAGAAGCATCGGCCGAAACCGATATCACGAGGCGCCTCGCTTTTCAGCAAGTAATAATAAGTAACATCCACATGAGTCAAACTCGTCAGCCAGTTCAAGCACTGACGCCACTCATAACTAGAAAGAAACGTAGGTCCTCCCTGATGTCCGTCTCCCGTTTTTGATTCATACCGGGTGTGATACTCGCGAATCAACGTTACACAAAGCTACGCCACAAAGGCCGTGCTTCGATCATCAACCACAAGACTTTGCTTTTCAACAGAAGCCTTGATCATTTGCCTCTTAGCATGCCACACAGGCAATTCACTCCATGCGATTGATATCCATCAATATATAACCCCTGAGATCGTACGTCTTAGAGAAGGGCGTTAAGCAAGAGAATAAATTCTCCGCCGCCAAACAGATATATATTTAATAGAGATCAATCACACGGACTAAAATCCAATGTCAGACACACAGTCCATTTACAAGTCCGTTCTGGGGCTGAACGAAACCGGAGGCACCTAGTACCCCGCATATCCATCGATCTCCAAGTACGTCTGGACGATCACCAACTGTTTCCATCTTCTTGGGTGTACAGCCCAATCAAGATCATCAGTTATCACCCAAACGACGTGAAGACCTCCGGTCTTCGACCATCGTCTTCATCTTCGACTTATCGTCGTATCAGTTATTCAGAATGGGATAAACCCGGTCTTTCCGAATAACTCGCGTATATTTTAAATAAGTGTTACACAAACACAACATACGCCTCATTCCAATTCATTAGTCACTAACCGTAAATTAATCAAGAGAATAATTCCCCAAATATTAACCCCGAAGGCCGAAACCAACATCAGATCAATATCCAGAAAACCATTCTGCTTGGCTAACCGACAGTTAGTTTCTAAATTTCACATTCATAGGGAAAGGTTCCCATTAATTTTATCCAAGATAAATTTCTTGAATTTATTCTTTATTCTATTCTTTTGAATTTCGATTCAACTAGCCGGGATTAACGAAACTTACCGAAGTAATCATTTGTTTTAATTTCCCCATCCCAACCTATTTATCCCATGAAGTAAAACTGGTAATACTTCATATCTAACACCACAGTGTTATCGGTAAATTCAATTACTATTTCACGTTCAAATCTAATTAAAGATTTAACTATCGCCTGGAGCAAAACTGGTGATACTCCATTCTCGATTATTTCAATCTAATTAAAGATTCATTAAAACTCCACTTAGTTTTAATCGTTAACTGGGTTAAAGAATCAGTGTCATTTAAAACACGGTTCACGATAAGCCCAAAATCACATTCATTAATTATCGGGTTAAAGAACAAGTGTTATTTAAAACACTGTTCACGATAAACCCAAAATCAATATCAATTCAATTCCAATTAAATATCATTTAATTGGTACACTTCATTAAATCTAAATAAAAAGATTTAATCTTTTCTCAACTGGGTTCAAGAACAGTGTTAGTGAAGACACCATTCACGACAAACCCAAATCACATTTGATATTCAATATAAGGCTCTGAATAGAAAATATATCGGCTTATATCCAATATCAAATTCTACGATTAACAAATGTCGTATTGGAAATAACGATATAAATATATATCTTTCAAATTTCCGTAACAACATCCGTATAATCACGAATTCCAACATCGAAATATTCCGAAGACAATTTCGATTCAAATCCACTCCAATGCAAACATTGGAAATTTTGGTTATTTTCAAAATCATTTCAAATCCAATTTATTTATTTAAAAATAAATAGAATTATAATTCTAGTTCAAAACTAGTTCATTTCGATAAAAATCTATTTTTATCTTTTCAAATATGGAGTTTTTCATCCCAATTCTTCTCAAATCATTTCTTATGATTTTACACAAATTATTACTATTTTTAATAATTTTATCAAGGCCTGTACAGTCGATTTCCATCAATGGCCATCGAACTGCACTTACAGCGACCTTTTTCGAATTTGATTTGGACGTATCTTCAAATCCAACCGTTAGATTTCTAATTTCTAATATTCTTTAGAAAGCTCTTTTCGATACGAACCCAACGGTTCCGGTTTTAGGAGAATCCGACGGTCGGATCTCCCGTAATGTCCGTTTGAAATAAATGGTCGAAATTCACGAACTGCCGCGGCGCGGCGCGTTCTATTCAGGCCATTATATTATATATATAATATATATAATATATTTCGTCGATTTCTATTTAAAACAAATTATATAAATAGTTTTAAATTCGTTTCAAAAGCAATTTCAACTTCCATTTCAATTCAAATCAAAATTGAATTCTTCTTTATAAATTCGTTTTAAAATTCATTTCAATTCAATTCAAATTTCAATTCAATTTGAATTCATTTCAATTCGCTTTCAATTCATTTCGAGATCATTTTCAATTCAATTCATTTCGACATCGTTTTCAATTCATTTCGAAATCGTTTTCAATTCAATTCATTTCGAAATCGTTTTCAATTCAATTCATTTCGAAATCGTTTTCAATTCAATTCATTTCGAAATCGTTTTCAATTCAATTCATTTCGAAATCGTTTTCAATTCAATTCATTTCTAAATCGTTTTCAATTCAATTCATTTCGAAATCGTTTACAATTCAATTCATTTCGAAATCGTTTACAATTCAATTCATTTCGAAATCGTTTTCAATTCAATTCATTTCGACATCTTTTTCAATTCAATTCATTTCGAAATCGTTTTCAATTCAATTCATTTCGAAATCGTTTTCAATTCAATTCATTTCGAAATCGTTTTCAATTCAATTCATTTCGAAATCGTTTTCAATTCAATTCATTTCGAAATCGTTTTCAATTCAATTCATTTCGAAATCGTTTACAATTCAATTCATTTCGAAATCGTTTACAATTCAATTCATTTCGAAATCGTTTTCAATTCAATTCATTTCGAAATCGTTTTCAATTCAATTCATTTCGAAATCGTTTTCAATTCAATTCATTTCGAAATCGTTTTCAATTCAATTCATTTCGAAATCGTTTAAAATCGATATAAATATCGTTCACGTCATAATGGCGTCAATCTAATCAACACGGCTTCATAAATTTCTATTTTCAAATATTCTATTTCAAATATTTCTTTTTCAAAATAGTTGTTATTATCAAAATATTTCGTTCAACACATGACCAATCTCAATGGATGAGTACTGTCAACACATGAACTTTTATTTTATATTGATAAAGATGTAAATTTTATTACTAAAATATTTCGTTCAACACATGACCAATCTCAATGGATGAGTACTGTCAACACATGAACTTTTATTTTATATTGATAAAGATATAAATTTTATTACTAAAATATTTCGTTCAACACATGACCAATCTCAATGGATGAGTACTGTCAACACCTGAACTTTTATTTTATATTGTTCTTTATTTTTCAAATCGGAATGAGGCCCAATCAATTACCATATAAAGTTAATTATATGGATTCCATACAACACATGTATATAATAGCATTGAAAAATAATCAACCATCAACCAAAGTGCACTACACTGTATAAGCATCAAATATAGATATCTAACGCTTATAACAGCCTGTCAATCGATCGATCGACATATTTAATCAATCAGGATGAGTGAACTTCAAATTTCATCCCAACACCCGTGTGGGGTTTCAAACAATCAAACACATATTTTATTTGTGCAGTTGGGCGATGTGTAAAATTTATCGTCCCAATCAATGTCCTTCAAATAGGTGTACATAAACAAACCGTCCGGTTTGTAAATGAATATTTATTTATTCACATTCACGTTAAAAAAAATATATTTTTAACGATAAAACATTTTATTTTAACATATGAATTTCTATTCAGTTCATTCTTCAAATAAAATGGTATTTTTATTTTTCTAACTTATTTCTGAAAATTTCGGCGGCATAACGGCACGATACTAGAAACGGGACAAGGCCTAGCCTTATCCCCGGTCTAGTGAAGGCCCACGCCATTCACACATCAATCATATCAATTTTATTTCACCAAACAATTCAGTTCAAACCAAATAATTTAACCAACTACACAACCAAACAATTTAACAAACAAGCCATCCATGGTCTGTGGATGACGGGTGTCGGGTGCTACTAAGCACCGTCTGCATCCTAGTATATATATATAACTAGAAATAAAATTGAAGAGTGAGAATTCTCACCGATAG
This sequence comes from Allium sativum, assembly GCA_030737875.1. Taxonomy (NCBI): domain Eukaryota; kingdom Viridiplantae; phylum Streptophyta; class Magnoliopsida; order Asparagales; family Amaryllidaceae; genus Allium; species Allium sativum. The sequence continues at coordinate 952,538,334 of CM060924.1, read as the reverse complement.
CTATCCAAACATCTTGACTCTTCTTTGATATAAATCTTCTTCGTTCTCGCCTTTTTGTTACCTTCGTTGCCCGCTTTCACTACCTATGTAAAAATCGAATTTTTACTTCGCTATTCAATATATAAAAATCATATTTTTATTTCGAAGTTCAATATATAAAAATCATATTTTTATTCCGAAGTTCAATATATAAAAATCATATTTTTATTCCGAAGTTCAATATATAAAAATCATATTTTTATTCCGAAGTTCAATATATAAAAATCATATTTTTATTCCGAAGTTCAATATATAAAAATCATATTTTTATTCCGAAGTTCAATATATAAAAATCATATTTTTATTCCGAAGTTCAATATATAAAAATCATATTTTTATTTCGAAGTTCAATATATAAAAATCATATTTTTATTTCGAAGTTCAATATATAAAAATCATATTTTTACTTCACTACTCATCTCAAAATATCGTCTTTCCATGTTTATAAATCTAATATTTTCTATTCGAAAAATCAAATCTTTTCTATTCGAAAAATCAAATCTTTACAATGGTAAAGATCAAATCTTTCCTTGCTTTAAAATTCTAATCTTTTTATAGCCACTCATATGTATAAAAATAAACCTTCCTACTTATAAAAATCAAACTTTTATTTTTTAAAAAAAATCACATTTTTAATATTCGAAAAGCCCAATCTTTCACATAGGAAAAAAAAAGGTTCACCTTTCCAAATTCAAGGTCATAAAGTCAAGTTGGAAGAGGCAAGCAAATGACAGAGGTGGTTCGCCAAGGAAGAATGGCTACAATCGGAGCTATGGGCTCTGGACACGCACTGGCGATCGCCTGCGATGTCGGCGAACTGTCCTGTGGTGGGCCTGGCGAGAGACGGCAAGGGAGGTCGACAGCGAACAAACTTTAGGGGAAAGGCTTAAGTCGCGATGGAAGGGGAGAGGGCTACGGTCAGTATGACACGGTGGCTCGAAGTAGGGTCGGTCGTCAGTGGTGAAGGAGGCGCTGCCGATTTTTTTGGTGGTTAAATAAATTTGGGAAAGTCGATTTGATTTTGGGGAAGGTTGGATTTTCGGCAGGAAGTAAAATGAAAGAGGGGACAGTGAAAATGAGAAGGGAATTATGTTTTTTTTATTATTATTATTATTTAATTATTAAAAAGTTGACTTTCACATACGACCTCTAAACGAGGTCCACCGTCTGTCGCCCATAGCGTTCCACCCCCATTCCGAACACAATGGGATATGTACCGCAAGCTGAATCGACCGTTTCGATCAGTTTCCGTTGCATTTACATTTAAATCATTATATTGAATTTTAAACGTACATTTCAAATTACCGGGGTCACATACTAACTCTAAAAATTCCCGAAAAATATTTTCTAGCTTCGTATTGACGATACGGTCCTAACAAAACTAGTTTCGTCGAATTCTGAGACCATTTGAAAAATGGCCAATTTCCAGTCGATTAAAATCAACGGAAACTGGTCAAACGCGTTTTCCTTTGCCACGCTCACATATTGATTCGAAAAATTATGAAATTTGAAACCTAGCAATAACTTTACATCCTGGACCCAACAAAATTGGTTTCGTCGAAATCCGAGGTCGTTTGCAAAATGTCCATTTTTAAGGGCCTGAATTCCATAGCGACTATTCAGAATTTTCAACTGGACATATCTCTTGATTCCCGCTATGAAATCCTGATTTTTCGGATTCGATAGAAAGATATCATCGATTAGATCCTATCATTTTTGGTTTCACTAAAATCCGGATTGTTTTGCACCCGGTACATTCAATTGAAATTTGAAATCGAATTATCGAACTACCGCGCCATTTTCAATTCTATTTATAATTATATATAATTATTTATATATCTAACGACGACGCGTATAATATATACGTTCGAATTATATTCAAAATAAATTTCTCGTCGATATTATTTAAAATAATTCATTTTAAATAATCAAAATTCGCTAAAATTGCCAAAATAAAAATTTTAAACTGGCCCAGTTTTTCGGGTTGTTACAATCTCCCCCACTTAAAACTTTTCGTCCCCGAAAAGGAACAAAGTCGAAAGTGGTTTGATTAATCAACTCTACGCTCGATCTGGCTTCCATTCTCCAACTTTTCAGTTTCTGAGAATTTTCTAAAATTTCAAAAATTTGGCTAACACCCTAAGTTTTCGAAAAATTTCGCCATAACCTCCCCTGCAATGGGAGCATCGGGGAATTTCAAATAGCTTCCCCGGTCCGATTAAAATGAAAGAGGGGACGGTGAAAATGAGAAGGGAATTATGTTGTTTTTTTTATTTTATTATTATTATTTAATTATTAAAAAGTTGACTTTCACATACGACCTCTAAACGAGGTCCACCGTCTGTCGCCCATAGCGTTCCACCCCCATTCCGAACACAATGGGATATGTACCGCAAGCTGAATCGACCGTTTCGATCAGTTTCCGTTGCATTTACATTTAAATCATTATATTGAATTTTAAACGTACATTTCAAATTACCGGGGTCACATACTAACTCTAAAAATTCCCGAAAAATATTTTCTAGCTTCGTATTGACGATACGGTCCTAACAAAACTAGTTTCGTCGAATTCTGAGACCATTTGAAAAATGGCCAATTTCCAGTCGATTAAAATCAACGGAAACTGGTCAAACGCGTTTTCCTTTGCCACGCTCACATATTGATTCGAAAAATTATGAAATTTGAAACCTAGCAATAACTTTACATCCTGGACCCAACAAAATTGGTTTCGTCGAAATCCGAGGTCGTTTGCAAAATGTCCATTTTTAAGGGCCTGAATTCCATAGCGACTATTCAGAATTTTCAACTGGATATATCTTTTGATTCCCGCTATGAAATCCTGATTTTTCGGATTCGATAGAAAGATATCATCGATTAGATCCTATCATTTTTGGTTTCACTAAAATCCGGATTGTTTTGCACCCGGTACATTCAATTGAAATTTGAAATCGAATTATCGAACTACCGCGCCATTTTCAATTCTATTTATAATTATATATAATTATTTATATATCTAACGACGACGCGTATAATATATACGTTCGAATTATATTCAAAATAAATTTCTCGTCGATATTATTTAAAATAATTCATTTTAAATAATCAAAATTCGCTAAAATTGCCAAAATAAAAATTCTAAACTGGCCCAGATTTTCGGGTTGTTACAATCTCCCCCACTTAAAACTTTTCGTCCCCGAAAAGGAACAAAGTCGAAAGTGGTTTGATTAATCAACTCTACGCTCGATCTGGATTCCATTCTCCAACTTTTCAGTTTCTGAGAATTTTCTAAAATTTCAAAAATTTGGCTAACACCCTAAGTTTTCGAAAAATTTCGCCATAACCTCCCCTGCAATGGGAGCATCGGGGAATTTCAAATAGCTTCCCCGGTCCGATTAAAATGAAAGAGGGGACGGTGAAAATGAGAAGGGAATTATGTTGTTTTTTTTATTTTATTATTATTATTTAATTATTAAAAAGTTGACTTTCACATACGACCTCTAAACGAGGTCCACCGTCTGTCGCCCATAGCGTTCCACCCCCATTCCGAACACAATGGGATATGTACCGCAAGCTGAATCGACCGTTTCGATCAGTTTCCGTTGCATTTACATTTAAATCATTATATTGAATTTTAAACGTACATTTCAAATTACCGGGGTCACATACTAACTCTAAAAATTCCCGAAAAATATTTTCTAGCTTCGTATTGACGATACGGTCCTAACAAAACTAGTTTCGTCGAATTCTGAGACCATTTGAAAAATGGCCAATTTCCAGTCGATTAAAATCAACGGAAACTGGTCAAACGCGTTTTCCTTTGCCACGCTCACATATTGATTCGAAAAATTATGAAATTTGAAACCTAGCAATAACTTTACATCCTGGACCCAACAAAATTGGTTTCGTCGAAATACGAGGTCGTTTGCAAAATGTCCATTTTTAAGGGCCTGAATTCCATAGCGACTATTCAGAATTTTCAACTGGATATATCTTTTGATTCCCGCTATGAAATCCTGATTTTTCGGATTCGATAGAAAGATATCATCGATTAGATCCTATCATTTTTGGTTTCACTAAAATCCGGATTGTTTTGCACCCGGTACATTCAATTGAAATTTGAAATCGAATTATCGAACTACCGCGCCATTTTCAATTCTATTTATAATTATATATAATTATTTATATATCTAACGACGACGCGTATAATATATACGTTCGAATTATATTCAAAATAAATTTCTCGTCGATATTATTTAAAATAATTCATTTTAAATAATCAAAATTCGCTAAAATTGCCAAAATAAAAATTTTAAACTGGCCCAGATTTTCGGGTTGTTACAATCTCCCCCACTTAAAACTTTTCGTCCCCGAAAAGGAACAAAGTCGAAAGTGGTTTGATTAATCAACTCTACGCTCGATCTGGCATCCATTCTCCAACTTTTCAGTTTCTGAGAATTTTCTAAAATTTCAAAAATTTGGCTAACACCCTAAGTTTTCGAAAAATTTCGCCATAACCTCCCCTGCAATGGGAGCATCGGGGAATTTCAAATAGCTTCCCCGGTCCGATTAAAATGAAAGAGGGGACGGTGAAAATGAGAAGGGAATTATGTTGTTTTTTTTTTATTATTATTATTTAATTATTAAAAAGTTGACTTTCACATACGACCTCTAAACGAGGTCCACCGTCTGTCGCCCATAGCGTTCCACCCCCATTCCGAACACAATGGGATATGTACCGCAAGCTGAATCGACCGTTTCGATCAGTTTCCGTTGCATTTACATTTAAATCATTATATTGAATTTTAAACGTACATTTCAAATTACCGGGGTCACATACTAACTCTAAAAATTCCCGAAAAATATTTTCTAGCTTCGTATTGACGATACGGTCCTAACAAAACTAGTTTCGTCGAATTCTGAGACCATTTGAAAAATGGCCAATTTCCAGTCGATTAAAATCAACGGAAACTGGTCAAACGCGTTTTCCTTTGCCACGCTCACATATTGATTCGAAAAATTATGAAATTTGAAACCTAGCAATAACTTTACATCCTGGACCCAACAAAATTGGTTTCGTCGAAATCCGAGGTCGTTTGCAAAATGTCCATTTTTAAGGGCCTGAATTCCATAGCGACTATTCAGAATTTTCAACTGGACATATCTCTTGATTCCCGCTATGAAATCCTGATTTTTCGGATTCGATAGAAAGATATCATCGATTAGATCCTATCATTTTTGGTTTCACTAAAATCCGGATTGTTTTGCACCCGGTACATTCAATTGAAATTTGAAATCGAATTATCGAACTACCGCGCCATTTTCAATTCTATTTATAATTATATATAATTATTTATATATCTAACGACGACACGTATAATATATACGTTCGAATTATATTCAAAATAAATTTCTCGTCGATATTATTTAAAATAATTCATTTTAAATAATCAAAATTCGCTAAAATTGCCAAAATAAAAATTTTAAACTGGCCCAGATTTTCGGGTTGTTACAATCTCCCCCACTTAAAACTTTTCGTCCCCGAAAAGGAACAAAGTCGAAAGTGGTTTGATTAATCAACTCTACGCTCGATCTGGCTTCCATTCTCCAACTTTTCAGTTTCTGAGAATTTTCTAAAATTTCAAAAATTTGGCTAACACCCTAAGTTTTCGAAAAATTTCGCCATAACCTCCCCTGCAATGGGAGCATCGGGGAATTTCAAATAGCTTCCCCGGTCCGATTAAAATGAAAGAGGGGACGGTGAAAATGAGAAGGGAATTATGTTGTTTTTTTTATTTTATTATTATTATTTAATTATTAAAAAGTTGACTTTCACATATGACCTCTAAACGAGGTCCACCGTCTGTCGCCCATAGCGTTCCACCCCCATTCCGAACACAATGGGATATGTACCGCAAGCTGAATCGACCGTTTCGATCAGTTTCCGTTGCATTTACATTTAAATCATTATATTGAATTTTAAACGTACATTTCAAATTACCGGGGTCACATACTAACTCTAAAAATTCCCGAAAAATATTTTCTAGCTTCGTATTGACGATACGGTCCTAACAAAACTAGTTTCGTCGAATTCTGAGACCATTTGAAAAATGGCCAATTTCCAGTCGATTAAAATCAACGGAAACTGGTCAAACGCGTTTTCCTTTGCCACGCTCACATATTGATTCGAAAAATTATGAAATTTGAAACCTAGCAATAACTTTACATCCTGGACCCAACAAAATTGGTTTCGTCGAAATACGAGGTCGTTTGCAAAATGTCCATTTTTAAGGGCCTGAATTCCATAGCGACTATTCAGAATTTTCAACTGGATATATCTTTTGATTCCCGCTATGAAATCCTGATTTTTCGGATTCGATAGAAAGATATCATCGATTAGATCCTATCATTTTTGGTTTCACTAAAATCCGGATTGTTTTGCACCCGGTACATTCAATTGAAATTTGAAATCGAATTATCGAACTACCGCGCCATTTTCAATTCTATTTATAATTATATATAATTATTTATATATCTAACGACGACGCGTATAATATATACGTTCGAATTATATTCAAAATAAATTTCTCGTCGATATTATTTAAAATAATTCATTTTAAATAATCAAAATTCGCTAAAATTGCCAAAATAAAAATTTTAAACTGCCCCAGATTTTCGGGTTGTTACAATCTCCCCCACTTAAAACTTTTCGTCCCCGAAAAGGAACAAAGTCGAAAGTGGTTTGATTAATCAACTCTACGCTCGATCTGGCATCCATTCTCCAACTTTTCAGTTTCTGAGAATTTTCTAAAATTTCAAAAATTTGGCTAACACCCTAAGTTTTCGAAAAATTTCGCCATAACCTCCCCTGCAATGGGAGCATCGGGGAATTTCAAATAGCTTCCCCGGTCCGATTAAAATGAAAGAGGGGACGGTGAAAATGAGAAGGGAATTATGTTGTTTTTTTTTTATTATTATTATTTAATTATTAAAAAGTTGACTTTCACATACGACCTCTAAACGAGGTCCACCGTCTATCGCCCATAGCGTTCCACCCCCATTCCGAACACAATGGGATATGTACCGCAAGCTGAATCGACCGTTTCGATCAGTTTCCGTTGCATTTACATTTAAATCATTATATTGAATTTTAAACGTACATTTCAAATTACCGGGGTCACATACTAACTCTAAAAATTCCCGAAAAATATTTTCTAGCTTCGTATTGACGATACGGTCCTAACAAAACTAGTTTCGTCGAATTCTGAGACCATTTGAAAAATGGCCAATTTCCAGTCGATTAAAATCAACGGAAACTGGTCAAACGCGTTTTCCTTTGCCACGCTCACATATTGATTCGAAAAATTATGAAATTTGAAACCTAGCAATAACTTTACATCCTGGACCCAACAAAATTGGTTTCGTCGAAATCCGAGGTCGTTTGCAAAATGTCCATTTTTAAGGGCCTGAATTCCATAGCGACTATTCAGAATTTTCAACTGGATATATCTTTTGATTCCCGCTATGAAATCCTGATTTTTCGGATTCGATAGAAAGATATCATCGATTAGATCCTATCATTTTTGGTTTCACTAAAATCCGGATTGTTTTGCACCCGGTACATTCAATTGAAATTTGAAATCGAATTATCGAACTACCGCGCCATTTTCAATTCTATTTATAATTATATATAATTATTTATATATCTAACGACGACGCGTATAATATATACGTTCGAATTATATTCAAAATAAATTTCTCGTCGATATTATTTAAAATAATTCATTTTAAATAATCAAAATTCGCTAAAATTGCCAAAATAAAAAATTTAAACTGGCCCAGATTTTCGGGTTGTTACATTGACCGACAATTGAAAGTCGAAGATAAAGACGATGGTCGAAGACCGGAGATCTTCACCTTGTTTGGATGGTAACCGAGGTCCTGATTGGGAGGCATCCCGAAATATGGATAATGAGTGGTGATCGTCCAGACGTACGTGGTGATCGAAGGGTTTGCGAGGTATTTAGTGCCTCCGGTTTCGTTCAGACCCAGAACGGACTTGTAAATGGACTGTGTGTCTGACATTGGAATTTATTCTGTGTTGATTGATTTCTGTTAAATATACATCTGTTTGGCGGCGGAGAATTTATTCTTTTGCTTAACGCCCTTCTCTGAGACGCACGAGCTCAGAGGTTGTATATCGATGGACATCAGTCGCATGGCATGAATTGCCTGTGTGGCATGCTAAGATGCAGTGATCAGGGCTTCTGTTGAAAAGCAAGGTCTTGTGGTGATGATCAAAGCACCGCCTGTGTGGCGTAGCTTTGTGTATAACGTGAATTCGCGAGCCTCACACCCCGGTATGAACCTAAAACGGGAGAAGGACCTCAGGGAGGGCATGCGTTTCTTTCTAGCTAGGGTGGTGTCAGTGACCTACCAGCCCTGACATTTATATACTTTTCACCTATGTGGTTGTTGCTGTTGCGAGGCGCCTCGGTTTGATCGGACGATCCGGGTCCGATGGAGTCATTCGTTGGCTCGTTTACGCCCCAAAGGGCGGGGAAACATATTGTTCAGGCATAATAATCCACATCGGTGGACCGGCCCTGACGATCTAAAGGCTTGCCTGCGCGCTTGCCTGTGGCTCGGGCTAGAGAGTCACGAATTCGGTAAGGACTATCTTTTGCCTTGGTTCATGACGGAAATCCAATTTCCAAATACGTGATCGTGCGGTTTTGATTGTATATATATATGGCGACATGATATATGGTACCCATGCCGTCTATGATTGATAGTTATGATTTGAAATTGTTTTCAAAACATATAAACACTAGCAATAATATCAATTGCCTTTGTTTTATTCATATCAATCATATTTTGGCCATTATAAGGTAAAACTCTATCCTCCGGTTTGCGTTGCATTGTGTGATGGGAACTGAGTCTTATAATGGCTTCATTTTTATAAAAACATAGCGATGTTTAAAAGAAAGATTTGTTTTAAAAGCACTGGAAATCCAATGGAGTAAACCCGTTCCACGAAAGTGGCGTGGTCCTGTGATTGGCCAAATTATATATGTGTTGAGTAGATTTCTCATACCAGTCCCATGACTGACTCGTAGTTTGTTTCACTCTCAAACTCGGGTGCCCCTTTTTCTACACGGGCAGCCTTGTATTCAGGTTTAGCTGGTTCTTTCTGGATAGCTGGAGCTGAAGATGGATTCTATCATTTATTTCTTTTTATGCTGTTCAGCTCCTATTGTACATATTTTGTTTATTTCCGCTGTAGACATTTATGTATAGCTGAACTGTATTTGTACTAAGTAAGATCCTGTATACTGTGTAACTCGGATGATTACTTTTATCCAGTATATTCTATTGTTCATTATCTGGTGTATTTATTTAATTCTGTTCTGCTATTATCTGTTTCTGTGTTATATTCCAAAGATAACCCTTGTTCCGTGAGAACGGGATTTCGGGTCGTCTCAACGTGGTATCAGAGCTTTGGTTAAGCTTAGTTCTGGAATATAACATGTGAACGAACTCGTCAGAAATAGAACCAGTAGTGTTCTAGGATGGGTAACTCAATACAGATAGGATCAGTAATGTCCTAGTATGAGTAAAACAGAATGAAATTACACCTCGATAGACACATTTACGTTCAAGTATTTGTCTCTATATTTTGAAATATCTTTTCTGTTGACCTGACACTTGATCTGCTATTTGCAGAAGAACTAGAAAATGAGTGCCAGAAACAGAAGAAGTAATACTAACCCGGATATTGAAGCTCTATTCATGAAGTATAGAAATCTGGGTGGAAAGTCGTTCTCGGGCGAAGAATCTATTATGAGAACACAAGCTTGGATTCGTTCGGCTGAGAAAATCTTCGAAGCATTAAAGCTTAGAGATGACCAGAAAAGATTACTGGCCTCATGGGCTCTCAAAGATGAAGCTTTATTCTGGTGGGATTCAGTTATCAAAGGTAATCCAGAAGGTGATATCACCTGGGACAGATTCAAAGTGATTTTCTTAGAAAGATTTACTCCTCCCGAAGCGACCGAACGGCTATGCGATGAATTTTCTTATCTGATACAAGGAGATATGACCATTCCCGAATATCATAAGAAATTCAATAAACTTTCTCACTTTGCTCCTCATCTAAATCAAAATCCGAAGAGGAAAAATATGAGATTTATTCACGGGCTTTAAAGGAAATACCAGAATAAAGTATTGGGGCATGTGAAGCTTCCTTTTTCGGAAATGATATATATGGCCTATCAGTATGAAGATCTCCATAAGAAAGGAATGTTATGCGACGAAGAAGAAGTCAGTTCTAGTGACATAGCAGAGTCGGAAACTGATATTCCTGAGGCAAGTTCAATGTCTGAAGTCGGTAAGGAGCCCGAAGTAAATCGAAAAAGGGCCAGATCCGAAAAAGAACCAGTAACGACAGCTATATGCTCTAACTGCAATAAGCAAGGACATCTCTCGATAAGTTGCCGATCTCTAAAGAAACCAAAAAGGGATGAGTCTAAATCCAAGAATAAGTTTCAAGCGACCTGGGAGTGTAATCTTTGTCATAAGACGGGTCATATAAAGAGAGATTGCTGGATGTTGAAAAAGACCAAAACAGTTCAGGTAAATGAAGTAGCAGAAACTTCTGAGCCCTCAGCTAATCAAGAAAGGGCCGATGTTTTAGAAGGCACGCTTACTGTCAAAAACATTCCAGTCAAAGTACTGTTTGACACAGGCACGTCACGAAGTTTCATTGCCAAAGATGCAGCTAAGAAACTGGATTTGAATTTGAAAAAGCTCAAGGAACCAATGACTGTTCAGAATCCGGTTGGGGGTTCCATCGATCTCAGTTGGATTTGTAGAGTGCCAGTTTCTTTCTCTCGTTATCGGTTCCCTACCATCGCGGCCGTTATGAATTTTAAAGAGTTTGATCTTATCTTAGGGTTAGATTGGTTGACCAAATATGAAGCTGAAGTTAAATGCGCCGACAGAGTCGTAAAGGCGAGGATTAAATCAGGCGATTATATAACCATTCCCTGTGAAGGTCAGAACGCTAATAGAAAAGACTTCTGGGCAGCTTTGAATGTTTCTCCAGCCCAAATTGAAAATGTTCCTGAAGTCGCAGAGAATATTCCCGACCTCATCAAAGACATTCCCGTCGTCAAGAACTATGCGGATGTGTTCGAAGAAGTTGTTCGCTTACCTCCGCAGAGAGAAATAGACTTCAAGATTGCTTTGATTCCCAATGCAAGGCCGGTAGTTCACGCTATTCGGAGAATGTCCTTGAAAGAGTAGGAGGAATTAGACAATCAAACACGACAGCTAGTATGGAAAGGTCTGATCAGGCCTAGTTTCTCTGATTGGGGTGCAACAGTGGTATTTGTCCCAAAATCTGACGGTACTCTACGGCTATGTGTGGATTATCGTGATCTGAACAAACAGACCATAAAGAACAAATATCCACTGCCGCGAATAGATGATTTGTTGGATCGATTAAATGGAGCACAAGTATTTTCACGAATGGACCTAGCTACAGGTTTCCATCAACTTCGAATTGCCGAAGAGTGTGTTCCAATGACAGCGTTCAGAGGTCCCGACTTATTCTACGAGTGGTTAGTAATGCCGTTCGGCTTATGTAACGCTCCTGCTTACTTCGTCGATCTAATGAACCGAGTATTCAGAGGAGTATTGAATAAATTTGTTCTGGTTTTTATTGATGATATTCTAATCTTCTCTAAATCAAAGGCCGAACATGAAAAGCAACTGGAACAGGTTCTAGAAATTCTGAGACGGAATGTATTAAAAGCAAAGTTTTCCAAAAGTATCTTCTGGCAAGATGAAGTAAAATTTCTGGGCCACGTTGTATCGAAAGAAGGAATTGCTGTGGATCCAAGCAAAATCACGGCTATTCAAAATTGGAAACAGCCCAGCACCCCCACAGAAGTCCGCAGTTTTCTCGGATTGGCTAGCTATTATCGTAAGTTCGTTAAAGACTTTTCGAAGATATCTGGTCACTTAACGAAGCTTACAAAGAAGCATTCTAAATTCAAATGGACTCCAGAAAGTGAGGAGGCTTTTGAAGAACTAAAGTTAAGATTGACGACAGCTCCAGTGTTAACCATCATCGATGGCAACCAAGATTTGAAAGTCTGGACTGATGCTTCTAGAGAAGGCCTTGGGGCAGTGTTAATGCAAAGGGGTCAAGTAATTGCTTATGCTAGCCGTCAACGGAAGCCACACGAGAAGAACTATGTAACTCATGATCTTGACTTATTGGCTATAGTATTCACTTTGAAAATCTGGAGGCACTATCTTCTGGGTGAGAGATTTGAACTGTTTACAGACCATCAGTCATTAAAGTATCTGTTCACTCAGAAGGATTTAAATTTGAGGCAGCAGCGTTGGTTGGAGTTTCTTGCAGCATATGACTTTGAAATTATATATACTCCAGGAAAAGCCAATGTCGTGGCCGATGCATTAAGCCGAAAGAATGAAATGATCGCCAGTTTTATTATCACGACTTCATTGCTAGATAAGATATCTGCTCTTCAGGAGGATGATCACTTCATTCATAAGATCAGAGGGATAATTCAACAAGGCGAACCCTCGAGTTTTCAAGTAGACAACGATGGGGTTTTAAGGCTCAAAGGTCGAATCTGTGTCCCTAACATTCCTGAACTTCGAAAGGAAGTACTGGATGAATGCCACAAGTCAAAACTCAGTATCCATCCGGGAGTAAGTAAAATGTATAATGACATCAAACGCACTTTCTGCTGGAAGTCGATGAAAAGGGACATTTCCTTATATGTTAGCCGATGCCCTACTTGCCAGCTAGTCAAGAGTGACCAACAGAAATTGGCTGGATTATTACAACCGCTAGAAGTTCCTGGTTGGAAGTGGGAACATATTTCTATGGATTTCATTGATGGTTTGCCTAGAACAAGAAAAGGGAATGACAGTATTTGGGTGATCGTAGATCGCTTCACGAAGACCGCCCATTTTATACCTGTCAGATCAAACAGAACTGCTCAGAGTCTGGCGCAGATATACTTCAGGGAAATAGTTAGACTGCATGGAGTGCCGCTCAGTATAGTCAGTGATAGAGATACAATATTCACTAGCAAATTCTGGGAAGCATTTCAAGTCGAGCTGGGAACAAAGTTAAACCTAAGCACAGCTTATCATCCTCAGACAGACGGTCAGACTGAGAGGGTGAATCACATTTTAGAAGATCTATTGCGGGCTTGTGTTATAGATTTCGGTGGATCATGGGAAGACCATCTGCATTTGGCCGAATTCTCTTATAACAACAGCTACCAGGCGAGTCTGACAATGTCGCCATTCGAAGCATTGTACGGTAGACCGTGCCGATCTCCTGCTTGTTGGGTCGAGCCTGGAAATAGACTTGTGTTAGGGCCTGATATGATTCGAGAAGCTGCCGACAAAGTCAATTTTATTAAGAAGCGATTACTCGCCGCTTAAAGCCGACAAAAGAGCTATGCCGATAGAAGAAGAAGAGATATATCCTTTGAAGTTGGCGACTATGTATATTTGAAAGTATCGCCGATGAGAGGAGTTATCCGGTTCGGTAAAACTGGAAAGTTAGCACCCAAATTCATTGGTCCGTTTCCTATTCTGGAACGGATTGGGACTCTCGCTTATAGGGTCAAACTTCCTGACTGGTTGCCTGGAGTGCATGATGTATTTCACATATCTCAACTTCGAAAGCACGTTCATGATCCAGACTTGATCGTGGAAGTAGCAGCTCAGCAGGATATTGAAATTACTCCAGAATTAGCTGTGAGGCGAGAGCCGCTAAAGATTATCGGCAAAGAAACCAAAGAGCTGAGGAACAAGAAGGTTCACTTAGTCAAAGTGCAATGGAGTGGAGATCCGCGAGATTGTACTTGGGAAACTGAGGAGAGCATTCAGAAAGCTTATCCTAGATGCCGAGTTGATATCTCTGATTGACCCCGGTGCAAGGTACATTTAACCTACTCTGCATTACCATTTAATTCTCTACTCTGTTGTTATTTTCTTTTCATGGATGTGCACTTTTATATTCTATACTCTGAATGATTTTAAAGCGATATAGGATTTGATCAGAATATTTTAGAAAGGTTAGAAACAAATTGGTTGTTGTATTGTGGGATTGTAGATTTACCAAACCACTTTCGACTTTGTTCCTTTTCGGGGACGAAAAGTTTTAAGTGGGGGAGATTGTAACGACCCGGAAAATCTGAACCAATTTAAAATTTTTAAATTGGCTAAAATAATGGATTTTAAATATTTAAAATAAATATTTTAAATAATGGCGATGAAAACTGAGTTTGAATCGACAATTGAAAACGAATATAATTAATTATAATTATAAACAAGGCCTAAAATGGCGTGGCAGTTTCAAAAATTGAATTCAAACTTGGTCGGACTGTACCGGGTGCAAAACAATCCGGATTTTAGTGAAACCAAAAACATTAGGATCTAATTGATGATATCTTTCTAACGAATCCGACCAATCGAAATTTCATAGCGGGAATCAAAAGATATGTCCAGTTGAAAATTCTGAATAGTCGCTATGGAATTCAGGCCCTTAAAAATGGACATTTTGCAAACGAACTCGGATTTCGACGAAACCACTTTTGTTGGGTCCGTGATGTAAAGTTATTGCTAGATTCCAAATTTCATAATTTTTCGAATCAATATGTGAGCGTGGCAAAGGAAAACGCGTTTGACTAGTTTCAGTTGATTTTAATCGACTGGAAATTGGCCATTTTTCAAACGGTCTCAGAATTTGACGAAACTAGTTTTGTTAGGACCGTATCGTCAATACGAAGCTAGAAAATATTTTTCTGGAATTTTTCTAGTTGGTATGTGACCCCGGTAATTTGAAATGTACGTTTAAAATTCAATATATTGATTTAAATGTAAATTCAACGGGAACTGATTGTAACGATCAAATCAGCTTACGATACATATCCCATTGTGTTCGGAATGGGGGTAAAACGTTATGGACGACAGGCAGTGGGCCTCGTTTCGAGGTCGTATTTAAAAGTCAACTTTTTTTGAAAAATTAAATAATAAAATAAGAAAAATAAATTTTAATTCCCTCCCTTTATCTCTCTTTCTGCCCCCCCCCCCCGATTTCATTAATCAGAAAAAAAAAGAAGGACGGAGCAGCAGCGACGCCGCCACCACCGGAGCTCCGACGAAGACGAGCCCCCCCAGTTCGAGACGCTGAAGCATCCGCCCACCTCGAAGCCAGCTCCGACGAAGACGATCCCCCCCCCCCCCGTCGAATCAAATCGAGCAGCCCCCCCCCCTGAAGCCTCGACGCCACCACCACCGAAGACCACTGCCGCCGACGTCTTCTTCCCCCCCTCGCAGACCAGCGTAAGCATTTTATTTTATTTTATTTTTATTTTTATTTTTAATTCTGAAAATTTCTGATTTTAATTAGGGTTTCAAACTGATTTTTAATGAAGTTAAAACTGATTTTTAATGAAGTTAAAACTGATTTTTAAAGAAGTTTAAAACTGATTTTTAAAGAAGTTTAAAACTGATTTTTAAAGAAGTTATAAAAACTGATTTTAAAGAAGTTATAAAAACTGATTTTAAAAAGTTATAAAAACTGATTTTAAAAGGTTATAAAAACTGATTTTTAAAGGGTTCTAAAAACTGATTTTAGAAGGTTTAAAACTGAATTTTAAAAAGGTTTAAAACTGAATTTTAAAGGGGTTTGAAAAACTGATTTTATTTTGAGATTTAAAAAGAAAAAGATTTAAACTTTAAAAAGGAAAGGATTTGAACTTTAAAAAATTAAAAATCAGATTTTTATATATTGAAAGTCGAAGTAAAAATCAGATTTTTATATATTGAAAGTCGAAGTAAAAATCATATCATTATATATTGAATAACGAAGTCAAAATTCGATTTTTATATATTGAATAACATAGTAAAAATTCGATTTTTACATATGTAGAGAATACGGGCGAAAGCGAAAAAAAGGCGAGATTGGCGAAGATTTCTAAAGGAAGAGTCGTAGTTGGATAGCTATTGGTGAGATTTCTGATTTAAAAATTATAACTGTGTGAGAATTTCTCACTCTTCAATTTCTTTTAAAAAATATATATATGTGTTGAAATAAAATTGAATTGCTATATATAAATATAAATATATATATATATATATATACACCCCTCGTCCACAAACCATGGACGATATTTATTGGTTGAAACGGTTGTGAAAATTGATTGATAGCGAATGATTGTTTGGGATTGTTTGTGATTGATATTGGTTGATTGTGGTTGAAAAATACCCATTTGTGGTTGAGAAATATTTGGTTGAAACCACATAGGATTAGTTTGTGGAAATGAAATAAATATATACATGCCGCCTGCGTGCGAACTAGATGCATGATCCCCATTGTCAAAAACCGCGAGGTTTTAAGGTAGAGCGAGGAGCCGTACTAGGGACGGTCCCGGTTTTAACTACCCTGTCGTTATGCTGCCGAAATTTTGAATAATATTTGTGTGTTTGAATTATTTTCATTTGCTTAAACTATATTTATTCATTGAATAGAAAACATTCATGTGTTGAATTGATATTCATTCGTTGATTAGAAATTCATGTGTTGAATGGTATTCATATTTTGAAATAAATTGTTTGACAATAAAAATCACATTTTTATCTATATATAAAAACTATAGAAAACATTCATGTGTTGAATTGATATTCATTCGTTGATTAGAAATTCATGTGTTGAATGGTATTCATATTTTGAAATAAATTGTTTGATAATAAAAATCACATTTTTATCTATATATAAAAACTATAGAAAACATTCATGTGTTGAATTGATATTCATTCGTTGATTAGAAATTCATGTGTTGAATGGTATTCATATTTTGAAATAAATTGTTTGATAATAAAAATCACATTTTTATCTATATATAAAAACTATAGAAAACATTCATGTGTTGAATTGATATTCATTCGTTGATTAGAAATTCATGTGTTGAATGGTATTCATTTTTTGAAATAAATTGTTTGATAATAAAAATCACATTTTTATCTATATATAGAAACTATAGAAAACATTCATGTGTTGAATTGATATTCATTCGTTGATTAGAAATTCATGTGTTGAATGGTATTCATATTTTGAAATAAATTGTTTGATAATAAAAATCACCTTTTATCGACTATATGAACTGTGTAAAATAATCTGGTTTTAAAGAAATTGTTTTATGATAAAAATCCCATTTTTATCACCAACTTGAACTATATAGAAAAATAGTGTTTTGAAATGAATTGTTTTACAATAAGAATCACATTTTTATTGTATGCATAAATCGTTGAAATGTGAAGTGTTAAAAATAGCCACTTGTTCAAAATAAACATATATGAGTTGAAATATTCATTAATTAGCTAATGAAATGATTTGCACCTATTTATGTAACATTAGAATGAATGGTGGTTTTAAACCAAATAGAAATCAAATATGAAGTTGAATAGAAAATGATTAATGATAAGAACTGTATATATATGTACATGCATATTCATTGAACAGGTTATAGCAAAGGGGCTAGAGAAGAGGAATAAAATTTTGTGCCCGACAAATAGGTACACATTTACTGCTTTGTTTGGGTGATGATTTTATGAGCCTGTTGGCTAGCCGCTTGGCTTTTTCTTTTTCTTTTTGAGATTAGAAGGACCGGGAAAGCTATTTGCGATTTCCCGATGCTCCCGGTGCAGGGGAGGTTATGGCGAAATTTTCCAAAATTTTAAGGTGTTAGAAAAGTATTTGAAGTGAAAACGATATTGAAATCATTGAACGAACTATATTTATATAAATATATAAATATAAATAAAATTAAAACAAAACGAGGCCGTGCAGTTCGTATTTTGAAACCGCGATTTCAAACAACTAGTACGGGAAATCCGACCATTGGATTTTCCCGAAACCTCAACCGTCGGGTTCGCCTTGGAAATATCTTCCCAACGGCACCAACCTTGCAAAAATCCAACGGTTGGATTGTCTGGAATGTTTAAATCAAATCTGATGAAAAACAGCGCCAGAAGCGATTATATTTATATATATATAAATATAATTATATATTTAATCGAATAACGACGCTGCAGTTCGTATTTTGAAATCGAAAATTCAAACGATTGTACCGGGAGATCCGACCGTCGGATTTTCCCGAAATTGGAACCATTGGATTCGTTTTGAAAAGACCTTTCTAATGATGTAAATTTTGTGAAGATCCAACGGTTAGATTTTCAGATATGTGTAAATCAAATCTGAAGAAAAACAGCGCCACGGCCGCTTTATGGCCCGAAGCGTCGTTTTGAATAAATGGGCTATTTTAAAATAAATAAAAATAGCGATAAATCGTTATAAAATATTGGAAACAATATGGAGTGGAAATAAACTGAATTTGCTCGATTTATGTTGTATTTGATGGTTGAATGTGTTTGGTGTGAAAATTACATTAAATAACAATATTGGTGTTGTCGAATAATTTAACCATTGAAATAAATCGAATTGAAATTCTAAATATACGTGAATTATTTGAGAAGGCCGAGTTAATTCTCATTTCAAATAATTGACCGACGATTGAAAGTCGAAGATAAAGACGATGGTCGAAGACCGGAGATCTTCACCTCGTTTGGATGGTAACCGAGGTCCTGATTGGGGGGCATCCCGAAATATGGATAATGAGTGGTGATCGTCCAGACGTACGTGGTGATCGAAGGGTTAGCGAGGTATTTAGTGCCTCCGGTTTCGTTCAGACCCAGAACGGACTTGTAAATGGACTGTGTGTCTGACATTGGAATTTATTCTGTGTTGATTGATTTCTGTTAAATATACATCTGTTTGGCGGCGGAGAATTTATTCTTTTGCTTAACGCCCTTCTCTGAGACGCACGAGCTCAGAGGTTGTATATCGATGGACATCAGTAGCATGGCATGAATTGCCTGTGTGGCATGCTAAGATGCAGTGATCAGGGCTTCTGTTGAAAAGCAAGGTCTTGTGGTGATGATCAAAGCACCGCCTGTGTGGCGTAGCTTTGTGTATAACGTGAATTCGCGAGCCTCACACCCCGGTATGAACCTAAAACGGGAGAAGGACCTCAGGGAGGGCATGCGTTTCTTTCTAGCTAGGGTGGTGTCAGTGACCTACCAGCCCTGACATTTATATACTTTTCACCTATGTGGTTGTTGCTGTTGCGAGGCGCCTCGGTTTGATCGGACGATCCGGGTCCGATGGAGTCATTCGTTGGCTCGTTTACGCCCCAAAGGGCGGGGAAACGTATTGTTCAGGCATAATAATCCACATCGGTGGACCGGCCCTGACGATCTAAAGGCTTGCCTGCGCGCTTGCCTGTGGCTCGGGCTAGAGAGTCACGAATTCGGTAAGGACTATCTTTTGCCTTGGTTCATGACGGAAATCCAATTTCCAAATACGTGATCGTGCGGTTTTGATTGTATATATATATGGCGACATGATATATGGTACCCATGCCGTCTATGATTGATAGTTATGATTTGAAATTGTTTTCAAAACATATAAACACTAGCAATAATATCAATTGCCTTTGTTTTATTCGTATCAATCATATTTTGGCCATTATAAGGTAAAACTCTATCCTCCGGTTTGCGTTGCATTGTGTGATGGGAACTGAGTCTTATAATGGCTTCATTTTTATAAAAACATAGCGATGTTTAAAAGAAAGATTTGTTTTAAAAGCACTGGCAATCCAATGGAGTAAACCCGTTCCACGAAAGTGGCGTGGTCCTGTGATTGGCCAAATTATATATGTGTTGAGTAGATTTCTCATACCAGTCCCATGACTGACTCGTAGTTTGTTTCACTCTCAAACTCGGGTGCCCCTTTTTCTACACGGGCAGCCTTGTATTCAGGTTTAGCTGGTTCTTTCTGGATAGCTGGAGCTGAAGATGGATTCTATCATTTATTTCTTTTTATGCTGTTCAGCTCCTATTGTACATATTTTGTTTATTTCCGCTGTAGACATTTATGTATAGCTGAACTGTATTTGTACTAAGTAAGATCCTGTATACTGTGTAACTCGGATGATTACTTTTATCCAGTATATTCTATTGTTCATTATCTGGTGTATTTATTTAATTCTGTTCTGCTATTATCTGTTTCTGTGTTATATTCCAAAGATAACCCTTGTTCCGTGAGAACGGGATTTCGGGTCGTCTCAATAAGTAAAGTGGTTTGAGTTGTCGTCGCAAATGTTGATTTTAACATCTGTTTAAATCCAAGTAAAGGAGTTTTGGAAATGTTTTCCAAATAAGAACCAGAAATATTTTCTGATATGGAAAACAAGAAATGGAAATGTTTTCCAATGGTAATAACATATAATTTTTCTAAATTTAGAAAATAAGAAATGTTGAATATAGGGAAACAGGAGATGAAAAATAAACAAAGGAAATATATATATATAGATAGATATAGACTTATATATATGATTGATGATTGATTGATAGAATTTCCATTTGGAAATAATATCGTTGTTTGCACACGTGTTTTTCTTTGATAGTTATATCACAGACTATCAAAGTTTTGACCATTTTAACGTTGTTAATATGGAGAGACCGGTTGGATTATTATCCAAAGAACCACTTTGTATTGGCATAAGCATTGCGAATCATATACGCCAAAGATAATTGAAGACAGAGTAAAGTGCAAGGGTTGTTGTATAAATCTTAGATAACAGTGCCTAAGATGGATATACTGAATAGTACCTTCGGTTCATCTTGTTCCTGGATGACTTGTATGGATGAATGTCTGGCAGAGTATTTCCAGAAAGGTCAAGTACATTGATTTTTTTAACCGTACCAAGAGTGGAATCGGAGAAGGAAACTTCATTAGTTAACACATAATGTACTGTTGTAGACGTTAATTAGTGATTTTCGATGGATTTGACAATGTGGCATTTGAAGTGAATCTGGTGTGATGATGAAGCGTAACCTCAAGCCTTATCAACCGGTAAATGACAGAAATCAGGCAGGCAGCATGGCTAAGTCGGTCGCTCCGAAGTAGGGTGTATAATCACCTGATCTAGAGTTTCGTTTACTTCTAAAAATCTATTGTCGATACTGTCCCATTCGGGAAACGGTTGCTAATCTCAACCGTCGGTGATATACATTCGATACACTCAAGCGAAATGAGTGGTCGGTCATGTGTGGCCGGGTTGCAAGATGTTCTTGTTGAACCCAGTGTATTCCTCTCTAGAGGTACATTAGCGAAAGGTGGTTCCATACCATGTCATAGTTGGAAATCCATTACCCAATACATGCTTGCGGTTTTGATTGTATACTATATATGTAGAACATGAGATGAAAGTGTTTCTGTAGATGATTATTATATTGTGGTTGATAGACATTATTATAATATCAAAAGGTTTTTGATATAAAGATATTTTGGATTCTCATAAGGGATAAACCCGTACCGTTATACGGCGTGGTCTTATGAGATATCATTTACTTGGTCAAACTGTTATAAAATGTTTTACTCATATCAGTCCCATGACTGACCCAGAGTTCATTTTATTTTGTTTTCCCTAAACTCTTGGGTGCCCAATTTTGTACGAGCAGTCAAGTAGTCGGGATTTACAGATACTGGAAGAGTTTGGAGCAGGAGGCTTCAGTATTATATAGCTATAGTTATTTCCGCTATGTTGTAAGTGTTGTACTCTAATAATGTTATTGTATACATATACTGATTTTATTTCAAGGATATGTTATCTATTTTATGTTGTTCGCTCCGCTGTGAGATTCGTGTTACTCTGATGTTGTGTTCTTCTTCTTCTTCTTCTTCTATTCTAAGTCTCTACCTTATCTTTCCTCACCCTCTAATTTCTTTCATTAATCGTCCAGTATTTTTGACTCTTGATGTTCGATATGTGTTGTATATTGGATAATCAAGGTCGCTAAATTTTCGGGTCATTACAGTTGGTATCAGAGCTTAAGTTAAGTGAATTACCATGGCTCTGTGGCGTGACTCAGTAGAGATGGGGTTAGTAATACCCTAGATTGAGTTGAGTGTATATATACGAGTGTACGTATTTGTTATTTGATATAAAAATTGTTTTATATTGTAGAGATTTATTGAGTGAGTTGTTTATGGATTCTGGTCGATTAGTTTGATCCACTGTATCGGTAGGAGTTACTAAACAATTGAATATGATGAACCGCCATGGTATGTCTTGAAAGGAGGGTAAACGAAATAATTTTGCCCCAAATTATATTTTGATATAAAGGATTTATATTGGAATGATTATAATATATTGGATATATTGGTTGTGATTATAATCGAGTAAGATTATAAG
Source organism: Allium sativum (assembly GCA_030737875.1). Taxonomy (NCBI): domain Eukaryota; kingdom Viridiplantae; phylum Streptophyta; class Magnoliopsida; order Asparagales; family Amaryllidaceae; genus Allium; species Allium sativum. The sequence goes on along the minus strand of CM060924.1, from coordinate 952,515,922 downwards.
TAAAATGGTTATGTAAATAATCGATCAGAATTCATATAAGTGAATTATATGAAATCGAAATGAATTAAATCTGAATTTAAATCATAAATTGAATTAAAACTCGGGAGAATTGGATAAGTGTTTGTAAATGGATTTAGATTAAAAATAAGGAAAATTTAAGATCCTGGGAGATTTTAAATTGTTTTACAAGCAGTGTGAATTATATTTTGAAATCAATTTCAAAGTGGGAATGTTTAGAAATGGTTTTATAGTATTGAACTCACTTCGATCGTTGGAAAATAGATTCTGATGATGACAGCTGCATCATCAGTATTCATTTTCGAGTTATAAGTGACGAATTACTACCAGAGATACTGTTTTGAATTTGATTTGGGAAAGACAAGTTGTGTTTAATTTCAAAAAGGAAAATTTGATTTTTAAAAAGAGTAAACTATTAAAAAAAAACTCCCAGGGAAAGACAGTTTGAATTAAAAACAAATTTAACAGAAATTTGAGAAAGCAAATTTGAATTAAAATAAAGTCAGTTAAGTGGTAACTGAGATTGAATTAGAATGATATCAAGGAAAATTGGATTGTGAGATTCAAATTTGAATTGTAATGTGACAATCAAGTTAAGAGTTGGGAATCGAGAAGAAACTCGAGTTGAAATGATATTTGGCTCAGATATAAGCGAATGGTTGTGTTGTGGATAAAAGCAGATTGGAATTTGATTGGGATGACCCTTGTATCCGCTGAATTGATAACAGGTGGAAAGGATATAATGATATGCCGACAAAAGGTACAAGTTAATATTTCTATTGGATATAAGATTTATGAGCCGATTTGGCTGTTTGATTTTCTTTTGGGTTGGAGAAGGCCCAGAGAGGCGAGTTTGAGTTTGACCTATTGACCAGTACAAAGGAGGTGATGGCGAAATTTTTCGAAGAGTTAAGGCGTTAGAAAATTTTCAGGATTTTTGGAAATTTTCGTTGATAAGAATTAAATAAATTTTTAATTGAAATTAAATTGGTTCAGTTGAAACTGAAGATTTAGAAGTGAACAAATATGTTCTAACCAATCGATAGGGTCGTTCTCTACCTTAGCAATTTCGAGGACGAAATTATTTTAAGTGGGGAAGATTGTAATGACCCACATTTGCAGAGGTATTATAATTAATTTATTTATTTATATAAATAGTGATATAGTGAATTTAATGGTCGTGGAATTAAATAATGGTGAATATTTAATTAAAATAATAAATTAAATAATATATATAATTCTGAACAATCAAAATTGGCTGAAATGGCGATATGGTGTGAACTGGATCATCTTGATATTTAATTCAGTTTAGAATTGAATTAGAATAACGAATATATTATTTGAACGACAGTTTGAACGTATAATTATATTATAATTAAAATCGAGCTTGAAATGGCGCCGCAATTCGTAATTTGGCGATTTGAACTTCAACTGAATGTACAGGATTCGTTTTAAGCTGGATTTCTGTGAAACAAGAAGCGTTGGGAGCTGGTGGAGTATATCTTTCTAGTGGAAGAGAAAATTCGGGATTTCATCGGGTAGATTTTGATTTACGTCCAAATCAAATTTTAGAAAAGTCGCTGCGGAATTCCTTTATAATTTATAAAGGAATTATTTATATTTTTAAAAGGAATTTCAATATAAATTGAATATCAGGTTGACCCAGAAGTGAATATCAAGTTAGAAATTCATATAGGAATATTCTAGAGCTGTATGATAATCTGTTGTGAATATAGACGATAATATTTATTTTTAAATATTTAATTTAATTATATTTAAATATATTTATATATTTAAATGGGTTATTTAGGACTTTAAAAATAGCAGGTTTTGCAAACGACCTCAGAATTCAACGAAACTAATTTTGTTGGATCCGCAATATTAAATTATTGCTAGGATCCAGTTTTCGTGATTTTTAGAGTCACTGTGTAGCCGTACGGATTTTTAGAGTGAAAAACAATCAGTATTCTAATGGTTAAAAATACGCTGTGTGAGCAAACGGAGTCGGAATTCGACGAAACCAGTTTCGTTGGGACCGTAATGTCGAACTCTAGTTGCATGTCAATTTTCGTGATTTTTGAGTATCGTGTGTGATCACACGAATTTTTAGAAGGCAAATTAACAAAAAGGAATACACCGAGAATATGCCACTTTCACCCTATAAATACCATACCTTTACATCCTAACCTAATTCATTTATTCACTCCTCTGGTCAAATTCATTTCTAGCCGCCACTATCTTAGAAGAAAATGTAAGAAAGAAATTCAAAGAAAAATCAAAAGAAATTAGAAATAAAATTCTAAAATCAAGTGATAATATTTCTGAGTTTGCTGGGTGGTTTATCTTCACCTTGGTATAATCAGTATTGGGTGCGATGCAAAGTCTGGTTCGCGGGTTTTCTCGCAGTGGTATTAGGGTTCGAGTACATTTCGATTGGAGGCATCAATGTGGATTTTCAGTTGTGTATTTGAGTTCGTTGAAGGATTTAGCACCTCGTCGGGGTTTTGTTGTGGGTTTCGGTGGCATCCAAGTTCGCACCTGTTGTGGTGGCTCGAACGGAAGCTGGAAGTCGCGGTTGTTGGTACGGGGTTGGATTGATACTGGTGGTAATGGAGATGAGCGGATAGCGGAGAGAAGGAGTTGGGTGCTATCGGTTTTCGATGTAATGGTGTATGTAGGAGGAAGAGTCGTAGGAATAACTGGCCATTGAGGAATAGGAGGTTCGGTGTTAAATCGATTGAGGGAGAAGGTCTATCGGGTTGGGTTTTCACGATGGGTTGTGGTCTTTTTGAAATGGTAAGGGCCCATATAGAAGTATATATAGTTAATTTTAATTCAAACAATGTGTGTCAACTTATAAAGCTAATAACTTATCCATACGACGACAGAATTTCGAACGGTCGGAACCGTTGGGATCGTATAGATGGACACTACGAAATGGAACTGATTGGAAGTGGATTGGGGCTCATATGAATTTATGGCGAAATAAACCGTTTGATTCAAATCAAACAACAGTTTATCGTTCTTTAACGATGAACTGCCAAAGTGAGTAAATCTCACTAACTGTGAACAGTTTATAATTTCATGTTGTAATTTTAGAACTGTTAAATATTGGCTGATTGACTGTGTGTTGACTGTTTGATTTAACTGCTAGTCAGTTAGTTGAATATCTATATTGATTCTGTTTAACAGAATATATCATATGGAACTGAAAGTGATGTTATCTATATTGTTTAACATCTGTGATGCAGGGAAACAGGTTGGAGGAATCCAACTGGATTCCTCAACAATTATTTTACTATGATTCATATATTGTGATATATGATGTGATATATAATCTGTTGTTGATTATGTAATGACCCGGATTTTTCAGTACCAGAATATTTAATTTATTTAAAAATTAAATTAGAAATTGATTTAAATTGAATTCAGAGTATACGAGTTATTAAATATAACTGAATCGAAAATGGAATTCAATATGAAAATTAATTTGATTCTAAAGCTTATGAAATTCATATTTGAAGGTGAACGACAATATTAATTTATTTTCGAAGAATCGAAGTGTTTGAGATCAAATAAATATTAATTCGATTTTTATAAACACAAGAAATACTGTTTTTACAAACGAGATCAGATTTTGACGAAACCAGTTTGGTTGAGTTCAGAATATTAGAATATAGCAGTATACCAAATTTCGTGGAATTCCGGTTTCTTATGAAGCCGGGCGGGTTTAAAATGCTTAACCGAATAAATGGGAAATATCTTCTGAAAATATCTAAAATCTCTTCCCTTATAAATACCCGTTAATACCCCTTTCCTCTCTTACAACCTAAATCCCTCTTCTGAAAATCAAAACCGGCCGCCACTTACTTCCTCTTTTCAGCAAAATAAATCGGCAAGCAAACAAATCAAAATAAAATCGGATAAATTCCGATAAATCATATAACAAATATATATGGAATTCTTGAGAGAAGAGCTCCATGTTGGCACCGAATTTGTTGCGTGCGATGCAACTTTCTGGAAGTCGGAAATTTCACAGCAGCCTAGGGTTGCGGAAACTTGAAATCTGGAGCATCGATTGGAGTTGTAATGGTTGTAGGCAAACTCGTAAAGGAGAAAGGAGCTTGTTTGCAGAATTTTGGAGACTTCCATGGGTTTGTGGTTTGATGTTTTACTGTAGATGATGCGAGCGTAGCTGAAGACGCAAACTAGAAGATGAGCTCGAGATCGAACTCGAGGGGATGATGTTGAGTGGATCTGAGTTGCGGTTGTGGTAGGGTTTCCTGATCAAAGTCCGATGGCCCAGTTCAAGCGTAGGTAGCGGATGAGGTTTAGTAGAAGTTTTGTGAGAGGAACTGTATCGAAGAGTGTGGCTTGGCAATACGGTAGTGGTGCAGTTCTCTGATGTCAGAGCGTTGACCAGAAGAGGAGGCGACGGTTGATCGTGGCCTGGTGAAGAGCACGGCGGTGCGGCAAGGGATCCTTGGTGTCAGCTTGTTGGACATCGAAGACTGGAAGCATCAACCAAATGATGTAATTAAAATGGAACCTGTAATTAGGATTTAAAAGCTTAATTTAGTCTGATTACATACGGTTTGTAATTAATTAATCTAGTAGTTTAAGGGTTAGTGGAACATTAGGGAACTGGGAGTTTACAGGAAGGGGAAACAAGAATTTATCAAGCCTGACGAATCTCGGATGGGATTAGCCGTTATTTTGTAGTGTAATTATCCAATGCTCTATGTTTAATTTAAGTAATTTGTTAATGTTAAAATAATAACTAATTTAAGAGTTAAGTAAATTAAGTTAGTATAAATGTAGTTAATTAAATAAGCAGTTATATGTAGATATAGTTAGAGATAATTAAAAACGTTAGGATGTCATATATGCATGAACGTATAGGATTCAAGCAAGCCCAATACAGTTGAATAAAATAAACTATATATCTACTATCCATGTACCCTAGTGGAGGGCCATTCTATTTTATCAAAAGAAATGCTAGTTATTTGACTTTAACCCTTTAAGCTAAGTATAGTTTATCTCCTCATTTTTATCCCATGACTTCAGACCAAACTAATTAAGTTGCCTAATATTTATTTAAGAAGTTAATTAGGTTAATATAAAATCATAAGATCATAATATTTATATTCCATGTAAATATTTCTAGAATTGGAACAGACCAGCTATGTTGGAACCATACTGTCGGACATAGCCTTATGAAACTGTTCTGGAAAGGTCGGATAGATTTGGATGTATCTGAAATCAAACTTTTACAAAGATAGAATGGAATCAATGTGGGTAAAAACTCACCAACCCTAAACAGTTCTATTTTTATAACGTATATTTAGAACTGATAAATGATGACTTATTGTTGTGTGTTGATTTGGTTGATTGAACTGCTAGTCAGTTAGTTGAAATTATATATATATATACAAATATATATATATATAAACCGTTAAATATATGTTGATGTTGTTTATCAGAACATTTCATATTGAAATGAAATTGATGTATATTACACTGTGTAACATCTGTGGATATAGGGATACAGGTTGGAGGGATCCGACTGGATTCCTCAACATTTATTTTACTGTTTTCATATATTGTGATATACGATGTGATGTATATCTGTTATGGGTTATGTGTGTTAGAATGATATTGATCATTTGTGTGACGAAAAGGAATTTCGCTCGGTCCGAACCGGTCGCTAAACCGACCCAGACCGTTCGAAGCGCCCTATCGTTTGAGAACACGACAAATCAGAACGCAGACGGAAGAACATTTCATTGTATATTACAACAATACATCAGATTACAAGAATATACAGAGTATCAATGAATATTACACAGAAATATCAGAGATTTAAATTACATTTAAATACATCGCAGCGGAAAATAATACAATACACAACTAGAAGGAGATATACGGATACAAAGCTTCCCGGATATCGTTCCAGCTGTAAACCAGGATCCTGTGAATATAAATCTGCAAAACCCAAAACTACTAGCTGCCCGTGTCAAAATAAGGGCACCCAGAGTTTAGGTTTAAAACAATAAACTCCAGGTCAGTCATGTGACTGGTGTGAGAACTAAAACAGTTATTAGTTTTTATTTTTAAAGTTAGGTAAATCAAGGGACCACGCCGTATAACACGGAACGGGTTTCCTCCCAAGAATACCAGTGCATAAAACAAACAGCGCAATGCTAAATAAAGAAAAATGAAGCTGTTATAAGACCCAGGTCCTATCACACAATGCAACGCAAGCCGGGGGATAGGGTTTTCCCTTATAACAGCCAAAGAATGCTTCATACGTTTAAAACAAATCATTTGATACTATTATAAGTGCATAGTGTATAAACAACTTCAAATCATAAGTATCAATCATAGGCGACATGAGCGTCCCATGCCACTATGTCGCCATATATAGGTTTACAAATAAAACCGCAAATGTCACGTATTTGGAAATTGGATTTCCATCTATGAACCGAGGCCAGGGATCGTCCTCTACCAATTTGTGACTCTCTAGCCCGAGCCACTGGCAAGCGTGCAGGCAAGCCTTGGAGCGACAGGGCCGGTCCACCGATGTGGATTATTATGCCTGAACACTACGTTTCCCCGCCCTTTGGGGCGTAAATGAGCCAACGAATGACTCCATCGGACCCGGATCGTCCGAACAAGCCGAGGCGCCTCGCAACAGCAACAACCACACAGGTGAAAAGTATATAAATGTCAGGGCTGGTAGGTTACTGACACCACCCTAGCTAGAAAGAAACGCATGCTCTCCCTGAGGTCCACTCCCGTTTTTGGTTCACAACCGGGGTGCGAAACTCGCGAAGCAAACGTTACACAAAGCTATGCCACAAGGGCCGTGCTTCGATCATCAACCATAAGACTTTGCTTTTCAACAGAAGCCTTGATCATTTGCATCTTAGGATGCCACACAGGCAATTCACTCCATGCGATTGATATCCATCAATATATAACCCCTGAGCTCGTACGTCTCAGAGAAGGGCGTTAAGCAAGAGAATAAATTCTCCGCCGCCAAACAGATATATATTTAATAGAAATCAATCACACAGACTAAAATCCAATGTCAGACACACAGTCCATTTACAAGTCCGTTCTGGGTCTGAACGAAACCGGAGGCACCTAGTACCCCGCATATCCATCGATCTCCAAGTACGTTTGGAAGATCTTTTCAATCTAATTAAAGATTCATTAAAACTCCACTTAGTTTTAATCGTTAGCTGGGTTATAGAATCAGTGTCGTTTAAAACACGGTTCACGATAAACCCAAAGTCACATTCCATTAATTACCGGGTTAAAGAACGAGTGTTATTTAAAACACTGTCCACGATAAACCCAAAAATCAATATCAATTCAATTCCAATTAAATATTATTTAATTGGTACACTTCATTAAATCTAAATAAAAAGATTTAATCTTTTCTCAAATGGGTTCAAGAACAGTGTTAATCAAGACACCATTCACGACAAACCCAAATCACATTTGATATTAAATACAAGGTTCTGAATAGAAAATATATCGGCTTATATTCAATATCAGATTCTACGACCAAGAGATATCATATTGGAAATAACGATATATATATCTATATCTTTCAAATTTCCATAGCAACATCTGTATAATCACGAAATCAAACATCGAAATATTCCGAAGACAATTTCGATTCAAATCCATTCCAATGCAATTATTGGAAGTTCTGGTTATTTTCAAAACCATTTCAAATCCAATTTATTTATTTTAAAAAATAAATAAATTACTATTCTAGTTCAAAACTAGTTCATTTCGATAAAAATCTATTTTTATCTTTTCAAATATGGAGTTTTTCATCCCAATTTTTCCCAAATCATTTCTTATGATTTTACACAATTTATTATTATTTTTAATAATTTTATCAAGGCCCGTACAGTCGATTTCCATCAATGGCCATCGAACTGCACTTACAACGACCTTTTTCAAATTTGATTTGGACATAATTCCAAATCCAACCGTTAGATTTCTAATTTCTAATATTCGTTAGAAAGCTCTTTTCGATACGAACCCAACGGTTCCGGTTTTAGGAGAATCCGACGGTCGGATCTCCCGTAATGTCCGTTTGAAATAAATGGTCGAAATTCGCGAACTACCGCGGCGCGGCGCGTTCTATTCGGGCCATTATATTATATATATAATATATATTTCGTCGATTTCTATTTAAAACGAATTATAAAGATAGTTTTGAATTCGTTTCAAAACATTTTCAACTTCCATTTCAATTCAAATCAAAATTGAATTCTTCCTTATAAATTCGTTTTAAAATTCATTTCTATTCATTTCAATTTTCAATTCAATTTGAATTTATTTCAATTTGGTTTCAATTCAATTTGAATTTGTTTTCTATTCGATTCGAATTCGTTTTCAATTCTATTAAATTCAAATTGGTTTTCAATTCAATTCATTTCGAAAATCGTTTTCAATTCAATTCATTTCGAAATCGTTTTCAATTCAATTCATTTCGAAATCGTTTTCAATTCAATTCATTTCAAAATGAATAAAATCGATATAAATATCGTTCACGTCAAAATGGCGTCAATCTAATCAACACAGCTTCATATATTGATATTTTCAAATACTCCATTTTGAATATTTCTATTTCAAATATTTCTTTTCGAATATTTTATTTCAAATATTTTTTTTCTAAACTGGAGTTAGGCCCAATCAATTACCATATAATGTTAATTATATGGATTTTCTACAACACATGTATATATCAACAACGATGAATAATCAACCATCATCCAAAGTGCATTCTACACTGTATAAGCATCAAAGATAAATATTCAACGCTTATAACAGCCTGTCAATCCATCGATCGACATACAACTAAACAATCGGGATTAGTGTACGTCAAATATCATCCCAATACCCGTGTGGGGTTTCAAGCAATCAAACACAGATTTTTATTTGTGCAGTTGGGCAATGTGTAAAATTTATCGTCCCAATCAATGTCCTTCAAATAGGTGTACATAAACAAACCGTCCGGTTTGTAAATGAATATTTATTTATTCACATTCACGTTAAAAATTATATTTTTAACGATCAAATATTTTATTTTAACACATGAATTTTTATTCAGTTCATTTACCAAATAAAAATGATATTTTTATTTTTCTAACTTATTTTAGAAAATTTCGGCGGCATAACGGCACGATACTAGAAACGGGACAAGGCCTAGCCTTATCCCCGGTCTAGTGAAGGCCCACGCCATTCACACATCAATCAATCCATTCATTTCACCAAACAATTCAATTTCAAATCAAATCATCTAACTAATCTATGCAACCAAACAAACAAGTCCATGGTCTGTGGACGATTGTGTCGGGTGCTACTAAGCACCGTCTGCATCCTAGTATATATATATATATATATATATATATAACTAGAAACGAAATTGAAGAGTGAGAAATTCTCACCAATAGCTATCCTAACTCCTCTTGACTCTTCTTTTATAGAAATCTTCGCCAATCTCGCCTTTTGTCGCTTTCGTTGCCCGTATTCACTACATATGTAAAAATCGAATTTTTACTTCGCTATTCAATATATAAAAATCGAATTTTTACTTCGCTATTCAATATATAAAAATCGAATTTTTACTTCGCTATTCAATATATAAAAATCGAATTTTTACTATGCTATTCAATATATAAAAATCGAATTTTACTATGCTATTCAATATATAAAAATCGAATTTTTACTATGCTATTCAATATATAAAAATCGAATTTTTACTTCGATGTTCAATATATAAAAATCATATTTTTACTTTGCTTTTCTTATTTGGGAAAACAATTCTATTTTGAAAACTAATTTTATTTTTAAACCATACTAATTTTGCCTTTAAATAAAAATGCTAAAATTTTATATTTTGAAAAGCAAAGTATATTTTATTTTTTCAAACAAAGCTAACTTTATATTTTGATCTTCATAAAAAAAAACTGATTATATAAGAAAAACATTAATTCCATTTACTAATTAACTAAATAAAGGTTGAATTAAACCTTATGTCCTTCAGTCTGAATTCCTGGAAGCCGCTGAAACGCTCCTGGAGGACTCGACATTGAACCCCAATTAGGGTTCACCTGCGCCGCCGTACCCGGTTGGTCGGAGGGTTGGAGGTGAGGCTGCAGCGTTTGAGGTGGTGCGCACTTCGAGCTCGCGGTCAGGTGGGGGGGCGCGTGGCGGTTCAGGGGGCGGCTTTAAGGAAGGGGGTGGAGTTTGCGGTAAGAAGAGGAGAAGAGAGCGGAGGGGCTGAGGAAAGAAAAGGGGAAGGAGAAGATCGGAGGGTGGCTGGGGGAGTTCGTCGGAGGTGGGGCTTGCCAGCGGCGGGTCGCGGTGGGAGGACGTGGCGGCTTCGACGATCGTTCGTCGTTCTTTTTTTTTCCTGAAGGAAATCGATTTGGTTAAAGGAAGAGAAGGGGGGTTAAGTGAAAGAGAGGGTATAATATATATATATTTTTAAATTATTTTATTTATCCAAAAAGTAACCTTTTTATTCGACCTCAAAACGAGGCCCACCGCCTGTCGTTCATAGCGTATTACCCATATTCCGAACACAATGGGATATGTATCGTAAGCTGATTCGGTTGTTTCGATCAGTTTCCGTCAAAATCAACATATAGCTCTATATATTGAATTTGAACGTGCATTTCAATTTACTGGGGTCACATACTAACTCGAAAAATTACAGAAAAATATTTTCTACCTTCGTATTGATGATACGGTCCTAACAAAACTAGTTTCTTCGAATTCTGAGACCGTTTGAAAAATGGCCATATAATATATACGTTTTATAATTTAAAATAATTATTTATATTCTAACGATGACGTATATAATATATACGTTTGAATTCCATTCAAAATAAATTTCTCGTCAATATTATTTAAAATAATTCATTTTAAATAATCAAAATTCGCTAAAATTGCCAAAATAAAAATTTTAAACTGGCCTAGATTTTCGGGTTGTTACAATTTGTTATTCGATATTTTAAATATCATAAGAAACCCTGGGATGTAAAAAGGAACATTTCAATGTATATTGAAATAAAGGAATTTTATAAAATCAACCGATTTTATAAAAGGAAATGAATTTGAAAATAAAGCATTTATAAAAACAAATAGGATATTATAAAAAGGAAACCGATATAAAAAGGAAAACATTATTAAAAGGGAAACTGTATAAGTCGAGAAACGTTGTTAAAAAGACATTTTTTAAAGTGAACAACCGTTACTAAAAGTAAATCTTTTTAAATGAATAAACATTGTTAAAAGGAAATCTTTTTAAATTGCTAAACGTTGTTAAAATGGAAAATCATTGTAAATCAATAAAGTAATCGAATATAAGTATTCGAAAGGAGTTAATCAAAAAGGAGTTGAATCAAATAAGTTATTCAATAAGAGTTAACCAGATAGAGAGTTAATCAGTTAGAGTTAATCAATTAGAGTTATTCGAATAAGAGTTAATCAAATAGAGTTAAACAATATTAGAAACTGACTAGAGATTAGTTAAGTCGAATGGTTTTCTGAGTGTGGATCTGATGTTGGTTTCGGCCTTCGGGGTTTATACTTAGAGAATTGTTCTCTTACTAGTTTACATTTAGGGACTGATGGTTGTGGAAGAATAGTGATACGTGAATAAGCTATGGAAATGTTTTCCAGTGTTAATAACGTATATTTTCTAATCATAGAAAATAAGGAAATATGAATATATATATATATTTATATGTTGGATGATTTGATCGATAATTCCATTTGGAATTAAGATCGTTGTGTGAACACCGACATGTTTTCGTTTGATAGTTAAATTATAGACTATCAAAGTTTTGACCATTATAAAGTTGTTAATATGGAGAGACCGGTTGGATTCTTATCCAAAGAACCACTCTGTATTGGCATAAGCATTGCGAATATGCCAAAGAAAATTGAAGACGGAGTAAAGTGCAAGGGTTGTTGTATAAATCTTAGATAACAATGGACTAAGATGGATGTACTGAATAGTGCCTTCGGTTTCGTTCAATCCCAGAACGAACGTATATGGACGAGTGTCTGACAGAGTATTTCCAATGATCGAATGGGTTGGTCTGTATAAATGTATATGGTTGCAACGGATTTATTCCCTTAGCATAACATCCAGAATATTTGTGTAAACCAATTAATGACTAACGGATTTGATAATGTGACATTCAAAGTGATCGTGTTATAAATGAATGGAAAGTAATCGTAACCTCTGGCCTCAACAACCAGGAAATGACAAAAATCGGGCAGGCAGCATGGCTAAGTCGGTCGCTCCGAAGTAGGGTGCATAATCACCTATCTAGAGAATATTCATTTACTTCTTAAATCTATCAATGTTGTCCCATATATATACAGGAAACGGTTGTTGATCCCAACCATTGGTGATATACATTCGATACACTCAAGCGAAATGAGTGGTTGGTCATGTGTGGTTGAGTTACAAGATGTTCTTGTTGAACTCCAGTGTATCGTTCCTAGAGTACACTTATCAGAAGGTGGTTCCATACCTTGTCATCATTGGAAATCCATTACCCAATACGTGCTTGCGGTTTTGAGTGTGTACTATATATGTAGAACGCGAGATGAAAGCGTTTCTGCTAGATGATTATTATATTGTGGTTGATAGACATTATTATAATATCAAAGGGTTTTTGATATAAAGATATATTGGATTCTCATAAGTGAAAAACTCGTTCCGTTACACGGCGTGGTCTTATGAGATATCATTTACGTGTTCAAACTGTTTTAAACTGTTTTACTCATACCCGTCCCATGACTGACCCGGAGTTTATTTGTTTGTTTTCCCTAAACTCTTGGGTGCCTAAATTTGTACGGGCAGTCAAGTAGTCGGGATTTTACAGATACACTTGGAGAGCTTGGAGCAAGAGGCTTCAAGATTCTATAGCTATTATTATTTCCGCTGTTGTTGTAAGTGATGTACTCTGAAATGTTATTGTTTACATATATTGTTTGTATTTCAAAAGTTATGTTATATTTTATTCGTTCCGCTGTGAGGTTCGTGTTTACTCTGATGATGATGTTCTTCTTCTATTCTATGAGTTTCTACCTTATCTATTCTCACCCTCTAATTTCTTTCTATTAATTTCCTGTTTTCCAGGACAATTTGGGTTGGACTTGTGTTATTAGTCAGCTCAAATTAGACCGGATTTTCGGGTCATTACAGTTGGTATCTGAGCTTAAGTTAAGTGAATTACCTTGGCTTTGTGGCGTGACTCAGTAGAGATGGGGTTAGTAATACCCTAGATTGAGTTTGAGTGTATATATACGAGTGAACGTATTTGTTATTGATAAAAAAAAATTTGTTTTATATTTTGGAGCTTTATTGGTTGAGTGGCTTATGAATTCTAGTCGATAGTGGGGCACCACAATATCGATAGGGGTTTCTAAACACTCGAATATGATGAACCAACATGATATGTTTTGAAATTAACATAGTATAATTGGGTGTATTGGTTGTTATTATAATCGAATAAGATTATAAAAGTGGAATGGTTATAAATAACCAACCAAAATTCGTATAAGTGTTACGAATGAATTAAATCTGGAATTAAAGTCAGAATCGAAAATTTAGAACTGGAAATTCAGACCAGTGTCTGTAATTGAATCTGGATTAAGTATACGTGAATTTTAAAATCCTGGGAGGTTTTGTTTTGATAAGGATATCTGGGATTGATTTCAAAATGGGAAGTGTTTAAAAGTGATTTTGAAAGGAATATAGTATTGAACTCACTTTGATCGCTGGGAAATAATTCCGATGATGGATCGATACATCATCGGTGTAATTTTCGAGTTGCTAAGCAACGGATTACTACCAAAGATTTTATTTTGAAATCGTTTTGCAAAAACAAGTTATTCAGGAATTCAAAGGATTTTGAATTGTTATTATGATTTCAAGTGATTTGAATAAACCCAGGAATTTAAATTCGGAAATTAAATTAACTTATGGGTTAGATGAACTGGTAAAAGTGATTTATAAATTGGGATTTAACTTGAAATAAGTGAATATGAAATTGAGTTGGTAAGTTGAGAGATTGAAATTTGAGATAGAGTTTGAATGGAATTTTACTTGAGTACAAGCCAATAATTGTGTTGAGAATAAAGACAGATGAGAGTTTGACTTGGATGGCATGATATATGCAAAATTGATAGCAGATGGTAGGGATATAATGATATGCCAGATAAAAAGGTGCAAGTTTATTTTATATATGTGTTTGGATTCTATGTGCCGAAATGGCAAGCTGCTTGGCGTTTTGATTTTCTTTTGGGTTGGAGAAGGCCTAGAGAGGCGAGTTGTGGTTTTACCGATAGGGTTGTACAAAGGAGGTTATGGCGAAATTTTCCGAAAATTAAAAGCGTTAGAAAATTTTCAGAATTTTTGAAAATTTTAGTTAGTCGGAATAAATTATTATTTTAGTCGATATTAATTGGTTTAGTTGAAACTGAAGTTAAGAGGTAAACAGATAAATATTTACCCAATAGATAGGGTCGTCCTCTACCTTAGCAATTTCGAGGGCAAAATTATTTTAAGTGGGGAAGAATGTAATGACCCAGATTTTTCAGTACCAAAATATTTAATTTATTTAAAAATTAAATTATAAATTGAATTCAGAGTATACGAGTTATTAAATATAACTGAATCGAAAATGAAATTCAATATGAAAATTAATTTGATTCTAAAGCTTATGAAATTCATATTTGAAGGTGAACGATAATATTAATTTATTTTTGAAGAATCGAAGTGTTTGAGATCAAATAAATATTAATTCGATTTTTATAAACACAAGAAATATTGTTTTTACAAACAAGATCAGATTTTGACGAAACCAGTTTGGTTGAGTTCAGAATATTAGAATATAGCAGTATATCAAATTTCGTGGAATTCCGGTTTATTATGAAGCCGGGCGGGCTTAAAATGCTTAACTGAAAAAATGGGAAATGTCTTCTGAAAATAACTAAAATCTCTTCCCTTATAAATACCCGTTAATACCCCTTTCCTCTCTTACAACCTAAATCCCTCTTCTGAAAATCAAAACCGGCCGCCACTTACTTCCTCCTTTCAGCAAAAGAAATCGGCAAGCAAACAAATCAAAATAAAATCGGATAAATTCCAATAAATCATATAACAAATATATATGGAATTCTTGAGAGAAGAGCTCCAAGTTGGCACTGAATTTGTTGCGTGCGATGCAACTTTCTGGAAGTCGGAAATTTCACAACAGCCTAGGGTTGCGGAAACTTGAAATCTGGAGCATCGATTGGAGTTGTAATGGTTGTAGTCAAACTCGTAAGGGAGAAAGGAGTTTGTTTGCAGAATTTTGAAGACTTCCATGGGTTTGTGGTTCGATGTTTTACTGTAGATGATGCGAGCGTAGATGAAGACGCAAACTGGAAGATGAGCTCGAGCACGAACTCGAGGGGATGATGTTGAGTGGATCTGAGTTGCGGTTTTGGTGGGGCTTCCTGATCAAAGTCCGATGGCCCGGTTCAAGCGTTGGTAGCGGATGAGGTTTAGCAGCAGTTTTGTGAGAGGAACTATATGGAAGAGTGTGACTTGGCAATACGGTGGTAGTGCAGTTCTCTGATGTCAGAGCGCTGACCAGAAGAGGAGGCGACGGTTGATCGTGGCCTGGTGAAGAGCACGACGGTGCGGCAAGGGATCCTTGGTGTCATCTTGTTGGACATCGAAGACTGGAAGCATCAGCCAAATGATGTAATTAACTAATGGAACCCGTAATTAGGATTTAAAAGCTTAATTTAGTCTGATTAAATAAGGTTTGTAATTAATTAATCTAGTAGTTTAAGGCTTAGTGGAACATTAGGGAACTGGGAGTTTACAGGAAGGGGAAACAAGAATTTATCAAGCCTGGGGAATCTCGGATGGGATTAGCCGTTATTTTGTAGTGTAATTATCCAATGCTCTAAGTTTAATTTAAGTAATTTGTTAATGTTAAAATAATAACTAATTTAAGAGTTAAGTAAATTAAGTTAGTATAAATATAGTTAATTAAATAAGCAGTTATATGTAGATATAGTTAGAGTTAATTAAAAACGTTAGGATGTCATATATGCATGAACGTACAGGATTCAAGAAAGCCCAAGACAGTTGAAGAAAATAAGCTATATATCTACTATCCATGTACCATAGTGGAGGGCCATTCTATTTTATCATAAGAAATGCTAGTTATTTGACTTTAACCCTTTAAACTAAGTATAGTTTATCTCCTCATTTTTATCCCATGACTTTAGACCAAACTAATTAAGTTACCTAATCTTTATTTAAGAAGTTAATTAGGTAAATATAAAATCATAAGATCATAATATTTATATGCCGTGTAAATATTTCTAGAATTGGAACAGACCAGCTATGTTGGAACCATACTGTCGGACACAGCCTTATGAAACTGTTCTGGAAAGGTCGGATAGATTTGGATGTATCTAAAATCAAACTATTACAAAGATAGAATGGAATCAATGTGAGTAAAAACTCACCAACTCTGAACAATTCTATTTTTACAACGTATATTTAGAAATGATAAATGATGACTGATTGTTGTGTGTTGATTTGGTTGATTGAACTGCTAGTCAGTTAGTTGAAATTATATATATACAAATATACATATATAAACCGTTAAATTTATGTTGATGTTGTTTATCAGAACATTTCATATTGAAATGAAATTGATGTATATTATACCGTGTAACATCTGTGGATACAGGGATACAGGTTGGAGGGATCCGACTGGATTCCTCAACATTTATTTTACTGTTTTCATATATTGTGATATATGGTGTGATGTATATTTGTTATGGGTTATGTGTGTTAGAATGATATTGATCATTTGTTATTCGATATTTTAAATATCATAAGAAACCCTGGGATGTAAAAAGGAACATTTCAATGTATATTGAAATAAAGGAATTTTATAAAATCAACCGATTTTATAAAAGGAAATGCATTTGAAAATAAAGCATTTATAAAAACAAATAGGATATTATAAAAAGGAAACCGTTATAAAAAGGAAAACGTTATTAAAAGGGAATCTGCATAAGTGGAGAAACGTTGTTAAAAGGACACTTTTTAAAGTGAAGAACCGTTACTAAAAGTAAATCTTTTTAAATGAATAATCGTTGTTAAAAGGAATTTTTTTTAAATGGATAAACGTTGTTAAAAGGGAATATCTTTGTAAATCAATAAAGTAATCGAATATAAGTATTCGAAAGGAGTTAATCAAAAAGGATTTGAATCAAATAAGTTATTCAATAAGAGTTAACCAGTTAGAGTTAATCAGTTAGAGTTAATCAGTTAGAGTTAATCAATTAGAGTTATTCGAATAAGAGTTAATCAAATAGAGTTAAACAATATTAGAAACTGACTAGAGATTAGTTAAGTCGAATGGTTTTCTTAGTGTGGATCTGATGTTGGTTTCAGCCTTCGGGGTTTGTACTTAGAGAATTGTTCTCTTACTAGTTTACAGTTAGGGACTGATGGTTGTGGAAGAATAGTGATACGTGAATAAGCTATGGAAATGTTTTCTAGTGTTAATAACGTATATTTTCTAATCATAGAAAATAAGGAAATATGAATATATATATATATATATATGTGTAACAACCCGTAAAATCTGGGCCAGTTTAAAATTTTTATTTTGGCAATTTTAGCGAATTTTGATTATTTAAAATGAATTATTTTAAATAATATTGACGAGAAATTTATTTTGAATATAATTCGAACGTATATATTATATACGTCGTCGTTAGAATATAAATAATTATATATAATTATAAAAGGAATTGAAAATGGCGCGGTAGTTCGAAAATTCGATTTCAAACTTCAATTGAATGTACCGGGTGCAAAACAATCCGGATTTTTGTGAAACCAAAAACATTAGGATCTAATTGATGATATCTTTCCAACGAAGTTGAGAAACTGAGATTTCACTTTATAAATGATGAGATATGTCCAGTTGAAAATTCTGAATAGTCGCTATGGAATACAGGCCCTTAAAAATGGACATTTTGCAAATGACCTCGGATTTCGACGAAACCACTTTTGTTGGGTCCGTGATGTCGAGTTATTGCTAGGTTTCAAATTTCATAATTTTTCGAATCAATATGTGAGCGTGGCAAAGGAAAACGTGTTTTGACCATTTCAGTTGATTTTAATCGACTGGAAATTGGCCATTTTTCTAACGGTCTCAGAATTCGACGAAACTAGTTTTGTTAGGACCGTATCGTCAATACGAAGCTAGAAAATATTTTTCGGGAATTTTTAGGGTTAGTATGTGACCCCGGTAACTTGAAATGTACGTTTAAAATTCAATATAATGATTTAAATGTAAATTTAACGGAAACTGATTGTAACAATCAAATCAGCTTGCGATATATATCCCATTGTGTTCGGAATGGGGGTAAAACGCTATGGACGACAGGCGGTGGGCCTCGTTTCGAGGTCGAATGTGAAAGTCAACTCTTTAGGATAAAATTTATTAATTAAATAAAAAAAAAAAAAAAAGAATATTATCTCCCCCTTTACTACCCAGGCCCCCCCCCGATTTCCTTTTACAGAAAACTAAAAAAGAAAAAAAAAAAAAAAAGGGAAACGAAATCGAAATCGCCCCTTTCCCTCGTCGGAGCCGCCACCCCCGCGTCGGCCTCCTCCTCCAATCGCCCGCCACTCAGTTGAAGCCCCTGTCCCCTCTTCGGCCTCCTCCCCCTCGCGACTCTTTCCTCCTCCCTCCTCCACGCGAGGACAGCGAGCGCCCCCCCCGAACCCTAGCGCCGCCGATGAAGTCGAGCCCCCCCTCCGATCTGCAAGCCTCGATGAAGCCCCCCCGACCACTCGACGAGCCCCTGTAAGTTTTGGTTTTTTTTTATTTACTTATTTTCATTTAAACTGTAAAATTTTGTTGATTTTAAAAAACTGAATTTTTAGGAAGTTAAAAACTGAAATTTTATTTAAAGTAAAACTGAAATTTTATTTAAAGTAAAACTGAAATTTTTATAAAGTATAAAGCTGAAAATAAAAGGTTAAAACTGATTTTAAAATAAAAGAATAAAACTGATTTTAGGAATTTTAAAAACTTTGATTTGAAAAAGTTATTTTAAACTTTAAAGGTGAAAAGATTTAAACTTTAAAAGTGAAAGGTTTAGATTTTAAAAAGGAAAGGATTTGAACTTTTTGAAATAAAAATTCGATTTTTATATATTGAACTTTGAACTAAAAATTCGATTTTTATATATTAAATAGCGAACTAAAAATTCGATTTTTATATATTGAATAGCGAAGTAAAAATGTGATTTTTACGTATGTAGTGAAAGCAGCAACGAAGGTGACAAAAAGGCGAAACGACGAAGACTTCTGCAAAGGAAGAGCCGTGGAGCTGGATAGCTATAAGTGAGAATTTCTCACCTTTCTATTTTATTTCTAGTTATATATATATACTAGGATGCAGACGGTGCTTAGTAGCACCCGACACAATCGTCCACAGACCATGGACTTGTTTGTTTGATTGTTTGGTGATTGATTGTGATATTGGTTTGAATGTGGTTTGTGGTGTGAAAAATCGAATCGATAAATTGGTTAGGATTAGACGTGCGCCGTTATAAGGCGAAGGAGTAAGGCTAGGTTAGACCCTTACTCCAAATTTTGTGGTTTGCAAAATGAAATTGATTTGATTGATGAGTGAATGGCGTGGGCCTTCACTAGACCGGGGATAAGGCTAGGCCTCGTCCCGTTTCTAGTATCGTGCCGTTATGCTGCCGAAATTTTCTAAAATATGTTAGAAAAATAAAAATATCATTTTTTTTAAAGAATGAACCGAAGAGAAATTCATATGTTGAAATAAAATGTTTTGTCGTTAAAAATATAAATTTTAACGTGAATGTGAATAAATAAAATATTCATTTGCAAACCAGATGGTTTGTTTATGTACACTTATTTGAAGGACATTGATTGGGTCGATAAATTTTACACATCGCCCAACTGCACAAATAAAATCTGTGTTTGATTGTTTGAAACCCTACACGGGTGTTGGGATGATATTTGACGTACACTAATCCCGATTGTTTAGTTGTGTGTCGATCGATTGATTGACAGACTGTTATAAGCGTTGAATATTTATATTTGATGCTTATACAGTGTAGAATGCACTTTGGATGATGGTTGATTATTCATCGTTGTTGATATATGCATGTGTTGTAGAAAATCCATATAATTAACATTATATGGTAATTGATTGGGCCTCATTCCAGTTTTGAAAAAGAAATATTTGAAAAAGAAATATTTGAAATAGAATATTTGAAAATAAAGGAATATATGAAGCCGTGTTGATTAGATTGACGCCATTTTGACGTGAACGATATTTATATCAATTGAAAACGAATTCGAAATGAATTGAATTGAAAACGATTTCGAAATGAATTGAATTGAAAACGATTTCGAAATGAATTGAATTGAAAACGATTTCGAAATGAATTGAATTGAAAACGATTTCGAAATGAATTGAATTGAAAACGATTTCGAAATGAATTGAATTGAAAACGATTTCGAAATGAATTGAATTGAAAACGATTTCGAAATGAATTGAATTGAAAACGAATTCGAAATGAATTGAATTGAAAACGAATTCGAAATGAATTGAATTGAAAACGATTTCGAAATAAATTGAATTGAAAACGAATTCGAAATGAATTGAATTGAAAACGATTTCGAAATGAATTGAATTGAATATGAATTCAAATTGAATTGAAATTTGAATTGAACAGAAATGAATTTTGAAACGAATTTATAAAGAAGAATTCAATTTTGCTTTGAATTGAAATGGAAGTCGAAATAAATTTTGAAATGAATTTAAAACTGTTTATATAATTCGTTTTAAATAAAAATCGGCGAAGTATATATTATATATATTATATATATAATATAATGGCCTGAATAGAACGCGCCGCGCCGCGGCAGTTCGTGAATTTCGACCATTTATTTCAAACGGACATTGCGGGAGATCCGACCGTCGGATTCTCCTAAAACCGGAACCGTTGGGTTCGTATCGAAAAGAGCTTTCTAACGAATATTAGAAATTTGAAATCTAACGGTTGGATTTGGAATTACGTCCAAATCAAATTCGAAAAAGGTCGCTGTAAGTGCAGTTCGATGGCCGTTAATGGAAATCGACTGTACGGGCCTTGATAAAATTATTAAAAATAGTAATAATTTGTGTAAAATCATAAGAAGTGATTTGTGAAAGTTTGGGATGAAAAACTCCATATTTGAAAAGATAAAAATAGATTTTTATCGAAATGAACTAGATTTGAACTAGAATTATAATTCTATTTATTTTTAAATAAATAAATTGAATTTGAAATGGTTTTGAAAATAACCAAAATTTCCAATGATTGCATTGGAGTGGAGTTGAATCGAAATTGTCTTCGGAATATTTCGATGTTGGAATTCGTGATATTACAGGTGTTGTTATGGAAATTTGAAAGATATATTTGTATCGTTATTTCCAATACGACATTTGTTAGTCGTAGAATTCGATATTGAATATAAGCCGATATATTTTCTATTCAGAGCCTTGTATTGAATATCGAATGTGATTTGGGTTTGTCGTGAATGGTGTCTTCACTAACACTGTTCTTAAACCCAGTTGAGAAAAGATTAAATCTTTTTATTTAGATTTAATGAAGTGTACCAGTTAAATGATATTTAATTGGAATTGAAATGGGTATTGATTTTTGGGTTTATCGTGAACAGTGTTTTAAATAACACTTGTTCTTTAACCCGATAATTAATGAATGTGATTTGGGTTTGTCGTGAATGGTGTCTTCACTAACACTGTTCTTGAACCCAGTTGAGAAAAGATTAAATCTTTTGATTTAGATTTAATGAAGTTCACCAATTAAATAATATTTAATTGGAATTGAAATGATATTGATTTTTGGGTTTATCGTGAACAGTGTTTTAAATAACACTTGTTCTTTAACCCGATAATTAATGGGATGTGACTTTGGGTTTATCGTGAACCGTGTTTTAAATGACACTGATTCTTTAACCCAGTCACAGATTAAAACTAAGTGGAGTTTTAATGAATCTTTAATTAGATTGAAAAGATCGAGAATGGAGTATCACCAGTTTTGCTCCAGGCGATAGTTAAATCTTTAATTAGATTTGAACGTGAAATTTAGAAACTAACTGTCGGTTAGCCAAGCAGAATGGTTTTCTGGATATTGATCTGATGTTGGTTTCGGCCTTCGGGGTTAATATTTGGGGAATTATTCTCTTGATTAATTTACGGTTAGTGACTGATGAATTGGAATGAGGCGTATGTTGTGTTTGTGTAACACTTTTATAAAATATACGCGAGTTATTCGGGAAGACCGGGTTTATCCCATTCTGAATAACTGATACGACGATAAGTCGAAGATGAAGACGATGGTCGAAGACCGGAGGTCTTCACGTCGTTTGGGTGATAACTGATGATCTTGATTGGGCTGTACACCCAAGAAGATGGAAACAGTTGGTGATCGTCCAGACGTACTTGGAGATCGATGGATATGCGGGGTACTAGGTGCCTCCGGTTTCGTTCAGCCCCAGAACGGACTTGTAAATGGACTGTGTGTCTGACATTGGATTTCATTCTGTGTGACTGATATCGGTTGCATAGAGTGGTTTGCCTGTGTGGCATGCTAAGATGCAAATGATCAAGGCTTCTGTTGAAAAGCAAAGTCTTGTGGTGATGATCAAAGCACGGCCTTTGTGGCGTAGCTTTGTGTAACGTTTACTTCGCGAGTTTCACACCCGGTATGAACCAAAAACGGGAGAAAGGACCTCAGGGAGGGCCTGCGTTTCTTCCTAGTTAGAAGTGGCGTCAGTGGTTTTACACGCCCTGACGAGTTTGACTTATGTGGTTGTTGCTGTTGCGAGGCGCCTCGGATTGATCGGTCGTTCTCGAACCGATGGAGTCATTTAGTGGCTCATTTACGCCCCAAAGGGCGGGGAAACGTAGTGTTCAGGCATTTTAATCCACATCGGTGGACCGGCCCTGTCGCTCCTAGGGTCACTCGAGCTCTGATCCTGAGGCTGGGGCTAGGCAGTCTCGAATCGGTTGAGGACTATCTTTTGCCTCGGTTCATAGATGGAAATCCAATTTCCAAATACGAGACTTTGCGGTTTTGATTGTATATCCTATATATGGCGACATAGTGGGATGGGGCGCTTATGCCGCCTATGATTGATACTTATGATTTGAAGTTGTTTTATACACTATGCACTTATTATAGTATCAAATGATTTGTTTTAAACGTATCAAGCATTCTTTGGCTGTTATAAGGGAAAACCCTATCCTCGACTGCGTTGCATTGTGTGATGGGACCTGGGTCTTATAACAGCTTCATTTTTCTTTATTTAGCATTGCGCTGTTTGTTTTATGCACTGGTATTCTTGGGAGGAAACCCGTTCCGTGTTATACGGCGTGGTCCCTTGATTTACCTAACTTTAAAATAAAGATTAATAACTGTTTTAGTTCTCACACCAGTCACATGACTGACCTGGAGTTTATTGTTTTAACCTAAACTCTGGGTGCCCCTATTTTCGACACGGGCAGCTAGTAGTTTGGTTTTGCAGATTTATATTCACAGGATCCTGGTTTACAGCTGGAACGATATCCGGAAAGCTTTGTATCCGTATATCTTCTTCTAGTTGTTTATTGTATTATTTTCCGCTGCGTTGTATTTAAATGTAATTTAAATCTCTGATAATTCTGTGTAATATTCTTTTAAACTCTGTATATTCTTGTAATCTGATGCATTGTTGTAATATACAATGAAATGTTCTTTGTATGCGTTCTGTTGTGGCTTGTTCTCGAACTATCCGACGCTTTCCTTTACGGGGGAGTTGCGGGTCTTTACACGTGGTATCAGAGCTTTGGTTTACAAAGCTCAGAGAACAAGGCACATTAGAACCATACGAAAGAATTCATCAGATATTGGATTAGTAATATCCAATGAGGATGACTCGTTAGAGATGGGATCAGTAGTGTCCTAGAACGAGTCGAAAGAGTGTTGTTTTTGAAAATAAAAGTGAAAACCCACTTTGTTTTGGAAATTCAAATCTTAAGTATTCGTATTTGAATAGTCTATTTAAATTGAATTTGGGCAATCGAGTATATAAAGATTTTGCATACACGCTTAGCGGCTTGTATTCGAAGTTTTAATATATTGGGTAGATATAGAATCACATTCTAGTTGCCCGGGGATGATTCTGATGATGAGGCATCGTCATCTGTGTTGTGTTCGACTGGCGAGAGTGGGTTATCTATATATTTCCATATAGGCTGGTGTGAGAACCAAAATTAGATAGGGCTTATTGTTGTGATTTAGCATCAAAAATCTGATTTTTGTCTATGTATCAAAATTATGAATTTGAAACTTTAAATTCACTAATTGATTGATGTTTGTGTTGTTTGGTTAATTGTTTGCTAATTTTGAACCATTATGCATAATTTAAATCGAATATTGAACTGTATCGAAAATTGGTCGCATTTGCTTGCATATATGTACTTACATTGAACAGGTCATAGCAAGGAGGCTAGAGCCGAGAATAAAATTTGTTTGCCCGACAAATAGGTACATGTTTACTACATAATTTCCTGCGTTGTTTGGGTGATGATGATTTTGTGAGCCTATTGGCTAGCCGCTTGGCTTTTTCTTTTTCTTTTTGAGATCTGAAGGACCGGGGAAGCTATTTGAAATTCCCCGATGCTCCCGGTGCAGGGGAGGTTATGGCGAAATTTTTCAAAAATTTAGGGTGTTAGCCAAAATTTTGAAGTTTTGAAAATTCTCAGAAACTAAAGAGTTGGAGAATGGAAGCCAGATCGAGCGTAGAGTTGATTAATCAAACCACTTTCGACTTTGTTCCTTTTCGGGGACGAAAAGTTTTAAGTGGGGGAGATTGTAACAACCCGTAAAATCTGGGCCAGTTTAAAATTTTTATTTTGGCAATTTTAGCGAATTTTGATTATTTAAAATGAATTATTTTAAATAATATTGACGAGAAATTTATTTTGAATATAATTCGAACGTATATATTATATACGTCGTCGTTAGAATATAAATAATTATATATAATTATAAAAGGAATTGAAAATGGCGCGGTAGTTCGAAAATTCGATTTCAAACTTCAATTGAATGTACCGGGTGCAAAACAATCCGGATTTTTGTGAAACCAAAAACATTAGGATCTAATTGATGATATCTTTCCAACGAAGTTGAGAAACTGAGATTTCACTTTATAAATGATGAGATATGTCCAGTTGAAAATTCTGAATAGTCGCTATGGAATACAGGCCCTTAAAAATGGACATTTTGCAAATGACCTCGGATTTCGACGAAACCACTTTTGTTGGGTCCGTGATGTCGAGTTATTGCTAGGTTTCAAATTTCATAATTTTTCGAATCAATATGTGAGCGTGGCAAAGGAAAACGTGTTTTGACCATTTCAGTTGATTTTAATCGACTGGAAATTGGCCATTTTTCTAACGGTCTCAGAATTCGACGAAACTAGTTTTGTTAGGACCGTATCGTCAATACGAAGCTAGAAAATATTTTTCGGGAATTTTTAGGGTTAGTATGTGACCCCGGTAACTTGAAATGTACGTTTAAAATTCAATATAATGATTTAAATGTAAATTTAACGGAAACTGATTGTAACAATCAAATCAGCTTGCGATATATATCCCATTGTGTTCGGAATGGGGGTAAAACGCTATGGACGACAGGCGGTGGGCCTCGTTTCGAGGTCGAATGTGAAAGTCAACTCTTTAGGATAAAATTTATTAATTAAATAAAAAAAAAAAAAAAAGAATATTATCTCCCCCTTTACTACCCAGGCCCCCCCCCGATTTCCTTTTACAGAAAACTAAAAAAAAAAAAAAAAAAAAAAAGGGAAACGAAATCGAAATCGCCCCTTTCCCTCGTCGGAGCCGCCACCCCCGCGTCGGCCTCCTCCTCCAATCGCCCGCCACTCAGTTGAAGCCCCTGTCCCCTCTTCGGCCTCCTCCCCCTCGCGACTCTTTCCTCCTCCCTCCTCCACGCGAGGACAGCGAGCGCCCCCCCCGAACCCTAGCGCCGCCGATGAAGTCGAGCCCCCCCTCCGATCTGCAAGCCTCGATGAAGCCCCCCCGACCACTCGACGAGCCCCTGTAAGTTTTGGTTTTTTTTTATTTACTTATTTTCATTTAAACTGTAAAATTTTGTTGATTTTAAAAAACTGAATTTTTAGGAAGTTAAAAACTGAAATTTTATTTAAAGTAAAACTGAAATTTTATTTAAAGTAAAACTGAAATTTTTATAAAGTATAAAGCTGAAAATAAAAGGTTAAAACTGATTTTAAAATAAAAGAATAAAACTGATTTTAGGAATTTTAAAAACTTTGATTTGAAAAAGTTATTTTAAACTTTAAAGGTGAAAAGATTTAAACTTTAAAAGTGAAAGGTTTAGATTTTAAAAAGGAAAGGATTTGAACTTTTTGAAATAAAAATTCGATTTTTATATATTGAACTTTGAACTAAAAATTCGATTTTTATATATTAAATAGCGAACTAAAAATTCGATTTTTATATATTGAATAGCGAAGTAAAAATGTGATTTTTACGTATGTAGTGAAAGCAGCAACGAAGGTGACAAAAAGGCGAAACGACGAAGACTTCTGCAAAGGAAGAGCCGTGGAGCTGGATAGCTATAAGTGAGAATTTCTCACCTTTCTATTTTATTTCTAGTTATATATATATACTAGGATGCAGACGGTGCTTAGTAGCACCCGACACAATCGTCCACAGACCATGGACTTGTTTGTTTGATTGTTTGGTGATTGATTGTGATATTGGTTTGAATGTGGTTTGTGGTGTGAAAAATCGAATCGATAAATTGGTTAGGATTAGACGTGCGCCGTTATAAGGCGAAGGAGTAAGGCTAGGTTAGACCCTTACTCCAAATTTTGTGGTTTGCAAAATGAAATTGATTTGATTGATGAGTGAATGGCGTGGGCCTTCACTAGACCGGGGATAAGGCTAGGCCTCGTCCCGTTTCTAGTATCGTGCCGTTATGCTGCCGAAATTTTCTAAAATATGTTAGAAAAATAAAAATATCATTTTTTTAAAGAATGAACCGAAGAGAAATTCATATGTTGAAATAAAATGTTTTGTCGTTAAAAATATAAATTTTAACGTGAATGTGAATAAATAAAATATTCATTTGCAAACCAGATGGTTTGTTTATGTACACTTATTTGAAGGACATTGATTGGGTCGATAAATTTTACACATCGCCCAACTGCACAAATAAAATCTGTGTTTGATTGTTTGAAACCCTACACGGGTGTTGGGATGATATTTGACGTACACTAATCCCGATTGTTTAGTTGTGTGTCGATCGATTGATTGACAGACTGTTATAAGCGTTGAATATTTATATTTGATGCTTATACAGTGTAGAATGCACTTTGGATGATGGTTGATTATTCATCGTTGTTGATATATGCATGTGTTGTAGAAAATCCATATAATTAACATTATATGGTAATTGATTGGGCCTCATTCCAGTTTTGAAAAAGAAATATTTGAAAAAGAAATATTTGAAATAGAATATTTGAAAATAAAGGAATATATGAAGCCGTGTTGATTAGATTGACGCCATTTTGACGTGAACGATATTTATATCAATTGAAAACGAATTCGAAATGAATTGAATTGAAAACGATTTCGAAATGAATTGAATTGAAAACGATTTCGAAATGAATTGAATTGAAAACGATTTCGAAATGAATTGAATTGAAAACGATTTCGAAATGAATTGAATTGAAAACGATTTCGAAATGAATTGAATTGAAAACGATTTCGAAATGAATTGAATTGAAAACGATTTCGAAATGAATTGAATTGAAAACGAATTCGAAATGAATTGAATTGAAAACGAATTCGAAATGAATTGAATTGAAAACGATTTCGAAATAAATTGAATTGAAAACGAATTCGAAATGAATTGAATTGAAAACGATTTCGAAATGAATTGAATTGAATATGAATTCAAATTGAATTGAAATTTGAATTGAACAGAAATGAATTTTGAAACGAATTTATAAAGAAGAATTCAATTTTGCTTTGAATTGAAATGGAAGTCGAAATAAATTTTGAAATGAATTTAAAACTGTTTATATAATTCGTTTTAAATAAAAATCGGCGAAGTATATATTATATATATTATATATATAATATAATGGCCTGAATAGAACGCGCCGCGCCGCGGCAGTTCGTGAATTTCGACCATTTATTTCAAACGGACATTGCGGGAGATCCGACCGTCGGATTCTCCTAAAACCGGAACCGTTGGGTTCGTATCGAAAAGAGCTTTCTAACGAATATTAGAAATTTGAAATCTAACGGTTGGATTTGGAATTACGTCCAAATCAAATTCGAAAAAGGTCGCTGTAAGTGCAGTTCGATGGCCGTTAATGGAAATCGACTGTACGGGCCTTGATAAAATTATTAAAAATAGTAATAATTTGTGTAAAATCATAAGAAGTGATTTGTGAAAGTTTGGGATGAAAAACTCCATATTTGAAAAGATAAAAATAGATTTTTATCGAAATGAACTAGATTTGAACTAGAATTATAATTCTATTTATTTTTAAATAAATAAATTGAATTTGAAATGGTTTTGAAAATAACCAAAATTTCCAATGATTGCATTGGAGTGGAGTTGAATCGAAATTGTCTTCGGAATATTTCGATGTTGGAATTCGTGATATTACAGGTGTTGTTATGGAAATTTGAAAGATATATTTGTATCGTTATTTCCAATACGACATTTGTTAGTCGTAGAATTCGATATTGAATATAAGCCGATATATTTTCTATTCAGAGCCTTGTATTGAATATCGAATGTGATTTGGGTTTGTCGTGAATGGTGTCTTCACTAACACTGTTCTTAAACCCAGTTGAGAAAAGATTAAATCTTTTTATTTAGATTTAATGAAGTGTACCAGTTAAATGATATTTAATTGGAATTGAAATGGGTATTGATTTTTGGGTTTATCGTGAACAGTGTTTTAAATAACACTTGTTCTTTAACCCGATAATTAATGAATGTGATTTGGGTTTGTCGTGAATGGTGTCTTCACTAACACTGTTCTTGAACCCAGTTGAGAAAAGATTAAATCTTTTGATTTAGATTTAATGAAGTTCACCAATTAAATAATATTTAATTGGAATTGAAATGATATTGATTTTTGGGTTTATCGTGAACAGTGTTTTAAATAACACTTGTTCTTTAACCCGATAATTAATGGGATGTGACTTTGGGTTTATCGTGAACCGTGTTTTAAATGACACTGATTCTTTAACCCAGTCACAGATTAAAACTAAGTGGAGTTTTAATGAATCTTTAATTAGATTGAAAAGATCGAGAATGGAGTATCACCAGTTTTGCTCCAGGCGATAGTTAAATCTTTAATTAGATTTGAACGTGAAATTTAGAAACTAACTGTCGGTTAGCCAAGCAGAATGGTTTTCTGGATATTGATCTGATGTTGGTTTCGGCCTTCGGGGTTAATATTTGGGGAATTATTCTCTTGATTAATTTACGGTTAGTGACTGATGAATTGGAATGAGGCGTATGTTGTGTTTGTGTAACACTTTTATAAAATATACGCGAGTTATTCGGGAAGACCGGGTTTATCCCATTCTGAATAACTGATACGACGATAAGTCGAAGATGAAGACGATGGTCGAAGACCGGAGGTCTTCACGTCGTTTGGGTGATAACTGATGATCTTGATTGGGCTGTACACCCAAGAAGATGGAAACAGTTGGTGATCGTCCAGACGTACTTGGAGATCGATGGATATGCGGGGTACTAGGTGCCTCCGGTTTCGTTCAGCCCCAGAACGGACTTGTAAATGGACTGTGTGTCTGACATTGGATTTCATTCTGTGTGACTGATATCGGTTGCATAGAGTGGTTTGCCTGTGTGGCATGCTAAGATGCAAATGATCAAGGCTTCTGTTGAAAAGCAAAGTCTTGTGGTGATGATCAAAGCACGGCCTTTGTGGCGTAGCTTTGTGTAACGTTTACTTCGCGAGTTTCACACCCGGTATGAACCAAAAACGGGAGAAAGGACCTCAGGGAGGGCCTGCGTTTCTTCCTAGTTAGAAGTGGCGTCAGTGGTTTTACACGCCCTGACGAGTTTGACTTATGTGGTTGTTGCTGTTGCGAGGCGCCTCGGATTGATCGGTCGTTCTCGAACCGATGGAGTCATTTAGTGGCTCATTTACGCCCCAAAGGGCGGGGAAACGTAGTGTTCAGGCATTTTAATCCACATCGGTGGACCGGCCCTGTCGCTCCTAGGGTCACTCGAGCTCTGATCCTGAGGCTGGGGCTAGGCAGTCTCGAATCGGTTGAGGACTATCTTTTGCCTCGGTTCATAGATGGAAATCCAATTTCCAAATACGAGACTTTGCGGTTTTGATTGTATATCCTATATATGGCGACATAGTGGGATGGGGCGCTTATGCCGCCTATGATTGATACTTATGATTTGAAGTTGTTTTATACACTATGCACTTATTATAGTATCAAATGATTTGTTTTAAACGTATCAAGCATTCTTTGGCTGTTATAAGGGAAAACCCTATCCTCGACTGCGTTGCATTGTGTGATGGGACCTGGGTCTTATAACAGCTTCATTTTTCTTTATTTAGCATTGCGCTGTTTGTTTTATGCACTGGTATTCTTGGGAGGAAACCCGTTCCGTGTTATACGGCGTGGTCCCTTGATTTACCTAACTTTAAAATAAAGATTAATAACTGTTTTAGTTCTCACACCAGTCACATGACTGACCTGGAGTTTATTGTTTTAACCTAAACTCTGGGTGCCCCTATTTTCGACACGGGCAGCTAGTAGTTTGGTTTTGCAGATTTATATTCACAGGATCCTGGTTTACAGCTGGAACGATATCCGGAAAGCTTTGTATCCGTATATCTTCTTCTAGTTGTTTATTGTATTATTTTCCGCTGCGTTGTATTTAAATGTAATTTAAATCTCTGATAATTCTGTGTAATATTCTTTTAAACTCTGTATATTCTTGTAATCTGATGCATTGTTGTAATATACAATGAAATGTTCTTTGTATGCGTTCTGTTGTGGCTTGTTCTCGAACTATCCGACGCTTTCCTTTACGGGGGAGTTGCGGGTCTTTACAATATGTTGGATGATTTGATCGATAATTCCATTTGGAATTAAGATCGTTGTGTGAACACCGACATGTTTTCATTTGATAGTTAAATCATAGACTATCAAAGTTTTGACCATTTTAACGTTGTTAATATGGAGAGACCGGTTGGATTCTTATCCAAAGAACCACTCTGTATTAGCATAAGCGTTGCGAATATGCCAAAGAAAATTGAAGACGGAGTAAAGTGCAAGGGCTGTTGTATAAATCTTAGATAACAATGGACTAAGATGGATGTACTGAATAGTGCCTTCGGTTTCGTTCAATCCCAGAACGAACGTATATGGACGAGTGTCTGATAGAGTATTTCCAATGATCGAATGGGTTGGTCTGTATAAATATGTAACAACCCGGAAAATCTGGGCCAGTTTAAAATTTTTATTTTGGCAATTTTAGCGAATTTTGATTATTTAAAATGAATTATTTTAAATAATATCGACGAGAAATTTATTTTGAATAGAATTCAAACGTATATATTATACGCGTCGTCGTTAGAATATAAATATTTATATATAATTATAAATAGAATTAAAAATGGCGCGGTAGTTCGATAATTCGATTTCAAACTTCAATTGAATGTACCGGGTGCAAAACAATCCGGATTTTTGTGAAACCAAAAACATTAGGATCTAATTGATGATATCTTTCCAACGAAGTTGAGAAACTGAGATTTCACTTTATAAATGATGAGATATGTCCAGTTGAAAATTAGAAATAGTCGCTGTGGAATTTATATATATTTTTATATATATAAGGCCCTTAAAAATGGACATTTTGCAAACGACCTCGGATTTCTACGAAATCAGTTTTGTTGGGTCCGTGATGTCAAGTTATTGCTAGATTCCAATTTTCATAATTTTTCGAATCAATATGTGAGCGTGGCAAAGGAAAACGCGTTTGACCAGTTTCAGTTGAATTTAATCGACTGGAAATTGGCCATTTTTCTAACGGTCTCAGAATTCGATGAAACTAGTTTTGTTAGGACCGTATCGTCAATACGAAGCTAGAAAATATTTTTCTGGAATTTTTCTAGTTAGTATGTGCCCCCGGTAATTTGAGATGTACGTTTAAAATTCAATATAGTGATTTAAATGAAAATTGAAAAGGAAACTGATTGTAACAATCGAATCAGCTTGCGATACATATCCCATTGTGTTCGGAATGGGGGTGAAAAGCTATGGACGACAGGCGGTGGGCCTCGTTTCGAGGTCGTGAGTAAAAGTCAACCCGTTTGCAAATTTAAATAATAAAATAAAATAATAAAAAAAAAATAAACTTCCCCCCTTTATCTTCTGCTTGCCCCCCCCCCCCCCCCCCGTTCACTTTTATTTCAATAAACAAAAAAAAAAAAAAAAAAGAAGAAGAAAGCAGCAGAGGAAGCCGCCGCCCCTCTTACCCTCGACGCCGACGAAACCCGAAGCCGCCGCCCACCTCGAAAGCATCGCGAGCCCCCCCTTGAAGTCAACGCCTCCTCCGATTCGCCATTCGAAGCCGCTCCCCGTTCGAACCCCCACTGAAGCCGCAACCCCTCGAAGCACCTCCACGCAGCCACCATCGTTCGAACTCCGAGCGCCGCCACCGCTTTTCTCCGTTCGAACCTTCGAGAAGCCTCCGACGAACTGAAAGACCCCCCCCCCTTTTTTCTGTAAGTCGTTTTATTTTATTTTTAGTTGTTATTTTGTTAAATAATAAAAACTGAAAATGTTTAAAAGTAAAGTTAAAACTGATTTTATAAAAAGGTTAAACTGATTTTAAAATGAATTATAAACCTAAAAGATTTGATTTTTAAAAACCTAAAAGATTTGATTTTTAAAAACCTAAAAGATTTGATTTTTAAAAACCTAAAAGATTTGATTTTTAAAAACCTAAAAGATTTGATTTTTAAAAACCTAAAAGATTTGATTTTTAAAAACCTAAAAGATTTGATTTTTAAAAACCTAAAAGATTTGATTTTTTTTAAAATGATTAGAGAATAAAGATAGGATTTTTATCTAAGAAAAAGTTCATATTTTTGTTTAGAAAAGGTTCATATGTTTGTTTAGGAAAAGATCGTATTTTGTTTAGAAAAAGATCGTAGTTTTGATTTAGGAAAAAATTAGATTTTTGAAATAAAAATTCGATTTTTATATATTGAACTTTGAAACGGAAATTCGATTTTTATATATTGAACTTTGAAATAAAAATTCGATTTTTATATATTGAACTTTGTAATAAAAATTCGATTTTTATATATTGAACTTTGTAATAAAAATTCGATTTTTATATATTGAACTTTGTAATAAAAATTCGATTTTTATATATTGAACTTTGTAATAAAAATTCGATTTTTATATATTGAACTTTGTAATAAAAATTCGATTTTTATATATTGAACTTTGTAATAAAAATTCGATTTTTATATATTGAACTTTGTAATAAAAATTCGATTTTTATATATTGAACTTTGAAATAAAAATTCGATTTTTATATATGTAGTAGCTACGGACGACGAAGCTGACGAAGATTCGAAAAAGAAGTGCCGTGGAGCTAGGATAGCTATAAGGTGAGAATTTCTCACCTTTCAATTTATTTTTCTAGTTATACATATATATACTAGGATGCAGACGGTGCTTATTAGAAGCACCCGACACCCGTCCACAAACCATGGACTTGTTTGATTGGTTGTGTAGTTGGTTAGATTATTTGATTTGGATTGGATTGTTTTGGTGAAATGAATTGATATGATTGATGTGTGAATGGCGTGGGCCTTCACTAGACCGGGGATAAGGCTAGGCCTTGTCCCGTTTCTAGTATCGTGCCGTTATGCCGCCGAAATTTTCTAAAATATGTTAGAAAATAAAAATATCATTTTATTGTGTAAATGAATAATAGAAATTCATATGTTGGAATAAAATGTTATATCGTTAAAAATATAATTTTTAACGTGAATATGAATATAGTGAAAGTGAATAAATAAATATTCATTTACAAACCAGACGGTTTGTTTATGTACACTTATTTGAAGGACATTGATTGGGTCGATAAATTTTACACATCGCCCAACTGCACAAATAAAATATTTGTTTGATTGTTTGAAACCCCACACGGGTGTTGGGGTGGAATTTGAAGTTCACTCATCCTGATTGATTAAATATGTCGATCGATTGATTGACAGGCTGTTATAAGCGTTAGATATCTATATTTGATGCTTATACAGTGTAGTGCACTTTGGTTGATGGTTGATTATTTTTCAATGCTATTATATACATGTGTTGTATGAAAATCCATATAATTAACTTTATATGGTAATTGATTGGGCCTCATTCCAATTTGAAAAATAAAGAATATTATAAAAAAAAGTTCATGTGTTGACAGTACTCATTCATTGAGATTGGTCATGTGTTGAACGAAATATTTTAGTAATAAAATTTACATCTTTATCAATATAAAATAAAAGTTCATGTGTTGACAGTACTCATTCATTGAGATTGGTCATGTGTTGAACGAAATATTTTGATAATAACAACTATTTTGAAAATAGAAAGATATGAAGCCGTGTTGATTAGATTGACGCCATTTTGACGTGAACGATATTTATATCGATTTTAAAAACGATTTCGAAATGAATTGAATTGAAAACGAATTCAAATTGAATTGAAAACGAATTCAAAATGAATTGAATTGAAAACGAATTCAAATTGAATTGAAAACGAATTCAAATTGAATTGAAAACGAATTCAAAATGAATTGAATTGAAAACGAATTCAAAGTGAATTGAATTGAAAGTGATTTCGAAATGAATTGAATTGAAAACGAATTCAAAGTGAATTGAATTGAAAGTGATTTCGAAATGAATTGAATTGAAAACGATTTCGAAATGAATTGAATTGAAAACGAATTCAAATTGAATTGAAATTTGAATTGAATAGAAATGAATTTTAAAACGAATTTATAGAGAAGAATTCAATTTTGCTTTGAATTGAGAAGGAAGTTGAAATAGATTTTGAAACGAATTTTAAAACTATTTATATAATTCGTTTTAAATAGAAATCGACGAAATATATATTATATATTATATATAATATAATGGCCTGAATAGAACGCGCCGCGCCGCGGCAGTTCGCGAATTTCGACCATTTATTTCAAATGGACATTACGGGAGATCCGACCGTCGGATTCTCCTAAAACCGGAACCGTTGGGTTCGTATCGAAAAGAGCTTTCTAACGAATATTAGAAATTTGAAATCTAACGGTTGGATTTGGAAATATGTCCAAATCAAATTCGAAAAAGGTCGCTGTAAGTGCAGTTCGATGGCCGTTGATGGAAATCGACTGTACGGGCCTTGATAAAATTATTAAAAATAGCAATAATTTGTGTAAAATCATAAGAAATGATTTAGAAAGAATTGGGATGAAAAACTCCATATTTGAAAAGATAAAAATGGATTTTTATCGAAATGAACTAGTTTTGAACTAGAAATATAATTCTATTTATTTTTAAATAAATAGATTGAATTTAAAAAGGGTTTTAAAAATAACCAAAATTTCCAATGATTGCATTGGAGTGGATTTGAATCGAAATTGTCTTCGGAATATTTCGATGTTGGAATTCGTGATTATACAGGTGTTGTTATGGAAATTTGAAAGATATATATATTTATATCGTTATTTCCAATACGACATTTGTTAGTCGTAGAATTTGATATTGAATATAAGCTGATATAATTTCTATTCAGAGCCTTGTATTGAATATCGAATGTGATTTGGGTTTGTCGTGAATGGTGTCTTCACTAACACTGTTCTTGAACCCAGTTGAGAAATGATTAAATCTTTTTATTTAGATTTAATGAAGTGTACCAATTAAATAATATTTAATTGGAATTGAATTGATATTGATTTTTGGGTTTATCGTGAACAGTGTTTTAAATAACACTTGTTCTTTAACCCGATAATTAATGAATGTGATTTGGGTTTGTCGTGAATGGTGTCTTCACTAACACTGTTCTTGAACCCAGTTGAGAAAAGATTAAATCTTTTTATTTAGATTTAATGAAGTGTACCAATTAAATAATATTTAATTGGAATTGAATGGATATTGATTTTTGGGTTTATCGTGAACAGTGTTTTAAATAACACTTGTTCTTTAACCCGATAATTAATGGGATGTGACTTTGGGTTTATCGTGAACCGTGTTTTAAATGACACTGATTCTTTAACCCAGTCACAGATTAAAACTAAGTGGGGTTTTAATGAATCTTTAATTAGATTGAAAAGATCGAGAATGGAGTATCACCAGTTTTGCTCCAGGCGATAGTTAAATCTTTAATTAGATTTGAACGTGAAATTTAGAAACTAACTGTCGGTTAGCCAAGCAAAATGGTTTTCTGGATATTGATCTGATGTTGGTTTCGGCCTTCGGGGTTAATATTTGGGGAATTATTCTCTTGATTAATTTACGGTTAGTGACTAATGAATTGGAATGAGGCGTATGTTGAGTTTGTGTAACACTTATTTAAATATACGCGAGTTATTCGGAAAGACCGGGTTTATCCCATTCTGAATAACTGATACGACGATAAGTCAAAGATGAAGACGATGGTCGAAGACCGGAGGTCTTCACGTCGTTTGGGTGATAACTGATGATCTTGATTGGGCTGTACACCCAAGAAGATGGAAACAGTTGGTGATCGTCCAGACGTACTTGGAGATCGATGGATATGCGGGGTACTAGGTGCCTCCGGTTTCGTTCAGACCCAGAACGGACTTGTAAGTGGACTGTGTGTCTGACATCGGATTTCATTCTGTGTGACTGATATCGGTTGCATAGGATGGTTTGCCTGTGTGGCATGCTAAGATGCAAATGATCAAGGCTTCTGTTGAAAAGCAAAGTCTTGTGGTGATGATCAAAGCACGGCCTTTGTGGTGTAGCTTTGTGTAACGTTTACCTCGCGTGTTTCACACCAGGTATGAACCAAAAACGGGAGACGGACCTCAGGGAGGACTTGCGTTTCTTTCTAGCTAGAAGTGGCGTCAGTGGTTTTACACGCCCTGACGAGTTTGACTTATGTGGTTGTTGCTGTTGCGAGGCGCCTCGGTTAGATCGGTTTCGGCCGAATGCATTCTGGTCGGCTGACGGACCAGACTTACGCCCCATAGGGCGGAGAGACGTATTGTTCAGGCATTTTAATCCACATCGGTGGACCGGCCCTGACGATCCAAAGGCTTGACTGAGTACTTGCCTGAGACATGGGCTAGATTGTCTCGAATCGGTTGAGGACTATCTTTTGCCTCGGTTCATAGACGGAAATCCAATTTCCAAATACGTGACTTGCGGTTTTATTTGTAAACCTATATATGGCGACATAGTGGCATGGGACGCTCATGCCGCCTATGATTGATACTTATGATTTGAAGTTGTTGTATACACTATGCACTTATAATAGTATCAAATGATTTGTTTTAAAACGTATCAAGCATTCTTTGGCTGTTATAAGGGAAAACCCTATCCTCGACTGCGTTGCATTGTGTGATGGGACCTGGGTCTTATAACAGCTTCATTTTTCTT
Organism: Allium sativum; assembly: GCA_030737875.1. Taxonomy (NCBI): domain Eukaryota; kingdom Viridiplantae; phylum Streptophyta; class Magnoliopsida; order Asparagales; family Amaryllidaceae; genus Allium; species Allium sativum. Next base: position 952,477,986 of record CM060924.1, on the reverse strand, counting down.
TATTTAGCATTGCGCTGTTTGTTTTATGCACTGGTATTCTTGGGAGGAAACCCGTTCCGTGTTATACGGCGTGGTCCCTTGATTTACCTAATGATTTAAAATAAAGATTAATAACTGTTTTAGTTCTCACACCAGTCACATGACTGACCTGGAGTTTATTGTTTTAACCTAAACTCTGGGTGCCCTTATTTTGACACGGGCAGCTAGTAGTTTTGGTTTTGCAGATTTGTATTCACAGGATCCTGGTTTACAGCTGGAACGATATCCGGAAAGCTTTGTATCCGTATATCTCTTTCTAGTTGTATATTGTATTATTTTCCGCTGCTATGTATTTAAATGTAATTTAAATCTCTGATATTTCTGTGTAATATTTATTCATACTCTGTATATTCTTGTGATCTGATGCATTGTTGTAATACAGTGAAATGTTCTTTTATATGCGTTCTGTTGTGGCTTGTTCTCGAACTATCCGTCGCTTTCCTTTACGGGGAAGTTACGGGTCTTCTCAGTTGGTATCAGAGCTTTGGTTTACAGAGCTCGAGAACAAGACACCTTAGAACCATACGAAAGAATTCATCAGATATTGGATTAGTAATATCCAATTAGAATGACTCGTTAGAGATAGGATCAGTAGTATCCTAGAACGAGTGTGAAGAGTATATTTTTTTCAAATGAAAACAATTTTGTTTTGAAATTTAAACCATTTTAAAAACGTATTTGACTATTTATTTATTTTGAATATGGACAATCGAGTATATAAAGATTTCGCATATACGCGTCATGAACGTATATTCGAAGTTTTAATATACTGGATAGATATAGAATCATACTCTAGTAGCCCGAAGATGATGCTGATGATTGACTAGTTGTCATTAGTATTCATGTTCGAGTAACGAAGGTATGATTATCTATATATTTCCATTAGACTGGTGTGAGAACCAAAACTAATATAGTTAGAACACATTGTTGTGAATTGGCATTAAAAACATGATTTTTGTATATGTATCAAATTATGAATTTGAAACTCTAATTCACTAATTGATTGATGTTTGTGTTGTTTGTTTAGTTTGTTTGATAATTTTGAACCATTATGCCTAACTGAATCGAATATTGAATTGTATTGAAAATTGGTTGCATTTGCTTGCATATACATATATATCATTGAACAGGTCATAGCAAGGAGGCTAGAGCCAGAGAATAAAATTTGTTTGCCCGACAAATAGGTACATGTTTACTACATAATTTCCTGTTTTGTTTGGGTGATGATGATTTTGTGAGCCTATTGGCTAGCCGCTTGGCTTTTTCTTTTTCTTTTTGAGATCTGAAGGACCGGGGAAGCTATTTGAAATTCCCCGATGCTCCCATTGCAGGGGAGGTTATGGCGAAATTTTTCAAAAATTTAGGGAGTTAGCCAAATTTTTGAAATTTTGAAAATTCTCAGAAACTAAAGAGTTGGAGAATGGGAGCCAGATCGAACATAGAGTTGATTAATCAAACCACTTTCGACTTTGTTCCTTTTCGGGGACGAAAAGTTTTAAGTGGGGGAGATTGTAACAACCCGGAAAATCTGGGCCAGTTTAAAATTTTTATTTTGGCAATTTTAGCGAATTTTGATTATTTAAAATGAATTATTTTAAATAATATCGACGAGAAATTTATTTTGAATAGAATTCAAACGTATATATTATACGCGTCGTCGTTAGAATATAAATATTTATATATAATTATAAATAGAATTAAAAATGGCGCGGTAGTTCGATAATTCGATTTCAAACTTCAATTGAATGTACCGGGTGCAAAACAATCCGGATTTTTGTGAAACCAAAAACATTAGGATCTAATTGATGATATCTTTCCAACGAAGTTGAGAAACTGAGATTTCACTTTATAAATGATGAGATATGTCCAGTTGAAAATTAGAAATAGTCGCTGTGGAATTTATATATATTTTTATATATATAAGGCCCTTAAAAATGGACATTTTGCAAACGACCTCGGATTTCGACGAAATCAGTTTTGTTGGGTCCGTGATGTCAAGTTATTGCTAGATTCCAATTTTCATAATTTTTCGAATCAATATGTGAGCGTGGCAAAGGAAAACGCGTTTGACCAGTTTCAGTTGAATTTAATCGACTGGAAATTGGCCATTTTTCTAACGGTCTCAGAATTCGACGAAACTAGTTTTGTTAGGACCGTATCGTCAATACGAAGCTAGAAAATATTTTTCTGGAATTTTTCTAGTTAGTATGTGCCCCCGGTAATTTGAGATGTACGTTTAAAATTCAATATAGTGATTTAAATGAAAATTGAAAAGGAAACTGATTGTAACAATCGAATCAGCTTGCGATACATATCCCATTGTGTTCGGAATGGGGGTGAAAAGCTATGGACGACAGGCGGTGGGCCTCGTTTCGAGGTCGTGAGTAAAAGTCAACCCGTTTGCAAATTTAAATAATAAAATAAAATAAATAAAAAAAAATAAACTTCCCCCCTTTATCTTCTGCTTGCCCCCCCCCCCCCCCCGTTCACTTTTATTTCAATAAACAAAAAAAAAAAAAAGAAGAAGAAAGCAGCAGAGGAAGCCGCCGCCCCTCTTACCCTCGACGCCGACGAAACCCGAAGCCGCCGCCCACCTCGAAAGCATCGCGAGCCCCCCCCTTGAAGTCAACGCCTCCTCCGATTCGCCATTCGAAGCCGCTCCCCGTTCGAACCCCCACTGAAGCCGCAACCCCTCGAAGCACCTCCACGCAGCCACCATCGTTCGAACTCCGAGCGCCGCCACCGCTTTTCTCCGTTCGAACCTTCGAGAAGCCTCCGACGAACTGAAAGACCCCCCCCCCCTTTTTTCTGTAAGTCGTTTTATTTTATTTTTAGTTGTTATTTTGTTAAATAATAAAAACTGAAAATGTTTAAAAGTAAAGTTAAAACTGATTTTATAAAAAGGTTAAACTGATTTTAAAATGAATTATAAACCTAAAAGATTTGATTTTTAAAAACCTAAAAGATTTGATTTTTAAAAACCTAAAAGATTTGATTTTTAAAAACCTAAAAGATTTGATTTTTAAAAACCTAAAAGATTTGATTTTTAAAAACCTAAAAGATTTGATTTTTAAAAACCTAAAAGATTTGATTTTTTTTAAAATGATTAGAGAATAAAGATAGGATTTTTATCTAAGAAAAAGTTCATATTTTTGTTTAGAAAAGGTTCATATGTTTGTTTAGGAAAAGATCGTATTTTGTTTAGAAAAAGATCGTAGTTTTGATTTAGGAAAAAATTAGATTTTTGAAATAAAAATTCGATTTTTATATATTGAACTTTGAAATGGAAATTCGATTTTTATATATTGAACTTTGAAATAAAAATTCGATTTTTATATATTGAACTTTGTAATAAAAATTCGATTTTTATATATTGAACTTTGTAATAAAAATTCGATTTTTATATATTGAACTTTGTAATAAAAATTCGATTTTTATATATTGAACTTTGTAATAAAAATTCGATTTTTATATATTGAACTTTGTAATAAAAATTCGATTTTTATATATTGAACTTTGTAATAAAAATTCGATTTTTATATATTGAACTTTGAAATAAAAATTCGATTTTTATATATGTAGTAGCTACGGACGACGAAGCTGACGAAGATTCGAAAAAGAAGTGCCGTGGAGCTAGGATAGCTATAAGGTGAGAATTTCTCACCTTTCAATTTATTTTTCTAGTTATACATATATATACTAGGATGCAGACGGTGCTTATTAGAAGCACCCGACACCCGTCCACAAACCATGGACTTGTTTGATTGGTTGTGTAGTTGGTTAGATTATTTGATTTGGATTGGATTGTTTTGGTGAAATGAATTGATATGATTGATGTGTGAATGGCGTGGGCCTTCACTAGACCGGGGATAAGGCTAGGCCTTGTCCCGTTTCTAGTATCGTGCCGTTATGCCGCCGAAATTTTCTAAAATATGTTAGAAAATAAAAATATCATTTTATTGTGTAAATGAATAATAGAAATTCATATGTTGGAATAAAATGTTATATCGTTAAAAATATAATTTTTAACGTGAATATGAATATAGTGAAAGTGAATAAATAAATATTCATTTACAAACCAGACGGTTTGTTTATGTACACTTATTTGAAGGACATTGATTGGGTCGATAAATTTTACACATCGCCCAACTGCACAAATAAAATATTTGTTTGATTGTTTGAAACCCCACACGGGTGTTGGGGTGGAATTTGAAGTTCACTCATCCTGATTGATTAAATATGTCGATCGATTGATTGACAGGCTGTTATAAGCGTTAGATATCTATATTTGATGCTTATACAGTGTAGTGCACTTTGGTTGATGGTTGATTATTTTTCAATGCTATTATATACATGTGTTGTATGAAAATCCATATAATTAACTTTATATGGTAATTGATTGGGCCTCATTCCAATTTGAAAAATAAAGAATATTATAAAATAAAAGTTCATGTGTTGACAGTACTCATTCATTGAGATTGGTCATGTGTTGAACGAAATATTTTAGTAATAAAATTTACATCTTTATCAATATAAAATAAAAGTTCATGTGTTGACAGTACTCATTCATTGAGATTGGTCATGTGTTGAACGAAATATTTTGATAATAACAACTATTTTGAAAATAGAAAGATATGAAGCCGTGTTGATTAGATTGACGCCATTTTGACGTGAACGATATTTATATCGATTTTAAAAACGATTTCGAAATGAATTGAATTGAAAACGAATTCAAATTGAATTGAAAACGAATTCAAAATGAATTGAATTGAAAACGAATTCAAATTGAATTGAAAACGAATTCAAATTGAATTGAAAACGAATTCAAAATGAATTGAATTGAAAACGAATTCAAAGTGAATTGAATTGAAAGTGATTTCGAAATGAATTGAATTGAAAACGAATTCAAAGTGAATTGAATTGAAAGTGATTTCGAAATGAATTGAATTGAAAACGATTTCGAAATGAATTGAATTGAAAACGAATTCAAATTGAATTGAAATTTGAATTGAATAGAAATGAATTTTAAAACGAATTTATAGAGAAGAATTCAATTTTGCTTTGAATTGAGAAGGAAGTTGAAATAGATTTTGAAACGAATTTTAAAACTATTTATATAATTCGTTTTAAATAGAAATCGACGAAATATATATTATATATATTATATATAATATAATGGCCTGAATAGAACGCGCCGCGCCGCGGCAGTTCGCGAATTTCGACCATTTATTTCAAATGGACATTACGGGAGATCCGACCGTCGGATTCTCCTAAAACCGGAACCGTTGGGTTCGTATCGAAAAGAGCTTTCTAACGAATATTAGAAATTTGAAATCTAACGGTTGGATTTGGAAATATGTCCAAATCAAATTCGAAAAAGGTCGCTGTAAGTGCAGTTCGATGGCCGTTGATGGAAATCGACTGTACGGGCCTTGATAAAATTATTAAAAATAGCAATAATTTGTGTAAAATCATAAGAAATGATTTAGAAAGAATTGGGATGAAAAACTCCATATTTGAAAAGATAAAAATGGATTTTTATCGAAATGAACTAGTTTTGAACTAGAAATATAATTCTATTTATTTTTAAATAAATAAATTGAATTTAAAAAGGGTTTTAAAAATAACCAAAATTTCCAATGATTGCATTGGAGTGGATTTGAATCGAAATTGTCTTCGGAATATTTCGATGTTGGAATTCGTGATTATACAGGTGTTGTTATGGAAATTTGAAAGATATATATATTTATATCGTTATTTCCAATACGACATTTGTTAGTCGTAGAATTTGATATTGAATATAAGCCGATATAATTTCTATTCAGAGCCTTGTATTGAATATCGAATGTGATTTGGGTTTGTCGTGAATGGTGTCTTCACTAACACTGTTCTTGAACCCAGTTGAGAAATGATTAAATCTTTTTATTTAGATTTAATGAAGTGTACCAATTAAATAATATTTAATTGGAATTGAATTGATATTGATTTTTGGGTTTATCGTGAACAGTGTTTTAAATAACACTTGTTCTTTAACCCGATAATTAATGAATGTGATTTGGGTTTGTCGTGAATGGTGTCTTCACTAACACTGTTCTTGAACCCAGTTGAGAAAAGATTAAATCTTTTTATTTAGATTTAATGAAGTGTACCAATTAAATAATATTTAATTGGAATTGAATGGATATTGATTTTTGGGTTTATCGTGAACAGTGTTTTAAATAACACTTGTTCTTTAACCCGATAATTAATGGGATGTGACTTTGGGTTTATCGTGAACCGTGTTTTAAATGACACTGATTCTTTAACCCAGTCACAGATTAAAACTAAGTGGGGTTTTAATGAATCTTTAATTAGATTGAAAAGATCGAGAATGGAGTATCACCAGTTTTGCTCCAGGCGATAGTTAAATCTTTAATTAGATTTGAACGTGAAATTTAGAAACTAACTGTCGGTTAGCCAAGCAGAATGGTTTTCTGGATATTGATCTGATGTTGGTTTCGGCCTTCGGGGTTAATATTTGGGGAATTATTCTCTTGATTAATTTACGGTTAGTGACTAATGAATTGGAATGAGGCGTATGTTGAGTTTGTGTAACACTTATTTAAATATACGCGAGTTATTCGGAAAGACCGGGTTTATCCCATTCTGAATAACTGATACGACGATAAGTCGAAGATGAAGACGATGGTCGAAGACCGGAGGTCTTCACGTCGTTTGGGTGATAACTGATGATCTTGATTGGGCTGTACACCCAAGAAGATGGAAACAGTTGGTGATCGTCCAGACGTACTTGGAGATCGATGGATATGCGGGGTACTAGGTGCCTCCGGTTTCGTTCAGACCCAGAACGGACTTTGTAAGTGGACTGTGTGTCTGACATCGGATTTCATTCTGTGTGACTGATATCGGTTGCATAGGATGGTTTGCCTGTGTGGCATGCTAAGATGCAAATGATCAAGGCTTCTGTTGAAAAGCAAAGTCTTGTGGTGATGATCAAAGCACGGCCTTTGTGGCGTAGTTTTGTGTAACGTTTACCTCGCGTGTTTCACACCAGGTATGAACCAAAAACGGGAGACGGACCTCAGGGAGGACTTGCGTTTCTTTCTAGCTAGAAGTGGCGTCAGTGGTTTTACACGCCCTGACGAGTTTGACTTATGTGGTTGTTGCTGTTGCGAGGCGCCTCGGTTAGATCGGTTTCGGCCGAATGCATTCTGGTCGGCTGACGGACCAGACTTACGCCCCATAGGGCGGAGAGACGTATTGTTCAGGCATTTTAATCCACATCGGTGGACCGGCCCTGACGATCCAAAGGCTTGACTGAGTACTTGCCTGAGACATGGGCTAGATTGTCTCGAATCGGTTGAGGACTATCTTTTGCCTCGGTTCATAGACGGAAATCCAATTTCCAAATACGTGACTTGCGGTTTTATTTGTAAACCTATATATGGCGACATAGTGGCATGGGACGCTCATGCCGCCTATGATTGATACTTATGATTTGAAGTTGTTGTATACACTATGCACTTATAATAGTATCAAATGATTTGTTTTAAAACGTATCAAGCATTCTTTGGCTGTTATAAGGGAAAACCCTATCCTCGACTGCGTTGCATTGTGTGATGGGACCTGGGTCTTATAACAGCTTCATTTTTCTTTATTTAGCATTGCGCTGTTTGTTTTATGCACTGGTATTCTTGGGAGGAAACCCGTTCCGTGTTATACGGCGTGGTCCCTTGATTTACCTAATGATTTAAAATAAAGATTAATAACTGTTTTAGTTCTCACACCAGTCACATGACTGACCTGGAGTTTATTGTTTTAACCTAAACTCTGGGTGCCCTTATTTTGACACGGGCAGCTAGTAGTTTTGGTTTTGCAGATTTGTATTCACAGGATCCTGGTTTACAGCTGGAACGATATCCGGAAAGCTTTGTATCCGTATATCTCTTTCTAGTTGTATATTGTATTATTTTCCGCTACTATGTATTTAAATGTAATTTAAATCTCTGATATTTCTGTGTAATATTTATTCATACTCTGTATATTCTTGTGATCTGATGCATTGTTGTAATACAGTGAAATGTTCTTTTATATGCGTTCTGTTGTGGCTTGTTCTCGAACTATCCGTCGCTTTCCTTTACGGGGAAGTTACGGGTCTTCACAAAATATATATGGTTGCAACGGATTTATTCCCTTAGCATAACATCCAGAATATTTGTGTAAACCAATTAATGATTAACGGATTTGATAAAGTGACATTCAAAGTGATCGTGTTATAAATGAATGGAAAGTAATCGTAACCTCTGGCCTCAACAAACAGGAAATGACAAAAATCGGGAAGGCAGCATGGCTAAGTCGGTTGCTCCGAAGTAGGGTGTATAATCACCTATCTAGAGAATATTCATTTGCTTCTTAAATCTATCAATGTTGTCCCATATATATACGGGAAACGGTTGCTGATCCCAACCGTTGGTGATATACATTCGATACACTCAAGCGAAATGAGTGGTCGGTCATGTGTGGCTGAGTTACAAGATGTTCTTGTTGAACTCCAGTGTATCGTTCCTAGAGTACGCTGATCGGAAGGTGGTTCCATACCTTGTCATAAATGGAAATCCATTACCCAATACGTGCTTGCGGTTTTGAGTGTATACTATATATGTAGAACGTGAGATGAATGTGTTTCTGCTAGATGATTATTATATTGTGGTTGATAGACGTTATTATAATATCAAAGGGTTTTTGATATAAAGATATTTTGGATTCTCATAAGGGGAAAACCCGTTCCGTTACACGGCGTGGTCTTATGAGATATCGTTTACTTGTTCAAACTGTTTTACTCATACCAGTCCCATGACTGACCCGGAGTTTATTTCATTTGTTTTCCCTAAACTCTTGGGTGCCTAAATTTGTACGGGCAGTCAAGTAGTCGGGATTTTACATTTACACTTGGAGAGCATGGAGCAGGAAGCTTCAAGATTCTATAGCTATTATTATTTCCGTTGTTGTTGTAAGTGTTGTACTCTGAAATGTTATTGTATACATATACTGTTTGTATTTCAAAAGTTATGTTATATTTTATTCATTCCGCTGTGAGGTTCGTGTTTACTCTGATGATGATGTTCTTCTTCTTCTTCTATTCTATGAGTTTCTATCTTATCTATTCTCACCCTCTAATTTCTTTCTATTAATTTCCTGTTTCCCAGTACAATTTGGGTTGGACTTGTGTTATTAGTCAGCTCAAATTGGACCGGATTTTCGGGTCATTACAGATTATGTGTGTTTGGACGATATTTATCGTTGTTATATGGTATGTTAAATACCATAAGAAATACTGGATGTGGGAAAGGGGATTTTCAAAGTGTATTTTGAAAATGAATTATTTATATAAAATCGATGGATTTTATATAGAAAAGGAAAAGGATTTTTATAAAAGAAAATAATTATAAAATCGAAGGATAAGTTATAATAAAGGAAATATTTATTTGTTAGAATAAATAGAATATAATAAAAGGAAATATTTATTTGTTAGAATAAATAGAATAGAATATAAAAGGAAATATTTATTTGTTAGAATAAATAGAATAGAATATAAAAGGAAATATTTATTTGTTAAATAAATAGGAAAGTTAAAAGAAATATTTATTTGTTAAATAAATAGAATTGAAAAGGGAATAGTTATTTGTTAATTAAACAAATAGAAAAGGAATAAATTAAAGGAGTTAATTCAAAAGAGTTAATCGAAATGAGTTAATCGAATATTAGTTGTTCGATTAAAGTTAATCGAATAGAGTATGAGTTAGAGTTAACCAGTTAGAGTTAATCAATTAGGGTTGACCAGTTAAAGTGATCAGTTAGAGTTAACCAGTTAGAGTTAATCAATTAGGGTTGATCAGTTAGAGTTTATTAGTTAGAGTTATCAGTTAGAGTTAACCAGTTAAAGTAGAGTTAACCAATAGAGTAATTAAATAGAGTTAATCGAATTAGAATAAATCGATTAGAGTTAGTCGAATAAGGAGTTATCGAATATTAGTTATTCGAATCGAGTTAAAAGGAGTTAATCGATGTTAGTTTAATCGAAAGGAGTTAATCGAATTAGAGATATTCGAAGGGAGTTAATCGAATCTAGTTATTCGACAGGAGTTAAATCAAATATAGTTTATTCGAAGAAGAGAGATTATCAAATATAAGTTATTCAGATGTAAGTTATTCGAATAAGAGTTAATCCTGTAAGAGTTAAATAGAGTTAGAATAAATCGAATAAGAGTTATTAGATTGGAATTATTCGAATAAGAGTTATAGAATAAGAGTTAACCAAATAGGAGTTGATAAATTAGTTGTTCGTTATTTATTTGAGTTAGGAAATAAGAGTTCGATTAAAGTTATTATATTTCAGAAGCAGGAAATTATAACACCACTGTTATAATCAAATGATTTTGTAAAGGAGTTGGACTCGTAAATTATATCCGGAAGTTACGTAAGGATGTGTTAAAGAGTTAAAGGATTAACTTACCCTATTTCGAGATTTGAAATGTTGTTCAGTTAAGGTCTGAGAGGTAGTTATACCCCAACTTGATTGACTTCGTTTTAAATTTAGAAATGGTTAAGGTTCGAGAGTGAAAGTGGTTAAGTGAATTTAGTAAATAAGTAAAGTGGTTTGAGTTGTCGTCACAAATGTTGATTTAAACATCTGTTTAAATATAAGTAAAGGAATTTTGGAAATGTTTTCCAAATAAGAGCCAGAAATGTTTTCTAATATAGAAAACAAGAAATGGAAATGTTTTCCAATGGTAATAACATATATTTTTTCTAAATTTAGAAAATAAGAAATGTTGAATATAGGGAAACAGGAGATGAAAAATGAACTAAGGAAATATATATATATATATATATATGATTAATGATTGATTGATAGAATTTCCATTTGGAAATAATATCGTTGTTTGCACACGTGTTTTTCTTTGATAGTTAAATCACAGACTATCAAAGTTTTGACCATTTTAACGTTGTTAATATGGAGAGCCTGTTGGATTATTATCCAAAGAACCACTCTGTATTGGCATAAGCGTTGCGAATCATATATGCCAAAGATAATTGAAGATAAAGTGCAAGGGTTGTTGTATAAATCTTAGATAACAGTGCCTAAGATGGATATACTGAACAATACCTTCGGTTCATCCTGTTCCTGGATGACTTGTATGGGTGAATGTCTGACAGAGTATTTCCAGAAAGGTCACGTACATTGATTTCTTCAACCGTACCAAGAGTGGAAGCGGAGAAGGAAACTTCTTCAGTTAACACGTAATGTACTGCTGTAGACGTCAATTAGTGATTTTCGATGGATCTGACAATGTTGCATTTGAAGTGAATCTGGTGTGATGATGAAGCGTAACCTCAAGCCTCATCAACCGGTAAATGAAAGAAATCGGGCAGGCAGCATGGCTAAGTCAGTCGCTCCGAAGTAGGGTGTATAATCACCTGATCTAGAGTTTCATTTACTTCTAAAAATCTATTATCGATACTGTCCCATTCGGGAAACGGTTGCTGATCCCAACCGTTGGTGATATACATTCGATACACTCAAGCGAAGTGAGTGGTCGGTCATGTGTGGCCGGGTTGCAAGATGTTCTTGTTGAACCCAGTGTATTCCTCTCTAGAGGTACTCTAGCGAAAGGTGGTTCCATACCTTGTCATAGTTGGAAATCCATTACCCAATATGTGCTTGCGGTTTTGATTGTATACTATATATGTATAACGTGAGATGAAAGCGTTTCTGCTAGATGATTATTATATTGTGGTTGATAGACATTATTATGTTATCAAAAGGTTTTTGATATAAAGATATTTTGGATTCTCATAAGGGAAAAACCCGTTCCGCTATACGACGTGGTCTTATGAGATATCGTTTACTTGTTCGAACTGTTTTTAAACTATTTTACTCATACCGGTCCCATGACTGACCCGGAGTTTATTTTGTTTTGTTTTCCCTAAACTCTTGGGTGCCCAATTTTGTACGGGCAGTCAAGTAGTCGGGATTTACAGATACTGGAAGAGCTTGGAGTAGGAGGCTTTAGGATTATATAGCTATAGTTATTTCCGCTATGTTGTAAGTGTTGTACTCTGATAATGTTATTGTATACATATACTGATTTTATTTCAAGGATAAGCTATCTATTATATGTCGTTCGTTCCGCTGTGAGATTCGTGTTACTCTGATGTTGTGTTCTTCTTCTTCTTCTATTCTAAGTTTCTATATTATCTTTCCTCACCCTCTAATTTCTTTCATTAATCATCCAGTATTTTCGACTCTTGATGTTCGATATGTGTTGTATATCGGATAATCAAGGTCGCTAAATTTTCGGGTCATTTCATCTGGTGATTTATAGTGATTCTCGTGATTTCAAGTATGGAGATGACTATAGGTTATTGAACCAGTAGTGGAAACGTGTGGCATAGGACACATAATTACCACTATTTCGGTTAGAGCTGTGCCTTTGTGACACATTCATGATGCTTAGCCAATACTCGACCTCCAGGTCAATTATGTTGTAATTCTACATAGATTTAAAATCATGTTGTAATTCTAGGTAGATCCGAAATCATTTGTAATTTTGGATAGACCCAAAAATCATGTTGTAACTCTTGATAGATCCCAACATTGAAAATCTATGTAGATCCACTGGCTATGGCCTCGAGCCACCATGTTTTAACACATCAGGCTTGGATTCGACTTGCTAATTCTGGGTTGAATCCAAATCATGTTGTTTCGATGTTTTGTAATAATTGTTGATTTCACCGCTTATGGATGATTATTAAGATATATACACACATCTTTGATTTGTGCGAATATTATCATGTATGTATATGATGATATCATTTCCATGGATTAAAACCTTAACAAAGTTTCTATGTTTCAGTAAGGCTTGTGGCCTTGTATTTCCTTGTGGGATTTTGTGATACTACTTATGTTTCTTAGTGAAGAAATCCTTTTGATAAACAATGTCGATTCATTCCATTATGAACTAAAGGGATGTTTCCATTATAGACTTATTTCTTTATTCTCACTTTAAGCTAATTACTTAATGCAAGTTAGGTTGGCCCATATGTTCGTTCCTTGGGTCAGCTCGAGTCGCAGGTTAAGTACTTTTCGTTCAGGCTTAGCAGTTTATCTTTGGATACCATGTTCTACCCTTTTGGATCATATAGTTTTTGTCATAGTATTGTATCAGACACGATGATGCATATTTTTTATGGGGTTATGATGCGTGTGTCTGTGTGTGTGTGTATGTGTGTGTGTGTGTATATATGTATGTATGTAGTGGCTTATCTGACCACATACATCGTGTTATGTACTGTGCATGACATATTCATATATATGTATATATGTTTCTATTGTAATATAATCTGCATATATCATTATATTGTGTTTTTTCTGGATAGTTCTTGTAGCCATCGTAGTAGTGTATTAGATAAGGATTAAATATGTCGATATGTGGTAATAAAAAAATCTCGACATGTTTAGTACTTATTTGTTATAATATTACGAATGGTCGCACCTAACAAGACATATTCTCTATATTAATAGACAATATTACAAGTTAATACTCTTTGTTAATATAGATCTTAGGGTGGGGTGTCAGATTAGTACTAGCCATGACACGCAAAATTCAAACACTTATACATTGCTGCTACATCACAAACACATCAAACCCACAACTTCCTCCCCTTTCCATTTTCATGCCACCATAAGTGCACCCTACTTCCATCATAATCTCCATTTCAACCACTACCTCCATCAACTTGCTAACTATCTCAGCTACCTTCGGTAACAAAAAAAAAAAAAAAAACAGAAAAAACCTCATCCCCCGCTCAAGCGCCCACAAATCCTCTAGTAACAATCACAAACTTAAACATCACCTTTACATCAACCTACTTCAATGTTCCATCACCAACTAACCAAAACATACAACCTCGAACTTTAAACATTGTAAGTGCACATCACAAATTCCTCACTGCACTTCCAAACACAACCTACACACTCTCTTGACAGCACCAACCATTCATTTCCATCATTTTTACATTGTCCATGCTTAATCATCCTACCACCACCATCTATCACAACTCACCTTAAACCACCACAAATATCCCAATTACCACTTCAACTTCCTTACTTTAACCATTATTGTGGCCTTAACCTCCCTCAAATCTTCTACTTCAACTTCAATGACTCAACTTACCAAGCTACAAAGAAACGGACTACCTGCCATCTGTTTGCTCCAAACCGAGACTCCAACCACAAATAAACTCTAAAACGACCAGAAATCACAATAAATCAACCTGCTTTGATCAGCAAAATACTTCATCAAAAATTGAAGAACCCTCCCTCATGAAAGCGTGGTTTTGTTGCCAATGTCCAAATCAAAAAACACCAAAGTCGAGGATCAATTTGGAATTTTAGAGTGCATTTCGCATAACCTCTTTACTTTTGAATTCTCGTCCATAAGAAAGACAAGCGGTGTATGTATATCATGAGAAATAACTGCTTTAGTAAATGAAGCTAACACACAAAATGAAAAAAAATACTTCTTATTATTTTTCATGATTTGGAAAATAATGGATAGATGAGAGACAATTCATCCGTTCGTAGGGCCTTCAACATCTCCCTTATCCCCTCCATCTTTTTATGTTCTCTCTATCATCTGTTCGCTCTTCTCATTTTTTATAATTACTATTGAAAAATTAAAACAAACCAAACACCACTTTATTTCAGATTTTGTGAAATTTCTTTTCTTTGTGTTTCAATAATCTTGGAATTGTGTTATAAGAGCCGAATTTTTTTAAATTGGTGCTTAAGTGGGATTGTTGTGAGTGTGTCCTATTCGTTTTAGGTTATTTTTCCTTTGTTATAGTTTAATTTTTATTTAACTTTGGCTTTCTTCTCTTGATCAAATCTTTTTGGGAAAAAAACCATCTGAGTTAAGTAGGAAATAAAAAATCTTTTATATGTCTTTAAAAAATCTTGTTCATTGTCCTCTTAAGTTATAAGCAATCAACAAAAGAACACATTGGTTTGCTTTGCTAGCTAAACGCGCACTTCAGAAAAAAGAATTTGTTTCTTTCAAAATAAATTTGCTATTAATTTTGCACATTCTGGTACTAATTTATTGACTCCTGTTTGTATTTTCTTGCATTGATGGTTGCCCGTGCGCGCGCGCACACACACATATATAAAAAAAGTTCTTTTTTATTTTCATTCTTAATACATAGTTCTATTTTACATTCATTTCATCTTGTTTTCGTTTATTTAGGGCAATATTCAAATTCACATAAGGTGAGGAGTTCGTAACCCTTCTTTTCATTCAAAATTTGACTAAACAATTATGATTGTATGTAGAACTTAAGAGTATAACGAGCTCGTCTAGGTTAAACTTGTATTTTGTAAACTTGATTTATTTTACTAAAGCTCTTTCTTGGTATCCAAAGAAATAACAAAGTCTTAATAACTTATAATTATTATGGTGATTTGCCGATACTATAAAGATTATTTCTTTGAAGGTACTTAAATTTTAGTTACATCGCTATGGTTATTTGTGGTGCATTAATAACTCATATCTGTTACGTGGCTAAAAATATTTTGCAAATTTAAGTCAACATCATGATACAATTTTGGGTTTAGATCTATTTAGTACATGGAGTTTACAGTTAAGTCCTTATATTTAGTTAGTTGCATTAGTTTCATGATATATAAAAAATATAAAAGAATGGAAACTTAAAATAACATTTTGTTTCAAAAAATATTTTCAAAAAAAGTCAGTAATCAAAACAAAAACAAAAATCTCTTTTAAACATTTTCTAATAATTTTTTCTGGAAAAGAGAAAGTCCAAAGAAAATTCACTTCATTTCTGCTCTTGTTTTTCACCTCTATCTCCTTAATCCTCTCCCTTGTGAATTGATGTTTGGACTCTTGAAATGTCAACGTGCCAATTAATTCGAATAAACAATCTTTCTCAAATAGCAAACAAGAATCCACCTCGAACTCCCATGGACATAATTTTCCACAATTGAGTTTCTGTCCCTTCTTACAACACTTATCCGCTCCAACGAGAAACCATTTTGGGAATCATTCGATTCATATTAACATCTTTCCAAAATTTGACGATTTTGAAATCGAAGATTCTTACTTCCTTTTTTAATCAAGATTTAAAAAATTTGTGCAACCCTTGGACATCAACAATCATGTGGTAATAGAAACAAATTTAGATTAGTTTTATTCGCAATTGCCGATTATGTTGAAAAATGGTTGTATAGCTTGCCTCCAAATTCGATTAAAACTTGGAGGTTAAAGAAATTTATTCCATGGAAAAAATAGTCAAAATTCAAAATAAAATTAGGAATTTTCATCAATTTTGGGGTGAATCTTTTAGAAAATATCTGGAACAATTTAATGAACTTTTAACCAAATGCGCATGTCGTTATTACGAAAACGAACTCTTTGCCAAATTTTATACGATGTTCTTGAAAAGAGCTCCAGAATGATGCTTAAATCGATGTACCAGAGAAATTTCCTGAAAAAATGTCATGATGTCGCTGAGCTATTTCATAAAAATTAGCTAAAAAATTGACACAGTAGGGACTGTCTAACGGGAAATCAATTTATTCACGATCGGGCAGTCATTCGATAGGATCATCTCTAGCCTTAAAAGAAATCGGTGCGATGATAAACGAATTTGATCGTATTTCATTTTATTATCTCACATCCCTTAATATTACCCATATGAGGATGCATTATGTTTTGTGAAGCGCAATAGATATAAAGTGATAACACAAAGACTAAAATTTACTAGACAAAATATAAAATACAGTGGAAATTTTCAAAAAAACATTTATTATTATTATTATTAAAATCAGCCATAGCCTTACAAATTGAAATACCATAAAACCATCATCATAAATAAACTGTCTCGTGAAATGAAAAACATTAGATTATAAATACAAACACAAAAATCATATCCCTCACGAGTCATAACAATAATCATAGTACAAGTATTGAAGCAATACATGAAGTATAAAATGCTCCAAGTACAAGCTGAATCAAAAGGTCACGGCCACTGCTACAATCCTTTGCTATGAAAACCTGTGGGGAAAGGAAAGAAGAGAGCTAAAAACAAAATAGGTCAGACATAAAGTCCGACGAGTTCCAATGATTTTTTAGCATAAGCATGAGATAAAGAAGTATCATACAGGTGAATAATAGTGAATATGAAAATATAGTAAAGTATAAAAGTATGAAGTATCTCCAAAATTTCTGCACAAACTTTTAGAATATCAAGATTAGATTTTACCTAATTTCTATCCAGTGATCTGCTCCCTAAACAGACACGAATAACCTGAGCCAGCTATGGCAATCGGGGATATCAGTCCCGAACCCATCAAGTCAGCGGATTCTGCAATGAGGAACATGATACAGTCGGTGGATTCGACGAATGGTGGGATTTTGCTACATCAAGGTTTCCCAAATATAGACATGCATCGACTGCTCGTTTTAGGCAGCGAGATGTGCTTTTTGGTGGCTGAATGTGAACTAAAAAATGTCAGTTCGTTATTTCACAATATCCACAAATTCAGCTACAGCTCGATGCAAAATTTATGACAATTATATTTGAGGTGATACTAAGGGGATCACCGGTCGTAAACGCCTAAATAATGGTCATCTGGTGGTCCGTCTAGAGTTGTTGGCAATTCTTTGCATGACCTGATTCTCGATAGGTACATGAAAGCGAAGAAGGAGAGACGAAATTACTAACAATGAGAGGTCGTGATTTGTTTGGTTGATTATGATAGCAAATGTTACAATTCTTTGCATATCTTGTTGGACGACCCCGAGCAACTTAGAAGGCTAAAATTTATCTTGTTACCAAGTTGAAAAGTAATATACAGCTTGTTTTGTATTTTATTTTATGCATTTGTTATTTGGTATTTTTATTTCTAAATTTGTATTGCGAATTCCGAAGTACGAATTTTTATTTCATATGTCGTATTGTATATTTTGTATTCTGTACATACAAATAATTAACATAAATAAGAAAACAATAAAATATTAATTTTATTTTTTCGTGTTGCCCCTTTTGTAAAAAGAATGCATCTCTCTTTTGTAAATTTTCCTCTTTCTCAACCCTTGAATTTGTCCATTAAATTTGCTTTGTTTCGCTTTAAAAAAAGGTATCCTAAAACAAAAATGTTTTGCTACAGCGAAACATCAGTGCAATTTTTTTAACTAATCAAAACTACAGACAACATCTCTCTTTGTTATTCCTCCAAAGCAAACAGATGCCCGTTTTACCTATTTAACTTGACATATACCATCTAGATATATGTTAAAGCAAGATGATGGTACAACTTAACATACATAGTTAGATCACAAATTAAGTGCGCTTATACAACTTCGAAAAGTATGTGTCCAAGGTGTGGTATATAATATAAGTCTTTCTTATGCTAACAGTGTCTTGTGCATATGCTTGTGATTTTAAACATGCATAAATTATACTTTTGCCTCTAGATGGATTCATTTTGACAATACATCATTGCAATTTGCAAATGAACAACCTTGTGAAGTTAAAACCAAATATTTACGGAGAAGTTGCAACCGCAAAGTATAATATTACAAATGCAAATGATTTAGGATATTTGATGGTTGTAAAACCAACTAGGCGACTATGATGATTAATCGTTGTATTTCTATTTTTAAAACATTTTGTATACATATTTCTAATTATATGTATTATTTATAATAAATTCATATAGCCACAACTGTTTTTTATTTTATAAATGTATTTATTTGTATATATATAATATGCATGTATATATATTTAGTTAATGAAAGCGCATGTTATTAATATACAAGTTATTCTTTTAACTTAGATTTCCAATTTTGATATTCAAATATTAAATATTGTATTAAACAATCACTTATGGTTAATATAATTAATCGTGATAACTTAGTTTTCAACAGTTACAATAACCGTTACCGTAATAAATGGTAATCGGACAAATTATTAATATGGTTAAATGGATGATGGTTCAGCAGTAGCAACCCTATTATATCATTGGACAGACGTCTACAGTATTCTTTTGCTGGTAAAGATTATACTGTTCAATTAAAATATATTTTACCAATAAAAAGATACAATTAACGAGGGGAAAGAGAAAAAGTTCATGCTGCCAGCAAAGTTGGCCAATAAGATTTTCGTTGATCATTTTGGTGCAGTCGCCTACGATGCAATATTGTCATTCAAATCTATTTTTGACGATAACCACATAGAATACCAAGATGCACATATCACACAGTTAGAATATATACGTTGAATCCACTCCTTCAATGGACTAGAACCAACATGGAATTAGGCATATGGATAGGCATCAACACTTGTTCTTGAGAAATATCGACATATAGTGGCCGTACATTGATTAGCTTTCTAATTTCAACATGAAATTTACATAATCTTAAAAGTGACCGTACATAAACTGACAAAAGCTACATGGTATTCCACGTTATAACACATGCATATGAAAACTGATATTCAGTAGCCACGATACTTGTTCCCAGCAATAACCTAACCTTCAAAATAAACAGCTTCCAAGTTTTGCAGTTAACGGAAAGTTCAAAATAATCTGAATTTGTGCTCCATTTGTAAGTGCCTGAAAAACAGAAACAAAGGAAAAGATCAAAATAAGCTGTCTACAATAACAGATAAACTGAAAAATAAACAGACAGACAAAGACAGTCTTACATAATGGCAAGATGTGTATCTACCAAGTGAGAGGCCGCGAGTTCGAGACTCTCGACAAATCTAATGTATTAACCAATTTCAAAAAAAAAAAAAAAAAAAAAAAAAAATAATAATAATAATAATATCCAGATAGGTATGTTGACCAGAATAAGTACCAAATAGTGAGACAACCTATATCCGTGTGAAAATCATTTTAGCCGGCTACAAGTCAGTTTAAGGTCAATTCTATCCAGCTAATTCGATTGAACCTTCGCTATTTTCCTTGCACATCCCATTAATTTTTTTCTTCCCTCTTCCAATATGACTAGTGTGCCCTTCTGAAAACAAACCTGTCAACTGTGTAGTTCCATTTACTTCGGCTGCGGAGGAAAACAGAACAAAATCAACACGATGGATAGAAAAAGAACAGAATGCTTGTATAAATAAACTGCTACTGCTGTTGGTAAACATATAAGTTGCAAATGTTCATCAACCCCAGTTGAATTAATAACCAGCACAAAAATAGATGAATTGAGATAAATCCTCAGTTAAATTGTCCAATTAAAAAAAATGTTGCAGTTGGTCTTCAGTGTTAGTTATAAATACTACTAGAACTGTAAAATGCTTGTATAAATAATAACACTAGGATTGAAGTCTGAACCATGAATTTACTTCAGTTTTTGTGTTATTTTTCTTAAGTATATTAATATTTGTTGCTAAATGAGGAAGCATATTGTTTCCATAGTAAATTAAAATTTTAGGCATAATATACTTGATTATTTGTAAAAAAAAGAACCAAGAAAAAAAAAAAGATGTGTGCTATAGCGCAACGCAAAATAGCGCATAGCTCAAGTTTTGCGCTATTTTATGTTATTTGCTACTGATTACTCCGCATTTGATTATTTATATCAAAGGGCGGAACCAGGGGTGTGCTCAGCTGGGCTGCAGTCCACCCCATATCTAGCCAACCTTTGCATAATTCCCACTTTACTTGCAAATTTCCCTCACTCATCTTGTATTTTCTTTCAATTCATCCCGCCCTAATCAAGGTAGCCCAGTCCTATCCAAAATTCTGGGTCCGCCCTTGTTTATGTCATTACAGTTGAACGACATTTTTACTCCAGTCTGATATAATCAGCTCCAACAAGGAATAACCTTATTTGGTGATTACAAAGCTTTCAGCTATGACATAAGTATGACGAATTATTGGTCAGCAAAACACAATACTCGGACAATGTAGGGGATTAAGCTAAAGAAAAGGACTTGGACAATGTAGGGGATTAAGCTAAATAAAAGGACTTGCACGGCAAAGATGACCTTCGGCAATTACACTTGAACTGATAACATGTAAAATGTGTTGGGGAATTTGTGGTTTGAGACGCTTTTGGAGGAGTAGAATCTGCCGTACTTCTGACTTCAAGGATTTGCGGAGCAAATTCTTTCAGACAATAGTTCAACCCACCAGGTACAAACGGGTTAACGAACTATTGACTTCAGGATTCAATGAAGCCTTGAAACAGCGTTATCGGATTCAAAATTTGTACGATTTTGATCCGACCAAGAACACTCTGAATATATGTTTCTGATGATGCTATTTCGAATATAGAAATGAAAGGGAAGAATTAGAAATTAATTCTGCAACAGTTTCAGATTTGTAACACTTCAGAGGTGTTTCGAACAGAACTGTTTTGTAACAGTTTAATGGTGTTGCAGAACGATATATGAAGAAGAAGAATTACTCAGTGATTTTGCAACAGTTTCTGGCGTCGTATATATAGGTGATGAAGAGCAGACATCCCTCAGCCAAGCGTTGCAACCTATTGAATCGCAACAGTTATTTCTGTTCGATTCCGAACGTATGTAACCTTTCAGTTTTACAACGCTTCTGAAGCGTCGCAGCCGCTTTAGAACGAAACCGGTCGACCGCCAAAACTCAACCAGTCGACCATTTTATTCTCTGGTTGAAAAACGGTCGACCGGTGATATTTTGGCCTGTCGACTGGTTTGTTTCCCCGGCCTATTGGATCACAAGACCCCAAGATCCCCAAGGCCCAAGGCCCATCTTTTGACATTTCAAAGATTATTATTTATGCCAAGTTCATGCTCAAGGCCCATTGCCTTATTCCTCTTTCTCTTCTTTCTTTTGATATCATGTATCAAGCTTTTACCTATATAGAGACAAAATCCTTTATATTCCACAATGTGGGACTTAATCCCTACACTTCATCTTCTTCCATTCTTGCTTCCCTCTTCAAAAACAAACCCATATCCCAAACTAACTTGAAAATTTACAACAATCTCCCCCAATTTTCAAAATAAATTAATGTGGACGGCTGAGTCACTAGTGTGACTTCCTACATACCCATGTGGGATCAAGCCTATGTAGTTCTAAGGTCAAATGTTGCATCATCGTGGAAACAACACATAAATAAAAGTATCTTTTGGATTTGAACTTTTACTTAGTGTAAACTATTCAAAGTTCTATTGAGATTCAATGGTGAACGAATCTTGAACCAAGTATCCCTTAATGATAAAACCGGAACAATCACACATGTTGTATTCCTTAGTTAGAGTGTTCTGTATTGCTCAGCACGTTAATGGCCATGTGCTTAAATCCTGGTTCATGAGTCTACTTTGAAAACGGTCTTACTTTCTTAGGAAACGGCCTGATTTCCATACTCATATAGGTAAGTCACTTAAGGTGTTTCTGCGAGACACCTTTTAGGGTTTCTAGACTTATTAAGGATATTTATCCATCCTTTGTTCATGCAGAATCCAACACTAAACATTATGGGATTATTGATTTAGTGTTCCATAATCATTTCCTTAACTTGTTGGTACCCATTGAACTTTGTCTATCTTTTTCAAAACACAAGTTGGGTTTCTGTTAAGGATGATCAATCTTCATTCACAGACCTTAGTCCCATTTCTTTAGACTTTATAGAAACCATAGCCTTTGGAAGACTCTTCGTAAGTGGGTCAGCCAAGTTTTTCTTTGTTTCTATGTAGTCAACAGTTATAACTCCACTTTTGAGTAACTGTCTCACCATTTGATGTCTTAGACTCACATGTCTAGACTTTCCATTATATGTTTTATTAGAAACATTATATATCGTTGCTTGATTATCGCAATTAATCAAGACTGCTGGAGATGGCTTCTTCCATAATGGGATTTCTACTAACAAATTTCTAAGCCATTCCGCTTCCTTACATGCGTCTGCTAATGCAATTAATTCTGATAACATAGTTGAATCAGATATACAGGTCTGCTTCTTAGAAGCCCAAGACACAGCAGCGCCTCCTAATGTAAATATCCATCCAGTCGTAGACTTGGATTTCGATTCTACATTGTTCCAGGTTGCATCACTATATCCTTCTATTACAGCAGGATATCCTTTATAAGATAAACCATAGTTGATGGTTCCCTTCAAATAAGCTAAGACTCTGGAAATGGCTTTCCAGTGTTCGAAACCTGGATTACTCGTAAATCGACACAATACACTTATAGCATGTGCGATATCTGGTCTAGTGCAATGCATAGCATACATAAGACTCCCAATAATACTGGAATATTCCAATTGAGAAATGGTACGTCCAGTGTTCTTTTCTAATTTTATACTTGGATCTAAAGGAGTTGGTGCTGGTTTGTCATCATAATGATTATACTTCTTTAGGAACTTTTCAATGTAATGAGATTGAGTTAATAATAACTCCCCCGTTTTCCTAATGATTTTAATTCCTAGAATTACATCAGCCTCTCCCAGATCTTTCATATCAAATTTAGAAGATAGAAACTTTTTAGTTTCATTTACACAGGATATGTTGGAACCAAATATCAGCATGTCATCAACGTATAAACATATTATAACATAACCGTTGTTATCCGATTTGCTATAGATACATTTATCTGCATCATTAACAATGAATCCAAATGACAGTGCAACTTTATCAAACTTCTCATGCCATTGCATGGGAGCTTGCTTCAGGCCATAAAGAGATTTAACTAATTTACAAACTTTCCTTTCTTGGCCTAGGGTTATGAAACCTTCAGGTTGTTCCATGTATATCTCTTCTTCTAAATCTCCATTTAGAAAAGCTGTCTTTACATCCATTTGATGTATAACCAAGTTATGAATTGATGCAAGTGCTATTAAACAGCGTATCGAAGATATGCGAGCCACCGGAGCATATGTATCAAAATAATCTACTCCTTGTCTTTGTTTATATCCCTTAGCAACTAATCTGGCTTTAAATTTATCAATGGATCCATTTGTATTCAACTTTTTCTTGAATATCCATTTACATCCTATAGGTTTAGCACCAGGAGGTAAGTCGCTTAATACCCAAGTTTGGTTTAACATTATGGAATTCATTTCGTCATTGATAGCTTCTTTCCAGAAATTAGAATCTCTAGAACTCATAGCCTCAGAATAAGTTTTGGGATCATCATCGACGTTCATTACATATCTTGTCACATTAAGGACTTCGTCCTTATTTCCTTCTACGAGATATGTTATGAAGTCAGGACCATAGTCCTTCTCTATTCTCGCTCTTTTACTTCTTCTGTGTTCAATACTATCATCTGGTACTGACACTTCCTTGCTGTTTTGAGCATGAGCATATTCATCATCATTTGTATCATTAGTCTCAGTTGGTTCTGGACTAGATGATCTCAATGGATTCTCAATAGTTTGATTTTCAAAAAATTCTACATCTACAGATTCTATGACTTCTAAGGTATCAAGAATCATAAATCTATAAGTTATACTATTAAGAGAATATCCAATGAAAACACATTTAAAAGCCCTATTACCTAACTTTGGTCGTTTAGGGTCTGGTTTTCTAACATATGCTAAACAACCCCAAACTTTAAGTCTAGTAAGATTAGGTTTTCTATTGAACCATAATTCATAAGGAGAAAAATTATTTTTTTTAAGTGGTACTCTATTTAAAATGTAACATGCAGATAACATAGCATCACCCCATAGGTTATATGGCAAATTAGAGCTTATAAGCATGGCATTAACCATTTCTACTAAAGTTCTATTTTTTCTCTCAGCAACACCATTTTGTTGTGGTGTATAAGGGGCGGTACATTGGTGAATGATACCATTTTGTTTGCAAAACAAAGTAAACTCATTTGAAAAATATTCACCACCACGATCTGAATGTAACACTTTAATTTTAATTCCTAATTGTGTTTCGACTTCTGCTTTGTAAATTTTGAATTTATCAAAGGCTTCATCTTTTGATTTCATTAGATATACATAAGCATATCTAGAATAATCATCAATAAACGTTATATAGTATTGGTTACCACCAAAGGTGATATGACTTTTCAAGTCACCCACATCACTATATACCAAATCAAGCAAACCAGTTTTCCTTTCAACGGATTTAAAGGATTTTCGATGTATTTTTGCTTGAACACATATCTCACATTTAGAAATGGATTCGAAATCACAATCAGAAATTAATCCTAATTTATGCATATTTCTAAGTGACTTATAATTAACATGTCCTAATCTACTATGCCATAAATTAACAGAGTCAACAATATAAGCAGAAGATTTCTTTATTAGATTCAACTTAATCATGCCGTTACAAGAATATCCCTGTCCAATAAATTTGCTATTCTTGGACAACACTAACTTATCAGACTCATACACCATCTTGAATCCTCCTTTGTTAAGAAGGTATCCAGAAATCAAATTCTTACACATATCAGGTACATAAAATACATTGACTAAAGTAAGAACTTTCCCAGAGGTGAATGTCAATTCAATAGTGCCTTTTCCCAGAACTTTGCTTGCAACTTTGTTTGCGCTAGTTACTTCGCTAGATTCTCCGTTATTCTCATCGTAAGTCTTGAACAGATTACGGTCTTTGCAAATATGAATAGTTGCTCCAGTATCGAGCCACCAGTCATTGTCAATGCCACTAACGGAGTTCGCCTCTTGTATGACAGCCACAAGCTTTTCTTCGACCACATTCGCTTTTTGTTGTTTCTTCCGAAGACGACAGTCTCGGGCATAGTGGCCGGGTTTGTGACAATAGTAACAGTCACCCTTCTTCTTATTCTTGGAATTGGTACCTTTCTTTTTGAACTGTGTCTCATTCTTAGGCTTCAACTTATCGTTAATTTCAACATTATTAGCCTTAGACTGAGACTCAGTTTGCGGATTATCATCTAGTTTGCGTTTACGAGAATCCTCTTCAATACGAAGATGACGCTGTAAACCGTCTAAATCATAATCGGTTTCCGCATGTTTTAATTTTTTCTTATAATCATTCCAAGAATTCGGGAGTCTCGAAATAATAACTCCAACAACAAATGATTCAGGGAGATCAATTCCGGCATCCTTAAGTTGATTTACTAACAGTAGTATTTCACTAACTTGTCCAATTATGGACTTGTTAGTGACCATTTTGAAATCCATAAAATTGCATATAAGAAATTTCTTATTACTTGCCTCAGAGATGCGATATTTGCTTTCTAGCGCAGTCCAGAGTGCCTTCGCCGTGTCCAAAGTCCTGTGAGCATTGTATATCGGAGTAGACAGTGCATTCAGTATGTGGCCTCTGCATAGAAAATCTTCCTCTTTTCGCTTTGCCCTTTTTGCTTTTAATTCTGCACTATCCGTATCGGTTTCCTCCGGTATTTTCTCCAATCCGTCTTCGAGAATATGAAATAATTTAACCGTGATCAGAAAGAATTTCATAGTCTCCTGCCAACGAGTGAAGTTCTCTCCATCAAACCGCTCCAACTTCATCAAATGCTGATTCATTACTTGCAAAGCGCTCAAACTATCCATGGTTGAAGATATTGTCTGAAAATTTGTTGGGGAATTTGTGGTTTGAGACGCTTTTGGAGGAGTAGAATCTGCCGTACTTCTGACTTCAAGGATTTGCGGAGCAAATTCTTTCAGACAATAGTTCAACCCACCAGGTACAAACGGGTTAACGAACTATTGACTTCAGGATTCAATGAAGCCTTGAAACAGCGTTATCGGATTCAAAATTTGTACGATTTTGATCCGACCAAGAACACTCTGAATATATGTTTCTGATGATGCTATTTCGAATATAGAAATGAAAGGGAAGAATTAGAAATTAATTCTGCAACAGTTTCAGATTTGTAACACTTCAGAGGTGTTTCGAACAGAACTGTTTTGTAACAGTTTAATGGTGTTGCAGAACGATATATGAAGAAGAAGAATTACTCAGTGATTTTGCAACAGTTTCTGGCGTCGTATATATAGGTGATGAAGAGCAGACATCCCTCAGCCAAGCGTTGCAACCTATTGAATCGCAACAGTTATTTCTGTTCGATTCCGAACGTATGTAACCTTTCAGTTTTGCAACGCTTCTGAAGCGTCGCAGCCGCTTTAGAACGAAACCGGTCGACCGCCAAAACTCAACCAGTCGACCGTTTTATTCTCTGGTTGAAAAACGGTCGACCGGTGATATTTTGGCCTGTCGACTGGTTTGTTTCCCCGGCCTATTCAAGACCCCAAGATCCCCAAGGCCCAAGGCCCATCTTTTGACATTTCAAAGATTATTATTTATGCCAAGTTCATGCTCAAGGCCCATTGCCTTATTCCTCTTTCTCTTCTTTCTTTTGATATCATGTATCAAGCTTTTACCTATATAGAGACAAAATCCTTTATATTCCACAATGTGGGACTTAATCCCTACACTTTATCTTCTTCCATTCTTGCTTCCCTCTTCAAAAACAAACCCATATCCCAAACTAACTTGAAAATTTACAACAATCTCCCCCAATTTTCAAAATAAATTAATGTGGACGGCTGAGTCACTAGTGTGACTTCCTACATACCCAAGTGGGATCAAGCCTATGTAGTTCTAAGGTCAAATGTTGCATCATCGTGGAAACAACACATAAATAAAAGTATCTTTTGGATTTGAACTTTTACTTAGTGTAAACTATTCAAAGTTCTATTGAGATTCAATGGTGAACGAATCTTGAACCAAGTATCCCTTAATGATAAAACCGGAACAATCACACATGTTGTATTCCTTAGTTAGAGTGTTCTGTATTGCTCAGCACGTTAATGGCCATGTGCTTAAATCCTGGTTCATGAGTCTACTTTGAAAGCGGTCTTACTTTCTTAGGAAACGGCCTGATTTCCATACTCATATAGGTAAGTCACTTAAGGTGTTTCTGCGAGACACCTTTTAGGGTTTCTAGACTTATTAAGGATATTTATCCATCCTTTGTTCATGCAGAATCCAACACTAAACATTATGGGATTATTGATTTAGTGTTCCATAATCATTTCCTTAACTTGTTGGTACCCATTGAACTTTGTCTATCTTTTTCAAAACACAAGTTGGGTTTCTGTTAAGGATGATCAATCTTCATTCACAGACCTTAGTCCCATTTCTTTAGACTTTATAGAAACCATAGCCTTTGGAAGACTCTTCGTAAGTGGGTCAGCCAAGTTTTTCTTTGTTTCTATGTAGTCAACAGTTATAACTCCACTTTTGAGTAATTGTCTCACCATTTGATGTCTTAGACTCACATGTCTAGACTTTCCATTATATGTTTTATTAGAAACATTATATATCGTTGCTTGATTATCGCAATTAATCAAGACTGCTGGAGATGGCTTCTTCCATAATGGGATTTCTACTAACAAATTTCTAAGCCATTCCGCTTCCTTACATGCGTCTGCTAATGCAATTAATTCTGATAACATAGTTGAATCAGATATACAGGTCTGCTTCTTAGAAGCCCAAGACACAGCAGCGCCTCCTAATGTAAATATCCATCCAGTCGTAGACTTGGATTTCGATTCTACATTGTTCCAGGTTGCATCACTATATCCTTCTATTACAGCAGGATATCCTTTATAAGATAAACCATAGTTGATGGTTCCCTTCAAATAAGCTAAGACTCTGGAAATGGCTTTCCAGTGTTCGAAACCTGGATTACTCGTAAATCGACACAATACACTTATAGCATGTGCGATATCTGGTCTAGTGCAATGCATAGCATACATAAGACTCCCAATAATACTGGAATATTCCAATTGAGAAATGGTACGTCCAGTGTTCTTTTCTAATTTTATACTTGGATCTAAAGGAGTTGGTGCTGGTTTGTCATCATAATGATTATACTTCTTTAGGAACTTTTCAATGTAATGAGATTGAGTTAATAATAACTCCCCCGTTTTCCTAATGATTTTAATTCCTAGAATTACATCAGCCTCTCCCAGATCTTTCATATCAAATTTAGAAGATAGAAACTTTTTAGTTTCATTTACACAGGATATGTTGGAACCAAATATCAGCATGTCATCAACGTATAAACATATTATAACATAACCGTTGTTATCCGATTTGCTAAAGATACATTTATCTGCATCATTAACAATGAATCCAAATGACAGTGCAACTTTATCAAACTTCTCATGCCATTGCATGTGAGCTTGCTTCAGGCCATAAAGAGATTTAACTAATTTACAAACTTTCCTTTCTTGGCCTGGGGTTATGAAACCTTCAGGTTGTTCCATGTATATCTCTTCTTCTAAATCTCCATTTAGAAAAGCTGTCTTTACATCCATTTGATGTATGACCAAGTTATGAATTGATGCAAGTGCTATTAAACAGCGTATCGAAGATATGCGAGCCACCGGAGCATATGTATCAAAATAATCTACTCCTTGTCTTTGTTTATATCCCTTAGCAACTAATCTGGCTTTAAATTTATCAATGGATCCATTTGTATTCAACTTTTTCTTGAATATCCATTTACATCCTATAGGTTTAGCACCAGGAGGTAAGTCGCTTAATACCCAAGTTTGGTTTAACATTATGGAATTCATTTCGTCATTGATAGCTTCTTTCCAGAAATTAGAGTCTCTAGAACTCATAGCCTCAGAATAAGTTTTGGGATCATCATCGACGTTCATTACATATCTTGTCACATTAAGGACTTCGTCCTTATTTCCTTCTACGAGATATGTTATGAAGTCAGGACCATAGTCCTTCTCTATTCTCGTCTTTTACTTCTTCTGTGTTCAATACTATCATCTGGTACTGACACTTCCTTGCTGTTTTGAGCAGGAGCATATTCATCATCATTTGTATCATTAGTCTCAGTTGGTTCTGGACTAGATGATCTCAATGGATTCTCAATAGTTTGATTTTCAAAAAATTCTACATCTACAGATTCTATGACTTCTAAGGTATCAAGAATCATAAATCTATAAGTTATACTATTAAGAGAATATCCAATGAAAACACATTTAAAAGCCCTATTACCTAACTTTGGTCGTTTAGGGTCTGGTTTTCTAACATATGCTAAACAACCCCAAACTTTAAGTCTAGTAAGATTAGGTTTTCTATTGAACCATAATTCATAAGGAGAAAAATTATTTTTCTTAAGTGGTACTCTATTTAAAATGTAACATGCAGATAACATAGCATCACCCCATAGGTTATATGGCAAATTAGAGCTTATAAGCATGGCATTAACCATTTCTACTAAAGTTCTATTTTTTCTCTCAGCAACACCATTTTGTTGTGGTGTATAAGGGGCGGTACATTGGTGAATGATACCATTTTGTTTGCAAAACAAAGTAAACTCATTTGAAAAATATTCACCACCACGATCTGAATATAACACTTTAATTTTAATTCCTAATTGTGTTTCGACTTCTGCTTTGTAAATTTTGAATTTATCAAAGGCTTCATCTTTTGATTTCATTAGATATACATAAGCATATCTAGAATAATCATCAATAAACGTTATATAGTATTGGTTACCACCATAGGTGATATGACTTTTCAAGTCACCCACATCACTATATACCAAATCAAGCAAACCAGTTTTCCTTTCAACGGATTTAAAGGATTTTCGATGTATTTTTGCTTGAACACATATCTCACATTTAGAAATGGATTCGAAATCACAATCAGAAATTAATCCTAATTTATGCATATTTCTAAGTGACTTATAATTAACATGTCCTAATCTACTATGCCATAAATTAACAGAGTCAACAATATAAGCAGAAGATTTCTTTATTAGATTCAACTTAATCATGCCGTTACAAGAATATCCCTGTCCAATAAATTTGCTATTCTTGGACAACACTAACTTATCAGACTCATACACCATCTTAAATCCTCCTTTGTTAAGAAGGTATCCAGAAATCAAATTCTTACACATATCAGGTACATAAAATACATTGACTAAAGTAAGAACTTTCCCAGAGGTGAATGTCAATTCAATAGTGCCTTTTCCCAGAACTTTGCTTGCAACTTTGTTTGCGCTAGTTACTTCGCTGGATTCTCCGTTATTCTCATCGTAAGTCTTGAACAGATTACGGTCTTTGCAAATATGAATAGTTGCTCCAGTATCGAGCCACCAGTCATTGTCAATGCCACTAACGGAGTTCGCCTCTTGTACGACAGCCACAAGCTTTTCTTCGACCACATTCGCTTTTTGTTGTTTCTTCCGAAGACGACAGTCTCGGGCATAGTGGCCGGGTTTGTGACAATAGTAACAGTCACCCATCTTCTTATTCTTGGAATTGGTACCTTTCTTTTTGAACTGTGTCTCATTCTTAGGCTTCAACTTATCGTTAATTTCAACATTATTAGCCTTAGACTGAGACTCAGTTTGCGGATTATCATCTAGTTTGCGTTTACGAGAATCCTCTTCAATACGAAGATGACGCTGTAAACCGTCTAAATCATAATCGGTTTCCGCATGTTTTAATTTTTTCTTATAATCATTCCAAGAATTCGGGAGTCTCGAAATAATAACTCCAACAACAAATGATTCAGGGAGATCAATTCCGGCATCCTTAAGTTGATTTACTAACAGTAGTATTTCACTAACTTGTCCAATTATGGACTTGTTAGTGACCATTTTGAAATCCATAAAATTGCATATAAGAAATTTCTTATTACTTGCCTCAGAGATGCGATATTTGCTTTCTAGCGCAGTCCAGAGTGCCTTCGCCGTGTCCAAAGTCCTGTGAGCATTGTATATCGGAGTAGACAGTGCATTCAGTATGTGGCCTCTGCATAGAAAATCTTCCTCTTTTCGCTTTGCCCTTTTTGCTTTTAATTCTGCACTATCCTTATCGGTTTCCTCCGGTATTTTCTCCAATCCGTCTTCGAGAATATGAAATAATTTAACCGTGATCAGAAAGAATTTCATAGTCTCCTGCCAACGAGTGAAGTTCTCTCCATCAAACCGCTCCAACTTCGTCAAATGCTGATTCATTACTTGCAAAGCGCTCAAACTATCCATGGTTGAAGATATTGTCTGAAAATTTGTTGGGGAATTTGTGGTTTGAGACGCTTTTGGAGGAGTAGAATCTGCCGTACTTCTGACTTCAAGGATTTGCGGAGCAAATTCTTTCAGACAATAGTTCAACCCACCAGGTACAAACGGGTTAACGAACTATTGACTTCAGGATTCAATGAAGCCTTGAAACAGCGTTATCGGATTCAAAATTTGTACGATTTTGATCCGACCAAGAACACTCTGAATATATGTTTCTGATGATGCTATTTCGAATATAGAAATGAAAGGGAAGAATTAGAAATTAATTCTGCAACAGTTTCAGATTTGTAACACTTCAGAGGTGTTTCGAACAGAACTGTTTTGTAACAGTTTAATGGTGTTGCAGAACGATATATGAAGAAGAAGAATTACTCAGTGATTTTGCAACAGTTTCTGGCGTCGTATATATAGGTGATGAAGAGCAGACATCCCTCAGCCAAGCGTTGCAACCTATTGAATCGCAACAGTTATTTCTGTTCGATTCCGAACGTATGTAACCTTTCAGTTTTGCAACGCTTCTGAAGCGTCGCAGCCGCTTTAGAACGAAACCGGTCGACCGCCAAAACTCAACCAGTCGACCGTTTTATTCTCTGGTTGAAAAACGGTCGACCGGTGATATTTTGGCCTGTCGACTGGTTTGTTTCCCCGGCCTATTGGATCACAAGACCCCAAGATCCCCAAGGCCCAAGGCCCATCTTTTGACATTTCAAAGATTATTATTTATGCCAAGTTCATGCTCAAGGCCCATTGCCTTATTCCTCTTTCTCTTCTTTCTTTTGATATCATGTATCAAGCTTTTACCTATATAGAGACAAAATCCTTTATATTCCACAATGTGGGACTTAATCCCTACACTTTATCTTCTTCCATTCTTGCTTCCCTCTTCAAAAACAAACCCATATCCCAAACTAACTTGAAAATTTACAACAATCTCCCCCAATTTTCAAAATAAATTAATGTGGACGGCTGAGTCACTAGTGTGACTTCCTACATACCCAAGTGGGATCAAGCCTATGTAGTTCTAAGGTCAAATGTTGCATCATCGTGGAAACAACACATAAATAAAAGTATCTTTTGGATTTGAACTTTTACTTAGTGTAAACTATTCAAAGTTCTATTGAGATTCAATGGTGAACGAATCTTGAACCAAGTATCCATTAATGATAAAACCGGAACAATCACACATGTTGTATTCCTTAGTTAGAGTGTTCTGTATTGCTCAGCACGTTAATGGCCATGTGCTTAAATCCTGGTTCATGAGTCTACTTTGAAAGCGGTCTTACTTTCTTAGGAAACGGCCTGATTTCCATACTTATATAGGTAAGTCACTTAAGGTGTTTCTGCGAGACACCTTTTAGGGTTTCTAGACTTATTAAGGATATTTATCCATCCTTTGTTCATGCAGAATCCAACACTAAACATTATGGGATTATTGATTTAGTGTTCCATAATCATTTCCTTAACTTGTTGGTACCCATTGAACTTTGTCTATCTTTTTCAAAACACAAGTTGGGTTTCTGTTAAGGATGATCAATCTTCATTCACAGACCTTAGTCCCATTTCTTTAGACTTTATAGAAACCATAGCCTTTGGAAGACTCTTCGTAAGTGGGTCAGCCAAGTTTTTCTTTGTTTCTATGTAGTCAACAGTTATAACTCCACTTTTGAGTAACTGTCTCACCATTTGATGTCTTAGACTCACATGTCTAGACTTTCCATTATATGTTTTATTAGAAACATTATATATCGTTGCTTGATTATCGCAATTAATCAAGACTGCTGGAGATGGCTTCTTCCATAATGGGATTTCTACTAACAAATTTCTATGCCATTCCGCTTCCTTACATGCGTCTGCTAATGCAATTAATTCTGATAACATAGTTGAATCAGATATACAGGTCTGCTTCTTAGAAGCCCAAGACACAGCAGTGCCTCCTAATGTAAATATCCATCCAGTCGTAGACTTGGATTTCGATTCTACATTGTTCCAGGTTGCATCACTATATCCTTCTATTACAGCAGGATATCCTTTATAAGATAAACCATAGTTGATGGTTCCCTTCAAATAAGCTAAGACTCTGGAAATGGCTTTCCAGTGTTCGAAACCTGGATTACTCGTAAATCGACACAATACACTTATAGCATGTGCGATATCTGGTCTAGTGCAATGCATAGCATACATAAGACTCCCAATAATACTGGAATATTCCAATTGAGAAATGGTACGTCCAGTGTTCTTTTCTAATTTTATACTTGGATCTAAAGGAGTTGGTGCTGGTTTGTCATCATAATGATTATACTTCTTTAGGAACTTTTCAATGTAATGAGATTGAGTTAATAATAACTCCCCCGTTTTCCTAATGATTTTAATTCCTAGAATTACATCAGCCTCTCCCAGATCTTTCATATCAAATTTAGAAGATAGAAACTTTTTAGTTTCATTTACACAGGATATGTTGGAACCAAATATCAGCATGTCATCAACGTATAAACATATTATAACATAACCGTTGTTATCCGATTTGCTATAGATACATTTATCTGCATCATTAACAATGAATCCAAATGACAGTGCAACTTTATCAAACTTCTCATGCCATTGCATGGGAGCTTGCTTCAGGCCATAAAGAGATTTAACTAATTTACAAACATTCCTTTCTTGGCCTGGGGTTATGAAACCTTCAGGTTGTTCCATGTATATCTCTTCTTCTAAATCTCCATTTAGAAAAGCTGTCTTTACAACCATTTGATGTATGACCAAGTTATGAATTGATGCAAGTGCTATTAAACAGCGTATCGAAGATATGCGAGCCACCGGAGCATATGTATCAAAATAATCTACTCCTTGTCTTTGTTTATATCCCTTACCAACTAATCTGGCTTTAAATTTATCAATGGATCCATTTGTATTCAACTTTTTCTTGAATATCCATTTACATCCTATAGGTTTAGCACCAGGAGGTAAGTCGCTTAATACCCAAGTTGGGTTTAACATTATGGAATTCATTTCGTCATTGATAGCTTCTTTCCAGAAATTAGAATCTCTAGAACTCATAGCCTCAGAATAAGTTTTGGGATCATCATCGACGTTCATTACATATCTTGTCACATTAAGGACTTCGTCCTTATTTCCTTCTACGAGATATGTTATGAAGTCAGGACCATAGTCCTTCTCTATTCTCTCTCTTTTACTTCTTCTGTGTTCAATACTATCATCTGGTACTGACACTTCCTTGCTGTTTTGAGCAGGAGCATATTCATCATCATTTGTATCATTAGTCTCAGTTGGTTCTGGACTAGATGATCTCAATGGATTCTCAATAGTTTGATTTTCAAAAAATTCTACATCTACAGATTCTATGACTTCTAAGGTATCAAGAATCATAAATCTATAAGTTATACTATTAAGAGAATATCCAATGAAAACACATTTAAAAGCCCTATTACCTAACTTTGGTCGTTTAGGGTCTGGTTTTCTAACATATGCTAAACAACCCCAAACTTTAAGTCTAGTAAGATTAGGTTTTCTATTGAACCATAATTCATAAGGAGAAAAATTATTTTCTTAAGTGGTACTCTATTTAAAATGTAACATGCAGATAACATAGCATCACCCCATAGGTTATATGGCAAATTAGAGCTTATAAGCATGGCATTAACCATTTCTACTAAAGTTCTATTTTTTCTCTCAGCAACACCATTTTGTTGTGGTGTATAAGGGGCGGTACATTGGTGAATGATACCATTTTGTTTGCAAAACAAAGTAAACTCATTTGAAAAATATTCACCACCACGATCTGAATGTAACACTTTAATTTTAATTCCTAATTGTGTTTCGACTTCTGCTTTGTAAATTTTGAATTTATCAAAGGCTTCATCTTTTGATTTCATTAGATATACATAAGCATATCTAGAATAATCATCAATAAACGTCATATAGTATTGGTTACCACCATAGGTGATATGACTTTTCAAGTCACCCACATCACTATATACCAAATCAAGCAAACCAGTTTTCCTTTCAACGGATTTAAAGGATTTTCGATGTATTTTTGCTTGAACACATATCTCACATTTAGAAATGGATTCGAAATCACAATCAGAAATTAATCCTAATTTATGCATATTTCTAAGTGACTTATAATTAACATGTCCTAATCTACTATGCCATAAATTAACAGAGTCAACAATATAAGAAGAAGATTTCTTTATTAGATTCAACTTAATCATGCCGTTACAAGAATATCCCTGTCCAATAAATTTGCTATTCTTGGACAACACTAACTTATCAGACTCATACACCATCTTGAATCCTCCTTTGTTAAGAAGGTATCCAGAAATCAAATTCTTACACATATCAGGTACATAAAATACTTTGACTAAAGTAAGAACTTTACCAGAGGTGAATGTCAATTCAATAGTGCCTTTTCCCAGAACTTTGCTTGCAACTTTGTTTGCGCTAGTTACTTCGCTGGATTCTCCGTTATTCTCATCGTAAGTCTTGAACAGATTACGGTCTTTGCAAATATGAATAGTTGCTCCAGTATCGAGCCACCAGTCATTGTCAATGCCACTAACGGAGTTCGCCTCTTGTACGACAGCCACAAGCTTTTCTTCGACCACATTCGCTTTTTGTTGTTTCTTCCGAAGACGACAGTCTCGGGCATAGTGGCCGGGTTTGTGACAATAGTAACAGTCACCCTTCTTCTTATTCTTGGAATTGGTACCTTTCTTTTTGAACTGTGTCTCATTCTTAGGCTTCAACTTATCGTTAATTTCAACATTATTAGCCTTAGACTGAGACTCAGTTTGCAGATTATCATCTAGTTTGCGTTTACGAGAATCCTCTTCAATACGAAGATGACGCTGTAAACCGTCTAAATCATAATCGGTTTCCGCATGTTTTAATTTTTTCTTATAATCATTCCAAGAATTCGGGAGTCTCGAAATAATAACTCCAACAACAAATGATTCAGGGAGATCAATTCCGGCATCCTTAAGTTGATTTACTAACAGTAGTATTTCACTAACTTGTCCAATTATGGACTTGTTAGTGACCATTTTGAAATCCATAAAATTGCATATAAGAAATTTCTTATTACTTGCCTCAGAGATGCGATATTTGCTTTCTAGCGCAGTCCAGAGTGCCTTCGCCGTGTCCAAAGTCCTGTGAGCATTGTATATCGGAGTAGACAGTGCATTCAGTATGTGGCCTCTGCATAGAAAATCTTCCTCTTTTCGCTTTGCCCTTTTTGCTTTTAATTCTGCACTATCCTTATCGGTTTCCTCCGGTATTTTCTCCAATCCGTCTTCGAGAATATGAAATAATTTAACCGTGATCAGAAAGAATTTCATAGTCTCCTGCCAACGAGTGAAGTTCTCTCCATCAAACCGCTCCAACTTCGTCAAATGCTGATTCATTACTTGCAAAGCGCTCAAACTATCCATGGTTGAAGATATTGTCTGAAAATTTGTTGGGGAATTTGTGGTTTGAGACGCTTTTGGAGGAGTAGAATCTGCCGTACTTCTGACTTCAAGGATTTGCTTAGCAAATTCTTTCAGACAATAGTTCAACCCACCAGGTACAAACGGGTTAACGAACTATTGACTTCAGGATTCAATGAAGCCTTGAAACAGCGTTATCGGATTCAAAATTTGTACGATTTTGATCCGACCAAGAACACTCTGAATATATGTTTCTGATGATGCTATTTCGAATATAGAAATGAAAGGGAAGAATTAGAAATTAATTCTGCAACAGTTTCAGATTTGTAACACTTCAGAGGTGTTTCGAACATAACTGTTTTGTAACAGTTTAATGGTGTTGCAGAACGATATATGAAGAAGAAGAATTACTCAGTGATTTTGCAACAGTTTCTGGCGTCGTATATATAGGTGATGAAGAGCAGACATCCCTCAGCCAAGCGTTGCAACCTATTGAATCGCAACAGTTATTTCTGTTCGATTCCGAACGTATGTAACCTTTCAGTTTTGCAACGCTTCTGAAGCGTCGCAGCCGCTTTAGAACGAAACCGGTCGACCGCCAAAACTCAACCAGTCGACCGTTTTATTCTCTGGTTGAAAAACGGTCGACCGGTGATATTTTGGCCTGTCGACTGGTTTGTTTCCCCGGCCTATTGGATCACAAGACCCCAAGATCCCCAAGGCCCAAGGCCCATCTTTTGACATTTCAAAGATTATTATTTATGCCAAGTTCATGCTCAAGGCCCATTGCCTTATTCCTCTTTCTCTTCTTTCTTTTGATATCATGTATCAAGCTTTTACCTATATAGAGACAAAATCCTTTATATTCCACAATGTGGGACTTAATCCCTACACTTTATCTTCTTCCATTCTTGCTTCCCTCTTCAAAAACAAACCCATATCCCAAACTAACTTGAAAATTTACAACAATCTCCCCCAATTTTCAAAATAAATTAATGTGGACGGCTGAGTCACTAGTGTGACTTCCTACATACCCAAGTGGGATCAAGCCTATGTAGTTCTAAGGTCAAATGTTGCATCATCGTGGAAACAACACATAAATAAAAGTATCTTTTGGATTTGAACTTTTACTTAGTGTAAACTATTCAAAGTTCTATTGAGATTCAATGGTGAACGAATCTTGAACCAAGTATCCCTTAATGATAAAACCGGAACAATCACACATGTTGTATTCCTTAGTTAGAGTGTTCTGTATTGCTCAGCACGTTAATGGCCATGTGCTTAAATCCTGGTTCATGAGTCTACTTTGAAAGCGGTCTTACTTTCTTAGGAAACTGCCTGATTTCCACACTCATATAGGTAAGTCACTTAAGGTGTTTCTGCGAGACACCTTTTAGGGTTTCTAGACTTATTAAGGATATTTATCCATCCTTTGTTCATGCAGAATCCAACACTAAACATTATGGGATTATTGATTTAGTGTTCCATAATCATTTCCTTAACTTGTTGGTACCCATTGAACTTTGTCTATCTTTTTCAAAACACAAGTTGGGTTTCTGTTAAGGATGATCAATCTTCATTCACAGACCTTAGTCCCATTTCTTTAGACTTTATAGAAACCATAGCCTTTGGAAGACTCTTCGTAAGTGGGTCAGCCAAGTTTTTCTTTGTTTCTATGTAGTCAACAGTTATAACTCCACTTTTGAGTAACTGTCTCACCATTTGATGTCTTAGACTCACATGTCTAGACTTTCCATTATATGTTTTATTAGAAACATTATATATCGTTGCTTGATTATCGCAATTAATCAAGACTGCTGGAGATGGCTTCTTCCATAATGGGATTTCTACTAACAAATTTCTAAGCCATTCCGCTTCCTTACATGCGTCTGCTAATGCAATTAATTCTGATAACATAGTTGAATCAGATATACAGGTCTGCTTCTTAGAAGCCCAAGACACAGCAGCGCCTCCTAATGTAAATATCCATCCAGTCGTAGACTTGGATTTCGATTCTACATTGTTCCAGGTTGCATCACTATATCCTTCTATTACAGCAGGATATCCTTTATAAGATAAACCATAGTTGATGGTTCCCTTCAAATAAGCTAAGACTCTGGAAATGGCTTTCCAGTGTTCGAAACCTGGGTTACTCGTAAATCGACACAATACACTTATAGCATGTGCGATATCTGGTCTAGTGCAATGCATAGCATACATAAGACTCCCAATAATACTGGAATATTCCAATTGAGAAATGGTACGTCCAGTGTTCTTTTCTAATTTTATACTTGGATCTAAAGGAGTTGGTGCTGGTTTGTCATCATAATGATTATACTTCTTTAGGAACTTTTCAATGTAATGAGATTGAGTTAATAATAACTCCCCCGTTTTCCTAATGATTTTAATTCCTAGAATTACATCAGCCTCTCCCAGATCTTTCATATCAAATTTAGAAGATAGAAACTTTTTAGTTTCATTTACACAGGATATGTTGGAACCAAATATCAGCATGTCATCAACGTATAAACATATTATAACATAACCGTTGTTATCCGATTTGCTATAGATACATTTATCTGCATCATTAACAATGAATCCAAATGACAGTGCAACTTTATCAAACTTCTCATGCCATTGCGTGGGAGCTTGCTTCAGGCCATAAAGAGATTTAACTAATTTACAAACTTTCCTTTCTTGGCCTAGGGTTATGAAACCTTCAGGTTGTTCCATGTATATCTCTTCTTCTAAATCTCCATTTAGAAAAGCTGTCTTTACATCCATTTGATGTATGACCAAGTTATGAATTGATGCAAGTGCTATTAAACAGCGTATCGAAGATATGCGAGCCACCGGAGCATATGTATCAAAATAATCTACTCCTTGTCTTTGTTTATATCCCTTAGCAACTAATCTGGCTTTAAATTTATCAATGGATCCATTTTTATTCAACTTTTTCTTGAATATCCATTTACATCCTATAGGTTTAGCACCAGGAGGTAAGTCGCTTAATACCCAAGTTTGGTTTAACATTATGGAATTCATTTCGTCATTGATAGCTTCTTTCCAGAAATTAGAATCTCTAGAACTCATAGCCTCAGAATAAGTTTTGGGATCATCATCGACGTTCATTACATATCTTGTCACATTAAGGACTTCGTCCTTATTTCCTTCTACGAGATATGTTATGAAGTCAGGACCATAGTCCTTCTCTATTCTCGCTCTTTTACTTCTTCTGTGTTCAATACTATCATCTGGTACTGACACTTCCTTGCTGTTTTGAGCAGGAGCATATTCATCATCATTTGTATCATTAGTCTCATTTGGTTCTGGACTAGATGATCTCAATGGATTCTCAATAGTTTGATTTTCAAAAAATTCTACATCTACAGATTCTATGACTTCTAAGGTATCAAGAATCATAAATCTATAAGTTATACTATTAAGAGAATATCCAATGAAAACACATTTAAAAGCCCTATTACCTAACTTTGGTCGTTTAGGGTCTGGTTTTCTAACATATGCTAAACAACCCCAAACTTTAAGTCTAGTAAGATTAGGTTTTCTATTGAACCATAATTCATAAGGAGAAAAATTATTTTTCTTAAGTGGTACTCTATTTAAAATGTAACATGCAGATAACATAGCATCACCCCATAGGTTATATGGCAAATTAGAGCTTATAAGCATGGCATTAACCATTTCTACTAAAGTTCTATTTTTTCTCTCAGCAACACCATTTTGTTGTGGTGTATAAGGGGCGGTACATTGGTGAATGATACCATTTTGTTTGCAAAACAAAGTAAACTCATTTGAAAAATATTCACCACCACGATCTGAATATAACACTTTAATTTTAATTCCTAATTGTGTTTCGACTTCTGCTTTGTAAATTTTGAATTTATCAAAGGCTTCATCTTTTGATTTCATTAGATATACATAAGCATATCTAGAATAATCATCAATAAACGTTATATAGTATTGGTTACCACCATAGGTGATATGACTTTTCAAGTCACCCACATCACTATATACCAAATCAAGCAAACCAGTTTTCCTTTCAACGGATTTAAAGGATTTTCGATGTATTTTTGCTTGAACACATATCTCACATTTAGAAATGGATTCGAAATCACAATCAGAAATTAATCCTAATTTATGCATATTTCTAAGTGACTTATAATTAACATGTCCTAATCTACTATGCCATAAATTAACAGAGTCAACAATATAAGCAGAAGATTTCTTTATTAGATTCAACTTAATCATGCCGTTACAAGAATATCCCTGTCCAATAAATTTGCTATTCTTGGACAACACTAACTTATCAGACTCATACACCATCTTAAATCCTCCTTTGTTAAGAAGGTATCCAGAAATCAAATTCTTACACATATCAGGTACATAAAATACATTGACTAAAGTAAGAACTTTCCCAGAGGTGAATGTCAATTCAATAGTGCCTTTTCCCAGAACTTTGCTTGCAACTTTGTTTGCGCTAGTTACTTCGCTGGATTCTCCGTTATTCTCATCGTAAGTCTTGAACAGATTACGGTCTTTGCAAATATGAATAGTTGCTCCAGTATCGAGCCACCAGTCATTGTCAATGCCACTAACGGAGTTCGCCTCTTGTACGACAGCCACAAGCTTTTCTTCGACCACATTCGCTTTTTGTTGTTTCTTCCGAAGACGACAGTCTCGGGCATAGTGGCCGGGTTTGTGACAATAGTAACAGTCACCCATCTTCTTATTCTTGGAATTGGTACCTTTCTTTTTGAACTGTGTCTCATTCTTAGGCTTCAACTTATCGTTAATTTCAACATTATTAGC
The DNA here is from genome assembly GCA_030737875.1 of Allium sativum. Taxonomy (NCBI): domain Eukaryota; kingdom Viridiplantae; phylum Streptophyta; class Magnoliopsida; order Asparagales; family Amaryllidaceae; genus Allium; species Allium sativum. The sequence continues at coordinate 952,435,578 of CM060924.1, read as the reverse complement.
CTTAGACTGAGACTCAGTTTGCGGATTATCATCTAGTTTGCGTTTACGAGAATCCTCTTCAATACGAAGATGACGCTGTAAACCGTCTAAATCATAATCGGTTTCCGCATGTTTTAATTTTTTCTTATAATCATTCCAAGAATTCGGGAGTCTCGAAATAATAACTCCAACAACAAATGATTCAGGGAGATCAATTCCGGCATCCTTAAGTTGATTTACTAACAGTAGTATTTCACTAACTTGTCCAATTATGGACTTGTTAGTGACCATTTTGAAATCCATAAAATTGCATATAAGAAATTTCTTATTACTTGCCTCAGAGATGCGATATTTGCTTTCTAGCGCAGTCCAGAGTGCCTTCGCCGTGTCCAAAGTCCTGTGAGCATTGTATATCGGAGTAGACAGTGCATTCAGTATGTGGCCTCTGCATAGAAAATCTTCCTCTTTTCGCTTTGCCCTTTTTGCTTTTAATTCTGCACTATCCTTATCGGTTTCCTCCGGTATTTTCTCCAATCCGTCTTCGAGAATATGAAATAATTTAACCGTGATCAGAAAGAATTTCATAGTCTCCTGCCAACGAGTGAAGTTCTCTCCATCAAACCGCTCCAACTTCGTCAAATGCTGATTCATTACTTGCAAAGCGCTCAAACTATCCATGGTTGAAGATATTGTCTGAAAATTTGTTGGGGAATTTGTGGTTTGAGACGCTTTTGGAGGAGTAGAATCTGCCGTACTTCTGACTTCAAGGATTTGCGGAGCAAATTCTTTCAGACAATAGTTCAACCCACCAGGTACAAACGGGTTAACGAACTATTGACTTCAGGATTCAATGAAGCCTTGAAACAGCGTTATCGGATTCAAAATTTGTACGATTTTGATCCGACCAAGAACACTCTGAATATATGTTTCTGATGATGCTATTTCGAATATAGAAATGAAAGGGAAGAATTAGAAATTAATTCTGCAACAGTTTCAGATTTGTAACACTTCAGAGGTGTTTCGAACAGAACTGTTTTGTAACAGTTTAATGGTGTTGCAGAACGATATATGAAGAAGAAGAATTACTCAGTGATTTTGCAACAGTTTCTGGCGTCGTATATATAGGTGATGAAGAGCAGACATCCCTCAGCCAAGCGTTGCAACCTATTGAATCGCAACAGTTATTTCTGTTCGATTCCGAACGTATGTAACCTTTCAGTTTTGCAACGCTTCTGAAGCGTCGCAGCCGCTTTAGAACGAAACCGGTCGACCGCCAAAACTCAACCAGTCGACCGTTTTATTCTCTGGTTGAAAAACGGTCGACCGGTGATATTTTGGCCTGTCGACTGGTTTGTTTCCCCGGCCTATTGGATCACAAGACCCCAAGATCCCCAAGGCCCAAGGCCCATCTTTTGACATTTCAAAGATTATTATTTATGCCAAGTTCATGCTCAAGGCCCATTGCCTTATTCCTCTTTCTCTTCTTTCTTTTGATATCATGTATCAAGCTTTTACCTATATAGAGACAAAATCCTTTATATTCCACAATGTGGGACTTAATCCCTACACTTTATCTTCTTCCATTCTTGCTTCCCTCTTCAAAAACAAACCCATATCCCAAACTAACTTGAAAATTTACAACAATCTCCCCCAATTTTCAAAATAAATTAATGTGGACGGCTGAGTCACTAGTGTGACTTCCTACATACCCAAGTGGGATCAAGCCTATGTAGTTCTAAGGTCAAATGTTGCATCATCGTGGAAACAACACATAAATAAAAGTATCTTTTGGATTTGAACTTTTACTTAGTGTAAACTATTCAAAGTTCTATTGAGATTCAATGGTGAACGAATCTTGAACCAAGTATCCCTTAATGATAAAACCGGAACAATCACACATGTTGTATTCCTTAGTTAGAGTGTTCTGTATTGCTCAGCACGTTAATGGCCATGTGCTTAAATCCTGGTTCATGAGTCTACTTTGAAAGCGGTCTTACTTTCTTAGGAAACTGCCTGATTTCCACACTCATATAGGTAAGTCACTTAAGGTGTTTCTGCGAGACACCTTTTAGGGTTTCTAGACTTATTAAGGATATTTATCCATCCTTTGTTCATGCAGAATCCAACACTAAACATTATGGGATTATTGATTTAGTGTTCCATAATCATTTCCTTAACTTGTTGGTACCCATTGAACTTTGTCTATCTTTTTCAAAACACAAGTTGGGTTTCTGTTAAGGATGATCAATCTTCATTCACAGACCTTAGTCCCATTTCTTTAGACTTTATAGAAACCATAGCCTTTGGAAGACTCTTCGTAAGTGGGTCAGCCAAGTTTTTCTTTGTTTCTATGTAGTCAACAGTTATAACTCCACTTTTGAGTAACTGTCTCACCATTTGATGTCTTAGACTCACATGTCTAGACTTTCCATTATATGTTTTATTAGAAACATTATATATCGTTGCTTGATTATCGCAATTAATCAAGACTGCTGGAGATGGCTTCTTCCATAATGGGATTTCTACTAACAAATTTCTAAGCCATTCCGCTTCCTTACATGCGTCTGCTAATGCAATTAATTCTGATAACATAGTTGAATCAGATATACAGGTCTGCTTCTTAGAAGCCCAAGACACAGCAGCGCCTCCTAATGTAAATATCCATCCAGTCGTAGACTTGGATTTCGATTCTACATTGTTCCAGGTTGCATCACTATATCCTTCTATTACAGCAGGATATCCTTTATAAGATAAACCATAGTTGATGGTTCCCTTCAAATAAGCTAAGACTCTGGAAATGGCTTTCCAGTGTTCGAAACCTGGGTTACTCGTAAATCGACACAATACACTTATAGCATGTGCGATATCTGGTCTAGTGCAATGCATAGCATACATAAGACTCCCAATAATACTGGAATATTCCAATTGAGAAATGGTACGTCCAGTGTTCTTTTCTAATTTTATACTTGGATCTAAAGGAGTTGGTGCTGGTTTGTCATCATAATGATTATACTTCTTTAGGAACTTTTCAATGTAATGAGATTGAGTTAATAATAACTCCCCCGTTTTCCTAATGATTTTAATTCCTAGAATTACATCAGCCTCTCCCAGATCTTTCATATCAAATTTAGAAGATAGAAACTTTTTAGTTTCATTTACACAGGATATGTTGGAACCAAATATCAGCATGTCATCAACGTATAAACATATTATAACATAACCGTTGTTATCCGATTTGCTATAGATACATTTATCTGCATCATTAACAATGAATCCAAATGACAGTGCAACTTTATCAAACTTCTCATGCCATTGCGTGGGAGCTTGCTTCAGGCCATAAAGAGATTTAACTAATTTACAAACTTTCCTTTCTTGGCCTAGGGTTATGAAACCTTCAGGTTGTTCCATGTATATCTCTTCTTCTAAATCTCCATTTAGAAAAGCTGTCTTTACATCCATTTGATGTATGACCAAGTTATGAATTGATGCAAGTGCTATTAAACAGCGTATCGAAGAAATGCGAGCCACCGGAGCATATGTATCAAAATAATCTACTCCTTGTCTTTGTTTATATCCCTTAGCAACTAATCTGGCTTTAAATTTATCAATGGATCCATTTTTATCCAACTTTTTCTTGAATATCCATTTACATCCTATAGGTTTAGCACCAGGAGGTAAGTCGCTTAATACCCAAGTTTGGTTTAACATTATGGAATTCATTTCGTCATTGATAGCTTCTTTCCAGAAATTAGAATCTCTAGAACTCATAGCCTCAGAATAAGTTTTGGGATCATCATCGACGTTCATTACATATCTTGTCACATTAAGGACTTCGTCCTTATTTCCTTCTACGAGATATGTTATGAAGTCAGGACCATAGTCCTTCTCTATTCTCGCTCTTTTACTTCTTCTGTGTTCAATACTATCATCTGGTACTGACACTTCCTTGCTGTTTTGAGCAGGAGCATATTCATCATCATTTGTATCATTAGTCTCATTTGGTTCTGGACTAGATGATCTCAATGGATTCTCAATAGTTTGATTTTCAAAAAATTCTACATCTACAGATTCTATGACTTCTAAGGTATCAAGAATCATAAATCTATAAGTTATACTATTAAGAGAATATCCAATGAAAACACATTTAAAAGCCCTATTACCTAACTTTGGTCGTTTAGGGTCTGGTTTTCTAACATATGCTAAACAACCCCAAACTTTAAGTCTAGTAAGATTAGGTTTTCTATTGAACCATAATTCATAAGGAGAAAAATTATTTTTCTTAAGTGGTACTCTATTTAAAATGTAACATGCAGATAACATAGCATCACCCCATAGGTTATATGGCAAATTAGAGCTTATAAGCATGGCATTAACCATTTCTACTAAAGTTCTATTTTTTCTCTCAGCAACACCATTTTGTTGTGGTGTATAAGGGGCGGTACATTGGTGAATGATACCATTTTGTTTGCAAAACAAAGTAAACTCATTTGAAAAATATTCACCACCACGATCTGAATATAACACTTTAATTTTAATTCCTAATTGTGTTTCGACTTCTGCTTTGTAAATTTTGAATTTATCAAAGGCTTCATCTTTTGATTTCATTAGATATACATAAGCATATCTAGAATAATCATCAATAAACGTTATATAGTATTGGTTACCACCATAGGTGATATGACTTTTCAAGTCACCCACATCACTATATACCAAATCAAGCAAACCAGTTTTCCTTTCAACGGATTTAAAGGATTTTCGATGTATTTTTGCTTGAACACATATCTCACATTTAGAAATGGATTCGAAATCACAATCAGAAATTAATCCTAATTTATGCATATTTCTAAGTGACTTATAATTAACATGTCCTAATCTACTATGCCATAAATTAACAGAGTCAACAATATAAGCAGAAGATTTCTTTATTAGATTCAACTTAATCATGCCGTTACAAGAATATCCCTGTCCAATAAATTTGCTATTCTTGGACAACACTAACTTATCAGACTCATACACCATCTTAAATCCTCCTTTGTTAAGAAGGTATCCAGAAATCAAATTCTTACACATATCAGGTACATAAAATACATTGACTAAAGTAAGAACTTTCCCAGAGGTGAATGTCAATTCAATAGTGCCTTTTCCCAGAACTTTGCTTGCAACTTTGTTTGCGCTAGTTACTTCGCTGGATTCTCCGTTATTCTCATCGTAAGTCTTGAACAGATTACGGTCTTTGCAAATATGAATAGTTGCTCCAGTATCGAGCCACCAGTCATTGTCAATGCCACTAACGGAGTTCGCCTCTTGTACGACAGCCACAAGCTTTTCTTCGACCACATTCGCTTTTTGTTGTTTCTTCCGAAGACGACAGTCTCGGGCATAGTGGCCGGGTTTGTGACAATAGTAACAGTCACCCATCTTCTTATTCTTGGAATTGGTACCTTTCTTTTTGAACTGTGTCTCATTCTTAGGCTTCAACTTATCGTTAATTTCAACATTATTAGCCTTAGACTGAGACTCAGTTTGCGGATTATCATCTAGTTTGCGTTTACGAGAATCCTCTTCAATACGAAGATGACGCTGTAAACCGTCTAAATCATAATCGGTTTCCGCATGTTTTAATTTTTTCTTATAATCATTCCAAGAATTCGGGAGTCTCGAAATAATAACTCCAACAACAAATGATTCAGGGAGATCAATTCCGGCATCCTTAAGTTGATTTACTAACAGTAGTATTTCACTAACTTGTCCAATTATGGACTTGTTAGTGACCATTTTGAAATCCATAAAATTGCATATAAGAAATTTCTTATTACTTGCCTCAGAGATGCGATATTTGCTTTCTAGCGCAGTCCAGAGTGCCTTCGCCGTGTCCAAAGTCCTGTGAGCATTGTATATCGGAGTAGACAGTGCATTCAGTATGTGGCCTCTGCATAGAAAATCTTCCTCTTTTCGCTTTGCCCTTTTTGCTTTTAATTCTGCACTATCCTTATCGGTTTCCTCCGGTATTTTCTCCAATCCGTCTTCGAGAATATGAAATAATTTAACCGTGATCAGAAAGAATTTCATAGTCTCCTGCCAACGAGTGAAGTTCTCTCCATCAAACCGCTCCAACTTCGTCAAATGCTGATTCATTACTTGCAAAGCGCTCAAACTATCCATGGTTGAAGATATTGTCTGAAAATTTGTTGGGGAATTTGTGGTTTGAGACGCTTTTGGAGGAGTAGAATCTGCCGTACTTCTGACTTCAAGGATTTGCTTAGCAAATTCTTTCAGACAATAGTTCAACCCACCAGGTACAAACGGGTTAACGAACTATTGACTTCAGGATTCAATGAAGCCTTGAAACAGCGTTATCGGATTCAAAATTTGTACGATTTTGATCCGACCAAGAACACTCTGAATATATGTTTCTGATGATGCTATTTCGAATATAGAAATGAAAGGGAAGAATTAGAAATTAATTCTGCAACAGTTTCAGATTTGTAACACTTCAGAGGTGTTTCGAACATAACTGTTTTGTAACAGTTTAATGGTGTTGCAGAACGATATATGAAGAAGAAGAATTACTCAGTGATTTTGCAACAGTTTCTGGCGTCGTATATATAGGTGATGAAGAGCAGACATCCCTCAGCCAAGCGTTGCAACCTATTGAATCGCAACAGTTATTTCTGTTCGATTCCGAACGTATGTAACCTTTCAGTTTTGCAACGCTTCTGAAGCGTCGCAGCCGCTTTAGAACGAAACCGGTCGACCGCCAAAACTCAACCAGTCGACCGTTTTATTCTCTGGTTGAAAAACGGTCGACCGGTGATATTTTGGCCTGTCGACTGGTTTGTTTCCCCGGCCTATTGGATCACAAGACCCCAAGATCCCCAAGGCCCAAGGCCCATCTTTTGACATTTCAAAGATTATTATTTATGCCAAGTTCATGCTCAAGGCCCATTGCCTTATTCCTCTTTCTCTTCTTTCTTTTGATATCATGTATCAAGCTTTTACCTATATAGAGACAAAATCCTTTATATTCCACAATGTGGGACTTAATCCCTACACTTTATCTTCTTCCATTCTTGCTTCCCTCTTCAAAAACAAACCCATATCCCAAACTAACTTGAAAATTTACAACAATCTCCCCCAATTTTCAAAATAAATTAATGTGGACGGCTGAGTCACTAGTGTGACTTCCTACATACCCAAGTGGGATCAAGCCTATGTAGTTCTAAGGTCAAATGTTGCATCATCGTGGAAACAACACATAAATAAAAGTATCTTTTGGATTTGAACTTTTACTTAGTGTAAACTATTCAAAGTTCTATTGAGATTCAATGGTGAACGAATCTTGAACCAAGTATCCCTTAATGATAAAACCGGAACAATCACACATGTTGTATTCCTTAGTTAGAGTGTTCTGTATTGCTCAGCACGTTAATGGCCATGTGCTTAAATCCTGGTTCATGAGTCTACTTTGAAAGCGGTCTTACTTTCTTAGGAAACGGCCTGATTTCCATACTCATATAGGTAAGTCACTTAAGGTGTTTCTGCGAGACACCTTTTAGGGTTTCTAGACTTATTAAGGATATTTATCCATCCTTTGTTCATGCAGAATCCAACACTAAACATTATGGGATTATTGATTTAGTGTTCCATAATCATTTCCTTAACTTGTTGGTACCCATTGAACTTTGTCTATCTTTTTCAAAACACAAGTTGGGTTTCTGTTAAGGATGATCAATCTTCATTCACAGACCTTAGTCCCATTTCTTTAGACTTTATAGAAACCATAGCCTTTGGAAGACTCTTCGTAAGTGGGTCAGCCAAGTTTTTCTTTGTTTCTATGTAGTCAACAGTTATAACTCCACTTTTGAGTAACTGTCTCACCATTTGATGTCTTAGACTCACATGTCTAGACTTTCCATTATATGTTTTATTAGAAACATTATATATCGTTGCTTGATTATCGCAATTAATCAAGACTGCTGGAGATGGCTTCTTCCATAATGGGATTTCTACTAACAAATTTCTAAGCCATTCCGCTTCCTTACATGCGTCTGCTAATGCAATTAATTCTGATAACATAGTTGAATCAGATATACAGGTCTGCTTCTTAGAAGCCCAAGACACAGCAGCGCCTCCTAATGTAAATATCCATCCAGTCGTAGACTTGGATTTCGATTCTACATTGTTCCAGGTTGCATCACTATATCCTTCTATTACAGCAGGATATCCTTTATAAGATAAACCATAGTTGATGGTTCCCTTCAAATAAGCTAAGACTCTGGAAATGGCTTTCCAGTGTTCGAAACCTGGATTACTCGTAAATCGACACAATACACTTATAGCATGTGCGATATCTGGTCTAGTGCAATGCATAGCATACATAAGACTCCCAATAATACTGGAATATTCCAATTGAGAAATGGTACGTCCAGTGTTCTTTTCTAATTTTATACTTGGATCTAAAGGAGTTGGTGCTGGTTTGTCATCATAATGATTATACTTCTTTAGGAACTTTTCAATGTAATGAGATTGAGTTAATAATAACTCCCCCGTTTTCCTAATGATTTTAATTCCTAGAATTACATCAGCCTCTCCCAGATCTTTCATATCAAATTTAGAAGATAGAAACTTTTTAGTTTCATTTACACAGGATATGTTGGAACCAAATATCAGCATGTCATCAACGTATAAACATATTATAACATAACCGTTGTTATCCGATTTGCTATAGATACATTTATCTGCATCATTAACAATGAATCCAAATGACAGTGCAACTTTATCAAACTTCTCATGCCATTGCATGGGAGCTTGCTTCAGGCCATAAAGAGATTTAACTAATTTACAAACTTTCCTTTCTTGGCCTGGGGTTATGAAACCTTCAGGTTGTTCCATGTATATCTCTTCTTCTAAATCTCCATTTATAAAAGCTGTCTTTACATCCATTTGATGTATGACCAAGTTATGAATTGATGCAAGTGCTATTAAACAGCGTATCGAAGATATGCGAGCCACCGGAGCATATGTATCAAAATAATCTACTCCTTGTCTTTGTTTATATCCCTTAGCAACTAATCTGGCTTTAAATTTATCAATGGATCCATTTGTATTCAACTTTTTCTTGAATATCCATTTACATCCTATAGGTTTAGCACCAGGAGGTAAGTCGCTTAATACCCAAGTTTGGTTTAACATTATGGAATTCATTTCGTCATTGATAGCTTCTTTCCAGAAATTAGAATCTCTAGAACTCATAGCCTCAGAATAAGTTTTGGGATCATCATCGACGTTCATTACATATCTTGTCACATTAAGGACTTCGTCCTTATTTCCTTCTACGAGATATGTTATGAAGTCAGGACCATAGTCCTTCTCTATTCTCGCTCTTTTACTTCTTCTGTGTTCAATACTATCATCTGGTACTGACACTTCCTTGCTGTTTTGAGCAGGAGCATATTCATCATCATTTGTATCATTAGTCTCAGTTGGTTCTGGACTAGATGATCTCAATGGATTCTCAATAGTTTGATTTTCAAAAAATTCTACATCTACAGATTCTATGACTTCTAAGGTATCAAGAATCATAAATCTATAAGTTATACTATTAAGAGAATATCCAATGAAAACACATTTAAAAGCCCTATTACCTAACTTTGGTCGTTTAGGGTCTGGTTTTCTAACATATGCTAAACAACCCCAAACTTTAAGTCTAGTAAGATTAGGTTTTCTATTGAACCATAATTCATAAGGAGAAAAATTATTTTTCTTAAGTGGTACTCTATTTAAAATGTAACATGCAGATAACATAGCATCACCCCATAGGTTATATGGCAAATTAGAGCTTATAAGCATGGCATTAACCATTTCTACTAAAGTTCTATTTTTTCTCTCAGCAACACCATTTTGTTGTGGTGTATAAGGGGCGGTACATTGGTGAATGATACCATTTTGTTTGCAAAACAAAGTAAACTCATTTGAAAAATATTCACCACCACGATCTGAATGTAACACTTTAATTTTAATTCCTAATTGTGTTTCGACTTCTGCTTTGTAAATTTTGAATTTATCAAAGGCTTCATCTTTTGATTTCATTAGATATACATAAGCATATCTAGAATAATCATCAATAAACGTTATATAGTATTGGTTACCACCATAGGTGATATGACTTTTCAAGTCACCCACATCACTATATACCAAATCAAGCAAACCAGTTTTCCTTTCAACGGATTTAAAGGATTTTCGATGTATTTTTGCTTGAACACATATCTCACATTTAGAAATGGATTCGAAATCACAATCAGAAATTAATCCTAATTTATGCATATTTCTAAGTGACTTATAATTAACATGTCCTAATCTACTATGCCATAAATTAACAGAGTCAACAATATAAGCAGAAGATTTCTTTATTAGATTCAACTTAATCATGCCGTTACAAGAATATCCCTGTCCAATAAATTTGCTATTCTTGGACAACACTAACTTATCAGACTCATACACCATCTTGAATCCTCCTTTGTTAAGAAGGTATCCAGAAATCAAATTCTTACACATATCAGGTACATAAAATACATTGACTAAATTAAGAACTTTCCCAGAGGTGAATGTCAATTCAATAGTGCCTTTTCCCAGAACTTTGCTTGCAACTTTGTTTGCGCTAGTTACTTCGCTGGATTCTCCGTTATTCTCATCGTAAGTCTTGAACAGATTACGGTCTTTGCAAATATGAATAGTTGCTCCAGTATCGAGCCACCAGTCATTGTCAATGCCACTAACGGAGTTCGCCTCTTGTACGACAGCCACAAGCTTTTCTTCGACCACATTTGCTTTTTGTTGTTTCTTCCGAAGACGACAGTCTCGGGCATAGTGGCCGGGTTTGTGACAATAGTAACAGTCACCCTTCTTCTTATTCTTGGAATTGGTACCTTTCTTTTTGAACTGTGTCTCATTCTTAGGCTTCAACTTATCGTTAATTTCAACATTATTAGCCTTAGACTGAGACTCAGTTTGCGGATTATCATCTAGTTTGCGTTTACGAGAATCCTCTTCAATACGAAGATGACGCTGTAAACCGTCTAAATCATAATCGGTTTCCGCATGTTTTAATTTTTTCTTATAATCATTCCAAGAATTCGGGAGTCTCGAAATAATAACTCCAACAACAAATGATTCAGGGAGATCAATTCCGGCATCCTTAAGTTGATTTACTAACAGTAGTATTTCACTAACTTGTCCAATTATGGACTTGTTAGTGACCATTTTGAAATCCATAAAATTGCATATAAGAAATTTCTTATTACTTGCCTCAGAGATGCGATATTTGCTTTCTAGCGCAGTCCAGAGTGCCTTCGCCGTGTCCAAAGTCCTGTGAGCATTGTATATCGGAGTAGACAGTGCATTCAGTATGTGGCCTCTGCATAGAAAATCTTCCTCTTTTCGCTTTGCCCTTTTTGCTTTTAATTCTGCACTATCCTTATCGGTTTCCTCCGGTATTTTCTCCAATCCGTCTTCGAGAATATGAAATAATTTAACCGTGATCAGAAAGAATTTCATAGTCTCCAGCCAACGAGTGAAGTTCTCTCCATCAAACCGCTCCAACTTCGTCAAATGCTGATTCATTACTTGCAAAGCGCTCAAACTATCCATGGTTGAAGATATTGTCTGAAAATTTGTTGGGGAATTTGTGGTTTGAGACGCTTTTGGAGGAGTAGAATCTGCCGTACTTCTGACTTCAAGGATTTGCGGAGCAAATTCTTTCAGACAATAGTTCAACCCACCAGGTACAAACGGGTTAACGAACTATTGACTTCAGGATTCAATGAAGCCTTGAAACAGCGTTATCGGATTCAAAATTTGTACGATTTTGATCCGACCAAGAACACTCTGAATATATGTTTCTGATGATGCTATTTCGAATATAGAAATGAAAGGGAAGAATTAGAAATTAATTCTGCAACAGTTTCAGATTTGTAACACTTCAGAGGTGTTTCGAACAGAACTGTTTTGTAACAGTTTAATGGTGTTGCAGAACGATATATGAAGAAGAAGAATTACTCAGTGATTTTGCAACAGTTTCTGGCGTCGTATATATAGGTGATGAAGAGCAGACATCCCTCAGCCAAGCGTTGCAACCTATTGAATCGCAACAGTTATTTCTGTTCGATTCCGAACGTATGTAACCTTTCAGTTTTGCAACGCTTCTGAAGCATCGCAGCCGCTTTAGAACGAAACCGGTCGACCGCCAAAACTCAACCAGTCGACCGTTTTATTCTCTGGTTGAAAAACGGTCGACCGGTGATATTTTGGCCTGTCGACTGGTTTGTTTCCCCGGCCTATTGGATCACAAGACCCCAAGATCCCCAAGGCCCAAGGCCCATCTTTTGACATTTCAAAGATTATTATTTATGCCAAGTTCATGCTCAAGGCCCATTGCCTTATTCCTCTTTCTCTTCTTTCTTTTGATATCATGTATCAAGCTTTTACCTATATAGAGACAAAATCCTTTATATTCCACAATGTGGGACTTAATCCCTACACTTTATCTTCTTCCATTCTTGCTTCCCTCTTCAAAAACAAACCCATATCCCAAACTAACTTGAAAATTTACAACAATCTCCCCCAATTTTCAAAATAAATTAATGTGGACGGCTGAGTCACTAGTGTGACTTCCTACATACCCAAGTGGGATCAAGCCTATGTAGTTCTAAGGTCAAATGTTGCATCATCGTGGAAACAACACATAAATAAAAGTATCTTTTGGATTTGAACTTTTACTTAGTGTAAACTATTCAAAGTTCTATTGAGATTCAATGGTGAACGAATCTTGAACCAAGTATCCCTTAATGATAAAACCGGAACAATCACACATGTTGTATTCCTTAGTTAGAGTGTTCTGTATTGCTCAGCACGTTAATGGCCATGTGCTTAAATCCTGTTTCATGAGTCTACTTTGAAAGCGGTCTTACTTTCTTAGGAAACGGCCTGATTTCCATACTCATATAGGTAAGTCACTTAAGGTGTTTCTGCGAGACACCTTTTACGGTTTCTAGACTTATTAAGGATATTTATCCATCCTTTGTTCATGCAGAATCCAACACTAAACATTATGGGATTATTGATTTAGTGTTCCATAATCATTTCCTTAACTTGTTGGTACCCATTGAACTTTGTCTATCTTTTTCAAAACACAAGTTGGGTTTCTGTTAAGGATGATCAATCTTCATTCACAGACCTTAGTCCCATTTCTTTAGACTTTATAGAAACCATAGCCTTTGGAAGACTCTTCGTAAGTGGGTCAGCCAAGTTTTTCTTTGTTTCTATGTAGTCAACAGTTATAACTCCACTTTTGAGTAACTGTCTCACCATTTGATGTCTTAGACTCACATGTCTAGACTTTCCATTATATGTTTTATTAGAAACATTATATATCGTTGCTTGATTATCGCAATTAATCAAGACTGCTGGAGATGGCTTCTTCCATAATGGGATTTCTACTAACAAATTTCTAAGCCATTCCGCTTCCTTACATGCGTCTGCTAATGCAATTAATTCTGATAACATAGTTGAATCAGATATACAGGTCTGCTTCTTAGAAGCCCAAGACACAGCAGCGCCTCCTAATGTAAATATCCATCCAGTCGTAGACTTGGATTTCGATTCTACATTGTTCCAGGTTGCATCACTATATCCTTCTATTACAGCAGGATATCCTTTATAAGATAAACCATAGTTGATGGTTCCCTTCAAATAAGCTAAGACTCTGGAAATGGCTTTCCAGTGTTCGAAACCTGGATTACTCGTAAATCGACACAATACACTTATAGCATGTGCGATATCTGGTCTAGTGCAATGCATAGCATACATAAGACTCCCAATAATACTGGAATATTCCAATTGAGAAATGGTACGTCCAGTGTTCTTTTCTAATTTTATACTTGGATCTAAAGGAGTTGGTGCTGGTTTGTCATCATAATGATTATACTTCTTTAGGAACTTTTCAATGTAATGAGATTGAGTTAATAATAACTCCCCCGTTTTCCTAATGATTTTAATTCCTAGAATTACATCAGCCTCTCCCAGATCTTTCATATCAAATTTAGAAGATAGAAACTTTTTAGTTTCATTTACACAGGATATGTTGGAACCAAATATCAGCATGTCATCAACGTATAAACATATTATAACATAACCGTTGTTATCCGATTTGCTATAGATACATTTATCTGCATCATTAACAATGAATCCAAATGACAGTGCAACTTTATCAAACTTCTCATGCCATTGCATGGGAGCTTGCTTCAGGCCATAAAGAGATTTAACTAATTTACAAACTTTCCTTTCTTGGCCTGGGGTTATGAAACCTTCAGGTTGTTCCATGTATATCTCTTCTTCTAAATCTCCATTTAGAAAAGCTGTCTTTACACCCATTTGATGTATGACCAAGTTATGAATTGATGCAAGTGCTATTAAACAGCGTATCGAAGATATGCGAGCCACCGGAGCATATGTATCAAAATAATCTACTCCTTGTCTTTGTTTATATCCCTTAGCAACTAATCTGGCTTTAAATTTATCAATGGATCCATTTGTATTCAGCTTTTTCTTGAATATCCATTTACATCCTATAGGTTTAGCACCAGGAGGTAAGTCGCTTAATACCCAAGTTTGGTTTAACATTATGGAATTCATTTCGTCATTGATAGCTTCTTTCCAGAAATTAGAATCTCTAGAACTCATAGCCTCAGAATAAGTTTTGGGATCATCATCGACGTTCATTACATATCTTGTCACATTAAGGACTTCGTCCTTATTTCCTTCTACGAGATATGTTATGAAGTCAGGACCATAGTCCTTCTCTATTCTCGCTCTTTTACTTCTTCTGTGTTCAATACTATCATCTGGTACTGACACTTCCTTGCTGTTTTGAGCAGGAGCATATTCATCATCATTTGTATCATTAGTCTCAGTTGGTTCTGGACTAGATGATCTCAATGGATTCTCAATAGTTTGATTTTCAAAAAATTCTACATCTACAGATTCTATGACTTCTAAGGTATCAAGAATCATAAATCTATAAGTTATACTATTAAGAGAATATCCAATGAAAACACATTTAAAAGCCCTATTACCTAACTTTGGTCGTTTAGGGTCTGGTTTTCTAACATATGCTAAACAACCCCAAACTTTAAGTCTAGTAAGATTAGGTTTTCTATTGAACCATAATTCATAAGGAGAAAAATTATTTTTCTTAAGTGGTACTCTATTTAAAATGTAACATGCAGATAACATAGCATCACCCCATAGGTTATATGGCAAATTAGAGCTTATAAGCATGGCATTAACCATTTCTACTAAAGTTCTATTTTTTCTCTCAGCAACACCATTTTGTTGTGGTGTATAAGGGGCGGTACATTGGTGAATGATACCATTTTTTTTGCAAAACAAAGTAAACTCATTTGAAAAATATTCACCACCACGATCTGAATGTAACACTTTAATTTTAATTCCTAATTGTGTTTCGACTTCTGCTTTGTAAATTTTGAATTTATCAAAGGCTTCATCTTTTGATTTCATTAGATATACATAAGCATATCTAGAATAATCATCAATAAACGTTATATAGTATTGGTTACCACCATAGGTGATATGACTTTTCAAGTCACCCACATCACTATATACCAAATCAAGCAAACCAGTTTTCCTTTCAACGGATTTAAAGGATTTTCGATGTATTTTTGCTTGAACACATATCTCACATTTAGAAATGGATTCGAAATCACAATCAGAAATTAATCCTAATTTATGCATATTTCTAAGTGATTTATAATTAACATGTCCTAATCTACTATGCCATAAATTAACAGAGTCAACAATATAAGCAGAAGATTTCTTTATTAGATTCAACTTAATCATGCCGTTACAAATAAATTTGCTATTCTTGGACAACACTAACTTATCAGACTCATACACCATCTTGAATCCTCCTTTGTTAAGAAGGTATCCAGAAATCAAATTCTTACACATATCAGGTACATAAAATACATTGACTAAAGTAAGAACTTTCCCAGAGGTGAATGTCAATTCAATAGTGCCTTTTCCCAGAACTTTGCTTGCAACTTTGTTTGCGCTAGTTACTTCGCTGGATTCTCCGTTATTCTCATCGTAAGTCTTGAACAGATTACGGTCTTTGCAAATATGAATAGTTGCTCCAGTATCGAGCCACCAGTCATTGTCAATGCCACTAACGGAGTTCGCCTCTTGTACGACAGCCACAAGCTTTTCTTCGACCACATTCGCTTTTTGTTGTTTCTTCCGAAGACGACAGTCTCGGGCATAGTGGCCGGGTTTGTGACAATAGTAACAGTCACCCTTCTTCTTATTTTTGGAATTGGTACCTTTCTTTTTGAACTGTGTCTCATTCTTAGGCTTCAACTTATCGTTAATTTCAACATTATTAGCCTTAGACTGAGACTCAGTTTGCGGATTATCATCTAGTTTGCGTTTACGAGAATCCTCTTCAATACGAAGATGACGCTGTAAACCGTCTAAATCATAATCGGTTTCCGCATGTTTTAATTTTTTCTTATAATCATTCCAAGAATTCGGGAGTCTCGAAATAATAACTCCAACAACAAATGATTCAGGGAGATCAATTCCGGCATCCTTAAGTTGATTTACTAACAGTAGTATTTCACTAACTTGTCCAATTATGGACTTGTTAGTGACCATTTTGAAATCCATAAAATTGCATATAAGAAATTTCTTATTACTTGCCTCAGAGATGCGATATTTGCTTTCTAGCGCAGTCCAGAGTGCCTTCGCCGTGTCCAAAGTCCTGTGAGCATTGTATATCGGAGTAGACAGTGCATTCAGTATGTGGCCTCTGCATAGAAAATCTTCCTCTTTTCGCTTTGCCCTTTTTGCTTTTAATTCTGCACTATCCTTATCGGTTTCCTCCGGTATTTTCTTCAATCCGTCTTCGAGAATATGAAATAATTTAACCGTGATCAGAAAGAATTTCATAGTCTCCTGCCAACGAGTGAAGTTCTCTCCATCAAACCGCTCCAACTTCGTCAAATGCTGATTCATTACTTGCAAAGCGCTCAAACTATCCATGGTTGAAGATATTGTCTGAAAATTTGTTGGGGAATTTGTGGTTTGAGACGCTTTTGGAGGAGTAGAATCTGCCGTACTTCTGACTTCAAGGATTTGCGGAGCAAATTCTTTCAGACAATAGTTCAACCCACCAGGTACAAACGGGTTAACGAACTATTGACTTCAGGATTCAATGAAGCCTTGAAACAGCGTTATCGGATTCAAAATTTGTACGATTTTGATCCGACCAAGAACACTCTGAATATATGTTTCTGATGATGCTATTTCGAATATAGAAATGAAAGGGAAGAATTAGAAATTAATTATGCAACAGTTTCAGATTTGTAACACTTCAGAGGTGTTTCGAACAGAACTGTTTTGTAACAGTTTAATGGTGTTGCAGAACGATATATGAAGAAGAAGAATTACTCAGTGATTTTGCAACAGTTTCTGGCGTCGTATATATAGGTGATGAAGAGCAGACATCCCTCAGCCAAGCGTTGCAACCTATTGAATCGCAACAGTTATTTCTGTTCGATTCCGAACGTATGTAACCTTTCAGTTTTGCAACGCTTCTGAAGCGTCGCAGCCGCTTTAGAACGAAACCGGTCGACCGCCAAAACTCAACCAGTCGACCGTTTTATTCTCTGGTTGAAAAACGGTCGACCGGTGATATTTTGGCCTGTCGATTGGTTTGTTTCCCCGGCCTATTGGATCACAAGACCCCAAGATCCCCAAGGCTCAAGGCCCATCTTTTGACATTTCAAAGATTATTATTTATGCCAAGTTCATGCTCAAGGCCCATTGCCTTATTCCTCTTTCTCTTCTTTCTTTTGATATCATGTATCAAGCTTTTACCTATATAGAGACAAAATCCTTTATATTCCACAATGTGGGACTTAATCCCTACACTTTATCTTCTTCCATTCTTGCTTCCCTCTTCAAAAACAAACCCATATCCCAAACTAACTTGAAAATTTACAACAATCTCCCCCAATTTTCAAAATAAATTAATGTGGACGGCTGAGTCACTAGTGTGACTTCCTACATACCCAAGTGGGATCAAGCCTATGTAGTTCTAAGGTCAAATGTTGCATCATCGTGGAAACAACACATAAATAAAAGTATCTTTTGGATTTGAACTTTTACTTAGTGTAAACTATTCAAAGTTCTATTGAGATTCAATGGTGAACGAATCTTGAACCAAGTATCCCTTAATGATAAAACCGGAACAATCACACATGTTGTATTCCTTAGTTAGAGTGTTCTGTATTGCTCAGCACGTTAATGGCCATGTGCTTAAATCCTGGTTCATGAGTCTACTTTGAAAGCGGTCTTACTTTCTTAGGAAACGACCTGATTTCCATACTCATATAGGTAAGTCACTTAAGGTGTTTCTGCGAGACACCTTTTACGGTTTCTAGACTTATTAAGGATATTTATCCATCCTTTGTTCATGCAGAATCCAACACTAAACATTATGGGATTATTGATTTAGTGTTCCATAATCATTTCCTTAACTTGTTGGTACCCATTGAACTTTGTCTATCTTTTTCAAAACACAAGTTGGGTTTCTGTTAAGGATGATCAATCTTCATTCACAGACCTTAGTCCCATTTCTTTAGACTTTATAGAAACCATAGCCTTTGGAAGACTCTTCGTAAGTGGGTCAGCCAAGTTTTTCTTTGTTTCTATGTAGTCAACAGTTATAACTCCACTTTTGAGTAACTGTCTCACCATTTGATGTCTTAGACTCACATGTCTAGACTTTCCATTATATGTTTTATTAGAAACATTATATATCGTTGCTTGATTATCGCAATTAATCAAGACTGCTGGAGATGGCTTCTTCCATAATGGGATTTCTACTAACAAATTTCTAAGCCATTCCGCTTCCTTACATGCGTCTGCTAATGCAATTAATTCTGATAACATAGTTGAATCAGATATACAGGTCTGCTTCTTAGAAGCCCAAGACACAGCAGCGCCTCCTAATGTAAATATCCATCCAGTCGTAGACTTGGATTTCGATTCTACATTGTTCCAGGTTGCATCACTATATCCTTCTATTACAGCAGGATATCCTTTATAAGATAAACCATAGTTGATGGTTCCCTTCAAATAAGCTAAGACTCTGGAAATGGCTTTCCAGTGTTCGAAACCTGGATTACTCGTAAATCGACACAATACACTTATAGCTTGTGCGATATCTGGTCTAGTGCAATGCATAGCATACATAAGACTTCCAATAATACTGGAATATTCCAATTGAGAAATGGTACGTCCAGTGTTCTTTTCTAATTTTATACTTGGATCTAAAGGAGTTGGTGCTGGTTTGTCATCATAATGATTATACTTCTTTAGGAACTTTTCAATGTAATGAGATTCAGTTAATAATAACTCCCCCGTTTTCCTAATGATTTTAATTCCTAGAATTACATCAGCCTCTCCCAGATCTTTCATATCAAATTTAGAAGATAGAAACTTTTTAGTTTCATTTACACAGGATATGTTGGAACCAAATATCAGCATGTCATCAACGTATAAACATATTATAACATAACCGTTGTTATCCGATTTGCTATAGATACATTTATCTGCATCATTAACAATGAATCCAAATGACAGTGCAACTTTATCAAACTTCTCATGCCATTGCATGGGAGCTTGCTTCAGGCCATAAAGAGATTTAACTAATTTACAAACTTTCCTTTCTTGGCCTGGGGTTATGAAACCTTCAGGTTGTTCCATGTATATCTCTTCTTCTAAATCTCCATTTAGAAAAGCTGTCTTTACATCCATTTGATGTATGACCAAGTTATGAATTGATGCAAGTGCTATTAAACAGCGTATCGAAGATATGCGAGCCACCGGAGCATATGTATCAAAATAATCTACTCCTTGTCTTTTTTTATATCCCTTAGCAACTAATCTGGCTTTAAATTTATCAATGGATCCATTTGTATTCAACTTTTTCTTGAATATCCATTTACATCCTATAGGTTTAGCACCAGGAGGTAAGTCGCTTAATACCCAAGTTTGGTTTAACATTATGGAATTCATTTCGTCATTGATAGCTTCTTTCCAGAAATTAGAATCTCTAGAACTCATAGCCTCAGAATAAGTTTTGGGATCATCATCGACGTTCATTACATATCTTGTCACATTAAGGACTTCGTCCTTATTTCCTTCTACGAGATATGTTATGAAGTCAGGACCATAGTCCTTCTCTATTCTCGCTCTTTTACTTCTTCTGTGTTCAATACAATCATCTGGTACTGACACTTCCTTGCTGTTTTGAGCAGGAGCATATTCATCATCATTTGTATCATTAGTCTCAGTTGGTTCTGGACTAGATGATCTCAATGGATTCTCAATAGTTTGATTTTCAAAAAATTCTACATCTACAGATTCTATGACTTCTAAGGTATCAAGAATCATAAATCTATAAGTTATACTATTAAGAGAATATCCAATGAAAACACATTTAAAAGCCCTATTACCTAACTTTGGTCGTTTAGGGTCTGGTTTTCTAACATATGCTAAACAACCCCAAACTTTAAGTCTAGTAAGATTAGGTTTTCTATTGAACCATAATTCATAAGGAGAAAAATTATTTTTCTTAAGTGGTACTCTATTTAAAATGTAACATGCAGATAACATAGCATCACCCCATAGGTTATATGGCAAATTAGAGCTTATAAGCATGGCATTAACCATTTCTACTAAAGTTCTATTTTTTCTCTCAGCAACACCATTTTGTTGTGGTGTATAAGGGGCGGTACATTGGTGAATGATACCATTTTGTTTGCAAAACAAAGTAAACTCATTTGAAAAATATTCACCACCACGATCTGAATGTAACACTTTAATTTTAATTCCTAATTGTGTTTCGACTTCTGCTTTGTAAATTTTGAATTTATCAAAGGCTTCATCTTTTGATTTCATTAGATATACATAAGCATATCTAGAATAATCATCAATAAACGTTATATAGTATTGGTTACCACTATAGGTGATATGACTTTTCAAGTCACCCACATCACTATATACCAAATCAAGCAAACCAGTTTTCCTTTCAACGGATTTAAAGGATTTTCGATGTATTTTTGCTTGAACACATATCTCACATTTAGAAATGGATTCGAAATCACAATCAGAAATTAATCCTAATTTATGCATATTTCTAAGTGACTTATAATTAACATGTCCTAATCTACTATGCCATAAATTAACAGAGTCAACAATATAAGCAGAAGATTTCTTTATTAGATTCAACTTAATCATGCCGTTACAAGAATATCCCTGTCCAATAAATTTGCTATTCTTGGACAACACTAACTTATCAGACTTATACACCATCTTGAATCCTCCTTTGTTAAGAAGGTATCCAGAAATCAAATTCTTACACATATCAGGTACATAAAATACATTGACTAAAGTAAGAACTTTCCCAGAGGTGAATGTCAATTCAATAGTGCCTTTTCCCAGAACTTTGCTTGCAACTTTGTTTGCGCTAGTTACTTCGCTGGATTCTCCGTTATTCTCATCGTAAGTCTTGAACAGATTACGGTCTTTGCAAATATGAATAGTTGCTCCAGTATCGAGCCACCAGTCATTGTCAATGCCACTAACGGAGTTCGCCTCTTGTACGACAGCCACAAGCATTTCTTCGACCACATTCGCTTTTTGTTGTTTCTTCCGAAGACGACAGTCTCGGGCATAGTGGCCGGGTTTGTGACAATAGTAACAGTCACCCTTCTTCTTATTCTTGGAATTGGTACCTTTCTTTTTGAACTGTGTCTCATTCTTAGGCTTCAACTTATCGTTAATTTCAACATTATTAGCCTTAGACTGAGACTCAGTTTGCGGATTATCATCTAGTTTGCGTTTACGAGAATCCTCTTCAATACGAAGATGACGCTGTAAACCGTCTAAATCATAATCGGTTTCCGCATGTTTTAATTTTTTCTTATAATCATTCCAAGAATTCGGGAGTCTCGAAATAATAACTCCAACAACAAATGATTCAGGGAGATCAATTCCGGCATCCTTAAGTTGATTTACTAATAGTAGTATTTCACTAACTTGTCCAATTATGGACTTGTTAGTGACCATTTTGAAATCCATAAAATTGCATATAAGAAATTTCTTATTACTTGCCTCAGAGATGCGATATTTGCTTTCTAGCGCAGTCCAGAGTGCCTTCGCCATGTCCAAAGTCCTGTGAGCATTGTATATCGGAGTAGACAGTGCATTCAGTATGTGGCCTCTGCATAGAAAATCTTCCTCTTTTCGCTTTGCCCTTTTTGCTTTTAATTCTGCACTATCCTTATCGGTTTCCTCCGGTATTTTCTCCAATCCGTCTTCGAGAATATGAAATAATTTAACCGTGATCAGAAAGAATTTCATAGTCTCCTGCCAACGAGTGAAGTTCTCTCCATCAAACCGCTCCAACTTCGTCAAATGCTGATTCATTACTTGCAAAGCGCTCAAACTATCCATGGTTGAAGATATTGTCTGAAAATTTGTTGGGGAATTTGTGGTTTGAGACGCTTTTGGAGGAGTAGAATCTGCCGTACTTCTGACTTCAAGGATTTGCGGAGCAAATTCTTTCAGACAATAGTTCAACCCACCAGGTACAAACGGGTTAACGAACTATTGACTTCAGGATTCAATGAAGCCTTGAAACAGCGTTATCGGATTCAAAATTTGTACGATTTTGATCCGACCAAGAACACTCTGAATATATGTTTCTGATGATGCTATTTCGAATATAGAAATGAAAGGGAAGAATTAGAAATTAATTCTGCAACAGTTTCAGATTTGTAACACTTCAGAGGTGTTTCGAACAGAACTGTTTTGTAACAGTTTAATGGTGTTGCAGAACGATATATGAAGAAGAAGAATTACTCAGTGATTTTGCAACAGTTTCTGGCGTCGTATATATAGGTGATGAAGAGCAGACATCCCTCAGCCAAGCGTTGCAACCTATTGAATCACAACAGTTATTTCTTTTCGATTCCGAACGTATGTAACCTTTCAGTTTTGCAACGCTTCTGAAGCGTCGCAGCCGCTTTAGAACGAAACCGGTCGACCGCCAAAACTCAACCAGTCGACCGTTTTATTCTCTGGTTGAAAAACGGTCGACCGGTGATATTTTGGCCTGTCGACTGGTTTGTTTCCCCGGCCTATTGGATCACAAGACCCCAAGATCCCCAAGGCCCATCTTTTGACATTTCAAAGATTATTATTTATGCCAAGTTCATGCTCAAGGCCCATTGCCTTATTCCTCTTTCTCTTCTTTCTTTTGATATCATGTATCAAGCTTTTACCTATATAGAGACAAAATCCTTTATATTCCACAATGTGGGACTTAATCCCTACACTTTATCTTCTTCCATTCTTGCTTCCCTCTTCAAAAACAAACCCATATCCCAAACTAACTTGAAAATTTACAACAATCTCCCCCAATTTTCAAAATAAATTAATGTGGACGGCTGAGTCACTAGTGTGACTTCCTACATACCCAAGTGGGATCAAGCCTATGTAGTTCTAAGGTCAAATGTTGCATCATCGTGGAAACAACACATAAATAAAAGTATCTTTTGGATTTGAACTTTTACTTAGTGTGAACTATTCAAAGTTCTATTGAGATTCAATGGTGAACAAATCTTGAACCAAGTATCCCTTAATGATAAAACCGGAACAATCACACATGTTGTATTCCTTAGTTAGAGTGTTCTGTATTGCTCAGCACGTTAATGGCCATGTGCTTAAATCCTGGTTCATGAGTCTACTTTGAAAGCGGTCTTACTTTCTTAGGAAACGGCCTGATTTCCATACTCATATAGGTAAGTCACTTAAGGTGTTTCTGCGAGACACCTTTTAGGGTTTCTAGACTTATTAAGGATATTTATCCATCCTTTGTTCATGCAGAATCCAACACTAAACATTATGGGATTATTGATTTAGTGTTCCATAATCATTTCCTTAACTTGTTGGTACCCATTGAACTTTGTCTATCTTTTTCAAAACACAAGTTGGGTTTCTGTTAAGGATGATCAATCTTCATTCACAGACCTTAGTCCCATTTCTTTAGACTTTATAGAAACCATAGCCTTTGGAAGACTCTTCGTAAGTGGGTCAGCCAAGTTTTTCTTTGTTTCTATGTAGTCAACAGTTATAACTCCACTTTTGAGTAACTGTCTCACCATTTGATGTCTTAGACTCACATGTCTAGACTTTCCATTATATGTTTTATTAGAAACATTATATATCGTTGCTTGATTATCGCAATTAATCAAGACTGCTGGAGATGGCTTCTTCCATAATGGGATTTCTACTAACAAATTTCTAAGCCATTCCGCTTCCTTACATGCGTCTGCTAATGCAATTAATTCTGATAACATAGTTGAATCAGATATACAAGTCTGCTTCTTAGAAGCCCAAGACACAGCAGCGCCTCCTAATGTAAATATCCATCCAGTCGTAGACTTGGATTTCGATTCTACATTGTTCCAGGTTGCATCACTATATCCTTCTATTACAGCAGGATATCCTTTATAAGATAAACCATAGTTGATGGTTCCCTTCAAATAAGCTAAGACTCTGGAAATGGCTTTCCAGTGTTCGAAACCTGGGTTACTCGTAAATCGACACAATACACTTATAGCATGTGCGATATCTGGTCTAGTGCAATACATAGCATACATAAGACTCCCAATAATACTGGAATATTCCAATTGAGAAATGGTACGTCCAGTGTTCTTTTCTAATTTTATACTTGGATCTAAAGGAGTTGGTGCTGGTTTGTCATCATAATGATTATACTTCTTTAGGAACTTTTCAATGTAATGAGATTGAGTTAATAATAACTCCCCCGTTTTCCTAATGATTTTAATTCCTAGAATTACATCAGCCTCTCCCAGATCTTTCATATCAAATTTAGAAGATAGAAACTTTTTAGTTTCATTTACACAGGATATGTTGGAACCAAATATCCGCATGTCATCAACGTATAAACATATTATAACATAACCGTTGTTATCCGATTTGCTATAGATACATTTATCTGCATCATTAACAATGAATCCAAATGACAGTGCAACTTTATCAAACTTCTCATGCCATTGCATGGGAGCTTGCTTCAGGCCATAAAGAGATTTAACTAATTTACAAACTTTCCTTTCTTGGCCTGGGGTTATGAAACCTTCAGGTTGTTCCATGTATATCTCTTCTTCTAAATCTCCATTTAGAAAAGCTGTCTTTACATCCATTTGATGTATGACCAAGTTATGAATTGATGCAAGTGCTATTAAACAGCGTATCGAAGATATGCGAGCCACCGGAGCATATGTATCAAAATAATCTACTCCTTGTCTTTGTTTATATCCCTTAGCAACTAATCTGGCTTTAAATTTATCAATGGATCCATTTGTATTCAACTTTTTCTTGAATATCCATTTACATCCTATAGGTTTAGCACCAGGAGGTAAGTCGCTTAATACCCAAGTTTGGTTTAACATTATGGAATTCATTTCGTCATTGATAGCTTCTTTCCAGAAATTAGAATCTCTAGAACTCATAGCCTCAGAATAAGTTTTGGGATCATCATCGACGTTCATTACATATCTTGTCACATTAAGGACTTCGTCCTTATTTCCTTCTACGTGATATGTTATGAAGTCAGGACCATAGTCCTTCTCTATTCTCGCTCTTTTACTTCTTCTGTGTTCAATACAATCATCTGGTACTGACACTTCCTTGCTGTTTTGAGCAGGAGCATATTCATCATCATTTGTATCATTAGTCTCAGTTGGTTCTGGACTAGATGATCTCAATGGATTCTCAATAGTTTGATTTTCAAAAAATTCTACATCTACAGATTCTATGACTTCTAAGGTATCAAGAATCATAAATCTATAAGTTATACTATTAAGAGAATATCCAATGAAAACACATTTAAAAGCCCTATTACCTAACTTTGGTCGTTTAGGGTCTGGTTTTCTAACATATGCTAAACAACCCCAAACTTTAAGTCTAGTAAGATTAGGTTTTCTATTGAACCATAATTCATAAGGAGAAAAATTATTTTTCTTAAGTGGTACTCTATTTAAAATGTAACATGCAGATAACATAGCATCACCCCATAGGTTATATGGCAAATTAGAGCTTATAAGCATGGCATTAACCATTTCTACTAAAGTTCTATTTTTTCTCTCAGCAACACCATTTTGTTGTGGTGTATAAGGGGCGGTACATTGGTGAATGATACCATTTTGTTTGCAAAACAAAGTAAACTCATTTGAAAAATATTCACCACCACGATCTGAATGTAACACTTTAATTTTAATTCCTAATTGTGTTTCGACTTCTGCTTTGTAAATTTTGAATTTATCAAAGGCTTCATCTTTTGATTTCATTAGATATACATAAGCATATCTAGAATAATCATCAATAAACGTTATATAGTATTGGTTACCACCATAGGTGATATGACTTTTCAAGTCACCCACATCACTATATACCAAATCAAGCAAACCAGTTTTCCTTTCAACGGATTTAAAGGATTTTCGATGTATTTTTGCTTGAACGCATATCTCACATTTAGAAATGGATTCGAAATCACAATCAGAAATTAATCCTAATTTATGCATATTTCTAAGTGACTTATAATTAACATGTCCTAATCTACTATGCCATAAATTAACAGAGTCAACAATATAAGCAGAAGATTTCTTTATTAGATTCAACTTAATCATGCCGTTACAAATAAATTTGCTATTCTTGGACAACACTAACTTATCAGACTCATACACCATCTTGAATCCTCCTTTGTTAAGAAGGTATCCAGAAATCAAATTCTTACACATATCAGGTACA
Organism: Allium sativum; assembly: GCA_030737875.1. Lineage (NCBI taxonomy): Eukaryota > Viridiplantae > Streptophyta > Magnoliopsida > Asparagales > Amaryllidaceae > Allium > Allium sativum. The sequence goes on along the minus strand of CM060924.1, from coordinate 952,408,620 downwards.
TAAAATACATTGACTAAAGTAAGAACTTTCCCAGAGGTGAATGTCAATTCAATAGTGCCTTTTCCCAGAACTTTGCTTGCAACTTTGTTTGCGCTAGTTACTTCGCTGGATTCTCCGTTATTCTCATCGTAAGTCTTGAACAGATTACGGTCTTTGCAAATATGAATAGTTGCTCCAGTATCGAGCCACCAGTCATTGTCAATGCCACTAACGGAGTTCGCCTCTTGTACGACAGCCACAAGCTTTTCTTCGACCACATTCGCTTTTTGTTGTTTCTTCCGAAGACGACAGTCTCGGGCATAGTGGCCGGGTTTGTGACAATAGTAACAGTCACCCTTCTTCTTATTCTTGGAATTGGTACCTTTCTTTTTGAACTGTGTCTCATTCTTAGGCTTCAACTTATCGTTAATTTCAACATTATTAGCCTTAGACTGAGACTCAGTTTGCGGATTATCATCTAGTTTGCGTTTACGAGAATCCTCTTCAATACGAAGATGACGCTGTAAACCGTCTAAATCATAATCGGTTTCCGCATGTTTTAATTTTTTCTTATAATCATTCCAAGAATTCGGGAGTCTCGAAATAATAACTCCAACAACAAATGATTCAGGGAGATCAATTCCGGCATCCTTAAGTTGATTTACTAATAGTAGTATTTCACTAACTTGTCCAATTATGGACTTGTTAGTGACCATTTTGAAATCCATAAAATTGCATATAAGAAATTTCTTATTACTTGCCTCAGAGATGCGATATTTGCTTTCTGGCGCAGTCCAGAGTGCCTTCGCCGTGTCCAAAGTCCTGTGAGCATTGTATATCGGAGTAGACAGTGCATTCAGTATATGGCCTCTGCATAGAAAATCTTCCTCTTTTCGCTTTGCCCTTTTTGCTTTTAATTCTGCACTATCCTTATCGGTTTCCTCCGGTATTTTCTCCAATCCGTCTTCGAGAATATGAAATAATTTAACCGTGATCAGAAAGAATTTCATAGTCTCCTGCCAACGAGTGAAGTTCTCTCCATCAAACCGCTCCAACTTCGTCAAATGCTGATTCATTACTTGCAAAGCGCTCAAACTATCCATGGTTGAAGATATTGTCTGAAAATTTGTTGGGGAATTTGTGGTTTGAGACGCTTTTGGAGGAGTAGAATCTGCCGTACTTCTGACTTCAAGGATTTGCGGAGCAAATTCTTTCAGACAATAGTTCAACCCACCAGGTACAAACGGGTTAACGAACTATTGACTTCAGGATTCAATGAAGCCTTGAAACAGCGTTATCGGATTCAAAATTTGTACGATTTTGATCCGACCAAGAACACTCTGAATATATGTTTCTGATGATGCTATTTCGAATATAGAAATGAAAGGGAAGAATTAGAAATTAATTCTGCAACAGTTTCAGATTTGTAACACTTCAGAGGTGTTTCGAACAGAACTGTTTTGTAACAGTTTAATGGTGTTGCAGAACGATATATGAAGAAGAAGAATTACTCAGTGATTTTGCAACAGTTTCTGGCGTCGTATATATAGGTGATGAAGAGCAGACATCCCTCAGCCAAGCGTTGCAACCTATTGAATCGCAACAGTTATTTCTGTTCGATTCCGAACGTATGTAACCTTTCAGTTTTGCAACGCTTCTGAAGCGTCGCAGCCGCTTTAGAACGAAACCGGTCGACCGCCAAAACTCAACCAGTCGACTGTTTTATTCTCTGGTTGAAAAACGGTCGACCGGTGATATTTTGGCCTGTCGACTGGTTTGTTTCCCCGGCCTATTGGATCACAAGACCCCAAGATCCCCAAGGCCCATCTTTTGACATTTCAATGATTATTATTTATGCCAAGTTCATGCTCAAGGCCCATTGCCTTATTCCTCTTTCTCTTCTTTCTTTTGATATCATGTTTCAAGCTTTTACCTATATAGAGACAAAATCCTTTATATTCCACAATGTGGGACTTAATCCCTACACTTTATCTTCTTCCATTCTTGCTTCCTTCTTCAAAAACAAACCCATATCCCAAACTAACTTGAAAATTTACAACAATCTCCCCCAATTTTCAAAATAAATTAATGTGGACGGCTGAGTCACTAGTGTGACTTCCTACTTACCCAAGTGGGATCAAGCCTATGTAGTTCTAAGGTCAAATGTTGCATCATCGTGGAAACAACACATAAATAAAAGTATCTTTTGGATTTGAACTTTTACTTAGTGTAAACTATTCAAAGTTCTATTGAGATTCAATGGTGAACGAATCTTGAACCAAGTATCCCTTAATGATAAAACCGAAACAATCACACATGTTGTATTCCTTAGTTAGAGTGTTCTGTATTGCTCAGCACGTTAATGGCCATGTGCTTAAATCCTGGTTCATGAGTCTACTTTGAAAGCGGTCTTACTTTCTTAGGAAACGGCCAGATTTCCATACTCATATAGGTAAGTCACTTAAGGTGTTTCTGCGAGACACCTTTTAGGGTTTCTAGACTTATTAAGGATATTTATCCATCCTTTGTTCATGCAGAATCCAACACTAAACATTATGGGATTATTGATTTAGTGTTCCATAATCATTTCCTTAACTTGTTGGTACCCATTGAACTTTGTCTATCTTTTTCAAAACACAAGTTGGGTTTCTGTTAAGGATGATCAATCTTCATTCACAGACCTTAGTCCCATTTCTTTAGACTTTATAGAAACCATAGCCTTTGGAAGACTCTTCGTAAGTGGGTCAGCCAAGTTTTTCTTTGTTTCTATGTAGTCAACAGTTATAACTCCACTTTTGAGTAACTGTCTCACCATTTGATGTCTTAGACTCACATGTCTAGACTTTCCATTATATGTTTTATTAGAAACATTATATATCGTTGCTTGATTATCGCAATTAATCAAGACTGCTGGAGATGGCTTCTTCCATAATGGGATTTCTACTAACAAATTTCGAAGCCATTCCGCTTCCTTACATGCGTCTGCTAATGCAATTTATTCTGATAACATAGTTGAATCAGATATACAGGTCTGCTTCTTAGAAGCCCAAGACACAGCAGCGCCTCCTAATGTAAATATCCATCCAGTCGTAGACTTGGATTTTGATTCTACATTGTTCCAGGTTGCATCACTATATCCTTCTATTACAGCAGGATATCCTTTATAAGATAAACCATAGTTGATGGTTCCCTTCAAATAAGCTAAGACTCTGGAAATGGCTTTCCAGTGTTCGAAACCTGGATTACTCGTAAATCGACACAATACACTTATAGCATGTGCGATATCTGGTCTAGTGCAATGCATAGCATACATAAGACTCCCAATAATACTGGAATATTCCAATTGAGAAATGGTACGTCCAGTGTTCTTTTCTAATTTTATACTTGGATCTAAAGGAGTTGGTGCTGGTTTGTCATCATAATGATTATACTTCTTTAGGAACTTTTCAATGTAACGAGATTGAGTTAATAATAACTCCCCCGTTTTCCTAATGATTTTAATTCCTAGAATTACATCAGCCTCTCCCAGATCTTTCATATCAAATTTAGAAGATAGAAACTTTTTAGTTTCATTTACACAGGATATGTTGGAACCAAATATCAGCATGTCATCAACGTATAAACATATTATAACATAACCGTTGTTATCCGATTTGCTATAGATACATTTATCTGCATCATTAACAATGAATCCAAATGACAGTGCAACTTTATCAAACTTCTCATGCCATTGCATGGGAGCTTGCTTCAGGCCATAAAGAGATTTAACTAATTTACAAACTTTCCTTTCTTGGCCTGGGGTTATGAAACCTTCAGGTTGTTCCATGTATATCTCTTCTTCTAAATCTCCATTTAGAAAAGCTGTCTTTACATCCATTTGATGTATGACCAAGTTATGAATTGATGCAAGTGCTATTAAACAGCGTATCGAAGATATGCGAGCCACCGGAGCATATGTATCAAAATAATCTACTCCTTGTCTTTGTTTATATCCCTCAGCAACTAATCTGGCTTTAAATTTATCAATGGATCCATTTGTATTCAACTTTTTCTTGAATATCCATTTACATCCTATAGGTTTAGCACCAGGAGGTAAGTCGCTTAATACCCAAGTTTGGTTTAACATTATGGAATTCATTTCGTCATTGATAGCTTCTTTCCAGAAATTAGAATCTCTAGAACTCATAGCCTCAGAATAAGTTTTGGGATCATCATCGACGTTCATTACATATCTTGTCACATTAAGGACTTCGTCCTTATTTCCTTCTACGAGATATGTTATGAAGTCAGGACCATAGTCCTTCTCTATTCTCGCTCTTTTACTTCTTCTGTGTTCAATACTATCATCTGGTACTGACACTTCCTTGCTGTTTTGAGCAGGAGCATATTCATCATCATTTGTATCATTAGTCTCAGTTGGTTCTGGACTAGATGATCTCAATGGATTCTCAATAGTTTGATTTTCAAAAAATTCTACATCTACAGATTCTATGACTTCTAAGGTATCAAGAATCATAAATCTATAAGTTATACTATTAAGAGAATATCCAATGAAAACACATTTAAAAGCCCTATTACCTAACTTTGGTCGTTTAGGGTCTGGTTTTCTAACATATGCTAAACAACCCCAAACTTTAAGTCTAGTAAGATTATGTTTTCTATTGAACCATAATTCATAAGGAGAAAAATTATTTTTCTTAAGTGGTACTCTATTTAAAATGTAACATGCAGATAACATAGAATCACCCCATAGGTTATATGGCAAATTAGAGCTTATAAGCATGGCATTAACCATTTCTACTAAAGTTCTATTTTTTCTCTCAGCAACACCATTTTGTTGTGGTGTATAAGGGGCGGTACATTGGTGAATGATACCATTTTGTTTGCAAAACAAAGTAAACTCATTTGAAAAATATTCACCACCACGATCTGAATGTAACACTTTAATTTTAATTCCTAATTGTGTTTCGACTTCTGCTTTGTAAATTTTGAATTTATCAAAGGCTTCATCTTTTGATTTCATTAGATATACATAAGCATATCTAGAATAATCATCAATAAACGTTATATAGTATTGGTTACCACCATAGGTGATATGACTTTTCAAGTCACCCACATCACTATATACCAAATCAAGCAAACCAGTTTTCCTTTCAACGGATTTAAAGGATTTTCGATGTATTTTTGCTTGAACACATATCTCACATTTAGAAATGGATTCGAAATCACAATCAGAAATTAATCCTAATTTATGCATATTTCTAAGTGACTTATAATTAACATGTCCTAATCTACTATGCCATAAATTAACAGAGTCAACAATATAAGCAGAAGATTTCTTTATTAGATTCAACTTAATCATGCCGTTACAAGAATATCCCTGTCCAATAAATTTGCTATTCTTGGACAACACTAACTTATCAGACTCATACACCATCTTGAATCCTCCTTTGTTAAGAAGGTATCCAGAAATCAAATTCTTACACATATCAGGTACATAAAATACATTGACTAAAGTAAGAACTTTCCCAGAGGTGAATGTCAATTCAATAGTGCCTTTTCCCAGAACTTTGCTTGCAACTTTGTTTGCGCTAGTTACTTCGCTGGATTCTCCGTTATTCTCATCGTAAGTCTTGAACAGATTACGGTCTTTGCAAATATGAATAGTTGCTCCAGTATCGAGCCACCAGTCATTGTCAATGCCACTAACGGAGTTCGCCTCTTGTACGACAGCCACAAGCTTTTCTTCGACCACATTCGCTTTTTGTTGTTTCTTCCGAAGACGACAGTCTCGGGCATAGTGGCCGGGTTTGTGACAATAGTAACAGTCACCCTTCTTCTTATTCTTGGAATTGGTACCTTTCTTTTTGAACTGTGTCTCATTCTTAGGCTTCAACTTATCGTTAATTTCAACATTATTAGCCTTAGACTGAGACTCAGTTTGCGGATTATCATCTAGTTTGCGTTTACGAGAATCCTCTTCAATACGAAGATGACGCTGTAAACCGTCTAAATCATAATCGGTTTCCGCATGTTTTAATTTTTTCTTATAATCATTCCAAGAATTCGGGAGTCTCGAAATAATAACTCCAACAACAAATGATTCAGGGAGATCAATTCCGGCATCCTTAAGTTGATTTACTAATAGTAGTATTTCACTAACTTGTCCAATTATGGACTTGTTAGTGACCATTTTGAAATCCATAAAATTGCATATAAGAAATTTCTTATTACTTGCCTCAGAGATGCGATATTTGCTTTCTAGTGCAGTCCAGAGTGCCTTCGCCGTGTCCAAAGTCCTGTGAGCATTGTATATCGGAGTAGACAGTGCATTCAGTATGTGGCCTCTGCATAGAAAATCTTCCTCTTTTCGCTTTGCCCTTTTTGCTTTTAATTCTGCACTATCCTTATCGGTTTCCTCCGGTATTTTCTCCAATCCGTCTTCGAGAATATGAAATAATTTAACCGTGATCAGAAAGAATTTCATAGTCTCCTGCCAACGAGTGAAGTTCTCTCCATCAAACCGCTCCAACTTCGTCAAATGCTGATTCATTACTTGCAAAGCGCTCAAACTATCCATGGTTGAAGATATTGTCTGAAAATTTGTTGGGGAATTTGTGGTTTGAGACGCTTTTGGAGGAGTAGAATCTGCCGTACTTCTGACTTCAAGGATTTGCGGAGCAAATTCTTTCAGACAATAGTTCAACCCACCAGGTACAAACGGGTTAACGAACTATTGACTTCAGGATTCAATGAAGCCTTGAAACAGCGTTATCGGATTCAAAATTTGTACGATTTTGATCCGACCAAGAACACTCTGAATATATGTTTCTGATGATGCTATTTCGAATATAGAAATGAAAGGGAAGAATTAGAAATTAATTCTGCAACAGTTTCAGATTTGTAACACTTCAGAGGTGTTTCGAACAGAACTGTTTTGTAACAGTTTAATGGTGTTGCAGAACGATATATGAAGAAGAAGAATTACTCAGTGATTTTGCAACAGTTTCTGGCGTCGTATATATAGGTGATGAAGAGCAGACATCCCTCAGCCAAGCGTTGCAACCTATTGAATCGCAACAGTTATTTCTGTTCGATTCCGAACGTATGTAACCTTTCAGTTTTGCAACGCTTCTGAAGCGTCGCAGCCGCTTTAGAACGAAACCGGTCGACCGCCAAAACTCAACCAGTCGACCGTTTTATTCTCTGGTTGAAAAACGGTCGACCGGTGATATTTTGGCCTGTCGACTGGTTTGTTTCCCCGGCCTATTGGATCACAAGACCCCAAGATCCCCAAGGCCCAAGGCCCATCTTTTGACATTTCAAAGATTATTATTTATGCCAAGTTCATGCTCAAGGCCCATTGCCTTATTCCTCTTTCTCTTCTTTCTTTTGATATCATGTATCAAGCTTTTACCTATATAGAGACAAAATCCTTTATATTCCACAATGTGGGACTTAATCCCTACACTTTATCTTCTTCCATTCTTGCTTCCCTCTTCAAAAACAAACCCATATCCCAAACTAACTTGAAAATTTACAACAATCTCCCCCAATTTTCAAAATAAATTAATGTGGACGGCTGAGTCACTAGTGTGACTTCCTACATACCCAAGTGGGATCAAGCCTATGTAGTTCTAAGGTCAAATGTTGCATCATCGTGGAAACAACACATAAATAAAAGTATCTTTTGGATTTGAACTTTTACTTAGTGTAAACTATTCAAAGTTCTATTGAGATTCAATGGTGAACGAATCTTGAACCAAGTATCCCTTAATGATAAAACCGGAACAATCACACATGTTGTATTCCTTAGTTAGAGTGTTCTGTATTGCTCAGCACGTTAATGGCCATGTGCTTAAATCCTGGTTCATGAGTCTACTTTGAAAGCGGTCTTACTTTCTTAGGAAACAGCCTGATTTCCATACTCATATAGGTAAGTCACTTAAGGTGTTTCTGCGAGACACCTTTTAGGGTTTCTAGACTTATTAAGGATATTTATCCATCCTTTGTTCATGCAGAATCCAACACTAAACATTATGGGATTATTGATTTAGTGTTCCATAATCATTTCCTTAACTTGTTGGTACCCATTGAACTTTGTCTATCTTTTTCAAAACACAAGTTGGGTTTCTGTTAAGGATGATCAATCTTCATTCACAGACCTTAGTCCCATTTCTTTAGACTTTATAGAAACCATAGCCTTTGGAAGACTCTTCGTAAGTGGGTCAGCCAAGTTTTTCTTTGTTTCTATGTAGTCAACAGTTATAACTCCACTTTTGAGTAACTGTCTCACCATTTGATGTCTTAGACTCACATGTCTAGACTTTCCATTATATGTTTTATTAGAAACATTATATATCGTTGCTTGATTATCGCAATTAATCAAGACTGCTGGAGATGGCTTCTTCCATAATGGGATTTCTACTAACAAATTTCTAAGCCATTCCGCTTCCTTACATGCGTCTGCTAATGCAATTAATTCTGATAACATAGTTGAATCAGATATACAGGTCTGCTTCTTAGAAGCCCAAGACACACCAGCGCCTCCTAATGTAAATATCCATCCAGTCGTAGACTTGGATTTCGATTCTACATTGTTCCAGGTTGCATCACTATATCCTTCTATTACAGCAGGATATCCTTTATAAGATAAACCATAGTTGATGGTTCCCTTCAAATAAGCTAAGACTCTGGAAATGGCTTTCCAGTGTTCGAAACCTGGGTTACTCGTAAATCGACACAATACACTTATAGCATGTGCGATATCTGGTCTAGTGCAATGCATAGCATACATAAGACTCCCAATAATACTGGAATATTCCAATTGAGAAATGGTACGTCCAGTGTTCTTTTCTAATTTTATACTTGGATCTAAAGGAGTTGGTGCTGGTTTGTCATCATAATGATTATACTTCTTTAGGAACTTTTCAATGTAATGAGATTGAGTTAATAATAACTCCCCCGTTTTCCTAATGATTTTAATTCCTAGAATTACATCAGCCTCTCCCAGATCTTTCATATCAAATTTAGAAGATAGAAACTTTTTAGTTTCATTTACACAGGATATGTTGGAACCAAATATCAGCATGTCATCAACGTATAAACATATTATAACATAACCGTTGTTATCCGATTTGCCATAGATACATTTATCTGCATCATTAACAATGAATCCAAATGACAGTGCAACTTTATCAAACTTCTCATGCCATTGCATGGGAGCTTGCTTCAGGCCATAAAGAGATTTAACAAATTTACAAACTTTCCTTTCTTGGCCTGGGGTTATGAAACCTTCAGGTTGTTCCATGTATATCTCTTCTTCTAAATCTCCATTTAGAAAAGCTGTCTTTACATCCATTTGATGTATGACCAAGTTATGAATTGATGCAAGTGCTATTAAACAGCGTATCGAAGATATGCGAGCCACCGGAGCATATGTATCAAAATAATCTACTCCTTGTCTTTGTTTATATCCCTTAGCAACTAATCTGGCTTTAAATTTATCAATGGATCCATTTTTATTCAACTTTTTCTTGAATATCCATTTACATCCTATAGGTTTAGCACCAGGAGGTAAGTCGCTTAATACCCAAGTTTGGTTTAACATTATGGAATTCATTTCGTCATTGATAGCTTCTTTCCAGAAATTAGAATCTCTAGAACTCATAGCCTCAGAATAAGTTTTGGGATCATCATCGACGTTCATTACATATCTTGTCACATTAAGGACTTCGTCCTTATTTCCTTCTACGAGATATGTTATGAAGTCAGGACCATAGTCCTTCTCTATTCTCGCTCTTTTACTTCTTCTGTGTTCAATACAATCATCTGGTACTGACACTTCCTTGCTGTTTTGAGCAGGAGCATATTCATCATCATTTGTATCATTAGTCTCAGTTGGTTCTGGACTAGATGATCTCAATGGATTCTCAATAGTTTGATTTTCAAAAAATTCTACATCTACAGATTCTATGACTTCTAAGGTATCAAGAATCATAAATCTATAAGTTATACTATTAAGAGAATATCCAATGAAAACACATTTAAAAGCCCTATTACCTAACTTTGGTCGTTTAGGGTCTGGTTTTCTAACATATGCTAAACAACCCCAAACTTTAAGTCTAGTAAGATTAGGTTTTCTATTGAACCATAATTCATAAGGAGAAAAATTATTTTTCTTAAGTGGTACTCTATTTAAAATGTAACATGCAGATAACATAGCATCACCCCATAGGTTATATTGCAAATTAGAGCTTATAAGCATGGCATTAACCATTTCTACTAAAGTTCTATTTTTTCTCTCAGCAACACCATTTTGTTGTGGTGTATAAGGGGCGGTACATTGGTGAATGATACCATTTTGTTTGCAAAACAAAGTAAACTCATTTGAAAAATATTCACCACCACGATCTGAATGTAACACTTTAATTTTAATTCCTAATTGTGTTTCGACTTCTGCTTTGTAAATTTTGAATTTATCAAAGGCTTCATCTTTTGATTTCATTAGATATACATAAGCATATCTAGAATAATCATCAATAAACGTTATATAGTATTAGTTACCACCATAGGTGATATGACTTTTCAAGTCACCCACATCACTATATACCAAATCAAGCAAACCAGTTTTCCTTTCAACGGATTTAAAGGATTTTCGATGTATTTTTGCTTGAACACATATCTCACATTTAGAAATGGATTCGAAATCACAATCAGAAATTAATCCTAATTTATGCATATTTCTAAGTGACTTATAATTAACATGTCCTAATCTACTATGCCATAAATTAACAGAGTCAACAATATAAGCAGAAGATTTCTTTATTAGATTCAACTTAATCATGCCGTTACAAGAATATCCCTGTCCAATAAATTTGCTATTCTTGGACAACACTAACTTATCAGACTCATACACCATCTTGAATCCTCCTTTGTTAAGAAGGTATCCAGAAATCAAATTCTTACACATATCAGGTACATAAAATACATTGACTAAAGTAAGAACTTTCCCAGAGGTGAATGTCAATTCAATAGTGCCTTTTCCCAGAACTTTGCTTGCAACTTTGTTTGCGCTAGTTACTTCGCTGGATTCTCCGTTATTCTCATCGTAAGTCTTGAACAGATTACGGTCTTTGCAAATATGAATAGTTGCTCCAGTATCGAGCCACCAGTCATTGTCAATGCCACTAACGGAGTTCGCCTCTTGTACGACAGCCACAAGCTTTTCTTCGACCACATTCGCTTTTTGTTGTTTCTTCCGAAGACGACAGTCTCGGGCATAGTGGCCGGGTTTGTGACAATAGTAACAGTCACCCTTCTTCTTATTCTTGGAATTGGTACCTTTCTTTTTGAACTGTGTCTCATTCTTAGGCTTCAACTTATCGTTAATTTCAACATTATTAGCCTTAGACTGAGACTCAGTTTGCGGATTATCATCTAGTTTGCGTTTACGAGAATCCTCTTCAATACGAAGATGACGCTGTAAACCGTCTAAATCATAATCGGTTTCCGCATGTTTTAATTTTTTCTTATAATCATTCCAAGAATTCGGGAGTCTCGAAATAATAACTCCAAAAACAAATGATTCAGGGAGATCAATTCCGGCATCCTTAAGTTGATTTACTAATAGTAGTATTTCACTAACTTGTCCAATTATGGACTTGTTAGTGACCATTTTGAAATCCATAAAATTGCATATAAGAAATTTCTTATTACTTGCCTCAGAGATGCGATATTTGCATTCTAGCGCAGTCCAGAGTGCCTTCGCCGTGTCCAAAGTCCTGTGAGCATTGTATATCGGAGTAGACAGTGCATTCAGTATGTGGCCTCTACATAGAAAATCTTCCTCTTTTCGCTTTGCCCTTTTTGCTTTTAATTCTGCACTATCCTTATCGGTTTCCTCCGGTATTTTCTCCAATCCGTCTTCGAGAATATGAAATAATTTAACCGTGATCAGAAAGAATTTCATAGTCTCCTGCCAACGAGTGAAGTTCTCTCCATCAAACCGCTCCAACTTCGTCAAATGCTGATTCATTACTTGCAAAGCGCTCAAACTATCCATGGTTGAAGATATTGTCTGAAAATTTGTTGGGGAATTTGTGGTTTGAGACGCTTTTGGAGGAGTAGAATCTGCCGTACTTCTGACTTCAAGGATTTGCGGAGCAAATTCTTTCAGACAATAGTTCAACCCACCAGGTACAAACGGGTTAACGAACTATTGACTTCAGGATTCAATGAAGCCTTGAAACAGCGTTATCGGATTCAAAATTTGTACGATTTTGATCCGACCAAGAACACTCTGAATATATGTTTCTGATGATGCTATTTCGAATATAGAAATGAAAGGGAAGAATTAGAAATTAATTCTGCAACAGTTTCAGATTTGTAACACTTCAGAGGTGTTTCGAACAGAACTGTTTTGTAACAGTTTAATGGTGTTGCAGAACGATATATGAAGAAGAAGAATTACTCAGTGATTTTGCAATAGTTTCTGGCGTCGTATATATAGGTGATGAAGAGCAGACATCCCTCAGCCAAGCGTTGCAACCTATTGAATCGCAACAGTTATTTCTGTTCGATTCCGAACGTATGTAACCTTTCAGTTTTGCAACGCTTCTGAAGCGTCGCAGCCGCTTTAGAACGAAACCGGTCGACCGCCAAAACTCAGCCAGTCGACCGTTTTATTCTCTGGTTGAAAAACGGTCGACCGGTGATATTTTGGCCTGTCGACTGGTTTGTTTCCCCGGCCTATTGGATCACAAGACCCCAAGATCCCCAAGGCCCAAGGCCCATCTTTTGACATTTCAAAGATTATTATTTATGCCAAGTTCATGCTCAAGGCCCATTGCCTTATTCCTCTTTCTCTTCTTTCTTTTGATATCATGTATCAAGCTTTTACCTATATAGAGACAAAATCCTTTATATTCCACAATGTGGGACTTAATCCCTACACTTTATCTTCTTCCATTCTTGCTTCCCTCTTCAAAAACAAACCCATATCCCAAACTAACTTGAAAATTTACAACAATCTCCCCCAATTTTCAAAATAAATTAATGTGGACGGCTGAGTCACTAGTGTGACTTCCTACATACCCAAGTGGGATCAAGCCTATGTAGTTCTAAGGTCAAATGTTGCATCATCGTGGAAACAACACATAAATAAAAGTATCTTTTGGATTTGAACTTTTACTTAGTGTAAACTATTCAAAGTTCTATTGAGATTCAATGGTGAACGAATCTTGAACCAAGTATCCCTTAATGATAAAACCGGAACAATCACACATGTTGTATTCCTTAGTTAGAGTGTTCTGTATTGCTCAGCACGTTAATGGCCATGTGCTTAAATCCTGGTTCATGAGTCTACTTTGAAAGCGGTCTTACTTTCTTAGGAAACGGCCTGATTTCCATACTCATATAGGTAAGTCACTTAAGGTGTTTCTGCGAGACACCTTTTACGGTTTCTAGACTTATTAAGGATATTTATCCATCCTTTGTTCATGCAGAATCCAACACTAAACATTATGGGATTATTGATTCAGTGTTCCATAATCATTTCCTTAACTTGTTGGTACCCATTGAACTTTGTCTATCTTTTTCAAAACACAAGTTGGGTTTCTGTTAAGGATGATCAATCTTCATTCACAGACCTTAGTCCCATTTCTTTATACTTTATAGAAACCATAGCCTTTGGAAGACTCTTCGTAAGTGGGTCAGCCAAGTTTTTCTTTGTTTCTATGTAGTCAACAGTTATAACTCCACTTTTGAGTAACTGTCTCACCATTTGATGTCTTAGACTCACATGTCTAGACTTTCCATTATATGTTTTATTAGAAACATTATATATCGTTTCTTGATTATCGCAATTAATCAAGACTGCTGGAGATGGCTTCTTCCATAATGGGATTTCTACTAACAAATTTCTAAGCCATTCCGCTTCCTCACATGCGTCTGCTAATGCAATTAATTCTGATAACATAGTTGAATCAGATATACAGGTCTGCTTCTTAGAAGCCCAAGACACAGCAGCGCCTCCTAATGTAAATATCCATCCAGTCGTAGACTTGGATTTTGATTCTACATTGTTCCAGGTTGCATCACTATATCCTTCTATTACAGCAGGATATCCTTTATAAGATAAACCATAGTTGATGGTTCCCTTCAAATAAGCTAAGACTCTGGAAATGGCTTTCCAGTGTTCGAAACCTGGATTACTCGTAAATCGACACAATACACTTATAGCATGTGCGATATCTGGTCTAGTGCAATGCATAGCATACATAAGACTCCCAATAATACTGGAATATTCCAATTGAGAAATGGTACGTCCAGTGTTCTTTTCTAATTTTATACTTGGATCTAAAGGAGTTGGTGCTGGTTTGTCATCATAATGATTATACTTCTTTAGGAACTTTTCAATGTAATGAGATTGAGTTAATAATAACTCCCCCGTTTTCCTAATGATTTTAATTCCTAGAATTACATCAGCCTCTCCCAGATCTTTCATATCAAATTTAGAAGATAGAAACTTTTTAGTTTCATTTACACAGGATATGTTGGAACCAAATATCAGCATGTCATCAACGTATAAACATATTATAACATAACCGTTGTTATCCGATTTGCTATAGATACATTTATCTGCATCATTAACAATGAATCCAAATGACAGTGCAACTTTATCAAACTTCTCATGCCATTGCATGGGAGCTTGCTTCAGGCCATAAAGAGATTTAACTAATTTACAAACTTTCCTTTCTTGGCCTGGGGTTATGAAACCTTCAGGTTGTTCCATGTATATCTCTTCTTCTAAATCTCCATTTAGAAAAGCTGTCTTTACATCCATTTGATGTATGACCAAGTTATGAATTGATGCAAGTGCTATTAAACAGCGTATCGAAGATATGCGAGCCACCGGAGCATATGTATCAAAATAATCTACTCCTTGTCTTTGTTTATATCCCTTAGCAACTAATCTGGCTTTAAATTTATCAATGGATCCATTTGTATTCAACTTTTTCTTGAATATCCATTTACATCCTATAGGTTTAGCACCAGGAGGTAAGTCGCTTAATACCCAAGTTTGGTTTAACATTATGGAATTCATTTCGTCATTGATAGTTTCTTTCCAGAAATTAGAATCTCTAGAACTCATAGCCTCAGAATAAGTTTTGGGATCATCATCGACGTTCATTACATATCTTGTCACATTAAGGACTTCGTCCTTATTTCCTTCTACGAGATATGTTATGAAGTCAGGACCATAGTCCTTCTCTATTCTCGCTCTTTTACTTCTTCTGTGTTCAATACTATCATCTGGTACTGACACTTCCTTGCTGTTTTGAGCAGGAGCATATTCATCATCATTTGTATCATTAGTCTCAGTTGGTTCTGGACTAGATGATCTCAATGGATTCTCAATAGTTTGATTTTCAAAAAATTCTACATCTACAGATTCTATGACTTCTAAGGTATCAAGAATCATAAATCTATAAGTTATACTATTAAGAGAATATCCAATGAAAACACATTTAAAAGCCCTATTACCTAACTTTGGTCGTTTAGGGTCTGGTTTTCTAACATATGCTAAACAACCCCAAACTTTAAGTCTAGTAAGATTAGGTTTTCTATTGAACCATAATTCATAAGGAGAAAAATTATTTTTCTTAAGTGGTACTCTATTTAAAATGTAACATGCAGATAACATAGCATCACCCCATAGGTTATATGGCAAATTAGAGCTTATAAGCATGGCATTAACCATTTCTACTAAAGTTCTATTTTTTCTCTCAGCAACACCATTTTGTTGTGGTGTATAAGGGGCGGTACATTGGTGAATGATACCATTTTGTTTGCAAAACAAAGTAAACTCATTTGAAAAATATTCACCACCACGATCTGAATGTAACACTTTAATTTTAATTCCTAATTGTGTTTCGACTTCTGCTTTGTAAATTTTGAATTTATCCAAGGCTTCATCTTTTGATTTCATTAGATATACATAAGCATATCTAGAATAATCATCAATAAACGTTATATAGTATTGGTTACCACCATAGGTGATATGACTTTTCAAGTCACCCACATCACTATATACCAAATCAAGCAAACCAGTTTTCCTTTCAACGGATTTAAAGGATTTTCGATGTATTTTTGCTTGAACACATATCTCACATTTAGAAATGGATTCGAAATCACAATCAGAAATTAATCCTAATTTATGCATATTTCTAAGTGACTTATAATTAACATGTCCTAATCTACTATGCCATAAATTAACAGAGTCAACAATATAAGCAGAAGATTTCTTTATTAGATTCAACTTAATCATGCCGTTACAAGAATATCCCTGTCCAATAAATTTGCTATTCTTGGACAACACTAACTTATCAGACTCATACACCATCTTGAATCCTCCTTTGTTAAGAAGGTATCCAGAAATCAAATTCTTACACATATCAGGTACATAAAATACATTGACTAAAGTAAGAACTTTCCCAGAGGTGAATGTCAATTCAATAGTGCCTTTTCCCAGAACTTTGCTTGCAACTTTGTTTGCGCTAGTTACTTCGCTGGATTCTCCGTTATTCTCATCGTAAGTCTTGAACAGATTACGGTCTTTGCAAATATGAATAGTTGCTCCAGTATCGAGCCACCAGTCATTGTCAATGCCACTAACGGAGTTCGCCTCTTGTACGACAGCCACAAGCTTTTCTTCGACCACATTCGCTTTTTGTTGTTTCTTCCGAAGACGACAGTCTCGGGCATAGTGGCCGGGTTTGTGACAATAGTAACAGTCACCCTTCTTCTTATTCTTGGAATTGGTACCTTTCTTTTTGAACTGTGTCTCATTCTTAGGCTTCAACTTATCGTTAATTTCAACATTATTAGCCTTAGACTGAGACTCAGTTTGCGGATTATCATCTAGTTTGCGTTTACGAGAATCCTCTTCAATACGAAGATGACGCTGTAAACCGTCTAAATCATAATCGGTTTCCGCATGTTTTAATTTTTTCTTATAATCATTCCAAGAATTCGGGAGTCTCGAAATAATAACTCCAACAACAAATGATTCAGGGAGATCAATTCCGGCATCCTTAAGTTGATTTACTAATAGTAGTATTTCACTAACTTGTCCAATTATGGACTTGTTAGTGACCATTTTGAAATCCATAAAATTGCATATAAGAAATTTCTTATTACTTGCCTCAGAGATGCGATATTTGCATTCTAGTGCAGTCCAGAGTGCCTTCGCCGTGTCCAAAGTCCTGTGAGCATTGTATATCGGAGTAGACAGTGCATTCAGTATGTGGCCTCTACATAGAAAATCTTCCTCTTTTCGCTTTGCCCTTTTTGCTTTTAATTCTGCACTATCCTTATCGGTTTCCTCCGGTATTTTCTCCAATCCGTCTTCGAGAATATGAAATAATTTAACCGTGATCAGAAAGAATTTCATAGTCTCCTGCCAACGAGTGAAGTTCTCTCCATCAAACCGCTCCAACTTCGTCAAATGCTGATTCATTACTTGCAAAGCGCTCAAACTATCCATGGTTGAAGATATTGTCTGAAAATTTGTTGGGGAATTTGTGGTTTGAGACGCTTTTGGAGGAGTAGAATCTGCCGTACTTCTGACTTCAAGGATTTGCGGAGCAAATTCTTTCAGACAATAGTTCAACCCACCAGGTACAAACGGGTTAACGAACTATTGACTTCAGGATTCAATGAAGCCTTGAAACAGCGTTATCGGATTCAAAATTTGTACGATTTTGATCCGACCAAGAACACTCTGAATATATGTTTCTGATGATGCTATTTCGAATATAGAAATGAAAGGGAAGAATTAGAAATTAATTCTGCAACAGTTTCAGATTTGTAACACTTCAGAGGTGTTTCGAACAGAACTGTTTTGTAACAGTTTAATGGTGTTGCAGAACGATATATGAAGAAGAAGAATTACTCAGTGATTTTGCAACAGTTTCTGGCGTCGTATATATAGGTGATGAAGAGCAGACATCCCTCAGCCAAGCGTTGCAACCTATTGAATCGCAACAGTTATTTCTGTTCGATTCCGAACGTATGTAACCTTTCAGTTTTGCAACGCTTCTGAAGCGTCGCAGCCGCTTTAGAACGAAACCGGTCGACCGCCAAAACTCAACCAGTCGACCGTTTTATTCTCTGGTTGAAAAACGGTCGACCGGTGATATTTTGGCCTGTCGACTGGTTTGTTTCCCCGGCCTATTGGATCACAAGACCCCAAGATCCCCAAGGCCCAAGGCCCATCTTTTGACATTTCAAAGATTATTATTTATGCCAAGTTCATGCTCAAGGCCCATTGCCTTATTCCTCTTTCTCTTCTTTCTTTTGATATCATGTATCAAGCTTTTACCTATATAGAGACAAAATCCTTTATATTCCACAATGTGGGACTTAATCCCTACACTTTATCTTCTTCCATTCTTGCTTCCCTCTTCAAAAACAAACCCATATCCCAAACTAACTTGAAAATTTACAACAATCTCCCCCAATTTTCAAAATAAATTAATGTGGACGGCTGAGTCACTAGTGTGACTTCCTACATACCCAAGTGGGATCAAGCCTATGTAGTTCTAAGGTCAAATGTTGCATCATCGTGGAAACAACACATAAATAAAAGTATCTTTTGGATTTGAACTTTTACTTAGTGTAAACTATTCAAAGTTCTATTGAGATTCAATGGTGAACGAATCTTGAACCAAGTATCCCTTAATGATAAAACCGGAACAATCACACATGTTGTATTCCTTAGTTAGAGTGTTCTGTATTGCTCAGCACATTAATGGCCATGTGCTTAAATCCTGGTTCATGAGTCTACTTTGAAAGCGGTCTTACTTTCTTAGGAAACGGCCTGATTTCCATACTCATATAGGTAAGTCACTTAAGGTGTTTCTGCGAGACACCTTTTAGGGTTTCTAGACTTATTAAGGATATTTATCCATCCTTTGTTCATGCAGAATCCAACACTAAACATTATGGGATTATTGATTTAGTGTTCCATAATCATTTCCTTAACTTGTTGGTACCCATTGAACTTTGTCTATCTTTTTCAAAACACAAGTTGGGTTTCTGTTAAGGATGATCAATCTTCATTCACAGACCTTAGTCCCATTTCTTTAGACTTTATAGAAACCATAGCCTTTGGAAGACTCTTCGTAAGTGGGTCAGCCAAGTTTTTCTTTGTTTCTATGTAGTCAACAGTTATAACTCCACTTTTGAGTAACTGTCTCACCATTTGATGTCTTAGACTCACATGTCTAGACTTTCCATTATATGTTTTATTAGAAACATTATATATCGTTGCTTGATTATCGCAATTAATCAAGACTGCTGGAGATGGCTTCTTCCATAATGGGATTTCTACTAACAAATTTCTAAGCCATTCCGCTTCCTTACATGCGTCTGCTAATGCAATTAATTCTGATAACATAGTTGAATCAGATATACAGGTCTGCTTCTTAGAAGCCCAAGACACAGCAGCGCCTCCTAATGTAAATATCCATCCAGTCGTAGACTTGGATTTTGATTCTACATTGTTCCAGGTTGCATCACTATATCCTTCTATTACAGCAGGATATCCTTTATAAGCTAAACCATAGTTGATGGTTCCCTTCAAATAAGCTAAGACTCTGGAAATGGCTTTCCAGTGTTCGAAACCTGGATTACTCGTAAATCGACACAATACACTTATAGCATGTGCGATATCTGGTCTAGTGCAATGCATAGCATACATAAGACTCCCAATAATACTGGAATATTCCAATTGAGAAATGGTACGTCCAGTGTTCTTTTCTAATTTTATACTTGGATCTAAAGGAGTTGGTGCTGGTTTGTCATCATAATGATTATACTTCTTTAGGAACTTTTCAATGTAATGAGATTGAGTTAATAATAACTCCCCCGTTTTCCTAATGATTTTAATTCCTAGAATTACATCAGCCTCTCCCAGATCTTTCATATCAAATTTAGAAGATAGAAACTTTTTAGTTTCATTTACACAGGATATGTTGGAACCAAATATCAGCATGTCATCAACGTATAAACATATTATAACATAACCGTTGTTATCCGATTTGCTATAGATACATTTATCTGCATCATTAACAATGAATCCAAATGACAGTGCAACTTTATCAAACTTCTCATGCCATTGCATGGGAGCTTGCTTCAGGCCATAAAGAGATTTAACTAATTTACAAACTTTCCTTTCTTGGCCTGGGGTTATGAAACCTTCAGGTTGTTCCATGTATATCTCTTCTTCTAAATCTCCATTTAGAAAAGCTGTCTTTACATTCATTTGATGTATGACCAAGTTATGAATTGATGCAAGTGCTATTAAACAGCGTATCGAAGATATGCGAGCCACCGGAGCATATGTATCAAAATAATCTACTCCTTGTCTTTGTTTATATCCCTTAGCAACTAATCTGGCTTTAAATTTATCAATGGATCCATTTGTATTCAACTTTTTCTTGAATATCCATTTACATCCTATAGGTTTAGCACCAGGAGGTAAGTCGCTTAATACCCAAGTTTGGTTTAACATTATGGAATTCATTTCGTCATTGATAGCTTCTTTCCAGAAATTAGAATCTCTAGAACTCATAGCCTCAGAATAAGTTTTGGGATCATCATCGACGTTCATTACATATCTTGTCACATTAAGGACTTCGTCCTTATTTCCTTCTACGAGATATGTTATGAAGTCAGGACCATAGTCCTTCTCTATTCTCGCTCTTTTACTTCTTCTGTGTTCAATACTATCATCTGGTACTGACACTTCCTTGCTGTTTTGAGCAGGAGCATATTCATCATCATTTGTATCATTAGTCTCAGTTGGTTCTGGACTAGATGATCTCAATGGATTCTCAATAGTTTGATTTTCAAAAAATTCTACATCTACAGATTCTATGACTTCTAAGGTATCAAGAATCATAAATCTATAAGTTATACTATTAAGAGAATATCCAATGAAAACACATTTAAAAGCCCTATTACCTAACTTTGGTCGTTTAGGGTCTGGTTTTCTAACATATGCTAAACAACCCCAAACTTTAAGTCTAGTAAGATTAGGTTTTCTATTGAACCATAATTCATAAGGAGAAAAATTATTTTTCTTAAGTGGTACTCTATTTAAAATGTAACATGCAGATAACATAGCATCACCCCATAGGTTATATGGCAAATTAGAGCTTATAAGCATGGCATTAACCATTTCTACTAAAGTTCTATTTTTTCTCTCAGCAACACCATTTTGTTGTAGTGTATAAGGGGCGGTACATTGGTGAATGATACCATTTTGTTTGCAAAACAAAGTAAACTCATTTGAAAAATATTCACCACCACGATCTGAATGTAACACTTTAATTTTAATTCCTAATTGTGTTTCGACTTCTGCTTTGTAAATTTTGAATTTATCAAAGGCTTCATCTTTTGATTTCATTAGATATACATAAGCATATCTAGAATAATCATCAATAAACGTTATATAGTATTGGTTACCACCATAGGTGATATGACTTTTCAAGTCACCCACATCACTATATACCAAATCAAGCAAACCAGTTTTCCTTTCAACGGATTTAAAGGATTTTCGATGTATTTTTGCTTGAACACATATCTCACATTTAGAAATGGATTCGAAATCACAATCAGAAATTAATCCTAATTTATGCATATTTCTAAGTGACTTATAATTAACATGTCCTAATCTACTATGCCATAAATTAACTGAGTCAACAATATAAGCAGAAGATTTCTTTATTAGATTCAACTTAATCATGCCGTTACAAGAATATCCCTGTCCAATAAATTTGCTATTCTTGGACAACACTAACTTATCAGACTCATACACCATCTTGAATCCTCCTTTGTTAAGAAGGTATCCAGAAATCAAATTCTTACACATATCAGGTACATAAAATACATTGACTAAAGTAAGAACTTTCCCAGAGGTGAATGTCAATTCAATAGTGCCTTTTCCCAGAACTTTGCTTGCAACTTTGTTTGCGCTAGTTACTTCGCTGGATTCTCCGTTATTCTCATCGTAAGTCTTGAACAGATTACGGTCTTTGCAAATATGAATAGTTGCTCCAGTATCGAGCCACCAGTCATTGTCAATGACACTAACGGAGTTCGCCTCTTGTATGACAGCCACAAGCTTTTCTTCGACCACATTCGCTTTTTGTTGTTTCTTCCGAAGACGACAGTCTCGGGCATAGTGGCCGGGTTTGTGACAATAGTAACAGTCACCCTTCTTCTTATTCTTGGAATTGGTACCTTTCTTTTTGAACTGTGTCTCATTCTTAGGCTTCAACTTATCGTTAATTTCAACATTATTAGCCTTAGACTGAGACTCAGTTTGCGGATTATCATCTAGTTTGCGTTTACGAGAATCCTCTTTAATACGAAGATGACGCTGTAAACCGTCTAAATCATAATCGGTTTCCGCATGTTTTAATTTTTTCTTATAATCATTCCAAGAATTCGGGAGTCTCGAAATAATAACTCCAACAACAAATGATTCAGGGAGATCAATTCCGGCATCCTTAAGTTGATTTACTAATAGTAGTATTTCACTAACTTGTCCAATTATGGACTTGTTAGTGACCATTTTGAAATCCATAAAATTGCATATAAGAAATTTCTTATTACTTGCCTCAGAGATGCGATATTTGCTTTCTAGCGCAGTCCAGAGTGCCTTCGCCGTGTCCAAAGTCCTGTGAGCATTGTATATCGGAGTAGACAGTGCATTCAGTATGTGGCCTCTGCATAGAAAATCTTCCTCTTTTCGCTTTGCCCTTTTTGCTTTTAATTCTGCACTATCCTTATCGGTTTCCTCCGGTATTTTCTCCAATCCGTCTTCGAGAATATGAAATAATTTAACCGTGATCAGAAAGAATTTCATAGTCTCCTGCCAACGAGTGAAGTTCTCTCCATCAAACCGCTCCAACTTCGTCAAATGTTGATTCATTACTTGCAAAGCGCTCAAACTATCCATGGTTGAAGATATTGTCTGAAAATTTGTTGGGGAATTTGTGGTTTGAGACGCTTTTGGAGGAGTAGAATCTGCCGTACTTCTGACTTCAAGGATTTGCGGAGCAAATTCTTTCAGACAATAGTTCAACCCACCAGGTACAAACGGGTTAACGAACTATTGACTTCAGGATTCAATGAAGCCTTGAAACAGCGTTATCGGATTCAAAATTTGTACGATTTTGATCCGACCAAGAACACTCTGAATATATGTTTCTGATGATGCTATTTCGAATATAGAAATGAAAGGGAAGAATTAGAAATTAATTCTGCAACAGTTTCAGATTTGTAACACTTCAGAGGTGTTTCGAACAGAACTGTTTTGTAACAGTTTAATGGTGTTGCAGAACGATATATGAAGAAGAAGAATTACTCAGTGATTTTGCAACAATTTCTGGCGTCGTATATATAGGTGATGAAGAGCAGACATCCCTCAGCCAAGCGTTGCAACCTATTGAATCGCAACAGTTATTTCTGTTCGATTCCGAACGTATGTAACCTTTCAGTTTTGCAACGCTTCTGAAGCGTCGCAGCCGCTTTAGAACGAAACCGGTCGACCGCCAAAACTCAACCAGTCGACCGTTTTATTCTCTGGTTGAAAAACGGTCGACCAGTGATATTTTGGCCTGTCGACTGGTTTGTTTCCCCGGCCTATTGGATCACAAGACCCCAAGATCCCCAAGGCCCAAGGCCCATCTTTTGACATTTCAAAGATTATTATTTATGCCAAGTTCATGCTCAAGGCCCATTGCCTTATTCCTCTTTCTCTTCTTTCTTTTGATATCATGTATCAAGCTTTTACCTATATAGAGACAAAATCCTTTATATTCCACAATGTGGGACTTAATCCCTACACTTTATCTTCTTCCATTCTTGCTTCCCTCTTCAAAAACAAACCCATATCCCAAACTAACTTGAAAATTTACAACAATCTCCCCCAATTTTCAAAATAAATTAATGTGGACGGCTGAGTCACTAGTGTGACTTCCTACATACCCAAGTGGGATCAAGCCTATGTAGTTCTAAGGTCAAATGTTGCATCATCGTGGAAACAACACATAAATAAATGTATCTTTTGGATTTGAACTTTTACTTAGTGTAAACTATTCAAAGTTCTATTGAGATTCAATGGTGAACGAATCTTGAACCAAGTATCCCTTAATGATAAAACCGGAACAATCACACATGTTGTATTCCTTAGTTAGAGTGTTCTGTATTGCTCAGCACGTTAATGGCCATGTGCTTAAATCCTGGTTCATGAGTCTACTTTGAAAGCGGTCTTACTTTCTTAGGAAACGGCCTGATTTCCATACTCATATAGGTAAGTCACTTAAGGTGTTTCTGCGAGACACCTTTTAGGGTTTCTAGACTTATTAAGGATATTTATCCATCCTTTGTTCATGCAGAATCCAACACTAAACATTATGGGATTATTGATTTAGTGTTCCATAATCATTTCCTTAACTTGTTGGTACCCATTGAACTTTGTCTATCTTTTTCAAAACACAAGTTGGGTTTCTGTTAAGGATGATCAATCTTCATTCACAGACCTTAGTCCCATTTCTTTAGACTTTATAGAAACCATAGCCTTTGGAAGACTCTTCGTAAGTGGGTCAGCCAAGTTTTTCTTTGTTTCTATGTAGTCAACAGTTATAACTCCACTTTTGAGTAACTGTCTCACCATTTGATGTCTTAGACTCACATGTCTAGACTTTACATTATATGTTTTATTAGAAACATTATATATCGTTGCTTGATTATCGCAATTAATCAAGACTGCTGGAGATGGCTTCTTCCATAATGGGATTTCTACTAACAAATTTCTAAGCCATTCCGCTTCCTTACATGCGTCTGCTAATGCAATTAATTCTGATAACATAGTTGAATCAGATATACAGGTCTGCTTCTTAGAAGCCCAAGACACAGCAGCGCCTCCTAATGTAAATATCCATCCAGTCGTAGACTTGGATTTTGATTCTACATTGTTCCAGGTTGCATCACTATATCCTTCTATTACAGCAGGATATCCTTTATAAGATAAACCATAGTTGATGGTTCCCTTCAAATAAGCTAAGACTCTGGAAATGGCTTTCCAGTGTTCGAAACCTGGATTACTCGTAAATCGACACAATACACTTATAGCATGTGCGATATCTGGTCTAGTGCAATGCATAGCATACATAAGACTCCCAATAATACTGGAATATTCCAATTGAGAAATGGTACGTCCAGTGTTCTTTTCTAATTTTATACTCGGATCTAAAGGAGTTGGTGCTGGTTTGTCATCATAATGATTATACTTCTTTAGGAACTTTTCAATGTAATGAGATTGAGTTAATAATAACTCCCCCGTTTTCCTAATGATTTTAATTCCTAGAATTACATCAGCCTCTCCCAAATCTTTCATATCAAATTTAGAAGATAGAAACTTTTTAGTTTCATTTACACAGGATATGTTGGAACCAAATATCAGCATGTCATCAACGTATAAACATATTATAACATAACCGTTGTTATCCGATTTGCTATAGATACATTTATCTGCATCATTAACAATGAATCCAAATGACAGTGCAACTTTATCAAACTTCTCATGCCATTGCATGGGAGCTTGCTTCAGGCCATAAAGAGATTTAACTAATTTACAAACTTTCCTTTCTTGGCCTGGGGTTATGAAACCTTCAGGTTGTTCCATGTATATCTCTTCTTCTAAATCTCCATTTAGAAAAGCTGTCTTTACATCCATTTGATGTATGACCAAGTTATGAATTGATGCAAGTGCTATTAAACAGCGTATCAAAGATATGCGAGCCACCGGAGCATATGTATCAAAATAATCTACTCCTTGTCTTTGTTTATATCCCTTAGCAACTAATCTGGCTTTAAATTTATCAATGGATCCATTTGTATTCAACTTTTTCTTGAATATCCATTTACATCCTATAGGTTTAGCACCAGGAGGTAAGTCGCTTAATACCCAAGTTTGGTTTAACATTATGGAATTCATTTCGTCATTGATAGCTTCTTTCCAGAAATTAGAATCTCTAGAACTCATAGCCTCAGAATAAGTTTTGGGATCATCATCGACGTTCATTACATATCTTGTCACATTAAGGACTTCGTCCTTATTTCCTTCTACGAGATATGTTATGAAGTCAGGACCATAGTCCTTCTCTATTCTCGCTCTTTTACTTCTTCTGTGTTCAATACTATCATCTGGTACTGACACTTCCTTGCTGTTTTGAGCAGGAGCATATTCATCATCATTTGTATCATTAGTCTCAGTTGGTTCTGGACTAGATGATCTCAATGGATTCTCAATAGTTTGATTTTCAAAAAATTCTACATCTACAGATTCTATGACTTCTAAGGTATCAAGAATCATAAATCTATAAGTTATACTATTAAGAGAATATCCAATGAAAACACATTTAAAAGCCCTATTACCTAACTTTGGTCGTTTAGGGTCTGGTTTTCTAACATATGCTAAACAACCCCAAACTTTAAGTCTAGTAAGATTAGGTTTTCTATTGAACCATAATTCATAAGGAGAAAAATTATTTTTCTTAAGTGGTACTCTATTTAAAATGTAACATGCAGATAACATAGCATCACCCCATAGGTTATATGGCAAATTAGAGCTTATAAGCATGGCATTAACCATTTCTACTAAAGTTCTATTTTTTCTCTCAGCAACACCATTTTGTTGTGGTGTATAAGGGGCGGTACATTGGTGAATGATACCATTTTGTTTGCAAAACAAAGTAAACTCATTTGAAAAATATTCACCACCACGATCTGAATGTAACACTTTAATTTTAATTCCTAATTGTGTTTCGACTTCTGCTTTGTAAATTTTGAATTTATCAAAGGCTTCATCTTTTGATTTCATTAGATATACATAAGCATATCTAGAAGAATCATCAATAAACGTTATATAGTATTGGTTACCACCATAGGTGATATGACTTTTCAAGTCACCCACATCACTATATACCAAATCAAGCAAACCAGTTTTCCTTTCAACGGATTTAAAGGATTTTCGATGTATTTTTGCTTGAACACATATCTCACATTTAGAAATGGATTCGAAATCACAATCAGAAATTAATCCTAATTTATGCATATTTCTAAGTGACTTATAATTAACATGTCCTAATCTACTATGCCATAAATTAACAGAGTCAACAATATAAGCAGAAGATTTCTTTATTAGATTCAACTTAATCATGCCGTTACAAGAATATCCCTGTCCAATAAATTTGCTATTCTTGGACAACACTAACTTATCAGACTCATACACCATCTTGAATCCTCCTTTGTTAAGAAGGTATCCAGAAATCAAATTCTTACACATATCAGGTACATAAAATACATTGACTAAAGTAAGAACTTTCCCAGAGGTGAATGTCAATTCAATAGTGCCTTTTCCCAGAACTTTGCTTGCAACTTTGTTTGCGCTAGTTACTTCGCTGGATTCTCCGTTATTCTCATCGTAAGTCTTGAACAGATTACGGTCTTTGCAAATATGAATAGTTGCTCCAGTATCGAGCCACCAGTCATTGTCAATGCCACTAACGGAGTTCGCCTCTTGTACGACAGCCACAAGCTTTTCTTCGACCACATTCGCTTTTTGTTGTTTCTTCCGAAGACGACAGTCTCGGGCATAGTGGCCGGGTTTGTGACAATAGTAACAGTCACCCTTCTTCTTATTCTTGGAATTGGTACCTTTCTTTTTGAACTGTGTCTCACTCTTAGGCTTCAACTTATCGTTAATTTCAACATTATTAGCCTTAGACTGAGACTCAGTTTGCGGATTATCATCTAGTTTGCGTTTACGAGAATCCTCTTCAATACGAAGATGACGCTGTAAACCGTCTAAATCATAATCGGTTTCCGCATGTTTTAATTTTTTCTTATAATCATTCCAAGAATTCGGGAGTCTCGAAATAATAACTCCAACAACAAATGATTCAGGGAGATCAATTCCGGCATCCTTAAGTTGATTTACTAATAGTAGTATTTCACTAACTTGTCCAATTATGGACTTGTTAGTGACCATTTTGAAATCCATAAAATTGCATATAAGAAATTTCTTATTACTTGCCTCAGAGATGCGATATTTGCTTTCTAGCGCAGTCCAGAGTGCCTTCGCCGTGTCCAAAGTCCTGTGAGCATTGTATATCGGAGTAGACAGTGCATTCAGTATGTGGCCTCTGCATAGAAAATCTTCCTCTTTTCGCTTTGCCCTTTTTGCTTTTAATTCTGCACTATCCTTATCGGTTTCCTCCGGTATTTTCTCCAATCCGTCTTCGAGAATATGAAATAATTTAACCATGATCAGAAAGAATTTCATAGTCTCCTGCCAACGAGTGAAGTTCTCTCCATCAAACCGCTCCAACTTCGTCAAATGCTGATTCATTACTTGCAAAGCGCTCAAACTATCCATGGTTGAAGATATTGTCTGAAAATTTGTTGGGGAATTTGTGGTTTGAGACGCTTTTGGAGGAGTAGAATCTGCCGTACTTCTGACTTCAAGGATTTGCGGAGCAAATTCTTTCAGACAATAGTTCAACCCACCAGGTACAAACGGGTTAACGAACTATTGACTTCAGGATTCAATGAAGCCTTGAAACAGCGTTATCGGATTCAAAATTTGTACGATTTTGATCCGATCAAGAACACTCTGAATATATGTTTCTGATGATGCTATTTCGAATATAGAAATGAAAGGGAAGAATTAGAAATTAATTCTGCAACAGTTTCAGATTTGTAACACTTCAGAGGTGTTTCGAACAGAACTGTTTTGTAACAGTTTAATGGTGTTGCAGAACGAAATATGAAGAAGAAGAATTACTCAGTGATTTTGCAACAGTTTCTGGCGTCGTATATATAGGTGATGAAGAGCAGACATCCCTCAGCCAAGCATTGCAACCTATTGAATCGCAACAGTTATTTCTGTTCGATTCCGAACGTATGTAACCTTTCAGTTTTGCAACGCTTCTGAAGCGTCGCAGCCGCTTTAAAAACGAAACCGGTCGACCGCCAAAACTCAACCAGTCGACCGTTTTATTCTCTGGTTGAAAAACGGTCGACCGGTGATATTTTGGCATGTCGACTGGTTTGTTTCCCCGGCCTATTGGATCACAAGACCCCAAGACCCCAAGGCCCAAGGCCCATCTTTTGACATTTCAAAGATTATTATTTATGCCAAGTTCATGCTCAAGGCCCATTGCCTTATTCCTCTTTGTCTTCTTTCTTTTGATATCATGTATCAAGCTTTTACCTATATAGAGACAAAATCCTTTATATTCCGCAATGTGGGACTTAATCCCTACACTTTATCTTCTTCCATTCTTGCTTCCCTCTTCAAAAACAAACCCATATCCCAAACTAACTTGAAAATTTACAACAATCTCCCCCAATTTTCAAAATAAATTAATGTGGACGGCTGAGTCACTAGTGTGACTTCCTACATACCCAAGTGGGATCAAGCCTATGTAGTTCTAAGGTCAAATGTTGCATCATCGTGGAAACAACACATAAATAAAAGTATCTTTTGGATTTGAACTTTTACTTAGTGTAAACTATTCAAAGTTCTATTGAGATTCAATGGTGAACGAATCTTGAACCAAGTATCCCTTAATGATAAAACCGGAACAATCACACATGTTGTATTCCTTAGTTAGAGTGTTCTGTATTGCTCAGCACGTTAATGGCCATGTGCTTAAATCCTGGTTCATGAGTCTACTTTGAAAGCGGTCTTACTTTCTTAGGAAACAGCCTGATTTCCATACTCATATAGGTAAGTCACTTAAGGTGTTTCTGCGAGACACCTTTTAGGGTTTCTAGACTTATTAAGGATATTTATCCATCCTTTGTTCATGCAGAATCCAACACTAAACATTATGGGATTATTGATTTAGTGTTCCATAATCATTTCCTTAACTTGTTGGTACCCATTGAACTTTGTCTATCTTTTTCAAAACACAAGTTGGGTTTCTGTTAAGGATGATCAATCTTCATTCACAGACCTTAGTCCCATTTCTTTAGACTTTATAGAAACCATAGCCTTTGGAAGACTCTTCGTAAGTGGGTCAGCCAAGTTTTTCTTTGTTTCTATGTAGTCAACAGTTATAACTCCACTTTTGAGTAACTGTCTCACCATTTGATGTCTTAGACTCACATGTCTAGACTTTCCATTATATGTTTTATTAGAAACATTATATATCGTTGCTTGATTATCGCAATTAATCAAGACTGCTGGAGATGGCTTCTTCCATAATGGGATTTCTACTAACAAATTTCTAAGCCATTCCGCTTCCTTACATGCGTCTGCTAATGCAATTAATTCTGATAACATAGTTGAATCAGATATACAGGTCTGCTTCTTAGAAGCCCAAGACACAGCAGCGCCTCCTAATGTAAATATCCATCCAGTCGTAGACTTGGATTTCGATTCTACATTGTTCCAGGTTGCATCACTATATCCTTCTATTACAGCAGGATATCCTTTATAAGATAAACCATAGTTGATGGTTCCCTTCAAATAAGCTAAGACTCTGGAAATGGCTTTCCAGTGTTCGAAACCTGGATTACTCGTAAATCGAC
This sequence comes from Allium sativum, assembly GCA_030737875.1. NCBI lineage: Eukaryota > Viridiplantae > Streptophyta > Magnoliopsida > Asparagales > Amaryllidaceae > Allium > Allium sativum. The sequence continues at coordinate 952,377,963 of CM060924.1, read as the reverse complement.
ACAATACACTTATAGCATGTGCGATATCTGGTCTAGTGCAATGCATAGCATACATAAGACTCCCAATAATACTGGAATATTCCAATTGAGAAATGGTACGTCCAGTGTTCTTTTCTAATTTTATACTTGGATCTAAAGTAGTTGGTGCTGGTTTGTCATCATAATGATTATACTTCTTTAGGAACTTTTCAATGTAATGAGATTGAGTTAATAATAACTCCCCCGTTTTCCTAATGATTTTAATTCCTAGAATTACATCAGCCTCTCCCAGATCTTTCATATCAAATTTAGAAGATAGAAACTTTTTAGTTTCATTTACACAGGATATGTTGGAACCAAATATCAGCATGTCATCAACGTATAAACATATTATAACATAACCGTTGTTATCCGATTTGCTATAGATACATTTATCTGCATCATTAACAATGAATCCAAATGACAGTGCAACTTTATCAAACTTCTCATGCCATTGCATGGGAGCTTGCTTCAGGCCATAAAGAGATTTAACTAATTTACAAACTTTCCTTTCTTGGCCTGGGGTTATGAAACCTTCAGGTTGTTCCATGTATATCTCTTCTTCTAAATCTCCATTTAGAAAAGCTGTCTTTACATCCATTTGATGTATGACCAAGTTATGAATTGATGCAAGTGCTATTAAACAGCGTATCGAAGATATGCGAGCCACCGGAGCATATGTATCAAAATAATCTACTCCTTGTCTTTGTTTATATCCCTTAGCAACTAATCTGGCTTTAAATTTATCAATGGATCCATTTGTATTCAACTTTTTCTTGAATATCCATTTACATCCTATAGGTTTAGCACCAGGAGGTAAGTCGCTTAATACCCAAGTTTGGTTTAACATTATGGAATTCATTTCGTCATTGATAGCTTCTTTCCAGAAATTAGAATCTCTAGAACTCATAGCCTCAGAATAAGTTTTGGGATCATCATCGACGTTCATTACATATCTTGTCACATTAAGGACTTCGTCCTTATTTCCTTCTACGAGATATGTTATGAAGTCAGGACCATAGTCCTTCTCTATTCTCGCTCTTTTACTTCGTCTGTGTTCAATACTATCATCTGGTACTGACACTTCCTTGCTGTTTTGAGCAGGAGCATATTCATCATCATTTGTATCATTAGTCTCAGTTGGTTCTGGACTAGATGATCTCAATGGATTCTCAATAGTTTGATTTTCAAAAAATTCTACATCTACAGATTCTATGACTTCTAAGGTATCAAGAATCATAAATCTATAAGTTATACTATTAAGAGAATATCCAATGAAAACACATTTTAAAGCCCTGTTACCTAACTTTGGTCGTTTAGGGTCTGGTTTTCTAACATATGCTAAACAACCCCAAACTTTAAGTCTAGTAAGATTAGGTTTTCTATTGAACCATAATTCATAAGGAGAAAAATTATTTTTCTTAAGTGGTACTCTATTTAAAATGTAACATGCAGATAACATAGCATCACCCCATAGGTTATATGGCAAATTAGAGCTTATAAGCATGGCATTAACCATTTCTACTAAAGTTCTATTTTTTCTCTCAGCAACACCATTTTGTTGTGGTGTATAAGGGGCGGTACATTGGTGAATGATACCATTTTGTTTGCAAAACAAAGTAAACTCATTTGAAAAATATTCACCACCACGATCTGAATGTAACACTTTAATTTTAATTCCTAATTGTGTTTCGACTTCTGCTTTGTAAATTTTGAATTTATCAAAGGCTTCATCTTTTGATTTCATTAGATATACATAAGCATATCTAGAATAATCATCAATAAACGTTATATAGTATTGGTTACCACCATAGGTGATATGACTTTTCAAGTCACCCACATAACTATATACCAAATCAAGCAAACCAGTTTTCCTTTCAACGGATTTAAAGGATTTTCGATGTATTTTTGCTTGAACACATATCTCACATTTAGAAATGGATTCGAAATCACAATCAGAAATTAATCCTAATTTATGCATATTTCTAAGTGACTTATAATTAACATGTCCTAATCTACTATGCCATAAATTAACAGAGTCAACAATATAAGCAGAAGATTTCTTTATTAGATTCAACTTAATCATGTCGTTACAAGAATATCCCTGTCCAATAAATTTGCTATTCTTGGACAACACTAACTTATCAGACTCATACACCATCTTGAATCCTCCTTTGTTAAGAAGGTATCCAGAAATCAAATTCTTACACATATCAGGTACATAAAATACATTGACTAAAGTAAGAACTTTCCCAGAGGTGAATGTCAATTCAATAGTGCCTTTTCCCAGATCTTTGCTTGCAACTTTGTTTGCGCTAGTTACTTCGCTGGATTCTCCGTTATTCTCATCGTAAGTCTTGAACAGATTACGGTCTTTGCAAATATGAATAGTTGCTCCAGTATCGAGCCACCAGTCATTGTCAATGCCACTAACGGAGTTCGCCTCTTGTACGACAGCCACAAGCTTTTCTTCGACCACATTCGCTTTTTGTTGTTTCTTCCGAAGACGACAGTCTCGGGCATAGTGGCCGGGTTTGTGACAATAGTATCAGTCACCCTTCTTCTTATTCTTGGAATTGGTACCTTTCTTTTTGAACTGTGTCTCATTCTTAGGCTTCAACTTATCGTTAATTTCAACATTATTAGCCTTAGACTGAGACTCAGTTTGCGGATTATCATCTAGTTTGCGTTTACGAGAATCCTCTTCAATACGAAGATGACGCTGTAAACCGTCTAAATCATAATCGGTTTCCGCATGTTTTAATTTTTTCTTATAATCATTCCAAGAATTCGGGAGTCTCGAAATAATAACTCCAACAACAAATGATTCAGGGAGATCAATTCCGGCATCCTTAAGTTGATTTACTAATAGTAGTATTTCACTAACTTGTCCAATTATGGACTTGTTAGTGACCATTTTGAAATCCATAAAATTGCATATAAGAAATTTCTTATTACTTGCCTCAGAGATGCGATATTTGCTTTCTAGCGCAGTCCAGAGTGCCTTCGCCGTGTCCAAAGTCCTGTGAGCATTGTATATCGGAGTAGACAGTGCATTCAGTATGTGGCCTCTACATAGAAAATCTTCCTCTTTTCGCTTTGCCCTTTTTGCTTTTAATTCTGCACTATCCTTATCGGTTTCCTCCGGTATTTTCTCCAATCCGTCTTCGAGAATATGAAATAATTTAACCGTGATCAGAAAGAATTTCATAGTCTCCTGCCAACGAGTGAAGTTCTCTCCATCAAACCGCTCCAACTTCGTCAAATGCTGATTCATTACTTGCAAAGCGCTCAAACTATCCATGGTTGAAGATATTGTCTGAAAATTTGTTGGGGAATTTGTGGTTTGAGACGCTTTTGGAGGAGTAGAATCTGCCGTACTTCTGACTTCAAGGATTTGCGGAGCAAATTCTTTCAGACAATAGTTCAACCCACCAGGTACAAACGGGTTAACGAACTATTGACTTCAGGATTCAATGAAGCCTTGAAACAGCGTTATCGGATTCAAAATTTGTACGATTTTGATCCGACCAAGAACACTCTGAATATATGTTTCTGATGATGCTATTTCGAATATAGAAATGAAAGGGAAGAATTAGAAATTAATTCTGCAACAGTTTCAGATTTGTAACACTTCAGAGGTGTTTCGAACAGAACTGTTTTGTAACAGTTTAATGGTGTTGCAGAACGATATATGAAGAAGAAGAATTACTCAGTGATTTTGCAACAGTTTCTGGCGTCGTATATATAGGTGATGAAGAGCAGACATCCCTCAGCCAAGCGTTGCAACCTATTGAATCGCAACAGTTATTTCTGTTCGATTCCGAACGTATGTAACCTTTCAGTTTTGCAACGCTTCTGAAGCGTCGCAGCCGCTTTAGAACGAAACCGGTCGACCGCCAAAACTCAACCAAGGCCCAAGGCCCATCTTTTGACATTTCAAAGATTATTATTTATGCCAAGTTCATGCTCAAGGCCCATTGCCTTATTCCTCTTTCTCTTCTTTCTTTTGATATCATGTATCAAGCTTTTACCTATATAGAGACAAAATCCTTTATATTCCACAATGTGGGACTTAATCCCTACACTTTATCTTCTTCCATTCTTGCTTCCCTCTTCAAAAACAAACCCATATCCCAAACTAACTTGAAAATTTACAACAAAATGCATGGTAAAAACAAGTAAAATATGATACGTGAAAATCCAAATTATGTGAAATTGAAAACAATTATTGCTTGGATCAGCAGCTAACATGATCTTAACACTGATGCTATGAATTTCAAAACCTCAAAACCAATCTTAGTATTATCAATTTGTCATTATTTATATTAGCATTAAAATAATCATTGTACTCCACAGACATGGTTATTTCACAACAAATCATATAACAATTTCGAAAACAAAAGCAGATCTCACCTTGTGCTTATTTGTTCAACAGATCATTTTGCATACCATATTTCTTATTTCTATATCAATTTTCAGCTTATTTATCTCTAGCCCCACGTCCTTCACAACAAGCCCCTTCCATTCCTTTTCAAACTTTTCGCATAATGATTTATTAGTTAATTCGAAAGCATTCTCTACATTATCCATCAAAAACACTTCCTCCTGTGACAATATTTTTGCTTGCTCAAACATGATTGGAAACATTTCGCTGTTTCTATTATCATCAAGGTTGTTTTCTTCTTCGCCATTGTCATCATCCTCGTCATGGCTTTCCTTTGCTTTCAGCTTTTTCGTCTTGCTTCCATCTGAGATTTCTTCTTCCACTGACTTCTTTCTTTTTCCATTACTTTCATTTCTGTTGACAATATTACCCTCAACAACCCTTCCATTTTTTTGACCCCATATCTTCACACAAAGATCAATAAATGTTGATAGCTCAGGATTATCGATGTCGTTTCAGCTTTGAATTAGCTTAAAGTATTTCCTTTTTCAAATGTCGAATTTTATAGTGCAACTGATGGCAAGAAGAGACCTTTCTGGTAAGAAAATTGTTGACAGAACAAAGTAGAGGGTTCACGGTACTCTCAGTAAGAGTTTTCCCGTCATTGTTGGACATAAACTCGATAACCCTTTCAAGAATCGAGATAGAATCTTCATCCACAAATCTAGCTTTCTTTGCAGCTGCTGCGAACTTGGAGGACGTCGGGTTCGCAGCAATAGGTTTTGGTGATACAGGGTTTGGTGGAGAATAATTTGGAACTGGAGATTGTTTCGAACCTTCTGCTTTCTCCATATTGGATGCTAAGCATTTGATGTTTGAAGTTTTAGATTTCTTCGGTGATTTCCTAGGGTTTAGAGAAGGATCCGACGACGTTAAAGCTTTTTTCCCATTTTACTTTCAGGTTTGGAAAATTTCGAGATGTTAGAGCATCTCCAGCAGCTCCAACATGGTGTACATTTTGACCACTGTTCCGAAATCTGGGCTGATAGTTTCGGAATCTTCAAACTCTCCACGCGCTTGTTAACAAACGCGTGAAATAAAGCGGTGGTCCCATTTCTACGCGCTTGTTCAACAAGCGCGTAGGCTACCGCATTTGCACACAGCACGTGGAAATGGACCAAAACATTTAGTTTCAATATTTGCTCCAGCACGTGGCAGCATTTGCTCCATTAATTTTCTGTACACAGCACTTGTTTGGACCCATTTCTGCCAACATTCACATGGCAGCCTTGTTTTTTTAATCATCTTCCTCCTCATTTTTTGACACGTACACAACTTTGGTTTGGCTTTTTGTGTTGGAAAAGCAATATCCACGCACACGTATTTACTTTTGTGCAGGACAGCACAACACCACGCACTTTTTTTTTTTTATATGGTACAGCTTAAATTACTCGCGTTGGTTAAACAAACGCCCAGCCATTTTTTTGTTGTTGTGGCCCACGTTTGGTTCCAGACGCTTGTTGAACAAGCGCCTGGACCTAAAAACTGTTGGGATTCCTGATTTTCCGGAGTATGGAAAATCGTAATACGAAAATCCACACTCCGGATTTGTTGGAGTTGCTCTTAGCTGTCAAGCACGAATTTGGAAGTGGCTTTTGAGAATGACGATTTGTACAAGGACTTTGTTTAAAAAAAATACTTTTAGGTTAGGGCAGCCGTTTCTTAATCGCATTTCAGTAGACAACGGTAATAATGATACATGGTTTTAGTTTCCGGCGCAGGATGGCAAAAAAATCCGTATTCGCGGTTATCCATGGATAAAATCCGTCATAGATATAAAACAGATAGTTAAATGGGTATCCATGGATAAAATAAACGGATTTTTTTAATATCCGTTAATTAATGGGGCGGGTACGGATAGTAAGATATCCATGTCCATGGGTACCCGTGCCCGTATTGAATGTGATTTATTATCAATAGCCAATACAAAAAATATTGTTGTTGCCTGTTCGGCATTTGTGTGCATGCTTTTACTCAACAATTTATAACTGGCCGTTGATATTTTGATGGATACTTCTTTTATTGTTTCTTCTTTTTTGGATGTTGGTTTAAATAAATATTGGTATTTTGAGGTTAGCATTTAAGAATTGGTCTATTTTTTTTTTTTTTGCCAAATGTACTTCTGAATAAATTCAATAAATGGCTAAAAAATAAATTAAATAAATATAATGGATACCCACGAATATCCGTCCGCAACCTGTTTAAAACCGTTTAATGGATACCCGTGCGGGTATGGGGCGGGCACGGGGCAGAAAATCACCCAACGGGGCGGGTGATTGGGTGGTACTAGCCACGCTCGCCCCATTGTCATCCCTATTCCCGCATGAATTGTTTCCAAAATTGATATATTTAAGAAGTAATGTTAAAAACACTACAAAAAGGGATAAGGAGGATCAACAACATTATAGTTTGGGATGAGCTTTATTATTATGGCACGTGTACATTTCTTATGATTTCTTTTATGATTTAGGTTTTATGGTTGTAACTCGATCGGGATGATCGTACATTTGCAAAGAATATTTGAATTTCTAATTCATCATATAATGAGATTTAGATGTCTTGGAGTGGGGTACCCCCTTTATTGATAATTTAACTCACTCGAAATGTATATGATAATTTTGATGATTTTGGTGTTATGTTTCCATTATGACTCGAGTATGGTGATATACTTAGCCTAGATCTAGTCCTTGAGACTTGTATATTTATCCCTTCTATTATGTCATGTGAAATGAAACCAATTAATCCCTTTATGTTATCATATTCACAACTCTTAGGGTAAAGAGTCACATATCTTATGCTTATTTATTTCATACGCTGATTTGTAAACTAGACTGACCCGTGTGTATATTCCTAGGGTCAGACCGAGATGTTTCAGGTGAAGTCATTGAGTTTTGGGTTAGCAGTCATTCCTTTGAGATATTTTATCTGTTGTGGCTTCCAATTGAGTTCGAGTTGTAGGGTTTCATATTGGTTCATTGTTGTATCTTGTTTTAAAAGTGATAACGGTGTATCTATTCATTTGTAGCACATGTATTTGTTGTACTCTATCGACGTAATATTATGTAATTGTTCCGTAATATGTAATGGTGTATATATATGTACTGTATTCTGAGCTGATCCTATAGCCATAGTGAAATTGTATTACGTAAGTATTAAGTATGTCGAGCCTCTTGAATGAAAATTTACGAGCACCTTCTCTACGTCCTTAAGACTTGCTAATGCAAATCTACGAGTGGTCGCCCTAACCAGCCCTATTCTTCGCTCTAATAGACAGTATTACCTAGTAATTCTCTTTATTAGTGTGGGTCTCGGAGTGGGGGCATTAGGATCATATTTTATTTTTACTCAATTAAAAGTTAAATTGTTAAGGAGTCAAACATATTGAAAAAATAAATAAAAGAACCCGATTTTACCATACATTCAGATACACAAAACACGATAAAAATCGAAAAGGACATATCGAAATTCAATACAAAGTTTGGAAATAAAATGTCGAAAATAGATTAATTGAAAATAAATTAAAATCTTATATATTCGACGATAATACATCGTGAAACACGATTTTAATTATTGTCATGACATGATCCGTTCACCAAATTCGGCGAGTACCTATCGTTTTAATTATTTAACTTCGACTCGCTGTCAAAGAATTATTGTGTATGGTCGAAAATAGGCCTCTGTTTTTTATGTGAATTATTACCTTTTTAGGGATTTTTTTCAACAAATTCAACATGTCGTTCGCTTTTTTGAGTAAAAGTTATGTTGTCTTCCTTTTCAACATGCAAATCACTTTTTCTTTAATGTGTTAAACATATATAATTTTTAAAAAAGATAATTTATGCGTGTAACATAATCGCGAGCGAAGGCGTACCATAACACTTGTTAATAATTAATAAAGAATGAGTTTACCTTTTTATTAGTCTGAATTTTCATTTACATTATTAATTAATAAAGCACAACTTCGAAAAGAAAGTTTATGTGTCAAATTCTATTTTTGAGCTTTGCTAGAACGGTCGATAAAATGAAGTAAGAGAAGCACGGATCTGATGATCAACGAAGGAAATCAGGGGGTGTTGTAACCTTTGAAGGATACGGTATGTTCTGTAGTTTGATCCAGTTGCAAAATCGATTGTTTATAAGTGATATAAAGATTTATTCATGGGTGAACATTTCGAATTGGTACATAAGTTAGATGCCAGATACTCTATTTAAGCGATATTAATATTTAGTAACATTTAAGACGGTTGCTTTATATAATATGCGTTGATATCAAAAAAATTGACACCAAAGATATTACAGTTATTACTAGAGATCATTATTAAAAAAATTGATCGATTTATCTTGAAAGATTTTACATCTGAACAATTTTACTCAAAATAATTGGAATCCACGTCTAGGTTTGAGTACTTCCTAAAATGGCCTTGTATATAACTTTTTCAAATATGAAGTTGTTATTTTATATGGTCCTCCCAATAATCTCGAAGAAAAATCACCATATAGTAGCCAAAATGCTCTTTTTATATCACTTTAAAATAGGGTACATCAAATAATTATTTTTTATAAATTCGTTGCTCCTCTACAAGCACTACAAAATATTATTATCACTTAAAAATTAAAAAATAAAATACATTTATAAATTTGTTCTTCATTAACTAATAGTACAAATAACAATTAAAATGTACAAAAAAAATTGACGTTGCAACATTAAAATAGAGATTTAATCATCTACACACAATTTTTTTTTGTCTAAATGTAAGTGCAAATCATTTTCTTTAGAATTTTTTAAACATATACAATTTGTAGAACAACAATTCATGCAAGAAACGCATGGTCCGACCGTTAACTTTTGGCCCAACCATGAACTTCCCAAAATACCCATATATTACATTTTAAAATGTTAAATTATTATTTCATATTATTTTCTTAATAAACCAAAAGATAAAATCTTTATACAGCTACTTAACGCGTATTAAAACTTGCTCATTGATTCCAGTTATTTAGAGTATAATTATTCATATATAAGATCTTTTCAGAAAAATTAACCAATATCTTTAATAATAATTGTGATATCATTAGTTTCACCTTTTTGTATCCGCATGAACTACCATAAATGTCTTCTTTATATTGCTTAAAGATAGGATCTACCAAGTAAGCTTTCTTTACAAATTTAAATCACTCCTCCACATATTTTACCATACTTTTATATTATTTAAAAAATAAAAATCTTACAAACAAAGTTATTTTATAAGTTCATTCTTTATTAATTAATAGTACCAATAAAAACAAATTAACATTGCAACTTAAAAATAAAAATTCAAATCATCTTCACATAAATTTATTCTGGAAATCAAACAAAGTAAATCTTTAGGCGAGAAAGTTCCTTCAAAGATCGAGGGTAACCCACTTGCAATATAGTGGTATAAGAATTATCAAATGCAACACCTAATAGTCCAAGGTCTCTAGGAGTAAAAAAGGATTAGGAAAGCAATCATATACAACAAGACGTGCAACACCCCGTATTTTAACAACACTTAGAGGATAAATTAAAGAATAATTATGTTAGTAATCAGAATTAAGTGAAACGGACTGCGCTATTGCGTTCGTCTCAGAATTCTGGTCAAAATAGACACCTGGTTTGCGTAAAACGGACAACGTATGAGGAAGTTATTAAGGTTTGAAGTTTGTATATGCGCAGGATAATTATATATACACATAACAGTTCAAACCTATCCAGAAGTTGGTTCAAAAATGAAAATTTGAGTGAGCGGCAAAACTCCCGCCTAGGGGTGTCGACCCGTGGGTCGACCCCCTTAAGGGTGGGTCGACCCCCCTAGGGCACACATGGCAAATTTCGGTTTGGGGCTGGCGGCTATAAATATGGCCTCATTTCTCTAGTTTTCTCACACTGAAAATAATGGAGGACTAGATGTTGTCGCTGCGCGGATTAAATCAAACCTTTTTCTTCTTCTGCAATCGAGTTAATCAAGTTTAGAATTATTCAAGTGTAGATCTCTGATTCAGCATATGTTATTCTCCTTCTATTTTTCTAGATCCAAACACTGTGAGTTTAAGTTACTTTTAAATTTAAATAATTAAAAAGTAAAACATGATATGACTGTAATTTAGATCTATGCCTGTGACTGCTTGAATCATATCAGACCTGTTATAACTTGTGAATCTATGATATTCTGACATAACTAGGACTTGGATCTTAACCTTTATCATGTCAGATCTACCTTTGATTATAGATTTAATTCACTATTTAGATCACCTTGTACCAATCATGTTTGTGGTTAAATTGGATCTATTATTAGTTGAACATCTAAATCATTGATTTGATCTTATCATGCCTGTTATGACATCCCTACTATGTTAGAATCACTTCTATTATCATAGGTTCACCAGATCTGTTCCTATATGCCCATCTTATCATTATGCTATTATATGTTTAAGTCAATTTTGTTAGAATAATCATTTATGCCATCTTTCCTTCATCCTTTCCCTTTTATTTTATATAGACACTACTTTTGAGCCTTGGCATGCCGCTAAAGTATGTGAATGCGTTAGATTGAGAACGAGAGGAAAAACGTTTAAATTGGACATAACTTGTAAATGGGAAATTTGGCATAACTTGAATTATGTATATGAATATGAATTTGGGGCATATAATTCATTATGAACATAATTGGGGAAAAAGGTCATGAAAACCTATAACGACATAGGAATAATTGGTTAACAATTGAAATGCCTAGGGTTACAGTAATTAGAAACTGTAACCGCACTTAGACACGAGGTTAGAATGCACTTGTGGTAGAAGTCTGCCCGGAACCGCCCGGCATATCCAGCGACCACAAGTGTTGAATCTAATGTGAGGGATCTAAGTGCATAAACATGAGACTTGCTAAGACACGAGGTTAAGACCGACTTGTGGAAGAAGTCTGTCCGGAACCGACCAGCATATCCAACGTCCACAAGTTGTAAGCTTATTGTGGGAGGTCTAGTACATTATAAACATAAATGAATATGACTATGAAAATGAACACTTAACCTAGTTGAATCCATATGGATTGTATTAATCTTAATAGAGATCAAGTAATCTTGTTCGAAACAGTGGGAGAGTTAAGTATATCTGGGTTGGGTGGGTAATATTATATATATGGCCCACAAAACTTAACTGGTTGGGGTTATGTAATTAAAGACACCGTTGGGTAACCATACCCTGTGGAAATGTTGGGGTTATGTAATTAAAGACACCGTTAGGTAATCATAACCTGTGGAAATCCTAGTGGGGATGAAAGACAAAGGGGAGAGCTTGCATCATCTTGTGTGTGGGACCCGTTTCAGTCAGTAACCCATATAACGGTATCAAGCGAGTACTCCGCCCTAGGTCGGAGTCAGGGCACGCTTACTGGACTGATTGTAAGAGATCCAAACGTGGAGGACAGTGTGGGCAGGGCAAACCGACCAAAGCCGTGTGCGTGCATGGTCCGAGCAGAGGGGGATAAGACGACCGTGACACATGTAGACATGGTTGTGCACATCAACGAAGGGTTGCCACTTTAGGAAGTGATACATCCTACTATAGGACCAATACAGGGTTTCTATGGAGTAGGGAGCCGATCGATTGGAGTAGTAGTTACGGTACATCTTGACTTTGGTAAGTTTAGGAGTCTGTTATGGGCTGCCTGTGGATTGTATGGGGTTAAAACCTCTCACTAGAAGTACGCCTAAGTTTACCATCTTATACATGTTGGGGATCGTCTCATTCTAGTTATACTAGTATTAGTGCAGAGAAATCATTAGTGAAGCACAGTATACTCTATCATATTTATCCTGTTTACCTCGTCATATTTACCTTTTATGATGTTATCTTTCTTATCCACTTTATATGCCTATCATGATACTTTTACTTATTTATATGCTAAAAGTAACTGGACTCGCCAAACTTTATGTCTGACCCATTTTGTTTCCTCTTCTTTGTCTTCCGTTTCCCCCCAAGTTCTGAGGGTGGGAATGCTTAATCAGGATTCGGTTATCGTCTTGCTTGGAGCTGCTTTGATGTATTGCTCAAGTTCTTATCCTTGTACTATGGCTATGTTTCTTTGGGTAATTATGCTTTTTATGTATTTCTGTACTCTGATGGTACAAGACAGAAGCTATATATTATTGTAATGGGTTTTATGTAGTTTCAGACATATGACGTTTTGGACCATGATGTTATGATTTATGTTCTAAATAAAATTTTAAATTCCACTGCTATTTTTGTATCTATCTTGTAGTGTTTCTATTTCTGTTTACCTATAACGCTTCATGAAACTAAATGCATTCTCTTAATGAGTGACATTAATGGATGTATGATGTCACACTTGGTATCAGAGCCGAAGGTTAACAGATTAGATAAAAGTTTTGAAAATTATTTTCAAAAAGGTTTTAAAAGAAAACATTTTCAAAAAGAAAAGTCTATATTGAAAAACATATTCCCTAAAGCCATAGGAAATATCTTTCGATCCTTTATCTGAATCTCTTTCCTTTTCTTTTTAGCATGTCTGGGGAACCTAATATTCCTGAGGGCGTTATGATACCAGGCTGGTTCCATAGGTATCTAGAGGCCATGGCACCTACCGGTGGTCAAACCGACGTTCTCCCCAGCTGCACTTATTAAGGAATACGTTAACAAATTCAACCAACTAGCGAGATTTGGGCTAGAGCTAGTGAATACTCCGCATATGTAATCTTTGCGGTTTGCTAAAGGACTGAATGAACCCCCTACATGGGTTATCTATGTTCCATATTCCAATGGGAGAAACTTTTGAAAGGCTCATTGATATGGCCTTGATGCATGAGGAAGACAAAGGAGAAAAGAAGGAAGTTAAGGCTGATGAAACAATACAAAACAAGAATGTATAGACCAAGAAAGGACAACAACAATAATAACAAAAAAAGGTGGAAAGAATGACAAGGATAAAGATAAGAGGAAGTGCCACAGTTGTGGATGTGAGGGTCACTTGATCAAAGACTGTAAAAAGAACGAAGAATACTTGCTTCAATTGTGGGTAGGTCGGACACTTTGCTAGGGAGTGCCCGAAGAGGCAAGGACAAGGTCAAAGGGCAGGAACTTCTAGAGGGCAAGTGCATGCTCTTGTTACCAGTGCTCTAGGTAGAGGTAGGAAAGTTTCAGTGGAAGGTTTGATTTCTCTTTCCAGTCACCCTATTAGAACTCTTTTTGATTCTGGTGCTTCACATTCATTTATATCTAGTTATGTGGTTGAGTCTCTGCACTTAAATACTAGAATGGTAGTGGATCCCGTTGTTGTATCAAACCCCATTGGTGGTTTGGCTCATTTTTCTATGATTTGTCGGGGTTTGAGAAAATCTGTGTTAGGCATCGATTTTGAATGCGACGCATATATGCTCGGGTTTATGGGCTATGTTTTGATTCTAGGGATGGACTGGCTAGCCATGTATGGTGAGAGGAGGGTGATTAGGCTTCTAACTTGTCATGGGAGGACCCTCGAGATTTCTTGTGACCCACAAGGGTCTGTCATGATTAGTTTCTTAGAGTCTCTTGATGCATCTATCGATGATCTGTGATCTGTACCAGTAGTCCGTGACTATCCTAATATCTTTGATGAGGTACGGGGTTTACCCGCAAGGAGCGAGATCGATTTTCGCATATATTTGGTAGACAATGCAAAGCCAGTTGCATTACCTGTGTGCCATATAGCTCCAAGAGAAAGGAGGGAGCTTAGCAAACAAGTAGGGAAGCTACTTGAAAAAGGGTTTATTAGGTGAAGCATATCTGAATGGGGTGCTCCAGTGGTATTCGCAACTAAGGCGGATGGCTCGCTTCGCTTATGTGTAGACTATAGAGAGTTGAATAAACTCACTAAGAAGAACAGGCACCCACTCCCGAGGATAAATGATTTATTAAACCAACTTGTTGGTGCATTAGTATTTTCTCAGCTAGACTTGGCCACGGGTTTTCATCAGTTGAGGGTGGCCGAAGACAGTATAGATAAGACCGCTTTTAAGACTTCATATAGTTTCTTTGAATGGCTTCTAATGCCTTTTGGGTTGTCGAGCGCACCTGCCTATTTTTTTTTGATCTAATGAGTAGGGTGTTTCGAGAGTTTCTAAATAAGTTTGTCATGGTCTTTGTTGATGATATCTTGATTTTCTCGAAGAGCAAGGAAGATCATGCCTCACATATGAGGTAAGTTTTGAAAACTCCGCGTGCGCATCATCTTAAGGCAAAGTTCTCCAAATGCCATATTTGGAGAAAATTGGTGAGATTTCTAGGGCACGTGGTTTCTAAAGATGTGATAGCAGTAGATCCCGTAAAAGTAGTTGCAGTTCAAGATCGGCAAATCCCAAAGAATTCAACAGAGGTGAGAAGTTTTCTGGGGTTAGCAGGTTGTTATAGGAAGTTCATTAAGGACTTCGCAATGATATCAACCCCACTTGCCAGACTGATGAAAAAGAATTTGGCATTTTCGTGGGATATAGATTGTAATGTTGCTTTCCAAAGATTGAAGAGGGCTCTGACATCAGCCCCAGTCTTCACCTTGCCCAATGGGAACAAAGTGTTTACAGTATACATTGACGCATGTGGTACAGGGCTTGGTGCAGTTTTGATGCAAAAGGGAAGGGTAGTATGTTATGGAGGAAGACAACTAAGGGTTCATGAGAAGCACTACCCTACCCGCGACTTAGAGCTAGCTGCCATAGTATTCGCGCTTAAGACGTGGCGCCATTATTTATTTGGAGAGAAGTTCGAGTTGTACATTAATCGTAAATCTCTCAAGTACTTGTTTTCGCAAAGAGATCTTAATTTGAGGTAGCAAAGATGGATGGAATTCTTAGCATCTTATGACTTCAGGATCGCTTATACCCCTGGCAAGGGTAACGTAGTGGCAGACGCATTGAGTAGACAGAGGATGGTCTTAAATCCTTTGTTTGTAGAAAGGAAAAGTTTAGAGTTTATATCGGCTTTTGACTTTAGACCCTCCACCGAGATGTTGCCTGGATTATTCGCATCACTGGAAGTGCGGCCTACTCTTATGGATCAAATTAGAGCTTCGCAGCAAGAGGATCCACAGATTTTAGACATCTTGGATTGACCCAGTAAAGTGGAGACTTCTAGTCACCTCAGTAGATATTCCATAGACAATAAAGGGTGGTTGCGACGAGATGGAAGGCTTTGTGTTCCACGAGTTCGAAGCTTGATAAAACCAGTCCTAGAGGAAGCCCATTATTCTAAGATGACTATTCATCCACGTGGCGATAAGATGTATAGGGATATGAAGAGGGTTTTCTTTTGGGATGAGATGAAGAGAGATGTGGCAGAGTTTGTTTCTCTATGTTTGATTTGCCAGCAAGTTAAAGCTGAGCAAAAGAAGCCTGATGCTTTACTTCATCCTTTGGAGGTTCTGCAATAGAAATGGGAGAGCTTCTCTATGGATTTCATAGATGGTTTTCCTAGATTGAAGAAAGGCAACACCAGTATTTGGGTTGTAGTAGATAGACTTACAAAGAGCACTCATTTCATTCCGGTTAAGAGTAAGAGGACGACAACATGGTTGGCAGCAGTTTACGTTCATGGGATAGTCCGTCTTCATGGAATACCTTCCAGCATCGTAAGTGATCGTGACCCCATAATCACCAGTTGCAAGAAGCGTTAGGTACACAGTTATGTTTGAGCACCGCTTATCATCCCCAGACCGATGGACATGTAGAGAGGGTGAACAGAGTTCTGGAGGATCTTTTGAGGCTGTGTATCCTAGACTTTGGAGGGACTTGGGAAGAGCATCTTGCTTTAGTGGTGTTCGCCTACAAAAACATTTACCAAGCTAGCATTGGAATAACACCTTTTGAAGCATTATACGGACGACCCTGCAAATCGCCAACTTGTTGGTGGGAATCTACAGAAAGACTATTACTTGGACCAGATAAGGTTAGAGAAACGTCCAAGAATATCGATCGTGTTAGACGTCGAATGAAGACCGCTCAGGATAGGCAGAATTCCTATGCCGACAAGAGAAGGACCGACATCGAACTTGAAGTGGGAGACATGGTTTTCTTAAAGGTATCACCATTAAGAAATGTGGTTCGATTTGGATCTGTAAGGAAACTGGAACCAAGATTCGTAGGACCATTTCCCATAACGGAAAGGATTGGCCAAATGTCCTACAGGGTAAAGCCACCCAAGGAATTATCTGGCCTTTACAATGTTTTCCACGTTTCTCATTTGTGGAAGTGCGTACATGATACCACATAAGTTATTGAGCCGAGTATATTGGAGTAAGTAGAAGTGAAACGGGAGGCGATACTTAGATGAGTTCTGTTAGAGCCCGAATTCGCTAGCCTCTGAGGAGACCGGAAATGTAACACCCTGTATTTTCTGTGAACGTATAAGTAACAAATCAGCAAATAATTAATTTTAAAAGTAATAATCAAGGCAAACGGGTTGTGCCATTGCGTTCGTCTTGAAATTCTACATGAAATCGAGTCCGAGTTTTCGAAAATCGGAGTTCGTATGACCCAGATATGACCTTCCGAAGTTTCAGGAATTTAAATAAAATAAAGCCAGAAATTCGAAATTCAATCCCAGAGAAAGCTGGCAGGAAAATTCCCGCCCATATACCCAGGTCGACTGGGGAGTCAACCCCCCCCCCCAACCAGGTTGACTGGGGAGTCGACTGGGGTGTCGGTCTCCCCATGACCAGGTCGACTGGGGAGTCGACCTGGGGGTCGACCTGCTCCCGAAACCCAGTTTTTGAACCTGGTTCATTCTGATGTATCCGGTCTCGTTTTCTGTCTAGATTCGTCCGCCTAATCCTATATAAACAGCCCCCTAGCCTCATTTTATCTACACAATTTCATTTTGTATATATTCTGCCTCTGTTCTAATTAAAAATAAAAATGGCGTCGCTATTCTGCTGGAATCAAAACTTTGACTGATGCATCTTCTTCCAACCTGAATAGGATTAAAAGCTAAATCAAATCTCAAATCAATGTTTAGAGCTACAACAACAATTAAAGAGGAGTAATTCAACATTTCTGCATCAACAACAGTTTATTATCCTTTCTTAAAACCATGAAAGGCAAGTACAGTTATTTTCCGATATAAACTATAATTATGGTTGTAGTATGATTATAAATCTGAATCTGAGGTTATGTATATTCTTATCTGTCAGATCTGTTATTCTGTGACTATTCTGTACCTCTTTTTTCTTTCTGTTCTATAGCCAGGCTACTATGAGCCTGCGCCGAATCTCATAAGAGATTAACGCACGAACGCTAAATTTTAGGACAAATAATGAATAATGCATAATTGGACATGAAACTGTTGCCTATGAGACTATTGCCTATGACTATGATTCATACCTATGAGACTATTGCCAATGACTATAATTCACGCCTATGAGATATTGCCTATGACTATGATTCATGACTATGAGACTATTGCCTATGACATTGAATAAGAAACTATTGTAATTAGTCGCCCATGACTATTGTTGTTAGTTGCCTATAACTATTGTAGTTAGTTTCTTATGCCTATTCCCTTAATAATGTTAGATCTCATATTTAGTATGCAACTTTGCTAGTTTATTCCCATTCACTATTATTTACATCGAGCCTAGAGGGGCCATCATCATTGTATTTGGTTCATTATTGCATTCCTATTCTTTCTTATGCTTATCCCCTATTCCTTTTGCTAGGGCCATTTCATGGGTATTTAGAGAACTTGTGGAAACATGTTATACGGGGATTGGGCGTAGCTTAATTAAGTTAATTTGGCATAGCAAATATGTTGGCATAATCTGAATTGGCTATAATAGAGAATGATTTACATGTGTATTAGTCTTGGACATAAATGGTGAAATAGACTACTAAATCTAGTTGTGGCATGAACTGTAAATGGGAATATTAAGGATAAAATTTGGGGCATATATTGTATTATGAATTATGATCTTAATTTAGGCATGTAAGTTTAGGCTAAATTTATGATTAGGCAAGATATGTAAATAGAGTTTTAGATCTGCTAAATCTGTTATCTGCTAAATCTGTTAGATTGCCTAATCCTTTATCTGCTAAAACTGTTGAATTGCCTAAATTGCTAAATCTGTTATCTGCTAAATCTGTTGAATCGCTTAAACTGCTAGATCTGCTACCTGTTGAATTGTCTTATCTGTTGAAAACTAGATAATGGTAATCTGGGTATGGAAATCCGTAGGCTCGACCTAAGATTTAGTAGAACATGGAAATTTGATTAATCTGTTATATACTATGAAGAAGTTTAATCTGTTAAATAAACGGAATTAGTCTGATATCTGAAAAATCTGTATTGGAATGAATTGGCTATGACTTGAGGTTAGACTCTGTTTGCGGTAGAAGCCTGCCCGGAACCAACCGGCTTAACCAGCGACCGCAAACTGTCAGTCTAATGTGAGAGGTCGTAAGCATAACTAAAATATGCTTAGACACGAGGTTAGGTCTGGCTTGTGGCAGATGTCTGCCCGGAGCCGCCCAGCATATCCAGCGGCCACAAGCTACCGACCTAATGTGAGAGGTCTGTGCATTAATATTTAATTAATTCAAATCTGGGATAAATATGATGTCTAAAACGTGTTGGGTGGATAGGGTTGAACCAATTGACTAATGAATTTAACAAGCCCGTTTCGTGAATCTGTAGGCCCAATTACAAAGTTAGACAAATCTGTAAATCTGTTAAATCCGTATATCTGATCCGTTAGTCTGAAAACTTGTCTGATCTGTGAACTAGTTGATATGAACTCTGTATGTCTAAACTTGTAAACAAATTAATCTGAAATCTGCTAGTCTGGGGACACAAGGTTAGGAGGGAAAGTACTTGTGTCATCTGTTGTTTGGGACCCATATTAGTCAGTAACCCTTTCTGGTATCAAAACTTTGACCCAACAGTAGGTAGGGTCCGGGCACGCTTACTGAACTAATTATAAGAGGTTCATTCTGATAATGGAAAGGATTGTTGATGGTGCGTTCCTACCGGGTCATGTGCGTGCATGGATCCCGGTCTACCTCTGAGGATGTAAGATGCCGTGACATCTGTAAATTGGTCTGTGCCAATTGGTTGTCACTTTAGGGAGTGATACACCCTACTGTGGGGCCGACACAGGGTATTTATGTATTAGGGAGCCGATCGCTTAGGGTATGGTTTAAGGTACACTTAGTTCTGTCTATTTCTGTTGGTACCGTCTGTTTCTGTTAGGTGGTAACACCTGTCTGTTTCTGCGTGGTACCGTCTGTTCGGGTGGTAAAGGCCCATTTACTAGTGTACACCTAATTCTACATTCTGTTTCCGTAGGGATTAATCTGTTTCTGTTTCAGTACCTTCTGTTCGGGTGGTAAAGGACCATTATTCTGTTTGTCTGTTTCTTCTCGGGTGGTAAAGGCCCATTATTAGCATTCTGTTTCTGTCTGTTTCTGTTGGGGGTGGTAAAGGCCCATTACTAGCATTCTCTTCTGCGGAAATTATTCTGTTCCCGTTTCTGTTTCAGTTTAGACATTGGGGTGACACCTAATCCTGTTATACTAGTATTAGTGCAGAGAAATGAAAAGTAATATTATTATGTTTCTTCTGTTTAACCTAAGTACATATGCTGCTCCTATTGCTGTTATCTCTTATCCAGCTTATTTTCATGTCATAATTGTTATTATCTGTTCATATGCTGAAAATCACTGGACTTGCCAGACTTTATGTCTGACCTTGCTTGTTTTCGCCCCTTTTTCTTCCGTTTCCCCCCAGGTTTTCCAAGGAGGGAACACTTTAGCTTGATCTAGATTTCTTCTTCTTGAAGTACTTAGAGTGCTTAAAGTATGGCTTGACTCCTTATGGCAGCTTCTGTGGGGATTATAATTTTAAAGTTTTGTACTCCGATGATTTTCTAAACAAGACTGATATTTATGTACTTGAGTTTTTGGTAAAGATGTAACCATACTGATTTCTGTTTTCCGCTGTAATAAAGTTATAATTTCTCAAGTATTGTTTATCTTTCTTGTAAATTTTCTGTTCTGTTTACTAAAATGCTCCACCAAAGTTAAGGCATTCCCTTTATGAGTGACCTTAATGGAGGTGGGGTGTTACACTTGGTATCAGAGCTGAAGGTTACTAGATTTGATAAAAAGTTTTGAAAACTATTTTCAAAAAGGTTTTGAAAATGAAGTATTTTCAAAAGTAAAGCTTATTTTTGAAAAGCATAATCCCCAAAAAGCCATATATCTATCTTTTCAGTTCTCTGTTTTTAATCTTTTTCTTTCATTCCAGCATGTCTGGGAATCTTAACTTTCCAGAGGGTGTGCCAATACCTGGATGGTTCAGGAGGTACTTAGAGGCTAGGGCCAACGATGCAGGCTCAGCAGATATTCCTCCTCCAGCTGCAGCGATTCCTCCTTCTCCGCCCCCTTCTCGTGCAATTGTTTTTTCAAAGATCTGTAAAGATTTTAGGGCCATGGGTGGAAAGGATTTCAAGGGAACTGAATCATTCGTAGAAGCAAGGAACTGGCTCATAGAAAATGAGGATCTGTTCATTATTTTCGAGGTGGATGATAGGCAGAAGGTACAATTGACAGTATGGTTGCTGAAGGACGAAGCTTCCTATTGGTGGGAAGTCACTAACGCCGAGAGGACGGTTGAAACATGGATGGATTTCAGAACAAGGTTTGACACGAAATTCCTCTTGCAAGCTGAACGAAGTCTACAACTGGAAAAGTTCTTATCTCTTAAGCAAGGAAGTATGACGGTGAAGGAATACGTCAACCAGTTCAACCAACTGGCTAGGTTCGGACTAGATTTAGTCAACACCCAACATAAAAAGGCTCTCCGCTTTGTTAAAGGATTGAACAAGCCACTGCACAACCTAGCCATAACCCATGTACCCATGGGAGCGACTTATGAGAGATTGGTGGATATGGCACTACTGCACGAGGAAGACAACGGCAAGAAAGAGGCAAAGAAGGAAGAACCACAGAACAAGAAAGCATGGCCCAAAAAGGAAAAACAAAAGAAGGATGAAAAGTCTGAAGATAAGAAGGAGAAAAAGTGCTTTACTTGTGGAAGCTCGACTCATCTGAACAAGGATTGCAGAAAAAGAAAGGGCACTTGCTTCAATTGTGGTGAGATGGGACACTTCACTAGGGACTGTCCGAAGAAACGAGGGCAAGGGCAGAGGGCAGGACCAACTTCTGGAAGGCAGGCGAACACTCTCGAGGCTAGTGGATAGGATAGGAATAGGAAAACTTTATGTAGGAGCTTTAATTCCTTTATTTGATTTTTGAGTTAAAACTCTTTACTGATTCTGGCATTTCGATTCTGTAATCGATACTTTGCACTTGAATACTAGTATTGTTTCTGATTCTGCTATAGACTCAGACCCATAAGGGTTATGACTCATCTAAGCATGGTAAGTTGGGTATTTGTGTTGAGCGTTAAGTTGACTATGACGCATACATTCTGGTTTTTTATCATGCTTAGTTTCCTAAGAATCATTTAGTAATCTGATCTGTACCGGTAATCTGTAAATATCTGAATATTTCTGATAATGTTGAGATTTCCAGTTTTGACATTGTCTTAAGAGGGTAATCCTCTGGGGGTCAATCTGATGTTGATTTCGGTCTTCGGGGTTGATACTTAGGGGAATTTGTCTCTCAACCAAGGTCTAATGGAAACCAAGTTTTTGTTTATCTGCACTCGCTCCCATCACTCGACTGTATCCTATCAATCGAGTCTTCGACCTATAGATAGGAATCCTATGGATGTAAACATGTGTTTGAGACATGTTATGTTTGAAGGTTGCATGTGGATGCAAGTGGTTGCTAGTGGTTGCTCGTGGATGCATATACACACACTAGGCACTAGATCGGCTCGAAAACACTCTCATACTGCATATGGATGTGTGAGCATTTTCAATTTCTGTGGATGCAAAATGATTGACTCATCACATGGATGTTGCATATGCATGAATGGTTGTCACTCATATAAGAATAATATGTATCAAATAGGAAAATTGCATACATGTTGGACTCATGACACTGACATAGTTCGCATTAAGGAAGTCAACTGAATCAGTGGACCGCCTGATCTTTGCATTAGATAAGGAACATATACACACACTTTTGCATATGTTCATACAACATTAGAAGTTTTCTAAGGACAATGGATGCTTGTGGATGATGGTTGAGTAGATGGATGACTGGATGGTAGGACACATTCTTCTTAACTTGAAGATTTCAGGGACGAAATCCTTTAAGGAGGGGAGAATGTAACACCCCGTATTTTCTGTGAATGTTTAAGTAACAAATCAGAGAATAATTAATTTTTAAAATAAGAATCAAGGGAAACGGGTTGAGCCATTGCGTTCGTCTCGAAATTCTTCATGAAATCGAGTCCGAGTTTTCGAAAATCGGAGTCCGTATGACTAAGATATGACCTTCCAAAGTTTCAGGAATTTAAATAAAATAAAGCAGCTCGAAAATAAAGCCAGAAATTCGAAATTCAAACCCAGAGAAGGCTGGCGGGAAAATTCCCGCCCATTTACCCAGGTCGACTGGGGAGTCGACCCCCCCAACCAGGTCGATTGGGGAGTCGACTGGGGTGTCGACCTCCCCATGACCAGGTCGATTGGGGAGTCGACCTGGGGGTCGACCTGCTCCCGAAACCTAGTTTTTGAACCTGGTTCATTCTGATGTATCCGGTCTCGTTTTCTGTCTAGATTCGTCCGCCTAATCCTATATAAACAGCCCCCTAGCCTCATTTTCTCTACACAATTTCATTTTGTCTATATTCTGCCTCTGTTCTAATTAAAAATAAAAATGGCGTCGCTACTCTGCTGGAATCAAAACTTGGACTGATGCATCTTCTTCCAACCTGAATAGAATTAAAACCTAAATCAAATCTCAAATCAAAGTTTAGAGCTACAACAACAATCAAAGAGGAGTAATTCAACATTTCTGCATCAACAACGGTTTATTATCCTTTCTTAAAACCACGAAAGGCAAGTACAGTTATTTTCCGATATAAACTTTAATTATGGTTGTGGCATGATTATAAATCTGAATCTGAGGTTATGTATATTCTTATCTGTCAGATCTGTTTTTCTGTGACTATTCTGTACCTCTTTCTTCTTTCTGTTCTATAGCCAGGCTACTACGAGCCTGCACCGAATCTCATAAGAGATTAACACACGAACGCTAAATTTTGGGACAAATAATGAATAATGCATAATTGGACATGAAACTGTTGCCTATGAGACAATTGCCTATGACTGTGATTCATACCTATGAGACTATTGCCTATGACTATAATTCACGCCTATGAGATATTGCCTATGACTATGATTCATGACTATGAGACTATTGCCTATGACATTGAATAAGAAACTATTGTAATTAGTCGCCCATGACTATTGTGGTTAGTTGCCTATAACTATTGTAGTTAGTTTCTTATGCCTATTCCCTTAATAATGTTAGACCTCATATTTAGTATGCAACTTTGCTAGTTTATTCCCATTCACTATTATGTACATCGAGCCTAGAGGGGCCATCATCATTGTATTTGGTTCATTATTGCATGCCTATTCTTTCTTATGCTTATCCCCTATTCCTTTTGCTAGGGCCATTTCATGGGTATTTAGAGAACTTGTGGAAAAATGTTATACGGGGATTGGGCATAGCTTAATTAAGTTAATTTGGCATAGCAAATATGTTGGCATAATCTGAATTGGCTATAATAGAGAATGATTTACATGTGTATTAGTCTTGGACATAAATGGTGAAATAGACTATTAAATCTAGTTGTGACATGAACTGTAAATGGGAATATTAAGGTTAAAATTTGTGGCATATATTGTATTATGAATTATGACCTTGATTTAGGCATGTAAGTTTAGGCTAAATTTATGATTAGGCAAGATATGTAAATAGAGTTTTAGATCTGCTAAATCTGTTATCTGCTAAATCTGTTAGATTGCCTAATCCGCTATCTACTAAAACTGTTGAATTGCCTAAACTGCTAAATCTGTTATATGCTAAATCTGTTGAATCGCTTAAACTGCTAGATCTACTACTTGTTGAATTGTCCGATCTGTTGAAAACTAGATAATGGTAATCTGGGTATGGAAATCCGTAGGCTCGATCTAAGATTTAGTAGAACAAGGAAATTTGATTAATCTGTTATATCGTATGAAGAAGTTTAATCTGTTAAATAAACGGAATTAGTCTGATATCTGAAAAATCTATATTGGAATGAATTGACTATGACACGAGGTTAGACTCTGTTTGCGGTAGAAGCCTGCCCGGAACCAACCGGCTTAACCAGCGACCGCAAACTGTCAGTCTAATGTGAGAGGTCGTAGGCATAACTAAAATATGCTTAGACACGAGGTTAGGTCAGGCTTGTGGCAGAAGTCTGCCCGGAACCGCCCGGCATATCCAGCGGCCACAAGCTACCGACCTAATGTGAGAGGTCTATGCATGAATATTTAATTAATGCAAATCTGGGATAAATATGATGTCTAAAACGTGTTAGGTGGATAGGGTTGAACCAATTGACTAATGAATTTAACAAACCCGTTTCATGAATCTGTAGGCCCGATTACAAAGTTAGACAAATCTGTAAATTTGTTAAATCCGTATATCTGATCCATTAGTCTAAAAACTTGTCTGATCTGTGAACTAGTTGATCTAAACTCTGTATGTCTGAACTTGTAAACAAGTTAATCTGAAATCTGTTAGTATAGGGACACAAGGTTAGGAGGGAAAGTACTTGTGTCATCTGTTGTTTGGGACCCATATTAGTCAGTAACCCTTTCTGGTATCAAAACTTTGACCCAACAGTAGGTAGGGTCCGGGCGCGCTTACTGAACTAATTATAAGCGGTTCATTCTGATAATGGCGAGGGGTGTTGATGGTGCGTTCCAACCGGGTCATGTGTGTGCATGGATCCCGGTCTGCCTCTAAGGATGTAAGACGCCGTGACATCTGTAAATAGGTCTATGCCAATTGGTTGTCACTTTAGGGAGTGATACACCCTACTGTGGGGCCGACACAGGGTATTTATGTATTAGGGAGCTGATCGCTTGGGGTAGGGTTTTAGGGTACACTTAGTTCTGTCTATTTCTGTTGGTACCGTCTGTTTCTGTTGGGTGGTAACACCTGTCTGTTTCGGCGTAGTACCGTCTGTTCGGGTGGTAAAGGCCCATTTACTAGTGTACACCTAATTCTACATTCTGTTTCCGTAGGGATTAATCTATTTCTGTTTCTGTACCTTCTGTTCGGGTGGTAAAGGCCCATTATTCTGTTTCTGTCTATTTCTGCTCGGGTGGTAAGGGCCCATTATTTGCATTCTGTTTCTGTCTGTTTCTGTTGGGGTGGTAAAGGCCCATTACTAGCATTCTCTTCTGTGGAAATTATTCTGTTCCCGTTTCTGTTTCAGTTTAGACATTGGGGTGACACCTAATCCTGTTATACTAGTATTAGTGCAGAGAAATGAAAAGTAATATTATTCTGTTTCTTTTGTTTAACCTAAGTACATCTGCTGCTCCTGTTACTGTTATCTCTTATCCAGCTTATTTTTATGTCGTAATTATTATTATCTGTTCATATGCTGAAAATCAGTGGACTTGCCAGACATTATGTCTGACCTTGCTTGTTTTCGCCCCTTTTTCTTCCGTTTCCCCCCAGGTTTTCCAAGGAGGGAACACTTTAGCTTGATCCAGATTTCTTCTGCTTGAAGTACTTAGAGTTCTTAAAGTATGGCTTGACTCCTTATGGCAGCTTCTGTGGGGATTATGATTTTAAAGTTTTGTACTCCGATGATTTTCTGAACATGACTGATATTTATGTACTTGAGTTTTGGTAAAGATGTAACCATACTGATTTCTGTTTTCCGCTGTAATAAAGTTATAATTTCTCAAGTATTGTTTATCTTTCTTGTAAATTTTCTGTTCTGTTTACTAAAATGCTCCACCAAAGTTAAGGCATTCCCTTTGTGAGTGACCTGAATGAAGGTGTGGTGTTACAGGAAAACACGGATTTTAATGAGAACACAACAAATTCGAATGCAAACGACAGAACATTTCATTGCTGTTACAACAATTACATCAGAGTACAAGAGTATAACTGAGTATCAATAAATAATTTTCCATCCGAAAAATATCAGAGATTTAAATTATAAAACATTGGA
Source organism: Allium sativum (assembly GCA_030737875.1). Lineage (NCBI taxonomy): Eukaryota > Viridiplantae > Streptophyta > Magnoliopsida > Asparagales > Amaryllidaceae > Allium > Allium sativum. The sequence goes on along the minus strand of CM060924.1, from coordinate 952,351,279 downwards.
AAAATAATACATAACACAACTGGAAGAAAGACACGGATATAGAACTTTCCGAATATAGCTTTAGCTGTAAATCCAAGATCATGTGAAAATGAATATATGCAAAACCAAAACTACTAACTGACCATGTGGAAAATATGGGCACCCAGAGTTTAGGTTAATACAATAAACCCCAGGTCAGTCATGGGACTGGTGAGAGAACTAAAATAGTTATTAGCTTGATTTTTAAGTAGAGTAAATCAAGGGACCACGCCGTATAACATGGAACGGGTTTACCCCCAAGAACACCAGTGCATAAAACAAACAGCGCAATGCTAATTAAAGAAAATGAAGCAATTATAATACTCAGGTTCCATCACACGATGCAATGCAAGCCAGAAGATAGAGTTTTACCTTATAATAGCCAAATAATGCTTGGTACGTGAAATTTCATCTTTATTATTACTATAAGTGAAGAAATCAACTTCAAATATAAATGTACCAATCATAGACGGCATAGTATCCCATGCTACTATGTGGTCATACTAGTTTTACAACTAAAACCGAAATGTCGTATTGGAAATTGGATTTCCATCATGAACCAAGGCAAGAGATCATCCTTACCGAATTCGAGACTCTCTAACTTGAGCCTCAGGATACAGCCGCAACTGCACCTAGGAACACCAAGGCCGGTCCACACTTACGTTAATGGATTAGTTATTCCTGAACAATACGTTTCCCCGCCCTATGGGGCGTAAATCTGGTCAGTATGTCGACCATATCCATCCATCGGCCCCGTAGTGACCGATATATCCGAGGCGCCTCGCTTTCCATCATCCACATAAGTTAAATGTCTGGGCTCCATACCATGACACAACTCCTAACTAGAAAGAAACGCTCATCCTCCCTGGGGGGTCCTTGAACCCGTTTCTGGTTCACACCTGGGAGTGAGGCTCGCGAATTAATGCTATACACAAAGCTATGCTATTTAAAGCCGTGCTTTGATCATCATCCACATGACTCTGCTTTTCAACAAAAGCCTTATTCATTTGTATCTCAACATGCCACATTGACAATTCACGCCATGCGGCTGATGTCCATCGATATATAACCTCTAAGCTCGTACGTCTTAGAGAATGGTGTTAAGCAAGAGAAAAAATTCTCTGCCACCAAACAGATATAAATTTAATAAAGATCAATCAACACAGAATAAAATCCAATGTTAGACACACATCCATTTACTAGTTCATCCCGGGTCTGAACGAAACCGGAGGCACCTTATTCCTCATCCCATATGTCCAATACAGGAGAGAGGTCCTTGCATATCCGGTCGATCTCCAAGTACATCTGGACGATCATCTCTTATTACCTTGTCTTGGGTGTACAGCCCAATCAAGACATCAGTAATAATCCAAACGATGTGAAGATCTCCGGTCTTCAACCACCGTCTTCATCGTCGACCTATCGTCGAATCAGTTATTCAGAATGGGCATAAACCCGGTCTTTACGTATAACTCGCGTATTTTATAATCAAGTGCTATAAAAACACAACATACACCTCATTCCAATCCAGAATATTCTTTTATTCAAATATTCATATTTTAGGGAAAGGTTCCCATTAATTTTATTAAAGATAAATTCTTTTAAATTTATTCTTTAATCTTCCATTGGATATCATTTCAAAATATTTCATTATCTTTTCAATTCTAAACCAAATTAAGTTTTATCCAACTAGTCGGGATTAGAGAACTTTACCGAAGTAATCATTTATTTTATTATCCCAATCCCAGCCTATTCATCCTATGGAGCAAAACTGGCAGTACTATGTATCTAACACCCACGGTGTTATCGGTTAAACAAATTACCATTTCTCATTTAAATCTAATTAAAAATTTAACTATCGCATGGAGTAAAACTGGTGGTACTCCATTTTCGATCATTTCTCAAATTTGATAATTTAAATTATCACATTCACATTTCAATCTAATTAAAGATTATTTAAAACTTCACTTAGTTTTAATCTTCAAAAATCATTACTTAATGATTATTCAACTTTCTGGAAATAAATCATGTCTTTAGCTGGGTTAAAGAACCAATGTCATTTAAAACACAGTTCACGATAAACCCAAAATCACATCCTATTAATTATGGAATCTTCATGGAAAACAAATCAATATATAATCGATATCAATTTCCGGACTAATAATATAAATGGAATAACGACAAAGCCTTTTAAATTCCATATATATTAACAGTCTTCCTCCACAGAAGCTCACTTCGATTATTATCAAATCGAATTCCATTCCATTCCAATTTATTTTATTAAATTGGAAAACTTTACTTTGGAAAATTTTCATTAAGTCTTAATAAAAGATTTATAAATTCCATATCACATTTCACTGTTAATCCAATTAAAGAACGAATGTCATTAAAACAAAGTTCACGATAAACCCAATTCACATTCCATTTTATTCCAATTACTAAATATAACTGGAATCTCTAATAATCTTAATTAAAAGATTTATTCTTTTCACACGGGGTTTAAGGACAGTGTTACTGAAGACACCATTCACGACAAACCCAAAATCCAATTTGATATTAAATACAAGGCTCTACATGGAAATTATATCGGCTTATGTTCAATATCAAATTCTGAAACCAACACATATCGTATAGAGAATAACGATATATATCTATCTTCCAGATTCCTCCACAATATCCGTATAGTCACAGAATCCAATATCAAAATCTCCCGAAGACGATTTCTATTCAAATCCATTCCAATTCATACATTGGAAAATCCTGGTTAGATTAAAACCACTCACAAATCCAATTTATTTATTTAAAAACGTTGGATTATCTTTTCTAGTTTATAACTGGTTCATTTCGATAAAAATACATTTTTATCTTTACAAACATGGAATTTTTCATCCAAATTCTTTCCAAATCATTATTACAATTATACACAAATTATTAATAATTTTAATAATTTTATCAAGGCCAGTACATTCAGTTTCCAATAACAGCCGCGAACTGCATCCATAGCGACCTTTTCCAAATTTGACTTGGACATAATTCCAAATCCAACTGTTAGATTTCAAATCTCTTACATTCATTGGAAATCTCTTCTCGATATGAACCCAACGGTTCCAGTTTTAGGAGAATCCGATGGGCGGATCTCCTGTTACGTCTATTTGAAGTTAATGGTTGAAATTCGCGAATGGTCAATGCGCGGCGCGTTCTATTCAGGCCATTAAATATATATATATATATATATATAATATAATATATATATTTCATTGATTTCTATTTAAAACGTATTTTATAAATCATTTTAAGTTCGTTTTAAAAACGATTCCAACTTCATTTTCGATTTTATATCAAAATTGAATGTTCTATATCATTATAATAGTAAAATGATAATATTTCCAAAATATCGGATTTTGAAATCAATTCATTTTCGTATTCATTATAAAATGAATAGAATCGATCTTTAAACCTGTTCGGGTTAAAATGGCGAATATACTTAACTCGGCTTCCATATTTCAATATTTTTGTGTCCATCCAAAACCGGACATCAAAATAATAATTTTATTCTTTACTGAATATTATTTTAAAATATTCTTTATTTTAAAATATTCTTTATTTCTGAATCAGAATGTGACTCAATCAATTACATATAATTTTAGTTATATGGATTTCATACATTGCATGTATACAACAATAATGATAAATAATCATTCCACATTCATACATCATCCAGAGTGCAATTTGCTACTGTGTAAGTGTTAAAATAAATAAATAACGCTCAACATAGTCTGTCAACCCATCGATTGACATATAATCAAATTCAGGGGAGATGTGAATAAATTATCATCCCCGGACCCGTGTGGGGTTTCAACCATCAAACAAACATTATTTATACCTTGGGTGATGTGAAAAATTATCGTCCCAATACCCGTGTGGGGATTACATCACAGTCCATATGAATTTGTTTATTATTTATAAATATTAATAATCACAGTTTAATAATGATACATTAAACTATAAACAATCATCAATCAGTACATTGATGGTTTCAAGCAACAGTTTCAGGAGTTACTAAGCCCCGTCTGCAACCTATTATATAATAACTATAAAATAATTTCAGTGAGAGAGAGTTCTCACATTGGGATTCACTCCGTCATTCTTTAAAGGATAATCTAAATTCAAACTTGTCCTAAATTCTAACTAGCTCCAAATTGGGCCCGGTTAGTTTTGTTGTGAAGCTCTCGTCCCCACGATCGTAACGGATCCAGTTTCGCGTGACTTGGACCTCGTATGGAAAACATACGATCAATTAAACATTAGTTACATTAACTAGCAAATTAAAATAATTAATTAAATTTTAACTACCCAAATTAACCTTGGCTTCCTTCACGTAGCTGCTCGAACTCATCGACTCCTTCATCGTGGAAGAAAACCGCCTGCGCCGCCTGATAGGAGCCACCAGAGTGGGATCGGCTGATGCCACTTGGAGCGGCATTGCACCACCCCCTTGCACGCTGAGTTCTGGTGAACTCGAAACCCCCCAACGCCCAAAACACGCCTCAAAATTCGTCCCTTTGAACCCGAAAATCTCTCCGATTACAAAACTATAGATCATCAAACCACCGTGGATTCGAAGCTCTCGGGAAGATCTTCGATTTTCCTTTATTGATTTCAGGAAATTTTTGAGCGGATACAGAGATTTTTCTGCAGAAAGAATCGTGCATTTGTGGCCTTTGGTTTCACTGATGGCGCTGTTTAGGGTTAGGGTTTTCTTGAAATTTGATTGGCCGGGAGGTATTTATAATAATTATTTATTTTATTTTAATTTCAAAAATACGTTTTCATTGATACAAACTCCAAATCAAACCTAACGACTATCACCTCTAGCCAAATACCCCTATTCCGGACACAATGGAATATGTTTCGTAAGCCAATTCTATTGTTTTGACCAGTTTTTGTCAAAAATAAAATATAAATCAATATATATTGAGTTTAAACGTAAATTTTAATTTACCGGGGCCACATACTGACTTCAAAAATTACAGAAAAATTAATCTAGCTTTGTTTTGATGATATGGTCCTAACAAAACTAATTTCGTTGAATTTGGAGACTGTTTGAAAAATGACTATTTTCCAGTTGAATAAATTTAAATTGAATTGACAAAACACGTTTAAATTTACTATGCTCATATTTTAATTCCAAAAATCATGAAATTCGAAACCTAGCAATAATTTGACATTCCAGATATAACAAAAGTGGTTTTGTTGAAAATGGATACCATTTGCAAAATGGCTATTTTTAAGGGCTATATATTATATTAAAAAATATAAATTCCATAGCGACTATTCTGAATTTTAAAATAGACATAACTTACAATTTATATTATGAAATCTGAATTTTTCATTTTCATTAGAAAGACAATTAAACAGATTCTAATGTTTCTGGTTTTACTGAAATCCGGTGTATTTTGAATCCTATACATGCATTTGAAATTTAAAATCGAATTTTCAAACTACAGCGCCATTTCAAACTCGTTTCATAATTAAAATAAACTTATACGTTCTAACTTCGATTTAAATAAATTTTAAATCATTATTATTTAAAATAAATCATTTTAAATATTCGAAATCCATTAAAATAGCTCAAATAAAAATTTTAAATTAGTTCTGAAAATCTGGGTTGTTACAATCTCCGCCACTTAAAATCTTTTCGTCCTCGGAAAGGAACGGAGCTGAAAGTTGTTTAACCAACCAACTCAACTTTCATTCTGGCATTCATTCTTCAACTTTTCAGTTTCTAAGAGTTTTCGAATTTCTCAAAAATTTGGCTAACTCCCTAAATTTTTGAAAATTTTCGCCATAACCTCCTTTGGACGGGGAGACCTTTAAAACTGCAACTAGCCTCACAGGGCCCTCATCAATCCAAAAGAAAAAGCCAAGCGGCTAGCCAATCGGCTAATAAAATCATCAAACCTAAGAAATACCGTAAATATGTACCTATTTGTCGGGCATACAATTTTATTCCTCTTCTTAGCTTTCATGTTATGACCTGTTCACACATATTTATGTATATGTATGCAACTTCAATCAATTTTCAATCCAGTTCAATATTTGATTCGATTTGGCTAATTATCATTCATTCACATATTGGTTTTATTTAATTATCATTCCAATATTTTTATTAGTTAAATTAATAATCAAACAACACTACCAACAATCAACTAGTTGATTAGCTTTTCAAACATATACTTTTATATATTATTCAAAAATCATATTTCAATGCCAAATCACAAACAGTAACCGTAACTAGGTTTCGGTTCTCACACCAGTTAATTGGAAATATATAGATATCCCACTTTCGAAACTTGAACATAAAAGCTAATGATGCTATAGCGATCATCAGAATCATCTCCGGGCGACTAGAGTGTGATTATTTATCTACACAGTATATTTGAGGTCTTGTATACACGTTTGCAAGGCGTATATGCAAAGTCTTCATATACTCGATTGTCAAAATTCAATATAAAACAAAATACTCAAATACGTATAATATGGTATACTTTTCAAAACAAAATAGGTTTTCATTTTTATTTTAAAAATAACACTCTTTCAACTCATTCTAGGATACTACTGATCCTATCTCTAACGAGTCATTCTCATTGGATATTACAAATCCAATCTTTGATGAATTCTTTCGTTCGGTTCTAATATGTCTTGTTCTCGAGCTCTGTAAACCAATGCTCTGTACCACAAATGTTACATCCCGAATTCGCTAGCCACCGAGGAGACTGGAAAACATGGATTTTAATGAGAATATGACAAATTCGAACGCAAACGACAGAACATTTCATTGTTGTTGCAACAATTACATCAGAGTACAAGAATATAACAGAGTACGAATAAACAATTTACATCTAAAACATATCAGAGATTTAAATTACAAAGCAGCGGAAAAATAATACATAGCAAAACTGAAAGAAATACATGGATACAGAGCTTTCTGAATATAGCTTTAGCTGTAAATCAAGGATCCTGTGAAAATGAATATCTGCAAAACCAAAACTACTAGCTGCCCGTGTAAAAAATATGGGCACCTAGAATTTAGGTTAAAACAATAAACTCCAAGTCAGTCATGGGACGGGTTTACCCCAAAGAATACTAGTGCACAAACCAAACAACACAATGCTAATTAAAGAAAATGAAGCTATTATAAGACTCAGGTCCCATCACATAATGAAATGTAAGCCGAGGACAGAGTTTTACCTTATACTAGCCAAATAATGCTTGGTACGCGAAATTTCATCTTTTATTATTACTATAAGTGAAGAAATCAACTTCAAATATAAATGTATCAATCATAGACGACATAGTATCCCATGATACTATGTCGCCATACTAGTTTTACAACTAAAACCGAAATGTTGTATTGGAAATTGGATTTCCATCATGAACCAAGGCACGGGATTATCCTAACCGAATTTGAGAATCTCTAGCCCGAACCTCATGATACAGCCGCAACTGCACCTAGGAACGCCAGGGCCGCTCCACACTTACGTTAGTGGATTAGTTATTCCTGAACAATACGTTTCCCCACCCTATGGGGCGTACGTCTGGTCAGTTTGTCGACCATATCCATCCATCGGCCGTGTAGTGACAGATATATTTGAGGCGCCTCGCTTTCCATCATCCACATAAGTAAAATGTCTGGGCTCCATACCACGACACCACTCCTATCTAGAAAGAAACGCATGTCCTCCCTAGGGGTCCTTCAACCCGTTTCTGGTTCACAATGGGGTGTGAGGCTCGGGAATTAACGCTACACCCAAAGCTATGCTATTTAAAGCCGTTCTTTGATCATCATCCACAAGACTCTGCTTTTCAACAAAATCCTTGTTCATTTGCATCTCAGCATGCCACACAGACAATTCACGCCATGCGACTGATGTCCATCGATATATAACCTCTAAGCTCGTACGTCTTAGAGAAGGGTGTTAAGCAAGAGAATAAATTCTCCGCACCAAACAGATATATATTTATTAGAAATCAATCATAACAGAATAAAATCCAATGTCAAACATGCATCCATTTACTAGTTCATTCTGGGTCTGAACGAAATCGGAGGCACCTTATTCCTCGTCCCAAATGTCCAATAAAGGAGAGAGGTCCTCACATATCCGGTCGATCTCCAAGTACGTCTGGACGATCACCACTTATTATCTTGTCTTGGGTGTACAGCTCAATCGAGACATCAGTAATAATTCAAACGATGTGAAGATCTCCGTTCTTCAACCACCGTCTTCATTTTCGACTTATCGTCGAATTAGTTATTCAAAATGGGTATAAACCCGGTCTTTCCAAATAACTCTCGTATTTTATAATCAAGTGCTTTAAAACACAACATACACCTCATTCCAATCCAGAATATTCTTTTATTCAAATATTCATACCTTTAGGGAAAGGTTCCCATTAATTTTATCAAAGATAAATTCTTTTAAATTTATTCTTTAATCTTCATTTGGATATCATTTCAAAAGATTTCGTTATCTTTTCAATTCTAAACCAAATTAAGGTTTATCCAGCTAGTCGGGATTAGCAAACTTTACCGAAGTAATCTTTTATTTATTATCCCAATCCTAACCTATTCAACCCATGAAGCAAAACTGGCAGTACTCCATATCTAATACCCACGGTGTTATCGGTAAAATTAGTTACCATTTCTCGTTCAAATCTAATTAAAGATTTAACTATCGCCTAGAGTAAAACCACTGGTATTCCATTTTCGATCATTTCTAAAATTTGATAATTTAAATTATCACATTCACATTTCAATCTAATTAAAGGTTCATTAAAACTTCACTTAGTTTTAATCTTTAAAAGTCATTACTTAATGATTATTCAACTTTCTGGAAATAAATCCTGTCTTTAGCTGGGTTAAAGAACTAATGTCATTTAAAACACAGTTCACGATAAATCCAAATCATATCCCATTAACTATGGAATCTTCACGGAAAACAAATCAATAAATAATCGATATCAATTTCCATATCGGACTAATAATATAAATGGAATATTGACAAAGCCTTTTAAATTCCATATATATTAAAAGTCTTCCTCCACAGAAGCTCACTTCGATTTTTACCAAATCGAATTCCATTCCATTCCAATTTATTTTATTAAATTGGAAAACTTTACTTTGGAAAATTTACATTAAGTCTTAACAAAAGATTTATAAATACCAAATCACATTTCAATGTTAATCGGGTTAGAGAATGAATGTCATTAAAACACAGTTCATGATAAACCCAATTCACATTCCATTTTATCCCAGTTACTAAATTTAACTAGAAACTCTAATAATCTTAATTAAAAGATTTATTCTTTTCACATGGGATTTAAGAACAATGTTACTGAAGAACCATTCACGACAAACCCAAAATCCAATTTGACATTAAATACAAGGCTCTAAACTGAAATTATATCGGCTTATATTCAATATCAAATTCTGAAACCAACACATATTGTATGGGGAATAACGATATATATCTATCTTCCAAATTCCTCCACAATATCAGTATATTCACGGAATCCAATATGGAAATCTCCCAAAGATGATTTCTATTCAAATCCATTCCAATTCATACATTGGAAAATCCTAGTTAGTTTAAAACCACTCACAAATCAAATTTATTATTTAAAAACGTTGGACTATCTTTTCTAGTTAATAACTAGTTCATTTCGATAAAAATATATTTTAATCTTTACAAACGTGGAATTTTTCATCCAAATTCTTTCCAAATCATTTATTATGATTTTACATAAATTATTAATATTTTTTATAATTTTATCAAGGCTCGTACAGTCGGTTTCCCATAAAGGCCACCGAACTGCATCCATAACGACCTTTTCCAAATCTAATTTGGACATATTTCCAAATCCAGTCATTATATTTCAGATCTCTTGTATTTATTGGAAAGATCTTCTCGATACGAACCCAAAGATTCCAGTTTTAGGAGAATTCGACGATCGGATCTCCTGTTACGTCCATTTGAAGTTAATGGTCGAAATTTGCGAACGATCGCTGCGCGACGCATTCTATTCAGGCCATTATATATATCATCAATTTTCATTTAAAACGTATTTTATAAATCATTTTAAATTCGTTTTAAAAACGATTTCAACTTCATTTTTAAAATATCCAATTTTGAAATCTATTCTTTTTCGTATTCATTATAAAATGAATAAAATTAATCGTTGAACCCGTTCGGGTTAAAATAGCGAATATACTTCACTCGGCTTCCATATTTCAATATTTTTGTGTCTATTCAAAATAAGACATCAAAATAATAATTTTATTCTTCACTGAATATTACTTTTAAAATATTCATTATTTTAAAATATTCTTTATTTCTGAATCGAAATATGACTCAATAAATTGCCATATAATTTCAGTTATATGGATTTCATACATCGCATGTATACAACAATAATGATAAATAATCATTCCATATTCATACATCATCCAGAGGGCAATTTACAACTGTATAAGCATTTAAATAAATAAATAACGCTCAACACAATCTGTCAACCCATCGATTGACAAATAATCAAATTCAGGGGAGATGTGAATAAATTATCTTCCCCGGACCCGTGTGGGGTTTCAACCATCAAACAATTATTATTTCTACATTGGGCTATGTGAAAAATTATCGTCCAATACCCGTGTGGGGTTTACATCACAGTCCATGTGAGTTTATTTATTATTAATAAATATTAATAATCACAGTTTAATAATGATACATTAAACATTAAACAATCATCAATCAATACATCCATGGTTTCAAACAGCAGTATCAGGGGCTACTAAGCCCCGTCTGCAACCTATTATATAATAACTGTAAAATAATTTGAGTGAGAGAGAGTTCTCACATTAGGATCCACTCCATCATTTTTTAAAGGACGGTCTGAGTTCTAATTTGCCCTAAATTCTAACTAGCTCCAAATTGGGTCCGTTAGTTTTGTTGTGAAACTCTCGTCCCCACGATCGCAATGGATCTAATTTCGCGCGATTTGGACCACGTATGGAAAAATATGATCAATTAAACGTTAATTACATTAACTAGCTAATTAAATTAATAAATTAAATTTTAATTACCCAAATTAACCTCGTCTTCCTTCATGTATCTGCTCGAGCTAGTCAACTCCTTCATCGTGGAAGAAAACCGCCTACGCCGCCTGATAGGAGCCACTGAAGTTGGATCGGCTGACACAACTTGGAGCAGCGTAGCGCCACCCTCCTACACCTAGATTTCTGGTGAACTCGAACCCCCCAATGCCGGAAACCCGCCTCGAAGTTCACTCCTTTGAACTCGAAAATCTCTCCGATTACAAAACTATAGATCATCAAACCACCGTGGGTTCGAAGCTCTCGGGAAGATCTTCGATTTTCCTTTATCGATTTCGGAAATTTTTGAGCGGATACGGAGATTTTTCTGGAGAAAGAACCGTGCATTTGGGGTCTTCGATTTCACAAGCGGTGCTGTTAAGGGTTAGGGTTTTCTTGAAATTTGATTGGCCAGGGGGTATTTATAATAATTATTTATTTTATTTTAATTTCGAAAATACCTTTTTATTGATACAAATTCCAAAAAAACCCAACGACTATCGTCCCTAGCCAAATACCCCTACTCCGGACACAATCGAATATGTTTCGTAAGCCAATTCTATAATTTTGACCAGTTTTAGTCAAAAATAGAATATAAATCAATATATATTGAATTATACGTACATTTTAATTTACCGGGGACACATACTGACTCCAAAAATTACAGAAAAATAAATTTCGCTTTGTTTTGATGATACGGTCCTAACAAAATTAATTTCGTCGAATTTGGAGACCATTCGAAAAATGGCCATTTTCCAGTCGATTAAATTTAAACTGAATTGACAAAACACGTTTAAATTTACTACGCTCACTTATTAGTTCCAAAAATCATGAAATTTGTAACCTAGCAATAATTTGACATTCTAGATCCAACAAAAGTGGTTTCATTGAAAATGGTGGCTATTCGCAAAACGGCTATTTTTAAGGGCTATATATTATATTAAAATATATATCAATTCCATAACGATTGTTCTGAATTTTAAACTGGACACAACTTACAATTTATATTATGAATTCTGAATTTTTCACATTCATTAGAAAGATATGATTAAACAGATTCAAATGTTTCTGGTGTTACTGAATTCCGATTTATTTTGAATCCTATACATTCATTTGAAATTTAAAATCAAATTTTCAAACTACCGCACCATTTCAAACTCCTTTTATAATTAAAATAAATTTATATGTTCTAACTTCGATTTAAATAAATTTTAAATCATTGTTATTTAAAATAAATCATTTTAATTATTCAAAATCCATTAAAATAGCTAAATTAAAAGATTAAATTGATTCTGAAAATCTGGGTTGTTACAAGTTCCTATGTGTATTCTTGGATCAGAAGTTAAGAAGCCACACAACAGAGAAGCCAAGTTGATGAAGGTTCAGTGGGGAGGCAATCCAGAGGATGCGACTTGGGAAACCGAGGACAAGATTCGTGCTTCGTACCCTATTCTTTTCGAGGTTATGTTATTAACTCCTTTTCCAAAGCTCTTATTCTCGCTTGTTTCTATCATTTAAATATATCCTATCGATCGATTCTTCAACCTTTAGATAGGAATCCCATGGATGTAAACATGTGTTTGAGACATGTTATGTTCGATGGATGCAAGTGTTTGCTAGAGGTTGCTCGTGGATGCATATACACACATATTAAGTACTAGATCGGCTCAATCACTCTCATATTGCATATGGATGTGTGTGCATTTTTCTTCTTTTAATGGATGAAAATGGATGTATAATCATATGGATGTTGCACTTGGACAGATGATTATGCACACATATAGAACTTACATGTTATAATAGGATTATTTGCATACATGTCAAATTCATGGCACTAACATACATTGCATTAAGGAGGTCGACTGAACCAGTGGACCGCCTGATTTTTACATTAGCATAGGGACATATAAATACTCCTTTGCATATGTTAATATAAGCTTTAGAAGTCTTTAAGGACAATGGATGCCTGTGGTTGGTGCATGAGTAGATGGATGGGATGGTAGGATATACATTCTTCTTAACTTGGAGATTTCGGGGACGAAATCCTTTAAATAGGGGAGAATGTAACAACCCGTATTTTAACAACAATAAAGAGGATAAATTAAAGAATAATTTGTTTAATAATCAAAATTAAGTGAAACGGAATGCGCCACTGCGTTCGTCTCAGAATTCTGGTCAAAATAAACACCTGATTTATATAAAACGGACAACGTATGAGGAAGTTATTAAGGTTTGAAGTTTGTATAGGCGCAAGATAATTATCTATATAATAAAATTGCTTAGTACACAAACAAAAGACAAAGAGTGTTCACGACTTATTCCCCACAATTATAAAGGACGGCTGTGGTTAAACCACCTGGACAGACAATTTTGGGTCCCATGCTTTTCTGAAGCAACAACTTAAAATAACACGTCACTTAACAAACCACATTTCTTCAATATTCGCGTTCTTTCTAACTTCTCTTCCATCTTCCCAAATGTTGCTCATTCCCAAATACTTTAGTTCCGTATCCTACTCATTAATTCTAAAATTAGTAGATCTACAACATTCCTTCAACTCCAGCGTTGTTCTCACTTTATCAAGTTTTAACCCAAACAAGTTCATTAGAGAAAACAACGTCGTTTCCAGTTAATCCTCTCTTCCAACCCTTTTGGTTAATTTGTATCCAGTACTGAATAATGGACCGGTATCCAAATTAGAAAAATGACTCAATTCATCAGGTTTTAATTCTTCTCTCTTTTTCTTTGTCTTAAGTTCAAATTACAATTGCAGTGTTTGACAAATCATCTCGAGCCCCCATAATAATGTCGGACCCAAAAGAGAAGAAGATAGGCTCAAATCTTCTTCTTCAACACAAATACGAGTTCAAAGAGGTTTCCAAATAAAGTTATCACACAAAATTATTTCTCTGATACCATGAATTTGAGCTATTTTTCCCAAATATCTTGTGATTGCTTTTGCAATCCGTTCTAGTTAGAAAATTAGTTAAAGAAACTGTATCTCTCTCCATATCCGAAATGCGAGTTGACTTTTATTCAGTTGATTGTTCCATGGTTTCACTTACACATCACGAGCGAGGCTGCATCCTGTTCAATTGCAATGTACTTTTGTGGTGGTTTTCCTTAATTCTGTAACTTTTGTTTTATAATTTTTCAGAGTCAATCTTTTGTAGGGACAATGGATACTTTGGATCACTACCGGAAGGAATGAGAAGCTTCTAATGTCACGGCAGAGACAACCACCTCCAAACTGGACATTAGGGTGGCAATCCCATCCCTAGCTCCCACAAGTACCATTGAATTGAATATTGGGGTCGGGGGAAGATTTGCATAGTACACCAATGTAGTGTTTCCCGTTTAGTAAGAAATTATCAACTTGCCTTTTATGATCAACATTTTTGTTGTACTTGAAATTATTTTAATCAGCATAGTTTTCTTGCCTGACAGCTTTTTTATCGATGACTTGGGTATCGGCATACATGTTTTTTTGAAGCTGACTGTTGTTGTAACGACCGGTATTTCTACGGTATTTTAATTAAGTGAAAATTAGGCTCACATCCCTATTTTCAAACTTAATTGAAGCCACGTCCCCATAACTTTACATGCATTTCCGGTCCCTAAAATGAAGGTGCCGCCCAAAAATTTTGGTCCCCTCCGCCTCCTGCTGCTCCCCCTTCGCCTTTTTTCATTTCTGACCAGAAAAAAATGCGCTAGGCACTAAAAATTTTTTTTTTCCTAAAATCTAGAAATTATCCCAGGAGTCCACGCAAATTGAAAAAAAAAGTTGCATACTTTTGTGCAACTATTGCCTATAGTAGCATACATATATGCATATATTCATATAGTGTATTTATGTTGAAATCTGGACCAATATACGCATACATGTAAGCAACTATTAGCAGATAACTGCATACATTTATGCATACAAAGTTGAACTGAGATTCACATGTAACGAAAAGTTGCATACATGAATGCAACTATTCTGTATATATGCATGCATGTGTGCAACATTTTTAAAAGGGACAAAGGCTTGCGAATATACGCACGAATGCATGCATTTATTCTGTACAAGAGCGTAAATGTATGCAACAATGTCTGAAAATGGTGAATGATTGAAAAAACATGTCAAATTTGTATATATGCATAAAAGGATGCATGTAATGCAGTTTAGCTGCATACATGTATGCATTTATACTGCAGTTTGGGTGCAACACTGAAATATTAACATGAATGCGTGCAACTATTTACAAATAGGTGCATGTTTTGATGCAAAAACCTGCTGTTTCGCTGATTTTGCGTTATTTTGGGTTTTGATGTGGTTTTTGATTGTTTTTCCACCTAATTTTTTTAGCGTGAATGTGTTTTATTTAATAATGAATTTTCGTGATTTTTTTATTTTTTTTATGTTTTTATTATATGTTTTTGAAAAATAGGGACCTAATTTACAATAAGTTTAGGACCGGATGTGAGCCTAATTTTGAAACTTAATAGGGACCTGTGACAAACGGACCCTTTAATTAATCTATTTAATTATTTAAATAGCGATTTAGAGGATTTAATGTTTGTTTAATTAAATAACTTTGAAAAATTAATTAATATAATAATTAACTAATATATTTAATTCTGAAATAACCAGAATTAGCTGAAATGGAAATACTATGTGAATTGGGCAATTCAAAATATATAATTTAGTTTAGAATTGAATTAAGATTACGAATATATTTAATTAATGATGGTTGAACGTATAAATTATATTATAATTATAATCGAGCTCGAAATGGCGCGGCAGTTCGTAATTTGGCGATTTGAACTTTAAACGAATATACAGAAGCCGTTTTAAATCAGATTTCTGTGAAACTAGAAATGTTCGGAGCTGGTGAAGTATTTTTTTCTAATGGAAGAGAAAAATCGGGATTTCATCGTGTAGATTTTGATTTATGTCCAAATCAAATTTTAAAATAATCGCTATGGAATTCGTTTATAATTTATAACGATTTATAAAAGGATTTCTATTTTTAATTGAATATCGATTTGAGTCGGATTTGAAATATCGAGTTATAAATCCATATATATTTATTTTGGAGCTGTATGATATTCCATGTGAATATATACGATAATATTTATTTATAAATATTTAATTTAATTATTTTTAAATATATTTATATTTAAATGGGTTTATTTAGGGGTTTAAAAATAGCCAGTTTTGCAAACAAACTCCGTTTTCGACGAAACTAATTTTGTTGGATCCGAAATATTAAATTATTGTTAGATTTCAATTTTCGTAATTTTTGGATTTAGTATGTGGCCATGCAGAATTTTAATGTGAAAACAATCAATAATCTAACTTTAAAAATATGCTGTGTGAGCAAACGAACTCGAAATTTGACGAAACAAGTTTCCTTGGGTCCGTAATGTCAAACCATAACTGCATGTCCATTTTCGTCGAATTCGGATATTGTATGTGATCACAGGGATTTTTAAACACAAACGTAAACAATGATAACATAAATATTAATTTAAAACTCGATTAAAAAATATTAAAACTACCCTATAAATAATCTAACATTCCCTAAACCCTTGAAAAATTTCCATTTCCACAGTCAACGATATTTCTGCCGCTGAAGTTTCTTAAAAGCCTGGAAAATGGCAACTTCTAAATTCCCTAACAAATGGAAGAAAATCCTATAAATTATAAGATTCATATATTTGGATTTCTGAAAAGAATACCTTCACGCTCGTGTTATTTTCTACAAGCTCGATCACGATTTTTGTTTGAAGTCCTGTATATTTAGCGAACTAGGGCGGAATGATTGGGAATTTGAAGCAATAATTCCCGAATTCGAGATTGGTTTTGAAGTTAGAAGAGAAAGTAACACCTGATATGTATTTTTGGGGGAGTTCGGTTGATTTAGTGGTCGCGCGTATAGCTGTTGAACACGAACTAGATCTGAAATCGCACGGAAGAGGGAGCACTCAAGATGTGAAATGGTGGTACGAGCAAGAAGAGGTTGAGATGAGGAGGACGTTGGGATTGGACTGAGGTTGGATGGGGAGTAAGGAGAAAGATGCAGTGGTTTGAAGGTTCGTTAATGGCCATGGAAAAGAGCAGGAGACTTGGTTAGTTTAGGTGGAAGAAAAGGCCGACACGAGTTTTTGGAAATAAGAATTGGCCCGACTTAAAAGTGGTAAAGCCCAAG
Organism: Allium sativum; assembly: GCA_030737875.1. NCBI lineage: Eukaryota > Viridiplantae > Streptophyta > Magnoliopsida > Asparagales > Amaryllidaceae > Allium > Allium sativum. The sequence goes on along the minus strand of CM060924.1, from coordinate 952,333,915 downwards.
TGAAAATAACTAAATATTTTATTTGAAGTATAGTATTTAAAACTTGTAAATTAAATATCTTATTCATATGGTAACAGAATTCAGCAAAACAAGATCCGTGGGATCGTATGGACGAGCGCTACACAATGGAACTAACTGGGAGTGAATTGGAGCTCGTTACAATTATAGTGAAATAAACTGTCTGTCTGAATCAATCGACAATTATCGTTATTTAATGATGATTGTCCAATGTGAGTAAATCTCATTAACTCTATACACTTTATATTTTTATATAATCTAGTGTTGATAAATGATGAATGATTGCCGTGTGTTGATGGTTTGGTTGAATTGCTTATTTATTGGTTGAAATTGCAAATAACGATATATATATATACATATATAAATAAATCGTTAATCAAATATTGATTCTGTTTGTCAGAATATTTCACATTGAAATGAAATCGATGTTACATTATATTATTTAACATTTGTGGATGTTGTAAAACAGTTCGGAGGAATCCAACTGGATTCCTCAACATTTATTTTACTGTTTTTCATATATTGTAATATATGGTGTGATATATAATCTGTTGTTAATTATGGGTGTTTGAATGATATCGATCATTGTTATTTGGTATTTTAAATACTATATATAATACTGGAATTAAAATGGAAAATTTCAATGTGTATGTTGAAAATAAAATATATTTATATAAAATCAAATGATTTTATAAAAACGAATTTCAAAGTGGATATTGAATAAAAGGAAATATTTGTAAAACAAATAAAAAGGAAATAATTGTAAAACAAATATAAAAGGAAATATTTGTAAAATAATTATAAAAGGAATATATATTTAGAAAATAAATAGAATTATAAAACGAAATATTTAATTGGGAAATAAATAGAATGTTATAAAGGAAATATTTATATGAAATAAATAGGATGTTATAAAGGAAGTATTTTATAAAATATATAGAGTTAATCAATTAGAGTTAATCAAATAGGAGTTAATCGAATATAGTTTATTCGAAAAGGAGTTAATCGAATGTAGTTTATTCGAAAAGGAGTTAATCGAATATAGTTTATTCAAAAAGAGAGATAATCGAATGTAGTTTATTCGAAAGGAGTTTATCGAATATAGTTTATTCGAAAGGAGCTAATCGAATATAGTTTATTCGAAAAGAGAGATAATCGAATATAGTTTATTCGAAAGGAGTTAATCGAATATAGTTTATTCGAAAGGAATTAACCGAATATAGTTTACTCGAAAAGAGTTAATCAAATATAGTTTATTCGAAAGGAGTTAACTGGTAAGAGTTAATCGATTAGAGTTAATCAATTAGAGCTAATCAAATAGATGTAATCCAATAGAGTTAATCGAATAGAGTTAATCGAATAGAGTTAATCGATCAAAGTTAATCAAATAGAGTTAATCCAAGAGAGTTAATCAAATAGAGTTAATCCAAGAGAGTTAATCAAATAGAGTTAATCGATTAGAGTTAATTGAATAGAGTTAATCGATCAGAGTTAATCAAATAGAGTTAATCCAATAGAGTTGATCGAATAGAGTTAATTGAATAGAGTTAATCGAATATAGTTATTCGAATGAGAGATTATCGAATATAGTTTATTCGAAGGAAAGAATTATCGAATAGAGATTATTCGAAAGAGAGTTACTTAAGGAAGTTTGTAAAGATATAAAAGATGAATTTGTCTATTTCAAGGTTAATAATGTTGTTCAGTTATGGTCTGAGAGGTAGCTATACCCCAACTTGATTGACTTCATTTTTAACTAAGGAATGGTTAAGGTTCGATAGTGAAGGTTGGTTAAGTGGATTTCGTTAATGATTGTAATGAGTTGAGTTGGCATAGCGATGTTTACTTAAACATTTGTTTAAATCCAATGAAGGAGTTTTGGAAATGTTTTCCAAATAAATATCACAAATGTTTTCTTATATAAAAAGATAGAAATGGGAGTAATTATGGAAATGTTTTCCAATGAGTAATAACGTATATTTTCTAAATTTAGAAAATAAGAAATTATGAACATATGGAAATGGAAATAGGGAAATGGATAATTGAATGACAAATTAAATTAAAGGGGATCAGTGTTGATTGATGATTTGCTCGGTAAGATTTCCATTGGGAAATACGGCCGTTGTTTGTACACATATTTTCCTTTGATAGTTAAATAACTGACTATCGAAGTTTTTGACCATTTCCGTTGTCAATACGGAGACACCGAGATCAGTTATATTATCTGAAAATCACTTTGTATGGGTGTTAGCGTTGCGATCATACTTGATAAAGATAATTAAAGACGGAGTTATGCAAGGGTTGTCCTATTTACATAATAATACCTTTGGTTTGTCCAGTCCCAGGAGCACCAGTATGGAAGAATGTCTGACAGAGTATATTTAATAGATAGCGTAAGTTGATCTCTTCAAACGTATTTACATTTTGTGGCAGAGGAATTCGTTTCTCTTAACTGATACCCATGGAATTTTTGGGGAAATCAATTTGTGATTTGGCGGGTATGACGATGTGACATTCAAAGTAAATAAAGGTGTGATCTACACGTTATGACCTCTAGCCTCACAACCAGGAAATGGTATAAAATCGGATAGGACGCATGGCTAAGTGGTTGGCTGTCAAGTAAGGTGTATTATCACCTAATCTAGGGAAATTCTTTTTGCTTCTTAAATCTATCGATGCTGTCCCTTTCGGGAAATGGTTGCTGATCCCAACCGTTGGTGATATTACATTCGATACACTCAAGCAAAATGAGTGTCCGGTCATGTTTAGCCTAGGTTGCAAGATGTTCTTGTTGAACCGGGTGTATTTCCCTCTAGAGATACACTATCGGAAGGTAGTCCCATACCTTGCCAGTTAGAATTCATTACCCAATAAGCGCCCGCGGTTTTTGATTTTATATTATGTATGTGGAACCTGAGATGAAAGCATTCTGCTAGATGATTATTATATTGTGATTGATAGACACTATTATAATATCAGATGAGTTCGATATAAGATTTATCGTTTCTTTCAAAAGGGTTTTATTTGAAAGCTGAATCAAATGTTTTAGATTCTCATAAGGGAAAAACCCATTCCGTTGTACGACATGGTCTTATGAGATATCGTTAAATTGCTCAAACTGTTTTAAATTGTTTACTCATACCGGTCCTATGACTAACTTGGAGTTTGTTTTGTTTTGTTTTCCATAAACTCTTGGGTGCCCAGTTTTGTACGGACAGTCAAGTAGTCGGGATTTTATAGATATACTGATAGCTTGGAGCAGGAGGCTTCAGGATTATATAGCTATTGTTGTTTCCGCTGTATTGTAAGTGTTGTACTCAGATAATGTTACTGTATACATATACTAGTTTTATCTCAAAGTTATATATCTATTATATATTGTTCGTTCCTCTGTGAGTTTCGTGTTACTCTGATGATGATGTATGTTCTTCTTCTTCTTCTATTCTAAGTTTCAATTTTATCTATTCTCACCCTCTAATTTCTTTTATGGACTATCCGGTGTTTCCGATGCTTGGATAGTCAACATTGAGTTTATGTCGATTACTCGGGATCGCGAAAACCCGGGTCGTTACAGTGGTATCAGAGCTTAAGGTTAAGTGATTACCTTGGCTCTGTGGTGTGACTTAGTAGAGATAGTGTTAGCAATAACCTAGATTGAGTTTGAGTGTGCATATATGAGCGAACGTATTTGTAGATTTTATAAAAAAAATTATACTGTGGAGATTTATTGGATGAGTTGTTTATGGGTTCTGGTCGATCAGTTTGATCCACTGTATCGGTAGGGATTTATAAACACTTGAATACGATGAACCGATATGGTATGTTTTGAAAAGAGGGTAATGAAATATTTTTTCCCAAATATATTTTGATGTAAAGAAAATATGTATATTGGAAATATTATAATATTGGATGTGTTGGTTGTGATTATAATCAGATAAGATTATAATTGAAACGGTTATGTAAATAACCAATTAGAATTCATATAAGTGTACTATATGAAATCAGATGAATTAAATCTGAATTTAAATTAGAATTGAAATTACAACCCTAAAAAGTTGGATAAGTATTTGTAAATGGACTTGGATCTAATATATGAGAATTTTAAAATCCTGGGAGATTTTAAATTGTTTTACAAGCTTGGTGAAGGATATTTTGAAATGTATTTCAAAATGGAAGTGTTTTGAAATGGTTTTGAAAAGTGATATAGTATTGAACTCACTTCGGTCACTGGAAAATGAATTCCGATGATGATCATGACTTCATCGGTGTTCATTTTCGAGTTTTTAAGTGATAGATTACTACCAATGGTTTTGTTTTTGGAAATATTTTGCGAAAACAAGTTGTTTGAATTTCGAAAAGGATTGTTTGATTTTAGAGAAAACGAATCTGTTCATAACTCCCAAGGAGAGATTGATGAATTAAATAATACTTGTGAAAGCAAATAGAAATTTGTGGAAATAAACTGGAATTGAATTGAAAACCAATTAAGTGGAAATTGAATTGGATTAGAATGATATCGAGAAAATTGGATTTGTGACATAGGAATCCAAAATGGTATTGGATTGATGAGTTAAGAATTCGAAAATCAAGAATGGAACTTCGATTGGAAATTGAATTTGGCTTGGATAAGCGAATGGTTGTGTTGGAGATAAATGTGATTTGAGTTTGATTGGGAAAACATTTGTATATATTGAATTAGTAGCAGATATGAAAGATGGATTGATATGCCCGACAAAAAGGTACCAGTTTATATTAATATGGGTATGAGATTTATGAGCTGAATTAGCAAGCCGCTTGGCTGTTTGATTTTCTTTTGGGTTGGAGAAGGCCCAGAGAGGCGAGTTGTAGTTGTACCGATTGACCAATACAAAAGAGGTGCTAGCGAAATTTTTCGGAAATTTAAGGTGTTAGAAAATTTTCAGGATTTTTGAAAATTTTTGTTGATAAGAATTAATTAAGAATTTAATTGAAATTAAATTGGTTTAGTTAAAATTTAAGTTAAGGAGTAAACAAATAATTTTTAACCTAGTTAATAGGGTTTATTTTCTACCTTAGCAATTTCGAGGACGAAATTATTTTATAGGGGAAAGAATGTAACGACCCGTATTTCTATGGTACTTTAATTAATCTATTTAATTATTTAAATAGTGATTTAGAGGATTTAATGATTGTTTAATTAAATAACTTTGAATATTTAATTAATATAATAATCAACTAATATATTTAATTCTGAAATAATCAGAATTAGCTGAAATGGCAATATTGTGTGAATTAGGAAGTTCAAAATATATAATTCAGTTTAGAATTGAATTATGATAACACATATATTTAATTAATGATGGTTAAACATATAAATTATATTATAATTATAATGGAGCTCGAAATGGCGCGTCAGTTCCTAATTTGGCGATTCCAACTTTAAACAAATATACAGAAGCCATTTCAAATCGGATTTCTGTGAAACAAGAAATATTCAGAGCAGGTGAAGTATATTTTTCTAATGGAAGAGAAAAATCAGGATTTCATCGTGTAGATTTTGATTTATGTCCAAATAATATTTTAAAATAGTCGTTATGGAATTCGTTTATAATTTATAATGCTTTATAAAAGGATTTCTATTTTTAATTGAATATCGATTTGACTCGGATTTGAAATATCGAGTTATAACTCCATATATATTTATTTTAGAGCTGTATGATATTCTATGTGAATATATACGATAATATTTATTTATAAATATTTAATTTAATTATTTTTAAATATATTTATGTTTAAATGGGTTTATTTAAAGGTTTAAAAACAGATAGTTTTGCAAACGAACTCCATTTTTGACAAAGCTAATTTTGTTGGATCCGAAATATTAAATTATTGTTAGATTTCAATTTTCGTAATTTTTGGAGTCAGCATGTGGCCGTGCGGAATTTTAATGTGAAAACAGTCAATAATCTGACTTTAAAAATATGCAGTGCGAGTAAACGAACTCGGAATTTGATGAAACAAGTTTCCTTGGGTCCGTAATGTCAAACCATAACTGCGTGTCCATTTTCGTCGAAATTGGATATTGTATGTGATCACAGGGATTTTAAACACAAATGTAAACAATGATAGCATAAATATCAATTTAAAACTCGATTAAAAAATATTAAAACTATCCTATAAATAATCTAGCATTCCCTAAACACTAAAAAAATTTCCATTTCCATAGTCAACGATATTTCCGTTGCTGAAATTTCTTAAAAGCCTAGAAAATGGCAACTTCTAAATTCCCTAGCAATTGGAAGAAAATCCCATAAATTATAATATTCGTATATTTGGATTTCTGATAAGAATAGCTTCACGCTCATGTAATTTTCTGCAAGCTCGATCATGATTTTTGTTTGAAGTCCTGTATATGTTGCGAACTAGGGCGAAATGATTTGGGAATTTGAAGCAGTAATTCTTGAAATCGATATTGGTTTTGAAGTTAGAAGGGAATATCGCACCTGATAGGTATTTTTGGGGGAGTTCGGTTGATTTAGTGGTCGCGCGTATAGCTGTTGAGCGCGAACTAGGTCTGAAATCGCATGGAAGAGGGAGCACTCGAGATGTGAAATGGTGGTACGGGGAAGAAGAGGTCGAGATGAGGTAGGCGTTGGGATTAGACTGAGGTTGAATGGTGGAGTAAGGAGAGAGATACGGTGGTTTGAAGGTTCGTTAATGGCCATGGAAAAGAGCTGGAGACTTGCGTTAGTTCAAGTGGAAGAAAAGGCCGACGTGGGTTTAAGGAAATAGGAATTGGGCCGACTTAAAAGTGGTAAGGCCCAAGTGAAAATAACTAAGTAATTTTTTTGAAGTATAGTACTTAAAACTTGTAAATTAAATATCTTATTCGTATGTTAACGGAATTCAGCAAAACAAGATCCGTTGGGATCGTATGGACGATCGCTACACAATGGAACTGACTGGGAGTGAATTGGAGCTCGTTACAATTTATAGCAAAATAAATTGTCTGTCTGAATCAACCGACAGTTATCGTTATTTAAAGATGATCGTCCAATGTGAGTAAATCTCACTAACTCTGTACAGTTTATATTTTTATAAATATAATTTAGTGTTGATAAATGTTGAATGATTGCTGTGTGTTGATTGTTTGGTTAATTGCTGATTTATTGGTTAAAATTATAAATAACGATATATATATATATATATATATATATAAATATTTAATAAAATATTGATTCTGTTTAACAGAATATTTCATTTTGAAATGAAATCGATGTTATATTATATTATTTAACATCTGTCGATGCAAGGAAACAGGTCGGAGGAATCCAACTGGATTCGTCAACATTTATTTTACTGTTTTTCATATATTGTAATATATGATGTGATATATAATCTGCTATTAATTATGGGTGTTTGAATGATATCGATCATTGTTATTTGGTATTTTAAATACCATATATAATATTGGAATTAAAATGGAAATTTTCAATATGCATGTTGAAAATAAAATATATTTATATAAAATCAAATGATTTTATAAAAAGGAATTTCAAAGTGGATATCGAATAAAAGGAAATATTTGTAAAACAAATATAAAGGGAATATTTGTAAAAAAAAATATATAAAGGAAATATTTGTAAAACAAATATAAAAGGAAATATTTTTAAAATAATTATTAAAGGAATATTTATTTAGAAAACAAATGGAATTACAAAATGAAATATTTAATTGGGAAATAAATAGAATGTTATAAAGGAAATATTTATATGAACTAAATAGGATGTTATAAAGGAAGTATTTTATAAAATAAATAAAGTTAATCAATTAGAGTTAATCAAATGGGAGTTAACCGAATATAGTTTATTCGAAAAGGAGTTAATCGAATGTAGTTTATTCGAAAAGGAGTTAATCGAATATAGTTTATTTGAAAAGAGAGATAATCGAATATAGTTTATTCGAAATTAGTTAATCGATTATAGTTTATTCGAAAGGAGTTAATCGAATATAGTTTATTCGAAAAGAGAGATAATCGAATTTGGTTTATTTGAAAGGAGTTAATCGAATATAGTTTATTCGAAAGGAGTTAATCGAATGTAATTTATTTGAAAGGAGTTAATCGAATATAGTTTATTTTAAAGGAGTTAATCGAATATAGTTTATTCAAAAGGAGTTAATTGATAAGAGTTAATCGATTCGAGATAATCAATTAGAGTGAATCAAATAGAGTTAATCCAATAGAGTTAATCGATTAGAGTTAATCGAATAGAGTTAATTGATTAGAGTTAATCAAATAGAGTTAATCCAATAGAGTTAATCAAATAAAGTTAATCCAATAGAGTTAATCGAATAGAGTTAATCAATTATAGTTAATCGAATAGAGTTAATCAAATAGAGTTAATCCAATAGAGTTAATCGATTAGAGTTATTCGAATAAAGTTAATAGAATAGAGTTAATCGAATATAGTTATTCGAAAGAGAGATAATCGAATATAGTTTATTTGAAGGAAAGAATTATCGAATAGAGATTATTCGAAAGAGAGTTACTTAAGGAAGTTTGTAAAGATATAAAAGGTGAATTTGTCTATTTCAAGGTTAATAATGTTGTTCAGTTAAGGTCTGAGAGGTAGGTATACCCCAACTTGATTGACTCCACTTTTAACTAAGGAATGGTTAAGATTTGATAGTGAAGGTTAGTTAAGTGGATTTAGTTAATGATTGTAATGGGTTGAGTTGGCATAGCGATGTTTATTTAAACATCTGTTTAAATCCAATGAAGGAGTTTTGGAAATGTTTTCCTAATAAATATCACAAATGTTTTCTAATATAAAAAGATAGAAATGGGAGTAATTATGGAAATGTTTTCCAATGATTAATAATGTATATTTTCTAAATTTAGGAAATAAGAATTTACGAATATATGGAAACGAAAATAGGGAAATGGATAATTGAATGACAAATTTATTAAAGGGGATAAGTGTTGATTGACGATTTTCTCGGTAAGATTTCCATTTGGAAATACGGTCGTTGTTTGTACACATGTTTTCCTTATATTGTTAAATAACCGACTATTAAAGTTTTTGACCATTTTCGTTGTCAATACGGAGAGACTGGGATCAGTTATATTATCTGAAAACCACTCTGTATGGGCGTTAGCATTGTGATCAAATATGATGAAGATAATTGAAGACGGAGTTATGCAAGGGTTGTACTGTTTACAGAATTGTACCTTTGTTTTGTCTTGTCCCAGGACAAACAGTATGGAAGAATGTCTGATAGAGTATATTTAATAGATCGCGTAAGTTGATCTCTTCAAACATATTTACGTTTGGTGGTGGAGGAATTCGTTTCTCTTAGCTGTATACCTGTGGTATTTTTGGGGAAATCAATTTGTGATTTGGCGGGTACGAGGATGTAACATTCAAAGTAAATAACGGTGTGATCTACACGTTATGACCTCTAACCTCACAACCAGGAAATGGTATAAATCGGGTAGGTTGCATGGCTAAGTGGTTGGCTGCCTAGTAGGGTGTATTGTCACTTGATCTAGAGAAATTCCTTTTGCTTCTTAAATCTATCGATGCTGTCCCTTTGGGCAAACGTTTGCTGATCCCAACCGTTGGTGATAATACATTCGGCACACTTAAGCGAAATGAGTGAACCGTCATGTTTAGCCTGGGTTACAAGATGTTCTTGTTGAACCCGGTGTATTTCCCTCTAGAGATACACTATCGGAAGGTGGTCCCATACCTCAACTGGAATTCATTACCCAATAAGTGCCCGCGGTTTTAGATTATATATTATGTATGTGGAACCTGAGATGGAAACGTTCTGCAAGATGATTATTATATTGTGATTGATAGATACTATTATAATATCAGATGATTTCGATATAAGATTTATCGTTTCTTTCAAAAGGGTTTTAATTGAAAGCTGAATCAAATGTTTTAGAATCTCATAAGGGAAAAACCCGTTCCGTTATATGGCGCGGTCTTATGAGATATCGTTAAATTTCTCAAACTGTTTTAAATTGCTTACTCATGCCAGTCCCATGACTTACCCGGAGTTTGTTTTGTTTTATTTTCCCTAAACTCTTGGCTGCCCAATTTTGTACGGGCAGTCAAGTAGTCGGGATTTTACAGATAAACTGAGAGCTTGGAGCAGGCGGCTTCAGGATTATAAAGCTATTGTTGTTTACACTGTGTTGTAATTGTTGTACTCTGATAATGTTACTGTACACATATACTAGTTTTATTTCAAAGTTATGTATCTATTATATATTGTTCATTCCGCTGTGAGTTTCGTGTTACTCTGATGATGATGTATGTCTTTCTTCTTCTTCTATTCCAAGTTTCTATTTTATCTATTCTCACCCTCTAATTTCTTTCATGGACTATCCAGTGTTTCCGATGCTTGGATAGTCGACATTGAGTTTATGTCGATTACTCAGGATAGCGAAAACCTGGGTCGTTACAGTTGTTGGTTTCTTTGTTAGAGCATTCCCAGCAACTCTTGAATTATTAAGCGTTAATTGGTATTTTAGAGCGTGGATTACCCCCACAGATCCAGCAGCGGGAGGGGGGACGCTTTATGTTTTTGTTAAACCGTAAATGGTTTTTTGAAAACCTTTATGGGTTAAACGGTTTTCAAAAAACCATTTAACCTATAAAGGGTTTTCAGAAAACTGTTTTTAAATTTTTTCCCTCCCCTCTATATAATTTATAAAACATGGTCGAATATTAAAATATAGATAACAGGTATAAAAATTAAATAAAAAATAAAATATAATATACATATAGTGCCGTTTTTGAATATTAGAATATAATATATACAAATAAAGTCGTTGCCGAATATTAAAATATAGTTTAAACTAATAACAGTTGTTGAATAGTAAAATACAGTTCAAATTTATAGCCGTTGAAGAATATTATAATTTTGTTTGAATTTATAGTCGTTGACGAATATATTTTTTACAATATTCGTATATAGCCATTGCAGTTGTGGAGTGAAGAAGCTATAAAACCAGTTCTGTTGTGCACGTTTAGATTCACAACACAAAAATGTCTCATAATGTCCACAACGACGATGCTGTTTACGAATCAGATGTGCAAACCGAAGATTCAAATTACTATAGCCAAAATGGTCTGGATGATACTGACTCCGATTCCGACGAAGGCGATGAAATGTTGGGGCATACAAAATTTCTTCAGTTTTCTTCGGATAGCACGACCGATAGCAATGAGTTAGAGATATGATGCAAGCTGTTGTCGTTCAACAATTAAAGATTAACCAACAATTCCTAATGAAAGGATCATCTAGTGGTACTCGAGGAGGCAGTGTGTACGGTCGTGCAGCCATACAGAAGATGCGAGTTCATAAGTACTGCAAGATTACTTTAAGATTATTTCAACACTCCCTGTACGTATGGTCCTGACGACTTCGATGCCATTTTCGTAAGAGCAAGAATATGTTTATGTTCATTTTCAATGGAGTTGTTGAACACAATAATTATTTTGTTCGAAAACGTAATAGTGCTGGTACCTTAGGATGTTCGCCGTACCAAAAAATTATAGGCGCATTACATGTAATAGCTTATGGAATAGCTACAGATGCGTTTGATGAGGTTGTCCAAATGGGTGAGAGTATTATTACCTTAAGTATTGAAAGGTTTTGTGTAGCCATAATTGAATTGTATGGTGAGGAGTATCTACATACTCCGACGCAAAGCGATGTCAACAAGTTGAAAAGGTTAGGAGCCAAAAGAGGATTTCCCGGCATGTTAGGCAGCCTAGACTATATGCATTGGGAATGGAAAAACTATCCTACAACATGGCACGGTCAATTTATTGGACATTACACTAAAGCGACTGTGATACATGAAGTTGTTACTTTACATGATCTATGATTTTGGCATGCATTTTTTGGATGTCCTGGTTCAATGAACGATATTAATGTACTTCACCAGTCACATTTATTTAAGAGCCTTACACATGGAAAGGCACCTACATGTGATTTTAATATTGCAAGAAATACGTACGACGTGGAGTATTATTTAGCAAATTGCATCTAACCTTCCTAGGGTATGCTTGTAAAAACAATTTCATCTCCTGAAACAGAAAAAGAAAAATATTATGCTGGCAAGAGGCAGCGCGAAAAGATGTAGAACGTGCATTTAGGGTTCTCCAAGCAAGGTTTTCCGTTTTAAAAAAACCATGTTAAATTATTTAAGCCACAGGTTTTGAGCAACATTATGCGTGCTTGTACTATAATGCATAACATGATCACTGAAGAAGAAAGAGGAACATTTCCAACTTATTTGGGATATGATCCAGATAACACAGCAAATTTTGTTGCTGATAGAAATCCAGCGACTCTTGAGGTATTTCTTAGGCGCCTGCGTAAAATTAGGTCTAGGGAGGTACATAGTAAAATACAGGATGACCGAGTTGAACATTATGGCATCTGAAAGGTACTGCTTAGATATAGTCTATGCATTTGTTGAACTATTGTGACATTGTAGTACTCGATTATTGTACTATTTTATGTACATTAAATATATCACATTTCTATTTTCTATTGTAGCTAATATGCAAAATGCACGTTTGATGAGGACGACCCAAATTGTATATAACACCTTAACTCTTTAACTCTTTATATTCACAATTCAAAAGAGGACGACCCAAACTGTATATAACTCCTTAACTCCTTAACTCTTTAACTCTTTATATTCACAATTCAGAAAGAGAACGACCAGCATTTCTTTTATTCCTTAATTCTTTCTTTCCAGCACGAATTTTAACGTGATTGGAGCACGACTTTTAATGTGATTGGAGCACGACTTTTAATGTGAGCGGAGCATGACTTCTAATGTGATTGGAGGATAACTTTTAATGTGAGTGGAGCATGACTTTCAATGTTCGAAGGCTGGTCATTTCTGTTGAATAACACACATAATATAGCCATGAATTGAAATTAAACTCTACGGATACATCCAAACTTTCCAAATACATAAACCAAATGATACATATTGAATAAGACACATAATATAACGATATACTACTCAAACTGTATAATATGATTGTATGATTGTACAATAACCTATACGCTTCGTGATCAACGAAGTTTGAACGGTACTTGAAAAGATAGAGTGAGTCGTACGTCGACCGTTTCTCTTGAAAGACGTCATTCTTTTTTACCTCATCAATTACTTTGCAGTAATTCATACAATCAGTAGTAAATAAGCAGAAAGCACTTCTGGTTGCTAAGTTGGGCCTCTGTATTCTACAACTAGTATGATTGTTGTATTTTTCATTGAGGGTTGCCCAAAAATCTTGATCTACCTCTTCTTCCATATGTAGTACGTTTACTTTAATGTACACCTTTATCAAAACAACTAATCTGATGTAGTCCAGTTTTCGTTTGCCATTTCGAAGTGTGTAGTTAAACTAAAATTCCAACGTTTAATATAGGCAAAGTAAAGTAAAGTAAAGCATCACACCATTCAAAGGAATCATTAAAGTTGATTTGATTAAACAACTTTACAAGGTCAGGGCAATTAAACTTACCCTGCTTTCTACAGTTGATTGGAAAACACATTGCAGAACATTGAATGGCTTATTGTAATTATCAAGCTTACTTGCATCCTTTGTCTTCATAAATACAGGTGTATGGTAGTTTTCTTCATACTCACAAACAATTCCAATTCGAACAAACAACAATGGCTGATTCCAACAACAACAATTACTCTGGCTATACCGATGATAACATTGGTATTTTTACTTGTTTATTATCTGAAGTTGAAGGCCCGTCAATGATTCCACCCCCTTTCCTAACTCCCCAACAAAGTAAATACCTCCACCGGTTAAACATCGCTCAGAAGTACGGTAACGTGCATGGCCAACTTTCTAATCAAAACGTACACCAAGAGGTGGCTTCTTCGACCCCAGTACCTGACAAAGGGCAAACCAAGGCCAAGGTCTTACACCAAGAGAAAAACAAAAGAAACTCACGTTCAAAGTGGCATGAAAAAAACTGTAGCTACTGGTAAAATATGGAAAGCAGCTGACTAAAAAGTGTTGTTTGATGCATGAGTAAATGTGTCTGTCGTTGCTAAAGGTCGTTCTGTGGTAAGTTTTTCTACCAGAGGGTTAATGATTTGTACAATGGAGATCCTGAAAGCGTAACACGAAGATCAATTGAGAGCACAAAGACTACATGGTATAATTTGAATACTATGTGTACCAATTACAAAGGGATGAAAGCACCATGGGGGGATTCGCTTAGAAGCGGTCAAACATTCAGATATTTAAAGGATGATTACGACAACGTCTACTGTGACACCTGTAAAACTGAATTCATTGCTCATGAAGCATTGGAAATTCTTTCTTATTGTCCATGATGGGCCAATCTATGTGAACCAGATGATGTATATCTTGGAGACACTGAAGGTTCTAACTTAAGAAATGTAGCTTCTATACTTTTGGTGGATTCATCCCTGGGAAATACAGTTGAATGTCCTATGGCTATAGACGAGGATGGGAATAACAGTACTCCTGTGACTCCTAATTCGGGAATGTTGTATGGTGGGGTTGAAACAAGGCCAGAAGGAATAAAATCAAGCAAGAGAGCACTACTGAGAAATAAGGAAACAAAATATTTGGCTGCGTCTAGTGATAAAGTAACTTCGTTGTTAAGTGATATATCACTTGCATCTGTCTCCAACAAAGAAGACCATGAAAAGAGTAAAGATAAGAAGCTGCAGATCATGGAGATGCAACTACAGCAAGATGCCGCTAGAACTAGAGCTCTCATCCAAAGAATTGCTTATAAAGAAAAACGTGAAAGACGTTTGAAGGAAGAAAAAGAGGAGAAGTATCTAGCAAGAGATATATCTCATTTGACTGGACAAGCCCTTGAGTTTGCTATCGTAAAAAAGGATCGTATTTTGAGGGCTCAACAGAAACGTTATCAGAAAGAAGAAGGAAGTTCTCAGTTCTAGGCAAATCTATGTTGCTATTTCTTGCTTGTTGTATCCTAGTTTTAGATTTATATGTCGGCTAATATTGCTATTTCTATGTTTCTATTTCTGGGTTGTTGTATCCTAGTTTTAGTTTTCTATGTTGGTTGTACTGTTTTGTGGGTTATTAAAAAAAAATTAACAAGTTTTAAGTAATTAATATATCCTTTTCTAATGCATATATGAGATTCAAACTTCTTTTACATTGCTATCAAATATGCATACATACTTAAAACTATATTTAAAAGGTAAATAAAACTGTGCGTTAAATAGGTTTTCATGCTTTAAACAGTATTTGTGCTTTTCATAATCCAAACATGAAAAATCGAGTTCGAAAACTTGAAAGCAGATAGATTTTCATGCTTTGAATAGTATTTTTGCTTTTCTTTTCAATTTAATTTAAATATATTTAATTAACACATCAAAAATTGAATATTTTTTAAAAAAAAATATCCATGTTTTATACGGTTCTCATACAATCGTATAAAACCAAAGGGTTTTATGAAAACCGAATAGGTTGAATGGTTTTCATAAAACCGTTTATATGTTAAACGGTTTTGTGAAAATCATTTAACCTATAAACGGTTTTCATAAAACCGTTTTTGTCTCATCGCTCCAAATTGGAAATGGCGAGCATCACCATTTCAAATAACCCCCCACACCCATATCGCTGCTGCTGGAGAACATGGATTCATCTTCGATCGCCATATCGAGCCTTCCTCACGCTGCTGGAAGTGCTCTTATAGTGCAATTTTATAGATGAAAGTTGTCAGAATAATGCAAGACCTTTAAACTTTTCTGGGAAAAAAAATACAATTGTAGTGTTTAAAAAAATACTCAATATTGTTGTAATTACAGAAAATAAAAAAATTAATATTTCTTTTTTGGTTGTTTTGTTGTTTATGTTAAAGACAAATATTTGCGAAATTTTTATGAAATAAAGAAAATGATTAAAAAGTCTTATTCATAAACAATATTTTTATCCATTTTATTACTGTTCATGTTCTTCTCTCATCTTCTTATGCACTAACCCTTTTATCCAGGTTCTAATCATATTGAATAAAAACCGTACCGTACATGGCGAACATGAACCATATTTTTTCCACGTACCAAGTTGCTAAAAGTCAGTATCGTCCTTTCATTCTGATATCTGCATCCAAATTTGGGTATCCATATTAGAATTAATAGTAATCAGGAGGATGATATATTCATTGTGAGCTCTGGATGCTGAGGGAATGGCTGCTCTGCGGCTCTATCTCAAATTAAATTTCCTACCGCTAGCAATGTATGTTTCTTTGTAAAGGAGTCTAATATTCAGACAATATTTTTATTCTTTCACTTGCATTAAACAGATAAGTTAAGGTTCGGGTGAATTTGGTTTCAGGTTTAATGTTTTTACTTACGGCTTGGTTACGAGTTTAATGCTTTTACTTACGACTTGGTTTCAAGTTTAATGTTTTTACCTGTAACTTTATATAGTTTTTAATCATCGTGTGGTACTGTAATGTGTAAAACTAAAGGGTAGCTGATACTAATACTTGTTTTCAATAGATTATACATTCGGGTTAACCGTTAGTTGTGTGCTTGCTAATTGCTTGAGATATGCATATGTTTGCATGTGTTTATTTATATATTAATATGTATACTATACCCAATCAGCTGCGTACTTCTTGATAATTTTCCATGAAACATGAAGAATAATATATAAAAGTGCTATTTCTTCATGATCCTTTGATAACCATGATTTCATGCAAGATTCCTCCAGTAATGTCTTCATCATTTTCTTCTTACCATTTCAAATTTTTTTTTGAATGCAATTTTTACTGACTGAAATTTATTAAGTTAGGGGCTACAGCACAACTGAAATATAATAATGTATTAAAAGTTGCTATAAAAGATTGATCTATTCTGTTTTCCAAAATATACGCTACATTAAATAGATAGGGTCTTTGGAAATGAGTCATATGCAATTTGAAATCCGCTTGATAAATTTGTCAGTTAATTGATATTTGACATTGAACTCATTTGTGCTAAGGTCGCTTAAAAGTAATTAATATTTAATAAAAGTGAATCTTTTCATTTATAATATTTTTCAATTAATTTACAACGATTAGCAGTACCATATCTGTACGATTTGATGACTCTAACTTAGTGTATTAGTACATTTAATTGAAGGACTAATTAAAGTAATGTCCATAACTGCATTTATTTGAAACTATATTTGATTTCCATAATTGGAACAGGTTTAAAGGCTACAAACATGTAATGCCAGTATTATTAACATTTAATGCTAAATTATATCACCAATAATATAGTGACTTTTAGATAAAGATGCTATGAAGATGTAAATATACAAAACCTTGCAGATTATCTACAAATCTTTATAATTTCAGTTTCACTCCATTGTAATGGAGTACAAACAATTTCACTTCATTTTTATATGGTAATCCTTTAATATAACCTTTTTAAAGTTTCAAATATATTTTGAAGCTTTTATCTCCCATCCCATTTAGTGCTAATTTCATTGTTTGAATTGGGTATCATTAGAAAAATGTTAATAGCGATCGACTCTTATATAGAACTAAATGCATTTTCACACTTTTAGCGTTTCATTTAAGCTAGATATAGCATGCATGGGATGGCAGGAGCAGTGTAACACCCCACCTCCATTAAAGTCACTCACAAAGGGAATGCCTTAACTTTGATGGAGCATTTTAGTAGATAGAACGGAAATTTACAAGACAGATAAAGCAGTACTTGAAAAACTATAACTTTATTACAATAGAAACAGAAATGAATTTGGTTATATCTTTTCAAATCACAATATAAGAATTCAAGTACAAAATATCGGTCTTGTACAAAAGACTTCGGAATGCATAGTTTTTAAAGTCATAATCCCCAACATAAACTGCCATGGAAAGATAGAGCCAAAGCCAAGCAATACTTCAACCAGAGAGAATTTGAATCAAGCTCCTACGCTTCCACCCTAAGAACCTGGGGGGGGGGGGGCGAAACAAACTAGGTCAGACATTAGTCTGGTGTGTACAGTGACTTTCAGTATATAAACAGATAATAGTATCATGACATGTAAATAAAACTGGATGAGAGATAACTGTAACAGGAATAGCAGGTTAACAGAATGATAGAGACTAAGCTAAGCTTCTTACTTAGTCTTCACTTCTCTATACTAATACCAGTATAACAGGATTAGGTGTTACCCTAATGTCTAAAATGAAACAGAAACAGAATAATCCTTACAAAAACAAAATGGTAGTAATGGGCCTTTACCACCCGAACAGACAGAAGGTACAGAAGCAGAATACTAATAATGGGCCTTTACCACCCCCAACAGATAGAAGGTACGGAAACAAAATCAGAGACGGAAATAGAATAATCCTTACGGAAACAGAATGTTAGAATTAGGTGTACACTAGTAATGTGCCTTTACCACCCCAACAGATGGGACCACGCAGAAACAGACAGGTGTTGCCACCCAACAGAAATAGACGGTACCAATAGAAACAGATAGAACTAAGTGTACCCTAAGTCCTAACCCCAAGCGATCGTCTCCCTAATACATAAATAACTTGTGTCGGCCCCACAGTAGGGTGTATCACTCCCTAAAGTGGCAACCTATTGGCATAGACCTATTTACAGATGTCACAGTGTCTTACATCCTCAGAGAAGATCGGATCCATGCACGCACATGACCCGGTTGGAATGCACCATCAACACCCCTCGCCATTATCAGAATGAACCGCATATAATTAGTTCAATGAGCGTGCCCGGACCTCCACATAGCGTGGGGTCAAAATTTTGATTCCAGAAAGGGTTACTGACTAATATGGGTCCCAAACAATAAATGACAAACGTATTTCCTGTCCTACCCTTGTGTCCCCAGACTAACAGACTTCAGATTAACTAGTTTAAGGATTTCAGAAAGAGTTCATGTTTATAGTTCATAGATCAGACAATCAAGTTAACAAGTTCTCTGATTAACGGATCAGATATACAGATTAACAGGCTTACAGTCTGTTTTACCTAACTTTGTATTGGGCTACAGATTTACGAAACGGATTTTTTTAGATTCATCAGACCAATTGTTTAGTTCCTAACCACCAAACACGTTTTAGGTATCATATTTATCTTAGATTTGCATTAACTAATTATTAATGAACAAACCTCTCACATTAGGTCGGTAGCTTGTGGCCGCTGGATATGCCGGGCGGTTCTGGGCAGACTTCTGCCACAAGCCAGACCTAACCTCGTGGCTATGCATATTTTAGTTATGCCTACGACCTCTCACATTAGACTGACAGTTTGCGGTCGCTGGTTAAGACGATTGGTTCCGGGCACGCTTCCACCGCAAACGGAGTCTAACCTCATGTCATAGCCAATTTATTCCAATATAGATATCAGACTAATTTATGTCCATTTAACAAATTAAACTCCCTTACAAGTTACAACAGATTAATCAAATTTTCATGTTTTACTCAATCTTAGATCGAGCCTACGGATTTTCATACCCAAATTACAATTAAATAGCTTTCAACAAATTTAGCTGATAACAAATTTAGCGAATAACAATTTTAGCAGATTAGGCAATTCAGCAAATTTAGCAGATTAGGCAATTCAACAGATTACAAATTTAGCAGATTAGGCAATTCAACAGTTTAAGCAGATAACAGATTTGGCAGATTAGGCAATTCAACAGATTTAACAGATAATAGATTAGCAGATTAGGCAATTCAACAGATTTAACAGATTAAATATTTCTTAAAGTTCTATTTACATATCTTGCCTAAATTTACATGCCTAAATCATGGTCATAATTCATAATACGACATATGCCCCAAATTTTAATTAAACTTTGCATAGTACAGAATATTCTCTAAAAAGCCCCAAACAATATGAATTATGCCTAATTATAGCTTATGATGCCAAATATCCTAAAATCCATATTTTGGCGCATTCACATTAATAGTTAACCTATTTTAAAATAGATCTTTACGCCTAAGTCACATATTTCTTCCTTTTTTTTTCCTTTTCAAGTCATAGATCGTGATATAAATTATGCCCCAAAATCTAGATCTTGAATTTTAATCATGTATTATGTCCTCCAAATCAGATCTTGCATTATAATATGCATTATATTCCAAATCCCAAGTCATATGCTAAATTCTTCTTCCAAATCACAGTCTATTATACATAGTATGCACTGATCCTAGATCTTAATTTACAACCTATGTTCTTTTCTCAAATCAGTCACAGATCAGTTATGTCCAATTATTTAATATTCATTATTTGTCCCAAAATTAGTGTTCATGCGTTAATCTCTTATGAGAATTGGCGCAGGCTCGTAGTAGCCTGGCTATAAACAAAAAGGAAGAAAAGAGAGAACAGATACAGAATAGTCACAGTGAGGATAAATCCACAGAAAAGTATGCATAACCTCAGATCCAGATTAAAAAAAATGTCAAGATAATTATTAAATTTCATATCTGAAAATAACTGTACTCACAAAAAGGGATCGATTCTTGTATTCTGGAATCTGTGTTCTGACACTGAATAGCGCTCCTTTGATGTAGACTAGTTGTTCTTTTAATTCTATTCAGTTTGGAAGAAGATGCACTAGATTTATTCTAGGTTTCAGCAGAGTAGCGATGCCATTACTTTATTTTTAATTAGAATAGAGGCAGAGTATAGGCATAATGAAATTGTGTGGAGAGAAAGCTGGGCTTGTGGGTGTTTAAATAGGTTAGAGCTCATGAATCCGGTCAGAAAGGCGTTTAGGTGCAGAAAAATTGATCTGTCTACAGATCTGGAAAGGGGGGGGGGAGGGGAGGTCGATCCTAGGGTCGACCCCCAGGTCGACCCTAGTGTCGACCTGGGCCCTGGGCGGGAATTTTACCGCCCAACCCGGGTGTCTGTTTTGAATTTCGAAATTTGAATTCCGAGCTGATTTTTACTGAAACTTCTGAAGGCCGTATCTTTTTCATACGGAGTCCGATTTACGCAAACTTGGACTCTATTCCAAGTAGAATTTCGAGATGAACGCAATGGCGCAACCCGTTTCCCTTTGTTATTTTGTTACAATTTAATTATTCTCTGATTTTTTACTCTTATGTTAACAGAATATTCGGGGTGTTACATTCTCCCCTCCTTAAAGGATTTCGTCCCCGAAATCTTCAAGTTAGGAAGAATGTGTCCTACCATCCAATCACCCATCCACTCAACCATCATCCACAAGCATCCATTGTCCTTAGAAAACTTCTAACGTTGTATGAACATATGCAAAAGTGTGTGTATATGTTCCTTACCTAATGCAAAGATTAAGCGGTCCACTGATTCAGTTGACCTCCTTAATGCGAATTATGTCAGTGCCATGAGTCCAACATGCATGTAGTTTTCCTATTTGATACATATCGTTTCTATATGAGTGCACAACCGTTCATTCTTAAGCAACATCCATGTGCTGTGTCAACCATTTCCCATCCATAATTATTATTTTTAAAATGCACACACATTCATATGTAGTATGAGAGTGTTTTTGAGCCGATCTAGTGCCTAGTGTGTGTATATGCATCCACGAGCAACCACTAGCAGCCACTTGCAACCATCAAACATAACATGTCTCAAACACATGTTTGCACCCATTAGTTTTTACCTAAAGGTCGAAGATTCGATCGATATGATACAATTGAGTGACAGAAGCAAGTATAATTAAAACTAAAGCTAAGTTCCCGTTAGACATCGGTTTAAGAGAATAACCCCCTAAGTATCAACCCCGAAGACCGAAATCAACATCAGATAAACACTCTGAGAATCACTCCCATTAAACAAATGCCCAACTGGAAATCTAGTTCACACTTTGAGTAAAAGCTCCTATCCTTTTCAGAAATATTCAGATACCTACAGACTACTGATACAGATCAGATTACCAAATGATTCTTAGGAAACTAAGCATGGTAAAAACCCGGAATATATGCGTCATAGCCAACTTAACGCCCAACACAGATACCCTCAAACCACAACTTATCACAAACAGATGAGTCGTAACCCTCATGGGGTTTGAGACTATAGCGGAACTACAAACGAGACTAGTATTAAAGTGCAGAGTTTCAATTACATAATCAAAATACCTGAATCAGAAAGAGTTTATAACTCCAAAATCAGATAATGAGATTAATCCCTCTACAAAAAGTTCTCCTATTTCTATCCTATCCATGAGCCTCGAGGGTATTCGCCTATCCTCCAGAAGTTGGTCCTGCCCTCTGCCCTTGTCCTCGTTTCTTTGGGCAGTCCCTTGTGAAGTGCCCCATTTCTCCACAATTGAAGCAAGTGCCCTTCCTCTTTCTGCAATCCTTGTTCAGATGGGTCGAGCTTCCACAAGTAAATCACTTCTTCTCCTTCTTGTCTTCAGACTTCTCATCCTTCTTTTGTGTTTCCTTTTTGGGCCCCGCTTTCTTGTTCTGTGGTCCTTCAAACTTTTCTTCTTTCTTCTCGCTTTTGGTTTCCTCTTCATGCATTAATGCCATGTCAACTAATTTCTCGAAGGTAGCCCCCATAGGAATGTGGGACATTGCTAATCCGTGTAGCGGCTCGTTCAAACCTTTAGCAAACCTTAGTGCCTTCTTATGTGGTGTATTTACCAAATCTAAGCCGAATCTTGCCAACCAATTAAACTTATTGACGTACTCTCTCACTGATGAACTCCCCTGCTTCAATGCCAAGAACCTCTCTACGTATAGACTCTCTTCCGCTTATGAGAGAAATTTCATCTCGAACCTATGCCTGAAATCCATCCATCTCTCTACTGGACGCTCTCCATTTGTGACCTCCGACCAAAGAAGCTTCGTCCTTAAGCAACCATATCGCCTATTGTATCTTCTGCCTATCGTCCAGCTCGAAGATAACAAAAAAATCCTCAGTTTCTTTGAGCCAGTTCCTTGCCTCCACGAAGGATTCAGTTCCATTAAAGTTCTTCCCACCCATGGCTCGAAAGTCTCTACATATCTTCGGGAAAGTATTCACGCCGGAGCAGGAGGAAGAACCGCTGCAGCTGGGGGAGGAGGGACGTTTGTTGGGCCCGCATCATTAGCCCTAGCTTCTAGGTACCTCCTGAACTAGCCAGGTATCGGTACGCCCTCCGGAAGGTTAAGATCCCCAGACATGCTGAAACGAAAGGAAAGATTCAAAAACAAGGATAGAAAGATAGGCTATGGTTTTGGGGATTATGTTTTTAAAAATAAATTCTAAGTTTGAAAATACTTCCTTTTTAAACCTTTTTGAAAATAGTTATCAAAAACTTTTTATCAAATCTGGAAACCTTCAGCTCTGATACCAAGTGTAACACACCACCTCCGTTAAGGTCACTCATAAAGGGAATGCCTTAACTTTGATGGAGTGTTTTAGTAGATAGAACAGAAATTTACAAGACAGATAAAGTAGTACTTGAAAAATTTATAACTTTATTACAACAGAAAAAGAAATAAATTTGGTTACATCTTTTCAAATCACACTATCAAAATTCAAGTACAAAATATCGGTCTTGTACAAAAGCCTTCAGAATGCATAGTTTTTAAAGTCATAATCTCCAACATAAACTGCCATGGAAAGATAGAGGCAAAGCCAAGCAATACTGCAAGCAGAGAGAATCTGAATCAAGCGCCTATGTTTCCACCCTAAGCACCTGGGGGGGAAACGGAAAGAAAAGAGGCGAAACAAACTAGGTCAGACATTAGTCTGGTGAGTCCAGTGACTTTCAGTATATAAACAGATAATAGTATCATGACATGTAAATAAAACTGGATGAGAGATAATCGTAACAGGAATAGCAGGTTAACAAAATGATAGAGACTAAGCTAAGCTTCTTACATGTCTTCACTTCTCTGCACTAATACTAGTATACCAGAATTAGGTGTTACCCTAATGTCTAAACTGAAACAGAAACGGAAACAGAATAATCCTTACAAAAACAAAATGCTAGTAATGGGCCTTTACCACCCGAACAGACAGAAGGTACAGAAGTAGAATACTATTAATGGGCCTTTACCACCCAACTAATGGGCCTTTACCACCCCAACTAATGGGCCTTTACCACCTAACTAATGGGCCTTTACCACCCAACTTTGTATTCGGCCTACAGATTTACGAAACGGGTTTTTTTTAGATTCATCAGACCAATTGTTTTAACCCTAACCACCCAACATGTTTTAGGTATCATGTTTATTTTAGATTTTCATTAACTAATTATTAATGCATAGACCTCTCACATTAGGTCGGTAGCTTGTGGCCGCTGGATATGCCGGGTGGTTCCGGGCAGACTTCTGCCACAAGCCAGACCTAACCTCATGTCTAAGCATATTTTAGTTATGCCTAAGACCTCTCTCATTAGACTGATAGTTTGCGGTCGCTGGTTAAGCCGGTTGGTTCCGGGCAGGCTTCTACCGCAAACGGAGTCTAACCTCGTGCTATAGCCAATTTATTCCAATACAGATATCATACTAATTTATGTCCATTTAACAAATTAAACTCCTTTACAGGTTACAGCAGATTAATCAAATTTCCATGTTTTACTCAATCTTAGATCGAGCCTATGGATTTTCATACCCAAATTACAATTATTTAGCTTTCAACAGATTTAGCCGATAACAGATTTAGCAGATAACAATTTTAGAAGATTAGGCAATTCAACAGATTAAGCAGATAACAGATTTAGCAGATTAGGCAATTCAACAGATTAAGCAGATAACTGATTTGGTAAATTAGGCAATTCAACAGATTTAACAGATGTCAGATTAGCAGATTAGGCAATTCAGCAGATTTTAGGGATTAAATATTTCTTAAAGTTCTATTTACATATCTTGCCTAAATTTACATGCCTAAATCATGGTCATAATTCATAATAAAACATATGCCCCAAATTTTAATTAAACTTTGCACAGTACAAAATATTCTCTAAAAAGCCCCAAACAATATGAATTAAGCCAAATTATAGCCTATAATGCCAAATATCCTAAAATCCATATTTAGGCGCATTCACATTAACAGTTAACCTATTTTAAAATAGATCTTTACGCCTAAGTCACATATTTCTTCCCTATTTTTTCTGTTCAAGTCATAGATCGTGATATAAATTATGCCCCAAAATCTAGATCTTAAATTTTAATCATGTATTATGTCCTCAAAATCAGATCTTGCATTATAATATGCATTATATTCCAAATCCAAAGTCATATGCTAAATTCTTCTTCCAAATCACAGTCTATTATACATAGTATGCACTGATTCTAGATCTTAATTTACAACCTATGTTCTTTTCACAAATCAGTCATAGATTAGTTATGTCCAATTATGCAATATTCATTATTTGTCCCAAAATTAGTGTTCATGCGTTAATCTCTTATGAGATTTTGCACAGGCTCGTAGTAGCCTGGTTATAAACAAAAAGGAAGAAAAGAGAGAACAGATACAGAATAGTCACAGTCAATATAAATCCATAGAAAAGTTTGCATAACCTCAGATCCAGATTAACAAAAATGTCAAGATAATTATTAAATTTCATATCTGAAAATAATTGTACTCACAAAAGGGAATGATTCTTATATTCTGGAATCTGTGTTCTAACACTGAATAGCACTCCTTTGATGTAGACTAGTTGTTCTTTTAATCCTATTCAGTTTGGAAGAAGATGCACTAGATTTATCCTAGGTTTCAACAGAGTAGCAATGCCATTATTTTATTTTTAATTAGAATAGAGGAAGAGTATAGGCAGAATGAAATTGTGCGGAGAGAAAGCTGGGTTTAGGGGTGTTTAAATAGGTTAGAGCTTATGAACCTGGTCAGAAAGGCGTCCAAGTGCAGAAAAATGGATCTGTCTACAGATCTGGAAAAGAGGGGGGGGGGGGGAGGTTGACCCTAGTGTCGACCTGTTTAGCCAGGTCGACCCTAGTGTTGATCTGGTCCATGGGCGGGAATTTTCCTACCCTGCCCGGGTGTCTGTTTTGAATTTCGAAATTTGAATTTTGAATTCAGGGCTGATTTTTACTAAAACTTCTGAAGGCCATATCTTCTTCATACGGAGTTTGATTTAAGCAAACTTGGACTCTATTCCAAGCAGAATTTCGAGACGAACGCAACGACACAACCCGTTTCCCTTAGTTATTTTGTTACAATTTAATTATTCTCTAATTTGTTACTCTTATGTTCACAAAAAATCCGGGGTGTTACAAAGAATGTGAAACTGCAATCAATTTTTAATTCATATAGTAGGTTATTTTGTATACCTTCTTTGCTATACTAAATAAATCATGAATATATGTACAAATATAATACAAATTTTTCATGGTATAGTGTAAGGGGCTATTTAATTATTATCTACAAAATAAGATGAACACATTAAAATTTTCCTTTTACTCTGAACTTATTTTTTTAGTCTTTAAATGCATCATATAGGTGGTACTTGATTTTGGTAAATGAAATATTCAGTTTGTAATCTGATTAATCAGGCAAGTGGCTTAGAGTTTGATTTCATTTTTTTATGAACATTAAAATTAGTAATCTTCAACATAGGAAAATTAAGTTTGGCTTCCTTTAATGTCCGTTTTCCTTTCTTTACATTAATGTTATCCACTAAAACCTTGATTATATCCTTTGTTGATTCAAAACTATTTAAACCCAAATAGGGTTGTCAACAGATGTTTTCAGATATAGATAGTGCCATATCCGTATCCATATCCGTATCCAAAATTATTTTTGGATATCAGATATCCGTATCTGTTTAGTTTTCGGATATCGGATATCCGTATCCGCTTAATTTTTGGAAATGGACGGATATCGGATATTTATCCGCTTCACCTGTAATTAATAAATTTAGGAGTATAAATAAAAAAGTTTGGATCAACATAAAATAATTTTTATACTAATGTTTGTAAAAAAAACTAGAAATTAAAGAAATGTTATGATGGAACATTGTTTTTGACTAATATCCATAGGCATATCAAAAAATATTCCAAAATTAAACACTAAAACTACCATTTTTCCCTAAAAATGGACAATTTTTTTTTATCATAGTAACATCCAACAGTTACAAAATAATTATTAACTCTATTTTTCTGTTTTGAGTAATATATATTACATCAATTAGTCGGACAGATATTTTTCAGATACGGATACCATTATAACTATATCCGTATCCGTAAAGCTTTTCGGATATCCAATATCCATATCCGCTTTTCGGATAATGCCGGATAATGGATATTTCGGATACAGATTCGGATGGATATCAGATTTTTTGAGTATTCATTGACAGCCCTAAACCCAATGCAACCAAGGAATATAAAGAACATAACTTATATATTTGGTAATTTGAGTTTTAATTTTATACAATTCAATACAAGTCACTGCTTTTACAATTATGGCATTATATTTTTTCCAAACATGTGTTTTACATTTCATAACGATGTCATTACATAAATGTTGGCGGGTATTAGTATCTATGCTAAAAGTATATGATAATTTTCCAAGATTTTTACCTTCGATATATGGCAATTTGGCATGCAAAGATATAAAGGTTCATTAAACCACGAAGGTAGATAGTATTTCAATCAAAATTTATTATTCGTACAATTAGCACATTTAACGTCCTTCCTTAAAAACAAAGAGCGTCGTTCTCTAATGTTTCTTGAATTTCTATCAAACGTATTAATTAGCATATCCAACGTTTTTGCATAAAAAGAGAATAAGTTTTTCTATAGCGCTCTTTGAATTTCTATAAAATTTTGTACCTATGTTAGTTAGCGTATTTAACGTCTTTACTTAGAAAGAGAATACCCTATTATTGAACGTAGTTTGCATTTACCAAATTAGTTGATGAACATAGTAGGAATACAACTACATACTAAATGTAGCTCTATATTTTTTAAATAATTATGCGCTTACATTACAGTATGAAGTTTTACCTCCGTGCATTTTGAAATTTTAGAAAATCACCTCTATCTTATAACCAAGCAAGATTGCACTGTATGGTTTGTTAGTACTCATTTTGTTCATGTCCATTGCTAATTTTTTATTAAAACTGCAATTGTTGACATTGACTGTGTAAGTGTTGATACATTATGTTTTAATCCATTGCTCTTTCTTTCACAAATATTAGAATGTACAATCCATTGAGAAGAAACGATGCAATATTCATACTAACAAATACCCAACCAAAACAAATATCAATCTTAAAGACCCGTGCAATGCTTGGGCTATGTACTATAATATATACATAACAGTTCAAACCTACCCAGAAGTCTGTTCAAAAATCAAAATTTGAGTGAGTGGCATATATCGCGCCTAGGGGTATCGACCCCTTAAAGGGATGTCGGCCCTTGAATCAACCCCTCAAGGGGGGTGTCGACCCATGGGTCGACCCCCTAAGGGCAGACGTGGAAGATTTCAGTTTGGTGCTGGCGGCTATAAATATGGTTTCATTTCTCTAGTTTTCTCACATTGCAAATAATGGAGGACTAGATCCTGTCGCTGCCCGAATTGAATCAAACCTTTTTCTTCTTCTACAATCGAGTTAATCAAGTTTAGAGTTATTCAAGTGTAGATCTATGATTCAACATCTTCTATTCTCCTTCTATATTTCTAGATCCAAACACTGTGAGTTTAAGTTACTTTTAGATTTAAATAATTAAAAAGTAAAACTTGATATAACTGTAATTTGGACCTATGCCTGTGACCGCTTGAATCATATCAGATCTGTTATTACTTGTGAATCTATGATATTCTGACATAACTATGACTTGGATCTTAACCTTTATCATGTCAGATCTACCTTTGATTATAGATCTAATTCACTATTTAGATCACCTGGTACCTATCATGTTTGTGGTCAAATTAGATCTGTTATTAGTTGGACATCTAAATCATAGTTTAGATCTTATCATGCCTGTTATGACATCCTTACAATATTAGAATCAGTTCTATTATCACAAGTTCACTAAATCTGTTCCTATATGCCCATCTTACATTATGCCATTATAGTCAGACTACATTCGAGCCTAGGATGCCGCTAAAATATTCGAATGCGTTAGATTGGGAACGAGGGGAAAAACGTTAAAATTGGACATAATTTGTAAATGGGAAATTTGGCATAACTTGAATAATGTATATGAATATGAATTTGGGGCATATAATTTATTATGAACATAATTGTGCAAAAAGGGCATGAAAACCTATAAGGACATAAGAATAATTGGTTAATAATTGAAATGCCAAGAATTACAGTAAATAGAAACTATAACCGCACTTAGACATAAGGTTAGATTGCACTTATGGTAGAAGTTTGCTCGGAATCGCCTGACATATCCAGCGACCGCAAGTGTTGAATCTAATATGAGGGGTCTAAGTGCATAAACACGAGACGTGCTAAGACACGAGGTTAAGCCCAACTTTGGAAGAAGTTTGCCCGGAACCGACCGGCATATCCAGAGTCCACAAGTTGTAGGCTTAATGTGGGAGGTCTAGTACATTATAACCATAAATGAATATGGCTATGAAAATGAACACTTAACCCAGTTGAATCCATAGGGATTGTATTAATCTGAATAGAGGTTAACTAAACTTGTTTGAAACAATGGGTGATTTAAGTATATCTGGGTTTGGTGGGTAATATTTATATATAGGCCTACAAAACTTAACCGGTTAGGGTCATGTAATTAAATACACTGTTAGGTAAGCATAACACTACTACAAAATAAGTCATTGCTTTAGTTGTTTACCCCCTATTGCTTCAATTCAGCAACCGAAGCAAATGCAGACAATGCAATAAGCAAAAATTTGTTGCTTCGGTTGTTCAAACGGAGTAAAAACCACTTTTTTGCTTCTGCTGTACTTTTAACTGAAGAAAAAATGTACACCATGGATTAAGAAAATGAGGCCACCTATTGCTCCTGTTACGGTTGCAACCAAAGCAAAAAATAACGTTAAATTACAAAAAAATTATATAAATCACCATAATTCTCAAAATTCAATAATATGATTATAACAATTAATTACCACTTCCAGTTAAATAATGAAACTAAATAGCAGTATCAATTGAACAATTTAATACACATGTAATACATTGATAGTGTTAATAACACATTTAAGAACAATATAATTTATTGATAATATTAATCCAGCCTTAATACAACAAAATATAATATCTACCAGTATAGAAGTTGTATGAAACAAGGTTGCATCAACTGCTTACAATAAAGAAACAAATACAAAACTAAAAGTTCTAACTTACAAACAAAATTATAGCTTCAAAATGTTGAAGATAATGCATTTTCCACTAGAGGAAAGCTTTCAAAAACAAACCAAGCTCTCACTGAATATAGCACCTATTGGCTAGCTTTTGGACTAAGACACCAAGGTTCACTGACCAAGAAAATACGTAACCTCGCTCGTCAGGACCCTCAGAATCTCGATCGTGGTCACCACATCATCTTTTGCTCGTGGTCCACCATCATGACCCCTTCTTGTGGCCCCCTTCACGAATCGCGATCGCCCTCTATAGCCACGATCCAACCCATCCTTGCCAGAGCTCCGCGACCCGATCCAACCCCAGAAGCTAAGATGAAGATCACGACCCGATCCGTTCACAGCAGGACGATCCGATCCGTCTCCTCTGCCCCTTCACGGTCCGGTCCTAGAAACCAAGATAAAGGTCGAGACCAAGTCTACCACGATCCGAGAATGCAGGATCTCACGACATCTGTCCATAACAGCTATTTTGACTATTTCTTCATCAAGCCACGAACCAGTCCGAGATCCTCGGGATTTGTGCCACATGTGACCAGGATCCGTCTGCAAATATCAGCTATAAATAGCCCCAGACTTGGCACTTTTTAGGATCTTTTTTGGCAATTCTGAGCTCTGATTCCACCATTAGCATATTTCTATTATTCCTGTTCAGAGTTTTCTTGAATTTACTGAGTAAACCAACATTGTAAAACTAAGGTTGAGAGATAAATCATTGATTGTACTCGAACTTTAAGTATAATCATAGATATAAAGTGGACGTAGGCTCATTAACGCTGAACCACTATAAATCTCGTGTCTTTCCTGCTTTTCTTGTAAATTTTTTTATACTAATCTCTACATGATTGAACAACTTGGGTGTTGGAGCCAATTTTGGATCTAACATTTTGGTGCTTTCACTGAGAATGAAGTCTCAGCATATTGGATTGTAGTTCTATTATTTGGATAGTCAAGTTCGAAGAAAACCGTCCAAAACCTCACTGTTTCGATTTTTGAAGATTTCAGTAAAGCTCAAATATCATGGCTGGAAAGAAGCGGCCTTCTCGCTTTACTTTCGCCTGTAATCGATTTTAGCAGTCCCGACAATGCGGTAGTTGCTGTTGAGTTCTAAGGAAGTACGAGCTTCCTAAGCGACTGAATCTATGAACGAAGCAATTGAAGAGAGCGTTCAGGAGCAGGTTGAAGTTCTATCCTCGGATGGAGAGGAGGGGGCGATCTGATCCAATAAGGATGTGGCGACCCGAGCAGCTGAGGGTGTCACGACTAGATCCCAAGATAACGTCGCCATCCCCCCACTAACCCTTCCACGATCCGATCCCAGGGAACTACCATGAACCGACGCCAGGAGGGTACCACGAGCCACCAGACTAGGAGGACCATGATCTGAACAGACAATCAGACTACTACCCAACCTGGGAAGGAAATTATGACTCGTTCCACTCGTGTTGGAACTTCTGCTCAACCCGGTTCAAGTTCCTTGCGTATAAGAGAAGATGAAGATGACTAGTTCGACCCTTCTGCCTCAGTTACCGAAGGACATCCGACTCGAATACTCGAAGCATTGGACAGGCAAACTGATGAACTAGCCGCTCAAAGGCAGGAGAGCTCGTTGCTGCATCAAAATATTATTGCCCTAGGCAGATAAATTGACGATATTCAAAGGCAGATTTCACCACCTCCAGCTCACCCTTTCTCCCCGGAACATACGTCGTTGTCTGAAGAACCCCGAAGGAACCGACGGTGGCCCCCATTAGAAAGGGCTGAGAACATAGAGCAGCTTCGATTTGGGTCACTTCCATCTCGAGAAGAAGAGGCACTTAATCAGGGAACTAGTAACCGCAACTTAAATGAGCCTGCTCTACCACCGAGGAACGGCGTGCCTCCCGCTCGTCGCTTGATCGACCGTGGCAATAGGGGGCAAGGGAGTTCTGCCCAGGGACCCTGACTTTGTAGCAGCACGTCAAAGAAATGCTGGAGGAGGCCGTCGGGCAAGAAGTGCTGATCCCGAATCTACCCTGACCCATGAAGAGGTTGAAGCAATGATTAGGCAAGTCATGGTAGATAGCCGTGGACAGAGGAATGAAGATTGTGGCATAGATCGCAGTCATACACCTTTTACTGACGACATACTAGATGTTACATTCCCGAGGCGCTTCAATATGCCAACCATGAATCGTTATACCGGGAGGACTGACCCCATCCAGCATCTAATGCGATACTCCTGGTCAATGAATGCCGCTGCAGCTACAGACGCAGTAAAATGTAAAGCATTCCCTACATTCTTGGAAGATGTGGCGTTATTGTGGTTTACCCGCTTGCCAGCACGATCAATATCCAACTTCAGGGAATTGAGTGAGAAGTTCATGAACCAATTCCGTCTCCATGCCCAGAGGTCTAAGAATGTGATTAAGCTATCCCTTATTAAATAACGACCGAAAGAAAGCCTGAGGTCGTATTTGGATCGTTTCAACTTGGCTGTCACAGAAGTCAAAGATATGCATGAGCAAACTGTGTTGATGGCCCTGATCGATGGCATCGATAAAGATACCGAGTTTGGGAGATATCTGGCCGGCAAGCCCTCCTCCCCCCCCACCCGACCAGAGAAATATTTTATGAAAAAGCTAATGTTCGCCTGCGCCAGGAGGAGATATACGCTAACCGGAAATGAAAGGCTATTGATAAGGAAGATATCCAAAGCAACGTGGCCATCAAACAAACGGGAGATAGCTCAGGCAATGTTGAAGTTAACGTCAAAAACAAGAATTAAGGCAGCGGTTGCCAATCAGGGAATAGTAATAACAATAATCAGAAAAGAAATCGAGGAAATGATTCTCAGAGGAGATCCTGGCCCAGACCGTTTGAGAGCTTCACACCGTTAAATGATACGTTGGAAAACATCTTCCATGATACATATAATGTCCTCCAGTACAAAAGGCCTCCTCCGAGAGATTCTATAGAGAAAGAGCGTGAAACTGGGAAATTTTGTCTTTTTCATTAGATCCATGGTCATTCCAAAAATGAATTTTGTCACTTGAGATATGTGGTTAAAAGGCTGCTCCGAGAAGGGAAGCTTGATGAGTATAAGGTGACTCCTAGGGACAAGGGGCAAGCTGTACAAGCCCCGAACCAAAGCCAACCTGCTACCAAACCGACGGCTCGACAAAAGGGAAAAAATATCGTTATCAATACCATAGTTGGTGGACTTCACCTGCCAGGGCATAGTTTCAGAGCTATGGATCATTATGTAAATGTAGCTAAACAGCATTTCGAAGTGGGAGAATGTAGCAAACCCGAGGACAATGCCCGGGTTAAGCAACAAAAGACAATGTCCGATGACGTCATATTTCGCGAGCGAGAGAGTATTGGAGTACACTCCCCAACTGAAGACCCATTGGGGATCACCGTCACCATTAGCCCAGCTATAGTTCATAAAGTCTTAGTAGATAACGGGAGTTCAGTCAACATTCTATTCAAGAAAACATTCAACCAAATGAAACTCAAGCCGAAGGATTTGAAACCATGCGAAGGTTGGATACGTGGATTTAATGGAGCCTCGACCGCTCCAATGGGATATGTGGAACTATCAGTAACCCTTGGAGAAGGAGAATGCCAGAGAGCGAGGATCCTCCCCTTCGTGGTCTTGGACATTGAGTCGCCGTATAATGCCTTCTTAGGCCGGCCAGCCCTAACCAAATTCAGGGCCTGCATTGCACCCTGGTGCATGTTGTTGAAGTTCCCGACGGACGCTGGCATAGGCATAATCAGAGGAGATCAAGTTGTTGCACGAGCATGCTACGTTGTAGAGTTAAAATTGCTCCGCAAAAGGAAAGATGTAGAAGCAAAAGGTGGTTCCTCCCCTCCAAGGGAGGAATCGTCATAGCCACTAAAGGAAATACCTCCAAGAGGGTCGCCCAGAGAGTTGCCCGAGGACATAGATCCCAGAGAGGATGAAGAGCCTGGGGGCAGAATTGCGACTCCCAATGAAGCGACTGTGGATGTACCAATCGATGATAGTGACCCAGAGAAGGTCCTGAAGATTGGATCCCAGTTGGATCCTGTTCGAGCCAAAGAATTAAGAAATTTCCTGAAAACTAACTTGGATGTATTCGCCTGGACCCATGCGGACATGTGTGGGATATCTCCCTCGATTACGAGTCATTCGTTAGCATCAACCAGAAACATCCTCCTATCAAACAAAAGAGGCGAATGCTTGGCCCAGAGAGGTCTGCTGCCTTGAAAGAGGAAGTCGAAAAGATGAGAAGTAATGGGTTCATTAAAGATTCAACATATCCTGACTGGATTTCAAACCCAGTTTTGGTAAAGAAGGCCAATGGAAAGTGGCGCACGTGCATCGACTTCTCAGATCTAAACAAGGCCTGTCCGAAGGATAGCTTCCCATTGCCTAGAATCGATCAATTAGTAGATTCAACCGCGGGTCATGAGCTCCTTTCTTTTATGGATGCCTACTCAGGGTACAATCAGATCTTCATGCATGTCCCGGACCAAAAGCATACCAGTTTCATTACAGATTTGGGAATATATTGCTATGTGGTGATGCCTTTCAGTTTGAAAAATGTCAGCGCTACATATCAGCGATTGATAAATAGGATGTTCTACAACCAAATCGGGAAAACGATGGAGGTATACGTCGACGATATGTTGGTAAAATCCAAACAGTCATCCGATCATAATAACAATTTAGCAGAAATGTTTGAGATTCTCCGAAAATATGGGATGAAACCGAATCCTTTGAAATGTTCATTTGGAGTAGCATCTGGAAAACTCTTAGGGTTCATTGTCAGCTCGCGTGGAATTGAGATCAATCCAGATCAAATCAAAGCAATCCAAAATATTCAAGAACCAAAGCAGATTAAAGATGCGCAAAGCCTTGCTGGAAAAGTGGCAGCGCTCAGCAGATTTATCTCAATAGCTACAGATAAATGCATCCTGTTTTTTGAGCTAATAAAGCGAGGCAAGCGCAACTTTAAATGGACTCCTGATTGTATAGAAGCATTCCAGAATCTGTTGAATCATATGGAAAGACCCCCGATACTGTCTAAGCCTGTGGATCACGAGGATTTATTTATGTACTTGGCGGTATCATCCCACGCAATAAGTTCTGCTTTGGTAAGAGAGGAGGACAAGGTGCAAAGACCGGTGTACTATGTGAGTAAGAAATTGGCAGCCGTAGAACGGAATTACCCAAAAATAGAAAAGCTTGCGTACAGTTTGTTGATTGCATCTAGGAAGATTTTTCACCACTTCCAGGCTCACCCCATTACTGTTTACACTGATCACCCGCTCAAGCAAGACCTACAAAGGTCAGAAGCACTAGAAAGGTTGCTTAAATGGAACATTGAGCTAAGTCAATTCGACCTGAACTTCCAACCCCGAAGGTTGATTAGAGGACAGACACTTGCAGACTTTATAGCAGAGTTTACCATCCCAGAAGATGATGTGGTAACCGAGGAAGATGTTCCACTTGAGCTACTCCTTGACCCTAACGCCTGGAAACTATATACTGATGGAGCTAAAAATGACAGACAATCTGGTGCCCGAGTAGTCCTTGAAACTCCAGAGAAACGGCTAATATATTACACTCTTAGATTAGTGTTCCACACAACTAATAATGATTCCGAGTATGAAGTTCTAATTGCCGGGTTGAAGCTTGCAAAGGAACTAGGGATAACAAAGCTAGACGTCTTTTGTGACTCCAATTTAATTGTGAACCAAGTTAATGAAAAGTTTCAGGCTAAGAGTCCAAGGTTGATATCATATTTGGAAAAAGTGAAGAAGTTGCTGGATAATTTTGATCACCACAGCATATCTCACATTCCTCGAGTAGAGAATCAAAGAGTAGACAAGTTAGCGAAGATGGCTAGTTCTGATAATCCAGAATATATGGAGCTAGTCTCGATTGAAGTACTACAGTTCCCTAGCATGGATCAGATGGAAGTTGGTCTGGTACTATAGATTGAACCTGAAAGGGAGTCATGGATGACCCCCCTAAAGAATTTTTTGATGAATGGAATGCTCCCAACAAGAAAAGTGAGAGGCGTGCAGTTATACGGAAGGCTTCCCGATATGTGTTGCAAGGCAAAGTCCTGTATAGACAAGGTTTCTCGATTCCTCTCCTCCGGTGCATTGCCCATGACGACATCAAGCGTGTACTGCAGGAAGTTCACGAAGGTGAGTGTGGCGACCGCACTGGAGGGCAAACATTGGCAAAGAAGATATTGCGATACGTCTATTTCTGGTCCACCATAAACAAGAATGCAGCCAAGTATGCACGACATTGTGATGCTTGCTAGATGTTCTCTAAGATTCCTAGGGCGCCACCTAACAAATTGAAGACAATGACAAGCCCGTGCCCTTTTACTATGTGGGGAATTGACGTTATTGGGAGCCTTCCCATAGCAAAGGGCGGAGCAAATTTCGCTATTGTGGCCGTGAGTTATTTTACTAAATGGGTGGAAGCAGAGCCTTTGACCACAATCACAACCAAGCTAGTGATCACCTCTGTCGTTAAGAACATTACATGTCGATTAGGGATCCCAAAAGTCATCGTAACCGATAATGGGACCCGATTCGACAGTACCGAGTTTCAAGATTTTTGTCGGAAGTATCACATCGAGAAAAGATACAACTCTGTGGCACATCCGCAGTCGAACGGACAAGTTGAAGCGGCAAACAAGGTGATCAATTCTATTCTAAAGAAAAGATTTAAGAGGGCCAAATCCATGTTGGTTGATGAATTACCCCTGACACTTTGGGCCTATAGAACAACGTATAAGTCGGCGATGGGTCACACCCCTTTTCCCTTGCTTTTGGAGCTGAAGCAGTCATTCCGGCTGAGTTGGAAGTACCATCTCATCGAATCATTTATTACGATCCGATAACCAACAATAAGCTGCTCCTTGAATCCCTGGACATGGTTGAGGAAAAAAGTGACGAAGTCGACTTACGCGCCCTGAGGCACAAACAACAAATAGCTCGATACTACAACAAAAGAGTCTGAGCTCGAACATTTGAACCCAGAAATTTGGTTCTGAAGCGCGTCTTTCCGCCCCTAGTACATATGGGCCCGAAATGGGAAGGACCGTACTCCATTTTACGAAGGCTTGATAATGGAACCTTCAAGCTAGCAACCGTAGATGGAGATGAAATCCCCAGAGTGTGGAATGCCCAGCATTGCGGCCTTATCTGACATAAATGTCAGTTTTACTCTTTTATTTTTAGAACCATGTAAAAAGGCTCGACTTGCCTAGAACAGTCTGGTTATTTGAACAAAAGATTATAAAGTGGACGTAGGTCATGATTCGACCGAACCACTATAAAAATATCGCGTGTCATTTACCTTTACTGCACCATTTCTTATCTACTCTTTTATTTTGATCAATATAAACCGTTACCATTTCGAAATTTGTTTTAAATTATGCAGTAATCTCAAAACAGCTAATTCAAAATGTCGTCTATCAGATCGGAAGGCTCATGGTAATTAAAGCTCCAAAAGGTGCAGCGAGGTAAATCGCACTACTGTTTGCACTCTAACTCCCGAGATCAGGGAGAGAGTATAAAGGACGCAAAGATAACGTCCCCAAGGCGTGAAGGTGCACTATGATAAAACCGCCTTGATAACACTCTAACCCGCTGAAGGATCGGGAGAGTATAAAGGCGCTAGAGACTTAGCGCCCCCAGAACTTCTGCCCCGCTGAAGAATCGGTGAGTAGACCAAGAACAGAGCTCGAACTCTAACTCGCTGAAGGATCGGGAGAGTATAAAGGCGCTAGAGACTTAGCGCCACAAGAACTCTAACCCGCTGAAGGATTGGGAGAGTATAAAGGCGCTAGAGACTTAGCGCCACAAGAACCATTACCCCGCTTAAAGATCGGGATAGTACAAATGTAATCGTAATCGATCGCCAATAAGCCCTGGCCAGGCACTACAATGACGATTGATTGGGGGCATATACGTGCACCACTATACATTTACTTAGCACGTTATTTCTCGATGATTGTTTTCGTTATGATTAATAATCGTTACTTATAACTTTAATATTTAACTATGAATATTTTAGTTATGACCATTTAAACTCTGCTAACATGATGGATTTGCAGGAACGCAATGGCGCAAAAGAAATAGATCTTCATTTACTGAAAGCAGATTTACAAGAACGAGAAGCTAAACAAAAGTGGGGGCTACTCTCACGACTACATCTTTTGGCCAAAGGAAATCCGAAAACTAAAATATGAGCTAATAACTGCATTCTATTTACGCTTGGGAGATGACTTTGATTTCTTGTCCTTCTTCTGTTTCTCCAACTCCTCTTAATCAGTACCAGGGCGGTCACTTTTCTTCCTATTCCTCTTATCAACAAGAGGCTCTGGGTGAGGACTGGAAGGTTGGGAGGCAAGTTGTGAAGTTCTTGATTTGAAGAGAATCTTATAACAAACCAGTCTTGGGATCAATTTCAGAAATAGGGGGCACGAATACAGGATCCTGTTCCCCCCTCCTAAGAACCAACTGCTTCTCTTCCCTAGCCTGTATGTCAGCCAAGGTTTCACTATCATCATCCTTGGCCTCGTCTATGATTCTACCTCCTCTTCCTCATCTCCATGATCGACATCTTTATCATGCAAAGCAGCAATAATCTCAGCGTCTGTAGGAGCGTCGATGCCGGATTCCATGGGTGCTATTGTAACTCTCTCACTTGCTGTGCCATCGGTTCGCTTTGGAAACTCGGAAACTTCGATACCAGAACCCGGGGGGACATCAACTTTCTCTGCCACTGCCTTCTCCTTTACACCTTTTTCGACCACTTTGGTACCTACACCATGAGAAGAAAAGGTTAGTGAATCAGGAGGAGATGTGGCTATGTCAGTTGTCTGTCCCGTGAGGCGACGACAAGTTACGATTGCTTTAATGAACTGTGGAGAGAATATGGATATACCTTCAGCCGACTCATCTCCCAGATTTGTGCTGGTGGTCCAGATAATCGAAGGAATCAGAGCCAAGGGGATCAACGGATCATCGGGGTTATACTCCTCAAATTCAGAAGTTTTGGGCTCCGCCACCGAGCTCGAGCTTTCGCCAACCATATCCTTGCCCTTGAGCCTACTCTTCTCCTCTCGATCTCCTTATGGATTAGGCATCTACCTTTCTCCAAAGCCTCAAGTTCTTCACCTCTAAGAAAGGTTTGCATCATCTGGTTTTTGTCAATCTCGTCGACCATCAATCGCCGCTTCTCGCCTTTGACAATTGCATCCCATACATTGGCTAAAGTAATGCGATAGTCTGGAATCCAAGAAATATCTCGAGTCTTGATGACTTGAACAAAGAAATCGAACAATAGTTCCTCAAAACCGGCTATATATTTCTATTTTTCGACGAGCTTATATTCCAAAAATCAGATTTTTGATGCCAAATCACAACAATAAGCCCTATCTAGTTTTGATTCTCACACGAGTCAATTGGAAATATATAAATATCACACCTTCGAAACTCGAATACAAATACTGATGATGTCGCGACATCACCAGAATTATCCCTGAGCGACTAGAGTGTGATTCTATATATATCTAGTATATTAAAACTTCGAATACCCGTGGATCAGACGTATATGCAAAATCTTTATATATTGGATTGTCCAAATTCAATACAAATAAATATTCAAATACGAATAATAAAGTTTAAATTTTAAAAATAAAATTGGTTTTCAATTTTAGTTTTAAAACCATCACTCTTCACACTCGTTCTAGGATACTACTGATCGTATCTCTAATGAGTCATTCTCGTTGGGTATTACTAATCCAATCTCTGATGAATTCTTTCGTTTGGTTCTAACGTGTCTTGTTCTTCGAGCTCTATAAAGCAAAGCTCTGATACCAAATGAAACGATAAGGAATTTCGCTCAATCCGAATCAATCGCTAAATCAACCAAGACCGTTCAAAACCCTTGATTGTTTTGGGAATGACACACATCAGAATGCAACCAGAAGAACATTTCATTGTTAATTACAACAATTCCATCAGAATACAAGAATATATAGAGTATGAATAAATATTATACACCAGAGAAATATCAGAGATTTAAATACATTACTGCATCGGAAAATAATACAATACACAACTAGTAGTAATACACGGATACAGAGCTTTCCGAATATCATTTCAGCTGTAAATTAGGATCCTATGAATATAAATCTGCAAAACCAAAACTACTAGCTGCCCGTGCGGAAAATAGGGGCACCCAGAGTTTAGGTTAAAAAAATAAACTCCAGGTCAGTTATGTGACTGGTGTGAGAACTAAAACAGTTATTTAAAGATTTACTTTAAATCAGATATATCAAGGGACCATGCCGTATAACACGGAGGGTTTCCTCCCAAGAATACTGGTGCATATAACAAAACAACGCAATGCTTTTTGGAAAAATGAAGCTATTATAAGACCCAGGTCCTATCACATAATGCAACACAAGCCGGAGGATAGGGTTTTCCCTTA
Organism: Allium sativum; assembly: GCA_030737875.1. Lineage (NCBI taxonomy): Eukaryota > Viridiplantae > Streptophyta > Magnoliopsida > Asparagales > Amaryllidaceae > Allium > Allium sativum. The sequence continues at coordinate 952,293,098 of CM060924.1, read as the reverse complement.
TAATAGCCAAACATGCTTGGTACGTTAAAAACAAATCATTTGATACTATTATAAGTGTATAGTGTAAAAACAATTTCAATCATAAATATCAATCATAGACGGCATGGGTACCATATATCATGTCGCCATACTAGGCTGTACAATCAAAAACGCAAAGTCACGTATTGGAAGTTGGGTTTCCATCTGTGAACCGAGGCAAAAGATAGTCCTCTACCGATTCGAGATGCTCTAGCCCGTGTCTAAGGATCAGAGCTCGAGGACCCTTGGATCATCAGGGCTAGTCCACCGATGTGGATTAAAATGCCTGAACACTGCGTTTCCCCACTCTTTGGGGTGTCAATGAGCCAAACGATTCCATCGGCTCCACATAGTCACCGATATATTCGAGGCGCCTCGCATTCCAACAACCACACATGTGAAAATAATATAAATGTTAGGGCTGGTAGGTCACTGACACCACCCTAGCTAGAAGGAAACACATGCCCTCCCCAAGGTCCTCTCCCGTTTCTAGTTCACAACCGGGTGTGAGGCTCGCGAATTAACGTTACACAAAGCTATGCCACACAGGCGGTGCTTTGATCATCAATCGCAAGACTTTTCTTTTCAACAAAAGCCTAGATCATTTGCCACTTAGGCATGCCACACAGCCAATTAACTTCATGTGATTGATATCCATCAATATATAACCTATGAGCTCGTACGTCTCAGAGAAGGGTGTTAAGCAAGAGAACAAATTCTCCGCCGCCAAACAGATATATATTTAATAGAAATCAATCACACAGAATGAAATCCAATGTCAGAAACACAGTCCATTTACAAGTTCGTTCTGGGTCTGAACGAAATCGGAGGAACCTTATTACTCGCATATCCATCGATCTCCAAGTACGTCTAGACGATCACCAAATAATTCCCTCTTCTTGGGTGTACAGCCCAATCAAGATCATCTGTAATCACCCAAACGATGTGAAGACCTTCGGTCTTCGACCACCGTCTTCATCCTCAACACATCGTCGAATCAGTTATTCAGAATGGGATAAACCCGGTCTTTCTGAATAACTCGCGTTTATAATAAACAAGTGTTACACAAACACAACATATGCCTCATTCCAATTTAGAATATTCTTTTATTCAAAAATTCTTATACTTTGGGAAATGTTCCCATTAATTTTATCAAAGATAAATTCTTTAAATTTATTCTTTAATCTTCTTGTGAATATCAATTCAAACCAAATTATGGTTTATCCAAATTAGTCGGGATTAGCGAACCTTACCAAAGTAATCACTTGTTAAATTTCCCAACCCCAACCTATTCATCCCACGAAGTAAAACTGGTAATACTTCATATCTAACACCACGGTGTTATCGGTAAATTCAATTACCATTTCACGTTAAAATCTAATTAAAGATTCAACTATCGCCTGGAGCAAAACTGGTGATACTCCATTCTCAATCATTTCAATCTTATTAAAGATTCATTAAAACTCCACTTGGTTTTAATCTTCCCAAAAATCAATATTAATGATTGTTTAACTTGGGAAACCATATCCTATCTTTAACTGGGTTAAAGAACCAATGTCATTTAAAACACGATTCACGTTAAACCCAAAATCACATTCTATTTACAATGGAATCTTCATGGAAAACAAATCGATATATATAATCAATTTAAACTTCCATATCCGACTAATAATATAAATGGAATAACGGCAACGCCTTTTAAATTCCAGATATATTAGCAGTCTTCCTCCGCAGAAATTCACTTCGATTATTACTAAATCGAATTCCATTCCATTCCAATTTATTCTAATAAATTGGAAAACTTTACTTTGGAAAATCTCCTTTAAATCTTAACAAAAGATTTATAAATTCCAAATCACATTTCATTGTAAATCGAGTTAAAGAACGAATGTCGTTAAAACACAGTTCACGGTAAACCCAATTCACATTCCGTCAATTATAGAGCTAAAGAACAAGTGTTATTTAAAACACCGTTCACGATAAACCCAAAAATCAATTCAAATTCATTTCCAATTAAATACCATTTAATTGGTATACTTCATTAAATCTAAATAAAAAGATTTAATCTTTTTCTCAACTGGTTTTAAGAATAGTGTTAATGAAGACACAATTCACGACAAACACAAATCCCATATGATATTAAATACAAGGCCCGGAATAGAAAATATATCGGCTTATATTCAATATCAAATTCTACGGCCAACAAATATCGTATTGGAAATAACGATATAAATATATCTTTCAAATTTCCATAACAATATCTATATAATCACGAAATCTAACTTCGAAATATTCCAAGGACAATTTCGATTAAAATCCATTCCAATTCAATTATTAGAAATTCCAGTTACTTTTAAAACCCTTTCAAATCGAATGTATTTATTTCAAAAATAAATGGATTATAATTCTAGTTCAAAACTAGTTCATTTCGATAAAAATCTATTTTTATCTTTTCAAATATGGAATTTTTCATCCTAATTCTTTTCAAATCATTTCTTATGTTTTTACACAAATTATTACTATTTTCAATAATTTTATCAAGGCCCGTACAGACAAATTCCATCAACGGCCATCGAACTGCACTTACAGCGACCTTTTCCAAATTTGATTTGGACATAATTCCAAATCCAACCGTTAGATTTCTAATTTCTTGTAATTATTAGAAAGCTCTTTTCGATACGAACCCAAGGGTTCCGGTTTTAGAGAATCCGATGGTTGGATCTCCCGTAATATCCACTCGAAGTCAATGGTCGAAATTCAAGAACTGCCGTAGCGCGGCGCGTCCTATTCAGGCCATTATATATATCGTATATATATTATATATATTTCATCGATTTTCTTTCAAAACGTATTTTATAAATCCTTTTAAATTCGTTTTCAAAACGATTTCAATTTCATATTCAAATTCTAATCAAAATTGAATATTTCATATCATTAATCTATAAATGATAATATTTTCAAAACGTTATATTTTGAAATCACTTCGTTTTCGATATTCATTATAAAAATGAATAAAATCGATATAAATATCGTTCGTGTTAAAATGGCGCATATCTAACCAACACGGCTTTATATATTTCAATAACTTTGTTAATCTATTCAACAAATGAATATTTTCTTTAACACATGAATATACATTTTTATTCAACATATGAATATATATTTATATTCAACACATGAATTTTTTTTCTATTCAACACATGAATTTTCATTTTATAATATTCTTCATTTTCCAAATTGGAATGAGGCCCAATCAATTACCATATAATGTTAATTATATGGATTCCATACAACACATGTATATAATAGCAACGATAAATAATCAACCATCATCCGGAGTGCACCACACAACTGCATAAGCATTAAATATAATTAATTAACGCTTACACAGTCTGTCAACCCATCGATTGACGTACAACTAAATAATCAGGATTAGTGTACGTCAAATATCATCCCAATACCCGTGTGGGGTTTTAAAACAACAAACACATAATTCTATTTGTATAGTTGGGCGATGTGTAAAATTTATCGTCCCAATCAATATCAGTCAAATGGGTGTACATAAACAAATCGTCCGATTTGTTTGTAAATATTTATTTTATATACACATAAAATTTTTTATATTTTTAACTGTAAAATATTTATTCCGTTCCACATCACACAGTCAACTTTTTACAACACATCAATTAAACAACCAAGTCATCCATGGTATGTGGACGACGGGTGTCGCGTGCTACTAAGCACCGTCTGCATCCTAGTATATATTTCAAACTAGAAATGAAAGTAAAAGTGAGGAGTTCTCACCTTTGGGATCCACTCCGCCGTACTTTGATTGTCGATCTATGTAGTATACCTACGTTAAAAAATATATTTTTAACCAATCAATAATTATTTCTTTGTATGACTATTTTATAAATAGCATACACTGGCTAAAAATTGTATTTTTATCTTTCTAAAAATAATTTCAAATTTTTATAACAACGCTACAGAGATAAAAATCACATTTTTATACCACTATTATATAGATAAAAATCGAATCTTTTCATCGCTAATGAATATATAAAGATCATGTTTTTACATTGCCATTCAAATGATAAAAATCATATTTTTACTTCGCTAACTCGATAATAAAAATCGTATTTTTATTTACCTTTTATACATATAAAAATCCAATCTTTATTTCTCTTCTATCTAAATAAAATCTAATCTTTTCATTGATACAAATATAATCTTTTCATTTAAAAATCACTTCATTTTACGTTATAAAAAATCACTTCTTTTACATAGTAAAAATCTAATCCTTTTGCTTTTAAAAATCTGGTCTTTTTTTACTAAATAAAAATCCCCTCTTTCATATACATATAAATAAATATATTATTTATATATAAAGATTAGAACTGGTTTTCATATTTTTCTAATACCATTAAATGAAAACAAAAAAGAAATAAAATAAATAAATACAACTTACAACGGCGGGGTTAGGTAAGAGGGGGCGCTGGTCGTGGGTGAGCAGATAAAGGTGGCTCAAGCGGGAGGGGTGTGGAGCACGGGGGCCACGGCAGTTTCAGGGAGTGGGTGCGGCTAATTTAGGTTAGGGTTCGATAGGAGGGGGGAAGGCTGGCACAGTCGTAGAGGAGGCCGAAGAGGATGTAGGGGAGGCGCGACGCCAGGTGTGGGAGGCGCTGGCTAGGGCGTAGCGGCGGTTGTCGAGGTGAGGCTAGGGAATGACGCCCCCTTTTTTATTTGATTTTGTTTCTGATGTGGAATGGGGAAGAGAGGGTAAAGGGGGAGTATTTAAATAAAATATATATATATATATATTTTAATTTATTTATTTCTAAAAAGCAACTTTTTATCCAAACTCTAAACGGTACCCAACTTCTATCGCCCCTAGCTAATTAACCCCATTCCGAACACAATGGGATATGTTTCACAAGCCAGTTCGGTTGTTTCGATTAGTTTTCGCTGAAATTAAAGTATAAATCATTATATTGAATTTTAAACGTACATTTCAATTTATCGAGGCAACATACGGGCTCTAAAAATTCTCGAAAAATATTTTCTAGCTTCGTATTGACGATACGATTCTAACAAAACTAATTTCGCCAAATTCCGAGACTGTTTGAAAAATGGCCATTTTCTGGTCGATCGAAATTGACCGAAAGTATTAAAACACGTTTTACTTCGCCACGCTCAAATATTGATTCGAAAAATTATGAATTTTGGAATTTAGCAATAATTCGACATGCCGGATCCAACAAAAGTGTTTTCGTCGAAAACAGAGGTCGTTTGCAAAATTTCCATTTTTAAGGGCCAGAATTCCATAGTGACTACTCTGAATTTTCAACTGGACACAACTGTTTATCCCCACTGTGAAATTTCAGTTTTTCGGATTCTTTGGAAAGATATCTTCAAATAGATTCTAATATTTTTGGTTTTGCTAAAATCCGGTTTATTTTGAATCCTGCGCATTCATTTGAACTTTGAAATCGAAATTTCAAACTACCACGCCATTTTCCATTCCTTTTATAATTAAAATAAAATATTTATTTTCTAACGATGATCTCTAAAAATATACACGTTCTAATTTTATTCAAAATAAATTTATCATCGTCATTATTTAAATAATTCATTTAAATATTCAAAATTCAATAAAATTGCGAAAATAAATTTTTTGAATTGGCTCGGATTTCCAGGTTATTACACTACGTCCTAAAAGGCTAAGAGACTAGGGGTTGAAAAGTCCACCTAGGAATAGGTCTTTCAGTTTAGGGGTCTTAAATGGCAGGTTTGTTTGGGCCTACACAAACCTAGAAATTAAAATGTGATGACCCCAAATTTCCGTAGTATGAAAGCAAGGATAATCATTGGAATATAACATAATTACAACATTAGCAGATCTCAGATAACATCATAACACATTAATCATTGCAACGGAAATAGAAATGCCATCAACATCACAACATCAAAACATCAGAGTGGCACAGTTACAGGATACAACTTAGCAAATAGAAAGTCTCAGCAAATAGAAATAAATCTAAAACTCCATCTTGTACATCATAGATAAAGGATGTCTAAATGTCTCAAAGTAGAAATAAAAAGGTAAAAATGTTCTTCATCTTCCTCCCATAAGTATGCTCCAATCCTGCATATGTCCATAATAACCTGAACCTGTCACTTGGCTGCCCATGTGAAAAAGAGGGCACCCGAGTTTGCAAAGTGAAACAAACTACGAGTCAGTTGTGGGACTGGTATGAGAAATATTTCCTAGATTATCTAATAATATGGCAAATCATAGGACCACGTCACCAACGCGGAACGGGTTTACTCCATTGGATTGCCAGTGCATAAATTAAATAAATTTTTATTCAAAACAACGCAATGCTTTTTAGATAAATGAAATATTATAAGACTCAAGTCCCATCACACAATGCAACGCAAACCGGAGGATAGAGTTTTACCTTATAATGATCAAACATGCTTGATACATAGAAAATAATATTTTAATATTATTATTAGTGTCTAATCAGTTTTAAAATACTTTCAAAGTAAATCTATCAATCCTAGACGGCATAGTACCTCATCCTACTACGTCACCATATATAGGTTTACAATCAAAACTGTAATGTCCTATTGGAAATTGGGTTTCCATCATGAGTCGAGGCTAGGAATGGCTCCTCACTGATTCGAGACACTCTAGCAAATGCCTCAGGATTCATACGCTGGCAAACCCTTAGAACTTCAGGGCCGGTCCACAAATACTTTAGTGGATTAATTATGCCTGAACACACGTCTCCCGGTCCTATTGAACCTATCAATTGGTCACTATCGACCGCTATATCTGAGGTACCTCATAATCCATCATCCACATAATTAAAAATGTTAGGGATTGCAAAACCCTGACACCACTTCTAGCAAGAAAGAAACCTGTGCACCCCCGCAGTCACGATCCCGTTTTTGACTCATACCGGGGTGTGAGGCTCGCGAAGTAACGCTATACACAAAGCTACGCCTAAACAGGACGTGCTTTGATCATAAACCACGAGGCTCTACTTTTCAACAAATGCCTCGATCAATTGCATCTTGGAACGCCACATTAACAATTCACGCCATGCGATCGATAACTACCAATATATAACCTCTAAGCTGATGCGTCTCAGAGAAGGGTGTTAAGCAAGAGAATAAATTCTCCGCCACTAGACAGATATATATTAAATAGAAACCAATTTACATGGAATGAAATCTGAAACACCCCACCCCCGTTAAAGTCACTCACAAAGGGAATGCATTAACTACGGTGAAGCATTATAGGTAAAAGAAACATATAATTTACAAGACAGAAATATCAACCGCGGAAAAACTGGAATTATTTCATAAGCAGCGTGGTCTAGTCAAAACATTACAACTATTGTCTCAAAATCCAAGTTCCAAGTTATTACAATAAAACTTCTGTCTTGATTAAAAACTCAAGATACATAAAGAAGCATAAATCCCCAATAAAAGTGTAACCACAGCCATAGCCCAAGAAAAGAGAATCCAAGCAATACATCTACTCTCTTTAAGCTGCAAAAGATCTGAACTAAGCTGAAGTATTCCCTCCCTACGGACCGGGAGGGGGGGGGGACGGAAGAATAGAAAAAGAAAGAAAACTGGTCAAACATAAGTCTGGTAAGTTCAGTGATTTTTCAACATGTAAACAAGAAAAAAGATCATGACATTAATAAACTGAATATAGGACAATACCATAGTGACAAGATAACATAAGGCAAGACAAACTGAATATGCTATCGCACTCATTTCCATTTCTCTGCACCTACTAACAAATGTTTCAACCAGCATCATGTGTTCATAATAAAATGATCCCTTTATCAATCAGCTCCTACTCGCATGCATTTATTCCTTGTGTCATTCGGCCCCGCTTGATTGTAGATATGCACGGCGTATAACTACTGATGCCCAGTGCCTGATTTTTCAATTCCGGAGTACGTGCACGCCCGTACTCCGTCGGAACCTACACTGACGCACTGCCCGCCGCTATTTTGACCGCTTATAATCAGCCCAGTAATCGTGTCCTGCCCTGCCTAGTTTATGGTACCATGATACATCTATGTGGGTTACTGCTGAAATGGGTCCCCGTTACTAGGGTTTCCTAATCAACATGTTATAATGGTTAAGTGTTCTCCATGTAACCTAACCCCACCCGTCTGTTTAATTAACATGTTGTATTGGTTAAGTGTTGCCTAAGTTAACTTAACTCTACCATTCTTAGCATGTCCGTTCATTAACATTAATTCATTTAATAATGCCTCAACCTCTCACATTAGAACTGTTTTTTGCGGTTGCTGGATGTGCCGGGCGGTTCCGGGCAGACTTCTACTGCAAACTCAATCTAACCTCGGGTTTTGGGCTTAATGCGCTAACCTCTCACATTAGATCTGTTGTTGCGGTCGCTGGACATATCGGGCGGATCCGGGCACCCATACACTGCAACTCAATCTATCGTGTTAGACATGTTCATCTTTTAGCCAATTTACGTATTTACCATACATGCCCAAATCTAGATTTTTGTATGCCAATTACCCACAATTGTAGTCAATTTAAGTTATGCCGCATTTACTTGTTATGCCCAAAATTACTCAATTAAGTTATACCCAATTCCCCACGTTTCAATCATACGTTCGACGAGATTCAGTCTAGGTTCCGAATGAACCTAGTATTCATAAAATAAAACAAAAAGGGGAATAGAGAAGGAACACAAGAATTGACATAAGAAACAAAATAGGCATGTAAAGGTGTGCCCAATCCAAGAATCATGTTTCCAATAGGCATGTTGTACATTAACAATAAGTATGGCCAAACTGGGCAAGTTACAACATAGGCATAAATATTCGATAGAATTAAACATAAGAGAATCACCAATTTGGTGTACAACATGATAGGTTCCATTGTTTCAATCACAACAGTCTCATAAGCAAGGTCATTTACATTTGAAAAAAGGATAAGCATGTATCGGAATTGATTATCTCACAATTAGGCATAGTGGTGTACAACATGATAGGTTCCATTGTTTTGATCATAACAGTCTCATAGCATAGGTAATTCAGATTTGACAAAAGGGTAAACATGAATCAAAATTGATTATCTCACAATTAGGCATAGTTCTAGATTCGTTTATTACATTCATGATTTTTATTAGGTGTTCAAATCTGAATAATAACTGAACTTACAGTGAAAGGACTAGAAAAGTGAATTAGTTGACGTTGTAGCGATTCTAATCTTTCTTTGTTGATTGAAGAAGAAAACCTCTACTTTGATTTGATGCTCTTCTAATTTGATTTCTAGTTTGGAGAAGATGGAGGCTAGGCTAGTTTAGAGATGGACAACATGGTGGCATGATAGAATAGGATTATGAGGTTTAGGGTTAAGATTTGATGTTATTATATAGGAGTATAGGATTAGTTTGAGCCTTTGGATCAACATAGGATCCATCCAGACCATTCAATCCAAGAAAATGCATCATCAAGCCAATCAGAAGTCGCCACGTAGCCCTATGACTCAGAAAATCATCACTATCCAGAACAGTCAGCAGGGGTCGACCCCTATAGTGGGGTCGACACCCATGTCGACAACCCTATAGGGGGGTCGACACCAGTGTCGACACCGCCGGGAGGGGTTGACACCCCTGAGCGAGAGATTTCCCGCTCAGCTGCTTTCCTGAATTTTGAATTTCGAATCTGTTTTGATTATTTAATTATTATTTTAATTTATTTCTACTTACACTTGAAATCTTCTAACCTCCGTAACTTCTTCATATGGAGTCCAATTCACGCAAACTCGAATTCTATCTTAAGCAGAATTACGAGACGAACGCAATGGCGTAACCCGTTTCACTTAATTCTTCTTCTAAAAAATTAAGTGTTCTTAAATATGTTGATTTTAATATTCATAGAAAATACGGGATGTTACATTCTCCCCTCCTTAAAGGATTTCGTCCCCGAAATCTCTAAGTTAAGAAGAATGTATCCTAACATCCAACATCCATCTACTTAACCATCAATCACAGGCATCCACTATCCTTAAAAAAGGATTTCTAATGCTTTCATGATCATATGCATAATATGTGTGTATATGTCCTTATCTAATGCAAAATCAGGCAGTCTACTGATTAAGTTGACCTTCTTAATGCGAGTTATGTAAGTGTCATGAGTCCATTATGTATGCAATTATTCCTAATCATACATTATAGTTTCTACATGAGTGCACAATCATTCATACAAATGCAACATCTATATGATAACACATCAAATTTCAATCCATATACAAATACATATATGCATATGCAATATGAAAGTGACTGAGCCGATCTAGTACCTAATGTGTGTGTATATGCATCCACGAGAAACCAGTAGCAACCACTTGCAACCACTCGCAACCATCAATCATAACATGTTTCAAATACATGTTTACATCCATTGGTTTCTACCTAAGGATTAAGAATAGGACCGAGGAGATGTACTTAAAAGATAGATACAAGCATGCATAAACTTATGGAAAAAGAGATCAAAGATGTACCCTCAAAAAGATAAGGGTAGGCTGTGCATATCTTGTCTTCAGTCTCCCAAGTCGCGTCTTACTCAGCGTCACTCCATTGTACTTTTACTAGCTTGACCTCACGATTGCGTAGCTTTTTAACTTATATTCCCAAGATACGAATTGGAACTCTTCTCACCGTCGCTTCTCGTTCCACTTCTACTTCCTCTAGTATGCTCGGCTCCAAAACTTCCGCAAACTCGTGTAAGCACTTTCTTAGATGAGAAACATGAAAAACATTATGAACTCCAGCCAGTCTTTCGGGCAGCTCTACTCTATAAGCCATCGTCCCAATCCTCTCAATGATAGGAAATGGCCCTACAAACCTTGGTGCCAATTTCCCTACGGATCCAAAGCGAATGACATTCCTCAAAGGAGATACTTTAAGGAAAACCCTATCTCCAACCTCAGACTTAAGGTCGGTCCTTCTTTTATCTGCGTAGGATTTCCATCTATCTTGTGTGGTCTTTACTCGTCTTTGTATTAAGTCCACTTTCACTGAAGTTTCTCTAATCATGTCGGGCCCAAGTATAAGCTTGTCTTTAGATTCCCACCAACAAGTTGGTGATCGACATGGTCTTCCATGTAAAGCCTCAAAGGGTGCCATGCCTATGGTGGCTTAGTAGCTATTGTTGTAGGCGAACTCCACCAAAGGAAGATGATCCTCCCATGTTCCTCCAAAATCAAGAATGCACAATCTCAAGAGATCTTCTAATACTCTATTCACCCTTTCCATCTGACCATCGGTTTGAGGGTGATAGGCAGTGCTTAAGCATAGTTGTATGCCTACAGCCTCTTGCAAACTCTTCCAAAACTCACTCGTAAAGATAGGATCTCGATCACTTACTATGCTAGAGGTATCCCATGCAGTCGAACTACCTCTTTAAGATAAATGGATGCTAACGATGAGGCAGTCCTCCTACTCTTAACATGTATAAAGTGAACGCTTTTAGTGAGCCTGTCAACTATTACCCAAACACAGGTATTGCCCCTTCCTGACCTAGGCAACCCATCTATAATGTCCACCGAAATGCTATCCCATTTCCACTGTGGGACCTCTAGAGGATGAAGCAGACCACCAGGCTTCTTCTGCTCTGCCTTGACTTGCTGTCATATCAAGCATTTAGAGACAAATTCTGCTACATCCTTCTTTATGCCACTCCAAAAGAAAACCCTTTTTATGTCTTTATACATCTTGCCTCCACCTGGGTGTATGGTCAACTTAGAATGGTGTGCTTCTTCGAGAACTGTCTTCACTAAATCCCTTGTTTGTGGGACACATAGTCTTTCATCCCGTCTCAACCAACCCTTGTCATCGATGGAGTATCTATTGAGGTGACTGGAAGTCTCACCTTTAATTAACTTGTCCATCATATCAACTATCTCAGGGTCTTCACGTTGCGCGGTTCCTATTGAGTCAAAAAACGTAGGCCGCACCTCTAGTGTTGCTAACAAGCCAGGTACAAACTCAATAGAGGGTCTAAAGTCAAAGATTGCAATGTAATCCAAGTTTTGCCTTTCCACAAAGAGAGGGCTTAAGACCGGCTTTTTCCGACTCAAGGCATTTGCTACCACATTGCCCTTGCCAGGGGGTATAAGCAATCTCAAAATCGTATGAGGCAAGAAACTCCATCCACCTTTGTTGTCTTAAGTTAAGATCTTTTTGTGAGAAAAGGTACTTTAATGATTTATGGTCACTAAACAATTCAAACCTTTCTCCTAGTAGGTAATGACGCCGTGACATAAGATCAAAAACAATTGCAGCTAGCTCTAAATCATGAGCTGGGCAGTTCTTCTTATGTATCTTCAACTTCCTTCCCCCATAACAAACTACCTTGCCTTCTTGCATCAGGATAGCGCCTAATCCTGTACCGCATGTGTCTGTGTATACTGTAACATCTTACTCCCATCAGGCAATGTCAGAACTAGGGTTGTTGTCAGAGTCCTTTTTAATCGTTGGAAAGCGACATCGCAATCCAAATCCCAGGAAAAACTTAGATTCTTCTTCGTCAATTTTGTAAGTGGGGTTGAGATCTTCGCAAAGTTTTTAAAGGAACTTTCTGTAATAGCCCGCTAGTTCGAGAAAACTTCTTACTTCGATTGCATTCCTTGGAGTCTTCCAATCTTGCACCATAACTACCTTTGTGGGATCAACATCTATCCCCTCTTTGGACACCACATGTCCAAGAAATCTTACTTCTTCTCTCCAAAAATGGCATTTGGAGAATTTTGCTTTCAGCCGATGTGCTAAAAGAGTATCCATAACTTCCCTTAAATGCAAAGCATGTTCTTCCACACTTTTTGAGAAAAACGAAATGTCATCCACGAAGACCACTACAAACTTATTAAGGAACTCCCTGAACACCCTACTCATCAAGTCTACGAAATAGGCGGGTTCGTTTGTCAAGCCAAAAGGCATGATAAGCCATTCGAAGAAACCATTCAGGGTCCTGAATGCGGTCTTATCTATGCTGTCTTCAACCACTCTTAGCTGATGGAATCCGGTAGCCAAATCTAGTTGGGAGAAATCTGATGCACCTACGATCTGGTCGAACAAGTCGTCTATTCTTGGAAGTGGGTGCCTATTCTTCTTGGTTAGCTTGTTTAGCTCCCTGTAATCCACGCATAGGCGAAGTGAACCATCCGCTTTGGTGGTGAACACTACTGGAGCACCCCATTCAGAAATACTCCTCCTTATGAACCCCTTTTCGAGCTGCTGTTTAACTTGCTTATTGAGCTCCTTCCTTTCCCTTGGAGCCATGTGTCTAATGGGTAAAGCAACGGTTTTGCATTATCAACTAGGCATATAAGGAAGTCTATCTCTCGCTTTAGAGGTAAACCCCTCAGCTCTTCAAAGACATCCGAGTATTCACGGACTGCTCTAATAGATTGCAAGTTTTCAACAGATGCATCAAGAGAATCTAGGTAGCTAAGCATAACAGAATTCATGGGATTACAAGTGATTTCAAGAGTATTACCGAGGCGAGTCATAAGTTTAACCACTCTGTTTTCACAATCGAGGATGACACCATTACTGGATAACCAATCCATGCCTTGAATCAACCCATAGCCCGTGAAACCCAAAACATAAGCATTACATCTAAACCCAAAGCTTAGTATAGAAATTTCCAAATCCAAACAAATCATTGACAAATAAGTCGAACCCCCAATTGTATTTGAAACAACCATGGAATCCTCTACTATACAGGTATCTAGGTGTAGAGATTCAACTAAAGCAGTAGATATAAAAGAGTGCGATGCGCCCAAATCAAAAAGAGTACGAAATGGATAATCAGAAATATAAAACTAAACCCTCAACAGAAATATTTCTACCTCTTTCTTGCGAAGGTGCTATGAGAGCGTGAATTTTCCCTCTAGAAGTAGATCCAGTCCTCTGCACTTGACCTTGCCTTTTTGAGCAATCCTCAGCCATATGTCCTGTCTCACCGCATTGAAAACAACCATCCATCTTCCTCTTCTTCTTTCTGCGGTCCTTAATCAGATGTCCAGGTATGCCACAAAAATTACACTTCCTCTTGTCATGGGGTTTGTTATTCTTCTCGCCCTTCTTGGAATCCGTCTTCTTATTCTACGATCCCTCACTTCTTGTCTAGAGGTCCTTCCATCATTGACTCTTTCTTCCTATCCTTGTCTTCCTCCTGTAACAGTGCCATATCCACCAGTCTCTCATAAGTCATACCCATAGGTATATGGGACATAGCTTGGCTGTGCAGTGGCTCATTCAACCATTTAATGAAACGGAGAGCCTTTTTATGTGGAGTGTTTACCAACTCCAGTCCGAATCTAGCCATCTGGTTGAATTGGTTGACGTATTCCTTAACCGATAGGCTTCCTTGTTTGAGTGCTAAGAACTTCTCCATCTGTAGACTTCGTTCAACTTGCGAGACGAACTTCGTTTCAAACCTCATTTTGAAATCCTCCCAAGTCTCAACTGTTCTCTTAGCATTTGTAACTTCCCATCATAAAGAGGCTTCGTCCTTAAGTAACCATACAACCAATTTTATCTACTGTCTATTATCCAGTTCGAATATAACAAACAAATCTTCTGTTTCCTTGAGCCAGTTTCTTTCTTCAACGAATGATTCAGTCCCATTAAAGTTCTTTCTGCCTATAGCTCGAAAGTCTCTACATATCTTCGAGAAAGCATTCACACGCGGAGGAGGAGGAGGAACGACTATAGCTCGAGAAGGAGAAATATCAGCTGGGCTTGCGGCATCAGCCCTAGCCTCCAGATACCATCTGAAGCAGTCGGGTATCTGTACGCCCTCAGGAAGATTAAGATCCCCAGACTTGCTGAAACGAAAAGAAAAGGTTCAAAACAAAGGATAGAAAGATAGTGCGTATGGATTTGGGGAATATGCCTTTAAAATAAAACAACATTTTTCTTGAAAACGCTTCTTTAAAACTTCTTTTTTGAAAAATAGTTTTCAAAGATTTTTAATATGATCTGGTAACCATCAGCTCTGATACCAAGTGAAACACCCCCACCTCCATTAAGGTCACTCACAAAGGGAATGCATTAACTTCGGTGAAGCATTATAGGTAAAAGACACAGATAATTTACAAGACCGACATATAAACAACGGAAAAACTGGAATTATTTCATAAGCAGCGTGGTCTAGTCAAAACATTAAAACCATTGTCTCAAAACCCAACTTCCAAGTTATTACAATAAAACTTATGTCTTGATTAAAAACTCAAGATACATAAGAAGCATAAAGCAGTAGTAAAGCGACATGAATCCCCAATAAAAGTGTAACCACAGCCATAGCCTAAGAAAAGAGAATCCAAGCAATACATCTACTCTCTTTAAGCTGGAAAAGGTCTGAACTAAGCTGAAGTATTCCCTCCCTACGGACCGAGGGGGGGGGGGGGGACGGAAGAAAAGAGGACGAAAAAAATGGGTCAGACATAAGTCTGGTAAGTCCAATGATTTTTCAGCATGTAAACAAGATAAAGGATCATGACATGAATAAACTGAATATAGGACAATACCATAGCGACAAGATAACATAAGGCAAGATAAGGCAAGACAAAATGAATATTCTATCGCGCTCATTTCCATTTCTCTGCACCTACTAACAAATGTTTCAACCAGCATCATGTGTTCATAATAAAATGATCCCTTTATCAATCGACTCCTACTATCATGCATTTATTACTTGTGTCATTCGGCCCCGCTTGATTGTAGATACCTGTATTGGTCGCACCATGGGGTGAATCAATCCCTATGGTGGCAACATGACACAATTTAAGATGCACAGTGTATAACTACTAATGCCCAGTGCATTATTTTTCCACTCCGGTGTACGTGCACGCCCGTACTTCGTCGGAACCTACACTGATGCACTACCTGCCGCTATTTTGACTGCTTGTAATCAACCCAGTAATCGTGCCCCACCCTACCTAGTTCAGGGTACCATGATACATCTATGTGGGTTACTGCGGAAATGGGTCCCTATTACTAGGGTTTCTAAGTCGACATGTTTTAATGGTTAGGTGTTCTCCATGTAACCGAACCCCACCCATCTGTTTAATTAACATGTTGTATTGGTTAAGTGTTGCCTAAGTTAACTTAACCCTACCATTCTTAGCATGTCCGTTTATTAGCATTAATTCATTCATTAATGCCTTAACCTCTCACATTATAACTATTGTTTGCGGTTGCTAGATGTGCTGGGCGGTTCCGGGCGGACTTCTACCGTAAACTCATTCTAACCTCGGGTTTTGGGCTTAATACGCTAACCTCTCACATTAGATCTGTTGTTACGGTCGCTTGAAGTGCTGGGTGGTTTCTGGCAGCCTTACACCGCAACTCAATCTATCATTTTAGGCATGTTCATCTTTTAGCCAATTTACATATTTACCATACATGACCAAATCTAGATTTTTGTATGCCAATTAACCACAATTGTAGTCAATTCAAGTTATGCCACATTTACTTGTTATGCCCAAAATTACTCAATTAAGTTATACCCAATTCCCCACGTTTCAATCGTACGTTCGACGAGATTCAATCTAGGTTCAGAATGAACCGAGTTCATAAAATAAAACAAAAAGGGGAATAGAGAAGGAGCACAAGAATTGACATAAAAAATAAATTAGGCATGTAAAGATGTGCCCAATCCAAGAATCATGTTTCCAATAGGCATGTTGTACATTAACAATAAGTATGTCCAAATTGAGCAAGTTACAATATAGGCATAAAGATTCGATGGAATTGAACATAAGAGAATCACCAATTTGGTGTACAACATGATAGGTTCTATTGTTCCAATCACAACAGTCTCATAAGCATAAATCATTCAGATTTGAGAAAAGGGTAAGCATGAATCAGAATTGATTATCTCACAATTATGCATAGTGGTGTACAGCATGATAGGTTCCATTGTTGCAATCACAACAGTCTCGTAGCATAGGTAATTCAGATTTGATAAAAGGGTAAACATGAATTAGAATTGATTATCTCACAATTAGGCATAGTCCTAGATCCGATTATTACAGTCATGATTTCTATTAGGTGTTCAAATCTGAATAATAACTGAACTTACGGTGAAAGGATTAGAAAAGTGAATTAGTTGACGTTGTAGCGATTCTAATCTTTATTTGTTGATTGAAGAAGAAAACCTCTACTTTTATTTGATGCTCTTCTAATTTGATTTCTAGTTTGGAGAAGATGGAGGCTAGGCTAGTTTAGAGATAGACAGCATGGGGGCATGATAGAATAGGATTATGAGGTTTAAGGTTAAGGTTTGATGTGATAATATAGTAGTATAGGATTAGTTTGAGCCTTAAAATCAACATAGGATCCATCCAGACCATCAAGACTATGAAAATGCGTCATTAGGCCAATCAGAAGTCGCCACGTATCCCCACGACTCAGAAAATCATCACTGTCCAGAACAGTCAGCAGGGGTCGACCCCTACAGGGGGGTCGACAACCATGACGACACCCCTATAGGGGGGTCGACACCAGTGTCAACACCCTAAGGGAGGGGTTGACACCCCTGAGCGGGGGATTTCCCAGTTAGCTGCTTTCCTGAATTCTGAATTTCGAATCTATTTTGATTATTTAATTATTATTTTAATTTAATTTCTGTTTACACTTGAAATCTTCTAACCTCCATCACTTCTTCATACGGACTCTGATTCACGCAAACTCGAACTCTATCTCAAGCAAAATTCCGAGACGAACGCAATGGTGTAACCCGTTTCACCTTATTCTTCTTCTAAAAAATTAAGTGTTCTTAATTATGTTGATTTTAATATTCATAGAAAATATGGGGTGTTACAAAATCCAATGTCAGACACACATCTATTTACAAGTCCGTTCTGGGTCTGAACGAAACCAGAGACACCTTAATCCTCATCCCGTATGTCCAATACGGAAGGGAGGTGCTCGCTTATCCAGATAATCAACAAGTACGTCCGGACAACTACCACTTTAAACCTTTACTGGGAGCTACCCAATGTCGGGTATCAGTAGTCATCCATTCGATGTGAAGATCGTCGGTCTTCAATCTCTTTAATATCTTCGATTGAAATCGTCGTATAATTATTTGAAATGACATTGAACTTGGTCTTTTCAAATAATTCTCGCATATATATAATTTAAACCATTTCATATCATTAATATTATTTTATAACGATTTATCGCCATTTTTATTTTTATAAAAATAGCTCAATTTAATTTAATGACTCTTCTGGTCAATAGGCGGCCCTGACGCTGTTTTTATCAAAATTTGATTTAAACATATCTCGAAATCTAACCGTTGCATTTTAACAAAATTTATATCATTGGAAAGATCTTCCCAAAGCGATCCTAACGGTTCCGGTTTTGGCAAAATCCAATGGTCGGATCTTTCAGTATAATCGTTTAAAGTTACGATTCCGAAACGCGAACTACCGCGCGCGACTCGTTTAATTTTAATTTATATATAATTATATATAAATATAAACCATTTGAAGATTCCACTAATGTGTTTAACACGCCAAATAAAATAATGTTTTATTGGCATAACACATCTACATGTTCTGTAATGTCAAATAAAATGTACTTTATTTACATGACATTTTGCTAATGACAAATAAAAAAAGATATTTGAATTTGTATTTCTATTTTTAACTTTAACAAATAGAAAGAAATATTTTATTTGTGTGTAGTTTCAATTCATGTTTTGACAATAAAAATAATACTTTAATTAACATACAAATTCTAATGTATGCTATGACAATAAAAATGATTCTTTGACCTGCATACAAATTCTAATGTATGCATTGACAATAAAAATGATATTTTCACTTACATACAAATTCTAACGTATGCATTGACGATAAAAATGATATTTTAACGTTGCATACAAATGCTAATGTATGCATTATCGATAAAAATGATATTTTAACTTTGCATACAAATCCTAACGTATGCATTGACGATGAAAATGATATTTTAACTTTACATACAAATTCTAATGTATGCATTGTCGATAAAAATGATATTTTAACTTTGCATACAAATTCTAATTTATACATTGTCGATAAAAATGATATTTTAACTTTGCATACAAGTTCTAATGTATGCGTTGTCGATAAAAATGATATTTTAACTTTGCATACCAATTCTAATGTACGCATTGATGATAAAAATGATATTTTCATTTTTGTTGACAATTCTTATAACGACCCAAACTTCCCCGTGAAGGAAACCCGGATTGAATTGAGAACATGACAAATCAAAATACAAATAGAAGAACATTTCATTGCTTATTACACCAATTTACATTAGTGTACAAGAACACACAGAGTATGAATAAGTAATATACATTTGATAAATATCATAGATTTACAAATTACAATGCAGCGGAAAATAAAACAAAATACAATTGAAAGTGATATACGGATAGAGAGCTTTCCGAATATCATTCCAGTTGTAAACCGAGATCCTGTGAATATAAATCTGCAAAACCAAAACTACTGGCTGCCCGTGTGGAAAATAGGGGCACCCAGAGTTTAGGTTAAAACAATAAACTTCAGGCCAGTCATGTGACTTGTGTGAGAACTAAAACAGTTATTAATTTGAATTTTAAAGTTAGATAAATCAAGGGACCACGCCGTATAACACAGAACGGGTTTCCTCCCAAGAGTACCAATGTATAAAACAAACAGCGCAATGCTAAATAAAGAACAATGAAGCTATTATAAGACCCAGGTGCCACCACACAATGCAATGCAAGCCGGAGGATAGGGTTTTACCTTATAATAGCCAAATAATGCTTGATACACGAAATTTAATATTTTATTATTACTATAAGTGAAGAAATCAACTTCAAATATAAATGTATCAATCATAGGTGGAATGAGCGCCCCATCCCACTATGCCACCCTATATAGGATTACAACTAAAATCTGTGAGTTCGTATTGGAAATTTGGGTTCCATCATGAGTCTAGGCAAGGGACGTACTCCTTTCCGCTTTGAGACACTCTAGCAAATGTCTCAGGATTACACACTCTAGGTAACCCCTGGATCCTGCAGTGTCGGTCTACTCAAAGTGCAAAAGTGGATTGGTTATACCCGAACACACGTTTCTCGGTCCTAAAGGACCTATCCATCGGCTCCATAGTAACCGATATATCGGAGGCGCCTCACATTCCAACAACCACATAGGTAAAAATATATAAATGCCAGGCCATCTAAACCCCGACACAACCCATAGCTAGATAGAAATGTCATGCACTCACTGCATTCCCTTATCCCGTTTTTGACTCATACCGAGGTGTGAGGCTCGCGAATTAACACTATACACAATGCGCCGCTATATTAAAGCTATGTTTTGATCATGAACCACAAGACTCTGCTTTTCAACAGAATCCTTGATCATTTGCATCTCAGCATGCCACACATGCAATTCATGCCATGCGACTGATATCTATCGATATATAATTTTTGAGCTCGTACGTCTCAGAGAAGGGCGTTAAGTAAGAGAATAAATTATCCACCGTCAAACAGATATATATTTAATAGAAATCAATCCACACAGAATAAAATCCAATGTCAGACAGACAAACCATTTTCAAGTTCATTCTGGGTCTGAACAAAACCAGAGGCACCTTATTCCTTGTCCCATATATCCAATACAGGAGAGATGTCCTCGCTTATCCGATCGACCTCCAAGTACATCTGGACGATCACCACTTATTACCTCGTATTGGGTGTACAACCCAATCAAGACATCAGTAATCATCCGAACGATGTGAAGACCTTCGGTCTTCAACCATCGTCTTCATCGTCGACTTATCGTCGAATCAGTTATTTAGAATGGGTATAAACCCGGACTTTCTGAATAACTCGCATATATAATAAATAAGTGTTATAAAAACACAACATATGCCTCATTCCAATTTTGAATATTCTTTTATTCAAATATTCACATTCTTAGGGAAAGGTTCCCATTAATTTTATCAAAGATAATTTCTTTAAAATTTATTCTTTAATCTTCCTTTGGATGTCAAACCATATTAAGGTTTTCCAAACTAGTCGGGATTAGCGAACTACACAGAAGTAATCATTTTGTTTATTTCCCTATCCCAACCTATTCATCCCAGGGAGAAAAACTGGTAATACTCCATATCTAACACCATGGTGTTATCGATAAATATTAATTACCATTTCACGTTCAAAACCAATTAAAGGTTTAACTATCGCTTGGAGTAAAACTGGTGATACTCCATTCTCGATCATTTCCCAATTTTGATAATTTAAATTATCACATTCCCTTTTTCAATCTATTTAAATATTCATTAAACTCCACTTAGTTCTAATCTTCCCAAAAATCAATATTAATGATTATTTAACTTTGTAAACACTAACATGTCGCATTGACAATGTAATAACCCGGAAATCTGAGCCAATTTAAATTTTTTATTTTGGTAATTTTGATGAAATTTGAATATTTAAAATGAATTATTTTAAATAATAACGACGAGAAATTTATTTTGAATAGAAATAGAATGTATATATTTATATAGATTGTCGTTAGAATATAAATATTTTATTTAAATTATAAAAGGAATTGAAAATGGCGCGGTAGTTTGAAATTTCGATTTCAAATTTCAAATGAATGTACAGAATTCAAAATAAATCGGATTTTAGCGAAACCAAAAATATTTGAATCTATTTGAGAATATATTTCCAATGAATCTGAAAAATTGAAACTTCATAGCGGGGATAAAAGGTTAAACCCAGTTGAAAATTCAGAATAGTCGCTATGGAATTCTGGCCCTTAAAAATAGAAATTTTGCAAAAGATCTCCGTTTTCGACGAAACCATTTTTGTTGGATCTGGGAAGTCTAAACAATGCTAGATTCCAAAATTCGTAATTTTCTGAATCAATATGTGAGCGTGGCGAAAGAAAACGTGTTTTAACAGTTTTAGTCAATTTCGATCGACCAGAAAATGGCCATTTTTCAAACGGACCCAGAATATGACGAAATTTGTTTTATTAGAACCGTATCGTCAATACGAAGCTAGAAAATATTTTTCGAGAATTTTTAGAGTCCGTACATGGCCCCGATAAATTGAAATATGCGTTTAAATTCAGTTTATAGATTTATATTTTGATTTCGACCAAAACTGATCGAAACGACCGTATCAGCTTACGATACATATCCCATTGTGTTCGAGATGGGGGTAATTAACTATGGATGACAATCGGTGGGCTTGATTTGGTGTTCGAATTTTAAAGTTACTTTTGGTGGAATAAAATTAATTAAATATTTATAATAAAACTCCCTCCCTCTCTCCACTTACCAGGTCAACGCCCCCCATCACTTTTCAAATCGATTTAGAAATAAAAAAAGAAGAAGAAAGCCCTAAAGCACCCGGTCGATCGTTCCCAACACGCCCCTCCAGGCGGCGCTGCACCGCCGCGACTCAGGCCTCCGAAGTCGCACCCCTCCTCTCTCCTCCTCCCCCTTCAAACGCCGAACCCCCGAAGTTCTAGGACCCCCAAATCGAAACGAAACCGCGCCACCACATCTCGATCGTCGATGCTCAGGAACGGCCACCAGGGCCTCCCCCGATCGGAACACTCCCAGTCCACCAACACCTAGCCACCTGCACCGCCACCTCTGACGGGGACCCCCCTTTTTTCAGCCAAGACCCGCTGTGAGTGTTGCCCCCTTTTTGATTTTTATTTTGATTTCCTTTGTTCATAAACATGAAAGTTATGATTTTGAACATGAGAAAGGAAATAATTTCTAATTTAGAAAAGAAGTAAATTTTAAAATTGTAACCATCAGATTTTTAACAAAGTAAAGATGAGATTTTCAACAAGGTAAAGATGAGATTTTTAACATGATTTTTATGTGTTAATATTAGAAATAAAAATATAATCTTGTATGGGTAAAGTAGCGTTATAAAAATATGACATTTATATGAAAGATTTTGAAATAAAAATATAATTTTTACGATGAAGTTAGTGTAATAAAAATATAATTTTTATTATGAATAGCAAGTTAAAAATATGATTTTAATATAGTAGAGATTATAAAAAAAATATGATTTTTATAAAATAGAGAATATAAAAATACGATTTTTATATATGTTATAGCGAAATAAAATTCGATTTTTATATGTGTAGCGGATTAAAAATAGAATTTTTATATAATAGAGAATATAAAAATATAATTTTTATATATGTAGGGCAATAAAAATCCGATTTATATTATATATATATATAGTGAGACAAAAATGTGATTTTTAATGTGAACAGCGTGAAAAGGACTGCATTGGAATTTCAAACAAATCCAAACGGTTCAGAAGTTCAGAAGTGAAATGCGGTGGAGTGGAACCCAAAGGCGAGAACTCCTCACTCTGATTTTAAATTTCTAGTTTGAAATATATACTAGGATGCAGACCGAGCTTAGCAGCACCCGACACCTGTCATCCACAGACCATGGATGACTTGTTTGTTTGATTGATGTGTTGTGAAAAATTGATTGTGTGATGTGGATTGAATAAATATTTTATAGTTAAAATATAAATTTTGACGTGTATGTAAAATACATATTTATAAAAAAATCAGATGATTTGTTTATATACACTGATTTGACTGATATTGATTGGGACGATAAATTTTACACCTCGCCCAACTGCACAAATAAAAATCTGTGTTTGTTGATTTGAAACCCCACACGGGTATTGGGATGATATTTGATGTACACTAATCCCGATTGTTTAGTTGTATGTCAGTCGATGGGTTGACAGACTGTGTAAGCGTTAATTATTTATATTTAATGCTTATGCAGTTGTATGGTGCACTTTGGATGATGGTTGATTATTAATCATCGCTATTATATACATGTGTTGAACAGAATCCATATAAATAACATTATATGGTAATTGATTGGGCCTCATTCCAATTGGGAAAATAAGGAATATTAAAAAAGAAAATTCATGTGTTGAATAGAATAAAAATTCATGTGTTGAATAGAATAAAAATTCATGTGTTGAATAGAAAGAAAATTAATGTGTTGAATAGAATAAAAATTCATGTGTTGAATAGAAAGAAAATTCATGTGTTGAATAGAATAAAAATTCATGTGTTGAATAGAAAGAAAATTCATGTGTTGAATAGAAAGAAAATTCATGTGTTGAATAAAATATATATTCATGTTTTAAATAAAAATATATATTCATGTGTTGAAGAAAATATTCATATGTTGAATAGAATAACGAAGTTATTGAAATATATAAAGCCATGTTGGTTAGTTATGCGCCATTTTGACGCGAACGATATTTATATCGATTATATTCGTTTTTATGATGATTACAGAAAAGGAAGTAATTTCAAAATATAACTGTTTGAAAATATTATCATTCGTATATCGATGATGTGGAATATTCAATTTTGATTCGAAATTGAATATAAAGTTGAAATCGTTTCTAAAATGAATTTAAAACGATTTATAAATCATGTTTTAGAAGGAAATCAACGAAATTCATATAATATATATGTTATATATATAGAACGGCCAGAATAGAACGCGTCGCGTTGCGGCAGTCCGCGAATTTCGACCTTTGAATTCGAATGGACATTACAGGAGATCCGACCGTCGGATTCTCCTAAAACCGAAAACGTTGGGTTCATATCGTAAAGAGTTTTCTAACGAATGTTAAAGATTTGAAATCTAATGGTTGGACTTGGAATTATGTCCAAACCAAATTTGGAAAAAGTCGCTGTAAGTGCAGTTCGATGGCCGTTGATGGAAATCGACTGTACGGGCCTTGATAAAAATAGTAATAATGTGTGTAAAATCATAAGAATTGATTTGGAAAGAATTAGGATGAAAAACTCCATATCCGAAAAGATAAAAATAGATTTTTATCGAAATGAACTAGTTTTGAACTAGATTTATAATCCATTTATTTTTAAAATAAATAAATTGGATTTGAAAGGATTTTAAAAGTAACCAAAATTTCCAATAATTAAATTGGAATGGATTTGAATCGAAATTGTCTTTGGAATATTTTGATGTTGGATTTCGTGATGATACAGATATTGTTATGGGAATTTGAAAGATATATTTATATCGTTATTTCCAATACGATATTTGTTGGTCGTAGAATTTGATATTGAATATAAGCCGATATATTTTCTATTCAGAGCCTTGTATTTATTATCAAATGGGATTTGGGTTTGTCGTGGATGGTGTCTTCATTAACACTGTTCTTAAACCCAGTTGAGAAAAAGATTAAATATTTTTATTTAGATTTAATGATGTATACCAATTAAGTGATAATTAATTGGAATTGAATTTGAGTTGATTTTGGGTTTATCGTGAACCGTGTTTTAAATGATATTGGTTCTTTAACCCAGTTAAAGACAGGATATGATTTCCCAAGTTAAACAATCATTGATATTGATTTTTGGGAAGATTAAAACCAAGTGGAGTTTTAATGAATTTATAATTAGACTGAAATGATCGAGAATGGAGTATCACTAGTTTTGCTCCAGGCGGTAGTTAAATCTTTAATTATATTTGAACGTGAAATGGTAATTGAATTTATGATAACATCGTGGTGTTAGATATGAAGTATTACCAGTTTTACTTCATGGGATGAATAGGTTGGGATTGGGAATTTAAAACAAATGATTACTTCAGTAAGGTTCGTTAATCCCGACAAGATTGGATAAACCATAATTTGGTTTAAATTGGTATTCAAAAGAAGATTAAAGCATAAATTTAAAGAATTTATCTTTGATAAAATTAATGGGAACCTTTCCCAAAGTGTAAGAATATTTGAATAAAAGAATATTATGAATTGGAATGAGGCGTATGTTGTGTTTGTGTAATACTTGTTTATTATATACGTGAGTTATTCAGAAAGACCGAGTTTATCCCATTCTGAATAACTGATTTGACGATGTGTCAAGGATGAAGACGGTGGTCGAAGACCAGAGGTCTTCACATCGTTTGGGTGATATACCGATGATCTTGATTGGGTTGTACACCCAAAAGGAGGGAATCAGTTGGTGATTGTCCAGAAGTACTTAGAGATCGATGGATATGCGAGGTACAAGGTGCCTCCGGTTTCGTTCAGACCCAAAACGAACTTGTAAATGGACTGTGTGTCTGACATTGGATTTTATTATGTGTGATTGATTTCTATTAAATATATATCTGTTTGGCGGCGGAGAATTTATTCTCTTGCTTAACCCTTTCTCTGAGACGTACGAGCTCAGGGGTTGTATAGTGATGGATATCAATCGTATGGAGTGAATTGCTTGTGTGGCATGCCTAAGTGGCAAATGATCAAGGCTTCTGATGCAAAGCAAGGTCTTGTGGTTGATGATCAAAGCACAACCTTTATGGCATAACTTTGTGTAGCGTTGATTCGCCAGCCTCACACCCCGGTTGTGAACCAGAAACGGGAGAGGACATCAGGGAGGGCATGCGTTTCCTTCTAGCTAGGGTGGTGTCAGTGACCTACCAGCCCTGACATTAATATTATTTTCACCTGTGTGGTTGTTGCTGTTGTGAGGCGCCTCAGATATATCGGTGACTATGTGGAGCCGATGGAGTCACCGGACTCATTGACGCCCCAAAGGTCGGGGAAACGCAGTGTTCAGGCATTTTAATCTACATCGTTGGACCGACCTTGACGATCCAAGGGCCCACCTAAGTCTGGGTCCTAAGGGGCGGGCTAGGGCTTCTCGAATTGGTAGAGGACTATCTTTTTCCTCGGTTCACAGATGGAAACCCAACTTCCAGTACGTGGCATTTGCGGTTTTGATTGTAGAGCCTAGTATTGGCGACATGATATATGGTACCCATGCCGCCTAGGATTGATATATCTATATTAGAAGTTGTTTTATATACTATGCACTTATAATAGTATCAAATGATATGTTTTTAACGTACCAAGCATGTTTGGCTATTATAAGGGAAAACCCTATCCTCTGGCTTGTGTTACATTGTGTGATGAGGCTTGGGTCTTATAATAGCTTCATTTTTCCAAAAAGCATTGCGCTGTTTTGTTATATGCATTGGTATTCTTGGGAGGAAACCTGTTCTGTGTTATATGGCGTGGTCCCTTGATTTACCTAACTTTAAAATAAAGATTAATAACTGTTTTATTTCTCACACCAGTCCCATGACTGACCTAGAGTTTATTGTTTTAACCTAAACTCTTGGTGCCCTTATTTTGACATGGGCAACTAGTAGTTGGGTTTTGCAGATTTATATTCACAAGATCCTGATTTACAGCTGAAGTGATATTCGGAAAGCTCTGTATCAATGTATTACTTCCAATTGTGTTTTGTATTATTTTCTGCTGCAGTAATGTATTTAAATCTCTGATAATTTATGATGTGTAATATTTTTTCATACTCTGTATAATCTTGTAATCTAATGGAATTGTTGTAATATACAACTAAATGTTCTCCTGTTTACGTTCCAATTTTTCGTGTTCTTAAAACAATCAGGGGTTTCGAGCAGACTTGGTCGGTTTAGCAATCGATTCGGATCGAGCGAAATTCCTTATCGTTTCATTTGGTATCAGAGCTTTGGTTTACAGAGCTCGGAGAATAAGGCACATTAGAACTAAACGAAAGAATTCATCAGATATTGGATTAGTAATATCCAATGGGAATGACTCGTTAGAGATGGGATGAATAGCATCCTAGAACGAGTGTGAAGAGTATATTTTTAAAATGAAAACAAATTTTATTTTGAAAATTTAAATCAATTATTTGTATTTGATTATTTATTTTGTATTGAATTTGGACAGTCCATTATATAAAGATTTTGCGTATACGTCTGATCCACGTGTATTCGAAGTTTTAATACATTGGGCAGATATAGAATCACACTCTAGTCGCCCGGAGATGGTACTGATGATTGTCATGACATCTTCAGTATTTATGTTCGAGTTTCGAAGGTGTGATATTTATATATTTCCAATTGACTGGTGTGGGAACCAAAATTAGATAGGGTCTATAGTTGTGATTTGGCATCAAAAACACGATTTTCTATATATGTATTAAAGTTATGTGATTGAAAAGATAATCAACTAATTGATTGCTTGTTGTGTTGTCTGATTATTGTTTGATTAATTAAATGTTGAACCTTTAGCCAAATGGAACCCAATAGTGGGTTGTATGGAAAATTTGTCGCATTTGCATGCTCGTACATGTACTTACATTAAACAGGTCATAGCAAAGAGGCTAGAGAAGAGGAATAAAATTGTTTGCCCGACAAATAGGTACATATTTATTGTATTTCTTGGGTTTTTGATGATTTTATGAGCCGATTGGCTAGCTGCTTGGCTGTTTCTTTTTCTTTTTGGATTGGTGAGGGCCATGGGAGGCTATTTGAAATATCCCGAAGCTCTTGGTGCAGGGGAGGTTATGGCGAAATTTTTCGAAAATTTAGGGTGTTAGCCAAATTTTTTAAAAATTTGAAAAGTTCTTAGAAACTGAAAAGTTGAAGAACTTAAGCCATAATGAAAATAATGGAAGTTGAGTTGATTCGTTAAACAACTTTCAGCTTCGTTCCTTTTCGGGGATGAAAAGTTTTAAGTGGGGGAGAATGTAATAACCCGGAAATCTGAGGCAATTTAAATTTTGGCAATTTTGTTGAATTATGAATATTTAAAATGAATTATTTTAAATAATAACGACGAGAAGTTTATTTTGAATAGAATTAGAACGTATATATTTACATAGATCGTCGTTAGAATACAAATATTTTATTTTAATTATAAAAGGAATTGAAAATGGCGTGGTAGTTTGAAATTTCGATTTCAAATTTCAAATGAATGTACTGGATTCAAAATAAACCGGATTTTAGCAAAACCAAAAATATTTGAACCTATTTGAGAATATCTTTTGAACGAATCCGAAAAATTGAAATTTCATTGCAGGGATAAAAAGTTATGCCTAGTTGAAAATTCAGAATAGTAGCTATAGAATTCTAGTCCTTAAAAATGGAAATTTTGCAAAAGTCCTCAGTTTTCGACGAAGCCACTTTTGTTGGATCTAGGAAGTCAAATTATTGCTAGATTCCAAAATTTGTAATTTTCTGAATCAATATGTGAGCGTGGCGAAAGAAAACATGTTTAACAGTTTTAGTCAATTTCGATCGAACAGAAAATGGCCATTTTTCAAACGGTATCAGAATCTGACGAAATTAGTTTAATTAGAATCGTATCGTCAATACAAAGCTAGAAAATATTTTTTGAGAATTTTTAGAGTCTGAACGCTACCCCGGTAAATTGAAATATGCGTTCAAATTCAATATATAGATTTACATTTTGATTTTGACAAAAAGGATCGAAACGATCGTATCAGCTTACGCTACATATCCCATTGTGTTCGGGATGGGAGTAATTAGCTATGGACGACAGTCGATGGGCTTGATTTGGTGTTCGAATTTCAAAGTTACTTTTGGTGGATTAAAATAAATTAAATATTTATAATAAAACTCCCTCCCTCTCTCCACTTACCAGGTCAACAGCCCCCCATCACTTTTCAAATCGATTTAGAAATTAAAAAAAGCCTTAAAGCACCCCGCCGATCATTCCTAACACGCCCCTCTAGGCGGCGCTGCACCGTCGCGCCTTAGGCCTCCGAAGTCGCATCCCTCCTCTCTCATCCTCCCCTTCAAATGTCGAACCCCCAAAGCTCTAGGACCCCAAATCGATGGAAGAAAGCAACCGCGCCACCACATCTCAATCGCCGATGCTCAGGCACGACCACCAGGGCCTCCCCCGATCGGAAAACCCCTAGTCCACCACCTAGCCACCTGCGCTGCCACCTCTGACGTGGACCCTCCTTTTTTCAGCCAAGACCCGCTGTGAGTGTTGCCCCCTTTTTTATTTTTATTTTGACTTCCTTTGTTTATAAACATGAAAGATAAGACTTTTAACATGAGAAAGGAAATAATTTCTAATTTAGAAAAGAAGTGAATTTTAAAATTGTAACGATGAGATTTTTAACAAAGTAAAGATGAGATTTTCAACATGGTAAAGATGAGATTTTTAACACGATTTTTATATGTTAATATTAGAAATAAAAATATAATCTTGTATGGGTAAAGTAGCGTTATAAAAATATGACATTTATATGAAAGATTTTGAAATAAAAATATAATTTTTACTATGAAGTTAGTGTAATAAAAATATAATTTTTATTATGAATGACAAGTTAAAAATATGATTTTTATATAGTAGAGATTATAAAAAAATATGATTTTTATAAAACAGAGAATATAAAAGTATGATTTTTATATATGTTATAGCGAAATAAAAATTCGATTTTTATTCGTATAGCGGATTGAAAATAGAATTTTTATATAAAGGAGAATATAAAAATATAATTTTTATATATGTAGCGCAATAAAAATCTGATTTTTATTATATATATAGTGAGATAAAAATGTGATTTTTAATGTGAACAGCGTGAAAAGGACTGCATTGGAATTTCAAACAAATCCAAACGGTTCAGAAGTTCAGAAGTAAAATACGGCGGAGTGGAACCCAAAGGTGAGAATTCCTCACTTTTACTTTAAATTTATTGTTTGAAATATATACTAGGATGTAGATGGTGCTTAGCAGCACCCGACACCCGTCGTCCACAGACCATGGAAAACTTGTTTATTTGATTGATGTGTTGTGAAAAATTGATTGTGTGATGTGGATTGAATAAATATTTTATAGTTAAAAATATAAATTTTAACGTGTACATAAAATAAATATTTATAAACAAATCGGACAATTTGTTTATATACACTGATTTGACTGATATTGATTGGGACGATAAATTTTACACATCGCCCAACTGCACAAATAAAAATCCGTGTTTGTCGATTTGAAACCCCACACAGGTATTGGGATGATATTTGACATACACTAATCCTGATTGTTTAATGGTATGTCAGTCGATGGGCTGACAGACTGTGTAAGCGTTAATTATTTATATTTATTGCTTATGAAGTTGTGTGGTGCACTTTGGATGATGGTTGATTATTTATCATCGCTATTATATACATGTGTTGTATAGAATCCATATAAATGACATTATATGGTAATTGATTGGGCCTCATTCCAATTAGGAAAATAAGGAATATTAAAAAAGAAAATTCATGTGTTGAATAGAATAAAAATTCAGGTGTTGAATAGAATAAAAATTCATGTGTTGAATAGAATAAAAATTCATGTGTTGAATAGAATAAAAATTCAAGTGTTGAATAGAAAGAAAATTCACGTGTTGAATAGAATAAAAATTCATGTGTTGAATAGAATAAAAATTCATGTGTTGAATAGAAAGAAAATTCATGTGTTGAATAAAATATATATTCATGTATTGAATAAAAATATATATTCATGTGTTGAAGAAAATATTCATTTATTGAATAGAATAACGAAGTTATTGAAATATATAAAGCTGTGTTGGTTAGATATGTGCCATTTTGATGCGAACGATATTTGTATCGATTATATTTGTTTTTATGATGATTATAGAAAAGGAAGTGATTTAAATTATAACGTTTTGAAAATATTATAATTTGTATATCGATGATGTGGAATATTCAATTTTGATTCGAAATTGAATATGAAGTTGAAATCGTTTCGAAAACGAATTTAAAACGATTTATAAAATACGTTTTAAAAGGAAATCGATGAAATATATATATAATATATATTATATATATAGAATGGCCGGAATAGAACGCACCGTGTTGCGGCAGTTCGCGAATTACGACCAATGATTTCGAATGGACATTACGGGAGATCCGACCGTCGGATTCTCCTAAAACCGAAACCGTTGGGTTCATTTCGAAAAGTGCTTTCTGATGAATGTTAGAGATTTGAAATCTAACTATTTGATTTGGAATTATGTCCAAATCAAATTTGGAAAAGGTCGCTGTAAGTGCAGTTCGATGGCCGTAGATGGAAATCGACTGTACGGGCCTTGACAAAATTATTAAAAATAGTAATAATTTTGAGTGAAATCATAAGAAATGATTTGGAAATAATTGGGACGAAAAACTCCATATTTGAAAAGATAAAAATAGATTTTTATCGAAATGAACTAGTTTTTAACTAGAGTTATAATCCATTTATTTTTGAAATAAATAAATTGGATTTGAAAGGATTTTAATAGTAACCAAAATTTCCCATAATTGAATTGGAATGGATTTGAGTCGAAATTGTCTTTGGAATATTTCGATGTTGGATTTCGTGATGATACAGATATTGTTATGGGTATTTGAAAGATATATTTATATCGTTATTTCCAATACGATATTTGTTGGTCGTAGAATTTGATATTGAATATAAGCCGATATATTTTCTATTCAGAGCCTTGTATTTAATATCAAATGGGATTTGGGTTTATCGTGAATGGTGTCTTCATTAACACTGTTCTTAAACCCAGTTGAGAAAAAGATTAAATCTTTTTATTTAGATTTAATGAAGCATACCAATTAAATGATATTTAATTGGAATTGAATTTGAATTGATTTTGGGTTTATCATGAACCGTGTTTTAAATGACATTGGTTCTTTAACCCAGTTAAAGACAGGATATGATTTCCCAAGTTAAATAATCACTGATATTGATTTTTGGGAAGATTAAAACCAAGTGGAGTTTTAATGAATCTATAATTTGATTGAAATGATCGAGAACGGAGTATCACCAGTTTTGCTCCAGGCGATAGTTAAATCTTTAATTAGATTAGAACGTGAAATGGTAATTGAATTTACCGATAACACCGTGGTGTTAGATATGAAGTATTACCAGTTTTACTTCATGGGATGAATAGGTTGGGATTGGGAATTTAAAACAAATGATTACTTCGGTAAGGTTCGTTAGTCCCGATTAGTTTTGATAAACCATAATTTGGTTTAAATTGATATTCAAAAGAAGATTAAAGAATAAATTTAAAGAATTTATCTTTGATAAAATTAATGGGAACCTTTCCCAAAGTGTAAGAATATTTGAATAAAAGAATATTATGAATTAGAATGAGGCGTATGTTGTGTTTGTGTAATACTTGTTTATTATATATGCGAGTTATTAAAAAAGACCGGGTTTATCCCATTCTGAATAACTGATTCGACGATGTGTCGAGGATGAAGACGGTGGTCGAAGACCGGCGGAGGCCTTCACATCGTTTGGGTGATTACTAATGAACTTGATTGGGTTGTACACCCAAGAGGAGGGAATCAGTTGGTGATCGTCCAGACGTACTTGGAGATCGATAGATATGCGAGGTACAAGGTGCCTCCGGTTTCGTTCAGACCCAGAACGGACTTGTAAATGGACTGTGTGTTTGACATTGGATTTTATTCTGTGTGATTGATTTCTATTAAATATATATCTGTTTGGCGGTGAAGAATTTATTCTCTTGCTTAACGCTCTTCTCTGAGACGTACGAGCTCAGGGGTTATCTATTGATGGATATCAATCGCATGGAGTGAATTTCCTGTGTGGCTTGCCTAAGTGGCAAATGATCAAGGCTTCTATTGAAAATCAAGGTCATGTGGTTGATGATCAAAGCACGGCTGCGTGGCATAGCTTTATGTAGCGTTGATTCGCGAGCCTCACACCCCGGTTGTGAACCAGAAACGGGAGAGGACATCAGGGAGGGCATGCATTTCCTTCTAGCTAGGGTGGTGTCAGTGACCTACCATCCCTTACATTTATATTATTTTCACCTGTGTGGTTTTTGCTGTTGCGAGGCGCCTCAGATATATCGGTGACTATGTGGAGCCGATGGAGTCATTGGACTCATTGACGCCCCAAAGGGCAGGGTAACGCAGTATTCAGGCATTTTAATCCACATCGGTGGACTGGCCCTGACGATCCAAGGGCCCACCTGAGTCTGGGTCCTCAGGGGTGGGCTAGAGCGTCTCGAATCGGTAGAGGACTATCTTTTGCCTCGGTTCACAGATGGAAACCAACTTCCAATACGTGACATTTGCGGTTTTGATTATAGAGCCTAGTATTAGCGACATGATATATGGTACCCATGCCGCCTAGGATTGATATATTTATATTTGAAGTTGTTTTATACACTATGCACTTATAATAGTATCAAATGATTTGTTTTTAACGTACCAAGTATGTTTGGCTATTATAAGGGAAAACCTTATCCTCCAGCTTGTGTTGCATTGTGTGATGGGGCCTGGGTCTTATAATAGCTTCATTTTTCCAAAAAGCATTGGGCTATTTTGTTATATGCACTGGTATTCTTGGGAGGAAACCCGTTCCGTATTATACGGCGTGGTCCCTTGATTTACCTAACTTTAAAATAAAATTAATAACCGTTTTAGTTCTCACACCAGTCCCATGACTGACTTGGAGTTTATTGTTTTAACCTAAACTCTAGGTGCCCTTATTTTGACACGGGCAGCTAGTAGTTGGGTTTTGCAGATTTATATTCACAGGATCATGATTTACAGTTGAAGCGATATTCGGAAAGCTCTGTATCCGTGTATTACTTCCAGTTGTATTTTGTGTTATTTTGCGCTGCAGTAATGTATTTAAATCTCTGATAATTTATGATGTGTGATATTTATTCATACTCTGTATATTCTTATAATCTGATGGAATTGTTGTAATTTACAACGAAATGTTCTTCTGTTTGCGTTCCAATTTGTCATGTTCTCAAAACAATCAGGGGTTTCGAGCGGTCTTGGTCGATTTAGAGATCGATTCAGATCGAGCAAAATTCCTTATCGTTTCAGACAATCTACACCGTACTATTGATTTCTGCCGATATATAACCTCTAAGCTCGTACGTCTCAAAGAAGGGTGTTAAGCAATAGAATGAATTATCCGCCACCAAACAGATATATATTTAGCAGAGATCAACCATACAGTTCGAAATACAATGATAGACATGTAATCCTGCCTTAAATTGGGTTGAAGAACCAATGTCATTTAAAACACGGTTCACAATAAACCCAAATCCTCTTCCATAAAAATGGAATCTTCATGGAAAACAGATCAATATATAATCGATATCAATTTCCGTATCTGACTAATAATATAAATTGAATAACGGCAAAACCTTTTAAATTCCATATGTATTAACAGTCTTCCTCCACCGAAGTTCACTTCGATTATTATCAATCGAATTCCATTCAATTCCAATTTAATATATTAAATGGGAAAACATTAATTTGGAATATTCTCGTTAAATCTTAATAAAAAGATTTATAAATTCCAAGTCACGTTTCATTGTAAATTGGGTTAAAGAAGGAATGTCGTTAAAAACACAGTTCACAACAAACCCAATTCACATTCCATTTTCAATTCCAATTAAATGTTAATTAATTGGAAACACTAATAATCTTAATTAAAAGATTTATTCTTTTCACACGGGGTTCAAGAACAGTGTCATTTAAATCACAGTTCACGACAAACCCAAAATCCAATTTGATATTAAATACAAGGCTCTGAATAGAAAATATATCGTCTTATATTCAATATTAAATTTTGAAACCAACAGATATCATATTGGAATAACGATACATATATCTTCCAAATTTCTCCACAATATCTGTATAATCACGGAATCCAATATCGAAATATTCCAAAGATAATTTCGATTCAAATCCATTCCAATTCATATATTGGAAATTCTGGTTATTTTTAAACCCATTTCAAATCCAATTTATTTATTTAAAAATAATTCGATTATAATTCTAGTTCATAACTAGATCATTTCGATAACATATATTTTTATCTTTTCAAATATGAAATTTTTCATCCCAATTCTTTTCAAATCATTTATTTTGATTTTACACAAATTATCGATATTTTTGATAATTTTATCAAGGCCCGTACAGTCAACTTCCATAAACGATCGTCGAACTGCACTTACAACGACCTTGTCCAAATTTTATTTGGACATAATTCCAAATCCAACTGTTAGATTTCAAATCCCTTATATTATTTTGAAACCTCTTTTCGATACGAACCCAACGTTTCTGGTTTTAGGAGAATCCGACAGTCGGATCTCCCGTAATGTCCATTCGAAGTCAATGGTCGAAATTCGTGAACAACCACGGCGCAACGTGTTCTATTCAGGCCATTATATATATAATATATATATTACATATATTTCATCGATTTCCATTTAAAACGTATTTTATAAATCGTTTTAAATTCGATTTCAAAATGATTTCAACTTCATATTCATTTTCAAATCAAAATTGAATATTCCATATCATCGATATATAACTGATAGTATTTTCAAAAACATTATATGTTGAAATCACTTCCTTTTCGATATTCATTATAAAAATGAATAAAATCAATATAAATATCATTCACGTTAAAATGGCTTTAATCTAATCAAGACGGCTTCATATTTTCAAATATATTCGAGTCCATCCTAAATCGGACATCAAAAATCATATTTTTATCTTTTACTGAGTATTATTTTAAAATATTTATTATATTAAAATATTCTTTATTTTAAAATATTCATTCTTTCTGAACTGGAATCAGACACAGTCAATTACCTTATAATGTATTTATATGGATTTCATACAATACATATACACAATTATAATCAAACAATCAACCTTCATCCATAGTACATTACACAACTGCATAAGTGTTAAATATAAATAATTGACAATTACAATAGTCTCTCAACCTATCGATCGAAATACAGCTAATTATTGGGACTACTGTATGTCATATATCATCCCAATACCTGTGTAGGGTTTCAATCAACAAATAATGAATTTTATTTGTGCAATTGGGCGATGTGTAAAATTTATCGTCCTAATCAATATCAGTCAAATGTGTGTACATAGACAAATCGTCTGATTCGTTTATGAATATTTATTTTATTCATATACACGATAAACATTATATTGTTAACGATAAAATATTTTATTTAACACATGAATATTTTATTCCAAATCACAAACACTTTTCACAACACAATCAAACCAAACAAACAAGCCGTCCATGTTCATAGTAAAAATTGCATTTTTAATATGATGTTTAATTTAAAAATCACATTTTTATTATATCGCCATATATATAAAAATCTTATTTTTACTTCACTAAAAGTTATATTTTTACTTCTCTATGTAAATAGAAATCATATTTTTATATTATGAAAAATTGTATCTTTACTTAGCTAAAAATCATATTTTTATATTATCACTTCATGTGTAAAAATCTCATTTTTAATTCAAAACCATTAGTATAAAAATCATATTTTTATTTGAATAAAAATCATAACTTTTCATGAATAAAATCTTAACTTTTCTAATTTAAAAATCAAACCTTTTCTAATTTAAATTAACATTTTTAATTACCATAAAGAAATGAAATAAATAAAAAAAGAAAACAAAGCACTTACAGTTCATTTTGAAATGGGGGTTTCAATGTGTCATAGCGACTCAAGAGAGGGAGGAGGGGGAGTTCGCGAGTTTGTTTCGCTAAAATACGGTTTATTTTGAATTCGGTACATTCATTTGAAATTTGAAATTGAATTTTCAAACTACAGCGCCATTTCCATTTTATTTTATATTCAAAATAAATATTTATATTCGAACGTCGATTCAAATAAATATATATGTTCTAAGTCTATTCAAAATAAATTTCTTGTCGTTATTATTTAAAATAAATCATTTTAATTATTCAAAATTCATTAAAATATCAAAATAAAAATTTTAAATTGGTTCTGATTTTCTGGGTTGTTACAATCTCCCCCACTTAAAATCTTTTCGTCCTCGAAAAGGAACGGAGTTGAAAGTTGTTTAACTAACCAACTTAACTTTCATTCTGGCTTTCATTCTTCAACTTTTCAATTTCTAAGAATTTCTAATTTTTCAAAAATATAACTAACACCCTAAATTTTCGAAAAATTTCGCCATAACCTCCTTTGTACGGGGAGCATCTGGAAAATCCCCAAACCGCCACACTGGTCCTCTCATCTCAAAAAGAAAAAGAAAAGGCCAATTGGCTCATAAAATCATCCAAACCCAATAAATTAGTAAACATGTACCTATTTGTCGGGCATACAATTTTATTCCTCTGCTTAGCTTCCCTGCTATGACCTGTTCAATGTATATACATGTATAGGCATGCAATTGCAATCAATTCTCAAGTCAGTTCAACATTTGATTCAATTTGGCTAAATTTTACCTTCCTTTCACATAATGGTCTAAATGAATAATCACACAACACAACCATCAATCAATTAGTGGATTAGGATTTCAAACACATATCTTTAATATATTTATTCAAAAATCATATTTTTGATGCCAAGTCACAACAATAAGCCCTATCTAATTTTGGTTCGCACACCAGTCAATTGGAATCATATAGATATCTCACTTTCGAAACTCGAGCACAAATGCTGATGACACCGCGGCATCATCAGAATCATCTTCGGGCGACTAGAATGTCATTCTTTATCTATCCAGTATATTAAAACTTCGAATACACGTTTGCAAGGCATATATGCAAAAAAAATTATACTAGATTGTCCAAATCAATTTAAAGTAAATATCCAAATACGTACTAAATGGTTTAAATTTTCAAAGCAAAATTTGTTTTCATTTTTTATTTTGAAAATAAACCTCTTCCAACTCGTTCTAGGATGCTACTGATCCTATCTCTAACAAGTCATTCTTATTGGATATATTACTAATGCAATCTCTGATGAATTCTTTCGTTTGATTCTAACGTGTCTTGTTCTCGAGCTCTGTAAACCAAAGCTCTGATGCCAAACTATAACGAACCGAACTTCCCCATGAAAGAAAGCCCGGATTGAATTGAGAAAACGACAAATCAGAATACAAACAGAAGAACATTTCATTTCTTATTAAACTAATTTACATTAGAGTACAAGAACACACAGAGTATGAATAAATAATATACATTTGATAAATATCAGAGATTTACAAATTACAATGACGCGGAAAATAATACAAAATACAACTGAAAAAGATATACAGATACAGAGCTTTCCGAATATCATTCCAGTTGTAAACCAGGATCCTATGAATATAAATATGCAAAACCAAAACTACTAGCTGCCCGTGTGGAAAATAGGGACACCTAGAGTTTAGGTTAAAACAATAAACTCCAGGTCAGTCATGTGACTTGTGTGAGAACTAAAACAGTTATTAATTTAAATTTTAAAGTCAGATAAATCAAGAGACCACGCTGTATAACTCGGAATGGGTTTCCTCCCAAGAATACCAGTTCATAAAACAAACAGCACAATGTTAAATAAATAACAATGATGCTATTATAAGACCCAGGTCCCATCACACAATGCAACGCAAGCCGGAGGATATGGTTTTACCTTATAATAGACAAATAATGCTTGATACGCGAAATTTAATCTTTTATTATTACTATAAGTGAGGAAATCAACTTCAAATATAAATGTATCAATCATATGCGGCATGAACGCCCCATCCCACTATGTCGACCTATATAGGATTACAACTAAAATCCATGATTTCGTATTGGAAATTTGGATTCCATCATGAGTCTAGGCAAGGGACGTGCTTCCCTTCCGCTTCGAGACACTCTAGCAAATGTCTCGGGACTACACACTCTGGGTAACCCCTAGATCCTGTAGTGTCGGTCCACTCAAAGTGCAAAAGTGGATTGGTTATACCTGAACACACGTTTCTCGGTCCTAAAGGAACCATCCATCGGCTCCATAGTAACCGATATATCTAAGGCGCCTCACATTCCAACAACCACATAGGTGAAAATATATTAATTCCAGGGCTTGTAAAACCCTGACACCAGCCCTAGCTAGACAGAAATGTCATGCACTCACTGCGTTCCCTTATCCCGTTTTTGACTTATACCGAGGTGTGAGGCTCGCAAATTAACGCTACACACAAAGCGGCGCTATATTAAAGCTATGCTTTGATCATCAAGCACAAGACTCTGCTTTTCAACAGATGCCTTGATCAATTGCATCTCCACATGCCACATAGGCAATTCATGCTATGCGACTCATATCTATCGATATATAACCTCTGAGCTCGTACATCTCAGAGAAGTGCATTAAGAAAGAGAATATATTCTATGCCGCCAAACAAATATATATTTAATAGAAATAAGTCCACACAGAATAAAATCCAATGTCAGATACACAATCCATTTACAAGTTCGTTCTGCGTCTGAACGAAACCGGAGCCACCTTATTCCTTGTCCCATATGTCCAATACATGAGAGATGTCCTCGCATATCTGGTCGATCTCCAAGTACGTCTGGACGATCACCACTTATTACCTTGTCTTGGGTGTACAGCCCAATCAAACATCTGTAATCATCCAAAAGATGTGAAGACCTCCGGTCTTCAACCACCATCTTCATCGTTGACTTATCATCGAATCAGTTATTCAGAATTGGTATAAACCCGGCCTTTCCGAATAACTCGCGTATATAACTGTAACACCCCGTAAACCAGTTAATACTACTATTCACAAATGGAAGAATAATTAATTTCAAATATAAGAATATTGGGAAACGGGCTGCGCCATTGTGTTCGTCTCGGAAAAATACGCGAAATAGAGTCCGAAATTTTGTAAATCGGAGTTCGTATGACCAAGATCTGGCCTCGAGAAGTTTCACGAAAAATTCAAATTTTAAAACAGATTTCAAAAACACAGAAATGGAGGCAGGCGGGAAAACTCCCGCCCAGACCAGGTCGACCTGGGGGTCGACTTGGGAGTCGACCTGGGGGGGGGGGGCAGGTCGACACTAGAGTCGACCTGGGTGTCGGCCTCCCTGGTCGAGCCCAGGTGACCTGGGTGCATCTGGTTGGGTTTTCGGGCTGTGTTTTGAAGGCTGGACGAAATCTAATGGCTCTAATCTATTCTAGGGTAAATCTAACGGCATAAATGCATCCTAACATCTATAAATAAGTGGGTAGACTCTAACCCTAAATCACTTGAAAAATTGGAGAGCTACCGACATGCCGTTGCCATGGAGTTCAGCGTAGCCGTCACAAACTAAAGAAGAAGGAGAAAGCCTAGCCTACAACTAAATCTACTCAACAAACAAATTAAATCAAAGACTCTTTCTATTTCTCTTCTTTAAATTGTGAGTATGCTGATTCTCACAATGTTATTATAAAATAATTCGATTAAGTTATGAATGGATCACAAGAAAGTGATGTGAATTGTAATTGTAAATTCTATATTGTGGATCTCTTGTTATGTTATTATGTTGTCATATGTTGTAAATTATATGTTGTAAATTCTCCTATGCTATGCCATGCTATGATGAAAATCATGCTATGTTATGTTATGCTATCATGCTATGCTATGTGTAAATCATGCTATGTTATGTCATAAATCTTATATATGTTGTAGATCTCATGTTAACACATATGTTGAAATCCATATGTTATATGATAATGATATCATGTTAAGTTGTGTTGAATCGTACAAGTTGTAAAATCATGATGTTGTTATTTATGTGAATTGGATCATGTTTAAAGTTTATGTTTTTTTTTAAATTAAATGGATCATGATTATGGGAATTTTCCTATTAGGTTAGGTGTACCCATATACATGAATCCACAATTTAAATTGGATCTTGAATATGGGAATTTTCCTATTAAGTTAGGTGTACCCATATGCATGAATCTATGACTAAATGAATTTTTATTATGGGAATTTGCCTATTGAGTTAGGTGTACCCATACAAATCCATATTGTTAGATTAGATGATGTTGATTCACACATGTTCCTATGCAAGTTTATGAAATTTGATTGAGATCGTATTATGTGAATTATGAACAAGTTGACATCTTTAGATCCATGACATGTATAATCCTATGCAAGTTGTACATATGCAAGTTTCACCCCTTATTATGATTCATTTAGTCATATATACATGTTGTTATTGTGATAATCTCTTTTATGCTATGAGTTAGACTATTCGAGTCTAATATATATATTTTGCGAATAAACGTTCAAACGTGGGGTAGGGGTGATACTAGGAATTAATAAATTGGGTGCAATTTTGTATGATTTTGCACGCCTTGAATGGATGACCATAATTGAGTCAATTATGGACATTGTTGAATTTGGAATTAATTAATAATTCAAGTAGGGATTTACTAAAATTGGGGAAAGTGGATTATTAATAATAATCAATGCTTAGGACACGAGGTTGGACCCGTTTGTGACGTAAACCTGCCCGGACCCGCCCGGCAAATCCAGTAGTCACAAATGTCGGCCCAATGTGAGAGGTCCTAGGCCCAAACTAAAGCATAACAGTTGCAAAGACACGAGGTTAGACTCTTTTATGGTGTAAGACTGCCCGGACCTGCCCGGCAAATCCAACTAACATAAATGCCAGTCTAATGTGATAGGTCTTTATGAGGTTATGGCCTTAATGAATTAAGAAATACTTAACCAGATAATCATGTAAGGTGGGACATGGGGGTTAAGTAGGTGCCTTGGGTGGCATGAGGAA
Source organism: Allium sativum (assembly GCA_030737875.1). Lineage (NCBI taxonomy): Eukaryota > Viridiplantae > Streptophyta > Magnoliopsida > Asparagales > Amaryllidaceae > Allium > Allium sativum. The sequence goes on along the minus strand of CM060924.1, from coordinate 952,250,472 downwards.
TCTAGTGGTTGCCTTTAGAGGCATTTGAAATACGATTAGACTTAACCAAACACACATGTAACGAACATGAATAAGTGGGTTAAGTGGGATTGACTAAGGGGACAAGCTTAGGTGGAATGCTTGTGGGAAATAATGGGGGCCCATTTCAACCAATATCCCAAAACGTATCTTTGTGGGCTCGACCCAAGTCGAGGACGGGACACACATACTGGGTTTGACTATAAGAGGCCAAAATAGGGAGCGGTGGCAACGCAAGTCCAACGGGTTTCATATGCGTGTGTGGACCCGGGCTGGTAGGTAAGACGTTGTTGCATCGTGTAGGTATAAGCCGTGCATCTCCGTTATATCGGGTTGCCACTTTAGGGGAATGATACACCCCACTGTGGGTCCAGCACGGGTATCTACGAGTAGGCAGCCGATCGAAAAATGGAAAGTGGGGTACACCTAGTGGAGATAGGGGCAGGCGGCACCTATGTAGTTAGCTAGGAGTACGTAAAGCCATTAAGAAAGTTTCTAAGTGAAGCTAAGTGGGATCAATCTTTAGGGTGACTGGTGTGGTGCAGTAAAGTGTTTATCCTTTAGTATTTAGGAGCGGCTATAACGTTGCCTTTAGCGATTGTCTATGTCCTTAATCTGCTCTTTCATAGACATTTCCTTGTTTTCCAGCTTATGCCTTAGTCCAGTTATTTTGATAGTAGTATTGTAGAATTATCATACTCGCCAGACTTTATGTCTGACCCCCTCTTTTCCATCTTTCTTTTCCTTCAGGTCCTCAGGTTGGGCCAAGTTCTAGTGGAGTCTAGTTGGATCGCTTATCTCTTGGGAAGCTTGGGCTGCAGAAGTAAAGTCCAGCTTGTTATCTTTCTTTTTAGTGGCTATTTATTGTAATGGGATTATGTATTTTGTTTTTGAAGACGGATGTTGTACTTAGTTATGATCTATGGTTTTATGATGTAACAGACATATTTAATTTCCGCTGCAATAAAATGAAGTTTTAGATTTCCAAGTGCTATTTATTGTCTGTCTTGTTGTAATTTCTCTGTTCTATATTCACTTATGACCTCCATGGAAGTTAATGCATTTCCTTTGTGAGTGACATAAATGGACGTGGGGTGTTACACGTGGTATCAGAGCATAAGGTTACCAGAACAGATAAAATTATTAGAAAAATATTTTTCTAAAGTATTTTTGGAAGAAGTGCTTTCAAAAACATGTTATTTAAAGAGAGTTTTTATGAAAAACATAATCCCAAATAGCCATATCCTTATCTTTATCTTTCGAATTCTCCATTTTGAATCTTTCCTTTTTTGTTTCAGCATGGCTGAAGATCTTAATCTCCCAGATGGTGTGACGGTTCCAGGGTGGTTCAGGAGATATTTGGAGGCTAGGGCCACCACTGCAGGCCCAGCAGATGCTCCTCCACCCCCAGTTGCACCCATTCCTCCTCCTCCTCCTCGTGTTGACACTTTTGCAAAGACGTGCAAGGAATTCAAGGCCATGGGAGGAAAAACTTTTCAAGGGACTGAGACGTTTGTGGAGGCCAGAGACTGGCTTAAGGAGACTGAGGAATTATTGGATATCTTTGAAGTGGAAGATGGGAGGAAAGTCCGTTTAGCTGCTTGGTTAATGAAGGGAGAGGCCTCGTTTTGTGCGAGGTCACTAACGGGGAACGTCCAGTTGATTCACGGGCGGATTTCAGACGAAGGTTTGAGGCAAAGTTTCTTTCAAGGGCAGAGGAGAATTTAAATATGGAAAAATTCCTGACATTAAAGCAAGGGAGCTTATCAGTGAAGGAGTATGTCAATAAATTTAATCAGTTAGCAAGGTTTGGCTTGGAGTTGGTGAACACGCCAGAGAAGAAAGCTTTGAGGTTCGTTAGAGGCTTGAATGAACTATTGCAAGGGTTGGCTATGACCCACATCCCTATGGGAGCCACCTTTGAAAGGCTAGTAGAAATGGCACTTATGCATGAGGATAAGGCAGTTGAAAAGAAGGGGGATCCTTAGAAACCCCAACAGCAAAATAAGAAGGGTGGTAAAAACAATAATGGCAAAGGGAAGAAGAGATGCTTTAATTGTGGGACGCCTGGCCATCTCAGCAAAGATTGTAGAAAGAAAAAGAAGACTAGTTGTTTTCATTGTGGAGATGCGGGACATTTGGTGAAGGACTGCCCAAAGAAGGGGCAGAGGGCAGGGTTTACCTCGGGGGGACAGGTGCAGGCTCTTATGGCACCAGGGCAGGCAAGGGGGCAAGTTCAGGCTATTGTGGCCCCACCGCTGCAAGAAAGAGGTAGAACAATTTCTGTTGAAAGCTTAGTTTTTCTGTTTGATCATCCTGTCCGTACCTTATTCGATTCTGGCGCATCTCATTCGTTTATCTCTGCATCGTTAGTTGAATTACTGCACTTGAACACCAGTTTAGTAGAGGATCCCTTGGTTGTTTCAAATCCAATTGGGGGTTCGGCTCATTTGACCATGATATGTTTGGATTTGAAAATCTCTATACGTAGCGTTGAATTTAGATGTGATGCTTATGTATTGGGCTTCACGGGCTATGGGCTAATTTTAGGAATGGATTGGTTATCTAGAAATGGGGCCATTCTTGATTATGAAAGGAGAGTAGTTAGGCTTGTGACTCGCCTTGGTAATGCTCTCGACATCTTTTGTAATCCCATAAATTCCGTTATGCTAAGTTATCTTGAATCGCTTGACGCATCTGTAGAGAATCTGCGATCGGTAGAGGTGGTCCGGGAATATCCGGATGTGTTTGAGGAGGTGAAGGGCTTACCTCCAAAGCGGGAGATAGACTTTCGAATTTATCTTGTGGATAATGCTAAACCCATATCTTTGCTAGTGCGCCACATGGCTCCTCGTGAAAGGAGGGAACTCAATAAGCAAGTGAAGGAGTTGCTTGAGAAGGGGTTCATAAGACGTAGTATATCGGAGTGGGGTGCTCCAGTAGTATTTTCCACAAAGGCGGATGGGTCCCTTAGACTTTGTATGGACTATAGAGAACTAAACAAGCTTACTAAAAAGAACCGACACCCACTGCCGAGGATTGACGATCTCTTTGATCAGTTAGTTGGCACCTCAGTGTTTTCGCAGTTGGACTTAGCCACTGGCTTTCATCAACTGAGAGTGGCTGAGGATAGTATAGATAAGACTGCTTTTAGGACTCCTGACGGATTTTATGAATGGCTAGTGATGCCCTTTGGTTTGACAAACGCCCCCGCATATTTTGTTGATTTGATGAGTAGGGTGTTTAGGGAGTACCTTAACAAATTCGTGGTAGTCTTTGTGGATGACATCTTAGTCTTTTCTAAGAACAAAGAAGAGCATGCCCTACATCTTAGGGAAGTGTTGGAAACCCTTCGAGCGCATAACCTTAAGGCAAAATTTTCTAAGTGTCACTTCTGGAGGAAAGATGTACGGTTCTTAGGGCACGTGGTTTCCAAAGAAGGGATAGCAGTGGATCCCGCAAAGGTGGTGGCCATCCAAGATTGGAAGGTCCCTAAAAATGTAACCGAAGTAAGAAGTTTCTTGGGGTTGGCTGGCTATTATAGGAAGTTCATAAAAGACTTCGCAAAAATATCAGCTCCATTAACACGGTTAACGAAGAAGAACCTGGTTTTTACGTGGGACGAAGATTGTGATGATGCGTTCCAACATTTAAAGAGGGCCTTAACTTCAGCCCCAGTCTTAGTGCTGCCAGACGGGAATAAGCCGTTTACCGTTTATGCTGATGCTTGTGGGACAGGACTTGGCGCGGTCCTAATGCAAGAGGGAAGAGTAATAGCCTATGGTGGAAGGCAGTTAAGGGTGCATGAAAAGAATTACCCTACACATGACCTTGAGTTAGCCGCAATTGTTTTCGCGCTTAAGTCTTGGCATCGCTATCTTCTTGGTGAGAAATTCAAACTGTTCATTGACCACAAATCATTAAAATACTTATTCTCTCAAAAGGATTTGAATTTAAGGCAGCAACGGTGGATGGAATTCTTAGCCTCCTACGATTTTGAAATAGCATATACCCCGGGCAAGGGTAACGTGGTAGCAGACGCCTTAAGTAGGAAAAGGTTGTCCTTGAGTCCGTTGTTTGTTGAACGACGAAGCTTAGAATTCATCTCCATGTTTGACTTTAGACCCTCCGTTGACCTAGTACCTGGTTTGTTAGCATCCTTGGAGGTTAGACCTACACTTCTAGGACGAGTTGGTGAGGCACAGCAAGACGACCCACAGTTGGTTGAGATAGTAGAAAAACTCAAAGGAGGGGAGTCGTCTAGCCATCTCCGTAGGTATACCCTAGACGATAAGGGTTGGTTACGAAGGGATAATAGACTTTGTGTACCACAAGACGAAGACTTAAGGAAGGCCATTCTTGATGATGCTCATCGCTCAAAGATGACCATTCATCCCGGCGGAGACAAGATGTACAAAGATATGAAGCGAGTTTTCTTTTGGGCCGGTATGAAAAAGGATGTGGCCGAGTACGTCGCTAGATGCTTGGTGTGCCAACGAGTTAAAGCGGAACAAAAGAAACCCGGTGGGTTGCTTCACCCATTGGAAGTTCCACTATGGAAATGGGAAAGCGTCTCGATGGATTTTATGGATGGATTATCAAGATCAAGGAAGGGTAATACGGGGATTTGGGTTATAGTAGATAGACTTACTAAGAGCGCCCATTTTATTCCCTTGAAAAGTAAGAGGACCGCTCCGTGGTTGGCTTCTGTATACATTAAGGAGATAGTTCGTTTGCACGATATTCCTTCTAGTATAGTAAGCGACCGTGATCCCATCTTCACTAGCGAATTTTGGAAGAGTTTACAAGAGGCGGTAGGGACTCAGCTATGTTTGAGCACCGCATATCATCCTCAGACGGACGGCCAGACCGAGAGGGTGAATCGTATTCTAGAGGATCTTTTAAGGCTTTGTATCCTAGACTTTGGGGGTACATGGGAAGAGCACCTTCCATTGGTAGAATTCGCATTTAATAATAGCTTTCAGTCTAGTATTGGCATGGCACCTTTCGAAGCTCTTTATGGAAGGCCTTGTCGTTCGCCTACATGTTGGTGGGAATCTACCGATAAAATCCTACTTGGGCCCGATATGGTTAGGGAAACCTCGGAGAAGATTGATTTGATTCGAAGGAGGATGAAAGCAGCACAAGATAGGCAAAAATCGTATGCTGATAAGAGGAGGACAGATCTTGAGTTTGACATTGGGGACATGGTTTTTATCAAAGTGTCTCCGTTACGGAATGTTATTCGCTTTGGGTCCGTTGGGAAATTAGCGCCAAGGTTTGTAGGGCCGTTTCCTATAAAAGACAGGATTGGGAAGATGGCGTATAGGGTGGAGTTGCCTGAGAAACTTAGTGGAGTACACGACGTATTCCATGTATCACATTTGAGGAAGTGTTTGCACAAGACCGCGGAGGTGGTAGAGCCGAGCTTGCTTAAAGAGGTGGAAATAGAGCGTGATGCAACAATTAGACGAGCTCCTACATGCATTCTTGGGTCGGAGATCAAAAAGTTGAGGAATCGAAGGTCAGACTAGTTAAAGTGCAATGGGTAGATTATGAGAGCAACGCTACTTGGGAGACAGAAGAGAAGATGCGTTCGTTGTACCCTTTTCTTTTTGAGGGTATGTCTTTTAATTTCTCCATTATCGCTTAGCTTATCTTATCTTATCTTTAGTATGTCCTCTCATTAGTATCTTTGACCTTTAGTTAGGATAATCCTATGGTTGAAACATGTGTTTGAGACATGTTATGTATGATGGATGCAAAATGGATGCAAGTGTTTGCTAGTGGTTGCTCGTGGATGCATATATACACACACTTTAGGCACTAGATCGGCTCAGTCACTACATATTGCATATTGCATAAATGAACGTATTTAGTATAATGGATGTATAATGGTTGTACCATCATATAGATGCTGCATTCGATTGAATGGATGTGCACGCATATAGAAGTAGTATGTAAGCAATTAGGATCTTTTGCATACATAATGGATGCATGGCACTATCATGAATTGCATCAAGGAGGTCAACTGAATCAGTGGACCGCCTGATTTTGCATTAGTACGGACATATACACACACTATGCATTTAAACATAAAAGCATTTGAAGTCTATAAGGACAGTGGATGCCACTGTTTGATGATTGAGTAGTTGGTTGATTGGATGTTAGGTTAAACATTCTTCTTGACTTGAAGATTTCGGGGTCGAAATCCTTTAAGGAGGGGAGAATGTAACACCCCGTAAATCAGTTAATACTAATATTCACAAATGGAAGAATAATTAAGTTCAAATATAAGAATATTGGGAAACGGGCTGCGCCATTGTGTTCGTCTCGGAAAAATACGCGAAATAGAGTCCGAAATTTTGTAAATCGGAGTTCGTATGACCAAGATATGGCCTCGAGAAGTTTCACGAAAAATTCAAATTTTAAAACAGATTTCAAAAACACAGAAATGGAGGCAGGCGGGAAAACTCCCGCCCAGACCAGGTCGACCTGGGGGTCGACTTGGGAGTCGACCTGGGGGGGGCCAGGTCGACAGTAGAGTCGACCTGGGTGTCGACCTCCCTGGTCGAGCCCAGGTGACCTGGGTGCATCTGGTCGGGTTTTCGGGCTGTGTTTTGAAGGCTGGACGAAATCTAATGGCTCTAATCTATTCTAGGGTAAATCTAACGGCCTAAATGCATCCTAACATCTATAAATAAGTGGGTAGACTCTAACCTTAAATCACTTGAAAAATTGGAGAGCTACGGACATGCCGTTGCCATGGAGTTCAGCGTAGCCGTCAAAACTAAAGAAGAAGGAGAAAGCCTAGCCTACAACTAAATCTACTCAACAAACAAATTAAATCAAAGACTCTTTCTATTTCTCTTCTTTAAATTGTGAGTATGCTGATTCTCACAATGTTATTATAAAATAATTCGATTAAGTTATGAATGGATCACAAGAAAGTGATGTGAATTGTAATTGTAAATTCTATATTGTGGATCTCTTGTTATGTTATTATGTTGTCATATGTTGTAAATTATATGTTGTAAATTCTCCTATGCTATGCCATGCTATGATGAAAATCATGCTATGTTATGTTATGCTATCATGCTATGCTATGTGTAAATCATGCTATGTTATGTCATAAATCTTATATATGTTGTAGATCTCATGTTAACACATATGTTGAAATCCATATGTTATATGATAATGATATCATGTTAAGTTGTGTTGAATCGTACAAGTTGTAAAATCATGATGTTGTTATTTATGTGAATTGGATCATGTTTAAAGTTTATGTTTTTTTTAAATTAAATGGATCATGATTATGGGAATTTGCCTATTAGGTTAGGTGTACCCATATACATGAATCCACAATTTAAATTGGATCTTGAATATGGGAATTTGCCTATTAAGTTAGGTGTACCCATATGCATGAATCTATGACTAAATGAATTTTTATTATGGGAATTTGCCTATTGAGTTAGGTGTACCCATACAAACCATATTGTTAGATTAGATGATGTTGATTCACACATGTTCCTATGCAAGTTTATGAAATTTGATTGAGATCATATTATGTGAATTATGAACAAGTTGACATCTTTAGATCCATGACATGTATAATCCTATGCAAGTTGTACATATGCAAGTTTCACCCCTTATTACGATTCATTTAGTCATATATACATGTTGTTATTGTGATAATCTCTTTTATGCTATGAGTTAGACTATTCGAGTCTAATATATATATTTTGCGAATAAACGTTCAAACGTGGGGTAGGGGTGATATTAAGAATTAATAAATTGGGTGCAATTTTGTATGATTTTGCACGCCTTGAATGGATGACCATAATTGAGTCAATTATGGACATTGTTGAATTTGGAATTAATTAATAATTCAAGTAGGGAATTATTAAAATTGGGGAAAGTGGATTATTAATAATAATCAATGCTTAGGACACGAGGTTGGACCCGTTTGTGACGTAAACCTGCCCGGACCCGCCCGGCAAATCCAGTAGTCACAAATGTCGGCCAAATGTGAGAGGTCCTAGGCCCAAACTAAAGCATAACAGTTGTAAAGACACGAGGTTAGACTCTTTTATGGTGTAAGACTGCCCGGACCCGCCCGTAAAATCCAGCTGCCATAAATGCCAGTCTAATGTGAGAGGTCTTTATGAGGTTATGGCCTTAATGAATTAAGAAATACTTAACCAGATAATCATGTAAGGTGGGACATGGGGGTTAAGTAGGTGCCTTGGGTGGCATGAGGAATCTAGTGGTTGCCTTTAGAGGCATTTGAAATACGATTAGACTTAACCAAACACACATGTAACGAACATGAATAAGTGGGTTAAGTGGGATTGACTAAGGGGACAAGCTTAGGTGGAATGCTTGTGGGAAATAATGGGGGCCCATTTCAACCAGTATCCCAAAACGTATCTTTGTGGGCTCGACCCAAGTCGAGGACGGGACACGCATACTGGGTTTGACTATAAGAGGCCAAAACAGGGAGCGGTGGCAACGCAAGTCCAACGGGTTTCATATGCGTGTGTTGACCCGGGCTGGTAGGTTAGACGTTGTTGCATCGTGTAGGTATAAGCCGTGCATCTCCGTTATATCGGGTTGCCACTTTAGGGGAATGATACACCCCACTGTGGGGCCAGCACGGGTATCTACGAGTAGGGGGCCGATCGAAAAATGGAAAGTGGGGTACACCTAGTGGAGATAGGGGCAGGAGGCACCTATGTAGTCAGCTAGGAGTACGTAAAGCCATTAAGAAAGTTTCTAAGTGAAGCTAAGTGGGATCAATCTTTAGCGTGACTGGTGTGGTGCAGTAAAGTGTTTATCCTTTAGTATTTAGGAGCGCCTATAACGTTGCCTTTAGCGATTGTCTATGTCCTTAATCTGCTCTTTCATAGACATTTCCTTGTTTTCCAGCTTATGCCTTAGTCCAGTTATTTTGATAGTAGTATTGTAGAATTATCATACTCGCCAGACTTTATGTCTGACCCCCTCTTTTCCATCTTTCTTTTCCTTCAGGTCCTCAGGTTGGGCCAAGTTCTAGTGGAGTCTAGTTGGATCGCTTATCTCTTGGGAAGCTTGGGCTGCAGAAGTAAAGTCCAGCTTGTTATCTTTCTTTTTAATGGCTATTTATTGTAATGGGATTATGTATTTTGTTTTTGAAGACGGATGTGGTACTTGGTTATGATCTATGGTTTTATGATGTAACAGACATATTTAATTTCCGCTGCAATAAAATGAAGGTTTAGATTTCCAAGTGCTATTTATTGTCTGTCTTATTGTAATTTCTCGATTCTATATTCACTTATGACCTCCATGAAAGTTAATGCATTCCCTTTGTGAGTGACATTAATGGACGTGGGGTGTTACAATAACAAACAAGTGTTATAAAAACACAACATACTTCTCATTCCAATTCTGAATATTATTTTATTCAAATATTCACATTCTTAGGAAAGGTTCCCATTAATTTTATCAAAGATAAATTCTTTAAATTTATTCTTTAATCTTCCTTTTGATGTCAAACCATATTAAAGTTTTCCAAACTAGTTGGGATTAGTGAACTACACTGAAGTAATCTTTTATTTTATTTCCCTATCCCAACCTATTCATCCCATGGAGAAAAACTTGTAATACTCCATATCTAACACCACGGTGTTATCGATAAATATTAATTACCATTTCACGTTCAAATCTAATTAAATATTTAACTATGCTTGGAGTAAAACTGGTAATACTCCATTCTCGATCATTTCCCAAATTTGATAATTTAAATTATCACATTCCCTTTTTCAATCTATTTAAAGATTCATTAAAACTCCATTTAGTTTTAATCTTCCCGAAAATCAATATTAATGATTATTTAACTTTGGAAACACTAACATGTCGCATCGACAATCTACACCGTATAATTGATTTCTGCCAATATATAACCTCTTAGCTCGTAAGTCTCAAAGAAGGGTGTTAAATATGAGAATAAATTCTCCACCACCAAACAAATATATATTTGGCAGAGATCAATCATACAGTTTGAAATACAATGACAGACATGTAATCCTGCCTTTAACTGGGTTACAGAACCAATGTCATTTAAAACACGGTTCACAATAAACCTAAATCCTCTTCCATAAAAATGGAATCTTCACGGAAAACAGATCAATATATAATCGATATCTATTTCATATCCGAATAATAATATAAATGGAATAACGGCAAAGCCTTTTAAATTCCATATGTATTAACAGTCTTCCTCCACAGATGTTCACTTTGATTATTATTAATCGAATTCCATTCAATTCCAATTTAATATATTAAATTAGAAAACGTTACTTTGTAAAATTCTTGTTAAATCTTAATAAAAAGATTTATAAATTCCAAATCACGTTTCACTGTAAATCGGGTTAAAGAACGAATGTCATTAAAAGCACAGTTCACAACAAGCCCAATTCACATTCCATTTTCAATACCAATTAAATGTTAATTAATTGGAAACACTAATAATCTTAATTAGAAGATTTATTCTTTTCACACGGGGTTCAAGAACAGTGTCATTTAAAACACAGTTCACGACAAACCCAAAATCCAATTTGATATTACATACAAGGCTCTGAATAGAAAATATATCGGCTTATATTCAATATCAAATTCTGAAACCAACAAATATCGTATTGGAATAACTATATATATATCTTCCAAATTCCTCCACAATATAAATATAATCACGGAATCCAATATCGAAATATTCCGAAGATAATTTTGATTCAAATCCATTCCATATCATATACTGGAAATTCTGGTTATTTTTAAAACCATTTCAAATCCAATTTAATTATTTAAAAATAATTGGATTATAATTCTAGTTCATAACTAGATCTTTTCGATAAAATATATTTTTATCTTTTAAAATATGGAATTTTTCATGCCAGTTCTTTCCCAATCATTTATTTTGATTTTACATGAATTATCGATATTTTTGATAATTTTATCTAGGCCCATACAGTCAATTTCCATAAACGGTCATCGAACTGCACTTACAACGACCTTTTTAAAATTTGATTTGGACATAATTCCAAATCAACCGTTAGATTTCAAATCTCTTATATTCGTTGGAAAGCTCTTTTCGATACGAACCCAACGGTTCCGGTTTTAGGATAATCCGACGGTCGGATCTCCTGTAATGTCCATTCGAAGCCAATATTCGAAATTCGCGAACTGCCACGGCGCGGTGCGGTGCATTCTATCCAGGCCATTTGTAATGGGCCGCAAATCCGTACTATCTGAGTTGACTAATAACACCATACGTCCAACCCAAATTGCAAGGAAATACGAATCATTATTAGCAAGAAGTTAGAGGATGAGAAATAGAAAGAAAGAAATATTAGAATAGAAGAAAACAAAGAAGACAAATCTCACAGCGGAATGAATAAAATATATTATATAACATAACTTTTTGAAAATACAAATCAGTAATTTTATATACATACCATTATCAGAGTACAACAGTTATTCCTGGAACAGTTATAAACGCCTGTTTCCAGATACCATATAGTACACAGCGGAATTTTGATAATCTATAGCTAAATGGTGAAGCCTCCTGCTTCTAGCCTTTCCAAGTGAATCTGAAAAATCCTGACTACTTGACTACCCGTACAAATTTGGGCACCCAAGAGTTTAGGGAAAACAAAAAAACAAAATAAACTCTGGGTCAATCATGGGACTGGTGTGAGTAAACTCCAACCATTTGTTTAACTTTTAAAATCTTTTCGAAGGAAAGGATAATAGTAAGACCACCCCACACAAAAACATGGACGGTTTTTACCTTATGTGACGAGAAGGAATTTCGCTCGGTCCGAACCAGTTGCTAAACCGACCCAGACCGTTCGAAACGCCCTATCGTTTGAGAACATGACAAAATAGAATGCATACAAAAGAACATTTCACAGTATATCACAACAATGCATCAGATTACAAGAATATACAGAGTATAAACAAATAAATATTACACAGAAATATCAGAGATTTAAATTACATTTAAATACATAGCAGCGGAAAATAGTACAATACACAACTAGAAGAGATATACAGATACAAAGCTTTCCGGATATCGTTCCAGCTGTACCAGGATCCTATGAATATAAATCTGCAAAACCAAAACTACTAGCTGCCTATGTCGAAAATAAGGGCACCCAGAGTTTAGGTTAAAACAATAAACCCCAGGTCAGTCATGTGACTGGTGTGAGAACTAAAACAGTTAATCTTTATTTTTTTAAAGTTAGGCAAATCAAGGGACCACGCCGTATAACACGGAACGGGTTTCCTCCCAAGAATACCAGTGCATAAAACAAACAGCGCAATGCTAAATAAAGAAAAATGAAGCTGTTATAAGACCCAGGTCCTATCACACAATGCAACGCAAGCCGGGGGATAGGGTTTTCCCTTATAACAGCCAAAGAATGCTTGATACGTTTGAAACAAATCATTTGATACTATAATAAGTGCATAGTGTATAAAACAACTTCAAATCATAAGTATCAATCATAGGCGGCATGGGTACCATATATCATGTCGCCATACTAGTTCTACAATTAAAACCGCAAATGTCGTATTGGAAGTTGGGTTATCATTTATGGTATGAACCGAGGCTAGGGGCAAGATCCTCACCGATTCGAGACGCTCTAGTCCGTGTCTCAGGCAAGCGCGCAGGCAAGCCTTGGAGCGACAGGGCCGGTCCACCGATCTGGATTATTATGCCTGAACACTACGTTTCCCCACCCTATGGGGTGTAAGTCTGGTCCGTCTGCCGACCAGAATGCATCGGCCGAAACCGATATAACCGAGGCGCCTCGCAACAGCAACAACCACATAAGTCAAACTCGTCAGGGCGTGTAAAACCACTGACACCACTTCTAACTAGAAAGAAACGCATGCCCTCCCTGAGGTCCGTCTCCCGTTTTTGGTTCATACCGGGTGTGAAACTCGCGAAGTAAACGTTACACAAAGCAACGCCACAAAGGCCGTGCTTCGATCATCAACCACAAGACTTTGCTTTTCAACAGAAGCCTTGATCATTTGCCACTTAGGCATGCCACACAGGCAATTCACTCCATGCGATTGATATCCATCAATATATAACCCCTGAGCTCGTACGTCTCAGAGAAGGGCGTTAAGCAAGAGAATAAATTCCCTGCCGCCAAACAGATATATATTTAATAGAGATCAATCACACGGACTAAAATCCAATGTCAGACACACAGTCCATTTACAAGTCCGTTCTGGGTCTGAACGAAACCGGAGGCACCTAGTACCCCGCATATCCATCGATCTCCAAGTACGTCTGGACGATCACCAACTGTTTCCATCTTCTTGGGTGTACAGCCCAATCAAGATCATCAGTAATCACCCAAATGACGTGAAGACTTCCGGTCTTCAACCGCCGTCTTCGTCTTCGACTTATCGTCGTATCAGTTATTCAGAATGGGATAAACCCGGTCTTTCCGAATAACTCGCGTATATTTTAAATAAGTGTTACACAAACACAACATACGCCTCATTCCAATTCATCAGTCACTAACCGTAAATTAATCATGAGAATAATTTCCCAAATATTAACCCCGAAGGCCGAAACCAACATCAGATCAATATCCAGAAAACCGTTCTGCTTAGCTAACCAACAGTTAGTTTCTAAATTTCACATTCATAGGGAAAGGTTCCCATAAATTTTATCCAAGATATATTCCTTGAATTTATTCTGTAATCTTCTTTTGAATTTTGATTCAACTAGTCGGAATTAACGAACCTTACCGAAGTAATCATTTGTTTTAATTTCCCTATCCCAACCTATTCATCCCATGAAGTAAAACGGGTTATACTTCATATCTAACACCACGGTGTTATCGGTAAATTCAATTACCATTTCACGTTCAAATCTTATTAAAGATTTAACTATCGCCTGGAGAGAAACTGGTGATACTCCATTTCGATTATTTCAATCTAATTAAAGATTCATTAAAACTCCACTTAGTTTTAATCTTTGACTGGGTTAAAGAATCAGTGTCATTTAAAACACGGTTCACGGTAAACCCAAAATCACCTTCCATTAATTATCGGGTTAAAGAACAAGTGTTATTTAAAACACTGTCCACGATAAACCCAAAAATCAATACTAATTCGATTCCAATTAAATATTATTTAATTGGTACACTTCATTAAATCTAAATAAAAGATTTAATCTTTTCTCAATTGGGTTCAAGAACAATGTTAATAAAGACACCATTCACGACAAACCCAAATCACATTTGATATTAAATACAAGGCTCTGAATAGAAAATATATCGGCTTATATTCAATATCAGATTCTACGACCAACAGATATCGTATTGGAAATAACGATATATATATCTATATCTTTCAAATTTCCATAACAACATATGTATAATCACAAAATCCAACATCGAAATATTCCGAAGACAATTTCGATTCAAATCCATTCCAATGCAATCATTGGAAATTCTGGTTATTTTCAAAACCATTTCAAATCCAATTTATTTATTTAAAAAAAAAAATAGAATTATAATTCTAGTTCAAACTAGTTCATTTCGATAAAAATCTATTTTTATCTTTTCAAGTATGGAATTTTTCATCCCAATTCTTTCTAAATCTTTTCTTATGATTTTACACAAATTATTACTATTTTTAAAAATTTTATCAAGGCCCGTACAGTCGATTTCCATCAACGGTCATCGAACTGCACTTACAGCGACCTTTTTCGAATTTGATTTGGACATATCTCCAATTCCAACCGTTAGATTTCTAATTTCTAATATTCGTTAGAAAGCTCTTTTCGATACGAACCCAACGGTTCTGGTTTTAGGAGAATCCGACGGTCGGATCTCCCGTAATGTCCGTTTGAAATAAATGGTCGAAATTCACGAACTACCGCGGCGCGGCGCGTTCTATTCAGGCCATTATATTATATATATAATATATATAATATATATTTTGTCGATTTCTATTTAAAACGAATTTTATAAATAGTTTTTAAATTCGTTTCAAAAACAATTTCAACCTTTATTTCAAATTCAAATCGAAATTGAATTTTTCCTTATGAATTCGTTTTAAAATTCATTTCTATTCAATTCAAGTTTCAATTCAATTTGAATTCATTTCAATTCGTTTTAAATTCAATTCGAATTCGTTCTTTATTCAATTCATTTCGAAATCGTTTTCAATCCATTTCATTTCGAAATCGTTTTCAATTCATTTCATTTCGAAATCGTTTTCAATTCATTTCGAAATCGTTTTCAATTCATTTCATTTCGAAATCGTTTTCAATTCATTTCATTTCGAAATATTCGATTTCAAAATTACTTTTCAATATTCGTTTTAAAATGAATAAAATCGATATAAATATCGTTCCCGTCAAAATGGCGTCAATCTAATCAACACGGCTTCATATATTCCTTTATTCTATTCAACAAATGAATATTTATTTTTGTCAACACACGACTAATCTCAACGAATGAGTAATGTCCACGTGTGACTATTTTTGTTAAATTATTTCGTTCAACACATGACTAATCCCAACGGATGAGTACAGTCAACACATGAACCTTTATTTTATATTGTTCTTTATTCTCTAAATTGGAATGAGGCCCAATCAATCACCATATAAAATTAATTATATGGATTTTCATACAACACATGTATATAATAGCATTGAAAAATAATCAACCATCACCCAAAGTGCACTACACTGTATAAGCATCAAATATAGATATCTAACTCTTATAACAGCCTGTCAATCAATCGATCGACATATTTAATCAATCAGGATGAGTGAACTTCATATTTCATCCCAACACCCGTGTGGGGTTTCAAACAATCAAACACAAATTTTATTCGTGTAGTTGGGCGATGTGTAAAATTTATCATCCCAATCAATGTCCTTCAAATAGGTGTACATAAACAAACCGTCCGGTTTGTAAATGAATATTTATTTATTTACATTCACGTTAAAAATTATATTTTTAACGACAAAACATTTTATTTCAACATATGAATTTCTATTCAATTCATTTATTCTATAAAATGATATTGTTATTTTTCTAACTTATTTTAGAAAATTTCGACGGCATAACGGCACGATACTAGAAACGGGACGAGGCCTAGCCTTATCCCCGGTCTAGTGAAGGCCCACGCCATTCACACATCAATCAATCCATTCATTTCACCCAACAATTCAATTTCAATAAAATAATCTAACTAATTTTTGCAATCAAACAAACAAGTCCATGGTCTGTGGACGATTGTGTCGGGTGCTACTAAACACCGTCTGCATCCTAGTATATATATAACTAGAAATAGAAATTGAAGAGTGAGAAATTCTCATAGATAGCTATCCAATCATCTTGACTCTTCTTTGATAGAAATCTTCATCGTTATCGCATCTTTGTCATCTTCGTTGCTGTAACCACTACATATGTAAAAATCGAATTTTTACCTCGTTATTCCATATATAAAAATCGAATTTTTATTTTGTTATTCAATCTATAAAAATCGAATTTTTACTACGATGTCATATAGATAAAAATTCCGTTTCAAAAATATAGATTTCGCCTTTATAAAAATAAAGATTTCTCCTTTTCAAAAATAAAGATTTCGCCTTTCAAATATAAAGTTTATATTTTTCTCGAAGTAAAAATCATATTTTTACTTCACTACTCATATCAAAATATCGTCTTTTCATATTTAAAAATATCGCCTTTTCATATTTAAAAATATCGCCTTTTCATATTTTTATTTTTATCATCTATATAGTAAAGACCATATTTTTAATACTTTAAAAATATAAAAATCATATTTTTAACTTCTCGCTTATATAAAAATTATATTTTTAACCTTCCTATAATATAAAAATCCTATTTTTAATACTCTACCTATATAAAAATAATATTTTTATATCATCTACTATATAAAGATCATATCTTTAATTAGCTATAAGTATAAAAATCATATTTTTATACCTTTTAAAAATAATTTCAACTTATCAAAAATGGTTTCTTTCAACGATAAAAATCATTTCTTTTTACCTAAAAAAAATCAAATCTTTTTCTAAGTAAAAATCTAATTCTTTTGTTTATAAAAATCAGTTTTTATAATAAATAAATATATTATCTTTTCATAAATAAATAAATTCGCTGATTACCTTTATTAACCCCTTAAACCCGTCATTAGCTTAAAACAGTCTTCATCTTCCACTTTTCGATCTCCAGAACCGACGAGCCAGCCTTCGAAGATCAGCACCCCAACCCACGAGCAGCTTCAAGTCGTAGAGGGGCCTGCGAGAGGTCAGGTGGTCTTCGTTGGCGATGAAGGGGGGAGCAGGTTGCTCGAACAAGGCTGGAGGAGGGGTTTCAGGCGACGGGCGGGTCTTTGGGGTTGCTTGGCGTCGCGAGCTCGAGGAAGAAGAGGGCGAGGTAGAGGAGGAAGGGGGCACGCCGCCAGAGAGGAGGCGCGGTGATTTAGGGGGGCGGCGACGAGTTCCCCCCCGTCCGCCTCTATCTCCCTTTTTTTTTCTGTTCTGAAAGAAAAGAGGGGGGGGCAAGGTATAGGAGAAGATATTTTTTTTTTATTTAATTATTTATTTAATCCCAATAGGTTGACTTTTACATACGACCTCTAAACGAGGCCCACCGCCTGTCGTCCATAGCGTTTCACCCCCATTCCGAACACAATGGGATATGTATCATAAGCTGATTCGACTATTTCGATCAGTTTCCGTTGAATTTACATTTAAATCGCTATATTGAATTTTAAACGTACATTTCAAATTACCGGGGTCACATACTAACTAGAAAAATTCCAGAAAAATATTTTCTAGCTTCGTATTGACGATACGGTCCTAACAAAACTAGTTTCGTCGAATTCTGAGACCGTTAGAAAAATGGCCATTTTCCAGTCGATTAAAATCAACTGAAACTGGTCAAACGCGTTTTCCTTTGCCACGCTCACATATTGATTCGAAAAATTATGAAATTTGAAACCTAGCAATAATTTAACATCACGGACCCAACAAAACTGGTTTCGTCGAAATCCGAGGTCGTTTGCAAAATGTCCTTTTTTAAGGGCCTGAATTCCATAGCGACTATTCAGAATTTTCAACTGGACATATCTTTTGATTCCCGCTATGAAATTTTGATTTTTCGGATTCGTTGGAAAGATATCATCAATTAGATCCTAATGTTTTTGGTTTCACTAAAATTCGGATTGTTTTGCACCCGGTACATTCAATTGGAATTTGAAATCGAATTATCGAACTACCGCGCCATTTTCAATTCTATTTATAATTATATATAATTATTTATATACTAACGACGACGTATATAATATATACGTTCGAATTCTATTCAAAATAAATCTTTCGCTGTTTTTATTTAAAATAATTCATTTTAAATAATCAAAATTCGCTAAAATAGCCAAAATAAAAATTTTAAACTGGCCCAGATTTTCGGGTTGTTACAATCTCCCCCACTTAAAACTTTTCGTCCCCGAAAAGGAACAAAAGTCGAAAGTGGTTTGATTATCAATTCCATGTTCGATCTGACTTCCATTCTCCAACTTTTCAGTTTCTGAGAATTTTCAAATTTTCAAAAATTTGGCTAATACCCTAAATTTTCGAAAAATTTCGCCATAACCTCCCCTGCACCGGGAGCCACGGGAAAATCCCGAAATTGCCATATAGGCCTTCTGATCTCAAAAAGAAAAAGAAAAAGCCAAGCGGCTAGCCAATAGGCTCATAAAATCATCATCACCCAAACAAAACAGTAAATTATGTAGTAAACATGTACCTATTTGTCGGGCAAACAAATTTTATTCTCTGCTCTAGCCTCCTTGCTATGACCTGTTCAATGTAAGTATACGTATATGCAAGCAAATGCGAACAATTTTCAATATAATTCAATATGTGATTCAATTAGGCTAAATGGCTAAAAATTAGCAAACAAATAGACAAACAACACAAACATCAATCAATTAGTGGATTAACGTTTCAAATTCATAACTTTGATACATATACAAAAATCATATTTTTGATGCCAAATCACAACAATAGGCCCTATCTAATTTTTGGTTCTCACACCAGTCAATAGGAAATATATAGATATTACACATTCGTCACTCGAATATAAATTCTGATGATGATATATCAATCATCAGAATCACTCCCGGGCGACTAGAGTGTAATTCTATATCTATCCAGTATATTAAAACTTCAAATACACGTTTGCAAGGCGTATATGCAAAATCTTTATATACTGGACTGTCCTAATCAATATAAAATAAATATGCAAATACGTATACAACGATTTAAATTTTCAAAACAAAATTCGTTTTCATTTTAAAAATATACTCTTCACACTCGTTCTAGGATACCACTGATCCTACCTCTAACGAGTCATTCTAATTGGATATTACTAATCCAATATCTGATGAATTCTTTTGTATGGTTCTAATGTGCCTTGTTCTCTGCTTTGTAAACCAAAGCTCTGATACCAACTGTGACGAGAAGGAATTTCGCTCGGTCCGAACCAGTCGCTAAACCGACCCAGACCGTTCGAAACGCCCTATCGTTTGAGAACATGACAAAATAGAACGCATACAAAAGAACATTTCACTGTATATCACAACAATGCATCAGATTACAAGAATATACAGAGTATAAACAAATAAAAATTACACAGAAATATCAGAGATTTAAATTACATTTAAATACATAGCAGCGGAAAATAATACAATACACAACTAGAAGAGATATACGGATACAAAGCTTTCCGGATATCGTTCCAGCTGTACCAGGATCCTGTGAATATAAATCTGCAAAACCAAAACTACTAGCTGCCCGTGTCGAAAATAAGGGCACCCAGAGTTTAGGTTAAAACAATAAACCCCAGGTCGGTCATGTGACTGGTGTGAGAACTAAAACAGTTAATCTTTATTTTTTTAAAGTTAGGCAAATCAAGGGACCACGCCGTATAACACGGAACGGGTTTCCTCCCAAGAATACCAGTGCATAAAACAAACAGCACAATGCTAAATAAAGAAAAATGAAGCTGTTATAAGACCCAGGTCCTATCACACAATGCAACGCAAGCCGGGGGATAGGGTTTTCCCTTATAACAGCCAAAGAATGCTTGATACGTTTGAAACAAATCATTTGATACTATAATAAGTGCATAGTGTATAAAACAACTTCAAATCATAAGTATCAATCATAGGCGGCATGGGTACCATATATCATGTCGCCATACTAGTTCTACAATTAAAACCGCAAATGTCGTATTGGAAGTTGGGTTATCATTTATGGTATGAACAGAGGCTAGGGGCAAGATCCTCACCGATTCGAGATGCTCTAGTCCGTGTCTCAGGCAAGCACGCAGGAAAGCCTTGGAGTGACAGGGCCGGTCCACCGATGTGGATTATTATGCCTGAACACTACGTTTCCCCACCCTATGGGGTGTAAGTCTGGTCCGTCTGCCGACCAGAATGCATCGGCCGAAACAGATATAACCGAGGCGCCTCGCAACAGCAACAACCACATAAGTCAAACTCGTCAGGGCGTGTAAAACCACTGACGCCACTTCTAACTAGAAAGAAACGCATGCCCTCCCTGGGGTCCGTCTCCCATTTTTGGTTCATACCGGGTGTGAAACTCGCGAAGTAAACGTTACACAAAGCTACGCCACAAAGGCCGTGCTTCGATCATCAACCACAAGACTTTGCTTTTCAACAGAAGCCTTGATCATTTGCCACTTAGGCATGCCACACAGGCAATTCACTCCATGCGATTGATATCCATCAATATATAACCCCTTAGCTCGTACGTCTCAGAGAAGGGCGTTAAGCAAGAGAATAAATTCTCCGCCGCCAAACAGATATATATTTAATAGAGATCAATCACACGGACTAAAATCCAATGTCAGACACACAGTCCATTTACAAGTCCGTTCTAGGTCTGAACGAAACCAGAGGCACCTAGTACCCCGCATATCCATCGATCTCCAAGTACGTCTGGACGATCACCAACTGTTTCCATCTTCTTGGGTGTACAGCCCAATCAAGATCATCAGTAATCACCCAAACGACGTGAAGACTTCCGGTCTTCAACCGCCGTCTTCATCTTCGACTTATCGTCGTATCAGTTATTCAGAATGGGATAAACCCGGTCTTTCCGAATAACTCGCGTATATTTTAAATAAGTGTTACACAAACACAACATACGCCTCATTCCAATTCATCAGTCACTAACCGTAAATTAATCAAGAGAATAATTTCCCAAATATTAACCCCGAAGGCCGAAACCAACATCAGATCAATATCCAGAAAACCGTTCTGCTTAGCTAACCAACAGTTAGTTTCTAAATTTCACATTCATAGGGAAAGGTTCCCATAAATTTTATCCAAGATATATTCCTTGAATTTATTCTGTAATCTTATTTTGAATTTTGATTCAACTAGTCGGAATTAACGAACCTTACCGAAGTAATCATTTGTTTTAATTTCCCTATCCCAACCTATTCATCCCATGAAGTAAAACGGGTTATACTTTATATCTAACACCACGGTGTTATCGGTAAATTCAATTACCATTTCACGTTCAAATCTAATTAAAGATTTAACTATCGCCTGGAGCGAAACTGGTGATACTCCATTTCGATTATTTCAATCTAATTAAAGATTCATTAAAACTCCACTTAGTTTTAATCTTTGACTGGGTTAAAGAATCAGTGTCATTTAAAACACAGTTCACGGTAAACCCAAAATCACCTTCCATTAATTATCGGGTTAAAGAACAAGTGTTATTTAAAACACTGTCCACGATAAACCCAAAAATCAATACTAATTCGATTCCAATTAAATATTATTTAATTGGTACACTTCATTAAATCTGAATAAAAGATTTAATCTTTTCTCAATTGGGTTCAAGAACAATGTTAATAAAGACACCATTCACGACAAACCCAAATCACATTTGATATTAAATACAAGGCTCTGAATAGAAAATATATCGGCTTATATTCAATATCAGATTCTACGACCAACAGATATCGTATTGGAAATAACGATATATATCTATATCTTTCAAATTTCCATAACAACATATGTATAATCACAAAATCCAACATCGAAATATTCCGAAGACAATTTCGATTCAAATCCATTCCAATGCAATCATTGGAAATTCTGGTTATTTTCAAAACCATTTCAAATCCAATTTATTTATTTAAAAAAAAAATAGAATTATAATTCTAGTTCAAAACTAGTACATTTCGATAAAAATCTATTTTTATCTTTTCAAGTATGGAATTTTTCATCCCAATTCTTTCTAAATCTTTTCTTATGATTTTACACAAATTATTACTATTTTTAATAATTTTATCAAGGCCCGTACAGTCGATTTCCATCAACGGTCATCGAACTGCACTTACAGCGACCTTTTTCGAATTTGATTTGGACATATCTCCAAATCCAACCGTTAAATTTCTAATTTCTAATATTCGTTAGAAATCTCTTTTCGATACGAACCCAACGGTTCTGGTTTTAGGAGAATCCGACGGTCGGATCTCCCGTAATGTCCGTTTGAAATAAATGGTCGAAATTCACGAACTGCCGCGGCGCGGCGCGTTCTATTCAGGCCATTATATTATATATATAATATATATAATATATATTTCGTCGATTTCTATTTAAAACGAATTTTATAAATAGTTTTTAAATTCGTTTCAAAAACAATTTCAACCTTTATTTCAAATTCAAATCGAAATTGAATTTTTCCTTATGAATTCGTTTTAAAATTCATTTCTATTCAATTCAAGTTTCAATTCAATTTGAATTCATTTCAATTCATTTTAAATTCAATTCGAATTCTTTCTATGTTCAATTCATTTCGAAATCGTTTTCAATTCATTTCATTTTGAAATCGTTTTCAATTCATTTCATTTCGAAATCGTTTTCAATTCATTTCGAAATCGTTTTCAATTCATTTCATTTCGAAATCGTTTTCAATTCATTTCATTTCGAAATATTCGATTTCAAAATTACTTTTCAATATTCATTTTAAAATGAATAAAATCGATATAAATATCGTTCCCGTCAAAATGGCGTCAATCTAATCAACACGGCTTCATATATTCCTTTATTCTATTCAACAAATGAATATTTATTTTTGTCAACACACGACTAATCTCAACGAATGAGTACTGTCCACGTGTGACTATTTTTGTTAAATTATTTCGTTCAACACATGACTAATCCCAACGGATGAGTACAGTCAACACATGAACCTTTATTTTATATTGTTCTTTAATCTCTAAATTGGAATGAGGCCCAATCAATCACCATATAAAATTAATTATATGGATTTTCATACAACACATGTATATAATAGCATTGAAAAATAATCAACCATCACCCAAAGTGCACTACACTGTATAAGCATCAAATATAGATATCTAACGCTTATAACAGCCTGTCAATCAATCGATCGACATATTTAATCAATCAGGATTAGTGAACTTCATATTTCATCCCAACACCCGTGTGGGGTTTCAAACAATCAAACACAAATTTTATTCGTGTAGTTGGGCGATGTGTAAAATTTATCGTCCCAATCAATGTCCTTCAAATAGGTGTACATAAACAAACCGTCCGGTTTGTAAATGAATATTTATTTATTTACATTCACGTTAAAAATTATATTTTTAACGACAAAACATTTTATTTCAACATATGAATTTCTATTCAATTCATTTATTCTATAAAATGATAATGTTATTTTTCTAACTTATTTTAGAAAATTTCGGCGGCATAACGGCACGATACTAGAAACGGGACGAGGCCTAGCCTTATCCCCGGTCTAGTGAAGGCCCACACCATTCACACATCAATCAATCCATTCATTTCACCCAACAATTCAATTTCAATCAAATAATCTAACTAATTTTTGCAATCAAACAAACAAGTCCATGGTCTGTGGACGATTGTGTCGGGTGCTACCAAACACCATCTGCATCCTAGTATATATATAACTAGAAATAGAAATTGAAGAGTGAGAAATTCTCACAGATAGCTATCCAATCATCTTGACTCTTCTTTGATAGAAATCTTCATCGTTATCGCATCTTTGTCATCTTCGTTGCTGTAACCACTACATATGTAAAAATCAAATTTTTACCTCGTTATTCCATATATAAAAATCGAATTTTTATCTTGTTATTCAATCTATAAAAATCGAATTTTTACTACGATGTCATATAGATAAAAATTCCGTTTCAAAAATATAGATTTCGCCTTTATAAAAATAAAGATTTCTCCTTTTCAAAAATAAAGTTTTCGCCTTTCAAATATAAAGTTTATATTTTTCTCGAAGTAAAAATCATATTTTTACTTCACTACTCATATCAAAATATCATCTTTTCATATTTAAAAATATCGCCTTTTCATATTTAAAAATATCGCCTTTTCATATTTAAAAATATCGCCTTTTC
Organism: Allium sativum; assembly: GCA_030737875.1. Taxonomy (NCBI): domain Eukaryota; kingdom Viridiplantae; phylum Streptophyta; class Magnoliopsida; order Asparagales; family Amaryllidaceae; genus Allium; species Allium sativum. Next base: position 952,225,903 of record CM060924.1, on the reverse strand, counting down.
ATATTTTTATTTTTATCATCTATATAGTAAAGACCATATTTTTAATACTTTAAAAATATAAAAATCATATTTTTAACTTCTCGCTTATATAAAAATTATATTTTTAACCTTCCTATAATATAAAAATCCTATTTTTAATACTCTACCTATATAAAAATAATATTTTTATATCATGTACTATATAAAGATCATATCTTTAATTAGCTATAATTATAAAAATCATATTTTTATACCTTTTAAAAATAATTTCAACTTATCAAAAATGGTTTCTTTCAACGATAAAAATCATTTCTTTTTACCTAAAAAAATCAAATCTTTTTCTAAGTAAAAATCAAATTCTTTTGTTTATAAAAATCAGTTTTTATAATAAATAAATATATTATCTTTTCATAAATAAATAAATTCGCTGATTACCTTTATTAACCCCTTAAACCCGTCATTAGCTTAAAACAGTCTTCATCTTCCACTTTTCGATCTCCAGAACTGACGAGCCAGACTTCGAAGATCAGCACCCCAACCCACGAGCAGCTTCAAGTCGTGGAGGGGCCTGCGAGAGGTCAGGTGGTCTTCGTTGGCGATGAAGGGGGGAGCAGGTTGCTCGAACAAGGCTGGAGGAGGGGTTTCAGGCGACGGGCGGGTCTTTGGGGTTGCTTGGCGTCGCGAGCTCGAGGAAGAAGAGGGCGAGGTAAAGGAGGAAGGGGGCGCGCCGCCAGAGAGGAGGCGCGGTGATTTAGGGGGGCGGCGACGAGTTCCCCCCTGTCCGCCTCTATCTCCCTTTTTTTTCTGTTCTGAAAGAAAAGAGGGGGGGCCAAGGTATAGGAGAAGATATTTTTTTTTTATTTATTTAATTATTTATTTAATCCCAATAGGTTGACTTTTACATACGACCTCTAAACGTGGCCCACCGCCTGTCGTCCATAGCGTTTCACCCCCATTCCGAACACAATGGGATATGTATCGTAAGCTGATTCGACTATTTCGATCAGTTTCCGTTGAATTTACATTTAAATCGCTATATTGAATTTTAAACGTACATTTCAAATTACCGGGGTCACATACTAACTAGAAAAATTCCAGAAAAATATTTTCTAGCTTCGTATTGACGATACGGTCCTAACAAAACTAGTTTCGTCGAATTCTGAGACCGTTAGAAAAATGGCCATTTTCCAGTCGATTAAAATCAACTGAAACTGGTCAAACGCGTTTTCCTTTGCCACGCTCACATATTGATTCGAAAAATTATGAAATTTGAAACCTAGCAATAATTTAACATCACGGACCCAACAAAACAGGTTTCGTCGAAATCCGAGGTCGTTTGCAAAATGTCCATTTTTAAGGGCCTGAATTCCATATCGACTATTCAGAATTTTCAAATGGACATATCTTTTGATTCCCGCTATGAAATTTTGATTTTTCGGATTCGTTGGAAAGATATCATCAATTAGATCCTAATGTTTTTGGTTTCACTAAAATCCGGATTGTTTTGCACCCGGTACATTCAATTGGAGTTTGAAATCGAATTATCGAACTACCGCGCCATTTTCAATTCTATTTATAATTATATATAATTATTTATATACTAACGACGACGTATATAATATATACGTTCGAATTCTATTCAAAATAAATCTTTCGCCGTTTTTATTTAAAATAACTCATTTTAAATAATCAAAATTCGCTAAAATAGCCAAAATAAAAATTTTAAACTGGCCCAGATTTTCGGGTTGTTACACCTTACTATAACCCAAACACTTTGGAATCAAATAAATGAAATCTAGCGGAATGCTTGCATCTCATGCTCCGTATATAATATAAAATCAAAAACCGCATGGCGCTTATTGGAGATTGGATTTCCAACATGACAAGGTATGGAACAACCTTCCGATAGTGTATCTCTAGAGGGGAATACACTGGGTTCAACAAGAACATCTTGTAACCTGGCCCACACATGACCGACCACTCATTTCGCTTGACTGTATCAAATGTATATCGCCAACGGTTGGGATCAGCAAACGTATCCAGATTGGGACAACATCGAATTGAATAAGAAATTAAATGAATTTCTCTAGATAGATGATTATACACCATAATGGGAGCGACCCACACAGCCATGCTGCCTGCCCGATTTTTTGTCATTTCCCGTTTGCTGAGGCCTGAGGCTACGATTACTTATCATTCATTGATAGCACAATCACTTTGAATGCCACGTTGTCAGATACGTTAATCACTAATTGGTTTGCACAAATATATCGAAACGACAAGGAATTTCGCTCGATCCGAATCGATCGCTAAACCAACCAAGACCGCTCGAAATCCCTGATTGTTTTGAGAATACGACAAATCAGAACACAAACAAAAGAACATTTCATTGTTAATTACAACAATTCCATCAAAATACAAGAATATACAATGTATAAATCAATATTACACATTTGACGAACATGATAAGGTATGAAACCACCTTCCGATAGTGTATCTCTAGAGAGTAATACACTGGGTTCAACAAGAACATCTTGTAACCCGGCCCACACATGATCGACCACTTATTTCGCTTGAGTGTAATGTATATCACCAATGGTTGGGATCAGCAACCGTTTCCCGAATGGGACAACATCGATTAGAATAAGGATTTAAATGAATTTCTCTATATAGGTGATTACACACCCTAATGGGAACTGTAACACCCCGAAAATTCTATAACTGTGGAATTCATGAATTAGAGTATAATCAAATTCAAATCAAGGAACTAAGGGAAACGGGATACGCCATTGCGTTCGTCTCGGAAAAATACGCGAAATAGAGTCCGAGTTTTCGAATAACGGAGTCCGTATGAAGAAGATATGGCCTTCGGAAGTTTTGAATTAAATTTAAAATTCAAACAGAATAAAATAATAATTTGAAATGGGGCCCAATGGGCCAGGCGGATAAAACACCCGCCTAGCCACCCAGGTCGACTGGGCTGTCGACCTGGGCTACCCATGTCGACAGGGCTGTCGACAGCCCTGTCGACAGGGGTGTCGACCTGGTCGAGCCCAGTCAACCTGGCTGGCCAGGTCTGTGTTTGGTCGAATTTCAGTGGTCTGCTTTGTCATTAGGGCTAGGTGGCGGGTTTTTATTGGTCTCTCTTCCTAATGAATGGCTATGATCTAACCTAGCAACATCAAGGGTCCTAATCAATTCCTAACCTCTATATAAACAACCCTAGACTAAACCCTAATCTATTCATTCAAAATAAGATTATAGCCGCCATGTTGCTGAGGAACGACAAAGAATAGCCGCCAACTAAAAGAGGATTAGGAAGAAAGTTCTAAGGCCTAAAGCAATTCAAAGCAACCTAAAGCTAATCAATTCAACAAAGGAATTTGCGTCTTCAATCCCTAAACTAGAGAATTCATCAAACCATTGTAAGTAGAGTATTACTTTGGTATTAATAAACAACTGTGTTGATGTGTATGCTTGAATTGTGGCAATGGAAGTAATTCATATTTGTGCAAAATTATGTTATTCATTATAAAGAACTACATGCGGTAGTTCTATGCAAATAAACGTTTGGAATATTGCGCAAATTGTGTAATCTATATTGAAGCTACATGTATGTAGTTAATTGAAATTCATGCAAATTTGAGGCTTTGTTATTATGCCATTATGATGTATATTTTTGTGCATAAATCATTTTGCAAGTAATTGAAACAAGTTTGGTTATTATAGTTCATATGAAACTATATGGAATTTTGACACCATAATCCATGCATTAAGTCATGCTTTCACAAACTTATGAATATGGCTAGGAATGATATTTGGCATAATTGAAATCCGTTATTAAGTCTATCTTGTTTTAAAGGATTATATGATGACATGGCTAGGTTAGACTCAAAAGTCCCTTTTTGCAAGTTTAAAGCAAACACCATGTTTAGGAATATTTATGCATAAGTATGTTTATACCATCGTTATGTGATTAGGCTTAAATCATGATTAAGTTGAATTATGCTATGTTCATGCTAGAAGTATTTATGCCATGCTTATGTTTGACAATATGCCATGTTTATGCTAGAAGTATTTAGGCCATGCTTATGTTTGACATTATGCCTAAATAAGAATATAGGTTCATGTTGTAGTTAAACCTATGCAAGTTCACATGCTTTGATTCATGTCACCTATGTTACCACTATGCAAGTACACCAATTTCTATTATGTATTTTCCCACGTCATATGCAAGTTCATGCGCTCACTTTCCCCTCTTTGTGTATACGCCATAAGCCTCCCCTTTTCGCATGGCTAAATTGGGCTTTAAAAGGCTAAGCCCAATATATATAAACGGACGCGTAAAACGGGGGAAAATAACGTTGGGTTAAAAATTAATTAATGAATGAAAATATGAAATAGAAGGGCCCAAAGTCAAGTATGGGTTGGGCCCATGATTGGTGTAACCTTTACACCATTAACTTAATAATGGGCCGCAAATATTTACATATAAGAAATAAAGAAGAATGACAAGATATGTAAATGTAGAAAATACGATATGTTTAACCCGAGGTTGGATTGAGTTGTGATGTAAACCTGCCCGGAACCGCCCGGCTGTCCAGTAGTCACAACAATACCTATCCAATGTGGGAGGTTAAACATGGAGCCCAGCAAGGACCCGAGGTTAGACTGAGTTGTGGCGTAAGACTGCCCGGAACCAACCGGCAACAGGCAGCCACAACAATACCTGTCTAATGTGAGAGGTCAGGGCCTTAATAAGACAATTAAGGCTGAGTCAGGATTGTTAGGATTAAGTGAACTAAAGACTTAATCAAAATGGAACATGCTAAACTAAACGGACTGGTGGGGTTAGGTTAGGAAACACTTAACCAACTTAGCATGTTGGCTAGAGATAGAAAACCTAGTAACGGGGGACCCTTTTCAGCAGTAACCCTAGAAGGTGTATCAGGATACCCTGAAACTAGGCAGGGTGGGGCACGATTACTGGGCTGATTGTAAGAGGTCAAATCGACGGCGGTGGTGTAGCAGTGTAGGTTCTAACGGTGTGCGGGCGTGCACGCACTCCGGCGCAGAAAAATAAAGCACTGGACACCAGTAGCATACCTTTGCACTCTAAGGTTGTGTCGGGTTGCCACTATGGGACTTGATACACCCCATGGTGGGACCAGCATAGGTAACTACAGACATCGGGGGCCGTAAGACACATGTAACTATGCGAGTAGGAGCCGATCATCGTAGAATGGATCACCTCACCCTGATTTTGGGGTGCAAATTGGAAACTAGTTTATATGGGTTCAGAGATTAACATGGGGTACGATAGTATATTCGACCCTAGATAACCTAACCAAGTTTATAGTGTTGCCCACTTCCTGTTTTACTTATCATACCCAGTTCTTTATTCATAGACAAAGTAGTACTAGACTTACTCAGGCTTTATGTCTGACTCTATTTTTCTTTCGTCTTCTTTCTTCCGTTTCCCCCCCCAGGTCCTCAGGGAGGGAACATAGCAGCTTGACCTACCTCAACATCCAGCTTGAAGAAGAGAAATGTATTGCTTGGACTTTCCTGTTTTGAACTATGGCTTTGGACAATCCACTATGGGGCTTTGGCAGTTTGTCTATGTTTTATTTATGCTTCTTTAAAAATAATGTACTCAAGACAGATTATGAAGTGTTATGTTATGTTTTTGGAAAGGATGTTGTTGTAACACGTATTTGACTTTATGAAATAAAGTTTGTTGTTCTTCCGCTGTTTACAAATATGTGTTCTTATATCTGTCTTGTATATCTGTGACTTGTACTTATAAACCTCCACCAAAATTAGGGCATTCCCTTTGAGAGTGACCCTAACGGAGGTGGGGTGTTTCACTTGGTATCAGAGCATAGGTTTACCAGATAAGATAAAAAGTTTTGAAAAATTATTTTCAAAAAGGAAATTTAAAGAAGCATTTTTAAAAGAAAAATATTATTTTATTTTTAAAAGGCAAAAGTCCACTCCCCAAAGCCATAGGAACTATCTCTTATCCTTCGTTTTGAATCTATCCTTTTTGTTTCAGCATGTCCCAAGATCTTAACTTGCCTGAAGGGGTACCCATACCTGGTTGGTTTGGACGTTTCTTAGAAGCAAGGGCCACTCAGCCAGGTCCTACCGTTCCTCCTCCTCCAGCTGAAGGGAATCATCCAGCCGCAGCAGCACCTTTTCCTCCACCTCCTCCACGGGGAAACACATTCGCTAAGATATGTAAAGATTTTAAAGCTATGGGAGGAAGGGATTTCCATGGAACTGAGTCCTTCGTAGCAGCTAGGAATTGGCTGAAAGAAACTGAAGACCTATTCACCATTTTTGAGGTAGAGGATAGACAAAAAGTACAGTTAGCAGTGTGGCTATTAAAGGGCGAGGCTTCCTACTGGTGGGAAGTCACTAATGCTGAAAGACCGGTGGAGACATGGGAGGACTTTAGGGCAAGGTTTGAGACTAAATTTCTCTCAGATGCGGAAAAAAGTTTGCAGTTGGAAAAATTCTTATTTCTTAAGCAAGGGGACAAGACAGTCAGAGAATATGTGAATCAGTTCGATGAGCTGGCTAGGTTTGGGCTTGACCTAGTCAACACCCCGCACAAGAAGGCTCTCCGTTTCGTCAAGGGGTTAAATGAGCCATTACATAGTTTGGCCATGACCCATATACCCATGGGAGCCACGTATGAAAGATTGGTGCAAATGGCATTGCTGAATGAAGAGGATAAGGGCAAGAAGGAGACCAAGGCAGAAAGCTCTCAAGGGAAGAAAGAGGGTTTGCAGCCTAAGAAGACAGACTTTAAGAAGGGCGGAAAAGGCAACAAAGAGAAGAGGAAGTGTAATTTCTGTGGCAAAGTGGGGCACTTAGTAAAGGACTGCCGGAAGAAGAAGGCTAAGGAGAATGGTGGGTGCTTTTCGTGCGGTCAGACAGGCCACAGGGCTAAGGACTGCCCAAGGAAACGAGGACAGGGGCAGGGCACTGGATCCACCCCAGGGGCACAGGTTCATGTGCTAGAAGCGCCACCATTGCAACAGCGAGGTACAAACACTTCTGTAGAAAGCGTAATTTATCTTTATGATCACCCCGTTCGCACTTTATTTGATTCCGGCGCATCACACTCCTTTATCTCGTCTGCTTTAGTAGAATCTCTGCACCTAGAAACTAGTATGGTAGAGGACCCCTTAATTGTTTCAAACCCAATTGGGGGCCCAGCTCATTTGTCTATGATCTGTGTGGGATTGAAAATTTCTATCCTAAGTGTTGAATTTCTATGTAGTGCCTTTGTTTTGGGCTTTTCGGGGTATGGTTTGATTTTGGGTATGGATTGGCTATCCAGTAATGGGGCCATCCTTGATTGTGAGAAAAGGGTTGTTAGGCTCCTAACCCAGCTCGGTAATACTTTGGAAATTTCTTGTAATCCCTCGTATGCGGTTATGTTTAGTTATCTTGAGTCGCTAGATGCCTCTGTTGAAAATTTGCATTCAGTTAGAGTGGTCCGGGAATATCCGGATGTCTTTGAAGAGGTGAAGGGCTTGCCTCCGAAGCGGGAAATAGACTTCCGCATATATCTTGTAGATAATGCAAAGCCCGTTGCGTTGCCCGTTAGACATATGGCTCCACGGGAAAGGAAAGAGCTCAGTAAACAGATTAAAGAGCTTCTAGAAAAGGGGTTCATTAGGAGGAGCATTTCAGAATGGGGCGCTCCAGTGGTGTTCGCTACAAAGGCGGATGGTTCACTCCGTCTATGTGTTGACTATAGGGAGCTCAACAAGCTAACGAAAAAGAATAGGCACCCTCTCCCTAGAATTGACGATTTATTTGACCAGCTTGTAGGAGCGTCTGTTTTCTCCCAACTCGATTTAGCAACCGGTTTTCATCAGCTAAGGGTGGCTGAAGATAGCATCGATAAAACGGCGTTCAGAACCCCAGACGGCTTCTTTGAATGGCTTGTCATGCCTTTCGGCTTGACAAATGCACCTGCTTACTTCGTGGACCTAATGAGTAGAGTATTTAGAGATTTCCTCAACAAATTCGTAGTGGTCTTCGTAGATGATATCCTTATCTTCTCAAAGAGTGAAGAGGAACATGCTCAGCACCTAAGGGCAATCATGGAAACTTTGCGAGTCCATCAACTAAAAGCCAAATTCTCCAAATGCCACTTTTGGAGAGAAGAGGTAAGGTTCCTTGGGCACATAGTATCCAAACAAGGGTTGGCAGTGGACCCTGCTAAGGTAGTGGCGGTACAGGATTGGAAGACACCAAGGAATGCAACTGAGGTCCGAAGCTTTCTAGGACTAGCAGGTTTCTATCGAAAATTCATAAGGGATTTTGCGAAAATTTCAGCTCCGCTCACGAAATTGACCAAGAAGAATCTAGTATTCAATTGGGATTTGGATTGCGAGTTTGCTTTCCAACGACTGAAGAGGGCTCTCACAACAGCCCCAGTTTTGACGCTGCCAGATGGGAGCAAGATGTTCACTGTTTATACGGATGCATGTGGGACAGGGCTAGGCGCCGTCTTAATGCAAGAAGGAAGGGTAGTAGCTTATGGCGGGAGGCAGTTGAAGGTGCACGAAAAGAACTACCCAACACACGATCTAGAGTTAGCCGCCATCGTCTTTGCACTCAAGTCTTGGCGACACTATCTCCTAGGTGAGAAGTTCGAACTTTACACTGACCATAAATCGTTGAAATATCTTTTCTCGCAGAAAGATCTTAACTTGAGGCAACAAAGATGGATGGAGTTTCTTGCCTCGTACGATTTCGAAATCTCCTACACTCCGGGCAAAGGCAACGTAGTGGCAGACGCGTTGAGCCGAAAGAAATTGACCCTAAGCCCGTTGTTTGTTGAAAGACAAAGCCTAGAGTTTATAGCCAGTTTCGACTTTAGGCCTTCCTCCGATTTCGTACCAGGCTTGCTTGCATCTCTCGAAGTGCGCCCAACTTTAGTGGATTCAGTAGGGACAGCACAACGCGAAGACCCTCAGCTTGTGGAAATAATTGATAGGCTAATTAGGGGTGAGACTTCAAATCACCTCAACAGATACTCCATCGACGATAAGGGTTTGCTTAGGCGAGACGGAAGACTATGCGTCCCACAGACAAACGATTTAATAAAGAAGGTTCTCGAGGAAGCACATCACTCCAAGATGACGATACACCCAGGCGGAGATAAAATGTACAAAGACGTAAAAAGGACTTTCTTCTGGAACGGCATGAAAAAGGACGTGGCAGAGTTCGTTTCTAAGTGTATGGTGTGCCAACAGGTTAAGGCGGAACAGAAAAAGCCTGGCGGACTGCTACATCCTTTGGAGGTCCCGCAGTGGAAGTGGGATAGCATCTCAATGGACTTCATCGATGGGCTGCCTAGGTCTAGGAGAGGCAACACTAGCATTTGGGTAATAGTGGATAGGCTTACTAAAAGCGCCCACTTTTTACCTGTCAAAAGTAAAAGAACCGCCTCATCCCTAGCATCGCTTTACCTCAAGGAAATCGTGCGACTCCATGGAATACCATCTAGCATTGTTAGTGACCGAGACCCCATCTTCACCAGCGAGTTTTGGCGGAGTCTGCAAGAAGCAGTAGGAACGCAGTTATGCTTGAGCACGGCCTATCATCCCCAAACCGACGGCCAAACAGAGAGAGTGAATAGAGTTTTGGAAGACCTTTTAAGGTTATGCGTCCTTGACTTCGGAGGGACATGGGAAGACCACCTCCCTTTGGTGGAATTTGCCTACAACAACAGCTATCAAGCAACCATCGGAATGGCGCCCTTCGAAGCTTTATACGGAAGACCGTGTCGATCGCCCACTTGTTGGTGGGAGTCCACGGATAAGCTCATACTTGGACCAGACATGATCCGAGAGACCTCAGAGAAAGTAGACTTAATACGAAGAAGGATGAAGACGGCCCAAGACAGACAAAAGTCCTATGCCGACAAGAGAAGGACCGACCTTGAATTCGAAGTTGGAGACAGAGTTTTTCTCAAGGTATCACCACTAAGAAACGTTGTTCGTTTTGGAACCACAGGAAAGCTAGCGCCAAGATTCGTAGGGCCATTCCCTATCATCGAGAAAATTGGGAAAATGGCTTATAGATTAGAGCTACCCGAGAAGTTGTCTGGAGTCCACAACGTTTTTCACGTTTCACATCTCCGAAAATGTCTGCATGAGTCAGCTGAAGTGGTAGAGCCAAACATCCTCGAAGAGGCCGAAGTGGAACGCGAAGCAACCATAAGGAGAGTTCCAACCCGCATCTTAGGAACGGAAGTGAAGAAGCTACGCAACCGTGAAGTCAAGCTCGTCAAAGTTCAGTGGAGCGACGCCGAGGGAGACGCGACTTGGGAAACTGAAGCTAAAATCCGTACTGCCTACCCTTTTCTGTTCGAGGGTACATCCTTGATCTTCCTTTTCCTTAAGTTGCGCTTTTATCTATCTATCTTTTTAGGTATATTTCCTCGACCGTATCTTTTAGGTAGAAAACCTTTGGATGAAAACATGTAGTTGAAACATGTTATGTATGATGGTTGCAAGTGGTTGCAAGTGATTGCTAGTGGTTGCTCGTGGTTGCATATACACACACAATCTAGGTTTTAGATCGGCTCAATCACTTCATATTGCATATGCATATATGTTTGCTTCCATATGTGGTTGAATTTTAATGTATTGTCATGTGGATGTTGCATTTGCATTGAATGATTGTGCACTCATGTAGAATCAAGAATAGGAAAATTTGCATACATAATGGATTCATGGCACTTACATAATTCGCATTAAGGAGGTCAACTGAATCAGTAGACCGCCTGATTTTGCATTAGATAAGTACATGTACACACACACTTTGCATATGATCATGAAGCATTAGAAGTCTTTTAAGGACAATGGATGCTCGTGTTTGATGGATGAGTAGATGGATTATTGGATGTTAGGATTTACATTCCTCCTAACTTGAAGATTTCGGGGACGAAATCCTTTTAAGTGGGGGAGAATGTAACACCCCGAAAATTCTATAACTGTGGAATTCATGAATTAGAGTATAATCAAATTCAAATCAAGGAACTAAGGGAAACAGGATAAGCCATTGCGTTCGTCTCGGAAAAATACGCGAAATAGAGTCCGAGTTTTCGAATAACGGAGTCCGTATGAAGAAGATATGGCCTTCGGAAGTTTTGAATTAAATTTAAAATTCAAACAGAATAAAATAATAATTTGAAATGGGGCCCAATGGGCCAGGCGGATAAAACACCCGCCTAGCCACCCAGGTCGACTGGGCTGTCGACCTGGGCTACCCATGTCGACAGGGCTGTCGACAGCCCTGTCGACAGGGGTGTCGACCTGGTCGAGCCCAGTCAACCTGGCTGGCCAGGTCTGTGTTTGGTCGAATTTCAGTGGTCTGCTTTGTCATTAGGGCTAGGTGGCGGGTTTTTATTGGTCTCTCTTCCTAATGAATGGCTATGATCTAACCTAGCAACATCAAGGGTCCTAATCAATTCCTAACCTCTATATAAACAACCCTAGACTAAACCCTAATCTATTCATTCAAAATAAGATTATAGCCGCCATGTTGCTGAGGAACGACAAAGAATAGCCGCCAACTAAAGAGAGGATTAGGAAGAAAGTTCTAAGGCCTAAAGCAATTCAAAGCAACCTAAAGCTAATCAATTCAACAAAGGAATTTGCGTCTTCAATCCCTAAACTAGAGAATTCATCAAACCATTGTAAGTAGAGTATTACTTTGGTATTAATAAACAACTGTGTTGATGTGTATGCTTGAATTGTGGCAATGGAAGTAATTCATATTTGTGCAAAATTATGTTATTCATTATAAAGAACTACATGCGGTAGTTCTATGCAAATAAACGTTTGGAATATTGCGCAAATTGTGTAATCTATATTGAAGCTACATGTATGTAGTTAATTGAAATTCATGCAAATTTGAGGCTTTGTTATTATGCCATTATGATGTATATTTTTGTGCATAAATCATTTTGCAAGTAATTGAAACAAGTTTGGTTATTATAGTTCATATGAAACTATATGGAATTTTGACACCATAATCCATGCATTAAGTCATGCTTTCACAAACTTATGAATATGGCTAGGAATGATATTTGGCATAATTGAAATCCGTTATTAAGTCTATCTTGTTTTAAAGGATTATATGATGACATGGCTAGGTTAGACTCAAAAGTCCCTTTTTGCAAGTTTAAAGCAAACACCATGTTTAGGAATATTTATGCATAAGTATGTTTATACCATCGTTATGTGATTAGGCTTAAATCATGATTAAGTTGAATTATGCTATGTTCATGCTAGAAGTATTTATGCCATGCTTATGTTTGACAATATGCCATGTTTATGCTAGAAGTATTTAGGCCATGCTTATGTTTGACATTATGCCTAAATAAGAATATAGGTTCATGTTGTAGTTAAACCTATGCAAGTTCACATGCTTTGATTCATGTCACCTATGTTACCACTATGCAAGTACACCAATTTCTATTATGTATTTTCCCACGTCATATGCAAGTTCATGCGCTCACTTTCCCCTCTTTGTGTATACGCCATAAGCCTCCCCTTTTCGCATGGCTAAATTGGGCTTTAAAAGGCTAAGCCCAATATATATAAACGGACGCGTAAAACGGGGGAAAATAACGTTGGGTTAAAAATTAATTAATGAATGAAAATATGAAATAGAAGGGCCCAAAGTCAAGTATGGGTTGGGCCCATGATTGGTGTAACCTTTACACCATTAACTTAATAATGGGCCGCAAATATTTACATATAAGAAATAAAGAAGAATGACAAGATATGTAAATGTAGAAAATACGATATGTTTAACCCGAGGTTGGATTGAGTTGTGATGTAAACCTGCCCGGAACCGCCCGGCTGTCCAGTAGTCACAACAATACCTATCCAATGTGGGAGGTTAAACATGGAGCCCAGCAAGGACCCGAGGTTAGACTGAGTTGTGGCGTAAGACTGCCCGGAACCAACCGGCAACAGGCAGCCACAACAATACCTGTCTAATGTGAGAGGTCAGGGCCTTAATAAGACAATTAAGGCTGAGTCAGGATTGTTAGGATTAAGTGAACTAAAGACTTAATCAAAATGGAACATGCTAAACTAAACGGACTGGTGGGGTTAGGTTAGGAAACACTTAACCAACTTAGCATGTTGGCTAGAGATAGAAAACCTAGTAACGGGGGACCCTTTTCAGCAGTAACCCTAGAAGGTGTATCAGGATACCCTGAAACTAGGCAGGGTGGGGCACGATTACTGGGCTGATTGTAAGAGGTCAAATCGACGGCGGTGGTGTAGCAGTGTAGGTTCTAACGGTGTGCGGGCGTGCACGCACTCCGGCGCAGAAAAATAAAGCACTGGACACCAGTAGCATACCTTTGCACTCTAAGGTTGTGTCGGGTTGCCACTATGGGACTTGATACACCCCATGGTGGGACCAGCATAGGTAACTACAGACATCGGGGGCCGTAAGACACATGTAACTATGCGAGTAGGAGCCGATCATCGTAGAATGGATCACCTCACCCTGATTTTGGGGTGCAAATTGGAAACTAGTTTATATGGGTTCAGAGATTAACATGGGGTACGATAGTATATTCGACCCTAGATAACCTAACCAAGTTTATAGTGTTGCCCACTTCCTGTTTTACTTATCATACCCAGTTCTTTATTCATAGACAAAGTAGTACTAGACTTACTCAGGCTTTATGTCTGACTCTATTTTTCTTTCGTCTTCTTTCTTCCGTTTCCCCCCCCCAGGTCCTCAGGGAGGGAACATAGCAGCTTGACCTACCTCAACATCCAGCTTGAAGAAGAGAAATGTATTGCTTGGACTTTCCTGTTTTGAACTATGGCTTTGGACAATCCACTATGGGGCTTTGGCAGTTTGTCTATGTTTTATTTATGCTTCTTTAAAAATAATGTACTCAAGACAGATTATGAAGTGTTATGTTATGTTTTTGGAAAGGATGTTGTTGTAACACGTATTTGACTTTATGAAATAAAGTTTGTTGTTCTTCCGCTGTTTACAAATATGTGTTCTTATATCTGTCTTGTATATCTGTGACTTGTACTTATAAACCTCCACCAAAATTAGGGCATTCCCTTTGAGAGTGACCCTAACGGAGGTGGGGTGTTTCAGGAACGACTCACATAGCCATGCTGCCTGCCCGATTTTTTGTCATTTCCTGGTTGCTGAGGCTTGAGGCTACGATTACTTATCATTCATTGATAGCACAATCACTTTGAATGCCACATTATCAGATCCATTAATCACTAATTGATTTGCACAAATATATTCTGGATATTATGCTAAGAGAATAAATTCTCCGCCACCATATATATGTATACAGATCAACATATGCGATCATTGGAAATACTCTGTCAGACATTCATCTATATACGTTCATTCTGGGACTGAACAAAACCGAAGGCACAATTTCTATTAATAGAAAAAGACCTTGCACTTTACTCCGTCTTTGATTATCTTCATATAATCTGATTCGCAACGTTACTGCCAATACGGAGTGGTTAACGGATAATAATCCAACCGGTCTCTCCATATTGACAACGATATTGGCAAACACTTCGATAGTCGGTTATTTAACTATCGAAGAAAAACAAACATCCATTCAAAACATCAAACAATCACTGGGCCCCTTAATTACTATTTATAAATCACCCTTTCCATTTCCTTATCAATATTTGTTAAACAAATATTTTCAATTATCATCTCGGTCTCTTACGTTCTTTGGAAAACATTTCCATATATCGCCTTCTTTTATTTTCTGTATTTAGAAAATATCTTCTATTAATAATTGAAAAATATTCCAATTACTAGTCTATTTCATGACCTTTCGTTTCTATACTTCGTAAAAATTTATTATTACACTTCCAAACTTTCACTTCTTCGGGTTAAAACGAATGTTATGTAAAACATCGTCACAACCCCAAAATACTGCATTGGAATAAATCTCTTTAAATATTTCTCTTCGAGACTGAATCTCGCTATTTATCTGCTAATAATTAAATTAATCAAGCTGGGGTATAATTACCTCTTGGACTTTGACTGAAAACATCATTAACTTCAAAACAGACAAGACCACTAACTCGAATAATCAACACCATATTAAACCAATTTTCCATTTCTAGAACACATATACGCTTCTCTTTCTATTTTTACCAGATTTAATTATAGATTTCCTTTTTTTATAATATTCTATTTTAAAGTTCATTTCCTTATCAAATTCTATATATATTGATACGTTGATTTCCAACTATCAAATTATCTTAAAAATATTCTAACTCCTTAAATTTCCGGAAAAATTCACCATAACCTCCTTTGTACCAGGAGCATCGGGAAAATCCCCAAACCGCCACATAGGCCTCTCCAATCAAAAAGAAAAAGAAAAAGCCAAGTGGCTAGCCAATACGGCGCATAAAACCTCATATGGAATTTAAACGTGTACCTTTTTGTCGGGCACTAAATCTATAAACTTCATTCTCTTCATGTACTTCATTCCATACCTGTCTAACACATGTTCACCTGTTTTCAATTCAACTCAATCCAATGGTTTGAATTCAGATTCGCCCAATTATTCTTTAATTAGCTATTTTTCCTATTTCAGTTCTCTGTTTGAACATAACATGTTCAAATAAAATACTTAACTTGCTCATAACCAAATTGAATTCCATTTACAATTCAAGTTTCCTTTTCGATTTCGAATATAAATTTCAAAATCGAATTCACTTATTCAAAGCCCAATATCAATTCAAAATCTCATTAGCCAATTTCTATTCAAATTAGTTAATTCTATTCAATAATTAAAAATCTCATTTTTGTTTCAAAAATCAGATTCGTTTACACGACTTGAGTTTGCATATATTTTACAACTCAAATCTGAAATTTACTAAATAGAAATTTTGATTTTATTCGCTTAAAATCCTTTTATAAAATTAACTAAACCGTTATGAATGGTTATGGCGCTGTCTTTCTGAAAATTTGATTTTGACATAACTCAAAATATATACGACGAAATTTAGAATTTTCTCTTTCATTAGAAAACTATTATCAAATCGTTCCTGGCGATTCTTGTTTCAAAGAATTTCGACTTAAATTGAGTTCCATATACTTAATTAAAGTTCGAATCGCCAATTTACGAACTGCAGCGTTGCGGCGAGTTCGTTTTAATTATATATATAAACGTTTAAACCTTCTTTATAATAAATCCAACTCCATTCTGATATATTTTTAATATATATCAAATCAGTTTTCCGAATTCAACATAATATTTTTGATTATCTATAATTGTTGATTTTTCCTTACTTGGTAACATAATTGTTTATACTTCGATCTTCTATATTTAATTCCCATTCCTTTTACAAATTATAAATTCTTTGGATTTATTTTCTATTCTGTTTAAAAATCCGCATTCTAAAATATATTTCGTCGTTCCCATTTCGAAATTATTTCAACTTTCTATTTTCAAATTCTATTTTCAATTCTATTTGAATTTTCTATATTCAAATTCCATTTTTAAATTCATATTTGAATTTTATGTATTCAAATTCTATTTGAATTTTCTATATTCAAAGTCTATTTGAATTTTCTATATTCAAATTCTATTTTTCAATTCTATTTTAAATTCATATTTGAATTTAAATATTGAAATTATCTCTTGATAATTAATTCATTATATTTATAAACACCATTTTATAAATTTTTCCTTGTTTTATATTAAAACAAATCTATTTCAAAAACTATTTAAAACCAAAGTCTCCTTTTGGAAATTTCTATTTATAATAACTTATAACACCCAATTTATTTTCATATTCAATTTAACTTCTATTTAAATAAATTTGAATTAATCGAATTTAAATCCTTACGGATTTATTTTAGTTCTATTTTTATTCTGAACATTAGAATAAATTTCATCTTTTAGTTCTTTAAAACGATTCCCCATTTCTATTTTTAAATTCACATTTGAATTTAAATATTCAAATCATCCAATGATAATTTTTCCCCTTTATTTATAAACAATGTTTATAAATTCATTTGAAATCCCGCATTATCGATTTATAAACAACGTTTATAAATTTCCATACTTGTTTTATATTCAAAACAAGTTAATATTTTTATATCCCATTCAAAATTCAAATTCTATTTTTAAAAATAGATTTCTCCTTTTAAATCTCAATTATCCTTTTCACGATATTTTTATATGTCAACATTTTGGCCCCGGTGATATTTAACAATCAAACCACTCAATTATTAATCAACACATCATATGTGATAATATATGTGGAAACAAACAAATAAAAATATTTTAAGGAATTTAGTTGGATTCATCCAAACTATTTTCCTGCATCCCCAGACGTTAGTCAACAGAAATAATACCCATCCTGCTTCGTGGCAGGATATCGCGGTATGAAGGTCATCCACTATCATAGCATGGGGCGTATAGGGTCATCCGCTAATGATACTTCGGGCATCCGCTAATGATATTGCGGGAACAATCCAACCACCAAACCAATATATATATATATATATATGTATTTATATATATACCAAGCATAAATAACTAATATATATTTAAAATAGCCACAGCAATATTTTAATGCAACCAAACAATCCATCAAATTATTTTAACCGATAAAAATAATTTAAATAAAATTCTTGAGTGAGAATTACTCACCGTGAAATTTCAACTCGATCTATTTTAATTCCAAATTAAATTCCAGCTTGTGTATCAAAAGTCATGAATTTTGTGACTGGTTCTTATTCAATTAAGTCTTGCATTCATTAAAAAATGTTGTTCATTATATAAATTATTGAATGATTTAAATATAAAAAACATTACTTACTAATTAAAAATAATTACCTTACTTAATATTTTTATTCATTCTTTCCTGATGTGAATGAAATTCAAGCCTTCATTTTAAACATCACGGCCCTCTTCTGAAATCCATTCCCTAGCCGCATCTTCACCCTTCTCCTTTAACACCGCTGCGCTCCACAAATTCCACCAATATAGTCGCTGCTACCTTCACTTAAGTGCGGAAAATTGAACTCCATCAACCCAAAATTTGCATCCAACTCTACTCCCATCCATCCACACAAAAAACAGAGAACAACTCTCCCTAATTCCTATTGTCAACGCAACCCATACCTTATTAACAGTGCACCATTCCAGAACATCATAGATCGACCCCCTTCCCATTTTGAACTCCATCCCAGATCAGTTTTCCTCCAAGTCGTAACAACCATAAACCACTCAATCAAGTTCAACGAACACCTTTTAGCTGCTACAGTGAACTTCGAAACCTTTCTGACTTTACCGCACCAACCCAGTGAAATTAGAACGCCCTAAAATCGCAGTATCCCTCACGAAGTCGAGAACACTTCCGACATCGAGAGCTTCATAAACTAAATTGCATCCTCCAATAGTACGCGAGCTGAAGATCAACACAAAGCAAACATTGGACTCTTCATTTTGCTTATGCTTGATGTCGACTTTCAGAACTGTCGCGATGAGGTTTCTGATTCCATCCGTGGGGAGTTTCGATTTCGCGATTTGGCCTCTTTCTCCTCTTTTTTTTCTTGGATGATTTCAATTTTGAGAGAAGGGAACGATAATTGATTTTGTGGAAGAGGATGGTTCGGTGGCCAACGAAATCAAAATAAACAGAAGGGGGAATTTGCGATTTATAAGAGGAAAGGGTGCATCTAACTTTGAAGCATCTGCTTACTGAAACTTTTAATTCAATTTCCCATTGATTTTTGAAGCTCGAATTTCTCAAAAGAATTAGTGTGGCAGGGCAGTGGTTTTATAAGGATGGATACTTCATTGTTAAGGAACTTCAGGTAGGTTTTTTACTGTGTAGGATTTATCCGAGGTAGGTCTTAATAATACAGAGTTTATTACGGGCAGGTATTAACAAGTACTGTGTTTATTCAATTTTAAAATATCCCGTGATCGCGAACTCCTTTTTGAACAAAACGACCGACCTTCCTAGGGTAAAACCGCTATTCTGAACACACTGGGACAGGTATCAAAACTCAATTCGACCATATGGAGGAGATAATTCTTTAAACTGATTTAAATTAAATTCGAAACAATTTAATTCCTTCATAATAAATTATTATTATCGTCTATATCTATATTCAAATAGAATATATATTGAAATTGAATTTATACCGGTTATCTGGATTGTTTTGATTCAGTTTAAAATTCTAGATTCAATTTTGTTTTAAATTCAAAAAAAATAATAATCCATATTAATCATTTGAATTATTCTAACTCCGTTTTAAATTCGAATTGAATTATTTCAAATTTCTCGTATTTCAATAATTATAAATATTCGAAATAAATTGTATTTCGATTATAAAATCTATAACTCAATAAAAATATAAATTTATATTGTCAACTCAATATTTAAAACCATATTAAATATTTAGAATAAATTGACCATAAAATCTGGATTGTTACATTCTTCCCCCCATTAAAAGAATTTCGTCCTCGAAATTACTAAGGTAGGAAAAATGCTACAAACTCATTAATTATTCAAAATTCACTTATGTTGAAACTCAACTCTTTATATTTCAAAAAATTTTAATTCCCACAAAACTTTTGTTTTCATTCATATTCCACACCATAATGGCATACATTCATTTAATCTGAATGATTCAATATCTTCACATCCAATTCATATTCCATTCAAATCCATTCAAATTGATTCTAGTCAATTCATTTACTTCGATCCATTTAACTTGCTTAAGTTAAATTTTAAATTTCAAAATTCAAATCCTGGGTTTTCATTTTAAATCCTTTGAAATCACATAAATATCTACATATATTTATTTCCATTTTAAATTCAAAACATTTGAATTTTCAAACCATCTTGTTTTCTTTTTTCAAAACAAATTTCGACAAATTTTTTTTCTAAGGTAGCAATTCATCACTTAGAAACTCGAAAATGAACACTGATAATGCTGCAATTATCATCAGAATTATTTTCCAGCCACTGAAGTGATCTCAGTGGTTTATCACTTTCAAAAAAAATCCAAACAAGAATGGTTTTTATTCAAAAATCCTTTCAAAACAAAGCTATATTATTTTAGTATACCTCAAAAATATTTTCCAACCTCCCAAGATTTTAAATTCCAAATTCTGGTTTGAATTCAATTCCGGTTCGTCTCATTTCTATATTTTATTCATATACAAGTTCTATTTTGTTGTATATAACCATTTCAATTTTATAATCTCATTTGACTATAATATTAACATCCAACACATCCATATATTATAATAATTTCAGAAAATTATTCTTTTCTATTAAAATAGAATTTTGGGTAAAATTATTTCATTTACCCACTTTAAAATAATACTCTGTCGAATTTCTCTGTTAAAGGTTTATAAATTCCTATCGACTTCATGGCGTCCCACGATTCGATCAGAATTCATAAACCACTCAACATACTAGCCAACACAATATAAATCAAATTTTTATATCAATTAACAAATACACTCTATCGTATATATACACTCAACTCATTCTAGGGTACTACTGATCCTATCTCTAATGAGCACAATCCCACCAAAGCCTAGGTATTTGCTCAACCTAAGCTTTGATACCAACTGTAACGGTCCGCAAATCCGTACTATCTGAGTTGACTAATAACACCACACGTCCAACACAAATTGCAAAGAAATACGAATCATTATTAGGTAGAAGTTAGAGGATGAGAAATAGAAAGAAAGAAATATTAGAATATAAGAAAACAAAGAAGAAAAATCTCACAGTGGAACAAATAAAATATATTATATAACATAACTTTTTGAAATACAAATCAGTAATTTTATATACATACAATTATCAGAGCACAACAGTTATTCCTGGAATAGTTTTAAACGCTTGTTTCCAGATACCACATAGTACACATCGGAATTTTGATAGTCTATAGCTAAATGGTGAAGCCTCCTACTTCCAGCCCTTTCAAGTGAATCTGAAAAATCCTGACTACTTGACTGCCCGTACAAATTTGGGCACCCAAGAGTTTAGGGAAAACAAAAAAACAAAATAAACTCTGGGTCATTCATGGGACTGGTGTGAGTAAACTTCAATCATTTGTTTAACTTTTAAAATCTTTTCGAAGGAAAGGATAATAGTAAGACCAGCCCACACATGAACATGGAAGGTTTTTACCTTACGATAACCCAAGAACTTTGGAATCAAATATATCTTCTGATATTATAATAATGTCTACATCGAATAAATAGAATCTAGCGGAACGCTTGCATATCACGCTCCATATATAATATAAAATCAAAAACCTCATGGTGCTTATTGGAGATTGGATTTCCAACATGACAAGGTATGGAACCACCTTCCGATAGTGTATCTCTAGAGAGGAATACACTGGGTTCAACAAGAACATCTTGTATCCCGGCCCACACATTACCGACCACTCATTTTGCTTGAGTGTATCGAATGTATATCACCAACGGTTGGGATCAACAACCGTTTCCCGAATGGGACAACATCGAATAGAATAAGAAATTAAATGAGTTTCTTTAGATAGGTGTTTGTACAATCTAATAAGAGCGACCCACACAGCCATGCCGCCTGCCCGATTTTTTGTCATTTTCCGGTTGCTGAGGCCTGAGGCTACGATTACTTATCATTTATTGATAGCACAATCACTTTGAATGCCACGTTGTCAGATCCGTTAATCACTAATTGGTTTGCACAAATATATTGAAACGACAAGGAATTTCGCTCGATCCGAATCGATTGCTAAACCGACCAAGACTGCTTGAAACCCCTGATTGTTTTGAGAATATGACAAATCAGAAAAAAGAAAGAAGAACATTTCATTGTTAATTACAACAATTCCATCAGAATACAAGAATATACAGAGTATAAATCAATATTACAAATTTGACGAACATCAGAGATTTAAATACATTACTGCAGCGGAAAAATAATATAATACACAACTAGAAGAGTTATACGGATACAGAGCTTTCCGGATATCATTCCAGCTGTAAACCAAGTTCCTGTGTATATAAATCTGCAAAATCAATACTACTGTCTGCCCGTGTCGAAAATAAGGGCACCCAGAGTTTAGGTTAAAACAATAAACTCCAGGTCAGTCATGTGACTGGTGTGAGAACTAAAACAGTTATTATCTTGGTTTTAAAGTAAGGTAAATCAAGGGACCACGCCGTATAACACGGAACGGGTTTCCTCCCAAGAATACCAGTGCATAAAACAATAGCGCAATGCTAAATAAAGAACAACGAAGCTATTATAAGACCAGGTCCCATCACATAGTGCAACACAAGCCGAAGGATAGGGTTTTTACCTTATAATAGCCAAGAATGCTTGATATGCTAAATTTCATCTTTTATTATTACTATAAGTGTATAGTGTCAAAAAAAATTTCAATCACAAGTATCAATCATAGACAACATAAGCGCCCCATACCACTACGTTGCCATATATAGGTTCTACAATCAAAACCGCAAAGTCACGTATTGGAAGTTGGATTTCCATCTGTGAACCGAGGCAAGGGATCGTCCTCTACCGAATTCGAGACGCTCTAGCCCGAACTTCAGGAATAGAACGCGTCTTGGATTGTTAGGGCCGGTCCATCGATGTGGATTAAAATGCCTGAACACTGCGTACCCCACCCTATGGGGTGTCAATAAGTCCAATGACTCCATCGGCTCCACATAGTCACCGATATATCCGTGGTGCCTCGCAACCCAACAACCACATAAGTCAAACTCATCAGGGCGTGTCACACCACTGACGCCACTTCTATCTAAAAGGAAACACATGCCCTTCTTGATGTCCTCTCCCATTTATGGTTCATAACTAGGGTGAGAGGCTCGCGAATCAACGCCAAACAAAGCTATGCCACACAGGCCGTGTTTTAATCATCAACCACAAGACTCTGCTTTTCAACGTAAGCCTTGATCATTTGCATCTTAGCATGCCACACAGGCAAACCACTCCATGCAAACGATATCCATCAATCACACAGAATGATATCCAATGTCAGACACACAGTCCATTTACAAGTCCGTTCTGGGTCTGAATGAAACCGGAGGAACCTTGTACTTCGCATATCCATCGATCTCCAAGTACGTCTAGACGATCACTAACTGATTCCCTCCTCTTGGGTGTATAGCCCAATCAAGATCATCAGTAATCACCCAAACGATGTGAAGATCTCCGGTCTTCAACCACTGTCTTCATCCTCGACACATCGTCGAATCAGTTATTCAGAATGGGATGAACCCGGTCTTCCTGAATAACCTGCGTATATAATAAGCAATTGTTACACAAACACAACATACACCTCATTCCAATTCAGAATATACTTTTATTCAAATATTCTTATACTTTGGGAATGATCCCCATTAATTTTATCAAAGATAAATTCTTTAAATTTATTCTTTAATCTTCCTTTGAATACCAATTCAAACCAAATTATGGTTTATCCAAACTAGTCGGGATTAATGATCCTTACCGAAGTAATCATGTATTAAATTTCTGAATCCCAACCTATTCATCCCATGAAGTAAAACTGGTAATACTTTATATCTAACACCACGGTGTTATCAGTAAATTCAATTACCATTTCACATTCAAATCTAATTAAAGATTTAACTATCTCCTGGAGCAAAACTGGTGATACTCCATTCTCGATCATTTAAATCCAATTAAAGATTCATTAAAACTCCACTTGGTTTTAATCTTCCCAAAAACCAATATTAATGAGTGTATAACTTGGGAAATCATATCCTGTCTTTAACTGGGTTAAATAACCAATGTTATTTAAAACACGGTTCACTATAAACCCAAAATCACATACCATTAATTATCAGGTTAAAGAACAAGTGTTATTTAAAACACCGTTCATGATAAACCCAAAAATCAATTCAAATTCAATTCCAATTAAATTCCATTTAATTGGTATACTTCATTAAATCTAAATAAAAAGACTTAATCTTTTTCTCAACTGGGTTTAAGAACAGTGTTAATGAAAATACCATTCATGACAAACCCAAATCCTATTTGATATTAAATACAAGGCTCTGAATAGAAAATATATCGGCTTCTATTCATTATCAAACTCTACGATCAACAAATATCGTATTGGAAATAATGAATTAAATATATCTTTCAAATTTCCATAACAGTATCGGTATAATCACAAAATCCAATATCGAAATATTCCAAAGACAATTTCGATTCAAATCCATTCCAATTCAATTATTGGAAATTCTTGTTACTTTCAAAACCCTTTAAAATCCAATTTATTTATTTAAAAATAAATAAATTATTATTCTAGTTCAAAACTAGTTCATTTCGATAAAAATCTATTTTTATCTTTTTAAATTTGGAATTTTTCATCTCAATTCCTCACAAATCATTTCTTATGATTTTACACAAATTATTACTATTTTTAATAATTTTATCAAGGCCCATACAGTTGAAATCCATCAACGGCCATCGAACTGCACTTACAGCAACCTTTTCCAAATTTGATATGGACATAATTCCAAATCCAACCGTTAGAATTTGAATCTCTAATATTCATTAGAAAGCTCTTTTCGATACGAACCCAACGGTTCCGATTTTAGGAGAATCTGACGGTCGGATCTCCAGTAATATCCATTCGAAGTCAATGGTCGAAATTCGTGAACTGCCACGGCGCGGCGCGTTCTATTCAGGCCATTTAATATATATATATATATATAATATGTGTATAAATATATATTTCGTCGATTTCAATTCAAAACGTATTTTATAAATCGTTTTAAATTCGTTTTCAAAACAAATTCAACTTCATATTCAATTTTATATCAAAATTGAGTATTTCATATCATTAATATATAAATGATAATATTTTCAAAACGTTATATTTCGTAATCACTTCCTTTTCTTTATTCATTATAAAAATGAATATAATCGATATAAATATCGTTCGCGTCAAAATGGCGCATATCTAATCAACACGGCTTTATATATTTCAATAACTTCATTATTCTATTCAACAAATGAATATTTTCTTCAACACATGAATATATACTTTATTCAACACACGAATAATTATTAATTCTTACTTATAATAAAAATATGAATTTTATTGTATAAAATATTTTATTCAACACATGAATAGTTTCAACATACACATAGTTTCAACACATGAATATCCTCAACATATGAGTATCGTCAACACATGACTATTTTTTTATTTAATATATTTAGAAAAATTATGGTTTTTATCGTTTAATTCTTAATCAGACTCCAACCGTTAAATAGTAAGAGAACGAGTCCCTAAGTATTAACCCCGAAGGCCGAAACCAACATCAGATCAATACCCTGGAAACCACTCATCTTAACTAGTTTCCAGCTAGTTTCTAATTTTATATATGATAAAGATGTAAATTTTATTGTTAAAATATTTCGTTCAACACATGATACTTTCAACACATGAATATATATTTTATTCAAAACATGAATATTTATTCTATTCAACACATGAATATTTATTCTATTCAACACATGAATCTATATTTTTAATATTCATTATTTTCCCAATTGGAATGAGGCCCAATCAATTACCATATAATGTTAATTACATGGATTCCATACAACACATGTATATAATAGCAACGATAGATAATCAACCATCATCCAAAGTGCACCACACAAGCATTAAACATAAATAGTTAATGCTTACACAGTCTGTCAACCTATCGATTGACATACAACTAAATAATTGGGATTAGTGTACGCAAAATATCATCCCAACACCCGTGCGGGATTTCAATCCACAAACACTGAATATTATTTGTGCAGTTGGGCGATGTGAAAAATTTATCGTCCCAATCAATATCCCTCAAATGGGTGTACATAAACAAACCGTTGTTTGTAAATGAATATTTATTTATTCGCCTTCACGTTAAATTTACATTTTTAACGATAAACAATTTATTTCAACACATGAATATCTATTTTCATTCATTCCATAACACAATCAAATTTCAACACACAATAAAATCAAACAAATTGTCCATGGTCTGTGGACAACGGATGTCGGGTGCTGCTAAGCACCGTCTGCATCCTAGTATATATTTCAATTAGAAAACAAAATAAAAGTGAGGAGTTCTCACATTGGGTTCCACTCCTCCAAAAATTGTAGAAGGCTCAGAAAAATATCTGGTCTCTCCTAGAATGTAGAAGACGTCCACACAAGTCCACTGTCTTTTGTTTCACTGGATTTCGACCACACATGAAAAAGATATAATTTTTATAAGTTTATCATACTTTGTGACACTTTTAAGCTGTTGAAATCACTTCAAATAAAAACAGCTGATACTTTTCAGTTTATATTCGAAACTAGGGTTGTAAATTTCATCTAAACCATGTAGCTATAGGTTGATCTGTGTATACCACGTCGAAGAGAATCAGAGGGCGCGCACAATGATGGTACTCCGTCCGAACTCGGTGGCGATCTCGAGACAGGGCGGCGTGAGAAACGGCAGCACTTCCTGGAGTTGATTCGAACAAAATACCATACGATAGAAGTTGAAGTTGGTATGGATTTAAAGAGGAGATTCAGATCTTCAAAATGATTCAAGAATTTTGAGATTTCATTGAGTGTTTGAGGAGAAATCGAAGAGAGAAGTTTTGTAGGATTTTTGCCATCGCCTGGAGGATTGTCGGGGAGAGAGAATGAATGGGATTGGCCAATATTTTTTATTTATTTATATATTTTGAAAATCCCAAAAAAAAACCTCTTCACATACAAACTCCAATCCAAACCAAACGACTGTCATACCTAGCTAAATACTCCCATTACGAACACAATGGGATATGTTGCGTAGGCCCATTCGACTGTTTCAGTCAGTTATTCTTCAAATAAAAGTATAAAACATTCAATATTTGATTTGAGCATACATTTTAATCGGCAAAGGCCACATACTGATCCCAAAAATTCCAAAAAAAATTAAATCTAGCTATGTTTTAATGATATGGTCCCAACAAAATTAGTTTCGTAGAATTCTGAGACCGTTTTAAAAATGGCCATTTTTTGGTCGATCCAATTTAACTAAAATCAACCAAACACATTTTCCTTCGCCACGCTCGCATATTAACTTCAAAAATTATGGAATTTGAAACCTAGCAATAATTTTACATCCCGGATCCAACAAAAGTGGTTTCGCCGAATTCTGAGGTCGTTTGCAAAATATCTATTTTCAAGGGCTATATATTCTCTATAGCGACCTTTCTGAAGATTCATTTGACCATAACTTTTGATTCCCGCTACGAAACTTCAATTTTTCTGATTCTTAGAAAGATATTCATAAACAGATTTAGATATTTTTGGTTTCACTAAAATCCGTTTTAATTTGCACCCGGTACAGTCAGTCGAAGTTCGAATTCAAATTTAAAATTGCCGCGCCATTTCAGGCCTTGTTTATAATTAAAAATAATTATATTATTTTCAAATGTCGATTCCAACATACTTTTTGTCATTATTATTTAAAATAATTTATTTTAAATATTTAAAATTCATCAAAATTGCCAAAATAAAAATTTTAAATTGGCTCGGATTTCCAGGTTATTACAATCTCCCCCACTTAAAACTTTTCGTCCCCGAAAAGGAATGAAGCCGAAAGTTGTTTTACAAACTAACTCAACTTTCATTACTTCTGTTACAGCTTAAGTTCTTCAACTTTTCTGTTTCTAAGAACTTTTCAAATTTTTCAAAAATTTGGCTAACACCCTAAATTTATGAAAAATTTCGCCATAACCTCCCCCGCACCGGGAGCTTCGGGATATTTCAAATAGCCTCCCATAGTCCTCACCAATCCAAAAAGAAAAAGAAACAGCCAAGTGGCTAGCCAATCGGCAGATAAAATCATCAAAAACCCAAGAAATACAATAAACATGTACCTATTTGTCGGGCAAACAGTTTTACTCCTCTTCTCTAGCCTCCATGCTATGACCTGTTCAATGTACATACATGTATATGCATGCAAATGCGACTAATTTTCTATACAACTCACTATTTGATCAATTTGGCTAAATGGTCCAAATTTTAATTAATCAACCAATAATCAAACAACACAATCAACAATCAATTTGTTGATTATCATTTCAAATTCATAACTTTGATATATAGTACAAAAATTAGATTTTTGATGCCAAATCACAACAATAAGCCCTATCTAGTTTTGGTTCTCACACTGGTCAATTGGAATCATATAGAAATCCTACTTTCGAAACTCGAATACAATTACTGATGATGCCCGGGCATCACCAGAATCATGTCCGGGCGACTAGAGCGTGATTCTATATCTATCCAGTATATTTGAGACTTCAATACACGTGGATCCGACGTATATGAAAATCTCTATATACTAGATTGTCCAAATTCAATACAAATAATTATTCAAATACGAATAATTGAATTTAATTTTTCAAAACAAAAATTGTTTTCCTTTTAAAAAATATATCCTTCACACTTGTTCTAGGATTCTACTGATCCCATCTCTAAAGAGTCATTTCTATTGGATATTATTAGTCCAATCTCTGATGAATTCTTTCGTTTGGTTCTAACGTGTCTAGTTCTCCAAGCTCTATAAACCAAAGCTCTGATACCAAAATGAAACGACAAGGACTTTCGCTCGATCCGAATCGATCGCTAAACCAACCAAGATTGCTCGAAACCCCTAATTGTTTTGAGAACACGACAAACCAGAACACAAACAGAAGAACATTTCATTGTTAATTACAACAATTCCATCAGAATACAAAAATATACAGAGTATAAATAAATATTACACATTTGATGAACATCAGGCATTTAAATACATTATTGCAGCGTAAAAATAATATAATACACAACTGAAAGAGATATGCGGATACAGAGCTTTCCGGATATCATTCCAGCTGTAAACCAGGTTCCTGTGAATATCAATCTGCAGAACCAAAACAACTAGCTGCCCGTGTCGAAAATAAGGGCACCCGGAGTTTAGGTTAAAACAATAAACTCTAGGTCAGTCATGTGACTGGTGCGAGAACTAAAACAGTTATTATCTTGGTTTTAAAGTAAGGTTAATCAAGGGACCACGCCGTATAACACGGAATGGGTTTCCTCCCAAGAATACCAGTGCATAAAACAACATCGCAATGCTAAATAAAGAACAATGAAGCTATTATAAGACCCAGGTCCCATTACATAATGCAACACAAGCCGGAGGATAGGGTTTTTACCTTGTAATAGCCAAGAATGCTTGATGCGCTAAATTTCATCTTTTATTATTACTATAAGTGTATAGTGTCAAAACAAATTCAGTCAAAAGTATCAATCATCGACGGCATAAGTGCCCCATACCACTATGTCGCCATATATAGGTTCTACAATCAAAACCGCAAAGTCACGTATTGGAAGTTGGATTTCCATCTGTGAACCGAGGCAAGGGATCGTCCTCCACCGAATTCGAGACGCTCTAGCCTACCCCTCAGGAACAGAATGCATCGTCCCTTGGATTGTCAGGGTCGGTTCACCGATGTGGATTAAAATGCCAGAACACTGCGTTCCCCACCCTATGGGGTGTCAATGAGTCCATTGACTCCATCGGCTCCACATAGTCACCGATATATCCGAGGTGCCTCGCAACCCAACGAACACATAAGTCAAACTTGTCAGGGCGTGTCAAACCACTGACGCCACTTCTAGCTAAAAGGAAACGCATGCCCTCCCTGATGTCCTCTCCCGTTTCTGGTTCATAACTGGGGTGTGAGGCTCGCGAATCAACGCTACACAAAGCTATGCCACACAGGCCGTGCTTTGATCATCAACCACAAGACTCTGCTTTTCAATAGAAGCTTTGATCATTTGCATCTTAGCATGCCACATAGGCAAACCATGCCACACAGGCAAACCACTCCATGCAACTGATATCCATCAATCACACAGAATGATATCCAATGTCAGACACAGTCCATTTACAAGTCCGTTCTCGGTCTGAACGAAACCGGAGGCACCTTGTACCTCGCATATCCATCGATCTCAAAGTACGTCTGGACGATCACTAACTGATTCCCTCCTCTTGGGTGTACAGCCCAATCAAGATCATCAGTAATCACCCAAACGATGTGAAGACCTCCGGTCTTCGACCACCATCTTCATCCTCGACACATCGTCTAATCAGTTTTTCAAAATGGGATAAACCCGGTCTTTCTAAATAACCCGCGTATATAATAAACAAGTGTTACACAAACACAACATACATCTCATTCCAATTCAGAATATTCTTTTATTCAAATATTCTTATACTTTGGGAAAGGTCCCCATTAATTTTATCAAAGATAAATTCTTTAAATTTATTCTTTAATCTTCCTTTGAATACCAATTCAAACCAAATTATGGTTTATCCAAACTAGTCTGGATTAACGAACCTTATCAAAGTAATCATGTATTAAATTTCCCAATCCCAACCGATTCATCCCATGAAGTAAAACTGGTGATACTTCATATCTAACACCACGGTGTTATCGGTAAATTCAATTACCATTTCACGTTCAAATCTAATTAAAGATTTAACATTCACCTGGAGCAAAACTGGTGATACTCCATTCTTGATCATTTCAATCCAATTAAAGATTCATAAAAACTCCACTTGGTTTTAATCTTCCCAAAAACCAATATTAATGATTGTTTAACTTGGGAAATCATATCCTGTCTTTAACTGGGTTAAAGAACCAATGTCATTTAAAACATGTTTCAATATAAACCCAAAATCACATACCATTAATTATAGGGTTAAAGAACAAGTGTTATTTAAAACACCGTTCATGATAAACCCAAAAATCAATCCAAATTCAATTCCAATTAAATTCCATTTAATTGGTATACTTCATTATATCTAAATAAAAAGATTTAATCTTTTTCTCAACTGGGTTTAAGAACAGTGTTAATGAAGACACCATTCACGACAAACCCAAATCCCATTTGATATTAAATACAAGGCTCTGAATAGAAAATATATTGGCTTATATTCAATGTCAAACACTACGACCAACAAATATCATATTGGAAATAACGACACAAATATATCTTTCAAATTTCCATAACAATATCTGTATAATCACGAAATCCAACATCGAAATATTCCAAAGACAATTTCGATTCAAATACATTCCAATTCAATTATTGGAAATTCTGGTTACTTTTAAAACCCTTTCAAATCCAATTTATTTATTTAAAAATAAATAAATTATTATTCTAGTTTAAAACTAGTTCATTTCGATAAAAATCTATTTTTATCTTTACAAATTTGGAATTTTTCTTCTCGATTCTTCACAAATCATTTCTTATGATTTTACATAAATTATTACTATTTTTAATAATTTTATCAAGGCCCATACAGTTGAAATCTATCAACGACCATCGAACTGCACTTACAACGACCTTTACCAAATTTGATTTGGACATAATTCTAAATCCAACCATTAGATTTCAAATCTCTAATATTCATTAGAAAGCTCTTTTCGATACGAACCCAACGGTTCCGATATTAGGAGAATCCGACGGTCGGATCTCCTGTAATATCCACTCGAAGTCAATGGGCGAAACTCGCGAACTACCGCGGCGCGGCTCGTTCTATTCAGGCCATTTAATATATATATATATATATATATATATTATATTTCATCGGTTTCAATTCAAAACGTATTTTATAAATTGTTTTAAATTCGTTTTCAAAATAAATTCAACTTCGTATTCAATTTTAAATCAAAATTGAGTATTTCATATCATTAATACATAAATGATAATATTTTCAAAACGTTATATTTTGAAATCACTTCCTTTTCTATATTCATTATAAAAACGAATATAATCGACATAAATATCGTTCGCGTCAAAATGGCGCATATCTAAACAACAAGGCTTTATATATTTCAATAACTTCGTTATTCTATTCAACAAATGAATATTTTCTTAAACACATGAATATATACTTTATTCAACACATGAATATTTATTAACTCTTACTTACAATAAAAATATGAATTTTATTGTATAAAATATTTTATTCAACACATGAACAGTTTCAACACATGAATAGTTTCAACACATGAATATCCTCAACACATGAGTATCGTCAACACATGACTATTTTTGTTATTTAATATATTTAAAAAATTACGATTTTTATCGTTTAATTCTTAATCAGACTCCAACCGTTAATTTGTAAGAGAACCAGTGCCTAATTATTAACCCCGAAGGCTGAAACCAACATCAGATCAATACCCAGGAAACCACTCATCTTAACTAGTTTCCAGCTAGTTTCTAATTTTACATATGATAAAGATGTAAATTTTATTGTTAAAATATTTCGTTCAACACATGATACTTTCAACTCATGAATATATATTTTATTCAACACATGAATATTTATTCTATTCAACACATGAATCTATATTTTTAATATTCTTTATTTTCCCAATTGGAATGAGGCCCAATCAATTACCATATAATGTTAATTACATGGGTTCCATACAAAACATGTATATAATAGCAACGATAGATAATCAACCATCATCCAAAGTGCACCACACAACTGCATAAGCATTAAACATAAATAATTTATGCTTACACAGTCTGTCAACCTATCGATTGACATACAACTAAACAATTGGGATTAATGTACGCCAAATATTATCCCAACTCCCGTGTGGGTTTTCAAACCACAAACACTGAATATTATTTGTGCAGTTGGGCGACGTGTAAAATTTATCGTCCCAATCTATATCCTTCAAATGGGTGTACATAAACAAACCGTCCGTTTTGTAAATGAATATTTATTCACCTTCATGTTAAATTTATATTTTTAATGATAAACAATTTATTTCAACACAAGATTATTTATTTTCATTCATTCCACAAAACAATCAAATTTCAGCACACAACAAAATCAAACAAGTTGTCCATGGTCTGTGGACAACGGGTGTCGGGTGCTACTAAGCACCGTCTGCATCCTAGTATATATTTCAACTAGAAAACAAAATAAAAGTGAGGTGTTCTCACATTGGGTTCCACTCCTCCAAAAATTGTAGAAGGCTCAGAAAAATATCCGGTCTCTTCTAGAATGTAGAAGACGCCCACACAAGTCCACTGTCTCTTGTTTCACTGGATTTCGACCACACATGAAAAAGATATATTTCTATAAGTTTATCATACTTTGCGACACTTTTAAGCTGTTGAAATTACTTCAAATAAAAACAGCCGATACCTTTCAGTTTATATTCGAAACTAGGGTTGTAAATTTCTTCTAAACCATATAGCTATAAGTTGATCTGTGTATACCACGTCGAAGAGCATCAGAGGGCGCGCACAACGATGGTACTCCGGCCGAACTCGGTGGCGATCTCGAGACAGGGCGGCGCGAGAAACGACAGCACTTCCCGGAGTTGATTCGAACAAAATACCATACAATAGAAGTTGAAGTTGGTATGGATTTAAAGAGGAGATTCAGATCTTCAAAATGATTCAAGAATTTCGCCATTTCATAACGTGGTTGAGGAGAAATCGAACAGAGAAGTTTTGTAGGGTTTTCACCGTCGCCTGGAGGATTGTCGGGGAGAGAGAACGAATGGGATTGGCCAATATTTTATTTATTTATATATTTTGAAAATCCCAAAAATACCCCTCTTCACATACGAACTCCAATCCAAACCCAACAACTGTCGTTACAAGCTAAATACCCTCATTACGAACACAATGGGATATGTTGCGTAGGCCCATTCGACTGTTTCAGTCAGTTATTCTTCAAATTAAAGTATAAAACATTCAATATTTGATTTGAACGTACATTTTAATCTGCTAGGGCCACATACTGATCCCAAAAATTCCAGAAAATTAATCTAGCTATGTTTTGACGATACTATCCCAACAAAATAAGTTTCGTTGAATTCTGAGACCATTTGAAAAATGGCCATTTTCTGGTCGATCCAATTTAACTAAAATCAACCAAACACATTTTGCTTCGCCACGCTCACATATTAACTTCAAAATTTATGGAATTTGAAACCTAGTAATAATTTGACATCCCGGATCCAACAAAAGTGGTTTCGTCGAATTCTGAGGTCGTTTGCAAAATGTCTATTTTCAAGGGCTATATATTCTCTATAGCGACCTTTCTGAAAATTCATTTGGCCATAACTTTTGATTCCTGCTACGAAACTTTGATTTTTCAGATTCGTTAGAACGATATTCAAAAACAGATTTAGATATTTTTGGTTTCACTAAAATCCGTTTTAATTTGCACCCGTTACAGTCAGTCAAAGTTCGAATTCAAATTTTGAAACTACCGCGCCATTTCAGGCCTTGTTTATAATTAAAAATAATTATATTTATTTTCAAACGTCGATTCCAACAAACTTTTCATCGTTATTTTTTAAAATAATTTATTTTAAATATTTAAAATTCATCAAAATTGCCAAAATAAAATTTTTAAATTGGCTCGGATTTCCGGGTTATTACAATCTCCCCCACTTAAAACTTTTCGTCCCCGAAAAGGAATGAAGCCGAAAGTTGTTTTACAAACCAACTCAACTTTCATTACTTCCTTTACGGGTTAAGTTCTTTAACTTTTCAGTTTCTAAAAACTTTTCAAATTTTTCAAAAATTTGGCTAACACCCTAAATTTCCGAAAAATTTAGCCATAACTTCTCCTACACCGGGAGCTTCGGGATATTTCAAATAGCCTCCCATGGTCCTCACCAATCCAAAAAGAAAAAGAAACAGCCAAGTGGCAAGCCAATCGGCTCATAAAATCATCAAAAACCCAAGAAATACAATAAACAAGTACCTATTTGTCGGGCAATCAATATTATTCCTCTTCTCTAGCCTCCATGCTATGACCTGTTCAATGTAAATAGATGTATATGCATGCAAATGCGACTAATTTTCTATACAACTCACTATTTGATCAATTTGGCTAAATGGTCCAAATTTTAATTAATCAAACAACACAATCAGCAATAAATTTGTTGATTATCATTTCAAATTCATAACTTTGATATTTTGTCCAAAAGTCAGATTTTTGATGCCAAATCACAGCAATACGCCCTATCTAGTTTTGGTTCTCACACTAGTCAATTGGAATCATATAGAAATCCCGCTTTCGAAACTCGAACATAATTACTGATGATGCCCGGGCATCACCAGAATCATGTCTGGGCGACTAGAGCGCGATTCTATATCTATCCAGTATATTTGAGACTTCAATACACGTGGATCAGACGTATACGAAAATCTCTATATACTGGATTGTCCAAATTCAATTCAAATAAGTATTCAAATATGAATAATTGAATTTAATTTTTCAAAACAAAAATTGTTTTCCTTTTAAAAATATACTCTTCACACTCGTTCTAGGATACTACTGATCCCATATATAACGAGTCATTGCCATTGGATATTATTAGTCCAATCTCAGATGAATTCTTTCGTTTGGTTCTAACGTGTTTTGTTCTCCGAGCTCCGTAAACCAAAGCTCTAATACCAAAATGAAACGACAAGTAATTTCGCTCGATCCTAATGGATCGCTAAACCGACCAAAACCGCTCGAAACCCCTGATTGTTTAGAGAACATGACAAATCAGAACACAAACAGAAGAACATTTCATTGTTAATTACAACAATTCCATCATAATACAAGAATATAAAGAGTATAAATCAATATTACACATTTGACGAACATCGGAGATTTAAATACATTACTGCAAAGAAAAATAATATAATAATACATAGCTAAAAGAGATATACGGATACAGAGATTTCCGGATATCTTTCCAGCTGTAAACCAGGTTCCTGTGAATATAAATCTGCAAAACCAAAACTACTAGCTGCCCATGTCGAAAATAAGGGCACCCAAAGTTTAGGTTAAAACAATAAACTCCAGGTCAGTCATGTGACTGGTGTGAGAACTAAAACAGTTATTATCTTGGTTTTAAAGTAAGGTAAATCAAGGGACCACGCTGTATAACATGGAATGGGTTTCCTCCCAAGAATACAAGCGCATAAAACAACAGCGCAATGCTAAATAAAGAACAATGAAGCTATTGTAAGACCCAGGTCCCATCACATAATGCAACCCAAGACGGAGGATAGGGTTTTTACCTTATAATAGCCAAGAATGCTTGATACGCTAAATTTCATCTTTTATTATTACTATAAGTGTATAGTGTCAAAACAATTTCAGTCATAATTATCAATCATAAACGGCATAAGTGCCCCATACCACTATGTCGCCATATATAGGTTCTACAATCAAAACCGCAAAGTCACGTATTGGAAGTTGGATTTCCATCTGCGAACCGAGGCAAGGGATCGTCCTCCACCGAATTCGAGACGCTCTAGCCCGCCCCTCAGGAACTGAACGCATCGTCCCTTGGATTGTCAGGGTCGGTCCACCGACGTGGATTAAAATGCCTGAACACTGCATTCCCCACCCTATGGGGTGTCGATGAGTCCAATGACTCCATCGGCTCCATATAGTCACCGATATATCCGAGGTGCCTCGCAACCCAACAACCACATAAGTCAATCTCATCAGGGCGTGTCAAACCACTGATGCCACTTCTAGCTAAAAGGAAACGCATGCCTTCCCCGATGTCCTCTCCCGTTTCTGGTTCACAACTGGGGTGTGAGGCTCGCAAATCAACGCTACACAAAGCTATGCCAAACAGGTCGTGCTTTGATCTTCAACCACAAGACTCTTCTTTCAATAGAAGCCTTAATCATTTGCATCTTAGCATGCCACATAGGCAAACCACTCTATGCAACCGATATCCATCAATCACACAAAATGATATCCAAAGTCAGACACGGTCCATTTACAAGTCCGTCCTAGGTCTGAACGAAACCGGAGCCACCTTGTACCTTGCATATCCATCGATCTCCAAGTACGTCGGGACGATCACAAACTGATTCCCTCCTCTTGGGTGTACAGCCCAATCAAGATCATCAGTAATCACCCAAACGATGTGAAGACCTCTGGACTTCGACCACCGTCTTCATCCTCGGCACATCGTCGAATCAGTTATTCAGAATGGGATAAACCCTGTCTTTCTGAATAAACCGCGTATATAATTAACAAGTGTTACACAAACACAACATACGCCTCATTCCAATTCAGAATATTCTTTTATTCAAATATTCTTATACTTTGGGAAAGGTCCCCATTAATTTTATCAAAGATAAATTCTTTAAATTTATTCTTTAATCTTCCTTTGAATACCAATTCAAACAAAATTATTGTTTATCCAAACTAGTCGGGATTAATGATCCTTACCGAAGTAATCATGTATTAAATTTCTCAATCCCAACCTATTCATCCCATGAAGTAAAACTGGTAATGCTTCATATCTAACACCACGATGTTATCGGTAAATTCAATTACCATTTCACGTTCAAATCTAATTAATGATTTAACTTTCGCCTAGAGCAAAACTGGTGATACTCCATTCTCGATCATTCCAATCCAATTAAAGATTCATTAAAACTCCACTTGGTTTTAATCTACCCAAAAACCAATATTATTGATTGTTTAACATGGGAAATCATATCCAGTCTTTAACTGGGTTAAAGAACCAATGTCATTTAAAACACAGTTCACTGTAAACCCAAAATCACATACCATTAATTATCGGGTTAAAGAACAAATGTTATTTAAAACACCGTTCATGATAAACCCAAAAATCAATTAAAATTCAATTACAATTAAATTCCATTTAATTGGTATACTTCATTAATTCTACATAAAAAGTTTTAATATTTTTCTTAACTGGATTTAAGAACAGTGTTAATGAAGGCACCATTCACGACAAAACCAAATCCCATTTGATATTAAATACAAGGCTCTGAATAGAAAATATATCGGCTTATATTCAATATCAAACTTTACAACCAACAAATATCGTATTGGAAATAACGATATAAATATATCTTTCAAATTTACACAACAATATTTGTATAATCACAAAATCCAACATCGAAATATTCCAAAGACAATTTCGATTCAAATCTATTCCAATTCAATTATTGGAAATTCTGGTTACTTTTAAAACCCTTTCAAATCCAATTTATTTATTTCAAAATAAATAAATTATTATTCTAGTTCATTTCGATAAAAATCTATTTTTATCTTTTCAAATTTGGAATTTTTCATCTCAATTCTTCACCAATCATTTCTTATGATTTTACACAAATTATTACTTTTTTTAATAATTTAATCAAGGCTCGTACAGTCGAAATCCATCAACAGCCATCGAACTGCACTTACAACGACCTTTTCAAAATTTGATTTGGACATAATTCCAAATACGACCGTTAGATTTCAAATCTCTATTGTTCATTAGAAAGCTCTTTTCGATACGAACCCAACAGTTCCAGTTTTAGGAGAATCCGATGGTCGGATCTCCCGTAATATCCATTCGAAGTCAATGGTCGAAATTCGCAAACTGCCGCGGCGCGACGCGTTCTATTCAGGCCATTTAATTTATATATAATATATTATATATTTCGTCGATTTCAATTCAAAAGTATTTTATAAATCATTTTAAATTTGTTTTCAGAACAAATTCAACTTCATATTCAAGTTTAAATCAAAATTGAGTATTTTATATCATTAATATATAAATGATAATATTTTCAAATCGTTATATTTTGAAATCACTTTCTTTTCTATATTCATTATAAAAACGAATATAATCGATATAAATATCGTTCGCGTCAAAATGGCGCATATCTAATCTACACGGCTTTATATACTTCAATAACTTCGTTATTCTATTCAACAAATGAATATTTTCTTCAACACATGAATATATACTTTATTCAACACATGAATATTTATTAATTCTTACTTACAATAAAAATATGAATTTTATTGTACAAAATATTTTATTCAACACATGAATAGTTTCAACATATGAATATCCTCAACACATGAGTATCGTCAACACATGACTATTTTTGTTATTTAATATATTTAAAAAAATTATGATTTTTATCGTTTAATTCTTAATCAGACTCCAACCGTTAATTAGTAAGAGAACGAGTCCCTAAGTATTAACCCCGAAGGCCGAAACCAACATCAGATCAATACCCAGGAAACCAATCATCTTAACTAGTTTCCAGCTAGTTTCTCATTTTATATATGATAAAGATGTAAATTTTATTGTTAAAATATTTCGTTCAACACATGATACTTTCAACACATGAATATATATTTTATTCAACACATGAATATTTATTCCATTCAACACATGAATATTTATTCTATTCAACAGATGAATCTATATTTTTAATATTCTTTGTTTTCTCAATTGGAATGAGGCCCAATCAATTACCATATAATGTTAATTACATGGATTCCATACAAAACATGTATATAACAACAACGGTAGATAATCAACCATCATCCAAAGTGCACCACACAACTGCATAAGCATTAAACATAAATAATTAACGCTTAAACAGTCTGTCAACCTAACGATTGACATACAACTAAACAATTGGGATTAGTGTACGCAAAATATCATCCCAACACCCGTGCGGGGTTTCAATCCACATACACTGAATATTATTTGTGCAGTTGGGCGACGTGTAAAATTTATCGTCCCAATCTATATCCTTCAAATGGGTGTACATAAACAAACCGTCCGGTTTATAAATGAATATTTATTCACCTTCACGTTAAATTTATATTTTTAATGATAAACAATTTATTTCAACACAAGATTATTTATTTTCATTCATTCCACAAAACAATCAAATTTCAGCACACAACAAAATCAAACAAGTTGTCCATGGTCTGTGGACAACGGTGTCGGGTGCTGCTAAGCACCATCTGCATCCTAGTATTTATTTCAACTAGAAAACAAAATAAAAGTG
The DNA here is from genome assembly GCA_030737875.1 of Allium sativum. Taxonomy (NCBI): domain Eukaryota; kingdom Viridiplantae; phylum Streptophyta; class Magnoliopsida; order Asparagales; family Amaryllidaceae; genus Allium; species Allium sativum. The sequence continues at coordinate 952,185,889 of CM060924.1, read as the reverse complement.
AGGAGTTCTCACATTGGGTTCCGCTCCTCCAAAAATTGTAGAAGGCTCAGAAAAATATCCGGTCTCTTCTAGAATGTAGAAGACGCCCACACAAGTCCACTGTCTCTTGTTTCACTGGATTTCGACCACACATGAAAAAGATATATTTTTAATAAGTTTATCATACTTTGCGACACTTTTAAGTTGTTGAAATCACTTCAAATAAAAACAGCCGATACCTTTCAGTTTATATTCGAAACTAGGGTTGTAAATTTCTTCTAAACCATGTAGTTATAGGTTGATCTGTGTATACCACGTCGAAGAGCATCAGAGGGCGCGCATAATGATGGTACTCCGACCGAACTCGGTGGCGATCTCGAGACAGGGCAGCGCGAGAAACGGCAGCACTTCCTGGAGTTGATTCGAACAAAATACCTTACAACAGAAGTTGAAGTTGGTATGGATTTAAAGAGGAGATTCAGATCTTCAAAATGATTCAAGAATTTCGCGATTTCATTGAGTGGTTGAGGAGAAATCGAAGAGAGAAGTTTTGTAGAGATTTCACCGTCGCCTGGATGATTGTCGGGGAGAGAGAACGAATGGGATTGGCCAATATTTTTTATTTATATATTTTGAAAATACCAAAAATACCCCTCTTCACATAAGAACTCCAATCCAAATCCAAAGACTATCGTCCCTAGCTAAATACCCCCATTACAAACACAATGGGATATGTTGCGTAGGCCCATTCGACTGTTTCAGTCAGTTATTCTTCAAATTAAAGTTTAAAACATTCAATATTTGATTTGAACGTACATTTTAATCTGCCAGGGCCATATACTGATCCCAAAACTTCCAGAAAATTAAATCTAGCTATGTTTTGACGATATGGTCCCAACAAAATTAGTTTCGTCGAATTCTGATACCGTTTGAAAAATGGCCATTTTCTGCTCGATCCATTTTAACTTAAATCAACCAAAAACATTTTCCTTCGCCACGCTCACATATTAGCTTCAAAAATTATGGAATTTGAAACCTAGCAATAATTTGACATCCTGGATCCAAAAAAAGTGGTTTTGTCAAATTCTGAGGTCGTTTGCAAAATGTCTAATTTCAAGGGCTATATATTCTCTATAACAACCTTTCTGAAAACTCATTTGGCTATAACTTTTGATTCCCGCTACGATACTTCGATTTTTCAGATTCGTTAGAAAGATATTCATAAACAGATTTAGATATTTTTGGTTTCACTAAAATCCGTTTTAATTTGCACCCGGTACAGTTAGTCAAAGTTCGAATTCAAATTTTAAAACTACCGCTCCATTTTAGGCCTTGTTTATAATTAAAAATAATTATATTTATTTTCAAACGTTGATTCCAACATACTTTTCAATGTTATTATTTAAAATAATTTATTTTAAATATTTAAAATTCATCAAAATTGCCAAAATAAATTTTTTAAATTGGCTCGGATTTCCGGGTTATTACAATCTCCCCCACTTAAAACTTTTCGTCCCTGAAAAGGAACGAAGCCGAAAGTTGTTTTACAAACCAACTCAACTTTCATTACTTCCTTTACAGGTTAAGTTCTTCAATTTTTCAGTTTATAAAAACTTTTCAAATTTCTCAAAAATTTGGCTAACACTCTAAATTTCCAAAAAAAATCTCCATAACCTCCCCTGCACCGGGAGCATTGGGATATTTCAAATAGCCTCCCATGGTCCTCACCAATCCAAAAAGAAAAAGAAACAGCCAAGCGGCTAGCCAGTCGGCTCATAAAATCATCATAAACCCAAGAAATACAATAAACATGTACCTATTTGTCGGGCAAACAATTTTATTCCTCTTCTCTATCCTCCATGCTACGACTTGTTCAATGTAAATACATGTATATGCATGCAAATGCGACTAATTTTGTATAGAGCTCATTATTTGATCAATTTGGCTAAATGGTCCAAATTTTAATTAATCAACCAATAATCAAACAATACAATCAGCAATCAATTTGTTGATTATCATTTTAAAATCATAATTTTGATATATAGTCCAAAAATCAGATTTTTGATGCGAAATCACAACAAGCCCTACCTAGTTTTGGTTCTCACACCAGTCAATTGGAATCATATAGAAATCCCACTTTCGAAACTCAAACATAATTACTGATGATGCCTGGGCATCACCAGAATCATGTCCGGGCGACTAGAGCATGATTCTATATCTATCCAGTATATTTGAGACTTCAGTGCACGTGGATCAGATGTATATGAAAATCTCTATATACTGGATTGTCCAAATTCAATACAAACAAGTATTCAAATACGAATAATTGAATTTAATTTTTCAAAACAAAAATTGTTTTCCTTTTAAAAATATACTCTTCATACTCATTCTAGGATACTACTGATCCCATCTCTAACGAGTCATTCCCATTGGATATTATTAGTCCAATCTCTGATGAATTCTTTCATTTGGTTCTAACGTGTCTTGTTCTCCGAGTTCTGTAAACCAAAGCTCTGATACAAAAATGAAACGACAAGGAATTTCATTCGATCCGAATCGATCGTTAAACTGACCAAGACCGCTCAAAACCCCTGATTGTTTTGAGAACATGACAAATCAGAACACAAACAGAAGAACATTTCAATGTTAATTACGACAACTCCATCAGAATACAAGAATATGCAGAGTAAAAATCAATATTACACATTTGACTTACATCAAAGATTTAAATACATTACTACAGCGGAAAAATAATATAATACACAACTGAAAGAGATATACAGATACAGAGCTTTCTGGATATCATTCCAGCTGTAAACCTGGTTCTTGTGAATATAAATCTGCAAAACCAAAACTACTAGCTGCCTGTGTCGAAAATAAGGGCACCCAGAGTTTAGGTTAAAACAATAGACTCTAGGTCAGTCATGTGACTGGTGTGAGAACTAAAATAGTTATTCTCTTGGTTTTAAAGTAAGGTAAATCAAGGGACCACGCCGTATAACATGGAACGGGTTTCCTCCCAAGAATACCAGTGCATAAAACAACAACGCAATGCTAAATAAGGAACAATGAAGCCATTATAAGACCCAGGTCCCACCACACAATGCAACACAAGCCGGAGGATTGGGTTTTTACCTTATAATAGCCAAGAATGCTTGATATGTTAAATTTCATCTTTTATTATTACTATAAGTGTGTAGTGTCAAAACAATTTCAATCATAAGTATCAATCATAGACGACATAAGTGCCCCATACCACTATGTCGCCATATATAGGTTCTACAATCAAAACCGCAAAGTCATGTATCGGAAGTGAGATTTCCATCTATGAACCGAGGCAAGGGATCGTCCTCCACCGAATTTGAGACGCTCTAGCCCGCCCCTCAGGAACAGAACGCATCGTCCCTTGGATTGTTAGGGCCGGTCCACCGATGTGGAATAAAATGCCTGAACATTGCGTTCCCCGCCCTATGGGGTGTCAATGAGTCCATTGACTCCATCGGCTCCACATAGTCACCGATATATCCGAGGTGCCTCGCAACCCAACGAACACATAAGTCAAACTTGTCAGGGCGTGTCAAACCACTTACGCCACTTCTAGCTAAAAGGAAACGCATGCCCTCCCTGATGTCCTCTCCCGTTTCTGGTTCGCAACTGGGGTGTGAGGCTCGCGAATCAACGCTACACAAAGCTATGCCACACAAGCCGTGCTTTGATCATCAACCACAAGACTCTGCTTTTCAGTAGAAGCTTTGATCATTTGCATCTTAGCACGCCACACAGGCAAACCACACCATGCAACCGATATCCATCAATCACACAGAATGATATCCAAAGTCAGACACACAGTTCATTTACAAGTCCGTTCTGGGTCTAAACGAAACCGGAGCCACCTTGTACCTCGTATTTCCATCGATCTCCAAGTACGTCTGGACGATCACTAACTGATTCCCTCCTCTTGGGTGTACAACCCAATCAAGATCATCAGTAATCACCCAAACGATGTGAAGACCTCCGGTCTTCGACCACCGTCTTCATCCTCGACAATCGTTGAATCAGTTATTCAGAATGGGATAAACCCGGTCTTTCTGAATAACCAGCATATATAATAAACAAGTGTTACACAAACACAACATACGCCTCATTCCAATTCAGAATATTCTTTTATTCAAATATTCATAAATATCGTTCGCGTCAAAATGGCGCATATCTAAACAACAAGGCTTTATATATTTCAATAACTTCGTTATTCTATTCAACAAATGAATATTTTCTTAAACACATGAATATATACTTTATTCAACACATGAATATTTATTAACTCTTACTTACAATAAAAATATGAATTTTATTGTATAAAATATTTTATTCAACACATGAACAGTTTCAACACATGAATAGTTTCAACACATGAGTATCCTCAACACATGAGTATCGTCAACACATGACTATTTTTATTATTTAATATATTTAAAAAATTGTGATTTTTATCGTTTAATTCTTAATTAGACTCCAATCGTTAATTAGTAAGAGAACGATTCCCTAAGTATTAAGCCCGAAGGCCGAAACCAACATCAGATCAATACCCAGGAAACCACTCATCTTAACTAGTTTCTAGCTAGTTTCTAATTTTATATATGATAAAGATGTAAATTTTATTGTTAAAATATTTCGTTCAACACATGATACTTTCAACACATGAATATATATTTTATTCAACACATGAATATTTATTCTATTCAACACATGAATATTTATTCTATTCAACACATGAATCTATATTTTTAATATTCTTTATTTTCCCAATTGGAGTGAGGCCCAATCAATTACCATATAATGTTAATTACAAGGATTCCATACAACACATGTATATAATAACAACGATAGATAATCAACCATCATCCAAAGTGCACCACACAACTGCACTTTAATGAAATCAGTACCGAAATTTTCAGTCACATTTGATTTAATGAAATCAACTAGTATGAAAATCATTAAGACAATATTCTCTGATTTTGGACTATAAATATAAAATCAGAATACAAGACTATGGTTTTGATTTAGATCAAAAACCAGTCAAAAGGGTTATATATGTAACATGAATTAGGCATTCATGAATATATCCGGAGATTTTGATTTTTCATTATATTGATAATGACCGAAGGAGTTCAGAAAATGTCGAAAGCAATCCGTTTTTGTATCACCATGTAAAATTGTATATGATATAAATTTATATTTAGGTCATAAATATGTAAGCTGGCATAAATGCAGCTGTATATGAATCCTTTCACATATATATATATATATATATATATATATATTGATTAATATATATGTATACTATACCAGTTTGACTGTATGGTATATACATGCATTAATATGAATCTAGTCGTTAGATTTGACTGGAGTTATTTATATTTTACTATCAACTGGGAATTTTAAAGTTGTTTGTATGATTGTCTTGTTAATAGCAATTTTGATTGGATTTGTTACTTCAAAACAGTTTTGCAGATACATATAAATATATATGTAACATTTGACCATCAAGCATTATATGTACTGACATTAGATTTTAGCGCAAGTTCATTTATAAAATGAAACTATTTCACTGTGTTTTTGGATCTGGTTTTGATTAAGGTAAAACCGATATAGTGGCGATTTAGTTCTATCATCCGAAACTGTTGATCCCAAGATATTTGAATCATAATTTCTTCTCTCTTTTTCTATATGTTATAATATTAATTTGTTATGATATGAGAAAGCTTCAGAATAAAGAAAATTATGTTTTGTAACTGTACATCTCATTCCTGTTAGACAGGGTAGCAAATCAGCCGAGGTAAGATTAGCACAGTATTAATGTTATTTTGGTCTATTAGTTTAAACTCAAAACAGTTTGTAGATTAAACTTATTTCGTCGCAAGTCAGTCCTACAAGTACACTCTGTTTTCATATCTGAAACAGTGCATATGTTGTTTGACACTAAATGGATAGTTAAGATTCCTGCATATATATATATATATATATATATATATATATATATATATATATATATATATATATATATTGGTCCGAGCTAAACGTATGTATATATTTCATACCTAAAGAACATACTATATTTGGTATTATGAATTAAAGCAATATATGATTCAAAGTGTCGACTCATTATTTGGCTTGATGGTGTTTATTATCCCAAAATACTCGAATGTATTAGACAACTTAAGTATTGTGAAAAAAAGGAATATTGGTTCATGTAAAAATTAAACACCACAAAGAGAACCTGTTAACCACTAGCATACAAATAAGTTTGTATTGCTTATAATGCATGATTACTGCATTGTTTATTTCCAATTAAAAGTCAATCTGCTAATACATGTGATAGTATATATGCGCAGATTTAATCTTGCAATATAATCAGTGTGACTGAACTTATGTACAAGAATGGATAGACATGTTGATGAAGATCCATGCCAATTCCAAAAGGCCAATCAGATTAGGCAGGTTCCAAATGTACGATTTGAAGTGCTATGTATAAAGATACGTAGAAAATTTCGACTGAATGTATTGAACTGTATATATGTGTTTTATTAGAACAAATATGAATGCATGTTAAAGGGTTTGACCCTACATAGTTTAATAGTTGGTTCTGTGTGTATTGTATATATACTATTTCGAACTATACATATATATATTCTGGAGTTGGAAACAATGTAACATGTGAACATGTAAAGGTACCAAAATGGGCTGTATGTCATAAAATTGTGAAGGATAAAATTGGTTAATAGAAATATAAATCCATTTAAGATTGGTATATTGTATTTGATATAAAAGTTATAATAACCAATGGTCTTGAAATGTTCGATAAAAATATAGGCATGCTACCTATATAATTTAGTTCTAATTAATATTATGAGTATAGAGTACAATACTGGCGACGGTGCCCCATTACCAGAATTATCCCCGGGCACTAGAGTACGATTCTATAACTATCCAGTATATTAAAACTTCGAATACACGTTTGCAAGACATATATGCAAAATCTCTATATATCGGATTTGTCCAAATCAATATAGATAAATAATCAAATACGTATAATTGATTTAAATTTTCAAAACAAAAATTGTTTTCATGTTAAAATTTACTCTTCACACTCGTTCTAGGATACTACTGATCCCATCTCTAACGAGTCATTCTCATTGGATATTACTAATCCAATATCTGATGAATTCTTTCGTATGGTTCTAATGTGTCTTGTTCTCTGCTTTGTAAACCAAAGCTCTGATACCAAATGTGACGGCAAGGAATTTCGCTCGGTCCGAACCGGTCGCTAAACCGACCCAGACCGTTCGATACGCCCTATCGTTTTGAGAACAGGACAAAATAGAACGCATACACAAGAACATTTCATTGTATATTACAACAATGCATCAGATTACAAGAATATACAGAGTAAAAACGAATATTACACAGAAATATCAGAGATTTAAATTACATTTAAATACATAGCAGCGGAAAATAATACAATACACAACTAGAAGAGATATACGGATACAAAGCTTTCCGGATATCGTTCCAGCTGTAAACCAGGATCCTGTGAATATAAATCTGCAAAAACCAAAACTACTAGCTGCCCGTGTCAAAATAAGGGCACCCAGAGTTTAGGTTAAAACAATAAACTCCAGGTCAGTCATGTGACTGGTGTGAGAACTAAAACAGTTATTAATCTTTATTTTTAAAGTTAGGCAAATCAAGGGACCACGCCGTATAACACGGAACGGGTTTCCTCCCAAGAATACCAGTGCATAAAACAAACAGCGCAATGCTAAATAAAGAAAAAAAATGAAGCTGTTATAAGACCCAGGTCCCATCACACAATGCAACGCAAGCCGGAGTATAGGGTTTTTACCTTATAACAGCCAAAGCATGCTTGATACGTTTAAAACACATTATTTGATACTATTATAAGTGCATAGTGTATAAAACAACTTCAAATCATAAGTATCAATCATAGGCGGCATGAGCGCCCCATCCCACTATGTCACCATACTAGGTTCTACAAATAAAACCGCAAATGTCACGTATTTGGAAATTGGATTTCCGTCTATGAACCGAGGCAAAAGATAGTCCTCTACCGATTCGTGACTCTCTAGCCCGAGCCACCGGAACAGCCGCAACTGCCCCTTGGATCGTCAGGGCCGGTCCACCGATGTGGATTATAGTGCCTGAACAATACGTTTCCCCGCCCTTTGGGGCGTAAATGAGCCAACGAATGACTCCATCGGACCCGGATCGTCCGATCAAACCGAGGCGCCTCGCAACAGCAACAACCACACAGGTGAAAAGTATATAAATGTCAGGGCTGGTAGGTCACTGACACCACCCTAGCTAGAAAGAAACGCATGCCCTCCCTGAGGTCCTCTCCCGTTTTTGGTTCACAACCGGGGTGCGAAACTCGCGAATTCACGTTACACAAAGCTGTGCCACACGGGCTGTGCTTTGATCATCACCACAAGACTTTGCTTTTCAACAGAAGCCTCAATCAATTGCCACTTAGGTATGCCACACAGGCAATTCACTCCATGCGTTTGATATCCATCAATATATAACCCCTGAGCTCGTACGTCTCAGAGAAGGGCGTTAAGCAAGAGAATAAATTCTCCGCCGCCAACAGATATATATTTAATAGAGATCAATCACACGGATTAAAATCCAATGTCAGACACAGAGTCCATTTACAAGTCCGTTCTGGGTCTGAACGAAACCGGAGGCACCTAGTACCCCGCATATCCATCGATCTCCAAGTACGTCTGGACGATCACTAACTGTTTCCATCTTCTTGGGTGTACAGCCCAATCAAGATCATCAGTAATTACCCAAACGACGTGAAGACTTCCGGTCTTCGACCACCGTCTTCATCTTCGACACCACGTCGAATCAGTTATTCAGAATGGGATAAACCCGGTCTTTCTGAATAACTCGCGTATATATTATAAAAGTGTTACACAACCACAACATACGCCTCATTCCAATTCATCAGTCACTAACCGTAAATTAATCAAGAGAATAATTTCCCAAATATTAACCCCGAAGGCCGAAACCAACATCAGATCAATATCCAGAAAACCATTCTGCTTGGCCAACCGACAGTTAGTTTCTAAATTTCACATTCATAGGGAAAGGTTCCCATTAATTTTATCAAAGATAAATCCCTTGAATTTATTCTTTAATCTATTTTTGAATATCAATTCAAACTAGTCGGGATTAGCGAACCTTACCGAAGTAATCATTTGTTTTAATTTCCCAATCCCAACCTATTCATCCCATGAAGTAAAACTGGTTATACTTCATATCTAACACCACAGTGTTATCGGTAAATTCAATTACCACTTCACGTTCAAATCTAATTAAAGATTTAACTATCGCCTGGAGCAAAACTGGTGATACTCCATTTTCGATCCTTTCAATCTAATTAAAGATTCATTAAAACTCCACTTAGTTTTAATCTTCAACTGGGTTAAAGAATCAGTGTCATTTAAAACACGGTTCACGATAAACCCAAAATCACACTCATTAATTATCGGGTTAAAGAACGAGTGTTATTTAAAACACTGTTCACGATAAACCCAAAAATCAATATCGATTCAATTCCAGTTAAATATCATTTAATTGGTACACTTTGTTAAATCTAGACAAAAAGATTTAATCTTTTCTCAACTGGGTTCAAGAACAGTGTTAGTGAAGACACCATTCACGACAAACCCAAATCACATTTGATATTCAATACAAGGCTCTGAATAGAAAATATACCGGCTTATATTCAATATCAAATTCTACGACTAACAAATATCGCATTGGAAATCACGATATATATATATATATCTTTCAAATTTCCATAACAACATCTGTATAATCACGAATTCCAACATCGAAATATTCCGAAGACAATTTCGATTCAAATCCACTCCAATGCAATCATTGGAAATTTTGGTTATTTTTAAAACCCTTTTCAAATTCAATTTATTTATTTAAAAATAAATAGAATTATAATCCTAGTTCAAAACTAGTTCATTTCGATAAAAATCTATTTTTATCTTTTCAAATATGGAATTTTTCATCCCAAATCTTCACAAATCATTTCTTATGATTTTACACCAATTATTACTATTTTTAATAATTTTATCAAGGCCTGTACAGTCGATTTCCATCAATGGCCATCGAACTGCACTTACAGCGACCTTTTTCAAATTTGATTTGGACATAATTCCAAATCCAACCGTTAGATTTCAAATTCCTAACATTCGTTAGAAAGCTCTTTTCGATACGAACCCAACGATTCCGGTTTTAGGAGAATCCGACGGTCGGATCTCCCGTAATGTCCGTTTGAAATAAATGGTCGAAATTCGCGAACTGCCGCGGCGCGGCGCGTTCTACTCAGGCCATTATATTATATATATAATATATATAATATATACTTCGTCGATTTCTATTTAAAACGAATTATATAAATAGTTTTAAATTCGTTTCAAAAGCAGTTTCAACTTCCATTTCAATTCAAATCAAAATTGAATTCTTCTTTATAAATTCGTTTTAAAATTCATTTCTATTCAATTCAAATTTCAATTCAATTTGAATTCATTTCAATTCGCTTTCAATTCAATTTGAATTCGTTTTCAATTCAATTCATTTCGAAATCGTTTTCAGTCCAATTCATTTCGAAATCGTTTTCAATTCAATTCATTTCGAAATCGTTTTCAATTCAATTCATTTCGAAATCGTTATCAATTCAATTCATTTCGAAATCGTTTTCAATTCAATTCATTTCGAAATCGTTTTCAATTCAATTCATTTCGAAATCGTTTTCAATTCAATTCATTTCGAAATCGTTTTCAATTCAATTCATTTCGAAATCGTTATCAATTCAATTCATTTCGAAATCGTTTTCAATTCAATTCATTTCGAAATCGTTTTCATTCAATTCATTTCGAAATCGTTTTCAATTCAATTCATTTCGAAATCGTTTTCAATTCAATTCATTTCGAAATCGTTTTCAATTCAATTCATTTCGAAATATTCGATTTCAAAATTACTTTTTAATATTCATTTTAAAATGAATAAAATCGATATAAATATCGTTCACGTCAAAATGGCGTCAATCTAATCAACACGGCTTCATATATTGATTTTCAAATATTCCATTTCGAATATTTCTATTTCAAATATTTCTATTTTAAAACTGGAATGAGGCCCAATCAATTACCATATAAAGTTAATTATATGGATTTTCATACAACACATGTATAATAGCATTGAAAAATAATCAACCATCAACCAAAGTGCACTACACTGTATAAGCATCAAATATAGATATCTAACGCTTATAACAGCCTGTCAATCAATCGATCGACATATTTAATCAATCAGGATGAGTGAACTTCAAATTTCATCCCAACACCCGTGTGGGTTTCAAACAATCAAACACAGATTTTATTTGTGCAGTTGGGCGATGTGTGAAATTTATCGTCCCAATCAATGTCTTTCAAATAGGTGTACATAAACAAACCGTCCGGTTTGTAAATGAATATTTTATTTCATTCACTTTCACTATATTCATATTCACGTTAAAAATTATATTTTTAACGATACTACCTTTTATTTTAACATATGAATTTCTATTCAGTTCATTCTTTAAATAAAATGATATTTTTATTTTTCTAACATATTTTAGAAAATTTCGGCGGCATAACGGCACGATACTAGAAACGGGACGAGGCCTAGCCTTATCCCCGGTCTAGTGAAGGCCCACGTCATTCACACATCAATCAAATTCACCAAACAACCAAATTTCAAATCAAATCATATAACTAACCCATGCAACCAAACAAACAAGTACATGGTTTGTGGACGATTGTGTCGGGTGCTACTAAGCACCGTCTGCATCCTAGTATATATATATATAACTAGAAAAAGAAATTGAAAGGTGAGAAATTCTCACCAAAAGCTATCCAATCATCTAGACTCTTCTTTGATAGAAATCTTCATCGTTATCGCACCTTCGCCATCTTTGTTGCCCGTAGTCACTATATATATATAAAAATCACATTTTTATTTCTCTATTCCATATATAAAAATCGAATTTTTACTTCGCTAATCAATATATAAAAAACGAATTTTTGTATTCCAATCAAGGGAAATTTATATTTCAAATCAAAGGAAATTTATATTTCAAAGCAAAGGAAATTTATATTTCAAAGCAAAGGAAATTTATATTTCAAAACTGAAAATAAAATAAAACAATGCTAATCCTATTCTAAAACCAATGCCAATTTTATTTTAAAACACTTGCTATTTTTATTTTATAAAACGATGCGATATATATTATTTTGAAAACCAACTCTATTTTTTACTATGAAAAACAGTTCTATTTTTACTATGAAAAACAAATCCTATTTTTACTAAGAAAAACAATTCTATTTTTACCAAGAAAAACAATTTCTATTTTTACTAAGAAAAACAATTTCTATTTTTACCAAGAAAAACAATTTCTATTTTTACTAAGAAAAACAATTTCTATTTTTACTATGAAAAACAAATTCTATAAATCGTTATAATGATTAAAAATCATATTTTCATTTTAAAGTAATATATATAAAAACCATATCTTCATTTTAAAGTTATATATATATATATATATATAATCAGATAAAAAAAACAATAATGTTATTCTCTATAAACATTTAATTACAAGTTCAAAGAAATACACTGCGTCCTCTTCATCTTTGCTGTTCAAAACCCTCTACATCATCATCCCCGAAATAACTGCTCCAAGCTTCCACAGTTGAACCCATCGCTGGCCCGTTAGGGCTTCCTTTTGCTCGCACCACGTCAGCCTTGACGATGATCAACGACCATCACAAGGCGCGCCTTGGCGCTTCCTTTCACCAGCCAGAGGATGGGCCAGCTCGCACCACCGATGGCCAGCAGAATTGAGCCCGACGCGGTGGCCTTTGAGCCCCAAATTTGAACGAACCACACCACTAAACGAGATCTTGCCCGTTGGATTTGTAGAGCACTTGACGCTCTCTGATTTGCAGTTGGAGATTTCGAAAAACATTGTGTTGATTTGGGGTTCTTGGAGGAGGAAGTTTCGAGCTACAATCGCCCTTCAATTTGAACGTGGCGGCTGAAAGAGAGAGAATGGGCTAGGGTTACGGGGAGGGATATTTATATAATTAATATTTTATTATTTTTAATCCTCCAATTTCAAAAAAAGCATGTCTACTGATACGAACTCCAAATCAAACCTAACGACTGTCGTCCCTAGCTAAATACCCCCATTCCGAACACAACGGGATATGTTTCATAAGCCAATTCGACTGTTTGAATCAGTTTCCGTTGAATTTAAAGTATAATTCTTTGTATATTCAATTTGAACGCACATTTTAAATTACTGGGGCCACATACGAACCCGATAAATTCCAGAAAAATATTTTCTAACTTCGTATTGACGATACAGTCCTAACAAAACTAATTTCATCGAATTCTGAGACCGTTAGCAAAATGTCCATTTTTAAGGGCCTGAATTCCATAGCGACTATTCAGAATTTTCAACTGGACATATTCTTTGATTCCCGCTATGAAATTTCGATTGGTCGGATTCGTTGGAAAGATATTATCAATTAGATCCTATCATTTTTGGTTTCACTAAGATCCGGATTGTTTTACACCCGGTACATTCAATTGAAGTTTGAAATCGAATTATCGAACTACCGCGCCATTTTCAATTCTATTTATAATTATATATAAATATTTATATTCTAACGACGGCGTATATAATATATACGTCGAATTCTATATTGAAATAAATTTCTCGTCGATATTATTTAAAATAATTCATTTTAAATAATCAAAATTCGTTAAAATTGCCAAAATAAAATTTTTAAACTGCCCAGATTTTCGGGTTGTTACAATATATTTGATATATGTTAATAATTTTAATAATGTTTGCCATTACGAATTATATATTCCTTTAAAAGAAAAAAATTGTTATACTAAGTCATGGTGACGTCTTCCAATAATACACTCATCAATGTCCAAAATCACTGGATGTAGGTAATGCCAAAGCAATGTGCATTCTTTTGATTTTGGTTATATGCGACGGAGTAAAAGTGATACTTGAATTGTATTAATGAGTCTGACTTAACTGAGCTGCATAATACGATTATAGCTTAGAGACAATAGCATGAATTATTCTATATCTTGAGCAAATGAATAATACTAAACAAAATGTTCATCGTGCGATCCAAGAATTATATATGATATAATTGACATAAGATGTCTACCTAAAAGATTGTGTTTTGGGGATTTGCCAAAGCAGAGCCAAAACATGATTAGACATGGATCTTGGAACACCATTATATATATATATATACTGATATATATATATATATATACACACACAAAGGGATGTTAATTTGAGTGGGAGCATATTTTAGTTTAAATTACACGATTATGTTAGTGTACAATTTTGATTGTCAAAATTTATATTAAATAAATATTAAAGAATCAGTTATTATTTATTATCTACTGTAGATATTAAATAATAAATAACTCTGATAATTTGAATTAATCCTTAAGAAGGATAAATTGAATTGAATCAAATTTCTTGACTAACATTGAAACTTGGGGATTGTCCTCAAACAAATTAAAACGTAATTGTTCTAACAAATATAGAGGATCTAAAATAAAAGTTAATGTATGGCTTTAACCAGTTAAGATATAAATGTTATAAAATCTACTAATATATACATTACTAGTAAATGTATGTTGATTTACAGAAATTGCAGAGTAAGTAGAAAAACTGATAAAAAGACAAGTGAACTTACGATTGGAAATAAAGCAAATGTTGCTGGATTATCCATAGGAAGTTAATTCTTGTTAATTATACTGGCTTAATAAAATAAATAAATAATTGTTATTACGAAATTCCACTTAAAATAAATGTTATAATAGACCTTGTTTAGACAAGTTTGAATTTCATTTGTAGTAAAAGAACAATTGTTATTCATTTTATTTAAATGAAATATCGTATGGAATTTCACAAATAGTTAATGATATTTATAAATCATTAACTATAATGTACTTGACATAAATAATTAATGGATTAAATTCAGTGATTAAAATCCAACATACCTATAGCATTACCAGTTAGCCCGTATAAACAAGAGAGTATATCAAAACACCATAATGATGGAATTTTGAGATCATTTGAATTTGAGTTATATGCATAATGCAAATCTTGTTTAATAGGCAAAATAAGTGAATCACCTTTCACTTGACACGGTGAATGAGTGATAAGTATTGGGTCTCATACATAATGATGTATATGGAGCAATGAATACATAAGCTGGAAGGAGGACTTATTACTTCATTATATTTACTAATGATATTAGTAGATATAGATATGTATATCTTATGAAATACATATCAGAATCCTTTGAAAAGTTCAAAGAATTCAAATAGAAAAAAAAAATTAGTAGAAAATAAATACTTTTCGAACAGTTCGAAAGAGAATATTTAAGCCAATTATTTAATCTCTATCCAGATGAGTTTGAAATTGTTTCACAACTCATTCCATTTAGAACACCATATTGGAATGATGTGTCTGAAAGGAGAGATCACACCTTTTAAGATACAGTACGATTAATGATATGTCATATAGATCTTCTAATAAATTAAATTTAGAAAAATTGTATTAAATCTCACTAAAACGATTTTAAAGACGCCATATAAGATATGGACTAGGAAATGTCCTAGTGTGTCTAATATCAAGATTTGGGATGTAAGGCATTTTGTTAAACGTTCGTCCTTTGATAAGATCGGACCCAAATAAGATAACTATTTTGTGTAATATCCACAAGATATTAATGGATATGATTTCTATAAATTCTTTGAAGATAAAATGTTTATGGCTCAAATTGGTATCCTTTATAAAGGAGAACTAGTCTCTAAGATACTGGTAGGAATGAAATAGAAGTCGAAATGTATCGAAACCACAAAATGTCATTGAATCTTGTATAGACAAGAAATTGAGTAGAAGTGAGACAATAATTCTAATGTTATTTGATAACACATTAATTATTGTAAATTAAGTTAGTTTTAAAACAAGAAATAAATACTAATTCTAAGAAAGAAAATGTTTGGATTAAGAAGTTCATGATTGAACTTAATTTATTGTTGATCGAATGATATACATTGCGATAACAATATGGCTATTGCTCAGGCCTAAAACATTAAACTCATCATCAATCCAAACATATATTTAAGAAATATAATTCCTATGTGAAGTTGTTCACAAAGTAAATGAACATATCAGCAAAGTTACAAACGTTGTAATGTTGCAGACCTACTAAATTAAACTATGTCGCAGCAGAAGTTTAATAGTTACACTAGTTTCATGAGTATACGATATGTGAACGATTGACTCTAGTGCAAGTGGGAGATTGTTAGAGTTTATGCCCTAGAGGCAATCATTTGATGAGATTGATAACAATGTTGTTGTTATTATTTTATTTGGAATAAAATAATATTCTATTATATTATATTTACTACGTAATATAAATATTAATATAATAGAAGTCCTTAGAATAATAATACGGAATTATATAGTTCAAGTAAGACTGAACTTGAGATTATATAATGTGATAAGTATTATAATTCTTAAAAGTCCCTAGTTGAGTTTTATTGTTTATACAGGACAACAATAAAGCATTGAGACTAGTATATTGATTGACTGATGATCACATCTCATTGATCATTAATATTCGTGATATTAAAGTCAAGATATAAATACGTACTGAAGAATAGCGTATTGGGCTGACCCACCGTGAGATAACTACATGGAATATAATCAACAATATCATAAGTTGTTCTCATAGTGATAGTGATGTAATGGTCCTCAGACCTGAAATCATTATAATTTTATTCGAGGATATTTGTGTTTTGATATCATCTAAAGTTATTTCGTAACAGAGTAACGATAACGGTGATAATTGGATACATCTCGAATCGAATGAAAATTATGAATGATCTAGATGGAATTTAACCCTATGATATATTCGTAGTGATATCCATGGGCCTCTTAATTGAGTGAGACTGTGAAATGCATGGCCGTGCTCAAATATTGATTTGTTTTAAACAGTCTACTCATCGAACAAGAAAATCAGATTAGATTATAAGGAGGATGATACGATCCATGCCTCTAGTTTAATCCTGGATATATTGGTTAAAAAGATTATATTACATTGATACACTGGTCACAGAAAGGTTGTATCGAATCATTGATTTTATTATAACTTGGGTAGCAGCGATGTATTGCTAGATGCCAATCACTGTTTATGATTTTAAATATGATTTAAAATCATTGCCAATGTTTTAATAACCTATAGGGTCACACAAACAGAACGCAATAAAGGGAAAAACATTCGTTGGATAAATAAATATCAAATCTGTTGATATTTTATTTAACATTGAATTAGTATACCGGTTGGATTCCTTATTTTAGGGAACACATTTGTTTTAAAGGGAAAAAACCGTTTCCTTTTAAATATACACGTGGATAATTTTGTTCGAATAAGATTAAAACAAAACAAAACCTACTGAAACCTAATTCATCCAATAATGGCGGCTAGCACTGTAGCCCTTTCTTCCGCTCTTTGATTCGATCGAAGATGGATGCGTTCTAGTGGATACCTCTAGAGGCGTGACAAATGAAGCGCTCAGATTCGATTCCTCCCAAATCCCAATTGTTCAATTTTGTGATAGATGGAAGCCATGACAGGTATAATCTTCAATTTACCCATTTTAGCATAGATCTACTATTTATGGTTGTTTAATTTGTTAATACAAGTAAGTATTGTCCAAATTCAATACAAATAAGTATTCAAATATGAATAATTGAATTTAATTTTTCAAAACAAAAATTGTTTTCCTTTTAAAAATATACTCTTCACACTCGTTCTAGGATACTACTGATCCCATCTCTTACGAGTCATTCCCATTGGATATTATTAGTCCAATCTTTGATGAATTCTTTCGTTTGGTTCTAACGTGTCTTGTTCTCCGAGCTCTGTAAACCAAAGCTCTGATACCAAAATGAAACGACAAGGAATTTCGCTCGATCCGAATCGATTGTTAAACCGACCAAGACCGCTCGAAACCCCTGATTGTTTTGAGAACACGACAAATCAGAACACAAAAAGAAGAACATTTCATTGTTAATTACAACAATTCCATCAGAATACAAGAATATACAAAGTATAAATCAATATTACTGATTGACATAGAAATGTGTTTATTTTTACGCTCATATCTTATCTTTATTGTAAATAAATAAATATTACTTTGGGCATTTTTGTGTGTTTTCACAGGTTGTTAAATAAATGTCTCCTTCATTCAATTAAAGACCAATTGCAGAGGAAATGCTACTTCTTGGAATCAACAAATTTTCAATCATAAAGGAAGCTGTAGCACACTGATAAAGCCTGGAAATTTGGACAGAGTGTTCTGAGTTCAGTCACCGTCAAAGCCCTATTTTTTGCTGAAGAAAAGAACATATACATTGCCTCCGTCGCTTTGAAGAATAAAGAGACTAGTGTTATATTATATATATATATATATGTATATGTATATAACATATGCACTAAGATTTGAAGAGCTAGACATTTTCTTCTCAAAGAAATCAATTGAAAATCTTGCATATTTACTTGCCATTGAGGAGACGACTTGACATATATTTACCAAAATGCAACTCAATCAAATGCCACATGTCAGCAATCAAGGAGGGAGAATCTTCATAGAATATCTCAAATCTATATCCATATCTCTTTTATTTGTAAATAGAATATCTCAAGAGATATTTTCTTGGCCCAAAAGTCACATAGGATGGAGGCTACATCCCTTATAAATACCCACTGTATTCATTGTAAAAAAGATATATCCATTATTCTGTATTCTCTTCTCCATTAATAAAAGTTCTTCCTTTTTACTATTTCTGCATTTTTCTTTCTTAGCAATAGGTGTTGTCTTCACAATTAGTTTTGGAAGAGCACCAATTGTATTTTACATTTTTTTTAGTTAGTGATTAGTCGTTTGATTAGTTTCAACAACAATCCTAATTTTATTTTTGTTGTTCTTCTTATTCTGCACTTTTATTTTCTGCCTTGTTGTTCTTGTTCTGCAATTTACTTTCTTTAGTGATTAATCGTTGATTAGATTCAACGATAATCCTAAGTTCGCAATTTCAGTTTGTTTTTATTTCAACAAAATCTCTAGGCTTCGTCTAACTCACCCAAGAGATTAGATAAATAATTTGATTTTAATTTACCTCCCTATGTTCGACCTGTATACTACAAACCTGTGCGCTTGCAGCATTTAATTTAAAAATTCGCGCTTTTCTAATTCATAGGAAAGCGACGATCAAGTTTTGGAGCCGTTGCCGAGGAGGTAACGATTAAATTTTATTATTTATTTAATTTCTGATTCGTGTTAGTTTTTATTTTATTTTATTTTCCTTTTGTTCACTTGTATATATAGAAAAAAAATCTTGTTTTGTAATGTGGTGTATCAATTACATTGGTATAGTCATGAACTAAGCAAGAGAAAAAAAATTGCCAAAATTCTTTGATTACTTTTCTGTTTTCAATACAATCTCTTCCCATTTTTCAGTTATTTCATTTCCTTTTACATTTGATTCTTTCCCTCTTGTACAAGCTTTCTTTAAAAATAAATAAAAACTTGCATTTTTTTTTTCTTCCTTCTGTCTTTCAAACTATCTGCAAACTTACTTCTTCACCATCCTTCAATACCAATACCTGCCATTTCATCATCAACAGACTGCAAGCACCGTACTTTCCCTAACCGTCTACCAAACCACCACACGCATCCATCACATACTGACATCCACAAACCACCTCCAGTAACATAGTCGCGCAATGAAACACCACATATACCAAAACATTCCCTGTTACCACAAACAGTCCGTCAAGCCAGAATCCAAAACTGCAAAAAAAACAAAAAAAAAAAACTGGAATCCAAAAGTGTGAACACCAAGTTCTATCATAATCCATCGCTTGCCCATCCCTTTTCTTTATACCAAAGACCCCATACCCCAAACAAAACCACCAAAACCACGTTCACAACAAAACCCTCCAATCCCCGAACTCTGAGACAAAATCCCATTGTTAAACCACATTAAACTATACCCAGATCATCACTAACCCTCCATCTCAAACAACATCGCACCAACCAGCTTCTTGCCGCAATCCCCCTCCACATGCATCTACGTCCCTCTTGCCTGAGTTTGTTCAAACAACCACTATCACCGTGACATCAACAATATCATCCTCCACCTTCCTGCCCACTGCTTCAAGCCAGTCTCAAAAACTACAACATCCATCCACAAACCTTCACATCACAAGCCAATCCTCAACAAAAACTTGCAAACCCGTACCATACTCGCCTCATACTCCAGATCTATAAAATCATCACGCATACCATAATTCGAACTCCCTTCTACCCCAAACATCTTCAAAACCCATCACCGATTTGAACAACCTCTCGTCTGCCTCCAACATCCTCACAGACCCACCATCACAACTTCCCACGGTCTACCCCAATTCGCATCATCCCAAGCCGATTCCTTATCCCCATCACATCGGAAAAATCAATAAAACCCAATCGAGTCTTACCTGCGCCCTTATCATCCTCGAAAACCCCAATTGCACCTACTGATCCACACCGCAACTCCACGAAATCCAAAAAAAAACCTGATTCGATACTCTAAATCATTGGCGAGCTCGAATAAAAGGAGGAGAAAGAAGTTGAACTTGATATTGCTTACTAGAAATCCGAGTTGATTTGTTTCCAGATTTTTGAGTTTTTTTTTCTCGAAGAAAAAAGGGAATTAAATCGAATCTTTTTTTTCTTTCTTCTTGTCGGTTTAAGGATTGTGTGGGATTTGGCAAGTTATTTCTGATTTGAGGTTTGCACGATTACAAGGTGGTAGATTCGAGCATGTGCATGTGTTTTTGACTGTTTGGCAAAGTTGTTTTTGACTGTTTGGTAATTGGCAAGCAGTAATTCCAATTTTTTTTCCTTCTTGCTCTTATTTCAATTTCACAACAATTTCATTTTTTTTTAATTCCCTGTTACCTTCCTTTTTTTTTAAAAAAAAAGAAGAAGAAGGAAAAAGAAAGAAATCAAAGGCACAGGACAAGAGAAGAACTCAAGCAACAAAACAAAAAAATTCAAAGGACAAACGAAGCGGAGTAACTTGCTAGCACAACTCGATTGCTCTGGACAGACAAGCGTACCCCCACTGTAAAATTTTCTAAACTCTACAGGTGCTCTGCTGCTTTTGAAAAATATAAAAATTGCGTGTAAAAATCTTCTGCAGGGGCAGCGGCTTGCTTGTACAATTTTTTTTTAATTCTGTTATTATTTTTGTGGCTGTTCTATTCTGTGGCTGATATTTCTGAATTTGTTTGTGCGGCACGAATTTACATACCTGAAGTGATCACTCTCGTCGATTTTCAATTATAAAACTTGATTTGACTTTTGAAAAAATATAATTGAAAAGTGGTGCTTTGTGAAGTTAACTGTCTTGTATAATTAGATCGCGGATATATAGTAGTTCAATTCATTGGACTATTAGCAAAAGAGGTTGCATACTACTCGTAAAACATTGGTCGTATCCCTTAGTATTTATACTATACGTGAACGGCCATAAGACCCTCTTCCCCCTTCTAATTGAGTCAGTTAATTAATAGAGCGCAGCTTAGTATTTTATATTATTTTGAAGTGATAATAAATTCTATCTTTCCGTGACTTCTTTAAAATGCCTAATTCAAAAAAATCATTGAGAGAAATGTGGGATAATAGTCGGATTAGACGTCCGCTTGAAGAGTATGAGTATGAATTACAACTCATGAGGCAAGATTTTCCAAAATTTCATGAGTCCAATGCCAATAATTTTCAAAATTTTCCAAATGACCAAAATTTTCAAAATCATGGATATGATCGAAATTACGATTTCAATTCAAATTTCAATAATTTCGATTATGGGCCAGATCCACATCAAAATAGCTTTGAATCTCAATACAGCTTTGATCCACATCAATATGAGGTTGAAAACCAAAATTTTCAAAATTATAGCCCATATCAACATCTTGAAAATAACCAAAATTGTATTTTTCCCTCGAATTTCAACAGTTTTGGTTACGAACATAATTTCTATGATCAAAATGATTTCCAATATCATTGTAATTTTTCTGAAAATTCAAAAAACTACCACATTGGAAATAATATTGATTGTGAAATTGATGTGGACTATAATTTTGAGAATCAAGAAATCCAAAGCGAGAGCTCTCAAATCAACGACTCTAAAGAATGTAATTTTAATGAGAGGGCGGAAAGGCTAAATAAAAAGATGGATGAACTTCTTTGTTTAATGGCATCTTATAAAGAACAACGAGAGCAAGAAAATCAAATTCAAACAAGCCTTGAATCAGAAAATAATCCAATTTCTACTGACAATGAAAATTTTCAAATAACGACTTTGGAGATTGAGAATAATCATCTTGATGAAATTTTTCAAAATTCAACAAACGATATGGACTTCAACTCTTTTCAGAAAAAATATTTAAGCTTGGATTTTGATCTTTCTCTTTCAAACTACGAGAAACCTGAAAATTTTGAAATTGAACAAAATGAAAATGTTGAATTTTTCAAAAACTCAGAAGTGGAAATGGATTTGAACGAACATGAATTCTTTGGATTGTACGAGGATGAGTTGCCAAATAAGGAAGTAGATTCACGTCACGAGTTCGAAAATTTTAACTTTGAGAAAATTTCAAACGAACTTGAAATTGTCAGTGTCGAAAATACGTTGTCAGTTAATGATGAGAAATGTGATCACATAGTTTTGAACAACACTCAGAATTCAAATTTCATTGGATTTATATACGATCACAAATTTTTGAACAATTACACCGATAAATTTGTTGAACACATGAATTATCTTTGGAATGCTGGCTTGGTTGAAAACTTCATGTTAGGATGACCCTAGATATTTATCTCCTGGACTATAAGTCTAGGTTTAAACATGAGATGGTTTTCAAAAACGTTTGCTTATTAGAAAACATGCCTAGACATAGTGGGAATGGGACTCATAGGGAAAGAACCAAGTGTGGGGGGAAAATATGGTGGTATTCTTTGCATCGCGTGCACCGCAAACACATATATCATTGTATATATGATCCATTCTTACATATAGTTAGATTGCATTTCATTCTACAAATAATTTTGCATCTCATTCACCTTTGGGTACGATCTTTCAAATTTAGGAAACGTTCACAGTTTGGACACTGTTTAGTTCTAGTGTGGGGGGAGTCTGTGTAACACCCCACACCCGCTAAGGTCACTCGCTAAGGGAATGCCTTAACTTCGGTGGAGTATTTTAAGTGAATATAGAACAGAAAAATTACAACAGACAGATATAAGTAATACTTGAAATTTAAAACATCATTTCATTGCAGTAGAAGGTAAACATGTTTGGTTACATATCAAAAATCCACAAGAGTCAAGTACCAAATATCCATCTCGTTAAAACATAAGTACATAATCCCACTACATACTAATAGACATAATCGAAAAGATAACCGAGTTTTTCTTCAAGAGTCCAAGCTCCAAAAGATAGATAAAGCAATCTGATCAAAGCCCACTAGTGCTAGGCCCACTCTGAGAAACTGAGGGTTGGGGAAAAAGATAAAAACAACGGGGTCAGACATAAGTCTGAGTGAGCCCTATAACTTTAACAATACAATCATTAAATTAATTAGGGTACGATATAAACCTGGTACGGTACGACTGGGGATAAATGACTACACTAAGCAACCAACTAGACTTAGGATGAACTAAGATAACGGTAAAGACGCGCCTATCCACCCAAGGATAAATACTATTCTGCACCACACCAGATCTACCCACCCAAGGATAATTCCTACACTGCACCACACCAGATCCACCCACCCAAGGGTAATTCCTACTTAAAGGTTGATCCCACTAAGTGTACTTAGTAATTTTTAATAGTAGTTTCGTGTACCCCTAGCTGACTACATAGGTGCCGTCTGCCCCTTACTCCACTAGGTGTACCCACAACTTAGTAATTTTAATAGTAGTCTCGTGTACCCCTAGCTGACTACATAGGTGCCGTCTGCCCCTATCTCCACTAGGTGTACCCACTACTCCCATTCGATCTGCTCCCTAACGTAGATACCCGTGTTGGCCCCACAGTGGGGTGTATCACTCCCCAAAGTGGCAACCCGATACAACAAATGGTGCACGGCTTATACCTACACGATGCAACAATGTCTTACCTACCAGCCCGGGTCCACACACGCCTATGAAACCCGTTGGACTTGTGTTGCCACCGCTAACCCGTTGGACTTGTGTTGCCACCGCTAACCCGTTTTGGCCTCTTATAATCAAGAGCAGTACGCGTGTCCCGTCCTCGACATGGGTCGAGCCGAATAAGATACATATGGGTTACTGGGTGAAATGGCCCCCCCACAAGCTACCACCTAAGCTTGTCATTTTTTCTAGTGCATCCCACTTAACCCTTTTTAATAATCATGTCCACTTACATGTTCAAAGTTTGGTTAAGTCATCTACTCATATTTCAATTGCCACTCAAGGCACCCACTAGATTTCCCCATGCCACCCAAGGCACTTACTTGATTTCCACATGCCACCCAAGGCACTTAACCCTTTAATCATGTTTAATTACATGTTCCACTTTGGTTAAGTATTTTAATCTTATCTTCCATTGCCACCCAAGGCAACCACTAGATTTTCCCCATGCCACCCAAGGCACTTACTTAACCCTTTAATCATGTTTAATTACATGTTCCACTTTGGTTAAGTATTCTAATCGTATTTTCTATTGCCACCCAAGGCAATCACTAGATTTTTCCACATGCCACCCAAGGCACCCACTTAACCCCTCATGTCCCTCTACATGCTAATATGGTTAAGTGTTTCTTAATTGATTAAGAACGTAACCGTTGTAAAGACCTCTCACATTAGACTATCTTTTATGGCAGCTGGATTTGCCGGTCGGGTCCGGGCAACCTTACGCCATAACCGAGTCTAACCTCGTGTCTATACACTTGTCACGTATTTAGTTTGTGCCTAAGACCTCTCACATTGGCCCAATCATTTGTAGCCGCTGGATTTTCCGGTCGGTTCCGGGCAGTCTTACGCTACAAAAGGGTCCAACCTCGTGTCTTAGTCGATTAATTACACCTAATTAATCACCCCCATATTTCGAATTAATTTTCCCTAATTAATTCCAATTTTAACGATGTACATAATTGACTCAATTATGCCCATCTACTTTATGGTATGCATAATCATACCAACTTCACACCATTTCATTAACATGTATATTAACCCCATCGTTCCCCACGCAATTCGCTAACATGACATAAAAGGGAAGATTCATCACAAATACAATGGGTTCAACTTGCATAACATTAGCATCAACATGGGTTTAAAGGTGTCAACATGCATATAGCATCAACCCAACTAGCATAATTAATCAACCCAAACTTGCATGAATCACATATGTCATAAAGAGGTTAACTCGCATAAGTTATTTATGTCATACAAAGGGGTAAACTTGCATATGTATGTATGACATACAAAGGGGTTAACTTGCATATGTATGCATATCATACTAAGGTGTAAACTTGCACATGTTACTCGCATATAATCAAACACCAAACTTGCATAACATGTCATATATGAACTTGCATGTAATCATACACCAAACTTGCATAACATATCATGTATGAACTAGCATATAATCAAACACCAAACTTGCATAACATGTCATATATGAACTTGCATATAATCATACACCAAACTTGCATAACATATCATGTATGAACTAGCATATAATCATACACCAAACTTGCATAACATATCATGTATGAACTAGCATATAATCAAACACCAAACTTGCATAACATGTCATATATGAACTTGCATATAATCATACACCAAACTTGCATAACATATCATGTATGAACTAGCATATAATCATACACCAAACTTGCATAACATATCATGTATGAACTAGCATATAATCATACACCAAACTTGCATATCATGGTGTCATAACGGATCAATGTTTCTCATATGACTTGCATATCCTGCATAACATCATAAACACATAGCATATGACTTGTATAACTTGCATAACACCACAAACACATAGCATATGACTTGCATAACTTGCATAAATTCATCAACATGTATCATATGACTTGCATAACTTGCATAACTTCATGAACATATAGCACATAACTTGCATAACTTGCATAACATCACAAACACATAGCATATGATAACATAATCTTGCATTGATCCACATTCATAGCCATAACCTCATTATATCCTATCATAATCATTTCAACAATTGGTTATTAAGGCTATAGAAAACTCACAACTTGTTGATTAGCACTCCTAAGAAGAAGATTAAGTTGCTAGAGTTGATTAGAGATTGATTTGAGAAGCTATCTTCCTCTTTAGATTGATTAAGGCTCCTTCAAGTTGCATTTTGACGGCATAACGGTGTTGTAGCTATTTTTAGTATGAATTAGGGTAGTCCTAGGGTGTATTTATAGATTAGTTAGGTGTTTTAGGCCCTTAGATTAACCCTAAATCAGATTAGAGCCGTCAGATCACGTCCTAGCCAGCAAAACACAACCCAAAAGCCAAACTGATGCACCCAGGTCACCTGGGCTCGACCAGGGAGGTCGACCCCCAGGTCGACACTAGGGTCGACTCCCCAGTCGACCTGGTGGGCAGGTCGACTCCCCAGTCTAACCCCAGGTCGACTCCCTGGGTCTGGCGGGAATTTTCCCGCCACTTCTGAAATTTGAAATTTCTGTTTTTAAATCTATTTTTAAATTTTCTGAAACTTCTTCGGGCCATATCTGGGTCATACGGACTCCGATTTTCGAAAACTCGGACTCTATTTCGCGTATTTTTCCGATACGAACGCAATGGCATAGCCCGTTTCCCCTGGTTCAGATTTTAAATTTAATTCTGCCCTGTTTTATATTGTAGTAAGTTATTCAACATACGGGGTGTTACATTCTCCCCTACTTAAAGGATTTCGTCCTCGAAATCTCTAAGTCAAGAAGAACGTATCCTACCAACCAAACAACCATCTACTAAACCATCAAACACTGGCATCCTTTGTCCTTAGAGTTTCTAATGCTGTATGAACATATGCAAAGAGTGTGTGTATATGTTCCCTGTCTAATGCAAAATTAGGCGGTCTACTAATTCAGTTGACCTCCTTAATGCAAACCATGATAGTGCCATGCATCCAATATGTATGCAAAAGAACCCTATCGACACACACTATCTCTACATGTGTGCACAACCATACACCAAAATGCATCATCCATGTGATAATACAACCATTATACATCCATTAATATAGCTACCTACACATAATTTTATGCAATATGCAATATGAAGTGATTGAGCCGATCTAGTCCTAGAGTGTGAGTATATGCATCCACGAGCAACCACTAGCAACCACTTGCATCCACACGCATCCATCAAACATAACATGTCTCAAACACATGTTTCAACCATTGGTTTTCCCTATCTAAAGGTCAAAGGTACTAATGAGAGGACATACTAAAGAAAAGATAAGTACTAGACAAACGATAAAGGAGAACTTAAAAGACATACCCTCAAAAAGGAATGGGTACAATGAACACATCTTCGCTTCTGTCTCCCAAGTAGCATTGCTCTCATCTTCTCCCCTTGGCACTTTGACTAGTCGAACCTCTCTGTTTCTCAACTTCCCAATCTCTGACCCAAGGATGCGGGTCGGAGCTCGTCGAATAGTCGCATCACGCTCTACCTCCACTTCTTTAAGCAAGCTCGGCTCTACCACCTCTGCGGTCCCATGTAGGCACTTCCTCAACTGTGATACATGGAATACGTCTTGTACCCCACTGCTTCTTGCAAACTCTTCAAAAACTCGCTAGTGAAGATAGGATCTCGATCGCTCACTATGCTAGAAGGTACACCATATAACCGAGCTATCTCTCGAAGGTAAACTGAAGCTAGCCATGGAGCAGTCCTCTTGCTCTTCACGGGTATGAAATGGGCACTCTTAGTAAGTCTGTCTACCACAACCCAATTTCCCGTATTACCCTTCTTCGACCTAGGTAACCTATCAATAAAATCCATCGAGACGCCATCCCACTTCCATTGCGGAACTTCCAATGGGTGAAGCAACCCACCGAGTTTCTTTTGCTCCGCTTTCACCTGTTGGCACACCAAGCATCTAGCGACATACTCGGCCACATCTTTCTTCATACCGGCCCAAATGAAAACTCGCTTCATGTTTTGGTACATCTTGTCCCCACCGGGGTAAATGGTCATCCTAGAACGGTGTGCATCATCAAGAATAGCCTTCCTTAAACCCTCGTCTTGCGGTACACAAAGTCTACCGTCTCTACGCAAGCACCCCCTATCGTCTAAGGTATACCTACTCAAATGGCTGGACGACTCCCCTTTTATGAGCCTCTATACCAACTCAACCAACTGTGGGTCATCCCTCTGTGCCTCGCCAATCCGTCTCAAAAGAGTAGGTCTGACCTCCAAGGATGCTAGCAAACCGGGTATAAAGTCAACGGAAGGTATGAAATCAAACATCGAGATAAATTCCAAGCTTCGTCGTTCCACGAACAATTAACTCAAGGACAACCTTTTTCTACTCAAGGCGTCCGCCACCACGTTACCCTTGCCAGGTGTATACGCTATCTCGAAATCTTAGGATGCTAAGAACTCCATCCACCTTTGCTGTCTCAAGACTATGCGCTCGAAGAGTCTCCAACACTTCCCTAAGATGTAGGGCATGCTTTTCTCCACTTCTGGAGAAAACCAGGATATTCTCTCATACAAAATCGTCATAACTATCCATCTCTGACGCAGACCATCCTAGTCGAACTCGACATCCCCTAAGTGCAAGCCCCAAAGGCCTAAACCAATATCAGACAAACACCCAAGGGACACCTCCTTCGAATTCAGACGACCTACGTGAGATGATACTAGTAAAACGGCTAAATAATTAAGCCCTTGTCCAACTTTGGATGTCCTTGCCAATCTCGCTCCAAAACTACCGTTGATCAAATAACTGGCTTTGCTTAACCTATTAAGCACACACGAAAACTTATTTCGCTTTTAGAGAAGACCAAGATGTCATCCACAAAGACCACTACAATGTTATTTAGGTACTCCCTGAACACCCTACTCATCAAATCAACAAAGTATGCGGGGGCGTTCGTCAAACCAAATGGCATCACCAGCCACTCATAGAAATCATCCGGAGCCATAAAGGCGATCTTCTCTATACTATCCTCAGTCACTCCCAACTGATGAAATTCCGTGGCCAAGTTCCACTGCGAAAACACTGAGGCGCCAACCAACTGATCAAAGAGATCGTCAATCCTTGGCAATGGGTGTCTACTCTTCTTTGTGAGCTTGTTGAGTTCTCTATAGTCTACACAAAGTCTGAGGGACCCATCCACCTTCATGGCAAAAACTACTGGAGCACCCCACTCCGATATACTTCGTCTTATGAACCCCTTCTCAAGCGACTCCCCTACTTGCTAATGGAGTTCCCTCCTCTCACGAGGAGCCATGTGGCGCACTGGTAAAAATACCGGTTTAGCATTGTCCACCAGGTATATTCGGAAGTCTATCTCCGCTTCGGAGGTAAGCCCTTCACCTCCTCAAACTCATCCGAGTATTCCCGGACCACTCTAACAGATTGCAAACTGTCGACCGAAGCGTCAAGCTATTCAAAATAACTTAGCAAAACAGAATCCATGGGATTACAAGAGATCTCGAGAGTGTTCCCCAAACGGGTCATGAGCCTAACAACTCTCCTTTCGCAATCAAGAACGGCACCATTACTGGATAACCAGTCCATGCCCAAAATCAACCCATAGCCCGTGAAGCCCAAAACAAAAGCATCACCTCTAAACTCAACGCTAAGTACGGAAATCTTCAAACCCACACATATCATGGACAAATAAGTGGAGCCCCCCAATTGGGTTTGAAACAACCACGGGATCATCTACTAAACTGGTGTCTAGGTGCAGTGACTCAACTAATGATGATGAGATAAATGAATGTGGTGCGCCAAAGTCGAATAAAGTTCGAACAGGATGATCGAGAGAGCCAAATTTCAACTTAGACGGTCCTACCCCCATCAGGTATACCCGTCGTGAGGGAATACATCTACCCTCCAGAAGATCCTGAACTTCGTCCTTACCTTTTTGGACAACCCTAAGGTGTCCTATTTCTCCAAAACAACTAGCCTTCCCCTTCACATTTTCCTTTCGTGGCCTTCTTACCACGATGAGGTTTCGTTCTTTATTTACCTAATAGCTATTTGAACCTTCCTCTTTCATCCATCTTAAAGGTACCCATAAGCCCTCCACCTCCTTGGACTAACTTCTTAGCCAGGCAAACGTCTTAGTCCCTTGAAGTGGTTCTTCCGTCCTTCATACGGAAGTCCTTATTTATCTTAAAAAGACATCTATACGCGGAGGGGAAATTCAAAAAGAGAAAGAGGAAGAGATTCAAAACGGAGAATCCGAAGGAAGGATATATGGCTATTGGGGATTATGTTCTTTTCTTTCAAAAACTTTTCTATTAAAAACATGTTTTTGAAAATACTTCTTCCACAAATGTTTTTAGAAAAATAATTTTCTAAAAGTTTTATCTGTTCTGGTAACCTTGAGCTCTGATACCACGTGTAACACCCCACATCCGCTAAGGTCACTCACTAAGGGAATGCCTTAGCTTCGGTGGAGTGTTTAAGTGAATATAAAACAGAAAAATTACAATAGACAGATATAAGTAATACTTGAAATTTAAAACATCATTTCATTGCAGTAGAAGGTAAACATGTTTGGTTACATATCAAAAACCCACAAGAGTCAAGTACAAAATATCCATCTCGTTAAAACATAAGTAAATAATCCCACTACATACTAATAGCCATAATAGAAAAGATAACCGAGTTTTTCTTCAAGAGTCCAAGCTCCAAAAGATAGATAAAGCAATCTGATCAAAGCCCACTAGTGCTAGGCCCACTCTGAGAACCTGAGGGTTGGGGAAAAAGATAAAAACAATGGGATCAGACATAAGTCTGAGTGAGCCCTATAACTTTAACAATACAATCATTAAAGTAATTAGGGTATGATATAAACCTGGTACGGTACGACTGGGGATAAATGACTACACTAAGCAGCCAACTAGACTTAGGATGAACTAAGATAATGGTAAAGACGCGCCTATCCACCCAAGGATAAATACTATTCTGCACCACACCAGATCTACCCACCCAAGGATAATTCCTACACTGCACCACACCAGATCCACCCACCCAAGGGTAATTCCTACTTAAAGGTTGATCCCACTAAGTGTACTTAGTAATTTTTAATAGTAGTTTCGTGTACCCCTAGCTGACTACATAGGTGTCGTCTGCCCCTAACTCCACTAGGTGTACCCACAACTTAGTAATTTTAATAGTAGTCTCGTGTACCCCTAGCTGACTACATAGGTGCCGTCTGCCCCTATCTCCACTAGGTGTACCCACTACTCCCATTCGATCGGCTCCCAAACGTAGATACCCGTGCTGGCCCCACAGTGGGGTGTATCACTCCCCAAAGTGGCAACCCGATACAACAAATGGTGCACGGCTTATACCTACACGATGCAACAACGTCTTACCTACCAGCCCGGGTCCACACACGCATATGAAACCCGTTGGACTTGCGTTGCCACCGCTAACCCGTTTTAGCCTCTTATAATCAAGCCCAGTACGCGTGTCCCTTCCTCGACATGGGTCGAGCCCAATAAGATACATATGGGTTACTGGGTGAAATGGGCCCCCCACAAGCAACCACCTAAGCTTGTCATTTTTTCTAGTGCATCCCACTTAACCATTTTTAATAATCATGTCCACTTACATGTTCAAAGTTTGGTTAAGTCATCTACTCATATTTCAATTGCCACTCAAGGCACCCACTAGATTTCCCCATGCCACCCAAGGCACTTACTTGATTTCCACATGCCACACAAGGCACTTACTTAACCCTTTAATCATGTTTAATTATATGTTCCACTTTGGTTAAGTATTTTAATCTTATCTTCCATTGCCACCCAAGGCAACCACTAGATTTTCCCCATGCCACCCAAGGCGCTTACTTAACCCTTTAATCATGTTTAATTACATGTTCCACTTTGGTTAAGTATTCTAATCGTATTTTCTATTGCCACCCAAGGCAATCACTAGATTTTTCCACATGCCACCCAAGGCACCCACTTAACCCCTCATGTCCCTCTACATGCTAATATGGTTAAGTGTTTCTTAATTGATTAAGAACGTAACCGTTGTAAAGACCTCTCACATTAGACTATCTTTTATGGCAGCTGGATTTGCCGGTCGGGTCCGGCAGCCTTACGCCATAACCGAGTCTAACCTCGTGTCTATACACTTGTCACGTATTTAGTTTGTGCCTAAGACCTCTCACATTGGGCCAATCATTTGTAGCCGCTGGATTTGCCGGTCGGTTCCGGGCAGTCTTACGCTACAAAAGGGTCCAACCTCGTGTCTTAGTCGATTAATTACACCTAATTAATCACCCCCATATTTCGAATTAATTTTCCCTAATTAATTCCAATTTTAACGATGTACATAATTGACTCAATTATGCCCATCTACTTTATGGTATGCATAATCATACCAACTTCACACCATTTCATTAACATGTATATTAACCCCATCGTTCCCCACGCAATTCGCTAACATGACATAAAAGGGAAGATTCATCACAAATACAATGGGTTCAACTTGCATAACATTAGCATCAACATGGGTTTAAAGGTGTCAACATGCATATAGCATTAACCCAAATAGCATAATTAATCAACCCAAACTTGCATGAATCACATATGTCATAAAGAGGTTAACTCGCATAAGTTATTTATGTCATACAAAGGGGTAAACTTGCATATGTATGTATGACATACAAAGGGGTTAACTTGCATATGTATGCATATCATACTAAGGTGTAAACTTGCACATATTACTCGCATATAATCAAACACCAAACTTGCATAACATGTCATATATGAACTTGCATGTAATCATACACCAAACTTGCATAACATATCATGTATGAACTAGCATATAATCAAACACCAAACTTGCATAACATGTCATATATGAACTTGCATATAATCATACACCAAACTTGCATAACATATCATGTATGAACTAGCATATAATCATACACCAAACTTGCATAACATATCATGTATGAACTAGCATATAATCAAACACCAAACTTGCATAACATGTCATATATGAACTTGCATATAATCATACACCAAACCTGCATAACATATCATGTATGAACTAGCATATAATCATACACCAAACTTGCATAACATATCATGTATGAACTAGCATATAATCATACACCAAACTTGCATATCATGGTGTCATAATGGATTAATGTTTCTCATATGACTTGCATATCTTGCATAACATCATAAACACATAGCATATGACTTGCATAACTTGCATAACACCACAAACACATAGCATATGACTTGCATAACTTGCATAACTTCATGAACATGTATCATATGACTTGCATAACTTGCATAACTTCATGAACATATAGCACATAACTTGCATAACTTGCATAACATCACAAACACATAGCATATGATAACATAATCCTGCATTGATCCACATTCATAGCCATAACCTCATTATATCCTATCATAATCATTTCAACAATTGGTTATTAAGGCTATAGAAAACTCACAACTTGTTGATTAACACTCCTAAGAAGAAGAGTAAGTTGCTAGAGTTGATTAGAGATTGATTTGAGAAGCTATCTTCCTCTTTAGATTGATGGAGGCTCCTTCAAGTTTCATTTTGACGGCATAACGGTGTTGTAGCTATATTTAGTATGAATTAGGGTAGTCTTAGGGTGTATTTATAGATTAGTTAGGTGTTTTAGGCCCTTAGATTAACCCTAAATCAGATTAGAGCCGTCAGATCACGTCCTAGCCACCAAAACACAGCCCAAAAGCCAAACTGATGCACCCAGGTCACTTGGGCTCGACCAAGGAGGTCGACCCCCAGGTCGACACTAGGGTCGACTCCCCAGTCGACCTGGTGGGCAGGTCGACTCCCCAGTCGACCCCCAGGTCGACTCCCTGGGTCTAACGGGAATTTTCCCGCCACTTCTGAAATTTGAAATTTCTGTTTTTAAATCTATTTTTAAATTTTCTGAAACTTCTTCGGGCCATATCTGGGTCATACGGACTCCGATTTTCGAAAACTCGGACTCTATTTCGCGTATTTTTCCGAGACGAACGCAATGGCATAGCCCGTTTCCCCTGGTTCAGATTTTTAAATTTAATTCTGCCCTGTTTTATATTATAGTAAGTTATTCAACATACGGGGTGTTACAGTCTGCATTGCATTCTTTTTATTTTTT
Organism: Allium sativum; assembly: GCA_030737875.1. Lineage (NCBI taxonomy): Eukaryota > Viridiplantae > Streptophyta > Magnoliopsida > Asparagales > Amaryllidaceae > Allium > Allium sativum. The sequence goes on along the minus strand of CM060924.1, from coordinate 952,151,231 downwards.
TTTCTTTCTTTTCATGTAGGACCATCATGCATTTAGATTATAGTAACATACCATAAATTTTTTTTTTTGAAACATGACTCATTTTAGATTGATACAACAAAATAAGTTAAGGTTTGTTAATCAGTTGATAGTATTTTTTTTCTCTCAACTAAAACCGAATATGAAATATAATGAAAATTTAATTTCGAGGGATAATAGTGTAACCGGTACATAGGGAGATTCTTAGGTGATGGCCATGAAATCTATTCTATATTGTAGACTTTGTTTAAATAAGTGGAGGACTTAAAATACTTATATTAGCTTTTCGAATCTTTAAAACTAAGTTGTGTTAAGTTGAATTCGCGTAACTCTCTTTTCTGCTTATATTTTCAATAATAATAACAGTAATCCAAGGGTATCCAACATTGCTTGTATATCAAGCGTTGGTGTGCAAACCCGCCAAGCTCTATCCGACATGTTGTTGACAAAGTCAGCATTGGAATATCTTGGTCTCATTTTATGAGATTAGACACCTAAGGATTACCGACACGTTGTTGACAAAGTCAAAGTCGGCCTGCACAATCCACCAAGCTCTTTACCTACTCTCCGTTAGTCCGTGAGGCAGTGCATGGGTAGTAAACTTTGGTCTTCTAAGTTAGGTGTATGTACTTAAACATAAATTTTAAAATTTTATAGAATAAAGAATAAGCGATGATGCCCAAACACTTCTTGACCTTATTGATTTGACTAGCAATACATGAGAAAATTAGAATACCACTTTGCAAACTGTGCCAAGCAAACTAAGAATCTATTTCACAGCTGCACTATGTTATCGACCGAACTAACTGGCCAAACTGGAATTTAACATTTGAAAACTTGATTTATATTGAAAATTTGTGACAAGTTGAGGTATCTAAAATAAAATCAACTGATTAGAAACTGTTAACTTAATTTGTTGTACCACTTCAGAAACAAGTCTTGTTTTCATTTTTATTTTTATTTTGCATATGTCCATTGCATTCATGTAGTTTCATTAGAACCATAGCATATCGCATTTGGATTTTGTGGGTAGTATCTGCTGAAAACCCTCACGAGACACCACTCGTCCTAATAGGGACACCTAGAGGTTTAACGGCTTGTTGCATATGCTCAATGCAATCGTATTTCCTACGAAAGTGTGACCTATCTAGTTTAGTTTTTCATTTCTTGTTTTACTCGAGGACGAGTAAAAGATAAGTGTAGGGGTATTTGATTGACATAGAAATGTGTTTATTTTTACGCTCATATCTTATCTTTATTGTAAATAAATAAATATTACTTTGGGTATTTTCGTGTGTTTTCACAGGTTGTTAAATAAATGTCTCCTTCATTCAATTAAAGGCCAATTGCAGAGGAAATGCTACTTCTTGGAATCAACAAATTTTCAATCATAAAGGAAGCTGTAGCATACTGATAAAGCCTGGAAATTTGGACAGAGTGTTCTGAGTTCAGTCACCGTCAAAGCCCTATTTTTTGCTGAAGAAAAGAACATATACATTGCCTCCGTCGCTTTGAAGAATAAAGAGACTAGTGTTATATTATATATATATATATATTTATTTATTTATATGTATATAACATATGCACTAAGATCTGAAGAGCTAGACATTTTCTTCTCAAAGAAATCAATTGAAAATCTTGCATATTTACTTGCCATTGAGGAGACGACTTGACATATATTTACCAGAATGCAACTCAATCAAATGCCACATGTCAGCAATCAAGGAGGGAGAATCTTCATAGAATATCTCAAATCTATATCCATATCTCTTTTATTTGTAAATAGAATATCTCAAGAGATATTTTCTTGGCCCAAAAGTCACATAGGATGGAGGCTACATCCCCTATAAATACCCATTGTATTCATTGTAAAAAAGATATATCCATTATTCTGTATTCTCTTCTCCATTAATAAAAGTTCTTCCTTTTTACTATTTCTGCATTTTTCTTTCTTAGCAATAGGTGTTGTCTTCACAATTAGTTTTGGAAGAGCACCAATTGTATTTTACATTTTTTTTAGTTAGTGATTAGTCGTTTGATTAGTTTCAATGACAATCCTAATTTTATTTTTGTTGTTCTTCTTATTCTGTACTTTCATTTTCTGCCTTGTTGTTCTTGTTCTGCAATTTACTTTCTTTAGTGATTAATCGTTGATTAGATTCAACGATAATCCTAAGTTCGCAATTTCAGTTTGTTTTTATTTCAACAAAATCTCCAGGCTTCGTATAAATCGCCCAAGAGATTAGATAAATAATTTGATTTTAATTTACCTCCCTGTGTTCGACCTGTATGCTACACACCTGTGCGCTTGCAGAATTTAATTTAAAAATTCGCGCTTTTCTAATTCATAGGAAAGCGACGATCAATTACACATTTGACGAACATCAGAGATTTAAATACATTACTGCAGCGGAAAAATAATATAATACACAACTGAAAGAGATATACGGATACAGAGCATTCTGGATATCATTCCGGCTGTAAACCAGGTTCCTTTGAATATAAATCTGCAAAACCAAAACTACTAGCTGCCCGTGTCGAAAATAAGGGCATCCAGAGTTTAGTTAAAACAATAAACTCCAGGTCAGTCATGTGAGTGGTGTGAGAACTAAAACAGTTATTATCTTGGTTTTAAAGTAAGGTAAATCAAGGGACCACGCCGTATAACATGGAACGGGTTTCCTCCCAAGAATACTAGTGCATAAAACAACAGCGCAATGCTAAATAAAGAACAATGAAGCTATTATAAGACCCAGGTCCCATCACACAATGCAACACAAGCTGGAGGATAGGGTTTTTACCTTATAATAAACAAGAATGCTTGATACGCTAAATTTCATCTTTTATTATTACTGTAAGTGTATAGTGTCAAAAAAATTCAATCATAAGTATCAATCATAGACGGCATAAGTGCCCCATCTCACTATGTCACCATATACAGGTTCTACAATCAAAACCGCAAAGTCACGTATTGGAAGTTGGATTTCCATCTGTTAACCGAGGTAAGGGATTATCCTCCACCGAATTCGAGACACTCTAGCCCGCCCCTCAGGAACAGAACGCATCGTCCCTTAAATCGTTAGGGCTGGTCCACCGATGTGGATTAAAATGCCAGAACACTGCGTTTCCCCACCCTATGGGGTGTCAATGAGTCCAATGACTCCATCGGCTCCACATAGTCACCGATATATCCGAGGTGCCTCACAACCGAACAACCACATAAGTCAAACTCGTCAAGGCGTGTAACACCCCGAAAATTCTATAACTGTGAAATTAACAAATTAAAGTATAATCAAATTCAAATCAAAGAACTAAGGGAAACGGGATACGCCATTGCGTTCGTCTCGGAAAAATACGCGAAATAGAGTCCGAGTTTTCAAAAAACGGAGTCCGTATGAAGAAGATATGGCCTTCGGAAGTTTTGAATTAAATTTAAAATTCAAACAGAATAAAATAATAATTTGAAATGGGGCCAAATGGGCCAGGCGGATAAAACACCCGCCTAGCCACCCAGGTCGACTGGGCTGTCGACCTGGGCTACCCATGTCGACAGGGCTGTCGACAGCCCTGTCGACAGGGGTGTCGACCTGGTCGAGCCCAGTCAACCTGGCTGGCCAGGTCTGTGTTTGGTCGAATTGCAGTGGTCTGCTTTGTCATTAGGGCTAGGTGGCGGGTTTTTATTGGTCTCTCTTCCTAATGAATGGCTATGATCTAACCTAGCAACATCAAGGGTCCTAATCAATTCCTAACCTCTATATAAACAACCCTAGACTAAACCCTAATCTATTCATTCAAAATAAGATTATAGCCGCCATGATGCTGAGGAACGACAAAGAATAGCCGCCAACTAAAGAGAGGATTAGGGAGAAAGTTCTAAGGCCTAAAGCAATTCAAAGCAACCTAAAGCTAATCAATTCAACAAAGGAATCGTGTCTCTTAATTAGAGAATTCGCCGCAACCATTGTAAGTAGAGTATTACTTTGGTATAAATAAACAACTGTGTTGATGTGTATGCTTGAATTGTGGCAATGGAAGTAATTCATGTTTGTGCAAAATTATGTTATTTCATTATAAAGAACTACATGCGGTAGTTCTATGCAAATATACGTTTAGAATATTGCGCAAATTATGTAATCTATGTTGAAGCTACATGTATGTAGTTGAGTGAAATTTATGCAAGTTTGGGGCTTTGTTATTATGTTGTCATGATGTATATTTTGTGCATAAATCGTTTTGCAAATAATTGAAACAAGTTTGGTTGTTATAGTTCATATGAAACTATGTGGAATTTTGACACTATAATCCATGTATTAAGTCATGCTTTTGCAAAACTTATGAATATGGCTTAGGCTATGAATAATATTTGGCATAATTGAAATCTATGATTAAGTCTATCTTGTTTAAAAGAACTATATGATGACATATATGAGACATGGCTAGGTTAGACTCAAAAATCCCTTTTTGCAAGTTTTAAAGCAAACACCATGTTTAGGAATATTTATGCATAAGTATGTTTATACCATCGTTATGTGATTAGACTTAAACCATGACTAAGTTGAACTATGCTTTTGTGTTGGTAACAAAGTATCCCCTTTGTAAACATGTAGAAACCTTATGAACATGACATGTTTATGTTTATGCCATGAACAAAATTTAACTCTGTTTATGCCATGCTTATGTTTGACATTATGCCATGTTTATGCCAAAAGTATTTATGCCATGCTTATGTTTGACATTATGCTATGCTTATGCTAGAAATATTTACGACATGCTCATGTTTGACATTATGCCTAAATAAGAATATAGGTTCATGTTGTAGTTAAACCTATGCAAGTTCACATGCTTTGATTCATGTCACCTATGTTACCACTATGCAAGTACACCAGTTTCTATTATGTATTCCCAACGTCTTATGCAAGTTCATGCGCTCACCTTCCCCTCTTTGTGTATACGCCATAAGCCTCCCCTTTCGCATGGCTAAATTGGGCTTTAAAAGGCTAAGCCCAATATATATATATATAAACGGACGTGTAAAACGGGGGAAAATAACGTTGGGTTAAAAATTAATTAATGAATGAAAATATGAAATAGAAGGGCCCAAAGTCAAGTATGGGTTGGGCCCATGGTTGGTGTAACCTTTACACCATTAACATAATAATGGGCCGCAAATATTTACATATAAGAAATAAAGAAGAATGACAAAATATGTAAATGTAGAAAAGACGATGTGTTTAACCCGAGGTTGGATTGAGTTGTGATGTAAACCTGCCCGGAACCGCCCGGCTGTCCAGTAGTCACAACAATACCTATCCAATGTGGGAGGTTAAACATGGAGCCCAGCAAGGACTCGAGGTTAGACTGAGTTGTGGCGTAAGACTGCCCGGAACCAACCGGCAACAGGCAGCCACAACAATACCTGTCTAATGTGAGAGGTCAGGGCCTTAATAAGACAATTAAGGCTGAGTCAGGATTGTTAGGATTAAGTGAACTAAAGACTTAATCAAAATGGAACATGCTAAACTAAACGGACTGGTGGGGTTAGGTTAGGAAACACTTAACCAACTTAGCATGTTGGCTAGAGATAGAAAACCTAGTAACGGGGGACCCTTTTCAGCAGTAACCCTAAAAGGTGTATCAGGATACCCTGAAACTAGGCAGGGTGGGGCACGATTACTGGGCTGATTGTAAGAGGTCAAAGCGACGGCGGTGGTGTAGCAGTGTAGGTTCTACCGGAGTGCGGGCGTGCACACACTCCGGAGCAGAAAAATAAGGCACTGGACACCAGTAGCATACCTGTGCACTCTAAGGTTGTGTCGGGTTGCCACTATGGGACTTGATACACCCCATGGTGGGACCAGCATAGGTAACTACAGACATCGGGGGCCGTAAGACACAGGTAACTATGCGAGTAGGAGCCGATCATCGTAGAATGGATCACATCACCCTGATTTTGGGGTGCAAATTGGAAACTAGTTTATATGGGTTCAGAGATTAACATGGGGTACGATAGTATATTCGACCCTAGATAACTTAACCAAGTTTATAATGTTGCCCACTTCCTGTTTTACTTATCATACCCAGTTCTTTATTCATAGACAAAGTAGTACTAGACTTACTCAGGCTTTATGTCTGACTCTATTTTTCTTTCGTCTTCTTTCTTCCGTTTCCCCCCCAGGTCCTCAGGGAGGGAACACAGCAGCTTGACCTACCTCAACATCCAGCTTGAAGAAGAGAAATGTATTGCTTGGACTTTCCTGTTTTGAACTATGGCTTTGGACAATCCACTATGGGGCTTTGGCAGTTTGTCTATGTTTTATTTATGCTTCTTTAAAAAAATAATGTACTCAAGACAGATTATGAAGTGTTATGTTATGTTTTTGGAAAGGATGTTGTTGTAACACGTATTTGACTTTATGAAATAAAGTTTGTTGTTCTTCCGCTGTTTACAAATATGTGTTCTTATATCTGTCTTGTATATCTGTGACTTGTACTTATAAACCTCCACCAAAATTAGGGCATTCCCTTTGAGAGTGACCCTAACGGAGGTGGGGTGTTTCACTTGGTATCAGAGCATAGGTTTACCAGATAAGATAAAAAGTTTTGAAAAATTATTTTCAAAAAGGAAATTTAAAGAAGCATTTTTTAAAAAGAAAAATATTATTTTATTCTAAAAAGGCAAAGTCCACTCCCCAAAGCCATAGGTATTATCTCTTATCCTTCGTTTTGAATCTATCCTTTTTTGTTTCAGCATGTCCCAAGAACTTAACTTGCCTGAAGGGGTACCCATACCTGGTTGGTTTAGACGTTTCTTAGAGGCAAGGGCCACTCAGCCAGGTCCTACCGTTCCTCCTCCTCCAGCTGAAGGGAATCATCCAGCCGCAGCAGCACCTTTTCCTCCACCTCCTCCACGGGGAAACACATTCGCTAAGATATGTAAAGATTTTAAAGCTATGGGAGGAAGGGATTTCCATGGAACTGAGTCCTTCGTAGCAGCTAGGAATTGGCTAAAAGAAACGGAGGACCTATTCATCATCTTTGAGGTAGAAGATAGACAAAAGGTACAACTAGCGGTGTGGCTATTGAAGGGCGAGGCTTCCTACTGGTGGGAAGTCACCAATGCTGAAAGACCAGTGGATACATGGGAGGACTTTAGGGCAAGGTTTGAGACTAAGTTTCTCTCAGATGCAGAAAGAAGTTTGCAGTTGGAAAAATTCTTATTTCTTAAGCAAGGAGACAAGACTGTCAGAGAGTATGTGAATCAGTTCGATGAGCTGGCTAGGTTTGGGCTTGACCTAGTCAACACCCCGCATAAGAAGGCTCTTCGTTTCGTCAAGGGGTTAAATGAGCCATTACATAGTTTGGCCATGACCCATATACCCATGGGAGCCACGTATGAAAGATTGGTGCAAATGGCATTGCTGAACGAAGAGGACAAGGGCAAGAAGGAGACCAAGGCAGAAAGCTCTCAAGGGAAGAAAGAGGGTTTGCAGCCTAAGAAGACAGACTTTAAGAAGGGCGGAAAAGGCAACAAAGAGAAGAGGAAGTGTAAATTCTGTGGCAAAGTGGGGCACTTAGTAAAGGACTGCCGGAAGAAGAAGGCTAAGGAGAATGGTGGGTGCTTTTCATGCGGTCAGACAGGCCACAGGGCTAAGGACTGCCCAAGGAAACGAGGACAGGGGCAGGGCACTGGATCCACCCCAGGGGCACAGGTTCATGTGCTAGAAGCGCCACCATTGCAACAGCGAGGTATAAATACTTCTGTAGAAAGTGTAGTTTATCTTTATGATCACCCCGTTCGCACTTTGTTTGATTCGGGCGCATCACACTCCTTTATCTCGTCTGCTTTAGTAGAATCTCTACACCTAAAAACTAGTATGGTAGAGGACCCCTTAATTGTTTCAAACCCAATTGGGGGCCCAGCTCATTTGTCTTTGATCTGTTTGGATTTGAAAATTTCCATCCTAAGTGTTGAATTTCTATGTAGTGCCTTTGTTTTGGGCTTTTCGGGGTATGGTTTGATTTTGGGTATGGATTGGCTATCCAGTAATGGGGCCGTCCTTGATTGTGAGAAAAGGGTTGTTAGGCTCCTAACCCAGCTCGGTAATACTTTGGAAATTTCTTGTAATCCCTCTTATGCGGTTATGCTTAGTTATCTTGAATCGCTAGATGCCTCCGTTGAAAATTTGAAATCAGTTAGAGTGGTCCGGGAATATCCGGATGTTTTTGAAGAGGTGAAGGGCTTGCCTCCGAAGCGGGAAATAGACTTCCGCATATATCTTGTAGATAATACAAAGCCCATTGCATTGCCCGTTAGACATATGGCTCCACGAGAAAGGAAAGAGCTCAGTAAACAGATTAAAGAGCTTCTAGAAAAGGGGTTCATTAGGAGGAGTATTTCAGAATGGGGCGCTCCAGTGGTGTTCGCTACAAAGGCGGATGGTTCACTCCGTCTGTGTGTTGACTATAGGGAGCTCAACAAGCTAACGAAAAAGAATAGGCACCCTCTCCCTAGAATTGACGATTTATTTGACCAGCTTGTAGGAGCGTCTGTTTTCTCCCAACTCGAATTAGCAACCGGTTTTCATCAGCTAAGGGTGGCTGAAGATAGTATCGATAAAACGGCGTTTAGAACCCCAGACGGTTTCTTTGAATGGCTTGTCATGCCTTTCGGCTTGACAAATGCACCAGCTTACTTCGTGGACCTGATGAGTAGGGTATTTAGAGATTTCCTCAACAAATTCGTAGTGGTCTTCGTAGATGATATCCTTATCTTCTCAAAGAGTGAAGAGGAACATGCTCAGCACTTAAGGGCAATCATGGAAACTTTGCGAGTCCATCAACTAAAAGCCAAGTTCTCCAAATGCAACTTTTGGAGAGAAGAGGTGAGGTTCCTTGGGCACATAGTATCCAAACAAGGGTTAGCGGTGGACGCTGCTAAGGTAGTGGCGGTACAAGATTGGAAGACACCAAGGAATGCAACTGAGGTCCGAAGCTTTCTAGGATTAGCAGGTTTCTATCGAAAATTCATAAGGGATTTTGCGAAAATTTCAGCTCCGCTCACGAAATTGACCAAGAAGAATCTAGTATTCAATTGGGATTTGGATTGCGAGTTTGCTTTCCAACGACTGAAGAGGGCTCTCACAACAGCCCCAGTTTTGACGCTGCCAGATGGGAGCAAGATGTTCACTGTTTATACGGATGCATGTGGGACAGGGCTAGGCGCCGTCTTAATGCAAGAAGGAAGGGTAGTAGCTTATGGCGGGAGGCAGTTGAAGGTGCACGAAAAGAACTACCCAACCCACGATCTAGAGCTAGCCGCCATCGTCTTTGCACTCAAGTCTTGGCGACACTATCTCCTAGGTGAGAAGTTCGAACTTTACACTGACCATAAATCGTTGAAATATCTTTTCTCGCAGAAAGATCTTAACTTGAGGCAACAAAGATGGATGGAGTTTCTTGCCTCGTACGATTTCGAAATCTCCTACACTCCGGGCAAAGGCAACGTAGTGGCAGACGCGTTGAGCCGAAAGAAATTGACCCTAAGCCCGTTGTTTGTTGAAAGACAAAGCCTAGAGTTTATAGCCAGCTTCGACTTTAGGCCCTCCTCCGATTTCGTACCGGGCTTGCTTGCATCTCTCGAAGTGCGCCCAACTTTAGTGGATTCAGTAGGGACAGCACAACGCGAAGACCCTCAGCTTGTGGAAATAATTGATAGGCTAATTAGGGGTGAGACTTCAAGTCACCTCAACAGATACTCCATTGAAGATAAGGGTGTACTAAGGCGAGATGGAAGACTATGCGTCCCACAGACAAACGATTTAATAAAGAAGGTTCTCGAGGAAGCACATCACTCCAAGATGACGATACACCCAGGCGGAGATAAAATGTACAAAGACATAAAAAGGACTTTCTTCTGGAACGGCATGAAAAAGGACGTGGCAGAATTCGTTTCTAAGTGTATGGTATGCCAACAGGTTAAGGCGGAACAGAAAAAGCCTGGCGGACTGCTACATCCTCTGGAGGTCCCGCAGTGGAAGTGGGATAGCATCTCAATGGACTTCATCGATGGGCTGCCTAGGTCTAGGAGAGGCAACACTAGTATTTGGGTAATAGTGGATAGGCTTACTAAAAGCGCCCACTTTTTACCTGTCAAAAGTAAGAGAACTGCCTCATCCCTAGCATCACTTTACCTCAGGGAAATCGTGCGACTCCATGGAATACCATCTAGCATCGTTAGTGACCGAGACCCCATCTTCACCAGCGAGTTTTGGCGGAGTCTGCAAGAAGCAGTAGGAACGCAGTTATGCTTGAGCACGGCCTATCATCCCCAAACCGACGGCCAAACAGAGAGAGTGAACAGAGTTTTGGAAGACCTCTTAAGACTGTGCGTCCTTGACTTCGGAGGGACATGGGAAGACCACCTCCCTTTGGTGGAATTTGCCTACAACAACAGCTATCAAGCAACCATCGGAATGGCGCCCTTCGAAGCTTTATACGGAAGACCGTGCCGATCGCCCACTTGTTGGTGGGAGTCCACGGATAAGCTCATACTTGGACCAGACATGATCCGAGAGACCTCAGAGAAAGTAGACTTAATACGAAGAAGGATGAAGACGGCTCAAGACAGACAAAAGTCCTATGCCGACAAGAGGAGGACCGACCTTGAATTTGAAGTTGGAGACAGAGTTTTTCTCAAGGTATCACCGCTAAGGAACATTGTTCGTTTTGGAACCACAGGGAAGCTAGCACCAAGGTTCGTTGGGCCATTCCCTATCATCGAGAAGATTGGGAAAATGGCCTATAGATTAGAGCTACCCGAGAAGTTGGCTGGAGTCCACAACGTTTTTCACGTTTCACATCTCCGAAAATGTCTGCATGAGTCAGCTGAAGTGGTAGAGCCAAACATCCTCGAAGAGGCCGAAGTGGAACGCGAAGCAACCATAAGGAGAGTTCCTACCCGCATCTTAGGAACGGAAGTGAAGAGGCTACGCAACCGCGAAGTCAAGCTCGTCAAAGTTCAGTGGAGCGACGCCGAGGGAGACGCGACTTGGGAAACTGAAGATAGAATCCGTACTGCCTACCCTTTTCTGTTCGAGGGTACATCCTTGATCTTTCTTTTCCTTAAGTTGCGCTTTTATCTATCTATCTATCTTTTTAGGTATATTTCCTCGACCATATCTTTTAGGTAGAAAACCTTTGGATGAAAACATGTAGTTGAAACATGTTATGTATGAATGGTTGCAAGTGGTTGCAAGTGATTGCTAGTGGTTGCTCGTGGTTGCATATACACACACAATCTAGGTTTTAGATCGGCTCAGTCACTTCATATTGCATATGCATATATGTTTGTATTCGTATGTGGTTGAACTATAATGTGTTGTTATGTGGATGTTGCATTTGCATTGAATGATTGTGCACTCATGTAGAATCATGAATAGGAAAATTTGCATACATAATGGATTCATGGCACTTACATAATTCGCATTAAGGAGGTAAACTGAATCAGTAGACCGCCTGATTTTGCATTAGATAAGTACATGTACACACACACTTTGCATATGATCATGAAGCATTAGAAGTCTTTTAAGGACAATGGATGCTCGTGTTTGATGGAGGAGTAGATGGATGATTGGATGTTAGGATATACATTCCTCCTAACTTGAAGATTTCGGGGACGAAATCCTTTTAAGTGGGGAAGAATGTAACACCCCGAAAATTCTATAACTGTGAAATTAACAAATTAAAGTATAATCAAATTCAAATCAAAGAACTAAGGGAAACGGGATACGCCATTGCGTTCGTCTCGGAAAAATACGCGAAATAGAGTCCGAGTTTTCAAAAAACGGAGTCCGTATGAAGAAGATATGGCCTTCGGAAGTTTTGAATTAAATTTAAAATTCAAACAGAATAAAATAATAATTTGAAATGGGGCCAAATGGGCCAGGCGGATAAAACACCCGCCTAGCCACCCAGGTCGACTGGGCTGTCGACCTGGGCTACCCATGTCGACAGGGCTGTCGACAGCCCTGTCGACAGGGGTGTCGACCTGGTCGAGCCCAGTCAACCTGGCTGGCCAGGTCTGTGTTTGGTCGAATTGCAGTGGTCTGCTTTGTCATTAGGGCTAGGTGGCGGGTTTTTATTGGTCTCTCTTCCTAATGAATGGCTATGATCTAACCTAGCAACATCAAGGGTCCTAATCAATTCCTAACCTCTATATAAACAACCCTAGACTAAACCCTAATCTATTCATTCGAAATAAGATTATAGCCGCCATGATGCTGAGGAACGACAAAGAATAGCCGCCAACTAAAGAGAGGATTAGGGAGAAAGTTCTAAGGCCTAAAGCAATTCAAAGCAACCTAAAGCTAATCAATTCAACAAAGGAATCGTGTATCTTAATTAGAGAATTCGCCGCAACCATTGTAAGTAGAGTATTACTTTGGTATAAATAAACAACTGTGTTGATGTGTATGCTTGAATTGTGGCAATGGAAGTAATTCATGTTTGTGCAAAATTATGTTATTTCATTATAAAGAACTACATGCGGTAGTTCTATGCAAATATACGTTTGGAATATTGCGCAAATTATGTAATCTATGTTGAAGCTACATGTATGTAGTTGAGTGAAATTTATGCAAGTTTGGGGCTTTGTTATTATGTTGTCATGATGTATATTTTGTGCATAAATCGTTTTGCAAATAATTGAAACAAGTTTGGTTGTTATAGTTCATATGAAACTATGTGGAATTTTGACACTATAATCCATGTATTAAGTCATGCTTTTGCAAAACTTATGAATATGGCTTAGGCTATGAATAATATTTGGCATAATTGAAATCTATGATTAAGTCTATCTTGTTTAAAAGAACTATATGATGACATATATGAGACATGGCTAGGTTAGACTCAAAAATCCCTTTTTGCAAGTTTTAAAGCAAACACCATGTTTAGGAATATTTATGCATAAGTATGTTTATACCATCGTTATGTGATTAGACTTAAACCATGACTAAGTTGAACTATGCTTTTGTGTTGGTAACAAAGTATCCCCTTTGTAAACGTGTAGAAACCTTATGAACATGACATGTTTATGTTTATGCCATGAACAAAATTTAACTCTGTTTATGCCATGCTTATGTTTGACATTATGCCATGTTTATGCCAAAAGTATTTATGCCATGCTTATGTTTGACATTATGCTATGCTTATGCTAGAAATATTTACGACATGCTCATGTTTGACATTATGCCTAAATAAGAATATAGGTTCATGTTGTAGTTAAACCTATGCAAGTTCACATGCTTTGATTCATGTCACCTATGTTACCACTATGCAAGTACACCAGTTTCTATTATGTATTCCCAACGTCTTATGCAAGTTCATGCGCTCACCTTCCCCTCTTTGTGTATACGCCATAAGCCTCCCCTTTCGCATGGCTAAATTGGGCTTTAAAAGGCTAAGCCCAATATATATATATATAAACGGACGTGTAAAACGGGGGAAAATAACGTTGGGTTAAAAATTAATTAATGAATGAAAATATGAAATAGAAGGGCCCAAAGTCAAGTATGGGTTGGGCCCATGGTTGGTGTAACCTTTACACCATTAACATAATAATGGGCCGCAAATATTTACATATAAGAAATAAAGAAGAATGACAAAATATGTAAATGTAGAAAAGACGATGTGTTTAACCCGAGGTTGGATTGAGTTGTGATGTAAACCTGCCCGCAACCGCCCGGCTGTCCAGTAGTCACAACAATACCTATCCAATGTGGGAGGTTAAACATGGAGCCCAGCAAGGACCCGAGGTTAGACTGAGTTGTGGCGTAAGACTGCCCGGAACCAACCGGCAACAGGCAGCCACAACAATACCTGTCTAATGTGAGAGGTCAGGGCCTTAATAAGACAATTAAGGCTGAGTCAGGATTGTTAGGATTAAGTGAACTAAAGACTTAATCAAAATGGAACATGCTAAACTAAACGGACTGGTGGGGTTAGGTTAGGAAACACTTAACCAACTTAGCATGTTGGCTAGAGATAGAAAACCTAGTAACGGGGGACCCTTTTCAGCAGTAACCCTAAAAGGTGTATCAGGATACCCTGAAACTAGGCAGGGTGGGGCACGATTACTGGGCTGATTGTAAGAGGTCAAAGCGACGGCGGTGGTGTAGCAGTGTAGGTTCTAACGGAGTGCGGGCGTGCACACACTCCGGAGCAGAAAAATAAGGCACTGGACACCAGTAGCATACCTGTGCACTCTAAGGTTGTGTCGGGTTGCCACTATGGGACTTGATACACCCCATGGTGGGACCAGCATAGGTAACTACAGACATCGGGGGCCGTAAGACACAGGTAACTATGCGAGTAGGAGCCGATCATCGTAGAATGGATCACATCACCCTGATTTTGGGGTGCAAATTGGAAACTAGTTTATATGGGTTCAGAGATTAACATGGGGTACGATAGTATATTCGACCCTAGATAACTTAACCAAGTTTATAATGTTGCCCACTTCCTGTTTTACTTATCATACCCAGTTCTTTATTCATAGACAAAGTAGTACTAGACTTACTCAGGCTTTATGTCTGACTCTATTTTTCTTTCGTCTTCTTTCTTCCGTTTCCCCCCCCAGGTCCTTAGGGAGGGAACACAGCAGCTTGACCTACCTCAACATCCAGCTTGAAAAAGAGAAATGTATTGCTTGGACTTTCCTGTTTTGAACTATGGCTTTGGACAATCCACTATGGGGCTTTGGCAGTTTGTCTATGTTTTATTTATGCTTCTTTAAAAAAATAATGTACTCAAGACAGATTATGAAGTGTTATGTTATGTTTTTGGAAAGGATGTTGTTGTAACACGTATTTGACTTTATGAAATAAAGTTTGTTGTTCTTCCGCTGTTTACAAATATGTGTTCTTATATCTGTCTTGTATATCTGTGACTTGTACTTATAAACCTCCACCAAAATTAGGGCATTCCCTTTGAGAGTGACCCTAACGGAGGTGGGGTGTTTCAAGGCGTGTCAAACCACTGACGCCATTTTTAGCTAGAAGGAAACGCATGCACTCCCTGATGTCCTCTACTGTTTCTGGTTCACGACCGAGGTGTGAGGCTCGCGAATCAATGCTACACAAAGCTATGCCACACAGGCCGTGCATTGATCATCAACCACAAGACTCTTCTTTTCAACAGAAGCCTTGATCATTTGCATCTTAGCATGCCACACAGGTAAACCACTCCATGCAACCGATATCCATCAATCACCCAGAATAATATCCAATGTCAGACACAGAGTCCATTTACAAGTCCGTTCTGGGTCTGAACGAAACTTGGGTGTACAGACACAGAGTCCACACAGGCAAACCACTGCATGCAACCGATATTGTAACGACCCGGAAAATCCGAACCAATTTAAAAATTTTGTTTTAAATAATTTGGTGGAAAAAATGTGGCAGAAATTAAATATTTCATTTTTAAATTATATTAAAGCTAGTGAAAATAGTCAATTTTCAGACGATCTCTGTTTTCAACGAAACCACGTTTGTTGGAACCGGAATGTCAAATTATTGCTAGGTTTCAATTTTTAGAATTTTTCGAATTAATCTGTGAGCGTGGCGAAGGAAAATGTGTTTTGTCGATTTCAGTCAAATTTAATAGACTGAAAAATAGCAATTTTTCAAATAGTCTCAGAGTTCAACGAAATTAGTTTTGTTAGGACCGTATCGTCATAACGAAGACAAATATATTTTTTCTGGATTTTTCTGAGTCCGTATGTGGCCTCGGTGAATTTATTTATGCAGACAAATTAAATTTATAAAGGATTTAATTATTAAATTAAATAATACAGGCCACAGACAGCTGTTTGGGCTGACGGGACCTGTCCCATTGGATCTGGAATATGGGCTATTGGCTAGGGGCTCCTTCTACTGGACTGAAAATGAAACGGTTTGTAAGATATGGATTTAATTGTAAAAATACATTAAAAATATGATAAATATAGGGATTTAAACCCTAAAAAAAACTACTGTTCATTTCTTTGCCGCCGCCACCTTAAAATCAATGGCCTAAACCCATCGAAACATCCTCCACAAATTCCGATCGATCTACTCAGTAAATCCCACCACTCCAGTTCAATATTTTGAAGAGATTTTTACCACCTTCACATCCATACGGCCATCACCCACCTTCGTCGCCTGTAGCGACCGCCCCCGTGCCCTAAACCCGAGCAGCGTCGACCGCCACCCAAGGCGCCAGAGGCCACCGAGCTGCCCCCCTTCGCCGGCGGTGGTGCGCCTCCCGTAGCCCGACGCCGTGGCACCATCGGATCCTCGAGCTGACCATCCAACCTCCTAAAAATTTGATTCCAAGTTTTGAACAAATAGGGAAGCTAACGACCGAAGACTGTAGTGAAGAGGGTGGGTTAATTCTTTGATTAATTAATTAATTAATTAATTTAAATTGTGTTAAAACTTGTGCTGACCATAACTATTTCGTTTCAACTCAGAATTTGACGATTTCGGAAGCATTGGAATCGTAACAGCGAATAGAACGTGTTGAGACTGAAACGGGACCATTCTGAACAGTTTGAATTTTGGCCAAATCACGAACGACTGTGAGATTTCTAAATTTTAATAATTAAATAATTTAATTCTATTTGTTATGTGAATCATTGTATGTTATTGTTTCTGATCTACGATGTTGTGATTGTTGTATGGTTGATTAATATTCATTGTGATATCATGATATAACATGTCAGTTTAGATCTATAAAATTCTGATGTAATATTTATAAAGTTCTCATCTTTATTAGTTTTATTTTTATTTTATTTCTATTTTTATTTTTATTCCTTTATAGGAATGAAAAATTTGAATATTGTTTGTTTTACAAACAAAAATGAAATTTTGAATCTTTTTTTTTTTTTTTTACAAAATAAAATGAAAAATTGAATCTTTATTCTGATTTACCAAACAAAAGTTAAATCTTTATTTTTGATTTGCAAAATAGAACAAAAGTTAAATTTTTATTTTTGATTTGCAAAATAGAACAAAAGTTAAACTTTTATTTTTGATTTTCAAAATAGAACAAAAGTTAAATCTTTATTTTTGATTTGCAAAATAAAACATAAGTTGAATTCTTATCTTGATTGGCAAAATGAAAACAAAAGTTTGAATTTTTATTTTGATTTGCAAAATAAACAAAAAGATTGAATCTTTATTTTGTTTATGATTTATAAAATAAAGAAAGTTTGAATCATTTAAATCTTAATTAAAAGATAAATTAAGATTAGATATTTTTTTTACAATATAAAATAAAGATTAGATATTTTATTTGATTTACAAATAAAATAAAGATGAGACCTTTTATTGTGATTCATCTCATATATTGTGTTGTATGTGTGGACATTGAAATTACGACGTTGGGTAAATAGAAATGGTTAGACCGAAAAACATATTATTATATTTGTGGATATTGAAATTACGATGTTGGGTAAATAGAAATGGTTAGACAAAAACCATTATTTTTGGTTATCATATTTTGACACCAATTTGACATATGAGTTGGATAGGAAAATATCCCCTATAAAGAAAAAATGTGCATTATGGAAAGATAATTAGAAAATTTACATTTTTCTAATGTAATACAAATAATTAGAAAATTTACATTTCTCTAATGTAATAAAGATAATTAGAAAATTTACATTTCTTCTATGTTAAAATATAGAATTTACGTTTTTCTATGTAAAGATAATTAGAGGATTTACATTCTTCTATGTTAAAACATAGAATTTACATTTTTCTATGTTAAAATATAAGATTTACATTTTTCTACGTAAAGATAAAGGATTTACATTTTTCTATGTTAAAATATAAGATTTACATTTTTCTATGTAAAGATATAGGATTTACATTTTTCTATGTAAAAACATAAGATTTACATTTTTCTATGTGAAGATGAAAGATTTACATTTTTCTATGTAACAATGAAAGGTTTACATTTTTCAATGTAAAGGTAAAGAATTTACATTTTTCAATGTAAAGGAAAAAGAGATAAAATATTTACATTTTATAGAAACATAAAAGTACATCTTTATGTTATAAAAATGAATTACATAAAAAGTACATTTTTATGTATTTAAAGCAAATAGGATAAAAGTACATCTTTATGTTATAAAAATGAACTACATAAAAAGTACATTTTTATGTATTTAAAACAAATAGTATAAAAATATACATTGTTGAAACCGTCATTTTTGTCACATTTGAATTGGCGAACAAAAATGTTATTTTATTTTATTGAATATAAAAATATACATTGTTGAAACCGTCATTTTTGTCGCATTAGAATTAGCGAACAAAAATGTTATTTTGTTTTATTGAATATAAAAATATACATTGTTGAACCGCCATTTTTGTCGCATTAGAATTGGCGAACAAAAATGTTATTTTATTTTATTGAATATAAAAATATACATTGTTGAAACCGTCATTTTGTCGCATTAGAATTGGCGAACAAAAATGTTATTTTATTGAATATAAAAATATACATTATTGGAATCGTCATTTTTCTCGCATTAGGATTGGCGAACAAAAATGTTATTTTATTTTATTGAATAAAAATATACATTATTGAAATCGTCATTTTTGTCGCATTAGAATTGGCGAACAAAAATGTTGGTTTATTGAATATAAAAATATACATTGTTGGAATTGTCATTTTTGTCGCATTAGGATTAACGAACAAAAATGTAATTTTATTGAATAAAAATATACATTGTTGAAATCGTCATTTTTGTCGCATTAGAATTGGCGAACAAAAATATTGTTTTCATAGAATAAAAGAATGGATTCTAACAATGGGAATCGCCAAATGGTTTATATATATATAAATATAAATATAAAATTTAACGAAACGAGAGCAGCAGTTTGCGTATCGACAATCGTAACTTCAAACGATTATATAGAAAGATCCGACCGTTGGATTTTCCCAAAACTGGAACCGTTAGGACCGCTTTGGGAAGAGCTTTCCAACAATATAAATTTCATCAAAATCCGACGGTTAGATATTAAGATATGTGTAAATAAATTTTGGTAAAAACAACGCTAGGGCCGCCCATTGACCCGAAACGTTCATTTATTTATTTCAAGCTATTTTAATAAATAAAAATAGCGATAAATAGTTATAAATATATGTGAAATGATTTAAACTATAATTATGCGACAATTTTTTGAAAAGACCGAGTTTAACTCATTTCAAATAATTGCATGGCGATTAAATCAAAGATGTAAGAAGATGATGGTTGAAGACCGGCGATCTTCACATCGAATGGACGACGACTACAGATGCCTTGGACTGACTTGCTCCCTGGACGGGGTTGAAGCAGTAGTTGTCCGGACGTATGCGTTGGTCGTGCGGATAAGCGAGTGCCTCTTTGGTGTCTCCGGTTCCGTTCAGACCCAGAACGGACTTGTAAATGGATGCGTGTCTGACGTTGAAATTCACTTCATGCAATTAAATCGATTTGTATTAATATATGTCTGTTTGGCGGTAGAGAATTTATTCTCTACTTAACACCCGTGTATATAGTAATAGTTATCGATCGCATGGCGTTGAATTGTCAATGTGGCATGCAAAGATGCAATGATCAAGGCTTTGTTGAAAAGCAGGCCCTGTGGTTGATGATCAAAGCATAGTCTGTTTTAGGAATAGCTTGGTATATAGCGTAACGTCACGAGCCTCACACCTCGTTATAAGTCTAAAACGGGAGAAGGGAACGCAGGGAGTGCACACATTATCTTTCTAGCTAGAGTAATGTCAGGGACCTACCAGCGCTGACATTTTACTTATGTGGATGATGGAGTATGAGGTACCTCGTGTTTTTATAGGTTGTTAGTGGCCATATTATAGGTCCAAAAGGAACGGGAAACGTGTGTTCAGGTATAACTAATCCACGACCCTTCAGAGTGGACCGACCCTGTAGCTATCCAATGGTTACCCATAGGTGTGATCCTGAGGTATTTGCTAGAGTGCCTCGAATTAGTAAGGAGCTCCTCCCTAGCCTTGACTCATGATGGAAAAACAAATCTTCAATACGACATCTCGTTTTCGATTGTATAACTACTATGGCGACATAGTAGGATGGGGTACTATACCGTCTAAGATTAATACATTTATATTGAAATGATTTATGAAAACATATACACACTAGTAGTGATAAGTTTTACGTATTTATCATCTTTTGATCATTATAAGGTAAAACCCTATCCTCCGGTTTGCGTTGCATTGTGTGATGGGACTTGGGTCTTATAACGATCTCATTTTTCTAAAAAGCATAGCGTTATTTGAACGATTTACTTTACTTATGCACTGGCAATCCAGTGGAGTAAACCCATTCCGCGTTAGCGGCGTGATCCTGTGATTCGCCATATTGATAGTTAGTATAGGAAGATTTCTCATACCAGTCCCATGATTGGCTCGATGTTTGTTTCACTTTGCAAACTCGGGTGCCCTCTTTCCACACGGGCAGCCAATTGACAGGTTCAGGTGATACATTCTGATTGGAGCTTGCTTGGAAAGAAGAAGAAGACCTTTTCTCTAGTTTTTACTTCTGCTTTGAGACATTTTATCTTCTGTAGCTTTGATGTATGTGATGGAGTTTGAGACTTGTTTATTTTCCATTGAAACTTATTTCCCTTTTTGTTGAGACTCTTTATTTGGCTAAGTTGTATCCTGTACTGCGTACTCTGATGTATTGGATATTATGATGCTGATGACATTTATTTCCACTGCAATGGTTTATGTGTTATGATAATTATCTGAGATCTGTTTTTGTTGTAAATATGTTGTAATCCAAAAATGATTATCCTTTCTTTCGAACCACGGAAGTTGTGGTTATCACAGTTGGTATCAGAGCCTAAGGTTAACCTTAGCTTTGGAATATAACATATTTAGAACAATTCGTCTAGATAGAATCCACATTATTCTAAGATGAGTAGCTCATTAGAGATAGGACTAGCAATGTCCTAGGATGAGCATAGCATAATAGCACATATTTATCTGTCATTACATCATCTTCTTTTCACCTTGTCCTTATCTTATCTTTTCTTGAAAATTCTCATTTTTGTTGGTCTGACTCTTTCCTTGATAGTACAGACTGATTTAAATTGATACTATAGCAAGAACAGCCCGGGGCGGAGCCCGAGGTGGAGCTCGAGGCGGGGCCAGAGGAGGAGCCCGTGTAGGAGCTGGAGGGCAAGCTAGAGACGATATCCCCATCACTTAGGAACAACATACTTCAGAGGTCGTAGCCGAACCACCTCCACCTCCACAGACCTTCGATTTGGGGAGAATGTCAAATAAATTCAAAAACCTTGGAGGTGTACCTTTCACAGGGCGAGAGTCTGCGATTCAGGCGGAAGCATGGCTTAAAGATTGTGAAAAGATGCTAGAGGGCTTAGAACTGGAAGATCAGCGAAAGCGTTACCTAGCAGTATGGCAATTAAAAGAGGAAGCCGGACATTGGTGGGATATGATCAAGATCTGCAATGATGTGGCCAATATGTCTTGGGCCAGATTTAAGGAACTTTTCAATGAGAAGTATGTACCCCCACAAGCTAGAGAGCGCATCCGCGAGCAGTTCGTTAACCTACAGCAAGGGAATATGACTGTTTCTGAGTATGTGAGGAAGTTTGATGAGCTTTCACGATATGCTCCTAGTTTGATTCAAGATCCGGTAGAGAAGAATAAGAAATTTATCAAGGGTCTGTCAAAGAAATATTTGAACCAAATCACTGCCCATATCAAGCTTCCCTTCAATGAAGTAGTAGAGATGGCGTACCGGTACGAGGAAAATGATGAGTCTGGACCGTAGGATAGAGGGAAAAGTCAAGGCAACAACCAGAAGGAATAGGCTAACAAGAAACCGGAGGCGAGCAATTCTTCTAACGCTAAGCCCCAAGGGAAGAAGAGGGATAGGAGCAAGGTGACCTGCTATAACTGTGGCAAGATTGGGCATTTTGATTACGAGTGTAGAGCACCTAAAAAGGTCAAGAGAAATGATTCAGGCCGTAGTCAGAACCATGGTCAGAGTTCCCAGAACCGTCGTCAGAATTCTCAGAATCGTGGTCAGAACCCCAGAAACACCCAGGATTGCTATAACTACCATAAGCCGGGGCACTTTGCCAGAAACTGTCCCCTGTTGAAGAAAACTGAAGTGGCACATGTTTATGAGGGAGCAGATGCACCAGCTTCTGCCGAGGGGCCAGGTAAACCCGATGTCTTAGGAGGTACGCTTAATATTAAGAACATCCCTATTACTGTCTTATTTGATACTGGTGCTGCACGAAGCTTTATTTCTAATGATGCAATTAAAAAGTTAAACCTAAAACCAAAGAAACTTAAAGAGTTGATTAGAGTCCATAGCCCGATAGGAGGTTCTCTTGTTCTTGAACAGTATTGTAGAGTACCTATTTTTTATTCTTATTTCTCGTTCCCTTTTAATTTGATCGTCACGAATTTCTCCGGATATGATATCATATTGGGAATGGACTGGTTGACAGAATGTGAGGCTGA
Organism: Allium sativum; assembly: GCA_030737875.1. Taxonomy (NCBI): domain Eukaryota; kingdom Viridiplantae; phylum Streptophyta; class Magnoliopsida; order Asparagales; family Amaryllidaceae; genus Allium; species Allium sativum. The sequence continues at coordinate 952,128,641 of CM060924.1, read as the reverse complement.
AGTCTTATGCTCTGAAAGAATAGTCAAAATTAAAACTAAATTGGGAAAGACTATTTCTATACCATGCCACGTCTCAGCCACTGACAGAAAAGAACTCTGGTCGTCGCTAGAAGTTACCCCTACTTCTATTGAGGATATTCCCATCGTCAAAGATTACGCTGATGTATTCAAAGAAGTTGAGGGTTTACCCCCGCATAGAGAAATCAGCTTCCGAATTGATTTAGCTCTGAATGCGAGGCCCGTTGTACATCCCATTCGGAGAATGTCGCCAAAAGAAAGAGAGGAGCTGAGAAATCAAACCAAGCAGCTTTTGTGGAAGGGTCTGATCAGGCCCAGCTTCTCAGAATGGGGAGCAGCAGTGGTGTTCGTCCCAAAATCAGACGGTACTCTCAGGCTACGCGTAGACTACCGTGATCTCAACAAACAAACTCTGAAAAACAAATACCCACTGCCTCGTATAGATGACTTGCTCGACCGCTTGCATGGGGCACGAGTATTCTCTAGGATGGACCTAGCTACAGGCTTCCATCAACTTCGCATTGCAGAAGAGTGTGTGCCTTTAACTACTTTTAGAGGACCGGATATATTTTATGAATGGCTAGTAATGCCCTTCGGTCTATGTAATGCTCCAACATATTTTGTTGATCTGATGAATAGAGTGTTCAGAGATGTTTTAAATAAATTTGTGCTCGTGTCCATTGATGACATCCTCATCTTTTCTAAATCCACTGCTGAGCACGAACAACATCTGAGAGAAGTCTTAGAGATTTTGTGAAGAAATGTGTTGAAAGAAAAATTTTCTTAATGCATATTCTGGCAAGAAGAGGTGAAATTCCTCGGCCATGTTGTATCAAAGGAAGGCATCTCAGTAGATCCAGGAAAAATCTCAGCCATCCACGAGCGGAAGCAGCCTAAAACTCCCACAGAGGTCAGAAGTTTCTTAGGACTAGCTGGATATATCGGAAATTTGTCAAAAAAAAATCGAAGGTAGCTTGCCCATTGACAAACCTGACCGAGAAACATACAAAATTCAAGTGGACACCGGAATGCGAGACAGCTTTCCAAGAGCTAAAGAAGAGGTTGACCAATGCTCCTGTGTTGACCATCATAGATGGCAATCAGGACTTGAAGGTATGGACCGATGCTTCTAAGCAAGGTTGTTTCTTTTATAAATTAACATGTCAGAGGTAACATTTTCTTCTAATGTCAAGCTCATTTTAACATGTTATCCCTTATTTATTTAAGGTATTGGTACGGTGCTGATGCAAAGAGGCAGAGTAGTTGCATATGCTAGCCGCCAGCTGAAACCGCATGAGAAGAATTACGTCACACATGATCTTGAGCTAATGGCCATTGTGTTTGCTCTTAAAATATGGAGGCATTATCTCTTGGGTGAAAAGTTCGAAATTTACACGGATCACAAATCCTTGAAACACCTTTTTACCCAAAAAGATTTGAGTATGAGGCAGCAATGCTGGGTCGGATTTCTTGCATCATATGACCTGGATATCCTATATACTCCGGGAAAAGACAACGTTGTAGCCGATGCGCTCAGAAGAAAGAATGCAGAATGCAACAATCTCATTATCGCCAGTCTCATCATCACTCCTACTTTGATTGATAAAATTTCTACTCTTCAGAAGAATGATAAATTTATTCAGAAGCTTTGTGAGCGAGTTCGTAAAGGCGAGGCCTCAAGTTTCCAGATTGACAATAATGGGACCCTTAGATTGCAAGGGCGAATTTGTGTGCCAGACATTGCTGAGCTAAAAAGAGAAGTTATGGATGAGTGCCACAAATCTAAAATCAGCGTCCATCCAGGTGTAAACAAAATGTACTATGATCTTAAGCGCACCTTTTGGTGGAAAGCGATGAAGAGAGATATTTCTATTTACATTGCTAGATGTCCCACTTGTCAGCAAGTTAAAAGTGATCAACATAAACTGGCAGGTTTGTTGCAACCGCTAGGAGTTCCTGGTTGGAAGTGGGAGGAAATTTCTATGGACTTTATATATGGCTTGCCCCGAAGCTGAAAAGGGAATGATAGCATATGGGTGATTGTGGATTGCTTAAGAAAATCTGCCCATTTCATCCCTGTCAGGTCCAATAGAACAGCTCGTAGTTTGGCACAGCTTTATCTTAAAGAGATAGTCAGACTACATGGGGTTCCCAAAAGCATTGTCAGTGATCAGGATCCATTATTTACCAGCAAATTCTGGGAAGCCTTTCAAGAAGAGCTTGGGACCAAGTTGAATCTGAGCTCTGCCTATCACCCTTAGACAGATGGCCAGACTGAGAGGGTAAATCGTGTTTTGGAAGACTTGTTGCGAGCTTGCATTCTTGATTATGGAGGTTCATGGGAGGACCACTTGCACTTGGTGGAGTTCTCCTATAATAATAGCTAACAAGCACGCTTGCAAATGTCACCGTTTGAACTACTATATGGCAGCTTGGGCCTCGACATGGTTCGTGAAGCATCGGATAAGGTTGACTTGATTAAGAAGCGCTTGTTGACTGCTCAGAGCCGACAGGAGAGCTATGCAGACCAGCGAAGAAGAAATCTAGAATTCTCTGTGGGTGATCGAGTATACTTGAAGGTTTCTCCTTTGAGAGGCGTGATTCGTTTTGGGAAGACGGGAAAGTTGGCACCGAGATTCGTTGGTCCATTCCCTATCCTAGAAAGGATTGGTACTCTCGATTATAGAGTGCAGCTGCCTAACTGGTTGCCAGGGGTGCATGATGTATTTCATGTGTCTCAACTCCGAAAGCATGTGCATGATCCAGATCTGATAGAGGATGAACTAAATCAACAAGTCCTAGATATTGCTCCAAATCTAACAGTGAGAAAAGACCCGATTAAGATCATTGGCAAAGAAACCAAAATTTTGCGGAACAAGAGGATCAACCTAGTCAAGGTTCAATTGAGTGGGGATCCTAGAGACTGTACTTGGGAGACAGAGGATATCATCAAAAAGGCTTACCCCAAGTACAGAGTGGACATCTCCGAATAACTTTTGTATTAAGGTACGTTTACCCCAGTTTACATTTTCCATCTTGTTTCCTACTTTACTTTGTTTCCTTTTCGAGGACGAAAAGCTCTTAAGTGGGGGAGATTGTAACGACCCGGAAAATCCGAACCAATTTAAAATTTTTGTTTTAAATAATTTGGTGGGAAAAATGTGGCATAAATTAAATATTTCATTTTTAAATAATATTAAAGCCAGTGAAAATAGTCAATTTTCAAACGATCTCTGTTTTCAACGAAACCACTTTTTTTGGAACCGGAATGTCAAATTATTGCTAGGTTTCAATTTTTAGAATTTTTCGAATTAATCTGTGAGCGTGGCGAAGGAAAATGTATTTTGTCGATTTCAATCAAATTTAATCGACTAAAAAAAAGCCAATTTTCAAACAGTCTCAGAATTCGACGAAATTAGTTTTGTTAGGACCGTATCGTCATAACAAAGACAAATATATTTTTTCTGGATTTTTCTGAGTCTGTAAGTGGCCTCGGTGAATTTATTTATGCAGATAAATTAAATTTATAAAGGATTTAATTATTAAATTAAATAATACAGGCCACAAATAGCCGTTTGGGCTGACGGGACCTGTCCCATTGGATCCGGAATATGGGCTATTGGCTAGGGGCACCTTCTGCTGGACTGAAAATGAAACGGTTTGTAAGATATGGATTTAATTGTAAAAATACATTAAAAATATTATAAATATAAGGATTTGAACCCTAAAAAAAACTACTATTCATTATCTCTGCCGCCGCCACCTTAAAATCAATGGCCTAAACCCGTCGAAACTTCCTTCACAAATTCCCATCGATCTACTCAGTAAATCTGTAACACCCCGAGAATTCTATAACTGTGAAATTCATAAATTAAAGTATAATCAAATTCAAATCAAAGAACTAAGGGAAACGGGATACGCCATTGCGTTCGTCTCGGAAAAATACGCGAAATAGATTCCGAGTTTTCGAAGAACGGAGTCCGTATGAAGAAGATATGGCCTTCGGAAGTTTTTAAATTAAGTTTAAAATTCAAACAGAATAAAACAATTAAAAATTCCGAAGTGGGGCCCGATGGGCCAGGGCGGAAAAAGGCCCGCCTGACGCACCCAGGTCGACTGGGCTGTCGACCTGGTCTAACCAGGTCGACAGGCCTGTCGACAGGGCTGTCGACAGGGGTGTCGACCTAGTCGAGAGCCAGGTCGAACCCAGCCCAACCTGGCTGGCCAGGTCTGTGTTTGGTCGATTTTCTGTGGTCTGCTTTGTCATTAGGGCTAGGTGGCAGGCTCTAATTGGTCTCTCCTTAGGATGAAAGGCTACGATCTAACCAAGCAACATCAACGGTCCTAATCAGTTCATTACCCCTATAAAAACAACCCTAGACTAACCCTAATCTATTCATTCAAAAATAAGAACAAAGCCGCCATGTTGCTGAGGAACGACTAGGGGTAGCCACCAATTGGAGAGAGGATTAGGAGGCAAATTCTAAGGCATAAAGCAACTCAATCAAATCAAACCGCATCTTCTAATTCCTAAATTAGAGAATTCGCCGCAACGATTGTAAGTAGAGTATTATTTTGGTATGAACAAATAATTGTGTTGATATGTATACTTGATTTGTGGCGATAAAATAATTCATATTTGTGCGTTGGAATATTGTATACGTTTGGATGTTCTTGAATTATGTTATTCATTATGAAAAACTACATGCGGTAGTTTTATGCAAGTATGACGTTTGGATATTCGCAAAATATGTAATTTATGTTGAAGCTACATGTATGTAGTTGATTAATTGAAATTCATGCAAGTTTGGGATTTTGTTACTATGCCATCATAATGTTTATTTTTATACAAACATCATTTTTGTGAAGTAATTGGAATAAGGTTGGGATTATCATAATTCATATGAAATTATATTGAAAAGTTTGGCACCATGATCTATGTATTAAGCCATGTTTTGTACTAGAAACCTATTTACAAACTTATGAATATGGCTAGGCTATGATCGATATTTCGCATAATTGAAACCATGTTAGGTCTATTATATGATGACATATGTGGTACATGGCTAGGTTAGATTCAAAAATCCCTTTTTGCAAGTTTGCTTGAATAAAGTAAACACCATGTTTAGGAATATTTATGCATAAGTATATTTGTACCATCGTTATGTGATTAGACTTAAATCATGATTAAGTTGAACTATGCTTTTGTATTAGTAACAAAAGTAATCCCCTTTGTAAACTTGTAGAAACCTTATGAACATGATTTGTTTATGTTTGACATTATGCCTGAATGAAAATATAGGTTTATGTTGTAGTTAAAGCCTATGTGTCGATAATGATGTTCTTAACTTAACTACAAGTTTACATGGTTTGATTCATGTCACTTATGCTTTATGACCAAAGTATATGTTACCACTATGCAAGTACACCAGTTTCTATTTTGTAGTTCCAACGTCATATTGCAAGTTCATACGCTCACCTTCCCCTTTTTGTGTATGTAATCACGCTTTAAGCCTCCCCTCTTTCGCATGGCTAAGTTGGGCTTAAAAAGGTTAAGCCCAACATATAAACGAACGTATTAAACGGGGGAAAATAACGTTGGGCTAAATTAAATAATAAATGAAAATATAAAGTAGAAGGGCCCAAATTCAAGTATGGGTTGGGCCCATGATTGGTGTAACCTTTACGCCATTTACTTAATAATGGGCCGCAAATATTTACATATAAATAAAGAAGAAAGACAAAATATGTAAATGTAGAAAATACGATGTGTTTAACCCGAGGTTGGATTGAGTTGTGATGTAAACCTGCCCGGAACCGCCCGGCTGTCCAGTAGTCACAACAATACCTATCCAATGTGGGAGGTTAAACATGGAGCCCAATAAGGACCCGAGGTTAGACTGAGTTGTGGCGTAAGACTGCCCGGAACCAACCGGCAACAGGCAGCCACAACAATACCTGTCTAATGTGAGAGGTCAGGGCCTTAGTAAGACAATTAAGGCTGAGTCAGGATTGTTAGGATTAAGTGAACTAAAGACTTAATCAAAATGGAACATCCTAAACTAAACGGACTGGTGGGGGTTAGGTTAGAAAACACTTAACCAACTTAGCATGTTGGCTAGAGATAGAAAACCTAGTAACGGGGGACCCTTTTCAGCAGTAACCCTAAAAGGTGTATCATGATACCCTGAAACTAGGCAGGGTGGGGCACGATTACTGGGCTGATTGTAAGAGGTCAAATCGACGGCGGTGGTGTAGCAGTTTAGGTTCTAACGGGGTGCGGGCGTGCACACACTCCGGCGCAGAAAAATAAAGCACTGGGCACCAGTAGCATACCTGTGCATTCTAAGGTTGTGTCGGGCTGCTGCCATGGGACTTGATACACCCCATGGTGGGACCAGCATAGGTAACTACAACATCGGGGGCCGTAAGACACATGTAACTATATGAGTAGGAGCCGATCATCATAGAATGGATCACATCACCCTGGTTATGGGGTGCCAGTTGGGAACTAGTTTATATGGGTTCAGAGATTAACATGGGGTACGATAGTATTCGATCCTAGACAACTTAACCAAGTTTGTAGTTCTTTCCCACTTCTTGATTATACTTATCATACCCAGTTCTTTATTCATAGACAAAATAGTACTAGACTTACTCAGGCTTATGTCTGACTCTACTTTTCTTTCGTCTTCTTTTCTTCAGTTTCCCCCCCCCACCCCCCCAGGTCCACAGGGAGGGAACACTGCAGCTTGACCAGCATTAACATCCAGCTTGAAGAAGAGAAATGTATTGCTTGGAACTTTCCGTTTTTGAACTATGGCTTTGGACAAACTCTATGGGGCTTTTGCAGTTTATCTATGTATTATTTATGCTTCTTTAAATAATGTAATCAAGACAGATTATGAAAGTATTATGTTATGTTTTTGGAAAGGATGTAAGACAATTATGGTGATGTTGTTGTAACACGTATTTGCTTTTATGAAATAAAAGTTTGTTGATTTTCCGCTGTTTACAAATATGTGTTCTTATATCTGTCTTGTATATCTGTGACTTATACTTATAAACCTCCACCAAAATTAGGGCATTCCCTTTGAGAGTGACCCTAACGGAGGTGGGGTGTTTCACTTGGTATCAGAGCATAGGTTTACCAGATAAGATAAAAAGTTTTGAAAATTTATTTTCAAAAAGGGAAATTTAAAGAAGCATTTTTAAAAGATAAAACTATTATTTTATCTTAAAAGGCAAAGTCCACTCCCCAAAGCCATAGGTACTATCTCTTATCCTTCGTTTTGAATCTATCCTTTTTGTTTCAGCATGTCCGAAGATCTTAACTTACCGGAAGGGGTACCAATACCTGGTTGGTTTAGACGGTTCATAGAAGCAAGGGCCACTCAGCCAGGTCCTACCATTCCTCCTCCCCCAGCTGCAGGAAATCATCCAGCTGCAGCAGCACCTCTTCCTCCACCTCCTCCACGGGGAAACACGTTTGCTAAGATATGTAAAGATTTTAAAGCTATGGGAGGAAGGGATTTCCATGGAACTGAGTCCTTCGTGGCAGCTAGAAATTGGCTGAAAGAAACTGAATACCTATTCATTATCTTTGAGGTAGAAGATAGACAAAAAGTGCAACTGGCAGTATGGCTATTGAAGGGCGAGGCTTCCTACTGGTGGGAAGTCACTAATGCTGAAAGACCAGTGGAGACATGGGAGGACTTTAGGGCAAGGTTTGAGACCAAATTTCTCTCAGATGCAGAAAGAAGTTTGCAGTTGGAAAATTCTTATTTCTTAAGCAAGGAGACAAGACAGTCAGAGAGTATGTGAATCAGTTCGATGAGCTGGCTAGGTTTGGGCTTGACCTAGTCAATACCCCGCACAAGAAGGCTCTCCGTTTCGTCAAAGGGTTAAATGAGCCATTACACAGTTTGGCCATGACCCATATACCCATGGGGGCCACGTATGAAAGATTGGTGCAAATGGCATTGCTGAATGAGGAGGATAAGGGCAAGAAGGAGACAAAGGCAGAAAGCTCTCAAGGGAAGAAAGAAGGTTTGCAGCCTAAGAAGACAAACTTTAAGAAAGGCGGGAAAGGCAACAAAGAGAAGAGGAAGTGCAATTTCTGTGGCAAAGTGGGGCACTTAGTAAAGGACTGCCGGAAAAAGAAGGCCAAGGAGAATGGTGGGTGCTTTTCTTGCGGTGAGACAGGCCACAGGGCCAAGGACTGCCCAAAGAAACGAGGACAGGGGCAGAGGGCTGGATCCACCTCAGGGGCACAGGTTCATGTGCTAGAAGCGCCACCATTGCAACAGTGAGGTATAAATACTTCTGTAGAAAGTGTAGTTTATCTTTATGATCACCCCGTTCGCACTTTATTTGATTCTGGCGCATCACACTCCTTTTTCTCGTCTGCTTTAGTAGAATCTCTGCACCTAAAAACTAGTATGGTAGAGGTCCCCTTAATTGTTTCAAACCCAATTAGGGGCCCAGCTCATTTGTCTATGATCTGTGTGGGATTGAAAATTTCTATTCTAAGTGTAGAATTTCAATGTAGTGCCTTTGTTTTGGGCTTTTCGGGATATGGTTTGATTTTGGGTATGGATTGGCTATCCAGTAATGGGGCCATCCTTGATTGTGAGAAAAGGGTTGTTAGGCTCCTAACCCAGCTCGGTAATACTTTGGAAATTTCTTGTAATCCCTCGTATGCGGATATGCTTAGTTATCTTGAATCGCTAGATGCCTCTGTTGAAAATTTGCAATCAGTTAGAGTGGTCCGGGAATATCCGGATGTCTTCGAAGAGGTGAAGGGCTTGCCTCCGAAGCGGGAAATAGACTTCCGCATATATCTTGTAGATAATGCAAAGCCCGTTGCGTTACCCGTTAGACACATGGCTCCACGAGAAAGAAAAGAGCTCAGTAAACAGATTAAAGAGCTTCTAGAAAAGGGGTTCATTAGGAGGAGCATTTCAGAATGGGGCGCTCCGGTGGTGTTCGCTACAAAGGCGGATGGTTCACTCCATCTATGTGTTGACTATAGGGAGCTCAACAAGCTAACGAAAAAGAATAGGCACCCTCTCCCTAGAATTGACGATTTATTTGACCAGCTTGTAGGAGCGTCTGTTTTCTCCCAACTCGATTTAGCAACCGGTTTTCATCAGCTAAGGGTGGCTGAAGATAGCATCGATAAAACGGCGTTTAGAACCCCAGACGGCTTCTTTGAATGGCTTGTCATGCCTTTCGGCTTGACAAATGCACCAGCTTACTTCGTGGACCTGATGAGTAGGGTATTTAGAGACTTCCTCAACAAATTCGTAGTGGTCTTCGTAGATGATATCCTTATCTTCTCAAAGAATGAAGAGGAACATGCTTAGCACTTAAGGGCAATCATGGAAACTTTGCGAGTCCATCAACTAAAAGCCAAATTCTCCAAGTGCCACTTTTGGAGAGAAGAGGTGAGGTTCCTTGGGCACATAGTATCCAAACAAGGGTTAGCGGTGGACCCTGCTAAGGTAGTGGCGGTACAGGATTGGAAGACACCAAGGAATGCAACTGAGGTCCGAAGCTTTCTAGGACTAGCAGGTTTCTATCGAAAATTTATAAGGGATTTTGCGAAAATCTCAGCTCCGCTCACGAAATTGACCAAGAAGAATCTAGTGTTTAATTGGGACTTGGATTGCGAGTTTGCTTTCCAACGACTGAAAAGGGCTCTCACAACAGCCCCAGTCTTGACGCTGCCAGATGGGAGCAAGATGTTCACTGTTTATACGGATGCATGTGGGACAGAGCTAGGCGCCGTCTTAATGCAAGAAGGAAGGGTAGTAGCTTATGGCGGGAGGCAGTTGAAAGTGCACGAAAAGAACTACCCAACCCACGATCTTGAGTTAGCCGCCACCGTCTTTGCACTCAAGTCTTGGCGACACTATCTCCTAGGTGAGAAGTTCGAACTTTACACTGACCATAAATCGTTGAAATATCTTTTCTCGCAGAAGGATCTTAACTTGAGGCAACAAAGATGGATGGAGTTTCTTGCCTCGTACGATTTCGAAATCTCCTACACTCCGGGCAAAGGCAACGTAGTTGCAGACGCGTTGAGCCGAAAGAAATTGACCCTAAGCCCGTTGTTTGTTGAAAGACAAAGCCTAGAGTTTATAGCCAGCTTCGACTTTAGGCCTTCCTCCGATTTCGTACCAGGCTTGCTAGCATCTCTCGAAGTGCGCCCAACTTTAGTGGATTCAGTAGGGACAGCACAACGCGAAGACCCTCAGCTTGTGGAAACAATTGATAGGTTAATTAGGGGAGAGACTTCAAGTCACCTCAACAGATACTCCATCGACGATAAGGGTTTGCTAAGGCGAGACGGAAGACTATGCGTCCCACAGACAAAAGATTTAATAAAGAAGGTTCTCGAGGAAGCACATCACTCCAAGATGACGATACACCCAGGCGGAGATAAAATGTACAAAGACATAAAAAGGACTTTCTTCTGGAACGGCATGAAAAAGGACGTGGCGGAATTCGTTTCTAAGTGCATGGTGTGCCAACAGGTTAAGGCGGAACAGAAAAAGCCTGGCGGACTGCTACATCCTCTGGAGGTCCCGCAATGGAAGTGGGATAGCATCTCTATGGACTTCATCGATGGGCTGCCTAGGTCTAGGAGAGGCAACACTAGCATTTGGGTAATAGTGGATAGGCTTACTAAAAGCGCCCACTTTTTACCTGTCAAAAGTAAAAGAACTGCCTCATTCCTAGCATCACTTTACCTTAAGGAAATCGTTCGACTCCATGGAATACCATCTAGCATTTTTAGTGACCGAGACCCTATCTTCACCAGTGAGTTTTGGCGGAGTCTGCAAGAAGCAGTAGGAACGCAGTTATGCTTGAGCACAGCCTATCATCCCCAAACCGACGGCCAAACAGAGAGAGTGAACAGAGTTTTGGAAGACCTTTTAAGACTATGCGTCCTTGACTTCGGAGGGACTTGGGAAGACCACCTTCCTTTGGTGGAATTTTCCTACAACAACAGCTATCAAGCAACCATCGGAATGGCGCCCTTCGAAGCTTTATATGGAAGACCGTGCCGATCGCCCACTTGTTGGTGGGAGTCTACTGATAAGCTCATACTTGGACCAGATATGATCCGAGAGACTTCAGAGAAAGTAGACTTAATACGAAGAAGGATGAAGACGGCCCAAGACAGACAAAAGTCCTATGCCGACAAGAGAAGGACCGACCTTGAATTCGAGGTTGGAGACAAAGTTTTTCTCAAGGTATCACCGCTAAGAAACGTTGTTCGTTTTGGAACCACAGGAAAGCTAGCGCCAAGATTCGTAGGGCCATTCCCTATCATCGAGAAAATTGGGAAAATGGCCTATAGATTAGAGCTACCCGAGAAGTTGGCTGGAGTCCACAACGTTTTTCACGTTTCACATCTCCGAAAATGTCTACATGAGTCTGCTGAAGTGGTAGAGCCAAATATCCTCGAAGAGGCCGAAGTGGAACGCGAAGCAACCATAAGAAAAGTTCCAACCCGAATCTTAGGAACGGAAGTGAAGAAGCTACGCAACCGCGAAGTCAAGCTCGTCAAAGTTCAGTGGAGCGACGCCGAGGGAGACGCAACTTGGGAAATTGAAGCTAGAATACGCACTGCCTACCCTTTTCTGTTCGAGGGTACATCCTTGATCTTTCCTTTTCCTTAAGTTGCGCTTTTATCTATCTTTTTAGGTATATTTCCTCGACCTTGTCTTTTAGGTAGAAATCTCTTGGATGAAAACATGTAATTGAAACATGTTATGGATGATGGTCGCAAGTGGTTGCAAGTGATTGCTAGTGGTTGCTCGTGGTTGCATATACACACACAATCTAGGTTTTAGATCGGCTCAGTCACTTCATGTTGCATATGCATATATGTTTGCATTCGTATATGGTTGAACTTTAATGTGTTGTCATGTGGATGCTGCATTTGTATTGAATGATTGTGCACTCATGTAGAATCATGAATAGGGAAATTTGCATACATAATGGATTCATGGCACTTACATAATTCGCATTAAGGAGGTCAACTGAATCAGTAGACCGCCTGATTTTGCATTAGATAAGTTCATGTACACACACACTTCGCATATGATCATGAAGCATTAGAAGTCGTTTAAGGACTATGGATGCTCGTGTTTGATGGATGAGTAGATGGATTATTGGATGTTAGGATATACATTCCTCCTAACTTGAAGATTTCGGGGACGAAATCCTTTTAAGTGGGGGAGAATGTAACACCCCGAGAATTCTATAACTGTGAAATTCATAAATTAAAGTATAATCAAATTCAAATCAAAGAACTAAGGGAAACGGGATACGCCATTGCGTTCGTCTCGGAAAAATACGCGAAATAGAGTCCGAGTTTTCGAAGAACGGAGTCCGTATGAAGAAGATATGGCCTTCGAAAGTTTTTAAATTAAGTTTAAAATTCAAACAGAATAAAACAATTAAAAATTCCGAAGTGGGGCCCGATGGGCCAGGGCGGAAAAAGGCCCGCCTGACGCACCCAGGTCGACTGGGCTATCGACCTGGTCTAACCAGGTCGACAGGCCTGTCGACAGGGCTGTCGACAGGGGTGTCGACCTGGTCGAGAGCCAGGTCGAACCCAGCCCAACCTGGCTGGCCAGGTCTGTGTTTGGTCGATTTTCTGTGGTCTGCTTTGTCATTAGGGCTAGGTGGCAGGCTCTAATTGGTCTCTCCTTAGGATGAAAGGCTACGATCTAACCAAGCAACATCAACGGTCCTAATCAGTTCATTACCCCTATAAAAACAACCCTAGACTAACCCTAATCTATTCATTCAAAAATAAGAACAAAGCCGCCATGTTGCTGAGGAACGACTAGGGGTAGCCACCAATTGGAGAGAGGATTAGGAGGCAAATTCTAAGGCATAAAGCAACTCAATCAAATCAAACCGCATCTTCTAATTCCTAAATTAGAGAATTCGCCGCAACGATTGTAAGTAGAGTATTATTTTGGTATGAACAAATAATTGTGTTGATATGTATACTTGATTTGTGGCGATAAAATAATTCATATTTGTGCGTTGGAATATTGTATACGTTTGGATGTTCTTGAATTATGTTATTCATTATGAAAAACTACATGCGGTAGTTTTATGCAAGTATGACGTTTGGATATTCGCAAAATATGTAATTTATGTTGAAGCTACATGTATGTAGTTGATTAATTGAAATTCATGCAAGTTTGGGATTTTGTTACTATGCCATCATAATGTGTATTTTTATACAAACATCATTTTTGTGAAGTAATTGGAATAAGGTTGGGATTACCATAATTCATATGAAATTATATTGAAAAGTTTGGCACCATGATCTATGTATTAAGCCATGTTTTGTACTAGAAACCTATTTACAAACTTATGAATATGGCTAGGCTATGATCGATATTTCGCATAATTGAAACCATGTTAGGTCTATTATATGATGACATATGTGGTACATGGCTAGGTTAGATTCAAAAATCCCTTTTTGCAAGTTTGCTTGAATAAAGTAAACACCATGTTTAGGAATATTTATGCATAAGTATATTTGTACCATCGTTATGTGATTAGACTTAAATCATGATTAAGTTGAACTATGCTTTTGTATTAGTAACAAAAGTAATCCCCTTTGTAAACTTGTAGAAACCTTATGAACATGATTTGTTTATGTTTGACATTATGCCTGAATGAAAATATAGGTTTACGTTGTAGTTAAAGCCTATGTGTCGATAATGATGTTCTTAACTTAACTACAAGTTTACATGGTTTGATTCATGTCACTTATGCTTTATGACCAAAGTATATGTTACCACTATGCAAGTACACCAGTTTCTATTTTGTAGTTCCAACGTCATATTGCAAGTTCATACGCTCACCTTCCCCTTTTTGTGTATGTAATCACGCTTTAAGCCTCCCCTCTTTCGCATGGCTAAGTTGGGCTTAAAAAGGTTAAGCCCAACATATAAACGAACGTATTAAACGGGGGAAAATAACGTTGGGCTAAATTAAATAATAAATGAAAATATAAAGTAGAAGGGCCCAAATTCAAGTATGGGTTGGGCCCATGATTGGTGTAACCTTTACGCCATTTACTTAATAATGGGCCGCAAATATTTACATATAAATAAAGAAGAAAGACAAAATATGTAAATGTAGAAAATACGATGTGTTTAACCCGAGGTTGGATTGAGTTGTGATGTAAACCTGCCCGGAACCGCCCGGCTGTCCAGTAGTCACAACAATACCTATCCAATGTGGGAGGTTAAACATGGAGCCCAATAAGGACCCGAGGTTAGACTGAGTTGTGGCGTAAGACTGCCCGGAACCAACCGGCAACAGGCAGCCACAACAATACCTGTCTAATGTGAGAGGTCAGGGCCTTAGTAAGACAATTAAGGCTGAGTCAGGATTGTTAGGATTAAGTGAACTAAAGACTTAATCAAAATGGAACATCCTAAACTAAACGGACTGGTGGGGGTTAGGTTAGAAAACACTTAACCAACTTAGCATGTTGGCTAGAGATAGAAAACCTAGTAACGGGGGACCCTTTTCAGCAGTAACCCTAAAAGGTGTATCATGATACCCTGAAACTAGGCAGGGTGGGGCACGATTACTGGGCTGATTGTAAGAGGTCAAATCGACGGCGGTGGTGTAGCAGTGTAGGTTCTAACGGGGTGCGGGCGTGCACACACTCCGGCGCAGAAAAATAAAGCACTGGGCACCAGTAGCATACCTGTGCATTCTAAGGTTGTGTCGGGCTGCTGCCATGGGACTTGATACACCCCATGGTGGGACCAGCATAGGTAACTACAACATCGGGGGCCGTAAGACACATGTAACTATATGAGTAGGAGCCGATCATCATAGAATGGATCACATCACCCTGGTTATGGGGTGCCAGTTGGGAACTAGTTTATATGGGTTCAGAGATTAACATGGGGTACGATAGTATTCGATCCTAGACAACTTAACCAAGTTTGTAGTTCTTTCCCACTTCTTGATTATACTTATCATACCCAGTTCTTTATTCATAGACAAAATAGTACTAGACTTACTCAGGCTTATGTCTGACTCTACTTTTCTTTCGTCTTCTTTTCTTCCGTTTCCCCCCCAGGTCCACAGGGAGGGAACACTGCAGCTTGACCAGCATTAACATCCAGCTTGAAGAAGAGAAATGTATTGCTTGGAACTTTCCGTTTTTGAACTATGGCTTTGGACAAACTCTATGGGGCTTTTGCAGTTTATCTATGTATTATTTATGCTTCTTTAAATAATGTAATCAAGACAGATTATGAAAGTATTATGTTATGTTTTTGGAAAGGATGTAAGACAATTATGGTGATGTTGTTGTAACACGTATTTGCTTTTATGAAATAAAAGTTTGTTGATTTTCCGCTGTTTACAAATATGTGTTCTTATATCTGTCTTGTATATCTGTGACTTATACTTATAAACCTCCACCAAAATTAGGGCATTCCCTTTGAGAGTGACCCTAACGGAGGTGGGGTGTTTCAAAATCCCACCACTCCAGTTCAATATTTTGAAGAGATTTTTACCACCTTCACATCCATACGGCCATCACCCACCATCGTCGCCTGTAGCGATCGCCCCGCGCCCTGAACCCGAGCCGCGTCGACTGTTACCCAAGGCGCTAGAGGCCGCCGAGATGCCCCCCTTCGCCGGCGGTGGTGCGCCTCCCGTAGCCCGACGCCGTGGCACCATCGGATCCTCGAGCCGATCATCCAACCTCCTGAAAATTTGAATCCAAGTTTTGAACAAATAGGGAAGCTAACGGCCGAAGACTGTAGTGAAGAGGGTGGGTTAATTCTTTGATTAGTTAATTAATTAATTTAAATTGTGTTAAAACTTGTGCTGACCATAACTATTTCGTTTCAACTCAGAATTTGACGATTTCGGAAGCATTGGAATCGTAACAGCGAATAGAACGTGTTGAGACTGAAACGGGACCATTCTGAACAGTTTGAATTTTGGCCAAATCATGAACGACTGTGAGATTTCTAAATTTTAATAATTAAATAAATTAATTCTATTTGTTATGTGAATCATTGTATGTTATTGTTTCTGATCTACGATGTTGTGATTGTTGTATGGTTGATTAATATTCATTGTGATATCATGATATAGCATGTCAGCTTAGATCTATAAAATTCTGATGTAATCTCTATAAAGTTCTCATGTTTATTAGTTTTATTTTTATTTTACTTCAATTTTTATTTTTATTCCTTTATAGGAATGAAAAAATTGAATCTTGTTTGTTTTACAAACAAAAATGAAAATTTGAATCTTTATTTTGTTTTTACAAAATAAAATGAAAAATTGAATCTTTATTCTGATTTACCAAACAAAAGTTAAATCTTTATTTTTGATTTGCAAAATAGAACAAAAGTTAAATCTTTATTTTTGATTTGCTAAATAGAACAAAAGTTAAGTCTTTATTTTTGATTTGCAAAATAGAACCAAAGTTAAATCTTTATTTTTGATTTGCAAAATAAAACATAAGTTGAATTCTTATTTTGATTGGCAAAACAAAAACAAAAGTTTGAATTTTTATTTTGATTTGCAAAATAAACAAAAAGATTGAATCTTTATTTTGTTCATGATTTATAAAATAAAGAAAGTTTGAATCTTTAAATTTTAATTAAAAGATAAATTAAGATTAGATATTTTATTTTATTTTTACAATATAAAATAAAGATTAGATATTTTATTTGATTTACAAATAAAATAAAGATGAGACCTTTTATTGTGATTCATCTCATATATTTTGTTGTATGTGTTGACATTGAAATTACGACGTTGGGTAAATAGAAATGGTTAGACCAAAAACCATATTATTATATTTGTGGATATTGAAATTACGATGTTGGGTAAATAGAAATGGTTAGACAAAAACCATTATTTTTGGTTATCATATTTTGACGCCAATTTGATATATGAGTTGGATAAGAAAATATCCCCTATAAAGAAAAAAAATGTGCATTAAGGAAAGATAATTAGAAAATTTACATTTTTCTAGTGTAATACAGATAATTAGAAAATTTACATTTTTCTAATGTAATAAAGATAATTAGAAAATTTACATTTCTTCTATGTTAAAATATAGAATTTACATTTTTCTATGTAAAGATAATTAGAAGATTTACATTCTTCTATGTTAAAACATAGGATTTACATTTTTCTATGTTAAAATACAAGATTTACATTTTTCTACGTAAAGATAAAGGATTTACATTTTTCTATGTTAAAATATAAGATTTACATTTTTCTATGTAAAGATATAGGATTTACATTTTTCTATGTAAAAACATAAGATTTACATTTTTCTATGTGAAGATGAAAGATTTACATTTTTCTATGTAACAATGAAAGGTTTACATTTTGCAATGTAAAGGTAAAGAATTTACATTTTTCAATGTAAAGGGAAAAGAGATAAAATATTTACATTTTATAGAAACATAAAAGTACATCTTTATGTTATAAAAATGAATTACATAAAAAGTACATTTTTATATATTTAAAACAAATAGGATGGTTTAACATAAAAGTACATTTTTATGCGACAATTATTTGAAAAGACCGAGTTTAACTCATTTCAAATAATTGCACGGCGATTAAATCAAAGATGTAAGAAGACGATGGTTGAAGACCGACGATCTTCACATCGAATGGACGACGACAACTGATGCCTTGGACTGACTTGCTCCTAGGACGGGGTTGAAGCAGTAGTTGTCCGGACGTATGCGTTGGTCGTGCAGATAATCGAGCGCCTCTTTGGTGTCTCCGGTTCCGTTCAGACCCAGAACGGACTTGTAAATGGATGCGTGTCTGACGTTGAAATTCTCTTCATGCAATTAAATTGATTTGTATTAATATATGTCTGTTTGGTGGTAGAGAATTTATTCTCTACTTAATACCCTGGTATATAGTAATAACTATCGATCGCATGGCCTTGAATCGTCAATGTGGCACGCCAAGATGCAATGATCAAGGCTTTGTTGAAAAGTAGGCCTTGTGGTTGATGATCAAAGCATAGTCTGTTTTAGGCATAGCTTTGTGTATAGCGTAACCTCACGAGCCTCATACCCCGGTATCAGTCTAAGACGGGAGAAGGGAACGCAGGGAGTGCACACGTTATCTTTCTAGCTAGAGTAATGTCAGGGACCTACCAGCGCTGACATTTTACTTATGTGGACGATGGATTATGAGGTACCTCGTGTTTTTATAGGTTCTTAGTGGCCATATTATAGGTCCAAAAGGACCGGGAAACATGTGTTCAGGTATAACTAATCCATGACCCTACAGAGTGGACCGACCCTGCAGCTATCCAAGGGTTGCCCATAGGTGTGATCCTGAGGTATTTGCTAGAGTGCCTCGAATCAGTAAGGAGCTCCTCCCTAGCCTTGACTCATGATGGAAAAACAAATCTCCAATACGGCATCTCGTTTTCGATTGTATGACTAGTATGGCGACATAGTAGGATGGGGTACTATGCCGTCTAAGATTAATACATTTATATTGAAATGATTTATGAAAACATATACACACTAGTAGTGATACGTTTTACGTATTTATCATCTTTTGATCATTATAAGGTAAAACCATCCTCTGGTTTGCGTTGCATTGTGTGATGGGACTTGGGTCTTATAACGATCTCATTTTTCTAAAAAGCATAGTGTTATTTGAATGATTTACTTTACTTATGCACTGGCAATCCAATGGAGTAAACCTGTTCCGCGTTAGCGGCGTGGTCCTGTGATTCGCCATATTGATAGTTAGTATAGGAAGATTTCTCATACCATTCCCATGACTGACTCGATGTTTGTTTCACTTTGCAAACTCGGGTGCCCTCTTTCCACACGGGCAACCAATTGACAGGTTCAGGTGATACATTCTGATTGGAGCTTGCTTGGAAAGAAGAAGAAGACATTTTCTCTAGTTTTTACTTCTGCTTTGAGACATTTTATCTTCTATAGCTTTGATGTATGTGATGGAGTTTGAGACTTGTTTCTTTTCCATTGAAACTTATTTCCCTTTTTGTTGAGACTCTTTATTTGGCTAAGTCATATCCTGTACTGCATACTCTGATGTATTGGATATTATGATGCTGATGACATTTATTTCCGCTGCAATGGTTTATGTGTTATGATAATTATCTGAGATATGTTTTTGTTGTAAATATGTTGTATTCCAAAAATGATTATCCATACTTTCGAACCACGGAAGTTGTGGTTATCACTATCCATCAATCACATAGAATGATATCCAATGTCAGACACAGATATCCATCGATCTCCAAGTATGTCTGGACGATCACTAACTGATTCCCTCCTCTTGGGTGTATAGCCCAATCAAAATCATCAGTAATCACCCAAACGATGTGAAGACCTCTGGTCTTCGACCACCGTCTTCATCCTCGACACATCGTCGAATCAGTTATTCAGAATGGGATAAACCCAGTCTTTCTGAATAACCCGCGTACATAATAAACAAGTGTTACAAAAACACAACATACACCTCATTCCAATTCAGAGTATTCTTTTATTCAAATATTCTTATACTTTGGGAAAGATCCCTATTAATTTTATCAAAGATAAATTCTTTAAATTTATTCTTTAATCTTCCTTTGAATACCAATTCAAACCAAATTATGGTTTATCCAAACTAGTCGTGATTAACGACCCTTACCGAAGTAATCATGTATTAAATTTCCCAATCCCAACCTATTCATCCCATGAAGTAAAACTGGTAATACTTCATATCTAATACCACGGTGTTATCGGTAAAATTCAATTACCATTTCACGTTCAAATCTAATTAAAGATTTAAATATCGCCTGGAGCAAAACTGGTGATACTCCATTCTCGATCATTTCAATCTAATTAAAGATTCATTAAAAATCCACTTGGTTTTAATCTTCCCAAAAACCAATATTAATGAATGTTTAACTTAGGAAATCATATCCTGTCTTTAACTGGGTTAAAGAACCAATGTCATTTAAAACACGGTTCACTATAAACCCAAAATCACATACCATTAATAATCGGGTTAAAGAACAAGTGGTATTTAAAACATCGTTCATGATAAACCAAAAAATCAATTCAAATTAAATTCCAGTTAAATTCCATTTAATTGGTATACTTCATTAAATCTAAATAAAAAGATTTAATCGTTTTCTCAACTGGGTTTAAGAACAGTGTTAATGAAGACACCATTCACGACAAACCCAAATCGCATTTGATATTAAATACAAGGCTCTAAATAGAAAATATATCGGCTCATATTAAATATCAAACTCTACGACCAACAAATATCGTATTGGAAATAACGATATAAATATATCTTTCAAATTTCCATAACAATATCTCTATAATCACGAAATCCAACATCGAAATATTCCAAAGACAATTTCGATTCAAATCCATTCCATTTCATTTATTGGAAATTCTGGTTACTTTTGTAACCCTTTCAAATCCAATTTATTTAATCAAAAATAAATAAATTATTTTTCTAGTTCAAAACTAGTTCATTTCGATAAAAATCTATTTTTATCTTTTCAAATTTGGAATTTTCATCTCAATTCTTCATAAATCATTTCTTATGATTTTGCACAAATTATTACTATTTTTAATAATTTGATCAAGGTCTGTACAGTTGAATTCCATCAACGGCCATCGAACTGCACTTACAGCGACCTTTTCCAAATTTTATTTGGACATAATACCAAATCCAACCGTTAGATTTCAAATCTCTAATATTCGTTAGAAAGCTCTTTTCGATATGAACCAACGGTTCTGGTTTCTGGAGAATCCGATGATCGGATCTCCCGTAATATCCATTCGAAGTCAATGGCCGAAATTCGCGAACTGCCGCGGTGCGGCGCGTTCTATTCAGCCATTTAATATATATAATATATATATTATATATATTTTGTCGATTTCAATTCAAGAAGTATTTTATAAATCATTTAAAATTTGTTTTCAGAACAAATTCAACTTCATATTCAATTTTAAATCAAAATTGAATATTTCATACCATTAATATATAAATGATAATATTTTCAAAATGTTATATTTTGAAATCACTTCCTTTTCCATATTCATCATAAAAACGAATATAATCCATATAAATATCGTTCTCGTCAAAATGGCGCATATCTAATCAACACGGCATTATATATTTCAATAACTTCGTTATTCTATTCAACAAATGTATATTTTCTTCACCACATGAATATATACTTTATTCAACACATGAATATTTATTAATTCTTACTTACAATAAAAATATGAATTTTATTGTATAAAATATTTTATTCAACACACGAATATCCTCAACACGTGAGTATCGTCAACACATGACTATTTTTGTTATTTAATATATTTAAAAAAATGTGATTTTTATCGTTTAATTCTTAATCAGACTCCAACCATTAATTAGTAAGAGAACGTTTCCCTAAGTATTAAACCCGAAGGCCGAAACCAACATCAGATCAATACCCAGGAAACCACTCATCTTAACTAGTTTCTAGCTAGTTTCTAATTTTATATATGATAATGATGTAAATTTTATTGTTAAAATATTTCGTTCAACACATGAATATATATTTTATTCAACACATGAATATTTATTCTATTCAACACATGAATCTATATTTTTAATATTCTTTATTTTCCCAATTGGAATGAGGCCCAATCAATTACCATATAATGTTAATTACATGGATTCCATACAACACATGTATATAATGGCAACGATAGATAATCAACCATCATCCAAAGTGCAACACACGACTGCTTAAGCATTAAACATAAATAAGTAACGCTTACACAGTCTGTCAACCTATCGATTGACATACAACTAAACAATTGGGATTAGTGTACGCCAAATATCATCCCAACACCCGGGTGGGGTTTCAATCCACAAACACTGAATATTATTTGTGCAGTTGTGCGATATGTAAAATTTATCGTCCCAATCAATATCCTTCAAATGAGTGTACATAAACAAACCGTCCGGTTTGTAAATGAATATTTATTTATTCACCTTCACGTTAAATTTATATTTTTAACGATAAACAATATATTTCTACACAAGAATATTTATTTTCATTCATTCCACAACACAATCAAATTTCATCACAAACAAAACCAAACAAGTTGTCCATGGTCTGTGGACAACGGGTGTTAGGTGCTGCTAAGTACCGTCTGCATCCTAGTATATATTTCAACTAGAAAACAAAATAAAAGTGAGAAGTTCTCACATTGGGTTCCACTCCTCCAAAAATTGTAGAAGGCTCAGAAAAATATCCGGTCTCTTCTAGAATGTAGAAGACGTCCACACGAGTCCATTGTCTCTTGTTTCACTGGATTTCGACCACACATGAAAAAGATATGATTTTTATAAGTTTATCATACTTTGCGACACTTTTAAGCTGTTGAAATCACTTCAAATAAAAACAGCCGATACCTTTCAGTTTATATTCGAAACTAGGGTTGTAAATTTCTTCTAAACCATGTAGCTATAGGTTGATCTGTGTATACCACGTCGAAGAGCATCTGAGGGCGTGCACAACGATGGTACTCCGGCCGAACTCGGTGGCGATCTCGAGATAGGGCGGCGCAAGAAACGACAACACTTCCTGGAGTTGATTTGAACAAAATACCATACGATAGAATTTGAGGTTGGTATGGATTTAAAGAGGTGATTTAGGTCTTCAAAATGATTCAAGAATTTTGCGATTTCATTGAGTGGTTGAGGAGAAATCGAAGAGAGATGTTTTGAAGGGTTTTCGCCGTCGCCTGAAGGATTGTCGGGGAGAGTGAACGAATGGGAATGGCCAATAATTTTTTTATCTATATATTTTTAAAATCTCAAAAATACCCCTCTTCACATACAAACTCCAATCCAAACCCAACGACTATCATCCCTAGCTAAATACCCCCATTCCGAACACAATAGGATATGTTGCGTAGGCCCACTCGACTGTTTCACTCAGTTATTCTTCAAATTAATGTATAAAACATTTAATATTTGATTTGAACGTACATATTAATCTACCAGGGCAACATACTGATCCCAAAAATTCCAGAAAATTAAATCTAGCTATGTCTTGGCGATACGGTCCCAACAAAATTAGTTTCGTCGAATTTTGAGACCGTTTGAAAAATGGACATTTTCTGGTCGATCCAGTTTAACTAAAATCAACCAAACACATTTTCCTTCGCCACGCTCACATATTAACGTCAAAAATTATGGAATTTGAAACTTAGCAATAATTTGACATCGCGGATCCAACAAAAGTGGTTTCGTCGAATTCTGAGGTCGTTTGTAAAATGTCTATTTTCAAGGACTATATATTCTCTATAGCAACCTTTCTGAAAACTCATTTGGCCATAACTTTTGATTCGCACTACGAAACTTCGGTTTTCCAGATTCGTTAGAAAGATATTCATAAACTAATTTAGATATTTTTGGTTTCACTAAAATCCGTTTTAATTTGCACCCGGTACAGTCAGTAAAAGTTCGAATTCAAATTTTGAAACTGCCGCGCCATTTCAGGCCTTGTTTATAATAAAAAATAATTATATTTATTTTCAAACGTCGATTCCAACATACTTTTCATCATTATTATTTAAAATAATTTATTTTAAATATTTAAAATTCATCAAAATTGCCAAAATAAAAATTTTAAATTGTCTCGGATTTCTAGGTTATTACATATATTCTGGATATTATGCTAAGAGAATAAATTCTCCGCCACCATATATATCTATACAGACCAACATATGCAATCATTGGGAACACTCTGTCAGACATTCATCCACACACGTTCGTTCTGGGGCTGAATGAAACCGAAGGCACAATTTTTATTAATAGAAAAAGCCCTTGCACTTTACTCCGTCTTTGATTATCTTCATATAATCTGATTCGCAACGTTACTGCCAATACGGAGTGGTTCACGGATAATAATCCAACCGGTCTCTCCATATTGACAACGATATTGGTAAACACTTCGATAGTCAGTTATTTAACTATCGAAGAAAAATAAACATCCATTCAAAACATCAAAAAATCACTGGGCCCCTTAATTACTATTCATTAATTAAATCACCATTTCCATTTCCTTATCAATATTTGTTAAACAAATATTTCCAATTATCATCTCGGTCTCTTACGTTCTTTGGAAAACATTTCCATATATCGTCTTCTTTTATTCTCTATATTTAGAAAATATCTTCTATTAATAATTGGAAAATATTCCAATTACTAGTCTCTTTCATGACCATTCATTTCCATACTTCGTAAATATTTATTGTTATATTTCCAAACTTTCACTTCTTCGGGTTAAAACGAATGTTATGTAAAACATCGTCACAACCCCAAAATACTGCACTGGACTAAATCTCTTTAAACATTTCTCTTCGAGACTGAATCTTGCTATTTATCAGCTAATAATGAAATCAATCAAGTTGGGGTATAATTACCTCTCAGACCTTGACTGAAAACATCATTAACTTCAAAATAGACAAGACCGCTAACTCGAATAATCAACACCATATTAAACCAATTTTCCATTTCTAGAACACGTATACCTTCTCTTTCTATTTTTACCAGATTTAATTATAGATTTCCTTTTTGTTTATAATATTCTATTTTTAAGCACATTTCCTTATCGAATTCTATATATATTGATACGTTGATTTCCAACTATCAAATTATCTTAAAAATATTCTAACTCCTTAAATTTAAGGAAAAATTCGCCATAACCTCCTTTGTACCGGGAGCATCGGGAAAATCCCCGAACCGCCACACATGCCTCTCCAATCAAAAAGAAAAGAAAAAGTCAAGCGGCTAGCCGATACGGCGCACAAAACCTCATATGGAATTTAAACGTGTATCTTTTTGTCGGGCACTAAATCTATAAACTTCATTCTCTTTATATACTTCATTCAGTACCTGTCTAACACATGTTTACCTATTTTCAATTCAATTCAACTCAATCTAATCGTTTGAATTCAGTTTCGCCTATTTATTCTATAATTAGTTATTTTGCCTATTTCACTTCTTTGTTTGAACATAACATGTTCAAATAAAATATTTAACTTACTTATAACCAAATCGAATTCAGATTTCAATTCAAGTTTCCTTTTCGATTTCGAATATAAATTTCCAAATCGAATTCACTTATTCAAAGCCCAATATCAATTCAAAATCTCATTAACCAATTTCTATTCAAATTAGTTAATTCTATTCAATAATTAAAAATCTGATTTTTGTTTCAAAAATCAGATTCGTTTACACAACCTGAGTTCGCATGTATTTTACCACTCAAATCTGAAATTTAATAAATAGAAATTCTGATTTTATTCACTTAAAATCCTTTTATAAAATTAACTAAACCGTTATGGTTTTTAAATGGTTATGGCGCTGTTTTTCTGAAAATTTGATTTTGACATAATTCAAAATATATACGACGAAATTTAGAATTTTCTCTTTCATTAGAAAACTACTATCAAATCGGTCCTGGCGATTCTTGTTTCAAAAAATTCCGACTTAAATTGATTTCTATATACTTAATTGAAGTTCGAATCACCAATTTACGAGCTGCAGCGCTGTGGTAAGTTCGTTTTAATTATATATACATATATATATATATAAACATTTAAACCTTGTTTATAATAAATCCAACTCCATCCTGATATATTTTTTAATATATATCAAATAAGTTTTCCCAATTCAACATAATATTTTCGATTATCTATAATTGTCGATTTTTCCTTACTCGATAATATAATTGTTTATACTTCGATCTTCTATATTTAATTCCAATTCCTTTTACAAATTATAAATCCTTTGGATTTAATTTCTATTCTATTTAAAAATCCGCATTCTGAAATATATTTTGTCGTTCCCACTTCGAAATGATTTCAACTTTCTATTTTCAAGTTCTATTTTCATTTCTATTTGAATTTTCTATATTCAAATTCCATTTGAATTTTCTATATTCAAATTCCATTTGAATTTTCTATATTCAAATTCCATTTTTAAATTCATATTTGAATTTTCTATATTCAAATTCTATTTAAATTTTCTATATTCAAATTCTATTTGAATTTTCTATATTCAAATTCTATTTTTCAATTCTATTTTAAATTCATATTTGAATTTAAATATTCAAATTATCTCTTGATAATTAATTCATTGTATTTATAAACACCATTTTATAAATTTTTCCTTGTTTTATATTTAAACAAATCTATTTCGAAAACTATTTAAAACGAAAGTCTCCTTTTGGAAATTTCTATTTATAATAACTTATAGCACCCAATTTATTTTCATATTCAATTTAACTTCTATTTAAATAAACTCGAATTAATCGAATTTAAATCCTAAATCCTTACGGATTTATTTTAGTTCGATTTTTATTCTGAACATCAGAATAAATTTCATCTTTTAGTTCTTTAAAACGATTCCCCATTTCTATTTTTAAATTCACATTTTGATTTAAATATTTTAATCATCCCATGATAATTTTTCCCTTTTATTTATAAAAACTGTTTATAAATTCATTTCAAATCCCGCATGATCGATTTATAAACAACGTTTATAAATTTCCATACTTGTTTTATATTCAAAACAAGTTAATATTTTTATAGCCCATTCAAAATTCAATTTCTATTTTTAAAAATAGATTTCCCCTTTTAAATCTCAAATATCCTTTTCACGATATTTTTTTATATCAACATTTTGGCCCCGGTGATATTTGAAAATCAAACCACTCAATTATCAACACATCGTATATGATAATATATGTGGAAATAAACAAATTAAAATATTTTGAGGAATCCAGTTGGATTCCTCCAACTTGTTTTCCTGCATCCACAGACGTTAGTCAACATAAATAGTACCCATCCTGCTTCGTGGCAGGATATCACGGTATGAAGGTCATCCACTAATGATACCGCGGCATCCGCTAATGATACCGCGGGAACAATCCAACCACCAAACAATATATATATACCAAGCCTAAATAACTAATATATATTTAAAATAGCCACAGCAATATTTTAATGCAACCAAACAATCCATCAAATTATTTTAAACAATAAAAATAATTTAAATAAAATTCTTGAGTTAGAATTACTCATCGTGAATTTTCTCCTCGATCTATTTTGATTCCAAATTAAATTCCAACTTGTGTATCCGAAGTTATGAATTTCGTGACTGGCTCTTGTTCGATTAAATCTTGCATTCATTAAAAAATGTTGTTCATTATATAAATTATCGAACGATTTAAATATAACAAAACTTTACTTACTAATTAAAAATAATTACCTTAATTAATATTTTTATTCCTTCTTTCCTGATGTGAACGAAATTCGAGCCTTCATTTTAAACATCACGTCCCTCTTCTGAAATCCATTCCCTAGCCGCATCTTCACCCTTCTCCATTAACGCCACTGCGCTCCACAAAATCCACCAATATAGCTCACTGCTGCCTCCACTTAAGTGCGAAAAAATGAACTCCATCGACCTAAAATTTGCATCCAACTCTACTCCCATCCATCCACACAAAAAAACAGAGAACAACTCTCCCTAATTCCTATTGTCAACGCAACCCATACCTTATTAATAGTGCACCATCCCAGAACATCATAGATCGACCCCCCTTCCCATTTCGAACTCCAACCCAGATCAGTTTTCCTCCAAGTCGCAACAACCATAAGCCACTCAATCAAGTTCAACGAACACCTTTTAGCTGCTACAGTGAACTTCAAAACCATTTTGACTTTACCGCACCAACCCAATGAAATTCGAACACCTAAAAATCGCAGTGTCCCTCACGAAGTCGAGAACCCTTCCGACATCAAGAGCTTCATAAACTAAATCACATCCCCTAATAGTACATGAGGTGAAGAACAACACAAAGAAAACATTGGACTCTTCGATTTTTCTTATGCTTGATGTCGGCTTTCAGAACTGTTGCGATGTGGTTTTCGAATCTATCCATGGGGAGTTTTGATTTCGCGATTTGGCCTCTCTCTTCTCTTTTTTTGGGATGATTTCAATTTTGATAGAAGGGAACGATAATTGATTTTGTGGAAGAGGATGGTTTGATGGCCAACAAAATCAAAATAAACAGAAGGGGGAATTTGCGATTTATAAGAGGAAAGGGTGCATCTAACTTTGAAGTATCTGCTTCTGAGACTTTTGATTTCATTTCCCATTGATTTTTGAAGCTTGAATTTCTCAAAAGAATTAGTGTGGAAGGGCGGTTGTTTTATAAGGGTGGATACTTCATTGTTAAGGAACTTCAGGTAGGTGTTTTACTGAGTAGGATTTATCTGAGGTAGGTCTTAATAGTACAGAGTTTATTACGGGCAGGTATTAACTGGTACGGTGTTTATTCAATTTTAAAATATCCCGTGATCGCGAACTCCTTTTTGAACACAACGACCGATCTTCCTAGGGTAAAACCGCTATTCTGAACACACTGGGACTGGTATCGAAACTCAATTCGACCATATGGAGGAGATAATACTTTAAACTGATATAAATTAAATTCAAAACAATTTAATTCCTTGATAATAAATTATTATTATCGTCTAATCTATATTCAAATAGAATATATATTGAAATTGAATTTATACCGGTCATCTCGATTGTTTTGATTCAGTTTAAAATTCTGGATTCAATTTTGATTTAAATTCAAAAAAAAATCCATATTAATCATTTGAATCATTTTAACTCCGTTTTAAATTCGAATTGAATTATTTCAAATTTCTCGTATTTCGATAATTATAAATGTTCGAAATAAATTGTATTTCGATTATAAAGTCTATAACATATTATAAATATAAATTTATATTGTCAACTCAATATTTAAAACCATATTAAATATTTAGAATAAATCAACCGTAAAATCTGGGCCGTTACACCATTATATATATAATATATATATTATATATATTTCGTCGATTTCCATTTAAAACGCATTTTATAAATCGTTTTAAATTCGGTTTCAAAATGATTTCAACTTCATATTCAACTTCAAATCAATATTGAATATTTCATATCATCGATATATAACTGATAGTATTTTTAAAAACATTAGATTTTGAAATCACTTCCTTTTCGATATTCATTATAAAAATGAATAAAATAGTTATAAATATCATTCACGTCAAAATGGCCTTAATCTAATCAACACGGCTTCATATTTTTAAATATATTCGTTTCCATCCCAAATCGGACATCAAAAATCATATTTTGATCTTTTACTGAATATTATTTTAAAATATTCCTTATTTTAAAATATTCATTCTTTCTGAACTGGAATCAGACACAGTCAATTACCAATATGGATTTCATACAACACATATACACAATAATAACAAACACAATCAACCATCATCCATAGCGCATTACACAACTGCATAAGCGTTAAATATAAATAATTGACGCTTACAACAGTCTGTCAACCTATCAATCGTCATATAGCTAATTATTGGGACTAGTGTATGTCATATATCATCCCAATCCCCGTGTGGGATTTCAATCAACAAATAATGAATTTTATTTGTGCAATTGGGCGATGTGTAAATTTATCGTCCCAATCAATATCAATCAAATGTGTGTACGTAAACAAATCTTCCGATTCGTTTATGGATATTTATTTTATTCATATACACGTTAAAAATTATATTTTAACGATTAAATATTTTATTTAACACATGAATATTTTATTCCACATCAAAAACACTTTTCACAACACAATCAAATCAAACAAACAAGTCGTCCAAGGTCTGTGGACGACGAGTGTCTGGTGCTGCTAAGCACCGTCTGCATCCAATAAATATTTTAACTAGAAAATTAAATTAAAGTGAGAAGTTCTCACCTTTGGGTTCCACTCCGCCATTCTCTGATTCTGAATGGTTCGGATTTACCCAAAATCCCAATGCGATCTTTTTCCGTTGTTCATAGTAAAAATCGCATTTTTAATATGATATTTAATTTAAAAATCACATTTTTATTATATCGCTGTATATATAAAAATCATATTTTTACTTCACTAAAAGTTATATTTTTACTTCGCTATGTAAATAAAAATCATATTTTTATATTATGAAAAATTGTATCTTTATTTAGCTAAAAATCATATTTTTATTACATCACTTAATGTCTAAAAATCTCACTTTTAATTCAAAACCATTTGCATAAAAATCATATTTTTATTTGAATAAAAATCATAACTTTTCATGAATAAAATCTTAACTTTTCTAATTTAAAAATCAAAACTTTTCTAATTTAAAAATCAAACCTGTTCTAATTTAAAAATCAAACCTTTTCTAATTTAAAACCACATTTTTAATTACCATAAAGAAACAAAATAAATTAACAAAGAAAAAAAACACTTATAGTTCATTTTGAAAGAAGGGGGTGGTTTCAGTGCCTCGCAGCGACTCAAGAGAGGGAGGAGGGGGAATTCACGAGTTGGAGGAGGAAGCAAAGGCACATGGTGGGGTCCGTCGGCGGCGTCGCGAGGGAGGAACTGTGGCTGTGGTGGGGGTTTAATGGGTTCAGGGAGGGTTTTCTTGTACAGGAGAGGAAGGAGAGAGAGGCTATGAGGGAGGAGGAGGGGGCGTCTCCGATCAACGACGGCGGGAGGGGGGTCGCGACATCGACGGCAGCGGCTATGTTTAAGGGCCCGTCGCTACTTTTTTCTATTGTTATTTTGACTTTCGGGCTTTGACTGAATAGGTGAGGGGACGTAATAACCCGGAAATCCAAGCCAATTTTATTTTTTTTGGCGATTTTAGTGAATCTCGAATATTTAAAACGAATTATTCTAAATAATAACGACGGAAAATTTATTTTCGACGAAGTTAAAACGAATAAATTTATTTTAATTATGTAACGAGCCTGAAATAGCGCGGTAGTTTGAAAATCCAATTTCAAATTTCAAATGAATATACAGAATTCGTTTTATGTCGGAATTGGACGAAACCAGAAATATTCGAATCTGTTTAATCATATCTTTCTAACGGATGTAAGAAACTGAGATTTTGCTTTAGAAGTTGAAAGATATGCCTAGCTAAAAATTCAGAAAAGTCGCTGTTGAATTTTTTTTTTTTTTAATATATATATATATATATGAAGGCCTTGAAAATATCCGTTTTGCAAACGACCTCGGATTTTGACGAAACCACTTTTGTTGGATCTATGATGTCAAATTATGGCTATATTCCAAAATTCGTAATTTTTCGAATCAATATGTGAGCGCGGCAAAGGAAAACGCGTTTGACCAGTTTAAGTTGATTTTAATCGACTGGAAAATGTCCATTTATCAAACGACCTCAGAATTCGACGAAATTAGTTTTTTTAGGACCGTATCGTAAATACGAAGTTAGAAAATATTTTTCGAGAATTTTTAGAGTTAGTATGTGGCCCCAGTAAATTGAATAGATTTGAAATTCGAATTAAATTGAAATTCGAATTAAATTGAAATGAATTGAAATTCGAATTAAATTGAAATGAATCGAAATTCGAATTAAATTGAAATCGATTTGAAATGAAATTAAAACGAATTTATGTTGAAAAATTCAATCTTGATTTGAATTTGAAAAGGAAGTTGAAATCGTTTTGAAAACGAATTTGAAACGATTTATAAAATACTTTTTAAAAGGAAATCGACGAAGTATATATTATATATATATAATATATTGGCCTGAAAAGAACGCGTCGCGCCACAACAGTTCACGAATTTTGACCATTGACTTCAAACGGATATTACGGGAGATCCGACCGTCGGATTCTCCTAAAATCGGAACTTTGGATTCGTATCGAAAAGAGCTTTCTAATGGATATTAGAAATTAGAAATCTAATGGTTGGATTTGGAATTATGTCCAAATCAAATTTGGAAAAGATCGTTGTAAGTGCAGTTTGATGGCCGTTGATGGAAATGGACGGTACGGGCCTTAATAAAATTATTAAAAATAGTAATAATTTGTGTAAAATCATAAGAAATGATTTGGGAAGAATTGGGATGAAAAATTCCATATTTGAAAAGATAAAAATAGATTTTTATCGAAATGAACAAGTTTTGAACTAGAATTAAAATTCTATTTATTTTTAAAATAAATAAAGTAGATTTGAAATAGTTTTAAAAGTAACCAGAATTTCCAATAATTGAATTGGAATGGATTTGAATCGAAATCGTCTTTGGAATATTTCGATGTTGGATTTCGTGATGAAACAGATAACGTTATGGGAATTTGAAAGATATATTTATATCGTTATTTCAAATACGATATTTGTCGGTCGTAGAATTTGATATTGAATTTAAGCCGATATATTTTCTATTTAGAGCTGTGTGTTTAATATCAAAATTTGATTTGGGTTTGTCGTGAACGGTGTTTTAAATAACACTTGTTCTTTAACCCGATAATTAATGGAATGTGATTTTGGGTTGTCGTGAACATTATCTTCAATAATACTGTTCTTGGACCCAATGGAGTTAAGAAAATCAGAAACTAATTGGAGATTAGTTAAGTTGAATGGTTTCTTGGGTATTGATCTGATGTTGGTTTCGGCTTCGGGGTTAATACCTAGGGAATTGCTTACTTGCTATTTTACGGTTAAAGGCCGATAGAGTGGAATGTGATTTTGGGGTTTATAGTGAACCATGTTTTTAAATGACATTGATTCTTTAACCTAGTTAAAGATGAAAACTAAGTGGAGTTTTAATGAAACATTAATTAGATTGAAATGATCGAGAATGGAGTATCACCAGTTTTACTCCAGGCGATAGTTAAATCTTTAAGTAGATTTGAACGTGAAATGGTAATTGAATTTACCGATAACACCGTGGTGTTAGATATGAAGTATTACCACTTTTACTTCATTGGATGAATAGGTTGGGATTGGGGAATTAAAATAAATGATTACTTCGGCGTGGTCCGCTAATCCCGACTAGTTTGAAGTGATATTCAAAGGAAGATTAAAGAATAAATTCAAAGGAATTTATCTTTGATAAAATTAATGGGAACCTTTCCCTAAGAATGTGAAATTTAGAAACTAACTGTAGGTTAGCTAAGCTAAATGGTTTCCTGGGTATTGATCTGATGTTGATTTCGGCCTTCGGGGTTAATATTAGGGGAATTGTTCTCATACTAGTTTATGGTTAGTGACTGATGAATTGGAATTAGGCGTATGTTGTGTTTGTGTAACACTTGTTTATTATATACGCGAGTTATTCGGAAAGACCGGGTTCACCCCATTCTGAATAACTGATACGACGATAAGTCGAAGGTGAAGACGGTGGTTGAACACCGGATGTCTTCGCGTCGTTTGGATAATTACTAATGATCTTGATTGGGCCGTACACCAAAGAGGAGGGAATCAGTTAGTGATCGTCCAGACGTACTTGGAGATCGATGGATATGCAAGGTACTAGATGCCGCCGGTTTCGTTCAGACCCAGAACGAACTTGTAAATGGACCGTGCGTCTGACATTGGATATCATTCTGTGTGATTGATGGATATCAGTTGCATGGAGTGGTTTTTTTATGTGCCATGCTAAGATGCAAATGATTAGGGCTTCTGTTGAAAAGCAAAGTCTTGTGGTTGATGATCAAAGCACGGCCTGTGTGACATAGCTTTGTGTAGCGTTGATTCGCGAGCCTCACACCCCGGTTGTGAACCAGAAACGGGAGAAGGACCTCAAGGAGGACATGCTTTTCTTTCTAGTTAGAAGTGGCGTCAGTGGTTTTACATGCCCTGATGAGTTTGACTTATGTGGTTATTGCTGTTGCGAGGTGCCTCGGATATATCGGTGACTATGTGAAGCGGATGGAGACATTCATTGGCTCATTGACACCCCAAAGGGTGGGGAAACGCAGTGTTCAAGCATAATAATCCACATCGTTGGACCGGCACGGACGATCCATGTGAGAACCCGTAACTTCCCCGTAAAGGAAAGCGACGGATAGTTCGAGAACAAGCCACAACAGAACGCATACAGAAGAACATTTCATTGTATATTACAACAATGCATCAGATTACAAGAATATACAGAGTATAAATGAATATTACACAGAAATATCAGAGATTTAAATTACATTTAAATACACAGCAGCGGAAAAATAATACAATACACAACTAGAATGAGATATACGGATACAAAGCTTTCCGGATATCGTTCCAGCTGTAAACCAGGATCCTGTGAATATAAATCTGCAAAACCAAAACTACTAGCTGCCCGTGTCAAAATAAGGGCACCCAGAGTTTAGGTTAAAACAATAAACTCCGGGTCAGTCATGGGACTGGTGTGAGAACTAAAACAGTTATTAATCTTTATTTTTAAAGTTAGGTAAATCAAGGGACCACGCCGTATAACACGGAACGGGTTTCCTCCCAAGAATACCAGTGCATAAAACAACAGCGCAATGCTAAATAAAGAAAGATGAAGCTATTATAAGACCCAGGTCCTATCACACAATGCAACGCAAGCCGGGGGATAGGGTTTTCCCTTATAACAGCCAAAGAATGCTTGATACGTTTAAAACAAATCATTTGATACTATTATAAGTGCATAGTGTATAAAACAACTTCAAATCATAAGTATCAATCATAGGCGGCATGGGTACCATATATCATGTCGCCGTACTAGTTCTACAATTAAAACCGCAAATGTCACGTATTTGGAAATTGGGTTTCCATCTATGAACCGAGGCAAAAGATAGTCCTCAACCGATTCGAGACGCTCTAGACCGCCCCTCAGGACCCAGACTCAGGTGGGCCCTTGGAGCGACAGGGCCGGTCCACCGATGTGGATTAAACTTAAACCCTGAACATGCGTTCCCCCGCCCTATGGGGCGTAAATGAGCCAACGAATGACTCCATCGGACCCGGATCGTCCGATCAAACCGAGGCGCCTCGCAACAGCAACAACCACATAAGTCAAACTCGTCAGGGCGTGTAAAACCACTGACGCCACTCTAACTAGAAAGAAACGCATGCCCTCCCTGAGGTCCTTCTCCCGTTTTTGGTTCATACCGGGTGTGAAACTCGCGAAGCAAACGTTACACAAAGCTTCGCCACAAAGGCCGTGCTTTGATCATCACCACAAGACTTTGCTTTTCAACAGAAGCATCGATCAATTGCCACTTAGGCATGCCACACAGGCCCTTCACTCCATGCGTTTGATATCCATCAATATATAACCCCTGAGCTCGTACGTCTCAGAGAAGGGCGTTAAGCAAGAGAATAAATTCTCCGCCGCCAAGCAGATATATATTTAATAGAAATCAATCGCACGGACTAAAATCCAATGTCAGACACACAGTCCATTTACAAGTCCGTTCTGGGTCTGAACGAAACCGGAGGCACCTAGTACCTCGCATATCCATCGATCTCCAAGTACGTCTGGACGATCCCTAACTGTTTCCATCTTCTTGGGTGTACAGCCCAATCAAGATCATCAGTAATCACCCAAACGACATGAAGACTTCTGGTCTTTGACCACCGTCTTCATCTTCGACACCACGTCGAATCAGTTATTCAGAATGGGATAAACCCGGTCTTTCTGAATAACTCGCGTATATATTATAAAAGTGTTACACAAACACAACATACGCCTCATTCCAATTTAGAATATTCTTTTATTCAAATATTCCTATACTTTGGGAAAAAGTTCCCATTAATTTTATCCAAGATAAATTCTTTAAATTTATTCTTTAATCTCCTTTGAATATCAATTCAAACTAGTCGGGATTATCGAACCACACCGAAGTAATCATTTATTTTATTTTCCCAATCCCAACCTATTCATCCCATGAAGTAAAACTGGTAGTACTTCATATCTAACACCACAGTGTTATCGGTAATTCAATTACCATTCACGTTCAAATCTAATTAAAGATTTAACTATCGCTTGGAGTAAAACTGGTGATACTCCATTCTCGATCTTTTCAATCTATTTAAAGATTCATTAAAACTCCACTTAGTTTTAATCTTTAACTGGGTTAAAGAATCAGTGTCATTTAAAACATGGTTCACGATAAACCCAAAATCACATTCATTAATTATCGGGTTAAAGAACGAGTGTTATTTAAAACACTGTTCACGATAAACCCAAAAATCAATATCAATTCAATTCCAATTAAATATCGTTTAATTGGTACACTTCATTAAATCTAAATAAAAAGATTTAATCTTTTCTCAACTGGGTTCAAGAACAGTGTTAGTGAAGACACCATTCACGACAAACCCAAATCACATTCGATATTCAATACAAGGCTCTGAATAGAAAATATATCGGCTTATATTCAATATCAAATTCTACGACTAACAAATGTCGTATTGGAAATAACGATATATATATCTATATCTTTCAAATTTCCATAACAACAACTGCATAATCACGAAATCCAACATCGAAATATTCCGAAGACAATTTCGATTCAAATCCACTCCAATGCAATCATTGGATATTCTGGTTATTTTTAAAACCCTTTTCAAATTCAATTTATTTATTTAAAAATAAATAGAATTATATTCCTAGTTCAAAACTAGTTCATTTCGATAAAAATCTATTTTTATCTTTTCAAATATGGAGTTTTTCATCCCAAATTTTCCCAAATCATTTCTTATGATTTTACACAAATTATTACTATTTTTAATAATTTTATCAAGGCCCGTACAGTCGATTTCCATCAATGGCCATCGAACTGCACTTACAGCGACCTTTTTCAAATTTGATTTGGACGTAACTCCAAATCCAACCGTTAGATTTCAAATTTCTAATATTCATTGGAAAGCTCTTTTCGATACGAACCCAACGGTCCCGGTTTTAGGAGAATCCGACGGTCGGATCTCCCGTAATGTCAGTTTGAAATAAATGGTCGAAATTCACGAACTGCCGCGGCGCGGCGCGTTCTATTCAGGCCATTATATTATATATATAATATATAATATATATTTCGTCGATTTCTATTTAAAACGAATTATATAAATAGTTTTGAATTCGTTTCAAAAACATTTTCAACTTCCATTTCAATTCAAATCAAAATTGAATTCTTCTTTATAAATTCGTTTCGAAATTCATTTCTATTCAATTCAAATTTCAATTCAATTTGAATTCATTTCAATTTGCTTTCAATTCAATTTGAATTCGTTTTCAATTCAATTCATCTCGAAATCGTTTTCAATTCAATTCATCTCGAAATCGTTTTCAATTCAATTCCTCTCGAAATCGTTTTCAATTCAATTCCTCTCGAAATCGTTTTCAATTCAATTCATTTCGAAATCGTTTTCAATTCAATTCCTTTTGAAATCGTTTTCAATTCAATTCATTTCGAAATCGTTTTCAATTCAATTCATTTCGAAATCGTTTTCAATTCAATTCATTTCGAAATCGTTATAAATCGATACAAATATCGTTCACGTCAAAATGGCGTCAATCTAATCAACACGGTTTCATAAATTTCTATTTTCGAATATTCTATTTCAAATATTTCTTTTTCAAAATATTTCGTTCAACACATGACCAATCTCAATGGATGAGTACTGTCAACACATGAACCTTTATTTTATATTATTCTTTATTTTTCAAATTGGAATGAGGCCCAATCAATTACCATATAATGTTAATTATATGGATTTTCATACAACACATGTATATAATAGCATTGAAAAATAATCAACCATCAACCAAAGTGCACTACACTGTATAAGCATCAAATATAAATATCTAACGCTTATAACAGCCTGTCAATCAATCGATCGACATATTTAATCAATCAGGATGAGTGAACTTCAAATTTCATCCCAACACCCGTGTGGGGTTTCAAACAATCAAACAAATATTTTATTCGTGCAGTTGGGCGATGTGTAAAAGTTATCGACCCAATCAATGTCCTTCAAATAGGTGTACATAAACAAACCGTCTGGTTTGTAAATGAATATTTATTTTATTCACTTCACGTTAAAAATTATATTTTTAACGATAAAACATTTTATTTTATCATATGAATTTCTATTCAGTTCATTCTTTAAATAAAATGATATTTTTATTTTTCTAACATATTTTTAGAAAATTTCGGCGGCATAACGGCACGATACTAGAAACGGGACGAGGCCTAGCCTTATCCCCGGTCTAGTGAAGGCCCACGCCATTCACACATCAATCAAAATCACCAAACAACCAAATTCAAATCAAATCATATAACTAATCTATGCAACCAAACAAACA
Organism: Allium sativum; assembly: GCA_030737875.1. Taxonomy (NCBI): domain Eukaryota; kingdom Viridiplantae; phylum Streptophyta; class Magnoliopsida; order Asparagales; family Amaryllidaceae; genus Allium; species Allium sativum. The sequence goes on along the minus strand of CM060924.1, from coordinate 952,090,317 downwards.
AGTCCATGGTCTGTGGACGATTGTGTCGGGTGCTACTAAGCACCGTCTGCATCCTAGTATATATATATAACTAGAAAAAGAATTTGAAAGGTGAGAAATTCTCACCGAAAGCTATCCAAACATCTTGACTCTTCTTTGATATAAATCTTCTTCGTTCTCGCCTTTTTGTTACCTTCGTTGCCCGCTTTCACTACATATGTAAAGATCGAATTTTTACTTCGCTACTCAATATATAAAAATCATATTTTTATTTCGAAGTTCAACATCTAAAAATCCTATTTTTATTTCGAAGTTCAACATATAAAAATCCTACTTTTATTTCGAAGTTCAATATATAAAAATCATATTTTTATTTCGAAGTTCAATATATAAAAACCATATTTTTATTTCGAAGTTCAATATATAAAAACCATATTTTTATTTCGAAGTTCAACATATAAAAACCATATTTTTATTTCGAAGTTCGATATATAAAAACCATATTTTTATTTCGAAGTTCAACATATAAAAACCATATTTTTATTTCGAAGTTCAACATATAAAAACCATATTTTTATTTCGAAGTTCAATATATAAAAACCATATTTTTATTTCGAAGTTCAACATATAAAAACCATATTTTTATTTCGAAGTTCAATATATAAAAACCATATTTTTATTTCGAAGTTCAACATATAAAAACCATATTTTTATTATCATACATAAATAAAAACCATATTTTTATACTCGATGCTTACATTTTAAAAATTCCATTTTTACAATTTCACTTTCATCATAAAAATCACATTCTTTTATAAGGATGTTTATATCATAAAAACCAAATCATTTTATATTTAAAAGTCCTAACTTTCTTTTAAATAAGAATCTCTAATTCTTTAAATAAAAATCTCTTCCTTCTTCTATGTTAAAAATCGTATTTTTTTTTTACTTGTTTTATTGGTTATTTTAAAGATCAGAAATTATACAATGCTTGAAGATAAAAATAAAAGAAAAATAAATAAATAATAAAAAAATAGAAATACTTACTGTATATTTCGATCTGAGCTGGAGGGGGTTTACCGTCGTCGCTGGAGTCTGGTGGGAGGGGGGAGTCGTCGGCCAGGCATGGTGGGCTAGGGTGTTGCGGTAGGCGGTGGGAGCGTTCATCTCGAACTCGCGGTGGAGGATTTGGGTCGATGGGGGTTCGAGAGGGCGGATTCGCGAAGGAGGGGGGGAAGGCGCGGCGTCGGTGGTCACCTGAGGGGAAGCGGCGGCGAGCTTGGGTGAGGAGGCGACGAGAATCGGCTTTGAAGAAAAGGGGGCTGAGCTTTTTTTTTTTTTTTTGACCAGAGGGGGGGGGTTATAGACGAAATTTTATATATATTGTTTTATTCTTTAATTTATTCTAAGTGTTGACTTTTCGTTCGAACTCGGAATCACACCCAACGACTGTCGTCCCTAGTGTAATACCCCCATTCCGAGCACAATGGAATATATATCGTAGGCCAATTCGACCCTTACGATCAGTTTCCGTTGAATTTAAAATATAAATCTTTATATATTCAATTTAAATGCACATTTCGATTTACCGGGGCCACATACGAACTCGAAAAATTCATGAAAAATATTTTCTAACTTCGTATTGACGATACGGTCCTAACAAAACTAGTTTCGTCAAAATCCGAGGTCGTTTGCAAAATTCCCATTTTTAAGGGCCTGAATTCCATAGCGACTATTCAGAATTTTCAACTGGACATATCTTTTGATTTCCTCTATGAAATCTTGATCTTTCGGATTCGCTGGAAAGATACTATCAATTAGATCCCATTATTTTTGGTTTCACTAAAATCCGGATTATTTTTCACCTGGTACATTCAATTGAAGTTTGAAATCGAATTATCGAACTACCGCGCCATTTTCAATTCTATTTATAATTATATATAAATATTTATATTATAACGACGACGCGTATAATATATACGTTCGAATTCTATTCAAATAAATTTCTCGTCGATATTATTTAAAATAATTCATTTTAAATAATCAAAATTCGCTAAAATTGCCAAAATAAAAATTTTAAACTGGCCCAGATTTTCGGGTTATTACAATCTCCCCCCACTTAAAACTTTTCGTCCCCGAAAAGGAACAAAGTCGAAAGTGGTTTGATTAATCAGCTCCACGTTCGATCTGGCTTTCATTCTCCAACTTTTTCAGCTTCTGAGAATTCTCAAATTTCCAAAAATTTGGCTAACACCCTAAATTTTCGAAAAATTTCGCCATAACCTCCCCTGCACCGGGAGCATCGGGGAATTTCAAATAGCTTCCCCGGTCCTTCAGATCTCAAAAAGAAAAAGAAAAAGCCAAGCGGCTAGCCAATAGGCTCATAAAATCATCATCACCCAAACAAAACAGTAAATCATGTAGTAAACATGTACCTATTTGTCGGGCAAACAAATTTTATTCTTCGGCTCTAGCCTCCTTGCTATGACCTGTTCAATGATATATATGTATATGCAAGCAAATGCGACCAAATTTTCAATACAGTCAATATGTGATTCAATTAGGCTAAATGGCTAAAAATTAGCAAACAACTAAACAAACAACACAAACATCAATCAATTAGTGGATTAGAGTTTTCAAATTGATAACTTTGATACATATACAGAAAATCAGATTTTTGATGCCAAATCTCAACAATAGGCCCTATCTAATTTTTGGTTCTCACACCAGTCAATAGGAAATATATAGAAAGTCCACCTTCGTCACACGAACATAAATTCTAATGATGGAGCTCCATCATCAAAATCATCTCCGGGCGATTAGAGTGTAATTCTATATCTATCCAGTATATTAAAACTTCAAATACACGTTTGCAAGGCGTATATGCAAAATCTTTATATATTGGATTGTCCCGATCAATTAATATAAATAATCAAATACGAATAATTGATTTTAAATTTTCAAAACAAAAATTGTTTTCATTTGAAAAATATACTCTTCACCCTCGTTCTAGGATACTACTGATCCTATCTCTAACGAATCATTCCCATTGGATATTACTAATCCAATATCTGATGAATTCTTTCGTATGGTTCTAATGTGCCTTGTTCTCGAGCTCTGTAAACCAAAGCTCTGATACCAACTGTGAGAACCCGTAACTTCCCCGTAAAGGAAAGCGACGGATAGTTCGAGAACAAGCCACAACAGAACGCATACAGAAGAACATTTCATTGTATATTACAACAATGCATCAGATTACAAGAATATACAGAGTATAAATGAATATTACACAGAAATATCAGAGATTTAAATTACATTTAAATACACAGCAGCGGAAAAATAATACAATACACAACTAGAATGAGATATACGGATACAAAGCTTTCCGGATATCGTTCCAGCTGTAAACCAGGATCCTGTGAATATAAATCTGCAAAACCAAAACTACTAGCTGCCCGTGTCAAAATAAGGGCACCCAGAGTTTAGGTTAAAACAATAAACTCCGGGTCAGTCATGGGACTGGTGTGAGAACTAAAACAATTATTAATCTTTATTTTTAAAGTTAGGTAAATCAAGGGACCACGCCGTATAACACGGAACGGGTTTCCTCCCAAGAATACCAGTGCATAAAACAACAGCGCAATGCTAAATAAAGAAAGATGAAGCTGTTATAAGACCCAGGTCCTATCACATAATGCCACGCAAGCCGGGGGATAGGGTTTTCCCTTATAACAGCCAAAGAATGCTTGATACGTTTAAAACAAATCATTTGATACTATTATAAGTGCATAGTGTATAAAACAACTTCAAATCATAAGTATCAATCATAGGCGGCATGGGTACCATATATCATGTCGCCGTACTAGTTCTACAATTAAAACCGCAAATGTCACGTATTTGGAAATTGGGTTTCCATCTATGAACCGAGGCAAAAGATAGTCCTCAACCGATTCGAGACGCTCTAGCCCGCCCCTCAGGACCCAGACTCAGGTGGGCCCTTGGAGCGACAGGGCCGGTCCACCGATGTGGATTAAACTTAAACCCTGAACATGCGTTCCCCCGCCCTATGGGGCGTAAATGAGCCAACGAATGACTCCATCGGACCCGGATCGTCCGATCAAACCGAGGCGCCTCGCAACAGCAACAACCACATAAGTCAAACTCGTCAGGGTGTGTAAAACCACTGACGCCACTTCTAACTAGAAAGAAACGCATGCCCTCCCTGAGGTCCTTCTCCCGTTTTTGGTTCATACCGGGTGTGAAACTCGCGAAGCAAACATTACACAAAGCTACGCCACAAAGGCCGTGCTTTGATCATCACCACAAGACTTTGCTTTTCAACAGAATCCTCGATCAATTGCCACTTAGGCATGCCACACAGGCCCTTCACTCCATGCGTTTGATATCCATCAATATATAACCCCTGAGCTCGTACGTCTCAGAGAAGGGCGTTAAGCAAGAGAATAAATTCTCCGCTGCCAAGCAGATATATATTTAATAGAAATCAATCGCACGGACTAAAATCCAATGTCAGACACACAGTCCATTTACAAGTCCGTTCTGGGTCTGAAAGAAACCGGAGGCACCTAGTACCTCGCATATCCATCGATCTCCAAGTACGTCTGGACGATCCCTAACTGTTTCCATCTTCTTGGGTGTACAGCCCAATCAAGATCATCAGTAATCACCCAAACGACATGAAGACTTCTGGTCTTCGACCACCGTTTTCATCTTCGACACCACGTCGAATCAGTTATTCAGAATGGGATAAACCCGGTCTTTCTGAATAACTCGCGTATATATTATAAAAGTGTTACACAAACACAACATACGCCTCATTCCAATTCAGAATATTCTTTTATTCAAATATTCCTATACTTTGGGAAAAAGTTCCCATTAATTTTATCCAAGATAAATTCTTTAAATTTATTCTTTAATCTCCTTTGAATATCAATTCAAACTAGTCGGGATTATCGAACCACACCGAAGTAATCATTTATTTTATTTTCCCAATCCCAACCTATTCATCCCATGAAGTAAAACTGGTAGTACTTCATATCTAACACCACAGTGTTATCGGTAATTCAATTACCATTTCACGTTCAAATCTAATTAAAGATTTAACTATCGCTTGGAGTAAAACTGGTGATACTCCATTCTCAATCTTTTCAATCTATTTAAAGATTCATTAAAACTCCACTTAGTTTTAATCTTTAACTGGGTTAAAGAATCAGTGTCATTTAAAACATGGTTCACGATAAACCCAAAATCACATTCATTAATTATCGGGTTAAAGAACGAGTGTTATTTAAAACACTGTTCACGATAAACCCAAAAATCAATATCAATTCAATTCCAATTAAATATCGTTTAATTGGTACACTTCATTAAATCTAAATAAAAAGATTTAATCTTTTCTCAACTGGGTTCAAGAACAGTGTTAGTGAAGACACCATTCACGACAAACCCAAATCACATTCGATATTCAATACAAGGCTCTGAATAGAAAATATATCGGCTTATATTCAATATCAAATTCTACGACTAACAAATGTCGTATTGGAAATAACGATATATATATCTATATCTTTCAAATTTCCATAACAACAACTGCATAATCACGAAATCCAACATCGAAATATTCCGAAGACAATTTCGATTCAAATCCACTCCAATGCAATCATTGGATATTCTGGTTATTTTTAAAACCCTTTTCAAATTCAATTTATTTATTTAAAAATAAATAGAATTATATTCCTAGTTCAAAACTAGTTCATTTCGATAAAAATCTATTTTTATCTTTTCAAATATGGAGTTTTTCATCCCAAATTTTCCCAAATCATTTCTTATGATTTTACACAAATTATTACTATTTTTAATAATTTTATCAAGGCCCGTACAGTCGATTTCCAACAATGGCCATCGAACTGCACTTACAGCGACCTTTTTCAAATTTGATTTGGACGTAACTCCAAATCCAACCGTTAGATTTCAAATTTCTAATATTCATTGGAAAGCTCTTTTCGATACGAACCCAACGGTCCCGGTTTTAGGAGAATCCGACGGTCGGATCTCCCGTAATGTCAGTTTGAAATAAATGGTCGAAATTCACGAACTGTCGTGGCGCGGCGCGTTCTATTCAGGCCATTATATTATATATATAATATATAATATATATTTCGTCGATTTCTATTTAAAACGAATTATATAAATAGTTTTGCATTCGTTTCAAAAACATTTTCAACTTCCATTTCAATTCAAATCAAAATTGAATTCTTCTTTATAAATTCGTTTCGAAATTCATTTCTATTCAATTCAAATTTCAATTCAATTTGAATTCATTTCAATTTGCTTTCAATTCAATTTGAATTCGTTTTCAATTCAATTCATCTCGAAATCGTTTTCAATTCAATTCATCTCAAAATCGTTTTCAATTCAATTCCTCTCGAAATCGTTTTCAATTCAATTCCTCTCGAAATCGTTTTCAATTCAATTCATTTCGAAATCGTTTTCAATTCAATTCCTTTCGAAATCGTTTTCAATTCAATTCATTTCGAAATCGTTTTCAATTCAATTCATTTCGAAATCGTTTTCAATTCAATTCATTTCGAAATCGTTTTCAATTCAATTCATTTCGAAATCGTTATAAATCGATATAAATATCGTTCACGTCAAAATGGCGTCAATCTAATCAACACGGCTTCATAAATTTCTATTTTCGAATATTCTATTTCAAATATTTCTTTTTCAAAATATTTCGTTCAACACATGACCAATCTCAATGGATGAGTACTGTCAACACATGAACCTTTATTTTATATTATTCTTTATTTTTCAAATTGGAATGAGGCCCAATCAATTACCATATAACGTTAATTATATGGATTTTCATACAACACATGTATATAATAGCATTGAAAAATAATCAACCATCAACCAAAGTGCACTACACTGTATGAGCATCAAATATAAATATCTAACGCTTATAACAGCCTGTCAATCAATCGATCGACATATTTAATCAATCAGGATGAGTGAACTTCAAATTTCATCCCAACACCCGTGTGGGGTTTCAAACAATCAAACAAATATTTTATTCGTGCAGTTGGGCGATGTGTAAAAGTTATCGACCCAATCAATGTCCTTCAAATAGGTGTACATAAACAAACCGTCTGGTTTGTAAATGAATATTTATTTTATTCACTTCACGTTAAAAATTATATTTTTAACGATAAAACATTTTATTTTATCATATGAATTTCTATTCAGTTCATTCTTTAAATAAAATGATATTTTTATTTTTCTAACATATTTTTAGAAAATTTCGGCGGCATAACGGCACGATACTAGAAACGGGACGAGGCCTAGCCTTATCCCCGGTCTAGTGAAGGCCCACGCCATTCACACATCAATCAAAATCACCAAACAACCAAATTCAAATCAAATCATATAACTAATCTATGCAACCAAACAAACAAGTCCATGGTCTGTGGACGATTGTGTCGGGTGCTACTAAGCACCGTCTGCATCCTAGTATATATATATATAACTAGAAAAAGAATTTGAAAGGTGAGAAATTCTCACCGAAAGCTATCCAAACATCTTGACTCTTCTTTGATATAAATCTTCTTCGTTCTCGCCTTTTTGTTACCTTCGTTGCCCGCTTTCACTACATATGTAAAGATCGAATTTTTACTTCGCTACTCAATATATAAAAATCATATTTTTATTTCGAAGTTCAACATCTAAAAATCCTATTTTTATTTCGAAGTTCAACATATAAAAATCCTACTTTTATTTCGAAGTTCAATATATAAAAATCATATTTTTATTTCGAAGTTCAATATATAAAAACCATATTTTTATTTCGAAGTTCAATATATAAAAACCATATTTTTATTTTGAAGTTCAACATATAAAAACCATATTTTTATTTCGAAGTTCGATATATAAAAACCATATTTTTATTTCGAAGTTCAACATATAAAAATCATATTTTTATTTCGAAGTTCAATATATAAAAACCATATTTTTATTTCGAAGTTCAACATATAAAAATCATATTTTTATTTCGAAGTTCAATATATAAAAACCATATTTTTATTTCGAAGTTCAATATATAAAAACCATATTTTTATTTCGAAGTTCAACATATAAAAACCATATTTTTATTATCATACATAAATAAAAACCATATTTTTATACTCGATGCTTACATTTTAAAAATTCCATTTTTACAATTTAACTTTCATCATAAAAATCACATTCTTTTATAAGGATGTTTATATCATAAAAACCAAATCATTTTATATTTAAAAGTCCTAACTTTCTTTTAAATAAGAATCTCTAATTCTTTAAATAAAAATCTCTTCCTTCTTCTATGTTAAAAATCGTATTTTTTTTACTTGTTTTATTGGTTATTTTAAAGATCAGAAATTATACAATGCTTGAAGATAAAAATAAAAGAAAAATAAATAAATAATAAAAAAATAGAAATACTTACTGTATATTTCGATCTGAGCTGGAGGGGGTTTACCGTCGTCGCTGGAGTCTGGTGGGAGGGGGGAGTCATCGGCCAGGCATGGTGGGCTAGGGTGTTGCGGTAGGCGGTGGGAGCGTTCATCTCGAACTCGCGGTGGAGGATTTGGGTCGATGGGGGTTCGAGAGGGCGGATTCGCGAAGGAGGGGGGGAAGGCGCGGCGTCGGTGGTCACCTGAGGGGAAGCGGCGGCGAGCTTGGGTGAGGAGGCGACGAGAATCGGCTTTGAAGAAAAGGGGGCTGAGCATTTTTTTTTTTTTTTGACCAGAGGGGGGGTTATAGAAGAAATTTTATATATATTGTTTTATTCCTTAATTTATTCTAAGTGTTGACTTTTCGTTCGAACTCGGAATCACACCCAACGACTGTCGTCCCTAGTGTAATACCCCCATTCCGAGCACAATGGAATATATATCGTAGGCCAATTCGACCCTTACGATCAGTTTCCGTTGAATTTAAAATATAAATCTTTATATATTCAATTTAAATGCACATTTCGATTTACCGGGGCCACATACGAACTCGAAAAATTCCTGAAAAATATTTTCTAACTTCGTATTGACGATACGGTCCTAACAAAACTAGTTTCGTCGAAATCCGAGGTCGTTTGCAAAATTCCCATTTTTAAGGGCCTGAATTCCATAGCGACTATTCAGAATTTTCAACTGGACATATCTTTTGATTTCCTCTATGAAATCTTGATCTTTCGGATTCGCTGGAAAGATACTATCAATTAGATCCCATTATTTTTGGTTTCACTAAAATCCGGATTATTTTGCACCCGGTACATTCAATTGAAGTTTGAAATCGAATTATCGAACTACCGCGCTATTTTCAATTCTATTTATAATTATATATAAATATTTATATTATAACGACGACGCGTATAATATATACGTTCGAATTCTATTCAAATAAATTTCTCGTCGATATTATTTAAAATAATTCATTTTAAATAATCAAAATTCGCTAAAATTGCCAAAATAAAAATTTTAAACTGGCCCAGATTTTCGGGTTATTACAATCCAAGGCTTGTCTACGCGCTTGCCTGAGTGGCGGACTAGAGTGTCTCGAATTCGGTGAGGACTATCTTTTGCCTCGGTTCACAAATGGAAATCTAACTCCCAATACGTGACGTTTCGATTTTAGTTGTAATCCTATATTTGGCGACATAGTGGGATGGGGCGCTCATGTCGTCTATGATTGATACTTATGATTTGAAATTGTTCTGACACAATACACTTATAGTAATAATAAAACATGAAATTTCATGTATCAAGCATTCTTGGCTATTATAAGGTAAAAACCCTATCCTCCGGCTTGCATTGCATTGTGTGATGGGACCTGGATCTTTTAATAGCTTCATTGTTCTTTATTTAGCATTGCGCTGTTGTTTTATGCACTGGTATTCTTGGGAGGAAACCCGTTCCGTGTTATACGGCGTGGTCCCTTGATTTACCCAACTTTAAAATAAAGATTAATAACTGTTTTAGTTCTCACACCAGTCACATGACTGACCTGGAGTTTATTGTTTTAACCTAAACTCTGGGTGCCCTTATTTTCGACAAGGGCAGCTAGTAGTTTTAGTTTTGCAGATTTATATTCATAGGATCCGGGTTTACAGCTGGAACGATATTCGAAAAGCTCTGTATCCATGTATTACTTCTAGTTGTGTTTTGTATTATTTTCCACTGCGATGAATTTAAATGTAATTTAAATCTCTGATATTTTCTGTGTAATATTTATTTATACTCTGTATATTCTTGTATTCTGATGGAATTGTTGTAATTAACAATGAAATGTTATTCTGCCTGCGTTCTTTTGTATGTTGTTCTCGAAGTATCCGCTCTTTCCTTCATGGGGAAGTTACGGGTCCTTACATTTGGTATCAGAGCTTTGGTTTACAAAGCTCAGAGAACAAGACACATTAGAACCATACGAAAGAATTCATCAGATATTGGATTAGTAATATCCAATGGGAATGACTCGTTAGAGATGGGATCAGTAGTATCCTAGAACGAGTGTGAAGAGTATATTTTTGAAAATGAAAACAAATTTTGTTTTGAAATTTAAATCGTTTTTTACGTATTTGAATATTTATTTGTATTGGATTTGGACAGTCCGGTATATAAAGATTTTACGTATACGTCTGATCCGCGTGTATTCGAAGTTTTAATATATAGATATAGAATCACACTCTAGTAGCCCGGAGATGGTTCTGATGATCGCTATAGTACATACATCATCAGAATTTATATTCAAGTTTCGAAAGTGGGATTTCTATATGATTCCAATTGACTGGTGTGAGAACCAAAATTAGATAGGGCTTATTGTTGTGATTTGGCATCAAAAATCTGATTTTTTGACTATATATCAAAATTATGAATTTGAAAAGCTAATCAACTAATTGATTGTTGGTTATGTTGTTTGATTATTGGTTGAGTAATTAAAATTTGAACCATATATCCAATTTGAACCAAATAGTAAATTGTATTGAAAATTTATCGCATTTACATGCAAGCACATGTAGTTACATTGAACAGGTCATAGCAAGGAGGCTAGAGCAGAAGAATAAAATTGTTTGCCCGACAAATAGGTACATGTTTACCATAATTTACTGTTTTATTTGGGTGATGATGATTTTATGAGCCGATTAGCTAGCCACTTGGCTTTTTATTTTTCTTTTGGATTGAAGAAGGCCATGGGAGGCTCTATGAAATATCCCAAGTCCCCGGTGCAGTGGAGGTTATGGCGAAATTTTTCGAAAATTTAGGGTGTTAGCCAAATTTTTGAAAAATTTGAAAAGTTCTTAGAAACTGAAAAGTTGAAGAACTTAAGCCGTAGTGGAAATTATGAAAGTGCAGTTGGTTTGTTAAACAACTTTCATTTTTGTTCCTTTTCGGGGACGAAAAGTTTTAAGTGGGGGAGATTGTAATAACCCGGAAATCCGAGCCAATTTAAAATTTTCTTATTTTGGCGATTTTAGTGAATTTTAAATATTTAAATTGAATCATTTTAAATAATAACGAAGGAAAATTTATTTTCGACGAAGTTAAAACGAATAAATTTATTTTAATTATATAATGAGCCTGAAATGGCGCGGTAGTTTGAAAATTCGATTTCGAATTTCAAATGAATATACAGAATTCGTTTTAAGTCGGAATTGGACGAAACTAGAAGTATTCGAATCTGTTTAATCATATCTTTCTAATGGATGTAAGAAACTGAGATTTCACTTTATAAGTTGAAAGATATGCCCAGTTTAAAATTCAGAAAAGTCGCTGTGGAATTTATATATATTTTAATATATATATATAAAGGCCTTGAAAATAACTGTTTTGCAAACGACCTCTGATTTCGACGAAATCACTTTTGTTGGATCCGTGATGCAAATTATGGCTAGATTCCAAAATTCGTAATTTTTTGAATCAATATGTGAGCATGGCAGAGGAAAACGCATTTGACCAGTTTCAATTAATTTTAATCGACTGGAAAATGGCCATTTTTCAAACGGCCTCAGAATTCGACGAAATTAGTTTTGTTAGGACAGTATCATCAATACGAAGTTACAAAATATTTTTCGAGAATTTTTAGAATTAGCATGTGGCCCCAGTAAATTGAATAGATTTGAAATTCGAATTAAATTGAAATAAATTGAAATTCGAATTAAATTGAAATGAATCGAAATTCGAATTAAGATGAAATCGATTTGAAATGAAATTAAAACGAATTTATATTGAAAAATTCAATCTTGATTTGAATTGGAAAAGGAAGTTGAAATCGTTTTGAAAACGAATTTAAAACGATTTATAAAATACGTTTTAAAAGGAAATCGACGAAGTATATATTATATATATTATATATATAATATAATGGCCTGAATAGAACGTGCCGTGGCAGTTCACGAATTTCGACCATTGACTTCGAACGGATATTACGGTAGATCCGACCGTCGGATTCTCCTAAAACCGGAACCGTTGGGTTCGTATCGAAAAGAGCTTTCTAACAGATATTAGAAATTAGAAATCTAATGGTTGGATTTGGAATTATGTCCAAATAAAATTTGGAAAAGGTCGTTGTAAGTGCAGTTCGGTGGCCGTTGATGGAAATCAGCTGTACGGGCCTTGATAAAATTATTAAAAATAGTAATAATTTGTGTAAAATCATAATAAATGATTTGGGAAGAATTGGGATGAAAAATTCCATATTTGAAAAGATAAAAATAGATTTTTATAGAAATGAACTAGTTTTGAACTAGAATTAATATTCTATTTATTTTTAAAATAAATAAAGTTGATTTGAGATGGTTTTAAAAGTAACCTGAATTTCCAATAATTGAATTGGAATGGATTTGAATCAAAATTGTCTTTGGAATATTTCGATGTTGGATTTCGTGATGAAACAGATATCGTTATGAGAATTTGAAAGATATATTTATATCATTATTTCAAATACAATATTTGTTGGTCGTAGAATTTGATATTGAATATAAGCCGATATATTTTCTATTCAGAGCCGTGTGTTTAATATCAAATGTGATTTGGGTTTGTCGTGAACGGTGTTTTAAATAACACTTGTTCTTTAACCTGATAATTAATGGAATGTGATTTTGGGTCGTCGTGAACGGTATCTTCAATAATACTGTTCTTAGACCCAACGGAGTTAAGAAAATCAGACACTAACTGGAGATTAGTTAAGTTGAATGGTTTCTTGGGTATTGATCTGATGTTGGTTTTGGCCTTCGGGGTTAATACCTAGGGAATTTCTCACTTGCTATTTTACGGTTAAAGGCCGATAGAGTGGAATGTGATTTTGGGGTATATAGTGAACCGTGTTTTTAAATGACATTGATTCTTTAACCCATTTAAAGATTAAAACTAAGTGGAGTTTTAATGAATCTTTAATTATATTGAAATGATCGAGAATGGATTATCACCAGTTTTACTCTAGGTGATAGTTAAATCTTTAATTAGATTTGAACGTGAAATGGTAATTGAATTTACCGATAACACTATGGTGTTAGATATGAAGTATTACCAGTTTTACTTCATGGGATGAATAGGTTGGGATTGGGGAATTAAAATAAATGATTACTTCGGTGTGGTCCGCTAATCCCGACTAGTTTGAAGTGATATTCAAAGGAAGATTAAAGAATAAATTTAAAGGAATTTATCTTTGATAAAATTAATGGGAACCTTTCCCTAAGAATGTGAAATTTAGAAACTTACTGTAGGTTAGCTAAGCTGAATGGTTTCCTGGGTATTGATCTGATGTTGATTTCGGCCTTCGGGGTTAATATTAGGGGAATTGTTCCCATACTAGTTTATGGTTAGTGACTGATGAATTGGAATGAGGCGTATGTTGTGTTTGTGTAACACTTGTTTATTATATACGCGAGTTATTCGGAAAGACCGGGTTCATCCCATTCTGAATAACTGATACGACGATAAGTCGAAGGTGAAGACGGTGGTTGAACACCGGTGGTCTTCGCGTCGTTTGGATAATTACTGATGATCTTGATTGGGCCGTACACCAAAGAGGAGGGAATCAGTTAGTGATCGTCCAGACGTACTTGGAGATCGATGGATATGCAAGGTACTAGATGCTGCCTGTTTCGTTCAGACCCAGAACGAACTTGTAAATGGACCATGCGTCTGACATTGGATATCATTCAGTGTGATTGATGGATATCGGTTGCATGGAGTGGTTTGCCTGTGTGCCATGCTAAGATGCAAATGATTAGGGCTTTTGTTGAAAAGCAAAGTCTTGTGGTTGATGATCAAAGCACGACCTGTGTGGCATAGCTTTGTGTAGCGTTGATTCGCGAGCCTCACACCCCGGTAGTGAACCAGAAACGGGAGAAAGACCTCAGGGAGGACATGCATTTCTTTCTAGTTAGAAGTGGCGTTAGTTGTTTTACATGCCCTGACGAGTTTGACTTGTGTGATTGTTGCTGTTGCGAGGCGCCTCAGATATATCGGTGACTATGTGAAGCCGATGGAGTCATTCGTTGGCTCATTGACACCCCAAAGGGTGGGGAAACGCAGTGTTCAGGCATAATAATCCATATCGGTGGACCGGCCCTGACGATCCAAGGCTTGTCTGCGCGCTTGCCTGAGGGGCGGACTAGAGCGTCTCGAATTCGGTGAGGACTATCTTTTGCCTCGGTTCACAGATGGAAATCCAACTCCCAAAACGTGACGTTTCGATTTTAGTTGTAATCCTATATTTGGCGACATAGTGAGATGGGGCGCTCATGCCGTCTATGATTGATACTTTTGATTTGAAATTGTTTTGACACTATACACTTATAGTAATAATAAAACATGAAATTTCACGTATCAAGCATTCTTGGCAATTATAAGTTAAAAACCCTATCCTCCGGCTTGCGTTGCATTGTGTGATGGGACCTGGGTCTTATAATAGCTTCATTGTTCTTTATTTAGCATTGCGCTGTTGTTTTATGGACTGGTATTCTTGGGAGGAAACCCGTTTCGTGTTATAAGGCGTGGTCCCTTGATTTACCTAACTTTAAAATAAAGATTAATAACTGTTTTAGTTCTCACACCAGTCACATGACTGACCTGGAGTTTATTGTTTTAACCTAAACTCTGGGTGCCCTTATTTTCAACACGGGCAGCTTGTAGTTTTGGTTTTGCGGATTTATATTCACAGGATCCTGGTTTACAGCTGGAACGATACTCGGAAAGATCTGTATCCGTGTATTACTTCTAGTTGTGTTTTGTATTATTTTCCTCTGTGATGAATTTAAATGTAATTTAAATCTCTGATATTTTCTATGTAATATTTATTTATACTCTGTATATTCTTGTATTCTGATGGAATTGTTGTAATTAACAATGAAATGTTCTTCTGTCTGCGTTCTTTTGTGTGTTGTTCCCAAAGTATCCTCTCTTTCCTTCAATGGGAAGTTACGGGTCCTTACAGGGGAGAGGGAGTTTCGAATATATATAATAATTTAATTATTATATTATTTTATTCTTCAAAAAGTTAGTTTTTCATTCTCACCCCGAATCGAACCCAACGACTGTCGGCCCTAGCTAATTACCCCCATCCCAAACACAATGAGATATGTATCGTAACCCAATTTGGTTGTTACGATTAGTTTCCGCTAAATTTAAAATATAAATCCTTATATTTTAAATTCAAACGCACATTTTAATTTACTGAGGCCACATACTGACTTTAAAAATTGTAGAAAAAATATTTTTCGCTTCGTATTGACGATATAGTCCTAACAAAACTAACTTAGTCAAATTTGAAGACCGTTTGAAAAATGGCTATTTTCTAGTCGATCCAAATTGATTGAAACTGTCAAAACATATTTTCTTTTGCCACGCTCCCATATTGATCCCAAAAAATATGAAAATTGGAATCTAGCAATAACTTGACATCCCGGATCCAACAAAAGGGGTTTCGTCGAAAATGGAGGTCGTTTGCAAAATTTCCATTTTTAAGGTCTAAAATTCCATAGCGACTATTCTAAATTTACAATTGGGCATAGCTTTTTATTCCCGCTATTAAATTTTGAGTTTTCTGATTCAAATATTTTTTGTTTCGCTAAAATCCAGTATATTTTGAATTCGGTACATTCATTTGAAATTTGAAATCAAAATTTCAAACTACCGCACCATTTCCATTTTTTTATATTTAAAATAAATATTTATATTATAACGTCGATTCAAATAAATATATACGTTCTAATTCAATTCAAAATAAATTTCTCGCCATTATTATTTTAAATAAATCATTTTAAATATTCAAAATTCATTAAAATGCCAAAATTAAAAATTTTAATTGGTTCTGATTTTCCGTGTTGTTACAATTCTATTTCAAAACAATGATTAAAATGATATCTTCATTTTTGTTGAAAATCCTATTCCAACAAAAAGGATAAAAAGACATAATTTCATTTTTGTTAAAATTTCTAGTTTAACAAAATTAATATTTTTGCTCCAACACAAATCTATTAAACAAAAATGTCAATTTTTGTTTTACCCAAATCTATTTAACAAAAAAAGTAACTTTTGTTTAACTCAAATCTTATTTAACAAAAATATAACTTTTGCTTCACTCAAATCTTATTAACGAACATGTTAATTTTGTTTCAACTATTCTAATTAACAAAAATAATAATTTTTTTCAACAATTCTATTTTGACAAAAATGTGCATTTTTGTTTCAACAATTTTAGTTGACAAAAATGTATATTTTTGTTTCAACCTTTTTAATTGACAAAAATATGTATTTTTCTTTCAACCTATTTAAATGAAAAACTGTATACTTTTGTTTCAACCTTTTCAAATGACAAAAATGTGTAAAAAAAATTCAACCTTTTTAAATGAAAAAAATGTGTATTTTTGTTTCAACCTTTTTAATTGACAAAAATGTATATTTTTGTTTCAACCTTTTTAAATGACAAAAATGTGTATTTTTGTTTCAACATTTTAAATGACAAAAATGTGTATTTTTGTTTCTACCTTTTTAAATGTCAAAAATGTGTATTTTTGCTTCAACCTTTTTAAATGACAAAAATGTGTATTTTTGTTCCAACATTTTTTAAATGACAAAAATGTATACTTTTGTTTCAACCTTTTTAATTGACAAAAATGTATGTTTTTGTTTCAACCTTTTCAAATGACAAAAATGTGTATTTTTGTTTCAACCTTTTTAAATGAGAAAAATGTATATTTTTGTTTCAACCTTTTTAATTGACAAAAATGTATATTTTTGTTTCAAACTTTTTAAATGACAAAAATGTATATTTTTGTTTCAACCTTTTTAAATGACAAAAATGTGTATTTTTGTTTCAACCTTTTTAGATGACAAAAATGTGTATTTTTGTTTCAACCTTTTTAAATGACAAAAATGTATATTTTTGTTTCAACCTTTTTAAATGACAAAATGTGTATTTTTGTTTCAACTTTTTAAATGACAAAAATGCATAATTTCGTTTGGACTAAACTATTTGACAAAAATGAACATTTTATTTCAACTAATGTACTCTGATATAAATGATCAATTTATTTCAACTAATGAGTTTTGACAAAAATGATAAATTTTGTTTGAATTAACTCTAATTTTAAAAAAATGTAATTTTTTTTTGATTCAACAAATCTAATAAACAAAAATAATAATTTTTGTTTAACTATTTTCTAATTAACACAAATGTTAATTTTTGATTCCACGAATCTAATAAACAAAATGATAAATTTTGTTTAACTATTTTCTAATTAACACAAATGTTAATTTTTGATTCCACAAATCTAATAAATAAAATGATAAATTTTGTTTAACTATTTTCTAATTAACACAAATGTTAATTTTCGATTCAACAAATCTAATAAACAAAATGATAATTTTTTATTATCTGTTTTCTAATTAACACAAATGTTAATTTTTTATTCCACAAATCTAATAACAAAATGATAAATTTTGTTTAACTATTTTCTAATTAACACAAATGTTAATTTTTGATTCAAAAAATCTAATAAACAAAATGATAATTATTGTTTAACTATTTTCTAATTAACACAAATATTAATTTTTGATTCCATAAATCTAATAAACAAAATGATAAATTTTGTTTAACTATTTTCAAATAAACACAAACGTTAATGTTTGATTGAACAAAATGATAAATTTTGTTTAACTATTTTCTAATTAACACAAATGTTAATTTTTGATTCAACAAATCTAATAAACAAAATGATAATTTTTGTTTACTCCAATTCTAATTAACAAAAATGTTAATTTCAATAGATCTACATAACACTCCAATCACGGATCAAATCACGTATGACAATCAACAGAATATTACAGCATATGAGTAATACCACAATTATGATCAAATTTTTTTAAAAAAAGGTTGAATTTCTCATAGTGGTTTTAATTCTGAATAATTCAGAATTGAACTTTTGTCCAAAATCTGATCTGCTCTGAATAAGTTCTAATTAGTCCAGAAATATAGAGCTCAGATTCACGATCGGAATGCTTCTGAAATCGTTCAATTCCGAGTTCGTATGCATTAGTTATGAATTTATTTAGGTAGAAAACATTTTAAAATAAATAAATTAATTATTTAAAAATTGAATAGTACCTTTTCTTCTTATCAGAAACACAGGCCGTGTTTTTTACTATCTCATTTGATCCTAGGGTAGCGAATCGCACGTAATTCAAGGCGTTCGCTGACGACCAGAAACTTCCACCTCGATGGCCTCCGTGTGCCGCGCCTATGCCCCCTCTCCCGGTGAACTCGATCACGCCTTGGCGCCTGAAAGCCGCTCGAAACGGCGACGCTTCCTCCCCAAATCCTGAGCAAAATACCCCACTCCATGAGATCCAACTGTATGGATTGATAGAGTTCGAGAGGCTCTACAAAATTCTCTTAAGGACTTGGGTGTGATTTGAGGTAGATTAAGATAAATTAATGAATATCGATCAGAGTGAATCAACCATAGAATGAAGATGGCAGCGACTGAGTTCTGAATAGGGATTACGGTTTTGAATAATTTATTATTTATAATATAATAATATTAAATGTTCTAATTTATAAAAAAAACATTAATTCCTGATAACTCCAGTTCCAGCCCAACAAAAGTTGTTCCTACCTGATTGCCCCCGTTCCGAACACAATGTGCTAGGTCCCGTCTACCCAATCGATCGTTCCGCCTGTTTTCTTTAATTTAAATTTTAAATCATTTATTTATTTAATTCGATTGTACATTTAAATTTATCGGGGCCATATACGGAATCCGAAAATTCCCAAAAAATAAATCTAGCTATGTTTTGACGACGCGGTCCTAACAAAATTAATTTTGTCGAATTTGGAGACCGTTTGAAAAATGGCCGTTTTAACAGTCGATTAAATTCAATAGAATTTATCGAACATAGTTTAATTTACCACGCTCAGAAATTAATTCCAAAAATTCTGAAAAATTAAACTTAGAAATAATTTAACATTCCACATCCGACAAAAATGGATTTGTCGAAAACGTAGGTCGTTTCTATAATGCCATTTATACGGGCTATAAATTATATTAAATTCCATAGCGACTATTCTGAATATTCAACTGGCCATAACTTTTTATTCCCGCTATGAAATTTCAATTTTTCGGATTCATTTAAAAGATATTTTTAAACATATTTAAATATTTTTGGTTTCACTAAAATTCGATTTATTTTGAATCATGTACATTTAGTCAAAGTTCAGATTCAAATTTCCAAATTGCCGTGCTATTTCTAACTCCTTTTAAAATTAAAATAAATATATTTTTTCTAACTTCGATTTAAATAAATTTTAAATCGTTATTATTTAAAATAATTTATTTTAACTATTTAAAATTCATAAAAACAGCAAAAATAAAAATTTTAAATTGGTTCTGATTTTCCGGGTTGTAACATAAAACATCAGTTATGGCTACCTATCCTACGGGAAGTAATAAACGAATACAAAGGTTATCTAATAAGGTCAACTAAAAGGTATAGCTAACGATAAAATATCTTCTCTCATCTTATGCGGGAAAGGGTATATTCGTGAATGACGTAAGCCTTAACTAGAAGGGCCCGCTGCTAGTGCCCTCTAGTTTATGATAATGTTGAATATATTATTGTGAGTTAATAAGTAACCAATAGGTCCTCCTAGGGTCTTAAGCGATCAGGAAGAATTCACCCTATCTATCATTGATAGTCAGGCGATAAATAATAAGCAATAGTGAATGGGAATATATGGAAACCTCGTACTAGGGGCCCTCTCTCGATATAGTGGACCAGTTAAGCTCTGGTATAAAAGGTTAATAAAAATATGCGTAAAGATCCTATCTCGGTAATATAATTTGGGAATACTACTTTGGAAAGAGTAGTAGAGTCGTGCGTAAATATTTACTAAGTTGGGCTAGAATCCTTAACCTAGTAAGGCATACATCTTAGGTTGAACTAAACATGATACGTCCGTGTATTATAACCTGTGTTGTAAATTTCTTAGTCACCAAAACTTGTTGTTCTGGCCCCTTTCTCATACCTACCTCCCAGGTTTCCTAGAGAAGGTCGGGTTCTCACAGGTGCTTAAGTTTGGCTTTCGGTTCTCGTTCTCTCTAATGCTCGGTATTAGCAAAGTGACTTACTTTGAAAAAAGATAGTTAATTGAGTTAACACTAGTTTATCCTATCTTTTTCCTGCTATGAGTTTTTTTTATCGTACTCTGATAATGCTCATGCTCATTTATTGCAGGTACCAGATTACACGCTCTATAACACCCCGCATTTTTAAGATAATTAAAAATGTGTATATGTATATGCATAGATATATAAATAATGGTGATGTGAAATTTAAATTAGTGGAAGAAACGGAAAAATTAACACGTCAACGATATATGTAATAGAAGAGAAAATAAAATAAAAATACTTAATTTAAATATTAGGAATTAAGTAAAACTAACATCACCGTTGCGTCCGCCTTGAGATTCTGGTTCAGACGAACACTTGGTTTGCGTAAATCGGACACTGTATGAAGAAGTTGTTAAGGTTCGAAGTTTGTATACGCACAAGATATATATATACACACACACACACATACAAACAAATTAAAATATAAAATAAAGAATAAGATAAGGATTGCATGTAATAAATACATGCACTGAAGAAAAAAAGAGAAAAATGTAATGCATGCATTGAAAAAAAAGAAAGGATTGGTTGCATGCATTGTAAATATGTTCCATGCACTGATTTGCAAACATTATGCATTAACATTAAAAGAAAAATAAAAGAAAAAGATTCATGCAATGATATAATTTAAGTATTGTAGCTAACATGAAAACGAGAAGTAAGGAGAGAACAATAAATATCATTGTGCAAAGACTTATTAACAAAAGACTTCATAGCTCTGTTGGTTAAGGCATTGGATTTGTAACATAAACGTCAGAGGTTCGAACTTCGACGACGGCATAATTTTTATCTTTGTTTTAGAGAGGGCCAACTGAACATGCAAATATATGTACGTATACAAATTCAAAATTTGAAAGAATAAGAACGTACATATAAGGAAATAAAGAAATATATATATATATATATATGCAGAAAATATATGTATATAAAAGATAAAATTTCAAGATAAGGATATAGTCAATGAAATATGGCAAGAATCAAATAACGGTGCAACATCGTTTGAATTTTGAAAATAAAACGAAAGTTGTGCATATATATATATATATATATATATATATATATATATATATATATATATACGTGTAAAATGGTCGTTGGAGGAATTGTATACATATAAGAATATTTCATGTGAATAAAATAGTTAATTAAATTCTAGAAATTCAAAAGTTTGAAATTCAAATTTCTGCGCCAAAATAGCTTGCGGGACCCAATGCTGACTCAGCATCGCGTGTATGATATGATTTGGCTAGATTCTTCTGCGAACCTAGACTATTTTCTTCACTGGGTTCAATCAGCGCTGCGTGTAAGATAAGATTTGGCTAGATTCATCTGCGAACCTGAACTATTTTTTTAACTAGGTTCAATGCTAACTCAGCGCTATGTACACAATAAGGTCTTGAGCATCTTTATAAACACACCAAGACCTAACCCTAAATTCATTAATCAAAGTAATGGCGTCACCATACTACTCAACTCTAATCTAACCTAGCCTCCATCAAATCAAATCAAATTAGAGTTTTTAAGACAACAATCAAAGTTAGAGCTTTCAAATTGGAGTTCATGAATTGGATAATAAGAATTGGATTCTACATCAAAGGATTAGCTATTCAGATTCAGAAAATCAGATCCCAGAATTCAAGATTCGTTCTTTAATCAGTGAATGGAATTACAATAAACTTGTTGCATAATAGTATTATTATCGTTCGTCATTCCCCGGTTAAAAATTCAATCCAAGATTCATGTTATAATAATTGTCCTTTTATTCTCCTTTCAATTTTTATTTTTGGATCTAGGTTATCTCGAGCCTAGATGAAATCTTATTATATATACGTATGATTGAAATATAGGAATATTGGGACATAATTTATTTTATGCAATCGAGGAATATAATATGTAATTTGGGGATTGTGGCATAACAATTATTATTGCAAATATTTGGATAGTTGGCGAATTGTATATTGGTATTATTCAATGAAATAAAGATTGAATTGGGAATTTTGGAGCATATTTCAATAATGAATCTTTGGGTATGTTTTGGAAATATGAATCTATGTTGAATAATCCGCAACTATGAATTCCGATTTATAGTGCTAACCTGAAATTGTGTAAATTTAATTGGAGTTATTTAATATGGAATGGGATTGGGAAGAAGTGATTTATTTCAAATCTAATATTGCGGGATTGAGGTTTTAATCTATAAGTTTAAATTTGGGGTTTTGGGAAAATCGAATCTAAAGGTAAGAATCCTAAGTTGATAAACGAACGAATAAAACTTAGTTTATGCGATTATGAGACCTCTTATGTGATTATGAAACCTAACTCATAACCTGAAATTGATGCTTAACGTTCTCATAAAAAAATTTAATTGGCTAAAGATGAAACATGACTAACTCGAGGTTAGAATGAGGTTGCGGTGTAATTCTGCCCGGAACTGCCCAGCAAATTCAGTGGCCACATACAATAGGGTCTAATGTGAGAAGTTAGTCATAACGCGCTTAAACCCTTGGTTAGATTGAGTTGTGGTGTAAGACCGCCCGGAACCGCCCAGCACATCCAGCAACCACAACAATAGGTCTAATGTGAGAGGTTGGTGCATTAATAATCAATTTATGCTAATGACACATGCTAGTATGGTAAGGTTAGGTACAACACTTAACCAGTTTGACATGAGGCGTGGGTGGGTTAAGTCAATATAAAGTGAAATACAACGCTTAACCAAATTTGTGGAATATACGAGTAATGCATGAGCTGGAAGGTAGGGTTAAGTAAAACTTGACATACGGACAAACTTAACCAACACAGTAATGGGGAATGATAACTACCTATCATAAACCAGAGTTGCGATAATGTAAAATTAAATAATAGGTAAACTTGTCCTAGGGACAAGGGAAGATTATGACTTAAGATGTAATACAAGACTTGAAGAGTGGGATGACTTATACTATGAAATAAGTTAATCTAAGATAAAAAGGCGGGAAAGCACCCATACGCTATCGTTTGATAAAGAAAACTTAAGTCATGTTTGAGTTCATTGGTAAACCTTAGTTAGTGAACTAACTAAATAACAATAAAGGCAACCAAGTGTTGAACCTTAGTTAGAGAACTAAGTATATAAAGATGAAGTTAACTAAGTGTTGAACCTTAGTTAGAGAACTAAGTAAATAATGATGATGGAAACTGGGTAATGAACCTTAGTTAGAAAATTAAGTAAAATGGCTACCGAAGTAACGAACCGTAGTTAGAGAACAAAGTAAGCAACGGTAAAGATAACTAAGTAAGTAAACCTTAGTTGAATAGGACTAAGTAATAAACCTTAGTTAAAGGGAAACTTGGTAATTAGAATTGAAGGACAACATAAACGAGGATAACCAAGTCAATAAGACAAAGTAAGCGCGTAATTAGAAGTTTAGACATAAGGTCTAATAGTACGAAAGGATAAGGCGCTTGGACCAGTCCATACGATAGGGGATGAATAACCAAACTCGGTAGATCATCACGATGACATAGGGCGTGAGGGGGAGCGTATTTCCATCTGATCATATAGAAGGCTCCAACGGACTGGGTTATGAAGCACGCAGCTTCGAGGGGACAAAGGATACTCTTGGTATCCCTCTGTGAGAATGCAGATGATCCGCCTGGGCTCACAAAGGTTAAGGTCTGCGTAAGAAGAACCAAGAGTATGCCTTGGTTGCAATAATAAGGCAACCTAATGACCAGGATGGACCAGCGTGAGTCGGCGATAACCAGTTGGCCCTGTGATAGCACGTCGTCGGCTACCTACCATCTTGATTCACTCAAGCACGAAAAGCGAAAAGGCGGAGAACTCCAAAAGACCATATACTTGCTATCTAGTTATGGGTGAGGTTGGCTAATAGGTTTGTGGGGGCATAGAGGGCCTGTGTACAGTTCTCATTCTTGATATTCTTGGGTTCCTTTCATTAGTTGAGGGAGGGGTCAAGTGGGGCCATAGTCATAGTAAAAATGGACCTTAGCATCTGCATCGGCAGATAACTTAAAGCTCCCGACCGAGTTCCATGTTTCTTGATTTGCCCTGCCACGGGACTCAGGTCGCACATATAGAGGACATGTTCAACTAGATATCTAGCACGTTTAACGATAGGTTGGGATGTAAAGTCTAGGAACACATATCACTCGGGGTAGTGTGTCCTAGACTAGAGGGCACTGTTCGATAGGTAGCATAAACCATAGTTAAACCTAGGTAGCATAAACCCTAGCTAGACCTAGGATGCGTTCGATAAAGTAAACCCTAGTTGGACCTAGGTAACACTTGATGGTAAAACCTAGTTGGATCTAGGTAGTATTCGATAACAGAGCCTAGTAAGACCTAGGTTGGCAGTCCAAACGCTTAAGCAACACAGGAATGGTGGTTTTACGCAGACTTAGTGAGAATATATATATATATATATATATATATATATATATATATATATATATACATGAAAGCTCGTATGACGTATGATATTGGATAAGGAACTGCGTACATATGACAAGATGACGCGAGTTGGATAAGGGACTACGTACACATGAAAAGAGGACACGAGTAGGGGGTAACTACATATACATTGTATTAGGTTAATCTACTAGTGGATGGACAAATATAGCTTAAAGAGCTAACATTGTTAACAAACTAATAACCAAGAAAATGTAACTGAACGGTATATGTAGGATTATACAGAAGTTTATTCTAAGTCCAGTCACACTAAACATATGTTCTGACCCCCTACTCGTTACATACTTCCAGGTTAGGTTCACGACAGAGATGGTATAGCTTTGGATACTGGTTTAGCAGTATTGTTAATAAGTTAAGGCTATATTTTAATATACTATACTTTATTTCCTTCTGCTATGAGATGATTTACGAGTAATGACATGTTTCTTTATCTCTGTCTTTTTCTGTAGGATACCAAAGCACCCAACTCGGGTTTCGTTAGATTGGATTTTTGAAAAAAAATCGGTCTGTTAGAACTCGGGTTGTTACACGCTCCATGCTTGGATGTGTTTGAGTTTGATTTTTGTCGAAATTTGGACGCAGAAAAGTGTGGGGTGTTACACATCACATTGCTATTCACCCGATTACTGCTCAGTCCAGCTGAAATATATGTAGTACCTTTTACCATCTAGATTACCCATTGCATAACCTTGATTACAAAACCCATTATTAGTGACTTCCTGCCGAGTTTTTGTACGCTTGGCAGCATCCTGCTATGTTGCACTACACTCATGATAACTCTTCTAATATTAGTATTAATGTTCTATTGACCAATCATGCTGACATTCGTAGAGTTTTGACCTTGACTTAGATTTGTGTTCCATTGCCGTTAAGTGGACCAAGGGGAACTCCTTCCTTACTCAGCAAATTGTTAGGCAGGAGCAACGTAAGCTTCTTCATTATTCAACAACAATGTACTTACACTTGTTCCAACTGCATTATAATTGGGGAAAAAATTGCTAGCATCACAATTTAACCATTCAGTAGGAGTAGTTGAGTTCTATTTCAAGTAATCATAATCCACTTGCTTCAACAAACATGACCAGGCCTGGTTCTTTTTACCACTCATTTCCAGCACACATGATACAGATCAAGCCCGACCCTAGGGGTGGTCGAGGGAGACGAACGCCTAGGGCAACACCACAGATGGGGCAACAAGGAAGCAGCAGCAGGAGGAGAAATAAGCAGCAGGTTTAAATATGTATATATTTTTATTACCATTGCAAAAGATTATCAGTCCTTTGTATAATACAGTGGTAGTGCGTGTGTTTATTGATTCGAGCATCCTGTGTCCGAGTCTTATAGGGGCATCATTTTTGGAAGTTTTTCCCCATCCCTTACCTCTGCGTTTGCCAACAGCATCATTAGGGCCAACCCTAATACAGATTTATGCTTGCTTTACAGTATATAATTGTAATGTGACAACATTGGGTGGCAAGGAGTAATAACATTAGGTAACAATCCTTATCGTAAGTTTTAGTTGCTATGACTCTATATTACCTTATTTTCCTATTAGCATACCATAAATTATAACATTGCAAGTATAAGTTGGCATCCATATTTTCCCATCACCATAAGCTAGGTTAAATTGACATATTGTTTTTCCGTCATAAAAATACTTATCGATAACACAATGTAAGTAAAATTATCAAGCTTTACCCCTATTTTTATCCGCTCAGCAGATGTCTCTAGGCTTGAATTTTTTTTTTCTTCATTTTTTAAGACCACACACACGCACATGCACACATACACATACACACACATACACACACACACACACACACACACACACATATATATATATATATATATATATATATATTGGAAGTTAAATTACGATGAATAAACAAAACATAAACACGTTTTTAGAATGAAATATTTTGAACAAGGACGGAACCAGTCTTGGGCATGACTAGACTATAGCCCAAGGTAAACAAAAAAAATAGCCTGAGCCCCAAATTCGAAGAAATCTTCCATGCATTGTCATCTATGTTCCTTTCGTTCTTTATTTCGATTTGAAATGCAACGATTCAAAGATCCGACTCAAAGATAGAAAAACATCACTTTCAAATCCCGAGGTTGTCATCAACCCTAGATTTAGCTCAATATTTAAACTGACTCATCAAGCAATTCAGGCGATTTTTTAATTAATAGACGTTAAATTGGTAATCTAAAGGAAAAAAATCCTAATTTTTGGGTTTTTTTACGCTCCGCAGTATTGATCTCCTCCTATTTGTGTCCTTAAAGAAATTTGTTAACTCTTAAAATGGCTCAGTACATTTTCGTTCATTAAAGGAAAAAAAAGGACATAACTGTTTGAACTGTCAACATAAAATGCATCATGTTGAGCATTTTGAAGGGATAACGAAGCATTCCTAGTAAGCCTCATATAATTATTGCTCTTATTCTTGACTGAAATATGATTTACTGATTTAGTTAATAATTTTAACATCAAACCTTAAATTTGGTTGCAGCTAATTTCTATCCCATTGTTATTTGCTAGTTATTTAGAGTCTGAATTTTTTTTTTGGAAGATTTATTTGAATTCTATAGTTAAGGAATTTAACTTCATAAGGATTCCCGACCATAATGAAGCTAAATATTATGTCTTGAATGTGTAACATGAACTTACTTATTATTATTATTATTATTATTATTTTCTTTTGATTGTTAGTTTTTTAGTAGTAATCGAAATTTCATTTAATTGAAAAACTAGCATTAAAATCAGTCCATTCAAACTTTAATTCCTAGGTCCGCCCTTGATTTTGAAGACTACGTCTAAGCCAAAATTACGAATTGGAATATGTAAGCAAGTAGAAAGCCGCTTTACAGGTATCTTCTTGCAAGAGCTCAAACTTTGGTATAAAAGTGTGACGATGCTATTCGGAACCAACAAATAGAGTGGATTCAGTTGCGTCTTAATATAAAATTCAGGAACCTCTTGGAAAAAAGCTTTTTATCCCATCCTCATTATGAAAGTCATGCAGCAACATCAATACATACACCACCAGGTCACTAAATCTATCCATTTCCATTAAGAATATTGCACTTGTTTTCCGTGCAAGGTCCGGAAAACAACCTCAGAAAATATTTTATATTCTTATAGAAGACTCTATCTCTGAAAAATATTAGTTACACAACTGATCGTATAATATTTTACTTTATTCTTATTAATAGTTGTATGCACCAGGTTTATCTTCAAGTATCATAAGCATCAGACGTAAAAAGTTTTCCTAAATACTTTAATGAGTTTCAAGATACTATTTAACAGCATAACATATAAATTATATCTGCTACAGTGATTTTTTTTAAGCAAGAATGTGGTATGTCTATAACTTTGGAAGCAAAATAATAATAATAATTAATAAATAAAAAGACATGAGTGTCTAATTTAATTAATATTTTCCCAGTTGACAATGAGATCCGACATCATCAAAGATATATAGCTAGCAAGCCATGAATTGTTGATAAGAATTTTATGTGATTACAGTGGCTTAGTGTTTAAGAAGAAAGCGTCTGAGTTAGCACAAATTATGTTTGAGAAAGCTAACTCAAAAGTGGGGATAAGTATCCAATTAATACCTTTTTACTAAGCAACAATTAAAACTAAACAACTTGCTAAAAATAAAAAATCAGAATAATGAATTACCTGTTTGACAGCATCTTAAATCCGCCGAGGAGGATCTTTCTTCTTCAAGTCGAATTCCCTCTTCAAAAGGAATCAAATCAGGAAATTGTAAGTAGGATTTCAGTACGGAATGGAACGTAATAGAAAAAGACGAGGTCGCTGAAATAAAAAAATTAAATTCGAAGAAATTGTCAAACTGTAGTTATCGAGAAATAAGTAGTCGAACGAAGAATTTGAATAATAAGATTCGACAAGAAAGAGGAAGATGCAGAAATTGTGATAAATGAGGACCGTAACAGAGATTATTATTAGGAGAAGAAGATGGAAGTGGGCAGTAAAATTTGGAGATTTTAGAAAGGAATTCGAAATAGACGAGAAATTTGGAGATGTTGGCGGAGAATGAGAGGGAAGTAAATTTGCAGAGGAAGAAAAGGAACGTAAAGAAGGGAATGCCTAACATTTGCTCCATGTAAAATTGGCACAAACTATTTTATTTTGCAAAGTTAACGAATTTTATTAGAGTAGAATTTGCAATCATTCCATAAGTATGCAACCAGTTATATTAGACAGATAATTCCGCGCGTCTAGTGCAGTAAGCAGAAATAAGTATTAGTTTGAAGGAATGGATATTAATCATTAATGCAAGTTAAAGATAGTCATGCTGGAAACCATGCAGAGAAAATCAAATATTACATTATTACTGCAATGCCTATAAGAGTTAATAATGCTACTTGTAATTTGGACATGCAGAAGACACTAAAATGCTAGTTTGGTTGATGTTGCTTTGCACATCCTTTAAACATGAAGTGTGTAAGTGAAAGAAAGTTGAATGGAAATGTGGAATTTAAGAAGAAAAGACGATAGCCATGCATGAATGCAAGGAAAGTTATGGGCAAGTAATTAATGATCATATCCTTGTGAATATCATTAGTAGTTATACACTGACATATAAATTTGATATAGGTTGAATGCACATCACGGGAAAATGGTTCGTTAAGGTGGGAAATTAACTATTCACAGGTAGCAAAGTTAATAGCTAATAAGTAAAAGTAAGGAATAAGTATTTTTATAAAATTATCCTATTAGAACAAAAGTTTATGAAATCTTGTGAAATTAAATTGTAGATACGTCTTATGATAGTCAATGTACAACTAATTAGTATTGTTAATTTTTTTTCTTAATTCTTTTGAAAATGGTGAACAAAGACATTTCAAAATCATAGTGAGTTGATGTGTGCTACCCCATAAATGCATTTATTTAGAGGCTTTACATTCAAAAGTTAGCCTAAACATTGCAACAGGTCTCAATCTTCGACGAAGACAATACGCATCATACAACTATTCTTCAACGTAAGCACTATTATTTGCACATTTTATTTCGATTACATGGAATTTGTATCGAGCTTAAATGGTTAAACGATGGGCAAGCGCCATGAATCTCGTTTAAACGTTCAGTTCTTCGCTTGAGGGTAGGGGATCAAACATAGATTCCACTTTAGCCATGTCTATATCCTCCAGTCTTGATGGATACTACTTTGGCTTCTAGTTCCTGTCAACTAAAACAGCTCGAACACCTTCGATGAAGTCATTTCTCACTAAAGAGTTCCAGGCAATTCGATATTCTATCTTCAAGACACCATTTAAATTTGCTAGGTTGTGCGCCTTGTTAACATGAGCATATCTCACTTGTGAGAAATGTTTATGTGTTAAACAAAGAGAAAATGGAGCACATTTTTTAATGCCTTCGATATCGTTAGCAGCCCATTCTTCCAATTGCAGAATCAGTACTTGAGTATAGTTTTTCCAGTTCTTATATTATTTCAAAAACTGATTGATTTGAACCACAAGTGGAAACAATTTTGGGCAAGAGCTCTTTGAATTGGGACTCTGACTCTTGGTTCTGTATGTGCTGTCAAAAAAGTATTGATATTCATGTAAGGATTACCAGAGAAGTCCAATGCTAGTAGAGACTCCTTTAGAGAAGCTAAGTTTCCTAATGATACATACTGGGTGTTGATGCTTGCATATAATGCATGAGCGGGAGACACAACTTTTGTTCCATTCATTCCAAGGTAAGCACCAACTGCTCCATCTCCATGACGTTGAGCAGCTATATGAGAAAATCTTACATTTGGGAATAAACCAATTCCATTTTCAGGCATTGCGAGAACAGTTCGCTGACTAATAATTTGATATCCTCCATTCTCGGATAATCCAATAACAGATCCCATGTTTATACCATCCATCATTGAAATATAATGTTTTTATAACCATATATCATGCATACTTAATGAGTATTCTATGGTAAAAACCTCAATCATATCCCGTATTTCATTTTTCAGTGCAATCTACTTCACATCACCACCTGCACAAAAAATACGTGGTGAGCTGCTCTCAACTAAAACACATTTGACATGTGGATCAGTTTCCTTGTAAAGTCCCGTATTTTTAGCGGTCGAATAATTAATTAATTTAATTATTTAAAAAATGGTTTGGTAATTTTAAATGACTTGAATTAAATTATACTTAATATTTAATTAATATAATCAATAAAATAATATATTTAATTTCGAAATAATCGAAAATAGTAGAATCTGCAATATTGTGTGAATTGGGTTATTTATAAGATTTAATTCGATTTATAATGGAATTATAATAATGAATATATTAAATAAACGACAGTTGAACGTATTAGTTATAACATAATTTAAAACGAGCCCGTAATGTCTCGATAGTACGTAATATTGAGTTTTGAACTTGAATTGAATATACAGAATCTGTTTTAAGTCGGATTTCTATGAAACAAGAAACGTTCGAATCTGGTGAACTATATTTTTCTAATGGAACAGAAAAATTGAGACTTCATTGTGTAGATTGTGAGTAATGTCCAAATCAAATTTTAAAATAGTCGCAATAGAATTTGTTTATAATTTATAATGATTTATTTATATTATAAAAGGTTTTTTATATAAATCGAATATCGATATAACTTGGAATTTTGAAATATCGAGTTATAAATCCAGATATGTTTGTTTTGGAGCTAAATGATATACTATGTGAATATATATGATAATATTAATTTATTAATATTAAATTAAATTGTTTTTAAATATTATTAATATTTAAGTGGGTTTATTTAGAACTTAGAAAATAGCCATTTTTGTAAACAACCTCCGTTTTCGATGAAATTAATTTTGTTGGATCTAAAATATTAAATTATTGTTAAATTTCAAATTTCGTGATTTTTGGAGTCAGTATGTGGCCGTATGGGATTTTAATGTGAAAAATAGTCAATTATTTGACTTTAAAATTACGCTTTGTGAGAAAAGGGCCTCGGAATTCGACGAAACAAGTTTCATTGGGTCTGTAATGTCAAACTATAGTTGTCTGTCAATTTTCATTACAATTGGATCTCGTGTGTGACCACACGAATTTTTAAACGATGAATTGAGCTAATAACTGAATGTAAATTATTATTAAATATATGAAGCTTAACTTGTAAGCAACCCTACTCTATAAATACCCCTCTCTAAAACCTAATCTGGATTTGTTCCTCTAGTCAATCTCTCACGCTGCCATGTATTTCCAAAAACCATAAAGGTTGTGATTTTCTAAAATCATATAAAATCAAAGTAAATTCCTTAAATCTCGAAGTTGGATCTGTTCTCCTCGCATGACTTTTCTCTTTATGCAGGTACGACCCATTCTTTTAGGTTCGAACCTACCATGTATCGCAAAAAATTATAGCAGCGTAGGTCCTTACGTTCTAAAGGTTCAAGAATGAGTGATGTTTAAGCTTTAAATCATGTTTTCGAGTATGATTCTGGTCTCAGTACGTCATTTTGCGGTTGCTTGCAAGTTTACAAGGAGATCGGTGAAATTCTGGTTGGACGTTTTATTCTAGCGTGAATGGGAGGTACCGTATCGTGATTTGTAAAGGCTGATAACGGATTTGGGTTGGCGTGATCGAGTTTAACATTGATGGGATGGATTTGAAGAGGACGGGAAGAGATGTGTAGCGGTAAAGTTTGTTTTGATTTTAGCTGAGTGGAGAAAGAGAGTGGAGGAGTAAAGTTGGTCAGCTATAGCCATTATCAGTTGTCGGGTTCGAACTGGCAATTGTGGGAGAAAGATATTAGCGGCTAATACAGTTATTAGGGGGTAATTAAAACTTGATTAATCATATTAATATTGTTTAAATTGTGTACAAACCTTGTAAAATCATAACTTTGTCACACTTAACCCGAATTGGACGAAACAGGGTTCGTTGGGATCGTATGGATGATGGCTACAAAAAACTAATTTGAAGTGAATTGGAGCTCGTTACAATTTATAGCGAAATAAATTGCCTGATTTGAAACAACACCGGTTACCGTTATTTAACAATAAACCACCAAAGTGAGTAAACTCACTAATCTATCCAGTTTATATTTTTATAAACGTAATTCAGTATCGATGAATGATGATTGATTTCTGTGTGATGGTTGTTTGAATAAATTTCTAGTTAATTGATTGAAAATATAGATATAGTTATATATATATAAATAGTTAATTAAATATTAATTCTGTTATCAGAATATTTCATATTCATGTTATTTATGTTGATTAACATATGTGGATGCAGGGAAACCAGTTGGAGAGATCCAACGGGATTCCTCAGCATTTATGCTACTGTTTTTCATATATTGTGATATATGATTTGATATATAATCTATTATTGATTATGTGTTCTTGGATGGTACTGGTGTGGTATTTTAAAATACTATAAGTGTGATGACCCTAAACCCCCGCTCCACGGTGGCAAGGGTAATTTTTAGAATATAACACATAAAAAAATAACCGCAGAACAGAAATATATCATTACACAAGATAATGTACATCAAATAATAATCAGCAGAGTTACACAGTATACAGGATCACACTTAGTACAACATACAGTTTCAACTTTATATAAAATGTCTACAGCGGAATCAAACATAATATACATAACAGGAGCTGAACAACATAAAAGAAGTGATAGAATCCATCTTCATCTCCATAGCTATCCAGAAAGAGCGTGCTAAAACCTGAATACAAGGCTGCCCGTTTAGAAAATAGGGCACCTGAGTTTTCAAGTGAAACAAACTACGAGTCAGTCATGTGACTGGTATGAGAAATCTACTTAGCTTATTTTACAATGAGGCTAATCACAGGACCACACCGCTAACGTGGAACGGGTTCACTCCATTGGATTGCCAGTGCTTAAAACAAGTAAATAATTTAAACATCGCAATTCTTTTTACAAAAATGAAGCCATTATAAGATTCGGGTCCCATCACACAATGCAACGCAAACTGGAGGATAGAATTTTTACCTTATAATGACCAAAATATGCTTGATACGTATAAAACAAAAGCATTTATATTATTACTAGTGTCTATATGTTACAAAAACAATTTCAATCATAAGTATCAATCATAGACGACATAAGTGCCTCATACTACTATGTTGCCATATATAGGTTTACAATCAAAACCATACGATGGCGTATTTGGAAATTGGACTTCTGTCATAAACTAAGGAAAGGGATCGTCCTTACCACTTTGAGACAATCTATCCTGCCATGTCTCAGGAACCGCCGTAGCTGCACCTAGGATCTTCAGGGCCGGTCCATACGGAGTGGATTAAAATGCCTGAACACTGTGTTTCCCCGCCTATGCGGCGTAAATCTAGTCTGTATAAAGACCATCCATCGGTTCCATAGAGACTGAAATAACCGAGGCGCCTCGCTATCCATCATCCCCATAAGTAAAACATCTGGGCGTGTAAAACCCAGACACCACTCCTAGGTAGAAAGAAACGCATGTCTTCCTGCAGTCCTCTCCCGTTTCTGGTTCATACCGGGGTGTGAGGCTCGCGAATTAACGCTATATGCAAAGCTATGTTATTTAAAGCCGTGCTTTGATCATCAACCACAAGACTCTGCTTTTCAACAAAATCCTTGATCATAGCATCTCTATATGCTACGTTGTCAATCTACAACGTCAGACACACATCCATTTACAAGTCCTTTCTGGGTCCGAACGAAACCGAAGGCACCTTATTCCTCGTCCCATATGTCCAATACAGGAGAGAGGTCCTCGCACATCCGAACGATCAATAAGTACGTCCAGACAACCATCACTATAACCCCTTCCGGGAAGCAACTCCCATCTAAGGCATCAGTAGCCATCCATTCTATGTGCAGATCATCGGTCTTGCACCGTCTTCATATCTTCGACTTCTAATCGTCGACCAATTATTTGAAATGAGAATTAACTCGGCCTTTTAAACTAATTCATGTATATTTAGAATTCAAATTAATTCATTTCCATGGTTAAATTATTTGACATCCATAATTCAGTTCACTAGTATAATTTTCATGTCAAACACTTTCAACCATCAAATATCCAATAAACCGAGTAAATTTGGTTTATTTCCATTTCATATCATTTATAATATTTTATAACGATTTATCGCTATTTTTATTTATTTAAAAATAGCTCATTTATTTAAACGACGCTTCAGGCCATAACACGGCCATCGCATTGTTTTTCCTCAGATTTGATTTACACATATCTGAAAATCTGATTGTTGGATCTTTACAAATTTATATCATTGGAAAGATCTTTTCAAAAAGGACCCAACGGTTCCAATTTGGGGAAGATCCGACGGTCGGATCTCCCGGTATAATCGTTTAATGTTACGATTTCAAAATACGAACTACGGCGTCGTTTTTCGTTTTATTTTAATTATATTTATATATGTATATATAAATAAATATAATCCATTCTAGAGCTGTTTTTATTCAGATTTGAATTAAACATTTCACATAATCTAACCGTTGGATCTTTACAAATTTGGTATCGTTGGAAAGATATTTTCAAAGCGGACCCAATGGTTTTGGTTTTCGGAAAATTCGACGGTCGGATCTCTCGGTACGATCGTTTAAATTTACGATTAGAAAATACGAACTACGGCGTCGTTATTCGTTTTAGTTTAATTATATATATATATAAAAATATAATCCGTTCTTCGATTTCCAAACCATTTTCATTTCATATACGTGGTAAACATAATATTTTTACCCAACAAATATTTATTTCAACACATGACTACCTTTAACACCTCATATATATAATAAAAATGTGATTTTTATAGTTAAAAAAATTTATTTCAAACATGAATATTTTTAGCGATTCATATATATAATAAAAATGTGATTTTTTATTGTTAAAACAATTTATTTCAAACATGAATATTTATATACTTCATATATAAGATAAAAATGTGATTTTTATTATCCAAGCTATTTATTTGAATCATGAATAAATTATCAACACATGAATATATTTCAAACATATGAATATAAATCAAACGTATGAATATTTCAGAAAATTTCGGCATCATAATAGTAGGGGGTTTAATACCGGCACCGTCCCGAGTACGGCACCTCGCACTACCTTATGCCTCGCGGCATTCCCTAAGGGGCTTATCCTTATAATCTAAATATTTTGATCATTTTCATATCACATCGAATTTTTCCACAAATATTCCAATCTTTTTTCAACCACAAACAACCATTATCAACCATTCGCATTTATCAACCAACTTTCACGTCAACCAAAATCCAAACAATCACAACTAATATATATCGTCCATGGTCTGTGGCTGAGGGGAGTATATATATGTATGTACATAAATATATTTCAATTTCATTTCAGCTCCATTAAAAGCACATATGCTTTTTATAATGTATATATAACGTATACATCACATATATAATTTATACAATGCTTACACATGAGGTGTACAACGCTTATATAACTTATACATCGATCATATAATTTATACATTGCCATTCCATTCAAATTTGAATTTAGAAATCTCACATTGGGTTCCACTCCTTCAAAAATTGTAGGAAGCTCCAAAAGTTCTCCGGTCTCTTCTATAATATAGAAGACATCCACACGAGTCCAATGTCTCCTGTTTCATCGAATTTCGTTATCGTATGATAAAGATATGATTTTCATACTAAAATCAAACTTCGTGACGGTTTTAAATGTTGAAAACAATTGAACTATAACTAGGCCGTTACCTCTCATAAGAGGTTCAAAACTAGGTCTCGATTTATCTTCAAATCCGTGTAGTTGCAGGCCGATCGGACTTCGCAGCGGTGTCGAGCTAGGAAAAGCGCCTCCGCGCATGGTGGTGGGGCCAGGCGCGATGGAGGATCTAAGGTGTGGCGGAGCTTGAAAGGTCCGGCGTTCACGAGCTCGATTCTCCGTGTACAAGCGACGACAGGAGGTGCACCTGCTATGTATGTGGAGCTCTTGGAGAGTACTACAAATTTCCCAACTGTGGCATTTGATTTTACTGCGTGGATTGGAAGAAAAAAGGTGAGAAGGGGTCAAGCCATTTCCGTCGTTCACGATGAAGAGGGATTGGGGAGAGAGAAATGAATGATGAAATTTGATAGGCCATATATTTTATAATTTATTTATTTAATTTAATTCCAAAAATACCCCTTGTTCCATACGAACTCCAATCCTATAATGACCCGGATTTTTCGAATAGTTTATTTTAGATATTTAATACGGATTTAAATATTGAGTTGATAATATAAATGAATTTTTATATTGAGTTATCGATTTAATAATCCATATATGTTTTGATATCGAATATATTAAATTATCGTAATATGAAGTTAATTCAATTCGAAGTTAAAACTAAACTGAAAACATCCAGATGATTAGTACAAAATTCAGTTTGAGTTAGAATAATAATATTTATTTATTATTGGAAAATTTATTTGTTTGAAATTAAACTATATCGATTTAAATTAATACCTTCTCCATATGATCGAATTGGACTTCGTGTCCTATCCCAGTGTGTTCAGAATAGTGGTATAGCCCTAGGAATGCCACTTATTGTGTTCAAAAAGGAGTTTGAAATCAACGTGACAATTTAAATTAACAGATCCAGTTAAAAACAAATTTAAATTAACAAAATATAAAATTTCCTATGGCCCTAGATACACCACCATCATAGCTTCTTAAACACACACTTCAAACCCCTTTTCTATTTAAATCATCATGTTGTTTTGTTCCTCAACACAAATCCATTTCTTTAAAATAAAATAAAGGGGAAACACAGAAATGGAGTCACGATGATCCCAGAAGGTGAGGCTGAACTTGAAGCATTCATGAGCTATTGTACAGATGTCGCAAGAAGGAGAAAATCGCGATGATGATAAAAACATCAATTTAGAAGTACAAATGGTGATGGAGTTCGTAGAAATCAGAGTAGCTAGTCGCGAGGTGCTAAACTCAACTTCTTGATGGTTGCGCATGGTGGAATGGATATTGAATGGTTTGAAGGGTGCAAACACACCGCGAGTATCTACTTTGGTTTCGTACCAGGTTCGACAGTGGCTATCACGATTTGGTTTAGGATGGCGTTGGGTATTCTAGAGATACGGAAGTCGAAATCGCAATATTTGATTTGGGGAGAAATCGATAGTATCAATGAGGATCGCTCTTCTCTGTTTGAACGGGAGGGACAAGTTTGTGTTTGCCAGTTGCAGTAGGGAATTTGTTAGCTTTGGTAGCAGGAGCGATTAGTAATGGAAGGGATGGACTGGAGTGTTGTGAAGATACGGGACTAGAGTTCCATCGGTTAGTATTGTGGAGTGGATGCAGTGATCATGACAAGAAAGTGGCTGTGTATGTTTAAAAAGGAGATGACGATCGATAACAAGGTACTTGATGAAACGCCATAATGGTGTGAATCAGGTTTGAGGCAGTTTTTGGCTGTTGCAGTAGATGTTGATCGACATATATTGACTGAGTGCTTCATAGTTGGTCGGGAGGAGCAAGGTACTGACATATTTATTCGCAATGGATTCGGATTGAGATAAGTCTGGAGCTAGTTTGGATTTTTGGTAATCAGAAACGAATCTTATTTCAACAGTTAAATCAGGTGAGTAAATCTCACTTGCCTCTTTATTTAGAATTATTTTTATTCATTAAAAATAATTGTTTCTTGCTTGTTTGAATGCTTTTTGGTTGTTTTAAATATATTAGTTGTTTAGGCTTGACTATTATATATATATATATATATATTGGGTGGTTGGATTGTTCCCGCGGTCTCATTAGCGGATGCCGGCGGTACAATAGCGGATGATTTACCTATGCGCCCCACAAATATATATTAGTGGATGACCTTCATACCGCGATATCCTGCCTCGAAGCAGGTTGGTATTATTTATGTGCTAACGTCTGTGGATGCAGGAAAACAGGTTGGAGGGATCCAACTGGATTCGTCAAATTTATTTATTGTTTGTTTTCATATATATTACCATATATGCTATGTTAGAAAACCTGTGATTGTTAAATTGGTTGTTTTGGGTGTTTAATTACCACTGGGCCTAAATGTTAATATTTAAAAATATCGTGAAAAGAAAATCTCCAGTTTTAAAAAGGAAATTCTATTTTTCTAAAATAGAGTTTG
This sequence comes from Allium sativum, assembly GCA_030737875.1. NCBI lineage: Eukaryota > Viridiplantae > Streptophyta > Magnoliopsida > Asparagales > Amaryllidaceae > Allium > Allium sativum. The sequence goes on along the minus strand of CM060924.1, from coordinate 952,050,952 downwards.
AAATTTGAATAGAACAAAAGTATTAACTTGTTTTGAATAATTAAAACAAGCAGTTCATTTATAAATGAAGTTGTAACGGCCCGTATTTTCTGCGATATATAATTAACTTATTTAATTATATAATTAGTGATTTAGAATTCAAATGGACGTTTAATTAAACAATGATTAAATATTTAATTAAAATAATAAATAAATAATATATTTAATTTTTAAATAATCAAAATTGGTGAAATTCACGATATAATGGGAACTGGAAAATTCGAAATATATAATTCAGTTTTGAATTTGAATTATGATAACGAATATATTTAATTGATGATGGTTGAACGTATAAATTATAATATAATTATAATCGAGCACGAAATGGCGCGGCAGTTCGTAATTTGGCGATCCAAACTTTAAACGAATATACAGAAGCCGTATTAAATCGGATTTCTGTGAAACAAGAAACGTACGGAGCTGGTGAACTATATCTTTCTAGTGGAAGAGAAAAATCGGGATTTCATCGTGTAGATTTAGATTTATGTCCAAATCAAATATTCAGAAAAACAGTGGTATATTCGTTCTGGCCATACGGTTATTAAAAAATAATTGAATATCTGGTTTGAATTTAGACAAGGTTCTTTTGGGACGTAATGATAATTTAATTTTTAGAAATTTATGGTAATTTTTAATTAATTAAATAAGCAACTTTCTATTTGGAGTATTTTGCACCCGGTAATCAACATTTTGGGGTTTCACAATATGAGTCAACCTGCCGAAATTTTTATATTTTTGGGATCGTGACGCGTTGCTCAAATCGACGGCATTTTTATTTCAGTCCGTAGAAACTCTTACATAAATGAAATTTGGTACATCAGTGTATGATGTATTCATTTTAAAGCTTTGGAAAAAACAACGTTAACCATATATTTTGCACACCACCCAAAACATTTATCATTCTTTCCCTGTGGTCAAAACCAACTCCACATCGCTCATTCCTATCCTCAAAACGCGGAAACGTGGAAGAAGCTCCTCCTAAAATTTCAAACAAAACTGAATTATCTACCTATATAATACCCCCTGGGAAACTAAACCTAGGTCATTTGGTCAGCGTGATATTTGCGCCGCCATCAGTTGGAATAAACAGCTTAATCATTCTTCCCGTTCCCCTCAAAGTTTCTCCCGATCCAACGATCGATTCCACAAATCTTCTTAGCAATAATGTCAAGCATGATGAGAAATTTATACTGGATGGCTATGATCACCGATAGATTCACGAATCAACCGGAATCTCCACGACAAGGCACCGATGTAGATGTAATTTTCTGGTGTCATGGAAACTTTGAGTTGTGTGATTTTCAGGGGACAAGAAGAGGACATGGAGGGTTACGAGATGGGATGATTTGATCGGGGTCCGGTCGTCAATAGGTGTTGGTGGCAGTTATAAGTGATCGGAAGCAGGATTTACGTGGGGGAGGGCTTCAACATGACATTGCGGGTTTTAAAAATGAGGAGCAGAAGTGATGCGTGAGAATGGTTCTGGACGTGAAATAAGAAGAAAGGTTATGTGGGTCTTGTTGATTCAAAGCATGCGTGTAGGGAGGGGATTCAACGTGGAGAGAGATTGGGGGTTCGTTCACAGTAGCAAGGGGAATAAGAACTAACTAAGGTGAAAAGGGTTCATATGTTTTGTTGGGTTTTGTATGCTCCTGGATTGAAGTTGCGATAATAGAAGAATGGGATGTTTACTGGAATATGCAAATGTATGGAGTAGAAAATGATTAAAGGGAGCAGAAGTTCGGGTCTGGTTCTTTGATTGTGGAAGAAAGTGGTGTAGTCGTGGGTGGGTATTTTGGGTAATGGGCCGGATTAGAATTTGGGGTGAGGCCCGATGTTATATTATTTAGGTTGAATTCAATTTAAAATCTATATAACTTATAGTTAAAATATTTCTCTCGTATGATATCAGAATAACGAACGGTCGGATCCGTTGGGATCGTAGGGACGGTGCGACACGTTGGAACTGGCTAGGAGTGGAGTGGAGCTTGTTTGAATTTATGGCGAAATAAATTGGTTGATTCAAATCAAACAACAGTTTATCGTTCTTTAACGATGAACTGCCAATGTGAGTAAAACTCACCAACTCTGAACAGTTATATTTTTATAACGTATTCTTAGAACTAATAAGTATCTATTGATTGATGTGGGTTAACTGTTTGGTTGAATTGCTTATGTACTGGTTGAATTTATAAATAACGATATATATATATATATATATCGTTAATCAAATATTGATTCTGTATAAAAGAATATTACATATTGAGATGAAATCGATGTTAATAATATTTATTAACATCTGTGGATGCAGGGAAACAGGTCGGAGGTATCCAATTGGATTCCTCAACATTTATTTTACTCTTTTCATATATGGTGATGTATGATGTGATATATAATCTATTGTTGATTATGTGTGTTTGAATGATATCGATCATTATGATTTGGTATTTTAAGTACCGTAAGAAATACTGGGATGTAAAAAGGGGATTTTCAAATTATATTTTGAAAATAAATTATTTATATAAAATCAACGGATTTTATATATAAAAGGAAAAAGGATTTTAAATAAGGAAATAATTACAAAATCAAAAGAGTTATAAAGGAAATATTTATTTGTTAAATAAATAGGAAAGATAAAGGAAATTTTTATTTGTTAAATAAATAGAAGCATAAAAGGATCTTTTATTTAGAAAATAAATAAAACAAATAGAAAGAGAATATTTGTAAACCATTTACAAATAAATAGAATAAAGGATTTATTTATTTAGACAATAAATAGAATAAAGGATTATTTATTTAGAAAATAAATAGAATAAAGGATTATTTATTTAGAAAATAAATAAAGCGTTAACCGAATCGAGTTAAGCGAAAGGAGTTAATCGAATAAAGTTAATCAAATGGAGTCAAACAGAAATTGGAAACTGACTAGAGATTAATAAGTTGAATGGTTTCCTGAGTATCGATCTGTTGTTGGTTTTGGCCTTCGGGGTTTATACTTAGGAAATTGTTCTCTTAATAGTTTATAGTTAGAGTCAGATAGATGTGGAAGAATAGTGATACGTAATTAAGCCATGGAAATGTTTTCGAGTGTTAATAATGCATATTTTCTAAACATAGAAAATGAGGAAATATATATATATATATATATATATGTTTGATGATTGGATCGATAATTCCATTTGGAAATAAGATCATTGTGTGTACACAGACATGTTTTCATTTGATAGTTAAATCACCGACTATCAAAGTTTTGACCATTTTAACATTGTTAATATGGTGAGACGGGTTGGATTATTATCCGAAGAACCACTCTGTATTAGCATAAGTGTTGCGAATCATATATGCCAATGATAATTGAAGACGGAGTAAAATGCAAGGGTTGTTGTATAAATCTTAGATAACAAATTGCCTAAGATGGATGTACTGAATAGTGCCTTCGGTTTGTCCAGTCCCAGGACAACGTGTATGGACGAAGGTCTTACAGAGTATATCCGATAGATTGCGTAAGTTGATCTCTTCAAACGTATCTACGTTTGGTGGCGGAGGAATTCGTTTCTCTTAGATGTATACCCGTGATTTTTTTGGGGAAATCAATTTTTGATTTGGCGGGTATGACGATGTGACATTCAAAGTGAATAAATGTGTGATCTGTCAGAGATAAGCTTGGCCTCTAGCCTCACAACCAGGCAATGACAGAAATCGGGCAGGCATAATGGCTATGTAGGTCGCACCTATTAGGGTGTATAATCACCTGATCTAGAGTTTCATTTACTTCTAAAAATCTATTGTTGATGTTGTCCCATTCAGGAAACGGTTGCTGATCCCAATCGTTGGTGATATATATTCGATACACTCAAGCAAAATGAGTGGTCGGTAATGTGTGGCCGGGTTGCAAGATATTCTTGTTGAACCCAGTGTATTCCTCTCTAGTGGTACACTAGCGAAATGTGGTTCCATACCTTGTCATAGTTGGAAATCCATTACCCAGTACGTGCTTGCGGTTTTGATTGTATACTATATACGTAGACGTGAAATGAAAGCGTTTCTGCTAGATGATTATTATATTGTGGTTGATAGACATTATTATAATATCAAGAGGTTTTTGATATAAAGATACTTTGGATTCTCATAAGAGAAAAACCCGTTCTATTATACGGCGTGGTCTTATGAGATGTCGTTTAGTTGTTCAAACTGTTTTACTCACACCAGTCCCATGACTGACCCAGAGTTTATTTTGTTTTGTTTTCCCTAAACTCTTGGGTGCCCAATTTTATATGGGCAGTCAAGTATGCAGGATTTTACAGATAAACTTGGAGAGCTTGGAGAAGGAGGCTTCAGGATCATATAGCTATAGTTTATTTCCGCTGTGTTGTAAGTGTTGTACTCTGATAATGTTATTGTATACATATACTGATTTTATTTCAAGGATATGTTACCTATTATATGTTCTTTGTTCCGCTGTGTGGTTCGTGTTACTCTGATGTTGTGTTCTTCTTCTTCTATTCTGAGTTTCTATCTTATCTTTCCTCACCCTCTAATTTCTTTCATTAACTACTGGGTTTTTTCGATGTTGGTTAGTCGTCATTGAGTTTATGTCGATAACCGAAGTCGCTTAAAAACCAGGTCGTTACAGTTGGTATTAGAGCTTAAGGTTAAGTGAATTACCTTGACTCTGTGGCGTGACTCAGTAGAGATGGGGTTAGTAATACCCTAGATTGAGTTTGAGTGTATAAATACAAGTGAACGTATTTGTTATTGATATAAAAATTGTTTTATATTGTGAAGATTTATTGGTTGAGTTGTTTATGGGTTCTGGTCGATCAGTTTGCTCCACTGTATCGATAGGAGTTTCTAAACACTCAAATACAATGAACCGACACGGTATGTTTTGAAAAAAAGGTAAATGGAATAATTTTGCCCATATTATATTTTGATATAGAGAAAAATACATATGTTGGATATACTGGTTGTTATTATAATTGAGTAAGATTATAAATAAAAGGGTCAGGTAAATAACCAATCAAAATTCGTATAAGTGTTACGAAATGGAGTAAATCTGAATTTAAATCAGAACTGAAATTCAACCCTGGAAAAGTTGGAAAGGTATTTGTAAATGAATCTGGATTGAATATATGTGAATTTTAAAATCCTGGGCGATTTTAAATTGTTTTACAGCATTGTGAATGGTATTTTGAAATGTATTTCAAAATGGAAGTGTTATAAATGGTTTTGAAAGCGATATAGTATTGTACTCACTTCGAAAGCTGGAAATAGATTTCGATGATGACCATGACATCATCGGTGTGCATTTTCGAGTTGTAAGTGATGGATTACTACCGAAAAGATTTTGTTTTTGAATTGTTTTGTGAGAAACAAGTTGTTTGAAATCTAAAAAGGAATATTTGGTTTTAGAAAAGCAAAGCTGTTTAAAACTCCCAGGAAGAGACTGTTTGAATTAAAAACAAATTTAAATAGAAATGTGTGAAACCAAGCTAGAACTGAATTGAAACCAATTAACTAGAAATTGAATTGGATACGATATATCAAGTAGAATCAGATTTTGAATTGAGAGATAGAATCTGAAATGGTATTGGATTGATGAGTTAAGAACTTAAAAATCGAAAAGGGGATTTTGGTTTAAAATGAAATTCGACTTAGGTATAAGCGAATGGTTGGATTTGTGGATAAAAAAGATTGGAATTTGATCGGGATGACATTGGTATATGCTGAATTAGCAGCAGATGTAAATGATATATTGATATGCCCGACAAAAAGGTACCAGTTTATATTATATATGGGTTTGATATTTTGATGAGCCGAATTGGCAAGCCGCTTGGCTGTTTGATTTTCTTTTGGGTTGGAGATGGCCCAGAGAGGCGAGTTGGAGTTTGACCTATTGACCAGTACAAAGGAGGTGCCGGCAAAAAATTTCAAAAAGTTAAGGTGTTAGAAAATTTTTAGGATTTTTGAAAATTTTCGTTGATAAGGATTAATTAATATTTTAATAAAAATTTAATTAGTTCGGTTGAGATTGAAGTTAAGAAGTGAACAAATAAGTCTGCCCAGTCGATAGGGTTTGTTTTCTACCTTAGCAATTTCGAGGACGAAATTATTTTAAGTGGGGAAGAATGTAATGATCCGTATTTTCTGCGATATATAATTAACTTATTTAATTATATAATTAGTGATTTAGAATTCAAATGGTCGTTTAATTAAACAATGATTGAATATAAAAATAATAATTAAATAATATATTTAATTCTAAAATAATCAGAATTGGTGGAATTCACGATATAACGGGAACTGGAAAATTCGAAATATATAATTCAGTTTAGAATTTGAATTACGATAACGAATATATTTAATTGACGATGGTTGAACATATAAATTATAATATAATTATAATCGAGCTCGAAATGGCGCGGCAGTTCGTAATTTGGCGATTCGAACTTCAAAACGAATATACAGAAGCCGTATTAAATTGGATTTCTGTGAAATAAGAAACGTACGGAGCTGGTGGAGTATATCTTTCTAGTGGAAGAGAAAAATCGGGATTTCGTCATGTAAATTTTGATTTATGTCCAAATCAAATATTCAGAAAAACAGCGGTATATTCGTTCGTGGCCATAACGGTTATTTAAAAATATTTGAATATCGGGTTTGAATTTAGACAAGGTTCTTTTGAGACGTAGTGATAATTTAATTTTTAGAAGTCTATGGTAATTTTTAATTGATTAAATAAGCAACTTTCTATTTGGAGTATTTTGCACCCGGTAATCAACATTTTGGGGTTCCACAATATGAGTCAACCTACCGATATTTTTATATTTTTGGGATCGTGATGCGTTGCTCAAATCGACAGTATTTTTATTTCAGTCCTTAGAAACTCTTACATAAGTGAAATTTGGTACATCAATGTATGATGTATTCGTTTTAAAGCTTTGGAGAAAACAACGTTAACCATATATTTTGCACACCACCCAAAACCTTTTTCATTCTTTCCCTTTGGTCAAAACCAACTCCATGCCGCTCATTCCTCTCCTCAAAATGCAGAAACGTGGAAGAAGCTCGTCCTAAAATTTCAAACAAAACTAAATTATCTACCTATATAATACCCCTTGGGAAACTAAACCTAGGTCATTTGGTCAGCGTGATATTTTCGCCGCCATCAGCTGGAATAAATAGAAGAATCATTCTTCCCATTCCCCTTAAAGTTTCTCCCGATCCAACGATCGATTCGTCAAATCTTCTCAGCAATAATGTCAAGCATGATGAGAACTTCATACTGGATGGCTATGATCACCGATAGAGCCACGAATCAACCGGAATCTCCATGACAAGGCACCGATGTCGATGTAATTTTCTGGTGTCATGGAAACTTCGAGTTGTGTGATTTTCAGGGGACAAGAAGAGGACGTGAAGGGCTACGAGATGGGATGATTTGATCGGGGTCTAGTCGTCAATAGTGTTGGCGGCAGTTATAAGTGATCGGAAGCAGGATTTACGTGGGGGAGGGCTTCAACATGACATTGCGTGTTTTAAAAATGAGGAGCAGAAGTGATGCGTGAGAATGGTTCTGGACGTGAAATAAGAAGAAAGGTTATGCGGGTCTTGTGGATTCAAAGCATGCATGTAGGGAGGGGATTCCACGTGGAGAGAGCTTGGGGGTTCATTCACAGTAGCAAGGGGATTAAGAGCTAACTAAGGTGAAAGGGGTTCAGATGTTTTGCTGGGTTTTGTATGCTCCTGGACTAAAGTTGCGATAACCGGAGAACGGGATGTTTACTAGAATATGCAAATGTATGAAGTAGAAAATGATTAGAAGGGAGCAGGAGTTCGGGTCTGTTTCTTTGATTGCAGAAGAAAGCGGTGTAGTCGCGGGTGGGTATTTTGGGTAATGGGCCGGATTAGAATTTGGGGTGAGGCCCGATGTTATATTATTCAGGTTTAATTCAATTTAAAATTTGTATAACTTATAATTAAAATATTTCTCTCGTACGATATCAGAATAGCGAACGGTCGGATCCGTTGGGATCGTAGGGACTGTGGCTACACGCTGGAACTGACTGGGAGTGGAGTGGAGCTTGTTTGAATTTATGGCAAAATAAATTGGTTGATTCAAATCAAACAACAGCTTATCGTTCTTTAACGATGAACTGCCAATGTGAGTAAAACTCACCAACTCTGAACAGTTATATTTTTATAACATATTCTTAGAACTGATAAGTATATATTGATTGATGTGTGTTAACTATTTGGTTGAATTGCTTATGTAATGGTTGAATTTATAAATAACGAATCAAATATTGATTTTGTTTAACAGAATATTTCATATTGAAATGAAATCAATGTTAATAATATTGTTTAACATCTGTGGATGCAGGGAAACATGTCGGAGGAATCCAACAGGATTCTTCAACATTTATTTTACTCTTTTCATATATGGTGATGTATGATGTGATATATAATCTGTTGTTGATTATGTGTGCTTGAATGATATCGATCATTGTGATTTGGTATTTTAATTACCGTAAGAAATACTGGGATGTAAAAAGGGGATTTTCAAAGTATATTTTGAAAAATAAATTATTTATATAAAATCAACGGATTTTATATACAAAAGGAAAAAGGATTTTATATAAGGAAAAAGGATTTTATATAAGGAAATAATTATAAAAACAAAAGAGTTATAAAGGAAATATTTATTTGTTAAATAAATAGGAAAGGTAAAGGAAATTTTTATTTATTAAATAAATAAAAGTATAATAGGATCTTTTATTTAGAAAATAAATAAAACAAATAGAAAGAGAAATATTTGTAAACCATTTACAAATAAATAGAATAAAGGATTTATTTATTTAGAAAACAAATAGAATAAAGGATTACTTATTTAGAAAATAAATAGAATAAAGGATTATTTATTTAGAAAATAAATAAAGGAGTTAATCGAATCGAGTTAATCTAAAGGCGTTAATCGAACATAGTTAATCAAATGGAGTTAAACAGAAATTGGAAAATGACTAGAGATTAATAAGTTGAATGGTTTCCTGAGTATCGATCTGATGTTGGTTTTGGCCTTCAGGGTTTGTACTTAGGAAGTTGTTCTCTTGTTAGTTTATAGTTAGAGTCTGATAGATGTGGAAGAATAGTGATACGTAATTAAGCCATGGAAATGTTTTCCGGTGTTAATAACGCATATTTTCTAAACATAGAAAATGAGGAGATATATATATTTGATGATTGGATCGATAATTCCATTTGGAAATAAGATCGTTGTGTGTACACAGACATGTTTTCATTTGATAGTTATATCACCGACTATCAATTTTTTGACCATTTTAATGTTGTTAATATGGAGAGACTGGTTGGATTATTATCCGAAGAACCACTCCGTATTGGCATAAGCGTTGCGGATCATAGTTGCCAAAGATAATTGAAGACGGAGTAAAATGCAAGGGCTGTTATTTAAATCTTAGATAACAAATTGCCTAAGATGGATGTACTGAATAGTGCCTTCGGTTTGTCCAGTCCCAGGACAACGTGTATGGACGAAGGTCTGACAGAGTATATCCGATATATTGCGTAAGTTGATCTCTTCAAACGTATCTACGTTTGGTGGCAGAAGAATTCATTTCTCTTAGCTGTATACCCATGGTATTTTTGGGGAAATCAATTTGTGATTTGGCGGGTATGACGATGTGACATTCAAAGTGAATAAATGTGTGATCTGTCAGAGATAAGCATGGCCTCTAGCCTCACAACCGGGAAATGACAGAAATCGGGCATGCAGCATGGCTATGTAGGTCGCACCTATTACGGTGTATAATCACCTGATCTAGAGTTTCATTTACTTCTAAAAATCTATTGTTGATGTTGTCCCATTCGGGAAACGGTTGCTGATCCCAACCGTTGGTGATGTACATTCGATACACTCAAGCGAAATGAGTGGTTGGTCATGTGTGGCCAGGTTGCAAGATGTTCTTGTAGAACCCAGTGTATTCCTCTCTAGAGGCACACTAGCGAAAGGTGGTTCCATACCTTGTCATTGTTGGAAATCCACTATCCAATACGTGCTTGTGGTTTTGATTGTATACTATATACGTAGAACGTGAGATGAAAGCGTTTCTGCTAGATGATTATTATATTGTGGTTGATAGACATTTTTATAATATCAAAAGGTTTTTGATATAAGGATACTTTGGATTCTCATAAGGGAAAAACCCGTTCCATTATACGTCGTGGTCTTATAAGATGTCGTTTACTTGTTCAAACTATTTTAAACTGTTTTACTCACACCAGCCCATGACTAACCCAAAGTTTATTTTTTTCGTTTTCCCTAAACTCTTGGGTGCCCAATTTTATACGGGCAGTCAAGTAGTCAGGATTTTACAGATATACTTGGAGAGCTTGGAGCAGGAGGCTTCAGGATCATATAGCTATAGTTTATTTCCGTTGTATTGTAAGTGTTGTACTCTGATAATGTTATTGTATACATATACTGATTTTATTTCAAGGATATGTTATCTATTATATGTTATTTGTTCCGCTGTGAGGTTCGTGTTACTCTGTTGTTGTGTTCTTCTTCTTCTGTTCTGAGTTTCTATCTTATCTTTCCTCACCCTCTAATTTCTTTCATTAACTACCAGTTTTTTTTCGATGTTTGGTTAGTCGTCATTGAGTTTATGCCGATAACCAAAATCGCTTAAAAACCGGGTCGTTACAGAAGTTTATAAAGGAAGTGAAATGAATAATCATTGGATAATTCAGGAAATATAAATACAAGTTTGAATTTGAAAAGGGCAATTTGTTTTTCGAAAGTAGAAATATTTATTTCAAACAAAATCTGAAATCGAGACTTGTTTAATTATATAAACAAGTAAAATAAATTGTGTTTGTAAATAAAAAGGAAGAATCATAAATTGGATAACATGAATACGAACTCAAGTAAAGTATATGGATTTATTTGTGAAACAAAATCAGATATTTACTATTTTATAGGATTAACCAATTTGAAGGATAATTTATTAATCGAGTTATGAATCAAGTTCGATCATAGATAAGTAAACTGGACTTGTAAATTTGTATTCGAAATCGAGTATGACACTTGAATTGAAAATGAAATTTCAATTAGTTTATAAACAAGTTAAACTCATATTTGAACATGTTATATTCAAATAAAAAAGATAAAAAAGGCAAAACAGTTGATTAGCAAATCAATTAATTAGTTAAGTTAAAACGATTGGATTAAGTTAAAATGAATTAGAAATGTATGAATATACATGAGACAGGTTTGGAATAAAGTATTAGAAGAGATATAAATAGAATGCTCGACACAAAGGTATGTATTTAAATTGAATATGAGATTTTATGCGCCGTATCGGCAAGCCGCTTGGCTGTTTCTTTTTCTTTTTGAATGGAGAGTTATGTGTGGCAAGGTTTGACTTTTTCCGGTAATCCCGTACAAAGGAGGTTATGGCGAAATTTTCTGGGAATTTAAAGAGTCAGAGTATTTTTAAGAAATCTTGATAACTAGAAATCAATGTATCGATATATATAGAAGTCGATAAGGAAACGAACTTAAAATAGAATAGTATAAGTAAAAAGGAAATATTTATAAAGCAAATAAAGTTAGCTGAATAAGAGTTAGAATAGAGTTAAAGAAATAGAGTTAAGCAAAAATTAGAAACTGACTGGAGATTAGTTAAGTTGAATAGTTTTCTGAGTATCGATCTGATGTTGATTTCGGCCTTCGGGATTGATACTTAGAGAATCGTTCTCTTACTAGTTTACAGTAAGGGACTAATAGTTATGGAATGGTAGTGATGCGTGAATAAGAGATGAAAATGTTTTCCAGTGTTAAAAACATATATTTTCTAAACATAGAAAATAAGGAAATATGAATATATGTGTATATATATATATGTGTTTGATGATTTGATCGATAATTCCATTTGGAAATAAGATCGTTGTGTGTACACGGACATTTTTCATTTGATAGTTAAATCACCGACTATCAAAGTTTTTGACCATTTTAACGTTGTTAATATGGAGAGAGCAGTTGGATTATTATCCGAAGAACCACTCTGTATTGGCATAAGTGTTGCAAACAAAGTATGCTGAATATATTGAAGACGGAGTAAAGTGCAAGGGCTGTTGTTGTAACAACCCGAAAATCTAGGCCAGTTTAAAATTTTTATTTTGGCAATTTTAGCGAATTTTGAACATTTAAAATAGATTATTTTAAACAATATCGACGAGAAATTTATTTTGAATAGAATTCGAACGTATATATTATATAGTTCGTCGTTAGAATATAAATAATTATTTATAATTATAAAAGGAATTGAAAATGGCGCGGTAGTTCGATAATTCGATTTCTAACTTCAATTGAATGTACCGTGTGCAAAACAATCCGGATTTTAGTGAAATAAAAAACATTGGGATCTATTTGGGAATATCTTTCCAACGAATCAAAAAAATCAAAATTTCATAGCGGGGATAAAAAGATATGCCCAGTTGAAAATTCTGAATAGTCGTTATGGAATTCAGGCCCTTAAAAATAGCCATTTTGCAAACGACCTCGGATTTCGACGAAACCACTTTTGTTGGATCCGTGATGTCAAATTATTGCTAGGTTTCAAAATTCATAATTTTCAGAATCAATATGTGAGCGTGGCGAAGTTAAACGTGTTTTGACAGTTTTAATTAAATTCGGGTCGACCAGAAAATGACCATTTTTCAAACGGTCTCAGAATTTGACGAAACTAGTTTTGTTAGGATCGTATCGACAATACGAAGATAGAAATAATTTTTCTGTAATTTTTAGAGTTCGTATGTGACCCCGGTAAATTGAATATATACTGATTTATATCTTAAATTTAACAAAAACTGATCGTAACGGTCAAATTGGCATGCGATACATATCCCATTGTGTTCGGAATGGGGGTAAAACGCTAGGGACTACAGTCGGTGGGTTTGATTCTGAGTTCGTATAAGAAGTCAACCTTTTGGAGAGATAAATTAAAATAAAATAATAAAATAAAATGAGCCAAAGCCCTACCCTTTCTCTAACCCAGTCAACCCCCCCCCGGTTAGTTTCAGATCTCGTTCAAAGCAAAAAAAAAAGTGAGAAGGTGAATCGCGGAAACCCGCGATGCTCAGCCCCGTCGACGCCGCCAGGGACCGGCGCCCCACCGCCGATGAACTCGCGAACCCCTTCCCCTCCGCCTCTCCTTCCTCCCTCCCTCTCTTCCTGAAACAAACGCAGCCTCTCTTCTCCCTTAAAACCCGTCGCCACACCCCCCCCCCCTGGCCACTGCAGGATCCAACGCCGAGACCCCCTCCGCCTCCTCCAGCCTCGCGCAACAACTTCGACCCCCCTTCCCGATACCGATGATGAACCCCCTTCCCCCTCCCCCCCCTTCGCTGAATATAAGAAAAAAACTGTAAGTTCTAATATTTGTTTTTATTTATTTAATTATTTTCGTTTACTTTCTATGTAGTTAGTTTTATAAGTCTAGAGAAAAAAAATCTGTTTTTCTTTATATATAAAATTCTGATTTTCTTGTATGTTCTTTGAAATGAATTTCTATGTTTGCTTTGAAATGATTTTTAAGTTATACAAGAAATATAATTTCTTACATAAGAAAAATAGGATTTTTAGATAGGGAAAATAATATAATTTCTTACATAAGAAGAATTGGATTTTTTTACATATGATGGCAAGATAAAAATACGATCTTTGCTTACAAAAAAAAGTGTGATTTTTCATTACAAGAAAAGATATAGTTTTCATTTTTATATAATATAGAAAAGTTAAAAATATAATTTTTATAATATTGAAAAGTTAAAAATATAATTTTTATAATATGGAAAGGTTAAAAATATAATTTTTATACTAGAGGCATATTAAAGATATGATTTTTATTCAAGTAGAGTAATAAAAATAAAATCTTTATTAGGAGAAGAGCAATATAAAAATATAATTTTTATAACGAAGTGAAGATAAAGATTTGATTTTTATATCCATGAGGTGAACATAAAAATGTGATTTTTATATATGTAGTGAATACGAGCGACGAAAGTGACAAAGGAGAAAGCAAGATGAAGATTTCCTACATATGAAGAGTCACGGCGTTTGGTTTAGCAAGATGAAGATTTCCTACATAAGAAATGATTTAGGAAAAATTGGGATGAAAAACTCCATATTTGAAAAGATAAAAATAGATTTTTATCGAAATGAACTAGTTTTGAACTGAAATTAAAACCCATTTATTTTTAAATAAATAAATTGGATTTGAAATGGGTTTAAATAGAATTGATTAATGGGTTTATCGTGAACTGTGTTTTAAATAACACTAGTTCTTTAACCCGATAATAAATAGAATGTGATTTGGGTTTATCGTGAACTATGTTTTAAATGACACTAGTTCTTTAACCCAGTAAAAAGAGTTTTAATGATTCTTCAATTAAATTGAAATGTGGATTGATAATTTAAATTATCAACTTTAGAAAAGAGATCGAGAATGGAGTATCACCAGTTTTGCTCCAAAGCGATAGTTAAATCTTTAATTAGATTTGAACGTGAAATGGTAATTGAATTTACCGATAACACCATGGTATTAGATATGGGGTATTACCAGTTTTGCTTCATGGGATGAATAGGTTGGGATTGGGAAATAAAATAAATAATTACTTCGGTGTGGTTTGCTAATCCCGACTTGTTTGGAAAACCATAGTTGGGTTTGAAATGATATCCAAAGGAAGATTAAAGAATAAATTCAAGGAATTTATCTTTGATAAAATTAATGGGAACCTTTCCCTATGAATGTGAAAGTTAGAAACTAACTGTCGGTTTGCTAAGCAGAATGGGTTTCTGGATATTGATTTGATGTTGGTTTCGGCCTTCGGGGTTAATATTTGGGGAATTATTCTCTTGATTAATTTACGGTTAGTGACTGATGAATTGGAATGAGGCGTATGTTGTGTTTGTGTAACACTTGATTAAAATATACGCGAGTTATCCGGAAAGACCGGGTTTATACCCATTCTGAATAACCAATTCGACGATATGTCGAAGATGAAGACGGTGGTTGAAGACCGGAAGTCTTCACATCGTTTGGACAATTACTGACGATCCTGATTGGGCTGTACACCCAAGAGGATGGAAATAGTTGGTGATCGTCCAGACGTACTTGGAGATGGATGGATATGCGAGGAAAGTGCCTCCGGTTTCGTTCAGACCGAGAACGGACTTGTAAATGGATGGTGTGTCTGACATTGTATTCCTTTATATTGTATTCGTTGATCTCTGCTCAATATATATCTGTTTGGCGGCGGAGAATTTATTCTCTTGCTTAACGCCCTTCTCTGAGACATACGAGCTCAGAGGTTATATATTGGCAGAAATCAGTGGTACGATATGGATTGATAGTGTGGCATGCTGAGATGCAGTGATCCAGACTTTTATTGAAAAGCAAAGTTTGGTGGATGATGATCAAAGCGCAGCTTTAATATAGCATGGCTTTGTGTATAGCGTTGATTCGCGAGCCTCACACCCCGGTATGGTGGTAAACTGGTGGTTTGATCAGTATGCTTTTTAGTGGATGGGCACCTTAGTGGTGTCGTGGATTCGGTCGACCGAGATGAGCTTAGTGCTCAGGGATATATAGAGTAAGCGGTGTTTTCTCTCGTTGGGACGTAAGCCGCGGTGATACTCTGGTCCCAAATGTGCGGATGTGCAGACGGTGTTTTCTCTTGTTGGAACGTAAGCCGTGGTGAATTGCATTACGCGATCGATCTTTCGAATCAGGAGCCACCATGATGGAAATCCAATTTCCAATACGTGTATTGCGATTTTAATTGTAGAACTAGTATGGCGACATGATATATGGTACCCATGCCGTCTATGATTGATACTTATGATTTGAAGATATTTTATACAATATGCACTTATAAAAGTATCAAATGATTTGTTTTAAATGTATCAAGCATTCTTGGCTATTATAAGGTAAAAACCCTATCCTCCGGCTTGCGTTGCATTGTGTGATGGGACCTAGGTCTTATAATAGCTTCATTTTTCTTTATTTAGCATTACGCTGTTGTTTTATGCACTGGTGTTCTTGGGAGGAAACCCGTTCCATGTTATACGGCGTGGTCCCTTGATTTACCTAACTTTAAAAATAAAGATCAATAACTGTTTTAGTTCTCACACCAGTCACATGACTGACCTGGAGTTTATTGTTTTAACCTAAACTCTGGGTGCCCCTATTTTCGACACGGGCAGCTAGTAGTTTTGGTTTTGCAGATTTATATTCACAGGATCCTGGTTTACAGCTGGAACGATATCCGGAAAGCTTTGTATATGTATATCTCCTTCAGTTGTGTATCGTATTATTTTCCGCTGCTATGTATTTAAATGTAATTTAAATCTCTGATATTTCTGTGTAATATTCATTTATACTCTGTATATTCTTGTAATCTGATGCATTGTTGTAATATACAATGAAATGTTCTTCCATCTGCGTTATTCTGTGGCTTGTTCTCGAACTATCCGCGCTTTCCTCACTGGGGAAGCTACGGGTTTTCACAGTTGGTATCAGAGCTTGGGTTTACAAAGCTCAGAGAACAAGACACATAAGAACCATATGAAAGAATTCATCAGAAATTAGATTAGTAATATCCAATGAGAATGACTCGTTAGAGATGGGATCAGTAGTATCCTAGAACGAGTGTGAAGAGTAAATTTTTTTAAATAAAAGTGAAAACGAATTTTTTTTTGAAAATTTAAATCAATTATTCGTATTTGATTATTTATTTATATTGATTTGGACAATGCAGTATATAAAGAATTTGCGTATACGTCTGATCCGCGTGTATTCGAAGTTTTAATATACTGGATAGATATAGAATCACACTATAGTCGCCCGGAGACGAATCTGATGATAGTCTAGACATCATCAGAATTGGTATTCGAGTTTCGAAAACGAGATTTCTATATATTTCCTATAGACTGGTGTGAGAACCAAAACTAATATAGATAGATTTATTGTTGTGATTTGGCATCAAAAACATGATTTTTGTATATGTATCAAAATTATGAATTTGAAACGTTAATTCACTAATTGATTGATGTTTGTGTTGTTTGTTTATTTGTTTGACAATTTTAAACCATTTAGCCTAATTGAACCAAACATTGAATTGTATTGAAAATTGGTCGCATTTGCTTGCATATACATATACTTACATAGAACAGGTCATAGCAAGGAGGCTAGAGCAGAGAATAAAATTTGTTTGCCCGACAAATAGGTACATGTTTACTACATAATTTACTGTTTTGTTTGGGTGATGATGATTTTATGAGCCTATTAGCTAGCCGCTTTGCTTTTTCTTTTTCTTTTTGAGATCAGAAGGCCTGTATGGCAATTTCGGGATTTTCCGGTGGCTCCCGGTGCAGTGGAGGTTATGGTGAAATTTTTCGAAAATTTAGGGTGTTAGCCAAATTTTTGAAAAATTTGAAAATTCTCAGAAACTGAAAAGTTGGAGAATGGAAGCAAGATCGAACGTAGAGTTGATTAATCGAACCACT
Source organism: Allium sativum (assembly GCA_030737875.1). Lineage (NCBI taxonomy): Eukaryota > Viridiplantae > Streptophyta > Magnoliopsida > Asparagales > Amaryllidaceae > Allium > Allium sativum. The sequence continues at coordinate 952,033,326 of CM060924.1, read as the reverse complement.
TTCGACTTTGTTCCTTTTCGGGGACGAAAAGTTTTAAGTGGGGGAGATTGTAACAACCCGAAAATCTGGGCCAGTTTAAAATTTTTATTTTGGCAATTTTAGCGAATTTTGAACATTTAAAATAGATTATTTTAAACAATATCGACGAGAAATTTATTTAGAAAAGAATTCGAACGTATATATTATATAGTTCGTCGTTAGAATATAAATAATTATTTATAATTATAAAAGGAATTGAAAATGGCGCGGTAGTTCGATAATTCGATTTCTAACTTCAATTGAATGTACCGGGTGCAAAACAATCCGGATTTTAGTGAAATCAAAAACATTGGGATCTATTTAAGAATATCTTTCCAACGAATCATAAAAATCAAAGTTTCATAGCGGGGATAAAAAGATATGCCCAGTTGAAAATTCTGAATAGTCGTTATGGAATTCAGGCCCTTAAAAATAGCCATTTTGCAAACGACCTCGGATTTCGACGAAACCACTTTTGTTGGATCCGTGATGTCAAATTATTGCTAGGTTTCAAAATTCATAATTTTCTAAATCAATATGTGAGCGTGGTGAAGTTAAACGTGTTTTGACAGTTTTAATTAAATTCGGGTCGACCAGAAAATGACCATTTTTCAAACGGTCTCAGAATTTAACGAAACTAGTTTTGTTAGGACCGTATCGACAATACGAAGATAGAAATAATTTTTCTGTAATTTTTAGAGTTCGTATGTGACCCCGGTAAATTGAATATATACTGATTTATATTTTAAATTTAACAAAAACTGATCGTAACGGTCAAATTGGCCTGCGATACATATCCCATTGTGTTCGGAATGGGGGTAAAACGCTAGGGACGACAGTCAGTGGGTTTGATTCTGAGTTCGTATAAGAAGCCAACCTTTTGGAGAGATAAATTAAAATAAAATGGGCCAAAGCCCTACCCTTTCTCTAACCCAGTCAAACCCCCCCCCCCCCCCCGTTAGTTTCAGATCTCGTTCAAAGCAACAAAAAAAGGGAGAAGGTGAATCGCGGAAACCCGCGATGCTCAGCCCCGTCGACGCCGCCAGGGACCGGCGCCCCACCGCCGATGAACTCGCGAACCCCTTCCCCTCCGCCTCTCCTTCCTCCCTCCCTCTCCTCCTGAAACAAACGCAGCCTCTCTTCTCCCTTAAAACCCGTCGCCACCCCCCCTTGGCCACTACAGGCTCCAACGCCGAGACCCCCTCCGCCTCCTCCAGCCTCGCGCAACAACTTCGACCCCCCTTCCCGATACCGATGATGAGCCCCCTTCCCCCCCCCCCCCCCCCCCCCGCTGAATATAAGAAAAAAAACTGTAAGTTCTAATATTTGTTTTATTTATTTAATTATTTTCGTTTACATTCTATGTAGTTAGTTTTATAAGTCTAGAGAAAAAAAATCTATTTTTCTTTATATATAAAATTCTGATTTTCTTGTATGTTCTTTGAAATGAATTTCTATGTTTGCTTTGAAATGATTTTGAAGTTATACAAGAAATATAATTTCTTACATAAGAAAAATAGGATTTTTAGATAGGGAAAAAAATATAATTTCTTACATAAGAAGAATTGGATTTTTCTACATATGATGGCAATATAAAAATACGATCTCTGCTTACAAAAAAAGTGTGATTTTTCATTACAAGAAAAGATATAGTTTTCATCTTTATATAATATAGAAAAGTTAAAAATATAATTTTTATAATATAGAAAAGTTAAAAATATAATTTTTATAATATAGAAAAGTTAAAAATATAATTTTTATAATATAGAAAGGTTAAAAATATAATTTTTATAATATAGAAAGGTTAAAAATATAATTTTTATACTAGTGGCATATTAAAGATATGATTTTTATTCAAGTAGAATAATAAAAATATAATCTTTATTAGGAGAAGAGCAATATAAAAATATAATTTTTATAACGAAGTGAAGATAAAGATTTGATTTTTATATCCATGAGGTGAACATAAAAATGTGATTTTTATATATGTAGTGAATACGAGCGACGAAAGTGACAAAGGAGAAAGCAAGATGAAGATTTCCTACATATGAAGAGTCGCGGCGTTTGGTTTAGCTTTCGGTGAGAACTTCTCACTCTTCAAATTTCTTGTTCTAGTTATATATATATACTAGGATGCAGACGGTGTTTAGTAGCACCCGACACCCGTCATCCGCAGACCATGGATGGCTTGTTTGTTTAATTGTTTGGTTGTGTAGTTGGTTAGATTATTTGGTTTGAATTGAATTGTTTGGTGAAATGGAATGGATTTGATTGATGTGTGAATGGCGTGGGCCTTCACTAGACCGGGGATAAGGCTAGGCCTCGTCCCGTTTCTAGTATCGTGTCGTTATGCCGCCGAAATTTTCTAAAATATGTTAGAAAAATAAAAATATCATTTTTATTGTGTAAATGAACTGAATAGAAATTCACGTGTTGAAATAAAATATTTTATCGTTAAAAATATAATTTTTAACGTGGAAGTGAATAAAATAAGACATTCATTTACAAACCGGACGGTTTGTTTATGTACACCTATTTGAAGGACATTGATTGGGATGATAAATTTTACACATCGCCCAACTGCACAAATAAAATATGTGTAGGTTGATTTGAAACCCCACACGGGTGTTGGGATGAAATTTGAAGTTCACTCATTCTGATTGATTAAATATGTCGATCGATTGATTGACAGGCTGTTATAAGCGTTAGATATCTATATTTGATGCTTATACGATGTAGTGCACTTTGGTCGATGGTTGATTATTTTTCAATGCTATTATATACGAGTGATGTATGAAAATCCATATAATTAACATTATATGGTGATTATTTGGGCCTCATTCCAATTTGAAAAATAAAGAATATTATAAAATAAAGGTTCATGTGTTGACAGTACTCATCCGTTGAGATTAGTCATGTGTTGAACGAAATATTTTTATTATTAAAAATATTTGAAATAGAAATTTTTGAAACGAAATATTTGAAATAGAAATGTTTGAAGTAGAAATATTTGAGGTAGAAATATTTGAAAACGAAATATTTGAAATAGAATATTTGAAAATAGAAATATATGAAGCCGTGTTGATTAGATGGACGCCATTTTGACGTGAACGATAGTTATATCGATTTTATTCATATTGAAATGAAGTGAATATAAAGCGATTTCGAAATGAATTGAATATGAGACGATTTCGAAATGAATTGAATATGAAACGATTTCGAAATGAATTGAATATAAAACGAATTCGATTTCAATTGAATATAAAACGAATTCGATTTCAATTGAATATAAAACGAATTGAATATAAAACGAATTTGATTTCAATTGAATATAAAACGAATTTGATTTCAATTGAATATATAACGAATTTGATTTGAATTGAATAGAAAACGAATTTGATTTGAATTGAAATCAAATAGAAATGAAAGTAAAGGATTTATAATAGAAATTTCAATTTTGATTTGAATTTGAAATGGAAGTTGAAATGTTTTTGAAACAAATTTGAAACTATTTATAAAATTCGTTTTAAATAGTAATCGACGTAATATATATTATATATATTATATATATAATATAATGGCCTGAATAGAACGCGCCGCGCCGCGGTAGTTCGCGAATTTCGACCATTGATTTCGAACGGACATTACGGGAGATCCGACCGTCGGATTCTCCTAAAACCGGAACCGTTGGATTCGTATCGAAAAGAGCTTTCTAACGAATATTTGAAATTTGAAATCTAACGGTTGGATTTGGAGATACGTTCAAATCAAATTTGGAAAAGGTCGTTGTAAGTGCAGTTCGATGGCCGTTGATGGAAATCAACTGTACGGGCCTTGATAAAATTATTAAAAATAGTAATAATTAGTGTAAAATCATAAGAAATGATTTAGGAAAAATTGGGATGAAAAACTCCATATTTGAAAAGATAAAAATAGATTTTTATCGAAATGAACTAGTTTTGAACTGAAATTAAAACCCATTAATTTTTAAATAAATAAATTGGATTTGAAATGGGTTTAAATAGAATTGATTAATGGGTTTATCGTGAACTGTGTTTTAAATAACACTAGTTCTTTAACCCGATAATAAATAGAATGTGATTTGGGTTTATCGTGAACTATGTTTTAAATGACACTAGTTCTTTAACCCAGTAAAAAGAGTTTTAATGATTCTTCAATTAAATTGAAATGTGGATTGATAATTTAAATTATCAACTTTAGAAAAGAGATCGAGAATGGAGTATCACCAGTTTTTCTCCAAAGAGATAGTTAAATCTTTAATTAGATTTGAACGTGAAATGGTAATTGAATTTACCGATAACACCGTGGTATTAGATATGGGGTATTACCAGTTTTGCTTCATGGGATGAATAGGTTGGGATTGGGAAATAAAATAAATAATTACTTCGGTGTGGTTCGCTAATCCCGACTAGTTTGGAAAACCATAATTTGGTTTGAAATGATATCCAAAGGAAGATTAAAGAATAAATTCAAGGAATTTATCTTTGATAAAATTAATGGGAACATTTCCCTATGAATGTGAAAGTTAGAAACTAACTGTCGGTTAGCTAAGCAGAATGGTTTTCTGGATATTGATCTGATGTTGGTTTCGGCCTTCGGGGTTAATATTTGGGGAATTATTCTCTTGATTAATTTACGGTTGGTTACTGATGAATTGGAATGAGGCGTATGTTGTGTTTGTGTAACACTTGTTTAAAATATACGCGAGTTATCCGGAAAGACCGGGTTTATACCCATTCTGAATAACCGATTCGAAGATATGTCGAAGATGAAGACGGTGGTTGAAGACCGGAAGTCTTCACATCGTTTGGATAATTACTAACGATCCTGATTGGGCTGTACACCCAAGAGGATGGAAATAGTTGGTGGTCGTCCAGACGTACTTGGAGATGGATGGATATGCGAGGAAAGTGCCTCCGGTTTCATTCAGACCGAGAACGGACTTGTAAATGGATGGTGTTTCTGACATTGTATTCCTTTATATTGTATTCGTTGATCTCTGCTCAATATATATCTGTTTGGCGGCGGAGAATTTATTTTCTTGCTTAACGCCCTTCTCTGAGACATACGAGCTCAGAGGTTATATATTGGCAGAAATCAGTGGTACGATATGGATTGATAGTGTGGCATGCTGAGATGCAGTGATCCAGACTTTTATTGAAAAGCAAAGTTTGTCGGATGATGATCAAAGCACAGCTTTAATATAGCATGGCTTTGTGTATAGCGTTGATTCGCGAGCCTCACACCCCGGTATGGTGGTAAACTGGTGGTTTGATCAGTATGCTTTTTAGTGGATGGGCACCTTAGTGGTGTCGTGGATTCGGTCGACCGAGATGAGCTTAGTGCTCAGGGATATATAGAGTAAGCGGTGTTTTCTCTCGCTGGGATGTAAGCCGCGGTGATACTCTGGTCCCAAATGTGCGGATGTGCAGACGGTGTTTTCTCTTGTTGGGACGTAAGCCGTGGTGAATTGCATTACGCGATCGATCTTTCGAATCAGGAGCCACCATGATGGAAATCCAATTTCCAATACGTGTATTGCGGTTTTAATTGTAGAACTAGTATGGCGACATGATATATGGTACCCATGCCGTCTATGATTGATACTTATGATTTGAAGATATTTTATACAATATGCTCTTATAAAAGTATCAAATGATTAGTTTTAAACGTATCAAGCATTCTTGGCTATTATAAGGTAAAAACCTTATCCTCCGGCTTGCGTTGCATTGTGTGATGGGACATGGGTCTTATAATAGCTTCATTTTTCTTTATTTAGCATTACGTTGTTGTTTTATGCACTGGTGTTCTTGGGAGGAAACCCGTTCCATGTTATACGGCGTGGTCCCTTGATTTACCTAATTTTAAAAATAAAGATCAATAACTGTTTTAGTTCTCACACCAGTCACATGACTGACCTGGAGTTTATTGTTTTAACCTAAACTCTGGGTGCCCCTATTTTCGACACGGGCAGCTAGTAGTTTTGGTTTTGCAGATTTATATTCACAGGATCCTGGTTTACAGCTGGAACGATATCCGGAAAGCTTTGTATCCGTATATCTCCTTCATTTGTGTATCGTATTATTTTCCGCTGCTATGTATTTAAATGTAATTTAAATCTCTGATATTTCTATGTAATATTCATTTATACTCTGTATATTCTTGTAATATGATGCATTGTTGTAATATACAATGAAATGTTCTTCCGTCTGCGTTATTCTGTGGCTTGTTCTCGAACTATCCGCGCTTTCCTCACCGGGGAAGCTACGAGTTTTCACAGTTGTATAAGTTCTAGGTAGAGATTGCCTAGGATGGATGTACGGAATAGTGCCTTGGTTTCATCCAATCCCAGAACGATCGTATATGGACGAATGTCTGACGGAATATTTCCAGTGATCGCATATGTTGGACTGCATAAATATATATGGTGGCAACGGATTTATTCCCATAGCATAATATCCAGAATATTTGTGTAAACCCAATTAATGATTAACGGATTTGATAATGTGGCATTCAAAGTGATCGTGTTATCAATGAATGGAAAGTAATCGTAGCCTCAGGCCTAAACAACCGGGAAAAGAAAAAAATCAAGCAGGCAGCATGGCTATGTGGTTAGCTCCCATTAGGGTGTATAATCACCTATCTAGAGAATCATTTAATTCCCTATTCTGTTCGATGTTGTCCCTTATCGGGAAACGGTTGCTGATCCCAACCGTTGGTGATATACATTCAATACACTCAAGCAAAATGAGTGGTCGGTCATATGCGGCTGAGTTGCAAGATGTTCTTGTTGAAGTGGGTGTATTCTCCTCTAGAGATACACCAGCGGCAGATGGTTCCATACCTTGTCATAGTCAGAATCCAATATCCAGTAAGAGCCCGCAGTTTATGATTTTATAGTATATACGTGGAACGTGAGATGCAAGCGTTCCACTAGATTTCTATATATTTGATTTAGACACTATTATAATATCAAAGAGTTTTGATAAAAGACCTTTTGGATTCTCATAAAGGAAAAACCCGTTCCATGTTATCCAGCGTGGTCTTATGAGATATCGTTTATTTCCTCTAGATGTTTTAAACTGTTTACTCATACAAGTCTCATGACTGACCCGGATTTTATTTTGTTTTATTTTACCTAAACTCTTAGGTTACAGCGTGATCTTATGAGACATCGTTTATTTCCTCAAGATGTTTTAAACTGTTTACTCATACCAGTCCCATGACTGATCTGGAGTTTATTTTGTTTTATTTTACCTAAACTCTTGGGTTCCCACGGCGGTCAAGTAGTTCAGGATTTTACAGATTTATTCTTGGAGGATCTCGGAGCAGGAGGCTTCAGCGCTAGTTATCTAGTGTTATTTCCGCTGTATTGTAAGTGTTGTACTCTGATGATAATGTCATGTCTATACAGTCAACTTTTGTATTCCAAAAACTGTTATATATTATGTTTTATTCCGCTGCGATGTGAGATTATGTGTTGTGTTTCTGTTCTTCTTCTTCTATTCTAATTTTTCTTCCTTTCAATTTATCATCCTCTAACTTCTTTCTAATAATGATTCGTATTTCTATGCAATTTGGGTTGGACGTGTGGTGTATTTACTCAACTTAGATAGTACAAATTTTGCGGGACATTACAGTTAGTATCAGAGCTTAGGTTGAGCGAATACCTAGGCTTTGGTGGGGTTGTGCTCATTAGAGATAGGGTCAGTAGTACCCTAGAATGAGTTGAGTGTATATATACGGGAGAGCATATTTGTTAGTTGATATAAAAGGTGTTTTATACTGTGTTGGGAAGTCTGTTGAGTGGAATATAAATTTTGGTCGAATCATGGGACGCCACGAAGTCGATAGGAATTTATGAACACTTGAACAGAGAATTCGACACGATATTGCTTTAAAATGGGTAGATGAAATAATTTTATCCAAAATTCTATTTTTGATAGAAAAGGAATAATTATCTGAAATTATTATATATGGATGTGTTGGTTGTTAATATTATAATCAAAAGAGATTATAAAAATTGAAATGGTTATTTATAACTAGATATAATTTGTATATGAATGAGATATATACAAATGAGATGAATTAAAATTGAATTCAAACCAAAATTCGGAATTTAAAATCTTGGGAAGTTGGAAAATATTTTCTGAAGTATATTAGAACAATATAGCTTTGTTTTAAAAAGATTTTGAATGGGTTTTGAAAGTTATAAAGCACTGAACTCACTTCAGTGGCTGGAAAATAATTATGATAAAGATTGCAACATCATCAGTGTTCATTTTCGAGTTTCTAAGTGAAGGATTGATGCCTTAGAAAAGTTTTTGATGGAAATTTGTTTGAAAGAAAACAAGTTGTTTTGGAAAATTCAAATGTTTTCTATGAAAATAGCTTCTTTAAAACAAGTTTTTGAAAATATTTTCTATGAAAATAATACCTGTGAAAATACTTTTCAAAACTTTTTATCTGTTCTTGAAACGATAGCTCTAATACCACATGTAACACCCCATGGCCATTAATGTCACTCACAAAGGGAATGCATTAATGTCATGAAGCGTTATATTAGTATAGAACGGAAAAATTACAAGAATAAATAAATAAAACACAGCGGAAGATAAAACTTATTTCATAGCATCATAACTTCAAAACAAGCTTACATAAGTAGTCTCCAAAAACCATTACAAAAGGATCAATTGTCTTTTCCAAAAACTTCAAAGTACATAAAGAAGCAAATACTTAAATAACATAAATGCATAAATCCGCACAAAGCATAAGCAAAGCCATAAAGATGAGAGAGTCCAAAGCAATACGTCTACTCTTTTCAAGCAACTGAAAGAAATCGGCACTAAGCTGTAGTATTCCATCCTTGCAAACCTGAGGGGGGGAAGGAAAGAAAAGAGATGGAAACAAACGGGTCAGACATAAAGTCTAGCGAGTCTAGTAATTTTAACAAATAATAGGTAAGGAAAATGATCAAGACATAAATAGGCATCATGATATGGCTGTAACTTAGATATGGTAGATAAAAAGGATGGACAAGATGATTTCGTTCCTAAGTACTAAGACAATCCTGCACCTTGGCTATGCAAACAACCCTCCAAGTACTAACCCCAAAGATCGAAGTCAACATCAGACTAGCATCCAAAGGACTATCCAACTCAACTAACATGTATTTTGTTACACTGCACTTTTGCTAAGTTACACCACATTACTTAATTACACCGCACATCTACTAGTCTCTATTTACTAAAGGTTGATCCATTCCCACTAACTGTACCCACATGACAAACTTGGTAGTTACTTGTACCTAGCTGCTATCGTAGGTGCCGGCTTGCTCCTACCACCGCTAAGGCACCCTTACCCTATCCATTCGATCGGCTCCCTAAACCCTGTAGGCACCCGTGCTGGCCCCATAGTAGGGTGTATCACTCTTCAAAGTGGCAACCCCGATACCAACATGAAATGCACAACCATACCTACACGATGCAACAACGTCTTACCTACCAGCCCGGACCCATGCACGCACATGAACCTGTTGGACTTGCGTTGCCATCGCTAATCACGTTTTGACCTATTATATTCAAGCCCAGTAAGCGTGCCCCAACCCCGGCCTAGTACCGGGCCCAATTAGATACTCAAACGGGTTACTGGTTGAAACGGGTCCCCATCCGACACAAGCCTCCCACCCATGCTTGGTCCCCACTAGGTTTTTCTCCCACTTAACCATTTTAATTTAATTGTACATGTCTTACACATGCTACGGTTAAGTCCATACTTACATGTCATAATTTTCATGTCCTATCTTATTCTGGTTAAGTCCATATTTACATGTCATAATTTACATGTCACCCCACTTAACCCTCTAACCATACCCATGTCTTATAATGGTTAGTATTCTTTAATTCATTCCTTATGACGAACGGTGCATGACCCCTCACATTAGACCGAACACTTTGTGGCCGCTGGATTTGCCGGGCGGTTTTGGGCAGTCTTACGCCACAAACCGGGTCTAACCTCATGTCATTAACCATTACGCCTACAATTCATTCCTTTGACCTCTCACATTAGACGTCCAATTGTGACCGCTGGATTTACCGGGCGGTTCCGGGCAGTCTTACGTCAGAATTGCGCCTAACCTCGTGTCAAAGGTTCATTAACATCGTATTTCACCCATACCCAATTTTCATGTCATATATATTCAATTAAACATATAATCATGTCTATAATATTGCCTATTCCAAATTGTCACTAATTACACATTAATTAGCCTCAATTACAAATTTACAATTTTAGGCAATTTCATCAATTCCTTGTAATTCATACCCAAATATGCCAATTTCACATATTATCCAATTATCCAAAATATCCAATAATATCCAATTTTCCAAATTTCCCATATTCCCAATATTCCACATCGTTCCCACATATTCGCATTCACGCGTATTTTTAATATAGGCTCGAAGGTAGCCTAGATCCACAAATAAAAGGAATAGGGGTAAGAAGAGAGAATCAATTCATAGAAAATTGGAATAAAACATCATCATGAAATAAAGAGGCATATAGACTGGCATAGAGGCATAATAAAAGATTCAACATGAAAAACTGATAAAAGGTATGAACTTTACATAGAAACATAGGCATATGATGACATGAATCAAAAAAATGAAGACTTGGTGAGATTTTCATTACAAACATATACATATGAATCCTTTTTACAAATTTTTCATGTTACTTTAATCCCATTAAATTTGTGAAAATAACTGTACTCAACTTTCGTGGCTTAAGAAAAGGATTAATGAATTGAAATTGGTGCAGAAACGTTGAATTGACGTTGATTAATCTTCTTTAATTGTTGTTGAAGCTCTAAACTTTGATTTGAATTGTGTATGAGCACTTGAGATTTAATTTAGAGGCGGTTGCTAGGGTTTAAGAGAGAGCTCGACAGCATAATGGTGTCATAGATAATATTTTATGAATTAGGGTTAGGTCTTAAGGTGTATATATAGATGTCTAGGATCGATTAGAGCTCTTAGATTGACCCAGAAATCATCAGGACCACTCAGATGCAACATCAGCCCTCAGCGCGAACCGAGCCACGGGTTGACAGCCAAACACCCTGGATCGACCGCGAGTCGACCCACCAGGGCTCGGGTCGACTCCAAAAATGGTGCGGTTCGGCTGTTCCCCATCCCGATTTGCTGTTTTGAACTTTTTTGAATATTTATTTATTTAATTTTTATATATATCTATATATATATATTTCTCTCATATGCATACAAACTTCAAGGCTTAATAACATCTTCATAAGGTATCAGTTTCGTGCAAACCAAATGTCTATCTTGACCCAAAATTTTGAGACGAACATAATAGCGCAACCCATTTCACTTAATTCTTCTACTAAAAATTAAGTATACTTTAATTTGTGAATTTTAATGTTATAAAATTATGGGGTGTTACATTCTCCCCTCCTTAAAGGATTTCGTCCCCGAAATCTCCAAGTTAAGAAGAATGTGTCTTACCATCCAATCATCCATCTACTCAACCATCTTCCACAAGCATCCATTGTCCTTAAAAGATTTATAATGTTATATGAACATATGCAAAAGTGTGTGTGTGTATTCCTTATCTAATGCAAAGATCAGGCGGTCCACTGATTCATTCGATCTCCTTAATGCAAATAATGATAGTTCCATGTATCCACCATGTATGCAAATAACCCTATACATATCATTACTACATGTGAGCACAACCATTCATTTAAATGCATCATCTATATGATACATCCATTTAATATACATCCATTTAACTAAATACATCCATTTATATGCAATATGCAATATGAAAGTGACTAAGCCGATCTAGTGCCTAAAGTGTGTGTATATGTATCCACGAGCAACCACTAGCGAATACTTGCATCCACATGCATCCACCATACATAACAACACATGTTTCAACCATAGGACTACCTTTAAAGGTCAAAGATACTAGCGAGAGGACATGCTAAAGATAGAACAAGAACAAGCTAAGCGATAAAGGAGAAACTAAAAGACATACCCTCGAAAAAAAAAGGGTACAATGAACGCATCTTCTCTTCCGTCTCCCAAGTAGCGTCGCTATCATCATCTCCCCATTGCACTTTGACTAGATTGACCTCTTGATTCCTCAACTTCTTAATCTCCGACCCAAGAATGCATGTAGGAGCTCGTTGAATCATCGCATCACGCTCTATCTTCACATCTCTAAGAAAGCTTTGCTCTACCACTTCCGCGGTCTCATGCAAGCACTTCCTCAAATGTGATACATGGAATACGTCATGTACACCACTAAGTCTCTCGGGCAACTCCACTCTATACGCCATCTGTCCAATCCTCTCCTTAATAGGAAACGACCCTACGAACCTTGGTGCTAACTTCCCAACAGACCCAAAGCGAACAACATTCCGTAATGGAGACACCTTGATTAAGACCATGTCCCTAATATCAAACTCAAGTTCTGTCCTCCTCTTGTTCGCGTACGATTTCTGCCTATCTTGTGCAGTCTTCATCCTCCTTCGAATCAAATCAATCTTTTCCGAAATCTCTCTAATAATATCAGGCCCAACCAAGATCTTATCCATAGATTCCCACCAACATGTAGGTCAACGACACGACCTTCCATAAAGAGCCTCAAAAGGTGCCATGCCAATGCTAGACTGAAAACTATTATTATACGCGAACTCCATCAAAGGAAGATGCTCCTCCCATGTACCTCCGAAGTCTAAAACACATAGCCTCAAAAGGTCCTCTAGAATACGATTCACCCTCTCAGTCTGACCATCCGTCTGAGGATAATATGCGGTGCTCAAACATAAATGAGTCCCTACCGCCTCTTGCAAGCTCTTCCAAAACTCGCTAGTAAAAATAGGATCACGATCGCTCACTATGCTAGAAGGAACACCGTGAAAACGAACTATCTCTCGAATGTATACGGAGGCTAACCATGGAGCAGTCCTCTTACTCTTCACGGGAATGAAATGGGCGCTCTTAGTAAGTCTGTCTACCACAACCCAAATCCCGTATTACCCTTCCTCGATCTCGGTAACCATCAACAATGTGATGACCCTAAACTTCCACGGTATGAAAGTAAGGAATAATCATTTGGAATACAACATAAATACAATAATACATATCACAGATACAAAATAGCATTGGAAATTCATAGGGTAACAACATCATAGCAGCGGAAAAATAATGTCATCAATCCACAGAAAATCCACAGTCACAGAATTCTACATTATTACATCAAGTTCGCAGGAAAGAAATAAGTTCCAACTCCCACTTAAACAACGTGGAATAAACCAAGTTTAATGTCTGAAATAAAAAGAAAGAGAAAAATGCAAAAGCGGCGAATGATAAGTCTTCAAACTCCTAGTCATCACCTCTCCACAAGCAAATCCAAGAGAAATAATAAGCAGCTCCAAAGGAAAGGCTCCAAGCGAAAAATAACATGTTCACTTGGCTGCCCGTGTAGAAAGGAGGGCACCCGAGTTTGCAAAAAGGTGGAAACAAACAACGGGTCAGTTGTGGGACTGGTGTGAGAATTCTTAACTAATAAATCACTATTAATAGAGCAAATCCAAAGACCACGCCGCTAATGCGGAACGGGTTTACTCTAATGGATTGCCGTGCATAAAAGTGTCAGAATAAGTGATAAATAAATCGTACAACAACGTTATGCTTTTTAGAAAAATGGAATCACCATAAGACCCAGGTCCCATCACATAATGCAACACAAACCAAAGGATAGGGTTTTACCTTATAGTGATTAAACATGTTAAATACGGCAAATACGAGTTTAATATTATTATTAATATATATTAAAACATTTCAAAGTAAATGTAGAAATCCTAGGAAGAATAGTATCCCATACTACTATGCCTCCATACTAGTAATACAATCAAATTCGTAGGGTCGTATTTGGATTTTGGTTTCCATCATGAGTCAAGGCTAGGGAGGAGCTCCTACCGATTCGAGATACTCTAGCTAATGTCTCAGGATCCCCCGTAGTGAACCCTTGGAAAGCTGCAGGGCCGGTCCGCCATACGAGTTGCGGATTAGTTATTCCTGAACACATGTTTCCCAGTCCTATAGGACCTATCATCCGAGGCGCCTCATTCCATCATCCACATAAGTAAAATGTTGGGTCGTGTTAAAACCCAATCACCACTTCTAGCTAGAAAAAAACGTACTGCCCTCCCTGCGTTCCCTTCTCCCGTTTTAGACTCCGCCGGTATGTGAGGCTCGCGAAGTCACGTTGTACACAAACTATGCCAAAACAGGCTATGCTTTGATCATCCCACAAGGCCTGCTTTTGAAAAAACCTTGATCATATGCATCTTAACATGCCACATCATCACTCCATACCGTACTACCGACCCTTTGCCGAAATATATGAACGGGTGTTAAGCAAGGGAATAAATTCCCTGCCACAAAACATCCATACCTTCGGCAAAAGATCAATAACATGATATTTGATAGAGTATGATGTCAGACACATAATCCATTTAGTTGCTTATGCTCTGGGTCTGAGCGAAAGCCAAACCCGTGAAATCAACACGTACGTTTGGGCAATGACCAAGACCTTTGAATTGGGAGCAAATCAAATCAAGGCCTCGATCGTTGTCCATCCGAGGGAGGATTTACGGTCTTCATTCACTATCTTTATACTTCAATTAACGTCGTTTGATTATTTAGAATGAGAGAACTCGAACTTTCCAAATAATCCTCGTATATATATATATATATATATATTTTTTAAAATCCTTCTTATACATTAATAATTATTTTTATTAACGATTCGTTCCTTTATTAATTATTTAAAATAATTAAATTATAATATAACGACGCCTTAAGTCCATGGGCGACTATGGCGCTGCATTCAAATAATTTTGATTTTCACATTTCTCAGAATCTAACCATTGGATCTTTAGGTAATATATATCGTTGGAAAGATTTTTCCAAGACGGTCCTAATGGTTTCATTTTCAAGAAAATCCGACGGTCGGATCTTCTTGTATGGTCATTTAAAAGTACGATTTCAAAACACGAACTACCACGCCCTATTCGTTTAATTTTAATTATATTTATATATATATATATGATCATTAAATCGTAATAACGTCGTTTGATTAAAACAACGCTCTACACAACTACCGACACTCACCAAATTTTTAATTCATTTGAAAATGAAAATACAAATACCGAATCCTGACTTCATTCTTTTAATTACATGGAAAATGTAAATTTTGATACACTTAAAATCCTACCTTTAAATTACATATTAAAAATATAACTTCTAATGACAATGCAAACTCTACTCTTAATTCACATTGTAAAAACATGATTTTTAATTACAATGCAACACTACGTCTAATTCACATTATAAAAATATGATTTTAGTTACAATGCAACCACTACATCTAATTTACATTGTAAAAATATGATTTTTAATTACAATGCAACCACTACATCTAATTCACATTGTAAAAATATGATTTTTAATTACAATGCAACCACTACATCTAATTCACATTGTAATAATATGATTTTTAATTACAATGCAACCACTACATCTAATTTACATTGTAAAAATATGATTTTTAATTACAATGCAAACACTACATCTAATTTACATTGTAAAAATATGATTTTTAATTACAGTACAAACACAACATCTAATTTACGTTGTAAAAATATGATTTTTAATTACAATGCAAACACTACATCTAATTTACATTGTAAAAATATGATTTTTAATTACAATGCAAACACTACATCTAATTCACATTGTAAAAATATGATTTTAGTTACAATGCAAACACTACTTCTAATTCACATTGTAAAAATATGATTTTTAATTACAATGCAACCACTACATCTAATTCACATTGTAAAAATATGATTTTTAATTACAATGCAAACACTACATCTAATTGACATTGTAAAAATATGATTTTTAATTACAATGCAAACACTACATCTAATTTACCTTGTAAAAAATATGATTTTTAATTACAATGCAAACACTACATCTAATTTACGTTGTAAAAATATGATTTTTAATTAGAATGCAACCACTACATCTAATTTACATTGTAAAATTATGATTTTTAATTACAATGCAAACACTACATCTAATTTACATTGTAAAAATATGATTTTTATTACAATGCAAACACTACATCAAATTTACATTGTAAAATATCATTGTTAATTACAATGCAAACACTACATCTAATTTACATTGTAAAAATATGATTTTTATTACAATGCAAACACTACATCTAATTCACATTGTAAAAATATGATTTTAGTTACAATGCAACCACTACATCTAATTCACATTGTAAAAATATGATTTTTAATTACAATGCAACCACTACATCTAATTTACATTGTAAAAATATGATTTTTAATTACAATGCAAACACTACATCTAATTTACGTTGTAAAAATATGATTTTTAATTACAATGCAAACACTACATCTAATTTACATTGTAAAAATATGATTTTTAATTACAATGCAAACACTACATCTAATTTACATTGTTAAAATATGATTTTTAATTACAATGCAAACACTACATCTAATTTACATTGTAAAAATATGATTTTTTATTACAATGCAAACACTACATCTAATTTACATTGTAAAAATATGATTTTTAATTACAATGCAAACACTACATCTAATTTACATTGTAATTACAAAGAAAAATGTGATTTTTAACATATAATATCATTTCACTTAATAATTTACATATAAAAATGTAAATTTTTACATACGATGAAATTTCTATTTTAATTACATTAAAAATAAAGTAATTTCATACGGTGAAATCCTTATTTACTTTACATTAACAAAAAGGTAGACTTTGCATATGGTGAAATTCTTATATATTTACATAAATAAAAATGTAAACATTACATATGGTGAAATTACTATACATTTACATTAATAAAAACGTAAACTTTACATATGGTGAAATTCCTATATATTTACATTACTAAAAATGTAAACTTTACATATGGTGAAATTCCTATATATTTACATTAATAAAAATGTAAACTTTACATATGGTGAAATTCCTATATATTTACATTAAAATAACATATAAAAATGGCATCTTTATTTCATCGTTCAATTTTACATTAAAATAACATATAAAAATGTCATCTTTAATTCATCGTTCAATTTTACATTAAAATAACATATAAAAATGTCATCTTTATTTCATCGTTTAATTTTAATGCATTAACATAACGGTTCAACTTCAACATCATATCATAACACAAAGTATAAGGTTCGACTTTGTGTGATAGCATTCATGTGATGAATACATATAGATTTACAATTACTATCATAGCAACATAGCAATATCATCAATCATATCTAAACAAAATAGATCTGAAGATTAACCATGGGATTACAGTGTCACAACAAAGTAATTATTTAATCAATTAATTTTGAATGAGGAAATTTCACATCTATCACTTAAAATTTCAGATCTACTATCATAACATCGCAACAATTCAGATCTGCAACTTATATTAACATCCATCATCGATCCAATTATATTTTATTTTCAACTTCTCATACGCAAGAATAATGTTCAAATTAATTAGATTTATTTAAAAATAAATTCTCACCTTGATTAAAGCGAATAGAAAAATCCAGAAAAATTCAGAAAATGGTCGCACTTGATTTCAGCAACCTCTATTTGCTGTCACGGTCTCGCACAATCTGAAATTTTTCAGTTTGGGTTTCGTATGTGTTAATTATCAAAATTTGAACAAAATTAACTTTTAACAACTGCAGTTGTAACGCTTAAAAGCATGGCAAAATCTGAACTAAATTTCATACCTTATAATTTCAGTTTTGTTCAAAACTTCAATTCAGAAAATCGGAAGCTGTAGTTGATGGTTTGAGGAGCAGTTTGCGGGAGGTGGAGCGGCTACGAGAGGCGCACGGGCGCCAGAAAAAGGGTGGGTGCGCACGCACCTGGCGGCGGCTGGAGGACCCGAACGGCGGCGGGTTCGGCGAGGCGGTGCGGGCGAACGGGGGCACAAGGGAGGTTGGTTCTTGTCGGAGAGGAAAGAGAAGAGAAGGATCTTCGAAAAACTCAACTACGGGGTGGTCTAATTCTCTACGGATTGATGGGAAAATGGAGAGGAAGGTTTTGAAAAGGGGCGGCTATGGGTTATTCGCATCAGGGAAGAAGATGACATATAGAGCCGTATATATACTAGTATTGCCACTTATTTTCTAATTAATTAATTTATTTATTTAATCCCGAAATTAGGGTTTTTTCGTACGAACTCCAATTCGCGCTCAACGACTGTCGAACAATAGGTTTTGACGTCTTCTGAACGCAATGGCTCTATTGCCGAAGTCCAATTCTGAAGTTTAAAACATGTTTCTTTTATTTTCAAATTAATTCTTTTATTTTTAATTCGAACGTACTTTCTATTTTTACTGGTGTCACATACGAAGTCAGAAAAATCCAGAAAAAATATTTTTGGCTTTCTTATGACAATACGATCCCAACAAATTTTATTTCGTTGAATTCTGAGACTGTTTGAAAAATGGCTATTTTTCAGTCAATTAATTTTGACCGAAATTGACAAAACACAGTTTCTTTTGCCACGCTCACATACTAGCTTCAAAAATCATGAAATTTGAAACCTAGCAATAATTTTACATTCCGGATCCAACAAAAGTGGTTTCGTCGAATTCCGAGGTCGTATGCAAAATGTTGATTTTCAAGGGCGATATATTTTCTATAGCGACCTTTCTGAAAATTCATTTGGCCATAACTTTTGATTCCCGCTATGAAACTTCGATTTTTCAGCTTCGTTAGAAAGATATTCATTAACAGATTTAAATATTTTTCGTTTCATCAAAAACCAGTTTATTCTGCATCCTGTGTAGTTAGTCAAAGTTCAAGTTTGACTTTTCAAACTACCACCCTATTTCTAATTCTTTTTGTAATTTATTTGAATATATTTGCATTAACTTTGCTCAAAATAAATTTCCATTCATTTTTATTTGAAATAATTTATTTTAAATATTTAAACACCCCTAAAAACTCCAAAATGAAAATTTCAAATTGGGCCCAAATTCCGGGTTGTTACAGTCTCCCCCGCTTAAGAACTTTTCGTCTTCAAAAAGGAAAAGAGAAGAATAGAAGGGTAGGAACCAATCCTAAAGAATAGAAAATATTTTAAGCGTACCTTTAAGTAAAACTAATCGGGGATGTCCACTCTGAATTTGGGATAGGCTTGTTTGATACTCTCCTCGGTTTCCCAAGTGCAGTCTCTAGGATCACCGCTCCATTGCACCTTGACTAGGTTGATACCTTTATTTCTCAGCTTCCTGGTCTCCTTGCCAATAATTTTCAGTGGTTCTCTTCTCACTGCAAGGCTTGGGGTAATCTCCAAATCTTGTTGTGCTGCTTCTTCCACAATCAGATCTGGATCATGGACATGCCTTCGAAGTTGAGATACATGGAATACATCGTGCACTCCAGGCAACCAGTCTGGCATCTGAATTCTATAAGCTAGGGTGCCAATCTTTTCAAGAATAGGGAAAGAGCCGATGAATCTAGGTGCTAATTTTCCTGTCTTTCCAAAATGGATAACACCTCGCATTGGAGCGACTTTCAGATAGACATAGTCACCCACTTCAAAAGTTAGCCCTCGCCTTCTTACATCTGCATAGATTTTCTGTTTACTTTGGGCAGCCAATAGTCGCTTCTTAATAAAATCAACTTTGTCTGACGCTTCTCGGATCACGTCTGGACCCAACACAAGCCGATTTTGAGACGGCCCGAAATCCCGTTCAGACGGAACAAGGGTTGTCTTTGGAATATAACACAGAAACAGATAATAGCAGAACAAAATTAAATAAATACACCAGATAATGAACAATATAATATACTGGATAAAAGTAATCATCAGAGTTACACAGTATACAGGATCTTACTTAGTACAAATACAGTTCAGCTATACACAAATGTCTACAGCGGAAATAAACAAAATATGTACAATAGGAGCTGAACAGCATAAAAAAGGAATAAATGATAGAATCCATCTTCAGCTCCAGCTATCCAGAGAAAGAACCAGCTAAACCTGAATACAAGGCTGCCCGTGTAGAAAAAGGGGCACCCGAGTTTGAAAGTGAAACAAACTACGAGTCAGTCATGGGACTGGTATGAGAAATCCACTCAACACATATATAATTGGCTAATCACGGGACCACGCCACTTTCGTGGAACGGGTTTACTCCATTGGATTGCCAGTGCTTTAAAACAAATCTTTCTTTTAAACATCGCTATGCTTTTAACAAAAATGAAGCCATTATAAGACTCAGTTCCCATCACACAATGCAACGCAAACCGGAGGATAGAGTTTTTACCTTATAACGGCCAAAATATGCTTGATACGAATAAAACAAAGGCATTTGATATTATTGCTAGTGTTTATATGTTTTGAAAACAATTTCAAATCATAACTATCAATCATAGACGACATGAGCGTCCCATGCCACTATGTCGCCAAATATCTATACAATCGAAACCGCACGATCACGTATCTGGAAATTGGATTTCCGTCATGAACCAAGGCAAAAGATAGTCCTTACCGAATTCGAGACGCTCTAGCCCGTGTCTCAGGCAAGCGCGCAGGCAAGCCTTGGAGCGACAGGGACGGTCCACCGATGTGGATTATTATACCTGAACAATACGTTTCCCCGCCCTTTGGGGCGTCAACGAGCCAACGAATGACTCCATCGGACCCGGATCGTCCGATCAAAACGAGGCGCCTCGCAACAGCAACAACCACATAGGTGAAAAATATATAAATGTCAGGGTTGGTAGGTCACTGACACCACCCTAGCTAGAAAGAAACGCATGCCCTCCCTGAGGTCCTTCTCCCGTTTCTGGTTCATACCGGGGTGTGAGGCTCGCGATTCCACGTTATACACAAAGCTACACCACACAGGCGGCGCTTTGATCATCACCACAAGACTTTGCTTTTCAACAGAAGCCCTGATCACTGTATCTTAGCATGCCACACAGGCAATTCATGCCATGTGACTGATGTCCATCGATATACAACCTCTGAGCTCGTGCGTCTCAGAGAAGGGCGTTAAGCAAAAGAATAAATTCTCCGCCGCCAAACAGATGTATATTTAATAGAGATCAATCAACACAGAATAAAATCCAATGTCAGACACACGGTCCATTTACAAGTCCGTTCTGGGTCTGAACGAAACCGGAGGCACTAAATACCTCGCAAACCCTTCGATCACCACGTACGTCTGGACGATCACCACTCATTATCCATATTTCGGGATGCCTCCCAATCAGGACCTCGGTTACCATCCAAACGAGGTGAAGATCTCCGGTCTTCGACCACCGTCTTCATCTTCGAATTTCAATCGTCGGTCAATTATTTGAAATGAGAATTAACTCGGCCTTTTCAAATAATTCACGTATATTTAGAATTTCAAATCAATTTATTTCAATGGTTAAATTATTCGACAACACCAATATTGTTCTTTAATGTAATTTTCACACCAAACACATTCAACCATCAAATACAACATAAATCGAGCAAATTCAGATTATTTCCACTCCATATTGTTTATGGTACTTTATAATGATTTATCGCTATTTTTATTTATTTTAACATAGCCCATTTATTCAAAACGACGCTTCGGGCCATAACGCGGCCGTGGCGCTGTTTTTCTTCAGATTTGATTTACACATATCTTAAAATCTAACCGTTGGATCTTCACAAAATTTACATCATTAGAAAGGTCTTTTCAAAACGAATCCAACGGTTCCAGTTTCGGGAAATGTAACAACCCGTATTTCTGATAACCTGTTATATCGTAAATCGAGGCAGAATTTAATTTATAAATCTGAATCAAGGGAAACGGGCTATGCCATTGCGTTCGTCTCGGAAAAATACGCGAAATAGAGTCCGAGTTTTTGAAAATCGGAGTCAGTATGACCCGATTAAGGCCCAACGAAGTTTTCAGAAAATTTCAAAGTAAAAACAGATTTCAAATTCAAGTTTGAATTTGGAAATTTGGGCCAGTTTGGGCCAGGCGGGAAAATCCCCGCCAGAGCACCCAAGTCGACAGCCCTGTCGACTTGGGAGTCGACTTGGTTGGACCCAAGTCGACAGCCCTGTCGACTTGGCTGTCGACTTGGTCCAGCCGGGCAGTTTTGCCTGGTGCACCTTTTTGGGTTTGTGTTAAGTTTGGGGGCCAGATTCGGTTTTAAGGGCTGAGATTGGAACTAGGGTTTAATCCTAAGGCTAGAACTAGTCCTAATCTCTATAAATAAGGCCCTAACCTAACCCTAAATCATCATTATTCATTCAAGTAACTAAACTATGGCAAAATCAATCCTCTCATGGCCTCCACTCTCTTCATAAAATTCCTAAGTTATTTCTATGAGAGATTTTCCATGCATACAAGTGTTTTCAAGCTTGTATGAGTGTCATTAGCTTGCATTCAAGTCAAGTTTCCATATTTACATCATAAAGCAAGGGTTTTGATCAATTTTGCTCAAGGGATTTTCTAGTAAAGCTTGCATTTTGGGTCTAATTGATTGCATAAGGGCTTTGTCATATTTTTGTGTCTTCATAAGCATTGTAAGCCCTTTTCTACTTTCATATTTAAACTCTAAAGTTAATGAATGATGCAAGTTGTGTTTGATCATTATGATATGCAAGTTTACTATGATGTGTTATGCAAGTTTACTATGATGTGTTATGCAAGTTTATCATGTTATGTTATGCAAGTTTGATATGCAAGTGTGTCATATGATATGCAAGTTATGTTATGCAAGTTTGATATGCAAGTTTGTCATATGATATGCAAGTTATGTTATGCAAGTTTGATATGCAGGTTTGTCATATGATATGCAAGTTATGTTATGCAAGTTTGGGTTGATCCTTTTGTTCATGTTATCATGTTATGCAAGCTTATCTTGGGTTTATGAGCTTAAAGCTTCAAGCTTTATGCTAAAGGTTGCATTTTGGCAACATGTAAGTTATCATATCTCTTATGATAACTTGCACGTGAGGCTAAATGCGAACTTATGGCCATTTCTACATGTCATTTATCACCATGTATCACCAATATGCTAAGTTTGGTTTTATGCATGCTTTTGAGGCCTAAAAATGTAATATGCAAGTATATGGACACATGTACATTTCATATGCCACCATGTTGAACTTGTGGCTTCAACACCTTTATGTCATGATTATGCCAAGTTCCCTCTTTCTATCCTTTATGCGCTATTGCGATATGTAAGCGATGGGATTGCGTTTGGGGTTGGGTAAACTTAAAAGACATAAAAACATATGCTTGGGAATTTACCTATTAAGTTAGGTCTACCCTTTGGGAATTTACCTATTAAGTTAGGTCTACCCAAATGCTTGAAAACTTGTAACATGTTTTGGAAACATGATGGACATGACACTTAGAAAAGATAAGTGTGACCAATTCGAGGTTGGGTTGAGTTTGTAGCGTAAACCTACCCGGAACCGACCGGCTTAACTAGTTGCTACAAACAATAGGACCTAATGTGAGAAGTTGGTCATGTTGTACCTTGAACCCGAGGTTAGACCAAGTTGTGGTGTAAAGCTACCCGGAACCGACCGGCTTAACTAGTAACCGCAACAAAGTCTAATGTGAGAGGTTAAGGCACATTAATTAATTAATGCCTCATGATTAGGGTTAAGTCATGGTCCACTTAATACTTAACCAATTTGGACTTGGTGGATTAATCGGGGTTAAGTCGTGAACCCATCGTTACACTTAACCAAGTCAATCCATGATTAGTAAAAGGGTTAAGTTAACCTACACTTAGCCAATCTGAACTCGGTAATTTAACGGGGTTAAGTTGAACTATACTTAACTAATCCAACTCAGTAATTTGGTAAGGCTGAGAACCAATTTGATACCT
Source organism: Allium sativum (assembly GCA_030737875.1). NCBI lineage: Eukaryota > Viridiplantae > Streptophyta > Magnoliopsida > Asparagales > Amaryllidaceae > Allium > Allium sativum. The sequence goes on along the minus strand of CM060924.1, from coordinate 952,009,264 downwards.
GGTCTGGATAAACTAACTTGATTGATAAATTAAACGAACCTGTTTTGCGGATCTGTAGGACCCACACCAAGTTAGGCAAGTTTGTAAATCTGTTATCTGATCCGTTAGTCTGAAAACTGATTCGTTTGAACTTTGTACGTCTGAACTCTGTTAATAAGTTAATCTGAATCTGACAGTCTGGGGACACAAGGGGGAATACTTGTGTCATTTGTTGTTTGGGACCCATATTAGTCAGTAACCCTTTCTGGTATCAAAACTTTGACCCAACCGTAGGTAGGGTCCGGGCACGCTTACTGAACTAATTATAAGTGGTTCATTCTGATAATGGCGATGGGTGTTGATGGTGCGTTCCAACCGGGTCATGTGCGTGAATGGATCCCGGTCTGCCTCTGAGGATGTAAGACGCTGTGACATCTATAAATATGCCTGTGCCAATTGGTTACCACTTTATGGAGTGATACACCCTATCGTGGGGCCGACACAGGGTGTTTATGTATTAGGGAGTCGATCGCTTGGATAGGATTTAGGGCACACTTAGCTCTGTCTGATTCTGTTGGTACCGTCTATTTTGTTGGGTGGTAACACCTGTCTGTTTCTGCGTGGTACCGTTCTGTTAGGGTGGTAAAAGCCCATTTTCCCAAACTCTATCTCTGTATGGACCATTCTGTTCCGTCCTGTTTCGATGTAAACATTGGGGTAACACCTAATCCTGTTATACTAGAATTGGTACCAAGAAGTTGGATCTTGATTTAAGTCAAACACCTGATACTGGGCCAAGTTTAGGCCAAGGGATAAATTCTTGTTTATACATGACATGTTAGAATGCTGGTACACCTGTGGTGCAAAAACCATAATCCTGATTATGCGATGACACCTTTATCTACCTTGTTAGTTAATCATCATGCTAGTATGTTGTTATCCTTATGTTCATCCCTGCTTCTCATGCCAGTTAACTTTATTAGTTTACATTGATTTTAGTAGGGCTTACTCAGTCTTTTTGACTGACCTGTTTTCTTTCGCCTCTTTTCTTCCGTTTCCCCCCCCCCCCCAGGTTCTTAGGGTGGGAATATTGGAGCTTAGCCTGGATTTCTGATCGCTTGCTTGTGGGATTTTAGCTCATGTACGATCTTGACATGAAGCTAGCTATGGTTATCATTTATTTTGGGGATAGTACTTATGTATTTCAGTTTTTCAGTAATGTTGTTTTATCTAGACTTGTGTATTTGGAAAATTGACATTATGTCGTACTAGACTTGTTTTGAAATGGTTTGAAATCTTCCGCTGTTTTATCTATGTTATTTACTCTGTTTACATATATACATATGTTCTTGTTCTGCCTTGATATATCATTATGCATGTTTACCTGATTCAACGCCCCTCCAAAGTCAGAGTGCTTGCAAGAGCCACCCTGGCGGAGGTGGGGTGTTACAGGAAATTCCGACGGTCGGATCTCCCGGTACAATCGTTTGAAGTTTCGATTTCAAAATACGAACTGCAGCGTCGTTATTCGATTAAATATATAATTATATTTATATATATATAAATATAATCGCTTCTGGCGCTGTTTTTCTTTAGATTTGAATTAAACATTCCAGACAATCCAACCGTTGGATTTTTACAAAGTTGGTGCCGTTGGGAAGATATTTCCAAGGCGAACCCGACGGTTGAGATTTCGGGAAAATCAAATGGTCGGATTTCCCGCACTAGTTGTTTGAAATCACGGTTTCAAAATGCGAACTGCACGGCCACGTTTCGTTTTAATTTTATTTATATTTATATAATTATATAAATATAGTTCATTCAACAATTTCAATATCGTTTTCACTTCAAATATTTCACTAACGCCTTAAAATTTTGGAAAATTTCGCCATAACCTCCCCTGCACCGGGAGCATCGGGAAATCGCAAATAGCTTTCCCGGTCCTTCTAATCTCAAAAATAAAAAGAAAAAGCCAAGCGGCTAGCCAACAGGCTCATAAAATCATCACCCAAACAAAACAGTAAATGTGTACCTATTTGTCGGGCACAAAATTTTATTCCTCTTCTCTAGCCCCTTTGCTATAACCTGTTCAATGAATATGCATGTACATATATATACAGTTCTTATCATTTATCATTTTCTATTCAACTTCATATTTGATTTCTATTTGGTTTAAAAACACCATTCATTCTAATGTTACATACATAGGTGCAAATCACTTCATTAGCTAATTAATGAATATTTCAACTCATATATGTTTATTTTGAAAAAGTGGCTATTTTTAACACTTCATATTTCAACGATTCATGCATACAATAAAAATGTGATTTTTATTGTAAAACAATTCATTTCAAAACACTATTTTTCTATATAGTTCATATAGGTGACAAAAATAGGATTTTTATCATAAAACGATTTCTTTTAAAACGAGATTATTTTACACAGTTCATATAGTCGATAAAAGGTGATTTTTTTTATTATCAAACAATTTATTTCAAAATATGAATACCATTCAACACATGAATTTCTAATCAACGAATGAATATAGTTTAAGCAGATGAAAATAATTCAAACACACGAATATTATTCAAAATTTCGGCAGCATAACGGCAGGGTAGTTAAAACCGGGACCGTCCCTAGTACGGCTCCTCGCTCTACCTTAAAACCTCGCGGTTTTTGACAATGGGGATCATGCATCTAGTTCGCACGCAGGCGGCATGTATATATTTATTTCATTTCCACAAACTAATCCTATGTGGTTTCAACCAAATATTTCTCAATCACAAATGGGTATTTTTCAACCACAATCAACCAATATCAACCACAAACAATCCCAAACAACCATTCGCTATCAATCAATTTTCACAACAATTTCAATCAATAAATATCGTCCATGGTTTGTGGACGAGGGGGCGTATATATATATATATATATATATATTTATATATAGCAATTCGCTTTTATTTCCACACATATATATATGGCTAGAAAAAGAAATTGAAGAGTGAGAAATTCTCACTGAATAGCTAATTCAATCCCACCACTCTTCTTTGCATAAATCTTCACCGCTCTCGCCTTTTGTCGCTTTCGTTGCCCGTATTCACTACATATGTAAAGATCGAATTTTTACTTCGTTATTCCATATATAAAAAATCATATTTTTATTATGCTATTCAATATATAAAAATCGAATTTTTACTTCGATGTTCAATATATAAAAATCATATTTTTATTATGCTATTCAATACATAAAAATCGAATTTTTACTTCGATGTTCAATATATAAAAATCATATTTTTATTATGCTATTCAATATATAAAAATCGAATTTTTACTTCGATGTTCAATATATAAAATTCATATTTTTTTACTTCGATGTTCAATATATAAAAATCATATCTTACATCTTCTACTTAATAAAAATTCCGTCTTTTCTATTTTAAAGATCTGATCTATTCTATTTTAAAAATCTAATCTTTTCTATCCAAGTTCAAATCTTTTTCTTTTTAAAGTTTAAATCTTTTTCTTTTTATATCTTAAAATAAAATCAGTTTTTAAACCTTTTTAAAAATCAGTTTTTGAACCTTTTAAAAATCAGTTTTTGAACCTTTTAAAAATTAGTTTTTGAACCTTTTAAAAAATCAGTTTTTAAACCTTTTAAAAATCAGTTTTTGAACCTTTTAAAAATCAGTTTTTGAACCTTTTAAAAATCAGTTTTTAAACCTTTTAAAAAATCAGTTTTTAAATACATAAAAATCGAAATTTTCAGAATTAAAATAAAAACAACTTACTGTAATCTGCGAAGAAGGGGGGTGATGGCCAGGCTCGGCGGCAGGAGGAGGAGCAGGCGGAGGGGACACGTCGGCGGTTGTGGTGGTCTGGATTCGGGGGAAGGCGGCGCTAGGGTTTGTGGTCCATCTCGATGTGGAGGCTGCAGGCGCGAGAGGGGAGGGGAAGAGCAGGGCGTAGCGTCGGGGTGGGGAACGCGTTCCGGCGCGGCGGTGGGCGGTCGGTCTCCGTCCTCGACGGATTTTTTTTTTTTGCCTTTCTGATATCGATTAGGAAATGACAGAAAGGGGGGCCAGAGCGGGTTAAAGGGGGAGAGAAAGAATTTTAATTTATTAAATTATTTAATTTGCAAAAAGTTGACTTTTACATACGACCTCGGAACGAGGCCCACCGCCTGTCGTCCCTAGCGTTTCACCCCCATTCCGAACACAATGGGATATGTATCGCAAGCTGATTCGATCGTTACAATCAGTTTTCTTCAAATATACATTTAACTCTATATATTGAATTTAACGCGCATTTCAATTTACCGGGGTCACATACTAACTTGAAAATTCCTGAAAAATATTTCCTAGCTTCGTATTGACGATACGGTCCTATCAAAACTAGTTTCGTCGAATTATGAGACCGTTGGAAAAATGGCCAATTTCCAGTTGATTAAAATCAACTGAAACTGGTCAAACGCGTTTTCTTTTGCCACGCTCACATAATGATTCGAAAAATTATGAAATTTGAAACCTAGCAATAACTTCACATCCCGGACCCAACAAAAGTGGTTTCATCGAAATCCGAGGTCGTTTGCAAAATGTCCATTTTTAAGGGCCTGAATTCCATAGCGACTATTCAGAATTTTCAACTGGACATATCTTTTGATTCCCGCTATCAAATTTCGATTTTTCAGATTTGTTGGAAAGGTATTCACTAACAGATTTAAATATTTTTGGTTTCACTAAAATCCGGATTGTTCTGCACTCGGTACAGTCCGACAATGTTTGAATTCAATTTTTGAAACTGCAGCGCCATTTCAGGCCTTGTTTATAATTATAATTAATTATATTCGTTTTCAATTGTCGATTCAAACTCAGTTTTCATCGCCATTATTTAAAATATTTATTTTAAATATTTAAAATCCATTATTTTAGCCAATTAAAAAATTTTAAATTGGTTCAGATTTTCTGGGTCGTTACAGATTTCCTTTTTCAACCCAACATGCTGGCGACCTACACGGCCTACCATATAAGGCTTCAAATGGAGACATTTTCAAACTTGCTTGATAGCTATTGTTGTACGAGAATTTAACTAAATGCAAGTGATCCTCCCAAGAGCCTCCAAAATCGAGTATGCAAGCTCGCAATAAATCTTCAAGAATGCGATTCACTCGCTCAGTCTGGCCGTTAGTCTGAGGGTGATACGCGGTACTGAGATTCAACTTTGTTCCCAACTCATTTTGGAATGCTTCCCAAAATTTACTAGCAAAGATGGGATCACAGTCGCTAACGATGCTACTAGGAACTCTGTGAAAAAGAAAAGATTAATATTTAATTTGCAAAAGAAAATTTCCATTCAGATTATGATGGCAAGGAAAGATTTAGTTTTATTACCCATGTAGCCTGACGATTTCTTTGAAATAGATTTGCGCCAGACTTTGAGCAGTTCTAGTTGATTTTACAGGTATGAAATGAGCGGACTTTGTGAAGCGATCCACGACCACCCATATGCTGTCATTTCCTTTCCTAGTACAAGGCAGACCATCTATGAAATCCATGGAGACTTGGTCCCACTTCCAATCTGGAACTTCTAATGGCTGCAACAACTCTGCCAGCTTTTGTTGATCACTTTTTACTTGTTGGCATGTGGGGCATCTACTCACATAAATGGATATATCCCTCTTCATAGACCTCCACCAAAATGTGCGCTTTAAGTCTTGATACATTTTTCTCACACCGGGGTGGATGCAAAGCTTTGATTTGTGACCCTCATCTAAAACTTCTCTTATGAGCTCGGGGTTACTTGGAACACAAATCCGCCCGTGCAATCTGAGAACTCCTTTGCCATCTATTTGGAAGTCTGTGTTTTCACCTCCTCGAATTCTTTCAATCATTTTCTGAATAAAAGCATCACTTTTCTGAAGAGAGGCGATCTTATCAATCAAAGAAGGGGTGATGATAAGGCTTGCGACAATGACTTCCTTTCTACTAAGTGCGTCTTCCACAACATTGGCTTTCCCTGGCGTATATAAGATGTCAAGATCGTATGCCGCCAGAAATTCTAGCCATCGTTGCTGCCTTAAATTCAGATCCTTTTGATTGAAGAGATATTTCAAAGATTGATGGTCTGTGTATAATTCAAAATTTTCACCCAAAAGATAATGTCTCCAAATTTTTAAGGCAAAGACTACGGCCAACAACTCTAAGTCATGGACACGATAATTTTTCTCATGCGGCTTTAATTGACGGCTTGCATATGCAACAACTCTGCCTCTTTGCATCAGTACCGGACCAAGACCACCACTTTGAGAAGCATCGCTGTAGACCTTTAAATCTTGGTTGCCATCGATGATGGTGAGTACGGGAGCAGTAGTCAAACTCACCTTTAGCTTTTGGAATGCCTCCTCACAATCCGATGTCCAATTGAACATGGCATGCTTCTTGGTAAGCTTTGTTAATGGGCTAGATAGCTTGGCGAAACCTTCGACAAATTTCCTATAATATCCGGCCAAACCTAGGAAGCTTCTTACTTCAGTGGGTGTACCGGGCTGCTTCCAATCTCGAATGGCGGCAATTTTACTTGGGTCAACTGCGATTCCTTCTTTTGACACAACATGGCCCAAGAATTTTACTTCCTCTTGCCAAAATGTGCATTTAGAAAACTTTGCTTTTAGAACATTTCGTCGCAGAATTTCCAACACTTCCCTTAAATGCCATTCATGCTCCTCCTTAGTTTTAGAATAGATTAGAATATCATCAATGAAGACTAGGACGAATTTATTTAGGACCCGCCTGAAGACCCAATTCATCAAGTCAACAAAGTAGGCTGGAGCATTGCATAAACCAAACGGCATCACTAACCATTCGTAGAATATATCGGGATCTCTGAAGGCAGTCAAAGGTATGCATTCTTCAGCTATGCGGAGTTGGTGGAAACCTGTGGCTAGGTCCATCTTTGAAAACACCTTGGCTCCATTCAATTGGTCCATCAAATCATCTATGCGGGGCAAGGGGTAATTGTTCTTCAACGTTTGTCTGTTAAGATCGCAGTAGTCGACACAAAGTCTTAGAGTGCCGTCCGATTTAGGGACAAACACCACAGCTGCACCCCAATTTGAAAAGCTAGGTCGGATGAGTCCCTTTCACAGAAGCTGCTTGGTTTGGGTTTGCAATTCTTCCTTTTCTTTAGGAGTCATCCTTCTGATAGCATGAACTACATGTCTTGCATTAGGAACAAGATCAATCCTATAATCGATTTCCCTTCGCGGGGGTAGGCTGTCCACTTCTTCAAATACATCCGCGTAGTCTTTGACCACGGGAATATTTTCTAAGGAAATGGGAGTGATCTCTAGGGAAGACCAGAATGCCTTTCTATCATATTTTGACCTATGGCAAGGTATAGCGACAGTGTTTCCGAAACCTGTGTTCACCTTAACCACTCTTTCTGAACATAGCACCTCAGCGTCATATTTGGTTAGCCAATCAAGACCGAGGATGATCTCAAACTCGGAGAAATTCATAATGATCAAGTTAAATGGAAATTTGAAATAGGAGTAAGATACTGGCACTTTACAAAATAAATCTAGAGTGGTAGAACCTCCTACAGGGTTGTGAACATTTAGTAGTTCTTTAAGACATCTTTGCTTTAGATTCAATTTCTGGACCGCATTGCTAGAAATAAAGCTTCTCGATGCACCCGTATCAAATAAGGCAGTAACAGGGATATTTTTAACAGAAATGGTACCATCTAAAACATCAGGCTTACCTGCTCCTTCGGAAGAATTAGGAGCGGAAGAAGATGGCGTACTTGCCCCTTCATACACATGTGCTACCTGCGCTCCTTTCAACAGCGAGCAGTTTGGCTTGATATGACCCTTCTTGTGGCAATTGTAGCATTCCTTGGTGTCGTCGCTTCGGGCCTTCTTAGGATTCCTGCAGTCCTTGCTGTAGTGCCCAAATTTTTGGCAGTTGTAGCATTGCACCTTTGACTTATCGCGCCCCTTAGCAGCTCCAGAATTGTTTCCCTCAGTCTTCTTCTCTGTTTGCTTCCTCTTGTTGTTGGCCAAGCTCCTTACCCTGCCTTGTTGAGAATTCTTCCTATCATTTTCCTCATAACGACAAGCGAACTCCACCAGCCTATTGAAAGAGAGGTCGATGTGGGCAGTGGCTCTATCAATATACTTCCTCGCAAGCCCATTTATGAATCTCTTGTTCTTCTGAAAGTCATCTTGGACCAATTCAGGGGCATAGCGGGAAAGGTCTTCAAATCTTCGTACATATTCTGAAATGGTCTTGTCGCCTTGCTCCAGATTGGCGAACTCATCATGTAGTTTCTCTACCTCCTGCCTTGGAATAAAATTGTCATTGAAAAGCTCCTTAAACCTCGTCCAAGTCATATTGTCTGCAATCCCTCCAACCGTGACAGTGTCCCACCAGTTTTGAGCTTCCTCCTGTAACAGCCATGAAGCCACTAGTCTTTTCCTATGATCCTCCAGCTCAAGTCCTCTAAAAAATCTTTTCACAGTTCCTCAGCCAAGCTTGAGCTTGTGTCACAGTCTCAGTACCCTTGAATGGCACTCCTCCCAAGTTTTTGTACTTCTTTGCCATCTTATCCAAATCAAAGGGCTGCGGCGGTGGTGGTTGCTGAACAGTAGCCTCCTCAGTTCCAGCAGCATTCTGCCTCCTTGCTCTAGCTCTAGCAGCTCTAGCGGCAGCGGTACTCATTTTTAGTTAGTTCTGTACGATCAAGGAAAGAGTCAGAACAACTATAATGGTGATTTGAAGAGTTGATCAAGATAAAAGGACGGATAAAAGATAATGATAGATTGACTAACTATTATGTATTCACATGCAATGTTCGCCATAGAATATTGTGATTCTATGTAAACGAATTATCATAAATACGCTATATCCCAAAGCTAAGTTTAACCAAAGCTCTGATACCAACTGTGATGACCCCAAACTTCCACGGTATGAAAGTAAGGAATAATCATTTGGAATACAACATAAATACAATAAAACATATCACAGATACAAAATAGCATAGGAAATTCATAGGGTAACAACATCATAGCAGCGGAAAAATAATGTCATCAATCCACAGAAAATCCACAGTCACAGAATTCTACATTATTACATCAAGTTCGCAGGAAAGAAATAAGTTCCAACTCCCACTTAAACAATGTGGAATAAACCAAGTTTAATGTCTAAAATAAAAAGAAAGAGAAAAATGCAAAAGCGGTGAATGATAAGTCTTCAAACTCCTAGTCATCACCTCCCCACAAGCAAATCCAAGAGAAATAATAAGCAGCTCCAAAGGAAAGGCTCCAAGCGAAAAATAACCTGTTCACTTGGCTGCCCGTGTAGAAAGGAGGGCACCCGAGTTTGCAAAAAGGTGGAAACAAACAACGGGTCAGTCGTAGGACTGGTGTGAGAATTCTTAACCAATAAATCACTATTAATAGGAAAATCCAAAGACCATGCCGCTAATGCGGAACGGGTTTACTCTAATGGATTGCCATGCATAAAAGTGTCAGAATAAGTGATAAATAAATCGTACAACAACGTTATGCTTTTTAGAAAAATGGAATCACCATAAGACCCAGGTCCCATCACACAATGCAACACAAACCAGAGGATAGGGTTTTACTTATAGTGATTAAACATGTTAAATACGGCAAATACAAGTTTAATATTATTATTAATATATATTAAAACATTTCAAAGTAAATGTAGAAATCCTAGGAAGAATAGTATCCCATAATACTATGCCTCCATACTAGTAATACAATCAAATTCGTAGGGTCGTATTTGGATTTTGGTTTCCATCATGAGTCAAGGCTAGGGAGGAGCTCCTACCGATTCGAGACACTCTAGCTAATGTCTCAGGATCCTCCGCAGTGAACCCTTGGAAAGCTGCAGGGCCGGTCCGCCATACGAGTTGCGGATTAGTTATTCCTGAACACACGTTTCCCAGTCCTATAGGACCTATCATCTGAAGCGCCTCATTCCATCATCCACATAAGTAAAATGTTGGGCCGTGTTAAAACCAAATCACCACTTCTAGCAAGAAAGAAACGTTTTGCTCTCCCTGCGTTCCCTTCTCCCGTTTTAGACTCCGCCGGTATGTGAGGCTCGCGAAGTCACGTTGTACACAAAGCTATGCCTAAACAGGCTATGCTTTGATCGTCCCACAAGGCCTGCTTTTCAACAAAACCTTGATCATATGCGTCTTAGCATGCCACATCATTACTCCATACTGTACTACCAACCCTTTGCCGAAATATATGAACGGGTGTTAAGCAAGAGAATAAATTCCCCGCCACCAAACATCCATACCTTCGACAAAAGATCAATAACATGATATTTGATAGAGTATGATGTCAGACACACAATCCATTTAGTAGCTTATGCAATGGGTCTGAGCGAAAGCCAAACCTGTGAAATCAACACGTACGTTTGGGCAATGACCAAGACCTTTGAATTGGGAGCAAATCAAATCAAGGCCTCGATCGTTGTCCAACCGAGGGAGGATTTACGGTCTTCATTCACTATCTTTATACTTCAATTAACGTCGTTTGATTATTTAGAATGAGAGAACTTGGACTTTCCAAATAATCCTCGTATATATATATACATATATATATTAAAATCCTTCTTATACATTAATAATTATTTTTATTAACGATTCGTTCCTATGTTAATTATTTAAAATAATTAAATTATAATATAACGACGCCTTAAGTCCATGGGCGACTATGGCGCTGCATTCAAACAATTTTGATTTTCACATTTCTCAGAATCTAACCGTTGGATCTTAACGTAATATATATCGTTGGAAAGATTTTTCCAAGACGGTCCTAACGGTTTCAGTTTCAAGAAAATCCGACGGTCGGATCTTCTTGTATGGTCACTTAAAAGTACGATTTCAAAACGCGAACTACCACACCCTATTCGTTTAATTTTAATTATATATATATATATATATATATATAATTATTGAATCGTAATAACGTCGTTTGATTAAAACAACGCTCTACACAACACCCGACACTCACCAAATTTTTAATTCATGTGAAAATGAAAATACTATTCCCGCATCCTGACTTCATTCTTTTACTTACATGGAAAATGTAAATTTTGATACACTTAAAATCCTACCTTTAAATTACATATTAAAAATATAACTTCTAATGACAAGGCAAACTCTACTCTTAATTCACATTGTAAAAACATGATTTTTAATTACAATGCAACACTACGTCTAATTCACATTTTAAAAATATGATTTTAGTTACAATGCAACCACTACATCTAATTTACATTGTAAAAATATGATTTTTAATTACAATGCAACCACTACATCTAATTCACATTGTAAAAATATGATTTTTAATTACAATGCAACCACTACATCTAATTTACATTGTAAAAATATGATTTTTAATTACAATGCAAACACTACATCTAATTTACGTTGTAAAAATATGATTTTTAATTACAATGCACACACTACATCTAATTTACATTGTAAAAATATGATTTTTAATTACAATGCAAACACTACATCTAATTCACATTGTAAAAATATGATTTTAATTACAATGCAACCACTACATCTAATTTACATTGTAAAAATATGATTTTTTAATACAATGCAACCACTACATCTAATTTACATTGTAAAAATATGATTTTTAATTACAATGCAAACACTACATCTAATTTACGTTGTAAAAATATGATTTTTAATTACAATGCAAACACTATATCTAATTTACGTTGTAAAAATATGATTTTTAATTACAATGCAAACACTATATCTAATATACGTTGTAAAAATATGATTTTTAATTACAATGCAAACACTACTTCTAATTTACATTGTAAAAATATGATTTTTAATTACAATGCAAACACTACATCTAATTTACATTGTAAAAATATGATACTACATCTAATTTACGTTGTAAAAATATGATTTTTAATTACAATGCAAACACTACATCTAATTTACGTTGTAAAAATATGATTTTTAATTACAATGCAAACACTACATCTAATTCACATTGTAAAAATACGATTTTTAATTACAATGCAAACACTACATCTAATTCACATTGTAAAAATATGATTTTAGTTACAATGCTACCACTACATCTAATTTACATTGTAAAAATATGATTTTTAATTATAATGCAACCACTACATCTAATTTACATTGTAAAAATATGACTTTTAATTACAATGCAAACACTACATCTAATTTACATTGTAAAAATATGATTTTTAATTACAATGCAAACACTACATCTAATTTACATTGTAAAAATATGATTTTTAATTACAATGCAAACACTACATCTAATTTACATTGTAAAAAAATGATTTTTAATTACAATGCAAACACTACATCTAGTTTACATTGTAAAAATATGATTTTTAATTACAATGCAAACACTACATCTAATTTACATTGTAATTACAAAGAAAAATGTGATTTTTAACATACAATATCATTTCACTTAATAATTTACATATAAAAATGTAATTTTTTTACATACGATGAAATTTCTATTTTAATTACATTAAAAATAATGTAATTTCATACGGTGAAATCCTTATTTACTTTACATTAACAAAAAGGTATACTTTGCATATGGTGAAATTCTTATATATTTACATTAACAAAAATGTAAACTTTACATATGGTGAAATTCCTATATATTTACATTAATAAAATGTAAACTTTACATATGGTGAAATTCCTATATATTTACATTAATAAAAATGTAAACTTTACATATGGTGAAATTCCTATATATTTACATTAATAAAAATGTAAACTTTACATATGGTGAAATTCCTATATATTTACATTAATTTAACATATAAAAATGGCATCTTTATTTCATCGTTCAATTTTAAATTAAAATAACATATAAAAATGTCATCTTTAATTCATCGTTCAATTTTACATTAAAATAACATATAAAAATGTCATCTTTATTTCATCGTTCAATTTTAATGCATTAACATAACGGTTCAACTTCAACATCATATCATAACACAAAGTATAAGGTTCGACTTTGTGTGATAGCATTCATGTGATGAATACATATAGATTTACAATTATCTATCATAGCAATATCATCAATCATATCTAAACAAAATAGATCTGAAGATTAACCATGAGATTACTGTGTCACAACAAAGTAATTATTTAATTAATTAATTTTGAATGAGGAAATTTCACATCTATCACTTAAAATTTTAGATCTACTATCATAACATCGCAACAATTCAGATCTGCAACTTATATTAACAACCATCATCGATCCAATTATTTTTGATTCTTAACTTCTCATACGCAAGAATAATGTTCAAATTAATTAGATTTATTTAAAAATAAATTCTCACCTTGATTAAAGCGAATAGAAAAATCCAGAAAAATTCAGAAAATGGGCGCACTTGATTTCAGCAACCTCTATTTGCTGTCACGGTCTCGCACAATCTGAAAATTTTCAATTTGGGTTTCGTATGTGTTAATTATCAAAATTTGAACAAAATTACTTTTAACAAGTGCAGTTGTAACGCTTAAAAGCGTGGCAAAATCTGAACTAAATTTCATACCTTATAATTTCAGTTTTGTTCAAAACTTCAATTCAGAAAATCGGAAGCTGTAGTTGATGGTTTGAGGAGCGGTTTGCGGGAGGTGGAGCGGCTACGAGAGGAGCACGTGCGCCTGAAAAAGGGGGGGGGGTGCGCACGCACCTGGCGGCGACTGGAGGACCCGAACGGCGGCGGGTTCGGCAAGGCGGTGCGGGCGAACGGGGGCACGAGGGAGGTTGGTTCTTGTCGGAGAGGAAAGAGAAGAGAAGGATCTCCGAAAAACTCAACTACGGGGTGGTCTAATTCTCTACGGATTGATCGGAAAATGGAGAGGAAGGTTTTGAAAAGGGGCGGCTATGGGTTATTCGCATCAGGGAAGAAGACGACGTATAGAGCCGTATATATACAAGTATTGCCACGTATTTTCTAATTTATTTATTTATTTATTTAATCCCGAAATTAGGGTTTTTTCGTACGAACTCCAATTCTCCCTCAACGACTGTCGAACAATAGGTTTTGACGTCTTCTGAACGCAATGGCGCTATTGCCAAAGTCCAATTCTGAAGTTAAAAGCATGTTTCTTTTATTTTCAAATTAATTCTTTTATTTTTAACTCGAACGTACTTTCTATTTTTACTGGGGTCACATACGAAGTCAGAAAAATCCAGAAAAATTATTTTTGGCTTTCTTATGACAATAGGATCCCAATAAAATTTATTTTGCCGAATTCTGAGACTGTTTGAAAAATGGCTATTTTTCAGTCAATTAATTTTGACCGAAATTGACAAAACACAGTTTCTTTTTCCACGCTCACATACTAGCTTCAAAAATCATGAAATTTGAAACCTAGCAATAATTTTACATTCCGGATCCAACAAAAGTGGTTTCGTCGAATTCCGAGGTCGTATGCAAAATGTCGATTTTCAAGGGCGATATATTTTTTATAGCGACCTTTCTGAAAATTCATTTGGCCATAACTTTTGATTCCCGCTATGAAACTTCGATTTTTCAGATTCATTAGAAAGATATTCATTAACAGATTTAAATATTTTTCGTTTCATCAAAAACCGGTTTATTTTGCATCCTGTGTAGTTTGTCAAAGTTCAAGTTTGACTTTTCAAACTACCACCCTATTTCTAATTCTTTTTGTAATTTATTTGAATATATTTGCATTAACTTTGCTCAAAATAAATTTCCATTCATTTTTATTTGAAATAATTTATTTTAAATATTTAAACACCCCTAAAAACTCCAAAATGAAATTTTCAAATTGGGCCCAAATTCCGGGTTGTTACAAACAGAGTCCATCGAGACACTCTCCCACTTCCATTGTGGAACCTCCAATGGGTGAAGCAACCCACCGAGCTTCTTTTGCTCTACTTTTACTTGTTGGCACACTAAGCATCTAGCGACAAACTCGACCACATCCTTCTTCATACCGGCCCAAAAGTAAACTCGTCTCATGTCCATGTACATCTTGTCCCTGCTGGGATGAATGGTCATCTTCGAACGATGTGCATCATCAAGAATGGTCTTCCTCAAGTTCTTGTCTCGTGGTATACAAAGTCTACCATCCCTACGTAACCAACCCTTATCATCTAGGGTATACCTACTGAGGTGGCGATGACTCCTGCCTTATGAGCTTCTCTACCAACTCAACCAACTGTGGGTCATCACGCTGTGCCTCACCAATCCATCCCAAAAGCATAGGTCTGACATCTAAGGATACTAGCAAACCGGGTACAAAGTCAATGGAAGGTCTAAAGTCAAATGTAGAGATGAACTCTAAGCTTTGTCGCTCAACAAACAACGGACTCAAGGACAACCTTTTCCTACTTAAGGCGTCTGCCACCACGTTACCCTTGCCAGGGGTATATGCTATCTCGAAATCGTAGGACGCTAAGAATTCCATCCACCTTTGCTGCCTTAAGTTCAAGTCCTTTTGAGAGAACAAGTATTTTAGCGATTTGTTGTCTGTGAACAATTCGAATTTCTCGCCAAGAAGATAGTGGCGCCAAGACTTAAGCGCGAAAACAATAGTGGCCAACTCTAGGTCATGTGTAGGGTAATTCCTCTCATGCACTCTCAACTGCCTTCCTCCATAGGCTATTACCCTCCCCTCATGCATTAAGATTGCGCCTAGTCCTGTCCCACAAGCATCGGTATAAACGGTAAATGGCTTACTACCATCTGGCAACACTAAGACTGGGGCTGTGGTCAAAGCTCTCTTTAAACGTTGGAACACATCATCACAATCTACGTCCCACATGAAAACTAGGTTCTTCTTGGTCAGGCGTGTCAATGGGGCTGATATCTTTGTGAAGTCCTTGATAAACGTCCTATAGTAGCCTGTCAACCCCAAGAAACTCCTCACCTCGGTAGCATTTTTAGGGACCTTCCAGTCTTGGATGACCACCACCTTCGCAGGATCCAAAACTATCCCTTCTTTGGAAACCACGTGCCCTAAGAATCGCACTTCCTTCCTCTAAAAGTGACATTTAGAAAATTTAGCTTTAAGGTTATGCGCTCGAAGGGTCTCCAACACTTCGCTAAGATGTAGGGCATGCTCTTCCCCGCTTTTAGAAAAGATCAAGATGTCATCCACAAAGACCACCACGAATTTATTAAGGTACTCCCTAAACACCCTACTCATCAAGTCAACAAAGTATGCTGGGGCGTTTGTCAAACCAAAGGGCATTACAGGCCACTCATAGAAACTGTTCGAAGTCCTAAAGGCAGTCTTGTCTATGCTATCATTAGCCACTCTCAACTAATGGAAACCAGTGGCTAAGTCCAACTGCGAAAATACTGAGGCGCCAACTAACTGATCGAAGAGATCGTCAATCCTCGCAGTGGGCGCCTATTCTTCTTAGTAAGCTTATTAAGTTCTCTATAGTCCACACAAAGTCTAAGGGACCCATCCGCCTTCGTGGAAAATACTACTGGAGCACCCCACTCCGATATACTACGTCTTACGAACCTCTTCTCAAGCAACTCCCCTACTTGCTTATTGAGTTTCCTCCTCTCACGAGGAGCCATTTGGCGTACTGCCAGAGATACGGGTTTCGCATTGTCTACAAGATAAATACGAAAGTCTATCTCACGTATTGGGGGTAGACCCCTCACCTCATCGAAGACATCAACATATTCTCGGACTATACGAACAGAATGTAAATCATCATTGGATGCGTTAAGTGACTCAAGATAACTAAGCATCACCGATCCTCAAGGGTCATAAGAAATATCAAGGGTCTTTCCACTACGAGTCAAAAATTTTACTACCCTTCGTTCACAATCTAGGATGGCACTGTATCTGGCTAGCCAATCCATCCCTAGAATCAACCCATAGCCCATGAAACCAAGCACAAAAGCATTACATTCAAAACCAACGCCTAAGATAGACAATCTCAAATCCCTACAAACCATGGTTAAATGAGCCGACCCACCAATAGGATTTAAGACTACAATGGGATCCACAACGAGACTAGTATTTAAGTGCAGTGTTTCAACTAATGATGTAGAGATAAACGAATGTGACGTGCCAGAATCGAATAAAGTACGAACAGGATGATCAAACAAGAAAATAAAACTTTCGACAGAAATTTATCTACCTCCTTCCTGTCCCGGAGCCATGAGAGCGTGAACCTGCCCTCCCGAAGTAGAACCTTCCCTCTGCCCTTGCTTCTTCGGATAGTCCTTGACAGCATGACCTGGATCACCACAATGATAACAAGCGAACTTCTTCTTCTTCCTACAGTCTTTCTTCAAATGGCCGAGTATCCCACAGTTATGACACTTCCTCTTTTCTTTACCACCTTTCTTTTGTTATTGGGCTTTCTTTGGATCCTCCTTCTTATCTTGCGGCCTAAAAATACTTACACCCTTCTCTTCTTCATGCATGTATGCCATATCAACAAGCTTTTCATATGTAGCCCCCATTGGAATGTGGGACATAGCCAAACTGTGAAGCGGTTCATTTAGGCCCTTTGCATACCTCAAGGCCTTCTTTTGAGGCGTATTCACCGAGTCTAGCCCAAATCTCGCCAACTTATTAAATTCAGTCACATACTCCTTCACGATCAAGTTTTTTTGCTTCAATGTCAAGAACCTCTCCATGTACATACTCTCCTCAACTTGAGAAAGGAATTTCAACTCAAACCTTCCCCTAAAATCTTCCCACGTCTCTATAGCACGCTCTCCATTAGTAACCTCCCACCAAAACGAAGCTTCGTCCTTCATCAACCAAGCAGCCAATTGGACCTTCCTACAATCGTCCAAATCGAAAATGCCAAACAGATCCTCTACTTCTTTCAACAAATTTCTAGCTTCAAAGAACGTTTCAAACCCACTAAAAGGTTTTCCACCCATCGAACGAAAGTCTTTACATATCTTGGAGAAAGCATCTCCACGCGGAGAAATGACTGAAGCTGGGGGAGGAGGAGGAGGAACGTCGGTCGGACCCGCGGCAGCGGCCCTAGCCTCGAGATATTGACGAAACCAACCGGGTACATAAACACCCTCTGGTATCTCAGATGCTCCATACATGCTAAAAAGAAAAAGAAAGAGTTTCAAAACAAGGGAACCGAAAGAGAGATGTATGGCTTGCGGGGATTATGCTCTTTAAAGTAATCTTTCCTTGAAAATAGCTTCTTTAAAACAAGTTTTTGAAAATACTTTCTATGAAAATAATACTTTTGAAAACACTTTTCAAAACTTTTTATCTATTCTTGTAACCATAGCTCTAATACCATGTGTAACACCCCATGGCCATTAATGTCACTCATAAAGGGAACGCATTAATATCATGAAGCGTTATAGTAGTATAGAACATATAAATTACAAGAATAAATAAATAAAACACAGCGGAAGATAAAACTTATTTCAAAACATCATAACTTCAAAACAAGCATGCATAATTAGTCTCCAAAAACCATTACAACAGGATCAATTGTCTTTTCCAAAAACTTCAAAGTACATAACGAAGCAAATACTTAAATAACGTAAATGCATAAATCCCCACTGAGCATAAGCAAAGCCGTAAAGATGAGAGAGTCCAAAGCGATACATCTACTCTTTTCAAGCAACTGAAAGAAATTTGCATTAAGCTGTAGTATTCCTCCTTGCAAACCTGAGGGGGGAGAGGAAAGAAAAGAGGTGGAAACAAACGGGTCAGACATAAAGTCTGGCGAGTCCAGTAATTTTAACAAATAATAGGTAAGGTAAATGATCATGACATAAACAGGAATCATGATATGGCTGTAACTTAGATAAGGTAGATAAAAAGGATGGACAAGATGATTTCGTTCATAAGTACTAAGACAGTCCTACACCTTGGCTATGCGAACAACCCTCCAAGTACTAACCCCAAAAACCGAAGTCAACATCAGACTAGCACCCAAAGGACTATCCAACTCAACCAACATGTATTTCGTTACACCGCACTTTTGCTAAGTTACACCATATTACTTAGTTACACCGCACATCTACTAGTCTCTATTTACTAAAGGTTGATCCCTTCCCACTAACTGTACCTACATGACAAACGTGGTAGTTACTTGTACCTGGCTGCTATCATAGGTGTCGGTTTGCTCCTACCACCGCTAAGGTACCCTTACCCTAGCCATTCGATCGCCTCCCTAAACCCCGTAGGCACCCGTGCTGGCTCCACAATGGGGTGTATCACTCCCCAAAGTGGCAACCCCGATACCAACATGAAATGCACGGCCATACCTACACGATGCAACAACGTCTTGCCTACCAGCCCGGACCCATGCACGCACATGAACCCGTTGGACTTGCGTTGCCACTGCTAATCACGTTTTGACCTCTTATATTCAAGCCCAGAAAGCGTGCCCCAAACCTGGCCAAGTACTAGGCCCAATTAGATACTCAAACGGGTTACTGGTTCAAACGGGTCCCCATCCGACACAAGCCTCCCACCTATGCTTGGTCCCCACTAGGTTTTTCTCCCACTTAACCATTTTAATTTAAATGTCCATGTCTTACACATGCTACGGTTAAGTCCATACTTACATATCATAATTTACATGTCCTATCTTATTCTGGTTAAGTCCATATTTACATGTCATAATTTACATGTCACCCCGCTTAACCCTCTAACCATACCCATGTCTTATTATGGTTAGTATTCTTTAATCCATTCCTTGTGACGAACGGTGCATGACCTCTCACATTAGACCGAACACTTTGTGGCCGCTGGATTTGCTGGGCGGTTCCGGGCAGTCGTACGCCACAAACCGGTTCTAACCTCGTGTCGTTAACCGTTACGCCTACAATTCATTCCTTTGACCTCTCACATTAGATGTCCAATTGTGACCGCTGGATTTGCCGGGCGGTTCCGGGCAGTCTTACGTCAGAATTGCGCCTAACCTCGTGTCAAAGGTTCTGTAACATCGTATTTCACCCATACCCAATTTTCATATCATATATATCCAATTAAACATATAATCATGTCTATAATATTGCCTTTTCCAAATTGACACTAATTACACATTAATTAGCCTCAATTACAAATTTACAGTTTTAGGCAATTTCATTCAATTCCATGTAATTCATACCCAAATATGCCAATTTCACATATTATCCAATTATCCAAAATATCCAATAATATCCAATTTTCCAAATTTCCCATATTCCCAATATTCCACATTGTTCCTACGTATTCGCATTCGCGCGTATTTTTATTATAGGCTCGAAGGTAGCCTAGATCCACAAATAAAAGGAATAGGAGTAAGAAAAGAATTAATTCATAGAAAATTGGAATAAAACATCATCATGAAATAAAGAGGCATATAGACTAGCATAGAGGCATAATAAAAGATTCAACATGAATAAACTGATAAAAGGTATGAACTTTACATGGAAACATAGGCATATGATGACATGAATAAAAAAGGTGAAGACTTGGTGAGATTTTCATTATATATATATATATATATATATATATATATATATATATATGAATCCTTTTTACAACTTTTTCATGTTACTTTAATCCCATTAAATTATTGAAAATAACTGTACTCACCTTTCGTTGCTTAAGAAATAGATTAATCAATTTAAATTGGTGCAGAAACGTTGAATTGACGTTGATTAATCTTCTTTAGTTGTTGCTGAAGCTCTAAACTTTGATTTGAATTGTGTATGAACACTTGAGATTTAATTTAGAGGCGGCGGCTAGGGTTTAAGAGAGAGCTTAATAGCATAATGGTGTCGTAGATAATATTTTATGAATTAGGGTTAGGTCTTAAAAGGTGTATAAATAGATGTCTAGGATCGATTAGAGCTCTTAGATTAACCCAGAAATCATCAGGACTACTCAGATGCAACATCAGCCCTCAGCGCGAATCGGGCCACGGGTTGACAGCCAAACACCCTGGATCGACCGCTAGTCGACCCAGCGAGGCTCGGGTCGACTCCAAAAATGGTGTGGTTCGGCTATTCCCCATCCCGATTTGCTGTTTTGAACTTTTTTGAATATTTATTTATTTAATTTTTATATATATCTATATACATATTTCTCTCATATGCATACGAACTTCAAGGCTTAATTACATCTTCATAAGGTATCCGTTTTGTGCAAACCAAATGTCTATCTTGACCCAAAATTTTGAGTCGAACATAATAAAGCAACCCATTTCACTTAATTCTTCTTCTAAAAATTAAGTATACTTTAATTTATGAATTTTAATGTTATAAAATTATGGGGTGTTACAAATGCCTTCTCCATATGATCGAATTGGACTTCATGGTCTATCCCAGTGTGTTCAAAATAGTGGTATAGCCCTAGGAATGCCACTTGTTCTGTTCAAAAAGGAGTTTGAAAATAACATGACAATTTAAATTAACGGATCCGGTTATAAACAAATTTAAATTAATAAAATATAAAATTTCCTATGGCTCTCAATACACCACCTACATAGCTTCTTAAACACACACTTCAAACCCCTTTTCTATTTAAATCATCGTGCTGCTTTGTTCCTCAACACAAATCCATTTCTTTAAAATAAAATAAAAGGGAAATACAGAAATGGAGTCGCGATGATCCCAGAAGGTGAGGCTAACTTGAGGCATTCGTGAGCCACTGTACAGATGTCGCAAGAAGGAGAAAATCGCGATGAAGATAATCACATCGATTTAGAAGTACATATGGCGATGGAGTTCGTAGAAATCAGAGTAGCTAGTCGCGAGGTGCTGAACTCGACTTCTTGATGGTTGCGCATGGTGGAATGGATATTGAATTGTTTGAAGGCACCGCGAGTCTCTACTTTGGTTTCGAATGAGGGCTCGATAGTGGCTGTCTCGATTTGGTTCAGGATGGAGTTGGGTATTCTGGAGGTACCGAAGTGGAAGTTGCAACATTTGATTTGGGGAGAAATCGATAGTATCAATGAGGATCGTTCTTCTCTGTTTGAACGGGAAGGACAAGTTTGTGTTTGCCAGTTGTATCAGGGAATTTGTTAGCTTTGGTAGCAAGAGCGATTAGTAATGGAAGGTATGGACCGGAGTGTTGTGAATGTACGGGACTAGAGTTCCATCGGTTAGTATTGTGGAGTGGATGCAGTGATCAAAACAAGAAAGTGGCTGTGTAGGTTTAAAAAGGAGATAGAGATCGATAACAAGGTACTTGATGAAATGCCATAATGGTATGAATCAGGTTTGAGGCAGTTTTTGGTTGTTGTAGTAGAAGTTGATTGACATATATTGACTGAGTGCTTCATAGTTGGTCGGGAGGAGCAAGGTACTAATAGATTTATTCGCAATGGATTCGAATTGAGATAAGTCTGGAGCTAGTTTGGATTTTTGGTAATCAGAAACGAATCTTATTTCAACAATAAAATCAGGTTAGTAAATCTCACTCACCTCTTTATTTAGAATTATTTTTATTCATTAAAATAATTGTTTGTTGCTTGTTTGAATGCTTTCTGGTTGTTTTAAATATATTAGTTATTTAGGCTTGACTATTATATATATATTGGGTGGTTGGATTGTTCCCGCAATCTCATTAGCGGATGCCCGCGTGAAACACCCCACCTCCGTTAGGGTCACTCTCAAAGGAAATGCCCTAATTTTGGTGGAGGTTTATAAGTATAAGTCACAGATATACAAGATAGATATAAGAACACATATTTTTGAACAGCGGAAAACAACAACAACTTTTATTCCATTAAATTACGTATTACACAAACCATGCCATAATTGTCTTACAATACCTCCAAAAACATAACATCTTCATAACTGTCTTGATTACGTTATTTAAAGAAGCATAAAGAAAACATAAATAAACTGCAAAAGTCCCATAATTGCTGTACAAAGCCATAGTCCAAAACGGAAAAGATCCAAGCAATACATTCTTTCTCTTCAAGCTAGATGTGAAAACTGGTCAAGCTGCGGTATTCCCTCCCTATGGACCGGGGGGGAACGAAAGAAAAGAAGGCGAAAGAAAAGTAGAGTCAGACATAAAGCCTGAGTAAGCCTAGGACTATTCAGTCTATGAATAAAGAACTGGTTATGATAAGCATAAACTGGAAATGGGAAAGCACCATAAACTAAGTTAAGTTGTCTAGGGTCGAATACTATCGTACCCCATATTAATCTCTGTACCCATATAAACTAGTTCCCAACAGGCACCACATAATCAGGGTGAAGTGATCCATTTCTGATGATCGGCTCCTACTCGCATAGTTACATGTGTCTTACGGCCCCCATTGTTGTAGTTACCTATGCTGGTCCCACCATGGGGTGTATCAAGTCCCATGGTGGCAGCCCGACACAATTCTATAATGCACAGGTATGCTACTGGTGCCCAGTGCCTTATTTTTCTGCGCCGGAGAGTGTGCACGCCCGCACCCCGTTAGAAGCTACACTGCTGCACCACCGCCGTCGATTTGACCTCTTACAGTCAGCCCAGTAATCGTGCCCCACCCTGCCTAGTTCAGGGTATCCTGATACACCTTGTAGGGTTACTGCTGAAAAGGGTCCCCCGCTACTAAGTTTTCTATTTCTAGCCAACATGCTAAGTTGGTTAAGTGTTTTATAAACCTAACCCCCAATCAGTCTGTTTAGTTTAGCATGTTCCATCTTGATTAAGTATTAATTTAATTTACTTAATCCTATCAATCCTGACTCAGCCTTAATTGTCTTATTAAAGCCTCGACCTCTCACATTAGACAGGTATTGTTGTGGCTGCCTGTTGCCGGTTGGGTCCGGGCAGTCTTACGCCACAACCTAGTCTAACCTCGGGTCTTTATTGGGCTCCATGTTTAACCACCCACATTGGATAGGTATTGTTGTGACTACTGGACAGCCGGGCGGTTCCGGGCAGGTTTACATCACAACTCAATCCAACCTCGGGTTAAACACATCGTATTTTCTACATTTACATATTTTATCTCTTTTCTTTTTATATGTAAATATTTGCGGCCCATTATTCAAATTCATCTTTATTGGTTAAATTTTATTTATGCCACTCAATTGTTTTTCAAGGTTGTTGGCATGCGTCAAACATGCCAACACATATGTTCTATATTTTAACCCAAACGTCATTACCCCCGTTTTACACGTTCGCTACAATATAAGATATGTTGGGTTTAACATTTAAACCCAACTTAGCCATATGAAAAGGGGAGGCTTATAACATGGTGTTTATGAGGTAACATAAAAAGGGGACTGTGAACGCATGAACTTGCAACATAACGATTCAATTAACATAAATTAGGCACATGTGAACTTGCAATTGTAACAGCATATAATCATGGCATAAACAATACTTAAACATGAATCATTCTATTCATATAATCATGGCATAAACAATACTTAAACATGAATCATTCTATTCATATGATTATGGCATAAACAATACTTAAACATGAATCATTCTATTCATATAATCATGGCATAAATAATACTTAAACATGAATCATTCTATTCATGTAATCATGGAATAAATAATACTTAAACATGAATCATTCTATTCATGTAAACTTGCAATTGGAATGTAAATCTAACTTAATTGTGTCACATATATCACCATATGGTTTTGATAACAACATAGGCCTAAAACATGTTTCAACTAGGCATAATACCAAACATAGTTTAGTCATTTTCATAAAGGTGCTTACTTTGGTTTCTAATACAAAAGTATGATTTGCCAATTTCAACATAGATTCACATAAATCATAGTACTTAGTCGTATCTAATTACACACTAAAAGTGATCATAGAAGTATGTACATCATATTGGCATAATAGTGAATCATATACTTGCATGAATTCCCAAATAAAATACCACAACATATGGTTGTCAACATAAATCATATACTTATATGAATCCAATCGTATACCGTAATATTTCCAAATCGTTTAGAATCAAAATAACATACAAATATAGATTATTATCGCCACAATTCCATTTCGTTGTTAACTTCCAACGCAAATCACATACTTGCAAATATCCAATCGTATACCATAACATTCCCAAATCGTTTAGAATCAAAATAACATACAAATATATATTATTATCGCCACAATTCCATTTCGCATTTTACACAAATCAAACGCAATTAATTATTCACATCGGAATAGCACTCTACTTACAACGTATGATGAATCTTTAATTCAGGAATCTGAATTCTGAATTTGGAGATGCTATCCTTTGTTGTAGGCGTTGTTTATATTTGATTAACGTTGCTTTAAGCTTTCAAATTATCTCCTAATTGTCTCTCAATTTCTGATGGCTATTCTTAGTCTCTCCTCAGCAGCATGACGGTCTCATCTCCATTTTTGTTTGTGTGAATTAGCGTGAGTCTTAGGTCCTTTTTATAGAGTTCGTGAGTTGTTTTAGACCGTCGATGGAGCTTGGTTTAATAACAGTCGTTCGTTTTAATGAGAGACCAACCAGGAGCTGACACCTAGCCCTAGTGACAAGGCAAGGCTCAGAAAATCGACCAAACACAGACCAGGCTAGCCAGGGTTGGCTGGGTTCGACCTGGCACAGGGGCCAGGTCGACACCCCGGTCGACACCGTGTCGACTTGGCAGTCGACACGGGTTACCCAGGTCGACTGCCAAGTCGACCTGGGTGCCTTGGGCGGGAATTTTCCCGCCCTGGCCAATTGGGCCCGATTTTGAATTTTAAATTTGTTTTTCTGAGCTGTTTTCGTCTGTTTGAATTTTAAACTGAATTCTGAAATTTCCGGAGGCCATATCTTCTTCATACGGAGTCCGTTTTACGCAAACTCGGACTCTATCTCAAGCAGAATTCCGAGACGAACGCAATGGCGTATCCTCTTTCCCTTAATTCTTTGATTTGAAATTAATTATACTTTAATTTGTGAATTTCACTGTTATAGAATACACGGGGTGTTACATTCTCCCCCACTTAAAAGGATTTCATCCCCGAAATCTTCAGGTTCAGGAAGAACGTACATCCTATCTTCCAAACATCCATCTATTCATCCATCAAACACGAGCATCCATTGTCCTTAAAAGACTTCTAATGCTTCATGGTCATATGCGAAGTGTGTGTACATGTACTTATCTAATGCAAAATCAGGCGGTCTACTGATTCAGTTGACCTCCTTAATGCGAATTATGTAAGTGCCATGAATCCATTATGTATGCAAATTCTCCTATTCTTGACTCTACATGAGTGCACAATCATTCATACAAATGCAACATCCATATGACAACACATTAAATTTCAACCATATACGAATATAAATTCATTTATGCATACGCAATATGAAGTGACTGAGCCGATCTAAAACCTAGATTGTGTGTGTATATGCAACCACGAGCAACCACTAGCAATCACTTGCAACCACTTGCAACCATCATCCATAACATGCTTCAATCACATGTTTTCATCCAAAGGGTTTCTTCCTAAAAGATAAGGTCGAGGAGATATACCTAAAAAGATAGATAAAAGCGCAACTTAAGGAAAAAGGAAAGATCAAAGATGTACCCTCGAAAAGAAAAGGGTAGGCTGCGCGTATTCTAGCTTCAGTTTCCCAAGTTGCATCTTCTTCGGCGTCGCTCCACTGAACTTTGACGAGCTTGACTTCGCGGTTGCGTAGCTTCTTCACTTCCGTTCTTAATATGCGGATTGGAACTTTCCTTACGGTTGCTTCGCATTCCACTTCAGCTTCTTCTAGGATATTTGGCTCTACCACTTCAGCTGACTCATGTAGACATTTTCGGAGATGTGAAACGTGAAAGACGTTGTGAACTCCGGCCAATTTTTCGGGTAGCTCTAATCTATAGGCCATTTTCCCAATTTTCTCGATAATAGGGAATGGCCCTACGAACCTTGGTGCTAGCTTTCCTGTGGTTCCAAAACGAACAACGTTCCTTAGCGGAGATACGTTAAGAAAGACTCTGTCCCCAACCTCAAATTCAAGGTCGGTCCTCCTCTTGTCGGCGTAGGACTTTTGTCTGTCTTGGGCCGTCTTCATCCTTCTTCGTATTAAGTCTACTTTCTCTGAAGTCTCTCGGATCATATCTGGTCCAAGTATGAGCTTATCAGTAGACTCCCACCAACAAGTGGGTGATCGGCACGGTCTTCCATATAAAGCTTCGAAGGGCGCCATTCCGATGGTTGCTTGATAGCTATTGTTGTAGGCAAATTCCACCAAAGGAAGATGGTCTTCCCATGTCCCTCCGAAGTCAAGGACGCACTGTCTTAAAACGTCCTCCAAAACTCTGTTCACTCTTTCTGTTTGGCCGTCGGTTTGGGGATGATATGCTGTGCTCAAGCATAACTGTGTGCCTACCGCTTCTTGTAGACTCCGCCAAAACCCACTTGTGAAGATAGGGTCTCGGTCACTAACAATGCTGGATGGTATTCCATGGAGTCGAACAATTTCCTTGAGTTAAAGAGATGCTAGGGATGAGGCAGTTCTTTTACTTTTGACAGGTAAAAAGTGGGCGCTTTTAGTAAGCCTATCCACTATTACCCAAATGCTAGTGTTGCCTCTCCTAGACCTAGGTAGCCCATCGATGAAGTCCATTGAGAAGCTATCCCACTTCCACTGTGGGATCTCTAGAGGATGGAGCAGACCGCCAGGCTTTTTCTGTTCCGCCTTAACCTGTTGGCACACCATACACTTAGAAACAGAATCTGCCACGTCCTTCTTCATGCCGTTCCAAAAGAAAGTTCTCTTTATGTCCTTGTACATTTTATCTCCGCCTGGGTGTATCGTCATCTTGGAATGATGTGCTTCCTCGAGAACCTTCTTTACTAAATCCCTTGTCTGTGGGACGCATAGTCTTCCGTCTCGCCTTAGCCAACCCTTATCGTCGATGGAGTATCTGTTGAGGGGACTTGAAGTCTCACCCCTAATTAGCCTATCAATCGTCTCCACAAGCTGAGGGTCATCACGTTGTGCTGTCCCTATTGAGTCCACTAAAGTCGGGCGTACTTCGAGGGATGCTAGCAAACCTGGTACAAAATCGGAGGAGGGCCTAAAGTCAAAGCTGGCTATAAACTCTAGGCTTTGCCTTTTAACAAACAGCGGGCTTAGGGTCAGTTTCTTTCGGCTCAACGCGTCTGCCACTACGTTGCCTTTGCCCGTAGTGTAGGAGATCTCGAAATCATACGAGGCAAGAAACTCCATCCATCTCTGTTGCCTCAAGTTAAGATCTTTTTGGGAGAAAAGATATTTCAACGATTTATGGTCAGTGTAAAGTTCAAACTTCTCACCTAGGAGATAGTGTCGCCAAGACTTGAGTGCAAAGACGATGGCGGCTAACTCAAGATCGTGGGTCGGGTAGTTCTTTTCGTGCACTTTCAACTGCCTCCCGCCATAAGCTACTACCCTTCCTTCTTGCATTAAGACAGCGCCTAGCCCTGTCCCACATGCATCTGTATAAACTGTGAACATCTTGCTTCCATCTGGCAACGTTAAAACTGGGGCTGTTGTAAGAGCCCTTTTCAGTCGCTGGAAAGCAAACTCGCAATCCAAGTCCCAATTGAACACTAGATTCTTCTTGGTCAACTTTGTGAGCGGAGCTGATATCTTTGCAAAGTCTATGATGAATTTTCGATAGAAGCCTGCTAGCTCGAGAAAGCTTCGGACCTCTGTTACATTCCTTGGCGTCTTCCAATCCTGTACCGCTACTACCTTAGCGGGGTCTACTGCTAATCCTTCCTTAGATACTATGTGCCCAAGAAATCTTACTTCCTCTCTCCAAAAGTGGCATTTGGAGAATTTGGCTTTTAGCTGATGGACTCGCAGAGTTTCCATGATTGCCCTTAAGTGCTGAGCATGTTCCTCTTCGCTCTTTGAGAAGAAAAGGATATCGTCTACGAAGACCACTACGAACTTATTGAGGAAATCTCTGAACACCCTACTCATTAGGTCCACGAAGTAAGCAGGTGCGTTTGTCAAGCCGAAAGGCATGACAAGCCATTCAAAGAAGCCGTCTGGGGTTCTGAAGTCTGTCTTATCGATGCCATCTTCAGCCACCCTTAGCTGATGAAAACCGGTTGCCAAATCGAGTTGGGAGAAAACAGACGCTCCTACAAGCTGATCAAACAGATCGTCAATTCTGGGGAAAGGGTGCCTATTCTTTTTCGTTAGCTTGTTGAGCTCCCTATAGTCAACACATAGACGGAGTGAACCATCCGCCTTTGTAGCGAACACCACTGGAGCGCCCCATTCTGAAATGCTTCTTCTAATGAACACCTTCTCTAGAAGCTCTTTAATCTGTTTACTGAGCTCTTTCCTTTCCCGTGGAGCCATGTGTCTAACGGGCAACGCAACGGGCTTTGCGTTATCTACAAGATATATGCGGAAGTCTATCTCCCGCTTCGGAGGCAAGCCCTTCACCTCTTCGAAGACATCCGGATATTCCTGGAGCACTCTAACCGATTGCAAATTGTCGACAGAGGCATCTAGCGATTCAAGATAACTAAGCATAACCGCATACGAGGGATTACAAGTAATTTCCAAAGTGTTACCGAACTGGGTCAGGAGCCTAACAACCCTTTCTCACAATCAAGGATGGCCCCATTATTGGATAGCCAATCCATGCCCAAAATCAAACCATATCCCGAAAAGCCCAAAACAAAGGCACTACATTTAAATTCTACGCTTAGAATAGAAATTTTCAATCCCACACAGACCATAGACAAATGAGTCGGGCCCCCAATTGGGTTTGAAACAATTAAGGGGTCCTCTACCATACTAGTTTTTAGGTGTAGAGATTCTACTAAAGCAGACGAGATAAAGGAGTGTGATGCGCCAGAGTGCGAACGGGGTGATCATAAAGATAAACTACACTTTCTACAGAAGTATTTATACCTCGCTGTTGCAGAGGTGGCGCCTCTAGCACATGAACCTGCGCCCCTGAGGTGGATCCGGCCCTCTGCCCCTGTCCTCGTTTCTTTGGGCAGTCCTTAGCCATGTGGCCTGTCTCACCGCAAGAAAAGAACCCACCATTCATCTTGGCCTTCTTTTTCTGGCAATCTTTCACTAAGTGCCCCACTTTGCCACAGAAATTACACTTCCTCTTCTCTTTGTTGTCTTTCTCGCCCTACTTAAAGTCTGTCTTCTTAGGCTGTAAACCCTCTTTCTTCCCTTGAGAGCTTTCTGCCTTTGTTTCCTTCTTGCCCTTATCCTCTTCGTTCAGCAATGCCATCTGTACCAACCTTTCATATGTAGCTCCCATAGGTATATGGGTCATGGCCAAACTGTGTAATGGCTCATTCAATCCTTTGACAAAACGGAGAGCCTTCTTTTGCGGGGTGTTGACTAGGTCCAGTCCGAACCTGGCCAGCTCATCGAACTGGTTAACATACTCTTTGACTGTCTTATTACCTTGCTTAAGAAATAAGAATTTTTCCAACTGCAAACTCCTTTCAGCGTCTGAGAGAAATTTAGCCTCAAACCTTACCCTAAAGTCCTCCCATGTTTCCACTGGTCTTTCTGCATTAGTGACTTCCCACCAGTAGGAAGCCTCGCCTTTTAGTAGCCACACTGCTAGTTGTACCATCTGCCTATCCTCTACCTCAAAAATGACGAATAAGTCCTCGGTTTCCTTTAGCCAATTCCTAGCTTCCACGAAGGATTCGGTTCCATGAAAGTCCTTTCCTCCCATAACCTTAAAATCTTTACATATCTTAGCAAAAGGGTTTCCCCGCGGAGGAGGTGGAGGAAGAGGTGCTGCTGCAGCTGGTTGATTTCCTGCAGCTGGGGGAGGAGGAACGGTAGGGTCTGGCTGAGTGGCCCTTGCTTCTAAGAATCGTCTAAACCAACCAGGTATTGGTACACCCTATGGCATGTTAAGTTCTTCGGACATGCTGAAACAAAAAGGATAGATTCAAAACGAAGGATAAGAGACAGTACCTATGGCTTTGGGGGACTTTGCCTTTTTAAAATAAAATAATATTTTATCTTTTAAAAATGCTTCTTTAAATTTTCTTTTTTGAAAATAAATTTTCAAAACTTTTTATCTTATCTGGTAAACCTATGCTCTGATACCAAGTGAAACACCCCACCTCCGTTAGGGTCACTCTCAAAGCGAATGCCCTAATTTTGGTGGAGGTTTATAAGTATAAGCCACAGATATATAAGACAGATATAAGAACACATATTTTTGAACAGCGGAAAACAACAACAATTTTTATTCCATTAAAATACGTATTACAAAAACCATGCCATAATTGTCTTACAATACCTCCAAAAACATAACATCTTCATAACTGTCTTGATTACATTATTTAAAGAAGCATAAAGAAAACATAAATAAACTGCAAAAGTCCCATAATTGTTGTCCAAAGCCATAGTCCAAAACGGAAAAGATCCAAGCAATACATTCTTTCTCTTCAAGCTGGATGTGAAAACTGGTCAAGCTGCGGTATTCCCTCCCTGTGGACCTGGGGGGGGGGGGAACGAAAGAAAAGAAGGCGAAAGAAAAGTAGAGTCAGACATAAAGCCTGAGTAAGTCTAGGACTATTCAGTCTATGAATAAAGAACTGGGTATGTTAAGCATAAACTGGAAATGGGAAAGCACCATAAACTAAGTTAAGTTGTCTAGGGTCGAATACTATCGTACCCCATATTAATCTCTGTACCCATATAAACTAGTTCCCAACAGGCACCCCATAATCAGGGTGAAGTGATCCATTTCTGATGATCGGCTCCTACTCGCATAGTTACATGTGTCTTACTGCCCCCGTTGTTGTAGTTACCTATGCTGGTCCCACCATGGGGTGTATCAAGTCCCATGGTGGCGGCCCGACACAATTCTAGAATGCACAGGTATGCTACTAGTGTCCAGTGCCTTATTTTTCTACGCCGGAGTGTGTGCACGCCCGCACCCCGTTAGAACCTACACTGCTGCACCACCGCCGTCGATTTGACCTCTTACAGTCATCCCAGTAATCGTGCCCTACCCTGCGTAGTTCAGGGTATCCTGATACACCTTGTAAGGTTACTGCTGAAAATGGTCCCCCGCTAATAGGATTTCTATTTCTAGCCAACATGCTAAGTTGGTTAAGTGTTTTATAAACCTAACCCCCAATCAATATGTTTAGTTTAGCATGTTCCATCTTGATTAAGTATTAATTTAATTTACTTAATCCTATCAATCCTGACTCAGCCTTAATTGTCTTATTAATGCCTCGACCTCTCACATTAGACAGGTATTGTTGTGGTTGCCTATTGCCGGTTGGGTCCGGGCAGTCTTACGCCATAACTCAGTCTAACCTCGGGTCTTTATTGGGCTCCATGTTTAACCACCCACATTGGATAGGTATTGTTGTGACTACTGGACAGCCGGGCGGTTCCGGGCAGGTTTACATCACAACTCAATCCAACCTCGGGTAAAACACATCGTATTTTCTACATTTACATATTTTGTCTCTTTTCTTTTATATGTAAATATTTGCGGCCCATTATTCAAATTCATCTTTATTGGTTAAATTTTATTTATGCCACTTAATTGTTTTTCAAGGTTGTTGGCATGCGTCAAACATGCCAACACATATGTTCTATATTTTAACCCAAACGTCATTACCCCCGTTTTACACGTTCGCTAAAATATAAGATATGTTGGGTTTAACATTTAAACCCAACATAGCCATATGAAAAGGGGAGGCTTATAACATGGTGTTTATGAGGTAACATAAAAAGGGGAGTGTGAACGCATGAACTTGCAACATAACGATTCAATTAACATAAATTAGGCACATGTGAACTTGCAATTGTAACAGCATATAATCATGACATAAACAATACTTAAACATGAATCATTCTATTCATATAATCATGGCATAAACAATACTTAAACATGAATCATTCTATTCATATGATTATGGCATAAACAATACTTAAACATGAATCATTCTATTCATATAATCATGGCATAAATAATACTTAAACATGAATCATTCTGTTCATGTAATCATGGCATAAATAATACTTAAACATGAATCATTCTATTCATGTAAACTTGCAATTGGAATGTAAATCTAACTTAATTGTGTCACATATATCACCATATGGTTTTGATAACAACTTAGGCCTAAAACATGTTTCAACTAGGCATAATACCAAACATAGTTTAGTCATGTTCATAAAGGTGCTTACTTTGGTTTCTAATACAAAAGTATGATTTGCCAATTTCAACATAGATTCACATAAATCATAGTACTTAGTCGTATCTAATTACACACTAAAAGTGATCATAGAAGTATGTACATCATATTGGCATAATAGTGAATCATATACTTGCATGAATTCCCAAATAGAATACCACAACATATGGTTGTCAACATAAATCATATACTTGTATGAATCCAATCGTATATCATAACATTTCCAAATCGTTTAGAATCAAAATAACATACAAATATAGATTATTATCGCCACAATTCCACTTCGTTGTTAACTTCCAACGCAAATCACATACTTGCAAATATCCAATCGTATACCATAACATTCCCAAATCGTTTAGAATCAAAATAACATACAAATATATATTATTATCGCCACAATTCCATTTCGCATTTTACACAAATCAAATGCAATTAATTATTCACATCGGAATAGCACTCTACTTACAACGTATGGCGAATCTTCAATTCAGGAATCTGAATTCTGAATTTGGAGATGCTATCCTTTGTTGTAGGCGTTGTTTAGATTTGATTAACGTTGCTTTAAGCTTTCAAATTATCTCCTAATTGTCTCTCAATTTCTAACAGCTATTCTTAGTCTCTCCTCAGCAGCATGACGGTCCCATCTCCATTTTTGTTTGTGTGAATTAGGGTGAGTCTTAGGTCCTTTTTATGGAGTTCGTGAGTTGTTTTAGACCGTCGATGGAGCTTGGTTTAATAACAGCCGTTCGTTTTAATGAGAGACCAACCAGGAGCTGACACCTAGCCCTAGTGACAAGGCAAGGCTCAGAAAATCGGCCAAACACAGACCAGGCCAGCCAGGGTGAGCTGGGTTCGACCTGGCTCAGGGGCCAGGTCGATACCCCAGTCGACACCGTGTCGACTTGGCAGTCGACACAGGTTACCCAGGTCGACTGCCCAGTCGACCTGGCTAGCCCCAGGTCGACTGCCAAGTCGACCTGGATGCCTTGGGCGGGAATTTTACCGCCCTGGCCAATTGGGCCCGATTTTGAATTTTAAATTTGTTTTTCTGAGCTGTTTTCGTCTGTTTGAATTTTAAACTGAATTCTGAAACTACCGGAGGCCATATCTTCTTCATACGGAGTCCGTTTTACGCAAACTCGGACTCTATCTCAAGCAGAATTCCGAGACGAATGCAATGGCGTATCCCGTTTCCCTTATGAAACTAATTATACTTTAATTTGTGAATTTCACTATTATAGAATACACGGGGTGTTACACCGCGGTAACACAGCGGATGATTTCCCTTTGCGCCCCAGAAATATATATTAGTGGATGACCTTCATACCGCGATATCCTGCTTCAAAGCAGGATGTTATTATTTATGTGCTAACGTCTGTGGATGCTGGAAAACAGGTTGGAGGGATCCAACTGGATTCGTCAAATTTGTTTATTGTTTGTTTTCATATATATTACCATATATGCTGTGTTAGAAAACCTGTGATTATTAAATTGGTTATTTTGGGTGTTTAATTATCACTGGGCCTAAATGTTAATATTTAAAAATATTGTGAAAAGGATATCTCCAGTTTTAAAAAGGAAATTCTATTTTTCTAAAATAGAGTTTGTAATTTGAATAGAACAAAAATATTAACTTGTTTTGAATAATTAAAACAAGAAGATCATAAATTGGATAACATGAATATGAACTCAAGTAAAGTATATGGATTTATTTGTGAAACATAAATACAAGTGTGAATTTGAAAAGGGAAATTTGTTTTTCCAAAGTAGAAATATTTATTTCAAATGAAATATGAAATCGAGACTTGTTTAAACATATAAACAAGTAAAATAAATTGTGTTTGTAAATAAAAAGGAAGAATCATAAATTGGATAACATGAATATGAACTCAAGTAAAGTATATGGATTTATTTGTGAAACAAAATCAAATATTTACTATTTAATAGGATTAACCAAGTTAAAGGATAATTTGTTAATCGAGTTATGAGTCAAGTTCGATCATAGATACGTAAACTGAATTTGTAAATTTATATTCGAAATCGAGTATGACACTTGAATTGAAAATGAAATTTTAATTAGTTTATAAACGAGTTAAACTCATATTTGAACATGTTATATTCAAATAAAAAAGGTGAAATAGGAAAAACAGTTAATTAGCAAATCAATTAACGAATTACGTTAAAAGGATTGGATTAAGTTGAAATAAATTAGAAATGTATGAATATACATGAGATAGGTTTGAAATAAAGTATTAGAAGAGATACAAATAGAATGCTCGACACAAATGTATGTATTTAAATTGAATATGAGATTTTATGCGCCGTTTCGGCAAGCCGCTTGGCTGTTTCTTTTTCTTTTTGAATGGAGAGGCCTGTGTGGCAAGGTTTGACTTTTTCCGGTAACCCCGTATAAAGGAGGTTATGGCGAAATTTTCTTGGAATTTAAGGAGTCATAATATTTTTAAGAAATCTTGATAACTAGAAATCAATGTATTGATATATATAGAAGTCGATAAGTAAACGAACTTAAAATAGAATAGTATAAATAAAAAGGAAATATTTATAAACAAATAAAGTTAGTTGAATAAGAGTTAAAATAGAGTTAAGCAAAAATTAGAAACTGACTAGAGATTAGTTAAGTTGAATAGTTTTCTGAGTATCAATCTGATGTCAGTTTCGGCCTTCGAAATTGATACTTAGAGAACTGTTCTCTTACTAGTTTACTGTAAGGGACTAATAGTTGTGGAATGGTAGTGATGCGTGAATAAGATATGGAAATGTTTTCCAACGTTAATAACATATATTTTCTAAACATAGAAAATTAGGAATATATATATATATGTTTGATGATTTGATCGATAGTTTCATTTGGAAATAAGATCGTTGTTTGTACACGGACATTTTTCATTTAATAGTTAAATCACCGACTATCAAAATTTTTGATCATTTTAACGTTGTTAATATGGAGAGACCGGTTGGATTATTATCCAAAGAGCCACTTCGTATTGGCGTAAGCATTGCAAACCAAGTATGCTGAATATATTGAAGATGGAGTAAAGTGCAAGGGCCGTTGTATAAGTCATAGGTAGAGATTTCCTGGGATGGATGTACGGAATAGTGCCTTCTGTTTCGTTCAATCCCAGAACAAACGTATATGGAGGAATGTCTGGCAGAATATTTCCAATGATTTCATATGTTGGACTGTACAAATATATATGGTGGCAACGGATTTATTCTCTTAGCATGATATCCAGAATATTTGTGTAAACCCGATTAATGATTAACGGATCTGGTAATGTGGCATTCAAAGTGATCGTGTTATCAATGAATGGAAAATAATCATAGCCTTAGGCCTCAACAACCGGGAAATGACAAAAATCGGGCAGGTTGCATGGCTATGTGGTTAGCTCCCATTACGGTGTACAATCACCTATCTGGTGATTCATTTAATTCCTTATTCTATTGGATGCTGTTCCTTATCGGGAAACGGTTGCTAATCCCAACCGTTGGTGATATACATTCGATACACTCAAGCGAAATGAGTGGTCGGTCATGTGTGCCTGAGTTACAAGATGTTCTTATTGAACTCGGTTTATTCTCCTCTAGAGATACACCAGCGGCAGGTGGTTCAATACCATTTCATAGTCAGAATCCAATATCCAATAAGAGCCCGCGGTTTATGATTTTATATTATATATGTGGAACGTGAGATGCAAGCGTTCCACTAGATTTTTATTTATTTGATTTAGACACTATTATAATATCAAAGAATTTGGATATAAAGACCTTTTTGATTCTCATAAAGGAAAAAACCTTTCCGTGTTCTACGACGTGGTCTTATCAGATATCGTTTATTTCCTCAAGCTGTTTTAAACTGTTTACTCATACCAGTCCCATGACTGACCCGGAACTTATTTCGTTTTATTTTACCTAAACTCTTGGGTGCCCAATTTTTGTATGGGCAGTCATGTAGTTTAGGATTTTACAGATTTATTCTTGGGGGAGCTCGGAGCAGGAGGCTTCAACGTTAGTTATCTAGTGTTATTTCCACGGTATTGTAAGTGCTATACTCTAATGATAATGTTATGTATATATAGTCAACTTTTGTATTTCAAAAGCTGTTATATATTATGTTTTATTCCGCTGCGATGTGAGATTCTGTGTTGTGTTTCTGTTCTTCTTCTTCTATTCTAATTTTTCTTTCTTTCTATTTATCATCCTCTAACTTCTTTCTATTAATGATTCGTATTTCTGTGCAATTTGGGTTGGACGTGTGGTGTATTTAGTCAACTCAGATAGTACGAATTTGCGGGCCATTACAGTTGGTATCAGAGCTTAGGTTGAGCGAATACCTAGGCTTTGGTGGGGTTGTACTCATTAGAGATAGGGACGGTAGTACCCTAGAATGAGTTGAGTGTATATATACGAGAGAGCATATTTGTTAGTTGATATAAAAGTTGTTTTATACTGTGTTGGGAAGTCTATTGAGTGGATTATAAATTTTTGTCGAATCGTGGGACGCCACGAAGTCGATAGGAATTTATAAACACTTGAATAGAGAATTCGACACGATATTGCTTTAAAATGGGTGGATGAAATAATTTTATCCAAAATTCTATTTTGGATAGAAAAGGAATAATTTTCTGAAATTATTATATATGGATGTGTTGGTTGTTAATATTATAATCAAAAGAGATTATAAAAATTGAAATGGTTATTTATAACCAGATATAATTTGTATATGAATGAGATATATACAAATGAGATGAATTAAAATTGAATTCAAACCAAAATTCAGAATTTAAAATCCTGGGAAGTCGGAAAATACTTTCTGAAGTATATTAGAACAATATAGCTTTGTTTTAAAAAGATACTGAATGGGTTTTGAAAGTTATAAAGCGCTGAACTCACTTCAGTGGCTGGAAAATAATTCTGATAAAGATTGCAACATCATCAGTGTTCGTTTTTGAGTTTCTAAGTGAAGGATTGTTGCCTTAGAAAAGTTTTTAATGGAAACTTGTTTGAAAGAAAACAAGTTGTTTTGGAAAATTCAAGTGATTTCTATGAAAATAGCTTCTTTAAAACAAGTTTTTGAAAATACTTTCTATGAAAATAATACTTTTGAAAACACTTTTCAAAACTTTTTATCTGTTCTTGTAACCATAGCTCTAATACCATGTGTAACACCCCATGGCCATTAATGTCACTCACAAAGGGAACACATTAATGTCATGAAGCGTTATAGTAGTATAGAACATATAAATTACAAGAATAAATAAATAAAACACAGCGGAAGATAAAATTTATTTCATAGCATCATAACTTCAAAACAAGCATGCATAATTAGTCTCCAAAAACCATTACAACAGGATCAATTGTCTTTTCCAAAAACTTCAAAGTACATAAAGAAGCAAATACTTAAATAACGTAAATGCATAAATCCCTACTGAGCATAAGCAAAGCCGTAAAGATGAGAGAGTCCAAAGCGATACATCTACTCTTTTCAAGCAACTAAAAGAAATTTGCATTAAGCTGTAGTATTCCTCCTTGCAAACCTGAGGGGGGAGAGGAAAGAAAAGAGGTGGAAACAAACGGGTCAGACATAAAGTCTGGCGAGTCCAGTAATTTTAACAAATAATAGGTAAGGTAAATGATCATGACATAAACAGGAATCATGATATGGCTGTAACTTAGATAAGGTAGATAAAAAGGATGGACAAGATGATTTCGTTCATAAGTACTAAGACAGTCCTACACCTTGGCTATGCGAACAACCCTCCAAGTACTAACCCCAAAAACCGAAGTCAACATCAGACTAGCACCCAAAGGACTATCCAACTCAACCAACATGTATTTCGTTACACCGCACTTTTGCTAAGTTACACCATATTACTTAGTTACACCGCACATCTACTAGTATCTATTTACTAAAGGTTGATCCATTCCCACTAACTGTACCCACATGACAAACTTGGTAGTTACTTGTACCTAGCTGCTATCGTAGGTGCCGGCTTGCTCCTACCACCGCTAAGGTACCCTTACACTAGCCATTCGATCGCCTCCCTAAACCCTGTAGGCACCCATGCTAGCCCCACAGTGGGGTGTATCACTCCCCAAAGTGGCAACCCCGATACCAACATGAAATGCACGACCATACCTACACGATGCAACAACCTCTTGCCTACCAGCTCGGACCCATGCACGCACATGAACCCATTGGACTTGTGTTGCCACCGCTAATCACATTTTGACCTCTTATATTCAAGCCCAGTAAGGGTGCCCCAACCCTGGCCTAGTACCACCGGATTTTTATTTATTTGATTTAGACACTATTATAATATCAAAGAGTTTTGATATAAAGACCTTTTGGATTCTCATAAGGGAAAAACTGGTTCCGTGTTAAACAGCGTGGTCTTTTGAGATATCGTTTATTTCCTCAAGCTGTTTTAAACTGTTTACTCATACCAGTCCCATGACTAACCCGGAGTTTATTTTATTTTGTTTAACCTAAACTCTTGGGTGCCCAATTTTTGTATGGGCAGTCAAGTTGTTCAGGATTTTACAGATTTATTCTTGACGGAGCTCGGAGGGAGGCTTCAACGTTAGTTATCTAGTGCTATTTCCGCTGTTTTGTAAGTTTTGTACTCTGATGATAATGAGACGACCCGAACTTCCCCGTGAAGGAAAGCCTGGATTGAGTTGAGAACAAGCCACATCGAAACGCAAACAGAAGAACATTTCATTGTATATTACAACAATTTCATCAGATTCCAAGAATATACAAAGTATGAATGAATATTACTTTGAAAATATCAGAGATTACAATACATTACATAGCAGGGGAAAATAATACAATACACAACTAGAAGTTATACACGGATACAGAGCTTTCCGAGTATCGTCCCAACTGTAAATCAGGATCCTGTGAATATAAATCTGCAAAACCAAAACTATTAGCTGCCCATGTCGAAAATAAGGGCACCCAGAGTTTAGGTTAAAACAATAAACTCCAGGTCAGTCATGTGACTGGTGTGAAAACTAAAACAGTTATTAATCTTTATTTTAAAGTTAAGTAAATCAAGGGACCACGCCATATAACACGGAACGGGTTTCCTCCCAAGAATACCAGTGCATAAAACAACAGCGCAATGCTAAATAAAGAACAATGAAGATATTATAAGACCCAGGTCCCATAACACAATGCAACACAAGCCGGAGGATAGGGTTTTTACCTTATAATAGCCAAAGAATGCCTGATACGCTAAAAACAAATCATTTGATACTATTATAAGGACATAGTGTATAAAACAATTTCAATCATAAGTATCAATCATAGGCGGCATAAGTGCCCCATACCACTATGTCGCCATACTAGGATCTACAAATGAAACCGCAAAGTCACGTATTAGAAGTTGGATTTCCATCTGTGAACCGAGGCAAAAGATAGTCCTCTACTGATTCGAGTCTGTCTAGCCCGAGCCTCTGGAACAGCCGCAACTGCCCCTTGGATCGTCAGGGCCGGTCCACCGATGTGGATTAAAATGCCAGAACACTGTGTTTCCCCTCCCTTTGGGGCATAAATGAGCCAGATGACTCCATCGGCTCCACACAGTCAGCGATATTCTGAGACGCCTCGCAACAGCAACAACCACATAGTTGAAAATAATATAAATGTCAGGGCTGGTAGGTCACTGACACCACCCTAGCTAGAAGGAAACGCATGCCCTCCCTGAGGTCCTCTCCCTTTTCTGGTTCACAACCGGGGTGTGAGGCTCGCGAATCAACGCTACACAAAGCTATGCCACACAGGCCGTACTTTGATCATCAACCACAAGACTCTGCTTTTCAACAAAAGCCTTGATCATTTTTCACTTAGGCATGCCACAGAGGCAATTCACTCCATGAGATTGATATCCATCAATATATAACCCCTGAGCTCGTACGTCTCAGAAAAGGGCGTTAAGCAAGAGAATAAATTCTCCGCCGCCAACAGATATATATTTAATAGAAATCAATCACACAGAATAAAATCCAATGTCGGACACACAGTCCATTTACAAGCTCGTTCTAGGTCTGAACAAAACCGGAGGCACCTTGTACCTCGCATATCCATCGATCTCCAAGTACGTCTGGACGATCACCAACTGATTGTAACGACCTAGAAAGTCTGAACCAATTTAAAATTTTTAAATTGGCTAAAATAATGGATTTTAAATATTTAAAATAAATATTTTAAGTAATGGCAATGAAAAGTGAGTTTGAATTGACAATTGAAAACGAATATAATTAATTATAATTATAAACAGGGCCTGAAGAGGCGCTGCAGTTTCAAAATTTGGATTCAAATTTTATCAGACTGTACCGGGTGCAAAACAAAACGGATTTTAGTGAAACCAAAAATATTTAAATCTGTTAGTGAATACCTTTCTAACGAATCTGAAAAATCGAATTTTCATAGCAAAAGTTATAGCCAAATGAATTTTCGGAAGCGTCGATATGGAATTTATATAGCCCGTAAAAATGGCCATTTTGCATATGACCTCGGAATTCGACGAAACCACTTTTGTTGGATCCGGTATGTGAAGTTATTGCTAGGTTTCTAATTTCATAATTTTTGAAGCTAATATGTGAGCGGGGCAAAGGAAAATGTGTTTTGGTCAATTACAGTTAAATTGGATTGACCAAAAATGGCCCTTTTTGCAAACGTTCTCAGAATTCAACGAAACTAGTTTTGTTGGGACCGTATCGTCAAAACATAGCTAGATTATTTTTCTGGAATTTTTCGAATTAATTTGTGGCCCTGGCAAATTAAAATGTACGTTCAAAATAGAAATTGAATGTTTTATAATTTAATTTGAAAAATAACTGGTTGTAACAATCGAATTAGCCTTCGAAACATATCCCATTGTGTTCGAAATGGGGGTAAAACGCTAGCGACGACAGTCGTTGGGTTTGAATTGGGGTTCATGGGTGAAAGAGGTATTTTCGAAATATAAAAATATATAAATTAAAAAAAATCATTGGTCAAAGGCCCTTCTCTCTCCCCGATTCCCTTCAGCGACGAACGACGGCTGAGCCTCCCACCTTCTCTCCTTCGTTTCTCCAATTCTGCTCAACAAAAACGCATGCTCCTTTGGAAGTTTTTGAAGATCGAAGCTTCCTCTTCACATCCATATAAGGAGCATCAATTATCGTCGTGTATATAGGGAGAATCACCTCCGTGAACGTCCGACCTTTGGAGCTCCGCCGTCGTCGCTACAGTGCACCGAAGTGGGCCCCACCACGTTGTGCACGTGCGCCCTTCCTCCCCCCTCGACGCTGCACCACCCGATCGGCCTAACGCTACACGGTTTGCTCGAAAATTGGCGACCTAGTTTTGAACATTCAAACGAGGTATACGGCTTGTTTATTTTCAACTGATTTTAACACTTTAAAGCATTGCAAAACTTTGAAAAATTGTATCTTTTTCGTTCGTTAACGAAATTCGATGAAACAGGAAACATCGTGACCGTGTGGACGTCTTCTACATTCTAGAAGAGACCTCATATTTTTCTGAGCCTTCTGCTATTTTTGGTGGAGTGGAACCCAATGTGAGATTTCTAATTTATAAACGATATGGAAAACGACGATGTATAAATTATATAGTCGATGTATGAGTTATATAAGCGTTGTACACCTCTTGTATAAGCGTTGTATAAGTTGTACGTTCGATGTATAAGTTATATATGCGTTGTAAAAATTATGTATGTGTTGAAATAAAAGTGAATTGCTATATATAAATATATATATATATATATACGCCCCTCGTCCACAAACCATTGACGATATTTATTGATTGTGATTGGTGTGAAAATTGATTGATAGCGAATGGTTGTTTGGGATTGTTTGTGGTTGATATTGATTGATTGTGGTTGAAAAATACCCGTTTGTGGTTGAGAAATATTTGGTTGAAACCACATAGGATTAGTTTGTGGAAATGAAATAAATATATACAAGCCGCCTGCGTGCGAACTAGATGCATGATCTCCATTGTCAAAAACCGCGAGGTTTTAAGGTAGAGCGAGGAGCCGTACTAGGGACGGTCCCGGTTTTAACTACTCTGTCGTTATGCTGCCGAAATTTTGAATAATATTCATGTGTTTGAATTATTTTCATTTGCTGAAACTATATTTATTCGTTGTACAGAAAATCTTCATGTGTTGAATCGATATTCATTCGTTGATTAGAAATTCATGTGTTGAATGGTCTTCCTGTTTTAAATATAAAAATCACATTTTTTATCTATATATATAAACTATAGAAAACCTTCATGTGTTGAATCGATATTCATTCGTTGATTGGAAATTCATGTGTTGAATGGTATTCATATTTTAAAATAAATTGTTTTACAATAAAAATCACCTTTTTATCATCTATATGAACTATGAGAAATGACCTAGTTTTAAAATAAATTGTTTTATAATAAAAATCACCTTTTTATCATCTATATAGACTATATGATATAATAGTGTTTTGAAAAGAATTGTTTTACAGTAAAAATCACATTTTTATTATATACATGAATTGTTGAAACGTGAAGTGTTAAAAATAGCAACTCGTT
Source organism: Allium sativum (assembly GCA_030737875.1). Classification (NCBI taxonomy): domain Eukaryota; kingdom Viridiplantae; phylum Streptophyta; class Magnoliopsida; order Asparagales; family Amaryllidaceae; genus Allium; species Allium sativum. The sequence goes on along the minus strand of CM060924.1, from coordinate 951,965,459 downwards.
CAAATAAATATGCATGAGTTGAAATATTCATTAATTAGCTAATGATATGATTTTTGCCTATGCATGCAACATTAGAATGAATGGTGTTTTTAAACCAAATGGAAATCAAATATGAAGTTGAATGGAAAATGATAAATGATAAGAACTATATATATGTACATGCATATTTATTGAACAGGTTATAGCAAAGGGGCTAGAGAAGAGGAATAAAATTTTGTGCCCGACAAATAGGTACATATTTACTGTTTTGTTTGGGTGATGATTTTATGAGCCTGTTGGCTAGCCGCTTGTCTTTTTCTTTTTCTTTTCGACATGAGATGCCCGTGTGGCTATTTGAGAATTTTCCCAGCCCCTCCCGTACAAAGGAGGTTATGGCGAAATTTTCCAAAATTTTAAGGCGTTAGTGAAATATTTGAAGTGAAAACGGTATTGAAATTGTTGAATGAACTATATTTATATAAATATATAAATATAAATAAATTTAAAACGAAACGTGGCCGTGCAGTTCGCGTTTTGAAACCGTGATTTCAAACAACTAGTACGGGAAATCCGACCACTGGATTTTCCCGAAACCGCAACCGTCGGGTTCGCCTTGGAAATATCTTTCCAACGGCACCAACCTTGTAAAAATCCAACAGTTGGATTGTCTGGAATGTTTAATTCAAATATAAAGAAAAATAGCGCCAGAAACGATTATATTTATATATATATATATAAATATAATTATATTTAATCGAATAACGACGCTGTAGTTCGCATTTTGAAATCGAAACTTCAAACGATTGTACCGGGAGATCCGACCTACGGATTTTCCCGAAACTGGAACCATTGGGTTCGTTTTGAAAAGATCTTTCTAATGATGTAAAATTTGTAAAGATCCAATGGTTAGATTTTTAGATATGTGTAAATCAAATCTGAAGAAAAACAGTGCAACGGTCGAGTTATGGCCCGAAGCGTCGTTTTTGAATATATTGGCTATTTTAAAATAAATAAAAATAGCGATAAATCGTTATAAAATATTATAAACAATATGGATGTGATTTAGAAATTAACTGAAGGTTGGCTAAGTCGAATGGTTTCCTGGGTGTTGATCTGATGTTGGTTTCGGCCTTCGGGGTTAATATTTGGGAAATCGTTCTCTTACTGATTGACGGTTAGTGACTAATGAATTAAAATGATGCGTGTATATGTTAGTGTTGCACTTGTTTATTATATACGCGAGTTGCTCAGAAAGACCGGGTTTTTCCCATTCTGAATAACTGAATCGACGATAGCAAATCGAAGATGAAGACGATGGTCGAAGACCGGAGATCTTCACCTCGTTTGGATGGTAACCGAGGTCCTGATTGGGAGACATCCCGAAATATGGATAATGAGTGGTGATCGTCCAGACGTACGTGGTGATCAATGGGTTTGCGAGGTATTTAGTGCCTCCGGTTTCGTTCAGACCCAGAACGGACTTGTAAATGGATTGTGTGTCTGACATTGGATTTTATTCTGTGTTGATTGATCTCTATTAAATATACATCTGTTTGGCGGCGGAGAATTTATTCTTTTGATTAACGCCCTTCTCTGAAACGCACGAGCTCAGAGGTTATGTATCGATGGACATCAGTCGCATGGCATGAATTGCCTGTGTGGCATGCTAAGATGCAGTGATCAGGGCTTCTGTTGAAAAGCAAAGTCTTGTGGTGATGATCAAAGCACCGCCTGTGTGGCGTAGCTTTGTGTATAACGTGAATTCGCGAACCTCACACCCCGGTATGAACCAGAAACGGGAGAAGGACCTCAGGGAGGGCATGCGTTTCTTTCTAGCTAGGGTGGTGTCAGTGACCTACCAGCCCTGAAATTTATATACTTTTCACTTATGTGGTTGTTGCTGTTGCGAGGCGCCTCGGTTTGATCGGACGATCCGGGTCCGATGGAGTCATTCGTTGGCTCATTTACCCCCCAAAGGGTGGGGAAACGCAGTGTTCAGGAATTTTAATCCCCATCGGTGAACCGGCCCTGACGATCCAAGGGCCCACCTGAGTCTGGGTCCTGAGGCTCGGGCTAGACAGTCTCGAATTCGGTAAGGACTATCTTTTGCCTTGGTTCATGACAGAAATCCAATTTCCAAATACGACATCATGTGGTTTTGATTGTATATATATATGGCGACATGATATATGGTACCCATGTCATCTATGATTGATAGTTATGATTTGAAATTGTTTTCAAAACATATAAACACTAGCAATAATATAAATGCCTTTGTTTTATTCGTATCAAGCATATTTTGGCCGTTATAAGGTAAAAACTCTATCCTCCGGTTTGCGTTGCATTGTGTGATGGGAACTGAGTCTTATAATGGCTTCATTTTTATAAAAAGCATGGCGGTGTTTAAAAGAAAGATTTGTTTTAAAGCACTGGCAATCCAATGGAGTAAACCCGTTCCACGAAAGTGGCGTGGTCCTGTGATTAGCCATATTATATATGTGTTGAATAGATTTCTCATACCAGGCCCATGACTGACTCGTAATTTGTTTCACTCTCAAACTCGGGTGCCCCTTTTTCTACACGGGCAGCCTTGTATTCAGGTTTAGCTGGTTCTTTCTGGATAGCTGGAGCTGAAGATGGATTCTATCATTTATCCCTTTTTATGCTGTTCAGCTCCTATTGTACATATTATGTTTGTTTTCCGCTGTAGACATTTATGTATAGCTGGACTGTATTTTTACTAAGTATGATCCTGTATACTGTGTAACTCTGATGATTACTTTTATCCAGTATATTGTTTTGTTCATTATCTGGTGTATTTATTTAATTCTGTTCTGCTATTATCTGTTTCTGTGTTATATTCCACGGATTACCCTTGCCGCCGTCAGTACGGGGTTTGGGGTCGTCTCAATTTGGTATCAGAGATTTGGTTAAGCTTAGTTCTGGAATATAACATTTGAACGAACTCGTCAGAAATAGAACCAGTAGTATTCTAGGACGGGTAACTCTATACAGATAGGATCAGCAATATCCTAGTATAAGTAAAGCAGAATAAAATTACACCTCGATAGACACATTTACATTTGAAGTATGTGTTTCTATGTTTTAAAATATCTTTTCTGTGACCTGACACTTGATCTGCCATTTGCAGAGGTACTAGAAAAATGAGTGCCAGAAACAGGAGAAATGAAGAACCCGATCTAGAGGCTCTACTAAAGAGATATCGAAATCTGAACGGAGCACAGTTCTCGGGCAATGAATCTATAATTCAAACTCAAGCTTGGATGAGTTCTGTAGAAAGAATTTTTGAGCGTATCTAGTTGAGGGATGACCGGAAAAGGTTAGTAGCATCTTGGGCGCTCAAAGAAGAAGCTTTAATCTGGTGGGAAACAATCATCAAAGATAATCCAGAAGGTGATATCACCTGGGACAGATTCAAAGTGATTTTCCTAGAAAGATTTACTCCTCCTGAAGCGATGGAGCGATTATGTGATGAATTTTCTTATCTAATACAAGGTGATATGACCATCCCAGAATATCATAAGAAATTCAATGAACTTTCTCACTTTGCTCCTCATCTGATTCAAGATCCAAAGAGGAAAAATCTGAGATTTATTCATGGCCTGCAAAGGAGATATCAGAATAGTGTGATGAGGAATGTGAAGCTTCCCTTTTCAGAAATGATATACATGGCTTATCAGTATGAAGACTTCCATAAGAAAGGAATGTTACGCGACGAAGACGAAGTCAGTTCTAGTGACAAAGCAGAGTCGAAAACTAATATTGCTGGAGCCAGTACGAGGTTTGAGGCCAATAAGAAGCCCAGTGCAAATCGAAAAAGGGATAGATCTGAAAAGGAACCTGCCACGACTGCCATATGCAAGAACTGCAATTAGAAGGGGCATTTGTCCAGAAAATGTAAATCAGTAAACAAACGAGAGAAGAGTGGATTTGGACCCAAAAATAAGGTTCTTGAGGGCCGAGGATGCCATAAGTGCCATCAGGCTGGGCATATTGCAAAAAACTGCCCGCTATCAAAGAAATCTGAAGCCGTATGTATAAATGAAGTAGCAGAAACTTCCGAGCCCTCAGCTAGTCAAGAAAGGGCTGATGTTTTAGAAGGCACGCTAACTGTCAAAGATATCCTAGTTAAAGTACTGTTTGACACAGGTGCGTCACGAAGCTTCATTGCAAAGGATGCAGCTAAGAAACTGGATTTGAATTTGAAAAAGCTCAAGGAACCAATGACTGTCCAGAATCCGGTTGGGGGTTCCATTGATCTCAGTTGGGTTTGTGGAGTGCCGGTTTCTTTCTCTCGTTATCGGTTTCCTACCATCGCAGTCGTCATGAATTTTAAAGAGTTTGATCTTATCTTGGGGTTAGACTGGTTGACCAAATATGAAGCTGAAGTTAAATGCACCGACAGAGTCGTAAAGGCGAAGATTAAATCAGGTGATTATATAACCATTCCCTGTGAAGGTCAGAATACTAATAGAAAAGACTTCTGGGCAGCTTTAAATGTTTCTCCAGCCCAAATAGAAAATGTCCCGGAGGTCGCAGAGAATATTCCTGAACTCATCAAAGATATTCCTGTCGTCAAGAACTATGCGGATGTGTTCGAAGAAGTTGTTCGCTTACCTCCGCAAAGAGAAATAGATTTCAAGATTGCTTTGATTCCCAATGCAAGGCCGGTAGTTCACGCTATTCGAAGAATGTCCTTGAAAGAGAAGGAGGAATTAGACAATCAAACACGAAAGCTAGTATGGAAAGGTCTGATCAGGCCTAGTTTCTCTGATTGGGGTGCAGCAGTGGTGTTTGTCCCAAAATCTGACGGTACTCTACGTCTATGTGTGGATTATCGAGATCTGAACAAGCAAACCATAAAGAACAAATATCCATTACCGTGAATAGATGATTTGTTGGATCGATTAAATGGGGCACAAGTATTTTCACGAATGGACCTAGCTACAGGTTTCCATCAACTTCGAATTGCCGAAGAGTGTGTTCCAATGACAGCATTCGGAGGTCCCGACCTATTCTACGAGTGGTTAGTAATGCTGTTCGGCTTATGTAACGCTCCCGCCTACTTCATCGATCTGATGAACAGAGTATTCATAGGAGTATTGAATAAATTTGTTCTGGTTTTTATTGACAATATTCTAATCTTCTCTAAATCAAAGGCCGAACATGAAAAGCATCTGGAACAGGTTCTAGAAATTCTGAGACGGAATGTATTAAAAGCCAAATTTTCCAAATGTATCTTCTGGCAAGATGAAGTAAAATTTCTAGGCCACGTTGTATCGAAAGAAGGAATTGCTGTGGATCCAGGCAAAATCACAGCTATTCAGAATTGGAAACAGCCCAATACCCGCACTGAAGTCCGCAGTTTTCTCGGATTGGCTAGCTATTACCGGAAGTTCGTTAAAAACTTTTCGAAGATATCTGGTCATTTAACGAAGCTTACAAAGAAGCACTCTAAATTCAAGTGGACTCCAGAAAGTAAGGAGGCTTTTGAAGAGATAAAGTTGAGATTAACAACTGCTCCAATGTTAACCATCATCGATGGTAATCAGGATTTGAAAGTCTGGACTGATGCTTCTAGAGAGGGCCTTGGCGCAGTTTTAATGCAAAGGGGTCAAGTGATTGCTTATGCTAGCCGTCAGTTGAAGCCGCACGAGAAAAACTATGTAACTCATGATCTTGAGTTATTGGTTATTGTGTTCGCTTTGAAAATCTGGAGGCACTATCTTCTGGGTGAGAGATTTGAACTGTTTACAGATCACCAGTCGTTAAAGTATCTGTTCACTCAGAAAGACCTAAATCTGAGGCAGCAACGTTGGCTGGAGTTTCTTGCAGCTTATGATTTTGAAATTATATACACTCCAGGGAAAGCCAATGTCGTGGCTGATGCGTTAAGCCGAAAGAATGAAATGATCGCCAGTTTTATTATCACGACTTCATTGCTAGATAAAATATCTGCTCTTCAGGAGGATGATCACTTCATTCAGAAGATCAGAGGGATAATTCAACAAGGCGAACCCTCGAGTTTTCAAATTGATAATGATGGAATTCTAAGGCTCCAAGGTCGAATCTGTGTCCCTAACATTCCTGAGCTTCGAAAGGAAGTACTGGATGAATGCCACAAGTCAAAACTCAGTATCCATCCAGGAGTAAGCAAAATGTATAATGACATCAAACGCACTTTCTGGTGGAAGTCGATGAAGAGGGACATTTCTTTATATGTTAGCCGATGCCCTACTTGCCAACTAGTCAAAAACGACCAACAGAAATTGGCTGGATTGTTACAACCACTAGAAGTTCCTGGTTGGAAGTGGGAACATATTTCTATGGACTTCATTGATGGTCTGCCCAGAACCAGAAAAGGAAATGACAGTATTTGGGTGATCGTAGATCGCTTCACGAAGACCGCCCATTTCATACCTGTCAGATCAAACAGAACTGCTCAGAGTCTGGCGCAGATATACTTCAAGGAAATAGTTAGACTACATGGAGTGCCGCTCAGTATAGTCAGTGATAGAGATACAATATTTACTAGTAAATTCTGGGAGGCATTTCAAGTCGAGCTGGGAACGAAGTTGAGCTTGAGCACCGCTTATCATCCTCGGACAGACGGTCAGACTGAGAGGGTGAATCGTATTTTGGAAGATCTATTGCGGGCTTGTGTTATAGATTTCGGTGGATCCTGGGAAGACAATCTGCATTTGGCTGAATTCTCTTATAACAACAGCTACCAGGCGAGTCTGACGATGTCGCCATTCGAAGCATTGTATGGTAGACCGTGCCGATCTCCTACTTGTTGGGTCGAACCCGGTAATAGACTTGTGTTGGGCCCTGATATGATTCGAGAAGCTGCCGACAAGGTCGATTTTATTAAGAAGCGATTACTCGCCGCTCAAAGCCGACAAAAGAGCTATGCCGATAGAAGAAGAAGAGATATATCCTTTGTTGTTGGCGACTACGTATATTTGAAAGTATCGCCGATGAGAGGAGTTATCCGTTTTGGTAAAACTGGAAAGTTAGAGCCCAAATTTATCGGTCCGTTTCCTATTCTGGAAAGGATCGGAACTCTCGCTTATAGGGTTAAACTGCCTGATTGGTTACCTGGAGTTCATGATGTATTTCATATATCTCAACTTCGAAAGCACGTTCATGATCCAGACTTGATCGTGGAAGAAGCAGCTCAACATGACATTGAAATTACTCCAGAACTAGCTGTGAGACGAGAGCCGCTAAAGATTATCGGCAAAGAAACCAAAGAGCTGAGGAACAAGAAGGTTCACTTAGTCAAAGTGTAATGGAGTGGAGATCCACGAGATTTTACTTGGGAAACTGAGGAGAGCATTCAGAAAGCTTATCCTAGATGCCGAGTGGATATCTCTGATTGACTCTGGTGCAAGGTACATTTATCCTACTTTGCATTACCATTTGATTCTCTACTCTGTTGCTATTTTCTTCCCATGGATGTGCACTATTTATTCTATACTCTGAATGATTTTTAAAGGAATATAGGATTTCATTAGTATATTTTTGGAAGGTTAAAAAACGAATTGGTTGTTGTGTTGTGTGATTGTAGATTTATCAAACCACTTTCGATTTTGTTCCTTTTCGGGGACGAAAAGTTTTAAGTGGGGGAGATTGTAACGACCCAGAAAATCTGAACCAATTTAAAAATTTTAAATTGGCTAAAATAATGGATTTTAAATATTTAAAATAAATATTTTAAGTAATGGCAATGAAAAGTGAGTTTGAATTGACAATTGAAAACGAATATAATTAATTATAATTATAAACAGGGCCTGAAGAGGCGCTGCAGTTTCAAATATTGGATTCAAACTTTGTTGGACTGTACCGGGTGCAAAACAAAACGGATTTTAGTGAAACCAAAAATATTTAAATCTGTTAGTGAATACCTTTCTAACGAATCTGAAAAATCGAATTTTCATAGCGGAAAGCAATAGTTATGGCCAAATGAATTTTCGGAAGGGTCGATATGGAATTTATATAGCCCGTAAAAATGGCCATTTTGCATATGACCTCGGAATTCGACGAAATCACTTTTGTTGGATCCGGGATGTGAAGTTATTGCTAGGTTTCAAATTTCATAATTTTTGAAGCTAATATGTGAGCGGGGAAAAGGAAAATGTGTTTTGGTCAATTACAGTTAAATTGGATTGACCAAAAATGGGCCTTTTTGCAAACGGTCTCAGAATTCGACGAAACTAGTTTTGTTGGGACCGTATCGTCAAAACATAGCTAGATTATTTTTCTGGAATTTTTCGAATTAATTTGTGGCCCTGGCAAATTAAAATGTACGTTCAAAATAGAAATTGAATGTTTTATAATTTAATTTGAAAAAATACTGGCTGTAACAGTCGAATTGGCCTTCGAAACATATCCCATTGTGTTAAGAATGGGGGTAAAACGCTAGAGACGATAGTCGTTGGATTTGAATTGGGGTTCATGGGTGAAGGAGGTATTTTTGAAATTTAAAAATATATAAATTAATAAAAAAATATCATTGGTCAAAGGCCCTTCTCTCTCCCCGATTCCCTTCAGCGACGAACGACGGCTGAGCCTCACCCTTCTCTCCTTCGTTTCTCCAATTCCGCTCAACAAAAACGCATGCTCCTTTGGAAGTTTTTGAAGATCGAAGCTTCCTCTTCACATCCATATAAGGAGCATCAATTATCGTCGTGTATATAGGGAGAATCACCTCCATGAACGTCCAACCTTTGGAGCTCCGCCGCCGTCGCTACAGTGCACCGAAGTGGGCCCCACCACGTCGCGCACGTGTGCCCTTCCTCCCCCCTCGACGCTGCACCACCCGATCGGCCTAACGCTACACGGTTTGCTCGAAAATTGGCGACCTAGTTTTGAACATTCAAACGAGGTATACGGCTTGTTTATTTTCAACTGATTTTAACACTTTAAAGCGTTGCAAAACTTTGAAAAATCGTATCTTTTTCGTTCGTTAACGAAATTCGATGAAACAGGAAACATCGTGACCGTGTGGACGTCTTCTACATTCTAGAAGAGACCGCATATTTTTCTGAGCCTTCTGCTATTTTTGGTGGAGTGGAACCCAATGTGAGATTTCTAATTTATAAACTGTAACGACCCGTATTCTATGCATCACAGGATCGTAGGATGTTTATTTCTTTCAATACAAAGTAGTATGGTCATGTAACTTTGGGAGGCAACTATTGTGGTCATTTCTCATGTTCATGATTTCCCCCGATTTTTAAATGACCATTTTACCCCTAGTTGGCATTGTTTTGGCCATAACTTTTGACTGGAAAGGGATTTTGACCTGAAACCACTTCCATTGGCTCCGGATGATGGTTTACAATTCCGTAGAGTTGTCACAATAGCCAAACGGACTCACCGTTTGGGAGATATGGCTGAAACAAGTTTCAGATGGTGAAAAACAGCTTAATTGGGCTTAACCGGGTGATTAGCAGCTAGGCCCAGAGGGGAATTTCGGGTATACAGGTATAGGAGGACTGATTAGGGTTAGGAAATCACTTTCATTTCAGTTTTGAGCAGCCACAAACCTTCTTGAGACCGTAGTAATGGCTTCCATCCTCTAAAACCACTCCAAAACACATTTTTAGTGAAGATTAAGCCTAAACTACATCAAAACAAGGCCAAATAGCAAAAGAGCAAGGTTGGAGCTGCTGCTATAAATAGGAATTCGACCCAAACAGAGAGTATTTCAGATTTGGTGTTTCATTTGTGGCCAAGGTGAGTGATTTGCATAGTTTTTGCACTAATTACGGTAATTAAGGCTAATTAGTGAGGATTAGCGGATTTATACACTAATAAATTCTGGAAAAATGTTTAGAAAATCTTAAATAATATTTTATGCCTCTGGTAGAAATTTGGTTTAATTTGATTGAGTTTTGTTAACACTATGATTAGATTTACTTAAACATGCTTAAGGGAAAATAAGGGGTTTTGGGCACATTTGATCCATTTTGCCATGTAAATTCATTGTCTTGGTGTTTGTGGTTAGTTTGCTATGTTGTTATGACTATTTGACATGATTTGTGATTGATTAGAATAGTTAGATTTGTCGAAAACGTCGTCGAACGGCGTAAACAAGTTGCTGGAAAAAGTTGCAGAAAGTTGTGCAGGGCTTCGGATCGGATCGGATGAGGGCTCGGATCGGATATGTGAACTGGGCAAGAAAACCCGACTCAAACTGGAGTTTGGCACATAAGAGACTTGGCAAAAAGGAAGGCCGTTTACTTAGAGTTGGAGTGGACAAGGGGATCGGATCGGAAGAATAATGGAGGCCAGATCGGATCGACTCAAGAATGGAAGGCTACGACTGGAGTAAGGCGAAGGGATCGGATCGGATCGGAGTAGATGGAAAACGAGGGAGCTGATCGGAGAAGGAGCATGAACTGGAAGGAAGACAGCAACCCGACCCGACCCGGAGGAGGACACTGACCCAACCCGAAGTGAAGTACCCGATCTGAACCGAATGGAAAGATGACAAAGAAGGAGGACCGAACCGAACCGACGAGGGTAATGACTACCGAACCGAATCGAATTCTAGGGCTGCTACTGCAAGACAACTCTTCTGAAGACCCACTCCAATTCGACCAAACCCGAGATGCAAAGGAAGTCCAAATGAGAAGTTAGAGCTCAAGATTCAGATGGGAATCAACGAGTTCGCTTCATGATTGGGCTTTACTGCGGGACGCGTGCTAAGGGGTTATCAATGTCTATAGCTTTGGACCACTATGGTAGGAGGTACGAAGGCGGATTCAGGGCCACTATGGCATTGGTAGGACCAAGGGCTACGACCAATGAGGTGGGTCATTGAAATGTTTGGTCATGACTCCATGTGTTTAGCTTGGTCACAGCAGGGTTTCTACTAGTCGGGATTCGTCGTTACCTCAATTTGTCTAGTGTTCCAAAGTGGTAGATATCGTATGCTTTACGCACTGAGTGAGAGATGTGAGGATGGTTGCTATGGATGATTTGTTTGCTATCATTATGACATGCACACCCCACCCCCGTATTCTTTACACCACTTGTTTTGAGGCACCTTAGAGTACTGTACAGTATGTAGTGCTAACTCTGGGTGCTCACACGAGCAGACTAGAGACAGGTTAGCTGGTAATGCACGGGTAGGTGATCCGGAGACGAGCAAGAGGCTTCCACGTAATATATATATATAGTATTCTCCCTGTGTTGTTGAAGATCACTGCTTAGGCATTGGTGGTGCATCTTCTACTTTAGCTTTTATTTTTTAGAGACAGTAAATTTTGAAAGGTTGTAATAAGCTGTATTTGGATTTCCGCTGCTCTGACGTTGATGTTGGTTTTAGTTATCAGCTTATACATCGTCTCACCTGTTTTATGTCAAGTATTTTGTTATTATATTTTATTCCATGCGCTGTGAGATATTCTACAGGTTCTTTGTATGTTCATTTCCTTCTTCCCTTTTTCTTCTCACGACCCGTTCTGTGCTAACTGGACATGTGTACAGCGCACTTTTGGAGTAAATGTCGGTTGGTGCGGGGCGGGCCGTCACATAAACGATATGGAAAACGATGATGTATAAATTATATAGTCGCTGTATGAGTTATATAAGCGCTGTACACCTCTTGTATAAGCGTTGTATAAGTTGTACGTTCGATGTATAAGTTATATATGCGTTGTAAAATTATATATGTGTTGAAATAAAAGTGAATTGCTATATATAAATATATATATACGCCCCTCGTCCACAAACCATGGACGATATTTATTGATTGTGATTGGTGTGAAAATTGATTGATAGCGAATGGTTGTTTGGGATTGTTTGTGGTTGATATTGATTGATTGTGGTTGAAAAATACCCGTTTGTGGTTGAGAAATATTTGGTTGAAACCACATAGGATTAGTTTGTGGAAATGAAATAAATATATACATGCCACCTGCGTGCGAACTAGATGCATGATCTCCATTGTCAAAAACCGCGAGGTTTTAAGGTAGAGCGAGGAGACGTACTAGGGACGGTCCCGGTTTTAACTACCCTGCCATTATGCTGCCGAAATTTTGAATAATATTCATGTGTTTGAATTATTTTCATTTGCTGAAACTATATTTATTCGTTGTATAGAAAACCTTCATGTGTTGAATCGATATTCATTCGTTGATTAGAAATTCATGTGTTGAATGGTCTTCATGTTTTAAATATAAAAACCACATTTTTATCTATATATATAAACTATAGAAAACCTTCATGTGTTGAATCGATATTCATTCGTTGATTGGAAATTCATGTGTTGAATGGTATTCATATTTTAAAATAAATTGTTTTACAATAAAAATCACCTTTTTATCATCTATATGAACTATGAGAAATGACCTTGTTTTACAATAAAAATCACCTTTTTATCATCTATATAGACTATATAAAATAATAGTGTTTTGTAAAGAATTATTTTACAGTAAAAATCACATTTTTATTATATACATGAATTGTTGAAACGTGAAGTGTTAAAAATAGCAACTCGTTCAAATAAATATGCATGAGTTGAAATATTCATTAATTAGCTAATGATATGATTTTTGCCTATGCATGCAACATTAGAATGAATGGTGTTTTTAGACCAAATGGAAATCAAATATGAAGTTGAATGGAAAATGATAAATGATAAGAACTGTATGTATGTACAAGCATATTTATTGAACAGGTTATAGCAAAGGGGCTAGAGAAGAGGAATAAAATTTTGTGCCCGACAAATAGGTACACATTTACTGTTTTGTTTGGGTGATGATTTTATGAGCCTGTTGGCTAGCCGCTTGGATTTTTCTTTTTCTTTTCGACATGAGACGCCTGTGTGGCTATTTGGGAATTTTCCCAGCCCCTCCCGTACAAAGGAGGTTATGGCGAAATTTTCCAAAATTTTAAGGCGTTAGTGAAATATTTGAAGTGAAAACGATATTGAAATTGTTGAATGAACTATATTTATATAAATATATAAATATAAATAAATTTAAAACGAAACATGGCCGTGCAGTTCGCGTTTTGAAACCGTGATTTCAAACAACTAGTACGGGAAATCCGACCATTGGATTTTCCCGGAACCGCAACCGTCGGGTTCGCCTTGGAAATATCTTTCCAACGGCACCAACCTTGTAAAAATCCAACGGTTGGATTGTCTGGAATGTTTAATTCAAATCTGAAGAAAAACAGCGCCAGAAACGATTATATTTATATATATATATATATATAATTATAATTATAATTATATTTAATCGAATAACGACGCTGCAGTTCGTATTTTGAAATCGAAACTTCAAACGATTGTACCGGGAGATCCGACCACCGGATTTTCCCGAAACTGGAACCGTTGGGTTCGTTTTGAAAAGATCTTTCTAATGATCTAAAATTTATAAAGATTCAACGGTTAGATTTTTAGATATGTGTAAATCAAATCTGAAGAAAAACAGCGCCACGGTCGAGTTATGGCCCGAAGCGTCATTTTTGAATATATTGGCTATTTTAAAATAAATAAAAATAGCGATAAATCGTTATAAAATATTATAAACAATATGGATGTGATTTAGAAATTAACTGAAGGTTGGCTAAGTCGAATGGTTTCCTGGGTGTTGATCTGATGTTGGTTTCGGCCTTCGGGGTTAATATTTGGGAAATCGTTCTCTTACTGATTGACGGTTAGTGACTAATAAATTGAAATGATGCGTGTATATGTTAGTGTTGCACTTGTTTATTATATACGCGAGTTGCTCAGAAAGACCGGGTTTTTCCCACTCTGAATAACTGAATCGACGATAGCAAATTGAAGATGAAGACGATGGTCGAAGACCGGAGATCTTCACCTCGTTTGGATGGTAACCGAGGTCCTGATTGGGAGGCATCCCGAAATATGGATAATGAGTGGTGATCGTCCAGACGTACGTGGTGATCGATGGGTTTGCGAGGTATTTAGTGCCTCCGGTTTCGTTCAGACCCAGAACGGACTTGTAAATGGACTGTGTGTCTGACATTGGATTTTATTCTGTGTTGATTGATCTCTATTAAATATACATCTGTTTGGCGGCGGAGAATTTATTCTTTTGCTTAACGCCCGTCTCTGAAACGCACGAGCTCAGAGGTTGTGTATCGATGGACATCAGTCACATGGCATGAATTGCCTGTGTGGCATGCTAAGATGCAGTGATCAGGGCTTCTGTTGAAAAGCAAAGTCTTGTGGTGATGATCAAAGCACTGCCTGTGTGGCGTAGCTTTGAGTATAACGTGAATTCGCGATCCTCACACCCCGGTATGAACCAGAAACGGGAGAAGGACCTCAGGGAGGGCATGCGTTTCTTTCTAGCTAGGGTGGTGTCAGCGACCTACCAGCCCTGACATTTATATACTTTTCACCTATGTGGTTGTTGCTGTTGCGAGGCGCCTCGGTTTGATCGGACGATCCGGGTCCGATGGAGTCATTCGTTGGCTCATTTACACCCCAAAGGGTGGGGAAACGCAGTGTTCAGGAATTTTAATCCACATCAGTGGACCGGCCCTGACGATCCAAGGGCCCACCTGAGTCTGGGTCCTGAGGCTCGGGCTAGACAGTCTCGAATTCGGTAAGGACTATCTTTTTCCTTGGTTCATGACGGAAATCCAATTTCCAAATACGACATCGTGCGGTTTTGATTGTATATATATATATATATATATATATATATGGCGACATGATATATGGTACCCATGTCATCTACGATTGATAGTTATGATTTGAAATTGTTTTCAAAACATATAAACACTAGAAATAATATAAATGCCTTTTTTTTATTCGTATCAAGCATATTTTGGCCGTTATAAGGTAAAAACTCTATCCTCCGGTTTGCGTTGCATTGTGTGATGGGAACTGAGTCTTATAATGGCTTCATTTTTATAAAAAGCATAGCGGTGTTTAAAAGAAAGATTTGTTTTAAAGCACTGGCAATCCAATGGAGTAAACCCGTTCCACGAAAGTGGCGTGGCCCTGTGATTAGCCATATTATATATGTGTTGAATAGATTTCTCATACCTGTCCCATGACTGACTCGTAGTTTGTTTCACTCTCAAACTCGGGTGCCCCTTTTTCTACACGGGCAGCCTTGTATTCAGGTTTAGCTGGTTCTTTCTGGATAGCTGGAGCTGAAGATGGATTCTATCATTTATCCCTTTTTATGCTGTTCAGCTCCTATTGTACATATTATGTTTGTTTTCCGCTGTAGACATTTATGTATAGCTGAACTGTATTTTTACTAAGTATGATCCTGTATACTGTGTAACTCTGATGATTACTTTTATCCAGTACATTTTTTTGTTCATTATCTGGTGTATTTATTTAATTCTATTCTGCTATTATCTGTTTCTGTGTTATATTCCACGGATTACCCTTGCCGCCGTCAGTACGGGGTTTGGGGTCGTCTCACTGGTTCCCTCCTCTTAGGTGTACAGCCCAATCAAGATCATCAATAATAAGCCAAACAATGTGAAGATCTCCGGTCTTCGACCACCATCTTCACCCTCGACCCCACGTCGATTCAGTTATTCAGAATGGGATAATCCCGGTCTTTCTGAATAACTCGCGTATATAATAAACAAGTGTTACACAAACACAACATACGCCTAATTCCTATTCAGAATATTCTTTTTTTCTAATATTCTTACTTTTTGGGAAAGGTTCCCACTAATTTTATCAAAGATAAGTTCTTTTAATTTATTCTTTAATCCTCTTTTGAATATCAATTCAAACTAGTCGGGATTAGCGAACCACACCGAAGTAATCATTTATTTTATTTCCCAATCCCAACCTATTCATCCCATGAAGTAAAACTGGTCATACTTCATATCTAACACCACGGTGTTATCGGTAAATTCAATTACCATTTCACGTTCAAATCTAATTAAAGATTTAACTATCGCCTGGAGCAAAACTGGTGATACTCCGTTCTCGATCATTTCCTCAAATTAAAGATTCATTATAACTCCACTTGGTTTTAATCTTCCCAAAAATCACTATCAATGATTATTTAACTTGGGAAATCATATCCTGTCTTTAACTGGGTTAAAGAAACAATGTCATTTAAAACACGATTCACTATAAACCCAAATAACATTTCATTCCAATTCAATTATTGAAACTTCTAGTTACTTTTAAAACCCTTTCAAATCCATTTTATTTATTTAAAAATAAATAAATTATTATTCTAGTTCAAAACTAGTTCATTTCGATAAAAATCTATTTTTATCTTTTCAAATTTGGAATTTTTCATCTCAATTCTTCACAAATCATTTCTTACGATTTTACACAAATTATTACTATTTTTAATAATTTTATCAAGGCCCGTACAGTTGAATTCCATCAACGGCCATCGAACTGCACTTACAGCGACTTTTTCCAAATTTGATTTGGACATAATTCCAAATCCAACCATTAGATTTCAAATCTCTAATATTCTTTAGAAAGCTCTTTTCGATACGAACCCAATGGTTCCGGTTTTAGGAGAATCTGACGGTCGGATCTCCCGTAATATCCATTCAAAGTCAAAGGTCGAAATTCGCGAACTGTCACAGCGTGGCGCGTTCTATTCAGGCCATTTAATATATATATATATATATTATATATATTTCATCGATTTCCTTTTAAACTTTTTTTATAAATCGTTTTAAATTCGTTTTCGAAACGATTTCAACTTCATATTCAATTTCTAATCAAAATTGAATATTCCACATTATCGATATACAAATGATAATATTTTCAAACGTTATATTTTGAAATCACTTTCTTTCTTATATTCATTATAAAAATGAATAAAATCGATATAAATATCATTCTCGTCAAAATAGCGTCAATCTAATCAACATGCCTTTTATTCAACACATGAATGTTTATTCTATTCAACACATGGATATTTATTCTATTCAACACATGAATATTTATTCTATTCAACACATGAATTTATATTATTCAACACATGAATTTATTTTCTATTCAACACATGAATTTTTATTCTATTCAACACATGAATTTTTATTCTATTCAATACATGAATTTATTTCTATTCAACACATGAATTTATTTCTATTCAACACATGAATTTATTTCTATTCAACACGTGAATTTATTTTCTATTCAACACATGAATTTATTTTCTATTCAACACATGAATATTTATTGTATTCAACACATGAATTTATTTTTATAATATTCCTTATTTTCCAAATCGAAATGAGGCCCAATCAATTACCATATAAGGTTAATTATATGGATTTTCTACAACACATGTATATAATAGCAACAATAAATCATCAACCATCATCAAGAGTGTAGCACACAACTGCATAAGCATTAAATATAAATAACTAACGCTTACACAGTCTGTCAACCCATCGATTGACATATAACTAAACAATCGGGATTAGTGTACGTCTAATATCATCCCAATACCCGTGTGGGGTTTCACATCAACAAACACAGATTTTTATTTGTGCAGTTGGGCGATGTGTAAAATTTATTGTCCCAATCAATATCAGTCAAATCGGTGTACATAAACAAATCGCGATTTGTAAATGAATATTTATTTTATTTCAACACATGAATATATATATATTTTATTTCAACACATGAATATATATTTGATTTCAACACATGAATATATATTTTATTTCAACACATGAAAATATATTTGATTTCAACACATGAATATATATTTGATTTCAACACATGAATATATATTTTATTTCAACACATGAATATATATTTTATTTCAACCCACGAATATAAATTTTATTTCAACACATGAATATATATTTTATTTCAACACATGAATATATATTTTACTTCAAAACATGAACATATATTTTATTTCAACACATGAATATATATTTTACTTCAACACATGAATATATATATTTGATTTCAGCACATGAATATATATTTTTCACATCACAATGAACAGTCAAATTTCACAACACAACCAATCACACAAGTCGTCCATGGTCTGTGGGCAACGGGTGTCGGGTGCTGCTAAGCACCGTCTACATCCTAGTATATATCTCAACTATAAAATAAATAAAAGTGAGGAGTTCTCACCTTTGGGTTCCACTCCGCCAGTTTTACTTTTGAACTGCTGAACCGTTTGGATTTGTTTGAAATTCCAATGTAGTCCTTACCACGCTGTCCATAATAAAAATTATATTTTTATTGCTTCATTCCAATAAATAAAAAACACATTTTTATTTCTACTTCGTATATTTTTACAACGCTCCTTCCTATATAAAAATTATATTTTTATATTTCTACTTCTTATATAAAGATCGAATTTTCATATAGTCGCCATAAAATTCGCATTTTTATTTCAACATATATGTAATAAAAATCAGATTTTTATTTCCTTAAATATATAAAAATTATATTTTTATATTCTTTATTATATAAAAATTCTATTTTCATTCCGCTACTCGTATAAAAATCGAATTTTTATTTCGTTACAACATATATAAAAATCGCATTTTTATATTCTCTGTCTTATAAAAATCATATTTTTATAATCCCTACTATATAGAAATCATATTTTTATTCTTTCTATAAAGTAAAAATCATATTTTTGTTCTTTTTATAATATAAAAATAATATTTTTATGTATGATAAAAATCTAACCTTTGTTTATTTAAAAATCTTGTCTGTCTCACTATAAAAATCAAATCTATGCTCACTAACATCATAGGTAAAACTTAATTTTTTGTTTTTATAGAACTAATTATTTTATATTAATAAAATAAAGAAGTAAAAATAAATTAATTAAAAATTTACAGTGGAAATCGAGGGGGCGGTTTCTTCACGTTGAAGGGGGGAGAAGAAGAGAGGTAGGAGAAGGATCGGCGGTGGGTCAACAGGCAGTGGCGGCTTCTAGGTGCAGCAACGTTGGTTTTTTTTGCTAGAAGAGGAGAGAGAACGAGAATCGAGAGAAGAGGAAGAAAAAGGGGTGATCAGAGGGGGAAGGTGGTCCTCCTGGATGGCCGCGCACAATGGAGCAGTGACCGGAATGGTGGCGCGTCGACTAGAACGAGGGGGGCTTTGAGCGACGGAGTTTTTTTCCTTTTTTTTATTTTGACTGTTGACTTCAAGGAAGGGAGAGAAGGAAGATTATATAGTTTATAATATTTATTTAATTAATTTAAATTTCCATAAAGTGACTTTTCCATTCGGACTCCAAATCAAACCCAACGATTGTCTCCTTAGCTAGTTACCCCATTTCTAGCACAACGGAATATGTTTCGCAAGTCAATTCGGCTGTTACGATCAGTTTTCGTCAAAATCAAAATATATAAATCTATATATTGAATTTGAACGCATATTTCAATTTACCGGGGTCACATACGAACTCTAAAAATTCCCGAAAAATATTTTCTAGGTTTGTATTGACGATACGGTCCTAACAAAACTAATTTCATCAAATTCTGAGACCGTTTGAAAAATGGTTATTTTTTGGACGATCCAATTTAACTGAAATTGACAAAACACATTTTCTTTTGCCACTCTCACATATTGATTCAGAAAATTATGAATTTTGAAATATAGCAATAACTTGACATCATGGATCCAACAAAAGTGGTTTCGTCAAAAATGAAGGTCGTTTGCCAAATTTCCATTTTTAAGGGCCAGAATTCCATAGCGACTATTCTGAATTTTCAACAGGGCATAACTTTTGATTTCCGCCATGAAATATCAATTTTTCGAATTCGTTGGAAAGATATTCTCAAATAGATTCTAATATTTTTGGTTTCATCAAAATCCGATTTATTTTGAATCCTGTACATCCATTTTAACTTTGAAATCGAAATTTCAAACTACCGCGCCATTTTCAATTCCTGTTATAATTAAAAATGAAAATTTATATTCTATGACGATTCAAATAAATATATACGTTCTATTCTATTCAAAATAAATTTCTCGTTGTTATTACTTAAAATAATTCATTTTAAATATTCAAAATTCACTAAAATTGCCAAAATAAAAAATTTAAATTGGCTCGGATTTCCGGGTTATTACAGACTATGTTATGTATATACAGTTTACTTTTGTATTTCAAAAGTTGTTATATATTATGTTTTATTCCACTGCGATGTGAGATTCTGTGTTGTGTTTCTGTTCTTCTTCTTCTATTCTAATTTTTCTTTCTTTCTATTTCTCATCCTCTAAATTCTTTCTACTAATGATTCGTATTTCTGTGCAATTTGGGTTGGACGTGTGGTGTATTTAGTCAACTCAGATAGTACGGATTTGCGGGACATTACAAATCCAAACCTGACGACTGTTGCCCTTAGCTAAATACCCCCATTCCAGACACAATGAAATATGTTTCGTAAGCCTATTCGACTATTTCAGTCAGTTTCTCTTCAAATTAAAATATAAAACATTTAAATTTGGATTTGAACGTACATTTCAACTTGCCAGGGCCACATACCGATTCCAAAAATTCCAAAAAAATAATTTATCTATGTCTGGACGATACAGTCCCAACAAAACTAATTTCATCAAATTTGGAGACCGTTTGGAAAATGGCCATTTTCTGGTCGATCCAAATTGATTAAAATTAACCAAACGCGTTTTCTTTTACCACGTTCCTATATTAATTCCAAAAATTATGAAAATTGGAATTTAGCAGTAATTTGACATTCTGGATCTAACAAAAGTGGTTTCATCGAAAACGAAGGTCGTTTCCAGAATGTCTGTTTTTACGGGCAATATTTATTCCATTGCGACTGTAACACCCCGAATTTTGGGTTAATACTAAAATTCACTAATTACAAGATAAATAATCTCAGATGTGGGAATTAGGGGAAACGGGCTGCGTCATTACGTTCGGCTCGGAAAAATACGCGAAATAGAGTCCGAGTTTTCGAAAATCGGAGTCCGTATGGCCCAGTTATGGCCCGATGAAGTTTGCAGAAAATTCAAAACTAAAACAGATTTAAAAACTTAAATATTCAGATTGGGAATGGGCCAGGCGGGGTCAGGCGGGAAGCTTCCCTCCCAACCCATGTCGACAGGGTTGTCGACAGGCCTGTCGACAGGGGTGTCGACATGCCTGTCGACTTGCCTGTCGACAGGGTGGCACCGTTCTGTGAACCTGGGTGCACCAGGTTGCACCAGGTTGGGTTTCAGGCTGGCTAGGAGGGCTGGTTCTAGAGATTTCCTAAATCTAAGGGTCCTAATCTAATCTAGGGTTAATCTAAGGGCCTAAAACACTCACCTAATCCTATAAATAAGACCCCAACCCTACCCTAATTCATTAGTAATTAAGTCTTGTAACTAAACTATGGCAAATTGAAATTTGAGCATGGCCTCTACTAGTTCATAAAGAAAGTTGCAAGCTAATCCCTCTCTAATCACTCTCTAATCATCATTATCTTCATAGTTAGCAACTAATTCCTCTTCATAAGGTTGCTAATCTTAAGTTTGGTGAGTTTCTATCACTTTAACATCAGTTGTTAAAGTAAGTAGATTGGGTGTAATGAGACTTATGGTCTTAAATGCGGATTAGTGAGTATGAATCATGTATAATGATATGTTACTCTATGTTGTTCTATGTTTATGCATATTTGATAAGTTGGTTTATGCATGCTTAATAAGTTGATTTATGCATGTTTAACAAGTTGATATATGCATGTTTAACTAGTGGATTTATGCATATTTAATAAGTGGAATTATGCATGTTTAGCAAAGTGAGATATGCAAGTTAAGTATATGTTTAAATGCAAGTTGAAAGTGATATGCAAGTTAAGTATATGTCTAAATGCAAGTTGAAAGTGATATGCAAGTTATGCATGCTTATGCAAGTGTATGGATGCTTATGCAAGTCATGAATATGTTTAAATGCAAGATTTATGTGATATGCAAGTTATGCATGCTTATGCGAGTATATGAATACTTATGCAAGACATGTATATGCTTAAATGACATGATATGCAAGTTATGCAAGTATGTGGATGCTTATGCAAGTATGTGGATGCTTATGCAAGTATGTGAATGCTTATGCAAGTTATGTGTATGCTTAAATGCATGTTTAACATGTTATGCAAGTTATGAGAATGCTTATATGCAAGTGCAACATGTTATGCAAGATATGTGTGTGATAATATGCAAGCTCATATGCAACATGTTATGCAAATCATGTGTATGATAATATGCAAGTTTGGGTTCATATGTAGTTGGGTTAATATATGCTCATATATGCAAGTTGACATCCTCTTAACCCATGACAAAGTTGTATGATAAACCCATGATATTTGTGATGATCTTCCCCTTATTATGTCATGTAACGAGAACGATTTACGTGGGGAACGATGGGGTTGGTAAATATGTTAATAAATGAATGTTTGGGTATGATTAAGCATACCATAAAAATTAATTACCATAAGTGGGAATTTACCTATTGAGTCAGGTCTACCCCATGGGAATTTACCTATTGAGTTAGGTCTACCCATGTTATGGAAAACTTGATATTAATTAGGGATAATTAATATGGGGGTGATTAATTAGGTGTAATTAATCGACTAAGACACGAGGTTGGACTCATTTGTAGTGTAAAACTGCCCGGACCCGACCGGCTTAACCAGTTGCTACAAATGTCAGCCCAATGTGAGAGGTCTTAGCCATAAATTAAATACGTGATTAAGGTAAAGACACGAGGTTAGATTCTGTTATGACGTAAGACTGCCCGGATTCTACCGGCTTAACCAGGCGGTCATAACAGCCAGTCTAATGTGGGAGGTCTTTATGGGAGATCACGGTCTTAATTAATTAAGAAACACTTAACCATATTAGCATGTAGTGGGACATGAGGGGTTGAGTGGGTGCCTTGGGTGGCATGAGGAAATTTTGTGATTGCCTTGGGTGGCATGAGGAATCTAGTGGGTTGCCTTGGGTGGCAATAGAAAATACGATTAGAATACTTAACCAAGTGGAAACATGTAATTAAACATGATTAAAGGGTTAAGTGGGATACACTAGATATTTGACAAGCTTAAGTGGGTAGCTTGTGGGGGCCCATTTCAACCAATATCCCAAACGTATCTTTGTGGGCTCGACCCATGTCGAGTGACGGGACACGCATATTGGGCTTGATTATAAGAGGCCAAAACGGGTTAGCGGTGGCAACGCAAGTCCAACGGGCATCATATGCGTGTGTGGGCCCGGGCTGGTAGATAAGCCGTTGTTGCATCGTGTAGATATAAAGCCGTGCACCGTTAGTATTGGGTAGCCACTTTAGGGGAGTGATACACCCCACTGTGGGACCAGCACGGGTATCTACGGTAGGGAGCCGATCGATGGGGAGTAGTGGGTACACCTAATAAAGATAGGGGCAGACGGCACCTATGTAGGGGTACACGAAACTACTGGGTAAGAATTACTGAGTACACCTAGTGGAGATAGGGGCAGACGGCACCTATGTAGTGGGCTAGGAGTACATGGAACTACTGGGGAAATTTTCTAAGTCCTTGGAAGGGATCAACCTTTAAGTAGGAATGACTGGTGTGGTGCAGTTAGTAATTATCCTTGGGTGGGTAGATGCGTCCTGACGGTTATCTTAGTTTATCCTAAGTCTACCAAGCTGCTTAGTGTAGCCATTCATCCCCAGATATTACCGTAGGTCAAGTTTATGTCTTCTCTGGTTACCTTAATGATTGTATTGTTAAAGTTATAGGACTCACTCAGACTTATGTCTGACCCCGTTGTTTTTATCTTTTTCCCAACCCTCAGGTCCTACGGTGGATCCTAGCAGTAGTAGAGCTTGATCGGATTGCTGTTCCAGTCTTTCGGAGCTTGGGTAGATGTAAAGCTCCAGTTATCCAGTTATCTTTTCTTTTGTCATGGCTATTGTATGAGAGAGTGGGATTATGTACTTCTTTATTTTGACGGATATTGTACTTGACTTTTATCATGGTTTTATGATGTAACCAGACATGTTTATTTCCGCTGTTATGAGATGATGTTTTAAAATTTCAAGTACTATTTATATCTGTCTTGGTGTAATTTTTCTGTTCTATATTCACTAAAATACTCCACCGACGCTATGGCATTCCCTTAGTGAGTGACCATAGCGGGCGTGGGGTGTTACACGTGGTATCAGAGCAAAGGTTACCGGAACAGATAAAATTTTTAGAAACCTATTTTTCTAAAAACATTTTTGGAAGAGATATTTTTCAAAAACATGTCTTTTAAGAGAAAAGTTTTTGAAAGAAAAGCATAATCCTCAATAGCCATATCTATATCCTTCGAATCCTTCGTTTTGAATCTTTCCTTTTTCGTTTCAGCATGGCCGAGAATCTTATCTTTCCGGAGGGTGTGACGATACCAGTATGGTATAGGAGATTGATGGAGGCTAGGGCCACCACTGCGGGTCCAGCAAATGTTCCTCCACCAACCGTAGCACCCGATCTTCCTCCTCCCCCTCCTCCTCGTACGGATACTTTTGCTAAGACTTGCAAGGAATTTAAAGCCATGGGAGGAAAACCTTTCCAAGGATCTGAAACTTTTGTAGAGGCTAGAGATTGGCTTAAGGAGGTGGAAGAGTTGATAGATATCTTTGAGATGGAAGAAGGGAAGAAAGTCAAGTTGGCTGCTTGGTTAATGAAGGGAGAGGCCTCATTCTGGTGGGAAGTCACTAATGGAGAACGCCCCGTTGACTCTTGGGCGGATTTTAGGCAAAGATTTGTGGCGAAGTTTCTCTCAAGGGCGGAGGAAAACTTGTATATGGAAAGATTCTTGACTCTAAAGCAAGGAAATCTTTCGGTGAAGGAATATGTTAACAAGTTTAATCAATTGGCAAGGTTTGGCCTAGACATGGTGAATACACCGGAGAAGAAGGCTTTGAGGTTCGTGAAAGGCTTGAATGAACCAATGCATGGATTGGCTATGACGCACATCCCTATGGGGGCCACCTTTGAGAAGCTAGTTGACATGGCACTCATGTGTGAGGAAGAGAAGGGTCCTAATGCTAATAAGGCACCCGAGAAGAAGGGAGATCAAAAGAGACTTCAGCAACAACAGCAAAGCAAAGGTGGGAAAGGCAACGGTGGCAAGGGCAAGAAGAAGAAGTGTTTCAATTGTGGGACACCTGGCCACCTAAGCAAGGATTGTCGCAAGAAGAAGAAGACTGGCTGCTTCCACTGTGGCGAAGCAGGGCATTTAGTGAAGGATTGCCCTAAGAAAGGGCAAAGGACGGGATCTACCTCAGGAGGACAAGTGCAAGCTCTTATGGCACCGGGTCAGGCTAGGGGGCAAGTACAGGCTCTCGCGGTTCCACCGATTCAGGAGAGAGGTAGAACTATTTCCGTTGAAAGTCTGGTTTTTCTATTTGATCATCCTGTCCGTACATTGTTTGATTCAGGCGCATCGCATTCGTTTATCTCATCATCATTAGTTGAGTTACTGCACTTAGACACCAGTCTGGTAGATGATCCCTTGGTTGTTTCAAACCCAATTGGGGGCTCCACTTATTTGTCCATGATATGTTTGGGTTTGAAGATTTCTATACTTAGCATTGAGTTTAGATGTGACGCTTTTGTATTGGGCTTCACGGGCTATGGGTTGATTTTGGGCATGGACTGGTTATCCAGTAATGGTGCCGTTCTTGATTGCGAAAGGAGAGTTGTTAGGCTCATGACCCGCTTGGGTAACACTCTCGAGATTTCTTGTAATCCCAGGGACTCTGTTATGCTAAGTTATCTTGAATCGCTTGACGCTTCGGTCGAGAATTTGCAATCTGTTAGAGTGGTCCGGGAATATCCGGATGTGTTTGAGGAGGTGAAGGGCTTACCTCCGAAACGGGAGATTGACTTCCGAATATATCTGGTGGATAATGCTAAACCGGTATCTTTACCAGTGCGCCACATGGCTCCTCGTGAGAGGAGGGAACTCCATAAGCAAGTAGGGGAGTTGCTTGAGAAGGGGTTCATAAGACGGAGCATATCGGAGTGGGGTGCTCCAGTAGTATTTGCTACGAAAGCGGATGGGTCCCTCAGACTTTGTGTAGACTATAGAGAACTCAACAAGGTCACAAAGAAGAATAGACACCCATTGCCGAGAATAGATGATCTTTTCGATCAGTTGGTTGGCGCTTCAGTATTTTCTCAGTTGGACTTGGCCACGGGGTTTCATCAGTTAAGAGTGGCTGAGGATAGCATAGACAAGACTGCCTTTAGAACTCCGGATGGTTTCTATGAGTGGCTGGTGATGCCATTTGGGTTGACGAACGCCCCTGCATACTTTGTTGATTTGATGAGTAGGGTGTTCAGGGAGTTCCTTAATAAATTCGTGGTGGTCTTTGTGGATGATATCTTAGTATTTTCTAAGAGTGAAGAAGAGCATGCCCTACATCTTGGGGAAGTGTTGAAGACTCTTCGAGCACATAGCCTTAAGGCTAAATTCTCTAAATGTCACTTCTGGAGGAAGGAAGTGCGGTTCTTGGGGCACGTGGTCTCCAAGGAAGGGATAGCTGTGGATCCCGCGAAGGTAGTATCAATTCAGGATTGGATGGTTCCGAAAAATGCTACCGAAGTAAGAAGTTTCTTGGGGTTGGCGGGTTATTATAGGAAGTTTATTAAAGACTTCGCGAAGATATCAGCCCCATTAACCCGCTTAACGAAGAAGAATCTTGTTTTCACATGGGACGTAGATTGTGATGATGCGTTCCGACGGTTAAAGAGAGCTTTAACCACTGCTCCAGTTTTAGTGTTGCCAGATGGGAGCAAGCCATTTGTTGTCTATACCGATGCCTGTGGGACAGGCCTTGGCGCAGTCTTAATGCAAGAGGGAAGGGTGATAGCCTATGGTGGAAGGCAGTTAAGGCCACATGAGAAAAATTACCCTACACATGATTTAGAGTTGGCCGCTATTGTTTTTGCGCTTAAGATCTGGCGCCATTATCTTCTTGGTGAGAGATTCGAGTTGTTCACTGACCATAAATCATTGAAGTACTTGTTTTCTGAGAAGGATTTGAATCTGAGACAGCAAAGGTGGATGGAATTCTTAGCATCCTATGATTTCGAGATAGCGTATACCCCTGGCAAGGGTAACGTGGTGGCGGACACCTTGAGCAGGAAGAGGTTGTCCTTGAGTCCATTGTTCGTGGAACGACGAAGCTTGGAATTTATCTCGATGTTTGATTTCAGACCTTCCATTGATTATGTACCCGGTTTGCTAGCTTCATTGGAAGTTAGACCTACTCTTTTGGGGCGGATTGGAGAAGCACAGAGGGACGACCCACAGTTGGTTGAGTTGACAGGGAAGCTCATAAGGGGGGAGTCGTCCAGCCATTTGAGTAGGTACACCCTAGACGATAGGGGGTGCTTGCGTAGAGACGGTAGACTTTGTATACCGCAAGATGAAGGGTTGAGGAAGGTTATTCTGGATGACGCACACCGTTCTAGGATGACCATTCATCCCGGTGGGGATAAGATGTACCAGGACAGGAAGAGGGTTTTCTTCTGGGCCGGTATGAAGAAAGATGTGGCCGAGTATGTCGCTCGATGTTTGGTGTGCCAGCAAGTGAAGGCGGAGCAAAGGAAACCAGGTGGGTTGCTTCACCCATTGGAGGTTCCGCAATGGAAGTGGGATAGCATCTCGATGGATTTTATTGACGGGTTACCCAGATCGAGGAAGGGTAATACAGGAATTTGGGTGGTGGTAGATAGACTTACTAAGAGCGCCCATTTTATACCTGTGAAGAGCAAGAGGACCGCTCCATGGTTAGCTTCAGTATATCTTCGAGAGATAGTTCGATTACATGGGGTACCCTCTAGCATAGTGAGTGATCGAGATCCTATCTTCACTAGCGAGTTCTGGAGAAGTTTGCAAGAAGCAGTGGGGACTCAATTGTGTCTGAGCACCGCATATCATCCTCAGACGGACGGCCAGACTGAGAGGGTGAATCGTGTTCTAGAAGACCTTTTGAGGCTTTGTATCCTAGATTTTGGAGGTACATGGGAAGAGCATCTTCCATTGGTGGAGTTCGCATATAATAACAGCTTTCAGTCCAGTATTGGTATGGCTCCTTTCGAAGCTCTCTATGGAAGGCCTTGTCGATCACCTACATGTTGGTGGGAGTCTACGGATAAGATCTTGCTTGGGCCTGATATGGTTAGGGAGACATCAGAGAAGATCGATTTGATTCGAAGAAGGATGAAAGCAGCGCAGGATAGGCAAAAATCTTATGCGGACAAGAGAAGGACGGATCTTGAATTTGAGGTTGGGGACATGGTTTTTGTCAAAGTATCTCCGTTGAGAAATATTGTTCGCTTCGGATCCGTTGGGAAGTTAGCACCGAGGTTTGTTGGGCCGTTTCCTATTAAGGAAAGGATTGGACGGATGGCATATAGGGTGGAGTTGCCCGACAGACTTAGTGGTGTTCATGATGTATTCCATGTATCACATCTGAGGAAGTGCTTACATGAGACGGCAGAGGTAGTAGAGCCGAGCTTGCTTAAAGATGTAGAGGTAGAGCGTGATGCGACTATTCGACGAGCCCCTACTCGCATCCTTGGGTCAGAGACTAGGAAATTGAGAAATAGAGAGGTTCAGCTAGTCAAAGTGCAATGGGGAGAAGATGAGAGCAACGCAACTTGGGAGACGGAAGCGAAGATGCGTTCATTGTACCCATTTCTTTTTGAGGGTATGTCTTTACTTTCTCCTATATCGCTTGTCTAGTACTTATCTTATCTTTGGTATGTCCTCTCGTTAGTACCTTTGACCTTTAGATAGGGTAAACCTATGGTTGAAACATGTGTTTGAGACATGTTATGGTTGATGGATGCAAGTGGATGCAAGTGTTTGCTAGTGGTTGCTCGTGGATGCATATACACACACTCTAGGCACTAGATCGGCTCAGTCACTTCATATTGCATATTGCATAAAATTGTGTGTAGGAAAATATATTTATGGATGTATAATGGTTGTGTTATCACATGGATGATGCATTTTGGTGAATGATTGTGCACTCATGTAGATATTGTATGTGTCGATAGGGTTTCTCGCATACATAATGGATGCATGGCACTATCATGGTTTGCATATGTTCATACATTAGATAGGGAACATATACACACACTCTTTGCATATGCTCATACATCATTAGAAATTGTTCTAAGGACAATGGATGCCCGTGGTTGATGATTTGAGTAGATGGTTGTTTGGATGGTAGGATATGCATTCTCCTTAGCTTAGAGATTTCGGGGACGAAATCATTTAAGGAGGGGAGAATGTAACACCCCGAATTTTGGGTTAATACAAAAATTCACTAATTACAAGATAAATAATCTCAGATGTGGGAATTAGGGGAAACGGGCTGCGTCATTACGTTCGTCTCGGAAAAATACGCGAAATAGAGTCCGAGTTTTCGAAAATCGGAGTCCGTATGGCCCAGTTATGGCCCGATGAAGTTTGCAGAAAATTCAAAACTAAAACAGATTTAAAAACTTAAATATTCAGATTGGGAATGGGCCAGGCGGGGTCAGGCGGGAAGCTTCCCGCCCAACCCATGTCGACAGGGCTGTCGACAGGCCTGTCGACAGGGGTGTCGACATGCCTGTCGACTTGCCTGTCGACAGGGTGGCACCGTTCTGTGAACCTGGGTGCACCAGGTTGCACCAGGTTGGGTTTCAGGCTGGCTAGGAGGGCTGGTTCTAGAGATTTCCTAAATCTAAGGGTCCTAATCTAATCTAGGGTTAATCTAAGGGCCTAAAACACTCACCTAATCCTATAAATAAGACCCCAACCCTACCCTAATTCATTAGTAATTAAGTCTTGTAACTAAACTATGGCAAATTGAAATTTGAGCATGGCCTCTACTAGTTCATAAAGAAAGTTGCAAGCTAATCCCTCTCTAATCACTCTCTAATCATCATTATCTTCATAGTTAGCAACTAATTCCTCTTCATAAGGTTGCTAATCTTAAGTTTGGTGAGTTTCTATCACTTTAACATCAATTGTTAAAGTAAGTAGATTGGGTGTAATGAGACTTATGGTCTTAAATGCGGATTAGTGAGTATGAATCATGTATAATGATATGTTACTCTATGTTGTTCTATGTTTATGCATATTTGATAAGTTGGTTTATGCATGCTTAATAAGTTGATTTATGCATGTTTAACAAGTTGATATATGCATGTTTAACTAGTGGATTTATGCATATTTAATAAGTGGAATTATGCATGTTTAGCAAAGTGAGATATGCAAGTTAAGTATATGTTTAAATGCAAGTTGAAAGTGATATGCAAGTTAAGTATATGTCTAAATGCAAGTTGAAAGTGATATGCAAGTTATGCATGCTTATGCAAGTGTATGGATGCTTATGCAAGTCATGAATATGTTTAAATGCAAGATTTATGTGATATGCAAGTTATGCATGCTTATGCGAGTATATGAATACTTATGCAAGACATGTATATGCTTAAATGACATGATATGCAAGTTATGCAAGTATGTGGATGCTTATGCAAGTATGTGGATGCTTATGCAAGTATGTGAATGCTTATGCAAGTTATGTGTATGCTTAAATGCATGTTTAACATGTTATGCAAGTTATGAGAATGCTTATATGCAAGTGCAACATGTTATGCAAGATATGTGTGTGATAATATGCAAGCTCATATGCAACATGTTATGCAAATCATGTGTATGATAATATGCAAGTTTGGGTTCATATGTAGTTGGGTTAATATATGCTCATATATGCAAGTTGACATCCTCTTAACCCATGACAAAGTTGTATGATAAACCCATGATATTTGTGATGATCTTCCCCTTATTATGTCATGTAACGAGAACGATTTACGTGGGGAACGATGGGGTTGGTAAATATGTTAATAAATGAATGTTTGGGTATGATTAAGCATACCATAAAAATTAATTACCATAAGTGGGAATTTACCTATTGAGTTAGGTCTACCCCATGGGAATTTACCTATTGAGTTAGGTCTACCCATGTTATGGAAAACTTGATATTAATTAGGGATAATTAATATGGGGGTGATTAATTAGGTGTAATTAATCGACTAAGACACGAGGTTGGACTCATTTGTAGTGTAAAACTGCCCGGACCCGACCGGCTTAACCAGTTGCTACAAATGTCAGCCCAATGTGAGAGGTCTTAGCCATAAATTAAATACGTGATTAAGGTAAAGACACGAGGTTAGATTCTGTTATGACGTAAGACTGCCCGGATTCTACCGGCTTAACCAGGCGGTCATAACAGCCAGTCTAATGTGGGAGGTCTTTATGGGAGATCACGGTCTTAATTAATTAAGAAACACTTAACCATATTAGCATGTAGTGGGACATGAGGGGTTGAGTGGGTGCCTTGGGTGGCATGAGGAAATTTTGTGATTGCCTTGGGTGGCATGAGGAATCTAGTGGGTTGCCTTGGGTGGCAATAGAAAATACGATTAGAATACTTAACCAAGTGGAAACATGTAATTAAACATGATTAAAGGGTTAAGTGGGATACACTAGATATTTGACAAGCTTAAGTGGGTAGCTTGTGGGGGCCCATTTCAACCAATATCCCAAACGTATCTTTGTGGGCTCGACCCATGTCGAGTGACGGGACACGCATATTGGGCTTGATTATAAGAGGCCAAAACGGGTTAGCGGTGGCAACGCAAGTCCAACGGGCTTCATATGCGTGTGTGGGCCCGGGCTGGTAGATAAGCCGTTGTTGCATCGTGTAGATATAAAGCCGTGCACCATTAGTATTGGGTAGCCACTTTAGGGGAGTGATACACCCCACTGTGGGACCAGCACGGGTATCTACGGTAGGGAGCCGATCGATGGGGAGTAGTGGGTACACCTAATAAAGATAGGGGCAGACGGCACCTATTTAGGGGTACACGAAACTAATGGGTAAGAATTACTGAGTACACCTAGTGGAGATAGGGGCAGACGACACCTATGTAGTGGGCTAGGAGTACATGGAACTACTGGGGAAATTTTCTAAGTCCTTGGAAGGGATCAACCTTTAAGTAGGAATGACTGGTGTGGTGCAGTTAGTAATTATCCTTGGGTGGGTAGATGCGTCCTGACGGTTATCTTAGTTTATCCTAAGTCTACCAAGCTTCTTAGTGTAGCCATTCATCCCCAGATATTACCGTAGGTCAAGTTTATGTCTTCTCTAGTTACCTTAATGATTGTATTGTTAAAGTTATAGGACTCACTCAGACTTATGTCTGACCCCGTTGTTTTTATCTTTTTCCCAACCCTCAGGTCCTACGGTGGATCCTAGCAGTAGTAGAGCTTGATCGGATTGCTGTTCCAGTCTTTCGGAGCTTGGGTAGATGTAAAGCTCCAGTTATCCAGTTATCTTTTCTTTTGTCATGGCTATTGTATGAGAGAGTGGGATTATGTACTTCTTTATTTTGACGGATATTGTACTTGACTTTTATCATGGTTTTATGATGTAACCAGACATGTTTATTTCCGCTGTTATGAGATGATGTTTTAAAATTTCAAGTACTATTTATATCTGTCTTGGTGTAATTTTTCTGTTCTATATTCACTAAAATACTCCACCGACGCTATGGCATTCCCTTAGTGAGTGACCATAGCGGGCGTGGGGTGCTACAGCGACCATTCTGAAAATTCATTTAGCCATAACTTTTGATTCCCGCTATGAAATTTTGATTTTTCAGATTCATTAGAAAGATATTCTCAAACATATTTAAATATTTTTGATTTCACTAAGATCCGTTTTATTTTACATCTTGTACAGTCAGTCAAAGTTTGAATTCAAATTTTCAAACTACCGCGCTATTTCCAACTCCTTTTTAAAATTAAAATAAATATTCATATTCCAACATTGATTCAAATAAATTTTTAGTCGTTATTATTTAAAATAAATTATTTTATATACTAAAAATTCATTAAAATTTCCCAAACAAAAATTTTAAATTGGTTCTGATTTTCCGAGTTGTTACAATAAGTGATATTAGAATATAAAAACGGATTTTTGAAGTGGATATTGAATTTAAAAATTTATATAAAATCGGTAGAATTTATAAATGGAAATATTTGGAAATTAATATAATAGTAATAAAAGAAAATGGCGAGATATAAAAGAACTATAAGGTATGGATTTAAAATAGATTTTAAATAGAATATGTTTTAACAGATAAATTGAGAAGATTAATTTATCAATAATGTTTTATAAATTATGTAAAATATTTATCATTTAATAAATGGAATATATAAGTCTGACTTTATATAGAGAAGTAAAATCAGTTTCAATATTGATATTTGAAATTGAATGTAAACGTAGTAGTTATAAAGAGAAGTTAAACGAGATTTTAAGTGTTAGAAGTAAAAAAAATAGGATTCTGTATAAATATTTATATAAATAGAGAATAAATGGAATTTGGATATTATTTTTAAATGTGAAATCAAACTGAATTGATCATATAAAAGAAATTTATTCACATTCGATGTGAAATAATGGATTGAATTAAATATTTTGTAGATAAAAATATATATAAAGGAAACTGGGTTTTGACATAGGAATTTAAATGGATTTTGAGTAAGATAGGATATTGCGTTAAAATAAAATAGATTAATTGTGAATTTATGAAATGACTCGATAAACGAAATTGGAACCTATAATAATATTTATAAATTGAAATCAAGTTTCGATTTGATAAATCAAGTCCAAAATTCTATAAAGGAATAACATTCACGTTTTAAAGTGAATAATGATTTAAAAGAAAACGTTTTATAGATTTAAATGGAGTTAAGGATATTAGAAACTGACTGGAGATCAGTTAAGTTAAAAGGTTTCCTAAGTGTCAATCTGATGTTGGTTTCGGCCTTCGGGGTTGATATTCAGGTAATTGTTCTCTTACTTGTTTACAGTTAGAGACTGATAGATGTGGGAGGATAGTGATGTGTGAATAAGAGATGGTAATGTTTTCCAATGTTAGTAACATATATTTTCTAAATTTAGAAAATAAGAATTTATAAATATATGAAAACAGGAAATGGGAAATGAGTAAATTAATGATAAATTAATTAAAAGGGAAAAATGTTGATTGATGATTGATCAGTAAATTTTCCATTTCGAAATAAGATCGTTGTGTGTTTGGATGTTCTCCTTTGAATGTTAAATAACCGATTATCAAAGTTTTGACCATTTTTCGTCATCAATACTGAGAGACCAGGATTAGATTTATTATCTGAAAACCACTCCGTATGGGCATTAGCGTTGCGAATCAAATATGATGAATAAAACTAAAGACGGAATTTATGCAAGGGTTGTTCTAGCAAATCCTAGGTAGAAACTGCCTAAGATAGGTTTATAGAATAGTGCCTTCGGTTTGTCCAGTCCCAAGACAACCAGTATAGAAGAATGTATGACACAATATATTTAATAGATCACGTAAGTTGATCTCTTCAAATGTATTTATGTTTGGTGGCGGGGGAATTCATTTCTCTTAGCTGTATACCCGTGGTATTTTTGGAGAAATCAATTTGTGATATGGCGGTTATGACGATGTGGCATTCAAAGTGAATAAAGATGTGATCTGTACATTATGACCTCAAGCCTCACAACCGGGGAATGGTCTAAAATCTGGTAGGTCGCATGGCTAAGTGGGTAGCTCCCAATTAAGGTGTATTGTCACCTGGTCTAGAGAAATTCCATTTACTTCTTTAAACTATTTCGATGCCGTCCCTTTCGGGAAACGGTTGCTGATCCTAACCGTTAGTGATAATACATTCGGTACACTCAAGCAAAATGAGTGACCGGTCATGTTTAGCCTGGGTTACAAGATGTTCTTGCTGAACCAGTGTATTCCTCTCCAGAGATACACTATCGGAAGGTGGTCCCATACCTTGCCAGTTGGAATCCATTACCAAGTGAACGCCGACAGTTTTTGATTATATGTTATATGAGATGAAAGCATTCCACTAGATTGATATTTATTTGATCTAGGTATTATTATAATATCAAAAGAGTATGGATTTTAGAAAGAATATTTTGGTTTATCGTAAGGTAAAAACCGTCTATGTTTATGCGTGGATCGGTCTTACGATTATCCGATCTTGAAAAAGGATTTTTAAAGTTAAAAAAATGGTTGGAGTTTACTCACACCATTCACATGACTGACCCAGAGTTTATTTTGTTTTGTTTTTCCCTAAACTCTTGGGTGCCCAATTTTGTACGGGCAGTCAAGTAGTCGGGATTTTAGAGATACTTGGAGATCTTAGAGCAGGAGGCTTCAGGATTATATAGCTATTGTCTATTTTCGCTGCGTTGTAAGTGTTGTACTCATATAATGATATTGTATACAGATATTGGTTTTTATTTTGAAGTTATGTTATATAATATATTTATTCGTTCCGCTATGAGATTCGCATTTACTCTGGTCTGTTGTTATGTTCTTCATCTTCTATTCTAAATTTCTTTCTATCTACTCTCATCCTCTAACTTCTTTTTATTAATGATCTTGTATGTTTGATGCCTGAATAGTTGACATAGATTTTATGTTGATTTATTGGGTTGAAAATCCTAGTTCGTTACATTCCCTTTCATCAGGGGAGTGTGCATGCTTCAGATCCATTTTTATATTCATTGCATTGAGAGCTTTAGGTCGATTGAGTGTAGTGACTGCAAGACCATTTGGATAAATCTTCCCCTCAACCAGTTGAACATTTTCACCTGCAATTGACATTAGAGTATGCACTCTTTTATAATTGAAATGCTTTGAACCGATTTCGAACTGTCTTAAAATTGATTAGTATTGTATTAAGGTGGATGTAGAACACAATAAACTTAATATGGTATGAAACTAATAGTTATTTCAAAATAATACAACATTATTTGCACTAGTAAGATTATCTATTGCGTAGAATTTTGAATAGTAGTAAAATTAAGGTAGATAATTACTGAAGTTGCATTTTAAAAGCATCATCAAGTACATATATTTGTTGGCACTAAATATAATAAGGAAAAAGGTGAAGAAAATGTGGTACACAGAAAGTGGTCTGCTTATATAAATTTAGAATCCACTGAATTAAATATCCCTCGTCATGATGGTGGACATGAATAGTAATTTGAGTAAATTTGTATTATCATATATTTCATACAAGTAGCGAGTGAACAGACTTACAATTGAGAACATTCGAAATAATGTGGAAAACTGCAGTAGCAATCATAATACCATACCAAAAACAAGGAGACAAAAAGAGATTAAGGTGTTATGGTTGTAGTTTTCCAGGAACAGTTACCTTTCAGATATTACTTCTCCTGGTTATATAAAGGGTGCGTTTTTAAGGAACGGTAACGGGGAATTTGAGCATGGCATTTGAGCGGGTATTTGAGCATGGTACTATAGCAAATGGGGAATGTATTTTTTGCTGTGAACGGGATTTTGAGCGGGGTATTTTAAAATAAGATATAAATAGATAGGATTTGGCATGATAAAACCTTCTTACAGATACAAATACAATTATAGATACAAAAAGAAATTAGTGTAGCCCAACAGTAATCAACTCGTCTCTAATGGTATTTTAAAGAGATGACATTTCTTGGTATCCATTTCGTTGTACCCATTCAGTGCCTCTATTCATCATATTTATCATAGCATAATATTCCTCCTGGTACTGTTCAGTGATTAGTTCAGGATCATCATCAAAAGCCCTAAAATCCGAGTCACCACTATTATATTTGTGTATGAAGTTGTGTAAGGCCATTGTAGATACGACAACTTTGACTTGAGTTTGAAATCGATATATTGGCATACTGCTCAAAATGGTTAAAAAAATCCAAATGCCAAATGTTCCTTCTACGGCCATCCTTAAACTCGAATGGTTAAAATTAAACAATTCATTGGCCGATTTTGGTTGATTCATGGTTTCACGAAAATGCGGAATATGATACCTCATATTTCGATATGGTGGTAAATATCCATTCTTTAGTGGATAGCCCAAATCGACCAAATAATACAGTCCAGCTGGAGGTTTAGGGAAGTTGGAATTTCTATCTATTGCAGCTGAATTAAAAAGTATGCTATCATGTGCATCCCTTCCCAACCAGCCATAACATACGTAAACTATAAATCGAAATCACAAACCGCTAATATATTTCGAGTTGCGAAGCCTTTTCTTCCAATATAAGGGATAATTTGATCAACAGTAAATGTGCTGATACATGCGTGCCATCTATAGCACCAATACAATTTTTGAAATAAGGATAATATCGGGTTGAACTGCTGATGTGATATGGAATAGTATTAAATTGTGGATCCTCTGGCTTTATTAAATCAGCAGCGAGTAGTTGAATAGTGTTCAAAACGCATGAAATCATATGGAAATTTTGCTACCTACTGGTTGAAATCTTTCGCTAAGTTGTCTAATTGAAAGCCTAGTAGCCATTGTGTAAACGAAAATTCCAATCATTTCGATGACTCAAATTCCTGTCGTTGAAGAGAGACCATGATGTTGCTGTTTTTCACATAATGAGTAGAAATAAAGTCTTTTCATCTGAATTTTTGACAGCGTTGTTGATGACCATTCAAAATATCGTTGATCCAAGCTAAGTCAGTAAACTCTGAAGTATTAATCCGAGTCATATGATTTCTCCTTGTATTCTGACACAATGAAATCCCATAGAGATCAATCAAATCATCGTAATCAGAGGATGAATCAGAGGCAAACATTATTTCGTTGAAGAAGAGAAAGAAGAAGTAGTAGTAGAAGGTAATGATGGATGAAGAGTGGAATTGTGGTATAAAATAGGGTGAATAGAGCCACTACACCAAAACATCAAATTTGGCACACCAAGATGTGAAGATTTGATAAGACTTTAAGCCGTATAAAATTTGCTACAACTCATAACTGTATCAAGTTGTGCTCCCGTATCTTATAATTTTGTTTGCATTCCACGCCATCTCCATCAACTAATATCTAACCCTACATCTTCAACTACGCGGATTAGTTCATTTTGACACGGTTTTGAGTATCAAGTCCGCATATTTTTGCTTCTCCCGTTTTCCTCCGATATTTTATCATTTCTCCCGAACCCTAAATCAAGTCAGTTCTAATCCAACCTTATTCACAGTGAAATGAAAATCGCTCAAAATTGAGAAAAGTCATGTTCTTCGCTCCTTTCCTGTTTGCTACATGTGAGATTAGTGTATTTGAACATGCTGCGAGAACAGAGACTATCCCAAAATCTGACACGATGATCACTAAAGGTAGAAATCGTTGTTTCTCCTTTCGATTTACTGCTTATTTTTATAGTTTCCACTGTTATACTGACCCGATGACAACTCTAGTGCATATATGATACTCATATTCTTTGCAGTTTCCTATAGGATAATACGGTTTCCTAGTGAAGGGGATTTCATTGTCACATTTAGTTTCCTTGGTTTAAGTGAGTATGTTTGTGTTCGTCGGTTAATTGATTGCTGAGGGTTGAAGATGGGGATTGGGGAAGGTGGAGTGTTTTTTGTTTTTAGTTCTGAACTAATTCGGGTGAAAGTCTACTAGAGTTGGAGGGAAGCTTCATTGAAGTGACTGGACTGATGCAGTTTGGTTGTAGGCAGTAGGAGGATGTATGCTTTTGGATGGGGAGGTGGAAGATGGTGCAATGCAGTAAGAAAATCAGGATATGTGGTGCGAAGGTAACAAACTATCTAGGCTGATCCTTTTTCCAAACAAGTTCAATTCAAATATTCCAAAAATATAGCAAATTGCTCTTCATTATGGCGAGTACGTATACAATTCTAACAGGATATATGGTAGGAATTTGAGCAGCCCTTTAACAATTCCCTTCAAACCTTTTGGCAAAAAACTTGCAGGCTTTGTTATGGTTTACCTATTTTGGCTCTTGATCAGCGAGTAAAATAAGTATTGTTGTTGTCTTTCATTTTTATTTATTGGCTTGATCTTTTATATTACTGTCATTTTTATGTCAGGTAGCACATTTCAACACCTTCTATTCTAAGTTAGGAGATCACCTATCTCAAGTTGGTATTGATCCTCATATCAATAAATGGAATGAGCCGTTAGTGTTAGGAGTGATTAACCCACATGATTCCCTCTCTCATCCTGCTAGTGTATCTGACATGCAGGCTGCATCTGCTACTTGCCTTGATCCCGACTCATTAACTAATTTCCTGGTATGGGGAAAATATTTCAGTTAATTATATTGAATATCAACCATCAAGGTGTCATTGTTTTTTGATCTTTTTTTCCATGTTGAAATGTAGATTCCTACTAGTTCGGAGCTGAACTACCGTACTCCACCAAAGATAATCCATTTAGATTGCCTGATATGTGTTTAGTATCTCAAATGAAAAAGGTACATCGATTCTTTAGTCTGATCCTTATTTTTAATGTTTTCCACAAAAAGAAAACTTAATTTGACTTAGGCTTTTAAGATAAGTAGTTATACATTTATACCTCTAATATTTTGTTTATATGCATACGTTTTACTGCAATAATTTTGGCTTACTCAACATTCGGCACTGGATGAGATACAACAAGCTCTAAAAGATGTATAACTTGACGACCGTCAGAACAGAGGCCTTCTATGTTCTTTGCACTCACATTTCAGAGACTGGTTATTGTTGAAGTATGAGATACTATATGTTGGATTGAAGAGGTCGAAGATAGCTTCGAGTCGGAGGTGACCATTCGCAAATCGGAGCTTGTATGTAGGAGTTATGAGTTGGAAGGTGTTTGCTGTTAGCTAGGAATAGGGACAGACGTCTGTTGTAATGACCCGTATTCTACGTATCATAGGATCGTAGAATATTTATTTCTTTCACATATGAAGTCGTATGGTCATGTAACTTTGGGAGACGACTATTGGGGTCATTTCCCATGTTCATGATTTTTGTCGATTTTTAAATGACCGTTTTGCCCCTAGTTGGTACTGTTTTGGCCATAACTTTTGACTGGAAAGGAGTTTTGACCTGAAACCACTTCTATTGGATTCGAATGATGGTTTCTCTTTCCGTAGAGTGGTTACATTAGTCAAACGGACTTACCGTTTGGGAGATATGGCTGAATTAAGGTTTAAAGGGTTATTTTCAGCTAATTGGGCTTAACCGGGTAGTTAGTAATTAGGCCCATTAGGGGATTTCGGGATTAGTGGTAATTAAGGGCTGCTAGGGTTGGGATTTCGGTTTTTACTTCATTTTTCAGCCGCCACTTATTTTCTTCAACCCTAGTCATGGCCTCCAACATCTAGAATCAATCCAAATCACCTCTAATCACTTTCTAATCAAAGATTAAGCAAAACTACATCAAACCAAAGGGGATTAGCACCAAATCAGAGAGAGAGTTGCTGGAATACATAGAGATTGGATCTATATCAGAGGAGTTTCAGTTCTGAAAGTTTAATTGTGCCAAAGGTGAGTGATTTGCTTTGTTTTACACTAATTACGGCTAATTAGGGTAATTAGTGAAGATTAGCGAAACTATAACTCAGAAAAATCTAGAAAAATTCCTAAAATTCTAAAACATCATTTTATGCCTCTGTTATGAATTTGGGTTAATTTCGACTAATTTTGCAAATCCCGGAATTTGGGGGATTAAGGGATGATTAGTGGAAATTAGCGAATTTATGCATGTTAAAAATCTGGAAAAATATTTATAAATTCTAAAATATTATTTTAGACCTCTGTTAGAAAAATTGGCTAATTCGGTTAAATTTTGTTAATCCTATCATTAAGTTTGCTTGAACATGCTTAAGGGAAAAATATGGTTTTTGGGTATGTTTGATCTATTTCACTTGCTATGATTTATGTTTTGGTGTTTGTGATCGATACTATATGTTGCTATGACTGTATGGTATGCTTTATGATTGTTTAGAAGTGTTAGTTTGGTCAAAAACGCCGTCGAATGGCGTAAACAGTCGTTGGAAAAAGTTGCAGAAAGTTGTGCAGGGTTTCGGATCGGATCGGGTATGGGCTCAGATCGGATAGGGAGCTGGGCAAGGAATCCGACCCGAACTGGAATCTGGCAAAAAGAAGGTTGGCAAGAAGGAAGGCCACTACTTTGAGTTGGAGTTGGACAGAGGATCGGATCGGAGCCATGGAGCAGGATCGGATCGGAGTGGGCTAGGGAGCGAGATCGGATCGGAGGAGGCAAGCGAGGGGGATCGGATCGGAGCAGGACCGGATCGGAGTAGGCCAGCGAACGAGATCGGATCGGAGCAGGCAAGCTAGAGAAGGAGGGACGAACCGAACCGACTGGAGCGTGACATCCGAACCGAACCGACGTCTAAAGGGGAAGGATCACCGAACCGCACGCAGGAATACACCATGGAGTATTGCACCGAACTGAACCGTGTTATACGTATATATCCGAACCGAATCGAATTCAAGACCACTTCTATGCGACGACTCTTTTGAAGACCAACTCCAATTCGATCAAAACCCGAGATGCAAAGGTAGTCCAAATGGAAGTTAAAGCTCAGGATCCCGGACCCAGTTGGGAACCAATGAGTTCACTTCATGATTGGGCTTTGCTGCGGGACGGGTGCTAAGGAGTTGTCGATGTCTGTATCTTTGGATCACTATGTATGGGAAGTACGTGAACGGATTCAAGGTCACAGTATGTAGTGACCTAGGTACGACTAAAAGTAGCTATAGACCAATGAAGTAGGATCATTGAAAAGGTTTGGTCATGATTCCATGTGGTAAGCTTGGTAGTAGCACTAGTTGTACAAGTCGAACTCCGTCACTACCTCAATGGGTCTAGTGATTGACAGTGGTGGACATCGTATGCTTTACGCACTGAGTGAGAGATGTGAGGATGGTTGCTATGATTGATTTGTTTGCTATCATTATGACATGCACA
Organism: Allium sativum; assembly: GCA_030737875.1. Lineage (NCBI taxonomy): Eukaryota > Viridiplantae > Streptophyta > Magnoliopsida > Asparagales > Amaryllidaceae > Allium > Allium sativum. The sequence goes on along the minus strand of CM060924.1, from coordinate 951,923,596 downwards.
CCCCCACCCCCGTATCTTTACACCACTTGTTTTGAGGCACCTTAGAGTATTGTACAGTATGTAGTGCTAACTCTTTGGTTGTAGGTCCAGGTTCAGGTATGGTTTAGTATACCTGTTATTGTTCTGTTTAGTTGCTTATCGCTCATACCAGACTTTTGTCTGACCCAGAGTTTTATGTCTCTTCTTATTACTCTGGGTGCTCACACGAGCAGACTAGAGACAGGTTAGGTGGTATGCACGAGTAGCTGATCCGGAGCTGAGCAGGAGGCTTCTACGTATGATATATAGATATTCTCCCTGTGTCGCAGCTGGTCACTACTTTGGGCATTAGTAGTGTACCTTTCCTTTTTGCTTTAGAGAAAGTATTTTTAAGTTGTAATAAGCTGTATTTTGGATTTCCGCTACTATAATGGTTCTGATTTAGTTTTCAACTTATGAACTGTCTCGCATGTTTATGTCAAGTATATTATTATTATATTTTATTCCATGCGCTGTGAGATATGTTACAGGTTCTGTGCTAATTCAGTTCTTCAAATCCCTTTCCTTTTCCTTTCTTTTGGCGACCGTTCCTTGCTGGTTGGACATCGGTACAGCGCATTTCAATGAAATGTCGACTGGTGCGGGGCGGGCCGTCACACTTGGTATCAGAGCTCTAGGTTGCGTAGTTCACCTAGGGAAAGACACTAGGGAGAGATAGTACACGTATATGAGAGCGCGTATTTGTGATTATTTTGGTTTTCAGAAAGCTATATATATACTACTAGTATAGATAAAGATAAGGTTGCACTGCACTGACACCACAAAGAAGAGGGTTAATCGTTTTCTCTGTACAGATTGAATGATGAGCCGATATACGAGGGGTACTGGTAGAGGAGCTAATAATGGGGATGCTGCTGAGATGAGGACGATGTTTACTAACCTCATGAGAGAGATGCTTAGGGAAGTGCAAGGAGCAGTCCCTAATGCTGTTAATGGTGGTGGTGCAGCGGTGCAGGCGCCTAGGGCCGATCTCGCCAAGCTTAACAAGGATTATACTAGTCTTGGTGGGAAGCCGTTCCACGGAACGGAGTCGGCTACAGAAGTGCAAGATTGGCTGGATAGTTGTGAGCGCATCTTTGAAGATTTGGGAATCGAGGATGAGATGAAGAGAATGCTAGCATCCCGTCAATTGTAAGGACGAGCTATGAATTGGTGGAACGCTATTAAGGCAGCTACTCCAGGGAATCAAGTTACTTGGAATCAGTTTATGACTCGTTTCAGCGAAAAATTCATTCCAGCTTCCCATGGATCAGAATTGTTCAGGAGGTTCTTAGAGCTTAAGCAGAATGGCAGGGCAGTCTCGGAGTATATTGCTGAATTCAACACTTTATCGAAATATGGATTGTCCCTTATCGATACAGTCGAGAAGAAGAACAAGAAGTTTATAATTGGCTTGGATGGGTACTTGGGGGAAAGACTTGTAAACCATATCGACGAGACGTTTGAGTCTATTGTAAGAAAAGCATTAAGGTCTGAGAGCCTTTTCCCTAAGTCGAAGACTGAGGTTGCTATTGCATCTACAGAGGAGCCAAAGCCGCAAGCAAGTGGTGAAGGCAAGAAGAATTCTCAGAGCAAGAGGAAACAAGACCAGGTTAAGGATGGTCAGAAAAAGAAAAATAAGAAAGATGGTGAGTGCTTTAGTTGTGGCAAAAAGGGCCATTATGCTAGTAATTGTCGGGCCAAGCCAGCGGATAGGAAGTGCTTCAACTGTGGCCAGATGGGACATCGCAAGGACAAGTGTCCGCAACCCCCCAAAGAAAAACAAATGGTGAAAGCATATGCCCTTAATGCTATTCCTTCTTCGTCGAATGCCCCAACTGCGGCGGAGAAAGGAAAGAATATCGTCATTCAAGGTATGCTTTCTGTCTACGATGTTCCTGTTAGAGTTTTGTTTGATACCGGAGCTTCCCGTTCCTTCATATCTAGTGACCTGGTAGATAGGTTGGGACTGGAACCCGAGATAGTCGATAGACCATTGATAGTGACGAACCCGATTGGTGGTTCGACTAGCCTTAGTATGATTTGCAGGAATTTGGTCTTATCGAGTCATGGATGCATGTTTGTTTGTGATTTCTTTGTTTTGGGCTTTACTGGGTTTGGCATTATTTTAGGAGTAGATTGGCTCCGAAGGTACGGGGTGGTGGTAGACTGTGAGGGCTTTTTGGTGATAGCTAGAGCGGATGATGGGCGGAGGATAGTGTTTGGTGGTCTACCCAGTGAGGGGGTATTGGCTAGTTTTCTAAACTCCCTCGACATTCCGCATAGTGAGTTGTCAGGTTTGCCCGTGGTTGGCCAGTATCCGGATGTTTTCGAAGAAGTGACCGGACTTCCACCACACCGATAGATTGAGTTCCGTATTGATTTAGTTAAAGATGCCAGACCTATAGTGATGCCACTTCGTCATATGGCACCAAGGGAGCAGCGAGAGCTCGGGGTGCAAGTCAGCAATTTTTTTTGAGAAGGGATTTATCAGAAGGAGTGTTTCTAAGTGGGGAGCGCCCGTTGTGTTTGCTACCAAGGCCGATGGTTCCCTTCGATTGTGTGTGGACTACCGCGAATTGAATAAAGTGACGAGGAAGAATAAGTATCCTCTACCACGGATAGATGATTTGTTTGATCAACTGGAAGGAGCGAGAGTGTTCTCCCAGTCGGACCTTGCGACAAGATTTCACCAACTCAGGGTGGCAGCTGATAGTATAGATAAAACAGCCTTTCGAACGCCGTCTGGATTTTATGAGTGGTTGGTCATGCCATTCAGGCTGACCAATGCACTAGCATATTTTGTGGATCCTATGAATAGAGTATTCAGAGATTAGTTGAATAAGTTTGTTCTTGTGTTCGTGGACGATATCTTGGTTTACTCGAGGACAGAAGAAGAACACAAGGAACACTTGGAGATAGTGATGGAGGTGTTAAGAAAACACCAACTGAAGGCGAAGTTTTCTAAGTGTCACTTCTAGAGAAGAGAAGCGAGATTCTTGGGCCATGTCGTTTCAGAGAATGGTATTGCCGTTGATCCTTCAAAAGTGGCTACGGCGAAAGATTGGTTTACGCCCAAGAATGTAACAGACGTAAGAAGTTTCTTGGGATTAGCTGGACATTATCGTAAGTTCATCCAAGATTTTTCCAAGATAGCAGCACCGTTGACTCAGTTGACAAAGAAGAATCAAGCTTTTGTTTGGTTGTTTTGCTAGTATCATATCACGTAGATTTTCGGAATTCGGAGGAGATATTCCTTGGGTGCTTGTCTGATATTGGTTTAGGCCTTTGGGGCTTGTGCTTTGGGAATGTCGAGTCCGACAAGGATGGTTTACGTGATAGATAAATAGTTGTGGCGATTTTTCATCGAGTGCATTGAGTTGGAGACATGTCAGTCTAAGGGTTATGTTTCTAGGTTGGAAGCAACTAGAGTATATCACGAAATATGATTTTAGACCTAAGAGCGAATTGGATTCAGAAATGCTAGTAAGCTTGACGATTAGATCGATTTTGGTTGAGTGGATTGGTTCCAGTCAGAGGAACGATCCTAACCTATTGGAAATCATCTCTAGGAGGGAGGTGGGTATCGACGGTCAAACAGATAGGGTGAATCGAGTATTAGAAGACCACTCAAGATAGGTAGAGGAGTTATACTGATAAGAGACGAAGAGATTTAAGTTCTCCGTGGGTGACATGGTACTCGTCAAGATTTCTCCGTTGAAGAGTGTGATTCGTTTTGGTAAAAGAGGAAAGTTGGCACTAAGATTTGTTGGTCCATTCCCGGTTATTGAGCAAGTTGGAAATTTGGCATATAAGGTAGAGTTACCAGACAAGATGGCAGGAGTTCACAATGTATTTCATGTCTCCTCGTTAAGGAAGTTTGTGCACGACCCCGATATGACTATTTCACTTGGTCAGTTGGACGATGCCGAAGTAGGACCTGAGGAGGTAAGGAACCGCAAGCCGATGCGTATTGTCGAGTACGATACGAAGCTACTTCGAAGGAAAGTGGTGAAACTAGTAAAGCTTCAGTGGGGAGAGAATGAAAAAGGCTGTACTTGGGAAACAAAGGAGGATATAAGGAAGAAGTATACAGAACTCTTTGCCTAGTAAGGTTTTGGTAGTGATAGTTCTTTCCCTTGTTAGTAAACCGCATGCTAGGATAGACTTGTTTTGCATGTTGATTGTTGTTTATGGTTGATAGGCATGCGGGAACCATTGTGTGTGTTTTGATTAGGGAATTTCGGGGGCGAAATTTCTTAAGGGGGGAGAGTGTAACGACCCGTATTCTACGCATCATGGGATCGTAGAATATTTATTTCTTTCACATATGAAGTCGTATGGTCATGTAACTTTGGGAAACGACTATTGGGGTCATTTCCCATGTTCATGATTTTTGTCGATTTTTAAATGACCGTTTTGCCCCTAGTTGGTACTGTTTTGGCCATAACTTTTGACTGGAAAGGGGTTTTGACCTAAAACCACTTCCATTGGATTCGAATGATGGTTTCTCTTTCCGTAGAGTGGTTACATTAGTCAAACGGACTTACCGTTTGGGAGATATGGCTGAATTAAGGTTTAAAGGGTTATTTTCAGCTAATTGGGCTTAACCGGGTAGTTAGTAATTAGGCCCATTGGGGGATTTCGGGATTAGTGGTAATTAAGGGCTGCTAGGGTTGGGATTTCGGTTTTTACTTCATTTTTCCAGCCGCCACTTATTTTCTTCAACCCTAGTCATGGCCTCCAACATCTAGAATCATTCCAAATCACCTCTAATCACTTTCTAATCAAAGATTAAGCAAAACTACATCAAACCAAAGGGGATTAGCACCAAATCAGAGAGAGAGTTGTTGGAATACAAAGAGATTGGATCTATATCAGAGGAGTTTCAGTTCTGAAAGTTTAATTGTGCCAAAGGTGAGTGATTTGCTTTGTTTTACACTAATTACGGCTAATTATGGTAATTAGCGAAGATTAGCGAAACTATAACTCAGAAAAATCTAGAAAAATTCCTAAAATTCTAAAACATCATTTTATGCCTCTGATATGAATTTGGGTTAATTTCGACTAATTTTGCAAATCCCGGAATTTGGGGATTAAGCGGTGATTAGTGGAAATTAGCGAATTTATGCATGTTAAAAATCTGAAAAAATATTTATAAATTCTAAAATATTATTTTAGACCTCTGTTAGAAAAATTGGCTAATTCGGTTAAATTTTGTTAATCCTATCATTAAGTTTGCTTGAAACATGCTTAAGGGAAAAATATGGTTTTTGGGTATGTTTGATCTATTTCACTTGCTATGATTTATGTTTTGGTGTTTGTGATCGATACTATATGTTGCTATGACTGTATGGTATGTTTTATGATTGTTTAGAAGTGTTAGTTTGGTCAAAAACGCCGTCGAATGGCGTAAACAGTCGCTGGAAAAAGTTGCAGAAAGTTGTGCAGGGTTTCGGATCGGATCGGGTATGGGCTCGGATTGGATAGGGAGCTGGGCAAGGAATCCGACCCGAACTGGAATCTGGCACAAAGAAGGTTGGCAAGAAGGAAGGCCACTACTTTGAGTTGGAGTTGGACAGAGGATCGGATCGGAGCCATGGAGCAGGATCGGATCGGAGTGGGCTAGGGAGCGAGATCGGATCGGAGGAGGCAAGCGAGGGGGATCGGATCGGAGCAGGACCGGATCGGAGTAGGCCAGGGAACGAGATCGGATCGGAGCAGGCAAGCTAGAGAAGGAGGGACGAACCGAACCGACTGGAGCGTGACATCCGAACCAAACCGACGTCTAAAGGGGAAGGATCACCGAACCGAACCGCACGCAGGAATACACCATGGAGTATTGCACCGAACCGAACTGTGTTATACGTATATATCCGAACCGAATCGAATTCAGGACCACTTCTATGCGACGACTCTTTTGAAGACCAACTCCAATTCGATCAAAAACCGAGATGCAAAGGTAGTCCAAATGGAAGTTAGAGCTCAGGATCCCGGACCCAGTTGGGAACCAATGAGTTCACTTCATGATTGGGCTTTGCTGCGGGACGTGTGCTAAGGAGTTGTCGATGTCTGTATCTTTGGATCACTATGTATGGGAAGTACGTGAACGGATTCAGGGTCACAGTATGTAGTGACCTAGGTACGACTAAAAGTAGCTATAGACCAATGAAGTGGGATCATTGAAAAGGTTTGGTCATGATTCCATGTGGTAAGCTTGGTAGTAGAAGTAGTTGTACAAGTCGAACTCCGTCACTACCTCAATGGGTCTAGTGATTGACAGTGGTGGACATCGTATGCTTTACGCACTGAGTGAGAGATGTGAGGATGGTTGCTATGATTGATTTGTTTGCTATCATTATGACATGCACACCCCCACCCCCGTATCTTTACACCACTTGTTTTGAGGCACCTTAGAGTATTGTACAGTATGTATTGCTAACTCTTTGGTTGCAGGTCCAGGTTCAGGTATGGTTTAGTATACCTGTTATTGTTCTGTTTAGTTGCTTATCGCTCATACCAGACTTTTGTCTGACCCAGAGTTTTATGTCTCTTCTTATTACTCTGGGTACTCACACGAGCAGACTAGAGACAGGTTAGGTGGTATGCACGAGTAGCTGATCCGGAGCCGAGCAGGAGGCTTCTACGTATGATATATAGATATTCTCCCTGTGTCGCAGCTGGTCACTACTTTGGGAATTAGTAGTGTACCTTTCCTTTCTGCTTTAGAGAAAGTATTTTTAAGTTGTAATAAGCTGTATTTTGGATTTCCGCTGCTATAATGGTTCTGATTTAGTTTTCAACTTATGCACTGTCTCGCATGTTTATGTCAAGTATATTATTATTATATTTTATTCCATGCACTGTGAGATATGTTACAGGTTCTGTGCTAATTCAGTTCTTCAAATCCCTTTCCTTTTCCTTTCTTTTGGCGACCGTTCCGTGCTGGTTGGACATCGGTACAGCGCATTTCAATGAAATGTCGACTGGTGCGGGGCGGGCCTTCACATCTGTCATTGGAAGGGACAGACGTCTGTCATTGGGAGTGACAGACGTCTGACTACAGGGAATTGGTTTCCTGAGAGCTCCGATAGACATCTGTCCTATCCCTGGCAGACGTCTGTACTGAGTGGATGTGCCCAATTAATCTCTGGAAGTTGACAGACGTTTATCAGGCGATGCGACAGACGTCTGATCGGGTATTGGGCTATTTGGGGCTGGAAATTAGCAAGTAGATTTGTGACTAATTCGGGGGAAATTTGGGTAATTGGCCAAACCTCTATATAAGCTATTTTCTGAAGTGAATTAGGTAGCGCTTGAAAACTTGATTTGGGATCAAGTGTTTGTTCTCAAGGGAGAATTAGGGTTTATAACCTAATTCCAATTCTTCAATTCAATTTTCCTCAAACTCTTTTCTATATTGAAATATAGTGATCATTGGATTAATCTCTTGTATTCCTTTCATCGTAGTAATAAAATACTCTCTCCAAAGTGGATGTACACTAAAAAGATGTTAGTGGAACCACTATAAATCCTTGTGTGATTTATTTTTGCTATTTTTTCATTAGTTTCTTGCTTGTGATTGAGATTTGGATTGTTCGTGATTGGTTGATCTTTGTTTGTTGCTTGAGTTATTGCTTTGGTTGTTTTTGCAAGTCTAACAACGGTCTAGTCTTCCGCTAGCGCATTATGGTTTAGATATCAGATTCGAGTGGTCTTGAATCGGATTAATCACAACAGTTACAACAGTTGGTATCAGAGCTGTTTGGTGCTTGTTAGGTGTTTGTGAAAATGCCGGAGACGGATAGTAGCTCGGTAAGTCCTTCAACTGGAAGTCCAAATAGTGTGGCGCCTTATGTACAGGGTTTGTATGCGGCGTCGGGTTCTCAATTGGTTATTGACAAGTGGAATGGTGATAATGACTTTGAGAAGTGGCAATGGAAAATGAAAGTGGTTCTAAGGCAGAATCGGGTGCACCAAGTAGTATTTGATACTCACTTATTGCCAAGTGATATCTCGGATGTTGAGAGAGAGGAGATGGAGGAATGGGCTTACACTACTCTTCAACTTGCTATGGGGGGAAATGTGATCTCCGAAATTAGTGGTGAGACTACCGCTAAAGGTATTTGGGACAAGTTGGAAGAACTTTATAATAAGAAGTCGCTCACTAACCGTTTGATCTTGTTGCGAACGTTTTTCACCTTCAAGATGAAGGAGGGTAATTCGCTTAAGGCACATTTGAATGCCTTTGATGACTTGCTCATGAAGATGAAGGCCGTTGATTTGAAGATTGAGGAAGAGCAAAAGGCGATGATATTATTGTGTTCGTTGCTGGACCGTTATATGAGTTTCTCAAATAGTTTGATCTATAGCCGGGATACCTTGACTCTAGATGATGTCAAGACAGGTCTTCTTTGTGAGGAGTTGAGAGATCAAATCAAGGAGACGAGTGAGGGTAGTAGTGGAGCTAGTAGTGGTCATAGATTGTTTGTGGAGAAAGAAAAGAATCTGAAGAAAGGAAACCGGGGGCGTTCAAAATCAAGAAAACCCGGTGGAAGAGGTAAATCGAAAGAAAGAAATGGCAGGTGCTTTATTTGTAAGAAACCGAGACACTGGAAGAATGAATGTCCGGACAAAGATAAGATGGAAGTAGCGTCTTCATCTGTGGCGGTGGAGAGTGGGGATGGTGAGATAGATGAGAATGTGTTGATGGCGGTAGCAACAGGTGTTTCGAGTAACGAAAGGGTACTCGATTCGGGTGCATCGTATCATATAACACCAAATAGAAATTATTCTTCATCCTTTGAGGTCAAAGAGAGAAATGCAATTGCTATGGGAAATGGTGCAATTTGCAAGTCGATGGGTAGTGGCTTCGTGCAAATAAGGATGTTTGATGGAGTTGTTCACACGCTCACCAATGTTAGCTATGTTCCGGGACTTAGAAAGTCGCTTATATCTTTGGGGCAGTTGGATTCTCTAGGATGCAAGATCACTATCGAGAAGGATTTCTTGAGGGTTTCGAAGGGAGTGCTTGTGGTTATGAAGGGTGCTAGGACTCATGGTATATATTTGCTTCAAGGTGTGACCGTAGAACGTGAGACTTGTGTGGATGTTGATAGTTCTCGTGACTTGGATGCGATACGATTGTGGCATTTGAGATTGGGTCATGTCTGGAGAGGAGTTTGGACATTCTTCGGAAGCAGCAGATGATCGAGGGTGAGAGTTTTAACAAACTAGAGTTTTGCGAGGAATGTGTCATGGGGAAGCAAACAAGGGGATCATTCGATGAAGGCAAGCATGACTCAAAGGAGGTTCTTGAGTATGTTCATTCGGATGTTTGGGGACCGACACCGGTTGCTTCTTTGGGAGGAGCAAGGTATTATATTTCTTTCATTGATGATTTGTCTCGAAAGGTATGGGTGCATGTAATGGGGGCCAAGTCGGAGGCATTTGCTAAGTTCAAAGTGTGGAAGGTTATTGAGAATGAGAGTGGTAAGACATTGAAGGTTTTAAGGACCGCCATTAGAGAGTGGTAAAACTTTGAAGGTGTTAAGGACCGACAATGGCGGTGAATATGTCTCGCGTGAATTCTTGGAGTATTGTAAGCATCACGGAATACGGAGACATTTTACTACATTGGGAGATCCGCAATCTAATGGAGTAGCGGAGAGAATGAACCGAACTCTACATGAGAAAGCTCGATGCTAGAGATTGACATCGGGTTTGTCTAAGGGATTTTGGGTCGAAGCTTTGTTAACCGTGGTGCATATTGTGAATCGAATTCCGTGCTTGGCCATTGGTAACAAAATTTCGGAGGAAGTGTGGAAACGGAAGAGCGTTGACTTGAGATATCTTCGTGTGTTTGGTATCCTGGTTTATGTGCATGATCCGAGGAATGATAAGCTTGGAGCTAGAGCATTCAAAGGGGTCTTGCTTAGTTTCACGGATGGCGTGAAAGGCTATCGGATTTGGAATCCGAATACAAAGAAGGTTGTTAATTCTCCTCATGTCACTTTTGATGAGTTGGTTGTATTCAAGGTGAATGAGAGCTCATCGTACGTTCCGGATTTGGTTCATGGTGAATCAAAGGAGAAGGAAGTCATTACCACATTCCGTCCAAGTTGTAGTATAGTTGAAGAAGCTCGTCGGGTTGAAACGGTTGATGAAACATCACATAGTCCACATGGTTCCTCTAGTGATGTTGGTGATGTACATGATACTAGAGAAGTTTCGACTCAAGGTGGAGCCGAAAGGGGTTTGGGTGATAGTATTGCTACTCGGGTTGGTCGATGTGCAATAAGGCCTCCCGAAAGATATGGTGATTGGAACTACCTTAGCTTTTGTGATCATTTGGAATATGCTCTCAATGTAGTCCAAGATGAACTGATGGACCTTGATGACATCATGGAGTCGAGAGAGAGCTCGAAGTGATTTGCGCCATGGAGGAAGAGATGCAATCGCTTACGAAGAACCGAACTTGGGGGTTGGTTCCACTTCCTCAAGGAAACCATGCTATAGGGTGCAAATGGACTTACAAGGTGAAGGATGATGGAAGGTACAAAGTAGAGTTAGTGGCAAAGGGGTTCTCACAAAGGAAAGGAAAGGAAAGGAGTATGATGAAATTTTTGCACCGGTGGTTCTCCATACTTCTATCCGGGTTTTACTAGTCATAGTTGCTATCCATGACTTGGAGTTGGAGCAACTTGATGTGAAAACCACCTTCTTGCATGGAGACTTGGATGAAGACATCTACATGGAGCAACCAGAAGGGTTTGTTGTAGATGGTAAGTCTAAATTGGTTTGTAAGTTGAAGAAATCACTATATGGGTTGAAGCAATCACCTAGACAATGGTACATGATTTCATTCTTAAAAGTGGCTTCCATCGAAGCATCAAGGATGCTTGCGTATATTTCAAGAGGTTGGGAAGTGATTGTTGGGTGTATTTACTCTTCTTGTATGTGGACTATATGCTCATTGCTTCCAAGGATCAAAACGAAATCAACAAGTTGAAGATGCTTTTGAAATTGGAATTCGAAATGAAAGATTTTGGAGAAGCAAGAAAAATCTTAGGCATGGAAATTGAAAGGGACCGAAAGCGTTTTGAGTTAAGATTAACTTAAAAGGAATACATAAAGAAATTGCTTTGTCGGTTTAGCTTGGAGGATGCAAAGGCGTTAAATACACCATTACCTTTGCATATGAAGCTTTCAGAGAAGGGATCACCTATCGGGGATAAAGACAAGACTTATATGGAAAATGTGTCATATGCAAGTGCGGTTGTTAGTTTGATGTACACAATGGTGTGTACAAGGCCCGATATTGCAAATGCTGTCGGGGTGGTTAGTCGATATATGTCTAATCCGAGGAAATCGCATTGGGAAGCCGTGAATGCTATTATGAGATACTTGAAATGCACAGCATCTCATGGACTTAAATTTGGCGGTAGTGATGATAGGAGTTGCAAGTTGGTTAGTTATTGCGACTCGGACTACGCTGGTGATAGGGATCAGAAGAAATCAATTTCCGGGTATGTCTTCACACTTGGAGGGACAACTATTAGTTGGAGATTGCGAGTGCAATCTGTAGTTTCTTTATCCACTACGGAGGAGGAGTTGATTGCCGCTGTGGAAGCGGTAAGGAGGCACTCTACTTGAAGCGATTGTTGTGTGACTTGGGTTTCGAACATGAGAGTGTTGATGTTCGATGTGATAGCTAAAGTGCTATCCATTTGGTGGATAATTTGGCATTTAGCTCATGGACCAAGCATATTGAGGTGAGGGAGTCATTTCTTGTAGCCATGGATGAGGGTAAGCCAGTATACCTTCGGAAAGTGCACACAAAGGATAATGCGGCGGATATGTTTATGAAGGCATTGCCTTATGGGAAGTTCGAGCATTGCTCTAACTTAATTCACTTGTTGAGTTGCTAGGTGCCACGGGATGACACGAGGTGGAGGGAGTGATTTTGTGTTTGATGGAAAAGGAATAGCGGTGAGAGATTGAAATCTATCTTCATGATTAGTACTTGTTACACTCCCAAGTACATTGTCTTTTGGTGAGACGGTTTTGCTTTGAATGTTTTCAACACTACATTGGCGGGTGGGGGCATTGCCTGAACTCGTTGGTGTAGTGCAATGGGCGGTGGCCATGCCGGAGCTCATTGGGAGTGACAAACGTCTGGCTGCAGGGAATTGGTTTCCCGAGAGCTCAGACAGACGTCTGTCCTATCCCCGGAAGACGTCTGTGCTGAGTGGATATGCCCAGTTAATCTCTGGAAGTTGACAAACGTCTGTCAGGCGATGCGACAGACGTTTGATCGGGTATTGGGCTATTTCGGGCTGGAAATTAGCAAGCAGATTTGTGAGTAATTCAGGGGCAATTTGGGTAATTAGCCAAACCTCTATATAAGCTATTTTCTGAAGTGAATTAGGTAGAGCTTGAAAACTTGATTTGGAATCAAGGGTTTATTCTCAAGAGAGAATTAGGGTTTATAACCTAATTCCAATTCTTCAATTATATTCTCCTCAAACTCTTTTCTATATTGAAATATAGCGATCATTGAAATATAGTGATCATTGCAATAAAATACTCTCTCCAAAGTGGATGTACACTAACAAGATGTTAGTGGAACCACTATAAATCTTTGTGTGGTTTATTTTTGCTACTTTGTCATTAGTTTTTTGTTTGTGATTGAGATTGGATTGTTCGTGATTGGTTGATCTTTGTTTGTGGCTTGAGTTATTGCTTTGGTTGTTTTTGGAAGTCTAACAATGGTCTAGTCTTCCGCTAGTACATTGTGGTTTAGATATCGGATTCGAGTGGTCTTGAATCGTATTAATCACAACGGTTACAACAGTTATATAGTATTGCTCTCACGTATAACAACTGATAATGTTTGTTATTTCTACCCACCTCTTCACCATTGTAAGAACTATTGAAAATCAGTATGGATTCTGCTCATGCTATGTTTATCTTTCTCCCTGTGATTGATATTGAATGCATAAATACAAATATACTTCTAGTCGCTTCTTAAACACAAATACTTCCAGTCACGTTTTCAACAAAACCAGTTTAAGCTCTGCGTTATTCCTTTTGTTTCACACATGTTTTTGTTTTACTTGGATTAAATTAAGGTGATTGCTTCAAGGTTAAGAACTCCCACTTGCCATTTGTAAAGAATTTTCTCAGCACAAAATGTATCAATAGACTTCCAAGATTATATAACCACTTACATTATGGTCCCATTTCATTTCGTTTCCTCCAGCATACAAGTCCAATTTTATTTTTTGTGTAAGAATGATATCACAGTATCATGTGTAGTGGGATAATGTAAAAACTGGGCGAGCCTTTGTTTCGGAGAAGTCTTATTTCTTTTTTATATTAGAAGTGCCACACTTATACCACTTGAATTTTGACCTAGCAACACCAAACTGGACCATGATATCTGAATGGATAAGATAAAAAACATTGTGATATCTGAATGGATAAGATAACAAACATTGCAAGAAACTGAGAAATGCTCAATTTCTTGAAACTAAGCGTAGCTAAGCGTATGTACCTAAGCATAAAGAACATCATTTTGTTAAACAGTTGAGGCGGGTGACAACACAATTAACTCCATATGTACCTAAGCATATGAGAACATGAATACAGAATATCCTATCTCAGGAGTTTGCGGGTAAGCAACATCCAGGTTAGCTCATAGTATCTTTAAATTTTCTGAGCTTATTTTAGGTTTTTGCTTTTACTGAACTATTAATTAACTGATTTTGTTTTCCTAAAATGTCCAGTTGATGAGTTTTATAAAAATAAGTGTTTTTGCTAACATACCGTATATTTGTGAGGGTGTATACTGAATGTTAATAGGGCACTTATTTGACAAATTTATTTGTTTTCCAATTACTGATTTTGATATAACATGATTTAAAAGAGATGGACCAAGCATCAGAAGTTTGCATTCAAACTATAATTTAATAAACAACATGAATCAATAGGTCATAGTTTTCATAAGGTCAGTAATGACACATAAGCAACTTGTTTTTCTTTGAGCTGACTTCTTGTTGTGCCAAAGCTGAAGCAATCCAAAAGCATTCATTCTAATAAACAAGGCAACTCATTTAAATAATTAAATATAGCACTCATCTCACAAAAATGCAATACAATATTTAGCTTATCTGACCTACATGAACGTAAGTTTTGTATAATTTTTCCTTTCTCCGTTTATGTAATGTACTAAAGTTTTGAATGATAAGTATGAGATTTAAGTTTGGAGTGTGATATAGTTTAGTTTGTTATCGTTTGTATGTTATATTCTATTTATCAGAATTCCTTTCCTGCAAATGCAGAAATGTCTGCATCACTACAGAATATACAATAATACAACCATCAAACATAATGAAAACCATCATTCATTACCCCACTAAGAAGAACCAATGTGATAATTTCAGATTCAGATTCAGATTCTTATGATCCATCTTCTAGCAAGATAAAAGGCAATGCTAAAAAAGGGGGGAAGTGTTCGGTTTCCTGAAAGAACTTAGTTCAAAGGAAAAGAACATATCTAAGGTATCAACTTCTGCAATAATTGAGAAATCAACTTCCGCTTCAGACCGTTCTTATGATGAGTATTTCAAATCTTCAAAAAGTAGTGCACCAACCAAGTGCAGATCTAGATTAATTGATCCTAAATGTTCTATAAAAAAGTTCGATACTATGTTTAAGCAAAAATAGTGGTGGTGAATCTTTCGTTCACGAGGTGGAAGGATGAAGAAATTAGTCAGGGAGGGTTTACTGCCTTTTGTTTTTTATGGCATTGACAATCATGGACATCTTCCAAGGTATGACGTTGGTACCAATTACGTGTAAAATTACATAAGTTTCTTCTTATTCCTATCAAATGCCATATAAAGTTTAGAGTTAGGTTTAAAAGATTTTGTTTAAGATTATCATCCAAACCAAGCTCCAAAACTTTAATATTTCTCTCTTTTTTTAGGGGGTTAATAATACAAATACTTGGCCTTGGTGTAATATTTTTTTTTTCTCTCCTTTTTTTTTTTTTTTTTGCAATATGTAAAGTGTGCTTTGCATAGATATTTTATAAAAATTAAATGCATTAATTTCTTGTCACCGAAGAAAAGGTTGAAATTTTGTTTTTACTTAAATTTTCATTTGCACTTCGATATTAATTTATTCTCATTTAATATTGAATTCGCATTCATAGAAAACAAAGGTGGTGTCACTACAAGAAAATTACCCTATTGCAACTAGCTATTTGCAACAGGCGACAAACGACAGTTGCAGTAAATAATATTTAGCAACAGACCTATCAGAACAGTTGCAATAGATGAGATTTAGCAACAGACATTTTCTTTTTGTTGGGAAAAAAATATTTTTAGCAATTGCGTTTCCCTTTCTGTTGCAAAAACATACCTTTAGCAACTGTGCTTCTGTAACAGTTGCAAAAAACACATTATTTGCAACTGTGCTTCTAAGCCAGTTGTGAATTAGTATCTTTAGCAACTGTTTTCGCCACTTGCAATAAATGTTTTTTTTGTTGATTAACTTTTAATAATTATACATTAATAAACAAGTAGTAGTTTTTGTTGATTAACTTTTAATAATTAGTTTTAAATAGTTAAAATTGTATATTTAACTATTAGGAATTGTATAACAATCAAAAGTAGTCTATTTTATAATATTAAATAATTATAAATTTTGATTAATGCAAAGTGAAAATTTTAATTAAGTAAATAAATAATAATTAAAAAATAATTAAACAAGTAAATGATAATTTAGTATTTATTATTTGATATTCAATAAGTAAATATGTAAATAATATAAATCAAAAAGTAGCCTTTATTATTTAATATTTGATACTCAATAATTATGGTTATTAATTTTCTTTATTTTTATTGTTTTTAAAATTTTAATTTTTTTACAATAAACATATTCAAAAAAACTATGAAAGTTTTTTATATTCAAAGAAAAAAGTTTATGTTAATGTTCCTATAAAATGGTAAGGCATTAATTTGCCTTGTATTACCACAGTTTAACTGATAATTTTCACTTTTCTGTTTACACTCTCCATTTTTTCTACCCCTAAATTCACCGCACCGGACTAAATGCACAAATTAATCCATCGCCAATCATATCGGCTTATTTCGCTCCAAAATTTTCAACTGCCACACAATTTTCCCGCTATCGTGTTTCACTTCCCGCTTTATTCCAATTACCCAGTCACAATGTTTACATCATTCTCCATGGTCTCAATTCACGCCACTTTCATCTTCTCAATTCCTATAACCACGTCCAGGAGAACGACGACTTCTGCCTCCCCACCCTCAACCACAAATCTTTCCCGACCCCTCTTTCCCTTTTTCTAATGCATCTGATCTCGCTTTGGCTGCTCCTCTTGTATCTCCTTCTTTTGCTAGACCAGCTTCTACGTAACACATCTACTTCTATGACCTCGTCGATGCCCCTCAGGTCACCATCTCCCAGATCTCCATCAACGGCAGTGCTCCCCACCAAGACCTGGCATTCTACGGCATCGGCCTCGTTAGCAACTTCTAGAGTAATTATTTGCTTACTCTTTTTGTATTTTCATGTGTACATATTCTGGTTTTTGTATATTTTATGATATTTATACGTGTAGCAATCTAATTATGTGTGTGTATTTTTATTTTATTGTTCTTTGACTTGTTTTGCAGAACGCCCTAGAAGTGTTTGAGAAAATCTATATGAGAAAAACAGAAATGAAAAAATATGCTATCTTCCGGATTTCTTCCAGCAAAGATGTTAAGTTTTGAAATTTTGGGATTGATTTAGGTATGATATGTCTTGTTGTCGAAACTGCTGCATAGTTACGATATTTTTGGATATCAAGTCTTTTATGTTAGTCTATGGCCATGAAATTTTCTGACAAACCTCACTTTGAAAAACATATATCTACTGAGTAGTTATAGCTTGCATGTAAATCAGTCGTAGATAAAGGTAGAGCTGTATGTGATATAAACAATGGTTATGGCTCTGCCATAAAAGAATTAGTATCACAAGAAAAACTGAAATATGTCAAGCATTTGTTTATAAGGTTGTATATGCATTGAACTTCACTGATGTTTCAAAGCTAGCAGCTTCTTTGTTCCTGAATGGCCGAAGACTTCTATTTTTTATTTTATGTACATGTGTGTGTGTTATTAAATTATCCTGCAGAGGAAAATAATTTTGATCCAAGTGTCAGGTCAACTGAAATTCTGCAAGTACTATTGCTATTTTCAGTTTTAATTTGGAGAGTTAAACTATTTTTGTAGTTTTATAGTTGCTACTGCTTTATCCCCAAATTCTCAGATTATTTTTTTAAAGTTAATGCTTGACAAAGCCGCCCCCGACATGATGGACGGTGGGCCGATGCCTGTAGGGGTCAAATGGGCCAAACTCTGCCCGTTTGTCTGTGATATCATTGCTCAGTTCGCCTTGTAGGAAGTCGTACATATCAAGTATTCACTGTCTCTTATATTTGATGTTGTTAATCGCGTTTAAGTTAAGTATACAGTTAATTATAGCCATGTATATGTTATGAATACGCAGGGCGATTAAGAAGACAATGAAGGGGTTTGCGAGGCCATTTCTGGATCTGACAGCAAGCAACTTTGCAAATGTGATACATAATGCTATAGGACGTAGACTGGAGCCGTAGTTCAATCCATATGAAAACAGTTTAAACTTTCTGATTGCTTCGTAACTATGCCTCCAGGTAAGGGAGCGGAAGGGAGGATCCGAGGCAATGTGATAGTAGGAAATGAACATTTTGTAGCTTATGATAGAACTCCGGAAGAGATTCTAAAGATCGTGTATGGGGAAGGGACTGCGAAGACACCGGGTGGGTTTTAATCCAAGGGCGGCGATGGGAATATTGCTAAGTCACTTAGCTCTTAAAGGGAGGGGATTTTTTGCATTGAGTTTTACTTTTTGCAGTGACTTTGAGGTGATGAATATTGCTAATTCACTTAGGCTTTTGTTGTTATAATTGTTTGTACTATTAAAACCTTGTTAAAATAAATAATTTATTTGTTTATCTCATTCTGTGATATACACTATTATGAAAACTAATACATTTAATATGTAATATCCATAAGCTGTATTTTTTTTACAGATTTATGAATCTATTGCAACAGGCAAACACTGTTGCAAAATGACCTGTTGCAACAGCAAAAGCATGTTGCAAAAAAGTATACCGCAACATCTTATTGCAACAGGCAGAAAATGTTGCGGACTTTTTGCAACTTCGGCTATACCAAGGGGCACAGGCCTGTTGCAATAAGTCTACTACAATAGTTATCGCCTGTTGCGAAAAGTGTTTTTTGTTGTAGTGTGTCCCTCTCACATAAATATTGTGAACTGAGAGAATGATGCTTGTTTTCAAACCAAATGCTTCCTAAAGGTTAATCTTGTTGTGAGTTTCATTCAAATTTTCTATTTTAATTCATGGCATTACCATCCATCTTTATAAACTTGTGTATTGCATGTGCCAAAACATTGGTAAGTTGCAATATAAGTTTGTATAATGATTACAAATCTTATAATTTATGCTTTGAATCATATTTAAAATTAAAACTCTCCAGCTCTAATTTATTTCAAATTCTGATTCAATGCATAATTAAAATCATGTTCGTCATTCAATTCATGCCCAATTAAATATAAACAAAGCACTAAGTTTTATTTCAGAACTCAAATTTTATGATTCCCAAAAAGAAATAATGATAGAGCAAGCAAGAAAACTGTTAATGCCAAGAATTGATGTCTTTAATAATCTTCAAAAAAAAACATTTTATCAAATTGTGTAGGCTGTAGAGTATGGTTTCCAGCATGCTGGTATGTCTGGACATCAAAATATGAACTTTCGCGCTTTGAATTCAACTTGTGTAGACATATAAGTACCTTTAAATTTATGATTCATGATATAAATCTAGTTTTGGCTAAAAATTTGTACTTGATGATATGGGATTGATTAAGACATTAAATGATCATAGTTTTTTCTTTCTACAAAGCTATACAAACTGCATCAATTGCCATGTTTTGCAACTCTTTAGGCGGAAATTTGACAGTAGGACTGGTCTTAGTCAAAGCAATTCAAATAAAAAAAAATGGTTCTAACGGCAGCACAACAACGATAAAATAGAGAAAGCTAGAAGGAACTTTCACTGCCTCAAGAGATGTAGGAAAGCGGCGAGTCTTTGCTGAAAGTGGTCAGTCTGGTTACTGGTTTACTGGTCTTGATGGAAGAAAGGTATCTATTATTGGATTTACATTATATTTCTTTTGTGTAGATTAAGTAATATGTAACCAATTCATTATACATAGTAATGTTAGCTAAAATTTTAATTTTTTAATCATCACGTAATGTTATCTTTTCCTACCCTAACATTTTGTAAGAGAAGCTACGCTCCATGATCCTACTAGTTACAATATGGAATAATACATTTTTTTCTATACCGGAACACCACACTGGTAACTCCATTCATATATCATTTTAAAACACCATTGAGCAAGAAAAACAGAAAAGTTAAAACTATTTCAATATATTCAGCTTTACATTACGAAGACAAAATCTTTCAAGAAGAATCCAAAATCTACTGGGCTTCTTCTGATTGGGTCCTTCTCTCGCTGTGGTGTCTATCAAAGTTAGAATGTTTGCGATCATTACAACCTTGGTTGTACCGATCAACATTAAAAACATTTATAATTGTTTAACCGTCGATCATATACATTTTTCTCCTAGCTTGGAGAAGAGCATTTTTTTTAATAGATGAACACTAATACAAGTTATTAGCATTTTTTTAACACCAACTTCATGATTCATTTTTCGTTGCGTTGGACATTAAATCGATTTTGGAAAAACTTATCGACATTGGTCTTTCTTACTATTCAGTAACTACATGTTAATAACGTGTACACGGTTACAAATACTTTTCATTAATGTTGTTATTTCTTCTGTTGTTACGTATATAGTGTCTGAAACTTATTCCCATGTTGTTACCAGTCAAGAAGTGTACCTCCAATGCCATGCCAACATTCAAAAGAACCTATGGTTTTTCCAATTGCAGTGGGGTTACTTGATTCAAGCAGCAAAGACATACCTCTTACCTCTGTTTCCCACGATGGACTTGATCAATCGATCACAAGCAGCAAGCAACAAGTCATCACGACAGTTCTTAGAGTCACAAAGGTATGAGCAGCACCTTGGGACTGTACATGGTTCCTTTTGATTCCGTGCAAAATACCAATGTGGGGAATGTCATAATACGTAGTTGTATAACTATCTAAAGTGCATATCGCTTGTTACATATTGCAGAAGCAAGAAGAATTTGTATTTTGTAACTAATTGTATGAACTAATGATGTTTGTAATGTATTGCACCGTTTATTGCCGAAGTATGAACTGAACTGTTATGTACGAACTGAACTGTTATTTATGAACTGCTGAAGTTTGAAACAACATGTATCATTAGTGAAAGCTAATTGTTATTTTTTAAATTAGATACGATCATGAGCCGTATCTATTTGTCAACTAGATATGACTCATAGCCATATCTATATGTTAATTAGATGTGTTCAAATTTCTTTATTGATATGGCTTAAAACCGCATTAAACTAATATACTGATACGGCTTAAAATCATATCAAATTCCTATATTGATACGGTTTAAAGCCGTATCAATCTATGAATTTGATACGGTTTTGAGCCGTATCAAATTTGTAAATTAATACGACCTAAGACCATATCAAAGACGCCATTTTTTGATACGGCCCTGACCACTGCCAAGCTACATTTGATACGGTCAAAAGCATCGCTTAATTGCAGTTATGGTGTAATGCGTTGGGGAGGAATAGAAGAAATCAATCTGTTGGCATCCGACGGATCGGACGCCAACGGCTTGATTTCCTCTGTTCCCACACCGTGGAAAGAGCATGGATATTCAACGTGCTTGCGTCCGACACGTCGGAAGCCAACACAACGTAAACGTGGTTAGAAAAGGCTGCGAACGTGGCCAAACTGAAATTGTACTTCTATTTAATTCACATGGATCGAAGGAAAATTAGTAGTATCTACCTCAGTGGTGGTCGGCATGGATTGTTCTTATCATATTTATATAGATACTGCGGCGATGCAAAGTAGATGTTGGTTGTCACACACGTATATCCCGTTTTTCTCATTAATAGCATTTGCTCCTCTCGTAAGCACTCCTACTTCTCATTTTATGGTGTATTTGTGACATGTTCCAACTGATCAATACATAGTATTGTCTTCTTTAACCTCTCATTAATATTCTTTTCTTCTTTGTTTTCTTGCTATATTTGTTAGGGATTGTGCGGTTTGAGAATATTGGAGTAAGATGATCATCATATGATTGTCGTACTTCAGATTTTAAGGATTTATATAACAGATTCTTTCAGACAATAGGTCAGCCCACCAGGTACAAACGAGTTATCGAACTATCGAGTTTCAGGATTCAATAAAGCCTTGGAACAGCGAAATCAGATTCAAAGCTTGTACGGCTTTGATCTGATCAAGAACACTCTGATTATTATTCTCTGATGATGCAAAAACGAAGGAGAAAGAATCGGTTTTGCAACACATTAAAGATGTTGCAAATTCGAGAATTTGCCACGGTTTACTGCATTGGCAATGGCGTTGTAAAAACCGAGAGGAAGAAGCACTACACCAAAAAATGCTTTTAACAGCAACGCAAAAATGTTGTTATACAATTTTATAACATTTTGATGAACGTTGTTTAACAACATGTTGTCGTAGGCCCCTTTTTTCCAATAGCGGTAGAGTAAATGCTGTTACATTTCACATTTTACAGCGTTTTGAACTAGCTGTTAATATGCCATACACAACTTATTTTAGTTGTTGTTTTAAAAAATAGATAGGGTTTGGAAAGTTGTCAAAAAATGTACAACTTCACACTTAGGCTTTCAATTGCCAATTTTAAACGCTGTTACTAACATTTATCAGCGTTTTATACACGCTGTAAAAATGTTCCCTCTTGTTTTATCAGCAATCATAAAACGCTGTTAGTAATATTTACACAGCATGTCATCTGCGCTGTAGAAATATGAACAGCATTTGTCACGCGCTGTAAAACGTTAGCAAGGTTTTATCAGCGTTTATGAAACGCCGTCACTAATATTTACACAATAATTGCTGGTGTTAAATTTACAGCATCCATATCATGATGTTACATTTGCACACTTATTATTACCTTATTATTATAGTACAGCTGCTTCACCAAAAAATCAAATGAAAAATAATTATATTAAAACACGACTACTAGTCGCTTCCATTAGTGAAATTGAACTCAATGCATAAACAAATTTTGTAAACAAAGACGGTACTTAAACTATAGTACACAAAGCCACTACCAAAATAAAAGTCTTTCCTACTACAAAATAAACTTACTATAGATACCAAAATGATCTTCAAGAAAACATCCTATGCATTCCTTGCATCAACATTATTCTTCATCTACCTACAAGGATGAAATTTAAGGGTTAGTGATCAAATAAAAATTTAAAATTAACATATTTAACTTATAATACCTACTACAAAATAATATTAACTCAACATCTATTATTATTATATTCGCAATCAACAAATTACAGCAGAATAACATGAGCCAAGAGTGGATGTATTCGTGGGTTGTTGTTCGGAAACAGCAAGCCATGGCTTGATGGAACAGCAAGCCTAAGCTTGCTGCTTCTAAACAGCAAACCACGCCTTGCTGTTTCGGAGCATCAAGCGGCGCTTACTGTTTCGGAGCAAGCCGTGGGTACAACCACTCTTGGCTCAGCAATTCAGCAAGCCGAAGCAGTCGCTAGTCATTGAAAAGGCTAGAAACTTCAATGGCAATACAATTCACGACTGCACTTACATAGACAGGTGCAAGACTCACATGTCAACAACTGGGCATCACCACATGCATTTACATAGGACAAAACATCCCTTCAAATTGAAAATAGCAACCATAACAAAAAAAAGCACTAAACCCACCTAAACCTCAGGTATCAATAACCAGTTTTCCGACAAAAGGAAATTGTATGTCCATGCAATTTTTATGTTAGACTTTTCTGCTCTCTTTAAATAAAACAATTTTCTCTTTCCATAAGATTCACTTTTAGATGTAAAAAAAGTGCCAAAACAATAAACACTGCGTGAAAAACCACTAGGATTAAAAGAATTTAAGAACTGACTCCTGTGAAGAATTTAATTTTATATGATTTTAGCTTTTATGCATCCAAAATCCAAATAGTAAGTGACGAAGGTTATATTTCTTCAAATAGTTATTAAGCACACAAACAGACCAAGTAAATGAAATACACAAACAGATGTAAAAACTGGAATATTAAATGTTAGTGACGGGTTCGTATACACACAAGATCTTGTGAAATTTACGTAAAAGTTGAATCCAGTCTATATTCGCAATAGGCCATGCTACCGTCGAACCAAAAACATCTGATAAGCATTCGATGAATGAGTTACGCCTCCATTGAGCTTGCATTTGGCATTCAACGAGAAATTTGCACTCTATCATATAACCGATGTTTGTGGATACATAATCAAAAATTCTTTAAAAAGGATACTAGTTATATAAACGTATTACTGTAACAGATTTAGGGAAATTGCTTATGGGGGTAGATGCACTTGTCCTTTAACAATCAATTCTTTGCTTCCACATCCCAATTGTACAACTTACATTTGCTTCCATGCTACTAATCATGCTCTAACAAAATGACATATATTAATTGATATGCATGATGATACACTGCTGAAAACACACACACGCAAGCTTATAAATAAATATCAAAACCTACCCTAATACAAAACCAACCATAGGATTCAAAAAAGTCAGGTTCTTTCCAGTATTTCCCGAGTCCTATATGCAGAGTCGGATCAGATCATTGTGTTGCCTTAGACGGCAAAAAAAATCTAACTTGATTTCATAAATTCTAACTTGATTGCTTAGACGATAAATGCATGCAATGAGACGTACTCACGCTGAATGGTCGCCAAAGAGCCAAGACCGATGGGGTACCAGACGCTTTTAGTTTGTAACTTTCCTAGAATATGATTGTCTTTCGCTTTGCTGCAGTTGTAATAAAAACATAATAAGGAAAAATTCACAGGATTAGTTATATCTGAAAGAAAAAAGGAGAAGGGGCTTGCAATCAGGTCATACATGCACGAGTTGTGTAACATAAACTTGAGTACAAAACAACTTTTTTCAATTTTTTCCAACTCTAATACAATTTTTATCATCTTCGTTCTTCATCTTTTTTCCTATACTATGTTGTATGCATTTCCAAATTAATAGCATAAAAATTTAAAATCAATAAAAAATACAGGTATGTTCCTCTTGATTCACTAATTTATTTCATCCATTCTAATTTAGAAAATCATGAATTATGTCCATAATTAAATTTATCAAGTAAAAATGGGAAAGATGGGAAACTAATTCGCAATCTAGTATTCATACAGAGAATCAGAACAGAAGGGAGATAATCAAACAAAATCGAAAAAAATTAAAATATATCTAATTTCCTTTTTTCTGAATGGAAAAGAGAACGCAATCTTCCCTCGATAATTCTTAAGACGCAGCTAATAATATTGCGGCAAGTTCGATGCTTCAGGGTTATCTTCTTCTTCCACCGTTCTCTTCTCGACCGTCTTCTTCTCTTCCCTTTTTTCTTTTCGTACCTCTTTTTTCTTTTTATACCTCTTTTTTTGGACTTCTCTCTTACGCCGATAACAACTCCATCCACTAGCCATGCCACCGTCTTGTCCTTGGCATCTCCTATATTAGTAAAGTACAACTGTCCTTGGCATCTCATATATCATTGGCATCTCCACCAATGATATGCATATTTTAAATTTTGAGCAATAACCGTCAGGACCTTTAAAATCATAAAGCCTTTTGCAAAATATTTTTTCTCCAATTTTGATAATGTATACTGAGCGGATGGAAGATATGTTTTGTTCGCACGAGGTTGTGCATAGAGGCTATGTCGAATTCCCCAATCCTGTAGATCATCTCTACAATCAATCCCATCCTTTGATTTATTGTCATGCAACATTGTACTAAGTTTGCTTTCACAAGCATTTTTCTCAATGTGCATTACATCTAAATTATGACGTAATGGAAGTGCCTATAATAAGAAAAGTTAAGCTTTAGAGTTTTCCCACATTTTGCTTGTAATAGGCCAATAAAGAAAACGAAATATAAATGCTAGCCTCCCAATATGGAAAGTCAAAAAAGATTGATCTCTTTTTCCACCTTAATAGCTCTTTTTTAATAGGATCGTTATCTTGTTCATCATCTTCACTGTCATTATCAATCTTTCTTTTTTTACCTTTTCCCTTATTTTTCTTTTCACTTTCGGTGCCTTTTCCAAAATCATTTGGAAAGTCTTCCAAACTTAAAGAAATATCTTTGCCGGTTAGAATTCTAGGCTTTTTCCCATCCTCCACGGTGTTGTGAAACCATGCCTTTTTTTCTTAATGGATTTGTAATAGATAAAAATCTTCTATGACCCATATAAATAGTCTTTCGACTATGTTTCAGCCATCGATGATAAGTGTTGACACCACAAGATGGACACGCTTTTTTACCCTTTACAAGACATCCAGCAAGATTACCATAAGTTGGAAAATCATTTATCGTCCACAATAAAATAGCTTTCAAGTTAAAAAGTGTCTTAGTTAGTGCATCATATTTCTCTACTCCATTACTCCACAAGTAATGCAAGTCTTCTAGTAATGGCGCCAGATATTTATCAATATTATTTCCTGGTTGTTTTGGTCTTGGAATTAGAAGTGTTAACATGATATTTTCCTTCTTCATGCACAACATAGGCGACAAATTATAAGTCACAAGCATTACTAGCCAACAACTATACTTGGAGCTTAACATATAAATGGATTAAAGCTATCTGTAGCAAGATCAAGTCTAATATTACGTGGATCGGCTGAAAATGTTTTCCAATTTTCATCAATCATGCTCCATGCTACAGAATCTACAAAATGCAACATCTTTGCATCACTACTTTTATTTTTGAAATGCAACCTTAATTCTTCTGCCATTTTTTAAGATCTAAACATTATTCTCAATCTTGGAATTATTGAAAAATATCTCAAAACCTTAACCAGGATACCTTGCATAATCTCCTCAGTATCCCGATTGATCTTCCATCGTGATGAACCACATTTCAGACAGCTATTTAAATTTTTGTTCTTTTTACGAAAAAGAAAACAATCATTTTCACAAGCATGAATCTTTTCAAATCCCATATCAAATAGTTTTAAAAACTTTTTTACTTCATATAAAGTCTTGGGGAGTACGTTATTCTTCGACAAAAACATATGCTGGACGTTAAGAAGTTTATCAAAACCAGTATCAGATAATCCAGTATCACATTTAAAATTATACAAAGTAGTAATGGAAGATAACTTTGTATGGCCTGTGCAACCAGGATACAGTGGGGTTTCAGCGTCTTCCAAATTTTTAGGTAAATCATCATGCTGCTTTTATGCATCATCCTTATCATTGTCGTCATCAAAAAAAGTATATTTGAAATAGTCTTCACTACATAGTGAATTGCTTTGAGTAAGTCATACGTCTCACCCATTTTATCCGTTTTTTCAAAAGTCACTTGCTCGCCATGATTATACCACGTACCACCTTCATACTTAGGATCCATTCCCCTTATAATCAGGTACTCAACAATGGTGTCCCCGTTGTAACAACTAAGATTACGACAGTCTATACAAGGACATAAATTTTTTCCACATCTCCTAATTTTTTTTTGAAGCAAGCACAAATTTTCGAACACCTAGGCCATACTCTCTACTTGTTCTATAAATAAAATTGAAAACAAGTGTTGCTTTATATTATCAGAATTCAGGGTATATCAAATCGAAAGTTCAATATAAATTAGCAACTAATACCTATGTTTAAGCAGCTAATCTTAGTCCATCGTCATATACAATGTGTATGAAATCAAGTATCTACAAACAGAAAAAAGGTTATAAACAAATGGTTAATCACAACTCATGTGCACAACTCCCTAGTTGCAATTCACACATACTCAAATCATTACTTTTTGTTGCTCTTTCCCTTTGGACACAACCAATTTACAACAAGCGATATATGTACACAAGCAGGTAAATATGTACACAATCAGCTATATATGTCACATCATTTTTAAACAAGATATATATGTACACAACCAGGTATATATGTACAAAAGTAGGTATATATGTCACAACAATTTTCAACCAGCTATATATGTACACAACAATTTTCAACCAGGAAGGTTGTTGCTTCAAATATGTGAAACAAAGCACATAAAAAACATATTGAGGTACCTATTCTTGATTTTCTTTAATTTGCCCGACGTATACTATAGATTTCACTAATAAGTGTAAATCGGTCGAACTAAATGTACAAGAACTGAGTAATTAAATCAATCGAATCAAAAGAGAAACAATTAAATCAATCAAAAACCAAATCGATCGAACTAAATATATAGGAGACAAATTACAACTAAATTGATCGAAGTACCTGAATGAGAGGAACCAGGGCAGGGAAATAAGGAAGGATGAAATAATAAAATTGGGTTTTACTGCAAGATGAAATTGAACGCGAGAAATGAAATCGAAAGAGGAAAATGAAATAGAAAGAGGGAAATGAAACTGGAGGAAGAGGGAAAGTAATTTTTTTAGGCGGGGGAAATGAAAGTGGAGGCGGGATGTTAGCCGTGCGTGTTGTTTAGGGTAAATATTTTATCACCAGTATTGTATCAACGTTTCAGCCACTGTTGAAATCAACGGAAGCATTTCATTGAGTAGTGGATTTAGAGGGACCAAAATTTAACAGCATTTACACCCAAAACGCTGTCTTCGTTTGCGGTTGAAAGTTGTTTTTCTTGTAGTGAAGAAGATAACATAGAAGACAGTTATTTAAAACATCACAAACTGTCGCTATTTATAAACAGTGAATCATCACATCCATTTGCAACGGTCACGTCTGTTATAATTTGAAATGTCACGCCCTTTCGCATTTGCCACGCTTATGAAACTTTGCGAATTAGAATTTCCCAGTGCACAAGGTCCTGCCCAGTCGACCCATTACATTTCTTAAATTCGGTCCAAAAATAATGTTAATTGATCCGGACCCGAGACCCGGGCCCGGTCGGACAGACGGTGGTGTGCGCCTGTGTGGTATAGTGATGCATGGTCTCCCACCTCAAAACAAAGTAAACATTTAGGTTCCCTAAGACCTCAACACACTTGTCAGAAGGCTACTTATATAGTGGCATACCCTTACACATTTTACAATGTGGGCCTAATCACATTTCCTCTTCTTTCTTACTTCTCTTCAAACAAAACCCCACACCCAAATCATATTTGAAAATTTCTAACATTTTTTTGGTCTTTCCCTCCCTCTCCTGGATTTTCCTTTGTTGGTTGAATCGGTTCCTTATCGCCTTACTCAAACAATCGAGCTCCCTTTTCCGCTCTGTATCTGACTGATTGCAGTGACCCCATTCCAGTTTACTTTTGCAGACTCCTGCATTCAAATCTTCGAACCCCTCTGCTCACTAGTTGTCTATCGTGTTTACATTGTCTCCGACCCTCAATCCGCAGCCTATCAGTTATGTGCGCCTCATTGCTAGCTCACTCTTTGCAGTTAGAGGCTGGTGAAGGCAATTCGTTTCATGGCTCGTTTACTGCCTAGCTATTTGTTATTGAGGTTCTCTGGTGCATTCCCTACAGTCACTTGCCCGGGAATTGGTTCTAGAGACCCCAAGTGGTCATGGTGTGACTTCGTTACTTAGCTTCCTGTCTCTTTGTTAGCTGCTTTTGGTTGGTCAATCATATTCCGGCTTCTGGTAAGTTTAATGCTTGGGTTGTGGTAGTTTTGTGCTAGTGTTCCTTTCTAGTGCATGTCATTTTTTGTAGTCATCTGTCAGTGGTGCATCACTGAATTAATTTGTTGGTTGTCATACTATATGCATGTGAGTTGAAGCCTTTATGGTTCCAGTAGATATCATCTTCTGGTGATTTAGTTGAAGCAGTACTGATTAAAAAAAACATATAACGTATTGATTTATTCAGTAGAGCATCAGGTAGTATAGGTCACTTGTATGTTATTTTCAAGTTTCAAAGCAATCGTATTAGCTTAAGTAGATCCCCTTTCATCAAATGTTATTGTAACTATTCGCTTCTCAAGTATATGTAAAATCAAAATTTAAAAATGGCATAAGTCTATAATACTTAATAACAATGAAGAATCAATCTTCCGTGTTTACACTGTCATGGTTCATGTGATTCACCAATAATTGCACTGTTAGTGCCGGAATTTAAGGGAATGTACAATGCATATATGCTTGCAGGAAACTGGTTACTTTCATCTAGATCACATAAATCAAATTAACTACCTTCTCCTGAAACTTAAAAGTGATGTTAGTTTTGTAGTCTGCCCCTGGTTTCTTATTTTGATTTAGTAAAGCACTATCTACAAACTGGAAGAATCGATGTAAAATAATTAGTCGGTTAAAAATTCAGAGTTTATGAGTACTACGAAGGGGAAGGAAATGAAATCAATCAGTAAAAGAAAATAAATGACGTACCTAAGTGGGCATCAATTCAGATAATAGTGGTGTAAAATTTGGCGTTATCAAAGAAGATTGTCAATGATGAGGATGAAGGAAGTTGAAATGAGAACTATTGATTTTAGATAGAAGAAAGATGGGAAATACTTTGAGGGGATTTTAGTGTGGAATCTCTTCAGTGCTGGCAGTTGGGAGGGAGAGTAGAAGAAGGGACTGAAAGAAGAAGCTATTACAATTTGAAGAAGTAATTGCGATTATAAAAAGGGGAAAAGACGTGTTTTCGTGCAGTTGTTTCTGGGTTGGGAGTTGGGGGAAATAATAAAAAGGGAATGGCGACTATTCTGTATTTTAAAATACTTAATCGCAATGATTAGAAAAGTGGGATTCTTTTTCTATTATAAGTAATAAATAAATACTCTTGTTGGATTCATATTCTAAAGATAAAAAATTCAACGATCGGGACTTTGTGTATTTCTTTTTGTGCTCAAATATCCATCAGTGACTTTAGGGTAATGTGAGTGTACAAGAAAAGAAAGATCAGTAAGAGCATCTCCAACGGATGGGTATTTCTACCCAGAATCATAAATTAAATCCTTAAAAGCTATCCAGTGGGTATTCTTCCCCTGAATATTCAAGAGAAAATTACCGGGCCAATTCTAAATCTTGAATTGGGCCCGCACACCGAATTTATTGGCGTTTGATATAGCGCGCAGATTTTTTCAGTGCACTCCGATAAAATCGGCGCGTGATATCGAACGCTGACAAATTCAGCGCGCCTTTCCCAACGGCTGAGAGAACTTGCATTTTCACTAGAGAACAACAAAACGGTCGTGTATTTCCCAACGGCTATAAAACAGCTAAAAACTTTCAAATGGCTATATTTTCAGTTATAAATTGGTTCCTTTCTACCATTCTATATCACAACATATTTGCAATTCATTTCTATCTCTTAAATCTAAAGAAACTCTAACCCTATAATGTCGTCACCTTTCGGAGATTTTTCACATCCGACGACGGACGGAAGCCGGTTTTTCCAAGCCAACACGAACTATGGCCTGTGTGCTGAATCAACTAGACAACCAACTATCTCGTGGATAGACGAAGAGGACATCAATCTATGCACAATCTATTATCATTTCTTACAAGATTCGGCCATGGGGAACGATCAATCATTCTTTATGTTTTGGAAAAAAATTATGACCGCCTTCGTTGAGAAGCATTCAGAAGGCTTACAGACGTTGGCGGTGATTTAAGATGGATTCGACAAAATTAGTCGTGAAACAACGTTTTATGAATCACAAGTTTACAAATAAAGATAGTGAATCCAAGCGACATGGGAGGAGAGCATAATCTGGAATATTTTCTTACAACGTACATTGGTGGTTGAGTATATATTATTTATGTATCATATTCCCTATTTTTATTAGAAACGAATGGGAAAACGAGGAGTTCAAGAAGCTTTTTGCTAGAGAAAATGGCACGAAAAGGCCACATAATTATCATTTTATGCATTATTACGGTTTGCTTACCAGTCAACCAAAATGGAACTCTAAACTTGCCAAGAGCCTACGCGATGTTCAAACTGCTAACAAGGGAAAGAAAAAAGCTTCTAAATCTGGGTATTCTTCCAGTCCTAGCAAGTCAATGGCCAAAATTTCTCAATGTGCAGGTGAAAACCTACTTGATGAGTTCAATACCACGATTGACGAATATTTTTGACCTAAGGGAGTCAAAGCTATGAAAAGAAAGGGCAAAATTGCGGTTGTGCATGAAGAAAAGTGTAACAACCCAGATTTTTCAGTCATTTGAATTTGAATATTTAAACCTGTTTTAAATATTATATTGGTATATTAATGGATTTTAGTATTGAATTAGTTATTTATACGAAGTTTGAACGTTAAAATTATATTTAATTTAAAACGAGCTCGAAATAGGCGGTATTTCGTAATATTAAGTTATGATCCAATTGGATATGCAGGTTCCGATATAAGTCAGACTTCCATGAAACAAAAAACGTTAGGATCTTATTGATTATAGTTTTCTAACGAAATAAAAATGTAATAACCCAGAAAATGTGAACCAATTTAAAATTTTTAAAATTGGTTATTGTCAAAGAATTTGAATAATTGAAATAGCATATTTCAATAAAATAATGAATTGGGAATAGTGAGGCAGTTTGAAAATTTGAATACAAACTTTGTCTGACTGTACCGGGTGGAAAATATAACAGATTTTAGCGAAACTGAAAATATTTAAATCTTTTTATGAATACCTTTCTAACTAATCTGAAAAATCGAAGTTTCATAACGGGAATCAAAAGTTATGGCCAAATGAATTTTCAGAAAGGTCGCTGTATAGAGTATATAGCCCTTGAAAATAGATATTTTGCATACGACCTCGGAATTCGACGAAACCACTTTTGTTGGGTCCGGGATGTCAAATTATTGCTAGGTTTCAAATTTCATAATTTTTGAAGCTAGTATGTGAGCGGGGCAAAAGAAAATGTGATTGGTCAATTTCTGTTAAAATGGGTCGACCTGAAAATGGACATTTTGCATATGAGCTCAGAATTCGACGAAACTGGTTTTGTTGGGACCGTATCGTCAAAACAAAGCTAGATTTATTTTTCTGAAATTTTTCGATTCAGTTTGTGGCACTGGCAAATTGAAATGTACGTTCAAATTGAATATAAAATGCTTTATACTTTAATTTGAAAAATAACTGCTGTAACAGTCGAATTGGCCAACGAAACATATCTCATTGTGTCCGGAATGGGGGTATTTAGCTAGGGGCGACAGTCGTTGGGTTGAAAATGGTGTACGTTGGCTAGAAAGGATATTATAGGAATTTAAAAATATAATATATTAGAAAATATCTACCACTTTCTCTTTCGTCTCAAATAATCGGTCAAACCCCAGAAAGAATGACGAAAACCCGTTCAAACCTTTCCACCTCGATCGCCGCCGCCACAGTCAATTTTGCCGCCGCCTCCAGATGGCAATTCCGACCGCCTTCCTCCCCTCTTCAAATCAAACCAACCCTCGACTGAAACCATCCCCTATCGACGTCGTTCTACCTCGAGGAAGTCCGCCTCTTTGGAGCGCCGCCGATCGCCATAGAAGCCACCGAGTTCGCTGCCACCACCGTCGATAGGAAGCCTGTTCGTAGCTCTTCGACGTCGTAGGGTCTGATCTGGACATCGAGCTACGGTTTTGATTTAAATTCAAAACCTAGTTTTGAAGGTTCGAAAAGCACTCTGCTTTGAAATTTCTGAATTGAAAATAACACTTTTAAGTGTTGCAAAACTTTGAAAAATCATATCTTTTTAGTGTGTTAACGAAATTCGATGAAACAAGAAACATCGGGACCGCAGGGAGGCTCTCTACCATTTAGCAAAAGCCGCGGATTTTCCGATCTTCCTCCGATTTTTAGCACTTCAAAAACCAATGTGAGGAATCTAAACTAAATTGTGTGAATGGAATCGTGTTGTATAAATTATATAAGCGAAGTGTAAATTATATACGCATTGTATACCTCATGTACATGTGTTGTATAAGTTATATTAGCGATGTATAAATTATACAAGCGTTGTATGAAACATATATGCTTTGAATTGTGATGAAATGCCAGTGAATTATAGAAATTATATATATATATATATATATATATATATATATATACACTCCCCTCGTCCACAGACCATGGACGATATTTATTGCTTGTGATTGGCGTGATATTATATGGTATGACGAATGGTTGGAAATAAATGTTTGTGGTTGATATCGTGGTTGAAAAATACCTTTGTGGTTGAAAAATACCCTCTTGTGGTTGAAACAAATTAGAATAGGATTGTGGAAATGAAAATAAAACATGCCGCCTGCGTGCAAACTAGATGCATGATCCCCATTGTCAAAAACCGCGAGGTTTTAAGGTAGAGCGAGGAGCCGTACTAGGGACGGTCCCGGTTTTAACTACCCTGCCGTTATGCTGTCGAAATTTTCTGAAATATTCATGTGTTAGAATAATTTTCATTTGTTGAAATTAATTACATATGTTGAAACCAATATTCATGTGTTGAATTGAAATTCATTCGTTGAATCGAAATTCATGTGTTGAATATTATTCGAATTTTAAACAAATAGATTTAGCGATAAAAATTACATTTTTATATATATACAAACTATAGAGGATATTCATGTGTTGAATTGAAATTCGTTCGTCGAGTCGAAATTCATGTGTTGAAAATTATTCGAATTTTAAATAAATAGATTTAGCGATAAAAATTACATTTTTATATATATACAAACTATAGAGGATATTCATGTGTTGAATTGAAATTCGTTCGTCGAGTCGAAATTCATGTGTTGAATATTATTCGAATTTTAAATAAATAGATTTAGTTATAAAAATTACATTTTTATATATATACAAACTATAGAGGATATTCATGTGTTGAATTGAAATTCGTTCATCGAGTCGAAATTCATGTGTTGAATATTACTCGAATTTTAAATAAATAGATTTAGCGATAAAAATCACATTTTTATATATATACAAACTATAGAGAATATTCATGTGTTGAATTGAAATTCATTCGTTGAATTGAAATTCATGTGTTGAATGTTATCGTATTTTAAAATAAAATGAATAGACAATAAAAACTACATTTTTATTGTGAATATGAAGTGTTAAAAACATTCACGTGTTGAATAAATATTTTTGATGATAAAAATATTTCTTTTATCATGTATACGCTTTGATAAAAATACACACGTGTTGAAATAAATATTAGTTTGCTAGAAATGTTATTATTAGCTTTGTTCTGCATATATACACGTGTTGAACAGGGAAAATGGATTAGCTGTAGAGTAAAGAAATTATTTGCATGCCCGACAAATAGGTAAGCCTTGATAAGTTGGCTGCGCAATTTTATTTTTATATCAACTCCTGTGAATGCCATTGGATGCGGAGTGCTGGTTATTCTGTGTGAAATAATAAACATCGCCATAGGATAGTAACAATTAATTTTGAACTACACTACATGGCATACTCCTTGACGATAGGCATACTTCATCATATCCCACATAAGCATTTGGAGCTTGTGTGACGAGGTTGAAGATTTACCATACGAGCGAGAGGCTTGTATGGCGATGATTATATACTACAGGTTGAACTGATGACTGATATGGACTATATAAAATATAACGATAAATTGCCAGATTAATAAAAACCCCACACGGGTCTGGAGTTGACAATAATCACGTCTCTCTAGTCATTAGATATGGCACATGGACTATTTATTCCCACACGGGACGAGGTGACGAGGATTTATCCTCTGGAGTAATTAAAAATACACGCTCCCTCTGGCTTGACAGGGTGACGAGAATTTATTCTCTGGAGTTATTATCTATACACGCTCCCCTGTAAACACCAGAATATGTCACAATAAATATGTGGTTGCTTTATAGGATTTATTGGGTACCTAACACGACCCAATAAATTTCCAAACCCCTTCCCGTACAAAGGAGGTTATGGCGAAATTTTTCGAAATATTAAGGCGTTAGTGAAATATTTGAAGTGAAAACGATGTTGAAATAAATGAATGAACTATGTTGAAATAAATGAATGAACGATGTTGAAATAAATGATTGAACGATGTTGAAATAAATGAATGAACGATGTTGAAATAAATGAATGAACTATATTTGAAATAAAGGAATGAACTATATTTATATACAACAACAACAACAACAACAACAACAACAAAGCCATATATCCCAAACAAGTTGGGGTTGGCTAGATATGGAACCCAAAATTAAAATGAAATAAAATTAATAATGATGATAATACATATATATATAAAGGGTTTAAAATAACCAATCAAATAAAAAGTCGTCCGATAAAGGGTTTTTTTAAATAATAATAATAATAAGTAAAAATGTTCAATAAAAGTGAAATAAAATCTAAAATAGTAAATAAAAAGTAAAAAGGTTAAGTAAACGTGAAATAAAGTATATATATATATATAACCTATGGTTCTGGTACATGGATTGCCAATTTCCATGCACTCCTATCAACTACCAGCTCTTCCGATAAACTCCAGTTACTTAAATCTCTCTTTATTATCTCCTCCCATGTCATTTTAGGTCGACCTCTACCTCTCTTTGGGCCTTCGGCGCGACCTAGAATTCCAGCGCGTACAGGTGCATCGTATGGTCTACGTTGGATATGTCCAAACCATCTCAAGCGGTATTGGACTAACTTCTCTTCAATAGGTGCAACTCCAAGTTTTTCCCGAATATCCTCATTTCTAATCCGATCTAATGAACTATATTTATATATATAAATATAAATAGAATTGAAAGGAATCGAAGCCGTGCAGTTTGTGTTTTGGAATCGTAATTTGAAACGATTAGTACAAGAAATCCGACCAACGGATTTTCCCGAAACCGCAACCGCTGGGTTCGCCTTGGAAATATCTTTCCAATGGTACCAACCTTGTAAAAATCCAACGATTGGATTGTCTGGAATGTTTAATTCAAATCTGAAGAAAAACAGTGCCAGAATCGTTTATATTTATATATAAATATAAATATAATTAAATTAAATCGAATAACGACGCTGCAGTTCGAATTTTGAAACCGTAACTTCAAACGACTAGTGTGGAAGATCCGACCATCGGATTTTCACAAAACTGGAACCGTTGGGTTCGCTTTGGGAATATCTTCCCACTGATATAGACTTTGTAGAAATCCAACGATTATATTTTCAGATATGTGTAAAACAAATTAGGGGAAAAACAGCGCCAGTGCCACGGCACGACCTGAAACGTCGTTTAATTAAATATGGCCATTTTTAAATAAATAAAAATGGCGAAAAATCATTACAAAATATTATAAGCAACGTAGATTGGAAATAAACCAATTTGGCTTGATCTGTTTGATATTTGATGGTTGTGTGTGTTTGACACGAAAATAACTCTAAAGAACTGAAATATGAATGTCGAATAATATAACCATGGAAAGAATTGATTTGAATTCTAATTACGTGAATTATTTGAAAAGGCCGAGCTAACCCTCATTTCAAATAATTGATCGAGCGATTCGAATTGGAAAATACAAAGACGATTCAAGACCGACGATCTTCGTATCGGTTTGATGAGCGCTGCTGAAGTTCCTGATTGGAGTAGCTACCGTGAAGGAACGGAAGTAGTAGCCGTCTGAACGAATGTGTCGATTGTACGGATATACGAGGAATTGACGCCTCCGGTTTCGTTAAGACCCAGAACGGACTTGTAAATGGACTGTGTGTCTGACATTGGATTTTGTTCTATACTGATTGATCTATGTTAAATATATATCTGTTTGGCGGCAGAGAATTTATTCTTTTGCTTAACACCCTTCTTTGAGAGGTACGAGCTCAGAGGTTATATATCGATGGAAATCAGTCGTATGGAGTGGACTGTCTATGTGGCATGCCAAGATGCTGTGATCAAGGCTTCCATTGCAAAGCAAAGTCTTGTGTTCGATGATCAAAGCACGGCCTACGTGGCCTGGCTTTGTGTATAGCGTGGATTTGCGAGCCTCACACCCCGGTATGAGTTAAAAATGGGATAAAGACTACAGGGAGAGCACGACGTTTCTTTCTAGCTATGGTGGTGTCAGTGACCTATCAGCCCTGACATTTATATCTACTTTTCACCTATGTGGTTGTTGGAATGCGAGGCGCCTCGATTATAGGTCTGTAAGGACCGGGAAACGTGTGTTCAGGAATTGCCAATCCTCAAATGTAAGAGAGGACCGGCCCTGAAGATCCAGGGGTTACCCAGAGTGTGTAGTCCTGAGGCATTTGCTAGAATGTCTCGAAGCGGAGAGGAGCTTGCCCGTTGCCTCGACTCATGACGGAAATCCAATTTCCAATACGAAATAATGGATTCGATTGTAGAACTAGTATGGCAACATAGTATATGGTATCTATGCCACCTATGATTGATATTTATGATGCTATTCGTTTTTGAAACATATATGCACTAGTAATAATATCAAATGATTTGGCTTTACACGTATTAAGCATATTTGGCCATTATAAGGTAAAACTCTATCCTCCGGCTTGCGTTGCATTGTATGATGGGACTTGAGTCTTATAATGGCTTCATTCTTTTTAAAAGCATTGCGTCGTTTCCAAAGAATTTACTTTGTTTTAAATGCACTAGCAATCACTGGAGTAAACCCGTTCCGCGAAAGTGGCGTGGTCCTATGATTTGCTTATTACTGTTGTTTAAACTGTTAAGTAGATTTCTCATACCAGTCCCCATGACTGACTCGTTGTTTGTTTCACTTTGCAAACGCGGGTGCCCTTATTTTCACACGGGCAGCCTAGTTCACAGGTGACAGGTTGTTTTTGGCTCAGCACTGTAGTATGGAGTGCATTTTTGGCTCATGGCGAGGCTGACGTCACCGAGATGACTTTGACATTTTCCGCCATTATTGTATCTATATTATGATTCCGCCACAGGTGATGCAGACTGTTTTACTTCCAGTACTTATTATCGTATGTATATGTACCGCCTTCGGCGATGTAGACAAATACCCTTATTATGTCTCACTGCATGTATATATATTCCGCCTCTGGCGATGGTGACTGATCATTTCCCTTTTATTTACTAAGTTATAACCTACGTTGTGCTATTCTGATGTTGTTGCATGTTATGATTCCGCTGTCATATCTATGTAAAATTATTCTATTTATTGTTTCTGCTATTATCTGTTCTCTGCTATGATGATTGATGTGTTATATTCCAATGATTATCCTTAATACCGTCACACGGATTTTGGGATCGTCACAAAAAAATCCTTCATGTTATAGATTGTAAGTTATGTTTAAATCAAATTTTAAAATAGTCGCGATGGAATTTGTTAATAAACGATAACTTTATTAAATTAATTTAATAATTTTTTTAATGTAAATTAGATTTCATTAAATCGAAATGTCAATATTGAGTT
The DNA here is from genome assembly GCA_030737875.1 of Allium sativum. Lineage (NCBI taxonomy): Eukaryota > Viridiplantae > Streptophyta > Magnoliopsida > Asparagales > Amaryllidaceae > Allium > Allium sativum. The sequence goes on along the minus strand of CM060924.1, from coordinate 951,884,904 downwards.
GTAAAATCCATACTATTTATATTTATAGCTGTATATAATATTTCATTTGGATATTTGTGATAGTAATAATTTTTTATTATTTTATTTGGTTATTTTAGAATTTAATTAATATTTAATCGATAAATGATAAGCCTTAGAAATAGCCAATTTTCAAACGACCTCCATTTGCAATGAAACAAAATTTGTTGGATTCGAAACATCAAAGCATAGCATGGTGCAAATTTTGGGGCCAAACGGAGTAAATATGTGAGCGTACGGAATTTAATTGTAAACCGACAAACAATTTAAATTATAAAATATCGTCCTTTTCCAAACGGAGTCGGATCTCAACCAAACGAGTTTTATTGGATCCGTATTAGTAAGTTATTATTACATTTCAAATTTGGTATCAATTTGACTTACTATGTGATCGTGGCAGCTTCAAACGCCCTTGTTTTTATTTAATCGCTTATTTTATTTTGGCCATTTTAGACAGGGGTAAGTTTAAAGGAATAAATGACTAGACAAACGAACTTCGATTTTAATGAAACAAATTTCATTGGATCCATATGAAAAAGTTCTAGTAGAATTTTAAAGTTTCAAGATGATTGGATTTATTTTGTGATCGTGGAAATTTTAAATGCGTGATTTTTTGCCTGTAATTTATAAAGGACTTTTTACAAATGACCTCGAAATTCGATGAAACATGTCCCATCGTGTCTGGAATAACTTTTATGCTAGGATTAGGAGTTTCATGTCGATGGGTTATCATACATAGTAGTTTTACTACGTTACTTCAGGATGGAGTTTCGTATAATATTAAGGGTCTGTTTGGCATAGGTCCCTATTAAGTTTTAAAATTAGGCTCACATCGGGTCATAAACTTATTGTAAATTTAGTCCCTATTTTTCTAAAACTCACTAAATTTTTAAAAAAATATATAAATTCATATTTAAATCAAGCATGCACTCGACAAAAAGTTCAGATTAAAAAAATCAAACAAGGCATCAAAAACGGAAAAAACAGCAAAACAGCGAAGCTGCAGTTAAATGCATAATAGTATGCATATATTTGAATTTTCCTTCATACATCCGTGCAAGAATATAAGTCACACATTTGTGTTAATTTTCGTGCATACATCTATGCAAGTATTGCATAAAAGTGCGCAACAATCCACAGGCCAATTTTCACTTAAGTTTTCTTCATGCAATACATGCATACATGTGTGGAAATATTTCAAATAGTTGTGCACATATATGCAAGTTTCGGTACAGATTTTCAAGCTAAAACAGCTTATGCAATAGTTACAAACATGCATGCAACTATTGGTAACAGTTGCATACATGTATGCAACTTTTTTTTTTAATTTCGTGAACTTCCGAGAATATTTCTAGAATTTAGATTATATATATATATATAGCAGCACATGTAAGGTGGTGCCTGGCGCAATGGTAAGGTCACCCGACTGGTAATCTAGAGCGTGCAGGTTCGAGTCCCGACCTCTTCACATATGTGAGGGAAAGGCTGTGCGCACTAATCGACCACCCCCAAAGTCTGGAAAGCCGTGAGAATAGTACCCGGAATGGAGACTGACCTAGAAAGTCCTCTCGCGCTTGAGTATGGGATCCTTTGGCACTGGGTGTCCACCTTTATATAGTAGCGCATGTTTTTCTGGCCAAAACATGTAAAACACGTAAGTTAAAAAAATAGGGGGTGGTTTTACATTTAAAATATAGGAGGAATGAGAGCCTAATTAAGTTCGAAAATAGGGATGTATGTGTAGTATTCACTAATATTAATTTATTAAATTAGTTCCCATAAATACCAAACATGGTCAATACCCTAAGATTTTCGTTATGCAGTCAACTATAATTCCGCCTCTACAAACGAAAGGTCCAGAAGCTCAAAATCATACTCCACCGAAAATTGGAAATCCTTTCACCCGTCTACAAATCTTTCAACAGTAAGAAGAAAGAGCTCGGTGAGAGCTCCAACCTTAACAGTGGTAATCGAGAGCAGGTGGTCGTGGTGGCCAGGAAGTCGCCTGAAAATACGGTCGGTTCGTGCGGGTTTTCAGACAATAGGGGGTCTCGAGTAGCGAGAGGCTTACGACGTGGGTTGAAGAAGAAAGGACGTACCGGCCAGTGGCGATAGATGGAGGTCCGGTGGGTTGAGTATGGTCCTACGGGAAGGAGTAGGCATCAAGCGTGGCTTCAAAAAATAAGTGATGAAGGGGAAGGAATTAGAAAGGAGATCGACCGATAATTTTATATAACGCAATTAATTACTTTAAACTGGATTAAGGGTTTTTATATTTACTTAAACCATTGATTGAGTTGATGCAGTTGGAACTTGGAAACAAAAGCAGAAAGAAAAAGACAAGAGGAATTCGAGAGCAGTAACGCAAAGAGGAGGAGAAACAATCGGATTGACCCACATTTTCAAAATCATAATTAGTTTATTTAATTAACTTTATCAATTAAAGAGTAATTAATTATTTAACAATCAAATAAATTGAAACCTGAATTTATGCAGGCGTGAAGAGCAACACAAAGCACAGTGAAGACATAAATAAAATCGGGTTGTTTCTCTACTTTGGATTTGGTCGTTAGCACTTCAGATGTAATTAATATCACTAACCTAAGTAATTATTTAAACTAACATAATATTAATAAGATAATTATTTCATTTAACTATTAATATTTAAACGTGAATAACTGGTACACATGTTATCACAATTGGACTGTTCAAGTCGTGTTACGATCATCGTGAGGAGATCTACATTATGGAACAGAAATCGACTTGATTGGAATCAACTTGGTTTTAGTTAAATTAAACGTTTGTCTAATTTAACTGAAATGAGCCGTTTTAACAACAAATCAAATCAAGGTGAGTTAAACTCACTCAGTTCTTCCCACTTATATTTTATTAAGTCGGGTTTTTATTTTGTGTGTTATGATTACTACTGGTTGATTGTTTGTTAAATATATATTCATATATTGATTGAACCAATGAAATTAAACACTATTTAATTTCAGTGGAAAACCAAATAGTTATTTTAACGGTTGGACCATGTTGAGATAACTTACCTTGTTAGTCATGTTTACAAAATAAACGTGTTTAATTGTTTGAATTGTTTTTGTGAATTGATTGATGTTAAATAATCGTTATTTACTATTATAAAAATTATCCGTTAAATTGAATTGAATGAATTTATGTGAGATAATCTATTTTAATACAGGGAAGAACAGGTTGGAGGAATCCAATTGGATTCCTCAAATATATTAGATATTATGTATTCTCATATTATCATCATATGAACAATTCTGATTGAATGATTAATTTGATTGTTGACCGTTGATCTGAAATTCAATGGTTGTTTTGTTTTAACCAATGGGAAATATTGGTTGAGTAATCGGCAGTATATGTCCTATAAAACAATTGTTTTCTAAATATGGAATTACCGTCAGGTGAATTTATAGAAGTGAAGTTATAAATTTTATTTTATAAGTAAAGATAGATTTTTTAAATCTATTATTTTAAATAAAATTTATTAAAGGGAAATAATTATTTTTATTTAGAATTTATAAGCGAGTATTAAATGATTTATAAAGTAAATTCTGATATTAGTTACTTTTGTAAGCAAGAGAATAGAAAATTAACCTAACGGTTAAGAGTTGGATAATTGTTCTTAAGAAAACAATTAAATGGAATTATTTAAATTAATTATATTCTTAATTAATTTAAAGGAAGAATCAATTGAATTTGGTTACCGAGATACTTGTGTTTTGAGTTGACTAAGTTAAGCATTTTAAACTGGAATTGATTATTAAATGAATTTCTTTTGGATTAATAAAATAGTTAAACGAATATTTGTTTTAGTTTTTATAAGACTTTTAGAAAGGGAATCTACTATTTATTTTATTTAATAAAGAAATTAACTACTTCTGCAGTAGTTATTGATTAAAGTAAATTATTATTTTAATCAATATTAATTTAATAGATTTCTTTTTAATTCGAACTCATTAAAAGTAATTGAAGTTGAAGTAAAATCTAATTGAATTGCGAAAGGAGTGTATGAACGGGTTTTATATTAAAACCCGAGTTTTTTTTAACGAAGTTATAAAAAGGAATTTTAAGCAAATGTAATAGCTTAAATTAATATTTACTTAATGTTGGAATTAAATAAAAGGAAATTGAGAAAAAGGGTTTATTTTAAAATTGAGTTTTATAAACGGGATTTATAAAATAGATAGGGGAATGGTTAAATGGATTGGGAAAAAAGGATTTCTGAAATCATATATGTTAAAGGTTTTAAGAAAGATTTGTAATAAAAATCCTTGTTATAAAGTAAATAAATTTAAAGTAAGAGGGGATGTTTAATAAGGAATTACTTAATTAACGAATTAAGTAATAATAGTTGTATTTGAAAGAAGATTTTCAAAAATAAGAGATAGATTATAAAAGCATGGTTTAAGTAAAATTGTTAAATGGATTTTGGTTTAATATTAGACTATATATCAGTTTTTGATTTACAACTCATTTCTATCTTAAGATAAGAATGTTTTGATCAAGGTCTGAAAGGTAATTAAAATACCCCAACTTGAACGCTTCAGGATTATCTAAAATGGTATTACTTGTAATGATAAAGAGGTATATAATGACTTATTGTTTCCATATGAGAAATAATAACGTAGTGATAATAAAAAGATTTGAAATGTGTATACTGAGATTTCCAAAGTAACGAAAATGAAAAGATTGGAGAATATATATATATATAATGATATTCACAAAGTAAAGTAATAAAAGGAGATTGCGTGAAATTATAATGGTATTTTCGAGGTGAAACAAAATGAAAAAATGGAGTTTTGGAATGGGTTGTAAAAAGAATAAGGTTGGTAGTTGTTTTCAAGTAATGAAACAAAAGAGATTTCATAATATTATTTTACAAGTATTAAGATAACTTGATTTCCCAATTATAAATAATGAAGCAATGAGGTAGCAAATGTTTTGAAAATGATAATAAGATAGAAGATTGGATATGATTACAGAATAGTTTCCTAAGTATTAAATTAAAAATAGTTTTGAAAATAATATTATGTTAAATAAGAAGTGAAAAGCTATGTTCGTGATATTGAAAGATTTAAGAGTTTTAAATTAACTTTCATTAGTTACTTTTACTTAAGGAGGCCAAGTAATGTCGAATGCTGAATCAATGAACTCATTTTATTCTCATGATTATTTATTTGATAGTTAAACAACCGACTATTAAATATGGCCCATACGATTATTGGTATAGAAAGACCGGGATCGAATTTATGTTCGAAAACCATTCTGAACCAGTGAATACGTGGAAGGTGCTGATGGAAGATGGAGCAATTGAAGACTGTCGATCTTCATAAGCGAAAGAACTACTTATCGAATTCTTTGGAGTCGCGCCCGGAGATATCCTAATGGTGATCCTGTCATGGTTGAAATCGATAGATTGCAAGGATTACTCACTACTAATCCATAGGCTGATACCTAGGATGTGGCAGGTAGGTGCTTTCGGTTCGTCCTATTCCTGGGTGACTTGTATGGACGAGTGTCTGATAGAGTATTTCCAAAGGGGTCACGTACTTTGATTTCTTCAAACATACCGTAGTTGGTAGAGGATAACGATGGTTCCCTTAGCTTAACAACTAGAGTATTTTTGTGGACGTCAATTAGTGATTTCTGGCAGATCTGACGATGTGGCATTCAAAGTGAATGGTGGCTAAATATTCCAAAGGTATTTATAACCTCAGGCCGCATCAACCGGAAAATGGTAAAAATGGGGTAGGTCACATGGCAATGAGGGTCGCACCCATTAAAAGGGTATATCATTACGTGATCTGCAAATACCTTCGGTTGTCCCTTTTATTTATGTATGTACGTTATCGGTTCGGTTGGCTGGCCCCCAACCATGGTAATGATATACTCGGTACTCTCAAGGGAAATGAGTGGCCAGTCATGTTTATCCTGGGTTGCAAGATGTTCTTGTTGAACCCTAATGTATTCATCTCCGGGGATACATTGTCAGAAAGGTGGTTGCCCATATCTTGCCATGGAAATCCATTTCCAATAAGAGCCCGCGGTTTTGATTGTATACTATATATATAGTGCATGAGATGCAAGCTTCTGCTAGATTTATATTTATTTATACTTAGATACTATTATAATATCAAAAAAAGATATTTGTAATGACCCGCCTTTTTGCTCGATTCTCGCCGGTAATTAAACCAACTTAAATCGTTCATAAAAACGGATGGTTACGGGTACTAACATATTTGAATACAAACAACAGAACTTTTTATTTCATTACAAAATTTTACATCAGAGTTACAAATAAATCATTGTATACCAGAAGCTCAGCAGAAACAAAATGCTCACAATGGATGAAGAAAAACCAAAATAAAGCGCTAGCTCCAGTTCTGAATCCAACTTTGAAGACTTAACCTGCAAAGTAAACTACTAGCTGCCTTTGCAAATTATGGGCACCCAGAGTTTAGGTGAGGAAGCAATAAACTCTAGGTCAGTTGTGGGACTGGTGTGAGAACTCAAAACAATTATTATTTCAGGTTTATTTTACAGTTGGGATAATTCAGTGGACCACGCCGTTAATGCAGAATGGGTTTATTCCATGTGAATTCCCATGCACAAAATTTGCAATGACTTTGGAAAAATGAAGTCATCATAAGCTCGTCCCATATCACACAATGCAAGCGCACACCAAATGGGCGAGGTTGTCTTATGATAACCAAAAATGCTTTAATACATGAAAATCCTCATTTAGTACTATCCTAAGTGCATTGTGTTGAAACCATTTCACAAATAAATATATTCATCTTAGTGAGCATAGTAACTATGCTCACATACATAGTTTACAAACAAAACGAAAGGCTCTTATTGGTTGTTTGGTTTTCCAATATGATAGTTCCTAACACAAAAGATCAATCGACGACACGAAGCTAAGCATCTCCCGGTTAACATCCAGACACGGATACCGAATACATCGCGCGAAAGTATATATATCTTGGTTTTCATCCAGACATCGGACACCGTATAGACTTTATTTCCTTAGGTTCTGAGATAGATCTACCGCCGCAGCTTTCAATTTCCACTAGAGATTATGTATACAACCTAACCGCCAGTTTACCATCAATCCGGGTGTAAGATCGTCGATGTCACGATGTACACAAAGCTACGCTTCAATAAGCTGTGCTTTGTTCATCACTAGCTCATTTCATAACTCCAGTATGCCACATTGACAATTCATGACATGTCACTGATTTTCATCAATACATAATCTCTAAGATCGTATATCTTTGAGACGAGAATAATATATTGCCATAAATCCGATATATATTAACAGAAATCAGTGTTACGCGGTCAATTTCAACGTCAGACACATAATCCATACAAGTTTGTTCTGGGTCTGAACGGAACAGCAATCCGAAAATATTCAAATATATTCAGATCGCATGTCACTTGTAACCTCGTATCGGGTGATCGGCCCAAACGAGACATCAGCAGTCAATCTGAATAATTCGAAGATTCCCGGCTTTACTTATCGACTTCCAAATCTTCGATTTCTTTATAACGTCGTATTATTACTTGGAATCGTTTTCGAACATGTATTCGATCCCGGTCTTCCTGAGTAATTAGCGCATTTTCAAACAATAGTTACGGAGCATTTCGGATTTTCAACTTAAATCTCCTCCAAAACGTTATAAATTCACTTATACTCAAGGTTGGATTTATTCCAGTTTCCACAAACCCCAATATCGTCTTAACCCTTTCGTGAATTTCAAAATTCATTTTCCGGTCTTATATTCCAAAACATAGTCTTTTCATTGTTATTGTTTTCATAAGTTTCAAGAATTACCAAGTCCTTAATCAGTTTTAATTTTTCCATTCACGACAGTTCAAAACTTACTATTTCAAATAGAGTTTAATTGATTTATTTAATATCAACTTGCAAATTCTAGCAGAATTTAGATTTCCATATCCACTTATAATTCTTCTTCCCATATCAAGTATTCGAATAATAATAACCAAACTCGTCACTTTTTATTTCAAACTTTCGATATCTTACTTAAAATCAATAATATTTAATATGAATTTCATACGAAACAAATTTAAGGTCCTTCAAATCTTTTCAAAATATTTGACGCTCTTTCCATAATTTTAAACAATACTCCCCAGTTTAAAATCTTTAAACCCAAACCATTTGAAAGAAAATTTTTAATAACGTAAAATCGTTACTGAAAGTGCCGAAATGGATATTTAGATCAAATGGCTTCAAATTTTCAAAAATTTCTATTATTTCAACTTACATTACTCTTTAATAATAAAATATGATTTATAATAATTTTCTCAAATTTTTAGTAATTTATATAAGTCTGTTTTATTCGCTTTCCTTAACGGTCATCGAACTGCACGTATAGCGACTTTGCCAATTTTAATTTAAAGATATCTTGAAAACCATACGTTAGAATTTGAAAATTTCCTTTCTATTTAAAAACTATTATTTGTAGAATTTTGACGGTTCTTGGTTCATGTCAATCTGATTTAAAACGTTCAAGTTATAGTCCTTTGAAAATCAAAATCGATATTAATGAAGTGTCGCTACTCGACACACTTAATTCAAGCTATATAACGATTTCAATGATTAATCATTTAAATCCTTTTTGAGATAAATTTTAATTTCCATAACTCAAATCTAAACCCATGTTTTAAATCTTTTCCCAAAGTACTATTTTATATTCTCGTTTTTTTCCTTTTTTCCAAAATAAGTTTACCTCAAAATCACCTTTTCAAATTTTACACTTCTGTCGAAATGTTAATAATATTTTCTGTCAAACTTGTTTGTTTACTTGCAAATAACTGAAAAATTGTTTCCCGGACCAACGTTGAATACATGTTTCAATTCACTTTCAATCTAAATCTTTCAAAATTAAAATTTTCACTTTAAATTAAAAGCAAAAATAATGTTCTCTTCAAAGATCATTTTCTCAAAACCCATTGAAGCCAAATGTTTGCCTAATTCCATAATTCGGGTATATAACTCAAAATAACCTTCCATTTATATTTCAAAACTTATTTCAAAGTCGTTGTCTTTTAAGACTATCGTTTTATCAGTTTAGATTTCCAACCAATTGAAATCTAATTTGATATTCAACTTCCAATCATTTATTCTAATAATAATAAAATCGTTATTGGCATGGAAGGGAGATTTAAATCAACTATCCGCATAAGTCCACAACTACGGTGTGCGTGTTTACATACAATCAAAGTCAACCATCTCAATCGACCACATAACAGACATGAATCATTCATTGTAACCACAACCATTAAAATAACTAATTAATTGTGTGTAGAGTGTTACAGTCAATAACGCTCGGTGTTAGGTGTTTCTAACTATATGACTGTCCATTCGAACAGTGCATACAACTGTTCACATTCACACAATCAATTAATAATAACTAATTATCGTTAACCATTTCTAATAATTTATATAAATATTTAAAATAGATTTCTCACGTAACTTCCATCTACAAGGCACATGAACGCGTTGTTTGTCACCAGTGCGCTGTATTCGTTGTAGTACCCATGTTCCTTCCATTTTGTATCTATGTAAACATGCTCACGTTCCCTTTTTTCTTGTTAATCCATTTGCATGCGTGTAACTTATGCCCTTTCCAAAAAAAATCTTGCATTTGTTAACCAAGCCTTCTCCTTCCAAGGTCCATGCGCAACCACTAAAATGGAGAAGTCCCGGTTGTTTCAATGCGTTTTGTATTATTATTATTATTATTAGTTTACACAAAGTGGCGGATTGTGTTTAGTGGAGAAAGAAGAGGAGGGTTCAGCGGAGGGGTGGACAGCAAGGCGGAAGAAGCCGCTAAACGGAAAAGAGTTGCTTTTAAGTATAACCGGATTGTTTTGGAGAGGGGAACATCAAGTTTGTTCTACGGTGGGCGCTGGAGACGGCAGTTGTGGCAGACCGAGGTGGTAGGTGCTGTGAGGCCTTGCTGACTTTGCACTAAAAGAGGGAGAAAGGGTGGTAGGGGATTAAGGTGGAGGCTGGCCGATCATCGGTGGTTTCAGAAGCTATTTGCTGAGGGCCATGGCGAGGGGTTCAGATCTCGTGTCTGTTACTGGTGATGTGGGCATGCATGAGCGGGTGATGATGCCATGTGGTTTTAAGGAGAGGAGAGAGGACGCGAGTTGAGTGGAAGAAGGAGAGAGATGGGTCCTGGTGACTAATGACGTGGGTGGTTGACAAGGGAAGACTACCGAAGGAGGGGACATGGCAGTGTCTTGGGGAAAGAAAGGACCGAGCTATATGCAAAGGGGAAAGTCATGGACAGTTAAAATGGAGAGGAGGTGACACGAGCTGCTAAGGGGAAGCTTGGTGGCTAAGTGGTGAATGGGAAGGTGGGTTATTCATGGGATTATAGGAAGTAAACCATGCTGTAACGACCCGAAAATTTGCGATCTTGGTTATCCGATATACAACACATATCGAACATCCAAGGATCGAAAATTCCGGTAGTTAATGAAAGAAATTAGAGGGTGAGAATTGATAAGATAGAAACTTAGAATAGAAGAAGAAAAAGAACACAACATTAGAGTAACACGAATCTCACAGCGGAACGAATAACATATAATAGATAACATATCCTTGAAATAAATCAGTTTATGCATACAATAACATTTATCAGAGTATAGCACTTACAACACAGCGGAAATAAACTATAGCTATATGATCCTGAAGTCTCCTGCTCCAGCTCTTCAAGTATCTGTAAATCCCGACTACTTGACTCCCCATATAAAATTGGGCACCCAAGAGTTTAGGGGAACAAAACAAAAAAACTCTGGGTCAGTCATGGGACTGGTGTGAGTATAACAGTTTATACAGATTAAACAAGTAAACGTTATCTCATAAGACCACGCCGTATAACGGAACGGGTTTTTCCCTTATGAGAATCCAAAATATCTTTGTATCAAAAACCTTTTGATATTATAATAATGTTTATCAACCACAATATAATAATCATCTAGCCTAAACGCTTTCATCTCACGTTCTACATATATAGTATACAATCAAAACCGTAAGCACATATTGGGTAATGGATTTCCAACTATGACAAGGTATGGAACCACCTTCTGCTAGTGTACCTATAGAGAGGGGAATACACTGGGTTCAACAAGAACATCTTGCAACCCGGCCATACATGACCGACCACTCATTTCGCTTGAGTGTATCGAATGTATATCACCAACGGTTGGGTTCAACAACCGTTTCCCGATAAGAGACAGCATCGACAATAGATTTTATAGAAGTAAATGAAACTCTAGATCAGGTGATTATACACCCTAATAGGTGCGACCTACATAGCCATGCTGCCTGCCTGATTTCTGTCATTTACCGGATGTGAGGATAGAAGCTACGCTTATCTTTTACATGTCACATCTCCATTCACTTAGAATGTCACATTGTCATACCCGCCAAATCACAAATTGATGTATCCAAAAATAACACGGGTATACAACTAAGAGAAACGAATTCCTCCGCCACCAACGTAAATACGTTTGAAGAGATCAACTTACACAATCTATTAAATATACTCTGTCAGACATTCTTCCATATAGGTCATCCTGGGACTGGACAAACCGAAGGCACTATTCAGTATATCCGTCTTAGGCGCTGTTACCTAAGATTTATACAACATCCCTTGCACTTTACTCCGTCTTCAATTATCTTTGGCATATATGATTCGAACGCTTATGACAATACAGAGTGGTTCTTCGGATAATAATCCAAATGGTCTCTCCATATTAACAACGTTAAAATGTTCGAAAACTTCGATAGTCGGTGAGTTAACTATCAAAGAAAAACAGGTGTGCAAACAACGATATTATTTCCAAATGGAAATTATATCGATCAATCATCATTTAACATTTATCTCTTTAGTTCATTAATTTACTTATCTCATGTTTCCATATATTCTAAATTCTAATTTTCTATTATCAGAAATCATTTCTGATTTCTTATTTGGAAAACATTTCCAAACCTCCTTTACTGCCAAACCTTACCATTCCTTAGTTAAGAAGGAAGTCAATCAAGTTGGGACATAATTACCTCTTAGACCTTAACTGAACAACGTTTTAACTTTGAAATGGTCAAAGTTTATCTTTTAACTTTTAACAGCTTCCTTACGAAACTCACGGATTATATTTACGAATCCCCTTCCTTTATAAAATATTGGTTATACCGATAACATTATAATCCATACTTTTGAAATATCTAACTTCAATTATAACCTCTATTCTTTAATGTGGATAAATAAATAAACCCCTAATTTATAAATAAATAAATCTTGATTTAAACATCGGAAAGTATAAGTACTTTCCCGAATTCGATATAATCGAATTCGCCGATTAACTCTCTTCGAGTAATCTTTATTTGATTAACTCTTCTTCGAATAACCTATATTCGATTTTCTCTCTTCGAATAACTTATATTCGATTATCTCTCTTCGAATAGCTTATATTCAATTATCTCTCTTTGAATAGCTTATATTCGATTAACTCACTTCGAATAGCTTATATTCGATTAACTCACTTTGAATAGCTTATATTCGATTAACTCACTCTTTCGAATGAACTACATTCGATCTCTTTATTTCGAATACGCTATATTCGATAATCTCCTTTTGAATAACTATATTCGATAACTCCTTTTGATTAAACTAATCGATAACTCCTTTCGAACAACTAAATTCGATTAACTAATTCGATTAAACTAATCGATAACTCCTTTCGAATAACTAGATTTGATAACTCCTTTTTACTCGATTCGAATAACTAATATTCGATAACTTCTTTTTACTCGATTCGAATAACTAATATTCGATAACTCCTCTTAACTCGGAATAACTAATATTCGATAACTCCTTTATACTCGATTCGAATGACTAATATTCGATAACTCCTTTTTACTTGATTCGAATAACTAATATTCGATAACTCCTTTTTACTCGATTCGAATAACTAATATTCGATAACTCCTTATTCGACTAACTCTAATCGATTTATTCTAATTCGATTAACTTTATTTAATTACTCTATTTGTTTAACTCTAACTGGTTAACTCTAACTGATCAACTCTAACTGGTCAACCCTAGCTGATTAACTCTAACTGGTTAACTCTAACTGGTTAACTCTAACTGGTTAACCCTAACTGGTTAACTCTAACTTATTTACTCTATTCGATTAACTCTAATCGAATAACTAATATTCGATTAACTCATTTGAATTAACTCCTTTTCTATTTGTTTACTTAACAAATAATTATTCCCTTTCCAATTCTATTTATTTAACAAATAAATATTTCTTTTATCTTTTCTATTTATTTAACAAATATTTTATTTTATATTTGATTTCACAAATATTTTCCTTTATATTTGATTTCAAAAATATTTTCCTTTATACTTGATTTGACAAATATTTTCCTTTATATTTGATTTCACAAATATTTTCCTTTTCGATTTGTAAATGTTTTACAAATATTTCTCTTTCTATTCCTGTTCCACAAATATGTCCTTGTATATTTGTTTTCACAAATATTTCCTTGTATATCTTTATTTATTTTCTAAATAAATAATTCGTTTATGATATCCTATATATTTACTAAATAAATAATTCATTTAATATCTCCTATTTATTTAACAAATAAATATGTCATTTATAAAATCTTATGAGTTTATAAATATCCACCTTTATAAATATTCCATTTATAAATAAATTCCTTTTATAAAATCTTCTTTGATTTTATAAATATTTTCTCTTTTGTAAAATCCTTGGGTTTTATAAATAATTTATTTTCAAATATCACTTTGAAAATTCCCTTATCAACATTCCGGTATGTTATGGTATTTAACATATCAAATCACGTTGGCCAATATCGTCCAAGCACACATAATTTACAACAGATTATATATCACACCATATATTACAATATATGAACAGAGCAGTATTATAAATATTGAGGAGTCCAGTTGGACCCCTCCAACATGTTTCCCTACAACGCAGAGGTTAGACAACACGAATATAAAATATTTTGATAAACATAATCAATATTCGATTAACGATTTATATATATCTATCGTTATCTATGATTTCAATCAATACACAAACAACTCAACCAACAGTTAACACACAACAATCATTCATCATTTATCAGTTCTAAATATACGTTATAAAAATAGAACTGTTTAGAGTTGGTGAGTTTCACTCACATTGGACGATAATCGTTAAAGAACGATAAACTATTGCTTGATTTGAATCAAACAATTTATTTCTCCATAAATTCAAGTGAGCTCCAATGGACTTCCAGTTAGCTTTGGGTTGTATCCATCCATACGATCCAAACGCAACTTACGGTTCGTCAATATGATATCGTATGATTAAGATATTAAGACTACAAGTTACACAGATATTTAGCTTTGAATTAAACCCAAACAAATTTCAAATGGGCCTCACCGTAGTTCTTCACCGGCCCATTAACACCCATAGCCCAGGCCCTTAAACCAAAACCTGTTCATTTACCTTATTCCCAAATTCCATGCGCTCGATACTCCAGTAATCCTTCCACCAATTTACGATCTTCCTCCTCAAACAGTTTATCCTCCTCCTACTTAAAAATCAAAGTAAATACACCATAAATCTTCTCTTTCGATTCTCCTTCTTCCCATGCTACTTTTGTTAAACTCGAGCTTGCCAATGGTGTTCCGTCCCTTACGCCAGTCCGTCGGCTACTGAACCCAAACCTCACCAGTCTCCTCAAAAAGATGCACACAAGTGCAAAACGACCTCACCAATCCAACTACAAGCCTTATTTCATGAATTGAGCCTTCGACACTCAGAAATCGCAAACCCTAGGAGTTGCTGTGTATTTCCAACGAACAGGAATATGCTCGAGCCAAACAAAAACCACATAGCCACGAAGAGCAAGTCCCTAGCTATCCAAAATTACTTGTTTGATAATTTATGGATTTGTCATAAATTTGTTTGGGATTTTCCTTTGATTTATTTTCACTGTGTTTTGAGTTTTCAGAAAAAAAAGGTTTGGCGACTGAGAATGATTTTATAGGAAATCATATTTTGTTGTGTGGTTGAAAACATGAATGGATGGCTCGTTTTGGTTCACAAACATTTAGGATATTTTAGTTTTTAATATCCATTTCACCTTCTAAAAATCCGTGTGATCACACACGATATCTAAAAATCATGAAACTGGACATGCTGCTACAGTTCGATAGTACGGTCCCAACGAGACTAGTTTCGTCGAATTCCAACTCCGTTTGCTCACACAGCATATTTTTAACCGTCAAAATACTAACTGTTTTTCACTCATAAAATCCGTACGGCCACATAGTGACTCTAAAAATCACGGAATTTGGAATCTAGCAATAATTTGATGTTGCGGATCCAACAAAATTAGTTTCGTCGAATTCTGAGGTCGTTTGCAAAACTGGCTATTTTTAAAGCTCTAAATAACCCTTTTAAATATATAAATATATTTAAAACAATTAAATTTAATATTTAAAAATAAATATTATCGTATATATTCACAACAGAATATCATACAGCTCTAGAATATTCCTATATGAAATTTCTAACTTGATATTTCAAATGCCGATTAAATTGATATTCGATTTATAATGAAATTCCTTTTTAAAATATAATTAAATTATAAAGGAATTCCACAACGACTTTTCTAAAATTTGATTTGGACATAAATCAAAATCTACATGACGAAAAATCCCGATTTTTCTCTTCCACTAGAAAAATATACTCCACCAGCTCCTAACGTTTCTTGTTCCACAGAAATCCGATTTAAAACGGCTTCTATATATTCGGTTGAAGTTTAAATTGCCAAATAGCGAACTGTAGTGCCATTTCAAGCTCGATTTCAATTATAATATAAATTATATGTTCAAACTTCGTTTCAATACTATATTCGTTATTCAAACTCACTTCTAAGCTGAATTAAATCTTAGTAATAATCCAGTTCACATAATATTGTGGATTCCAATATTTCTGACTATTTCTGAATCAAATATATTATTCTACTATTTAAATTAATTAAATATAATTATTATTTAATTCCAGTTATCGATATCACCGACTCGATATTAAATAATTAAATTAATTAATTATTCGATAGCTAAAAATGCGGATCATTACACATGCCATATGTAACGACCCGACTTTTTGCTCGGTTTTCGCCGGTAATTAAACCAACTTAAACCGTTCATAAAGATAGATTATTAGGGGTACTTACACATTTGCACAAAACAAAAAAAACTTTTCAATTATCATTAAATGATATTACATCAGAGTTACTGGAGAAACATCAAAGTACATTGATTACATAGCGGAAAAGATACTAAACTCAGTGGAGGAATATGCATGCTCCAAGATATAATAACTCCAGCTAAACCAGCATCTTGCTCCAACTACTTCAAGTCTAAACTGCAAACCAAACTATTAGGATGCCCGTGTAAAAATTATGGGCACCCAGAGTTTAGGTATAGGAACAATAAACTCCAGGTCAGTCATGGGACTGGTGTGAGAACTCAAAACAATTGTTTTTAGGGTTTATTTTAAAGTTAGGTAATTCACTGGACCACGCCGCTAATGCGGAATGGGTTTTCTCCATGTGAATACCAGTGCATAGAAATTCGCAATGACTTTTTAAAAATGAAACTAACGTAAGGTCTCGCGGCACACATACAACGCAAACGCATACATTGGCGAGGTTTCTCCTTATGCAGTCAAAAATGCTTAATACGTGAAAATCTTATTTTAGTACTATAATATAGTGCGAAAACAATTTCGAAAGTAAATGTATTACCATATATGTAACACCCCTAAGTCCCACATCGTGGAAGCCTGTGTGAAGTGGGTACTTATATAGTAGAGCCCATCTCTTACTAACACCGAGGCCTTTTGAGGAACAAAACCCCACACCAATACGGTGGCTAAGTTGGGGACAATATCTTGCGTGAACGGAGGTGCGGATTTTTACAGTGGTATCAGAGCCAACACCCAGCCGGAATTTTGGCTCCAGTGTGGACCACAGCGCCTGGGTGAAGTGTTTGTGAGCCAACGGGGATGTTGGGCTCTGTAGGAGGGGAGAATGTAACACCCCTAAGTCCCACATCGTGGAAGCCTGTGTGAAGTGGGTACTTATATAGTAGAGCCCATCTCTTACTAACACCGAGGCTTTTTGAGGAACAAAACCCTACACCTATACGGTGGCTAAGTTGGGGACAGTATCTTGCATGAACGAAGGTGCGGGTTGTTACAATATACTATACTGACGTATGGTATACAATCAAAAGCGTATGGGCTCGTAGTGGAGATTGGGTTTCCAACAATGACCAGGCAAAGGAACTTCCTTTCGAATCGAATTTTGAACACCTCTATAGGGATGTCCGAGGATCAATAGTGATGCTCCTCATGCCAACCCAAGGCCGGGTTATCCCTTAACTGGGTAACTTAGAGTATGCCTGAGTATATCATCTCCCGGCCGTTACCGACCTTTCCTAGCACGCGCCAACAACAACCACAAAAGTAGATGCTTTTATCACATAGGTTAATACCTAGGCTCCATACCATAGTACACATTTTATCTAGAAGGAGGCAACACCCCATAACCTTGCTGCATTTCTTCCTGTTTTGGCCATTTACCGGGGTGTGAGGCTTGCCAAGGTCCCGATATATACAAAGCTACACTTAAATAAGCCATGTTTTGATCATCCATAGCTCATCACATAACTAAAGTATGCCACATTGTCCATTTACAACGCATCACTGATTTCTATCGATATATAACCTCTAAGCTCATACATCTTAGAGAAGGGTGTTAAGCAAGAGAATAAATTTTCCGCCACCAAACAGATATATATTTAACAAAGATCAGTGCTACACAGTCAATTACAATGTCAGACACACAATCCATACAAGTCCGTTCTGGGTCTGAACGAAACCATAAATCTGGAATTCCTTTACATACGTTTGGGTCTCTTGCCACTTAGCTGATTAAAATCCATCTGCAAATGGGAGCTACCCATTTGAGACATTCAGCAAGTCGTCCTTACGATATGAAGGGTTCCAGTCTTCAATACTGACTTCAATATCTTCAATTGCTCCACAACGTCGTATTATTACTTGAAATGGTTTTCGGACATACATCTGATCCCAGTCTTTCCAAATAATAAGCGCAATTTTAGAAGAAAAAAAACAATTACGGAACACACAGGCTTTCAACCAAATCTACTTCCATCTTGGATTTTGTTAAATTAAGCTTCTTTAAATCCATTCTCAAATTATAACAAAATCCATATTTAACCTTTCTCTTTTACAACACATCCCTTAAATCAAAGATAATTTAGCCTCAAAGACTTAATTAATTTTCCATTTGATAACTCGTTATCAAAACCCAGTTTCCTATGAAAATCCTTTAATCCATATTTCAACCATAGTTTCCAATTAAATCGATTTTCCAACATTCAATTCTTTAATCTTAACTAAAAGATTATACTTGGTTCCCAATTTCTTTTTTTTAATTCTCAAATCAAAGATTTGACTAAATCCCCAAATTACGATATAAATTTCCATAACTTAATCTCATTGGGTTTCAAGAATGATATTAGATATGATTCATGACAAAACCCAAATCAATCGATGTTGAACATAAGTTACACAGAAATTGTATCTACTTATATTTGATATCAATTCTCATAATCAACGAATACTATAAGTGGAATAACGATTTAACAATAATATCTTCCAAATTCCTCAAATAGTATACATTGACACCACATAATTTCGTATCAAATATCTGAAGATTATTTCTATCCAACTTATCTCAATCAATTTATCTTAATAAAAAGATTTATCCAACTCTTTGACATTAGATCTAGATAGAAATATCATCAACTTATACTCAATATTAATCTCCGTGTCCAACTCATACTATAAGCGGAATAACGGGGAACTCCCTTTTAAATTCCTCAAATAATAAGAGTCATCATTTATCGAATTAATATCAAACATCCGAATATCAATCTCCAACCATATCCAATTATTTAAAATTGAAAACCCCATTTTAATATCAAATAAATCAATTTAAATTCTATATAAAACATATTCAATACTTTTAAATCTTTGAAAACATTCCACCAATCATTTACAAATGATTACTTATAGTTTGGAAAACAGTTTTTAGGTTAAAAACTTCAAAATAGATTGTTTCCGAAGAAAGTGTTACGATAGTATTTTCGAAAGCGTTACAAAAGTGTTATAAAACAGTTGTCTTAACTATGTTGATCAAAATATTGTTTATCTTAGCAAAAACTTAAACTTTACAATTCAAAACACTTTTACATAATTTATAATAATTTTACAATTTTTTTCCATATTTTTAAAACATTTAAAAATAGTTGTTTATAGTTATGGTCAACAATTGTTCTTACATCGACCTTTTCCAAAACGGTTTCAAACATAACTTGAAAATTATAATTCGAATTTAAAATCTGCTTTCACTCATTTGAAAGCTCTGGTTAATGGAAATCAAACGTTTTTCATTTTATGGAAATCCGATTTAGATTGCAAAAGTTATAAACGTTTAAAGTTTGCATCTAAAATACGTAAATTGTCGTTATGCGACAAGCTCTATTTTGACCATAATAACCATTATTCTACGATACTTCAAAATATCTTAGAAAACCATTATATCCTTATATAACCCTTTTAAAATCATTTAAATTTACTTTCCAAATTATTTTGGATCTAAAATTCAACTTTTATTTTTCTTACTTAATAAATCAAATTCCAAATCATTTCTAAATTCAAATAACTTCAAATTAACCATCCCATTCGTTGGATCAGTTAGGGATAGCCAGAGAGAGCAGGAAACTTTATTTCCAAACCCAAGCCTAGACACTATCCTCTCTATCAGCCTAGAATGTTCCGGTATTTATTTATTCATTTAAAGGACTTTGTAACTATATATGAATTCATACTATGGTCTTTCCAAATTTTTAACCTTCAAATTCAATAATGATATTGCTTCTAATTACGAAGGAGATTTGTCAACCACCAATGTGATAACATAATTGTTGTGTCATAGTGTGTGGAAAACAACATCAACAACCATTTAAACATCCATAGCAACCATCATCAACATAATTAAATAAATCATAATTGTGCACAAGCGTCATAACACTAACGCGTAATAGTGTGTGTGGTCTAAACTATGCATCCATCATCCATCACAACAAACATCAATCATCATTAACACTAATAATTCATCACCATATTTAAATTGGTCTAACAACTAATTAAATATATAAATTGTGGTTAAAGAGTTCTCACCTAACAGCTTTCCAAATCTTCACGGTAGGCGAGCCTGGTTGAGCGAACCATCTGACAGTATTTCAGCGCACCGTCTACTTCATCAAAATATATATTATATAATATATACTAATCTTTCTCTCTATATATATTATAAGAGGAGGAGGAGGACGATGACGAACATCGGCAAGGTGGTGGTGCAAAAGAAGAAGACTTATGCTATGGAAACCATGGCCATAAGCTTTAAGAAGAAGATGAAAAGATGAAAATGGAGTGGAATGGTTAAAAAATGGAGGAAATGCCTCCTTATATAGGAATGGAGGGTTAAGGAGGTAATGACACATAAGGGGACAAGTGGAAACCATGCATAAAAGCATAGATGCAAAATTACAAGTGTCCATACACTTGTCTTAAGAAGAGAAGGTGAACTTTTGTTAGCATTTTCCCTTAAATGCTATGAAAACTAAGGGCAACACTTAATTCTAACGCTACTAATTCATGTTATGGTTTGACAAATCCGATCAAAGGACAAATAGTGTTGATAAATCCAAACTTAGTAATATTTATTCTTATTTATAATTCAAGTAAAATCTATCATATAACTTATCAAAATTATTAAATATTCTAAACCATACATATTTATGCAAATTTAAATTTAAATTCAAATTAAGTAATAAAAATTGCAATTTTAAATTGGTTAAAATTTCTAGATCGTTACACCATGGGGAAAGAGTTACTCGACGCAATGGAGAATGGAAATTAGGCATGCGTGAATAAAAAAACAGTGGAGAAAAAGAAAAGAAAATGGTGGTGGAAAAAGAAAATTCACTTGAAGCTGAAAGAATACATTGTGCGAGAGAGGAGGGTGGTTCTTAAGGGAAGATTACACATGGTAACGAGTTTCAGGCACCAATCGACAAATGTCTCAATTGTCTAGATTACTTTACATGTGCAACGCAACTTTGAATAGGTGAATTAAGCATCATGTGTATTTGTTTTGGAGTATTATTATCTTAGACGTACAATGGAAAAATGAGCGTAGGCAAAACCATTAGTTCAAGTGTACAAATATATCTAGATTATAGACGGCAATGAAATGATTGTCGACTACAATGATGTGTACAGATCTCAAAACAAGTTTAAAATAGACCGGTTGATTAATTCCATAAAGTATCAAAAGGACCACAGTTACCCTAGATACGTTAGAAAAATATGTGCTTATTTTCCAAATTAAAAATTATAGTAAATTTTTATAAAATATTTTAAGACTGTGTGTACCGAAATAGAACAACTAATTTAACCCGATATTTAATTATAATTTCTTTTCAAATTCTGACAATTTTTAGCAATTGAATTGCATATCGCTCTAGACAACTCGTCTATCGACGAACTGTTTTTATTGTTTTATCTAAATTAATATCAATCATTTTTTAAAATAATATTATTGCCTTAAAATTTATATTTAACCAAGACAAATTTATAATTTAAATACTTAATAACCTTTTTAAAACTTATATCTTGGTAATATAAACATGTACCCATTATCATATATTATCAAAACAATATTACCTATTGATAAAATATTTTTATGTTTGTAAGCTCTTATGTATTACATAAAGTCTTTAAAATAAATTATGCTTTACAAAATTCATATTCTTACACCAATATCATTAAAATTACTACTTATTAATATTGAAATATTCATAAAATCTTATAAATCAAATATAATCTTTAAAATAAGTTTCCTATACAAAATTGTATTTATAAAATAAAATAAGATACTTATCAAAATTAGAATTTTATAAATCAAACATATCTTTAAAATAAATTTTCTTTTCGACCTATATTGATGAAACAAAGAAAATGTAAAAGATTATTAAATCAAATTTGTATTTAAATATCAAAAATTTCAACGTATACTTCGAAAACCCACATTATTATTATAGAAATTCCATTCAAACTTAGAAAAATCCTGGGTTGTTACATTCACCCTCCCTTAAAGCTTTTCATCCACGAAAAGGGGAATAGTTAGTGTTAAATCCCTATACATATTTTGGATATGATTTCAAAAGTTGAAATTTTCTTATAAGTTTAACTCATCAATTTCCTCATCAAAATCTAATTTCTATTTAAATTTGAAATCAAAGCAATAAATGATTTCTTCGACTCAAAATCCCGATTTTATTTTCAAATCACTTGAAATATTATCATTTTCTTTTCATGTCGAATCATACTCGCTTCAGGATTTTCAAAAACCAAAACCATTTCGAAAATTTTCAAATATTTTACGATAAACGACATAAGACATTTATGTCCCAAGTCGAGAGGTTTCTCCCAATGACAAGGCCACTAGGCATGTCCTACACGTATCGATATAAATGTATGATGTCTCTTCGGACCCCAAAGAGGATCATCAATCAAGGGTTTGCAACCACGTGATACCTTTCTTTAGCACGGAATACTCTAATCTTAGTACTAAATCGTTTTATTTCATATCCTGAAGTTATAAATCATTTTGCAACAAAATTTACAAATATTTTCAAACCATATTATCATTGTTTTCTAACCATTTCAAAATCTCAGGATTTCAAGTCGTCGAGCTTTACACCCAAATAAATTGGAAAAATCAACTTTATTTAATAATTGGAATTCTGGATTTTCACTTTACAATACAATTTAGCTTCAATCCAGTATTGTAAAAAAATTCAAATCTAAAACTATGTTATTACTCCAATTTGTCCAAAGACTGGTCGATGTAAGGCGAAAGGAGGGCTCAGAGATAGGATTGGACCATCATGAATATGTCGAATAGGTAACGATAAACAAAGGATGACGATGAGCAAGGAAACAAGAACGACGACCAGTGACGAGGTAGAATTGTATTTTCAAAACATTCGTTACTTATTTGTATTTTATTCAGTGATCCCTTATTACATCTTAATCTATTTGCAATTAAATTTATACTTTACAAACAACTCTCAAAGACGTAATTTTCATTTTTCTTATTTATTTATAGTTCATATTTATTTATCAAAGCGTTTTATTAAAATTTACTCAATATTTTCAAACACTTATCTAAACGGCTTTAAGTATTTCTCGATGTTTAAATCAGAATCATATGGTCATCCCACTTTCGAAACTCAAAAATAATAACTGATGATGTCCGTATCATCAACAGAATTACCCTCTAGCGACTAGAATGGGATTCCATTTCTGTCTAGTATATATTGGATTTCGTATATACGTTGATATGACATATATTCAAAATCCTTACATAATAGATAGTCCGATTTAAACGTCCACTAAAATACTCAAAACTCTTATTATATTCCAAAATAATTACACCTTTCAAAACGGTTTATCTAGTTTCAAAATAATTTATTTAGGTTTCAATATACGCTCTCTCAAACATGATACTCATAATCACATTCTAGGGTATTTCTAACCTTATCCCTAATGAGATATTATAACTCTAATGCATCCTATCTTTTGTTCAAATACGTTATACCCCATAGCTTTGCATAAACCAAGCTTTGATACCACTTGTAACGACCCACCTCTTTGCTCGATTCTCGCCGGTAATTAAAACAACTTAAATCTTTCATAAAGATGGATGGTTATGGGCAATAACATATTTGAACACAAATAACATAACTTTTTATTTCATTACAAAATTTAACATCAGAGTTGCAAATAAATCAGAGTATACCGGAAGCCAAGCAGAAACAAAATGCTCACAGCGGAAGAAGAAAAACCAAAATAAAGCGCTAGCTCGAGATCTGAATCCAACTCTAAAGACTAAACCTGCAAACTAAACTACTAGCTGCCCTGCAAATTATGGGCACCCAGAGTTTAGTTGAGGAAACAGTAAACTCCAGGTCAGTCATAATACTGGTGTGAGAACTCAATACAATTATTATTTCGGGTTTATTTTACAGTTGGGAAAATTCACCGGACCACGCCGCTAATGTAGAATCGGTTTATTCCATGTGAATTCCCGTGCACAAAATCTGCAATGACTTTGGAAAAATGAAGCCATCATAAGCTCGTCCCATATCACACAATGCAAGCGCACACCAAATGGACGAGGTTTTCTTGTAATAACAAAAAATTCTTTAACACATGAAATCCTGTTTCAGTACTATCATTAGTGCATAGTGTTGAAACCATTTCACAAATAAATATATTAATCTTAAAAAGCATAGTAACTACGATCACATACATAGTTTACAAACAAAACAAGTGGCTTGTATTAGTTGTTGGGTTTTTCAATATGATGGTTCCTCGCACGAAAGATCAATCAAGGACACGAAGCTAAGTATCTCCCGGTTAACATCTAGATATGGACAGCTAATACATAGCACAAAAGTATATATCTCGGTTTTCATCTTGACATCGGACACCGTATATATTTATTTCCTCATGTTTCGAGGTAGATATATCACCGCAGCTTTCGATTTCCACTAGAGATTATGTATACAACCTAACCGCTAGTTTACCATCAATCCTGGGTGTGAGGTTCATCGATGTCATGATATACACAAACCTACGGTTCAATAAGTCGTGCTTCGATCATCACTAGCTCATTTCATTACTCCAGTATGCCACATTGACAATTCACGACGTCTCACTAATTTCCATAAATACATAACCTTTAAGTTCGCATATCTTAGAGACAAGAATAATATATTGCCTTAGATCCGATATATATTAATAGAAATCAGTGTTACGCGGTCAATTTCAATGTTAGATGCACAATCCATACAAGTCCGTTCTGGGTCTTAACGGAACAACAATCAAAAAAATTAAAATATATTCAGATCTCACGCCACTTATAACCTCGTATCAGGTGATCGGCCAAAACGAGACATCAGCAGTCAATCTGAATAATTCGAAGATTCCCGGTCTTTACTTATCGCCTTCTAAGTCTTCAATTTCTATATAACGTCTTATTAATACTTGGAATGGTTTTTGAACATGTATTCGATCTCGGTCTTCCCAAGTAATAAGCGCATTTTAAAACAATAGTTACATATCATTTTGGATTTTCAATTTAAATCTCCTTCCAAATCATCATTTATTCACTTATACTCAAGGTTTGATTTATTCCAGTTTCAATAAACCCCGATATCGCCTTAACCCTTTCGTGAATTTCATTTTTCTGACTTATATTCCAACACATAGTCCTTTTGTTGTTGTTTTTTTCATAACTTTCAAGAATTACCAAGTCCTTAGTCAATTTTAATTTTTCCATTCACGACAGTTCAAAATTTACTATTTCAAATAGAGTTTAATCGACATATTCGATATCAACTCACAAATTCAAGCAAAAATTTAGATTTAATTATCCACTCATAATTCTTCTTCTCATATCGAGTATTCGAATAATACTAACCAAACTTGTCGCTTTTCATTTCAAACTTTCGATATCTTACATAAAATATGTAATATTTAATATTAATTTCATACGAAACAAATTTAAGCTCCTTCAAATCTTTTTAAACTATTTGATAAACTCTTCCCATAGTTTTAAACAATACTCCCTGTTGTAAAGTCTTTAAACCCAAATCATTTCAAAGAAAAAATTTAATAACGTAAAATCGTTACTGAAAGTGACGAAATGGATATTTAGATTAAAGGGTTCGAATTTTCCCAAATTTCAAATATTTCAACTTACATTACTCTTAAATAATAAAACATGATTTATTGTAATTTTCCCAAATTTTTAATAATTTATACAGTCTATTTTATTCGCTTTCCTTCACGGTCGCCGAACTGCACGTATAACGACCTTTCCAATTTTAATTTAAACATATCTTGAAAACCATACGTTAGAATTTGAAATTTTCTTTTCTATTCAAAAACCATTATTCATAAAATTCTGAAGTTTCTTAGTTTACGTCAATCCAATTTAAAACGTTCAAGTTATAGTCGTTTGAAAATCAAAATCAATATTAATGAACTGTTGCTACGTAACGCACTTAATTCAAGCTATATTACGATTTAAATAATAAATCGTTTAAATCCTTTTTGAAATAATTTTAAATTTCCTTAACTTAAATCTAAACCCATATTCTAAATCTTTTCCCAAAGTACTATTTTATATTCTCTTTTTCTCCTTTTTTTCCAAAATAAGTTTACCTCAAAATCATCATTTCAAATTCTGCACTTCTATCGAAATACTAATAATATTTTCTGTCAAACTCGTTTGGTTACTTGTAGGTAACTGAAAAACCGTTTCCCAAAGCATCGTTGAGTACATGTTTCAAATCATTTTCAATCTAAAGCTTTCAAAATTAATTTTTTTCACTTCAAATCAAAGCGAAAATAATGTTCTCTTCAAAGATCATTTTCTCAAAAACCATTGAAGTCAAGTGTTTGCCTAATTCCATTATTCCGGCATATAACTCAAAATAACCTTCCATTTATATTTAAAAGTTGTCGTCTTTTACAAATATCGTTTTATCATTTTAGATTCCCAACCAATTGAAATCTAATTCGATATTCAACTTCCAATCATTTATTTTAATAGTAATAAAATCGTTATTGGCATGGAAGGGAGATTTAAATCAACTATCCGCATAAGTCCATAACAACAGTGTGTGTATTTACATACAATCAAACGCAACCATCTCAATCGACCACATAACGGACGTGAATTATCCATTGTAAACACAACTATTATAATAACAAATTAATTGTGCGCAGGGCGTTACAGTCAATAACACTCGGTGTTAAGTGTTTCTAACTATATGGCTATCTATTCGAACAGTGCATATAACCATTCACATTCACAAAATCAACTAATAATAACTAATTATCATCATCAATTAATTATCATTAAACATTTCTACTAAATTAAATAAATATTTAAATTAGAGATCTCACCTAACTTTCATCTGCAAGGCACATGAACGCACGGCTTGTCACCAGTGCACTGTATTCGTTTTAGTACCCATGTTCCTTCTGTTTTGTATCCATGTAAAAATGCTCACGTACCCCTATTTTTCTTATTAATCTATTTGCATGCATGTAACTTACACCCTTTCCAAAAAAAATCTTGCATTTGTTAACCAAGCCTTCTCCTTCCAAGATCCATGCGGTGCCCACTACAATGGAGAAGTCCCCCTTGTTTCAGCGCATTTTCTATCATCATCCTCATCATTATTATTATTACAAGTGCGAACCCGTGCTTTGCATACGGACATGACCAAATTTATGTTAGTGTAAATTTGCAGTTCATCTGAAAAAAGGGAAAATAGGTTATTGCTTCTGTAAAAATCTGACTGCACTATATAATGAACAAACTACAAAGTACATAAGCGCATTAAAAAAATTACTACCGTGACAATTTTATCAATCAAATTTCAATCACCTATCTAAAGCACTGTTAGAAACAATTATGTGGATGAAAGTTCAAATTAATTTCGCTACATTAAGAATACAATCGTCACATTCGGGAACAAATTTCCAGATTTTGAGTTTAATCAATAACAACGGTAGTGCAAAATATCTTCACCACACACTTCACGTGGCTGATAAGGTGCTAACAAATACAATAAAAATAGATAAATATCACTGTTCACACTGGTGACGTCTTGCCTACCATAATAAATAACTCGCTATTTTACAGTAGATATATTATAAATGACAATTTGTTCCTGATGTGGAAACAATAGCCTGCAACTGCACTTTTGAAGAAGCAAACAAAATTCATACTAAGATTTATGCCAAAACATATAGTAACACTCCATTTTCATCAACTTACAAAACAATTAGCATTTTTCATCAAGTAATAAAACTTAATTACTCTTTCCATGTGTATGCAAGAAGTTGCTCTAATCATTCCAGTACTGTCTCTGCACTGAAAAACAAATGAGAGAGACATAAAATTTATGTTTGAGTGAAATAAGTGATAAATAGAGCATTTACAGCATGATAGTTTCCTTCTAAAGTGAGCACTCAAAGCATAACGCAGACCATAAAAATCATCACAAAATGAGAAAGTTTCTTAGTTGTAAAGTGCAATAATTTATTCAAACTGCCACATCAATGTACACCTGAAATTCATATATATATATGTACAGGACATAGCATATTACAATTCTGGATACGTATAATTATCTGCAAATTCTAATTAATTTGCAATCCAAAACTCATATGACACATGGAACATTCTATACATCAACATTATGAGTATGACAACTTTTAGCAAAATAATTTCAATTGCGCATTATGTGTCATAAGATAATATCAAGGTGTATTAAGAAAATACAATAGTGGATAATAATTAAGTACATATCCATATATCTCTATAGCAGGATCACCATAAATATTTAGCGGATATCTAGTGTCATAAACATGTGTAGACAGCCAGTCAAGGTCTATCTACAATCGCTATTTAAAAGTGCAATAATAACAGTGAATGCTTTAAGAAACCAAGTCCAGTTTTAATATGTTTCTAAACTGACTTTCATTTATCTTGTGCAATTATATGTTAAACTATTCAAAAAAAGTTTACATTCTGAATAGAAGCAAGCAAGGGACAACAATTAATAAACATAAGATAGACAGAGAATTCGCCAAAGCCAAAAAATTTCAGTCCATCTATTTACCTAACAAATTCAAAGCGAAGATGCCAAATAAGTTGGTAAACAACAATACAATCTGTATATAAATAGCTAAAATTGTTACTTCCAATGTTGTAACATTAAAACTTCTAAGCGCAAAATAATTCTCGATGTCATTAATTGGCTAACCTTTCAAAGTTTTTATCGGTTAAGAATTATATAACGCAAACTACGTATGAAGTGGAAAGCATACATCATGATTCTACGCTTATGATATACTTCTGTACAAATGAAAGATATCTGTAGAATAGGGATGTCTGATAATCAGTGATTCATATACCTGTGTTGAACTAAGCACAAAAATAATGAGCATCTATGCACCATGATCATAGTAACGGTACTATTTCTTTATATTACCAGCACATCATATTTTTATTCAATTTGAAAATTAATGAAGAGACCAACTAAGTTACAAATTTTAGGTACAAAATCCCTCAAGGAGGCATGCTTCGATAAGTAATTTGGCAAAATGGTAGTTCTGTATAACTCGATAAAGGAGAGAAAATTAAAACTTCAAATAATGGCAATATGACAATCAATGTATTATTCAATCCTTAATCATAGTTGAACAGCAACTTGTCATTAATGATAGACCATCACACTCTAATGAATGGCAATGACCCATCATATAAATCGAAACCCGCAGATTGAAATATGAATATGCATAAATTTCTACTCTCGAAGTCAGTGAAATCACATATACAGAAAACTTAAAAGAATTCACTTATTAGGGGCCGTGATGCAATTTATTGTAATAAAAGTAGCATATCAGTGTATTGTATATAATTGTTTGTTAGTATGTCCATTTTCATCGAATCATGCAGCTATAGTGCCATCAAGTTCTTCTTCAGTCAAACTGCAAATGTTTGATGTAAAATACAGGTTTTAGTTATATTTCCTTTCTCAATTATCAATGAAATTACATTTGTTTTATCATTATGGTTCTAATTTAATCCGACACTTCATTTAAATCGTCTTCTTAATTATTATTTTTGAATAACTTCTTTAATTTGAATTGTTCTTAAAGTTTAAATTTATACTAATTTGACAAATGGAAGAAGAAATTGGGAAGGAATACACATCATTAACAGGAGTGTTGCCAAAGACAGAAATTAAAAAAACTGTATGCATTTCAATAGACCTTCCCGAAAAGGATCAAAAGGCATTCTCTTAATTTTCCTATTTTAGTTTCTTTTGTTTTCAACTTATCGTCCAACGGTTAAGTTTTCTCGTTGAAGCCAAGCATACCATGCAGCATTTCCCACGCACAGAAGTACATACCAGAATTAGATTGAAACAAGGATAGATGAAACCAAAATAGGAAGAGCTTTGGTTGAGGACAACAAAAATGGAAACGATCTTTCTTAGTTTAATCCCAAACATTATGGTAGATACAGTGATTTCAGCAACATGCATAAACAAAAAAGAGATTATGGCCCAGGTATGTGTTACAAATAAAAGTATAAGCTTTCAGTTTTCAAAAGAGGCAAAATTTTGAAGGAGAATAATTTGAACTCTTGAACGTTGCAATGCAAAGCAGTGATTGTAACAAAACATTCTATGCTTTCCACCTTTATTAACAGGTAAAGAGAAAATTTTTGTACCAAAAATATAATAACTAAGCTTGCATATAATTCAAGAAAATCCATCTACATTAAATAATTTAATAAATAGCTTCATGTATTGATGGAATTCTCAGTTTTTCCTTGCTGAATCCTCCCTTACGAACTTTTTTGCAATGCATTATCCCCCATCCTTGATTTAACAACAACCTGAAAAATATTTATCAACAACCTGAAAGCATAATAAAAAGATGTCAAGATATCTTTATAAGTGTTTCATTTGTGATTTAGCTCATTGTGTGTTCCAATTGTACTTACCAAGGAATAAATTTAATCATGGTATTTTTGGCAACTCTCAACGGCCATAACATCTGTTGATGCTACAGCTAAAGCAAATTGAATCAATGAAGCAAGTTTGTGCATGTACACCGTGTGAACAAAATTGTAATAAGCAAGTTTTCACATTAGATGAGAAAAATTATTTTTTATAGTGATAGCTTACATGTTCGAGTTAATGATAATTTGTAATTTCTATTATATTTTCACTTATAGATTTTAGTTAATGATAACTCTTATTTACCTTCTTGTTTGAAAAAAGGACAGATAGCTCATCTATGACATTTTGTAGGTAGTTTTATTTTCAATTACTTTAGTATGAATGATAAAAAAAAAACCAAGCTTTAAAAGTACTACTGTACTAACACCTAATAAAAAAAATATAGAAGCCATGAAACCATCATAATTGAAGCTTAGGCGTATAACATCTCAAGACATGTGGCAATTCCTATTTAGAAAAGGATTCAAACCAAAAATAGAAAACTGAAAATAGAATGCCTAATGTCTCTAAGTGTAATAAATATCAGGACTAAGAATGGAATACCTGATGTCTTTAAAGCAAATAAATTTCCAGGTATGTTCGATGTAAAACAAAGATGAAGACGATACAAAATACAGTAAAACAAAGAAGAAAATTGGAGGCGGCTATTGAAATTTCATCTTAAATTCTGATCCAAAAGACATTTATTTGTCTTTTTTTCCTGAATGATTGGAACATGTTGCATAAAAAGCTAGGAAAATATTTTTACATATTCATCTAGATATACTATTTCCAAAATTAGTTGAATATGCCATAAAATAGTTTGAATCACCAGTTATAAATGATACATATGGCATGGCTACATAATAATCAAACCAAACATGAAGTTTGACGCTATCTAACTATATTGCACAACGGTTCTTTCACACAATAAGCGACTATGGATTAAATAACTTAAATTGGTTTCAAAATGTGTTTTTCAGCATACAAAGAAAAGAACAAAAACAATTTCCTAAGAAATTGGATATGGATGAAAATAACCTATAATATCAATAAACTAAAATAAGAATAACAATTATACCAAATCTGTGGAAAAAATGATTATTTCGATAAATAAATTGCTTGCTTTTGCTAATGAAATCAGAGTGTAGCAACATGGAACTGAAATTTTTGCATTACATAACCAAGTTAATCAAATTCCTCTCAGTGTCATGTAAGAAAGCACCATGGGTTAAAAGGGAAGAAAAAACTCTATCCCATTTTACTATAAGTCATACAGCCTACTTTGAAAGAAAAAATGGCGAAGCAGTCCAAACAAAGGCAGAATGAGTAGAATAACTAACAAAATGTATTCTTGCTTTTCTCAAGCTAAGTTTAAGTTTCATGTTTTATTCTTGTAACACATTAAATATGCAATTTTAATATATTATAACGTCTACTTCCAAAAAGATCATGTATGCTAGATATTTCATTTATCTATATGCATTTTAAGTGGCATGTAGAACAAATTTTCCTTTGAATATGCCACTTAACATAAATTAATACATTAAAATTAAGTTTATGAACATTCAAATCAATGCAATATGAACATATAAACTAATTATGCCACTAAAAAATATCAAATGACTACTATAGATGTAGAAATATGAAGCCAACCTTATTTGCATCTAAATCCTGAACACCACAATTGCAAGTTTATTTTCACCTGCAATGGGAATATTCCACGCATACGTGCACATTTATAGGGCTGTCTATGTTTCTTAATCCAAAACTGCCATGCATCACAACATTAAAATAGTCGGAAACCTCTTAATTCTCATTTAAGCATGCACGTATTTTGCATTAGTAATAAAATAAACGTGATTCAATTAATATTTTATTATTGAAGTGAAGCATAATTTGGTACTGATGTTCTTTTTTTATTTTAGCATCACTTGGGCCGTGTTTCAAGCTTCTTTCTGTTTATATGAATCAAGTTCCACAATTAAAAAAAGATAATAGCAACAAATATGAAACTTTACCCAAAAAATAGCAATTAAATTTTCATAGAATAGATTGTTAGTATTTATCCAATTTTCAAGGTAGTTCACCCTAATGATATTCAACAATTTCAGAAGCGTGCAAGTAGTGCAAGTAATCAAAGTATAAATTATAAAGGAACCCATGATCGTTTTGCACCATTGATAAGCAGCAATTTTTATTTTATTTTTTGCAAGGCATAAGCAGCAATGTTCGATAATACCAACGAATCAAAGATAACGTGATGGGGTACTTACTGTGTTTTTTTACTGAGCAACAAATCCAAGAGTTTTGCTAGAAAAGTGAAAGAGAATAGAAGATAAGGATAAGAGGGAGACAAAATGCAAAAGATGCATTAAAGAGAGAATGCTACTAAATTCTTCTTACTACGGAAACTGATATGACGATGTTTCTTTCTCTGTCACCTTTGATTTGGAACTTCGGTGAATTTACCATACTGATGCGGAGAAACTTATCATATCTGTTACCCCTTCTACATTATCTGAACACCATCAAAAGCGACTCTTTGGTTAATCGGAAAAACTGATGGTCAAATAATAAGTAGAATAAGAATTTGCTATTAAAACATGATACCTGAATTAGCCATAAAATATGCCAAAATAAATAGTTGATGATCATGATCAATGAAAACAATCTGCCTACCCATGCCCGACAACTGAGTTATCTACACAAAAATAATAATAAGGTGATGATACTAATTATAAATGTCCAAATCTGCTAGACTGGTTTTCTGAAGTTGTTTTACTATAATTTAATACATCTCCTGAATGCTAAAAAATTCAAAATAAGAACCATATATTTCAGATCTGTAAGAAAAATATTTGTGGCATACAGGCTAACATATTTTAAAGTATCAGAAGCTTCAGTGATTGCCTGTTCTTGAAATTCAGAAGCTTCAACCTATAAATGAATTGCAGCATAAATAGACGCTAATCCTTCCTGTTAATAACTTATGATTTGAAACCTATAATATCATCATCGGCCTCTTTACAGGTCCAAAGATAAATACACAAACTGTAGAACTATTCTAAAAAAAAATCAGATAAATGCGTGGGTATATATAATCAAGCATATTATTAAACAAACACCCACAAAATATTCAACTTACAGCTTTACTGACAGCAACTGGTATAAAAAAAATAAGATTGTAAAACCATTCAAAACAGGTTTCAAAAAATGTTAACAACAAAACGGTAAAACCCCATAAAAGTATTCTATAAAATGAGCTTGTATACATGGTACCATTTTATAAAAAAGTTAAGTGAACATAGTATCTTGAACATTAATAATAATGCAAGAATATCATTTACATATTAGAGATCCAACTAACAGACCATATTTTTTGAATTGGGCCAATAACTGGAAAGAGTTACAACTTTTTACTCA
Source organism: Allium sativum (assembly GCA_030737875.1). Lineage (NCBI taxonomy): Eukaryota > Viridiplantae > Streptophyta > Magnoliopsida > Asparagales > Amaryllidaceae > Allium > Allium sativum. Next base: position 951,850,537 of record CM060924.1, on the reverse strand, counting down.
GTAGTTCGAAAGGAATTTGAAGAAAAATCAATAACATAAACTAAACCACCACGTATAAATGTCCTACAAATTAGAAAAAAAAAATGTAGTTTTCTTGCCTTGCGCAAATGGCAATCAAAATAAGTTTATAAAATTAACAACATTAAGAATATGGTATAAAAATAACTGGCCTTTGAAGATCAGTTTTCATGATTGAACGGAAACCTATAAATATCATCAACAGCATCTTTACAGGTCCAGAGATGAATACACAAGCTGTAGTACTATTCTAAAAAAAAGATAAATGTGTGGGTATATATAATCAAGCATATTATAAAACAAACCGCCAACAAAATATTCAACTTACAACTTTACTGACGGCAACTGGTATAAAAAAATAAGATTGTAAAACCATTCAAAACAGGTTTCAAAAAAAAAGTTAACAATAAAACCCCATAAATTTATTCTACAAAATGTGCTTGTATACATGGTACCATTATAAAAAAAAATAAGTGAACATAATATCTTGAATATTAATAATAATGCAAGAATATCATTTACATATTAGAGCTCCAACTGACAGACCATATTTTTTGAATTGGGTCAATAACTGGAAAGAGTTAAAACTTTTTACTCAATAGTTTCAAAGGAATTTGAAGAAATATCAATAACATAAACTAAACCACCACGTATAAATGATCTACAAATTAGAAAAAAAAACAAATAGTTTTCTTGCCTTGCGCAAATGGCGATCAAAATAAGTTTATAAAATTAACAACATTAAGAATGGTATAAAAATAACTGGCCCTTAAAGATCAGTTTTCATGATTGAACGGTAGTTCGACAGAACAAAACCCCTTTTGGATAATAGATTAAGAAGCAGAAATGATGATCAACTGTCTGTAAAATAAGAAATACCTACCATAACGTGATTTCCAAATAAAAGGAAATCGATCAAGATTAGAAATGGTAAGCCTATAACCCATACAAATATGATCGATATAAGTATTCTAGATTTTGATAAAAAAAATTATAAGAGTAGAAAAACTAACAACCTACCGATACCATAAATCTGGAAATAATTCTAACAACGGGACGACAGCAAGTTGCCAAAACAAAATCCACTTTGTCGAGCCGGCTGAAAAGATGGAAGGAGACAAAATTGAAATCTAAAATCGAAGAGGGAAGAGTAGGAACCAACAATTCTATAAATGACGGGAAGCTCGTGGATCAAACGCACGGGGATAACAAACAACCAAATAAAGAATATCATATTATTCATCTAGACATATGAGGTATAATACCTGCTCTGCCGCCAGAACTATTTAAATTACTTAGAATCTACCAAAACAAACAACAACGAAACAAAAAAACATTCGACTAAGAAATTAGGCTTACACAAGAAATTGATACCTTTACACGTTGAATTAGAAAGAAAGTGATTCCAAATGTTTACAGCCAACAGCAAATTGAATTGAATGTAGTTGAAGCATCAGCGTTTCGAAACAACCATATGGGAAGAGGCAAACCGCTGTTGAAGAGGCGAAGAGAAATCCCAAATAGGCGATGGTGGTTATTTCCCCTAAAACGTGTCGGAGAACAACGTAGGGCTAACTGACAGCCTTTGGAGCAGGAGCTATTTTCCCTCAATTACGCCGTCGATGTGAGGAGGTGGACAAAGCAAACGCTTTGGGTTGCTGATACGGAATTTGAAGACGACGGGCTGTAAGGGGGAAGATGGAAAAAGGGCAAGATCGGAAAAGGTCAATCGATAGAAGAGGGGATGGAACAAATTGGTGTGCTTTGGGACGCACCTACCGCCGATTGAATGCAGTTGGCGGTGGAAGATTGAGAAGGCAGCGGGTTGATGACGCGTTTCATGGATGGAGGGAAGGCAGAGTGGACATAACTCTTTGGGAGGAGAAGGGTAAGGGGTTGAGATGGGAGGTAGAAGAATGCGTAGGGATCGGTTTTGAGGGGTCAAGAAGAAACAATCAGGAAAAGGCAAATGAGACGGTTCAGCTTTAGATAGGTGCCAAAAATCTAGGAGGGCTTGTGAGAGCTCGGTTGCTAACTGAGTAATTATAATATAGTATAGATTATTTTACACGAAGTGGCGGATTGTGTTTAGTGGAGAAGGAAGAGGAGGGTTCGGCGGAGGGGCGGACAGCGAGGCGGAGGAAGCCGCTAAAAGGAACGGAGTTGCTTTTAAGTAAAACCGGACTGTTTTGGAGTGGGGAACCGCGGGTTTGATTTTCCATGGGCACTGGAGACGGAAGTTATAGCGGACCGAGGTGGTGATTGCCGTGAGGCCTTGCCGATTTTGCGCTAAAAGAGGGAGAAAGGATGGTAGTGTATTAAGGTGTTGGCCGATCAACGGTGGTTTCATAAGTTGTTTGCGGAGGGCCATGGCAAGGGGTTCGGATCTGATGTCAGTTACTAGTGATGCGGACATGCATGAGCGTGTGACGATGCCAAGCAGTTTAAGGAGAGGAGAAAGGATGCGAGTTGAGTGGAAGAAAGAGGGAGATGTGTAACAACCCAGAAAATCAGAACCAATTAATTTTTTTTATTTTGGCAATTTTAATGAATTTTGAATATTTAAAATGATTTATTTTAAATAATAGCGACTAGAAATTTATTTTGAATAGAATTAGAACATATAAGATTTATATAAATCGAAGTTAGAATATAAATATTTATTTTAATTATAAAAGGAATTGAAAATGGCACGGTAGTTAGAAAATTCGATTTCAAATTTCAAATGAATGTACAAGATTCAAAATAAACCGGATTTTAGTAAAACCAGAAATATTTGCATCTGTTTGAAAATATCTTTCCAATGAATGTGAAAAATCCAGATTTCGTAGCGGGAATAAAAAGTTATGTCCAGTTGAAAATTCAGAATAGTCGCTATGGAATTTTGTATAATATATAGTCCTTAAAAATAGCGATTTTGCAAGCGACATCTGTTTTCGATGAAACCACTTTTGTTGGATCCGAAATGTCAGATTATTTCTTGATTCCAATTTTCATAATTTTGGAATCAATATGTGAGCGTGGTGAATTTAAATGCGTTTGGTACTTTTAATTTGAATTTAATCGACTGGAAAATGACCATTTTTCAGATGGCCTCCAAATTCGACGAAATTAGTTTTGTTAGGACCGTGTAGCCCAAACTAGCCAGATTTATTTTTCTGGAATTTTTGGAGTCAGTATGTGGCCCCGGTAAATTGAAATGTACATTTTAATTCAATATATACTGATTTATATCTTAATTTTGATGAAACCTGATCGTAACAGTCGAATTGGCTTACCGGACATATCCTATTGTGTTAGGAATGGGGGTATTTAGCTTGGGGCGACAGTCGTTGGGTTCGATTCGAAATTTGTGCCAATAAACCAGATAATTTGTGAATTAAATATAATATATATATATATATAACCTAGAAAATTAAAACCTAGGTCAAATTCATTTCGGTGGTCAACACCCCATCGCGCCTCCGAAAGAAACCAACGCTCCATTCTTCCTTCCTCAATCACATGAGATACTTAGCAAATTAAATCCTACTTCTAAACAAAAATCTGAGAGCAAATCGAGGGCCTTCGATATATATGGAAATGATCAATTCTCATCGGCTATGGTGCTCGGATTTTTGGCTCAAACCTGTCCACTTCGTGCACCGTTTTCTGAAGGAGGGGTTCATTGAGTTGTGTGGGGTAAGGGGCTTGGGTGGCGCGCTCGTAGGCGCTCGACGTGGAAGACTCCGATGGTCGGACAACAGCTCGAAGCGGCAGCAAATTTCAAGCCCTTGGGGCCAAAGTCGATATTGGTTCTAAGGGGGGTTACGGTTTAACAGAATGATTAAGGTTAGTTTTTTCCTTCTTTATTTATTATATTGGTTTAATTAAATTAGCAATTAGACCGTAAATATTATTTGTAAATGAATTATCCTTGTATTAAAATAATATAATTTTTACTATAAAAATAAAATAGCATTGATTTATAAAAATAAAATAGCATTGATTTATGAAAATAAAAAAGCATTGTTTTTTAATTATAATACTTTGTTATAAAAATGAAATTTTTATATAAAATACTTCGTTTTGAAAAAATAAGGATTTTTATAGAAATAGCTTTTAAATTAAAATAGGAATTCTTGTATATATATAGCTTAAGTAAAAATATAATTTTTATTATAAAAGCCTTTGTTTTAAAAATATGATTTTTAAAAATATATAGAACAGTTTAAAAATGTGATTTTTAAACATACATGGTGTTGTTAAAAAATTGATTTTTAATATACATCGCGTGAAACAGATTGCGATGGAACTGGTTGGAAACAAATCCAAATCGTCCAATAAGGACCGGTGGAGTGGATCCCAAGGTGAGAACTTCTCACTATAATTTCCTATATAGTTATTTTTGTTATAACTTCATATATGAACTGCTCCCCGTCATCCATAGACCATGGATGACTTGTTAGATTGTGTTGTGTTGTGAAAATTGATTGTGACTGTGATGTGAAAAGAATATAATATATAAAATATTCATGTATGGAATAAAATATATGAATAATAAAAATATCATTTTTATTGAATGAATATATTGTATAAAATATTCATGTGATGAATAAAATATTTGAATAATACAAATATCATTTTTATTGTATATATGAAATGTATAAAATATTCATGTGATGAATAAAATAATTGAATAATAAAAATATCATTTTTATTGAGTGAATAAACTATATAAAATATTCATGAATTGAAATAAATATTATATCGTTAAAAATATAATTTTTAACAAGTATATGAATAAAATAATATATTCATTTACAAATCGGACGATTTGTTTATGTACACACATTTGACTAATATTGATTGGGATGATATATTTTACACATCGCGCAACTACACAAATAATAATCAGTGTTTATTGTTTGAAAACCCCACACGGGTATTGGGATCAAATTGGATATACACTAATCCCAATATTTAGTTGTATGTCAATTGATGGGTTGACAAGCGTTTGTAAGCGTTAATTGTTTACATTTAACGCTTATGCTGCTGTATAATGCACTCTGGATGATGGTTGACTGTGTTTGATTATTGTTATGTACATGTGTGTATGAAATCCATATAAATAAAATTATATGGTAACTGATTGTGTCTGATTCTAATTCGGAAAGAACGAATATTTCAAATTAAAGAATATTTTAAAATGACGAGTAATGAATATTTTAAAATAATATTCAGTAATGGATCAAAATATTATTTTGATGCATGATTTGGGATGGACACGAAAATATTTAAAGATATGAAGCCGTGTTGATTAGATTAATGCCATTTTGACGTGAACGATATTTATATCAATTTTATTCATTTTTATAATGAATATCGAAAAGGGAAGTGATTTCAAAATCTAATGTTTTGAAAATATTATCATTTATATATTAATGATATAGAATATTCAATTTTGATTTAAATTTGAATATGAAGTTGAAATCGTTTTGAAAACGAATTTAAAACGATTTATAAAATACGTTTTAAATGGTAATCGACGAAATATATATAATATATATTATATATATTTAATGGCCTAAACAGAACGCGCCGCGCCGTGGCAGTTCACGAATTTCGACCATTGACTTCGAATTGACATTACGGGAGATTCGACCGTCGGATTCTCCTAAAAATGGAATCGTTGGGTTTGTATCGAAAAGAGCTTTCTAACGAATACAAGAAATTTAAAATCTAATAGGTGGATTTGGAAATAGGTCCAAATAAAATTTGGAAAAGGTCGTTGTAAGTGCAGTTCGACGACCGTTTATGGAAATCAACTGTATGGGCCTTGATAAAATTATTAAAAATAATAATAATTTGTTTAAAATCATAATAAATGATTTGGAAAGTATTGGGATGAAAATTCCATATTTGAAAAGATAAAAATATATTTTTATCGAAATGAACTTGTTATTAACTATAATTATAATCCAATTATTTTTAAATAAATAAATTAGATTGAGAATGGGTTTTAATATAACCAGAATTTCCAATATATGAATTGGAGTGGATTTGAATGGAAATCATATTCGGAATATTTCGATGTTGGATTTCGTGATTATACAGATATTGTTATGGAAATTTGGAAGATATATTCATATCGTTATTTCAAATACAATATTTGTTGGTTCCAGAATTTGATATTGAATATAAGCCGATATATTTTCTATTCAGAGTCTTGTATTTAACATCAAATGGGATTTTGGGTATGTCATGAATGGTGTCTTAAATAACAATGTTCTTAAAACCAGTTGTAACACCCCACCTCCGCCAATGCCACTCTTGCAAGTACACTAGCTTTGGAGGGGCGTTAAACAAGGTAAACATGCATGCAGATATAACAAGACAGAACATATAAGTAAAAACAGAGTAAAATAAAGCAGCGGGTAAAAACTACCATTTCCAAACCATAGTCAAGTTACATCAAAGTACTTGGTCATTATTTTCCATAAAACAAAGTCTAGAAACATAAACTGAAAACTGGAAAGAAAATCATAAAGTAACTATCCCCAAGGTAGAATAAAGCCATAGAGAGCTCAAGTCCAAACCGTACATGAGCTATCCAGAAAAGCAGCTAAAGATCCAAGCTAGGTGCTAGTGTTCCCACCCTGTAAACCTGGGGGCGGGGGGGGGGGGGGGGGGGACGAAAGAAAAGAGGCGAAAGAAATGGGTCAGTCAAAAGACTGGTAAGTCCTATCTACTATTAGTATAAAAACTAATAAAGTTAACTGGACATGTAAAGCAGAGATGAAACATAGGGTGATAACTGGCATGGTGAAAAGTTAACAGGATAGATCAAGAGTGGCATCGCATATACAAGGTTAAGTTTTCTGCACCAAGTGTACTAGCATTCCAACCCATAACAAGTATAAACAAGAAATGATCCCTTGGCGCAATCTTGGCCCAATATCACGAGATGACCTAAATCAAGGTCCAAAAACATGGTCTAGTCGATCGGCTCCCTAAAAGCCTAACTCGTCAAGTGTCGGTGTCATACGGCCCAACCACGAAGTGTAGTCAAACTGTGCTAGGTCCACCCTAGGGTGTATCAAGCCCTAGGGTGCCAACCCCAGACACACATCAAGCACGCACAGTCTAAACCTACTGGTGCCCGTGTCTGCTTTTTCAACTCCGGACTATGTGCACGACCATAGTCCGCCTGAACCTACACCGGCGCACCTACTCAGCCATCGTTTTGGTCGCTTACATGTCAACCCAGTAATCGTGCCCCACCCTAGCCTAGTCCCTAGGGTATCATGATACAACCAAGAGGGTTACTGGTGAAAAGGACCACGTAACTAGGGTTTCTAACAGGTTAAATGTGGTTAACCCTATCCAATCAAGTATCAAGTTGGTTAAGTGTACCCAAGGTTCATGACTTAACCCCGTCAACCCATCATGTTTAATTGGTTAAGTATTCAAGTGGTCCATGACTTAACCCTACTATGTGGCATTAATTAATTTAATGCACCCAACCTCTCACATTAGACCTTGTTGTGGTTACTAGTTAAGCCGGGCGGGTCCGGGTAGCTTTACACCACAACTTAGTCTAACCTCGGGTTTCAAGTGCGACATGACCAACTACTCACATTGGGTCCTATTGATTGTAGCCACTAGTTAAGCCGGTCGGTTCCGGGTAGATTTATGCTACAAACTCAACCCAACCTCGAGTTGGCCACACTCATATTTTCTAAGTGTCATGTCCATTATTATGTTTACAAACATAATCACAAGTCAATGTTCATGTCATATTTTAAAATCATGTTTTCATGTCATTAATATTATCCAAACCCAACGCATTCCCATCGCATGTACGTTTCGCATAACATAACATAGATCAAAAGAGGGAACTTGGCAAAGCATGACAAAAAGGGCATAAGGTAATAAGGTTGGCCACAAGTTAAACATGGTGGCATATGAGGCATCAATATGTTCATTTAAAACTTGCATGTTACATTATGAGCCTCAAAACATGCATAACATTCAAACTTAGCGAATAAGTGAAACATGATCATAAATGGCATAGGATGATAGCTAGTGATTTGCATATAACATCATATGCAAGATAACATAAGGTTTATGAGAGATCATAAACTTGCATATTAAATTATAAGCCTCAAAACATGCATGATATCAAACTTTAGCAAATAGGTGAAACATGATCATAGATGACATAGGATGATAGCTAGTGATTCGCATATAACATCATATGCAAGATAACATAAGGTTTATGAGAGTTTCTATGTTGCTTTATGCAACATTTCCAATCAAAGCTCATAGCTTTCTATGCATAAGGTCAAGGTGATAGCTTTACAAACATGCATAGAATAAATCTATGCATGACATGATAGAATCAAAGCACATATCATACTTAGGCCCAAACTCAAACTTGCAACATGTCATATTTAACTTCATAGTTAGAATCTAAGAGTAGTATAGGGCTTACAATGCTTATGAAGACTTATAAAATAAAATAAGATTGAGACGAAGCCACTAGCAACTCTAAAAACCCCAAATGAATGCAAGCTCCAAGAAGCTCCTTTGATTATATGAAGAAAGATCCTCGTTTTAATGAAGAAAGATTGAACTTTGGCCTTGAATCAAGCTTTGAAACTCTCAAACAAGCTTAGAAACTCTCATATGAATAAAGATGGAGGCTATGACAAGAGGGTGGAGGCCATGATTAAACATTTTGGCATAGTTTAGTTGTAGGATTGATTTATGATGACTTAGGCTAGGTATTAGGGTCTTTTTATAAATGATTAGGTTAGTTTAGACCATAGGATTAACCCTAATTCAGATCTGGGCCATTAGTTCCCGTCACTAGCCTCCAAACATGTCTTGAGAAACAAGTCAGGTGCACCCAGGCCAGACTGGCCGACCACCCAAGTCGACAGGGGTGCCGATTGGGCAGTCGACACAGCCTGGGGTGTGTCGACTCCCAAGTCGACTCCCCTGTCGACTTGGGGAGTGGCGGGAACTTTTCCCGCCTACCTGCCCAGCTAAATTTGAATTCGAATCTGTTTTTAAACTTGAATTTTCTGAAAATTTCTATGGGCCATAACTGGGTCATACGGACTCCGATTTTCGAAAACTCGGACTCTATTTCGCGTATTTTTCCGAGACGAACGCAATGGCGCAGCCCGTTTCCCTTGATTCAAATTTTATCATTTAATTCTTCCTTGATTTATGTTATAACTTGTTATTCAAAATACGGGTTGTTACATCCTCCCCACCTTAAAGGATTTCGTCCCCGAAATCTCTAAGTTAGGAAGAACATATCCTACCATCCATCATCCACCTACTCAAAACACCATCCACGTGCAGTCATTGTCCTTAAAAGATTCTAAATGCTGTATGAACTATGCAAAGGTGTGTGTATATGTACTTATCTAATGCGAAAATCAGGCGGTTACTGACTCAGTAAACCTCCTTAAATGCAAAGTATGTTAGTGGAATGCGTCCATATGTATGCAAATTTCTAACATAATTTAAAATCTCTATATGTGTGCACATAACATTCATCCATATGCAACATCCACGTGATAGCATAACAAGTTTCAGCCATGAATAAGTATAAGCACTCATGCATATGCAATATGAAGGTGTGTGAGCCGATCTTAGTGCCTAATGTGTATCATGCATCCTCGAGTATCCACTTGCAAACACTTGCAACCACTTGCAAACATCAAGCATAACATGTTTCAAATACATGTTTCATCCAAAGGGTTTCTACCTAAGGTTCTCATGACAAGGTTAACGAGATAACAAGATAAACATGGATAGCAAAAGAAAGATATGCTAAAAAGAGATCGAGAATGTACCCTCAAAAAGAAATGGATAAAGCCCACGCATCTTCTCCTCGGTTTCCCAAGTTGCATCCTCTTCGGCTTCACTCCACTGAACTGGGTCATAAAGGATCGTAGGATGTTTATTTCTTTCAATACAAAGTAGTATGGTCATGTAACTTTGAGAGCCAACTATTGTGGTCATTTCCCATGTTCATGATTTCCCCCGATTTTTAAATGACCATTTTACCCCTAGTTGGCATTGTTTTGGCCATAACTTTTGACTGGAAAGGGATTTTGACCTGAAACCACTTCCATTGGCTCCGGATGATGGTTTACAATTCCGTAGAGTTGTCACAATAGCCAAACGGACTCACCGTTTGGGAGATATGGCTGAAACAAGTTTCAGATGGTGAAAAACAGCTTAATTGGGCTTAACCGGGTGATTAGCAGTTAGGCCCAGAGGGGAATTTCGGGTATACAGGTATAGGAGGACTTATTAGGGTTAGGAAATCACTTTCATTTCAGTTTTGAGCAGCCACAAACCTTCTTGAGACCGTAGTAATGGCTTCCATCCTCTAAAACCACTCCAAAACACATTTTTAGTGAAGATTAAGCCTAAACTACATCAAAACAAGGCCAAATAGCAACAGAGCAAGGTTGGAGCTGCTGATATAAATAGGAATTCGACCCAAACAGAGAGTATTTCAGATTTGGTGTTTCATTTGTGGCCAAGGTGAGTGATTTGCATAGTTTTTGCACTAATTACGGTAATTAAGGGTAATTAGTGAGGATTAGCGGATTTATACACTAATAAATTCTGGAAAAATGTTTAGAAAATCTTAAATAATATTTTATGCCTCTGGTAGAAATTTGGTATTGAGTTTTGTTAACACTATGATTAGATTTACTTAAACATGCTTAAGGGAAAATAAGGGGTTTTGGGCACATTTGATCCATTTTGCCATGTAAATTCATTGTCTTGGTGTTTGTGGTTAGTTTGCTATGTTGTTATGACTATTTGACATGATTTGTGATTGATTAGAATAGTTAGATTTGTCGAAAACGTCGTCGAACGGCGTAAACAAGTTGCTGGAAAAAGTTGCAGAAAGTTGTGCAGGGCTTCGGATCGGATCGGATGAGGGCTCGGATCGGATATGTGAACTGGGCAAGAAAACCCGACTCGAACTGGAGTTTGGCACATAAGAGACTTGGCAAAAAGGAAGGCCGTTTACTTAGAGTTGGAGTGGACAAGGGGATCGGATCGGAAGAATAATGGAGGCCAGATCGGATCGACTCAAGAATGGAAGGCTACGACTGGAGTAAGGCGAAGGGATCGGATCGGATCGGAGTAGATGGAAAACGAGGGAGCTGATCGGAGAAGGAGCATGAACTGGAAGGAAGACAGCAACCCGACCCGACCCGGAGGAGGACACTGACCCAACCCGAAGTGAAGTACCCGATCCGAACCGAATGGAAAGATGACAAAGAAGGAGGACCGAACCGAACCAAACCGACGAGGGTAATGACTACCGAACCGAATCGAATTCTAGGGCTGCTACTGCAAGACAACTCTTCTGAAGACCCACTCCAATTCGACCAAACCCGAGATGCAAAGGAAGTCCAAATGAGAAGTTAGAGCTCAAGATTCAGATGGGAATCAACGAGTTCGCTTCATGATTGGGCTTTACTGCGGGACGCGTGCTAAGGGGTTATCGATGTCTATAGCTTTGGACCACTATGGTAGGAGGTACGAAGGCGGATTCAGGGCCACTATGGCATTGGTAGGACCAAGGGCTACGACCAATGAGGTGGGTCATTGAAATGTTTGGTCATGACACCATGTGTTTAGCTTGGTCACAGCAGGGTTTCTACTAGTCGGGATTCGTCGTTACCTCAATTTGTCTAGTGTTCCAAAGTGGTAGATATCGTATGCTTTACGCACTGAGTGAGAGATGTGAGGATGGTTGCTATGGATGATTTGTTTGCTATCATTATGACATGCACACCCCACCCCCGTATTCTTTACACCACTTGTTTTGAGGCACCTTAGAGTATTGTACAGTATGTAGTGCTAACTCTGGGTGCTCACACGAGCAGACTAGAGACAGGTTAGCTGGTAATGCACGGGTAGGTGATCCGGAGACAAGCAAGAGGCTTCCACGTAATATATATATATATAGTATTCTCCCTGTGTTGTTGAAGATCACTGCTTAGGCATTGGTGGTGCATCTTCTACTTTAGCTTTTATTTTTTAGAGACAGTAAATTTTGAAAGGTTGTAATAAGCTGTATTTGGATTTCCGCTGCTCTGACGTTGATGTTGGTTTTAGTTATCAGCTTATACATCGTCTCACCTGTTTTATGTCAAGTATTTTGTTATTATATTTTATTCCATGCGCTGTGAGATATTCTACAGGTTCTTTGTATGTTCATTTCCTTCTTCCCTTTTTCTTCTCACGACCCGTTCCGTGCTAACTGGACATGTGTACAGCGCACTTTTGGAGTAAATGTCGGTTGGTGCGGGGCGGGCCGTCACATAAACGATATGGAAAACGACGATGTATAAATTATATAGTCGCTGTATGAGTTATATAAGCGCTGTACACCTCTTGTATAAGCGTTTTATAAGTTGTACGTTCGATGTATAAGTTATATATGCGTTGTAAAAATTATATATGTGTTGAAATAAAAGTGAATTGCTATATATAAATATATATATACGCCCCTCGTCCACAAACCATGGACGATATTTATTGATTGTGATTGGTGTGAAAATTGATTGATAGCGAATGGTTGTTTGGGATTGTTTGTGGTTGATATTGATTGATTGTGGTTGAAAAATACCCGTTTGTGGTTGAGAAATATTTGGTTGAAACCACATAGGATTAGTTTGTGGAAATGAAATAAATATATACATGCCACCTGCGTGCGAACTAGATGCATGATCTCCATTGTCAAAAACCGCGAGGTTTTAAGGTAGAGCGAGGAGACGTACTAGGGACGGTCCCGGTTTTAACTACCCTGCCATTATGCTGCCGAAATTTTGAATAATATTCATGTGTTTGAATTATTTTCATTTGCTGAAACTATATTTATTCGTTGTATAGAAAACCTTCATGTGTTGAATCGATATTCATTCGTTGATTAGATATTCATGTGTTGAATGGTCTTCATGTTTTAAATATAAAAACCACATTTTTATCTATATATATAAACTATAGAAAACCTTCATGTGTTGAATCGATATTCATTCGTTGATTGGAAATTCATGTGTTGAATGGTATTCATATTTTAAAATAAATTGTTTTACAATAAAAATCACCTTTTTATCATCTATATGAACTATGAGAAATGACCTTGTTTTAAAATAAATTGTTTTACAATAAAAATCACCTTTTTATCATCTATATAGACTATATAAAATAATAGTGTTTTGTAAAGAATTATTTTACAGTAAAAATCACATTTTTATTATATACATGAATTGTTGAAACGTGAAGTGTTAAAAATAGCAACTCGTTCAAATAAATATGCATGAGTTGAAATATTCATTAATTAGCTAATGATATGATTTTTGCCTATGCATGCAACATTAGAATGAATGGTGTTTTTAAACCAAATGGAAATCAAATATGAAGTTGAATGGAAAATGATAAATGATAAGAACTGTATGTATGTACAAGCATATTTATTGAACAGGTTATAGCAAAGGGGCTAGAGAAGAGGAATAAAATTTTGTGCCCGACAAATAGGTACACATTTACTGTTTTGTTTGGGTGATGATTTTATGAGCCTGTTGGCTAGCCGCTTGGATTTTTCTTTTTCTTTTCGACATGAGACGCCTGTGTGGCTATTTGGGAATTTTCCCAGCCCCTCCCGTACAAAGGAGGTTATGGCGAAATTTTCCAAAATTTTAAGGCGTTAGTGAAATATTTGAAGTGAAAACGATATTGAAATTGTTGAATGAACTATATTTATATAAATATATAAATATAAATAAATTTAAAACGAAACATGGCCGTGCAGTTCGCGTTTTGAAACCGTGATTTCAAACAACTAGTACGGGAAATCCGACCATTGGATTTTCCCGAAACCGCAACCGTCGGGTTCGCCTTGGAAATATCTTTCCAACGGCACCAACCTTGTAAAAATCCAACGGTTGGATTGTCTGGAATGTTTAATTCAAATCTGAAGAAAAACAGCGCCAGAAACGATTATATTTATATATATATAATTATAATTATAATTATATTTAATCGAATAACGACGCTGCAGTTCGTATTTTGAAATCGAAACTTCAAACGATTGTACCGGGAGATCCGACCACCGGATTTTCCCGAAACTGGAACCGTTGGGTTCGTTTTGAAAAGATCTTTCTAATGATGTAAAATTTATAAAGATTCAACGGTTAGATTTTTAGATATGTATAAATCAAATCTGAAGAAAAACAGCGCCACGGTCGAGTTATGGCCCGAAGCGTCGTTTTTGAATATATTGGCTATTTTAAAATAAATAAAAATAGCGATAAATCGTTATAAAATATTATAAACAATATGGATGTGATTTAGAAATTAACTGAAGGTTGGCTAAGTCGAATGGTTTCCTGGGTGTTGATCTGATGTTGGTTTCGGCCTTCGGGGTTAATATTTGGGAAATCGTTCTCTTACTGATTGACGGTTAGTGACTAATAAATTGAAATGATGCGTGTATATGTTAGTGTTGCACTTGTTTATTATATACGCGAGTTGCTCAGAAAGACCGGGTTTTTCCCACTCTGAATAACTGAATCGACGATAGCAAATTGAAGATGAAGACGATGGTCGAAGACCGGAGATCTTCACCTCGTTTGGATGGTAACCGAGGTCCTGATTGGGAGGCATCCCGAAATATGGATAATGAGTGGTGATTGTCCAGACGTACGTGGTGATCGATGGGTTTGCGAGGTATTTAGTGCCTCCGGTTTCGTTCAGACCCAGAACGGACTTGTAAATGGACTGTGTGTCTGACATTGGATTTTATTCTGTGTTGATTGATCTCTATTAAATATACATCTGTTTGGCGGCGGAGAATTTATTCTTTTGCTTAACGCCCTTCTCTGAAACGCACGAGCTCAGAGGTTGTGTATCGATGGACATCAGTCACGTGGCATGAATTGCCTGTGTGGCATGCTAAGATGCAGTGATCAGGGCTTCTGTTGAAAAGCAAAGTCTTGTGGTGATGATCAAAGCACTGCCTGTGTGGCGTAGCTTTGTGTATAACGTGAATTCGCGATCCTCACACCCCGGTATGAACCAGAAACGGGAGAAGGACCTCAGGGAGGGCATGCGTTTCTTTCTAGCTAGGGTGGTGTCAGCGACCTACCAGCCCTGACATTTATATACTTTTCACCTATGTGGTTGTTGCTGTTGCGAGGCGCCTCGGTTTGATCGGACGATCCGGCTCCGATGGAGTCATTCGTTGGCTCATTTACACCCCAAAGGGTGGGGAAACGCAGTGTTCAGGAATTTTAATCCACATCGGTGGACCGGCCCTGACGATCCAAGGGCCCACCTGAGTCTGGGTCCTGAGGCTCGGGCTAGACAGTCTCGAATTCGGTAAGGACTATCTTTTTCCTTGGTTCATGACGGAAATCCAATTTCCAAATACGACATCGTGCGGTTTTGATTGTATATATATATATATATGGCGACATGATATATGGTACCCATGTCATCTACGATTGATAGTTATGATTTGAAATTGTTTTCAAAACATATAAACACTAGCAATAATATAAATGCCTTTGTTTTATTCGTATCAAGCATATTTTGGCCGTTATAAGGTAAAAACTCTATCCTCCGGTTTGCGTTGCATTGTGTGATGGGAACTGAGTCTTATAATGGCTTCATTTTTATAAAAAGCATAGCGGTGTTTAAAAGAAAGATTTGTTTTAAAGCACTGGCAATCCAATGGAGTAAACCCGTTCCACGAAAGTGGCGTGGCCCTGTGATTAGCCATATTATATATGTGTTGAATAGATTTCTCATACCTGTCCCATGACTGACTCGTAGTTTGTTTCACTCTCAAACTCGGGTGCCCCTTTTTCTACACGGGCAGCCTTGTATTCAGGTTTAGCTGGTTCTTTCTGGATAGCTGGAGCTGAAGATGGATTCTATCATTTATCCCTTTTTATGCTGTTCAGCTCCTATTGTACATATTATGTTTGTTTTCCGCTGTAGACATTTATGTATAGCTGAACTGTATTTTTACTAAGTATGATCCTGTATACTGTGTAACTCTGATGATTACTTTTATCCAGTACATTGTTTTGTTCATTATCTGGTGTATTTATTTAATTCTATTCTGCTATTATCTGTTTCTGTGTTATATTCCACGGATTACCCTTGCCGCCGTCAGTACGGGGTTTGGGGTCGTCTCACTGGTTCCCTCCTCTTAGGTGTACAGCCCAATCAAGATCATCAATAATCACCCAAACAATGTGAAGACCTCCGGTCTTCGACCACCATCTTCACCCTCGACCCCACGTCGATTCAGTTAATCAGAATGGGATAATCCCGGTCTTTCTGAATAACTCGCGTATATAATAAACAAGTGTTACACAAACACAACATACGCCTAATTCCTATTCAGAATATTCTTTTTTTCTAATATTCTTACTTTTTGGGAAAGGTTCCCACTAATTTTATCAAAGATAAATTCTTTTAATTTATTCTTTAATCCTCTTTTGAATATCAATTCAAACTAGTCGGGATTAGCGAACCACACCGAAGTAATCATTTATTTTATTTCCCAATCCCAACCTATTCATCCCATGAAGTAAAACTGGTCATACTTCATATCTAACACCACGGTGTTATCGGTAAATTCAATTACCATTTCACGTTCAAATCTAATTAAAGATTTAACTATCGCCCGGAGCAAAACTGGTGATACTCCGTTCTCGATCATTTCATCAAATTAAAGATTCATTATAACTCCACTTGGTTTTAATCTTCCCAAAAATCACTATCAATGATTATTTAACTTGGGAAATCATATCCTGTCTTTAACTGGGTTAAAGAAACAATGTCATTTAAAACACGATTCACTATAAACCCAAATCACATTTCATTCCAATTCAATTATTGAAACTTCTAGTTACTTTTAAAACCCTTTCAAATCCATTTTATTTATTTAAAAATAAATAAATTATTATTCTAGTTCAAAACTAGTTCATTTCGATAAAAATCTATTTTTATCTTTTCAAATTTGGAATTTTTCATCTCAATTCTTCACAAATCATTTCTTACGATTTTACACAAATTATTACTATTTTTAATAATTTTATCAAGGCCCGTACAGTTGAATTCCATCAACGGCCATCGAACTGCACTTACAGCGACTTTTTCCAAATTTGATTTGGACATAATTCCAAATCCAACCATTAGATTTCAAATCTCTAATATTCTTTAGAAAGCTCTTTTCGATACGAACCCAATGGTTCCGGTTTTAGGAGAATCTGACGGTCGGATCTCCCGTAATATCCATTCAAAGTCAAAGGTCGAAATTCGCGAACTGTCGCAGCGTGGCGCGTTCTATTCAGGCCATTTAATATATATATATATATAT
This sequence comes from Allium sativum, assembly GCA_030737875.1. NCBI lineage: Eukaryota > Viridiplantae > Streptophyta > Magnoliopsida > Asparagales > Amaryllidaceae > Allium > Allium sativum. Next base: position 951,833,091 of record CM060924.1, on the reverse strand, counting down.
ATTATATATTTCATCGATTTCCTTTTAAACTTTTTTTATAAATCGTTTTAAATTCGTTTTCGAAACGATTTCAACTTCATATTCAATTTCTAATCAAAATTGAATATTCCACATTATCGATATACAAATGATAATATTTTCAAACGTTATATTTTGAAATCACTTTCTTTCTTATATTCATTATAAAAATGAATAAAATCGATATAAATATCATTCTCGTCAAAATAGCGTCAATCTAATCAACATGCCTTTTATTCAACACATGAATGTTTATTCTATTCAACACATGGATATTTATTCTATTCAACACATGAATATTTATTCTATTCAACACATGAATTTATATTATTCAACACATGAATTTATTTTCTATTCAACACATGAATTTTTATTCTATTCAACACATGAATTTTTATTCTATTCAATACATGAATTTATTTCTATTCAACACATGAATTTATTTCTATTCAACACATGAATTTATTTCTATTCAACACGTGAATTTATTTTCTATTCAACACATGAATTTATTTTCTATTCAACACATGAATATTTATTGTATTCAACACATGAATTTATTTTTATAATATTCCTTATTTTCCAAATCGAAATGAGGCCCAATCAATTACCATATAAGGTTAATTATATGGATTTTCTACAACACATGTATATAATAGCAACAATAAATCATCAACCATCATCAAGAGTGTAGCACACAACTGCATAAGCATTAAATATAAATAACTAACGCTTACACAGTCTGTCAACCCATCGATTGACATATAACTAAACAATCGGGATTAGTGTACGTCAAATATCATCCCAATACCCGTGTGGGGTTTCACATCAACAAACACAGATTTTTATTTGTGCAGTTGGGCGATGTGTAAAATTTATCGTCCCAATCAATATCAGTCAAATCGGTGTACATAAACAAATCGCGATTTGTAAATGAATATTTATTTTATTTCAACACATGAATATATATATATTTTATTTCAACACATGAATATATATTTGATTTCAACACATGAATATATATTTTATTTCAACACATGAAAATATATTTGATTTCAACACATGAATATATATTTGATTTCAACACATGAATATATATTTTATTTCAACACATGAATATATATTTTATTTCAACCCACGAATATAAATTTTATTTCAACACATGAATATATATTTTATTTCAACACATGAATATATATTTTACTTCAAAACATGAACATATATTTTATTTCAACACATGAATATATATTTTACTTCAACACATGAATATATATATTTGATTTCAGCACATGAATATATATTTTTCACATCACAATGAACAGTCAAATTTCACAACACAACCAATCACACAAGTCGTCCATGGTCTGTGGGCAACGGGTGTCGGGTGCTGCTAAGCACCGTCTGCATCCTAGTATATATCTCAACTAGAAAATAAATAAAAGTGAGGAGTTCTCACCTTTGGGTTCCACTCCGCCAGTTTTACTTCTGAACTGCTGAACCGTTTGGATTTGTTTGAAATTCCAATGTAGTCCTTACCACGCTGTCCATAATAAAAATTATATTTTTATTGCTTCATTCCAATAAATAAAAAACACATTTTTATTTCTACTTCGTATATTTTTACAACGCTCCTTCCTATATAAAAATTATATTTTTATATTTCTACTTCTTATATAAAGATCGAATTTTCATATAGTCGCCATAAAATTCGCATTTTTATTTCAACATATATGTAATAAAAATCAGATTTTTATTTCCTTAAATATATAAAAATTATATTTTTATATTCTTTATTATATAAAAATTCTATTTTCATTCCGCTACTCGTATAAAAATCGAATTTTTATTTCGTTACAACATATATAAAAATCGCATTTTTATATTCTCTGTCTTATAAAAATCATATTTTTATAATCCCTACTATATAGAAATCATATTTTTATTCTTTCTATAAAGTAAAAATCATATTTTTGTTCTATTTATAATATAAAAATCATTTTTTTATGTATGATAAAAATCTAACCTTTGTTTATTTAAAAATCTTGTCTGTCTCACTATAAAAATCAAATCTATGCTCACTAACATCATAGGTAAAACTTAATTTTTTGTTTTTATAGAACTAATTATTTTATATTAATAAAATAAAGAAGTAAAAATAAATTAATTAAAAATTTACAGTGGAAATCGAGGGGGCGGTTTCTTCACGTTGAAGGGGGGAGAAGAAGAGAGGTAGGAGAAGGATCGGCGGTGGGTCAACAGGCAGTGGCGGCTTCTAGGTGCAGCAACGTTGGTTTTTTTTGCTAGAAGAGGAGGGAGAACGAGAATCGAGAGAAGAGGAAGAAAAAGGGGTGATCAGAGGGGGAAGGTGGTCCTCCTGGATGGCCGCGCACAGTGGAGCAGTGACCGGAATGGTGGCGCGTCGACTAGAACGAGGGGGGCTTTGAGCGACGGAGTTTTTTTTCCTTTTTTTTATTTTGACCGTTGACTTCAAGGAAGGGTGAGAAGGAAGATTATATAGTTTATAATATTTATTTAATTAATTTAAATTTCCATAAAGTGACTTGTAACACCCCGAATTTTAGTTAATACTAAAATTCACTAATTACAGGATAAATAATCTCAGACGTGGGAATTGGGGGTAACGGGCTGCGTTATTGCGTTCGTGTCGGAAAAATACGCGAAATAGAGTCCGAGTTTTCGAGAATCGGAGTCCGTATGGCCCGGTTATGGCCCAAAGAAGTTTGCAGAAAAATTAGAGCTAAAAACAGATTTAGAAACTTAAATTCAGATTTAAAATTAGAACCAGCGGGGCCAGGCGGGAAGATTCCCGCCCTAAGCATGTCGACAGGGCTGTCGACAGGCCTGTCGACAGGGGTGTCGACTTGCCTGTCGACTTGCCTGTCGACATGGCGTGTCGAACCAGGGTGCTTGGGTGCACCAGATCTGGTTTTCTGGCTAGGGCTGGGCTGGGTTCTAGAGTTTTCCTAAATCTAACGGACCTAAATTAATCTAGGGTTAATCTAAGGGCCTAAAACACTCTCTTAATCTATAAATACACCCTAAACCTACCTTAATCCATACTAAAAATAGAAATGAAGGCCTCATGCCGCCAAATTAAATCCTAGAAGGAGTCTCCATTTATCTAAGAAGGAAGTTTCAAGCTAATCCCTCTCAAATCATTCTCTAATCATCACCATCTTCATATTTAGCAACTAATTCCTCTTCATAATTTGGTTAATTTTGAGTTTGGTGAGTTTCTATCACTTTAACATCAATTGTTAAAGTAAGTAGATTGGGTGTAATGAGACTTATGGTCTTAAATGCGGATTAGTGAGTTTGAATCATGTATAATGATATGTTACTCTATGTTGTTCTATGTTTATGCATGTTTGATAAGTTGGTTTATGCATGCTTAATAAGTTGATTTATGCATGTTTAACAAGTGGATTTATGCATATTTAATGAGTGGAATTATGCATGTTTAACAAAGTGAGTTATGCAAGTTAAGTATATGTTTAAATGCAAGATTAATGTGATATGCAAGTTATGCATGCTTATGCAAGTGTATGGATGCTTATGCAAGTCATGTATATGTTTAAATGCAAGATTTATGTGATATGCAAGTTATGCATGCTTATGCGAGTATATGAATGTGTATGCAAGATATGTATATGCTTAAATGACATGATATGCAAGTTATTCATGTTTATGCAAGTATGTGAATGCTTATGCAAGTATGTGGATGCTTATGCAAGTATGTGAATGCTTATGCAAGTTATGTGTATGCTTAAATGCATGTTTAACATGTTATGCAAGTTATGAGAATGCCTATATGCAAGTTCAACATGTTATGCAAGATATGTGTATGGTAATATGCAAGCTCATATGCAACATGTTATGCAAATCATGTGTATGATAATATGCAAGTTTGGGTTATATGTAGTTGGGTTAATATATGCTCATATATGCAAGTTGACATCCTCTTAACCCATGACAAAGTTGTATGCTAAACCCATGATATTTGTGATGATCTTCCCCTTATTTATGTCATGAAATGAGAACGATTTACGTGGGGAACGATGGGGTTGGTAAATATGTTAATAAATGAATGATTGGGTATGATTAAGCATACCATAAAAAAAAATTTACCATAAGTGGGAATTTACCTATTGAGTTAGGTCTACCCCATGGGAATTTACCTATTGAGTTAGGTCTACCCATGTTATGGAAAACTCGATATTAATTAGGGAAAATTAATATGGGGGTGATTAATTAGGTGTAATTAATCGACTAAGACACGAGGTTGGACTCATTTGTAGTGTAAAACTGCCCGGACCCGACCGGCTTAACCAGTTGCTACAAATGTCAGCCCAATGTGAGAGGTCTTAGCCATAAATTAAATACGTGATTAAGGTAAAGACACGAGGTTAGACTCTGTTATGACGTAAGACTGCCCGGATTCTACCGGCTTAACCAGGCGGTCATAACAGCCAGTCTAATGTGGGAGGTCTTTATGGGAGATCACGGTCTTAATTAATTAAGAAACACTTAACCATAGTAGCATGTAGTGGGACATGAGGGGTTAAGTGGGTGCCTTGGGTGGCATGAGGAAATTTTGTGGTTGCCTTGGGTGGCATGTGGAATCTAGTGGGTTGCCTTGGGTGGCAATAGAAAATACGATTAGAATACTTAACCAAGTGGAAACATGTAATTAAACATGATTAAAGGGTTAAGTGGGATACACTAGATATTTGACAAGCTTAAGTGGGTAGCTTGTGGGGGCCCATTTCAACCAATATCCCAAACGTATCTTTGTGGGCTCGACCCATGTCGAGTGACGGGACACGCATATTGGGCTTGATTATAAGAGGGCAAAACGGGTTAGCGGTGGCAACGCAAGTCCAACGGGTTTCATATGCGTGTGTGGGCCCGGGCTGGTAGATAAGCCGTTGTTGCATCGTGTAGATATAAAGCCGTGCACCGTTAGTATTGGGTAGCCACTTTAGGGGAGTGATACACCCCACTGTGGGACCAGCACGGGTATCTACGGTAGGGAGCCGATCGATGGGGAGTAGTGGGTACACCTAATGAAGATAGGGGCAGACGGCACCTATGTAAGGGTACACGAAACTACTGGGTAAGAATTACTGAGTACACCTAGTGGAGATAGGGGCAGACGGCACCTATGTAGTGGGCTAGGAGTAGACGAAACTACTGGGGAAATTTTCTAAGTCCTTGGAAGGGATCAACCTTTAAGTAGGAATGACTGGTGTGGTGCAGTTAGTAATTATCCTTGGGTGGGTAGATGCGTCCTGACGGTTATCTTAGTTTATCCTAAGTCTACCAAGCTGCTTAGTGTAGCCATTCATCCCCAGATATTACCGTAGGTCAAGTTTATGTCTTCTCTGGTTACTTTAATGATTGTATTGTTAAAGTTATAGGACTCACTCAGACTTATGTCTGACCCCGTTGTTTTTATCTTTTTCCCAACCCTCAGGTCCTACGGTGGATCCTAGCGGTAGTAGAGCTTGATCGGATTGCTGTTCCAGTCTTTCGGAGCTTGGGTAGATGTAAAGCTCCAGTTATCCAGTTATCTTTTCTTTTGTCATGGCTATTGTATGAGAGAGTGGGATTATGTACTTCTTTATTTTGACAGATATTGTACTTGACTTTTATCATGGTTTTATGATGTAACCAGACATGTTTATTTCCGCTGTTATGAGATGATGTTTTAAAATTTCAAGTACTATTTATATCTGTCTTGGTGTAATTTTTCTGTTCTATATTCACTAAAATACTCCACCGATGCTATGGCATTCCCTTAGTGAGTGACCATAGCGGGCGTGGGGTGTTACACGTGGTATCAGAGCAAAGGTTACCGGAACAGATAAAATTTTTAGAAAACTATTTTTCTAAAACATTTTTGGAAAAGATATTTTCAAAAACATGTCTTTTAAGAGAAAAAGTTTTTGAAAGAAAAGCATAATCCCCAATAGCCATATCTATATCCTTCGAATTCTCCATTTTGAATCTTTCCTCTTTCGTTTCAGCATGGCCGAGAATCTTAATCTTCCGGAGGGTGTGACGGTACCAGTATGGTATAGGAGATTGATGGAGGCTAGGGCCACCACTACGGGTCCAGCAAATGTTCCTCCACCAACCGTAGCACCCGATCTTCCTCCTCCCCCTCCTCCTCGCACAGATACTTTTGCTAAGACTTGCAAGGAATTTAAAGCTATGGGAGGGAAACCTTTTCAAGGATCTGAAACCTTTGTGGAGGCTAGAGATTGGCTTAAAGAGGTGGAAGAGTTGATAGATATCTTTGAGATGGAAGAAGGAAAGAAAGTCAAGTTGGCTGCTTGGTTAATGAAGGGAGAGGCCTCATTCTGGTGGGAGGTCACTAATGGAGAACGCCCCGTTGACTCTTGGGCGGATTTTAGGCAAAGATTTGTGGCAAAGTTTCTCTTAAGGGCGGAGGAAAACTTGTATATGGAAAGATTCTTGACTCTAAAGCAAGGAAATCTCTCGGTGAAGGAATATGTCAACAAATTTAATCAGTTGGCAAGGTTTGGCCTAGATATGGTGAATACACCGGAGAAGAAGGCTTTGAGGTTCGTGAAAGGCTTGAATGAACCGATGCATGGGTTGGCTATGACTCACATCCCTATGGGGGCCACCTTTGAGAAGCTAGTTGACATGGCACTCATGTATGAGGAAGAGAAGGGTCCTAATGCTAATAAGGCACCCGAGAAGAAGGGAGATCAAAAGAGACCTCAGCAACAACAGCAAAGCAAAGGTGGGAAAGGCAACGGTGGCAAAGGCAAGAAGAAGAAGTGTTTCAATTGTGGGACACCTGGCCACCTAAGCAAGGATTGTCGCAAGAAGAAGAAGACTGGCTGCTTCCACTGTGGCGAAGCAGGGCATCTAGTGAAAGATTGTCCTAAGAAGGGGCTAAGGACGGGATCTACCTCAGGAGGACAGGTGCAAGCTCTTATGGCACCGAGTCAGGCTAGGGGGCAAGTACAGGCTCTCGCGGTTCCACCGATTCAGGAGAGAGGTAGAACTATTTCCGTTGAAAGTCTGGTTTTTCTATTTGACCATCCTGTCCGTACATTGTTTGATTCAGGCGCATCACATTCGTTTATCTCATCATCATTAGTTGAGTTACTGCACTTAGACACCAGTCTGGTAGACGATCCCTTGGTTGTTTCAAACCCAATTGGGGGCTCCACTTATTTGTCCATGATATGTTTGGGTTTGAAGATTTCTATACTTAGCATTGAGTTTAGATGTGATGCTTTTGTATTGGGCTTCACGGGCTATGGGTTGATTTTGGGCATGGACTGGTTATCCAGAAATGGTGCCGTTCTTGATTGCGAAAGGAGAGTTGTTAGGCTCATGACCCGCTTGGGTAACACTCTCGAGATTTCTTGTAATCCCAGGGACTCTGTTATGCTAAGTTATCTTGAATCGCTTGACGCTTCGGTCGAGAGTTTGCAATCTGTTAGAGTGGTCCGGGAATATCCGGATGTGTTTGAGGAGGTGAAGGGCTTACCTCCGAAGCGGGAGATTGACTTCCGAATATATCTGGTGGATAATGCTAAACCGGTATCTTTACCAGTGCGCCACATGGCTCCTCGTGAGAGGAGGGAACTCCATAAGCAAGTAGGGGAGTTGCTTGAGAAGGGGTTCATAAGACGGAGTATATCGGAGTGGGGTGCTCCAGTAGTATTTGCTACGAAGGCGGATGGGTCCCTCAGACTTTGTGTAGACTATAGAGAACTCAACAAGCTCACAAAGAAGAATAGACACCCATTGCCGAGAATAGATGATCTTTTCGATCAGTTGGTTGGCGCTTCAGTATTTTCTCAGTTGGACTTGGCCACGGGGTTTCATCAGTTGAGAGTGGCTGAGGATAGCATAGACAAGACTGCCTTTAGGACTCCGGATGGTTTCTATGAGTGGCTGGTGATGCCATTTGGGTTGACGAACGCCCCTGCATACTTTGTTGATTTGATGAGTAGGGTGTTCAGGGAGTTCCTTAATAAATTTGTGGTGGTCTTTGTGGACGATATCTTAGTATTTTCTAAGAGTGAAGAAGAGCATGCCCTACATCTTGGGGAAGTGTTGAAGACTCTTCGAGCACATAGCCTTAAGGCTAAATTCTCTAAATGTCACTTCTGGAGGAAGGAAGTACGGTTCTTGGGGCACGTGGTCTCCAAGGAAGGGATAGCTGTGGATCCCGCGAAGGTAGTATCAATTCAGGATTGGAAGGTTCCGAAGAATGCTACCGAAGTAAGAAGTTTCTTGGGGTTGGCGGGTTATTATAGGAAGTTTATTAAGGACTTCGCGAAGATATCAGCCCCATTAACCCGCTTAACAAAGAAGAATCTTGTTTTCACATGGGACGTAGATTGTGATGATGCGTTTCGGCGGTTAAAGAGAGCTTTAACCACCGCTCCAGTTTTAGTGTTGCCAGATGGGAGCAAGCCATTTGTTGTCTATACCGATGCCTGTGGGACAGGACTTGGCGCAGTCTTAATGCAGGAGGGAAGGGTAATAGCCTATGGTGGAAGGCAATTGAGGGCACATGAGAAAAATTACCCTACCCATGATTTAGAGTTGGCCGCTATTGTTTTTGCGCTTAAGATTTGGCGCCATTATCTTCTTGGTGAGAGATTCGAGTTGTTCACTGACCATAAATCATTGAAGTACTTGTTCTCTCAGAAGGATTTAAACTTAAGACAGCAAAGGTGGATGGAGTTCTTAGCATCCTATGATTTCGAGATAGCGTATACCCCTGGCAAGGGTAACGTGGTGGCAGACGCCTTGAGCAGGAAGAGGTTGTCCTTGAGTCCATTGTTCGTGGAACGACGAAGCTTGGAATTTATCTCGATGTTTGATTTCAGACCTTCCGTTGACTATGTACCCGGTTTGCTAGCTTCTTTGGAAGTTAGACCTACTCTTTTGGGGCGGATTGGAGAAGCACAGAGGGGCGACCCACAGTTGGTTGAGTTAGTAGAGAAGCTCATAAGGGGGGAGTCGTCCAGCCATTTGAGTAGGTACACCCTAGATGATAGGGGGTATTTGCGCAGAGACGGTAGACTTTGTGTACCGCTAGACGAGGGTTTGAGGAAGGCTATTCTTGATGACGCACACCGTTCTAGGATGACCATTCATCCCGGTGGGGATAAGATGTACCAAGACATGAAGAGGGTTTTCTTCTGGGCCGGTATGAAGAAAGATGTGGCCGAGTATGTCGCTCGATGTTTGGTGTGCCAGCAAGTGAAGGCGGAGCAAAAGAAACCAGGTGGGTTGCTTCACCCATTGGAGGTTCCGCAATGGAAGTGGGATAGCGTCTCGATGGATTTTATTGACGGGTTACCCAGGTCGAGGAAGGGTAATACAGGAATTTGGGTGGTGGTAGATAGACTTACTAAGAGCGCCCATTTCATACATGTGAAGAGTAAGAGGACTGCTCCATGGCTAGCTTCAGTATATCTTCGAGAGATAGTTCGATTACATGGGGTACCCTCTAGCATAGTGAGTGATCGAGATCCTATCTTCACTAGCGAGTTCTGGAAAAGTTTGCAAGAAGCAGTGGGGACTCAATTGTGTCTGAGCACCGCATATCATCCTCAGACAGACGGCCAGACTGAGAGGGTGAATCGTGTTCTAGAAGACCTTTTGAGGCTTTGTATCCTAGATTTTGGAGGTACGTGGGAAGAGCATCTTCCATTGGTGGAGTTCGCATATAATAACAGCTTTCAGTCCAGTATTGGTATGGCTCCTTTCGAAGCTCTCTATGGAAGGCCTTGTCGATCACCTACATGTTGGTGGGAATCTACGGATAAGATCTTGCTTGGGCCCGATATGGTTAGGGAGACTTCTGAGAAGATTGACTTGATTCGAAGAAGAATGAAAGCAGCGCAGGATAGGCAAAAGTCTTATGCGGACAAGAGAAGGACGGATCTTGAGTTTGAGGTTGGGGATATGGTTTTTGTTAAGGTATCTCCGTTGAGAAATGTTGTTCGCTTCGGATCCGTTGGGAAGTTAGCACCGAGGTTTGTTGGGCCGTTTCCTATCAAGGGAAGGATTGGACGGATGGCATATACGGTGGAGTTGCCCGACAGACTTAGTGGTGTTCATGATGTATTCCATGTGTCCCATTTGAGGAAGTGCTTACATGAGACCGCAGAGGTGGTAGAGCCAAGCTTGCTTAGAGATGTAGAGGTAGAGCGTGATGCGACTATTCGACGAGCCCCTACTCGCATCCTTGGGTCAGAGACTAGGAAGTTGAGAAACAGAGAGGTTCAGCTAGTCAAAGTGCAATGGGGAGAAGATGAGAGCAACGCAACTTGGGAGACGGAAGCGAAGATGCGTTCATCGTACCCATTTCTTTTTGAGGGTATGTCTTTACTTTCTCCTTTATCGCTTGTCTAGTACTTATCTTATCTTTGGTATGTCCTCTCGTTAGTACCTTTGACCTTTAGATAGGGTAAACCTATGGTTGAAACATGTGTTTGAGACATGTTATGGTTGATGGATGCAAGTGGATGCAAGTGTTTGCTAGTGGTTGCTCGTGGATGCATATACACACACTCTAGGCACTAGATCGGCTCAGTCACTTCATATTGCATATTGCATAAAATTGTGTGTAGGAAAATATATTTATGGATGTATAATGGTTGTGTTATCACATGGATGATGCATTTTGGTGAATGATTGTGCACTCATGTAGATATTGTATGTGTCGATAGGGTTTTCTCGCATACATAATGGATGCATGGCACTATCATGGTTTGCATATGTCCATACATTAGATAGGGAACATATACACACCCCGTTTGCATATGCTCATACATCATTAGAAACTGTCTAAGGACAATGGATGCCCGTGGTTGATGATTTGAGTAGATGGTTGTTTGGATGGTAGGATATGCATTCTCCTTAGCTTAGAGATTTCGGGGACGAAATCCTTTAAGGAGGGGAGAATGTAACACCCCGAATTTTAGTTAATACTAAAATTCACTAATTACAGGATAAATAATCTCAGACGTGGGAATTGGGGGTAACGGGCTGCGTTATTGCGTTCGTGTCGGAAAAATACGCGAAATAGAGTCCGAGTTTTCGAGAATCGGAGTCCGTATGGCCCGGTTATGGCCCAAAGAAGTTTGCAGAAAAATTAGAGCTAAAAACAGATTTAGAAACTTAAATTCAGATTTAAAATTAGAACCAGCGGGGCCAGGCGGGAAGATTCCCGCCCTAAGCATGTCGACAGGGCTGTCGACAGGCCTGTCGACAGGGGTGTCGACTTGCCTGTCGACTTGCCTGTCGACATGGCGTGTCGAACCAGGGTGCTTGGGTGCACCAGATCTGGTTTTCTGGCTAGGGCTGGGCTGGGTTCTAGAGTTTTCCTAAATCTAACGGACCTAAATTAATCTAGGGTTAATCTAAGGGCCTAAAACACTCTCTTAATCTATAAATACACCCTAAACCTACCTTAATCCATACTAAAAATAGAAATGAAGGCCTCATGCCGCCAAATTAAATCCTAGAAGGAGTCTCCATTTATCTAAGAAGGAAGTTTCAAGCTAATCCCTCTCAAATCATTCTCTAATCATCACCATCTTCATATTTAGCAACTAATTCCTCTTCATAATTTGGTTAATTTTGAGTTTGGTGAGTTTCTATCACTTTAACATCAATTGTTAAAGTAAGTAGATTGGGTGTAATGAGACTTATGGTCTTAAATGCGGATTAGTGAGTTTGAATCATGTATAATGATATGTTACTCTATGTTGTTCTATGTTTATGCATGTTTGATAAGTTGGTTTATGCATGCTTAATAAGTTGATTTATGCATGTTTAACAAGTGGATTTATGCATATTTAATGAGTGGAATTATGCATGTTTAACAAAGTGAGTTATGCAAGTTAAGTATATGTTTAAATGCAAGATTAATGTGATATGCAAGTTATGCATGCTTATGCAAGTGTATGGATGCTTATGCAAGTCATGTATATGTTTAAATGCAAGATTTATGTGATATGCAAGTTATGCATGCTTATGCGAGTATATGAATGTGTATGCAAGATATGTATATGCTTAAATGACATGATATGCAAGTTATTCATGTTTATGCAAGTATGTGAATGCTTATGCAAGTATGTGGATGCTTATGCAAGTATGTGAATGCTTATGCAAGTTATGTGTATGCTTAAATGCATGTTTAACATGTTATGCAAGTTATGAGAATGCCTATATGCAAGTTCAACATGTTATGCAAGATATGTGTATGGTAATATGCAAGCTCATATGCAACATGTTATGCAAATCATGTGTATGATAATATGCAAGTTTGGGTTATATGTAGTTGGGTTAATATATGCTCATATATGCAAGTTGACATCCTCTTAACCCATGACAAAGTTGTATGCTAAACCCATGATATTTGTGATGATCTTCCCCTTATTTATGTCATGAAATGAGAACGATTTACGTGGGGAACGATGGGGTTGGTAAATATGTTAATAAATGAATGATTGGGTATGATTAAGCATACCATAAAAAAAAATTACCATAAGTGGGAATTTACCTATTGAGTTAGGTCTACCCCATGGGAATTTACCTATTGAGTTAGGTCTACCCATGTTATGGAAAACTCGATATTAATTAGGGAAAATTAATATGGGGGTGATTAATTAGGTGTAATTAATCGACTAAGACACGAGGTTGGACTCATTTGTAGTGTAAAACTGCCCGGACCCGACCGGCTTAACCAGTTGCTACAAATGTCAGCCCAATGTGAGAGGTCTTAGCCATAAATTAAATACGTGATTAAGGTAAAGACACGAGGTTAGACTCTGTTATGACGTAAGACTGCCCGGATTCTACCGGCTTAACCAGGCGGTCATAACAGCCAGTCTAATGTGGGAGGTCTTTATGGGAGATCACGGTCTTAATTAATTAAGAAACACTTAACCATAGTAGCATGTAGTGGGACATGAGGGGTTAAGTGGGTGCCTTGGGTGGCATGAGGAAATTTTGTGGTTGCCTTGGGTGGTATGTGGAATCTAGTGGGTTGCCTTGGGTGGCAATAGAAAATACGATTAGAATACTTAACCAAGTGGAAACATGTAATTAAACATGATTAAAGGGTTAAGTGGGATACACTAGATATTTGACAAGCTTAAGTGGGTAGCTTGTGGGGGCCCATTTCAACCAATATCCCAAACGTATCTTTGTGGGCTCGACCCATGTCGAGTGACGGGACACGCATATTGGGCTTGATTATAAGAGGGCAAAACGGGTTAGCGGTGGCAACGCAAGTCCAACGGGTTTCATATGCGTGTGTGGGCCCGGGCTGGTAGATAAGCCGTTGTTGCATCGTGTAGATATAAAGCCGTGCACCGTTAGTATTGGGTAGCCACTTTAGGGGAGTGATACACCCCACTGTGGGACCAGCACGGGTATCTACGGTAGGGAGCCGATCGATGGGGAGTAGTGGGTACACCTAATGAAGATAGGGGCAGACGGCACCTATGTAAGGGTACACGAAACTACTGGGTAAGAATTACTGAGTACACCTAGTGGAGATAGGGGCAGACGGCACCTATGTAGTGGGCTAGGAGTACACGAAACTACTGGGGAAATTTTCTAAGTCCTTGGAAGGGATCAACCTTTAAGTAGGAATGACTGGTGTGGTGCAGTTAGTAATTATCCTTGGGTGGGTAGATGCGTCCTGACGGTTATCTTAGTTTATCCTAAGTCTACCAAGCTGCTTAGTGTAGCCATTCATCCCCAGATATTACCGTAGGTCAAGTTTATGTCTTCTCTGGTTACTTTAATGATTGTATTGTTAAAGTTATAGGACTCACTCAGACTTATGTCTGACCCCGTTGTTTTTATCTTTTTCCCAACCCTCAGGTCCTACGGTGGATCCTAGCGGTAGTAGAGCTTGATCGGATTGCTGTTCCAGTCTTTCGGAGCTTGGGTAGATGTAAAGCTCCAGTTATCCAGTTATCTTTTCTTTTGTCATGGCTATTGTATGAGAGAGTGGGATTATGTACTTCTTTATTTTGACAGATATTGTACTTGACTTTTATCATGGTTTTATGATGTAACCAGACATGTTTATTTCCGCTGTTATGAGATGATGTTTTAAAATTTCAAGTACTATTTATATCTGTCTTGGTGTAATTTTTCTGTTCTATATTCACTAAAATACTCCACCGATGCTATGGCATTCCCTTAGTGAGTGACCATAGCGGGCGTGGGGTGTTACACGTGGTATCAGAGCAAAGGTTACCGGAACAGATAAAATTTTTAGAAAACTATTTTTCTAAAACATTTTTGGAAATGATATTTTCAAAAACATGTCTTTTAAGAGAAAAAGTTTTTGAAAGAAAAGCATAATCCCCAATAGCCATATCTATATCCTTCGAATTCTCCATTTTGAATCTTTCCTCTTTCGTTTCAGCATGGCCGAGAATCTTAATCTTCCGGAGGGGGTGACGGTACCAGTATGGTATAGGAGATTGATGGAGGCTAGGGCCACCACTACGGGTCCAGCAAATGTTCCTCCACCAACCGTAGCACCCGATCTTCCTCCTCCCCCTCCTCCTCGCACAGATACTTTTGCTAAGACTTGCAAGGAATTTAAAGCTATGGGAGGGAAACCTTTTCAAGGATCTGAAACCTTTGTAGAGGCTAGAGATTGGCTTAAAGAGGTGGAAGAGTTGATAGATATCTTTGAGATGGAAGAAGGAAAGAAAGTCAAGTTGGCTGCTTGGTTAATGAAGGGAGAGGCCTCATTCTGGTGGGAGGTCACTAATGGAGAACGCCCCGTTGACTCTTGGGCGGATTTTAGGCAAAGATTTGTGGCAAAGTTTCTCTCAAGGGCGGAGGAAAACTTGTATATGAAAAAATTCTTGACTCTAAAGCAAGGAAATCTCTCGGTGAAGGAATATGTCAACAAATTTAATCAGTTGGCAAGGTTTGGCCTAGATATGGTGAATACACCGGAGAAGAAGGCTTTGAGGTTCGTGAAAGGCTTGAATGAACCGATGCATGGGTTGGCTATGACTCACATCCCTATGGGGGCCACCTTTGAGAAGCTAGTTGACATGGCACTCATGTATGAGGAAGAGAAGGGTCCTAATGCTAATAAGGCACCCGAGAAGAAGGGAGATCAAAAGAGACCTCAGCAACAACAGCAAAGCAAAGGTGGGAAAGGCAACGGTGGCAAAGGCAAGAAGAAGAAGTGTTTCAATTGTGGGACACCTGGCCACCTAAGCAAGGATTGTCGCAAGAAGAAGAAGACTGGCTGCTTCCACTGTGGCGAAGCAGGGCATCTAGTGAAAGATTGTCCTAAGAAGGGGCTAAGGACGGGATCTACCTCAGGAGGACAGGTGCAAGCTCTTATGGCACCGAGTCAGGCTAGGGGGCAAGTACAGGCTCTCGCGGTTCCACCGATTCAGGAGAGAGGTAGAACTATTTCCGTTGAAAGTCTGGTTTTTCTATTTGACCATCCTGTCCGTACATTGTTTGATTCAGGCGCATCGCATTCGTTTATCTCATCATCATTAGTTGAGTTACTGCACTTAGACACCAGTCTGGTAGACGATCCCTTGGTTGTTTCAAACCCAATTGGGGGCTCCACTTATTTGTCCATGATATGTTTGGGTTTGAAGATTTCTATACTTAGCATTGAGTTTAGATGTGATGCTTTTGTATTGGGCTTCACGGGCTATGGGTTGATTTTGGGCATGGACTGGTTATCCAGAAATGGTGCCGTTCTTGATTGCGAAAGGAGAGTTGTTAGGCTCATGACCCGCTTGGGTAACACTCTCGAGATTTCTTGTAATCCCAGGGACTCTGTTATGCTAAGTTATCTTGAATCGCTTGACGCTTCGGTCGAGAGTTTGCAATCTGTTAGAGTGGTCCGGGAATATCCGGATGTGTTTGAGGAGGTGAAGGGCTTACCTCCGAAGCGGGAGATTGACTTCCGAATATATCTGGTGGATAATGCTAAACCGGTATCTTTACCAGTGCGCCACATGGCTCCTCGTGAGAGGAGGGAACTCCATAAGCAAGTAGGGGAGTTGCTTGAGAAGGGGTTCATAAGACGGAGTATATCGGAGTGGGGTGCTCCAGTAGTATTTGCTACGAAGGCGGATGGGTCCCTCAGACTTTGTGTAGACTATAGAGAACTCAACAAGCTCACAAAGAAGAATAGACACCCATTGCCGAGAATAGATGATCTTTTCGATCAGTTGGTTGGCGCTTCAGTATTTTCTCAGTTGGACTTGGCCACGGGGTTTCATCAGTTGAGAGTGGCTGAGGATAGCATAGACAAGACTGCCTTTAGGACTCCGGATGGTTTCTATGAGTGGCTGGTGATGCCATTTGGGTTGACGAACGCCCCTGCATACTTTGTTGATTTGATGAGTAGGGTGTTCAGGGAGTTCCTTAATAAATTTGTGGTGGTCTTTGTGGACGATATCTTAGTATTTTCTAAGAGTGAAGAAGAGCATGCCCTACATCTTGGGGAAGTGTTGAAGACTCTTCGAGCACATAGCCTTAAGGCTAAATTCTCTAAATGTCACTTCTGGAGGAAGGAAGTACGGTTCTTGGGGCACGTGGTCTCCAAGGAAGGGATAGCTGTGGATCCCGCGAAGGTAGTATCAATTCAGGATTGGAAGGTTCCGAAGAATGCTACCGAAGTAAGAAGTTTCTTGGGGTTGGCGGGTTATTATAGGAAGTTTATTAAGGACTTCGCGAAGATATCAGCCCCATTAACCCGCTTAACAAAGAAGAATCTTGTTTTCACATGGGACGTAGATTGTGATGATGCGTTTCGGCGGTTAAAGAGAGCTTTAACCACCGCTCCAGTTTTAGTGTTGCCAGATGGGAGCAAGCCATTTGTTGTCTATACCGATGCCTGTGGGACAGGACTTGGCGCAGTCTTAATGCAGGAGGGAAGGGTAATAGCCTATGGTGGAAGGCAGTTGAGGGCACATGAGAAAAATTACCCTACCCATGATTTAGAGTTGGCCGCTATTGTTTTTGCGCTTAAGATTTGGCGCCATTATCTTCTTGGTGAGAGATTCGAGTTGTTCACTGACCATAAATCATTGAAGTACTTGTTCTCTCAGAAGGATTTAAACTTAAGACAGCAAAGGTGGATGGAGTTCTTAGCATCCTATGATTTCGAGATAGCGTATACCCCTGGCAAGGGTAACGTGGTGGCAGACGCCTTGAGCAGGAAGAGGTTGTCCTTGAGTCCATTGTTCGTGGAACGACGAAGCTTGGAATTTATCTCGATGTTTGATTTCAGACCTTCCGTTGACTATGTACCCGGTTTGCTAGCTTCTTTGGAAGTTAGACCTACTCTTTTGGGGCGGATTGGAGAAGCACAGAGGGGCGACCCACAGTTGGTTGAGTTAGTAGAGAAGCTCATAAGGGGGGAGTCGTCCAGCCATTTGAGTAGGTACACCCTAGATGATAGGGGGTATTTGCGCAGAGACGGTAGACTTTGTGTACCGCTAGACGAGGGTTTGAGGAAGGCTATTCTTGATGACGCACACCGTTCTAGGATGACCATTCATCCCGGTGGGGATAAGATGTACCAAGACATGAAGAGGGTTTTCTTCTGGGCCGGTATGAAGAAAGATGTGGCCGAGTATGTCGCTCGATGTTTGGTGTGCCAGCAAGTGAAGGCGGAGCAAAAGAAACCAGGTGGGTTGCTTCACCCATTGGAGGTTCCGCAATGGAAGTGGGATAGCGTCTCGATGGATTTTATTGACGGGTTACCCAGGTCGAGGAAGGGTAATACAGGAATTTGGGTGGTGGTAGATAGACTTACTAAGAGCGCCCATTTCATACATGTGAAGAGTAAGAGGACTGCTCCATGGCTAGCTTCAGTGTATCTTCGAGAGATAGTTCGATTACATGGGGTACCCTCTAGCATAGTGAGTGATCGAGATCCTATCTTCACTAGCGAGTTCTGGAAAAGTTTGCAAGAAGCAGTGGGGACTCAATTGTGTCTGAGCACCGCATATCATCCTCAGACAGATGGCCAGACTGAGAGGGTGAATCGTGTTCTAGAAGACCTTTTGAGGCTTTGTATCCTAGATTTTGGAGGTACGTGGGAAGAGCATCTTCCATTGGTGGAGTTCGCATATAATAACAGCTTTCAGTCCAGTATTGGTATGGCTCCTTTCGAAGCTCTCTATGGAAGGCCTTGTCGATCACCTACATGTTGGTGGGAATCTACGGATAAGATCTTGCTTGGGCCCGATATGGTTAGGGAGACTTCTGAGAAGATTGACTTGATTCGAAGAAGAATGAAAGCAGCGCAGGATAGGCAAAAGTCTTATGCGGACAAGAGAAGGACGGATCTTGAGTTTGAGGTTGGGGATATGGTTTTTGTTAAGGTATCTCCGTTGAGAAATGTTGTTCGCTTCGGATCCGTTGGGAAGTTAGCACCGAGGTTTGTTGGGCCGTTTCCTATCAAGGGAAGGATTGGACGGATGGCATATACGGTGGAGTTGCCCGACAGACTTAGTGGTGTTCATGATGTATTCCATGTGTCCCATTTGAGGAAGTGCTTACATGAGACCGCAGAGGTGGTAGAGCCAAGCTTGCTTAGAGATGTAGAGGTAGAGCGTGATGCGACTATTCGACGAGCCCCTACTCGCATCCTTGGGTCAGAGACTAGGAAGTTGAGAAACAGAGAGGTTCAGCTAGTCAAAGTGCAATGGGGAGAAGATGAGAGCAACGCAACTTGGGAGACGGAAGCGAAGATGCGTTCATCGTACCCATTTCTTTTTGAGGGTATGTCTTTACTTTCTCCTTTATCGCTTGTCTAGTACTTATCTTATCTTTGGTATGTCCTCTCGTTAGTACCTTTGACCTTTAGATAGGGTAAACCTATGGTTGAAACATGTGTTTGAGACATGTTATGGTTGATGGATGCAAGTGGATGCAAGTGTTTGCTAGTGGTTGCTCGTGGATGCATATACACACACTCTAGGCACTAGATCGGCTCAGTCACTTCATATTGCATATTGCATAAAATTGTGTGTAGGAAAATATATTTATGGATGTATAATGGTTGTGTTATCACATGGATGATGCATTTTGGTGAATGATTGTGCACTCATGTAGATATTGTATGTGTCGATAGGGTTTTCTCGCATACATAATGGATGCATGGCACTATCATGGTTTGCATATGTCCATACATTAGATAGGGAACATATACACACCCCGTTTGCATATGCTCATACATCATTAGAAACTGTCTAAGGACAATGGATGCCCGTGGTTGATGATTTGAGTAGATGGTTGTTTGGATGGTAGGATATGCATTCTCCTTAGCTTAGAGATTTCGGGGACGAAATCCTTTAAGGAGGGGAGAATGTAACACCCCGAATTTTAGTTAATACTAAAATTCACTAATTACAGGATAAATAATCTCAGACGTGGGAATTGGGGGTAACGGGCTGCGTTATTGCGTTCGTGTCGGAAAAATACGCGAAATAGAGTCCGAGTTTTCGAGAATCGGAGTCCGTATGGCCCGGTTATGGCCCAAAGAAGTTTGCAGAAAAATTAGAGCTAAAAACAGATTTAGAAACTTAAATTCAGATTTAAAATTAGAACCAGCGGGGCCAGGCGGGAAGATTCCCGCCCTAAGCATGTCGACAGGGCTGTCGACAGGCCTGTCGACAGGGGTGTCGACTTGCCTGTCGACTTGCCTGTCGACATGGCGTGTCGAACCAGGGTGCTTGGGTGCACCAGATCTGGTTTTCTGGCTAGGGCTGGGTTGGGTTCTAGAGTTTTCCTAAATCTAACGGACCTAAATTAATCTAGGGTTAATCTAAGGGCCTAAAACACTCTCTTAATCTATAAATACACCCTAAACCTACCTTAATCCATACTAAAAATAGAAATGAAGGCCTCATGCCGCCAAATTAAATCCTAGAAGGAGTCTCCATTTATCTAAGAAGGAAGTTTCAAGCTAATCCCTCTCAAATCATTCTCTAATCATCACCATCTTCATATTTAGCAACTAATTCCTCTTCATAATTTGGTTAATTTTGAGTTTGGTGAGTTTCTATCACTTTAACATCAATTGTTAAAGTAAGTAGATTGGGTGTAATGAGACTTATGGTCTTAAATGCGGATTAGTGAGTTTGAATCATGTATAATGATATGTTACTCTATGTTGTTCTATGTTTATGCATGTTTGATAAGTTGGTTTATGCATGCTTAATAAGTTGATTTATGCATGTTTAACAAGTGGATTTATGCATATTTAATGAGTGGAATTATGCATGTTTAACAAAGTGAGTTATGCAAGTTAAGTATATGTTTAAATGCAAGATTAATGTGATATGCAAGTTATGCATGCTTATGCAAGTGTATGGATGCTTATGCAAGTCATGTATATGTTTAAATGCAAGATTTATGTGATATGCAAGTTATGCATGCTTATGCGAGTATATGAATGTGTATGCAAGATATGTATATGCTTAAATGACATGATATGCAAGTTATTCATGTTTATGCAAGTATGTGAATGCTTATGCAAGTATGTGGATGCTTATGCAAGTATGTGAATGCTTATGCAAGTTATGTGTATGCTTAAATGCATGTTTAACATGTTATGCAAGTTATGAGAATGCCTATATGCAAGTTCAACATGTTATGCAAGATATGTGTATGGTAATATGCAAGCTCATATGCAACATGTTATGCAAATCATGTGTATGATAATATGCAAGTTTGGGTTATATGTAGTTGGGTTAATATATGCTCATATATGCAAGTTGACATCCTCTTAACCCATGACAAAGTTGTATGCTAAACCCATGATATTTGTGATGATCTTCCCCTTATTTATGTCATGAAATGAGAACGATTTACGTGGGGAACGATGGGGTTGGTAAATATGTTAATAAATGAATGATTGGGTATGATTAAGCATACCATAAAAAAAAAATTTACCATAAGTGGGAATTTACCTATTGAGTTAGGTCTACCCCATGGGAATTTACCTATTGAGTTAGGTCTACCCATGTTATGGAAAACTCGATATTAATTAGGGATAATTAATATGGGGGTGATTAATTAGGTGTAATTAATCGACTAAGACACGAGGTTGGACTCATTTGTAGTGTAAAACTGCCCGGACCCGACCGGCTTAACCAGTTGCTACAAATGTCAGCCCAATGTGAGAGGTCTTAGCCATAAATTAAATACGTGATTAAGGTAAAGACACGAGGTTAGACTCTGTTATGACGTAAGACTGCCCGGATTCTACCGGCTTAACCAGGCGGTCATAACAGCCAGTCTAATGTGGGAGGTCTTTATGGGAGATCACGGTCTTAATTAATTAAGAAACACTTAACCATAGTAGCATGTAGTGGGACATGAGGGGTTAAGTGGGTGCCTTGGGTGGCATGAGGAAATTTTGTGGTTGCCTTGGGTGGCATGTGGAATCTAGTGGGTTGCCTTGGGTGGCAATAGAAAATACGATTAGAATACTTAACCAAGTGGAAACATGTAATTAAACATGATTAAAGGGTTAAGTGGGATACACTAGATATTTGACAAGCTTAAGTGGGTAGCTTGTAGGGGCCCATTTCAACCAATATCCCAAACGTATCTTTGTGGGCTCGACCCATGTCGAGTGACGGGACATGCATATTGGGCTTGATTATAAGAGGGCAAAACGGGTTAGCGGTGGCAACGCAAGTCCAACGGGTTTCATATGCGTGTGTGGGCCCGGGCTGGTAGATAAGCCGTTGTTGCATCGTGTAGATATAAAGCCGTGCACCGTTAGTATTGGGTAGCCACTTTAGGGGAGTGATACACCCCACTGTGGGACCAGCACGGGTATCTACGGTAGGGAGCCGATCGATGGGGAGTAGTGGGTACACCTAATGAAGATAGGGGCAGACGGCACCTATGTAAGAGTACACGAAACTACTGGGTAAGAATTACTGAGTACACCTAGTGGAGATAGGGGCAGACGGCACCTATGTAGTGGGCTAGGAGTACACGAAACTACTGGGGAAATTTTCTAAGTCCTTGGAAGGGATCAACCTTTAAGTAGGAATGACTGGTGTGGTGCAGTTAGTAATTATCCTTGGGTGGGTAGATGCGTCCTGACGGTTATCTTAGTTTATCCTAAGTCTACCAAGCTGCTTAGTGTAGCCATTCATCCCCAGATATTACCGTAGGTCAAGTTTATGTCTTCTCTGGTTACTTTAATGATTGTATTGTTAAAGTTATAGGACTCACTCAGACTTATGTCTGACCCCGTTGTTTTTATCTTTTTCCCAACCCTCAGGTCCTACGGTGGATCCTAGCGGTAGTAGAGCTTGATCGGATTGCTGTTCCAGTCTTTCGGAGCTTGGGTAGATGTAAAGCTCCAGTTATCCAGTTATCTTTTCTTTTGTCATGGCTATTGTATGAGAGAGTGGGATTATGTACTTCTTTATTTTGACAGATATTGTACTTGACTTTTATCATGGTTTTATGATGTAATCAGACATGTTTATTTCCGCTGTTATGAGATGATGTTTTAAAATTTCAAGTACTATTTATATCTGTCTTAGTGTAATTTTTCTGTTCTATATTCACTAAAATACTCCACCGATGCTATGGCATTCCCTTAGTGAGTGACCATAGCGGGCGTGGGGTGTTACATGACTTTTCCGTTCGGACTCCAAATCAAACCCAACGATTGTCTCCTTAGCTAGTTACCCCATTTCTAGCACAACGGAATATGTTTCGCAAGTCAATTCGGCTGTTACGATCAGTTTTCGTCAAAATCAAAATATATAAATCTATATATTGAATTTGAACGCATATTTCAATTTACCGGGGTCACATACGAACTCTAAAAATTCCCGAAAAATATTTTCTAGCTTTGTATTGACGATACGGTCCTAACAAAACTAATTTCATCAAATTCTGAGACCGTTTGAAAAATGGTTATTTTTTGGACGATCCAATTTAACTGAAATTGACAAAACACATTTTCTTTTGCCACTCTCACATATTGATTCAGAAAATTATGAATTTTGAAATATAGCAATAACTTGACATCATGGATCCAACAAAAGTGGTTTCGTCAAAAATGAAGGTCGTTTGCCAAATTTCCATTTTTAAGGGCCAGAATTCCATAGCGACTATTCTGAATTTTCAACAGGGCATAACTTTTGATTTCCGCCATGAAATATCAATTTTTCGAATTCGTTGGAAAGATATTCTCAAATAGATTCTAATATTTTTGGTTTCATCAAAATCCGATTTATTTTGAATCCTGTACATCCATTTTAACTTTGAAATCGAAATTTCAAACTACCGCGCCATTTTCAATTCCTGTTATAATTAAAAATGAAAATTTATATTCTATGACGATTCAAATAAATATATACGTTCTATTCTGTTCAAAATAAATTTCTCGTTGTTATTACTTAAAATAATTCATTTTAAATATTCAAAATTCACTAAAATTGCCAAAATAAAAATTTTAAATTGGCTCGGATTTCCGGGTTATTACAGACTATGTTATGTATATACAGTTAACTTTTGTATTTCAAAAGTTGTTATATATTATGTTTTATTCCACTGCGATGTGAGATTATGTGTTGTGTTTCTGTTCTTCTTCTATTCTAATTTTTCTTTCTTTCTATTTCTCATCCTCTAAATTCTTTCTACTAATGATTCGTATTTCTGTGCAATTTGGGTTGGACGTGTGGTGTATTTAGTCAACTCAGATAGTACGGATTTGCGGGACATTACAAATCCAAACCCGACGACTGTTGCCCTTAGCTAAATACCCCCATTCCAGACACAATGAAATATGTTTCGTAAGCCTATTCAACTATTTCAGTCAGTTTCTCTTCAAATTAAAATATAAAACATTTAAATTTGGATTTGAACGTACATTTCAACTTGCCAGGGCCACATACCGATTCCAAAAATTCCAAAAAAATAATTTATCTATGTCTGGACGATACAGTCCCAACAAAACTAATTTCATCAAATTTGGAGACCGTTTGGAAAATGGCCATTTTCTGGTCGATCCAAATTGATTAAAATTAACCAAACGCGTTTTCTTTTACCACGCTCCTATATTAATTCCAAAAATTATGAAAATTGGAATTTAGCAGTAATTTGACATTCTGGATCTAACAAAAGTGGTTTCATCGAAAACGAAGGTCGTTTCCAGAATGTCTGTTTTTACGGGCTATATTTATTCCATTGCGACCATTCTGAAAATTCATTTAGCCATAACTTTTGATTCCCGCTATGAAATTTTGATTTTTCAGATTCATTAGAAAGATATTCTCAAACATATTTAAATATTTTTGATTTCACTAAGATCCGTTTTATTTTACATCTTGTACAGTCAGTCAAAGTTTGAATTCAAATTTTCAAACTACCGCGCTATTTCCAGCTCCTTTTTAAAATTAAAATAAATATTCATATTCCAA
Organism: Allium sativum; assembly: GCA_030737875.1. NCBI lineage: Eukaryota > Viridiplantae > Streptophyta > Magnoliopsida > Asparagales > Amaryllidaceae > Allium > Allium sativum. Next base: position 951,808,555 of record CM060924.1, on the reverse strand, counting down.
CATTGATTCAAATAAATTTTTAGTCTTTATTATTTAAAATAAATTATTTTATATACTAAAAATTCATTAAAATTTCCCAAACAAAAATTTTAAATTGGTTCTGATTTTCCGAGTTGTTACAATAAGTGATATTAGAATATAAAAACGGATTTTTGAAGTGGATATTGAATTTAAAAATTTATATAAAATCGGTAGAATTTATAAATGGAAATATTTGGAAATTAATATAATAATAATAATAAAAGAAAATGGCGAGATATAAAAGAACTATAAGGTATGGATTTAAAGTAGATTTTAAATAGAATATGTTTTAACAGATAAATTGAGAAGATTAATTTATCAATAATGTTTTATAAATTATGTAAAATATTTATCATTTAATAAATGGAATATATAAGTCTGACTTTATATAGAGAAGTAAAATCAGTTTCAATATTGATATTTGAAATTGAATGTAAACGTAGTAGTTATAAAGAGAAGTTAAACGAGATTTTAAGTGTTAGAAGTAAAAAAAATAGGATTCTGTATAAATATTTATATAAATAGAGAATAAATGGAATTTGGATATTATTTTTAAATGTGAAATCAAACTGAATTGATCATATAAAAGAAATTTATTCACATTCGATGTGAAATAATGGATTGAATTAAATATTTTGTAGATAAAAATATATATAAAGGAAACTGGGTTTTGACATAGGAATTTAAATGGATTTTGTGTAAGATAGGATATTGCGTTAAAATAAAATAGATTAATTGTGAATTTATGAAATGACTCGATAAACGAAATTGGAACCTATAATAATATTTATAAATTGAAATCAAGTTTCGATTTGATAAATCAAGTCCAAAATTCTATAAAGGAATAACATTCACGTTTTAAAGTGAATAATGATTTAAAAGAAAACGTTTTATAGATTTAAATGGAGTTAAGGATATTAGAAACTGACTGGAGATCAGTTAAGTTAAAAGGTTTCCTGAGTGTCAATCTGATGTTGGTTTCGGCCTTCGGGGTTGATATTCAGGTAATTGTTCTCTTACTTGTTTACAGTTAGAGACTGATAGATGTGGGAGGATAGTGATGTGTGAATAAGAGATGGTAATGTTTTCCAATGTTAGTAACATATATTTTCTAAATTTAGAAAATAAGAATTTATAAATATATGAAAACGGGAAATGGGAAATGAGTAAATTAATGATAAATTAATTAAAAGGGAAAAATGTTGATTGATGATTGATCAGTAAATTTTCCATTTCGAAATAAGATCGTTGTGTGTTTGGATGTTCTCCTTTGAAAGTTAAATAACCGATTATCAAAGTTTTGACCATTTTTCGTCATCAATACTGAGAGACCAGGATTAGATTTATTATCTGAAAACCACTCCGTATGGGCATTAGCGTTGCGAATCAAATATGATGAATAAAACTAAAGACGGAATTTATGCAAGGGTTGTTCTAGCAAATCCTAGGTAGAAACTGCCTAAGATAGGTTTATAGAATAGTGCCTTCGGTTTGTCCAGTCCCAAGACAACCAGTATAGAAGAATGTATGACACAGTATATTTAATAGATCACGTAAGTTGATCTCTTCAAACGTATTTATGTTTGGTGGCGGAGGAATTCATTTCTCTTAGCTGTATACCCGTGGTATTTTTGGAGAAATCAATTTGTGATATGGCGGTTATGACGATGTGGCATTCAAAGTGAATAAAGATGTGATCTGTACATTATGACCTCAAGCCTCACAACCGGGGAATGGTCTAAAATCTGGTAGGTCGCATGGCTAAGTGGGTAGCTCCCAATTAAGGTGTATTGTCACCTGGTCTAGAGAAATTCCATTTACTTCTTTAAACTATTTCGATGCCGTACCTTTCGGGAAACGGTTGCTGATCCTAACCGTTAGTGATAATACATTCGGTACACTCAAGCAAAATGAGTGACCGGTCATGTTTAGCCTGGGTTACAAGATGTTCTTGCTGAACCAGTGTATTCCTCTCCAGAGATACACTGTCGGAAGGTGGTCCCATACCTTGCCAGTTGGAATCCATTACCAAGTGAACGCCGACAGTTTTTGATTATATGTTATATGAGATGAAAGCATTCCACTAGATTGATATTTATTTGATCTAGGTATTATTATAATATCAAAAGAGTATGGATTTTAGAAAGAATATTTTGGTTTATCGTAAGGTAAAAACCGTCTATGTTTATGCGTGGATCGGTCTTACGATTATCCGATCTTGAAAAAGGATTTTTAAAGTTAAAAAAATGGTTGGAGTTTACTCACACCATTCACATGACTGACCCAGAGTTTATTTTGTTTTGTTTTTCCCTAAACTCTTGGGTGCCCAATTTTGTACGGGCAGTCAAGTAGTCGGGATTTTAGAGATACTTGGAGATCTTAGAGCAGGAGGCTTCAGGATTATATAGCTATTGTCTATTTTCGCTGCGTTGTAAGTGTTGTACTCATATAATGATATTGTATACAGATATTGGTTTTTATTTTGAAGTTATGTTATATAATATATTTATTCGTTCCACTATGAGATTCACATTTACTCTGGTCTGTTGTTATGTTCTTCTTCTTCTATTCTAAACTTCTTTCTATCTACTCTCATCCTCTAACTTCTTTTTATTAATGATCTTGTATGTTTGATGCCTGAATAGTTGACATAGATTTTATGTTGATTTATTGGGTCGAAAATCCTAGTTCGTTACATTCCCTTTCATCAGGGGAGTGTGCATGCTTCAGATCCATTTTTATATTCATTGCATTGAGAGCTTTAGGTCGATTGAGTGTAGTGACTGCAAGACCATTTGGATAAATCTTCCCCTCAACCAGTTGTACATTTTCACCTGCAATTGACATTAGAGTATGCACTCTTTTATAATTGAAATGCTTTGAACCGATTTCGAACTGTCTTAAAATTGATTAGTATTGTATTAAGGTGGATGTAGAACACAATAAACTTAATATGGTATGAAACTAATAGTTATTTCAAAATAATACAACATTATTTGCACTAGTAAGATTATCTATTGCGTAGAATTTTGAATAGTAGTAAAATTAAGGTAGATAATTACTGAAGTTGCATTTTAAAAGCATCATCAAGTACATATATTTGTTGGCACTAAATATAATAGGGAAAAAGGTGAAGAAAATGTGGTACACAGAAAGTGGTCTGCTTATATAAATTTAGAATCCACTGAATTAAATATCCCTCGTCATGATGGTGGACATGAATAGTAATTTGAGTAAATTTGTATTATCATATATTTCATACAAGTAGCGAGTGAACAGACTTACAATTGAGAACATTCGAAATAATGTGGAAAACTGCAGTAGCAATCATAATACCATACCAAAAACCAGGAGACAAAAAGAGATTAAGGTGTTATGGTTGTAGTTTTCCAGGAACAGTTACCTTTCAGATATTACTTCTCCTGGTTATATAAAGGGTGCGTTTTTAAGGAACGGTAACGGGGAATTTGAGCATGGCATTTGAGCGGGTATTTGAGCATGGTACTATAGCAAATGGGGAATGTATTTTTTGCTGTGAATGGGATTTTGAGCGGGGTATTTTAAAATAAGATATAAATAGATAGGATTTGGCATGATAAAACCTTCTTACAGATACAAATACAATTATAGATACAAAAAGAAATTAGTGTAGCCCAACAGTAATCAACTCGTCTCTAATGGTATTTTAAAGAGATGATATTTCTTGGTATCCATTTCGTTGTACCCATTCAGTGCCTCTATTCATCATATTTATCATAGCATAATATTCCTCCTGGTACTGTTCAGTGATTAGTTCAGGATCATCATCAAAAGCCCTAAAATCCGAGTCACCACTATTATATTTGTGTATGAAGTTGTGTAAGGCCATTGTAGATACGACAACTTTGACTTGAGTTTGAAATCGATATATTGGCATACTGCTCAAAATGGTTAAAAAAATCCAAATGCCAAATGTTCCTTCTACGGCCATCCTTAAACTCGAATGGTTAAAATTAAACAATTCATTGGCCGATTTTGGTTGATTCATGGTTTCACGAAAATGCGGAATATGATACCTCATATTTCGATATGGTGGTAAATATCCATTCTTTAGTGGATAGCCCAAATCGACCAAATAATACAGTCCAGCTGGAGGTTTAGGGAAGTTGGAATTTCTATCTATTGTAGCTGAATTAAAAAGTATGCTATCATGTGCATCCCTTCCCAACCAGCCATAACATACGTAAACTATAAATCGAAATCACAAACCGCTAATATATTTCGAGTTGCGAAGCCTTTTCTTCCAATATAAGGGATAATTTGATCAACAGTAAATGTGCTGATACATGCGTGCCATCTATAGCACCAATACAGTTTTTGAAATAAGGATAATATCGGGTTGAACTGCTGATGTGATATGGAATAGTATTAAATTGTGGATCCTCTGGCTTTATTAAATCAGCAGCGAGTAGTTGAATAGTGTTCAAAACGCATGAAATCAAATGGAAATTTTGCTACCTACTGGTTGAAATCTTTCTCTAAGTTGTCTAATTGAAAGCCTAGTAGCCATTGTGTAAACGAAAATTCCAATCATTTCGATGACTCAAATTCCTGTCGTTGAAGAGAGACCATGATGTTGCTGTTTTTCACATAATGAGTAGAAATAAAGTCTTTTCATCTGAATTTTTGACAGCGTTGTTGATGACCATTCAAAATATCGTTGATCCAAGCTAAGTCAGTAAACTCTGAAGTATTAATCCGAGTCATATGATTTCTCCTTGTATTCTGACACAATGAAATCCCATAGAGATCAATCAAATCATCGTAATCAGAGGATGAATCAGAGGCAAACATTATTTCGTTGAAGAAGAGAAAGAAGAAGTAGTAGTAGAAGGTAATGATGGATGAAGAGTGGAATTGTGGTATAAAATAGGGTGAATAGAGCCACTACACCAAAACATCAAATTTGGCACACCAAGATGTGAAGATTTGATAAGACTTTAAGCCGTATAAAATTTGCTACAACTCATAACTGTATCAAGTTGTGCTCCCGTATCTTATAATTTTGTTTGAATTCCACGCCATCTCCATCAACTAATATCTAACCCTACATCTTCAACTACGCGGATTAGTTCATTTTGACACGGTTTTGAGTATCAAGTCCGCATATTTTTGCTTCTCCCGTTTTCCTCCGATATTTTATCATTTCTCCCGAACCCTAAATCAAGTCAGTTCTAATCCAACCTTATTCACAGTGAAATGAAAATAGCTCAAAATTGAGAAAAGTCATGTTCTTCGCTCTTTTCCTGTTTGCTACATGTGAGATTAGTGTATTTGAACATGCTGCGAGAACAGAGACTATCCCAAAATCTGACACGATGATCACTAAAGGTAGAAATCGTTGTTTCTCCTTTCGATTTACTGCTTATTTTTATAGTTTCCACTGTTATACTGACCCGATGACAACTCTAGTGCATATATGATACTCATATTCTTTGCAGTTTCCTATAGGATAATACGGTTTCCTAGTGAAGGGGATTTCATTGTCACATTTAGTTTCCTTGGTTTAAGTGAGTATGTTTGTGTTCGTCGGTTAATTGATTGCTGAGGGTTGAAGATGGGGATTGGGGAAGGTGGAGTGTTTTTTGTTTTTAGTTCTGAACTAATTCGGGTGAAAGTCTACTAGAGTTGGAGGGAAGCTTCATTGAAGTGACTGGACTGATGCAGTTTGGTTGTAGGCAGTAGGAGGATGTATGCTTTTGGATGGGGAGGTGGAAGATGGTGCAATGCAGTAAGAAAATCAGGATATGTGGTGCGAAGGTAACAAACTATCTAGGCTGATCCTTTTTCCAAACAAGTTCAATTCAAATATTCCAAAAATATAGCAAATTGCTCTTCATTATGGCGAGTACGTATACAATTCTAACAGGATATATGGTAGGAATTTGAGCAGCCCTTTAACAATTCCCTTCAAACCTTTTGGCAAAAAACTTGCAGGCTTTGTTATTGTTTACCTATTTTGGCTCTTGATCAGCGAGTAAAATAAGTATTGTTGTTGTCTTTCATTTTTATTTATTGGCTTGATCTTTTATATTACTGTCATTTTTATGTCAGGTAGCACATTTCAACACCTTCTATTCTAAGTTAGGAGATCACCTATCTCAAGTTGGTATTGATCCTCATATCAATAAATGGAATGAGCCGTTAGTGTTAGGAGTGATTAACCCACATGATTCCCTCTCTCATCCTGCTAGTGTATCTGACATGCAGGCTGCATCTGCTACTTGCCTTGATCCCGACTCATTCACTAATTTCCTGGTATGGGGAAAATATTTCAGTTAATTATATTGAATATCAACCATCAAGGTGTCATTGTTTTTTGATCTTTTTTTCCATGTTGAAATGTAGATTCCTACTAGTTCGGAGCTGAACTACCATACTCCACCAAAGATAATCCATTTAGGTTGCCTGATATGTGTTTAGTATCTCAAATGAAAAAGGTACATCGATTCTTTAGTCTGATCCTTATTTTTAATGTTTTCCACAAAAAGAAAACTTAATTTGACTTAGGCTTTTAAGATAAGTAGTTATACATTTATACCTCTAATATTTTGTTTATATGCATACGTTTTACTGCAATAATTTTGGCTTACTCAACATTCGGCACTGGATGAGATACAACAAGCTCTAAAAGATGTATAACTTGACGACCGTCAGAGCAGAGGCCTTCTATGTTCTTTGCACTCACATTTCAGAGACTGGTTATTGTTGAAGTATGAGATACTATATGTTGGATTGAAGAGGTCGAAGATAGCTTCGAGTCGGAGGTGACCATTCGCAAATCGGAGCTTGTATGTAGGAGTTATGAGTTGGAAGGTGTTTGCTGTTAGCTAGGAATAGGGACAGACGTCTGTTGTAACGACCCGTATTCTACGCATCATGGGATCGTAGAATATTTATTTCTTTCACATATGAAGTCGTATGGTCATGTAACTTTGGGAGACGACTATTGGTGTCATTTCCCATGTTCATGATTTTTGTCGATTTTTAAATGACCGTTTTGCCCCTAGTTGGTACTGTTTTGTCCATAACTTTTGACTTGAAAGGAGTTTTGACCTGAAACCACTTCCATTGGATTCGAATGATGGTTTCTCTTTCCGTAGAGTGGTTACATTAGTCAAACGGACTTACCGTTTGGGAGATATGGCTGAATTAAGGTTTAAAGGGTTATTTTCAGCTAATTGGGCTTAACCGGGTAGTTAGTAATTAGGCCCATTGGGGGATTTCGGGATTAGTGGTAATTAAGGGCTGCTAGGGTTGGGATTTCGGTTTTTACTTCATTTTTCCAGCCGCCACTTATTTTCTTCAACCCTAGTCATGGCCTCCAACATCTAGAATCATTCCAAATCACCTCTAATCACTTTCTAATCAAAGATTAAGCAAAACTACATCAAACCAAAGGGGATTAGCACCAAATCAGAGAGAGAGTTGCTGGAATACATAGAGATTGGATCTATATCAGAGGAGTTTCAGTTCTGAAAGTTTAATTGTGCCAAAGGTGAGTGATTTGCTTTGTTTTACACTAATTACGGCTAATTAGGGTAATTAGCGAAGATTAGCGAAACTATAACTCAGAAAAATCTAGAAAAATTCCTAAAATTCTAAAACATCATTTTATGCCTCTGATATGAATTTGGGTTAATTTCGACTAATTTTGCAAATCCCGGAATTTGGGGGATTAAGGGGTGATTAGTGGAAATTAGCGAATTTATGCATGTTAAAAATCTGGAAAAATATTTATAAATTCTAAAATATTATATTAGACCTCTGTTAGAAAAATTGGCTAATTCGGTTAAATTTTGTTAATCCTATCATTAAGTTTGCTTGAACATGCTTAAGGGAAAAATATGGTTTTTGGGTATGTTTGATCTATTTCACTTGCTATGATTTATGTTTTGGTGTTTGTGATCGATACTATATATTGCTATGACTGTATGGTATGCTTTATGATTGTTTAGAAGTGTTAGTTTGGTCAAAAACGCCGTCGAATGGCGTAAACAGTCGTTGGAAAAAGTTGCAGAAAGTTGTGCATGGTTTCGGATCGGATCGGGTATGGGCTCAGATCGGATAGGGAGCTGGGCAAGGAATTCGACCCGAACTGGAATCTGGCAAAAAGAAGGTTGTCAAGAAGGAAGGCCACTACTTTGAGTTGGAGTTGGACAGAGGATCGGATCGGAGCCATGGAGCAGGATCGGATCGGAGTGGGCTAGGGAGCGAGATCGGATCGGAGGAGGCAAGCGAGGGGGATCGGATCGGAGCAGGACCGGATCGGAGTAGGCCAGGGAACGAGATCGGATCGGAGCAGGCAAGCTAGAGAAGGAGGGACGAACCGAACCGACTGGAGCGTGACATCCGAACCGAACCGACGTCTAAAGGGGAAGGATCACCGAACCGAACCGCACGCAGGAATACACCATGGAGTATTGCACCGAACTGAACCATGTTATACGTATATATCCGAACCGAATCGAATTCAAGACCACTTCTATGCGACGACTCTTTTGAAGACCAACTCCAATTCGATCAAAACCCGAGATGCAAAGGTAGTCCAAATGGAAGTTAGAGCTCAGGATCCCGGACCCAGTTGGGAACCAATGAGTTCACTTCATGATTGGGCTTTGCTGCGGGACGTGTGCTAAGGAGTTGTCGATGTCTGTATCTTTGGATCACTATGTATGGGAAGTACGTGAACGGATTCAAGGTCACAGTATGTAGTGACCTAGGTACGACTAAAAGTAGCTATAGACCAATGAAGTGGGATCATTGAAAAGGTTTGGTCATGATTCCATGTGGTAAGCTTGGTAGTAGCACTAGTTGTACAAGTCGAACTCCGTCACTACCTCAATGGGTCTAGTGATTGACAGTGGTGGACATCGTATGCTTTACGCACTGAGTGAGAGATGTGAGGATGGTTGCTATGATTGATTTGTTTGCTATCATTACGACATGCACACCCCCACCCCCGTATCTTTACACCACTTGTTTTGAGGCACCTTAGAGTATTGTACAGTATGTAGTGCTAACTCTTTGGTTGCAGGTCCAGGTTCAGGTATGGTTTAGTATACCTGTTATTGTTCTGTTTAGTTGCTTATCGCTCATACCAGACTTTTGTCTGACCCAGAGTTTTATGTCTCTTCTTATTACTCTGGGTGCTCACACGAGCAGACTAGAGACAGGTTAGGTGGTATGCACGAGTAGCTGATCCGGAGCCGAGCAGGAGGCTTCTACGTATGATATATAGATATTCTCCCTGTGTCGCAGCTGGTCACTACTTTGGGCATTAGTAGTGTACCTTTCCTTTTTGCTTTAGAGAAAGTATTTTTAAGTTGTAATAAGCTGTATTTTGGATTTCCGCTGCTATAATGGTTCTGATTTAGTTTTCAACTTATGCACTGTCTCGCATGTTTATGTCAAGTATATTATTATTATATTTTATTCCATGCGCTGTGAGATATGTTACAGGTTCTGTGCTAATTCAGTTCTTCAAATCCCTTTCCTTTTCCTTTCTTTTGGCGACCGTTCCGTGCTGGTTGGACATCGGTACAACGCATTTCAATGAAATGTCGACTGGTGCGGGGCGGGCCGTCACACTTGGTATCAGAGCTCTAGGTTGCGTAGTTCACCTAGGGAAAGACACTAGGGAGAGATAGTACACGTATATGAGAGCGCGTATTTGTGATTATTTTGGTTTTCAGAAAGCTATATATATATACTACTAGTATAGATAAAGATAAGGTTGCACTGCACTGACACCACAAAGAAGAGGGTTAATCGTTTTCTCTGTACAGATTGAATGATGAGCCGATATACGAGGGGTACTGGTAGAGGAGCTAATAATGGGGATGCTGCTGAGATGAGGACGATGTTTACTAACCTCATGAGAGAGATGCTTAGGGAAGTGCAAGGAGCAGTCCCTAATGCTGTTAATGGTGGTGGTGCAGCGGTGCAGGCGCCTAGGGCCGATCTCGCCAAGCTTAACAAGGATTATACTAGTCTTGGTGGGAAGCCGTTCCACGGAACGGAGTCGGCTACAGAAGTTCAAGATTGGCTGGATAGTTGTGAGCGCATCTTTGAAGATTTGGGAATCGAGGATGAGATGAAGAGAATGCTAGCATCCCGTCAATTGTAAGGACGAGCTATGAATTGGTGGAACGCTATTAAGGCAGCTACTCCAGGGAATCAAGTTACTTGGAATCAGTTTATGACTCGTTTCAGCGAAAAATTCATTCCAGCTTCCCATGGATCAGAATTGTTCAGGAGGTTCTTAGAGCTTAAGCAGAATGGCAGGGCAGTCTCGGAGTATATTGCTGAATTCAACACTTTATCGAAATATGGATTGTCCCTTATCGATACAGTCGAGAAGAAGAACAAGAAGTTTATAATTGGCTTGGATGGGTACTTGGGGGAAAGACTTGTAAACCATATCGACGAGACGTTTGAGTCTATTGTAAGAAAAGCATTAAGGTCTGAGAGCCTTTTCCCTAAGTCGAAGACTGAGGTTGCTATTGCATCTACAGAGGAGCCAAAGCTGCAAGCAAGTGGTGAAGGCAAGAAGAATTCTCAGAGCAAGAGGAAACAAGACCAGGTTAAGGATGGTCAGAAAAAGAAAAATAAGAAAGATGGCGAGTGCTTTAGTTGTGGCAAAAAGGGCCATTATGCTAGTAATTGTCGGGCCAAGCCAGCGGATAGGAAGTGCTTCAACTGTGGCCAGATGGGACATCGCAAGGACAAGTGTCCGCAACCCTCCAAAGAAAAACAAATGGTGAAAGCATATGCCCTTAATGCTATTCCTTCTTCGTCGAATGCCCCAACTGCGGCGGAGAAAGGAAAGAATGTCGTCATTCAAGGTATGCTTTCTGTCTACGATGTTCCTGTTAGAGTTTTGTTTGATACCGGAGCTTCCCGTTCCTTCATATCTAGTGACCTGGTAGATAGGTTGGGACTGGAACCCGAGATAGTCGATAGACCATTGATAGTGACGAACCCGATTGGTGGTTCGACTAGCCTTAGTATGATTTGCAGGAATTTGGTCTTATCGAGTCATGGATGCATGTTTGTTTGTGATTTCTTTGTTTTGGGCTTTACTGGGTTTGGCATTATTTTGGGAGTAGATTGGCTCCGAAGGTACGGGGTGGTGGTAGACTGTGAGGGCTTTTTGGTGACAGCTAGAGCGGATGATGGGCGGAGGATAGTGTTTGGTGGTCTACCCAGTGAGGGGGTATTGGCTAGTTTTCTAAACTCCCTCGACATTCCGCATAGTGAGTTGTCAGGTTTGCCCGTGGTTGGCCAGTATCCGGATGTTTTCGAAGAAGTGACCGGACTTCCACCACACCGAGAGATTGAGTTCCGTATTGATTTAGTTAAAGATGCCAGACCTATAGTGATGCCACTTCGTCATATGGCACTAAGGGAGCAGCGAGAGCTCGGGGTGCAAGTCAGCAATTTTTTTTGAGAAGGGATTTATCAGAAGGAGTGTTTCTAAGTGGGGAGCGCCCGTTGTGTTTGCTACCAAGGCCGATGGTTCCCTTCGATTGTGTGTGGACTACCGCGAATTGAATAAAGTGACGAGGAAGAATAAGTATCCTCTACCGCGGATAAATGATTTGTTTGATCAACTGGAAGGAGCGAGAGTGTTCTCCCAGTCGGACCTTGCGACAAGATTTCACCAACTCAGGGTGGCAGCTGATAGTATAGATAAAACAGCCTTTCGAACGCCGTCTGGATTTTATGAGTGGTTGGTCATGCCATTCAGGCTGACCAATGCACTAGCATATTTTGTGGATCCTATGAATAGAGTATTCAGAGATTAGTTGAATAAGTTTGTTCTTGTGTTCGTGGACGATATCTTGGTTTACTCGAGGACAGAAGAAGAACACAAGGAACACTTGGAGATAGTGATGGAGGTGTTAAGAAAACACCAACAGAAGGCGAAGTTTTCTAAGTGTCACTTCTAGAGAAGAGAAGCGAGATTCTTGGGCCATGTCGTTTCAGAGAATGGTATTGCCGTTGATCCTTCAAAAGTGGCTACGGCGAAAGATTGGTTTACGCCCAAGAATTTAACAGACGTAAGAAGTTTCTTGGGATTAGCTGGACATTATCGTAAGTTCATCCAAGATTTTTCCAAGATAGCAGCACCGTTGACTCAGTTGACAAAGAAGAATCAAGCTTTTGTTTGGTTGTTTTGCTAGTATCATATCACGTAGATTTTCGGAATTCGGAGGAGATATTCCTTGGGTGCTTGTCTGATATTGGTTTAGGCCTTTAGGGCTTGTGCTTTGGGAATGTCGAGTCCGACAAGGATGGTTTACGTGATAGATAAATAGTTGTGGCGATTTTTCATCGAGTGCATTGAGTTGGAGACATGTCAGTCTAAGGGTTATGTTTCTAGGTTGGAAGCAACTAGAGTATATCACGAAATATGATTTTAGACCTAAGAGCGAATTGGATTCAGAAATGCTAGTAAGCTTGACGATTAGATCGATTTTGGTTGAGTGGATTGGTTCCAGTCAGAGGAACGATCCTAACCTATTGGAAATCATCTCTAGGAGGGAGGTGGGTATCGACGGTCAAACAGATAGGGTGAATCGAGTATTAGAAGACCACTCAAGATAGGTAGAGGAGTTATACTGATAAGAGACGAAGAGATTTAAGTTCTCCGTGGGTGACATGGTACTCGTCAAGATTTCTCCGTTGAAGAGTGTGATTCGTTTTGGTAAAAGAGGAAAGTTGGCACTAAGATTTGTTGGTTCATTCCCGGTTATTGAGCAAGTTGGAAATTTGGCATATAAGGTAGAGTTACCAGACAAGATGGCAGGAGTTCACAATGTATTTCATGTCTCCTCGTTAAGGAAGTTTGTGCACGACCCCGATATGACTATTTCACTTGGTCAGTTGGACGATGCCGAAGTAGGACCTGAGGAGGTAAGGAACCGCAAGCCGATGCGTATTGTCGAGTACGATACGAAGCTACTTCGAAGGAAAGCGGTGAAACTAGTAAAGCTTCAGTGGGGAGAGAATGAAAAAGGCTGTACTTGGGAAACAAAGGAGGATATAAGGAAGAAGTATACAGAACTCTTTGCCTAGTAAGGTTTTGGTAGTGATAGTTCTTTCCCTTGTTAGTAAACCGCATGCTAGGATAGACTTGTTTTGCATGTTGATTGTTGTTTATGGTTGATAGGCATGCGGGAACCATTGTGTGTGTTTTGATTAGGGAATTTCGGGGGCGAAATTTCTTAAGGGGGGAGAGTGTAACAACCCGTATTCTACGCATCATGGGATCGTAGAATATTTATTTCTTTCACATATGAAGTCGTATGGTCATGTAACTTTGGGAAACGACTATTGGGGTCATTTTCCCATGTTCATGATTTTTGTCGATTTTTAAATGACCGTTTTGCCCCTAGTTGGTACTGTTTTGGCCATAACTTTTGACTAGAAAGGAGTTTTGACCTAAAACCACTTCCATTGGATTCGAATGATGGTTTCTCTTTCCGTAGAGTGGTTACATTAGTCAAACGGACTTACCGTTTGGGAGATATGGCTGAATTAAGGTTTAAAGGGTTATTTTCAGCTAATTGGGCTTAACCGGGTAGTTAGTAATTAGGCCCATTGGGGGATTTCGGGATTAGTGGTAATTAAGGGCTGCTAGGGTTGGGATTTCGGTTTTTACTTCATTTTTCCAGCCGCCACTTATTTTCTTCAACCCTAGTCATGGCCTCCAACATCTAGAATCATTCCAAATCACCTCTAATCACTTTCTAATCAAAGATTAAGCAAAACTACATCAAACCAAAGGGGATTAGCACCAAATCAGAGAGAGAGTTGTTGGAATACAAAGAGATTGGATCTATATCAGAGGAGTTTCAGTTCTGAAAGTTTAATTGTGCCAAAGGTGAGTGATTTGCTTTGTTTTACACTAATTACGGCTAATTAGGGTAATTAGCGAAGATTAGCGAAACTATAACTCAGAAAAATCTAGAAAAATTCCTAAAATTCTAAAACATCATTTTATGCCTCTGATATGAATTTGGGTTAATTTCGACTAATTTTGCAAATCCCGGAATTTGGGGGATTAAGCGGTGATTAGTGGAAATTAGCGAATTTATGCATGTTAAAAATCTGAAAAAATATTTATAAATTCTAAAATATTATTTTAGACCTCTGTTAGAAAAATTGGCTAATTCGGTTAAATTTTGTTAATCCTATCATTAAGTTTGCTTGAACATGCTTAAGGGAAAAATATGGTTTTTGGGTATGTTTGATCTATTTCACTTGCTATGATTTATGTTTTGGTGTTTGTGATCGATACTATATGTTGCTATGACTGTATGGTATGCTTTATGATTGTTTAGAAGTGTTAGTTTGGTCAAAAACGCCGTCGAATGGCGTAAACAGTCGCTGGAAAAAGTTGCAGAAAGTTGTGCAGGGTTTCGGATCGGATCGGGTATGGGCTCGGATTGGATAGGGAGCTGGGCAAGGAATCCGACCCGAACTGGAATCTGGCACAAAGAAGGTTGGCAAGAAGGAAGGCCACTACTTTGAGTTGGAGTTGGACAGAGGATCGGATCGGAGCCATGGAGAAGGATCGGATCGGAGTGGGCTAGGGAGCGAGATCGGATCGGAGGAGGCAAGCGAGGGGGATCGGATCGGAGCAGGACCGGATCGGAGTAGGCCAGAGAACGAGATCGGATCGGAGCAGGCAAGCTAGAGAAGGAGGGACGAACCGAACCGACTGGAGCGTGACATCCGAACCGAACCGACGTCTAAAGGGGAAGGATCACCGAACCGAACCGCACGCAGGAATACACCATGGAGTATTGCACCGAACCGAACTGTGTTATACGTATATATCCGAACCGAATCGAATTCAGGACCACTTCTATGCGACGACTCTTTTGAAGACCAACTCCAATTCGATCAAAACCCGAGATGCAAAGGTAGTCCAAATGGAAGTTAGAGCTCAGGATCCCGGACCCAGTTGGGAACCAATGAGTTCACTTCATGATTGGGCTTTGCTGCGGGACGTGTGCTAAGGAGTTGTCGATGTCTGTATCTTTGGATCACTATGTATGGGAAGTACGTGAACGGATTCAGGGTCACAGTATGTAGTGACCTAGGTACGACTAAAAGTAGCTATAGACCAATGAAGTGGGATCATTGAAAAGGTTTGGTCATGATTCCATGTGGTAAGCTTGGTAGTAGCAGTAGTTGTACAAGTCGAACTCCGTCACTACCTCAATGGGTCTAGTGATTGACAGTGGTGGACATCATATGCTTTACGCACTGAGTGAGAGATGTGAGGATGGTTGCTATGATTGATTTGTTTGCTATCATTATGACATGCACACCCCCACCCCCGTATCTTTACACCACTTGTTTTGAGGCACCTTAGAGTATTGTACAGTATGTAGTGCTAACTCTTTGGTTGCAGGTCCAGGTTCAGGTATGGTTTAGTATACCTGTTATTGTTCTGTTTAGTTGCTTATCGCTCATACCAGACTTTTGTCTGACCCAGAGTTTTATGTCTCTTCTTATTACTCTGGGTACTCACACGAGCAGACTAGAGACAGGTTAGGTGGTATGCACGAGTAGCTGATCCGGAGCCGAGCAGGAGGCTTCTACGTATGATATATAGATATTCTCCCTGTGTCGCAGCTGGTCACTACTTTGGGCATTAGTAGTGTACCTTTCCTTTTTGCTTTAGAGAAAGTATTTTTAAGTTGTAATAAGCTGTATTTTGGATTTCCGCTGCTATAATGGTTCTGATTTAGTTTTCAACTTATGCACTGTCTCGCATGTTTATGTCAAGTATGTTATTATTATATTTTATTCCATGCACTGTGAGATATGTTACAGGTTCTGTGCTAATTCAGTTCTTCAAATCCCTTTCCTTTTCCTTTCTTTTGGCGACCGTTCCGTGCTGGTTGGACATCGGTACAGCACATTTCAATGAAATGTCGACTGGTGCGGGGCGGGCCGTCACATCTGTCATTGGAAGGGACAGACGTCTGTCATTGGGAGTGACAGACGTCTGACTACAGGGAATTGGTTTCCTGAGAGCTCCGATAGACATCTGTCCTATCCCTGGCAGACGTCTGTACTGAGTGGATGTGCCCAATTAATCTCTGGAAGTTGACAGACGTTTATCAGGCGATGCGACAGACGTCTGATCGGGTATTGGGCTATTTGGGGCTGGAAATTAGCAAGTAGATTTGTGACTAATTCGGGGGAAATTTGGGTAATTGGCCAAACCTCTATATAAGCTATTTTCTGAAGTGAATTAGGTAGCGCTTGAAAACTTGATTTGGGATCAAGTGTTTGTTCTCAAGGGAGAATTAGGGTTTATAACCTAATTCCAATTATTCAATTCAATTTTCCTCAAACTCTTTTCTATATTGAAATATATTGATCATTGGATTAATCTCTTGTATTCCTTTCATCGTAGTAATAAAATACTCTCTCCAAAGTGGATGTACACTAAAAAGATGTTAGTGGAACCACTATAAATCCTTGTGTGATTTATTTTTGCTATTTTTTCATTAGTTTCTTGCTTGTGATTGAGATTTGGATTGTTCGTGATTGGTTGATCTTTGTTTGTTGCTTGAGTTATTGCTTTGGTTGTTTTTGCAAGTCTAACAACGGTCTAGTCTTCCGCTAGCGCATTATGGTTTAGATATCAGATTCGAGTGGTCTTGAATCGGATTAATCACAACAGTTACAACAGTTGGTATCAGAGCTGTTTGGTGCTTGTTAGGTGTTTGTGAAAATGCCGGAGACGGATAGTAGCTCGGTAAGTCCTTCAACTGGAAGTCTAAATAGTGTGGCGCCTTATGTACAGGGTTTGTATGCGGCGTCGGGTTCTCAATTGGTTATTGACAAGTGGAATGGTGATAATGACTTTGAGAAGTGGCAATGGAAAATGAAAGTGATTCTAAGGCAGAATCGGGTGCACCAAGTAGTATTTGATACTCACTTATTGCCAAGTGATATCTCGGATGTTGAGAGAGAGGAGATGGAGGAATGGGCTTACACTACTCTTCAACTTGCTATGGGGGAAAATGTGATCTCCGAAATTAGTGGTGAGACTACCGCTAAAGGTATTTGGGACAAGTTGGAAGAACTTTATAATAAGAAGTCGCTCACTAACCGTTTGATCTTGTTGCGAACGTTTTTCACCTTCAAGATGAAGGAGGGTAATTCGCTTAAGGCACATTTGAATGCCTTTGATGACTTGCTCATGAAGATGAAGGCCGTTGATTTGAAGATTGAGGAAGAGCAAAAGGCGATGATATTATTGTGTTCGTTGCTGGACCGTTATATGAGTTTCTCAAATAGTTTGATCTATAGCCGGGATACCTTGACTCTAGATGATGTCAAGACAGGTCTTCTTTGTGAGGAGTTGAGAGATCAAATCAAGGAGACGAGTGAGTGTAGTAGTGGAGCTAGTAGTGGTCATAGATTGTTTGTGGAGAAAGAAAAGAATGTGAAGAAAGGAAACCGGGGGCGTTCAAAATCAAGAAAACCCGGTGGAAGAGGTAAATCGAAAGAAAGAAATGGCAGGTGCTTTATTTGTAAGAAACCGAGACACTGGAAGAATGAATGTCCGGACAAAGATAAGATGGAAGTAGCGTCTTCATCTGTGGCGGTGGAGAGTGGGGATGGTGAGATAGATGAGAATGTGTTGATGGCGGTAGCAGAAGGTGTTTCGAGTAACGAAAGGGTACTCGATTCGGGTGCATCGTATCATATAACGCCAAATAGAAATTATTCTTCATCCTTTGAGGTCAAAGAGAGAAATGCAATTGCTATGGGAAATGGTGCAATTTGCAAGTCGATGGGTAGTGGCTTCGTGCAAATAAGGATGTTTGATGGAGTTGTTCACACGCTCACCAATGTTAGCTATGTTCCGGGACTTAGAAAGTCGCTTATATCTTTGGGCAGTTGGATTCTCTAGGATGCAAGATCACTATCGAGAAGGATTTCTTGAGGGTTTCGAAGGGAGTGCTTGTGGTTATGAAGGGTGCTAGGACTCATGGTATATATTTGCTTCAAGGTGTGACCGTAGAACGTGAGACTTGTGTGGATGTTGATAGTTCTCGTGACTTGGATGCGATACGATTGTGGCATTTGAGATTGGGTCATGTCTGGAGAGGAGTTTGGACATTCTTCGGAAGCAGCAGATGATCGAGGGTGAGAGTTTTAACAAACTAGAGTTTTGCGAGGAATGTGTCATGGGGAAGCAAACAAGGGGATCATTCGATGAAGGCAAGCATGACTCAAAGGAGGTTCTTGAGTATGTTCATTCGGATGTTTGGGGACCGACACCGGTTGCTTCTTTGGGAGGAGCAAGGTATTATATTTCTTTCATTGATGATTTGTCTCGAAAGGTATGGGTGCATGTAATGGGGGCCAAGTCGGAGGCATTTGCTAAGTTCAAAGTGTGGAAGGTTATTGAGAATGAGAGTGGTAAGACGTTGAAGGTTTTAAGGACCGCCATTAGAGAGTGGTAAAACTTTGAAGGTGTTAAGGACCGACAATGGCGGTGAATATGTCTCGCGTGAATTCTTGGAGTATTGTAAGCATCACGGAATACGGAGACATTTTACTACATTGGGAGATCCGCAATCTAATGGAGTAGCGGAGAGAATGAACCGAACTCTACATGAGAAAGCTCGATGCTAGAGATTGACATCGGGTTTGTCTAAGGGATTTTGGGTCGAAGCTTTGTTAACCGTGGTGCATATTGTGAATCGAATTCCGTGCTTGGCCATTGGTAACAAAATTTCGGAGGAAGTGTGGAAAGGGAAGAGCGTTGACTTGAGATATCTTCGTGTGTTTGGTATCCCGGTTTATGTGCATGATCCGAGGAATGATAAGCTTAGAGCTAGAGCATTCAAAGGGGTCTTGCTTAGTTTCACGGATGGCGTGAAAGGCTATCGGATTTGGAATCCGAATACAAAGAAGGTTGTTAATTCTCCTCATGTCACTTTTGATGAGTTGGTTGTATTCAAGGTGAATGAGAGCTCATCGTACGTTCCGGATTTGGTTCATGGTGAATCAAAGGAGAAGGAAGTCATTACCACATTTCGTCCAAGTTGTAGTATAGTTGAAGAAGCTCGTCGGGTTGAAACGGTTGATGAAACATCACATAGTCCACATGGTTACTCTAGTGATGTTGGTGATGTACATGATACTAGAGAAGTTTCGACTCAAGGTGGAGCCGAAAGGGGTTTGGGTGATAGTATTGCTACTCGGGTTGGTCGATGTGCAATAAGGCCTCCCGAAAGATATGGTGATTGGAACTACCTTAGCTTTGGTGATCATTTGGACTATGCTCTCAATGTAGTCCGAGATGAACTGATGGACCTTGATGACATCATGGAGTCGAGAGAGAGCTCGAAGTGATTTGCGCCATGGAGGAAGAGATGCAATCGCTTACGAAGAACCGAACTTGGGGGTTGGTTCCACTTCCTCAAGGAAACCATGCTATAGGGTGCAAATGGACTTACAAGGTGAAGGATGATGGAAGGTACAAAGCAGAGTTAGTGGCAAAGGGGTTCTCACAAAGGAAAGGAAAGGAAAGGAGTATGATGAAATTTTTGCACCGGTGGTTCTCCATACTTCTATCCGGGTTTTACTAGTCATAGTTGCTATCCATGACTTGGAGTTGGAGCAACTTGATGTGAAAACCACCTTCTTGCATGGAGACTTGGATGAAGACATCTACATGGAGCAACCAGAAGGGTTTGTTGTAGATGGTAAGTCTAAATTGGTTTGCAAGTTGAAGAAATCACTATATGGGTTGAAGCAATCACCTAGACAATGGTACATGATTTCATTCTTAAAAGTGGCTTCCATCGAAGCATCAAGGATGCTTGCGTATATTTCAAGAGGTTGGGAAGTGATTGTTGGGTGTATTTACTCTTCTTGTATGTGGACTATATGCTCATTGCTTCCAAGGATCAAAACGAAATCAACAAGTTGAAGATGCTTTTGAAATTGGAATTCGAAATGAAAGATTTTGGAGAAGCAAGAAAAATCTTAGGCATGGAAATTGAAAGGGACCGAAAGCGTTTTGAGTTAAGATTAACTTAAAAGGAATACATAAAGAAATTGCTTTGTCGGTTTAGCTTGGAGGATGCAAAGGCGTTAAATACACCATTACCTTTGCATATGAAGCTTTCAGAGAAGGGATCACCTATCGGGGATAAAGACAAGACTTATATGGAAAATGTGTCATATGCAAGTGCGGTTGTTAGTTTGATGTACACAATGGTGTGTACAAGGCCCGATATTGCAAATGCTGTCGGGGTGGTTAGTCGATATATGTCTAATCCGAGGAAATCGCATTGGGAAGCCGTGAAGGCTATTATGAGATACTTGAAATGCACAGCATCTCATGGACTTAAATTTGGCGGTAGTGATGATAGGAGTTGCAAGTTGGTTAGTTATTGCGACTCGGACTACGCTGGTGATAGGGATCAGAAGAAATCAATTTCCGGGTATGTCTTCACACTTGGAGGGACAACTATTAGTTGGAGATTGCGAGTGCAATCTGTAGTTTCTTTATCCACTACGGAGGCGGAGTTGATTGCCGCTGTGGAAGCGGCAAGGAGGCACTCTACTTGAAGCGATTGTTGTGTGACTTGGGTTTCGAACATGAGAGTGTAGATGTTCGATGTGATAGCTAAAGTGCTATCCATTTGGTGGATAATTTGGCATTTAGCTCATGGACCAAGCATATTGAGGTGAGGGAGTCATTTCTTGTAGCCATGGATGAGGGTAAGCCAGTATACCTTCGGAAAGTGCACACAAAGGATAATGCGGCGGATATGTTTATGAAGGCATTGCCTTATGGGAAGTTCGAGCATTGCTCTAACTTAATTCACTTGTTGAGTTGCTAGGTGCCACGGGATGACACGAGGTGGAGGGAGTGATTTTGTGTTTGATGGAAAAGGAATAGCGGTGAGAGATTGAAATCTATCTTCATGATTAGTACTTGTTACACTCCCAAGTACATTGTCTTTTGGTGAGACGGTTTTGCTTTGAATGTTTTCAACACTACATTGGCGGGTGGGGGCATTGCCTGAACTCGTTGGTGTAGTGCAATGGGCGGTGGCCATGCCGGAGCTCATTGGAAGTGACAAACGTCTGGCTGCAGGGAATTGGTTTCCCGAGAGCTCAGACAGACGTCTGTCCTATCCCCGGAAGACGTCTGTGCTGAGTGGATGTGCCCAGTTAATCTCTGGAAGTTGACAAACGTCTGTCAGGCGATGCGACAGACGTTTGATCGGGTATTGGGCTATTTCGGGCTGGAAATTAGCAAGCAGATTTGTGAGTAATTCAGGGGCAATTTGGGTAATTAGCCAAACCTCTATATAAGCTATTTTCTGAAGTGAATTAGGTAGAGCTTGAAAACTTGATTTGGAATCAAGGGTTTATTCTCAAGAGAGAATTATGGTTTATAACTTAATTCCAATTCTTCAATTATATTCTCCTCAAACTCTTTTCTATATTGAAATATAGCGATCATTGAAATATAGTGATCATTGCAATAAAATACTCTCTCCAAAGTGGATGTACACTAACAAGATGTTAGTGGAACCACTATAAATCCTTGTGTGGTTTATTTTTGCTACTTTGTCATTAGTTTCTTGTTTGTGATTGAGATTTGGATTGTTCGTGATTGGTTGATCTTTGTTTGTGGCTTGAGTTATTGCTTTGGTTGTTTTTGGAAGTCTAACAATGGTCTAGTCTTCCGCTAGTACATTGTGGTTTAGATATCGGATTCGAGTGGTCTTGAATCGTATTAATCACAACGGTTACAACAATTATATAGTATTGCTCTCACGTGTAACAACTGATAATGTTTGTTATTTCTACCCACCTCTTCACCATTGTAAGAACTATTGAAAATCAGTATGGATTCTGCTCATGCTATGTTTATCTTTCTCCCTGTGATTGATATTGAATGCATAAATACAAATATACTTCTAGTCGCTTCTTAAACACAAATACTTCCAGTCACGTTTTCAACAAAACCAGTTTAAGCTCTGCGTTATTCCTTTTGTTTCACACATGTTTTTGTTTTACTTGGATTAAATTAAGGTGATTGCTTCAAGGTTAAGAACTCCCACTTGCCATTTGTAAAGAATTTTCTCAGCACAAAATGTATCAATAGACTTCCAAGATTATATAACCACTTACATTATGGTCCCATTTCATTTCGTTTCCTCCAGCATACAAGTCCAATTTTATTTTTTGTGTAAGAATGATATCACAGTATCATGTGTAGTGGGATAATGTAAAAACTGGGCGAGCCTTTGTTTCGGAGAAGTCTTATTTCTTTTTTATATTAGAAGTGCCACACTTATACCACTTGAATTTTGACCTAGCAACACCAAACTGGACCATGATATCTGAATGGATAAGATAAAAAACATTGTGATATCTGAATGGATAAGATAACAAACATTGCAAGAAACTGAGAAATGCTCAATTTCTTGAAACTAAGCGTAGCTAAGCGTATGTACCTAAGCATAAAGAACATCATTTTGTTAAACAGTTGAGGCGGGTGACAACACAATTAACTCCATATGTACCTAAGCATATGAGAACATGAATACAGAATATCCTATCTCAGGAGTTTGCGGGTAAGCAACATCCAGGTTAGCTCATAGTATCTTTAAATTTTCTGAGCTTATTTTAGGTTTTTGCTTTTACTGAACTATTAATTAACTGATTTTGTTTTCCTAAAATGTCCAGTTGATGAGTTTTATAAAAATAAGTGTTTTTGCTAACATACCGTATATTTGTGAGGGTGTATACTGAATGTTAATAGGGCACTTATTTGACAAATTTATTTGTTTTCCAATTACTGATTTTGATATAACATGATTTAAAAGAGATGGACCAAGCATCAGAAGTTTGCATTCAAACTATATAATTTAATAAACAACATGAATCAATAGGTCATAGTTTTCATAAGGTCAGTAATGACACATAAGCAACTTGTTTTTCTTTGAGCTGACTTCTTGTTGTGCCAAAGCTGAAGCAATCCAAAAGCATTCATTCTAATAAACAAGGCAACTCATTTAAATAATTAAATATAGCACTCATCTCACAAAAATGCAATACAATATTTAGCTTATCTGACCTACATGAACGTAAGTTTTGTATAATTTTTCCTTTCTCCGTTTATGTAATGTACTAAAGTTTTGAATGATAAGTATGAGATTTAAGTTTGGAGTGTGATATAGTTTAGTTTGTTATCGTTTGTATGTTATATTCTATTTATCAGAATTTCTTTCCTGCAAATGCAGAAATGTCTGCATCACTACAGAATATACAATAATACAACCATCAAACATAATGAAAACCATCATTCATTACCCCACTAAGAAGAACCAATGTGATAATTTCAGATTCAGATTCAGATTCTTATGATCCATCTTCTAGCAAGATAAAAGGCAATGCTAAAAAAGGGGGGAAGTGTTCGGTTTCCTGAAAGAACTTAGTTCAAAGGAAAAGAACATATCTAAGGTATCAACTTCTGCAATAATTGAGAAATCAACTTCCGCTTCAGACCGTTCTTATGATGAGTATTTCAAATCTTCAAAAAGTAGTGCACCAACCAAGTGCAGATCTAGATTAATTGATCCTAAATGTTCTATAAAAAAGTTCGATACTATGTTTAAGCAAAAATAGTGGTGGTGAATCTTTCGTTCACGAGGTGGAAGGATGAAGAAATTAGTCAGGGAGGGTTTACTGCCTTTTGTTTTTTATGGCATTGACAATCATGGACATCTTCCAAGGTATGACGTTGGTACCAATTACGTGTAAAATTACATAAGTTTCTTCTTATTCCTATCAAATGCCATATAAAGTTTAGAGTTAGGTTTAAAAGATTTTGTTTAAGATTATCATCCAAACCAAGCTCCAAAACTTTAATATTTCTCTCTTTTTTTAGGGGGTTAATAATACAAATACTTGGCCTTGGTGTAATATTTTTTTTTTCTCTCCTTTTTTTTTTTTTTTTTTTTTTTTTTTTGCAATATGTAAAGTGTGCTTTGCATAGATATTTTATAAAAATTAAGTGCATTAATTTCTTGTCACCGAAGAAAAGGTTGAAATTTTGTTTTTACTTAAATTTTCATTTGCACTTCGATATTAATTTATTCTCATTTAATATTGAATTCGCATTCATAGAAAACAAAGGTGGTGTCACTACAAGAAAATTACCCTATTGCAACTAGCTATTTGCAACAGGCGACAAACGACAGTTGCAGTAAATGATATTTAGCAACAGACCTATCAGAACAGTTGCAATAGATGAGATTTAGCAACAGACATTTTCTTTTTGTTGGAAAAAAAATATTTTTAGCAACTGCGTTTCCCTTTCTGTTGCAAAAACATACCTTTAGCAACTGTGCTTCTGTAACAGTTGCAAAAAACACATTATTTGCAACTGTGCTTCTAAGCCAGTTGCGAATTAGTATCTTTAGCAACTGTTATCGCCACTTGCAATAAATGTTTTTTTAACAACTGGTAGAGCCAGTTGCAAAAAATGCACTATTAAAAATAAGTATTATGTTTTAATGATTAACTTTTAATAATTAATTTTAAATAATTACTATTATATGATTAACTACTAGTAATTATATAATAAGTAAGATTAATATTTAATAATTATTAATTAATAATAAGTTTAAGTATTAAAAGTGATATTTATAGCCGATAATTAAATAATAATAATAATTAATCATTAACATTTAAAAAATAATAAAATAACTATTAAATAATAATAAATTAGTAATAAAAAACTAATGGATAATAATTAATTTGAAATATGTATTAACGACTACTTATAATTATACATTAATAAACAAGTAGTAGTTTTTGTTGATTAACTTTTAATAATTAGTTTTAAATAGTTAAAATTGTATATTTAACTATTAGGAATTGTATAACAATCAAAAGTAGTCTATTTTATAATATTAAATAATTATAAATTTTGATTAATGCAAAGTGAAAATTTTAATTAAGTAAATAAATAATAATTAAAAAATAATTAAACAAGTAAATGATAATTTAGTATTTATTATTTGATATTCAATAAGTAAATATGTAAATAATATAAATCAAAAAGTAGCCTTTATTATTTAATATTTGATACTCAATAGTTATGGTTATTAATTTTCTTTATTTTTATTGTTTTTAAAATTTTAATTTTTTTACAATAAACATATTCAAAAAAACTATGAAAGTTTTTTATATTCAAAGAAAAAAGTTTATGTTAATGTTCCTATAAAATGGTAAGGCATTAATTTGCCTTGTATTACCACAGTTTAACTGATAATTTTCACTTTTCTGTTTACACTCTCCATTTTTTCTACCCCTAAATTCACCGCACCGGACTAAATGCACAAATTAATCCATCGCCAATCATATCGGCTTATTTCGCTCCAAAATTTTCAACTGCCACACAATTTTCCCGCTATCGTGTTTCACTTCCCGCTTTATTCCAATTACCCAGTCACAATGTTTACATCATTCTCCATGGTCTCAATTCACGCCACTCTCATCTTCTCAATTCCTATAACCACGTCCAGGAGAACGACGACTTCTGCCTCCCCACCCTCAACCACAAATCTTTCCCGACCCCTCTTTCCCTTTTTCTAATGCATCTGATCTCGCTTTGGCTGCTCCTCTTGTATCTCCTTCTTTTGCTAGACCAGCTTCTACGTAACACATCTACTTCTATGACCTCGTCGATGCCCCTCAGGTCACCATCTCCCAGATCTCCATCAACGGCAGTGCTCCCCACCAAGACCTGGCATTCTACGACATCGGCCTCGTTAGCAACTTCTAGAGTAATTATTTGCTTACTCTTTTTGTATTTTCATGTGTACATATTCTGGTTTTTGTATATTTTATGATATTTATACGTGTAGCAATCTAATTATGTGTGTGTATTTTTATTTTATTGTTCTTTGACTTGTTTTGCAGAACGCCCTAGAAGTGTTAAAATCTATATGAGAAAAACAGAAATGAAAAAATATGCTATCTTCCGGATTTCTTCCAGCAAAGATGTTACGTTTTGAAATTTTGGGATTGATTTAGGTATGATATGTCTTGTTGTCGAAACTGCTGCATAGTTACGATATTTTTGGATATCAAGTCTTTTATGTTAGTCTATGGCCATGAAATTTTCTGACAAACCTCACTTTGAAAAACATATATCTACTGAGTAGTTATAGCTTGCATGTAAATTAGTCGTAGATAAAGGTAGAGCTGTATGTGATATAAACAATGGTTATGGCTCTGCCATAAAAGAATTAGTATCACAAGAAAAACTGAAATATGTCAAGCATTTGTTTATAAGGTTGTATATGCATTGAACTTCACTGATGTTTCAAAGCTAGCAGCTTCTTTGTTCCTGAATGGCCGAAGACTTCTATTTTTTATTTTATGTACATGTGTGTGTGTTATTAAATTATCCTGCAGAGGAAAATAATTTTGATCCATGTGTCAGGTCAACTGAAATTCTGCAAGTACTATTGCTATTTTCAGTTTTAATTTGGAGAGTTAAACTATTTTTGTAGTTTTATAGTTTCTACTGCTTTATCCCCAAATTCTCAGATTATTTTTTTAAAGTTAATGCTTGACAAAGCCGCCCCCGACATGATGGACGGTGGGCCGATGCCTGTAGGGGTCAAATGGGCCAAACTTTGCCCGTTTGTCTGTGATATCATTGCTCAGTTCGCCTTGTAGGAAGTCGTACATATCAAGTATTCACTGTCTCTTATATTTGATGTTGTTAATCGCGTTTAAGTTAAGTATACAGTTAATTATAGCCATGTATATGTTATGAATACGCATGGCGATTAAGAAGACAATGAAGGGGTTTGCGAGGCCATTTCTGGATCTGACAGCAAGCAACTTTGCAAATGTGATACATAATGCTATAGGACGTAGACTGGAGCCGTAGTTCAATCCATATGAAAACAGTTTAAACTTTCTGATTGCTTCGTAACTATGCCTCCAGGTAAGGGAGCGGAAGGGAGGATCCGAGGCAATGTGATAGTAGGAAATGAACATTTTGTAGCTTATGATAGAACTCCGGAAGAGATTCTAAAGATCGTGTATGGGGAAGGGACTGCGAAGACACCGGGTGGGTTTTAATCCAAGGGCGGCGATGGGAATATTGCTAAGTCACTTAGCTCTTAAAGGGAGGGGATTTTTTGCATTGAGTTTTACTTTTTGCAGTGACTTTGAGGTGATGAATATTGCTAATTCACTTAGGCTTTTGTTGTTATAATTGTTTGTACTATTAAAACCTTGTTAAAATAAATAATTTATTTGTTTATCTCATTCTGTGATATACAGTATTATGAAAACTAATACATTTAATATGTAATATCCATAAGCTGTATTTTTTTTACAGATTTATGAATCTATTGCAACAGGCAAACACTGTTGCAAAATGACCTGTTGCAACAGCAAAAGCATGTTGCAAAAAAGTATACCGCAACATCTTATTGCAACAGGCAGAAAATATTGCGGACTTTTTGCAACTTCGGCTATACCAAGGGGCACAGGCCTGTTGCAATAAGTCTACTACAATAGATATCGCCTGTTGCGAAAAGTGTTTTTTGTTGTAGTGTGTCCCTCTCACATAAATATTGTGAACTGAGAGAATGATGCTTGTTTTCAAACCAAATGCTTCCTAAAGGTTAATCTTGTTGTGAGTTTCATTCAAATTTTCTATTTTAATTCATGGCATTACCATCCATCTTTATAAACTTGTGTATTGCATGTGCCAAAACATTGGTAAGTTGCAATATAAGTTTGTATAATGATTACAAATCTTATAATTTATGCTTTGAATCATATTTAAAATTAAAACTCTCCAGCTCTAATTTATTTCAAATTCTGATTCAATGCATAATTAAAATCATGTTCGTCATTCAATTCATGCCCAATTAAATATAAACAAAGCACTAAGTTTTATTTCAGAACTCAAATTTTATGATTCCCAAAAAGAAATAATGATAGAGCAAGCAAGAAAACTGTTAATGCCAAGAATTGATGTCTTTAATAATCTTCAAAAAAAAAACATTTTATCAAATTGTGTAGGCTGTAGAGTATGGTTTCCAGCATGCTGGTATGTCTGGACATCAAAATATGAACTTTCGCGCTTTGAATTCAACTTGTGTAGACATATAAGTACCTTTAAATTTATGATTCATGATATAAATCTAGTTTTGGCTAAAAATTTGTACTTGATGATATGGGATTGATTAAGACATTAAATGATCATAGTTTTTTCTTTCTACAAAGCTATACAAACTGCATCAATTGCCATGTTTTGCAATTCTTTAGGCGGAAATTTGACAGTAGGACTGGTCTTAGTCAAAGCAATTCAAATAAAAAAAATGGTTCTAACGGCAGCACAACAACGATAAAATAGAGAAAGCTAGAAGGAACTTTCACTGCCTCAAGAGATGTAGGAAAGCGGCGAGTCTTTGCTGAAAGTGGTCAGTCTGGTTACTGGTTTACTGGTCTTGATGGAAGAAAGGTATATATTATTGGATTTACATTATATTTCTTTTGTGCAGATTAAGTAATATGTAACCAATTCATTATACATAGTAATGTTAGCTAAAATTTTAATTTTTTAATCATCACGTAATGTTATCTTTTCCTACCCTAACATTTTGTAAGAGAAGCTACGCTCCATGATCCTACTAGTTACAATATGGAATAATACATTTTTTTCTATACCGGAACACCACACTGGTAACTCCATTCATATATCATTTTAAAACACCATTGAGCAAGAAAAACAGAAAAGTTAAAACTATTTCAATATATTCAGCTTTACATTACGAAGATAAAATCTTTCAAGAAGAATCCAAAATCTACTGGGCTTCTTCTGATTGGGTCCTTCTCTCGCTGTGGTGTCTATCAAAGTTAGAATGTTTGCGATCATTACAACCTTGGTTGTACCGATCAACATTAAAAACATTTATAATTGTTTAACCGTCGATCATATACATTTTTCTCCTAGCTTGGAGAAGAGCATTTTTTTTAATAGATGAACACTAATACAAGTTATTAGCATTTTTTTAACACCAACTTCATGATTCATTTTTCGTTGCGTTGGACATTAAATCGATTTTGGCAAAACTTATCGACATTGGTCTTTCTTACTATTCAGTAACTACATGTTAATAACGTGTACACGGTTACAAATACTTTACATTAATGTTGTTATTTCTTCTGTTGTTACGTATATAGTGTCTGAAACTTATTCCCATGTTGTTACCAGTCAAGAAGTGTACCTCCAATGCCATGCCAACATTCAAAAGAACCTATGGTTTTTCCAATTGCAGTGGGGTTACTTGATTCAAGCAGCAAAGACATACCTCTTACCTCTGTTTCCCACGATGGACTTGATCAATCGATCACAAGCAGCAAGCAACAAGTCATCACGACAGTTCTTAGAGTCACAAAGGTATGAGCAGCACCTTGGGACTGTACATGGTTCCTTTTGATTCCGTGCAAAATACCAATGTGGGGAATGTCATAATACGTAGTTGTATAACTATCTAAAGTGCATATCGCTTGTTACATATTGCAGAAGCAAGAAGAATTTGTATTTTGTAACTAATTGTATGAACTAATGATGTTTGTAATGTATTGCACCGTTTATTGCCGAAGTATGAACTGAACTGTTATGTACGAACTGAACTGTTATTTATGAACTGCTGAAGTTTGAAACAACATGTATCATTAGTGAAAGCTAATTGTTATTTTTTAAATTAGATACGGTCATGAGCCGTATCTATTTGTCAACTAGATATGACTCATAGCCATATCTATATGTTAATTAGATGTGTTCAAATTTCTTTATTGATATGGCTTAAAACCGCATTAAACTAATATACTGATACGGCTTAAAATCATATCAAATTCCTATATTGATACGGTTTAAAGCCGTATCAATCTATGAATTTGATACGGTTTTGAGCCGTATCAAATTTGTAAATTAATACGACCTAAGACCATATCAAAGACGCCATTTTTTGATACGGCCCTGACCACTGCCAAGCTACATTTGATACGGTCAAAAGCATCGCTTAATTGCAGTTATGGTGTAATGCGTTGGGGAGGAATAGAAGAAATCAATCTGTTGGCATCCGACGGATCGGACGCCAACGGCTTGATTTCCTCTGTTCCCACACCGTGGAAAGAGCATGGATATTCAACGTGCTTGCGTCCGACACGTCGGAAGCCAACACAACGTAAACGTGGTTAGAAAAGGCTGCGAACGTGGCCAAACTGAAATTGTACTTCTATTTAATTCACATGGATCGAAGGAAAATTAGTAGTATCTACCTCAGTGGTGGTCGGCACGGATTGTTCTTATCATATTTATATAGATACTGCGGCGATGCAAAGTAGATGTTGGTTGTCACACACGTATATCCCGTTTTTCTCATTAATAGCATTTGCTCCTCTCGTAAGCACTCCTACTTCTCATTTTATGGTGTATTTGTGACATGTTCCAACTGATCAATACATAGTATTGTCTTCTTTAACCTCTCATTAATATTCTTTTCTTCTTTGTTTTCTTGCTATATTTGTTAGGGATTGTGCGGTTTGAGAATATTGGAGTAAGATGATCATCATATGATTGCCGTACTTCAGATTTTAAGGATTTATATAACAGATTCTTTCAGACAATAGGTCAGCCCACCAGGTACAAACGAGTTATCGAACTATCGAGTTTCAGGATTCAATAAAGCCTTGGAACAGCGAAATCAGATTCAAAGCTTGTACGGCTTTGATCTGATCAAGAACACTCTGATTATTATTCTCTGATGATGCAAAAACGAAGGAGAAAGAAGAGGAGAAAGAATCAGTTTTGCAACACATTAAAGATGTTGCAAATTCGAGAATTTGCCACGGTTTACTGCATTGGCAATGGCGTTGTAAAAACCGAGAGGAAGAAGCACTACACCAAAAAATGCTTTTAACAGCAACGCAAAAATGTTGTTATACAATTTTATAACGTTTTGATGAACGTTGTTTAACGACATGTTGTCGTAGGCCCCTTTTTTCCAATAGCGGTAGAGTAAATGCTGTTACATTTCACATTTTACAGCGTTTTGAACTAGCTGTTAATATGCCATACACAACTTATTTTAGTTGTTGTTTTAAAAAATAGATAGGGTTTGGAAAGTTGTCAAAAAATGTACAACTTCACACTTAGGCTTTCAATTGCCAATTTTAAACGCTGTTACTAACATTTATCAGCGTTTTATACACGCTGTAAAAATGTTCCCTCTTGTTTTATCAGCAATCATAAAACGCTGTTAGTAATATTTACACAGCATGTCATCTGCGCTGTAGAAATATGAACAGCATTTGTCACGCGCTGTAAAACGTTAGCAAGGTTTTATCAGCGTTTATGAAACGCCGTCACTAATATTTACACAGTAATTGTTGGTGTTAAATTTACAACATCCATATCATGATGTTACATTTGCACACTTATTATTACCTTATTATTACAGTACAACTGCTTCACCAAAAAATCAAATGAAAAATAATTATATTAAACCACAACTACTAGTCGCTTCCATTAGTGAAATTGAACTCAATGCATAAACAAATTTTGTAAACAAAGACGGTACTTAAACTATAGTACACAAAGCCACTACCAAAATAAAAGTCTTTCCTACTACAAAATAAACTTACTATAGATACCAAAATGATCTTCAAGAAAACATCCTATGCATTCCTTGCATCAACATTATTCTTCATCTACCTACAAGGATGAAATTTAAGGGTTATGATCAAATAAAAATTTAAAATTAACATATTTAACTTATAATACCTACTACAAAATAATATTAACTCAACATCTATTATTACTATATTCGCAATCAACAAATTACAGCAGAATAACATGAGCCAAGAGTGGATGTATTCGTGGGTTGTTGTTCGGAAACAGCAAGCCATGGCTTGATGGAACAGCAAGCCTAAGCTTGCTGCTTCTAAACAGCAAACCACGCCTTGCTGTTTCGGAGCATCAAGCGGCGCTTACTGTTTCGGAGCAAGCCATGGGTACATCCACTCTTGGCTCAGCAATTCAGCAAGCCGAAGCAGTCGCTAGTCATTGAAAAGGCTAGAAACTTCAATGGCAATACAATTCACGACTGCACTTACATAGACAGGTGCAAGACTCACATGTCAACAACTGGGCATCACCACATGCATTTACATAGGACAAAACATCCCTTCAAATTGAAAATAGCAACCATAACAAAAAAAAGCACTAAACCCACCTAAACCTCAGGTATCAATAACCAGTTTTCCGACAAAAGGAAATTGTATGTCCATGCAATTTTTATGTTAGACTTTTCTGCTCTCTTTAAATAAAACAATTTTCTCTTTCCATAAGATTCACTTTTAGATGTAAAAAAAGTGCCAAAACAATAAACACTGCGTGAAAAACCACTAGGATTAAAAGAATTTAAGAACTGACTCCTGTGAAGAATTTAATTTTATATGATTTTAGCTTTTATGCATCCAAAATCCAAATAGTAAGTGACGAAGGTTATATTTCTTCAAATAGTTATTAAGCACACAAACAGACCAAGTAAATGAAATACACAAACAGATGTAAAAACTGGAATATTAAATGTTAGTGACGGGTTCGTATACACACAAGATCTTGTGAAATTTACGTAAAAGTTGAATCTAGTCTATATTCGCAATAGGCCATGCTACCGTCGAACCAAAAACATCTGATAAGCATTCGATGAATGAGTTACGCCTCCATTGAGCTTGCATTTGGCATTCAACGAGAAATTTGCACTCTATCATATAACCGATGTTTGTGGATACATAATCAAAAATTCTTTAAAAAGGATACTAGTTATATAAACGTATTACTGTAACAGATTTAGGGAAATTGCTTATGGGGGTAGATGCACTTGTCCTTTAACAATCAATTCTTTGCTTCCACATCCCAATTGTACAACTTACATTTGCTTCCATGCTACTAATCATGCTCTAACAAAATGACATATATTAATTGATATGCATGATGATACACTGCTGAAAACACACACACGCAAGCCTATAAATAAATATCAAAACCTACCCTAATACAAAACCAACCATAGGATTCAAAAAAGTCAGGTTCTTTCCGGTATTTCCCGAGTCCTATATGCAGAGTCGGATCAGATCATTGTGTTGCCTTAGACGGCAAAAAAAATCTAACTTGATTTCATAAATTCTAACTTGATTGCTTAGACGATAAATGCATGCAATGAGACGTACTCACGCTGAATGGTCGCCAAAGAGCCAAGACCGATGGGGTACCAGACGCTTTTAGTTTGTAACTTTCCTAGAATATGATTGTCTTTCGCTTTGCTGCAGTTGTAATAAAAACATAATAAGGAAAAATTCACAGGATTAGTTATATCTGAAAGAAAAAAGGAGAAGGGGCTTGCAATCAGGTCATACATGCACGAGTTGTGTAACATAAACTTGAGTACAAAACAACTTTTTTCAATTTTTTCCAACTCTAATACAATTTTTATCATCTTCGTTCTTCATCTTTTTTCCTATACTATGTTGTATGCATTTCCAAATTAATAGCATAAAAATTTAAAATCAATAAAAAATACAGGTATGTTCCTCTTGATTCACTAATTTATTTCATCCATTCTAATTTAGAAAATCATGAATTATGTCCATAATTAAATTTATCAAGTAAAAATGGGAAAGATGGGAAACTAATTCGCAATCTAGTATTCATACAGAGAATCAGAACAGAAGGGAGATAATCAAACAAAATCGAAAAAAATTAAAATATATCTAGTTTCCTTTTTTCTGAATGGAAAAGAGAACGCAATCTTCCCTCGATAATTCTTAAGACGCAGCTAATAATATTGCGGCAAGTTCGATGCTTCAGGGTTATCTTCTTCTTCCACCGTTCTCTTCTCGACCGTCTTCTTCTCTTCCCTTTTTTCTTTTCGTACCTCTTTTTTCTTTTTATACCTCTTTT
Source organism: Allium sativum (assembly GCA_030737875.1). Classification (NCBI taxonomy): domain Eukaryota; kingdom Viridiplantae; phylum Streptophyta; class Magnoliopsida; order Asparagales; family Amaryllidaceae; genus Allium; species Allium sativum. The sequence goes on along the minus strand of CM060924.1, from coordinate 951,774,408 downwards.
TTTGGACTTCTCTCTTACGCCGATAACAACTCCATCCACTAGCCATGCCACCGTCTTGTCCTTGGCATCTCCTATATTAGTAAAGTACAACTGTCCTTGGCATCTCATATATCATTGGCATCTCCACCAATGATATGCATATTTTAAATTTTGAGCAATAACCGTCAGGACCTTTAAAATCATAAAGCCTTTTGCAAAATATTTTTTCTCCAATTTTGATAATGTATACTGAGCGGATGGAAGATATGTTTTGTTCGCACGAGGTTGTGCATAGAGGCTATGTCGAATTCCCCAATCCTGTAGATCATCTCTACAATCAATCCCATCCTTTGATTTATTGTCATGCAACATTGTACTAAGTTTGCTTTCACAAGCATTTTTCTCAATGTGCATTACATCTAAATTATGACGTAATGGAAGTGCCTATAATAAGAAAAGTTAAGCTTTAGAGTTTTCCCACATTTTGCTTGTAATAGGCCAATAAAGAAAACGAAATATAAATGCTAGCCTCCCAATATGGAAAGTCAAAAAAGATTGATCTCTTTTTCCACCTTAATAGCTCTTTTTTAATAGGATCGTTATCTTGTTCATCATCTTCACTGTCATTATCAATCTTTCTTTTTTTACCTTTTCCCTTATTTTTCTTTTCACTTTCGGTGCCTTTTCCAAAATCATTTGGAAAGTCTTCCAAACTTAAAGAAATATCTTTGCCGATTAGAATTCTAGGCTTTTTCCCATCCTCCACGGTGTTGTGAAACCATGCCTTTTTTTCTTAATGGATTTGTAATAGATAAAAATCTTCTATGACCCATATAAATAGTCTTTCGACTATGTTTCAGCCATCGATGATAAGTGTTGACACCACAAGATGGACACGCTTTTTTACCCTTTACAAGACATCCAGCAAGATTACCATAAGTTGGAAAATCATTTATCGTCCACAATAAAATAGCTTTCAAGTTAAAAAGTGTCTTAGTTAGTGCATCATATTTCTCTACTCCATTACTCCACAAGTAATGCAAGTCTTCTAGTAATGGCGCCAGATATTTATCAATATTATTTCCTGGTTGTTTTGGTCTTGGAATTAGAAGTGTTAACATGATATTTTCCTTCTTCATGCACAACATAGGCGACAAATTATAAGTCACAAGCATTACTAGCCAACAACTATACTTGGAGCTTAACATATAAATGGATTAAAGCTATCTGTAGCAAGATCAAGTCTAATATTACGTGGATCGGCTGAAAATGTTTTCCAATTTTCATCAATCATGCTCCATGCTACAGAATCTACAAAATGCAACATCTTTGCATCACTACTTTTATTTTTGAAATGCAACCTTAATTCTTCTGCCATTTTTTAAGATCTAAACATTATTCTCAATCTTGGAATTATTGAAAAATATCTCAAAACCTTAACCAGGATACCTTGCATAATCTCCTCAGTATCCCGATTGATCTTCCATCGTGATGAACCACATTTCAGACAGCTATTTAAATTTTTGTTCTTTTTACGAAAAAGAAAACAATCATTTTCACAAGCATGAATCTTTTCAAATCCCATATCAAATAGTTTTAAAAACTTTTTTACTTCATATAAAGTCTTGGGGAGTACGTTATTCTTCGACAAAAACATATGCTGGACGTTAAGAAGTTTATCAAAACCAGTATCGGATAATCCAGTATCACATTTAAAATTATACAAAGTAGTAATGGAAGATAACTTTGTATGGCCTGTGCAACCAGGATACAGTGGGGTTTCAGCGTCTTCCAAATTTTTAGGTAAATCATCATGCTGCTTTTATGCATCATCCTTATCATTGTCGTCATCAAAAAAAGTATATTTGAAATAGTCTTCACTACATAGTGAATTGCTTTGAGTAAGTCATACGTCTCACCCATTTTATCCGTTTTTTCAACAGTCACTTGCTCGCCATGATTATACCACGTACCACCTTCATACTTAGGATCCATTCCCCTTATAATCAGGTACTCAACAATGGTGTCCCCGTTGTAACAACTAAGATTACGACAGTCTATACAAGGACATAAATTTTTTCCACATCTCCTATTTTTTTTTTGAAGCAAGCACAAATTTTCGAACACCTAGGCCATACTCTCTACTTGTTCTATAAATAAAATTGAAAACAAGTGTTGCTTTATATTATCAGAATTCAGGGTATATCAAATCGAAAGTTCAATATAAATTAGCAACTAATACCTATGTTTAAGCAGCTAATCTTAGTCCATCGTCATATACAATGTGTATGAAATCAAGTATCTACAAACAGAAAAAAGGTTATAAACAAATGGTTAATCACAACTCATGTGCACAACTCCCTAGTTGCAATTCACACATACTCAAATCATTACTTTTTGTTGCTCTTTCCCTTTGGACACAACCAATTTACAACAAGCGATATATGTACACAAGCAGGTAAATATGTACACAATCAGCTATATATGTCACATCATTTTTAAACAAGATATATATGTACACAACCAGGTATATATGTACAAAAGTAGGTATATATGTCACAACAATTTTCAACCAGCTATATATGTACACAACAATTTTCAACCAGGAAGGTTGTTGCTTCAAATATGTGAAACAAAGCACATAAAAAACATATTGAGGTACCTATTCTTGATTTTCTTTAATTTGCCCGACGTATACTATAGATTTCACTAATAAGTGTAAATCGGTCGAACTAAATGTACAAGAACTGAGTAATTAAATCAATCGAATCAAAAGAGAAACAATTAAATCAATCAAAAACCAAATCGATCGAACTAAATATATAGGAGACAAATTACAACTAAATTGATCGAAGTACCTGAATGAGAGGAACCAGGGCAGGGAAATAAGGAAGGATGAAATAATAAAATTGGGTTTTACTGCAAGATGAAATTGAACGCGAGAAATGAAATCGAAAGAGGAAAATGAAATAGAAAGAGGGAAATGAAACTGGAGGAAGAGGGAAAGTAATTTTTTTAGGCGGGGGAAATGAAAGTGGAGGCGGGATGTTAGCCGTGCGTGTTGTTTAGGGTAAATATTTTATCACCAGTATTGTATCAACGTTTCAGCCACTATTGAAATCAACGGAAGCATTTCATTGAGTAGTGGATTTAGAGGGACCAAAATTTAACAGCATTTACACCCAAAACGCTGTCTTCGTTTGCGGTTGAAAGTTGTTTTTCTTGTAGTGAAGAAGATAACATAGAAGACAGTTATTTAAAACATCACAAACTGTCGCTATTTATAAACAGTGAATCATCACATCCATTTGCAACGGTCACGTCTGTTATAATTTGAAATGTCACGCCCTTTCGCATTTGCCACGCTTATGAAACTTTGCGAATTAGAATTTCCCAGTGCACAAGGTCCTGCCCAGTCGACCCATTACATTTCTTAAATTCGGTCCAAAAATAATGTTAATTGATCCGGACCCGAGACCGGTCGGACAGACGGTGGTGTGCGCCTGTGTGGTATAGTGATGCATGGTCTCCCACCTCAAAACAAAGTAAACATTTAGGTTCCCTAAGGCCTCAACACACTTATCAGAAGGCTACTTATATAGTGGCATACCCTTACACATTTTACAATGTGGGCCTAATCACATTTCCTCTTCTTTCTTACTTCTCTTCAAACAAAACCCCACACCCAAATCATATTTGAAAATTTCTAACATTTTTTTGGTCTTTCCCTCCCTCTCCTGGATTTTCCTTTGTTGGTTGAATCGGTTCCTTATCGCCTTACTCAAACAATCGAGCTCCCTTTTCCGCTCTGTATCTGACTGATTGCAGTGACCCCATTCCAGTTTACTTTTGCAGACTCCTGCATTCAAATCTTCGAACCCCTCTGCTCACTAGTTGTCTATCGTGTTTACATTGTCTCCGACCCTCAATCCGCAGCCTATCAGTTATGTGCGCCTCATTGCTAGCTCACTCTTTGCAGTTAGAGGCTGGTGAAGGCAATTCGTTTCATGGCTCGTTTACTGCCTAGCTATTTGTTATTGAGGTTCTCTGGTGCATTCCCTACAGTCACTTGCCCGGGAATTGGTTCTAGAGACCCCAAGTGGTCATGGTGTGACTTCGTTACTTAGCTTCCTGTCTCTTTGTTAGCTGCTTTTGGTTGGTCAATCATATTCCGGCTTCTGGTAAGTTTAATGCTTGGGTTGTGGTAGTTTTGTGCTAGTGTTCCTTTCTAGTGCATGTCATTTTTTGTAGTCATCTGTCAGTGGTGCATCACTGAATTAATTTGTTGGTTGTCATACTATATGCATGTGAGTTGAAGCCTTTATGGTTCCAGTAGATATCATCTTCTGGTGATTTAGTTGAAGCAGTACTGATTAAAAAAAACATATAACGTATTGATTTATTCAGTAGAGCATCAGGTAGTATAGGTCACTTGTATGTTATTTTCAAGTTTCAAAGCAATCGTATTAGCTTAAGTAGATCCCCTTTCATCAAATGTTATTGTAACTATTCGCTTCTCAAGTATATGTAAAATCAAAATTTAAAAATGGCATAAGTCTATAATACTTAATAACAATGAAGAATCAATCTTCCGTGTTTACACTGTCATGGTTCATGTGATTCACCAATAATTGCACTGTTAGTGCCGGAATTTAAGGGAATGTACAATGCATATATGCTTGCAGGAAACTGGTTACTTTCATCTAGATCACATAAATCAAATTAACTACCTTCTCCTGAAACTTAAAAGTGATGTTAGTTTTGTAGTCTGCCCCTGGTTTCTTATTTTGATTTAGTAAAGCACTATCTACAAACTGGAAGAATCGATGTAAAATAATTAGTCGGTTAAAAATTCAGAGTTTATGAGTACTACGAAGGGGAAGGAAATGAAATCAATCAGTAAAAGAAAATAAATGACGTACCTAAGTGGGCATCAATTCAGATAATAGTGGTGTAAAATTTGGCGTTATCAAAGAAGATTGTCAATGATGAGGATGAAGGAAGTTGAAATGAGAACTATTGATTTTAGATAGAAGAAAGATGGGAAATACTTTGAGGGGATTTTAGTGTGGAATCTCTTCAGTGCTGGCAGTTGGGAGGGAGAGTAGAAGAAGGGACTGAAAGAAGAAGCTATTACAATTTGAAGAAGTAATTGCGATTATAAAAAGGGGAAAAGACGTGTTTTCGTGCAGTTGTTTCTGGGTTGGGAGTTGGGGGAAATAATAAAAAGGGAATGGCGACTATTCTGTATTTTAAAATACTTAATCGCAATGATTAGAAAAGTGGGATTCTTTTTCTATTATAAGTAATAAATAAATACTCTTGTTGGATTCATATTCTAAAGATAAAAAATTCAACGATCGGGACTTTGTGTCTTTCTTTTTGTGCTCAAATATCCATCAGTGACTTTAGGGTAATGTGAGTGTACAAGAAAAGAAAGATCAGTAAGAGCATCTCCAACGGATGGGTATTTTTACCCAGAATCATGAATTAAATCCTTAAAAGCTATCCAGTGGGTATTCTTCCCATGAATATTCAAGGGAAAATTACCGGGCCAATTCTAAATCTTGAATTGGGCCCGCACACCGAATTTATTAGCGTTTGATATAGCGCGCAGATTTTTTCAGTGCACTCCGATAAAATCGGCGCGTGATATCGAACGCTGACAAATTCAGCGCGTCTTTCCCAACGGCTGAGAGAACTTGCATTTTCACTAGAGAACAACAAAACGGTCGTGTATTTCCCAACGGCTATAAAACAGCTAAAAACTTTCAAATGGCTATATTTTCAGTTATAAATTGGTTCCTTTCTACCATTCTATATCACAACATATTTGCAATTCATTTCTATCTCTTAAATCTAAAGAAACTCTAACCCTATAATGTCGTCACCTTTCGGAGATTTTTCACATCCGACGACGGACGGAAGCCGGTTTTTCCAAGCCAACACGAACTATGGCCTGTGTACTGAATCAACTAGACAACCAACTATCTCGTGGATAGACGAAGAGGACATCAATCTATGCACAATCTATTATCATTTCTTACAAGATTCGGCCATGGGGAACGATCAATCATTCTTTATGTTTTGGAAAAAAATTATGACCGCCTTCGTTGAGAAGCATTCAGAAGGCTTACAGACGTTGGCGGTGATTTAAGATGGATTCGGCAAAATTAGTCGTGAAACAACGTTTTATGAATCACAAGTTTACAAATAAAGATAGTGAATCCAAGCGACATGGGAGGAGAGCATAATCTGGAATATTTTCTTACAACGTACATTGGTGGTTGAGTATATATTATTTATGTATCATATTCCCTATTTTTATTAGAAACGAATGGGAAAACGAGGAGTTCAAGAAGCTTTTTGCTAGAGAAAATGGCACGAAAAGGCCACATAATTATCATTTTATGCATTATTACGGTTTGCTTACCAGTCAACCAAAATGGAACTCTAAACTTGCCAAGAGCCTACGCGATGTTCAAACTGCTAACAAGGGAAAGAAAAAAGCTTCTAAATCTGGGTATTCTTCCAGTCCTAGCAAGTCAATGGCCAAAATTTCTCAATGTGCAGGTGAAAACCTACTTGATGAGTTCAATACCACGATTGACGAATATTTTTGACCTAAGGGAGTCAAAGCTATGAAAAGAAAGGGCAAAATTGCGGTTGTGCATGAAGAAAAGTGTAACAACCCAGATTTTTCAGTCATTTGAATTTGAATATTTAAACCTGTTTTAAATATTATATTGGTATATTAATGGATTTTAGTATTGAATTAGTTATTTATACGAAGTTTGAACGTTAAAATTATATTTAATTTAAAACGAGCTCGAAATAGGCGGTATTTCGTAATATTAAGTTATGATCCAATTGGATATGCAGGTTCCGATATAAGTCAGACTTCCATGAAACAAAAAACGTTAGGATCTTATTGATTATAGTTTTCTAACGAAATAAAAATGTAATAACCCAGAAAATGTGAACCAATTTAAAATTTTTAAAATTGGTTATTGTCAAAGAATTTGAATAATTGAAATAGCATATTTCAATAAAATAATGAATTGGGAATAGTGAGGCAGTTTGAAAATTTGAATACAAACTTTGTCTGACTGTACCGGGTGGAAAATATAACAGATTTTAGCGAAACTGAAAATATTTAAATCTTTTTATGAATACCTTTCTAACTAATCTGAAAAATCGAAGTTTCATAACGGGAATCAAAAGTTATGGCCAAATGAATTTTCAGAAAGGTCGCTATATAGAGTATATAGCCCTTGAAAATAGATATTTTGCATACGACCTCGGAATTCGACGAAACCACTTTTGTTGGGTCCGGGATGTCAAATTATTGCTAGGTTTCAAATTTCATAATTTTTGAAGCTAGTATGTGAGCGGGGCAAAAGAAAATGTGATTGGTCAATTTCTGTTAAAATGGGTCGACCTGAAAATGGACATTTTGCATATGAGCTCAGAATTCGACGAAACTGGTTTTGTTGGGACCGTATCATCAAAACAAAGCTAGATTTATTTTTCTGAAATTTTTCGATTCAGTTTGTGGCCCTGGCAAATTGAAATGTACGTTCAAATTGAATATAAAATGCTTTATACTTTAATTTGAAAAATAACTGCTGTAACAGTCGAATTGGCCAACGAAACATATCCCATTGTGTCCGGAATGGGGGTATTTAGCTAGGGGCGACAGTCGTTGGGTTGAAAATGGTGTACGTTGGCTAGAAAGGATATTATAGGAATTTAAAAATATAATATATTAGAAAATATCTACCACTTTCTCTTTCATCTCAAATAATCGGTCAAACCCCAGAAAGAATGGCGAAAACCCGTTCAAACCTTTCCACCTCGATCGCCGCCACCACAGTCAATTTTGCCGCCGCCTCCAGATGGCAATTCCGACCGCCTTCCTCCCCTCTTCAAATCAAACCAACCCTCGACTGAAACCATTTCCTATCGACGTCGTTCTACCTCGAGGAAGTCCGCCCCTTTGGAGCGCCGCCGATCGCCACAGAAGCCACCGAGTTCGCTGCCACCACCGTCGATAGGAAGCCTGTTCATAGCTCTTCGACGTCGTAGGGTCTGATCTGGACATCGAGCTACGGTTTTGATTTAAATTCAAAACCTAGTTTTGAAGGTTCGAAAAGCACTCTGCTTTGAAATTTCTGAATTGAAAATAACACTTTTAAGTGTTGCAAAACTTTGAAAAATCATATCTTTTTAGTGTGTTAACGAAATTCGATGAAACAAGAAACATCGGGACCGCAGGGAGGCTCTCTACCATTTAGCAAAAGCCGCGGATTTTCCGATCTTCCTCCGATTTTTAGCACTTCAAAAACCAATGTGAGGAATCTAAACTAAATTGTGTGAATGGAATCGTGTTGTATAAATTATATAAGCGAAGTGTAAATTATATACGCATTGTATACCTCATGTACATGTGTTGTATAAGTTATATTAGCGATGTATAAATTATACAAGCGTTGTATGAAACATATATGCTTTGAATTGTGATGAAATTCCAGTGAATTATAGAAATTATATATATATATATATATATATATATATATATACTCCCCTCGTCCACAGACCATGGACGATATTTATTGCTTGTGATTGGCGTGATATTATATGGTATGACGAATGGTTGGAAATAAATGTTTGTGGTTGATATTGTGGTTGAAAAATACCTTTGTGGTTGAGAAATACCCTCTTGTGGTTGAAAAAAATTAGAATAGGATTGTGGAAATGAAAATAAAACATGCCGCCTGCGTGCAAACTAGATGCATGATCCCCATTGTCAAAAACCGCGAGGTTTTAAGGTAGAGCGAGGAGCCGTACTAGGGACGGTCCCGGTTTTAACTACCCTGCCGTTATGCTGTCGAAATTTTCTGAAATATTCATGTGTTAGAATAATTTTCATTTGTTGAAATTAATTACATATGTTGAAACCAATATTCATGTGTTGAATTGAAATTCATTCGTTGAATCGAAATTCATGTGTTGAATATTATTCGAATTTTAAACAAATAGATTTAGCGAAAAAAATTACATTTTTATATATACACAAACTATAGAGGATATTCATGTGTTGAATTGAAATTCGTTCGTCGAGTCGAAATTCATGTGTTGAAAATTATTCGAATTTTAAATAAATAGATTTAGCGATAAAAATTACATTTTTATATATATACAAACTATAGAGGATATTCATGTGTTGAATTGAAATTCGTTCGTCGAGTCGAAATTCATGTGTTGAATATTATTCGGATTTTAAATAAATAGATTTAGTTATAAAAATTACATTTTTATATATATACAAACTATAGAGGATATTCATGTGTTGAATTGAAATTCGTTCGTCGAGTCGAAATTCATGTGTTGAATATTACTCGAATTTTAAATAAATAGATTTAGCGATAAAAATCACATTTTTATATATATACAAACTATAGAGAATATTCATGTGTTGAATTGAAATTCATTCGTTGAATTGAAATTCATGTGTTGAATGTTATCGTATTTTAAAATAAAATGAATAGACAATAAAAACTACATTTTTATTGTGAATATGAAGTGTTAAAAACATTCACGTGTTGAATAAATATTTTTGATGATAAAAATATTTCTTTTATCATGTATACGCTTTGATAAAAATACACACGTGTTGAAATAAATATTAGTTTGCTAGAAATGTTATTATTAGCTTTGTTCTGCATATATACACGTGTTGAACAGGGAAAATGGATTAGCTGTAGAGTAAAGAAATTATTTGCATGCCCAACAAATAGGTAAGCCTTGATGAGTTGGCTGCGCAATTTTATTTTTATATCAACTCCTGTGAATGCCATTGGATGCGGAGTGCTGGTTAATCTGTGTGAAATAATTAACATCGCCATAGGATAGTAACAATTAATTTTGAACTACACTACATGGCATACTCCTTGACGATATGCATACTTCATCATATCCCACATAAGCATTTGGAGCTTGTGTGACGAGGTTGAAGATTTACCATACGAGCGAGAGGCTTGTATGGCGATGATTATATACTACAGGTTGAACTGATGACTGATATGGACTATATAAAATATAACGATAAATTGCCAGATTAATAAAAACCCCACACGGGTCTGGAGTTGACAATAATCACGTCTCTCTAGTCATTAGATATGGCACATGGACTATTTATTCCCACACGGGACGAGGTGACGAGGATTTATCCTCTGGAGTAATTAAAAATACACGCTCCCTCTGGCTTGACAGGGTGACGAGAATTTATTCTCTGGAGTTATTATCTATACACGCTCCCCTGTAAACACCAGAATATGTCACTATAAATATGTGGATGCTTTATAGGATTTATTGGGTACCTAACACGGCCCAATAAATTTCCAAACCCCTTCCCGTACAAAGGAGGTTATGGCGAAATTTTTCGAAATATTAAGGCGTTAGTGAAATATTTGAAGTGAAAACGATGTTGAAATAAATGAATGAACTATGTTGAAATAAATGAATGAACGATGTTGAAATAAATGATTGAACGATGTTGAAATAAATGAATGAACGATGTTGAAATAAATGAATGAACTATATTTGAAATAAAGGAATGAACTATATTTATATACAACAACAACAACAACAACAACAAAGCCATATATCCCAAACAAGTTGGGGTTGGCTAGATATGGAACCCAAAATTAAAATGAAATAAAATTAATAATGATGATAATACATATATATATAAAGGGTTTAAAATAACCAATCAAATAAAAAGTCGTCCGATAAAGGGTTTTTTTAAATAATAATAATAATAAGTAAAAATGTTCAATAAAAGTGAAATAAAATCTAAAATAGTAAATAAAAAGTAAAAAGGTTAAGTAAACGTGAAATAAAGTATATATATATATATAACCTATGGTTCTGGTACATGGATTGCCAATTTCCATGCACTCCTATCAACTACCAGCTCTTCCGATAAACTCCAGTTACTTAAATCTCTCTTTATTATCTCCTCCCATGTCATTTTAGGTTGACCTCTACCTCTCTTTGGGCCTTCGGCGCGACCTAGAATTCCAGCGCGTACAGGTGCATCGTATGGTCTACGTTGGATATGTCCAAACCATCTCAAGCGGTATTGGACTAACTTCTCTTCAATAGGTGCAACTCCAAGTTTTTCCCGAATATCCTCATTTCTAATCCGATCTAATGAACTATATTTATATATATAAATATAAATAGAATTGAAAGGAATCGAAGCCGTGCAGTTTGTGTTTTGGAATCGTAATTTGAAACGATTAGTACGAGAAATCCGACCAACGGATTTTCCCGAAACCGCAACCGCTGGGTTCGCCTTGGAAATATCTTTCCAATGGTACCAACCTTGTAAAAATCCAACGATTGGATTGTCTGGAATGTTTAATTCAAATCTAAAGAAAAACAGTGCCAGAATCGTTTATATTTATATATAAATATAAATATAATTAAATTAAATCGAATAACGACGCTGCAGTTCGAATTTTGAAACCGTAACTTCAAACGACTAGTGTGGAAGATCCGACCATCGGATTTTCACAAAACTGGAACCGTTGGGTTCGCTTTGGGAATATCTTCCCACTGATATAGACTTTGTAGAAATCCAACGATTAGATTTTCAGATATGTGTAAAACAAATTAGGGGAAAAACAGCGCCAGTGCCACGGCACGACCTGAAACGTTGTTTAATTAAATATGGCCATTTTTAAATAAATAAAAATGGCGAAAAATCGTTATAAAATATTATAAGCAACGTAGATTGGAAATAAACCAATTTGGCTTGATCTGTTTGATATTTGATGGTTGTGTGTGTTTGACACGAAAATAACTCTAAAGAACTGAAATATGAATGTCGAATAATATAACCATGGAAAGAATTGATTTGAATTCTAATTACGTGAATTATTTGAAAAGGCCGAGCTAACCCTCATTTCAAATAATTGATCGAGCGATTCGAATTGGAAAATACAAAGACAATTCAAGACCGACGATCTTCGTATCGGTTTGATGGGCGCTGCTGAAGTTCCTGATTGGAGTAGCTACCGTGAAGGAACGGAAGTAGTAGCCGTCTGAACGAATGTGTCGATTGTACGGATATACGAGGAATTGACGCCTCCGGTTTCGTTAAGACCCAGAACGGACTTGTAAATGGACTGTGTGTCTGACATTGGATTTTGTTCTATACTGATTGATCTATGTTAAATATATATCTGTTTGGCGGCAGAGAATTTATTCTTTTGCTTAACACCCTTCTTTGAGAGGTACGAGCTCAGAGGTTATATATCGATGGAAATCAATCGTATGGAGTGGACTGTCTATGTGGCATGCCAAGATGCTGTGATCAAGGCTTCCATTGCAAAGCAAAGTCTTGTGTTCGATGATCAAAGCACGGCCTACGTGGCCTGGCTTTGTGTATAGCGTGGATTTGCGAGCCTCACACCCCGGTATGAGTTAAAAATGGGATAAAGACTACAGGGAGAGCACGACGTTTCTTTCTAGCTATGGTGGTGTCAGTGACCTATCAGCCCTGACATTTATATCTACTTTTCACCTATGTGGTTGTTGGAATGCGAGGCGCCTCGATTATAGGTCTGTAAGGACCGGGAAACGTGTGTTCAGGAATTGCCAATCCTCAAATGTAAGAGAGGACCGGCCCTGAAGATCCAGGGGTTACCCAGAGTGTGTAGTCCTGAGGCATTTGCTAGAATGTCTCGAAGCGGAGAGGAGCTTGCCCGTTGCCTCGACTCATGACGGAAATCCAATTTCCAATACGAAATAATGGATTCGATTGTAGAACTAGTATGGCGACATAGTATATGGTATCTATGCCACCTATGATTGATATTTATGATGCTATTCGTTTTTGAAACATATATGCACTAGTAATAATATCAAATGATTTGGCTTTACATGTATTAAGCATATTTGGCCATTATAAGGTAAAACTCTATCCTCCGGCTTGCGTTGTATTGTATGATGGGACTTGAGTCTTATAATGGCTTCATTCTTTTTAAAAGCATTGCGTCGTTTCCAAAGAATTTACTTTGTTTTAAATGCACTAGCAATCACTGGAGTAAACCCGTTCCGCGAAAGTGGCGTGGTCCTATGATTTGCTTATTACTGTTGTTTAAACTGTTAAGTAGATTTCTCATACCAGTCCCCATGACTGACTCGTTGTTTGTTTCACTTTGCAAACGCGGGTGCCCTTATTTTCACACGGGCAGCCTAGTTCACAGGTGATAGGTTGTTTTTGGCTCAGCACTGTAGTATGGAGTGCATTTTTGGCTCATGGCGAGGCTGACGTCACCGAGATGACTTTGACATTTTCCGCCATTATTGTATCTATATTATGATTCCGCCACAGGTGATGCAGACTGTTTTACTTCCAGTACTTATTATCGTATGTATATGTACCGCCTTCGGCGATGTAGACAAATACCCTTATTATGTCTCACTGCATGTATATATATTCCGCCTCTGGCGATGGTGACTGATCATTTCCCTTTTATTTACTAAGTTATATCCTACGTTGTGCTATTCTGATGTTGTTGCATGTTATGATTCCGCTGTCATATCTATGTAAAATTATTCTATTTATTGTTTCTGCTATTATCTGTTCTCTGCTATGATGATTGATGTGTTATATTCCAATGATTATCCTTAATACCGTCACACGGATTTTGGGATCGTCACAAAAAAATCCTTCATGTTATAGATTGTAAGTTATGTTTAAATCAAATTTTAAAATAGTCGCGATGGAATTTGTTAATAAACGATAACTTTATTAAATTAATTTAATAAATTTTTTAATGTAAATTAGATTTCATTAAATCGAAATGTCAATATTGAGTTGTAAAATCCATACTATTTATATTTATAGCTGTATATAATATTTCATTTGGATATTTGTGATAGTAATAATTTTTTATTATTTTATTTGGTTATTTTAGAATTTAATTAATATTTAATCGATAAATGATAAGCCTTAGAAATAGCCAATTTTCAAACGACCTCCATTTGCAATGAAACAAAATTTGTTGGATTCGAAACATCAAAGCATAGCATGGTGCAAATTTTGGGGCCAAACGGAGTAAATATGTGAGCGTACGGAATTTAATTGTAAACCGACAAACAATTTAAATTATAAAATATCGTCCTTTTCCAAACGGAGTCGGATCTCAACCAAACGAGTTTTATTGGATCCGTATTAGTAAGTTATTATTACATTTCAAATTTGGTATCAATTTGACTTACTATGTGATCGTGGCAGCTTCAAACACCCTTGTTTTTATTTAATCGCTTATTTTATTTTGGCTATTTTAGATAGGGGTAAGTTTAAAGGAATAAATGACTAGACAAACGAACTTCGATTTTAATGAAACAAATTTCATTGGATCCATATGAAAAAGTTCTAGTAGAATTTTAAAGTTTCAAGATGATTGGATTTATTTTGTGATCGTGGAAATTTTAAATGCGTGATTTTTTGCCTGTAATTTATAAAGGACTTTTTACAAATGACCTCGAAATTCGATGAAACATGTCCCATCGTGTCTGGAATAACTTTTATGCTAGGATTAGGAGTTTCATGTCGATGGGTTATCATACATAGTAGTTTTACTACGTTACTTCAGGATGGAGTTTCGTATAATATTAAGGGTCTGTTTGGCATAGGTCCCTATTAAGTTTTAAAATTAGGCTCACATCGGGTCATAAACTTATTGTAAATTTAGTCCCTATTTTTCTAAAACTCACTAAATTTTAAAAAAAAAATATAAATTCATATTTAAATCAAGCATGCACTCGACAAAAAGTTCAGATTAAAAAAATCAAACAAGGCATCAAAAACGGAAAAAACAGCAAAACTGCGAAGCTGCAGTTAAATGCATAATAGTATGCATATATTTGAATTTTCCTTCATACATCCGTGCAAGAATATAAGTCACACATTTGTGTTAATTTTCGTGCATACATCTATGCAAGTATTGCATAAAAGTGCGCAACAATCCACAGGCCAATTTTCACTTAAGTTTTCTTCATGCAATACATGCATACATGTGTGGAAATATTTCAAATAGTTGCGCACATATATGCAAGTTTCGGTACAGATTTTCAAGCTAAAACAGCTTATGCAATAGTTACAAACATGCATGCAACTATTGGTAACAGTTGCATACATGTATGAAACTTTTTTTTTTAATTTCGTGAACTTCCGAGAATATTTCTAGAATTTAGATTTTATATATATATATATATATATATATATATAGCAGCACATGTAAGGTGGTGCCTGGCGCAATGGTAAGGTCACCCGACTGGTAATCTAGAGCGTGCAGGTTCGAGTCCCGACCTCTTCACATATGTGAGGGAAAGGCTGTGCGCACTAATCGACCACCCCCAAAGTCTGGAAAGCCGTGAGAATAGTACCCGGAATGGAGACTGACCTAGAAAGTCCTCTCGCGCTTGAGTATGGGATCCTTTGGCACTGGGTGTCCACCTTTATATAGTAGCGCATGTTTTTCTGGCCAAAACATGTAAAACACGTAAGTTAAAAAAATAGGGGGTGGTTTTACATTTAAAATATAGGAGGAATGAGAGCCTAATTAAGTTCGAAAATAGGGATGTATGTGTAGTATTCACTAATATTAATTTATTAAATTAGTTCCCATAAATACCAAACATGGTCAATACCCTAAGATTTTCGTTATGCAGTCAACTATAATTCCGCCTCTACAAACGAAAGGTCCAGAAGCTCAAAATCATACTCCACCGAAAATTGGAAATCCTTTCACCCATCTACAAATCTTTCAATAGTAAGAAGAAAGAGCTCGGTGAGAGCTCCAACCTTAACAGTGGTAATCGAGAGCAGGTGGTCGTGGTGGCCAGGAAGTCGCCTGAAAATACGGTCGGTTCGTGCGGGTTTTCAGACAATAGGGGGTCTCGAGTAGCGAGAGGCATACGACGTGGGTTGAAGAAGAAAGGACGTACCGGCCAGTGGCGATAGATGGAGGTCCGGTGGGTTGAGTATGTTCCTACGGGAAGGAGTAGGCATCAAGCGTGGCTTCAAAAAATAAGTGATGAAGGGGAAGGAATTAGAAAGGAGATCGACCGATAATTTTATATAACGCAATTAATTACTTTAAACTGGATTAAGGGTTTTTATATTTACTTAAACTATTGATTGAGTTGATGCAGTTGGAACTTGGAAACAAAAGCAGAAAGAAAAAGACAAGAGGAATTCGAGAGCAGTAACGCAAATAGGAGGAGAAACAATCGGATTGACCCACATTTTCAAAATCATAATTAGTTTATTTAATTAACTTTATCAATTAAAGAGTAATTAATTATTTAACAATCAAATAAATTGAAACCTGAATTTATGCAGGCGTGAAGAGCAACACAAAGCACAGTGAAGACATAAATAAAATCAGGTTGTTTCTCTACTTTGGATTTGGTCGTTAGCACTTCAGACGTAATTAATATCACTAACCTAAGTAATTATTTAAACTAACATAATATTAATAAGATAATTATTTCATTTAACTATTAATATTTAAACGTGAATAACTGGTACACATGTTATCACAATTGGACTGTTCAAGTCGTGTTACGATCATCGTGAGGAGATCTACATTATGGAACAGAAATCGACTTGATTGGAATCAACTTGGTTTTAGTTAAATTAAACGTTTGTCTAATTTAACTGAAATGAGCCGTTTTAACAACAAATCAAATCAAGGTGAGTTAAACTCACTCAGTTCTTCCCACTTATATTTTATTAAGTCGGGTTTTTATTTTGTGTGTTATGATTACTACTGGTTGATTGTTTGTTAAATATATATTCATATATTGATTGAACCAATGAAATTAAACACTATTTAATTTCAGTGGAAAACCAAATAGTTATTTTAACGGTTGGACCATGTTGAGATAACTTACCTTGTTAGTCATGTTTACAAAATAAACATGTTTAATTGTTTGAATTGTTTTTGTGAATTGATTGATGTTAAATAATCGTTATTTACTATTATAAAAATTATCCGTTAAATTGAATTGAATGAATTTATGTGAGATAATCTATTTTAATACAGGGAAGAACAGGTTGGAGGAATCCAATTGGATTCCTCAAATATATTAGATATTATGTATTCTCATATTATCATCATATGAACAATTCTGATTGAATGATTAATTTGATTGTTGACCGTTGATCTGAAATTCAATGGTTGTTTTGTTTTAACCAATGGGAAATATTGGTTGAGTAATCGGCAGTATATGTCCTATAAAACAATTGTTTTCTAAATATGGAATTACCGTCAGGTGAATTTATAGAAGTGAAGTTATAAATTTTATTTTATAAGTAAAGATAGATTTTTTAAATCTATTATTTTAAATAAAATTTATTAAAGGGAAATAATTATTTTTATTTAGAATTTATAAGCGAGTATTAAATGATTTATAAAGTAAATTCTGATATTAGTTACTTTTGTAAGCAAGAGAATAGAAAATTAACCTAACGGTTAAGAGTTGGATAATTGTTCTTAAGAAAACAATTAAATGGAATTATTTAAATTAATTATATTCTTAATTAATTTAAAGGAAGAATCAATTGAATTTGGTTACCGAGATACTTGTGTTTTGAGTTGACTAAGTTAAGCATTTTAAACTGGAATTGATTATTAAATGAATTTCTTTTGGATTAATAAAATAGTTAAACGAATATTTGTTTTAGTTTTTATAAGACTTTTAGAAAGGGAATCTACTATTTATTTTAGTTAATAAAGAAATTAACTACTTCTGCAGTAGTTATTGATTAAAGTAAATTATTATTTTAATCAATATTAATTTAATAGATTTCTTTTTAATTCGAACTCATTAAAAGTAATTGAAGTTGAAGTAAAATCTAATTGAATTGCGAAAGGAGTGTATGAACGGGTTTTATATTAAAACCCGAGTTTTTTTTAACGAAGTTATAAAAAGGAATTTTAAGCAAATGTAATAGCTTAAATTAATATTTACTTAATGTTGGAATTAAATAAAAGGAAATTGAGAAAAAGGGTTTATTTTAAAATTGAGTTTTATAAACGGGATTTATAAAATAGATAGGGGAATGGTTAAATGGATTGGGAAAAAAGGATTTATGAAATCATATATGTTAAAGGTTTTAAGAAAGATTTGTAATAAAAATCCTTGTTATAAAGTAAATAAATTTAAAGTAAGAGGGGATGTTTAATAAGGAATTACTTAATTAACGAATTAAGTAATAATAGTTGTATTTGAAAGAAGATTTTCAAAAATAAGAGATAGATTATAAAAGCATGGTTTAAGTAAAATTGTTAAATGGATTTTGGTTTAATATTAGACTATATATCAGTTTTTGATTTACAACTCATTTCTATCTTAAGATAAGAATGTTTTGATCAAGGTCTGAAAGGTAATTAAAATACCCCAACTTGAACGCTTCAGGATTATCTAAAATGATATTACTTGTAATGATAAAGAGGTATATAATGACTTATTGTTTCCATATGAGAAATAATAACGTAGTGATAATAAAAAGATTTGAAATGTGTATACTGAGATTTCCAAAGTAACGAAAATGAAAAGATTGGAGAATATATATATATATATATAATGATATTCACAAAGTAAAGTAATAAAAGGAGATTGCGTGAAATTATAATGGTATTTTCGAGGTGAAACAAAATGAAAAAATGGAGTTTTGGAATGGGTTGTAAAAAGAATAAGGTTGGTTGTTGTTTTCAAGTAATGAAACAAAAGAGATTTCATAATATTATTTTACAAGTATTAAGATAACTTGATTTCCCAATTATAAATAATGAAGCAATGAGGTAGCAAATGTTTTGAAAATGATAATAAGATAGAAGATTGGATATGATTACAGAATAGTTTCCTAAGTATTAAATTAAAAATAGTTTTGAAAATAATATTATGTTAAATAAGAAGTGAAAAGCTATGTTTGTGATATTGAAAGATTTAAGAGTTTTAAATTAACTTTCATTAGTTACTTTTACTTAAGGAGGCCAAGTAATGTCGAATGCTGAATCAATGAACTCATTTTATTCTCATGATTATTTATTTGATAGTTAAACAACCGACTATTAAATATGGCCCATACGATTATTGGTATAGAAAGACCGGGATCGAATTTATGTTCGAAAACCATTCTGAACCAGTGAATACGTGGAAGGTGCTGATGGAAGATGGAGCAATTGAAGACTGTCGATCTTCATAAGCGAAAGAACTACTTATCGAATTCTTTGGAGTCGCGCCCGGAGATATCCTAATGGTGATCCTGTCATGGTTGAAATCGATAGATTGCAAGGATTACTCACTACTAATCTATAGGCTGATACCTAGGATGTGGCAGGTAGGTGCTTTCGGTTCGTCCTATTCCTGGATGACTTGTATGGACGAGTGTCTGATAGAGTATTTCCAAAGGGGTCACGTACTTTGATTTCTTCTAACATACCGTAGTTGGTAGAGGATAACGATGGTTCCCTTAGCTTAACAACTAGAGTATTTTTGTGGACGTCAATTAGTGATTTCTGGCAGATCTGACGATGTGGCATTCAAAGTGAATGGTGGCTAAATATTCCAAAGGTATTTATAACCTCAGGCCGCATCAACCGGAAAATGGTAAAAATGGGGTAGGTCACATGGCAATGAGGGCCGCACCCATTAAAAGGGTATATCATTACGTGATCTGCAAATACCTTCGGTTGTCCCTTTTATTTATGTATGTACGTTATCGGTTCGGTTGGCTGGCCCCCAACCATGGTAATGATATACTCGGTACTCTCAAGGGAAATGAGTGGCCAGTCATGTTTATCCTGGGTTGCAAGATGTTCTTGTTGAACCCTAATGTATTCATCTCCGGGGATACATTGTCAGAAAGGTGGTTGCCCATATCTTGCCATGGAAATCCATTTCCAATAAGAGCCCGCGGTTTTGATTGTATACTATATATATAGTGCATGAGATGCAAGCTTCTGCTAGATTTATATTTATTTATACTTAGATACTATTATAATATCAAAAAAAGATATTTGTAATGACCCGCCTTTTTGCTCGATTCTCGCCGGTAATTAAACCAACTTAAATCGTTCATAAAAACGGATGGTAACGGGTACTAACATATTTGAATACAAACAACAGAACTTTTTATTTCATTACAAAATTTTACATCAGAGTTACAAATAAATCATTGTATACCAGAAGCTCAGCAGAAACAAAATGCTCACAATGGATGAAGAAAAACCAAAATAAAGCGCTAGCTCCAGTTCTGAATCCAACTTTGAAGACTTAACCTGCAAAGTAAACTACTAGCTGCCTTTGCAAATTATGGGCACCCAGAGTTTAGGTGAGGAAGCAATAAACTCTAGGTCAGTTGTGGGACTGGTGTGAGAACTCAAAACAGTTATTATTTCAGGTTTATTTTACAGTTGGGATAATTCAGTGGACCACGCCGCTAATGCAGAATGGGTTTATTCCATGTGAATTCCCATGCACAAAATTTGCAATGACTTTGGAAAAATGAAGTCATCATAAGCTCGTCCCATATCACACAATGCAAGCGCACACCAAATGGGCGAGGTTGTCTTATGATAACCAAAAATGCTTTAATACATGAAAATCCTCATTTAGTACTATCCTAAGTGCATTGTGTTGAAACCATTTCACAAATAAATATATTCATCTTAGCGAGCATAGTAACTATGCTCACATACATAGTTTACAAACAAAACGAAAGGCTCTTATTGGTTGTTTGGTTTTCCAATATGATAGTTCCTAACACAAAAGATCAATCGACGACACGAAGCTAAGCATCTCCCGGTTAACATCCAGACACGGATACCGAATACATCGCGCGAAAGTATATATATCTTGGTTTTCATCCAGACATCGGACACCGTATAGACTTATTTCCTTAGGTTCTGAGATAGATCTACCGCCGCAGCTTTCAATTTCCACTAGAGATTATGTATACAACCTAACCGCCAGTTTACCATCAATCCGGGTGTAAGATCGTCGATGTCACGATGTACACAAAGCTACGCTTCAATAAGCTGTGCTTTGTTCATCACTAGCTCATTTCATAACTCCAGTATGCCACATTGACAATTCATGACATGTCACTGATTTTCATCAATACATAATCTCTAAGATCGTATATCTTTGAGACGAGAATAATATATTGCCATAAATCGGATATATATTAACAGAAATCAGTGTTACGCGGTCAATTTCAACGTCAGACACATAATCCATACAAGTTTGTTCTGGGTCTGAACGGAACAGCAATCCGAAAATATTCAAATATATTCAGATCGCATGTCACTTGTAACCTCGTATCGGGTGATCGGCCCAAACGAGACATCAGCAGTCAATCTGAATAATTCGAAGATTCCCGGCTTTACTTATCGACTTCCAAATCTTCGATTTCTTTATAACGTCGTATTATTACTTGGAATCGTTTTCGAACATGTATTCGATCCCGGTCTTCCTGAGTAATTAGCGCATTTTCAAACAATAGTTACGGAGCATTTCGGATTTTCAACTTAAATCTCCTCCAAAACGTTATAAATTCACTTATACTCAAGGTTGGATTTATTCCAGTTTCCACAAACCCCAATATCGTCTTAACCCTTTCGTGAATTTCAAAATTCATTTTCCGGTCTTATATTCCAAAACATAGTCTTTTCATTGTTATTGTTTTCATAAGTTTCAAGAATTACCAAGTCCTTAATCAGTTTTAATTTTTCCATTCACGACAGTTCAAAACTTACTATTTCAAATAGAGTTTAATTGATTTATTTAATATCAACTTGCAAATTCTAGCAGAATTTAGATTTCCATATCCACTTATAATTCTTCTTCCCATATCAAGTATTCGAATAATAATAACCAAACTCGTCACTTTTTATTTCAAACTTTCGATATCTTACTTAAAATCAATAATATTTAATATGAATTTCATACGAAACAAATTTAAGGTCCTTCAAATCTTTTCAAAATATTTGACGCTCTTTCCATAATTTTAAACAATACTCCCCAGTTTAAAATCTTTAAACCCAAACCATTTGAAAGAAAATTTTTAATAACGTAAAATCGTTACTGAAAGTGCCGAAATGGATATTTAGATCAAATGGCTTCAAATTTTCAAAAATTTCTATTATTTCAACTTACATTACTCTTTAATAATAAAATATGATTTATAATAATTTTCTCAAATTTTTAGTAATTTATATAAGTCTGTTTTATTCGCTTTCCTTAACGGTCATCGAACTGCACGTATAGCGACTTTGCCAATTTTAATTTAAAGATATCTTGAAAACCATACGTTAGAATTTGAAAATTTCCTTTCTATTTAAAAACTATTATTTGTAGAATTTTGACGGTTCTTGGTTCATGTCAATCTGATTTAAAACGTTCAAGTTATAGTCCTTTGAAAATCAAAATCGATATTAAAGAAGTGTCGCTACTCGACACACTTAATTCAAGCTATATAACGATTTCAATGATTAATCATTTAAATCCTTTTTGAGATAAATTTTAATTTCCATAACTCAAATCTAAACCCATGTTTTAAATCTTTTCCCAAAGTACTATTTTGTATTCTCGTTTTTTTCCTTTTTTCCAAAATAAGTTTACCTAAAAATCACCTTTTCAAATTTTACACTTCTGTCGAAATGTTAATAATATTTTCTGTCAAACTTGTTTGTTTACTTGCAAATAACTGAAAAATTGTTTCCCGAACCAACGTTGAATACATGTTTCAAATCACTTTCAATCTAAATCTTTCAAAATTAAAATTTTCACTTTAAATTAAAAGCAAAAATAATGTTCTCTTCAAAGATCATTTTCTCAAAACCCATTGAAGCCAAATGTTTGCCTAATTCCATAATTCGGGTATATAACTCAAAATAACCTTCCATTTATATTTCAAAACTTATTTCAAAGTCGTTGTCTTTTAAGACTATCGTTTTATCAGTTTAGATTTCCAACCAATTGAAATCTAATTTGATATTCAACTTCCAATCATTTATTCTAATAATAATAAAATCGTTATTGGCATGGAAGGGAGATTTAAATCAACTATCCGCATAAGTCCACAACTACGGTGTGCGTGTTTACATACAATCAAAGTCAACCATCTCAATCGACCACATAACAGACATGAATCATTCATTGTAACCACAACCATTAAAATAACTAATTAATTGTGTGTAGAGCGTTACAGTCAATAACGCTCGGTGTTAGGTGTTTCTAACTATATGACTGTCCATTCGAACAGTGCATACAACTGTTCACATTCACACAATCAATTAATAATAACTAATTATCGTTAACCATTTCTAATAATTTATATAAATATTTAAAATAGATTTCTCACGTAACTTCCATCTACAAGGCACATGAACGCGTTGTTTGTCACCAGTGCGCTGTATTCGTTGTAGTACCCATGTTCCTTCCATTTTGTATCTATGTAAACATGCTCACGTTCCCTTTTTTCTTGTTAATCCATTTGCATGCGTGTAACTTATGCCCTTTCCAAAAAAAATCTTGCATTTGTTAACCAAGCCTTCTCCTTCCAAGGTCCATGCGCAACCACTAAAATGGAGAAGTCCCGGTTGTTTCAATGCGTTTTGTATTATAATTATTATTATTAGTTTACACAAAGTGGCGGATTGTGTTTAGTGGAGAAAGAAGAGGAGGGTTCAGCGGAGGGGTGGACAGCAAGGCGGAAGAAGCCGCTAAACGGAAAAGAGTTGCTTTTAAGTATAACCGGATTGTTTTGGAGAGGGGAACATCAAGTTTGTTCTATGGTGGGCGCTGGAGACGGCAGTTGTGGCAGACCGAGGTGGTAGGTGCTGTGAGGCCTTGCTGACTTTGCACTAAAAGAGGGAGAAAGGGTGGTAGGGGATTAAGGTGGAGGCTGGCCGATCATCGGTGGTTTCAGAAGCTATTTGCTGAGGGCCATGGCGAGGGGTTCGGATCTCGTGTCTGTTACTGGTGATGTGGGCATGCATGAGCGGGTGATGATGCCATTTGGTTTTAAGGAGAGGAGAGAGGACGCGAGTTGAGTGGAAGAAGGAGAGAGATGGGTCCTGGTGACTAATGACGTGGGTGGTTGACAAGGGAAGACTACCGAAGGAAGGGACATGGCAGTGTCTTGGGGAAAGAAAGGACCGAGCTATATGCAAAGGGGAAAGTCATGGACAGTTAAAATGGAGAGGAGGTGACACGAGCTGCTAAGGGGAATCTTGGTGGCTAAGTGGTGAATGGGAAGGTGGGTTATTCATGGGATTATAGGAAGTAAACCATGCTGTAATGACCCGAAAATTTGCGATCTTGGTTATCCGATATACAACACATATCGAACATCCAAGGATCGAAAATTCCGGTAGTTAATGAAAGAAATTAGAGGGTGAGAATTGATAAGATAGAAACTTAGAATAGAAGAAGAAAAAGAACACAACATTAGAGTAACACGAATCTCACAGCGGAACGAATAACATATAATAGATAACATATCCTTGAAATAAATCAGTTTATGCATACAATAACATTTATCAGAGTATAGCACTTACAACACAGCGGAAATAAACTATAGCTATATGATCCTGAAGTCTCCTGCTCCAGCTCTTCAAGTATCTGTAAATCCCGACTACTTGACTCCCCATATAAAATTGGGCACCCAAGAGTTTAGGGGAACAAAACAAAATAAACTCTGGGTCAGTCATGGGACTGGTGTGAGTATAACAGTTTAAACAGATTAAACAAGTAAACGTTATCTCATAAGACCACGCCGTATAACGGAACGGGTTTTTCCCTTATGAGAATCCAAAATATCTTTGTATCAAAAACCTTTTGATATTATAATAATGTTTATCAACCACAATATAATAATCATCTAGCCTAAACGCTTTCATCTCACGTTCTACATATATAGTATACAATCAAAACCGTAAGCACATATTGGGTAATGGATTTCCAACTATGACAAGGTATGGAACCACCTTCTGCTAGTGTACCTCTAGAGAGGGGAATACACTGGGTTCAACAAGAACATCTTGCAACCCGGCCATACATGACCGACCACTCATTTCGCTTGAGTGTATCGAATGTATATCACCAACGGTTGGGTTCAACAACCGTTTCCCGATAAGAGACAGCATCGACAATAGATTTTATAGAAGTAAATGAAACTCTAGATCAGGTGATTATACACCCTAATAGGTGCGACCTACATAGCCATGCTGCCTGTCCGATTTCTGTCATTTACCGGATGTGAGGATAGAAGCTACGCTTATCTTTTACATGTCACATCTCCATTCACTTAGAATGTCACATTGTCATACCCGCCAAATCACAAATTGATGTATCCAAAAATAACACGGGTATACAACTAAGAGAAACGAATTCCTCCGCCACCAACGTAAATACGTTTGAAGAGATCAACTTACACAATCTATTAAATATACTCTGTCAGACATTCTTCCATATAGGTCATCCTGGGACTGGACAAACCGAAGGCACTATTCAGTATATCCGTCTTAGGCACTGTTACCTAAGATTTATACAACATCCCTTGCACTTTACTCCGTCTTCAATTATCTTTGGCATATATGATTCGAACGCTTATGACAATACAGAGTGGTTCTTCGGATAATAATCCAAATGGTCTCTCCATATTAACAACGTTAAAATGTTCGAAAACTTCGATAGTCGGTGAGTTAACTATCAAAGAAAAACAGGTGTGCAAACAACGATATTATTTCCAAATGGAAATTATATCGATCAATCATCATTTAACATTTATCTCTTTAGTTCATTAATTTACTTATCTCCTGTTTCCATATATTCTAAATTCTTATTTTCTATTATCAGAAATCATTTCTGATTTCTTATTTGGAAAACATTTCCAAACCTCCTTTACTGCCAAACCTTACCATTCCTTAGTTAAGAAGGAAGTCAATCAAGTTGGGACATAATTACCTCTTAGACCTTAACTGAACAACGTTTTAACTTTGAAATGGTCAAAGTTTATCTTTTAACTTTTAACAGCTTCCTTACGAAACTCACGGATTATATTTACGAATCCCCTTCCTTTATAAAATATTGGTTATACCGATAACATTATAATCCATACTTTTGAAATATCTAACTTCAATTATAACCTCTATTCTTTAATGTGAATAAATAAATAAACCCCTAATTTATAAATAAATAAATCTTGATTTAAACATCGGAAAGTATAAGTACTTTCCCGAATTCGATATAATCGAATTCGCCGATTAACTCTCTTCGAGTAATCTTTATTTGATTAACTCTTCTTCGAATAACCTATATTCGATTTTCTCTCTTCGAATAACTTATATTTGATTATCTCTCTTCGAATAGCTTATATTCAATTATCTCTCTTTGAATAGCTTATATTCGATTAACTCACTTCGAATAGCTTATATTCGATTAACTCACTTTGAATAGCTTATATTCGATTAACTCACTCTTTCGAATGAACTACATTCGATCTCTTTATTTCGAATACGCTATATTCGATAATCTCCTTTTGAATAACTATATTCGATAACTCCTTTTGATTAAACTAATCGATAACTCCTTTCGAACAACTAAATTCGATTAACTAATTCGATTAAACTAATCGATAACTCCTTTCGAATAACTAGATTTGATAACTCCTTTTTACTCGATTCGAATAACTAATATTCGATAACTTCTTTTTACTCGATTCGAATAACTAATATTCGATAACTCCTCTTAACTCGGAATAACTAATATTCGATAACTCCTTTATACTCGATTCGAATGACTAATATTCGATAACTCCTTTTTACTCGATTCGAATAACTAATATTCGATAACTCCTTTTTACTCGATTCGAATAACTAATATTCGATAACTCCTTATTCGACTAACTCTAATCGATTTATTCTAATTCGATTAACTTTATTTAATTACTCTATTTGTTTAACTCTAACTGGTTAACTCTAACTGATCAACTCTAACTGGTCAACCCTAGTTGATTAACTCTAACTGGTTAACTCTAACTGGTTAACTCTAACTGGTTAACCCTAACTGGTTAACTCTAACTTATTTACTCTATTCGATTAACTCTAATCGAATAACTAATATTCGATTAACTCATTTGAATTAACTCCTTTTCTATTTGTTTACTTAACAAATAATTATTCCCTTTCCAATTCTATTTATTTAACAAATAAATATTTCTTTTATCTTTTCTATTTATTTAACAAATATTTTATTTTATATTTGATTTCACAAATATTTTCCTTTATATTTGATTTCAAAAATATTTTCCTTTATACTTGATTTGACAAATATTTTCCTTTATATTTGATTTCACAAATATTTTCCTTTTCGATTTGTAAATGTTTTACAAATATTTCTCTTTCTATTCATGTTCCACAAATATGTCCTTGTATATTTGTTTTCACAAATATTTCCTTGTATATCTTTATTTATTTTCTAAATAAATAATTCATTTATGATATCCTATATATTTACTAAATAAATAATTCATTTAATATCTCCTATTTATTTAACAAATAAATATGTCATTTATAAAATCTTATGAGTTTATAAATATCCACC
This sequence comes from Allium sativum, assembly GCA_030737875.1. Taxonomy (NCBI): domain Eukaryota; kingdom Viridiplantae; phylum Streptophyta; class Magnoliopsida; order Asparagales; family Amaryllidaceae; genus Allium; species Allium sativum. The sequence continues at coordinate 951,746,727 of CM060924.1, read as the reverse complement.
TTTATAAATATTCCATTTATAAATAAATTCCTTTTATAAAATCTTCTTTGATTTTATAAATATTTTCTCTTTTGTAAAATCCTTGGGTTTTATAAATAATTTATTTTCAAATATCACTTTGAAAATTCCCTTATCAACATTCCGGTGTGTTATGGTATTTAACATATCAAATCACGTTGGCCAATATCGTCCAAGCACACATAATTTACAACAGATTATATATCACACCATATATTACAATATATGAACAGAGCAGTATTATAAATATTGAGGAGTCCAGTTGGACCCCTCCAACATGTTTCCCTACAACGCAGAGGTTAGACAACACGAATATAAAATATTTTGATAAACATAATCAATATTCGATTAACGATTTATATATATCTATCGTTATCTATGATTTCAATCAATACACAAACAACTCAACCAACAGTTAACACACAACAATCATTCATCATTTATCAGTTCTAAATATACGTTATAAAAATAGAACTGTTTAGAGTTGGTGAGTTTCACTCACATTGGACGATCATCGTTAAAGAACGATAAACTATTGCTTGATTTGAATCAAACAATTTATTTCTCCATAAATTCAAGTGAGCTGCAATGGACTTCCAGTTAGCTTTGGGTTGTATCCATCCATACGATCCAAACGCAACTTACGGTTCGTCAATATGATATTGTATGATTAAGATATTAAGACTACAAGTTACACAGATATTTAGCTTTGAATTAAACCCAAACAAATTTCAAATGGGCCTCACCGTAGTTCTTCACCGGCCCATTAACACCCATAGCCCAGGCCCTTAAACCAAAACCTGTTCATTTACCTTATTCCCAAATTCCATGTGCTCGATACTCCAGTAATCCTTCCACCAATTTACGATCTTCCTCCTCAAACAGTTTATCCTCCTCCTACTTAAAAATCAAAGTAAATACACCATAAATCTTCTCTTTCGATTCTCCTTCTTCCCATGCTACTTTTGTTAAACTCGAGCTTGCCAATGGTGTTCCGTCCCTTACGCCAGTCCGTCGGCTACTGAACCCAAACCTCACCAGTCTCCTCAAAAAGATGCACACAAGTGCAAAACGACCTCACCAATCCAACTACAAGCCTTATTTCATGAATTGAGCCTTCGACACTCAGAAATCGCAAACCCTAGGAGTTGCTGTGTATTTCCAACGAACAGGAATATGCTCGAGCCAAACAAAAACCACATAGCCACGAAGAGCAAGTCCCTAGCTATCCAAAATTACTTGTTTGATAATTTATGGATTTGTCATAAATTTGTTTGGGATTTTCCTTTGATTTATTTTCACTGTGTTTTGAGTTTTCAGAAAAAAAAGGTTTGGCGGCTGAGAATGATTTTATAGGAAATCATATTTTGTTGTGTGGTTGAAAACATGAATGGATGGCTCGTTTTGGTTCACAAACATTTAGGATATTTTAGTTTTTAATATCCATTTCACCTTCTAAAAATCCGTGTGATCACACACGATATCTAAAAATCATGAAACTGGACATGCTGCTACAGTTCGATAGTACGGTCCCAACGAGACTAGTTTCGTCGAATTCCAACTCCGTTTGCTCACACAGCATATTTTTAACCGTCAAAATACTAACTGTTTTTCACTCAAAAAATCCGTACGGCCACATAGTGACTCTAAAAATCACGGAATTTGGAATCTAGCAATAATTTGATGTTGCGGATCCAACAAAATTAGTTTCGTCGAATTCTGAGGTCGTTTGCAAAACTGGCTATTTTTAAAGCTCTAAATAACCCTTTTAAATATATAAATATATTTAAAACAATTAAATTTAATATTTAAAAATAAATATTATCGTATATATTCACAACAGAATATCATACAACTCTAGAATGTTCCTATATGAAATTTCTAACTTGATATTTCAAATGCCGATTAAATTGATATTCGATTTATAATGAAATTCCTTTTTAAAATATAATTAAATTATAAAGGAATTCCACAACGACTTTTCTAAAATTTGATTTGGACATAAATCAAAATCTACATGACGAAAAATCCCGATTTTTCTCTTCCACTAGAAAAATATACTCCACCAGCTCCTAACGTTTCTTGTTCCACAGAAATCCGATTTAAAACAGCTTCTATATATTCGGTTGAAGTTTAAATCGCCAAATAGCGAACTGTAGTGCCATTTCAAGCTCGATTTCAATTATAATATAAATTATATGTTCAAACTTCGTTTCAATACTATATTCGTTATTCAAACTCACTTCTAAGCTGAATTAAATCTTAGTAATAATCCAGTTCACATAATATTGTGGATTCCAATATTTCTGACTATTTCTGAATCAAATATATTATTCTACTATTTAAATTAATTAAATATAATTATTATTTAATTCCAGTTATCGATATCACCGACTCGATATTAAATAATTAAATTAATTAATTATTCGACAGCTAAAAATGCGGATCATTACACATGCCATATGTAACGACCCGACTTTTTGCTCGGTTTTTGCCGGTAATTAAACCAACTTAAACCGTTCATAAAGATAGATTATTAGGGGTACTTACACATTTGCACAAAACAAAAAAAACTTTTCAATTATCATTAAATGACATTACATCAGAGTTACTGGAGAAACATCAAAGTACATTGATTACATAGCGGAAAAGATACTAAACTCAGTGGAGGAATATGCATGCTCCAAGATATAATAACTCCAGCTAAACCAGCATCTTGCTCCAACTACTTCAAGTCTAAACTGCAAACCAAACTATTAGGATGCCCGTGTAAAAATTATGGGCACCCAGAGTTTAGGTATAGGAACAATAAACTCCAGGTCAGTCATGGGACTGGTGTGAGAACTCAAAACAATTGTTTTTAGGATTTATTTTAAAGTTAGGTAATTCACTGGACCACGCCGCTAATGCGGAATGGGTTTGCTCCATGTGAATACCAGTGCATAGAAATTCGCAATGACTTTTTAAAAATGAAACTAACGTAAGGTCTCGTGGCACACATACAACGCAAACGCATACATTGGCGAGGTTTCTCCTTATGCAGTCAAAAATGCTTAATACGTGAAAATCTTATTTTAGTACTATAATATAGTGCGAAAACAATTTCGAAAGTAAATGTATTACCATATATGTAACACCCCTAAGTCCCACATCGTGGAAGCCTGTGTGAAGTGGGTACTTATATAGTAGAGCCCATCTCTTACTAACACCGAGGCCTTTTGAGGAACAAAACCCCACACCAATACGGTGGCTAAGTTGGGGACAATATCTTGCGTGAACGGAGGTGCGGATTTTTACAGTGGTATCAGAGCCAACACCCAGCCGGAATTTTGGCTCCAGTGTGGACCACAGCGCCTGGGTGAAGTGTTTGTGAGCCAACGGGGATGTTGGGCTCTGTAGGAGGGGAGAATGTAACACCCCTAAGTCCCACATCGTGGAAGCCTGTGTGAAGTGGGTACTTATATAGTAGAGCCCATCTCTTACTAACACCGAGGCTTTTTGAGGAACAAAACCCTACACCTATACGGTGGCTAAGTTGGGGACAGTATCTTGCATGAACGAAGGTGCGGGTTGTTACAATATACTATACTGACGTATGGTATACAATCAAAAGCGTATGGGCTCGTAGTGGAGATTGGGTTTCCAACAATGACCAGGCAAAGGAACTTCCTTTCGAATCGAATTTTGAACACCTCTATAGGGATGTCCGAGGATCAATAGTGATGCTCCTCATGCCAACCCAAGGCCGGGTTATCCCTTAACTGGGTAACTTAGAGTATGCCTGAGTATATCATCTCCCGGCCGTTACCGACCTTTCCTAGCATGCGCCAACAACAACCACAAAAGTAGATGCTTTTATCACATAGGTTAATACCTAGGCTCCATACCATAGTACACATTTTATCTAGAAGGAGACAACACCCCAAAACCTTGCTGCATTTCTTCCTGTTTTGGCCATTTACCGGGGTGTGAGGCTTGCCAAGGTCCCGATATATACAAAGCTACACTTAAATAAGCCAAGTTTTGATCATCCATAGCTCATCACATAACTAAAGTATGCCACATTGTCCATTTACAACGCATCACTGATTTCTATCGATATATAACCTCTAAGCTCATACATCTTAGAGAAGGGTGTTAAGCAAGAGAATAAATTTTCCGCCACCAAACAGATATATATTTAACAAAGATCAGTGCTACACAGTCAATTACAATGTCAGACACACAATCCATACAAGTCCGTTCTAGGTCTGAACGAAACCATAAATCTGGAATTCCTTTACATACGTTTGGGTCTCTTGCCACTTAGCTGATTAAAATCCATCTGCAAATGGGAGCTACCCATTTGAGACATTCAGCAAGTCGTCCTTACGATATGAAGGGTTCCAGTCTTCAATACTGACTTCAATATCTTCAATTGCTCCACAACGTCGTATTATTACTTGAAATGGTTTTCGGACATACATCTGATCCCAGTCTTTCGAAATAATAAGCGCAATTTTAGAAGAAAAAAAACAATTACGGAACACACAGGCTTTCTACCAAATCTACTTCCATCTTGGATTTTGTTAAATTAAGCTTCTTTAAATCCATTCTCAAATTATAACAAAATCCATATTTAACCTTTCTCTTTTACAACACTTCCCTTAAATCAAAGATAATTTAGCCTCAAAGACTTAATTAATTTTCCATTTGATAACTCGTTATCAAAACCCAGTTTCCTATGAAAATCCTTTAATCCATATTTCAACCATAGTTTCCAATTAAATCGATTTTCCAACATTCAATTCTTTAATCTTAACTAAAAGATTATACTTGGTTCCCAATTTCTTTTTTTTAATTCTCAAATCAAAGATTTGACTAAATCCCCAAATTACGATATAAATTTCCATAACTTAATCTCATTGGGTTTCAAGAATGATATTAGATATGATTCATGACAAAACCCAAATCAATCGATGTTGAACATAAGTTACACAGAAATTGTATCTACTTATATTTGATATCAATTCTCATAATCAACGAATACTATAAGTGGAATAACGATTTAACAATAATATCTTCCAAATTCCTCAAATAGTATACATTGACACCACATAATTTCGTATCAAATATCTGAAGATTATTTCTATCCAACTTATCTCAATCAATTTATCTTAATAAAAAGATTTATCCAACTCTTTGACATTAGATCTAGATAGAAATATCATCAACTTATACTCAATATTAATCTCCGTGTCCAACTCATACTATAAGCGGAATAACGGGGAACTCCCTTTTAAATTCCTCAAATAATAAGAGTCATCATTTATCGAATTAATATCAAACATCCGAATATCAATCTCCAAACATATCCAATTATTTAAAATTGAAAACCCCATTTTAATATCAAATAAATCAATTTAAATTCTATATAAAACATATTCAATACTTTTAAATCTTTGAAAACATTCCACCAATCATTTACAAATGATTACTTATAGTTTGGAAAACAGTTTTTAGGTTAAAAACTTCAAAATAGATTGTTTCCGAAGAAAGTGTTACGATAGTATTTTCGAAAGCGTTACAAAAGTGTTATAAAACAGTTGTCTTAACTATGTTGATCAAAATATTGTTTATCTTAGCAAAAACTTAAACTTTACAATTCAAAACACTTTTACATAATTTATAATAATTTTACAATTTTTTTCCATATTTTTAAAACATTTAAAAATAGTTGTTTATAGTTATGGTCAACAATTGTTCTTACATCGACCTTTTCCAAAACGGTTTCAAACATAACTTGAAAATTATAATTCGAATTTAAAATCTGCTTTCACTCATTTGAAAGCTCTAGTTAATGGAAATCAAACGTTTTTCATTTTATGGAAATCCGATTTAGATTGCAAAAGTTATAAACGTTTAAAGTTTGCATCTAAAATACGTAAATTGTCGTTATGCGACAAGCTCTATTTTGACCATAATAACCATTATTCTACGATACTTCAAAATATCTTAGAAAACCATTATATCCTTATATAACCCTTTTAAAATCATTTAAATTTACTTTCCAAATTATTTTGGATCTAAAATTCAACTTTTATTTTTCTTACTTAATAAATCAAATTCCAAATCATTTCTAAATTCAAATAACTTCAAATTAACCATCCCATTCGTTGGATCAGTTAGGGATAGCCAGAGAGAGCAGGAAACTTTATTTCCAAACCCAAGCCTAGACGCTATCCTCTCTATCAGCCTAGAATGTTCCGGTATTTATTTATTCATTTAAAGGACTTTGTAACTATATATGAATTCATACTATGGTCTTTCCAAATTATTAACCTTCAAATTCAATAATGATATTGCTTCTAATTACGAAGGAGATTTGTCAACCACCAATGTGATAACATAATTGTTGTGTCATAGTGTGTGGAAAACAACATCAACAACCATTTAAACATCCATAGCAACCATCATCAACATAATTAAATAAATCATAATTGTGCACAAGCGTCATAACACTAACGCGTAATAGTGTGTGTGGTCTAAACTATGCATCCATCATCCATCACAACAAACATCAATCATCATTAACACTAATAATTCATTACCATATTTAAATTGGTCTAACAACTAATTAAATATATAAATTGTGGTTAAAGAGTTCTCACCTAACAGCTTTCCAAATCTTCACGGTAGGCGAGCCTGGTTGAGCGAACCATCTGACAGTATTTCAGCGCACCGTCTACTTCATCAAAATATATATTATATAATATATACTAATCTTTCTCTCTATATATATTATAAGAGGAGGAGGAGGACGATGACGAACATCGGCAAGGTGGTGGTGCAAAAGAAGAAGACTTATGCTATGGAAACCATGGCCATAAGCTTTAAGAAGAAGATGAAAAGATGAAAATGGAGTGGAATGGTTAAAAAATGGAGGAAATGCCTCCTTATATAGGAATGGAGGGTTAAGGAGGTAATGACACATAAGGGGACAAGTGGAAACCATGCATAAAAGCATACATGCAAAATTACAAGTGTCCATACACTTGTCTTAAGAAGAGAAGGTGAACTTTTGTTAGCATTTTCCCTTAAATGCTATGAAAACTAAGGGCAACACTTAATTCTAACGCTACTAATTCATGTTATGGTTTGACAAATCCGATCAAAGGACAAATAGTGTTGATAAATCCAAACTTAGTAATATTTATTCTTATTTATAATTCAAGTAAAATCTATCATATAACTTATCAAAATTATTAAATATTCTAAACCATACATATTTATGCAAATTTAAATTTAAATTCAAATTAAGTAATAAAAATTGCAATTTTAAATTGGTTAAAATTTCTAGATCGTTACACCATGGGGAAAGAGTTACTCGACGCAATGGAGAATGGAAATTAGGCATGCGTGAATAAAAAAACAGTGGAGAAAAAGAAAAGAAAATGGTGGTGGAAAAAGAAAATTCACTTGAAGCTGAAAGAATACATTGTGCGAGAGAGGAGGGTGGTTCTTAAGGGAAGATTACACATGGTAACGAGTTTCAGGCACCAATCGACAAATGTCTCAATTGTCTAGATTACTTTACATGTGCAACGCAACTTTGAATAGGTGAATTAAGCATCATGTGTATTTGTTTTGGAGTATTATTATCTTAGACGTACAATGGAAAAATGAGCGTAGGCAAAACCATTAGTTCAAGTGTACAAATATATCTAGATTATAGACGGCAATGAAATGATTGTCGACTACAATGATGTGTACAGATCTCAAAACAAGTTTAAAATAGACCGGTTGATTAATTCCATAAAGTATCAAAAGGACCACAGTTACCCTAGATACGTTAGAAAAATATGTGCTTATTTTCCAAATTAAAAATTATAGTAAATTTTTATAAAATATTTTAAGACTGTGTGTACCAAAATAGAACAACTAATTTAACCCGATATTTAATTATAATTTCTTTTCAAATTCTGACAATTTTTAGCAATTGAATTGCATATCGCTCTAGACAACTCGTCTATCGACGAACTGTTTTTATTATTTTATCTAAATTAATATCAATCATTTTTTAAAATAATATTATTGCCTTAAAATTTATATTTAACCAAGACAAATTTATAATTTAAATACTTAATAACCTTTTTAAAACTTATATCTTGGTAATATAAACATGTACCCATTATCATATATTATCAAAACAATATTACCTATTGATAAAATATTTTTATGTTTGTAAGCTCTTATGTATTACATAAAGTCTTTAAAATAAATTATGCTTTACAAAATTCATATTCTTACACCAATATCATTAAAATTACTACTTATTAATATTGAAATATTCATAAAATCTTATAAATCAAATATAATCTTTAAAATAAGTTTCCTATACAAAATTGTATTTATAAAATAAAATAAGATACTTATCAAAATTAGAATTTTATAAATCAAACATATCTTTAAAATAAATTTTCTTTTCAACCTATATTGATGAAACAAAGAAAATGTAAAAGATTATTAAATCAAATTTGTATTTAAATATCAAAAATTTCAACGTATACTTCGAAAACCCACATTATTATTATAGAAATTCCATTGAAACTTAGAAAAATCCTGGGTTGTTACATTCACCCTCCCTTAAAGCTCTTTATCCACGAAAAGGGGAATAGTTAGTGTTAAATCCCTATACATATTTTGGATATGATTTCAAAAGTTGAAATTTTCTTATTAGTTTAACTCATCAATTTCCTCATCAAAATCTAATTTCTATTTAAATTTGAAATCAAAGCAATAAATGATTTCTTCGACTCAAAATCCCGATTTTATTTTCAAATCACTTGAAATATTATCATTTTCTTTTCATGTCGAATCATACTCGCTTCAAGATTTTCAAAAACCAAAACCATTTCGAAAATTTTCAAATATTTTACGATAAACGACATAAGACATTTATGTCCCAAGTCGAGAGGTTTCTCCCAATGACAAGGCCACTAGGCATGTCCTACACGTATCGATATAAATGTATGATGTCTCTTCGGACCCCAAAGAGGATCATCAATCAAGGGTTTGCAACCACGTGATACCTTTCTTTAGCACGGAATACTCTAATCTTAGTACTAAATCGTTTTATTTCATATCCTGAAGTTATAAATCATTTTGCAACAAAATTTACAAATATTTTCAAACCATATTATCATTGTTTTCTAACCATTTCAAAATCTCAGGATTTCAAGTCGTCGAGCTTTACACCCAAATAAATTGGAAAAATCAACTTTATTTAATAATTGGAATTCTGGATTTTCACTTTACAATACAATTTAGCTTCAATCCAGTATTGTAAAAAAATTCAAATCTAAAACTATGTTATTACTCCAATTTGTCCAAAGACTGGTCGATGTAAGGCGAAAGGAGGGCTCAGAGATAGGATTGGACCATCATGAATATGTCGAATAGGTAACGATAAACAAAGGATGACGATGAGCAAGGAAACAAGAACGACGACCAGTGACGAGGTAGAATTGTATTTTCAAAACATTCGTTACTTATTTGTATTTTATTCAGTGATCCCTTATTACATCTTAATCTATTTGCAATTAAATTTATACTTTACAAACAACTCTCAAAGACGTAATTTTCATTTTTCTTATTTATTTATAGTTCATATTTATTTATCAAAGCGTTTTATTAAAATTTACTCAATATTTTCAAACACTTATCTAAACGGCTTTAAGTATTTCTCGATGTTTAAATCAGAATCATATGGTCATCCCACTTTCGAAACTCAAAAATAATAACTGATGATGTCCGTATCATCAACAGAATTACCCTCTAGCGACTAGAATGGGATTCCATTTCTGTCTAGTATATATTGGATTTCGTATATACGTTGATATGACATATATTCAAAATCCTTACATAATAGATAGTCCGATTTAAACGTCCACTAAAATACTCAAAACTCTTATTATATTCCAAAATAATTACACCTTTCAAAACGGTTTATCTAGTTTCAAAATAATTTATTTAGGTTTCAATATACGCTCTCTCAAACATGATACTCAGAATCACATTCTAGGGTATTTCTAACCTTATCCCTAATGAGATATTATAACTCTGATGCATCCTATCTTTTGTTCAAATACGTTATACCCCATAGCTTTGCATAAACCAAGCTTTGATACCACTTTTAACGACCCACCTCTTTGCTCGATTCTCGCCGGTAATTAAAACAACTTAAATCTTTCATAAAGATGGATGGTTATGGGCAATAACATATTTGAACACAAACAACATAACTTTTTATTTCATTACAAAATTTAACATCAGAGTTGCAAATAAATCAGAGTATACCGGAAGCTAAGCAGAAACAAAATGCTCACAGCGGAAGAAGAAAAACCAAAATAAAGCGCTAGCTCGAGATCTGAATCCAACTCTAAAGACTAAACCTGCAAACTAAACTACTAGCTGCCCTGCAAATTATGGGCACCCAGAGTTTAGTTGAGGAAACAGTAAACTCCAGGTCAGTCATAATACTGGTGTGAGAACTCAATACAATTATTATTTCGGGTTTATTTTACAGTTGGGAAAATTCACCGGACCACGCCGCTAATGTAGAATCGGTTTATTCCATGTGAATTCCCGTGCACAAAATCTGCAATGACTTTGGAAAAATGAAGCCATCATAAGCTCGTCCCATATCACACAATGCAAGCGCACACCAAATGGACGAGGTTTTCTTGTAATAACAAAAAATTCTTTAACACATGAAATCCTGTTTCAGTACTATCATTAGTGCATAGTGTTGAAACCATTTCACAAATAAATATATTAATCTTAAAAAGCATAGTAACTACGATCACATACATAGTTTACAAACAAAACAAGTGGCTTGTATTAGTTGTTGGGTTTTTCAATATGATGGTTCCTCGCACGAAAGATCAATCAAGGACACGAAGCTAAGTATCTCCCGGTTAACATCTAGATATGGACATCTAATACATAGCACAAAAGTATATATCTCGGTTTTCATCTTGACATCAGACACCGTATATATTTATTTCCTCATGTTTCGAGGTAGATATATCACCGCAGCTTTCGATTTCCACTAGAGATTATGTATACAACCTAACCGCTAGTTTACCATCAATCCAGGGTGTGAGGTTCATCGATGTCATGATATACACAAACCTACGGTTCAATAAGTCGTGCTTCGATCATCACTAGCTCATTTCATTACTCCAGTATGCCACATTGACAATTCACGACGTCTCACTAATTTCCATAAATACATAACCTTTAAGTTCGCATATCTTAGAGACAAGAATAATATATTGCCTTAGATCCGATATATATTAATAGAAATCAGTGTTACGCGGTCAATTTCAATGTCAGATGCACAATCCATACAAGTCCGTTCTGGGTCTTAACGGAACAACAATCAAAAAAATTAAAATATATTCAGATCTCACGCCACTTATAACCTCGTATCAGGTGATCGGCCAAAACGAGACATCGGCAGTCAATCTGAATAATTCGAAGATTCCCGGTCTTTACTTATCGCCTTCTAAGTCTTCAATTTCTATATAACGTCTTATTAATACTTGGAATGGTTTTTGAACATGTATTCGATCTCGGTCTTCCCAAGTAATAAGCGCATTTTAAAACAATAGTTACATATCATTTTGGATTTTCAATTTAAATCTCCTTCCAAATCATCATTTATTCACTTATACTCAAGGTTTGATTTATTCCAGTTTCAATAAACCCCGATATCGCCTTAACCCTTTCGTGAATTTCATTTTTCTGACTTATATTCCAACACATAGTCCTTTTGTTGTTGTTTTTTTCATAACTTTCAAGAATTACCAAGTCCTTAGTCAATTTTAATTTTTCCATTCACGACAGTTCAAAATTTACTATTTCAAATAGAGTTTAATCGACATATTCGATATCAACTCACAAATTCAAGCAAAAATTTAGATTTAATTATCCACTCATAATTCTTCTTCTCATATCGAGTATTCGAATAATACTAACCAAACTTGTCGCTTTTCATTTCAAACTTTCGATATCTTACATAAAATATGTAATATTTAATATTAATTTCATACGAAACAAATTTAAGCTCCTTCAAATCTTTTTAAACTATTTGATAAACTCTTCCCATAGTTTTAAACAATACTCCCTGTTGTAAAGTCTTTAAACCCAAATCATTTCAAAGAAAAAATTTAATAACGTAAAATCGTTACTGAAAGTGACGAAATGGATATTTAGATTAAAGGGTTCGAATTTTCCCAAATTTCAAATATTTCAACTTACATTACTCTTAAATAATAAAACATGATTTATTGTAATTTTCCCAAATTTTTAATAATTTATACAGTCTATTTTATTCGCTTTCCTTCACGGTCGCCGAACTGCACGTATAACGACCTTTCCAATTTTAATTTAAACATATCTTGAAAACCATACGTTAGAATTTGAAATTTTCTTTTCTATTCAAAAACCATTATTCATAAAATTCTGAAGTTTCTTAGTTTACGTCAATCCAATTTAAAACGTTCAAGTTATAGTCGTTTGAAAATCAAAATCAATATTAACGAACTGTTGCTACGTAACGCACTTAATTCAAGCTATATTACGATTTAAATAATAAATCGTTTAAATCCTTTTTAAAATAATTTTAAATTTCCTTAACTTAAATCTAAACCCATATTCTAAATCTTTTCCCAAAGTACTATTTTATATTCTCTTTTTCTCCTTTTTTTCCAAAATAAGTTTACCTCAAAATCATCATTTCAAATTCTGCACTTCTATCGAAATACTAATAATATTTTCTATCAAACTCGTTTGGTTACTTGTAGGTAACTGAAAAACCGTTTCCCAAAGCATCGTTGAGTACATGTTTCAAATCATTTTCAATCTAAAGCTTTCAAAATTAATTTTTTTCACTTCAAATCAAAGCGAAAATAATGTTCTCTTCAAAGATCATTTTCTCAAAAACCATTGAAGTCAAGTGTTTGCCTAATTCCATTATTCCGGCATATAACTCAAAATAACCTTCCATTTATATTTAAAAGTTGTCGTCTTTTACAAATATCGTTTTATCATTTTAGATTCCCAACCAATTGAAATCTAATTCGATATTCAACTTCCAATCATTTATTTTAATAGTAATAAAATCGTTATTGGCATGGAAGGGAGATTTAAATCAACTATCCGCATAAGTCCATAACAACAGTGTGTGTATTTACATACAATCAAACGCAACCATCTCAATCGACCACATAACGGACGTGAATTATCCATTGTAAACACAACTATTAAAATAACAAATTAATTGTGCGCAGGGCGTTACAGTCAATAACACTCGGTGTTAAGTGTTTCTAACTATATGACTATCTATTCGAACAGTGCATATAACCATTCACATTCACAAAATCAACTAATAATAACTAATTATCATCATCAATTAATTATCATTAAACATTTCTACTAAATTAAATAAATATTTAAATTAGAGATCTCACCTAACTTTCATCTGCAAGGCACATGAACGCGCGGCTTGTCACCAGTGCACTGTATTCGTTTTAGTACCCATGTTCCTTCTGTTTTGTATCCATGTAAACATGCTCACGTACCCCTATTTTTCTTATTAATCTATTTGCATGCATGTAACTTACACCCTTTCCAAAAAAAATCTTGCATTTGTTAACCAAGCCTTCTCCTTCCAAGATCCATGCGCACCCACTACAATGGAGAAGTCCCCCTTGTTTCAGCGCATTTTCTATCATCATCATCATTATTATTATTATTACAAGTGCGAAGCCGTGCTTTGCATACGGACATGACCAAATTTATGTTAGTGTAAATTTGCAGTTCATCTGAAAAAAGGGAAAATAGGTTATTGCTTCTGTAAAAATCTGACTGCACTATATAATGAACAAACTACAAAGTACATAAGCGCATTAAAAAAATTACTACCGTGACAATTTTATCAATCAAATTTCAATCACCTATCTAAAGCACTGTTAGAAACAATTATGTGGATGAAAGTTCAAATTAATTTCTCTACATTAAGAATACAATCGTCACATTCGGGAACAAATTTCCAGATTTTGAGTTTAATCAATAACAACGGTAGTGCAAAATATCTTCACCACACACTTCACGTGGCTGATAAGGTGCTAACAAATACAATAAAAATAGATAAATATCACTGTTCACACTGGTGACGTCTTGCCTACCATAATAAATAACTCGCTATTTTACAGTAGATATATTATAAATGACAATTTGTTCCTGATGTGGAAACAATAGCCTGCAACTGCACTTTTGAAGAAGCAAACAAAATTCATACTAAGATTTATGCCAAAACATATAGTAACACTCCATTTTCATCAACTTACAAAACAATTAGCATTTTTCATCAAGTAATAAAACTGAATTACTCTTTCCATGTGTATGCAAGAAGTTGCTCTAATCATTCCAGTACTGTCTCTGCACTGAAAAACAAATGAGAGAGACATAAAATTTATGTTTGAGTGAAATAAGTGATAAATAGAGCATTTACAGCATGATAGTTGCCTTCTAAAGTGAGCACTCAAAGCATAACGCAGACCATAAAAGTCATCACAAAATGAGAAAGTTTCTTAGTTGTAAAGTGCAATAATTTATTCAAACTGCCACATCAATGTACACCTGAAATTCATATATATATGTACAGGACATAGCATATTACAATTCTGGATACGTATAATTATCTGCAAATTCTAATTAATTTGCAATCCAAAACTCATATGACACATGGAACATTCTATACATCAACATTATGAGTATGACAACTTTTAGCAAAATAATTTCAATTGCGCATTATGTGTCATAAGATAATATCAAGGTGTATTAAGAAAATACAATAGTGGATAATAATTAAGTACATATCCATATATCTCTATAGCAGGATCACCATAAATATTTAGCGGATATCTAGTGTCATAAACATGTGTAGACAGCCAGTCAAGGTCTATCTACAATCGCTATTTAAAAGTGCAATAATAACAGTGAATGCTTTAAGAAACCAAGTCCAGTTTTAATATGTTTCTAAACTGACTTTCATTTATCTTGTGCAATTATATGTTAAACTATTCAAAAAAAGTTTACATTCTGAATAGAAGCAAGCAAGGGACAACAATTAATAAACATAAGATAGACAGAGAATTCGCCAAAGCCAAAAAATTTCAGTCCATCTATTTACCTAACAAATTCAAAGCGAAGATGCCAAATAAGTTGGTAAACAACAATACAATCTGTATATAAATAGCTAAAATTGTTACTTCCAATGTTGTAACATTAAAACTTCTAAGCGCAAAATAATTCTCGATGTCATTAATTGGCTAACCTTTCAAAGTTTTTATCGGTTAAGAATTATAGAACGCAAACTACGTATGAAGTGGAAAGCATACATCATGATTCTACGCTTATGATATACTTCTGTACAAATGAAAGATATCTGTAGAATAGGGATGTCTGATAATCAGTGATTCATATACCTGTGTTGAACTAAGCACAAAAATAATGAGCATCTATGCACCATGATCATAGTAACGGTACTATTTCTTTATATTACCAGCACATCATATTTTTATTCAATTGGAAAATTAATGAAGAGACCAACTAAGTTAGAAATTTTAGGTACAAAATCCCTCAAGGAGGCATGCTTCGATAAGTAATTTGGCAAAATGGTAGTTCTGTATAACTCGATAAAGGAGAGAAAATTAAAACTTCAAATAATGGCAATATGACAATCAATGTATTATTCAATCCTTAATCATAGTTGAACAGCAACTTGTCATTAATGATAGACCATCACACTCTAATGAATGGCAATGACCCATCATATAAATCGAAACCCGCAGATTGAAATATGAATATGCATAAATTTCTACTCTCGAAGTCAGTGAAATCACATATACAGAAAACTTAAAAGAATTCACTTATTAGGGGCCGTGATGCAATTTATTGTAATAAAAGTAGCATATCAGTGTATTGTATATAATTGTTTGTTAGTATGTCCATTTTCATCGAATCCTGCAGCTATAGTGCCATCAAGTTCTTCTTCAGTCAAACTGCAAATGTTTGATGTAAAATACAGGTTTTAGTTATATTTCCTTTCTCAATTATCAATGAAATTACATTTGTTTTATCATTATGGTTCTAATTTAATCCGACACTTCATTTAAATCGTCTTCTTAATTATTATTTTTGAATAACTTCTTTAATTTGAATTGTTCTTAAAGTTTAAATTTATACTAATTTGACAAATGGAAGAAGAAATTGGGAAGGAATACACATCATTAACAGGAGTGTTGCCAAAGACAGAAATTAAAAAAACTGTATGCATTTCAATAGACCTTCCCGAAAAGGATCAAAAGGCATTCTCTTAATTTTCCTATTTTAGTTTCTTTTGTTTTCAACTTATCGTCCAACGGTTAAGTTTTCTCGTTGAAGCCCAGCATACCATGTAGCATTTCCCACGCACATAAGTACATACCAGAATTAGATTGAAACAAGGATAGATGAAACCAAAATAGGAAGAGCTTTGGTTGAGGACAACAAAAATGGAAACGATCTTTCTTAGTTTAATCCCAAACATTATGGTAGATACAGTGATTTCAGCAACATGCATAAACAAAAAAGAGATTATGGCCCAGGTATGTGTTACAAATAAAAGTATAAGCTTTCAGTTTTCAAAAGAGGCAAAATTTTGAAGGAGAATAATTTGAACTCTTGAACGTTGCAATGCAAAGCAGTGATTGTAACAAAACATTCTATGCTTTCCACCTTTATTAACAGGTAAAGAGAAAATTTTTGTACCAAAAATATAATAAATAAGCTTGCATATAATTCAAGAAAATCCATCTACATTAAATAATTTAATAAATAGCTTCATGTATTGATGGAATTCTCAGTTTTTCCTTGCTGAATCCTCCCTTACGAACTTTTTTGCAATGCATTATCCCCCATCCTTGATTTAACAACAACCTGAAAAATATTTATCAACAACCTGAAAGCATAATAAAAAGATGTCAAGATATCTTTATAAGTGTTTCATTTGTGATTTAGCTCATTGTGTGTTCCAATTGTACTTACCAAGGAATAAATTTAATCATGGTATTTTTGGCAACTCTCAACGGCCATAACATCTGTTGATGCTACAGCTAAAGCAAATTGAATCAATGAAGCAAGTTTGTGCATGTACACCGTGTGAACAAAATTGTAATAAGCAAGTTTTCACATTAGATGAGAAAAATTATTTTTTATAGTGATAGCTTACATGTTCGAGTTAATGATAATTTGTAATTTCTATTATATTTTCACTTACAGATTTTAGTTAATGATAACTCTTATTTACCTTCTTGTTTGAAAAAAGGACAGATAGCTCATCTATGACATTTTGTAGGTAGTTTTATTTTCAATTACTTTAGTATGAATGATAAAAAAAATAACCAAGCTTTAAAAGTACTACTGTACTAACACCTAATAAAAAAAATATAGAAGCCATGAAACCATCATAATTGAAGCTTAGGCATATAACATCTCAAGACATGTGGCAATTCCTATTTAGAAAAGGATTCAAACCAAAAATAGAAAACTGAAAATAGAATGCCTAATGTCTCTAAGTGTAATAAATATCAGGACTAAGAATGGAATACCTGATGTCTTTAAAGCAAATAAATTTCCAGGTATGTTCGATGTAAAACAAAGATGAAGACGATACAAAATACAGTAAAACAAAGAAGAAAATTGGAGGCGGCTATTGAAATTTCATCTTAAATTCTGATCCAAAAGACATTTATTTGTCTTTTTTTCCTGAATGATTGGAACATGTTGCATAAAAAGCTAGGAAAATATTTTTACATATTCATCTAGATAAACTATTTCCAAAATTAGTTGAATATGCCATAAAATAGTTTGAATCACCAGTTATAAATGATACATATGGCATGGCTACATAATAATCAAACCAAACATGAAGTTTGATGCTATCTAACTATATTGCACAACGGTTCTTTCACACAATAAGCGACTATGGATTAAATAACTTAAATTGGTTTCAAAATGTGCTTTTCAGCATACAAAGAAAAGAACAAAAACAATTTCCTAAGAAATTGGATATGGATGAAAATAACCTATAATATCAATAAACTAAAATAAGAATAACAACTATACCAAATCTGTGGAAAAAATGATTATTTCGATAAATAAATTGCTTGCTTTTGCTAATGAAATCAGAGTGTAGCAACATGGAACTGAAATTTTTGCATTACATAACCAAGTTAATCAAATTCCTCTCAGTGTCATGTAAGAAAGCACCATGGGTTAAAAGGGAAGAAAAAACTCTATCCCATTTTACTATAAGTCATACAGCCTACTTTGAAAGAAAAAATGGCGAAGCAGTCCAAACAAAGGCAGAATGAGTAGAATAACTAACAAAATGTATTCTTGCTTTTCTCAAGCTAAGTTTAAGTTTCATGTTTTATTCTTGTAACACATTAAATATGCAATTTTAATATATTATAACGTCTACTTCCAAAAAGATCATGTATGCTAGATATTTCATTGATCTAAATGCATTTTAAGTGGCATGTAGAACAAATTTTCCTTTGAATATGCCACTTAACATAAATTAATACATTAAAATTAAGTTTATGAACATTCAAATCAATGCAATATGAACATATAAACTAATTATGCCACTAAAAAATATCAAATGACTACTATAGATGTAGAAATATGAAGCCAACCTTATTTGCATCTAAATCCTGAAAACCACAATTGCAAGTTTATTTTCACCTGCAATGGGAATATTCCACGCATACGTGCACATTTATAGGGCTGTCTATGTTTCTTAATCCAAAACTGCCATGCATCACAACATTAAAATAGTCGGAAACCTCTTAATTCTCATTTAAGCATGCACGTATTTTGCATTAGTAATAAAATAAACGTGATTCAATTAATATTTTATTATTGAAGTGAAGCATAATTTGGTACTGATGTTCTTTTTTTATTTTAGCATCACTTGGGCCGTGTTTCAAGCTTCTTTCTGTTTATATGAATCAAGTTCCACAATTAAAAAAAGATAATAGCAACAAATATGAAACTTTACCCCAAAAATAGCAATTAAATTTTCATAGAATAGATTGTTAGTATTTATCCAATTTTCAAGGTAGTTCACCCTAATGATATTCAACAATTTCAGAAGCGTGCAAGTAATCAAAGTATAAATTATAAAGGAACCCATGATCGTTTTGCACCATTGATAAGCAGCAATTTTTATTTTATTTTTTGCAAGGCATAAGCAGCAATGTTCGATAATACCAACGAATCAAAGATAACGTGATGGGGTACTTACTGTGTTTTTTTACTGAGGAACAAATCCAAGAGTTTTGCTAGAAAAGTGAAAGAGAATAGAAGATAAGGATAAGAGGGAGACAAAATGCAAAAGATGCATTAAAGAGAGAATGCTACTAAATTCTTCTTACTACGGAAACTGATATGACGATGTTTCTTTCTCTGTCACCTTTGATTTGGAACTTCGGTGAATTTACCATACTGATGCGGAGAAACTAATATCATATATGTTACCCCTTCTACATTATCTGAACACCATCAAAAGAGACTCTTTGGTTAATCGGAAAAACTGATGGTCAAATAATAAGTAGAATAAGAATTTGCTATTAAAACATGATACCTGAATTAGCCATAAAATATGCCAAAATAAATAGTTGATGATCATGATCAATGAAAACAATCTGCCTACCCATGCCCGACAACTGAGTTATCTACACAAAAATAATAATAAGGTGATGATACTAATTATAAATGTCCAAATCTGCTAGATTGGTTTTCTGAAGTTGTTTTACTATAATTTAATACATCTCCTGAATGCTAAAAAAATTCAAAATAAGAACCATATATTTCAGATCTGTAAGAAAAATATTTGTGGCATACAGGCTAACATATTTTAAAGTATCAGAAGCTTCAGTGATTGCCTGTTCTTGAAATTCAGAAGCTTCAACCTATAAATGAATTGCAGCATAAATAGACGCTAATCCTTCCTGTTAATAACTTATGATTTGAAACCTATAATATCATCATCGGCCTCTTTACAGGTCCAAAGATAAATACACAAACTGTAGAACTATTCTATAAAAAAAATCAGATAAATGCGTGGGTATATATAATCAAGCATATTATTAAACAAACACCCACAAAATATTCAACTTACAGCTTTACTGACAGCAACTGGTATAAAAAAAATAAGATTGTAAAACCATTCAAAACAGGTTTCAAAAAATGTTAACAACAAAACGGTAAAACCCCATAAAAGTATTCTATAAAATGAGCTTGTATACATGGTACCATTTTATAAAAAAGTTAAGTGAACATAGTATCTTGAACATTAATAATAATGCAAGAATATCATTTACATATTAGAGATCCAACTAACAGACCATATTTTTTGAATTGGGCCAATAACTGGAAAGAGTTACAACTTTTTACTCAGTAGTTCGAAAGGAATTTGAAGAAAAATCAATAACATAAACTAAACCACCACGTATAAATGTCCTACAAATTAGAAGAAAAAAAATGTAGTTTTCTTGCCTTGCGCAAATGGCAATCAAAATAAGTTTATAAAATTAACAACATTAAGAATATGGTATAAAAATAACTGGCCTTTGAAGATCAGTTTTCATGATTGAACGGAAACCTATAAATATCATCAACAACATCTTTACAGGTCCAGAGATGAATACACAAGCTGTAGTACTATTCTAAAAAAAAGATAAATGTGTGGGTATATATAATCAAGCATATTATAAAACAAACCGCCAACAAAATATTCAACTTACAACTTTACTGACGGCAACTGGTATAAAAAAATAAGATTGTAAAACCATTCAAAACAGGTTTCAAAAAAAAAGTTAACAATAAAACCCCATAAATTTATTCTACAAAATGTGCTTGTATACATGGTACCATTATATAAAAAAATAAGTGAACATAATATCTTGAATATTAATAATAATGCAAGAATATCATTTACATATTAGAGCTCCAACTGACAGACCATATTTTTTGAATTCGGTCAATAACTGGAAAGAGTTAAAACTTTTTACTCAATAGTTTCAAAGGAATTTGTAGAAAAATCAATAACATAAACTAAACCACCACGTATAAATGATCTACAAATTAGAAAAAAAAAACAAATAGTTTTCTTGCCTTGCGCAAATGGCGATCAAAATAAGTTTATAAAATTAACAACATTAAGAATGGTATAAAAATAACTGGCCCTTAAAGATCAGTTTTCATGATTGAACGGTAGTTCGACAGAACAAAACCCCTTTTGGATAATAGATTAAGAAGCAGAAATGATGATCAACTGTCTGTAAAATAAGAAATACCTACCATAACGTGATTTCCAAATAAAAGGAAATCGATCAAGATTAGAAATGGTAAGCCTATAACCCATACAAATATGATCGATATAAGTATTCTAGATTTTGATAAAAAAAATTATAAGAGTAGAAAAACTAACAACCTACCGATACCATAAATCTGGAAATAATTCTAACAACGGGACGACAGCAAGTTGCCAAAACAAAATCCACTTTGTCGAGCCGGCTGAAAAGATGGAAGGAGACAAAATTGAAATCTAAAATCGAAGAGGGAAGAGTAGGAACCAACAATTCTATAAATGACGGGAAGCTCGTGGATCAAACGCACGGGGATAACAAACAACCAAATAAAGAATATCATATTATTCATCTAGACATATGAGGTATAATACCTGCTCTGCCGCCAGAACTATTTAAATTACTTAGAATCTACCAAAACAAACAACAAGGAAACAAAAAAACATTCGACTAAGAAATTAGGCTTACACAAGAAATTGATACCTTTACACGTTGAATTAGAAAGAAAGTGATTCCAAATGTTTACAGCCAACAGCAAATTGAATTGAATGTAGTTGAAGCATCAGCGTTTCGAAACAACCATATGGGAAGAGGCAAACCGCTGTTGAAGAGGCGAAGAGAAATCCCAAATAGGCGATGGTGGTTATTTCCCCTAAAACGTGTCAGAGAACAACATAGGGCTAACTGATAGCCTTTGGAGCAGGAGCTATTTTCCCTCAATTACGCCGTCGATGTGAGGAGGTGGACAAAGCAAACGCTTTGGGTTGCTGATACGGAATTTGAAGACGACGGGCTGTAAGGGGGAAGATGGAAAAAGGGCAAGATCGGAAAAGGTCAATCGATAGAAGAGGGGATGGAACAAATTGGTGTGCTTTGGGACGCACCTACCGCCGATTGAATGCAGTTGGCGGTGGAAGATTGAGAAGGCAGCGGGTTGATGACGCGTTTCATGGATGGAGGGAAGGCAGAGTGGACATTACTCTTTGGGAGGAGAAGGGTAAGGGGTTGAGATGGGAGGTAGAAGAATGCGTAGGGATCGGTTTTGAGGGGTCAAGAAGAAACAATCAGGAAAAGGCAAATGAGACGGTTCAGCTTTAGATAGGTGCCAAAAATCTAGGAGGGCTTGTGAGAGCTCGGTTGCTAACTTAGTAATTATAATATAGTATAGATTATTTTACACGAAGTGGCGGATTGTGTTTAGTGGAGAAGGAAGAGGAGGGTTCGGCAGAGGGGCGGACAGCGAGGCGGAGGAAGCCGCTAAAAGGAACGGAGTTTCTTTTAAGTAAAACCGGACTGTTTTGGAGTGGGGAACCGCGGGTTTGATTTTCCATGGGCACTGGAGACGGAAGTTATAGCGGACCGAGGTGGTGATTGCCGTGAGGCCTTGCCGATTTTGCGCTAAAAGAGGGAGAAAGGATGGTAGGGTATTAAGGTGTTGGCCGATCAACGGTGGTTTCATAAGTTGTTTGCGGAGGGCCATGGCAAGGGGTTCGGATCTGATGTCAGTTACTAGTGATGCGGACATGCATGAGCGTGTGACGATGCCAAGCAGTTTAAGGAGAGGAGAAAGGATGCGAGTTGAGTGGAAGAAAGAGGGAGATGTGTAACAACCCAGAAAATCAGAACCAATTAAATTTTTTTTTTTGGCAATTTTAATGAATTTTGAATATTTAAAATGATTTATTTTAAATAATAGCGACTAGAAATTTATTTTGAATAGAATTAGGACATATAAGATTTATATAAATCGAAGTTAGAATATAAATATTTATTTTAATTATAAAAGGAATTGAAAATGGCACGGTAGTTAGAAAATTCGATTTCAAATTTCAAATGAATGTACAAGATTCAAAATAAACCGGATTTTAGTAAAACCAGAAATATTTGCATCTGTTTGAAAATATCTTTCCAATGAATGTGAAAAATCCAGATTTCATAGCGGGAATAAAAAGTTATGTCCAGTTGAAAATTCAGAATAGTCGCTATGGAATTTTGTATAATATATAGTCCTTAAAAATAGCGATTTTGCAAGCGACATCTGTTTTCGATGAAACCACTTTTGTTGGATCCGAAATGTCAGATTATTTCTTGATTCCAATTTTCATAATTTTGGAATCAATATGTGAGCGTGGTGAATTTAAATGCGTTTGGTACTTTTAATTTGAATTTAATCGACTGGAAAATGACCATTTTTCAGATGGCCTCCAAATTCGATGAAATTAGTTTTGTTAGGACCGTGTAGCCCAAACTAGCCAGATTTATTTTTCTGGAATTTTTGGAGTCAGTATGTGGCCCCGGTAAATTGAAATGTACATTTTAATTCAATATATACTGATTTATATCTTAATTTTGATCTAACCTGAACGTAACAGTCGAATTGGCTTACCGGACATATCCAATTGTGTTTGGAATGGGGGTATTTAGCTTGGGGCGACAGTCGTTGGGTTCGATTCGAAATTTGTGCCAATAAACTAGATAATTTGTGAATTAAATATAATATATATATATATAACCTAGAAAATTAAAACCTAGGTCAAATTCATTTCGGTGGTCAACACCCCATCGCGCCTCCGAAAGAAACCAACGCTCCATTCTTCCTTCCTCAATCACATGAGATACTTAGCAAATTAAATCCTACTTCTAAACAAAAATCTGAGAGCAAATCGAGGGCCTTCGATATATATGGAAATGATCAATTCTCATCGGCTATGGTGCTCGGATTTTTGGCTCAAACCTGTCCACTTCGTGCACCGTTTTCTGAAGGAGGGGTTCATTGAGTTGTGTGGGGTCAGGGGCTTGGGTGGCGCGCTCGTAGGCGCTCGACGTGGAAGACTCCGATGGTCGGACAACAGCTCGAAGCGGCAGCAAATTTCAAGCCCTTGGGGCCAAAGTCGATATTGGTTCTAAGGGGGGTTACGGTTTAGAATGATTAAGGTTAGTTTTTTCCTTCTTTATTTATTATATTGGTTTAATTAAATTAGCAATTAGACCGTAAATATTATTTGTAAATGAATTATCCTTGTATTAAAATAATATAATTTTTAAATATGATTTTTACTATAAAAATAAAATAGCATTGATTTATAAAAATAAAATAGCATTGATTTATGAAAATAAAAAAGCATTGTTTTTTAATTATAATACTTTGTTATAAAAATGAAATTTTTATATAAAATACTTCGTTTTGAAAAAATAAGGATTTTTATAGAAATAGCTTTTAAATTAAAATAGGAATTCTTTTATATATATAGCTTAAGTAAAAATATAATTTTTATTATAAAAGCCTTTGTTTTAAAAATATGATTTTTAAAAATATATAGAACAGTTTAAAAATGTGATTTTTAAACATACATGGTGTTGTTAAAAAATTGATTTTTAATATACATCGCGTGAAACAGATTGCGATGGAACTGGTTGGAAACAAATCCAAATCGTCCAATAAGGACCGGTGGAGTGGATCCCTAGGTGAGAACTTCTCACTATAATTTCCTATATAGTTATTTTTGTTATAACTTCATATATGAACTGCTCCCCGTCATCCATAGACCATGGATGACTTGTTAGATTGTGTTGTGTTGTGAAAATTGATTGTGACTGTGATGTGAAAAGAATATAATATATAAAATATTCATGTATGGAATAAAATATATGAATAATAAAAATATCATTTTTATTGAATGAATATATTGTATAAAATATTCATGTGATGAATAAAATATTTGAATAATAAAAATATCATTTTTATTGTATATATGAAATGTATAAAATATTCATGTGATGAATAAAATAATTGAATAATAAAAATATCATTTTTATTGAGTGAATAAACTATATAAAATATTCATGAATTGAAATAAATATTATATCGTTAAAAATATAATTTTTAACAAGTATATGAATAAAATAATATATTCATTTACAAATCGGACGATTTGTTTATGTACACACATTTGACTAATATTGATTGGGATGATATATTTTACACATCGCGCAACTACACAAATAATAATCAGTGTTTGTTGTTTGAAAACCCCACACGGGTATTGGGATCATATTGGATATACACTAATCCCAATATTTAGTTGTATGTCAATTGATGGGTTGACAAGCGTTTGTAAGCGTTAATTGTTTACATTTAACGCTTATGCAGCTGTATAATGCACTCTGGATGATGGTTGACTGTGTTTGATTATTGTTATGTACATGTGTGTATGAAATCCATATAAATAAAATTATATGGTAACTGATTGTGTCTGATTCTAATTCGGAAAGAACGAATATTTCAAATTAAAGAATATTTTAAAATGACGAGTAATGAATATTTTAAAATAATATTCAGTAATGGATCAAAATATTATTTTGATGCATGATTTGGGATGGACACGAAAATATTTAAAGATATGAAGCCGTGTTGATTAGATTAATGCCATTTTGACGTGAACGATATTTATATCAATTTTATTCATTTTTATAATGAATATCGAAAAGGGAAGTGATTTCAAAATCTAATGTTTTGAAAATATTATCATTTATATATTAATGATATAGAATATTCAATTTTGATTTAAATTTGAATATGAAGTTGAAATCGTTTTGAAAACGAATTTAAAACGATTTATAAAATACGTTTTAAATGGAAATCGACGAAATATATATAATATATATTATATATATTTAATGGCCTAAACAGAACGCGCCGTGGCAGTTCGCGAATTTCGACCATTGACTTCGAATTGACATTACGGGAGATTCGACCGTCGGATTCTCCTAAAAATGGAATCGTTGGGTTTGTATCGAAAAGAGCTTTCTAACGAATACAAGAAATTTAAAATCTAATAGGTGGATTTGGAAATAGGTCCAAATAAAATTTGGAAAAGGTCGTTGTAAGTGCAGTTCGACGACCGTTTATGGAAATCAACTGTATGGGCCTTGATAAAATTATTAAAAATAATAATAATTTGTTTAAAATCATAATAAATGATTTGGAAAGTATTGGGATGAAAATTCCATATTTGAAAAGATAAAAATATATTTTTATCGAAATGAACTTGTTATTAACTATAATTATAATCCAATTATTTTTAAATAAATAAATTAGATTGAGAATGGGTTTTAATATAACCAGAATTTCCAATATATGAATTGGAGTGGATTTGAATGGAAATCATATTCGGAATATTTCGATGTTGGATTTCGTGATTATACGGATATTGTTATGGAAATTTGGAAGATATATTCATATCGTTATTTCAAATACAATATTTGTTGGTTCCAGAATTTGATATTGAATATAAGCCGATATATTTTCTATTCAGAGTCTTGTATTTAACATCAAATGGGATTTTGGGTATGTCATGAATGGTGTCTTAAATAACAATGTTCTTAAAACCAGTTGTAACACCCCACCTCCGCCAATGCCACTCTTGCAAGTACACTAGCTTTGGAGGGGCGTTAAACAAGGTAAACATGCATGCAGATATAACAAGACAGAACATATAAGTAAAAACAGAGTAAAATAAAGCAGCGGGTAAAAACTACCATTTCCAAACCATAGTCAAGTTACATCAAAGTACTTGGTCATTATTTTCCATAAAACAAAGTCTAGAAACATAAACTGAAAACTGGAAAGAAAATCATAAAGTAACTATCCCCAAGGTAGAATAAAGCCATAGAGAGCTCAAGCCTAACTCGTCAAGTGTCGGTGTCATACGGCCCAACCACGAAGTGTAGTCAAACTGTGCTAGGTCCACCCTAGGGTGTATCAAGCCCTAGGGTGCCAACCCCAGACACACATCAAGCACGCACAGTCTAAACCTACTGGTGCCCGTGTCTGCTTTTTCAACTCCGGACTATGTGCACGACCATAGTCCGCCTGAACCTACACCGGCGCACCTACTCAGCCATCGTTTTGGTCGCTTACATGTCAACCTAGTAATCGTGCCCCACCCTAGCCTAGTCCCTAGGGTATCATGATACAACCAAGAGGGTTACTGGTGAAAAGGACCACGTAACTAGGGTTTCTAACAGGTTAAATGTGGTTAACCCTATCCAATCAAGTATCAAGTTGGTTAAGTGTACCCAAGGTTCATGACTTAACCCCGTCAACCCATCATGTTTAATTGGTTAAGTATTCAAGTGGTCCATGACTTAACCCTACTATGTGGCATTAATTAATTTAATGCACCCAACCTCTCACATTAGACCTTGTTGTGGTTACTAGTTAAGCCGGGCGGGTCCGGGTAGCTTTACACCACAACTTAGTCTAACCTCGGGTTTCAAGTGCGACATGACCAACTACTCACATTGGGTCCTATTGCTTGTAGCCACTAGTTAAGCCGGTCGGTTCCGGGTAGATTTATGCTACAAACTCAACCCAACCTCGAGTTGGCCACACTCATATTTTCTAAGTGTCATGTCCATTATTATGTTTACAAACATAATCACAAGTCAATGTTCATGTCATATTTTAAAATCATGTTTTCATGTCATTAATATTACCCAAACCCAACGCATTCCCATCGCATGTACGTTTCGCATAACATAACATAGATCAAAAGAGGGAACTTGGCAAAGCATGACAAAAAGGGCATAAGGTAATAAGGTTGGCCACAAGTTAAACATGGTGGCATATGAGGCATAAATATGTTCATTTAAAACTTGCATGTTACATTATGAGCCTCAAAACATGCATAACATTCAAACTTAGCGAATAGGTGAAACATGATCATAAATGGCATAGGATGATAGCTAGTGATTTGCATATAACATCATATGCAAGATAACATAAGGTTTATGAGAGATCATAAACTTGCATATTAAATTATAAGCCTCAAAACATGCATGATATCAAACTTTAGCAAATAGGTGAAACATGATCATAGATGACATAGGATGATAGCTAGTGATTCGCATATAACATCATATGCAAGATAACATAAGGTTTATGAGAGTTTCTATGTTGCTTTATGCAACATTTCCAATCAAAGCTCATAGCTTTCTATGCATAAGGTCAAGGTGATAGCTTTACAAACATGCATAGAATAAATCTATGCATGACATGATAGAATCAAAGCACATATCATACTTAGGCCCAAACTCAAACTTGCAATATGTCATATTTAACTTCATAGTTAGAATCTAAGAGTAGTATAGGGCTTACAATGCTTATGAAGACTTATAAAATAAAATAAGATTGAGACGAAGCCACTAGCAACTCTAAAAACCCCAAATGAATGCAAGCTCCAAGAAGCTCCTTTGATTATATGAAGAAAGATCCTCGTTTTAATGAAGAAAGATTGAACTTTGGCCTTGAATCAAGCTTTGAAACTCTCAAACAAGCTTAGAAACTCTCATATGAATAAAGATGGAGGCTATGACAAGAGGGTGGAGGCCATGATTAAACATTTTGGCATAGTTTAGTTGTAGGATTGATTTATGATGACTTAGGCTAGGTATTAGGGTCTTTTTATAGATGATTAGGTTAGTTTAGACCATAGGATTAACCCTAATTCAGATCTGGGCCATTAGTTCCCGTCACTAGCCTCCAAACATGTCTTGAGAAACAAGTCAGGTGCACCCAGGCCAGACTGGCCGACCACCCAAGTCGACAGGGGTGCCGACTGGGCAGTCGACACAGCCTGGGGTGTGTCGACTCCCAAGTCGACTCCCCTGTTGACTTGGGGAGTGGCGGGAACTTTTCCC
This sequence comes from Allium sativum, assembly GCA_030737875.1. Classification (NCBI taxonomy): domain Eukaryota; kingdom Viridiplantae; phylum Streptophyta; class Magnoliopsida; order Asparagales; family Amaryllidaceae; genus Allium; species Allium sativum. The sequence goes on along the minus strand of CM060924.1, from coordinate 951,717,541 downwards.
GCCTACCTGCCCAGCTAAATTTGAATTCGAATCTGTTTTTAAACTTGAATTTTCTGAAAATTTCTATGGGCCATAACTGGGTTATACGGACTCCGATTTTCGAAAACTCGGACTCTATTTCGCGTATTTTTCCGAGGCGAACGCAATGGCGCAGCCCGTTTCCCTTGATTCAAATTTTATCATTTAATTCTTCCTTGATTTATGTTATAACTTGTTATTCAAAATACGGGTTGTTACATCCTCCCCACCTTAAAGGATTTCGTCCCCGAAATCTCTAAGTTAGGAAGAACATATCCTACCATCCATCATCCACCTACTCAAAACACCATCCACGTGCAGTCATTGTCCTTAAAAGATTCTAAATGCTGTATGAACTATGCAAAGGTGTGTGTATATGTACTTATCTAATGCGAAAATCAGGCGGTTACTGACTCAGTAAACCTCCTTAAATGCAAAGTATGTTAGTGGAATGCGTCCATATGTATGCAAATTTCTAACATAATTTAAAATCTCTATATGTGTGCACATAACATTCATCCATATGCAACATCCACGTGATAGCATAACAAGTTTCAGCCATGAATAAGTATAAGCACTCATGCATATGCAATATGAAGGTGTGTGAGCCGATCTTAGTGCCTAATGTGTATCATGCATCCTCGAGTATCCACTTGCAAACACTTGCAACCACTTGCAAACATCAAGCATAACACGTTTCAAATACATGTTTCATCCAAAGGGTTTCTACCTAAGGTTCTCATGACAAGGTTAACGAGATAACAAGATAAACATGGATAGCAAAAGAAAGATATGCTAAAAAGAGATCGAGAATGTACCCTCAAAAAGAAATGGATAAAGCCCACGCATCTTCTCCTCGGTTTCCCAAGTTGCATCCTCTTCGGCTTCACTCCACTGAACTTTCACCAATTTGACTTCTCGATTTCTTAGCTTCCTGATCTCCGTTCCCAAGGTACGAATCGGAGCTCTCCTCAAGGTTGCCTCTTTCTCTACCTCCACATCCTCAAGAATGCTAGGTTCAACCACCTCAGCGGACTCATGTAGGCACTTCCGGAGATGCGAGACATGAAAGACATTATGCACTCCGGCCAGCTTCTCGGGCAATTCCACCTTATAAGCCATCTTCCCAATTCTCTCTATGATAGGGAAGGGTCCTACGAACCTTGGTGCCAGCTTCCCAACTTCTCCAAAACGAACCACATTACGCAAAGGAGAAACCTTCAAGAAAACCATGTCTCCTACTTCGAATTCCAAATCTGTCCTTCGCTTGTTAGCATAGGATTTCTGTCTGTCTTGGGCCGCTTTCATCCGTCTTCTCACCAATTCAACTTTCTCGGATGTGTCCCGTATCATATCGGGCCCAAGTATAAGCCTATCCGTTGTCTCCCACCAACAAGATGGTGACCTACAGGGCCTCCCATACAAAGCTTCAAATGGTGCCATCCCTATGCTGGCTTGATAGCTATTATTATAAGCAAACTCTACAAGAGGAAGGTGGTCTTCCCAAGTACCACCAAAGTTAAGAACACAAAGCCTCAAAAGATCTTCTAGCACTCGATTCACCCTTTCGGTCTGGCCATCCGTCTGAGGGTGATAGGTTGTACTTAGATTCAATCGCGTACCCATCGCTTCTTGCAAACTATTCCAGAACTGGCTAGTGAAGATTGGGTCATGATCGCTAACTATGCTAGAAGGAACTCCATGCAATCGTACTATCTCTCGAAGATAAACAGATGCTAGCCATGATGCGGTCCTCTTGCTCTTCACTGGGATGAAATGAGCACTCTTCGTAAGTCTATCAACTATGACCCATATGCTCGTATTCCCTTTCCTTGACCTAGGCAATCCATCCACAAAATCCATAGAGATACTTTCCCACTTCCATTGCGGGACCTCCAATGGATGTACTAGCCCACCGGGTTTCTTCGACTCGACTTTCACTTGTTGGCACACCCTACACTTTGAAACATACTCTGCCACATCTTTCTTCATTCCAGCCCAGAAGAAAATGTGCTTCATATCCCTATACATCTTATCTCCTCCAGGATGTATAGTCATCTTCGAGTGATGTGCTTCTTCGAGAACTTTATGCACCAAGTCTCCCACTTGTGGAACGCATAGCCTTCCATCATGCCTTAGCCAACCCTTGTCATCAATAGTATATCTAGCAAGGTGACTAGACGTCTCACCACAAATAAACTTGTCCATGATCTCAACTATCCGTGGGTCTTCCTTCTGTGAAGTCCCTACTTGATCCAGAAGTGTGGGTCTAAGCTCAAGGGATGCTAATGAACCCGTCATCGACTCAACAGCCGTCCTAAAATCAAAGGTTGCCAAGAACTCTAAGTTCTTCATCTCAATAAACAAGGGACTCAAAGTCAACCTCCTTCTGCTTAGTGCATCTGCCACAACATTACCCTTGCCAGGGGTATAAGCTATCTCGAAGTCATATGATGCCAAGAATTCCATCCACCTTTGCTGCCTTAGATTCAGATCTTTCTGCGAGAAGAGGTACTTGAGTGACTTGTGATCAGTATACAACTCAAACCTTTCGCCTAGAAGATAGTGGCGCCAGGATTTGAGTGCAAAGATGATCGCCGCCAACTCCAAATCATGAGTGGGATAGTTCTTCTCATGAACTTTAAGTTGCCTACCCCCATAACATATCACTCTTCCCTCTTGCATCAGAACAGCACCTAACCCCGTGCCACATGCATCGGTGTACACGGTAAACATCTTACCACTATCGGGTAGTGCCAAAACTGAAGCTGTGGTAAGGGCCCTCTTGAGCCTTTGAAAAGCAAGCTCACACCTTAAGTCCCATGCAAAGACTAAGTTCTTCTTCGTCAACTTAGTAAGAGGGGCCGAAATCTTAGCGAAGTCCCTGATGAACTTCCTATAGTAGCCCGCCAGACCGAGAAAGCTTCTTACTTCGGTTGCATTTCTAGGAGTCTTCCAGTCTTGAACCACAACCACTTTCGCGGGATCCACCGCTATGCCTTGCTTAGAAACTATATGTCCAAGAAACCGAACTTCCCTTCTCCAAAAATGACATTTGGAGAACTTGGCTTTCAACTTATGCGCTCTAAGCGTATCCATCACTTCCTTGAGATGCCTAGCATGTTCTTCCTCATCCTTTGAGAAGATCAGGATATCATCCTCGAAGACAACAACAAACTTGTTAAGGAACTCCCTGAACACCCTACTCATCAAATCTACGAAGTAGGCGGGTGCACTAGTCAAACCGAATGGCATGACAAGCCATTCAAAGAATCCATCTGGAGTCCTAAACGCAGTTTTATCAATACTATCCTCAACCACTCTAAGCTGATGGAATCTGCTGGCTAGATCGAGCTGAGAGAAAACAGAAGCACCAACAAGCTGGTCAAAGAGGTCATTAATCCTCGGTAACGGGTGCCTATTCTTCTTTGTCAGCTTGTTCAACTCTCGATAATCAACACATAGACGAAGCGAACCATCCTCCTTAGTAGCGAATACCACCGGAGCACCCCATTCAGAAATGTTTCGCCTAATAAAAAATTTCTCAAGCAGCTCCTTGATTTGCTTACTGAGCTCTCTTCTTTCTCGTGGGGCCATGTGCCTAACGGGCAATGATACTGGCTTGGCATTATCAACAAGATAAATGGGAAAATCTATCTCTCGTTTAGGGGGTAACCCCTTAACCTCTTCAAAGACATCAGGATATTCTCGAACCACCCTTACAGATTGCAGATCATTGATGGACGATTCAAGAGATTCAAGATAACATAACATGACGGGATCCAGCGGGTTGCAAGAAATCTCTAGGTTATTACCGAGGCGAGTCATGAGCCTCACCACCCTATGCTCACAATCGAGAATGGCTCCATAACTGGACAACCAATCCATGCCCAAAATCAACCCATATCCCGTGAACCCGAGAACATAAGCATTACACGTGAATTCTACGGTCAAGATAGAAATCTTCAAATCCACACAAATCATAGATAAATGGGCGGAACCCCCAATTGGATTTGAAACACTGACGGGATCCTCAACTAGACTAGTACTTAGGTGCAAACTTTCAACAATGTAAGGAGAAATAAAGGTATGCGATGCGCCAGAATCAAATAAAGTGCGAACAGGAAAGTTAGAAATATAAACAAGACTTTCTATAGAAATACTACCTCGGTCCTGAACTGGAGCAGTGTTGAGAGCATGCACTTGCCCTCCAAAAGGTCCTGCACGCGGAGTCTGCCCTTGCTTCTTGGGGAAATCCTTGCTAAAGTGTCCAGTCTCTCCACAATAAAAGCATTCGCCCAACTTCCTCTTCTTCTTCCTACAATATTTAGCTATGTGCCCAACAATCCCACAGAAGTTGCATTTTCTTGGGTCCTTTTCCTTGGCCTTGTTGCCCTTGTTGTTCTTGTTGTTCTGATTGCTCTGGTTCCCTCCCCACTTAGAGTCCGTCTTCTTGGTTTGAGTCTCATTAGGCTTGACTTCTTTCTTCTTATCGTCTCTCTGAAGCAATGCCATGTCCAATAGGCTTTCAAAAGTGGCCCCCATGGGTATATGTGACATGGCTAAACCTTGTAATGGCTCATTCAACCCTCATGCAAAGCGTAGAGCCTTCTTCTAAGGAGTATTAACCATGTCCAAACCGAATCGAGCAAGCTGGTTAAACTTATTCACATACTCTCTCATTGTCATATCCCCTTTCTTCAAAAACATAAACTTTGCCTCAGCAGATGGTAGAAACTTAAGCCCAAACCTCGTCCTAAAGTCGGCCCAAGTCTCTATAGGCTTAGTAGCATTGGTGACCTCCCACCAATAAGCAGCTTCCTCTTTCAATAGCCATGCTGCCAATAAAACCTTTCTACGGTCTTCCACATCAAAGATGGCGAAGAGATCTTCAGTTTCTTTCAACCAATTTCGCGCCTCAACAAAAGTCTCCGTCCCAATAAAATTCTTGCCACCCATTGCCTTAAAGTCTTTGCAAACCTTTGCGAAATCTGCTTGTGGATGCTGAGGAGGAGGAGGAGGGGGAACCTCAGTTACAGTGGGAGTGTTTGCTGGGCCCACATCGTTGGCCCAAGCTTCCAAGTACCTCCTGAACCATCCGGGAATGGTCACTCCCTCGTGAAGGTTAAGATCGGCCATGCTGAAAAAGGAAAAGATAGATTTAGAACGAGGAAACGAAGGATAGTGCTAATGGCTTTTGGGGAATAGCCTTTTAAAATAACTAGCATTTTCTTGAAAAATACTTAATTGGTTTTGAAGATAGTTTTTCAAAAGGTAAGTTTTTAAAAACCCTTTTTGCTCAAATCTTGTAAACCTTATGCTCTGATACCAAATGTAACACCCCACCACCGCCAATGCCACTCTTGCAAGTACACTAGCTTTGGAGGGGCATTAAACAAGGTAAACATGCATGCAGATATCACAAGATAGAACATATAAGTAAAAACAGAGTAAAATAAAGCAGCGGGTAAAAACTACCATTTCCAAACTATAGTCAAGTTACATCAAAGTACTTGGTCATTATTTTCCATAAAACAAAGTCTAGAAACATAAACTGAAAACTGGAAAGAAAATCATAAAGTAACTATCCCCAAGGTAGAATAAAGCCATAGCGAGCTCAAGTCCAAACCGTACATGAGCTATCCAGAAAAGCAGCTAAAGATCCAAGCTAGGTGCTAGTGTTCCCACCCTGTAAACCTGGGGGCGAGGGGGGGGGAACGAAAGAAAAGAGGCGAAAGAAAATGGGTCAGTCAAAAGACTGGTAAGTCCTATCTACTATTAGTATAAAAACTAATAAAGTTAACTGGACATGTAAAGCAGAGATGAAACATAGGGTGATAACTGGCATGGTGAAAAGTTAACAAGATAGATCAAGTGAGGCATCGCATATACAAGGTTAAGTTTTTTGCACCAAGTGTACTAGCATTCCAACCCATGACAAGTATAAACAAGAAATGATTCCTTGGCCCAATCTAGGCCCAATATCACGAGATGACCTAAATCAAGGTCCAACAACATGGTCTAGTCGATCGGCTCCCTAAAAGCCTAACTCGTCAAGTGTCGGTGTCATACGGCCCAACCACGAAGTGTAGTCAAACTGTGCTAGGTCCACCCTAGGGTGTATCAAGCCCTAGGGTGCCAACCACAGACACACATCAAGCACGCACAGTCTAAATCTACTGGTGCCCGTGTCTGCTTTTTTCAACTCCGGACTATGTGCACGACCATAGTCCGCCTGAACCTACACCGGCGCACCTACTCAGCCGTCGTTTTGGTCGCTTACATGTCAACCCAGTAATCGTGCCCCACCCTAGCCTAGTCTCTAGGGTATCATGATACAACCAAGAGGGTTACTGGTGAAAAGGACCACGTAACTAGGGTTTCTAACTGGTTAAATGTGGTTAACCCTATCCAATCAAGTATCAAGTTGGTTAGGTGTACCCAAGGTTCATGACTTAACCCCGTCAACCCATCGTGTTTAATTGGTTAAGTATTCAAGTGGTCCATGACTTAACCCTACCATGTGGCATTAATTAATTTAATGCACCCAACCTCTCACATTAGACCTTGTTGTGGTTACTAGTTAAGCCGGGCGGGTCCGGGTAGCTTTACACCACAACTTAGTCTAACCTCGGGTTTCAAGTGCGACATGACCAACTACTCACATTGGGTCCTATTGCTTGTAGCCACTAGTTAAGCCGGTCGGTTCCGGGTAGATTTATGCTACAAATTCAACCCAACCTCGAGTTGGCCACACTCATATTTTCTAAGTGTCATGTCCATTATTATGTTTACAAACATAATCACAAGTCAATGTTCATGTCATATTTTAAAATCATGTTTTCATGTCATTAATATTACCCAAACCCAACGCATTCCCATCGCATGTACGTTTCGCATAACATAACATAGATCAAAAGAGGGAACATGGCAAAGCATGACAAAAAGGGCATAAGGTAATAAGGTTGGCCACAAGTTAAACATGGTGGCATATGAGGCATAAATATGTTCATTTAAAACTTGCATGTTACATTATGAGCCTCAAAACATGCATAACATTCAAACTTAGCGAATAGGTGAAACATGATCATAAATGGCATAGGATGATAGCTAGTGATTCGTATATAACATCATATGCAAGATAACATAAGGTTTATGAGAGATCATAAACTTGCATATTAAATTATAAGCCTCAAAACATGCATGATATCAAACTTTAGCAAATAGGTGAAACATGATCATAGATGACATAGGATGATAGCTAGTGATTCGCATATAACATCATATGCAAGATAACATAAGGTTTATGAGAGTTTCTATGTTGCTTTATGCAACATTTCCAATCAAAGCTCATAGCTTTCTATGCATAAGGTCAAGGTGATAGCTTTACAAACATGCATAGAATAAATCTATGCATGACATGATAGAATCAAAGCACATATCATACTTAGGCCCAAACTCAAACTTGCAACATGTCATATTTAACTTCATAGTTAGAATCTAAGAGTAGTATAGGGCTTACAATGCTTATGAAGACTTATAAAATAAAATAAGATTGAGACGAAGCCACTAGCAACTCTAAAAACCCCAAATGAATGCAAGCTCCAAGAAGCTCCTTTGATTATATGAAGAAAGATCCTCGTTTTAATGAAGAAAGATTGAACTTTGGCCTTGAATCAAGCTTTGAAACTCTCAAACAAGCTTAGAAACTCTCATATGAATGAAGATGGAGGCTATGACAAGAGGGTGGAGGCCATGATTAAACATTTTGGCATAGTTTAGTTGTAGGATTGATTTATGATGACTTAGGCTAGGAATTAGGGTCTTTTTATAGATGATTAGGTTAGTTTAGACCATAGGATTAACCCTAATTCAGATCTGGGCCATCAATTCCCGTCACTAGCCTCCAAACATGTCTTGAGAAACAAGTCAGGTGCACCCAGGCCAGACTGGCCGACCACCCAAGTCGACAGGGGTGTCGACTGGGCAGTCGACACAGCCTGGGGTGTGTCGAATCCCAAGTCGACTCCCCTGTCGACTTGGGGAGTGGCGGGAACTTTTCCCGCCTACCTGCCCAGCTGAATTTGAATTCGAATCTGTTTTTAAACTTGAATTTTCTGAAAACTTCTATGGGCCATAACTGGGTCATACGGACTCCAATTTCCGAAAACTCGGACTCTATTTCGCGTATTTTTCCGAGACGAACGCAATGGCGTAGCCCGTTTCCCTTGATTCAAATTTTATCATTTAATTATGCCTTGATTTATGTTATAACTTGTTATTCAAAATACGGGTTGTTACACCAGTTGAGAAAATAATAAATCTTTAATTAAAATTTAGTGAAGTTTTTTCCAATTAATTGATATTTAATTGGAATAGAATAAAAGAAATGGGATTTTGGGTTTGTCGTGAATGGTTTCTTAAATAACACCGTTCTTAAACCCCGTGTGAAAAGAACTAATCTTTTAATTAAGATTTAAATAAGAATTACCAATTAATTAACATTTAATTGGAATTGAAAATGGAATGTGAATTGGGTTTGTTGTGAACTGTGTTTGTAACGACATTAGTTCTTTAACCCGATTTACAGTGAAATGTGATTGGGAATTTATAAATCTTTTTATTAAGATTTAATGGAAATTTCCAAAGTAAATTTTTCCAATTTAATACAATAAATTGGAATGAAATGGAATTCGATTTGATAATAATCCAAGTGAGCTTCTATGGAGGAAGACTGTTACTATACATGGAATTCAAAAGGCTTGGCCGTTATTCCATTTATATCATCGGTCGGATATGGAAGTTTATATCGATTACATATATTGATCTGTTTTCTGTGAAGATTCCATTGTAAATGGAATGTGATTTTGGGTTTATCGTGAACTGTGTTTTAAATGACATTGTAAATGGAATGTGATTTTGGGTTTATCGTGAACTGTGTTTTAAATGACATTGTAAATGGAATGTTATTTTAGGTTTATCGTGAACTGTGTTTTAAATGACATTAGTTCTTTAACCCAATTAAAGATAAGAATAATTTCTTGACTTTGAATAATCATTAAGTAATGATTTTTGAGATTAAAACTGAATTAGAGTTTTAATGAATCTTTAATTAGATTGGAAGGTGAATGACATAATTAAATTTATCGAATTCATGAAATGATCGAGAATTGAGTATCACTAGTTTTGCTCTAAGCGATAGTTAAATCTTTACTTAGATTTGAACGTGAAATGGTAAATAATTTTACCGATAACACTGTGGTGTTAGATATGAAGTATTACCGGTTTTGCTTCATAGGATGAATAGGTTGGGATTGGGAAATTAAACAAATGATTACTTCAGTAAGGAGCATTAATCCCGACTAGTTTGGACAAACCTAAATTTGGTTTGAATTGATATCCAAAGGATGATTAAAGAATAAATTTAAAGAATTTATCTTTGATAAAATTAATGGGAACCTAAAACACCCCACCTCCATTAATGTCACTCACAAAGGGAATGTATTAACTTCAGTGAAGCGTTATAGGTAAAAGATGCAGATAAATTACAAGATAGATAAATAAAGCAGCGGAAAATAAAGCCATTTTATAAGCAACGTAGTTCAGTCAAGCATAAAACATAGCAAAGTAGCATAAATCGCCAAATTAAAGTGCAAACGCAGCCATTTTCAAAGATAAGAGGATCCAAGCAATACGTCAAAGAATCTTCAAGCTTGGAAAGAGAAACGATCCAAACTAAGCTGAGCTATTCCCTCCCTGACTACCTGGGGGAGAAACGGAAGAAAAGAAGACAAAAGAAAACGGTCAGACATAAAGCCTGGTAAGTCCAGTGACTTTCAGTATCTAAACAAGTAAAAGCATCATGACATGAATAAACTGAATATAAGACAATACCTTAATAACAGGGATAACAAGATAACATAAGATTAGCATAAGATATGATAAGGCAAGATAATCTGAATGCGCTTCTACTCCTTCTCTGCTTCACTACTACCCTGTTATTCTGATTTCTATATCTCTACACCACCTAACTAGTGTCCCAACTAGTAATCTATATAAAATGATAATATGATCCCAATCCCCGAAATTGTGGTAGCCTTCAGGTGTACATCTATTATGAGGACCCCACCTCAATCTGCCTAATTGCCATGGATATGTTAGATGTACCCTTACTACCCTATCGATTGGCTCCCTAACTCGCATGTATTTATTACTTGTGTCATTGGACCTCGCTTGTATGTATTCATTACTTGTGTCATTCGAACTCGCTTGTATGTATTCATTACTTGTGTCATTCGACCCCGCTTGTATGTAGATACATGTGTTGGTCCCGCCATAGGGTGTATCAATTCCTATGGTGGCAACCCGACACAAATTCTAGATGCATTGTGTATACTATTGATGGCCAGTGCCTTCTTTATCCACTCTAGAGTACGTGCACGCCTATACTCCGCCGGAACCTACACCGCTATACCACCCACCGCTATTTTGACCGCTTATAATTAGCCCTGTAATCGTGCCCCACCCTGCCTAGTTTAGGGTACCATGATACATCTATGAGGGTTACTGCTGAAGTGAGTCCTCGTACTAGGGTTTCCTAATCAACTAATAGATAAGTGTTCTCAATTTAACTTAACCCCACCCATTTGCTTAACTAACATGTTGTACTCGTTAAGGGTTGCCTATTCGTATGTTACTTAACCTTGTCACTGATTCACGCATGTTAATTTAACGGTTAAGTTTGTGGGCCTATATATACTAATATTACCCACTTACCCAACATTTACTTAACCCTTCCCCTTATCAAGTCTATATGTACTATTGGTTAAGCTTGCCTTAACCCTATCCACTTTGTTCATGTAATATTGGTTAAGTTGTCATATTGTCCATGTTAACTTAACCCACCCACCTAGCATGTTGTATTGGTTAAGTATCACCTGTTCATACGTTACTTAACCATGTTCATTCATCATGTTATGTTGGTTAAGTGTTTCCCCTTAACTTGACCACGCTCGTTCATCATGTTATGTTAGTTAACTTAACCCTACTCATTCATCATGTTGTATTTGGATAAGTGTTTCTTATTAACTTAACCCTGTTCATTCATCATGTTATATTGGTTAAGTGTTTCCCCTTAACTTAACCCCGCTCGTTCATTAGCATTAATTCATTCATTAATGCCTTAACCTCTCACATTAGAACTGTTGTTTGCGGTTGCTGGATGTGCCGGGCAGTTCCGGCAGACTTCTACCGCAAACTCATTCTAACCTTGGGTTTTGGGCTTTATGCGCTAACCTCTCACATTAGATATGTTGTTGCAGTTGCTGGATGTGCCGGGTGGCTCTGGCCAGACTTACACCGCAACTCAATCTAACCTCGAGTTAGGCATGTTCATTTTTTGTCTAATTTACCTATTTACCATCATGTCTAAGCCTAGATTTTATATGCTAATTATCCCAAATTTACAGAACTAGTCATGTTCCAATTCTCAAGTTATGCCTAACCAAGCCAACTGCAAGTTATTCCCCACAAATTCAATTACAAGTTATTTCTCAAAATAGGTTACACCTAATCTTCCCAAATTTGCAATAATTGTCATGCCCCAAAATCACAATATACATCATGCTTGGCATCCAAATCCAATATTTATGCCTAATCTAGATTTAATATTCCAATTTACAGTTTACGCCCAATCTAGATTTAATATTTCAATTTACCCCAAGTTCCCAACAATAACAATTGTGCCCCAAATAACAAGTTACAAATTATGTTCCACTATTACCAAATAGATTATTCCCCAATATCCCTGCATTCCAACCGCACATATAATAAGATTTAGTCTAGATTCTAGGCTAATCTAGATTCATAAAATAAAGGGGGAAGAAAGAAGGAACATAAATGAGAGTAGGCATAAAAACATGCATCATAATGATAGATCTGTCAAATATAACATTGTAGACCTAAGGGGATTACATAACCATCAGAATTGAGGTATAACAAAGATAGATCTGAAATAAACTGATAGAAATAACCTCGTAGACATATAAATCTAATATGAATAACATCATGAACCTAAAAGGATTATATATCAGATGTTCAACAAAGATAGGCATGATTGAATCGATATAATAACTTCTTAGGCATGTAAAATCATCGATTCGATAGAAGGATAGGGATAAACCTGAAAAGATTGTTTTATCATCAAGCATGGACTTAGACTCATTTTATTACATGCCAAGATTACTATTAGGTGTTTAAATCTAAAAATAACATGAACTTACTGAAAAAGAACTAATCTTGTTTTCTGGGATCTGATTTCTAAATTTGTTAAGCTTAACCTTTGATGTAGACTTCTGATTTGAAGTTCTTCTAATTGATTTCTAGTTTGGATTTGATTTTCTAGTTTGGAGAAGGAGGCTAGGCTAGCTTAGGGATGGACAGCATGACGGCTTCATATAATGAGATTGTGAGGTTTAGGGTTAAGGTTTGATGTGTGTTTATATAAGAGTATAGGATTAATATGAGCCTATAAATCAACCTAGGAGTCATCAGAGCCGTCCAATCCAAGAAAATGCATCATCAGGCCAATCAAAAGTTGCCACGTAGCCCTATAACTTAGAAAATAATCACTGTCATGCACAATTGGTAGGGGTCGACCCCTACCGGGGGAGGGGGGTCGATACATATGTCGACACCACTATAGGGGGTCGACTCCTATGTCGACACCCCTTGGGGGGTCGACACCCCTGAGCGGGAGATTTCCCGCTCAGCCGGTTTCTGAGATTTTGAATTTCGAATTGAATTGATTATTTAATTATTATTTTTAATTTAATTTATGCTTACACTAGAAATCTTTTAATGTAACAACCCGGAAATTCTGAGCTAGTTTAAAAATTTTATTTTGGCAATTTTAGCGAATTTTGATTATTTAAAATGAATTATTTTAAACAATTTTAGCGAATTTTGAATTATTTAAAAATTTTATTTTGGCAATTTTAGCGAATTTTGCTTACACTAGGAATGTGATTTTGGATTTACCGTGAACCGTGCTTTAAATGACACTGATTCTTTAACCTAGTTAAAGATTAAAACTAAGTGGAGTTTTAATGAATCTTGAATTAGATTGAAAAGATTGAGAATGGAGTATCACCTGTTTTACTCCAGGCGATAGTTAAATATTTAATTAGATTTGAACGTGAAATGATAATTGAATTTACCGATAACACTGTGGTGTTAGATATGAAGTATGACCAGTTTTACTTCATGGGATGAATAGGTGGGGATTGGGGAAATAAAATAAATGATTACTTCGGTATAGTTTGCTAATCCCGACTAGTTTGAATTGATATTCAAAGAAGATTAAAGAATAAATTTAAAGAATTTATCTTTGATAAAATTAATGGGGCCCTTTCCCAAAGTATAAGAATATTTGAATGAAAGAATATTCTGAATTGGAATGAGGCGTATATTGTGTTTGTGTAACACATGTTTATTATATACGTGAGTTATTCAGGAAGACCGGGTTTATCCCATTCTGAATAACTGATTCGACGTGGTGTCGAAGATGAAGACGGTGGTTGAAGACCGGAGGTCTTCACGTCGTTTGGATAATTACTGATGATCTTGATTAGGCCGTACACCCAAGAGGAGAGAATCAGTTGGTGATCGTCTAGACGTACTTGGAGATCGATGGATATGCGGGGTACTAGGTGCCTCCGGTTTCGTTCAGACCCAGAATGGACTTGTAAATGGACTGCGTGTCTGACATTGGATTTTAGTCTATGTGATTGATTTCTATTAAATATATATCTGTTTGGCGGCGGAGAATTTATTCTCTTGCTTAACGTCTGTAACACCCCGAGAATTCTATAACTGTGAAATTCACAAATTAAAGAATAATTAATTTCAAATCAAAGAACTAAGGGAAACGGGTTACGCCATTGCGTTCGTCTCGGAAAAATACGCGAAATAGAGTCCGAGTTTTCGAAAAACGGAGTCCGTATGAAGAAGATATGGCCTTCGGAAGTTTTTAAATTAAGTTTAAAATTCAAACAGAATAAAATAAGCTCAGAAAAATTCCGAAGTGGGGCCCAATGGGCCAGGGCGGAAAAAGGCCCGCCTGACGCACCCAGGTCGACTGGGCTGTCGACCTGGTCTAACCAGGTCGACAGGCCTGTCGACAGGGCTGTCGACAGGGGTGTCGACCTGGTCCAGAGCCAGGTCGAGCCCAGTCCAACCTGGCTGGCCTACTCTATGTTGGTCGATTTTCTGTGGTCTGCTTTGTCATTAGGGCTAGGTGGCAGGCTCTAATTGGTCTCTCCTTAGGATGAAAGGCTACGATCTAACCAAGCAACATCAACGGTCCTAATCAGTTCATTACCCCTATAAAAACAACCCTAGACTAACCCTAATCTATTCATTCAAAAATAAGAACAAAGCCGCCATGTTGCTGAGGAACGACTAGGGGTAGCCACCAATTGGAGAGAAGCCTAGGGGACAAATTCTAAAGCCTAAAGCAATTCAAACAAATCAAATCAACGCCTACGCCAAAAGGAGTCGCATCTCTAAATTCCTAAATTAGAGAATTCGCCGCAACGATTGTAAGTAGAGTATTATTTTGGTATGAACAAATAATTGTGTTGATATGTATACTTGATTTGTGGCGATAAAATAATTCATATTTGTGCGTTGGAATATTGTATACGTTTGGATGTCCTTGAATTATGTTATTCATTATGAAAAACTACATGCGGTAGTTTTATGCAAGTATGACGTTTGGATATTCGCAAAATATGTAATTTATGTTGAAGCTACATGTATGTAGTTGATTAATTGAAATTCATGCAAGTTTGGGATTTTGCTACTATGCCATCATAATGTGTATTTTTATACAAACATCATTTTTGTGAAGAAATTGGAATAAGTTTGGGTTGTTATAATCCATAGGGAATTATGTTGATAATTTGGCATCATGGTCTATGTATTAAGCCATGCTTTTGTACTAGAAAAACCTATGTGCAAACTTACGAATATGACTAGGCCATGATTGATATTTTACATAATTGAAAACCATGTTAATTCTATATTGTTAGCAAGAATTATATGATGACATATGTGAGACATGGCTAGGTTAGACTCAAAAATCCCTTTTTGCAAGTTTGCTTGAATAAAGTAAACACCATGTTTAGGAATATTTATGCATAAGTATATTTGTACCATCGTTATGTGATTAGACTTAAATCATGATTAAGTTGAACTATGCTTTTGTATTAGTAACAAAAGTAATCCCCTTTGTAAACTTGAAGAAACCTTATGAACATGATTTGCTTATGTTTGACATTATGCCTAAATAAAAATATAGGTTCATGTTGTAGTTATGACTATATGTCAATAATGATACCCAATTTAGATTCTTTCACAACTACAAGTTTACATGCTTTGATTCATGTCACCTATGCTTTATGACCAAAGTATATGTTACCACTATGCAAGTACACCAGTTTCTATTTTGTATTTCCAACGTCATATTGCAAGTTCATACGCTCACCTTCCCCTTTTTGTGTATGTAATCACGCTTTAAGCCTCCCCTCTTTCGCATGGCTAAGTTGGGCTTAAAAAGGTTAAGCCCAACATATAAACGAACGTATTAAACGGGGGAAAATAACGTTGGGCTAAATTAATTAATAAATGAAAATATAAAATAGAAGGGCCCAATTTCAAGTATGGGTTGGGCCCATGATTGGTGTAACCTTTACGCCATTTACTTAATAATGGGCCGCAAATATTTACATATAAATAAAGAAGAAAGACAAAATACGTAAATGTAGAAAATACGATGTGTTTAACCCGAGGTTGGATTGAGTTGTGATGTAAACCTGCCCGGAACCGCCCGGCTGTCCAGTAGTCACAACAATACCTATCCAATGTGGGAGGTTAAACATGGAGCCCAATAAGGACCCGAGGTTAGACTAAGTTGTGGCGTAAGACTGCCCGGAACCAACCGGCAACAGGCAGCCACAACAATACCTGTCTAATGTGAGAGGTCAGGGCCTTAATAAGACAATTAAGGCTGAGTCAGGGTTGTTAGGATTAAGTGAACTAAAGACTTAATAAAAATGGAACATGCTAAACTAAACGGACTGGTGGGGTTAGGTTAGAAAACACTTAACCAACTTAGCATGTGGTTAGAGATAGAAAACCTAGTAACGGGGGACCCTTTTCAGCAGTAACCCTAGAAGGTGTATCAGGAAACCCTGAAACTAGGCAGGGTGGGGCACGATTACTGGGCTGATTGTAAGAGGTCAAATCAACGGCGGTGGTGTAGCAGTGTAGGTTCTAACGGGGTGCGGGCGTGCACACACTCCGGCGCAGAAAAATAAGGCACTGGACACCAGTAGCATACCTGTGCACTCTAGGATTGTGTCGGGCCGCCACCATGGGACTTGATACACCCAATGGTGGGACCAGCATAGGTAACTACAACATCGGGGGCCGTAAGACACATGTAACTATGCGAGTAGGAGCCGATCATCATAGAATGGATCACATCACCCTGATTATGGGGTGCCAGTTGGAAACTAGTTTATATGGGGTCAGAGATTAACATGGGGTACGATAGCATATTCAACCCTAGACACTTAACCAAGTTTATAGTGCTTTCCCACTTCTTGATTATACTTATCATACCCAGTTCTTTATTCATAGACAAAATAGTACTAGACTTACTCAGGCTTTATGTCTGACTCTACTTTTCTTTCGTCTTCTTTTCTTCCGTTCCCCCCCCCCCAGGTCCACAGGGAGGGAACACTGCAGCTTGACCAGCATTAACAATCCAGCTTGAAGAAGAGAAATGTATTGCTTGGAACTTTCCGTTTTTGAACTATGGCTTTGGACAAACTCTATGGGGCTTTTGCAGTTTATCTATGTATTATTTATGCTTCTTTAAATAATGTAATCAAGACAGATTATGAAAGTATTATGTTATGTTTTTGGAAAGGATGTAAGACAATTATGGTGATGTTGTTGTAACACGTATTTGCTTTTATGAAATAAAAGTTCTTGTTTTTCCGCTGTTTACAAATATGTGTTCTTATATCTGTCTTGTATATCTGTGACTTATACTTATAAACCTCCACCAAAATTAGGGCATTCCCTTTGAGAGTGACCCTAACGGAGGTGGGGTGTTTCACTTGGTATCAGAGCATAGGTTTACCAGATAAGATAAAAAGTTTTGAAAATTTATTTTCAAAAAGGAAATTTAAAGAAGCATTTTTAAAAGATAAAACTATTATTTTATTTTAAAAGGCAAAGTCCACTCCCCAAAGCCATAGGTACTATCTCTTATCCTTCGTTTTGAATCTATCCTTTTTGTTTCAGCATGTCCGAAGATCTTAACTTACCGGAAGGGGTACCAATACCTGGTTGGTTTAGACGATTCTTAGAAGCAAGGGCCACTCCGCCAGGTCCTACCGTTCCTCCTCCTCCAGCTGCCGGAAATCATCCAGCTGCAGCGGCACCTTTTCCTCCACCTCCTCCACGGGGAAACACGTTTGCTAAGATATGTAAAGATTTTAAAGCTATGGGAGGAAGGGATTTCCATGGAACTGAGTCCTTCGTGGCAGCTAGAAATTGGCTGAAAGAAACTGAGGACCTATTCATCATCTTTGAGGTAGAGGATAGACAAAAAGTACAACTGGCAGTATGGCTATTGAAGGGCGAGGCTTCCTACTGGTGGGAAGTCACTAATGCTGAAAGACCAGTAGAGACATGGGAGGACTTTAGGGCAAGGTTTGAGACTAAATTTCTCTCAGATGCGGAAAGAAGTTTGCAGTTGGAAAAATTCTTATTTCTTAAGCAAGGGGACAAGACTGTCAGAGAGTATGTGAATCAGTTCGATGAGCTGGCTAGGTTTGGACTTGACCTAGTCAACACCCCGCACAAGAAGGCTCTCCGTTTCGTCAAAGGGTTAAATGAGCCATTACACAGTTTGGCCATGACCCATATACCCATGGGAGCCACGTATGAATGATTGGTGCAAATGGCATTGCTGAATGAAGAGGATAAGGGCAAGAAGGAGACAAAGGCAGAAAGCTCTCAAGGGAAGAAAGAGGGTTTGCAGCCTAAGAGGACGGACTTTAAGAAAGGCGGGGAAGGCAACAAAGAAAAGAGGAAATGTAATTTCTGTGGCAAAGTGGGGCACTTAGTAAAGGACTGCCGGAAAAAGAAGGCCAAGGAGAATGGTGGGTGCTTTTCTTGCGGTGAGACGGGCCACAGGGCTAAGGACTGCCCAAAGAAACGAGGACAGGGGCAGGGCGCTGGATCCACCCCAGGGGCACAGGTTCATGTGCTAGAAGCGCCACCTCTGCAACAGCGAGGTACCAACACTTCTGTAGAAAGTGTAGTTTATCTTTATGATCACCCCATTCGCACTTTATTTGATTCTGGCGCATCACACTCCTTTATCTCGTCTGCTTTAGTAGAATCTCTGCACCTAAAAACTAGTATGGTAGAGGACCCCTTAATTGTTTCAAACCCAATTGGGGGCCCAGCTCATTTGTCTATGATCTGTTTGGGATTAAAAATTTCTATTCTAAGTGTTGAATTTCAATGTAGTGCCTTTGTTTTGGGCTTTTCGGGGTATGGTTTGATTTTGGGTATGGATTGGCTATCCAGTAATGGGGCCATCCTTGATTATGAGAAAAGGGTTGTTAGGCTCCTAACCCAGCTCGGTAATACTTTGGAAATTTCTTGTAATCCCTCGTATGCGGTTATGCTTAGTTATCTTGAATCGCTAGATGCCTCTGTTAAAAATTTGCAATCAGTTAGAGTGGTCCGGGAATATCCGGATGTCTTCGAAGAGGTGAAGGGCTTGCCTCCGAAGCGGGAAATAGACTTCCGCATATATCTTGTAGATAATGCAAAGCCCGTTGCGTTGCCCGTTAGACACATGGCTCCACGAGAAAGAAAAGAGCTCAGTAAACAGATTAAAGAGCTTCTAGAGAAGGGGGTTCATTAGGAGGAGCATTTCAGAATAGGGCGCTCCAGTAGTGTTCGCCACTAAGGCAGAAAGTTCATTTCGCTTATGAATGAGTTGTGGAGAATCACCTTAGTAAGTACATTTGGCAACATAGTTGACATTTGTTTATTTTCTAGAGATAATTCATCTATGTGGAATACCTTATAGTAAGTTAACAAGATCCAAGATTCACTAGTGAATTTTGGAGAGCTTACATGGAACCATGAGTACGCAGTTATGCTTGAGCCAAGTATACTGGAAGGAGAATAGAGGAACGAGAGGCAACAGTGACATAGGTTCCAACTCATATTTTGGAAACAAGAATTAAGAAGCTACGAAATTGTGAAGTTAAAGACGGACAAAGCATAATGGAGTTAAGCTCAAGGAAATGCGACTTAGAAGATTGAAGACTAGATTTGTGCATCATATCTCTTCTTAAGAGTATATCCTTGATCCCTCTCTTCCTGTAGAGCTTACTTGCATGCTATCTTTTGTGTTTATCCTCTCGGTCCCATTCTCAATCCAATTTCTGTCGCAAACCCCATAGGGAGTATGACTCATCTGTTAGTAACACATGTTGGGGCTTGAGGGTGTTCGTTGGATTGACCAAACTTTTTGGGTTTTATAGGATACAGATTGGTCTTAGGAAGGGACTCCCTTGTGACCTAAAGGGAGTCCATCATGCTTAGTTTTCTAGAATCATATATGGTGGTTGGGTTGAGTAATTCTTTGGGTGTCAGTCTGATGTTGATTTCGGTCTTCGGGGCTGATGCTTAGAGAGTTCTTCTCCTAATCAATATATATGTGGCATAGATTTCCAGTTTTGACATTGCCTAATGGGCACAAAGTTTTTACTTGTTTCTATCATTCGACTATACCTTTAGGTAGGACCATTTCCTATCATCGAGAAAATTGGGAAAATGGCCTATAGATTAGAGCTACCCGAGAAGTTGGCCGGAGTCCACAACGTTTTTCACGTTTCACATCTTCGAAAATGTCTACATGAGTCTGCTGAAGTGGTAGAGCCAAATATCCTCGAAGAGGCCCAAGTGGAACGCGAAGCAACCATAAGGAGAGTTCCAACCCGCATCTTAGGAGCGGAAGTGAAGAAGCTACGCAACCGCGAAGTCAAGCTCGTCAAAGTTCAGTGGAGCGACGCCGAGGGAGACGCGAACTGAGGCTAGAATACGCACTGCCTACCCTTTTCTGTTCGAGGGTACATCCTTGATCTTTCCTTTTCCTTAAGTTGCGCTTTTATCTATCTTTTTAGGTATATTTCCTCGACCTTATCTTTTAGGTAGGAACCCTTTGGATGGAAACATGTAATTGAAACATGTTATGGATGATGGTTGCAAGTGGTTGCAAGTGATTGCTAGTGGTTGCTCGTGGTTGCATATACACACACAATCTAGGTTTTAGATCGGCTCAGTCACTTCATATTGCATATGCATATATGTTTGCATTCGTATGTGGTTGAACTTTAATGTGTTGTCATGTGGATGCTGCATTTGTATTGAATGATTGTGCACTCATGTAGAATCAAGAACAGGAAAAATTTGCATACATAATGGATTCATGGCACTTACATAATTCGCATTAAGGAGGTCAACTGAATCAGTAGACCGCCTGATTTTGCATTAGATAAGTACATGTACACACACACTTCGCATATGATCATGAAGCATTAGAAGTCTTTTAAGGACAATGGATGCTCGTGTTTAATGGATGAGTAGATGGATGATTGGATGATAGGATATACATTCCTCCTAACTTGAAGATTTCGGGGACGAAATCCTTTTAAGTGGGGGAGAATGTAACACCCCGAGAATTCTATAACTGTGAAATTCACAAATTAAAGAATAATTAATTTCAAATCAAAGAACTAAGGGAAACGGGTTACGCCATTGCGTTCGTCTCGGAAAAATACGCGAAATAGAGTCCGAGTTTTCGAAAAACGGAGTCCGTATGAAGAAGATATGGCCTTCGGAAGTTTTTAAATTAAGTTTAAAATTCAAACAAAATAAAATAAGCTCAGAAAAATTCCGAAGTGGGGCCCAATGGGCCAGGGCGGAAAAAGGCCCGCCTGACGCACCCAGGTCGACTGGGCTGTCGACCTGGTCTAACCAGGTCGACAGGCCTGTCGATAGGGCTGTCGACAGGGGTGTCGACCTGGTCCAGAGCCAGGTCGAGCCCAGTCCAACCTGGCTGGCCTACTCTATGTTGGTCGATTTTCTGTGGTCTGCTTTGTCATTAGGGCTAGGTGGCAGGCTCTAATTGGTCTCTCCTTAGGATGAAAGGCTACGATCTAACCAAGCAACATCAACGGTCCTAATCAGTTCATTACCCCTATAAAAACAACCCTAGACTAACCCTAATCTATTCATTCAAAAATAAGAACAAAGCCGCCATGTTGCTGAGGAACGACTAGGGGTAGCCACCAATTGGAGAGAAGCCTAGGGGACAAATTCTAAAGCCTAAAGCAATTCAAACAAATCAAATCAACGCCTACGCCAAAAGGAGTCGCATCTCTAAATTCCTAAATTAGAGAATTCGCCGCAACGATTGTAAGTAGAGTATTATTTTGGTATGAACAAATAATTGTGTTGATATGTATACTTGATTTGTGGCGATAAAATAATTCATATTTGTGCGTTGGAATATTGTATACGTTTGGATGTCCTTGAATTATGTTATTCATTATGAAAAACTACATGCGGTAGTTTTATGCAAGTATGACGTTTGGATATTCGCAAAATATGTAATTTATGTTGAAGCTACATGTATGTAGTTGATTAATTGAAATTCATGCAAGTTTGGGATTTTGCTACTATGCCATCATAATGTGTATTTTTATACAAACATCATTTTTGTGAAGAAATTGGAATAAGTTTGGGTTGTTATAATCCATAGGGAATTATGTTGATAATTTGGCATCATGGTCTATGTATTAAGCCATGCTTTTGTACTAGAAAAACCTATGTGCAAACTTACGAATATGACTAGGCCATGATTGATATTTTACATAATTGAAAACCATGTTAGTTCTATATTGTTAGCAAGAATTATATGATGACATATGTGAGACATGGCTAGGTTAGACTCAAAAATCCCTTTTTGCAAGTTTGCTTGAATAAAGTAAACACCATGTTTAGGAATATTTATGCATAAGTATATTTGTACCATCGTTATGTGATTAGACTTAAATCATGATTAAGTTGAACTATGCTTTTGTATTAGTAACAAAAGTAATCCCCTTTGTAAACTTGTAGAAACCTTATGAACATGATTTGCTTATGTTTGACATTATGCCTAAATAAAAATATAGGTTCATGTTGTAGTTATGACTATATGTCAATAATGATACCCAATTTAGATTCTTTCTCAACTACAAGTTTACATGCTTTGATTCATGTCACCTATGCTTTATGACCAAAGTATATGTTACCACTATGCAAGTACACCAGTTTCTATTTTGTATTTCCAACGTCATATTGCAAGTTCATACGCTCACCTTCCCCTTTTTGTGTATGTAATCACGCTTTAAGCCTCCCCTCTTTCGCATGGCTAAGTTGGGCTTAAAAAGGTTAAGCCCAACATATAAACGAACGTATTAAACGGGGGAAAATAACGTTGGGCTAAATTAATTAATAAATGAAAATATAAAATAGAAGGGCCCAATTTCAAGTATGGGTTGGGCCCATGATTGGTGTAACCTTTACGCCATTTACTTAATAATGGGCCGCAAATATTTACATATAAATAAAGAAGAAAGACAAAATACGTAAATGTAGAAAATACGATGTGTTTAACCCGAGGTTGGATTGAGTTGTGATGTAAACCTGCCCGGAACCGCCCGGCTGTCCAGTAGTCACAACAATACCTATCCAATGTGGGAGGTTAAACTTGGAGCCCAATAAGGACCCGAGGTTAGACTGAGTTGTGGCGTAAGACTGCCCGGAACCAACCGGCAACAGGCAGCCACAACAATACCTGTCTAATATGAGAGGTCAGGGCCTTAATAAGACAATTAAGGCTGAGTCAGGGTTGTTAGGACTAAGTGAACTAAAGACTTAATCAAAATGGAACATGCTAAACTAAACGGACTGGTGGGGTTAGGTTAGAAAACACTTAACCAACTTAGCATGTGGTTAGAGATAGAAAACCTAGTAACGGGGGACCCTTTTCAGCAGTAACCCTAGAAGGTGTATCAGGAAACCCTGAAACTAGGCAGGGTGGGGCACGATTACTGGGCTGATTGTAAGAGGTCAAATCAACGGCGGTGGTGTAGCAGTGTAGGTTCTAACGGGGTGCGGGCGTGCACACACTCCGGCGCAGAAAAATAAGGCACTGGACACCAGTAGCATACCTGTGCACTCTAGGATTGTGTCGGACCGCCACCATGGGACTTGATACACCCCATGGTGGGACCAGCATAGGTAACTACAACATCGGGGGCCGTAAGACACATGTAACTATGCGAGTAGGAGCCGATCATCATAGAATGGATCACATCACCCTGATTATGGGGTGCCAGTTGGAAACTAGTTTATATGGGGTCAGAGATTAACATGGGGTACGATAGCATATTCAACCCTAGACACTTAACCAAGTTTATAGTGCTTTCCCACTTCTTGATTATACTTATCATACCCAGTTCTTTATTCATAGACAAAATAGTACTAGACTTACTCAGGCTTTATGTCTGACTCTACTTTTCTTTCGTCTTCTTTTCTTCCGTTCCCCCCCCCCCCCAGGTCCACAGGGAGGGAACACTGCAGCTTGACCAGCATTAACAATCCAGCTTGAAGAAGAGAAATGTATTGCTTGGAACTTTCCGTTTTTGAACTATGGCTTTGGACAAACTCTATGGGGCTTTTGCAGTTTATCTATGTATTATTTATGCTTCTTTAAATAATGTAATCAAGACAGATTATGAAAGTATTATGTTATGTTTTTGGAAAGGATGTAAGACAATTATGGTGATGTTGTTGTAACACGTATTTGCTTTTATGAAATAAAAGTTCTTGTTTTTCCGCTGTTTACAAATATGTGTTCTTATATCTGTCTTGTATATCTGTGACTTATACTTATAAACCTCCACCAAAATTAGGGCATTCCCTTTGAGAGTGACCCTAACGGAGGTGGGGTGTTTCAACGCCCTTCACTGAAACGTACGAGCTCAGGGGTTATATATCGATGGATATCAAACGCATGGAGTGAATTGCCTGTGTGGCACGCCTAAGTGGCAATATGATCAAGGCTTCTATTGAAAAGCAGAGTCTTGTGGTGGATGATCAAAGCACGGCCTATGTGGCATAGCTTTGTGTAACGTTGATTCGCGAGCCTCACACCCCGGTTGTGAACAAGAAACGGGAGAGGACATCGGGGAGGGCATGCGTTTCCTTCTAGCTAGAAGTGGCGTCAGTGGTTTTACATGCCCTGACGAGTTTGACTTATGTGGTTGTTGCTATTGCGAGGCGCCTCGGATATATCGGTCGATCCAGGACCGATGGAGTCATTAGACTCATTGACACCCCATAGGGTGGGGAAACGCAGTGTTCAGGCATTTTAATCCATATCGGCGGACTGGCCCTGACGATCCAAAGGCTTGCCTGCGCGCTTGCCTGAGGGGCGGGCTAGAGCGTCTCGAATCTATTGAGGACAATCCCTTGCCTTGGTTCACAGATGGAAATCCAGTTTCCAAATACGTGACATTTGCGGTTTTGATTGTAGAGCCTAGTATGGCGACATGATATATGGTACCCATGTCGTCTATGATTGATATTTATGATTGAAATTGTTTTAAACACTATACACTTAATATAGTATCAAATGATTTGTTTTAAACGTATCAAGCATGCTTTGGCTATTATAAGGGAAAGCCTTCTCCTCCGGTTTGTGTTGCATTGTGTGATGGGACCTGGGTCTTATAATAGCTTCATTGTTCTTTATTTAGCATTGCGCTGTTGTTTAATGCACTGGTATTTTGGGAGGAAACCCATTCCGTGTTATACGGAGTGGTCCCTTGATTTACCTAACTTTAAAATAAAGATTAATAACTGTTTTAGTTCTCACACCAGTCCCATGACTGACTTGGGGTTTATTGTTTTAACCTAAACTCCGGATGCCCTTATTTTGACACGGGCAGCTAGTAGTTTTGGTTCTGCAGATTCATATTCACAGGATCCTGGTTTACAGCTGGAATGATATCCGGAAAGCTTAGCATCCGTATATCTTCTTCAGTTGTGTATCATATTATTTTCCGCTGCTATGCATTTAAATGTAATTTAAATCTTTGATATTTCTATGTAATATTCATTTATACTCTATATATTCTTGTATTCTGATGGTATTGTTGTAATATACAATGAAATATTCTTCCGTCTGCGTTCTTTTGTGTGTTGTTCTCGAAGTATCCGCTCTTTCCTTACCGGGGAAGTTACGGGTCCTTTCAGTTGGTATCAGAGCTTTGGTTTACAAAGCTCAGAGAACAAGACACGTTAGAACCGAACGAAAGAATTCATCAGAGATTGGATTAGTAATATCCAACGAGAATGACTCACTAGAGATGGGATCAGCAGTATCCTAGAACGAGTGTGAAGAGTATATCTTTAAAATGAAAACAAATTTTGTTTTGAAAATTTAAATCAATTGTTCGTATTTGTATATTTATTTATATTGATTTGGACTATCCAGTATATAAAGATTTTGCGTATACGTCTGATCCGCGTGTATTCAAAGTTTTAATATATTGGGTAGATATAGAATCACACTCTAGTCGCCCGTGGATATTCTGATGGTGGTTCGAAACATCATCAGAATTTATGTTCGAGTGACGAAAGTGGGATTTCTATATATTTCCTATTGACTGGTGTGAGAACCAAAATTAGATAAGGCTTATTATTGTGATTTGGCATCAAAAATGTGATTTTTGACTATATATCAAAATTATGAATTTGAAATGATAATCAACTAACTGATTGTTGATTGTATTGTTTGATTATTGGTTGATTAATTAAAAGTTGAACCATTTAGCCAAATTGTATCAAATAGTGAATTGTATTGAAAATTAGTCGCATTTGCATGCATATACATGTACTTACATTAAACAGTTCATAGCAAAGAGGCCAGAGCAGAGAATAAAATTGTTTGCCCAACAAATAGGTACATGTTTACCATAATTTACTGTTTTGTTTGGGTGATGATGATTTTATGAGCCGACTGGCTAGCCGCTTGGCTTTTTCTTTTTCTTTTTGATTGAATAAGGCCATGGGAGGCTATATGAAATATCCCGAAGTCCCCGGTGCTGGGGAGGTTATGGCGAAATTTTTCGGAAATTTAGGGTGTTAGCCAAATTTTTGAAAAATTTGAAAAGTTCTTAGAAACTGAAAAGTTGAAGAAACTAAGCCGTAAAGAAAATAATGGAAGTTGAGTTGATTAGTTAAACAACTTTCGGCTTCGTTCCTTTTCGGGGACGCAAAATTTTAAGTGGGGGAGAATGTAACAACCCGGAAATTCTGAGCTAGTTTAAAATTTTTATTTTGGCAATTTTAGCGAATTTTGATTATTTAAAATGAATTATTTTAAACAATATTGATGATAAATTTATTTTGAATAGAATTCGAACTTATATATTATATAGATCGTCGTTAGAATATAAATATTTATTTTAAATTATAAAAGAAATTGAAAATTGCGTGGTAGTTCGATAATTCGATTTCAAAATTCAAATTAATTTACCGGGTGCAAAATAAACCGGATTTTAGTGAAACCAAAAATATTTTAATCTATTTGATAGTATCTTTCCAACGAATCCGAAAAATCGAAATTTCATAGCGGGGGTAAGAAGATATGTCCAGTTGAAAATTCAGAATAGACACTATGGAATTCTGGCCCTTAAAAAAGGGAATTTTGCCAACGTCCTCGGTTTTCGACGAAACCACTTTTGTAGGATCCGTAATGTCAAGTTATTGCTTGGTTTCAAATTTCACAATTTTTCGAATCAATATGTGAGCGTGGCAAAGGAAAACGCGTTTGACCGGTTTCAATTGATTTTAATCGACTGGAAAATGGCCATTTTTCAAACGATCTCATAATTCGATGAAATTAGTTTTGTTAGGACCGTATCGTCAATACGAAGCTAGAAAATATTTTTATTGAATTTTTTGAGTTTATATATGGCCCGGTAAATTGAAATGTGCGTTCAAATTCAATATATAGAGTTATATTTTTATTTTGATGGAAACTGATCGAAACGATCGAACCAGCTTACGAAACATATCCCATTGTGTTCGGAATGGGGGTAATTCGCTATGGGCGACAGTCGTTGGGTCTCGTTTGGTGTTCAGATTTAAAAGTCAACTTGTGGAATTAAATATAATATAAAAATTAAAATAAATATCTCCTTTCTCTTCAAAACCCTAGCCCCCTTTTTCATTCGAGCCCGTCCCTCCAAACTGAAAACTGCCCCTTTCTTCAGCAATCCTCCCCGTCGCCTCCCCCTATCTCCAATGCGCGCGCCCCCACCAGAGCCTCCCCCTTCCCTTCTTCTTCTCCACTCCTTCTGCTCCTCTTCCCGACCCTCAATCCATCGACGCAAACACCCCCAAACTCCCCCTCAAATCGAAAAAGCCTCCGTCCTTTTTGCAGCCACTGCCTGACCTCAACCACACCCCCCTTTTGCCGCGCCGCAACCCTGGACAGCCACCCCATTCTCCACCCCTTCAGTCCAGCGAACTCCCTCCTCCTTCCTCCCCAAAACCAAACCCAAATACCACTCAAACCCTGAGTGAATCGCCACCAAACGCCACCAGCAAGGGCGTCGACCACCTGCCCCGACGCCACGACCACCTGGAGCCCCTCCTTTCTCCGATTGAAGCGGTGAGCATTTATAAATTTTATTTACATAAAAAAAATCTAGTTCTATTATATATAAAATAGGATTTTGAATGTATGAAAGCATTGAATTTATTCTCGGGTTCTAAAGTAATAAAATCTGAATTTTATTTGTAAACACAAGTTAGAAAATATAATTTTTCATGATAGAGAAGTGAGATTTTTAACGATAGAAAAATATGATTTTTATTAATAGAAAGATTAGATTTTTATCAATATAAAGTATAGATTTTTATATGTATGATAACGTTATAAAAATATAATCTTTGCATGAAGTGATTTAGAAGAAAGGTCAGTTTTTTATTTAGAAGAAAGTTCGGATTTTTAGTCTAGGAAAGGTCATTTTTATATAAGGAAAGGCGATATTTTTATATAGAATAAGGTTATATTTTTATACAAAGAAAAGTTAGATTTTTATAACAAATAAAAATGTGATTTTTATATAATGTAGATAATAAAAATATGATTTTTATTAAGTAGAGATTATAAAATATGATATTTATAAGATGAAGAATATTAAAATATGATTTTTATATATGGTGTAGCAAATTTAAAAATATGATTTTTATACACTAGAGGATATAAAAATGTGATTTTTATATATGTAGTGAATACTGACGACGAAAGTGACAGAAGGCGAGCACGACAAAAATTTCCTACATATGAAGAGTCGTGGCATTTGGTTTAGCTCTTTGTGGGAACTTCTCACATTTAATTTAATTTTCTAGTTAAAATATATACTAGGAGGCAGATGGTGTTTAGTAGCACCCGACACCCATCGTCCACAGACCATGGACGGCTTGTATGCTTGTTTGTTTGATTTTGATGTGTAGTTGATTGTGTGATGTGAAATGAAATAAAATATTTATATAGTTAAAATATTTTATAGTTGAAAATAGAATTTTTAACGTGTATTTGAAATGAAATAAATATAAACAAATCGGACGATTTGTTTATATACACATATTTGACTGATATTGATTGGGACGATAAATTTTACACATCGCCGAACTGCACAAATAAAATCTGTGTTTGATTGTTTGAAAACCCCACACGGGTATTAGGGTGATATATGACATACACTAATCACAATAGTTAGTTGTATGCCGATCGATTGATTGACAGACTGTTATAAGCGTTAAATATTTATATTTGATGCTTATACAGTGTAGAACGCACTTTGGATGATGGTTGATGATTTATCGTTGCTGTTATATACGTGTGGTAGAAAATCCATATAATTAATATTATATGGTAATTGATTGGGCATCATTCCAGTTTTGAAATAGAAATATTTGAAAAAGAAATATTTGAAATAGAATATTTGAAAATAGAAATATATGAAGCCGTGTTGATTAGATGACGCCATTTTGACGTGAACGATATTTATATCGATTTTATTCATTTTACGATGAATATCGAAAGTGATTTCAAAATCTGATATTTTGAAAGGAATTGAAATTCGAATTAAATTGAATTGAAATGAAATTCGAATTAAACTGAACAGAATTGAAATTTGAATTAGATTGAAATAGAATTGAAATCGTTTTGAATTGAATTTAAAACGTATTGAAATTGAACCGAAATTGATTTGAATTGAAACCGATTTGAATTGAAATGGGTTTGAATTGAAATAGAATTGAAATGAATTTAAAACGAATTATTATGGAAAATTCAATTTTGATTTGAATTTGAGATGGAAGTTGAAATCGTTTTGAAAATGAATTTTAAACGATTTATAGACTACGTTTTGAAAGGAAATCGATGAAATGTATATAATATATATATACATATTATATATATAATGGCCTGAATAGAACGCGCCGCGTAGCGGCAGTTCGTGAATTTCGACCATTAACTTCAAATGGATATTGAGGGAGATCTGACCGTCGGATTCTCCTAAAACCGGAACCATTGGGTTCGTACCGAAAAGAGCTTTCTAACGAATATCAGAAATTAGAAATCTAATGGTTGGATTTGGAATTATGTCTAAATCAAATTTGGAAAAGGTCACTGTAAGTGCAGTTCGTTGGCCGTTGATGGAAATCGACTGTACAGGCCTTGATAAAATTATTAAAAATAGTAATAATTTGTGTAAAATCATAAGAAATTATTTGTGAAGAATTGGGATTAAAAAATCCATATTTGAAAAGATAAAAGCAGATTTTTATCGAAATGAACTAGTTTTGAACTAGAATTATAATTCTATTTATTTTTAAAAATAAATAAATTTGATTTGAAATGGTTTTGGAAATAACCAGAATTTCCAATAAGTGAATTGGAATGGATTTGAATCGAAATTGTCTTCGGAATATTTCGATGTTGGATTTCATGATGATACAAGTATTGTTATGGGAATTTGAAAGAAATATATATATCGTTATTTCCAGTACGATATTTGTTGGTCGTAGAATTTGATGTTGAATATAAGCCGATATATTTTCTATTCAGAGCTTTGTATTTAATATCAAATGTGATTTGGGTTTGTCGTGAATGGTGTCTTCATTAACACTGTTCTTAAGCCCAATTGAGAAAAAGATCAAATCTTTTTATTTAGATTTAATGAAGTGTACTAATTAAATAATATTTAATTGGAATTGAATTGGTATTGATTTTTGGGTTTGTCGTGAACAGTGTTTTAAATAACACTTGTTCTTTAACCCGATAATTAATGGAATGTGATTTTGGGTTTACCGTGAACCGTGTTTTAAATGACACTGATTCTTTAACCCAGTTAAAGATTAAAACTAAGTGGAGTTTTAAAGAATCTTTAATTAGATTGAAAAGATTGAGAATGGAGTATCACCGGTTTTACTCCAGGCGATAGTTAAATCTTTAATTAGATTTGAACGTGAAATGATAATTGAATTTACCGATAACACTGTGGTGTTAGATATGAAGTATGACCAGTTTTACTTCATGGGATGAATAGGTGGGGATTGGGGAAATAAAATAAATGATTACTTCGGTGTAGTTCGCTAATCCCGACTAGTTTGAATTGATATTCAAAGAAGATTAAAGAATAAATTTAAAGAATTTATCTTTGATAAAATTAATGGGACCCTTTCCCAAAGTATAAGAATATTTGAATGAAAGAATATTCTGAATTGGAATGAGGCGTATGTTGTGTTTGTGTAACACATGTATATTATATACGTGAGTTATTCAGGAAGACCGGGTTTATCCCGTTCTGAATAACTGATTCGACGTGGTGTCGAAGATGAATACGGTGGTTGAAGACCGGAGGTCTTCACGTCGTTTGGATAATTACAGATGATCTTGATTGGGTCGTACACCCAAGAGGAGAGAATCAGTTGGTGATCGTTCGGACGTACTTAGAGATCGATGGATATGCGGGGTACTAGGTGCCTCCGGTTTCGTTCAGACCCAGAACGGACTTGTAAATGGACTGCGTGTCTGACATTGGATTTTAGTATGTGTGATTGATTTCTATTAAATATATATCTGTTTGGCAGCGGAGAATTTATTCTCTTGCTTAACGCCCTTCTCTGAGATGTACGAGCTCAGGGGTTATATATCGATGGATATCAAACGCATGGAGTGAATTGCCTGTGTGGCACGCCTAAGTGGCAATATGATCAAGGCTTCTGTTGAAAAGCAAAGTCTTGTGGTGGACGATCAAAGCACGGCCTGTGTGGCATAGCTTTGTGTAATGTTGATTCGCGAGCCTCACACCCTGGTTGTGAACCAGAAACGGGAGAGGACATCAGGGAGGGCATGCATTTCCTTCTAGCTAGAAGTGGTGTCAGTGGTTTTACACGCCCTGACAAGTTTGACTTATATGGTTGTTGTCGTTGCGAGGCGCCTCGGATATATCGGTTGATCCGGGACCGATGGAGCCATTAGACTCATTGACACCCCATAGGGTGGGGAAACGCAGTGTTCAGGCATTTTAATCCACATCGGCGGATCGGCCCTGACGATCCAAAGGCTTGCCTGGGCGCTTGCCTGAGGGGCGGGCTAGAGCGTCTCGAATCGGTTGAGGACGATCCCTTGCCTCGGTTCACAGAAGGAAATCCAAATTCCAAATACGTGACAATTGCAGTTTTGATTGTAGAGCCTAGTATGGCGACATGATATATCTTACCCATGCCGTCTATGATTGATATTTATGATTGAAATTGTTTTAAACACTATACACTTATTATAGTATCAAATGATTTGTTTTAAACGTATCAAGCATGCTTTGGCTATTATAAGGGAAAGCCCTATCCTCCGGTTTTTGTTGCATTGTGTGATGGGACCTGGGTCTTATAATAGCTTCATTGTTCTTTATTTAGCATTGCGCTGTTGTTTAATGCACTGGTATTCTTGGGAGGAAACACGTTCCGTGTTATACGGCGTGGTCCCTTGATTTACCTAACTTTAAAATAAAGATTAATAACTGTTTTAGTTCTCACACCAGTCCCATGACTGACCTGGAGTTTATTGTTTTAACCTAAACTCTGGGTGCCCTTATTTTGACACGGGAAGCTAGTAGTTTTGGTTCTGCAGATTTATATTCACAGGATCCTGGTTTACAGCTGGAATGATATCCGGAAAGCTTAGTATCCGTATATCTCCTCCAGTTGTGTATTGTATTATTTTCCACTGCTATGTATTTAAATGTAATTTAAATCTCTGATATTTCTGTGTAATATTCATTTATACTCTGTATATTCTTGTATTCTGATGGTATTGTTGTAATATACAATGAAATGTTCTTCCGTCTGCGTTCTTTTGTGTGTTGTTCTAGAAGTATCCGCTCTGTCCTTACTGGGGAAGTTACGGGTCCTTTCATTTAACCTCCATAACTCCTTCATACTGAGTCTGATTCACACAAACTCGGACTCTATATCAAGTAGAATTCCGAGATGAACGCAATGGCGTAACCCGTTTCCCTTAATTCCTCTTATAAAAATCAAGTGTTCTTAGATTTGTTAATTTTAATATTCACAGAAAATACGGGGTGTTATAGAACCATTCCCAAAGTATAAGAATATTTGAATAAAGGAATATTATGGATTGGAATGAGGCGTATGTTGTGTTTTTATAGCACTTGTTTATTATATACGCGAGTGATTCAGAAAGACCGGGTTTACTCCATTCTGAATAACTGATTCGACGATATGTCGAGAATGAAGACGGTGGTTGAAGACCGGAGGTCTTCATATCCTTTGGAATGTTTTGGTAGGGTTGTACACCCAAGACGAGCTAATTAGTGGTGATCGTCCAAACGTACTTGGAGATCGATCGGATATGCGAGGACCTCTCTCCTGTATTGGACATATAGGAGGAGGAATAAGGTGCCTCCGGTTTCGTTTAGACCCAGAACGAACTTGTAAATGGATGTGTGTCTGACATTGGATTTTATTCTGTGTTGGTTGATTTCTATTAAATGTATATATATATATCTATTTGGCGGAGGAGAATTTATTCTCTTGCTTAACGCCCTTCTCTGTGACGTACGAGCTCAGAGGTTGTATATCGATAGACATCAGTCGCATGGCGTGAATTGCCTTTGTAGCATGTTGAGATGCAAATGATCAAGGCTTCTGTTGAAAAGCAGAGTCTTGTGGTTGATGATCAAAGCACGGCTTTAATATAGCATAGCTTTGTGTATAGCGTTAATTCGCGAGCCTCACACCCCGTTGTGAACCAGAAACGAGAAGGACCTTATGGAGGACATGTGTTTCCTTCTAGCTAGGAGTGATGTCTGGGTTTTGCAAGCCCAAACGTTTTACTTACGTGGGTGATGGATAGCGAGGCGCTTCGGTTATACCTGTCACTACGGGTCCGATTGATGTTCTAGCGGACATACTGACCAGATTTGCGCCCCATAGGGTGGAGAAACGCATGTTCAGGGATTTTTAATCCACTTAAAATGTGGACATGCCCTATAGCTCCGGGTGCAGTTGTGGTTGAGACCTGAGGCTCGGGCTAGAGAGTCTCGAATTGGCACAGGATGTTCCCTTTGCCTTGGTTCACAGATGGAAATCCAACTTCTAATACGTGACTTTGCGGTTTTAGTTGTAGAACTAGTAAGGTGACATGATAGATGGTACCCATGCCGCCTATTATTGATACATTTATATTTGAAGATGTTTTCATACACTATGCACTTATATTAGTATCAAATGATTTGTTTTAACGTACCAAGCATGTTTGGCTATTATAAGGGAAAACCCTATCCTCCGGCTTGCGTTGCATTGTATGATGGGACTTGGGTCTTATAATAGCTTCATTTTTCCAAAAAGCATTGTGATGTTCTATATATGCACTGGTATTCTTGGGAGGAAACCCGTTCCGTGTTATACAGCGTGGTCCCTTGATTTACTCTATTTTAAAGTAAAGTTTTAAATAACTGTTTTAGTTCTCACACCAGTCACATGAATGACCTGAAGTTTGTTGTTTTAACCTAAACTCTGGGTGCCCCTATTTTCCACACGAACAGCTAATAGTTTTGGTTTTGCAGATTTATATTCACAGGATCTTGGTTTACAACTAGAATGATATTCGGAAAGCTTTGTATCGGTGTATCTCTTTCAGTTGTGTTTTGTATTATTTTCCGCTGCATTTTAATTTGTAAATCTCCGATATTTATCAAATGTATGTTATTTTTTCATACTCTGTATAATCTTGTACTCTGATGTAAATTGTTGTAAAAAGCAATGAAATGTTCTTCTGTTTGCGTTCTGATTTGTCGTGTTCTCACCTCAATCCGGGCTTTCCTTTACGGGGAAGTTAGGGTCGTTTCAGTTGGTATCAGAGCTTTGGTTTACAGAGCTCGAGAACAAGACACTTTAGAACCAAACGAAAGAATTCATTAGAGATTGGATTAGTATTATCCAATGAGAATGACTCATTAGAGATGGGATCAGTAGTATCCTAGAATGAGTCGAAAGAGTATTATTTTCAAAATAAAAGTGAAAACATACTTTGTTTCGAAAAACTATATCTTATAATACGGATTTGATTATTTATTTTATATTGAATTTGGACAATCCATTATATGAAGATTTTGAATATACGCGTAATTAACGTGTATTCGAAGTCTCAAATATACTAGATAGATATAAAATCATACTCTAGTCGCTCGGAGGTGAAATTGATGATTGAGATCTCATCATCAGTGTTTATATTCGAGTTTCGAAAGTGGGATGTCTATATATTTCCAATTGACTGGTGTGAGAACCAAAACTAGATAGGGTTTATTGTTTTGACTTAGCATCAAAAATGAATTTGAATATATATAAAAGTTATGGGTTTGAAACGATAATCAACTAATTGATTGCTAGCTGTGTTGTTTGATAATTTGTTCACCAAGTAATTATTCAAACCCATATGATAATATAAGGTAAATTTAGTCAAATATGAACTGAATTGCAAATTTTTCAGAAAAAATTTCATGCATGTACGTATATGTGTAAACAGGTCATAGCAGGGAAGCTAAGCAGAGGAATAAAATTGTATGCCCAACAAATAGGTACGTGTTTACTAATTTATTGGGTTTTGGTGATTTTATGAGCCGATTGGCTAGCCGCTTGGCTTTTTCTTTTTGGATGATGAGGGCCCTGCATGGCTAGTTGCAATTTTAAATGTCTCCCTGTACAAAGGAGGACATGGCGAAATTTTTCAAAAATTTAGGGTGTTAGCCAAATTTTTGAAGAATTGGAAAATTCTTAGAAACTGAAAAGTTGAAGAATGAAAGCCAAACTGAAAGCAGAGTTGATTAGTAAAACAACTTTCAGCTCCGTTCCTTTTCGAGGACGAAAATATTTAAGTGGGGCAGATTGTAACAACCCGAAAAATTAGAACCAATTCAAATTTTTTATTATGGCAATTTTAACGAATTTTGAATATTTAAAATGATTTATTTCAAATAATAGCGACTAGAAATTTATTTTGAATAGAATTAGAACATATAAAATTTATTTAAATCGAAATTAGAATATAAATATTTATTTTAATTATAAAAGGAATTGAAAATGGCGCGGTAGTTTGAAAATTCGAATTTAAATTTCAAATGAATGTACGGGATTCGAAATAAACCGAATTTCAGTAAAACTAGAAATATTTGCATCTATTTGAAAATATCTTTCCAATGAATGTGAAAAATCCAGATTTCATAGAGGGAATAAAAAGTTATGTCCAGTTGAAAATTTAGAATAGTCCCTATGGAATTTTATATAATATATAGCCCTTAAAACTAGCAATTTTGCAAACGACCTCCGTTTTCGATGAAACCACTTTTGTTGGATCCGGAATATCAAATTATTGCTTGATTCCCATTTTCATAATTTTTGCAATCAATATGTGGGCGTGGTGAATTTAAACGCATTTGGTACTTTCAGTTTGAATTTAATTGACTGGAAAATGTCCATTTTTCAAACAATCTCCAAATTCGACAAAACTAGTTTTGTTAGGACCGTGTCGTCCAAACATAGCCAGATTTATTTTTTTTGGAATTTTTGGAGATAGTATGTGTCCCCAGTTTGAAATGTACACTTTAATTCAAAATATACTGACTTATATCTTAATTTTGATGAAAACTAATCGTAACAGTCGAATTGGCTTACCGGACATATCCCATTGTATCCGGAACAGGGGTATTTAGCTGGGGACGACAGCCGTTGGGTTCGACTCGGAATTCGTACCGATAAACCAGATAATTTGTCAATAAATATAATATATATATAACCTAGAAAATTGAAACCTAGGTCAAATTCATTTCAGCGGTCAACACCCCATTGTGCCTTCAAAGGAAACCAATGCTCCAAACCACTCCATTCTTCCTTCCTTAATCACACGAGATACTTACCAAATTAAATCCTACTTCTAAACGAAAATCTAAGAGCAAATCGAGGGCCTTCGATCTATGTGGAAATGATCAATTCTCATCAGCTATGGTGCTCGGATTTTTAGCTCAAACCTGTCCACTTCGTGCGTCGTTTTCTGAAGGAGGGGTGCATCGAGTTATGTGGGGTCAGGGGCTTGTGTAACGCCCCACGTCCATTAATGTCACTCACTGTGGGAATGCATTAACTTTCATGGAGTATTATAAGAGTATAGAACAGAATATCACAAGACAGATATATAAATGGTACTTAAGAAAATTCAAACTTTATTCATTGTAGTGGAAAAGCAAAACATGTTTGATTACAACATCAAAACCACATACTAGAGTCAAGTACATAAATATCCATCTTGAACAAAATTGTTATCAAAGTACATAAAAGTAAAATCATAATCCCACTCCAAATAGCCATAATATAAAGAGATAAAGCTGAGCATTACTCTCAACACTTCCAAGCGCTTCAAGAAGAAAGAAATCAAAGTCAAGCTTCAGTGTTTCCTCCCTGAGAACCTGGGGGGACGGAAGAAAAAGAGGCGAAAAAAAAGGTCAGACATAAAGCCTGGTGAGTCTAGCTACTTTTAGCAAGAAAATAAGTAAAGCAATATGACAGGAATAAACAGGATGGAAGGTATAACCATGACATAAGGTAAGGCTGGATTACAGTACGAATATAAAAAGAATGTCTAGTGCGCTTCTCAGATTTCTTACTTAATTTAATTCTCTGCACTACCTAATAGTAATTCTTATTGAAATGATCCCAACCTCGAAATTGGTAGCCCTCAGGCGTAACATCTAGTAAGAGGTATCCACCCCACACAATCCTTGATAGCCTACTTGCCCATTATATATACTAGATGTCCCTACACTACCCCTAATCAATCGACTCCCTAACTTGTAGATACCTATGCGGGCCCCAGCTTAGGGAGTATCACTACCTAAGTGGCAACCCTTTGTTGCACAGCTTTATACCTACTGATGTATAGTGGCTAAATCTTCCAATGCCGGGAACACTTTGTGCACGCTTAACGAACCCGTCGGAACCTGCATTGCTACACCCTCGCTCTTATTTGACCTCTTATAATCAGCCCAGTAAGCGTGCTCTAACCCTGCCTAGCTCAGGGTTACCGATACCTCTAAGTGGGTTACTGTCTGAAAAGGGTCCCTGCCGCTACTAGGTTTTCCCCTAGGGTTTATCCTTACCCAACCTATATTGGTTAAAAGTTGTATATCCGCCCAGTTGACTTAACCCTATCCACTAATCAAATTAATATGTATTATTGGTTAAGCTTGCCTTAACCCTATCCACTTTGTTCATGTAATATTGGTTAAGTTGTCATCTTACACAGGTTAACTTAACCCCACCCACTTAACATGTTTTAGGTATCATATTCATCTTTTATCAGCATTAATTAGTTATTAATGCACAGACCTCCCACATTAAGTCGATTGCTTGTGGCCACTGGATGTGTCGGGCGGTTCCGGGCAGACTTCTGCCATAAGCTAGACTTAACCTCGTGTCCAAGCATTTTTTTAGTTATGCCTATGACCTCTCACATTAGACTAACCTTTTGTGGTTGCTGGTTAGGCCGGTTGGTTCCTGGCAGGCTTCTACCGCAAACGGAGTCTAACCTCGTGTGTCAGCATGCTTATCTTAGCCAATTTATTTCTTTGCAGTTTATGTCAATTTTAGGCTAATTATGTCAATTGCCCAAAATTCCCAATTTCATATCATTCCCAACAATTAACATATATTATGCCAAATTTAACATTTGTCATGCCCAAATCAATCCAATGTATATTATGCCAAATTTAACATTGGTCATGCCCAAATCAACCCAACGTATGTTATGCCAAATTTCCCAACGTCCCCTATATTACCGTTCGTACGTTCATCTCTATGAGATTTGGCCTAGGCTTGAAGTAGCCCGGCTATAAAAACCAAAAATGGCCCACTTAGAGCTCTCGATTCCATGGCACAGCTCACCAAAGCAGTCGCACCATCCTAATTATTTAAAGTTTGAGAATAGGTCAAGGGTGTTACACCCCTGATGCCTCTAATCATTTGATTTACCTGATATAACTCGCACGCGAGCTCCAGCTATCCTAAGGGAAACTTCGGAGGGAACCAGCTACTAGATGGTTCGATTAGTCTTTCGCCCCTATACCCAAGCCAGACGAACGATTTGCACGTCAGTATCGCTACGAGCCTCCACCAGAGTTTCCTCTGGCTTCCCCCCGCTCAAGCATAGTTCACCATCTTTCTGTTTGGTCGTCCGTCTGAGGGTGATAAGTGGTACTCAAACACAATTGCGTTCCTACCGCTTCTTGCAAGCTCTTTCAAAACTCACTAGTGAAAATGGGATCTCGATCGCTCATAATACTAGAAGGTATGTCGTGTAGACAAACTATCTCTCGGAGATAAACATATGCTAACCATGCCGCTGTTATTCTACTCTTAATGGGAATGAAATGGGCGCTCTTGGTAGGTCTATCTACTACTACCCAAATCCCCGTATTACCCTTCCTTGAACTCGGCAACCCGTCAACGAAATCCATGGAAACACTTTCCCATTTCCACTGTGGAACCTCTAAAGGGTGAAGCAAACCACCAGGCTTC
Organism: Allium sativum; assembly: GCA_030737875.1. Classification (NCBI taxonomy): domain Eukaryota; kingdom Viridiplantae; phylum Streptophyta; class Magnoliopsida; order Asparagales; family Amaryllidaceae; genus Allium; species Allium sativum. The sequence goes on along the minus strand of CM060924.1, from coordinate 951,678,139 downwards.
TTTTGCTCAGCCTTGACTTGCTGGCACACTAAGCATCTAGAAACAAACTTAGTCGCATCCTTCTTCACTCCGGCCCAAAAGAAAACTTGCTTCATGTCCCTATACATCTTGTCGCCACCGGGATGTATGGTCAGCTCAGAACGATGTTCTTCTTTAAGGATTGTCCCCCTCAAACCCTCGTCTCGAGATACGCAAAGTCTCCCATCCCGATGCAACCAATCTTTGTCATTGATAGTTTACCTACTAAGATGGCTCGAAGACTCCCCTCTGATGAACTGGTCTACCATCTTTATCAACTGTGGGTCATCTCGTTATGCTGCACCAATCTGTCCTAAAAGCGTAGGTCGTACCTCTAACGATGCGAACAAACCGGGTACATAATTGTAACACCCCGTATGTTGAATAACTTGTTATAATATAAATCAGGGCAGAATTAAATTTTAATATCTGAATCAGGGGAAACAGGCTAAGCCATTGCGTTCGTCTCGGAAAAATACGCGAAATAGAGTCCGAGTTTTCGAAAATCGGAGTCCGTATGACCCAGTTAAGGGCCAGCGAAGTTTCAGAAAATTCAAAACAGATTTAAAATATTAAAATTCGAGATTTCAGAAGAGGCGGGAAAATTCCCGCCAGACAGAGGGTGTCGACACTAGGGTCGACATGGGTGTCGACCCCCCCCCCCAAAGGGGTCGACCCATGTGTCGACCCAGGGGTCGACCCCCCCCACTGTTTTGGCTTTTGGGCTGGGTTTGATGGCTTGTGACGAAATCTGACGGCTCTAAACTAAATTAGGGTTAATCTAAGGGCCTAAACTACATCCTAATTCTATAAATACACCCTAAGACTACCCTAATTCATATTAAAAATAGATACGACGTCGTTATGCCGTCAAATTGCAACTTGAAGGAGCCTCTATCAAATTGTAGAAGAAGATAGCTTCTCAAATCAACTTCTAATCAACTCTAGCAACTTAATCTTCTCCATAGGAGTGCTAATCAACAATATAGCCTTAATGACCAATTGTTGAAATGATTATGATAGGATATAATGAGGTTATGGCTATGAATGTGGATCAATGCAAGTTATGTTGTCATATGCTATGTGTTCATGATGTTATGCAAGTTATGCAAGACATATGTTATGTGTTCATGAGGTTATGCAAGTTATGCAAGTCATATGCTATGTGTTCATGATGTTATGCAAGTTATGCAAGTCATATGCTATGTGTTCATGATGTTATGCAAGTTATGCAAGTCATATGCTATGAGTTCATGATGCTAGTTAAGCAAGTTTTATGCTATATGTTCATTATGCTAGTTATGCAAGTCACTATGATAAACATTGATCCATTATGACACCATGTTATGCAAGTTTGGTGTTTGATTATATGCAAGTTCATATATAACATGTTATGCAAGTTTGGTGTTTGATTATATGCAAGTTCATATATGACATGTTATGCAAGTTTGGTGGTTGATTATATGCAAGTCCATATATGACATGTTATGCAAGTTTGGTGGTTGATTGTATGCAAGTAACATGTGCAAGTTTACACCTTTGTATGATATGCATACATATGCAAGTTAACCCCTTTGTATGTCATACACACACATGCAAGTTTACCCCTTTGTATGATATAAGTAACTTATGCAAGTTACCCTCTTTATGACATATGTGATTCATGCAAGTTTGGGTTGATTATTTATGCTAGTTGGGTTTGATGCTATGATCATATATGCAAGTTGACACCTTTTAAACCCATGTTGATGCTAATGTTATGCAAGTTGAACCCATTGTGTTTGTGATGAATCTTCCCTTTTAAATATGTCATGTCAACGTATTACGTGGGGAACGATGGGGTTAATATTCATGTTAATAAAATGGTGTGAAGTTGGTATGATTATGCATACCATAAAGTGGATGGACATAATTGAGTCAATTATGTACATCGTTAAATTTGTAATTAATTAGGGATAATTAATACAAATTATGGGGGTGATTAATTAGGTGTAATTAATCGACTAAGACACGAGGTTGGACCCTTTTGTAGCATAAGACTACCCGGAACCGACCGGCAAATCTAGCGGCTACAAATGGTTGGCCCAATGTGAGAGGTCTTAGGCATAAACTAAATACGTGACAAGTGTAAAGACACGAGGTTAGACTCTGTTATGGCATAAGGCTGCCCGAAACCGACCGGCAAATCCAGTTGCCATTAAAGATAGTCTAATGTGAGAGGTCTTTACAAAGGTTACGGTCTTAATCAATTAAGAAACACTTAACCATATTAGCATGTAGAGGGACATGAGGGGTTAAGTGGGTGCCTTGGGTGGCATGTGGAAAAATCTAGTGGTTGCCTTGGGTGGCAATAGAAAATACGATTAGAATACTTAACCAAAGTGGAACATGTAGTTAAACATGATTAAAGGGTTAAGTAAGTGCCTTGGGTGGCATGTGAAAAAATCTAGTGGTTGCCTTGGGTGGCAATGGAAAATACGATTAGAATACTTAACCAAAGTGGAACATGTAATTAAACATGATTAAAGGGTTAAGTAAGTGCCTTGGGTGGCATGTGGAAATCTAGTGGGTGCCTTGAGTGGCAATTGAAATATGATTAGATGACTTAACCAAACTTTAAACATGTAAGTGGACATGATTATTAAAAAGGGTTAAGTGGGATACACTAGAAGGGACAAGCTTAGGTGGGTAGCTTGTGGGGGGCCATTTCAACCAGTAACCCATATGTATCTTATTGGGCTTGACCCATGTCGAGGACGGGACACGCGTACTGGGCTTGACTATAAGAGGCCAAAACGGGTTAGCGGTGGCAACGAAAGTCCAACGGGTTTCATATGCGTGTGTGGACCCGGGCTGGTAGGTAAGACGTTGTTGCATCGTGTAGGTATAAGCCGTGCACCGTTGGTTGTATCGGGTTGCCACTTTGGGGAGTGATACACCCCACTGTGGGGCCAACACGGGTATCTACGTTAGGGAGCCGATCGAATGGGAGTAGTGGGTACACCTAGTGGAGATATGGGCAGACGGCACCTATGTAGTCAGCTAGGGGTACACGAGACTACTATTAAGATTACTAAGTAAACTTAGTGGGATCAATCTTTAAGTTAGGAATTACCCTTGGGTGGGTAGATCTGGTGTGGTGCAGTATAGGAATTATCTTGGGTGGGTAGATTTGGTGTGGTGCAGTGTAGTATTACCCTTGGGTGGGTAGATGCATCTTTACCGTTATCTTAGTTCGTCCTAAGTCTAGTTGGTTGCTTAATGTAGTCATTTATCCCCAGTTGTACCGTACCAGGTTTATATCATACCCTAATTACTTTAATGATTGTATTGTTAAGGATATAGGACTCGCTCAGACTTATGTCTGACCCCGTTGTTTTTATCTTTTTTTCCCAACCCTCAGGTTCTTAGAGTGGGCCTAGTGCTAGTGGACTTTGATCAGATCGCTTTATCTGTCTTTTCGAGCTTGGACCATTGATGTAAAGCTCAGCTTATCTTTTCTTTTATGGCTATTAGTTCATGTAGTGGGATTATGTACTTTTGTTTTATCAAGATGGATATTATGTACTTGACTCTTGTTTATGGTTTTGTGATGTAACCAAACATGTTTTACTTTCCTCTGCAATGAAATGATGTTTTAAATTCTCAAGTATTACTTATATCTGTCTTGTTGTAACTTTTCTGTTCTATATTCCCTTAGGATACTCCACCGATGCTATGGCATTCCCTTAGTGAGTGACCGTAGCGGGTGTGGGGTGTTACACGTGGTATCAGAGCTTAAGGTTACCAGAACAGATAAAACTTTTAGAAAAACTATTTTTCTAAAAACATTTTTGGAAGAAGTATTTTCAAAAACATGTCTTTTAAGAGAAAAGTTTTTGAAAGAAAAGAACATAATCCCCAAGAGCCATATATCCTTCCTTCGATTCTCCGTTTTGAATCTCTTCCTCTTTCTCTTTTTGAATTTCCCCTCCGCGTATAGATGTCTTTTTAAGATAAATAAGGACTTCCGTATGAAGGACGGAAGAACCACTTCAAGGGACTTAGACGTTTGTCGGGCTAAGAAGTTAGTCCAAGGAGGTGGAGGGCTTGTGGGTACCTTTAAGATGGACGAGGGAGGAAGGTTCAAATAGCTGTTAGGTAAATAAAGGACGAAACCTCATCGTGGTGAGAAGGTCACGAAAGGAGAATGTGAAGGAGAAGGCTAGTTGTTTTGGAGAAATAGGACACCTTATTAGGATTGTCCAAAGAGGTAAGGACAAAGTACAGGATCTTCTGGAGGGTAGATGTATTCCCTCACGGCTGGTATACCTGATGGGGGTAGGACCATCTAGGTTGAAATTTGGTTCTCTCGATCATCCTGTTCAAACTTTATTCGACTCTGGTGCATCGCATTCGTTTATCTCATCATCATTAGTTGAGTCGCTGCACTTAGACACCAGTCTAGTAGATGATCCCTTGGTTGTTTCAAACCCAATTGGGGGCTCCACTTATTTGTCCATGATATGTTTGGGTTTGAAGATTTCCATACTTAGCGTTGAGTTTAGATGTGATGCTTTTGTTTTGGGCTTCACGAGCTATGGGTTAATTTTGGGCATGGACTGATTATCCAGTAATGGTGTCGTTCTTGATTGCGAAAGGAGAGTTGTTAGGCTTATGACCCGCTTGGGTAACACTCTCGAGATCTTTTGAAATCCCATGGATTCTGTTATGCTAGGTTATCTTGAATCGCTTGACGCTTTGGTCGAGAGTTTGCGATCTGTTAGAGTGGTCCGGGAGTACTCGGATGTGTTTGAGGAGGTGAAGGGCTTACCTCCGAAGCGGGAGATATACTTCCGAATATATCTGATGGACAATGCTAAACCGGTATCTTCGCCAGTGCGCCACATGGCTCCTCGTGAGAGGAGGGAACTCCATAAGCAAGTAGGGGAGTTGCTTGAGAAGGGGTTCATAAGACGAAGTATATCGGGGTGGGGTGCTCCAGTAGTTTTTGCCACGAAGGCGGATGGGTCCCTCATACTTTGTGTAGACTATAGAGAACTCAACAAGCTCACAAAGAAGAATAGACACCCATTGCCGAGGATTGATGATCTCTTTGATCAGTTGGTTGGCGCCTCAGTGTTTTCGCAGTTGGACTTAGCCACGGGGTTTCATCAGTTGGGAGTGGCTGAGGATAGTATAGAGAAGACCGCCTTTAGGACTCCGGATGGTTTCTATGAGTGGCTTGTGATGCCATTTGGTTTGACGAACGCCCCCGCATACTTTGTTGATTTGATGAGTAGGGTGTTCAGGGAGTACCTAAATAACTTCGTAGTGGTCTTTGTGGATGACATCTTGGTCTTTTCTAAGAGAGAAATAAGTTTTCGTATGTGCTTAATAGGTTAAGCAAAGCCAGTTATTTGATCAACGGTGGTTTTGGAGCGAGACTGGCAAGGACATCCAGAGTTGGACAAGTGCTTAATTATTTAGCCGTTTTTACTAGTATCATCTCACGTAGGTCGTCTGAATTCGAAGGAGGTATCCCTTGGGTGTTTGTCTGATATTGGTTTAGGCCTTTGGGGCTTGCACTTGGGGATGTCGAGTTCGACTAGGATGGTCTGCGTGAGGGATGGATAGTTGTGACGATTTTGCATGGGAGAATATCCTGGTTTTCTCTAGAAGTGGAGAAAAGCATGCCCTACGTCTTAGGGAAGTGTTGGAGACTCTTCGAGCGCATAGTCTTAAGACAACAAAGGCGGATGGAATTCTTAGCATTCTATGATTTTGAGATAGCGTATACCCCTGGCAAGGGTAACGTGGTGGCAGACGCCTTAAGCAGAAAAAGGTTGTCCTTGAGTCCATTGTTCGTGGAACGGCGAAGCTTGGAATTTATCTCGATGTTTGATTTCAGACCTTCCGTTGACTTTATACCTGGTTTGCTAGCATCCTTAGAGGTCAGACCTACTCTTTTGGGACGGATTGGCGAGGCACAGCGGGACGACCCACAGTTGGTTGAGTTAGTAGAGAAGCTCATAAGGGGGGAGTCGTCCAGCCATTTGAGTAGGTACAGCCTAGACGATAGGGGATGGTTGCGTAGAGACGGTAGACTTTGTGTACCGCAAGACGAGGGTTTGAGGAAGGCTATACTTGATGATGCGCATCGTTCGAAGATGTCCATTCATCCCGGTGGGGACAAGATGTACCAAGACATGAAGCGAGTTTTCTTTTGGGCCAGTACGAAGAAAGATGTGGCCGAGTATGTCGCTAGATGCTTGGTGTGCCAACAAGTGAAAGCGGAGCAAAAGTGTAACAACCCGTATTTTCAATAACCTGTTATAACGTAAATCGAGGCAGAATTTAATTTATAAATCTGAATCAAGGGAAACGGGCTATGCCATTGCGTTCGTCTCGGAAAAATACGCGAAATAGAGTCCGAGTTTTCGAAAATCGGAGTCCGTATGACCCGATTAAGGCCCAACGAAGTTTTCAGAAAAATTCAAAGTAAAAATAGATTTCAAATTCAAGTTTGAATTTGGAAATTAGGTCAGACTGGGCCAGGCGGGAAAATTCCCGCCAGTGCACCCAAGTCGACAGCCCTGTCGACTTGGGAGTCGACTTGGTTGGACCCAAGTCGACAGCCCTGTCGACTTGGCTGTCGACTTGGTCCAGCCGGGCAGTTTTGCCTGGTGCACTATTTTGGGGTTTTGGTTAGGTTTTGGGGTCAGATTCGGTTTTAAGGGCTGAGATTGGAATTAGGGTTTAATCCTAAGGTTGAAACTAATCCTAATCTCTATAAATAAGCCCCTAACCTAAACCTAAATCATCATTATTCATTCAAGTAACTAAACTATGGCAAAATCATTCCTCTCATGACCTCCACTCTCTTCATAAAATTCCTAAGTTATTTCTATGAGAGATTTTCAATGCATACAAGTGTTTTCAAGCTTGTATGAGCATCATTAGCTTGCATTCAAGTCAAGTTTCCATATTTACATCATAAAGCAAGGGTTTTGATCATTTTGGCTCAAGGGTTTTTCTATTAGAGCTTGCATTTTGGGTCTATTTGATTGCATAAGGGCTTTGTCATATTTTTGTGTCTTCATAAGCATTGTAAGCCCTTTTCTACTTTCATATTTAAACTCTAAAGTTAAATGAATGATGCAAGTTTGGTTGATCATTATGATATGCAAGTTTGCCACGATATGCAAGTTTACTATGTCATGTTATGCAAGTTTGATATGTTATGCTATGCAAGTTTGCCATGTTATGATATGCAAGTTTATCATGTTATGTTATGCAAGTTTGATATGTTATGCTATGCAAGTTTGCCATGTTATGATATGCAAGTTTATCATGTTATGTTATGCAAGTATGCCATGGTATGATATGCAAGTTTATCATGTTATGTTATGCAAGTATGCCATGCTAGGATATGCAAGTTTACCATGTTATGCTATGCAAGTTTGCCATGTTGTGATATGCAAGTTTATCAAGTTATGTTATGCAAGTTTGGGTTGATCATTTTGCTCATGTTATCATGTTATGCAAGCTTATCTTGGGTTTATGAGCATAAAGCTTCAAGCTTTATGATAAAGGTTGGATTTTGGCAACATGTAAGTTATCATATCCCTTATGGTAACTTGCATGTGAGGCTAAATGCGAACTTATGGCAACTTCTACATGTCATTTATCACCATGTATCACTTATATGCTAAGTTTGGTTTTATGCATACTTTTGAGGCCTAATGATGCAATATGCAAGTATATGGACATATGTACATTTCATATGCCACCATGTTAAACTTGTGGCTTCAACACCTTTATGTCATGATTATGCCAAGTTCCCTCTTTCTATCCTTTATGCGCTATTGCGATATGTAAGCGATGGGATTGCGTTTGGGGTTGGGTAAACTTAAAAGACATAAAAACATAAGATTGGGAATTTACCTATTAAGTTAGGTCTACCCATTGGGAATTTACCTATTAAGTTAGGTCTACCCAAATGCTTGAAAACTTGTAATGTGTTTTGGAAACATGATGGACATGACACTTAGAAAATATAAGTGTGACCAACTCGAGGTTGGGTTGAGTTTGTAGCGTAAAACTACCCGGAACCGACCGGCTTAACTAGTTGCCACAAACAATAAGACCCAATGTGAGAAGTTGGTCATGTTGTACCTTGAACCCGAGGTTAGACCAAGTTGTGGTGTAAAGCTACCCGGACCCGCCCGGCTTAACTAGTAACCACAACAAGGTCTAATGTGAGAGGTTAAGGCACATTAAATTAATTAATGCCTCGTGATTAGGGTTAAGTCATGGTCCACTTAATACTTAACCAATTTGGGCTTGGTAGATTAATCAGGGTTAAGTCGTGAACTCATCGTTACACTTAACCAAGTTAATCCATGATTAGCAAGAGGGTTAAACCGTACTTAACCCACTAGAAAATCCTAGCAATGGGGGTCCACTCCAGCAGTAATCCCAAGTTTGTATCATTATGGCCCTAGGGACTAGGCTAGGGTGGGGCACGATTACTGGACTTGAGGTAAGTGACCAAAAACGACGGCAGAGTGGTACGCCGGTGTAGTTCCGGGCGGACTATGGTCGTGCACATAGTCCGAAGCCGGGGAAAGCATGCACGGGTACCAGTAGATCGAGACTGTGCACTTATGTTTATGGTGTCCAGGGGTTGACACCCTAGGGCTTGATACACCCGACGGGAGACCCTGCACAGTCTGACTACAATTATGTTTGGGCCGTATTGACACCAACACGTGACGAGTTAGGCTTATAGGGAGCCGATCGACTAGACCGTTTGGTTGGACCGCGTATTAGGGTCACTTCATGTTATTGGGCCAAAGCTTGGGCCAAGGGATCAATACTTGTTTATTCAAGTCATGTTAGTTTGCTAGTACACCTGTGGTGCAAAAACCTTAAACCTGATTATGCGATGACACCTTTATCTACCTTGTTAGTTAATCATCATGCTAGTATGTGTTATCCTTATGTTCATCCCTGCTTCTCATGCCAGTTAACTTTATCAGTTTACATTGATTGTAGTAGGGCTTACACAGTCTTTTTGACTGACCTGTTTTCCTTTCGCCTCTTTTCTTCCGTTCCCCCCCCCCCCCCAGGTTCTCAGGGTGGGAATATTGGAGCTTAGCTTGGATTTCTGATCGCTTGCTTGTGGGATTTTAGCTCATGTACGGTCTTGACATGAAGCTAGCTATGGTTATCACTTATTTTGGGGATAGTACTTATGTATTTCAGTTTTTCAGTGATGTTGTTTTTATCTAGACTTGTGCATTTGGAAAGTTGACATTATGTTGTACCAGACTTGTTTTTGAAATAGTTTGAAATCTTCCGCTGTTTTACTTATCTTATTTACTCTGTTTACATATATACATATGTTCTTGTTCTGCCTTGATATATCATTATGCATGTTTACCTGATTCAAACGCCCCTCCAAAGTCAGAGTGCTTGCAAGAGCCACCCTGGCGGAGGTGGGGTGTTACATTTGGTATCAGAGCATATGGTTTACGAGAAGGAACAAAAAGGTTTTTGAAACTTTTGGAAAAACTATTTTCAAACCCAAGTATAAAGTATTTTTCAAAGAAAAGTCTAGTTTATTTTAAAGGCTATTCCCCAAAAAGCCATTAGCAAAATTCCTTCGTTTTTCTCCATTCTGAATCTATCTTTTTCTTCGTTTTCAGTATGGCCGATAACTTTGCCATTCCGGAGGGAGTACACGTACCTGTTTGGTATAGGAGACTTTTGGAGGCTAGGGCGACCGAAGCCGGCCCCGCAAATGTTACTCCTCCTCCGGTAGTTAATGTTCCTCCTCCTCCTGTCGCTGATGTTCCTCCTCCTCCTGTCGCTGAGGTTCCTCTTCCTCCTCCCCCTCAGCATCCACAAGAGTATCTCGCGGTGATTTGCAAAGACTTTAAGGCGATGGGTTGCAAGAATTTCATTGGAACGGAGACTTTTGTAGAGGCAAGGAATTGGTTGAAAGAAACCGAAGATCTTTTTGCCTTCTTTGATATAGATGACCGTAGGAAGGTTTTATTGGCAGTGTGGTTGCTAAAGGAAGAAGCTGCACGTTGGTGGGTGGTCACCACCGCTACTAGGCCAATTGAGACTTGGGATGACTTTCGGGGAAAGTTTGGACTAAGGTTCCTATCACTGAAGCAAGGGGACATGACTATTAGGGAATATGTAGATAAGTTTAATCAACTGGCTCGGGTTGGTTTAGACTTGGTTAACACAGCTCAGAAGAAGGCCCTATACTTTGCTCTAGGATTAAATGAGCCATTACATGGTTTAGCCATGTCTCATATACCCTTGGGGGCAACTTTCGAGAGTTTGGTGAATATGGCCCTACTCAATGAAGAGAATAGGAGTGACAAGAAGGGGGTCAAGAGGAATGAGTCTCAAAACAAGGAAACGGAGCCCAAAAAGGAAATGAAAAAGGAGGAGGAGAAGTCTAAAGATAAGAAGGAAAAAAGGTGCTTTACTTGTGGAAGCTCGACTCATCTAAACAAGGATTGCAGAAAAAGGAAGGGCACTTGCTTTAACTGTGGAGAAATGGGACACTTCACTAGGGATTGCCCGAAGAAGCAAGGGCAAGGCCAGGGTCAGACTCAGCGTGCTGGACCTTCGGGAGGGCAAGTTCATGCTCTCAATGCCGCTCCAGTTCCCGATCGAGGTAGTATTTCTGTTGAAAGTCTTGTTTACATTTTTGATTTTCCTGTTCGTACTTTGTTTGATTCTGGTGCATCGCATAGCTTTATCTCATCTGATCTTGTTGATAGTTTGCACCTAAGTACTAGTTTAGTTTATGATCCCGTGTGTGTTTCAAATCCAATTGGGGTTTACGCCCATTTGTCTATTATCTACGTGGATTTGAAAATCTCTATCTTGAGTGTAGAGCTCTCGTGTGATGCTTATATTCTCGGTTTCATGGGGTATGGGTTGATTTTGGGCATGGATTGGTTGTCCAGTTTTGGAGCCATCCTTGATTTTTGAGCATAGGGTTGTGAGGCTCATGACTCGCCTCGGTAATACCCTAAAAATTTCTAGTAACCCTACGAGTCCCGTCATGTTGTGTTATCTTGAATCCCTCAACTCGTCTATCGATAGTTTGTAATCGGTGAGGGTGGTCCGAGAATATCCTGATATCTTGGGTGAAGTGGAGGGGGTTACCCCTAAATGAGAGATAAATTTCCGCATTTATCTGGTTGATAATGCCAAGATAGTTTTGTGGCCGGTTAGGCACATGGCCCCGCAAGATGAGAGTTAAGAAAGCAAGTCAAGGAGTTGCTTGAGAAGAACTTCATTAGATGAAGTGTATCTGAATGGGGAGCGCCTGTAGTATTTACTACCAAGGCAGATGGTTCTCTTCGACTTTGTGTTGATTATCGTGAGTTAAACAAGGAGTATAGACAACCATTGCCAAGGATCGATGATTTGTTTGATCATCTTGTAGGAACATCTGTTCCATCAGCTCAGAATAGCTGAGGATAGTATAGGCAAAACTGCGTTCAGAACTCCAGATGGATTCTTAGAATGGATGGTCATGCCATTCGGTTTGACTAATGCACCCGCCTACTTCGTGGACTTAATGAGTAGGGTGTTTAGGGAGTTCTTGAACAAGTTTGTCGTGGTCTTCGTAGATGATATTCTGATCTTCTCTAAGAACGAGGAAGAACATGCTAGACATCTCAAGGAGGTGATGGATACGCTTAGAGCGCATCAGTTGAAAGCCAAGTCCTCCAAATGTCATTTTGGAGAAAAGAAGTTAGATTTCTTGGGCACATAGTTTCTAAGCAAGGCTTAGTGGTGGATCCTGCTAAAGTGGTCGCGGTTCAAAACCGAAAAGCTCTGACGAGGACAATTGAAGTAAGAAGTTCTCTCAGTTTAATTAGTTAGTTAGCGTCCCTTGAGCTTAGACCTACCCTTCTGGATCAAGTAGGGACTTCACAGAAAGAAGACCCGCAGTTAGTCGAGATCATGGACAAGTTGATTCGAGGCGAGATGGTAAGTCACCTCGCTATAGATGACAAGGGATGGCTAAGACGCGATGAGAGAAAGAAGGTTCTTGAAGATGCACATCACCCGAGGAGGTGGCCGAGTTTGACCCAAGGTACATGTTGTGCCAACAGGTTAAAGGCCGAGTCATAGAAGCCCGGTGGGCTATTACATCCATTGGAGGTCCCCGCAATGGAAGTAGTAGAGCGTCACGAAGGATTTCGTGGATGGACTACCTAGATCAAGGAAAGGGAATACGAGCATGTGGGTCATAGTAGGTAGACTCACGAAGAGTGCTCATTTCACTCCGGTAAAGAGCGAAAGGACTGCATCATAGCTAGCGACAGTTTACTTTCAAGAAATAAAGCGGTTGCACGAGGTTCCCTAAAGTATAGTTAGTAACCATGACTCAATCTTCACTAGCCAATTTTGGGATAGTCTACGGGAAGTCATGGGCAAGCAACTGAATCTAAGTACGGCCTATCATTCGCAGGCGGATGGTTCATTTCGTTCAAGCATGAGTTATAGAAAATCACGTTGGTAAGAGTAATTGGCAACATAGGTTGGTATTTTCAAGAAAAGTTCTGCTGCGTGGAATACTTTATATAAGTAAACGAGATCCAGGATTCACTGGTGAATTTTGGAGAGCTTGCATGAAACCATGAGGTCACAGTTATGTTTAAGCCAAGTATGATAGAAGAAGAGTAAGTGAAAGAGGAAGACGAGAGGCGACAATGAAATGGGTTCCAACTCATATTTGGAAATAAGAGTTAAGAAGCTAAGAAATCATGAGGTAAAAGACGGTCAAAGCACAGTGGAGTTAAACTCAAGGAAACGTGACTTAGAAGACTGAAGGCTAGATACGCGCATCATATCTCTTTTTAAGAGTATATCCTTGATCCTTGTTTTCCTGTGGAACTTACTCGCATGTTATCTTTTTACGTATATCCTCTCGGTCCCATTCTCGGTCCTATTTTTGTCGGGAGGAACGACTTATTGGCTAGTAATACATGTCAGGGTTAGGAAGGGATTTCTTGTAATCCAAAAGGAGTATATCTTGCTTATCTTCCCGATCTCTTTGTAGCGTATCTTTCTTTTGCTATCTATATCATGTTAATCTTGTCATGAGAACCTTAGGTAGAAACCCTTTGGATGAAACATGTGTTTGAAACATGTTATGCTTGATGTTTGCAAGTGGTTGCAAGTGTTTGCAAGTGGTTACTCGTGGATGCATTATACACATTAGGCACTAGATCGGCTCACACACTCCTCATATTGCATATGCATGAGTGTTTACGCTTATTCATGGATGAAAATTTTTGTGTTATCACATGGATGTTGCATATGGATGTATGTTATGTGCACACATATAAATGTTATACATTATGTTAGGAATTGCATACATATGGATTCATTTCACTAACATAATTTGCATTGATGATATTTGCATTAGATAAGTACATATACACACACCTTTGCATATGTTCATATAACATTTAGAATCTTGTAAGGACAATGATTTCTCGTGGATGATGTTTTGAGTATATGGATGTTGGATGGTAGGATATGTTCTTCCTAACTTAGAGATTTCGGGGACGAAATCCTTTAAGGAGGGGAGAATGTAACAACCCGTATTTTCAATAACCTGTTATAACGTAAATCGAGGCAGAATTTAATTTATAAATCTGAATCAAGGGAAACGGTCTATGCCATTGCGTTCGTCTCGGAAAAATACGCGAAATAGAGTCCGAGTTTTCGAAAATCGGAGTCCGTATGACCCGATTAAGGCCCAACGAAGTTTTCAGAAAAATTCAAAGTAAAAACAGATTTCAAATTCAAGTTTGAATTTGGAAATTAGGTCAGATTGGGCCAGGCGGGAAAATTCCCGCCAGAGCACCCAAGTCGACAGCCCTGTCGACTTGGGAGTCGACTTGGTTGGACCCAAGTCGACAGCCCTGTCGACTTGGCTGTCGACTTGGTCCAGCCGGGCAGTTTTGCCTGGTGCACCATTTTGGGGTTTTGGTTAGGTTTTGGGGCCAGATTCGGTTTTAAGGGCTGAGATTGGAATTAGGGTTTAATCCTAAGGTTGAAACTAATCCTAATCTCTATAAATAAGCCCCTAACCTAACCCTAAATCATCATTATTCATTCAAGTAACTAAACTATGGAAAAATCATTCCTCTCATGGCCTCCACTCTCTTCATAAAATTCCTAAGTTATTTCTATGAGAGATTTTCAATGCATACAAGTGTTTTCAAGCTTGTATGAGCATCATTAGCTTGCATTCAAGTCAAGTTTCCATATTTACATCATAAAGCAAGGGTTTTGATCATTTTGGCTCAAGGATTTTTCTATTAGAGCTTGCATTTTGGGTCTATTTGATTGCATAAGGGCTTTGTCATATTTTTGTGTTTTCATAAGCATTGTAAGCCCTTTTCTACTTTCATATTTAAACTCTAAAGTTAAATGAATGATGCAAGTTTGGTTGATCATTATGATATGCAAGTTTGCCAAGATATGCAAGTTTACTATGTCATGTTATGCAAGTTTGATATGTTATGCTATGCAAGTTTGCCATGTTATGATATGCAAGTTTATCATGTTATGTTATGCAAGTTTGATATGTTATGCTATGCAAGTTTGCCATGTTATGATATGCAAGTTTATCATGTTATGTTATGCAAGTATGCCATGTTATGATATGCAAGTTTATCATGTTATGTTATGCAAGTATGCCATGCTATGATATGCAAGTTTACCATGTTATGCTATGCAAGTTTTCCATGTTGTGATATGCAAGTTTATCAAGTTATGTTATGCAAGTTTGGGTTGATCATTTTTCTCATGTTATCATGTTATGCAAGCTTATCTTGGGTTTATGAGCATAAAGCTTCAAGCTTTATGCTAAAGGTTGCATTTTGGCAACATGTAAGTTATCATATCCCTTATGGTAACTTGCATGTGAGGCTAAATGCGAACTTATGGCAACTTCTACATGTCATTTATCACCATGTATCACTTATATGCTAAGTTTGGTTTTATGCATACTTTTGAGGCCTAATGATGCAATATGCAAGTATATGGACATATGTACATTTCATATGCCACCATGTTAAACTTGTGGCTTCAACACCTTTATGTCATGATTATGCCAAGTTCCCTCTTTCTATCCTTTATGCGCTATTGCGATATATAAGCGATGGGATTGCGTTTGGGGTTGGGTAAACTTAAAAGACATAAAAACATAAGATTGGGAATTTACCTATTAAGTTAGGTCTACCCATTGGGAATTTACCTATTAAGTTAGGTCTACCCAAATGCTTGAAAACTTGTAATGTGTTTTGGAAACATGATGGACATGACACTTAGAAAATATAAGTGTGACCAACTCGAGGTTGGGTTGAGTTTGTAGCGTAAAACTACCCGGAACCGACCGGCTTAACTAGTTGCTACAAACAATAAGACCCAATGTGAGAAGTTGGTCATGTTGTACCTTGAACCCGAGGTTAGACCAAGTTGTGGTGTAAAGCTACCCGGACCCGCCCGGCTTAACTAGTAACCACAACAAGGTCTAATGTGAGAGGTTAAGGCACATTAAATTAATTAATGCCTCGTGATTAGGGTTAAGTCATGGTCCACTTAATACTTAACCAATTTGGGCTTGGTAGATTAATCAGGGTTAAGTCGTGAACTCATCGTTACACTTAACCAAGTTAATCCATGATTAGCAAGAGGGTTAAACCGTACTTAACCCACTAGAAAATCCTAGCAATGGGGGTCCACTCCAGCAGTAATCCCAAGTTTGTATCATTATGGCCCTAGGGACTAGGCTAGGGTGGGGCACGATTACTGGACTTGAGGTAAGTGACCAAAAACGACGGCAGAGTGGTACGTCGGTGTAGTTCCGGGCGGACTATGGTCGTGCACATAGTCCGAAGCCGGGGAAAGCATGCACGGGTACCAGTAGATCGAGACTGTGCACTTATGTTTATGGTGTCCAGGGGTTGACACCCTAGGGCTTGATACACCCGACGGGAGACCATGCACAGTCTGACTACAATTATGTTTGGGCCGTATTGACACCAACACGTGACGAGTTAGGCTTATAGGGAGCCGATCGACTAGACCGTTTGGTTGGACCGCGTATTAGGGTCACTTCATGTTATTGGGCCAAAGCTTGGGCCAAGGGATCAATACTTGTTTATTCAAGTCATGTTAGTTTGCTAGTACACATGTGGTGCAAAAACCTTAAACCTGATTATGCGATGACACCTTTATCTACCTTGTTAGTTAATCATCATGCTAGTATGTGTTATCCTTATGTTCATCCCTGCTTCTCATGCCAGTTAACTTTATCAGTTTACATTGATTGTAGTAGGGCTTACTCAGTCTTTTTGACTGACCTGTTTTCCTTTCGCCTCTTTTCTTCCGTTCCCCCCCCCCCCAGGTTCTCAGGGTGGGAATATTGGAGCTTAGCTTGGATTTCTGATCGCTTGCTTGTGGGATTTTAGCTCATGTACGGTCTTGACATGAAGCTAGCTATGGTTATCACTTATTTTGGGGATATTACTTATGTATTTCAGTTTTTCAGTGATGTTGTTTTTATCTAGACTTGTGTATTTTGAAAGTTGACATTATGTTGTACCAGACTTGTTTTTGAAATAGTTTGAAATCTTCCGCTGTTTTACTTATCTTATTTACTCTGTTTACATATATACATATGTTCTTGTTCTGCCTTGATATATCATTATGCATGTTTACCTGATTCAAACGCCCCTCCAAAGTCAGAGTGCTTGCAAGAGCCACCCTGGCGGAGGTGGGGTGTTACAAAAAGAAACCCGGTGGGTTGCTTCACCCATTGGAAGCTCCGCAATGGAAGTGGGATAGCGTCTCGATTGATTTTATTGATGGGTTACCGAGATCGAGGAAGGGTAATACGGGAATTTGGGTTGTGGTAGACAGACTTACTAAGAGCGCCCATTTCATACCCGTGAAGAGCAAGAGGACTGCTCCATGGCTAGCTTCAGTTTACCTTCGAGAGATAGTTCGATTGCATGGGGTACCTTCTAGCATAGTGAGTGATCGAGATCCTATCTTCACTAGCGAGTTTTGGAAGAGTTTGCAAGAGGCAGTAGGGACTCGGTTGTGTTTGAGCACCGCATATCATCCTCAGACAGACGGCCAGACCGAGAGGGTGAATCGTGTTCTAGAAGACCTTTTGAGGCTATGTATCTTAGATTTTGGAGGTACATGGGAAGAGCATCTTCCATTGGTGGAGTTCGCGTATAATAACAGCTTTCAGTCTAGTATTGGTATGGCTCCTTTCGAAGCTCTTTATGGAAGGCCTTGTCGATCAACTACATGTTGGTGGGAATCTACGGATAAGATCTTGCTTGGGCCTGATATGGTTAGAGAGACTTCGGAAAAGATTGATTTGATTCGAAGAAGGATGAAAGCAGCGCAAGATAGGCAGAAATCTTACGTGGATAAGAGGAGGACGGATCTGGAGTTTGATGTTGGGTACATGGTCTTTATTAAGGTGTCTCCATTACGGAATGTAGTTCGCTTTGGGTCCGTTGGGAAGTTAGCACCAAGATTTGTAGGACCGTTTCCTATTAAGGAAAGGATTGGACGGATGGCATATAGAGTGGATTTACCCGAGAGACTTAGTGGGGTACATGACGTATTCCATGTGTCACATTTGAGGAAGGGCCTACATGAGACCGCAGAGGTGGTAGAGCCGAGCTTGCTTAGAGAAGTGGAGGTAGAGCGTGATGCGACTATTCGACGAGCTCCTACCCGCATCCTTGGGTCAGAGATTAGGAAGTTGAGAAACAGAGAGGTTCGACTAGTCAAAGTGCAATGGGGAGAGGATGAGAGCAATGCTACTTGGGAGACAGAAGCGAAGATGCGTTCACTGTACCCATTCTTTTTTGAGGGTATGTCTTGTAACTTCTCCTTTATCGTTTGTCTAGTACTTATCTTATCTTTAGTATGTCCTCTCATTAGTACCTTTGACCTTTAGATAGGGAAAACCTATGGTTGAAACATGTGTTTAAGACATGTTATGATTGATGGATGCGTGTGGATGCAAGTGTTTGCTAGTGGTTGCACGTGGATGCATATACACACACTTTAGACACTAGATCGGCTCAGTCACTTCATATTGCATATTGCATATAAATGTGTGTAGGTAGCTATATTAATGGATGTATAATGGTTGTGTTATCATATGGATGATGCATTTTGGTGTATGGTTGTGCACACATGTAGAAATAGTATGTGTCGATAGGGATCTTTCGCATACATATTGGATGCATGGCACTATCATGGTTTGCATTAAGGAGGTCAACTGAATCAGTAGACCGCCTGATTTTGCATTAGACAGGGAACATATACACACACTTTTTGCATATGTTCATACAGCATTAGAAACTTTAAGGACAATGGATGCCAGTGTTTGATGGTTTGAGTAGATGGTTGTTTGGTTGGTAGGATACGTTCTTCTTGACTTGGAGATTTCGGGGACGAAATCCTTTAAGTAGGGGAGAATGTAACACCCCGTATGTTGAATAACTTGTTATAATATAAATCAGGGCAGAATTAAATTTTAAATTCTGAATTAGGGGAAATGGGCTATGCCATTGCATTCTTCTCGGAAAAATACGCGAAATAGAGTCCGAGTTTTCGAAAATCGGAGTCCGTATGACCCAGTTAAGGCCCAGCGAAGTTTCAGAAAATTCAAAACAGATTTAAAATATTAAAATTTCAGATTTCAGAAGAGGCGGGAAAATTCCCGCCAGACAGAGGGTGTCGACACTAGGGTCGACATGGTTGTCGACCCCCCCCCCCCCAAAGGGGTCGACCCATGTGTCGACCCAGGGGTCGACCCCCCCTGTCGGTCAGTTTGGCTGGGTGCACTGTTTTGGCTTTTGGGCTGGGTTTGATGGCTTGTGACGAAATCTGACGGCTCTAAACTAAATTAGGGTTAATCTAAGGGCCTAAACTACATCCTAATTCTATAAATACACCCTAATACTACCCTAATTCATACTAAAAATAGATACAACGTCGTTACGCCGTCAAATTGCAACTTGAAGGAGCCTCCATCAAATTGTAGAAGAAGATAGCTTCTCAAATCAACTTCTAATCAACTCTAGCAACTTAATCTTCTCCATAGGAGTGCTAATCAACAAGTTGTGAGTACTATAGCCTTAATGACCAATTGTTGAAATGATTATGATAGGATATAATGAGGTTATGGCTATGAATGTGGATCAATGCAAGTTATGTTGTCATATGCTATGTGTTCATGATGTTATGCAAGTTATGCAAGTCATATGCTATGTGTTCATGAGGTTATGCAAGTTATGCAAGTCATATGCTATGTGTTCATGAAGTTATGCAAGTTATGCAAGTCATATGCTATGTGTTCATGATGTTATGCAAGTTATGCAAGTCATATGCTATGAGTTCATGATGCTAGTTAAGCAAGTTTTATGCTATATGTTCATGATGCTAGTTATGCAAGTCACTATGATAAACATTGATCCATTATGACACCATGTTATGCAAGTTTGGTGTTTGATTATATGCAAGTTCATATATAACATGTTATGCAAGTTTGGTGTTTGATTATATGCAAGTTCATATATGACATGTTATGCAAGTTTGGTGGTTGATTATATGCAAGTCCATATATGACATGTTATGCAAGTTTGGTGGTTGATTGTATGCAAGTAACATGTGCAAGTTTACACCTTTGTATGATATGCATACATATGCAAGTTAACCCCTTTGTATGTCATACATACACATGCAAGTTTACCCCTTTGTATGATATAAGTAACTTATGCAAGTTACCCTCTTTATGACATATGTGATTCATGCAAGTTTGGGTTGATTATTTATGCTAGTTGGGTTTGATGCTATGATCATATATGCAAGTTGACACCTTTTAAACCCATGTTGATGCTAATGTTATGCAAGTTGAACCCATTGTGTTTGTGATGAATCTTCCCTTTTAAATATGTCATGTCAACGTATTACGTGGGGAACGATGGGGTTAATATTCATGTTAATAAAATGGTGTGAAGTTGGTATGATTATGCATACCATAAAGTGGATGGACATAATTGAGTCAATTATATACATCGTTAAATTTGTAATTAATTAGGGATAATTAATACAAATTATAGGGGTGATTAATTAGGTGTAATTAATCGACTAAGACACGAGGTTGGACCCTTTTGTAGCATAAGACTGCCCGGAACCGACCGGCAAATCCAGCGGCTACAAATGGTTGGCCCAATGTGAGAGGTCTTAGGCATAAACTAAATACGTGACATGTGTAAAGACACGAGGTTAGACTTTGTTGTGGCGTAAGGCTGCCCGGAACCGACCGGCAAATCCAGCTGCCATAAAAGATAGTCTAATGTGAGAGGTCTTTACAAAGGTTACGGTCTTAATCAATTAAGAAACACTTAACCATATTAGCATGTAGAGGGACATGAGAGGTTAAGTGGGTGCCTTGGGTGGCATGTGGAAAAATCTAGTGGTTGCCTTGGGTGGCAATAGAAAATACGATTAGAATACTTAACCAAAGTGGAACATGTAATTAAACATGATTAAAGGGTTAAGTAATGCCTTGGGTGGCATGTGGAAAAATCTAGTGGTTGCCTTGGGTGGCAATGGAAAATACGATTAGAATACTTAACCAAAGTGGAACATGTAATTAAACATGATTAAAGGGTTAAGTAAGTGCCTTGGGTGGCATGTGGAAATCTAGTGGGTGCCTTGAGTGGCAATTGAAATATGATTAGATGACTTAACCAAACTTTAAACATGTAAGTGGATATGATTATTAAAAAGGGTTAAGTGGGATACACTAAAAGGGACAAGCTTAGGTGGGTAGCTTGTGGGGGCCCATTTCAACCAGTAACCCATATGTATCTTATTGGGTTCGACCCATGTCGAGGACGGGACACGCGTACTGGGCTTGACTATAAGAGGCCAAAACGGGTTAGCGGTGGCAACGCAAGTCCAACGGGTTTCATATGCGTGTGTGGACCCGGGCTGGTAGGTAAGACGTTGTTGCATCGTGTAGGTATAAGCCGTGCACCGTTGGTTGTATCGGGTTGCCACTTTGGGGAGTGATACACCCCACTGTGGGGCCAACACGGGTATCTACGTTAGGGAGCCGATCGAATGGGAGTAGTGGGTACACCTAGTGGAGATATGGGCAAACGACACCTATGTAGTCAGCTAGGGGTACACGAGACTACTATTAAGATTACTAAGTACACTTAGTGGGATCAATCTTTAAGTTAGGAATTACCCTTGGGTGGGTAGATCTGGTGTGGTGCAGTGTAGGAATTACCTTGGGTGGGTAGATCTGGTGTGGTGCAGTGTAGTATTACCCTTGGGTGGGTAGATGCATCTTTACCGTTATCTTAGTTCGTCCTAAGTCTAGTTGGTTGCTTAATGTAGTCATTTATCCCCAGTTGTACCGTACCAGGTTTATATCATACCCTAATTACTTTAATGATTGTATTGTTAAGGTTATAGGACTCGCTCAGACTTATGTCTGACCCCGTTGTTTTTATCTTTTTTCCCAACCCTCAGGTTCTCAGAGTGGGCCTAGTGCTAGTGGACTTTGATCAGATCGCTTTATCTGTCTTTTCGATCTTGGACCATTGATGTAAAGCTCAGCTTATCTTTTCTTTTATGGCTATTAGTTCATGTAGTGGGATTATGTACTTTTGTTTTATCAAGATGGATATTATGTACTTGACTCTTGTTTATGGTTTTGTGATGTAACCAAACATGTTTTACTTTCCGCTGCAATGAAATGATGTTTTAAATTCTCAAGTATTACTTATATCCGTCTTGTTGTAACTTTTCTGTTCTATATTCACTTAAGATACTCCACCGATGCTATGGCATTCCCTTAGTGAGTGACCGTAGCGGGTGTGGGGTGTTACAATAATCAATAGAGGGTCTAAAGTCAAAGGAAGAGATATGCTCTAAACTCTACCGCTCGACAAACAAAGGACTAAAAGTCAACTTCTTTCTACTCAAGGCATCAGCTATAACGTTACCCTTGCCAGGGGTATATGCAATCTCAAAATCGTAGGATGCTGAGAACTCCATCCACCTTTGTTGCCTTATGTTTAAATCTTTTTGGGAGAACAAGTACTTTAGTGACTTATGGTCTGTATACAACTCAAACCTCTCACCAAGCAAGTAATGGTGCCAAGACTTAAGAGCAAAAACTATGGCAGCTAATTCTAAGTCGTGGTTAGGGTAATTCTTCTCATGGGCCTTTAACTGCCTTCCACCATAGCATATCACTCTTCCCTCTTGCATCAAAACTGCGCCAAGCCCTGTCCCGCAAGCATCGGTATATACTGTGAACGAATTACTCCCATCCGACAAAACTAAAACTGGAGCTATCGTCAATGCCCACTTCAAACGTTGGAAAGCATCATCACAATCGACATCCCAAGAAAAGATCAAATTCGTTTTCGTCAATTGTGTAAGTGGGGCTGATATCTTAGCAAAGTCCATGATGAACTTTCTGTAATAGCCCGCCAAACCAAGAAAACTTCTTACTTCCATTGCATTCCTAGGAATCTTCCAATCTTGGATTGCTACCACCTTCGTATGATCCACAGCTATCCCTTCCTTAGAGACCATATGTCCTAAGAACCTCACTTCCTTCCTACAAAAATGAAATTTGGAGAACTTAGCTTTGAGTTGATGTGATCGAAGGGTCTCTAAGACTTCCCTAAGATGTAGGGCATGCTCTTCCTTGCTTCTAGAAAATATCAAGATATCATCCACAAAGACCACCACGAACTTGTTTAGAAACTCCCTAAACACCTTACTCATCAAGTTTACGAAATATGTGGGTGCATTCGTCAAACCAAAGGGCATGACGAGCCATTCGAAGAAACCGTCGGGAGTCCTAAAGGCAGTCTTATCTATAATATCCTCAGCTACCCTCAATTGATGAAATCCTGTAGCTAAGTCCAACTGCGAGAAAGCTGAAGCACCAACCAACTGATCGAACAAATCATCTATCCTCGGCAATGGGTGTTTGTTCTTCTTCGTGGGCTTATTCAGCGCCATATAGTCCACGCACAATATAAGTGAACCATCAGCCTTCGTAGCAAAAACAACTGGAGCACCCCACTCTGAGATACTTCTTGTTATGAACCCTTTCTCAAGAAACTCTTTCACTTGTTTACTAAGCTCCCTCCTTTCTCTTGGTGCCATGTGGCGCACAGGCAATGCAAATGGTTTTGCATTGTCCACCAAGTACATACAGAAATCTATCTCGCGTTTTGGAGGTAAGCCCCTAACCTCTTCAAAGACATCTGCATACTCATGGACTACTCGAACAGATTGCAAATCATCAATAGATGTGTCAAGAGATTCTAGGTAGCTAAGCATAACAGAACCCTTAGGGTAGCATGAGATATTGAGAGTATCCCCCAAACTAGTCAGCACTCTAACTACCTTTTTTTCACAGTCGAGAATGGCACCATAACTGGCTAGCCAATCCATTCCTAGAATTAACCCATAGCCCGTGAAACCAAGCACATAGGCGTTGCATTTGAACTCAATGCCATACACATGTATTCTCAAATCCCGACATAACATAGAAAGATAAGCCGTACCCTCAATAGGATTTGAGACAACGACGGGATCCACTACTATACTAGTATCTAGGTGCAGAGACTCAACAACAGAAGCAGATATAAACAAATATGAAGCGCTAGAATCAAACAAAGTACGTACAGGATTGTGACAACCCGGATTCCGACAGACCGAATTTTTCAAATTCGATCTATCAAAACTCGAGTTGGGTGCTCTGGTATCGTGCAGAAAAAGACAGAGATAAAGAAACATGTCAGAACTCGTAGGGCATCTCACAACGGAAGGAATTAAAATATAATATATTCAAAAATAGCTTTACCTTATAAATCATACTGTCTAACCAGTATCCAAAGCTATACCATCTCTGTCAGGAACCTAACCTGGAAGTATGTAATGAGGAGGGGGTCAGAACATGAGTTCTATGTGAGAGGACTTATAATAAACTTCTGTGTAACACAACATATACCGTTCCGTATATTTTCTTAGTTATTAGGTTAATCTCGTCATTAGCACCTAAGGCTAAACTCATGTCGTTCTTATTCACATACTAGTATATTAACCTAATATCTCGTATATGTGGATACCCCCTACTCGTATTATCTTTTCCATGTATGTGTACAGTCCCTTTCCATTTATCGTACGGACTTCATTACGTAACTATATGCTACCTCAGCGTAGTGCCACCATTTCCGTAATTGTTTGGACGACCACGTTTCCTTAATTCGGTTAGGGTTTATGCCACCTAGGGCTACTAGGGATTATGCTACCTAACGAAATATGCCCTCTTGTCTAGGACACACTACCCAGAGCAATATATGTTCCTAGACCTTCCCCGCGTAAGTTTCATGAACCGTTTTTCGATGACTAGATGTACATGTACTCTATATGTGCTACCCGAGTCCTGTGGCAGGGCAAGTCAAGAAACATGGAACTCGGTCGAGAGCTTTAAGTTGTCTGCCGATGCAGATGCTAAGGTCTGTTTTTCTAGTGGCTATGGTCCCACTCGACCCCTCCCTCAACTAATGAAAGGCCATCCTTGAAAAATGAGAACTATATGCCGACCCCTCTATGCCCCACTAACTATGGCCAACCGCAACTGCAACCACAACTAGATAGCAAGTATATGGTTCGTAGGAGTTCTCCGCCTTTCCGCTGTGCATATCTCGACTGACTCAAGATGGTAGGTAGACGACGAGTTGCTATCACAGGGCTACTGGTCTCGCCGAATCACGCTGGTCCATCCTAGTCTTTAGGTTGCCATTTATTGCAACCAAGGCATACCCTTTGTTCTTCTAACGCAGACCTTAACCTCTGTGAGCCCAGGAGGATCATCTACAGCCTCACAGAGGGATACCAAGAGTACCCTCACATCCCCTCGAAGCCTCGGGCTTCGTAGCCCAATTCGTTGGAGCCTTCTTTAAAATCAGACGGTCGTACGCTCCTTCTCGTGTTCTACTAAGGTTTACTACTTAGTTTCTTTAACTAAGGTTTACTACTTAGCCCTCTTAGTTTTTAACTAAGGTTTACTTAGTTTCCTGAATCGTCGTTTTCTTAACTAAGGTTTACTACTTAGTCCTTTTAACTAAGGTTTACTACTTAGTTCTATCAATCGTTCATTTCTCTTAACTAAGGTTTACAACTTAGTCCACTTTAACTAAGGTTTACTACTTAGTTTTCTTTGTCGTTATCTACTTAGTTATTTTAACTAAGGTTTATTACTCGATTCTCTTAACCAAGGTTTGATACTTAGTTTATGTTTACCGGTGGTTATCAACTGAATTTATACTTAACTTACTTAAGTCCATTGATAAGCCTTAAAACATGCTGTCTTTCAATTTCATAAATTATTCCCTTTTTGGGTCACAATAACATGTTATATTTAATTCATTTTTAAGTATACCTTATCCCACATATATACTGATTGGGGGAATAACCCCCTAAATACCAGCCCCGAAGACCGAGGTCAACATCAGACTGACACCTCGGGAATTACTCTACCCAACCAACATATATGTTTCAAAATTTACTTCTTCTTCCTTTTCGAACCGCTTAATTTATAATTAAGTATATCTCCTCATATAAGTTATCTTATTCTTCCCTTTTTCGTTATTATAACTTATCGTATCCCATAAGTCATATTTTCCCCGTTTGTCCCTAGGACAAGTCTAACCTATTATCCTTCTTTTTCTTATTCAAATTTGTAATAGGTTATTTATCATTCCCCATATTCCATCATTAGTTCAGATTAACCTTTTTATTATTATTGTTTCCATATTTTACACATGTCTTACTACGGTTAAGTCTTATACTTACATGTTTATACATATCTTGTCTTACTACAGTTAAGTCTATACTTACTTGTACCCACTTAACCCTCTAACCTTACCCCTTGTCACCCACATGTCTTATTATGGTTAGTATTCCTTAATGCATTCATTATGCCATAACGATGTATGACCACCCACATTGGACTAACATTTTGTGGCTGCTGGATGTGTCGGGCGGTTCCGGGCAGTCTTACGCCACAACTTGAGTCCAACCTCGTGTCATAAACCGTTACGCTCAAATTTCCTCCTTTGACCTCTCACATTAGATGTCCAATTGTGGCAGCTGGATTTGTCGGGCGGTTCCGGGCAGTCTTATACCACAATTGCGTCTAACCTCGTGTCAAAGGTTTATTAATATTCGTATTTCACCCAAACCCCCAAATTTCATGTTATGCAGTTCAAATTTTCTTTTAAGCCTATTCAAGTGGTCATTAATTAGACCAATTTAATGTTGATTCATACCAAATTACATGTAACCCAATTACCCAACTTTTATTCAAATTTACCAATTCCAAATCATTTATTTCCAATGGTATTCATATTTTTAAATAAGTTCGAGTCCTATAAAAATATGACTAACATATTAAATCCCCAAATTCAAATCCATGTTTTATTCTAGTGTCATAGGCTAATTAACAATTTCAATGATGACAATCTTATGCTAAAACCCAAATCGTGTTCATACTTATACTTCCCAACTTGCTTTACACATTCAAACCTTGCTAATGGTATACTATACCCAAACCCCTTTGTAATTCATAACCAAACTCTCCAATTTATGTCATATCCCAAAATCTAGTGTTTCCCCTTTTCGTTCGCAATATTCAATCGTATTCATTTCATGATAGATCTAGGCTCGAGAT
Organism: Allium sativum; assembly: GCA_030737875.1. Lineage (NCBI taxonomy): Eukaryota > Viridiplantae > Streptophyta > Magnoliopsida > Asparagales > Amaryllidaceae > Allium > Allium sativum. The sequence goes on along the minus strand of CM060924.1, from coordinate 951,651,261 downwards.
AGCCTAATTATAAAGGAATAAAGAGGGAAGGATAAAAGGAGGAACGTGACCATATAATAATTTAACATATGAAAAAATTACAGGACCAATCTTTCACAATAATTTCATCGCATGTTTTACATGGGGAATGTTTGAACGATAAATAATAATCTTATACAAAATTTGTATTATAAACCACTCACATTGCTTGTCGCCTTCAAAATGAGTACTAGATAACTCTAGTATTGTTTTCCCTCTTTTTCTTAGCTTGGATTTTTGTTTTTGAATCATCTTTGATTTCTCTTTGCGGCATAAATTCGCAAATCTGAATCCATTATCTTCTGTTTAGCTTTGAATCTCTTTTCTATTTCATTGTTGTTCTAGATCTTATTCTTTTTATTTTAAAGAATAGATGTTGTAGAGAAAAGAGGGGAGAATAGATCCAAGATCTTTTGGAGAAGAAGAAAATGAGAGAGAAGGGAGCCATGGCTTCGCCACGAATTGTTGTGAAGTTTACAATGAGCTTAGGTTTGTTTATATAGGTGCCAAACTACGAATCTAGCCCTCTTTTATTTGTTAAAGAACACTAATGAAGAATTATTTAGCAAAACCATTCCTTTGTTTATACCTTAACCGTATAAAATTTGTTTCCCTTTTATTTTATTTAAACAAGGCAATAATTTATTTTTCTCTACCTTTTTAACATAATTATTATTTATTTATGTAAATAAATACCATACGTTTACTTACACTCATGTTCTTATCAAATGTGGTATCTAACTATGCCTTTATTTTTATTTTATTTTTAATCGTAGAAAATATAGTATGTGTTAAATATTTTACTAAAGGGAATTTAATATCTTTTTATTTTTATTTTATCCTTCTCATAGCCATTATTGATGGCTATTTATTCATTGTTTTTCTATTCATGTCATATTTGAAATGCCTAAATGCATTTACTACATGTACTCTCTTTTCCCATATTTAATGTAACCATTATATTATCCCTAAATATAACATTAATGTCTTTAATTTACCAATTTCATTTCTTACCAGTAAAACAAATCCCCTAATCTCGAATTAGTGTTGCCTTATATATATATATATATATATATATATATATATATATATATATATATATATATAATACCAAATACTTAATATTTAGTCAACCTCAAGCCAATTTATTAATGTCATAATTATGCATTAACTTTTTTATTTTTATTTTTATTTACATGTTTGCTATAAATAATCGTAGGTGCATGCATCTAGTCTCCTTAATCACAGGTGCATGCATCTAGTCTCCTTAATCATAGGTGCATGCATCTAGTCTCCTTAATCACAGGTGTATGCATCTAGTCTCTAAACATTTAAATCGAAAAACGTGCCACATTTATTTCAACTTCTGTCGGTTCCAAAAAGAGTAATTAATGCTTTCTTTTTTTTCAAATACATTGAACCTTTTAAGTGCATGATAATCTCTACGATTTAAACTAAATTTATGAACACGCATATGAATGTATTTCCATTCTCCTCTTTAAATGCGCATTCCTTATTGTATATTACTTTTCTTTTCCTTAAATATGTCAATGCATATAAAATATATATATATTATCCTATGCGTATATAAATTTCTTTGGCTTACAACTTCTTCATATGTTATCCGTTTTACGCAAACTTGGTATCCGTCTGAACCAGAATTTTGAGGCGAACGCAATGATGACATCTCTTTTACTTATTTCCTGATATTTAAATTAAGTATCTTTATTTTATTATCTTTTTCTGTTACATACATTGTTATCGTATAATTTTTCTTCTTTTCAATGTATGTATTAATTTAAACTGCATATCACTATCATGTATATAAACATTTTTAATTACATTAAAAATGCGGGGTGTTACATTCTCCCACCCTTAAGAAATTTCGTCCTCGAAATTTGGTAAGGGTAAAATCAAATAATCCCTCGCATATTATATCATCCATCATGTGTACATCCATTTTTTCAAACATTGTGCACATGTGCAGAGTGAAACACACTACACCAAAATCCTCATTTAGCAACGGTTTTTAGCCGTTACAAATGATTTTAGCAACGACTTTAAGCCGTTGTAACGAACTGGGTTGCTATCGTTTAGCAACGGCTCAAAGCCGTTGCTAAAATCCAATTTAGCAATTTTTGAATAAAACTTGTCATTAAATTATCGACCAACTTACAAACACAGTTTCCAAAAGCTATGGTTGTAAGTTGACTTATATATATTATAACCAATTTTTGAATAAAACTTGTCAAGTAAAATACTATTCGGTTGTATGTAAAAGATACATGAGCATGATACTATTTACAGCACCTGACGTTTGGAATTTGTTCACAAACTTGATCGTCTAACATGCATGGTGGAAGACCTCTTTGACACCTGAAGAAAGAAAATAGATGATTTTCAATACAACCATATAACATACGATTAGTGAAAAAAGAACAATAAGAAAAATAATCATTTAATCAACATGGAAAATGCAAAAGTAACACTAGAACATCTTTGGATAAATAACAAATGGAGTGGCATATAGATAAGTATTAGTAACAATCATTAATGATTTTTTTTTCTTATACAATCATAATAGGACTATATGTCTTATTTACTCTCTTAGCATCTCATCATCATACAAAATCGACAGTACATTTTTCCACTAGCACCAATTTTGACTCTTGCATACACCAACCAAACATGCAGTTCAGATGCACACAGCTGACAACTCTACCTTGGCTCAGCAAAACTTGAGCCAAGTACTGAGCATCACAATTTAGAGTGAATTAAAAAAAGAAGTTGTACTAACAAATATTGATAGAGAAAAAAGTCAAGGAATCTGAATACTTCTTACTTTGATCGGTCTGCCAATCAACATCAATGATAGGCGGTTCGTCAACATTATCGTGGAATTGACTTGTCGATTGAAAATTATGAATTTTTTTGGCATTATTGATTAGATCTTCCATTCTGGGATATTCGCCATCATTGACATGCATGGCTTGACTGATGGGTTGTTTTTCCTTTCCTGTCAATTCTTCTCCATGAAATGCCACATGGTATACGTTTGATCAATTCCATGTCTAACCAAATGAAAATGAATATCCTCTAAATTCATCTTTTTCGTCATATTTTGACATTTAGCGCAAGGACAAGAATAGATTTCCTTATTACCACCATTTTTTTTAACGAAATTAATAAACTCCTACACTCCTTCCAAATATCGCGTAGTTCTACGATTGGATTCTTTCATCCACTGTCTGTCAACTATAGAAGACATACCGACCTGTGTATCAAATATAACAGGCCATGAATTATTTTTCTTCGACCAAGCAATTAAATAGAACTGGCTTGCTACTTTATGTTAGCCTTCCCTACTTTGATCAAATTTTTGGAGCTAAAATTTAGAAGAAAAAAAAATCTAATTTGTGGTTACTAAGTTCATGTCTTTTCAGTAATATGCCATTGCTTTCCGCTACATTTTAGAGCTTTGGATATATTCAAACTTTTATACCAACACTACAAGAGGGAACAGTGAATTCCAAAGATTCTGCTGCTATATGGATCATTTACACTTTGTTGGTGGGTCATCCTACCTCCCATTACAAATACAATAACGTAATTAAATCGCGTAAATCTTTTCAATTTAAACAATTCAACAAAATTTCGGCAGCACTTCGCTTTAGTTCCCTGAACAGTACACAATTGCGTGTACACAGGGAACATAAAAGAAGCGCTTTCAAAATTCTGAGAACCGTTTAAAATGAAACGATTTACGAGATTTAATTTCGTTATTGTGTTCGTAACTTGTCCAATACAAAGGACAAATCCAACAAATATTGTATATGATGAATATAAATGTTCGTTCTGTTAATAAAACGAACATTCACATAACGATCGTATATAATACTTATCAGAAGGGGCCGAAAAAACTCTCTAGGGCTTTATAAATATAAAATATTACAGTTGGTGCTCTTCAATCCCTAATGTTACGTATATGAATTTAAACACATACGTAAATTCTCAACATTAAATCCAACTAACCATACGTTATATATAAAATTAAATATCCTTTTCGACAAATTAAATATCGTTATTTTTAACCTAATAGTTATGATCGATTTATGCACCTACGAATAAAGGCCTAACCCTTCAATTCTCTTCTCATATTTCCTAATACAAGTAACTAAGCACTGCCATTTTTCTTACTTCACTATTCTTTTAGATTATCTAATATTTTATATATACACGTACACACACAAAAATAGGAGAAGTGTACAAAAAACGATATTTGAATACTTATAACCATGTGATATATTTCCCTACTCGGCAAAGTGTATTTTGGTAAACAATGACATAATAAAGTGTATTTTTGCTTAATAGATAGTATATCACACTATATACTATCTATTCACAAAGTTTAGTTGTATAATATCAAAACCGCTTTGTTTCCGAAAGAGACAAGAAACTAGAAGATGAACTCTTACAGGAGCGATCCAGAAATTAGTAATAAACGGATTTCTATGGGAAACTATAATCAAGTGATCCATAAAGAATGAAAAGCAAGGAAAAGCATTTGATAGCGATCATCGCTTGGCCTGTATAATGGCCACCATTAACTCTGTCTACTCTATTTTTAACATTTCATATAATCTATGATCTAAAACAAATCATTAGATAAAAATCCAAATATATCTGTAGGTGGGGACGGGACCTACTTATACTTTAAGATTTCTGAATCCATAAGAGCAAACTTCTCATGAAAAAAAAGCAGTCAAAATGGTCTCTTTTATAGTTATCACTTAGCTGCAAACAGGAGTGTAAAGCGGCTAAAGCCTTCAGAAAAGAGAATGAATCAAGTAATACCTCTAAGAAGTGAGGACAAGTCAAATGAAACCTCCAAAGGAGAGGGAAAATCTATTTAGCCTCCAATGATAATCCAGAGCACTCATGCATTCGATGCCCAATCCAGAGCACCTTAATTTGCTTCTAATGTTCATTCTAGAACATCTTAGCCTCATATGTCTGACATGGAACACCTCTAAGATAAGAGTCATTAATTGCATTAAAGAAGGGATAAAACATTTCATTTCGTCCCCTTATAGGATGAGGCTCATCAACTAAATTTATGCCTCTAAGTCATACCATGTCATATTGTCCCACAATTTTCTCATACTTTTATCAAGTATTCAACCAAAATTAATTAGCCTACAAAGATGATTCCTATTATCCCAAGCTAATCACCTGACTTGTTTTTATATTCCTATTTTTAAAACAAGTTCATATCATATATTCAATTATAAGTAAACATATCCATTCAAGAAAACAGTGTACTCACAATGTTCTCAGATCAATAGAAATAATATGTCTTGTAAAAATGCATTTATCCTTTATACAAACAAATCTAGTTTAACTTCAAAACCATAGAAAAACTGACACAGGTTCACTTATATATCAACTAATAATTTACAACAAGATAGTAGATTTCTTGCTTAAATCATGTCACTTAGAAAATATGTTAAGGCCATACAAATATCAAAATTTCCAGTGTATTTTTCTCTGTGATTTATACTTCAAGTGGCATCCTATACCCTATCTAGATGGGTATAGATGTTACAATTGTACTCTTTTCATAAAAAACATAAAAAATAAATATATATAAACCAAAAAGCTTATATATTCTTGTTTTAGAAAGTTTTATTACTTATATCTAGGTTACTCTAACATATATAAAGATGAGCATGGCATTTTTAAATGTTTATGAGTTTAAGGATACTTCTTAACATTCATGCAAGCTTGCAAAACTTCATTATCTCCAAACTCAGTAAACAACTTCTATCTTTCATGCATGTATTATTTCCTAACATTCGATCATCAAAATTTTATACAGATGAACATATATACTCGGATACTTACATATATATATATACATTATATCATCACAAGCAAAAGGAAGGGACTAAGAATTTCAAAGCTGATAAAGGGCATAGGAGATCAAATAACAATCATCATTTTCTATGGTATAAAAGGGTCAAACAAGTTACTACAATGGTCAAAGCTGATTTTACTCGACTACATAGACTTGTGTAATTATTCAAGGATGAAGGCTCATCCAAGAAAAATAGAGGAAGACATTTGATATAATTGTATTTATCATTTGATATAATTTTGAACCTTTATTTATAACATATCTAATGACGATGGACTAAATTAAAACTAGAAAGTATTCACTCTTACATATTGGGGAATATATCTAACTTTTTAGTGAGATAGTTCATTTTCCATTGACGTTCTATACCAAAAATGATAATTCATTGACTGTAATCTCCTATCTAACTTATTCCTTGGAACAGTAATAAATGACTTTTTTCTGCTTAATTACTCTTTTTTATGGTTTCAGTTGATTAAACACGTACGGATCCCCATTATCATTTTTGAATAAAAAGAGCTCAATTTCAGATCAGTCTTTATTATGATTATGTCTTGTATTCTGCCTCTATAGTTATGTCCTGATTCTGATCTCTGGTTATTATCATTTGTTGAGTATTTTCCCAATTTTAACTAATGTTTACATAAAACTGTTCATTATATTTGATGATGTATTCTTCATTAAGGGACAATACAATGATAATGAAGATGGCCTAAACTTAAACTTTGAATCTTACTGTATTATGGGTTCGGACATTAAACTGATAAGTAAACATCCATTTTGAAATCTTTTGTCCATCTAAAAAGCAATAACCGCACCTGGAATCCAAAATCAGTTAACTAAATTATACCTAGTTACTTACAAAACCTAATGATTCTAGCATTATAAGTACACAGCAATGGGAAAATCCAACTACATATTGTCACAACGATTAGAAAATCAATCTGCATATTGTTTCAAAAAATTATTTTTAGCTGAGAAATTTGATGGTAAATTGAGTAAGGATGGTAATTTCCGAACTCAAAGCAGTAGATTTCCAAACTCAAACCAGATTCAAGCAATTAAACTGTAGATTCAACTTCATTTGTATCTTATCCAAACATCCAACCATCTTACTTGCAAATTATTTCGCATACTAAACAACTGATAAAACATAAAGGTGAAAAATTAGTAGTTTGGTACCTTAATAAGAGAAATCAATGGAACCACAAATATGAAATCGCATGAGTCAACGAATCTTCAGATTCCCCTTCAGATTGGTAGAAAACAAACCGCAACTAGAGTCAATCGAGATTGTTAGAAAATAAAACGGATCGACGAAAAATAATTGAAAAGAAGAACAGTTCCATACCTTAACTCAATCGAGATTAGGGTCTTCGATTGAAATCGCAATCTTCAAATTGGAATCGCGCTGGAAACTTTTGATTTGGGATCGATAGGGTTTGCTTTCGTTTCTTTTTTTTTATTTTGGAGTGTTTTAGGAAAAAGAAGCGTACTGAGTACGATGGGTTTGGGAAAAGGGAGCGTACTGGTTTGACCAGGGGTAGGGAAGTAAAATTTACAATTAGAATGGCCCAAAGCCATTGCAGAAGAAGAGATGATGGGGATCAATTGTGTAAAGAGCTTTGCAACTGTCCTAATCCATTGCAAATTAGCAACGGCTAAAAGCCGTTGCTAATCTGCCGCATTAAGGAGCTGCGAAATTGCCAATATGGTGTAGTGACACATCATAGTAATGCATGTATGCCTAATTTGGTACCACCTTTATGTATGCAAATTTTTAAAAACTCTTTCAAAACATGATGCTCACATCCTGAATATACTTGCAGTTCTATATGAATGCAATAATTTTGAAAAACCAAAACATTTTTCATCCAAATTTTCTCACTCTTAAATAAGAGCACGGTTCATCCAATTGTTGCATCCAAACCCTACCAACCATCATTAAATTCGAAATTTAGAAAAATCTAATTTTTTCCAAATTCGATTTCTTATGTTACAAAAAGGTATAAAACGGAAAAATTTACATTTTCCGTTTTTCTTTTATGTACCTTTTCTTGTTTGTAATGACCCGAAAATTCCCACCCGTTGGATCGACCATAAACCACACAGGTCTGACCCAAAAGTTAGAAATTCTCGAATGCATTAACTCTGGGCATACTACAACATCAGAACAAATAACAAAAGACTTTTATAACATTATAATAACGTTACATAAGAGTATAGAATATCAGAGTACATCGAATAAATATATTACAGCGGAAGATTATATTACAAGAAATTAATACAATACACAGCGGAAGACTTCAATGCTCAGGACACAGCTTTAAGCTTCGATCCAAGATCCTGCTAAAGAGATAAAGATATCTGCAAAAAGCTACTCGACTGCCCGTGTGGAAAGAGGACACCCGAGTTCGCAAGGTGAAAACAAACTACGGGTCAGTCATGGGACTGGTGTGAGAATTCTTAATTAGTTTAACTAATAGTAATAAGGCAAATCCAAGGACCACGCCGCTAACGCGGAACGGGTTTACTCCAATGGATTGCCGTGCATAATAATAAAGGAAATCGTCAAACAGCGCAATGCTTTTTGGAAAAATGAAACCATTATAAGACCCAGGTCCCATCACACAATGCAACGCACACCAGAGGATAGGGTTTTACCTTATAATGGTCAAAAGATGCTTGATACGTGAAAACGATATTATTATTATTAGTGTGTATATATATGGGTATATATATAATAAACATTTAAATCATAATGTATCAATCATAGACGGCATAGTACCCCATCCTACTATGTCGCCATACTAGTTCTACAATCAAAACCGCAAGGTCGTATTGGAAATTGGATTTCCATCATGAGTCGAGGCTAGGGGCAAACTCCTCTCCGATTCGAGACACTCTAGCAAATGCCTCAGGATCCCCCGCAGTGAACCCTTGGATGCGGTAGGGCCGGTCCCCGCCTATCGGCAGTGGATTGGTTATGCCTGAACACACGCTTCCCGGTTCCTTTGAACATATAATATGACCACTATCGGCCTATAAAAATCCGAGGCGCCTCAAAATCCATCATCCACATAAGTAAAATGTCAGGGTTGGTAGGTCGTTGACACCACTCTAGCTAGAAAGAAACGTGTGCACTCCCTACGGTCCATATCCCATTTTTGACTCATACCGGGGTGTGAGGCTCGCGAAGTCACGATATACACAAAGCTATGCCGTAATAGGCTATGCTTTGATCATCCCACAAGGCCATGCTTTTCAACAAAAGCCTTGATCAATTGCATCTTGGCGTGCCACATTGACAATTCACGCCATGCGATCAATCACTATTAATATATACCAGGGTGTTAAGTAGAGAATAAATCCTCCACCACCAAACAGACATACATTAACAGAAATCGATGTAATTCACATGGAACGAAATCCAATGTCAGACACGCATCCATTTACTAGCTTATGCTCTGGGTCTGAGCGAAAGCCAAACCCGTACAATCAACAAGAACGTCCGGATGATCACTACCATCAACCCATCAAGGTAGCTACTCCCATCAAGGCCAATAATAGCAATACAACCATCCGCCTTGAAGATCGTCGGTCTTCGACCGTCGTCTTCAACTCTTTAATTTGGATATCGCTGTATAATCATTTGAAATGAGATGGACTCGGTCTTTTCAAATGGTTATCGTATATATATAAAGTTTTAAACCATTTCATATCATTAATAGTATTGAATAATGATTTGTCGCTATTCTTATTTATATTTATGAATATAAATCATTTGGCGATAATATTAACATGGGTAACATGTCCCGTAAAGAATGAACTGTCTGCCTAACACACACATTCATGTTTAATGTTTAACAAAATGTGTTTTACCAATCATAGAAATATAACTCTTAATTTTATATTTCCAAATCTTGTTTGTGTTGTGGAACGCAAATAAAAAAAATTACTTTTCTTTCATGTTTATTTACATCGAGGGATGTAAATAAAAATACGTAGCTTTTATTTCTAAGTTTCATTTGCAATAGAGTGCACAAATAGAAGATGCACTTTTATTTCTATGACCTATTTGTATTGGAGAATACAAATAAAAGGATGAATTCTATTTCTAGGTCATATTTGTATTGGAAATACAAATATAAAGATGAACCTAAATCCTATGTTAATATTTTTGTCAAAGGACAAAGTTAAAAAGGCATTCATTTCCCTATATGTATTTGTGTTAAGAACACAAATATAGAGATGATTTATTCCTATGTAATATTTTTGTGTTAAGAACACAACTAAAAAGAGTGCTTTATTTTCTATGCAAATGTTTGTGTTAAGAACACAAAAAAAAAAGAGTTCTTTATTTCTATGCAAATGTTTGTGGTAATGAATGCAAATAAAAAAATGTTTTTATTTCTATGCAAATGTTTGCATAATGAATGCAAATAAAAAAATGTTTTTATTATCTATGCATATATTTGTGTTGAAACACAAATAAAAAGAACGACTTTATTTTCCCTACGCAATACTTGCATTATAAATGTGAGTAAAAAGAATGGTTCTATTTCCTTATGCAATACTTGCACTTGTAAATGCAAGTATAAAAGACGATTTCTTTTCTTATACAATACTTGCATTGCGAGTAAAAAGAATGGTTTTATTTTCTTATGCAATACTTGCACTATAAATGCAAGTAAAAAGAATGGTTTTATTTTCTTATGCAATACTTGCATTATAAATGCAAGTATAAAAGACGATTTCTTTTCTTATACAATACTTGCATTGTAAATGCAAGTATAGAAGATAATTTCTTTTCTTATGAGATACTTGCAATGTAAATGCAAGTATAAAAGATGATTTCTATTCTTATGAAATACCTGTATTGTGATTGCAAGTATAAAAAATTAACTTCTTTTAAATGTGAAAATTTGTGTTGAAAACACAAATAAAAGTATGGCTTAATTTGCTATGTAAATGTTTGTATAGTAAATGCAAACAAAAAGATTAACTTCTTAATCGAAAAGCGAAAATGATACTTTTACACCTTTTCAAATTATATTTGTTTGCAATAGAAAATGCAAACAAAATGTGTATTCTTTATAAATCGTGATTTATTCGCATTATGAATGCGGGAAAAAAAAGTAAATTTTATTTCTAACATCTTATTCGCATTGTGAATGCAAACAAAAAGGTGAATTTTATTTTGAAAGGTTCGTTTACATTGTAAATGCAAACAAAAGTAAGTTTTGATCCTAATGTTTTGTTCGCAATGGTGGATGCAAAACAAAAGGCTAATTTCTTATTACAATGATTTGTTTGCATTTGTGAATGCGAACAAAAAGTGAAATTTTAAATCTTTATCATTTGTTCGCATTTGTGGATGCAAACGAAAAGTGAATTTTTTTAATCTTTATAATTTGTTCGCAATTGTGGATGCGAAAAAAGTAATTTTTTTCAAAGAGTTTGTTTGCACTTGTGCCTGCAAAACCAAAAGCAAGTTTTATCCTCTCATTGTAAAATATAAATAGAAAGGTAATTTTATTCTCAAGTTTTATTTACATTATAAGACGTAAATAAAAAGGTAAATTTTGGTTTCAGGTCTTATTTGTGTTTTAAGAACACAAATGAAAATGTAAGTTTTTATTTCCATTCATGTCCACATTTTAAAGTGAAAATAAAAAGTAAAATTTTTGTTTCAAGTTTTATTGGTGTTTTAAGAACACAAAAGAAAAGTATAAGTTTTTAAGTGTTATTTACATTATACAAATGTGGATAAAAATAAAAAGTAAACTTTGTCTACAATGTTATTTACATTATGCAAATGTAAATAAAATAAAAAGAAGATTTTGTTTCAATTCATATTTACATTATATAAGTGTAAATAAAATAAAAAGTAAACTTTGTTTCCAAGTTCTATTTGTGTATTGAGAACATAAAAATAAAAATGTAAGTTTTATTTCAATTCATATCCATATCATGAAGTGAAAAAGAAAAGAAAAAATCTTTGTTTCAGGTTTCATTTACATTCTGAAAATGTAAATAAAGCAAAAGTAAATTTTGTTTCAAGTGTTATTTACATTATGAAATGGGAAGCAAAAAGTAAGTTTGTTTTCCAGTGACCTATACATGATACAATGTAAAATAAAAAAAATGAGTTTTATTTCAGGTCTTATTTTTTTCCTTTTCATTTAATTTACTCTCTACTTATTCAATATTTTGTTCGCATTAGAAGAATGTAAACAAAATATAATCTTTGGTGAATTTCTATTTTTGACATTTTTGTTTGCATCGAGGGATGCAACAAAATATAATTCTTTTGTATTAGTAATTTTGTTCGCATCGAGGAATGCAACAAAATAAAATCTTTTTATTTCTATATCTTGGATCAATTCAATTTCTAACACAAGCGATAAACTGTAAATGGTAACAATTATATTCTTTATATTTTGAATTGAAAATTTGTCAATTCACATCTAAACAAGGTGTATAAATGGTGACAACCATTTTCTATTTTGAACTGAAACTTTGCCAATTCAATTCTAAACACGATGTATAAACAGTGGTAAACACTTTCTATTTTTAATTGAGGATTTGTCAATTCAATTCTAAACTAGATGTAGAAATAATAACAAACATTTTCTTTGATTTTGAATTGGAAATTTGTCCATTCAATTCTAAACAAGGTGTATATCATAGAATAAGTGACAATCACATGGATCTATACTATTCATTGCAAACACAGAATCAACCATCACAAATACGATCATACGAAACAGATCTGAACCGTAATTATATGTATATCCCATCGCAATCTAAATAATTTAATTTATTAATAAATTTAAATAAAGAATCTCACATTCGTTGCGATTTTGCTGAAAATTCCAACAGCTCAGAAATTCCCCATTTCAGTCTTGAGGCGTAGACCTCCTTCGTACGATCACAACGCTTCTGAAATTTTCAGATTTTGAATCCGTATGGAAGAGTTATGGATTAAACAAGTTAGTAATTTTATTTTAAAATAAAATTAATAATCATGGTTAAGGCTTAAACCTCTTCTTCTCCTTCTGAATAATCGGCCGTGAGTTTTACAAATGGGTTCAAAACTTTGACCGCGGATTGCAGGAGCTAGGATGGACGGTTTGGAGAGCCGTCGGTTGGAGAAGGACCGGCTTGGAGGGGGCCACGTGTGCCGAGCACGCTGGGTGGCGCGGTGGGCTGAGGCGCGACCGGCGGCGGTTGAAAGGCGCTGGGTTTGGAGGCTTGGCCCAAGAGCTACGGACCATGAGATGATATGAAACTGGTCGGAGATTAAAGAGGAGATGAAGAGCTTCCAAACGGTGTATGGTATGGGTTTTGATTCGATGTGAGGGAGGAGAATTTGAAGAGAGATAGATTGGAAGAGAAGGCGGCTGATTTGAGAAGGGAGAACGATGAGGAACAGTAGAACCGTATTTTATACGGTATATTTTAGGGTTTCTAGGAATAGTTTAATCCTTAATTTATAATATTTTTATTTATTTATATATGAGGTCTGACAATTATAAACATATAAAAAGAAGAGAGAACAAAAGATGAATAAAAGGAATAGTTTCATGTCTAAAAATGAATTTGAATGATCAATAGAAGAGGAGAGAGAGTAGAGAATAAATGCACAAGTTATTTCCCCTATATGCCTCTTTGTATTTATAACAAATTAAAGGCTTGCTTCTAATTGCAACCTTTTAAATTTCAAAACATGTATAACTGATTTAGGCTTTGATCATGTTGATGTGTGTATATCCATGCAAACGTTTACACATATAATTTAAACCAATAAATCTCTTAATTAATGTCATTCACAATTTTATATTTAGTCGATTGTTTTCTTTACATTAATTACAACACTAATTTGTAACCTGTTTCATTACCCTTTGTGACGAAAAGGGATTTCGCTCGGTCTGAACCAGTCGCTAAACCGACCCAGACCGTTCGGAACGCCATATCGTTTGAGAACATGACAAAATAGAACGCAGACGAAAGAACATTTCACTGTATATTACAACAATGCATCAGATTACAAGAATATACAGAGTATAAATGAATATTACACAGAAATATCAGAGATTTTAATTACATTTAAATACATAGCTGCGGAAAATAATACAATACACAACTAGAAGAGATATACAGATACAAAGCTTTCCGGATATCGTTCCAGCTGTAAACCAGGATCCTGTGAATATAAATCTGCAAAACCAAAACTACTAGCTGCCCGTGTCAAAATAAGGGCACCCAGAGTTTAGGTCAAAACAATAAACTCCAGGTCAGTCATGGGACTGGTGTGAGAACTAAAACAGTTAATCTTTATTTTAAAGTTAGGTAAATCAAGGGACCACGCCGTATAACACGGAACGGGTTTCCTCCCAAGAATACCAGTGCATAAAACAAACAGCGCAATGCTAAATAAAGAAAAATGAAGCTGTTATAAGACCCAGGTCCCATCACACAATGCAACGCAGCCGAGGATAGGGTTTTCCCTTATAACAGCCAAAGAATGCTTGATACGTTTAAAACAAATCGTTTGATACTATTATAAGTGCATAGTGTATAAAACAACTTCAAATCATAAGTATTAATCATAGGCGGCATGGGTACCATATATCATGTCGCCATACTAGTTCTACAATTAAAACCGCGAATGTCGTATTGGAAGTTGGGTTATCATTTATGGTATGAACCGAGGCTAGGGGCAAGATCCTCAACCGATTCGAGACGCTCTAGCCCGTGTCTCAGGAACAGCCGCAACTGCCCCTTGGATCGTCAGGGCCGGTCCACCGATGTGGATTATAATGCCTGAACAATACGTTTCTCCGCCCTTTGGGGCGTAAGCCTGGCCCGTCAGCCGACCAGAAGCATCGGCCGAAACCGATATCACGAGGCGCCTCGCTTTTCAGCAAGTAATAATAAGCAACATCCACATGAGTCAAACTCGTCAGCCAGTTCAAGCACTGACGCCACTCCTAACTAGAAAGAAAACGCATGTCCCCCCTGAGGTCCGTCTCCCGTTTTTGATTCATACCGGGTGTGATACTCGCGAATCAACGTTACACAAAGCTACGCCACAAAGGCCGTGCTTTGATCATCAACCACAAGACTTTGCTTTTCAACAGAAGCCTTGATCATTTGCATCTTAGCATGCCACACAGGCAATTCACAACATGCGATTGATATCCATCAATATATAACCCCTGAGCTCGTACGTCTCAGAGAAGGGCGTTAAGCAAGAGAATAAATTCTCCGCCGCCAAACAGATATATATTTAATAGAGATCAATCACACGGACTAAAATCCAATGTCAGACACACAGTCCATTTACAAGTCCGTTCTGGGTCTGAACGAAACCGGAGGCACCTAGTACCCCGCATATCCATCGATCTCCAAGTACATCTGGACGATCACCAACTATTTCCATCTTCTTGGGTGTACAGCCCAATCAAGATCATCAGTAATCACCCAAACGACGTGAAGACCTCCGGTCTTCGACCATCGTCTTCATCTTCGACTTATCGTCGTATAAGTTATTCAGAATGGGATAAACACGGTCTTTCCAAATAACTCGCGTATACTTTAAATAAGTGTTACACAAACACAACATACGCCTCATTCCAATTCATCAGTCACTAACCGTAAATTAATCAAGAGAATAATTCCCCAAATATTAACCCCGAAGGCCAAAACCAACATCAGATCAATATTCAGAAAACCATTCTACTTGGCTAACCGACAGTTAGTTTCTAAATTTCACATTCATAGGGAAGGGTTCCCATTAATTTTATCCAAGATAAATTCCTTGAATTTATTTCTTTAATCTTCTTTTGAATTTCGATTCAACTAGTCGGAATTAACGAACCTTACCGAAGTAATCATTTGTTTTAATTTCCCAATCCCAACCTATTCATCCCATGAAGTAAAACGGGTTATACTTCATATCTAACACCACGGTGTTATCGGTAAATTCAATTACCATTTCACGTTCAAATCTAATTAAAGATTTAACTATCGCTTGGAGCAAAACTGGTGATACTCCATTCTCGATCATTTCAATCTAATTAAAGATTCATTAAAACTCCACTTAGTTTTAATCGTTAACTGGGTTAAAGAATCCGTGTCATTTAAAACACGGTTCACGATAAACCCAAAGTCACATTCCATTAATTATCGGGTTAAAGAACGAGTGTTATTTAAAACACTGTTCACGATAAACCCAAAAATCAATATCAATTCAATTCCAATTAAATATTATTTAATCGGTACACTTCATTAAATCTAAATAAAAAGATTTAATCTTTTCTCAACTGGGTTCAAGAACAGTGTTAGTGAAGACACCATTCACGACAAACCCAAATCACATTCCATTAATTATCGGGTTAAAGAACAAGTGTTATTTAAAACACTGTTCGCGATAAACCCAAAAATCAATACCAATTCAATTCCAATTAAATATCATTTAATTGGTACACTTCATTAAATCTAAATAAAGAGATTTAATCTTTTCTCAACTGGGTTCAAGAACAGTGTTAGTGAAGACACCATTCACGACAAACCCAAATCACATTTGATATTCAATATAAGGCTCTGAATAGAAAATATATCGGCTTATCTTCAATATCAAATTCTACGATTAACAAATGTCGTATTGGGAATAACGATATAAATATATATCTTTCAAATTTCCATAACAACATCCGTATAATCACGAATTCCAACATCGAAATATTCCGAAGACAATTTCGATTCAAATCCACTCCAATGCAATCATTGGAAATTTTGGTTATTTTTAAAACCCTTTTCAAATTCAATTTATTTATTTAAAAATAAATAGAATTATATTCCTAGTTCAAAACTAGTTCATTTCGATAAAAATCTATTTTTATCTTTTCAAATATGGAGTTTTTCATTCCAATCCTTTCTAACTCATTTCTTATGATTTTACACAAATTATTACCATTTTTAATAATTTTATCAAGGCCCGTACAGTCGATTTCCATCAATGGCCATCGAACTGCACTTACAGCGACCTTTTTCAAATTTGATTTGGACATAATTCCAAATCCAACCGTTAGATTTCAAACTTCTAATATTCGTTAGAAAGCTCTTTTCGATACGAACCCAACGGTTCCGGTTTTAGGAGAATCCGACGGTCGGATCTCCCGTAATGTTCGTTTGAAATAAATGGTCGAAATTCGCGAACTGCCGCGGCGCGGCGCGTTCTATTCAGGCCATTGTATTATATATACAATATATATAATATATATCGTCGATTTCTATTTAAAACGAATTTTATAAATAGTTTTTAAATTCGTTTCAAAAGCAACTTCAACTTCCATTTCAATTCAAATCAAAATTGAATTCTTCTTTATAAATTCGTTTTAAAATTCATTTCTATTCAATTCAAATTTCAATTTAATTTGAATTCATTTCAATTCGCTTTCAATTCAATTTGAATTCGTTTTCAATTCAATTCATTTCGAAATCGTTTCAATTCAATTCATTTCGAAATCGTTTTCAATTCAATTCATATCGAAATCGTTTTCAATTCAATTCATTTCGAAATCGTTTTTAATTCAATTCATTTCGAAATCGTTTCAATTCAATTCATTTCGAAATCGTTTTCAATTCAATTCATTTCGAAATCGTTTCAATTCAATTCATTTCGAAATCGTTTTCAATTCAATTCATTTCGAAATCGTTTTCAATTCAATTCATTTCGAAATCGTTTTCAATTCAATTCATTTCGAAATCGTTTTCAATCGATATAAATATCGTTTACGTCAAAATGGCGTCAATCTAATCAACACGGCTTCATAAACTTCTATTTTCAAATATTCTATTTCAAATATTTCTTTTTCAAAATAGTTGTTATTATCAAAATATTTCGTTCAACACATGACCAATCTCAATGGATGAGTACTGTCAACACATGAACCTTTATTTTATATTGATAAAGATGTAAATTTTATTACTAAAATATTTCGTTCAACACATGACCAATCTCAATGGATGAGTACTATCAACACATGAACCTTTATTTTATATTGATAAAGATGTAAATTTTATTACTAAAATATTTCGTTCAACACATGACCAATCTCAATGGATGAGTACTGTCAACACATGAACCTTTATTTTATATTGATAGAGATGTAAATTTTATTACTAAAATATTTCGTTCAACACATGAACCTTTATTTTATATTGTTCTTTATTTTCTAAATTGGAATGAGGCCCAATCAATCACCATATAAAATTAATTATATGGATTTTCATACAACACATGTATATAATAGCATTGAAAAATAATCAACCATCAACCAAAGTGCACTACACTGTATAAGTATCAAATATAGATATCTAACGCTTATAACAGCCTGTCAATCAATCGATCGACATATTAAATCAATCAGGATGAGTGAACTTCAAATTTCATCCCAACACCCGTGTGGGGTTTCAAACAATCAAACGCATATTTTATTTGTGCAGTTGGGCGATGTGTAAAATTTATCGACCCAATCAATGTCCTTCAAATAGGTGTTCATAAACAAACCGTCTGGTTTGTAAATGAATATTTATTTATTCACATTCACGTTAAAAATTATATTTTCAACGACAAAACATTTTATTCCAACATATGAATTTCTATTCAGTTCATTCTTTAAATAAAATGATATTTTTATTTTTCTAACTTATTTTAGAAAATTTCGGCGGCATAACGGCACGATACTAGAAACGGGACGAGGCCTAGCCTTATCCCCGGTCTAGTGAAGGCCCACGCCATTCACACATCAATCAAATCAATTTCATTTCACCAAACAATTCAATTCAAACCAAAGCATCTAACTAATTTATGCAACCAAACAAACAAGTCCATGGTCTGTGGACGATTGTGTCGGGTGCTACTAAGCACCGTCTGCATCCTAGTATATATTTAACTAGAAATAAATTTGAGTGAGAAGTTCTCACCGGTAGCTATCCTAACTCCACGGCACTTCTAATGCAGGAAATCTTCACTGTTCTCGTCTCTTATCACTTTCGTCGCCCGTAGCCACTACATATGTAGAAATCGAATTTTTACTTCGCTATTCAATATATAAAAATCGAATTTTTACTTCACTATTCAATATATAAAAATCGAATTTTTACTTAACAATTCAATATATAAAAATCTAATTTTTACTTAACAAAAGATTATATTTTTATACTTCTACAATATAAAAGATTATATTTTTACCCTTTTCTTCATATAAAAATTATATTTCTATATTCCACCTATGATAAAAATCGAATTTTTATTCTTTCTATCATGTAAAAATTATATTTCTCCTACGCCTGTCATATAAAAAATATATTTTTAATTGTCTACTAATATCAAAATCATATTTTTAGCGAGGTTATTAAAATAAAAATCACATTTTTAATATCATATTTAAATAAAATAACAAAAGAAACTTACAGGAGGTGCTAGGGGAGTTGGGGATGCGCGGCGGCTGTCCAGGTGGCGGCGACAAACCTTTGGTGGCCGGAGCTTGTAGTTTTGGGCTGGGGTGGCTTTAAATGAGGAGAGGGTGGTCGTGGGAAAGAAAGGAGGCGGGGTAACGTCGGAGGCGATCAGCAGAGGCCACGGCGGTCGGAGCACTAGGCGGAGACGGCAGATTTTGTTTTGTTTGGGTGGTGCGGATTCGTACAGCGGAGGGGAAGGCTGGAGGGCTCGCGTCTGTCAGAGGGGGAGAGTCGGCGAAGGGCAGGCGGCACTCCGAGGTGAGGTGACGGCGACGGCAGCGCTCCGATGAGGTGGCACAATGAACAGGGGGGCGTCGGTCGATCGATTTAGGGATTTCCCCCTTTTTTTATTTTATTTTATGACGGGGAGAGAGAGTCCAGAGAGAGGGAGTAGGGGTGTGTTATTATATATTATTTAAATTTTATTTTTAATTCTTAAAAAGGTATCTTTTCCATACGAACCCCAAATCCAAGCCACCGACTGTCGTCCCTAGCCAATTTCCCCCATTCCGAACACAATGGGATATGTTTCGTAAGCTGATTCGATCGTTTGAATCAGTTTCCGTTAAATTTACATTTAAATCGCTATATTGAATTTTAAACGTACATTTCAAATTACCGGGGTCACATAACAACTCTATAAATTCTCGAAAAATATTTCTAGCTTCGTATTGACGATACGGTCCTAACAAAACTAGTTTCGTCGAATTCTGAGGCCGTTTGAAAAATGGCCAATTTCCAGTCGATTAAAATCGACTGAAACTGGTCAAACGCGTTTTCCTTTGCCACGCTCACATATTGATTCGAAAAATTACGAAATTTGGAATCTAGCAATAATTCGACATCACGGACCCAACAAAACTGGTTTCGTCGAAATCCGAGGTCATTTGCAAAATTCCCATTTTTAAGGGCCTGAATTCTATAGCGACTATTCAGAATTTTCAACTGGACATATCTTTTGATTCCCGCTATGTATTTTCGATCTTTCGGATTCGTTGGAAAGATATTATCAATTAGATCCTAATGTTTTTGGTTTCACTAAAATCCGGATTGTTTTGCACCCGGTACGTTCAATTGAAGTTTGAAATCGAATTATCGAACTACCGCGCCATTTTCAATTCTATTTATAATTATATATATAATTATTTATATTCTAATGATGACGTATATAATATATACATTCGAATTATATTCAAAATAAATTTTCCGTCGATATTATTTAAAATAATTCATTTTAAATAATCAAAATTCGTTAAAATCGCCGAAAAAATTAAAAAAAAATAAACTGGCCCAGATTTTCGGGTTGTTACATTCTCCCCCACTTAAAACTTTTCATCCCCGAAAAGGAACAAAGTCGAAAGTGGTTTGATCAATCAACTCTACGTTCGATCTGGCTTCCATTCTCCAACTCTTTAGTTTCTGAGAATTTTCAAAATTTCAAAAATTTGGCTAACACCCTAAATTTTCGAAAAATTTGGCCGTAACCTCCCCTGCACCAGGAGCATCGGGGAATTTCAAATAGCTTCCCCGGTCCTTCTAATCTCAAAAAGAAAAAGAAAAAGCCAAGCGGCTAGCCAATAGGCTCATAAAATCATCATCACCCAAACAAAACAGTAAATTATGTAGTAAATATGTACCTATTTGTCGGGCAAACAAATTTTATTCTCTGCTCTAGCCTCCTTGCTATGACCTGTTCAATGAAAGTATATGTATATGCAAGCAAACGCAACCAATTTTCAATATAATTCAATATTTGGTTCAATTAGGCTAAATGGTTAAAAATTAGCAAACGAATGAACAAACAACACAAACATCAATCAATTAGTGAATTAGAGTTTCAAATTCATAACTTTGATACATATAAATTAAATCATGTTTTTGATGCCAATTCACAACAATAAATCTATCTATATTAGTTTTGGTTCTCACACCAGTCTAATGGAAATATATAGATATCACACCTTCGAAACACGAACATAAATACTGATGATGTCATGACAATCATCAGTACCATCTCCGGGCGACTAGAATGTGATTCCATATCTATCCAGTATATTAAAACTATGAATATACGTTTGCAAGGCGTATATGCAAATTCTTTATATACTGAATTGTCCAAAATCAATATAAATAAATTATTCAAATACGTGTAAAACGATCTAAATTTCAAAACAGAATTGTTTTCATTTGAAAAATATACTCTCCACACTCGTTCTAGGACACTACTGATCCTATCTCTAACGAGTCATTCCTTTGGATATTACTAATCCAATATCTGATGAATTCTTTCGTACCGTTCTAATGTGCCTTGTTCTCTGCTTTGTAAACCAAAGCTCTGATATCAACTGTGACGAAAAGGGACTTCGCTCGGTCCGAACCAGTCGCTAAACCGACCCAGACCGTTCGGAACGCCCTATCGTTTGAGAACATGACAAAATAGAACGCAGACGAAAGAACATTTCACTGTATATTACAACAATGCATCAGATTACAAGAATATACAGAGTATAAATGAATATTACACAGAAAAATTAGAGATTTAAATTACATTTAAATACATAGCAGCAGAAAATAATACAATACACAACTAGAAGAGATATACAGATACAAAGCTTTTCGGATATCGTTCCAGCTGTAAACCAGGATCCTGTGAATATAAATCTGCAAAACCAAAACTACTAGCTGCCCGTGTCAAAATAAGGGCACCCAGAGTTTAGGTCAAAACAATAAACTCCAGGTCAGTCATGGGACTAGTGTGAGAACTAAAACAGTTAATCTTTATTTTAAAGTTAGGTAAATCAAGGGACCACGCCGTATAACACGGAACGGGTTTCCTCCCAAGAATACCAGTGCATAAAACAAACAGCGCAATGCTAAATAAAGAAAAATGAAGCTGTTATAAGACCCAGGTCCCATCACACAATGCAACGCAGCCGAGGATAGGGTTTTCCCTTATAACAGCCAAAGAATGCTTGATACGTTTAAAACAAATCGTTTGATACTATTATAAGTGCATAGTGTATAAAACAACTTCAAATCATAAGTATTAATCATAGGTGGCATGGGTACCATATATCATGTCGCCATACTAGTTCTACAATTAAAACCGCAAATGTCATATTGGAAGTTGGGTTATCATTTATGGTATGAACCGAGGCTAGGGGCAAGATCCTCAACCGATTCGAGACGCTCTAGCCCGTGTCTCAGGAACAGCCGCAACTGCCCCTTGGATCGTCAGGGCCGGTCCACCGATGTGGATTATAATGCCTGAACAATACGTTTCTCCGCCCTTTGGGGCGTAAGCCTGGCCCGTCAGCCGACCAGAAGCATCGGCCGAAACCGATATCACGAGGCACCTCGCTTTTCAGCAAGTAATAATAAGCAACATCCACATGAGTCAAACTCGTCAGCCAGTTCAAGCACTGACGCCACTCCTAACTAGAAAGAAAACGCATGTCCCCCCTGAGGTCCGTCTCCCGTTTTTGATTCATACCGGGTGTGATACTCGCGAATCAACGTTACACAAAGCTACGCCACAAAGGCCGTGCTTTGATCATCAACCACAAGACTTTGCTTTTCAACAGAAGCCTTGATCATTTACATCTTAGCATGCCACACAGGCAATTCACTCCATGCGATTGATATCCATCAATATATAACCCCTGAGCTCGTACGTCTCAGAGAAGGGCGTTAAGCAAGAGAATAAATTCTCCGCCGCCAAACAGATATATATTTAATAGAGATCAATCACACGGACTAAAATCCAATGTCAGACACACAGTCCATTTACAAGTCCGTTCTGGGTCTGAACGAAACCGGAGGCACCTAGTACCCCGCATATCCATCGATCTCCAAGTACGTCTGGACGATCACCAACTGTTTCCATCTTCTTGGGTGTACAGCCCAATCAAGATCATCAGTAATCACCCAAACGACGTGAAGACCTCCGGTCTTCGACCATCGTCTTCATCTTCGACTTATCGTCGTATCAGTTATTCAGAATGGGATAAACCCGGTCTTTCCGAATAACTTGCGTATACTTTAAATAAGTGTTACACAAACACAACATACGCCTCATTCCAATTCATCAGTCACTAACCGTAAATTAATCAAGAGAATAATTCCCCAAATATTAACCCCGAAGGCCGAAACCAACATCATATCAATATTCAGAAAACCATTCTACTTGGCTAACCGACAGTTAGTTTCTAAATTTCACATTCATAGGGAAGGGTTCCCATTAATTTTATCCAAGATGAATTCCTTGAATTTATTTCTTTAATCTTCTTTTGAATTTCGATTCAACTAGTCGGAATTAACGAACCTTACCGAAGTAATCATTTGTTTTAATTTCCCAATCCCAACCTATTCATCCCATGAAGTAAAACGGATTATACTTCATATCTAACACCACGGTGTTATCGGTAAATTCAATTACCATTTCACGTTCAAATCTAATTAAAGATTTAACTATCGCTTGGAGCAAAACTGGTGATACTCCATTTTCGATCATTTCAATCTAATTAAAGATTCATTAAAACTCCACTTAGTTTTAATCGTTAACTGGGTTAAAGAATCCGTGTCATTTAAAACACGGTTCACGATAAACCCAAAGTCACATTCCATTAATTATCGGGTTAAAGAACGAGTGTTATTTAAAACACTGTTCACGATAAACCCAAAAATCAATATCAATTCAATTCCAATTAAATATTATTTAATCGGTACACTTCATTAAATCTAAATAAAAAGATTTAATCTTTTCTCAACTGGGTTCAAGAACAGTGTTAGTGAAGACACCATTCACGACAAACCCAAATCACATTCCATTAATTATCGGGTTAAAGAACAAGTGTTATTTAAAACACTGTTCGCGATAAACCCAAAAATCAATACCAATTCAATTCCAATTAAATATCATTTAATTGGTACACTTCATTAAATCTAAATAAAGAGATTTAATCTTTTCTCAACTGGGTTCAAGAACAGTGTTAGTGAAGACACCATTCACGACAAACCCAAATCACATTTGATATTCAATATAAGGCTCTGAATAGAAAATATATCGGCTTATCTTCAATATCAAATTCTACGATTAACAAATGTCGTATTGGGAATAACGATATAAATATATATCTTTCAAATTTCCATAACAACATCCGTATAATCACGAATTCCAACATCGAAATATTCCGAAGACAATTTCGATTCAAATCCACTCCAATGCAATCATTGGAAATTTTGGTTATTTTTAAAACCCTTTTCAAATTCAATTTATTTATTTAAAAATAAATAGAATTATATTCCTAGTTCAAAACTAGTTCATTTCGATAAAAATCTATTTTTATCTTTTCAAATATGGAGTTTTTCATTCCAATCCTTTCTAACTCATTTATTATGATTTTACACAAATTATTACCATTTTTAATAATTTTATCAAGGCCCGTACAGTCGATTTCCATCAATGGCCATCGAACTGCACTTACAGCGACCTTTTTCAAATTTGATTTGGACATAATTCCAAATCCAACCGTTAGATTTCAAACTTCTAATATTCGTTAGAAAGCTCTTTTCGATACGAACCCAACGGTTCCGGTTTTAGGAGAATCCGACGGTCGGATCTCCCGTAATGTCCGTTTGAAATAAATGGTCGAAATTCGCGAATTGCCGCGGCGTGGCGCGTTCTATTCAGGCCATTATATTATATATATAATATATATAATATATATCGTCGATTTCTATTTAAAACGAAATTTATAAATAGTTTTTAAATTCGTTTCAAAAGCAACTTCAACTTCCATTTCAATTCAAATCAAAATTGAATTCTTCTTTATAAATTCGTTTTAAAATTCATTTCTATTCAATTCAAATTTCAATTCAATTTGAATTCATTTCAATTCGCTTTCAATTCAATTTGAATTCGTTTTCAATTCAATTCATTTCGAAATCGTTTCAATTCAATTCATTTCGAAATCGTTTTCATTTCAATTCATTTCGAAATCGTTTTCAATTCAATTCATTTCGAAATCGTTTTCAATTCAATTCATTTCGAAATCGTTTCAATTCATTTCGAAATTGTTTTCAATTCAATTCATTTCGAAATCGTTTCAATTCAATTCATTTCGAAATCATTTTCAATTCAATTCATTTCGAAATCGTTTTCAATTCAATTCATTTCGAAATCGTTTTCAATTCAATTCATTTCGAAATCGTTTTCAATCGATATAAATATCGTTTACGTCAAAATGGCGTCAATCTAATCAACACGGCTTCATAAACTTCTATTTTCAAATATTCTATTTCAAATATTTCTTTTTCAAAATAGTTGTTATTATCAAAATATTTCGTTCAACACATGACCAATCTCAATGGATGAGTACTGTCAACACATGAACCTTTATTTTATATTGATAAAGATGTAAATTTTATTACTAAAATATTTCGTTCAACACATGACCAATCTCAATGGATGAGTACTGGTAACACATGAACCTTTATTTTATATTGATAAAGATGTAAATTTTATTACTAAAATATTTCGTTCAACACATGACCAATCTCAATGGATGAGTACTATCAACACATGAACCTTTATTTTATATTGATAGAGATGTAAATTTTATTACTAAAATATTTCGTTCAACACATGAACCTTTATTTTATATTGTTCTTTATTTTCTAAATTGGAATGAGGCCCAATCAATCACCATATAAAATTAATTATATGGATTTTCATACAACACATGTATATAATAGCATTGAAAAATAATCAACCATCAACCAAAGTGCACTACACTGTATAAGCATCAAATATAGATATCTAACGCTTATAACAGCCTGTCAATCAATCGATCGACATATTAAATCAATCAGGATGAGGGAACTTCAAATTTCATCCCAACACCCGTGTGGGGTTTCAAACAATCAAACGCATATTTTATTTGTGCAGTTGGGCGATGTGTAAAATTTATCGACCCAATCAATGTCCTTCAAATAGGTGTTCATAAACAAACCGTCTGGTTTGTAAATGAATATTTATTTATTCACATTCATGTTAAAAATTATATTTTCAACGACAAAACATTTTATTCCAACATATGAATTTCTATTCAGTTCATTCTTTAAATAAAATGATATTTTTATTTTTCTAACTTATTTTAGAAAATTTCGGCGGCATAACGGCACGATACTAGAAACGGGACGAGGCCTAGCCTTATCCCCGGTCTAGTGAAGGCCCACGCCATTCACACATCAATCAAATCAATTTCATTTCACCAAACAATTCAATTCAAACCAAAGCATCTAACTAATTTATGCAACCAAACAAACAAGTCCATGGTCTGTGGACGATTGTGTCGGGTGCTACTAAGCACCGTCTGCATCCTAGTATATATTTAACTAGAAATAAATTTGAGTGAGAAGTTCTCACCGGTAGCTATCCTAACTCCACGGCACTTCTAATGCAGGAAATCTTTACTGTTCTCGTCTCTTATCACTTTCGTCGCCCGTAGCCACTACATATGTAGAAATCGAATTTTTACTTCGCTATTCAATATATAAAAATCGAATTTTTACTTCACTATTCAATATATAAAAATCGAATTTTTACTTAACAATTCAATATATAAAAATCTAATTTTTACTTAACAAAAGATTATATTTTTATACTTCTACAATATAAAAGATTATATTTTTACCCTTTTCTTCATATAAAAATTATATTTCTATATTCCACCTATGATAAAAATCGAATTTTTATTCTTTCTATCATGTAAAAATTATATTTTTCCTACGCCTGTCATATAAAAAATATATTTTTAATTGTCTACTAATATCAAAATCATATTTTTAGCGAGGTTATTAAAATAAAAATCACATTTTTAATATCATATTTAAATAAAATAACAAAAGTAACTTACAGGAGGTGCTAGGGGAGTCGGGGATGCGCGGCGGCTGTCCAGGTGGCGGCGACAAACCTTTGGTGGCCGGAGCTTGTAGTTTTGGGCTGGGGTGGCTTTAAATGAGGAGAGGGTGGTCGTGGGAAAGAAAGGAGGCGGGGTAACGTCGGAGGCGATCGGCAGAGGCCACGGCGGTCGGAGCACTAGGCGGAGACGGCAGATTCTGTTTTGTTTGGGTGGTGCGGATTCGTACAGCGGAGGGGAAGGCTGGAGGGCTCGCGTCTGTCAGAGGGGGAGAGTCGGAGAAGGGCAGGCGGCACTCCGAGGTGAGGTGACGGCGACGGCAGCGCTCCGATGAGGTGGCGCAATGAACAGGGGGGCGTCGGTCGATCGATTTAGGGATTTCCCCCTTTTTTATTTTATTTTATGACGGGGAGAGAGAGTCCAGAGAGAGGGAGTAGGGGTGTGTTATTATATATTATTTAAATTTTATTTTTAATTCTTAAAAAGGTATCTTTTCCATACGAACCCCAAATCCAAGCCACCGACTGTCATCCCTAGCCAATTTCCCCCATTCCGAACACAATGGGATATGTATCGTAAGCTGATTCAATCGTTTGAATCAGTTTCCGTTAAATTTACATTTAAATCGCTATATTGAATTTTAAACGTACATTTCAAATTACCGGGGTCACATAACAACTCTATAAATTCTCGAAAAATATTTTCTAGCTTCGTATTGACGATACGGTCCTAACAAAACTAGTTTCGTCGAATTCTGAGGCCGTTTGAAAAATGGCCAATTTCCAGTCGATTAAAATCGACTGAAACTGGTCAAACGCGTTTTCCTTTGCCACGCTCACATATTGATTCGAAAAATTACGAAATTTGGAATCTAGCAATAATTCGACATCACGGACCCAACAAAACAGGTTTCGTCGAAATCCGAGGTCATTTGCAAAATTCCCATTTTTAAGGGCCTGAATTCTATAGCGACTATTCAGAATTTTCAACTGGACATACCTTTTGATTCCCGCTATGTATTTTCGATCTTTCGGATTCGTTGGAAAGATATTATCAATTAGATCCTAATGTTTTTGGTTTCACTAAAATCCGGATTGTTTTGCACCCGGTACGTTCAATTGAAGTTTGAAATCGAATTATCGAACTACCGCGCCATTTTCAATTCTATTTATAATTATATATATAATTATTTATATTCTAATGACGACGTATATAATATATACGTTCGAATTATATTCAAAATAAATTTTCCGTCGATATTATTTAAAATAATTCATTTTAAATAATCAAAATTCGCTAAAATCGCCGAAAAAATAAAAAAAAATTAAACTGGCCCAGATTTTCGGGTTGTTACACCCTTCCTTAATTCTTTCGTCATATATTTACCTTTTATTCATATTTACAGAATTCGAACTTCAAATATATAAGACTAATTAACATTATATATTCTTGTGGAAATTTCCAATTCTGTTCCTTATTATTTTGACATACATTAATTACTAGTTAAGGTACATTAATTTAAGTGGTAATGTATGTTAATTAAAACATGTAACGTACATGAATTATTTAGTTGAAATTAAAATTAACAACAAAATGAAATATTTTGTTGAAGCTAAAATTTACAGCAAAATGTACTATTTTGTTTTCAAAAGAAAGTGGCAATGAAACTTGTAATCCTAGTTTGAAACACAAATCAAAACATGTAATTTAATTTGACACAAACATGTGATTTTATTTTGAAACAAAACATGTAATTTTTGAAACTAGATTACATGAAAACATTTATTAGTTTTAAACTAAATTAAAGATTAAAACTTTATTTCCCTTTCAATGTTTCATAAATAAAGATTCCAACTCTACTTTCAATTTCCATGTTACATAAAAATTCCCACTTTATTTTATAATTGCATCGTTCCATAAAACCAAATAAAGATTGTACTCTATTTTCTCAAATTTCATTGTTTCACAAAACAAAACCAACAAAGATCCAAACTTTTTTTTTTTGAACGCATAGTGAGTTAAGAAAATGAAAAGTTACCAGGTTGGAATAAAGATACATGCAGGCATGATTTGGAAAGAATAAACATGGCATTTATGATATGAACGTGCATGATTTATTTGTTTATTAATGTCAACATTAATTAACGAATGTTACTTTGTCTATCACATGCGACATGAAATTTACTATATAAATAAAGTGAAACAAATAGATTTTAATTTTTCAAATCAAACATATCTTATAGTTGACACTCAACTTTGTGTCAATTTCTTGTAAAAAAAAATCTATTGAACCTTTAAAATAAAATCAAGGATTCAACTACTATTATTATTTTAATTTAAAAATAGAAAATTTTAAATTCTCCCGTATTTTCTAACAAAATTTTATGAAATAAAAATTTTAAATTTATCCTCAATTTCCGGGTTGTTACATTGTTGCACTTGGATTTTTACATAGTTATTCTATAAAAAGTTCCTATTTTCCTATCCAAGCACAATTACATAAGAAACTTTTTTTTTTTCAACATACCTTGGAGTAATTTCATATTTATTCATCTTTTTTTTTCTTTTTCTTAAGATTTTCAATTTCTTTTCCCGTCACGTTTTGTTGCTTGATTGATTAAGTTGTTTTCTTGTTAGTTACGCTAGTCTTCTTCTTAAGTTTATTTTTCAACCAAGCTTTTCTGTTTTCTACTCAAACAGTATCTTACACAGCTACAACTATGGGCCTAGAATCTTAGGACTTTGTTACCTCTAACAATCGCGAGTCCACACAATAGGATCTATACACTTGCTTGCCATTCCCTACCTAGTAGTAACTACTAGTCCATGCTGTGTATTACTAGCCTATACTTTATCTCTTTTTCTCAAGCAACAAACCTAGGTTTCTCAATGTTTATGCATTCTACGGGAATTTTCCATTAGTTTTAACATTAACTAATCTTTGACCGGAAATTGGTAAAAGAATAATTCCCTAAGCATCAACCCCGAAGACCGAAATCAACATCAGATTGATACTCAGAGAATCACTCAACCCCACCAATCTCCAGTTAAGTTCTAATAACTTATCATTGGGTTAGACTCAAAGTGGTTCTTCAACTCACTAGGCTTTCCTAGGCACTTTCGCGAATTCAATTTTCTCGACTATATATATATTCCCAATCCATTTTCCACATTTTTCAACCTTTTCTAATTTATAAGGTTTCACTTCTAAACCCACTACTCTGAAATAATAACATTTTAGTTTTAACTCTATGGGATACTTTCTTTCCCTAATACCAAATCATATTGTACACTTTCCAACCAAACCACCTAAGGGTCTCAAAAATTTCTATGTTTATTACTTTAGTGCACAAACTAAATATCCCAACTCTTTTCATGTCTAGTGGGCTACTATATGAATCTAGGTTTATATATATAATATATTTATATTTAAGAAAATACAAATACGTTCACTCATTATCTCCCTAGAAACACTAAACCTAAGCTCTGATACCAGATGTGACAACCTGGATTCCGACAGACCGAATTTTTCAAATTCGATCTATCAAAACCCGAGTTGGGTACTCTGGTATCCAGCAGAAAAAGACAGAGATAAAGAAACATGTCAGAACTCGTAGAGCATCTCACGGCGGAAGGAATTAAAATATAATATATTCAAAAATAGCTTTACCTTATAACTCGTACTGTCTAACCAGTATCCAAAGCTATACCATCTCTGTCATGAACCTAACCTGGAAGTATGTAATGAGGAGTGGGTCAGAACATAAGTTCTGTGTGAGAGGACTTATAATAAACTTCAGTGTAACACTACATATATCGTTCCGTATATTTTCTTAGTTATTAGGTTAATCTCGTCAGTAGCACCTAAGGCTAAACTCATGTCGTTCTTATTCACATACTAGTATATTAACCTAATATCTCATATATGTGGATACCCCCCTACTCGTATTATCTTTTCCATGTATGTGTACAGTCCCTTTCCATTTATCGTACGGACTTCATTACGTAACTATATACTACCTCAGCGTAGTGCCACCATTTCTGTAATTGTTTGGGCGGCCACTTTTACTTAATTCGGTTAGGGTTTATGCCACCTAGGGCTACTAGGGATTATGCTACCTAACGAAATATGCCCTCTAGTCTAGGACACACTACCCAAAACGATATATGTTCTAGACCTTCCCCGCGTAAGTATCGTGAACCGTTTTTCGATGACTAGATGCACATGTACTCTATATGTGCTACCCGAGTCCCGTGGCAGGGCAAGTCAAGAAACACGGAACTCGGTCGGGAGCTTTAAGTTGTCTGCCGATGCAGATGCTAAGGTCTATTTTTCTAGTGGCTATGGTCCCACTCGACCCCTCCCTCAACTAATGAAAGGCCATCCTTGAAAAATTAGAACTATATGCCGGCCCCTCTATGCCCCACTAACTATGGCCAACCGCAACTGCAACCACAACTAGATAGCAAGTATATGGTTCGTAGGAGTTCTCCGCCTTTCCGCTGTGCATATCTCGACTGACTCAAGATGGTAGGTAGACAATGAGTTGCTATCACAGGGTTACTGGTCTCGCCGAATCACGCTGGTCCATCCTAGTGTTTAGGTTGCCATTTATTGCAACCAAGGCACTTCTAACGTAGACCTTAAACTCTGTGAGCCCAGGAGGATCATCTGCAGCCTCACAGAGGGATACCAAGAGTACCCTCACATCCCCTCGAAGCCTTGGGCTTCGTAACCCAATTCGTTGGAGCCTTCTTTAAAATCAGACGGTCGTACGCTCCTTCTCGTGTTCTACAAAGGTTTACTACTTAGTTTCTTTAACTAAGGTTTACTACTTAGCCCTCTTAGTTTTTAACTAAGGTTTACTTAGTTTCCTGAATCATCGTTTTCTTAACTAAGGTTTACTACTTAGTCCTTTTAACTAAGTTTTACTACTTAGTTCTATCAATCGTTCATTTTTCTTAACTAAGGTTTACAACTTAGTCCACTTTAACTAAGGTTTACTACTTAGTTTTCTTTCTCATTATCTACTTAGTTATTTTAACTAAGGTTTATTACTTGATTCTCTTAACCAAGGTTTGATACTTAGTTTATGTTTACTGGTGGTTATCAACTGAATTTATACTTAACTTACTTAAGTCCATTGATAAGCCTTATAACATGTTGTCTTTCAATTTCATAAATTATTCACTTTTTGGGTCACAACAACATGTTATATTTAATTCATTGTTAAGTATACCTTATCCCACATATATACTGATTGGGGGAACAACCCCCTAAATACCAGCCCCGAAGACCGAGGTCAACATCAGACTGACACCTCGGGAATTACTCTACCCAACCAACATATATGATTCAAAATTTACTTCTTCTTCCTTTTCAAACCGCTTAATTTATAATTAAGTATATCCCCTCATATAAGTTATCTTATTCTTCTCTTTTTCGTTCTTATAACTTATCGTATCCCATAAGTCATATTTCCCCCTTTTGTCCCTAGGACAAGTCTACCCTATTATCCTTATTTTTCTTATTCAAATTTGTAATAGGTTATTTATCATTCCCCATATTCCATCATTAGTTTAGATTAACCTTTTTATTATTATTGTTTCCATATTTTACACATGTCTTACTACGGTTAAGTCTTATACTTACATGTTTATACATTTCTTGTCTTACTACAGTTAAGTCAATACTTACCTGTACCCACTTAACCCTATAACCATACCCCTTGTCACCCACATGTCTTATTATGGTTAGTATTCCTTAATGCATTCATTATGCCATAACGATGTATGACCACCCACATTGGACTAACATTTTGTGGCTGCTGGATGTGCCGGGCGGTTCCGGGCAGTCTTACGCCATAACTTGAGTCCAACCTCGTGTCATAAACCGTTACTCTCAAATTTCCTCCTTTGACCTCTCACATTAAACGTCCAATTGTGGCAGCTGGATTTGCCGGGCGGTTCCGGGCAGTCTTATACCACAATTGCGACTAACCTCGTGTCAAAGGTTTATTAATATTCGTATTTCACCCAAACCCCCAAATTTCATGTTATGCAGTTCAAATTTTCTTTTAAGCCTATCCAAGTGGTCATTAATTAGACCAATTTAATGTTGATTCATACCAAATTACATGTAACCCAATTACCCAACTTTTATTCAAATTTACCAATTCCAAATCATTTATTTCCAATGGTATTCATATTTTTAAATAAGTTCGAGTCCTATAAAAATATGACTAACATATTAAATCCCCAAATTCAAATCCATGCTTTATTCTAGCGTCATAGGCTAATTAACAATTTCAAATCTTTTCAATGATGACAATCTTATGCTAAAACCCAAATCGTGTTCATACTTATACTTCCCAACTTGGTTTACACATTCAAACCTTGCTAATGGTATACTATACCCAAACCCCTTTGTAATTCATAACCAAACTCTCCAATTTATGTCATATCCCAAAATCTAGTGTTTCCCCTTTTCGTTCGCAATATTCAATCGTATTCATTTCATGATAGATCTAGGCTTGAGATAGCCTAATTATAAAGGAATAAAGAGGGAAGGATAAAAGGAGGAACGTGACCATATAATAATTTAACATATGAAAACATTACAGGTCCAATCTTTCACAATAATTTCATCTCATGTTTTACATGGGGAATGTTTGAACGATAAATAATAATCTTATACAAAAGTTGTATTATAAACCACTCACATTGCTTGTCGTCTTCAAAATGACTACTAGATAACTCTAGTATTATTTTCCCTCTTTTGCTTAGCTTGGATTTCTGTTTTTGAATCATCTTTGATTTCTCTTTGCAGCATAAATTCGCAAATCTGAATCCATTATCTTCTCTTTAGCTTTGAATCTCTTTTCTATTTCATTGTTGTTCTAGATCTTATTCTTTTTATTTTAAAGAGTAGGTGTTGTAGAGAAAAGAGGGGAGAATAGATCCAAGATCTTTTGGAGAAGAAGAAAATGAGAGAGAAGGGAGCCATGGCTTCGCCACGAATTGTTGTGAAGTTTACAATGAGCTTAGGGTTGTTTATATAGGTGCCAAACTACGAATCTAGCCCTCTTTTATTTGTTAAAGAACATTAATGAAGAATTATTTAGCAAAACCATTCCTTTGTTTATACCTTAACCGTATAAAATTTGTTTCCCTTTTTCTTTTATTTAAACAAGGCAACAATTTATTTTTCTCTACCCTTTTAACATAATTATTATTTATTTATGTAAATAAATACCATACGTTTACTTACATTCATGTTCTTATCAAATATGGTATCCAACTATGCCTTTATTTTTATTTTATTTTTAATCGTAGAAAATATAGTATGTGTTAACTATTTTACTAAAGGGAATTTAATATCTTTTTATTTTTATTTTATCCTTCTCATAGCCATTATTGATGGCTATTTATTCATTGTTTTTCTATTCATGTCATATTTGAAATGCCTAAATGCATTTGCTACATGTACTCTCTTTTTCCATATTTAATGTAACCGTTATATTATCCCTAAATATAACATTAATGTCTTTAATTTACCAATTTCATTTCTTACCAGTAAAACAAATCCCCTAATCTCGAATTAGTGTTGCCTCTTTTAGTCAACCTTAAGCCAATTTATTAATGTCATAATTATGCATTAACTTTTTTATTTTTATTTTTATTGACATGTTTGCTATAAATAATCGTAGGTGCATGCATCTAGTCTCCTTAATCACAGGTGCATGCATCTAGTCTCCTTAATCATAGGTTCATGCATCTAGTCTCCTTAATCACAAGTGCACGAATCTAGTCTCCAAACATTTAAATCGAAAAACGTGCCACATTTATTTCAACCTCTGTCGGTTCCAAAAAGAGTACTTAATGCTTTCCTTTTTTTTCAAATACATTGAACCTTTTAAGTGCATGATAATCTCTACAATTTAAACTAAAATTATGAACGCGCATATGAATGTATTTCCATTCTCCTCTTTAAACGCGCATTCCTTATTGTATATTACTTTTCTTTTTCTTAAATATGTCAATGCATATAAAAAATATATATATTTTATCCTATGCGTATATAAACTTCTGCGGCTTACAACTTCTTCATATGTTATCTGTTTTACGCAAACTTGGTATCCATCTGAACCAGAATTTTGAGGCGAACGCAATGATGACATCTCTTTTACTTAATTCCTTATATTTAAATTAAGTGTCTTTATTTTATTATCTTTTTCTGTTACATACATTGTTATCGTATAAATTTTCTTCTTTTCAACGTATGTATTAATTTAAACTGCATATCACTATCATGCATATAAACATTTTTAATTACATTAAAAATGAGGGGTGTTACAAGGATGATCGAAGAGAAAAATCAAACTTTCAAAAGAAATGTTTCTACCTCTCTCTTGCGTAGCTTCCATCAGAGCATGAACCTGCCCTCCAGAAGTAGATCTTGTCCTCTGTCCTTGCCCTTGTCCTTGCCACCTTGGGCATTCTTTAATCATATGTCCCGCCTCACCACATTGGAAGCAACTCGTCTTATTCTTCTTCCTACAGTCCTTAATTACATGGACCGTTATACCACAATAAAGACACTTCCTCTTATCACTGGGTTTATTATTCTTTTTACCCTTCTTAGGTTCTACTTTCTTGTTCTGTGATTCTTCCCCTTTTACCTCTTTCTTTTCACCTTTACCTTCTTCATGAATTAAAGCCATATCAAAAAGTTTCTCATCCTTGGGTTGTGCTCCTTAGCCTAAACTCCCTCATTCTCATTTTTACCATCCTTGTGTAACATGTTAACAAGACTCTCAAAAGATGCCTCCATCGCACGAAAAACCCTACGAGGCTTGAAAGAAGAATAGTCGTAGGTGAAACTACTGCGGCTACAGATGGAGGTTGGGCACTTCTTTGCCCTCCGATATGTGTCGTAGTTTTAACATGCCTACGGAACTATGGCGAAAAAAAAGGAAAAAGATATTCAAGTAGAGAATCAAAAGAAAGATATATGGCTTTTAGGGATTATGTTTTTCATAATAAACCTTTCTCTTGAAAGTACCCTCTTTAAAACATGTTTTTGAAAATACTACTTAAAAAAAACTTTTGAAAACGGTTTTCAAAATCTTTTATCTGTTCTGGTAACCTTCAGCTTTGATACCACGTGTAACACCCCACATCCATTAATGTCACTCACTAAGGGAATGCATTAACTTCCATGGAGTATTATAAGAGTATAGAACAGAATATCACAAGACAGATATATAAATGGTACTTAAGAAAATTCAAACTTTATTCATTGCTGCGGAAAAGCAAAACATGTTTGATTACAACATCAAAACCACATACTAGAGTCAAGTACATAAATATCTATCTTGAACAAAATTATTATCATAGTACATAAAAGTAAAATCATAATCCCACTCGAAATAGCCATAATATAAAGAGATAAAGCTGAGCATTACTCTCAACACTTCTAAGCACTTCAAGAAGAAAGAAATTTAAGTCAAGCTTCAGTGTTTCCTCCTTGAGAACCTTGGGGGGGAATGTAAGAAAAAGAGGTGAAAACAAAAAGGTCAGACATAAAGCCGGGCGAGTCCAGCTACTTTTAGCATGAAAATAAATAAAGCAATATGACAGGAATAAATAGGATGGAAGGTATAACCATGACATAAGGTAAGGCTGGAAACTAGGATGAATATAAAAAGAATGTCTAGTGCGCTTCGCATATTTCTTACTTAATTTAATTCTCCGCACCACCTATTAGTAATTCTTATCGAAATGATCCCAACCTCGTAATTGGTAGCCCTCAGGCGTCTAGTAATAGGTATCAACCCCATACAATCCTTGACAGCCTACTTGCCCATAATAGATACTAGATGTCCCCACACTACCCCTAATCAATCGGCTCCCTAACTTGTAGATACCTGTGTGGGCCCCAGCTTAGGGTGTATCATTCCCTAAGTGGCAACCCTTTGTTGCACAGCTTTATACCAACTGATGTACAGTGGCTAAATCTTTTAATTCCGAGAACACCTTGTGCACGCTAAACGAACCCGTCGGAACCTGCACTGCTACACCCTCGCTCTTATTTGACCGCTTATAATCAGCCCAGTAAGCATGTCCCAACCCCGCCTAGCTCAGGGTTACTGATACCTCTAAGTGGGTTACTGTCTAAAAAGGGTCCCTACCGCTACTAGGTTTTTCCCCAGGGTTTATCCTAACCCAACCTATATTGGTTAAGTGTTGTCTATCCGCCCACTTGACTTATCCCCATCCACTTATCAAATCAATATGTATTATTGGTTAAGCTTGCCTTAACCCTATCCACTTTGTTCATGTAATATTGGTTAAGTTGTCATCTTACATAGGTTAACTTAGCTGTGTGTGTAACACCCCCCTCGAAAAGCTAACACAAAGATCTTGGGGGTTCGAATCCCGTGGTTATCACAGCTTGGGTGGCGCGCTCGTAGGTGCTCTACGCGGAAGACTCTGATGGTCAGACAACAGCTCGAAGCGGCAGCAAATTTCAAGCCTTAGGGGCCAACTCCGTTCGATATTGGTTCTAAGGGGGGTTACGGTTTAACAGAGTGATTAAGGTTAGTTTTTTCCTTCTTTATTTATTATATTGGTTTAATTAAATTATTAATTAGACCGTAAATATGATTTGTAAATGAATTAACCTTGTATTAAAATAATATAATTTTTAAATCTAATTTTTACTACAAAAATAAAATAGCATTGATTTATGAAAATAAAATAGCATTGTTTTTAAGTTATAATACTTTGTTATAAAAATGAAATTTTTATACAAAATACTTCATTTTAAAATATAAGGATTTTTATACAAATAGCTTTTTAATTAAAATAGGAATTTTTATATACATAGCTTAAGTAAAAATATGATTTTTATTATAAAAGCCTTTGTTTTAAAAATGTGATTTTTAAAAATATATAGAACAGTTTTAAAATGTGATTTTTAAATATACATAGTGTTGTTAAAAATATGATTTTTAATAGTACACCGCGTGAAAAAGATTGCGATGGAACTGATTGGAAACAAATCCAAATCGTCCAATAAGGACTGGCGGAGTAGATCCCAAGGTAAGAACTTCTCACTATAATTTCCTTTTACAGTTATTTATGTTATAAATGCATATATGAACTGCTCCCCGTCGTCCACAGGCCATGGAATAAAATATTTGAATAATAAAAATATCATTTTTATTGTATATATGAACTGTATAAAATATTAATGTGATGAATAAAATATTTGAATAATAAAAATATCATTTTTATTGAGTGAACAAATTATATAAAATATTCATGTATTGAAATAAATATTTTATCGTTAAAAATATAATTGTTAACATGTATATGAATAAAATAAAATACTCATTTAAAAATCGGACGATTTGTTTATGTACACACATTTGACTAATATTGATTGGGACGATATATTTTACACATCGCCCAACTGTACAAATAATAATCAGTGTTTGTTGTTTGAAAACCCTATATGGGCATTGGGATGATATTGGACATACACTAATCCCAATATTTAGTTGTATGTCAATCGATGGGTTGACAGGCTGTTGTAAGCATTAATTATTTATATTTAACGCTTATGTAGTTGTGTAATGCACTCTGGATGATGTTTGACTGTGTTTGATTATTGTTATGTACATGTGTGTATGAAATCCATATAAATAAAATTATATGGTAATTGACTGTGTCTGATTCCAATTCAGAAAGAACGAATATTTCAAATTAAAGAATATTTTAAAATGACGAGTAATGAATATTTTAAAATAATATTCAGTAATGGATCAAAATATGATTTTGATGTCCGATTCGGGACGGACACGAAATTATTTAAATATATGAAGCTGTGTTGATTAGATTAACGCCATTTTGACGTGAAGAATATTATATCAATTTTATTCAATTTTATAATGAATATCAAAAAGGGAAGTGATTTCAAAATCTAATGTTTTGAAAATATTATCGATTATATATTAATGATATGGAATATTCAATTTTGATTTAAAATTGTATATGAAGTTGAAATCATTTTGATAACGAATTCAAAATGATCTATAAAATACGTTTTAAATGGAAATCGATGAAATATATATAATATATATATTATATATATTTAATGGCCTAAATAGAACGCATCGCGCTGCGGCAGTTCGCGAATTTCGACCATTGACTTCGAATGGACATTACGGGAGATCCGACTGTCGGATTCTCCTAAAACCAGAACTGTCGGGTTCGTATCGAAAAGAGCTTTCTAACAATGCAAGAAATTTAAAATCTTACAGTTGGATTAGGAAATATGTCCAAATCAAATATGGAAAAGGTCGTTGTAAGTGCAGTTCGACGACCATTTATGGAAATCAACTGCACAGGCCTTGATAAAATTATTAAAAATAATAATAATTTGTGTAAAATCATAATAAATGATTTGGAAATAATTGGGATTACTTAGTTCTCTTAACTAAGGTTTTCTACTTAGTTTCCTGAATAGTTCGTTTTCTTGACTAAGGTTTACTACTTAGTCCTCTTAACTAAGGTTTACTACTTAGTTTCTCCAAATTGTTCGTTTTCTTAACAAAGGTTTACTACTTAGTCCTCTTAACTAAGGTTTACTACTTAGTTTCTCCTAATCGTTCGTTTTCTTAACTAAGGTTTACATCTTAGTCCTCTTAACTAAGGTTTACTACTTAGTTTCTCTTAACGGTTCATTTTCTTAACTAAGGTTTACAACTTAGTCCTCTTAACTAAGGTTTACTACTTAGTTCTCTTTCTCGTTATTTACTTAGTTCTCTAACTAAGGTTTATTACTTCGTTCTCTTAACCAAGGTTTGATACTTAGTTTCTGTTACTTAGTTCTACTTATCAAATGATATCGTACGGGGGTTCTCCCACATTTCCAGCTTAGATTAAATTATTTCATGGTATAAGTCGTCCCACCCTTCGAGTCTTGTATTACATCTCAAGTCATATTCATTTCTTATCCCTAGGATAAGTTTATCTATTATTTAATCTTATCATTCCCCACTTTTCCTTGCTTTGATACTGTTATATTGGTTAAGTTTGCCCATATGTCCAAGTTGACTTAACCCCCAATCACGTATTCAATTCAACCCATGCGTCATGTCAAATTGGTTAAGTGTTATCCAGTAGTTCACATTGACTTAACCCACCTATATATCGAGTCAAATTAGTTAAGTGTTATCTAGCAGTTCACGTTGACTTAACGCACCCATATATCATGTTAAATTTGTTAAGTGTTATCTATCAATTCGTGTTTACTTAACCTACCTATATATATTGTCAAATTGGTTAAGTGTTATCTAGTGGTTCACGTTGACTTAACCGACCCATATATCGAGTCAAATTGGTTAAGTGTTGTCTAGTATTTCATGTTGACTTAACCTTACCATACTGGCAAGTATCATTAGCATTAATTAATTACTAATGCCCAACCACTCACATTAGATCTATTGTTGCGGTCACTGGATGTACCGGTTGGTTACGGGCAGGATTACACCACAACTCAATCTAACCTTGGGTTTCAAGCACGTTAAGACTAACATCTCACATTAGAACCTATTGTTTGCGGTCACTGGATGTGACGGGCAGTTCCGGGCAGGATTACACTGCAAACTCATTCTAACCTCGAGTTAACCATGTTTCATGTTTAGTTCATGTCCATTCTAGATGTCATATGTCAATTATCAGTTCGCAAGCATGTTCGTGTTTATTCTAGATGTCATGTGTCGAGTTCCACAATTACATGAAAACATGGTTTGTCCAACATATTCCATTTTTAATTATGTTTCTTGGGTATTAACGGCATATCCAATTTCCAAGTCTCAAATTCTGGCTTTTCCCAAAACTCCAATTTATGTTCATGCTTATAATCCCATTAATAGGCTATACCTATTATTCCAATTTTTCCATACATGTGTTCCTAACAGGTTACTATCATTCCTCATATGTTGGTTAAGTTTATTCATAAGTCGAATGCTACTTAACCCATTTCTACTTCGCTTATACAACCATTGTTGAAATAATCTTTTTACCCAAATTACACAATTATGGCCAAATTCGCCAATACCTTGTTATTCATATCCAAACATGCCAATTTCCAAAATCCCATTATACCCAACTTCATAAAATCAACATTTTCCCAATATATTTTCCCACGTTTATACATATAATCTAATTCACCTTTTAGGCTTAATTTCAAGTCACAAACAAATTCCGCCAATTGTCCCAATATTTGCAATAATAATTGTTATGCCACGATTCCCCAAATTTCAGATTATATTCCTCGACTGCATAAAATAGATTATGCCCAATATTCCCATTTTCCAACAATACGTATGTATAATAAGATTTCGTCTAGGTTCGAGATAACCTAGATCCAAAAATAAAAAGGGGAAGGAGAATAAAAGAACAATTATTATAACATGAATCTTGAATTGAATTTATAACTGGGGAATGATGAACGATAATAATACTATTATGCAACAAGTTTATTATAATTCCACTCACCTTGACTGGATTGGAGAAAAAACGATTTGTCGTTGATGTAGAATGCTGATTTTATCTTCTTATTTGATTATTGGTGAAGAGCATGAATTGTTGATGAAGAACTTTGCTACTTGATTTGATTAAACTCCAAAGTTGGTGAAGAACTTGCAACATAATTTAGAGTTTTGGGGCGGCGGCCATGTTTGGTTGAAGTTTGGTGGAATGGAGGCGTCTTAAGGAATTGTTATGAATTAGGGTTAGGTTTTACTATGTATTTATAAGTGTAGAGAGTGTTTTAGAGCCCTTAGATTGACCTAGAAGCCATCCGACCCGTACAGCACATCAAAACACGTCGCAGGAGCTGAAATCGCCTAGATCTGGGGATAGGTCGACCCCCAGGTCGACCTCCCTAGGGGTAGGTCGACCTGACCCCCAGGTCGACTTGACCCCCAGGTCGGCCTGCCTGGTTTTGGGGGGAAATTTCCCGCCCAGTTGCCTGTGTCGAATTTCGAACTATTTTGAATTTTTGTTGAATTTTCTAAAGGCCATAACTCCTTCATACGGAATCCGATTTATGCAAACTTGGACTCTATTTCAAGCAGAATTTCGAGACGAACACAATGGTGATGTCTGTTTTACTTAATTTATAATATTTAAATTAAGTATCCTTATTTTATTATCTTTCCGGTTACGCATATTGTTATCGAATTAATTTTTCCTTCTCTTCCATATATTAATTAATTTTTATTATACATCACCATTATTTACCAATCTATGCATATACACATATTTTTACATATTTTTAATTATATTAAAAATGCGGGGTGTTACATTCTCCCACTCTTAAAGAATTTCGTTCTCGAAATTCAATAAGAGTAAAAATAGATAACCCCTCGCAATATCCATCCATCAAGTTGCAAACATTGTGCACATAAGTGAGATACATCATAGTAAAGTATGTATGCCTAATTTGGATCCACCTGTGTGTATACAAATTTTAAAAACTCTTTCAAAACATGATACTCACATCCTAAATATACTTGCAGTTCTATATGAATGCAATGTTCTTGAAAAATCAAAATATTTTTCATCCATGTTTTCTCACACTCTTATAGAATAAGAGCATAGTTCACCCAATTGTCGCATCCAAAACACTACCATCCATCATTAAATTCGAAATTTAGAAACATCTAATTTTCCAAATTCGATTTCCTTATGTTATGAAAGGATATAAAACGGAAAAATTCACATCCTCAGTTTTTCTTTTCTAATCGTACTTGGATTTTTATATGACTATTCTATGAAGATTTCCTATTTTCCTATCCAAGCACAACCACATAAGAAAATTTTCTTCTCTTTTTCAACTTATCTTGGAAAAAATTCATATTTATACATCTTTTTCTTAAGATTTTCATTTTCTTTTCCCGTCACATTTGTTGCCTTACTGAATTTATTGTTTCTTGTTAGGTAAGATTTTCTCTTTCTTAGCTTATTTTACTTAATTCAATTGCTCAAGTTTATTATTTCAAATAATCTTTTTATGTTTTCAACTCAAACAGCATCCTACACAACTACTACTATGGGCCAAGAATCTTAGGACTTTGTCATCTCAGACAATTGCGAGTCCACACAACAGGATCTACCCACTTACTTGCCCTTTACTACTTAGTAGTCACTACTAGTCCTTGCTGTGTATTACTAGCCTATCCTTTTTTTCTTTTTCTCCAGCAACAAACCTAGGTTTCTCAATGCTTATGCATTCTACGGGAAATTTTCCATTAGTTTAATATTAGTTAATCCCTGACTGTAAATTGGCAAGAGAGTAACTCCCTAAGTATCAACCCCGAAGACCGAAATCAACATCAGATTGACAGTCAGAGAATCACTCAACTCAACCAATCTCTAGTTGGTTCCAATTGTTTAATTCATAGCTTTAACTTTGTCTCGTTCTTCCTAGACCCTAATCCTCACCTGCTCCATTCTTTTTAAAATATGGTTTGGCTTTCTTTCTTTTCATTACATTTTTCTTTCAAAAATTAAAAGTGTTAAAACTTCATTTTCTTCTCCAAAACTTGTCTTTGCCAAACCATAAAAACATGTCACAATATAAAAATGCAAAACAATTTTTTTTTTCAAATCACAAAGCTGGAGTAGACAAGGATAACTATCGGGCTTACATTGTTTCTAATTACAATGTTAATTTAACTACTAGCTATAAGGTGCAGACATCTATTCTATTCCTATAACTTATTTTGTCCACCCAACAAAATTTCTTTAATAATCAAACTTCATTGGTAACAGAATAGAATTTCAAAACTTCTTTTCATATATGAAAACTAGCAAGCTATTTATCCTCCATAATATGCACCTTTTTATGAGAGAATTCTTTTAGAACAAGAAATCGTTGTTTTACACAATATACCCCACTTTACTTTAAAACCCAACATGCATTTATCAAAATACTTTTAAGATTAAATCTTGGAAAATACCACAAATCCTTTCAAGTTCTTAAAAGTTTATCATTGGGTTAGACTTAAAGCGGGTCTTCAACTCAACCAGGCTTTCCTAGGCACTTTCACGAATTCAACTCTCTTAACTATATATATTCCTAATCCATTTTCCATATTTCAACCTTTTCTAGTTTCTAAAGTTTCATTTCTAAACCCATTAATCTGAAATACTAATATTTCAGTTTCCATCCTATGGGATACTTTTCTTTTTCTAGCTTCAAGTCATATTGTACACTTTCCCAACCACCTAATGGTTTCCAAATTCCTATGTTCCTTCCTTGAGTGTACAAACTAGATATCCCAACACTTTTCATGTCTAGTGGGCTACTATATGGATTTAGGTTTATATATATATATAATATTTATATTTTAGAAAATACAAATACGTTCACTCATTATCTCCCTAAGATCACTAAACCGAAGCTCTGATAC
Organism: Allium sativum; assembly: GCA_030737875.1. Lineage (NCBI taxonomy): Eukaryota > Viridiplantae > Streptophyta > Magnoliopsida > Asparagales > Amaryllidaceae > Allium > Allium sativum. The sequence goes on along the minus strand of CM060924.1, from coordinate 951,606,379 downwards.
CAGATGTGACAACCAGGATTCCGACAGACCGAATTTTTCAAATTCTATCCATCAAGACCCAAGTTGGGTGCTCTGGTATCCTACAGAAAAAAGACAGAGATAAAGAAACATGTCAGAACTCATAAAGCATCTCACAGCGGAAGGAATTAAAATATAATATATACAAAAATAGCTTTACCTTATATATCATACTGTCTAACCAGTATCCAAAGCTATACCGTCTCTGTCATGAACCTAACCTGGAAGTATGTAATGAGGAGGGGGTAAGAATCTAAGTTCTGGTGACTGGACTTAGAATAAACTTCTGTATAATCCTACATATACCGTTCAGTTATATTTTCTTGCATATTAGGTTATTCGCGATATTAGCTCTCTAGGCTATACTCATGTCCCACTAGTAGGTTACCTAATACAACGTATATGTCGATACCCCCAACTCATCTAATCCTTTCCATATATATATATATATATATATATATATATATATATATATATATATATATATACAGGCCCTTGCCGTATGTCGTACGGGCTTCATCATATAAATCTATACTACTTTAGTTTAGCACCACCATTCTCGAAATCATTTGGACTGCCACTCTCAATCTTGCTAGATTCTGTGTATCATTTAGATCTAATCTAAGGTTTACTATCGAGCACTTCCTAGAGTTAACTAGGGTTTACGCTGCCTAGGGCCATTAGGGTTTATGCTACCTATTGAACGCTTCTCGGATTCAAGGTTTACGCGACCTAGGTCCATTTAGGGATTATGCTACCTATCGAACGATGCCCCCTAGTCTAGTACACACTACCCAAAGCGATATATGTTCCTAGACTTTCCCCACGTATGTGTCGTGAATCGTTATCGGTATCTATTTGCACATGCCCTCTATATGTGTGGCCTGAGTCCCACGGCAGGGCTAATCAAGAAACACGAAACTTGGTTGGGAGCTTTAAGTTATCTGCCGATGTAGATGCAAAGGTCTGTTTTTATCTGTGTGTGGCTATGGTCCCACTTGACCCCTCCCTCAACTACTGAAAGGCACGCAAGAAAATCAAGAATGAGAACTGTACGCAGGCCCCCTATGCCCCCACAAACCTATTGGCCAACCTCAACCATAACTAGATAGCAAGTATGTGGTCTTTTGGAGTTCTCCGCCTTTCCGCGTCACGTGCTCGGTTGATCAAGATGGTAGGTAGACAACGACGTGCTATCATAGGGCTAAACAAGATATTGTCGCTTCAAGCTGGTCCATCCTAGTCTTTAGGTTTCTTATATTGCAACCAAGGCATACTCTTGGTTCTTCTAATGCAGACCTTAACCTTTGTGAGCCCAGGAGGATAATCTGCAACTCACAAAGGGGTACCAAGAGTACCCTCACGTCCCCTCGAAGCCGTGTGCTTCGTAACCCAGACCGTTGGAGCCTTCTTCATGATCAGATGGATATTCGCTCCTCCTCATGTTCCACTTGGTTTTCTTGACTAAGTTTACTACTTAGTTCTCTTAACTAAGGTTTACTGCTTAGTTTCCTGAATCATTCGTTTTCTTAACTAAGGTTTACCACTTAGTCCTCTTAACTAAGGTTTACTACTTATTTCTCCTAATCGTTCGTTTTCTTAACTAAGGTTTACTACTTAGTCCTCTTAACTAAGGTTTACTACTTAGTTTCTCCTAATCGTTCGTTTTCTTAACTAGGGTTTACAACTTAGTCCTCTTAACTAAGGTTTACTACTTAGTTTCTCTTAACCATTCGTTTTCTTAACTAAGGTTTACAACTTAGTCCTCTTAACTAAGGTTTACTACTTAGTTCTCTTTCTCGTTATTTACTTAGCTCTCTAACTAAGGTTTATTACTTGGTTCTCTTAACCAAGGTTTGATATTTAGTTTCTATTACTTAGTTCTTTGTATCAAATGATAGCATACGGGGGTTCTCCCTCATTTCCAGCTTAGATTAACTTATTTCATGGTATAAGTCGTCCCACCCTTCAAGGTTTTGTATTACATCTCAAGTCATATTCATTTCTTATCCCTAGGATAAGTTTATCTATTATTTAATCTTATCATTCCCCACTTTTCCTTTCTTTGATACTGTTATATTGGTTAAGTTTTCCCATGTGTCCAAGTTGACTTAACCCCCAATCACGTATTCAATTCAACCCACGTGTCATGTCAAATTGGTTAAGTGTTATCCAGCAGTTCACGTTGACTTAACCCACCCATATATCGAGTCAAATTGGTTAAGTGTTATCTAGCGGTTCACGTTGACTTAACCCACCCATATATCATGTTAAATTGGTTAAGTGTTATCTGTCAGTTCGTGTTGACTTAACCTACTTATATATCATGTCAAATTGGCTAAGTGTTATCTAGTGGTTCACGTTGACTTAACCCACCCGTATATCGAGTCAAATTGGTTAAGTGTTATCTAGTATTTCATGTTGACTTAACCTTACCATACTGGCATGTGTCATTAGCATTAATTATTAATGCCCAACCTCTCACATTAGATCTATTGTTGCGGTCACTGGATGTACCGGTTGGTTCCGGGCAGGATTACACCACGACGCAATCTAACCTCGGTTTCAAGCACTTTATGACTAACTTCTCACATTAAAACCTATTGTTTACAGTCACTGGATGTGTCGGGCGGTTCCGGGCAGGATTACACCGCAAACTCATTCTAACCTCGAGTTAGCCATGTTTCATGTTTAGTTCATGTCCATTCTAGATGTCATATGTCAATTATCAATTCGCAAGCATATTCGTGTTTATTCTAGATGTCATGTGTCGAGTTCCACAATTACATAAAAGCATTGTTTGTCCAACATATTCCATGTTTAATTATGTTTCTAGGATCTTAACGGCATATCCAATTTCCATGTCTCAAATTCAAGCTTTTCCCAAAAACCCCAATTTATGTTCATGCTTATAATCCCATTAATAGGCTATACCTATTATTCCAATTTTTCCATACATGTGTTCCTAACAGGTTACTATCATTCCTCATATGTTGGTTAAGTTTATTCATAAGTCAAATGCTACTTAACCCATTTCTATTTTGCCTATACAACCATTCGTGAAATAATCTTTTTACCCAAATTACTCAATTATAGCCAAATTCACCAATTCCATGTTATTCATATCCAAACATGCCAATTTCCAAAATCCCATTATACCCAACTTCATAAAATCAACATTTTCCCCATATATTTTCCCACGTTTATACATATAATCTAATTCACCTTTTAGGCTTAATTTCAAGTCACAAATAAATTCCGCCAATTGTCCCAATATTTGCAATAATAATTGTTATGCCACAATTTCCCAAATTTCAGATTATATTTCTCGACTGCATAAAATAGATTATGCCCAATATTCCCATATTCCAACCATACGTATGTATAATAAGATTTCATCTAGGTTCGAGATAACCTAGATCCAAAAATAAAAAGGGGAAGGAGAATAAAAGAACAATTATTATAACATGAATCTTGAATTGAATTTATAACTGGGGAATGGTGAATGATAATAATACTATTATACAACAAGTTTATTATAATTCCACTCATCTTGACTGGATTGGAGAAATAAGCGATTTGTCGTTGATTTTAGAATGCTGATTTAATCTTCTTATTTGATTATTGGTGAAGAGCATGAATTGTTGATAAAGGACTTTGCTACTTGATTTGTTTAAACTCCAAAGTTGGTGAAGAACTTGCAATATAATTTAGAGTTTTGGGGCGGCGGCCATGTTTGGTTGAAGTTTGGCGGCATGGAGGCGTCTTAAGGAATTGTTATGAATTAGGGTTAGAGTTTTGGGGCGGCAGCCATGTTTGGTTGAAGTTTGGCGGCATGCAGGCGTCTTAAGGAATTTTTATGAATTAGGTTTAGGTCTTGCTATGTATTTATAGGTGTAGAGAGTGTTTTAGAGGCCTTAGATTGACCTAGAAGCCATCTGACCCGTACAACACATCAAAACACGTCATAGGAGGTGAAATCGCCCAGATCTGGGGATAAGTCGACCCCCAGGTCAACCTCCCTAGGGGTAGGTCGACCCCCATGTCGACCTCCTATCGACCTGACTCCCAGGTCGACCTGCCTGGTTTTGGCGGGAAATTTCTCGCCCAGCTACCTGGGTCGAATTTCGAACTGTTTTGAATTTTTGTTGAATCTTCTAAAGGCTATAACTCCTTCATACAGAGTCCAATTTAGGCAAACTTGGCCTCTATTTCAAGAATAATTTCGAGAGGAACGCAATGGTGATGTCCGTTTTACTTAATTCCTGATATTTAAATTAAGTATCCTTATTTTATTATCTTTCCGGTTACGCACACTGTTATCGAATTAATTTTTCCTTCTCTTCCATATATTAATTAATTTTTATTATACATCACCATTATTTACCTATCTATGAATATACACATATTTTTAATTATATTAAATATGTGGGGTGTTGCATCCATGGTCTTCAATTGCTCCATCTTCAATCAGCATCTTCCACGTATTCGCTGGTTCGGAATGGCTTTCGAATATAAATTCGATCCCGATCTTTCCGTACCAACAATCGTATGGGACAGATTTGATAGTCAGTTGTTTAACTATCAAATAAATAATCATGAGAATAAAATGAGTTCACTGTTTTAGTACTCGGCATACTTGGCCTCCTTAGTTAAAAATAACAAACAAAAGTTAATTTGGAACTCTTAAATCTTTCAATATCACGAATACAACTTTTCACTTCTTATTTAACATAAGATTATTTTCAAAACTTCTTTTAATTTAATACTTAGGAAACTATTCTATAATCATATCCAATCTTCTATCTTATTATCATTTTCAAAACATTTGCTACCTCATTGCTTCATTATCTATAATTGGGAAATCAAATTATCTTAACACTCATAAAATAATATTATGAAATCTCTTTTGTTACATTACTAGAAAACAATAACCAATCATTATTCATTTTAGAATAAACCTAGTTTGTTTTTCTTGCTTTAGTTCACTAGACTGATCCGACGTTTGTAATGCTCGGGTTAGACTGGGTTTTACAGGTTCATGTTTGTTATCGGATAGTATGAAGAGACTGGCGAGAGAGTTCAAATGTATGATATTATATTATTCCACTGTGTGTTGTATTTGAGGACAGACTATTATAGTTGTCCAGATGTGTTGATGTACTTTGATGACTGTAAGTATTTTCAGAGCTCTCAGTTATATTTGTATTTCTTTCTAATAACTATCTATATTTTCGATACTTGAGTTTTGGCAAGTAATATGGGATTTATGTATTATTGTCAAAATTCGGACGTTGATTTCCTAATGGGTCATTGCAGTGGTATCAGAGCTATTAGTTTAGTTATAACATTGGCTTTGTGGCGTAACTCGATAGAGATTGGGTTAGTAATACCCTAGATTGAGTTTGAGTTTATATATATGAGAGTGTATTTGTAAATTTTGTATACAAATGTTTTGTATTGTGTTGGTTGATCAGTTCAAGTGTTGAGAAGCGTTGAACTGGTAATGGGTACAATATTATTGTATAAAGAGGGTAAATGAAATAATTTTACCCAAATTATATTTTTGTATAGAAAAGAAATAATTTAATTACATTATTGAGATATTAGAGTGTTTGATGTGTTTGGTTAATTTGAATGGAATTCAAACTAGAATAAGGATTTGAATTGAAACTTAACCTGTTTAAGTTGAACTGAATCAATAATGATATTGAAATTAAATTAAATAAAATAGATTTGGAGTGTGGAAATTAAATAGAAATCAATCGGACATTAACCGATTGATGTCCAGATATGTAAAACCAAAGTAAATATTAAATTGAATGTAAATTTAGTTAATTTGATTGAGTTGGTAGTGCATTGGTTGCTTATTGACTGTTGATTACTGGCTAGATTAGTTGAATATAATTCATCAACAGTTTAATAATAGAGTTGAACGAATTGGAAACTAAATTCCAGTATTATAAATTGGAATAAAACAACATATGAATTGAAATTAATGTGTAAAATCTTGGATTAGCAAATAAATTGATGTTCGTGTTTGATTTCAGGATTAGGGTAGTTAAACTAGTTGTTTAGTGAAATATTATTTAATATTTCATATATCTATTACTTATATATTGAACTGAGTTAAGTATAGGTGCCAAATGGCTAGGCAGATTGATTTTGATTGCATAAATTGTACGTATCTTCAGCAAGTATGCTAAATGGCGCTCGTAAAAGGTACAACTACGCGAAAATATCAATTTTGGTTTTTGTTTTTTGTTTACCGACCGCGTGGGTCGATGTATATGTATTATTTGTTCCTGCGATATCGTAGAAGTCACTCCGTATAGGGGAGATTCTACCGAATTTTTCCGAGAATTTAAGGTGTTCAAAAAATATTTTTGAAAATTTTATTTAACAACAGTGACTTAGTTTTCAATTTAAAATATTTTTTTTTTAAATATAATGGTTTATAACATTTTTTCTATCTTAATAATTTCGGGGATGAAATTCTACTAAGGGGGGAAGAATGTAACGACCCAGATTTTTCATTCATTTGAATTTGAATATTTAAATCTATTTTAAATATTATATTGGTACATTAATGGATTTTAGTATTTAATTAGTTATTTAAACGAAGTTTGAACATTAAAATTATATTTAATTTAAAATAAGCTCGAAAAGGCATGGTAGTTCGTAATATTGAGTTTTGAACTCCAGTTGAATATACATGATCCGATATAAGTCGGATTTCTATGAAATAACAAACGTTAGGACTTTGTTGATTATAATTTTCTAACGAAAGAGGAAAAAACCAGATTTTGTGTTATGGATTGTTAGTTATGTCCAAATCAAATTTTAAAATAGTCACTATGGAATTCGTTAATAAACAATATAGTTTATTAAAGTAATTTAATAAGAATTTCAATATAAATTAGATTTCGTTAACTCGAAATGTCAATATTGAGTTGTGAAATCCGTACTGTTTATATTTATAACTGTATATAATATTCTATTAGGATATTTATGGTAATAATATTTTATTATTATTTTATTTGATTATTTTAGAATTTAATTAATATTTAATCGATAAATTATAAGCCTTAGAAATTGCCAATTTTCAAACGACCTTCGTTTGCGACGAAATAAATTTTGTTGGATTTGGAACGACAAAACACAACATGCTGCAAATTTTAGGGCCAAACGGAGTTAATATGTGACCGTACATAATTTAACTATAAATTGACAAATAATTTAAATTATAAAATATCGTTGTTTTCCAAACGGTGTCGGATTTCGACCAAACGAGTTTTATTGGATTCGTATTAGTAAGTTATTGTTATTTTTCAAATTTGGTAGTAATCCGATTAACCATATGACAATGGTAGCATCAAACGCCCTTGTGTTTATTTAATCGTTTATTTTATTTTTGCCATTTTAGATAGGGATATCATACGTAGCAGTTTTATCGGGTTACTTCCGAACAAAGTTTCATATAATATTAATTTATTAAATTGGTTCCTATAAATACCAAACATGGTCAATACCCTAAGATTTTTGTTCTACAACCAACTATAATTCCGCCTCCACAGACGAAGGGTCCAGAAGCAGCAAATCATACTCCACCGAAATCTGAAAATCCTTTCACCCGTCTACAAATCTTGCAACAGTAATAAGCACGAGCTTTGTGAGAGCTCCAACCTCAATGTTGGTGATCGAGAGCAGATGGTCGTGGCGGCTAGAAAGTCGCCTGAATGTATGGTAGGTTCATGTGGGTTTTCGGACGATGGGGGTCTCGAGTGGCGAGCTGCTTATGGCGTGGGTTAAAGAAGAAAGGACGCACCAGCAGTGGCAATAGATGGAGGTCTGGTGGCTTGAGTATGGTGTTGCAGGATGGAGTAGGCATCGAGCGTGGCTATAGAAAATAGGTGACGAAGAGGAAGGAATTAGAAAGGAGATCGACCGATAACTTTATATAACGTAATTAATTACTTTAAACTAGATTAAGGTTTTCTATATTTAATTAAACTATTGATTGAATCGATGAAGTAGGAACTTGGAAACAAAAGTAGAAAGAAAAAGAAATGTGGAATTCGAGAGTGGTAATGCAAAGAGGAGGAGAAACAATCGGATTGACCCACGTTTTCAAAAACATAATTAGTTTATTTAATTAACTTTGTCAATTAAAGAAGTAATTAATTATTTAACAATCGAATAAACTGAAACCTTAATTTATGTAGGTGTGATGAGTAGCACGCAGCATAGTGAAGAGAGAAATAAAATTGAGTTGTTTTCTCCTCTGGATTTGGCCATTAGCACTTAAGACGTAATTAATATCATAAACCTAAGTAATTAGTTAAACTAATATATTATGTGATGACCCCAAACTTCTGCATTACGAAAGCAAGGATAATCATTGGAATATAACACATAAACAATAACAGCAAAACAGAAATATAGAATTACAGCAGAAATTGTACATCGAATTACACTGGGAATACTATATCATCAGAGTTACACAGCATAATAGGATCATATTTAGTACATAATGCAGTTTTCAACTTAATATAGAATGTCTGCAGTGGAATAAACATAATACACTAAGTGAAATCTGAACAGTAATATAGAAATGGTAAGTCCATCTTCAGCTCCAAAGCTATCCAGAATGAGTCTGCTAAACCTGTACAAAAGATTTCCCGTTTGGAAAAGAAGGCACCCGAGTTTGCAAAGTGAAAAAACTACGAGTCAGTCATGGGACTGGTATGAGAAATCTGATTTAACCTATTTAAAAATAAGGCTAATCACAGGACCATGCCGCTAATGCGGAACGGGTTTACTCCATTGGATTACTAGTGCATAAATAAAGTAAATCGTTAAACAACGCAATGCTTTTTAGAAAAATGGAACCATTATAAGACTCAAGTCCCATCACACAATGCAACGCAAACCGGAGGATAGAGTTTTACCTTATAATGGTCAAAAATGCTTGATACGATAAATCAGAGTTGATATTAGTGTATATATGCTTTCAAAAACATTTCAATCATAATGTATCAATCATAGATGGCATAGTTATCATATACTATCTCACCATACCAGTAATACAATCAAAACCGCATGTGGGTCGTATTGGAAGTTGGGTTTCCATCATGAACCAAGGCAAGAGATAGTCCTCACCGAATTCGAGACAATCTAGCTCATGTCTTAGGAAAAGTACTCTGTCAAGCCCTTAGGATCGCCAGGGCCGGACCACACATATGTTAGTTGATTAGTTATGCCTGAACAATACGTCTCCCCGCCCTATGGAGCGTAAATAGAGCCACTAGGGACTCAAATCCGAGGTACCTCGCTTTCCATCATCCACATAAGTTAAATATCTGGGCGTGTAAAACCATAGACACCACTTCTAGCTAGAAAGAAACGCATGTTCTCCCTGGGGTCCTTCTCCCGTTTCTGGTACATACCGGGGTGTGAGGCTCGTGAAGTAACGCTATACACAAAGCTATGTTACAATAAAGTTGTGCTTTGATCATCAACCACAAGGCTCTGCTTTTCAACAATAAACCTTGATCATTTGCATCTTGGCATGCCACACTAACAATTCACGCCATGCAATCGATAATTATTGTAATAACCCGAAAATCTGGGCCAGTTTAAAAATTTTTATTTTGGCAATTTTAGCGAATTTTGATTATTTAAAATACATTATTTTAAATAATATCGACGAGAAATTTATTTTGAATATAATTAGAACGTATATAGTTATATAGATCGTCGTTATAATATAAATATTTATTTTAAATTATAAAAGGAATTGAAAATGGCGCGGTAGTTCGATAATTCGATTTCAAACTTCAATTGAACGTACCGGGTGCAAAACAATCCGGATTTTAGTGAAACCAAAAACAATAGGATCTAATTGATGATATCTTTCCAACGAATCCAAAAAATCAAAATTTCATAGCAGGAATCAAAAGATATGTCCAGTTGAAAATTCTGAATAGTCGCTATGGAATTCAGGCCCTTAAAAATAGACATTTTGCAAATGACCTCGGATTTCGACGAAACCACTTTTGTTGGATCCGTGATGTCAAATTATTGCTAGATTCCAAATTTCATAATTTTTTGAATCAATATGTGAGCGTGGCAAAGGAAAACGCGTTTGACCAGTTTCAGTTGATTTTAATCGACTGGAAAATGGCCATTTTTCCAACGGTCTCAGAATTCGACGAAACTAGTTTTGTTAGGACTGTATCGTCAATACGAAGCTAGAAAATATTTTTCTGGAATTTTTCTATTTCGTATGTGACCCCAGTAAATTGAAATGCGCGTTCAAATTCAACATATAGAGTTATATGTTGATTTTGACGAAAACTGGTCGAAACGATCGAATCAGCTTACGATACATATCCCATTGTGTTCGGAATGGGAGTAATTAGCTATGGACAACAGGCGGTGGGCCTCGTTTAGAGGTCGTATGTAAAAGTCAACTTTTTGAATTAAAATAATTAAATAAATAAAAAGAAAATACCCCCCCTCCTTTTCTCCTTAACCAGCCCCCCCCCCCTCCCTCCGTTCAAAACGAATCAGAAAACAAAAAAAAATATAGAAAGAGGAAGACGGGGGGGAGAACTCGTCGCCGCCCCCCTCCCCCCCAGATAGATCGCGACGCCGCCGGGGGGCCCCCAACCACCGCCGCCCTCCATCTTCTTCTTCCCCGACCTCCTCCTCTCCTCCTTCCCCCATATCGCGCAAAACCCCCAATCCTCCAGCCCTCCGTCGCCACCAAGGACGCGCCGCCCACTATCGTCGGCCCCCCTCCCTTCATCTCTCCTCCTTCCAATGTCTCGTGTTACGCGCCAGGTGGAACCCTCGTTCTGAGCAATGGGTTCGAACCATTCGGGAGCTTCCTGGAAGGTAATTAACAGCTTAATTAATCAGTTTATTAATTAATTTAGTTAATTAAAATCTAAAATTTACTTGAATTTAAATTGTTTAAAAATGAATCAAGATTGTTTTTAAAACTGATTTTCTTTGTTAAGTTTAAACTGGTTTTCTTTGTTAAGCTAAAACTGATTTTTCTTTGTTTATATAAAACTGATTTTCTTTGTTAAGCTAAAACTGATTTTCCTTTGTTTATATAAAACTGATTTTATTTAAAAATAAAAGGGTTAGGCCTTTATAAAAAAATTAGCGAAATAAAAATATAATTTTTATATCATAGGAAGAATAAAGATATAATTTTTATATAAAGAAGATAATAAAATATGATTTTTTAGACGAGAAGAATAGAAATATAATCTTTTATATTGTAAAAATATAATTTTAATATTTTATAGATAGTAAAAATATCATCTTTATATAGGTAGCAAAATAAAAATGTGATTTCTATAATGATCAAATTGAAAAGGAGAAATCTTTATAGTTGAAAAGGCGGGACCTTTATACAGAGAATAACGATGTAAAAATAGAATTTTTATCTATATAGCAACGAAATAGAAATTCGATTTTTATATATTGAATAGCATAGAAAATTCGATTTTTATATATTGAATAGCATAGAAAAAATTCGATTTTTATATATTGAATAGCGAAGTAAAAATTCGATTTTTATATATTGAATAGCAAAGTCAAAATTCGATTTTTATATATTGAATAGCAAAGTAAAAATTCGATTTTTATATATTGAATAGCGAAGTAAAAATTCGATTTTTATATATTGAATAGCAAAGTCAAAATTCGATTTTTATATATTGAATAGCGAAGTAAAAATTCAATTTTTATATATTGAATAGCAAAGTCAAAATTCGATTTTTATATAATGAATAGCGAAGTAAAATTGTGATTTTTTTATATATAGTGACAACGGGCAACGAAGGTGACAAAAAGGCTAGAACGACGAAGATTTCTCTAAATGAAGTGGCGTGGAGTTGGAATAGCTATTGGTGAGAACTCCTCACTCAAAATTTCTTTTTCTAGTTATATATATATATACAAGGATGCAGACGGTGTTTAGTAGCGCCCGACACCCGTCATCCACAGACCATGGATGGCTTGTTTGTTTGATTGATATGTCGTGAAAATTTGTTTGTGATGTTGATGTGAAATAGATAATAAAATATTCTTGTGTTGAAAGGAAATAAAATATTTATATAGTTAAAAATATTTTATCGTTAAAAATATAATTTTTAACGTGATTGTGAATAAATAAATATTTATAAACAAATCAACCGATTTGTTTATATACACTGATTTGACTGATGGATTGGGATGATAAATTTTACACATCGCCCAAATGCACAAATAAAAATCTGTGTTTGGTTGTTTGAAACCCCACACGGGTGTTGGGATGAAATTTGAAGTTCGCTCATCCTGATTGATTAAATATGTCGATCGATTGATTGACAGGCTGTTATAAGCGTTAGATGTCTATATTTGATGCTTATACAGTGTAGTGCACTTTGGTTGACGGTTGATTATTTTTCAATGCTATTATATACGTGTAATGTATGAAAATCCATATAATTAACATTATATGGTGATTGATTGGTCCTCATTCCAATTTAGAAAATAAAGAATAATATAAAATAAAGGTTCATGTTTTGACCGTACTCATCCGTTGAGATTAGTCATGTGTTGAACGAAATATTTTAATAATAAAATTTACATCTTTATCAATATAAAATAAAGGTTCATGTGTTGACAGTACTCATCCGTTGAGATTAGTCATGTGTTGAACGAAATATTTTAATAATAAAATTTACATCTTTATCATATATGAAATCAGAAATTAACTGGGAGATAGATAAGAAGAATGGTTTCCTGGGTATGGATCTGATGTTGGTTTCGGCCTTCGGGGTAAATATTTAGGGAATCGTTCCCTTACTAATTTACGGTTGGAGTCTGATTTGATATCAAACGATAGATACCCTAATTTTTATAAAATATATTAAATAACAAAATTAGTCACACGTGGACAGTACTCATTCGTTGAGATTAGTCGTGTGTTGACAAAAATAAATATTCATTTGTTGAATAGAATATTTGAAAATAGAAATATATGAAGCCGTGTTGATTAGATTGACGCCATTTTGACGTGAATGATATTTATATCAATTTTATTCATTTTAAAATGAATGTTGAAAAGTGATTTCGAAATCGAATATTTTGAAATGAAATTTGAATTAAATTGAATATAAAACGAATTCGAATTGAATTGAATATATAACGAATTCGAATTGTTTTGAATAAGAAACGATTTCGAATTGAATCGGATAGAAAACCAATTTGAATTGAATCGAATAGAAAACCAATTTGAATTGAATTGAATAGAAAACCAAATTGAACTGAATCGAATAGAAAACAAATTTGAATTGAATCGAATAGAAAACCAATTCAAAATGAATTGAATATAAAACGAATTTGAATTGAATTGAAAACGAATTCGAATTGAAATGAATTCAAATTGACTTGAAATTTGAATTGAATAGAAATGAATTTTAAAACGAATTTATAAGGAAAATTCAATTTTGATTTGAATTGAAATGGAAGTTGAAATTGTTTTTGAAACGAATTTGAAACTATTTATAAAATTCGTTTTAAAAGGAAATCAATGAAATATATATTATATATATTATATATATAATATAATGGCCTGAATAGAACGCGCCGTGCCGCGGCAGTTCGTGAATTTCGACCATTTATTTCAAACGGACATTACGGGAGATCCGACCATCGGATACTCCTAAAACCGGAACCGTTGGGTTCGTATCGAAAAGAGATTTCTAACGAAGATTAGAAAATTGAAATCTAACGGTTGGATTTGGAGATACGTCCAAATCAAATTGGAAAAAAGGTCGTTGTAAGTGCAGTTCGATGGCCGTTGATGGAAATCGACTGTACGGGCCTTGATTAAATTATTAAAAATAGTAATAATTTGTGTAAAATCATAAGAAATAATTTGGGAAAAATTGGGATGAAAAACTCCATATTTGAAAAGATAAAAATAGATTTTTATCGAAATGAACTAGTTTTGAACTGAAATTAAAACCCATTTATTTTTAAATAAATAAATTGGATTTGAAATGGGTTTAAATATAATTGATGTGGGTTTATCGTGAACAGTGTTTTAAATAACACCAGTTCTTTGACCCAATAATAAATAGAATATGATTTGGGTTTGTCGTGAACTGTGTTTTAAAAGACATTAGTTCTTTAACCCAATAAAAGGAGTTTTAATGAATCTGCAATTAGATTGAAATGTGAATTGATAATTTAAAATGTGAATTGATAATTTAAATTATCAAATTTAGAAAGTTAGCGAGAATGGAGTATCACCAGTTTTACTCCAAAGCGATAGTTAAATCTTTAATTAGATTTGAACGTGAAATGGTAATTAATTTTACCGATAACACCGTGGTATTAGATATGGAGTATTACCAGTTTTTCTTCATGGGATGAATAGGTTGGGATTGGGAATTAAAATAAATAATTACTTCTGTATGGTTCGCTAATCTCGACTAGTTTGGAAAAACCATAATTTGGTTTGAAATGACATCTAAAGGAAGATTAAAGGATAAATTTTAAAGAATTTATCTTGGATAAAATTAATGGGAACCTTTCCCTAAGAATATGAAATTTAGAAACTAGCTGTGGGTTAGCTAAGAAGAATGGTTTCCTGGGTATGGATCTGATGTTGGTTTCGGCCTTCGGGGTTAATATTTGGGGAATTGCTCTCTTACTGATTTACGGTCAGTGACTAATGAATTGCAATGAGGCGTTTGTTGTGTTTGTGTAACATTTGTTTTTAATATACGCGAGTTGTTCGGAAAAGCCGGGTTTACACCCATTCTGAATAACCGATTCGACGATAAGTCGAAGATGAAGACGGTGGTTGAAGACCGGAATTTTTCACATCGTTTGGGTGATTACTGATGATCTTGATTGGGCTGTACACCCAAGATGAGAGAATCAGTTGGTGGTCGTCCAAACGTACTTGGAGATCGATGGATATGCGAGGAAAGTGCCTCCGGTTTCGTTCAGACCCAGAACGAACTTGTAAATGGATTGTGTGTCTGACATTGGATTTTATTCTATGTTGATTGATTTCTGTTAAATATATATCTGTTTGGCGGCGGAGAATTTATTCTCTTGCTTAACGCCCTTCTCTGAGACGTACGAGCTTAGAGGTTATATATCGATAGATATCAATCGCATGGCATGAATTGCCTGTGTGGCACGCTGAGTTGCATGGATCAAGGCTTCTGTTGAAAAGCAAAGTCTTGTGGTTGATGATCAAAGCACGGACTACGTGGCAGCTTTGTGTATAGCGTGGATTCGCGAGCCTCACACCTAAGTATGAGTCAAAAACGGGATAAGGACCCAAGGAGTGCATGACGTTTCTTTCTAGCTATGGTGGTGTCAGTGACCTACCAGCCCTGACATTTATATACTTTTCACCTTTGTGGTTTGGATGCGAGGCGAGGCGCCTCGATTATAGGTCTGTAAGGACCGGGAAACGTGTGCTCAGGAATAACTAATCCTCAAACGTAAGAGAGGACCGGCCTTGGAGGATCCAGGGTTACCCAGAGTGTGTAGTCCCGAGGCATTTGCTAGAGTGTCTCGAAGCAGAGAGGAGCTTGCCCCTTGCCTCGACTCATGACGGAAATCCAATTTCCAATACGAGATGTTTCGGTTTTATTTGTAGAGCCTAGTATGGCGACATAGTGGTATGGGGCACTTATGCCGTCTATGATTTATATTTATGATTGAAATTGTTTTGACACTATACACTTATTATAGTATCAAATGATTTGTTTTAAACGTATCAAGCATGTTTGGCCATTATAAGGGAAAACCCTATCCTCCGGCTTGCGTTGCATTGTGTGATGGGACCTGGGTCTTATAATAGCTTCATTTTTCGAAAAAGCATTACGTTGTTTATTCTATGCACGGGTATTCTTGGGAGGAAACCCGTTCCGTGTTATACGGCGTGGTCCCTTGAATTACTCTCTTTTAAAGTAAAGTTTTAAATAACTGTTTTAGTTCTCACACCAGTCACATGACTGACCTGGAGTTTATTGTTTTAACCTAAACTCTGGGTGCCCTCATTTTCCGCACAGGCAGCTAGTAGTTTTGGTTTTGCAGATTTACATTCACAGGATTCTGGTTTACAGCTGGAATGATATCCGGAAAGCTCTGTATCCGTATATCACCTTCAGTTGTGCTTTGTATTATTTTTCCGCTGCTATGTAATTTATTGTAATCTCTGATATTTATCGAATGTAATTTATTCATTTATACTCTTTATATTCTTGTATCTGAAGGAATTGTTGTAATAGCAATGAAATGTTCTTCCGTTTGTGTTCTGATTTGTCGTGTTCTCAAACGATCAGAGGTTTCGAACGGTCTAGATCGGTTTAACGACTGATTCGGACCGAGCGAAATTCCCGGCTGTCACATTTGGTATCAGAGCTTTGGTTTACAGAGCTCGAGAACAAGACACATTAGAACCATATGAAAGAATTCATCAAATATTGAATTAGTAATATCCAATTAGAATGACTCGTTAGAGATAGGATCAGTAGTATCCTAGAACGAGTGTGAAGAGTATAATTTTCAAATGAAAACAATATTGTTTTAAAATTTAATTCGTTTTAAAACGTATTTGATTATTTATTTATTTTGAATATGGACAATCTAGTATATAAAGGTTTTGCATATACGCGTCATGAACGTATATTCGAAGTTTTAATATACTGGATAGATATAGAATCACACTCTAGTCGCCCGGAGATGGTACTGATGATAGCACGTGCATCATCAGTATTTATGTTCATGTTTCGAAGGTGTGATATCTATATATTTCCATCAGACTGGTGTGAGAACCAAAACAAATATAGCTAGAACACATTGTTGTGAATTAGCATCAAAAACATGGTTTTCTGTATATGTATCAAAATTATGAATTTGAAACGTTAATTCACTAATTGATTGATGTTTGTGTTGTTTGTTTAGTTGTTTGATAATTTTGAACCATTATGCCTAATTGCATCAAATATTGGATTATATTAAGAATTGGTCGCATTTGCTTGCATATACATGCGCTTACATTGAACAGGTCATAGCAAGGAGGCTAGAGTAGAGAATAAAATTTGTTTGCCCGACAAATTGGTACATGTTTACTATAATTTACTGTTTTGTTTGGGTGATGATGATTTTATGAGCCGATTGGCTAGCCGCTTGGCCTTTTCTTTTTCTTTTTGAGATCAGAAGGCCTATATGGCAATTTCGGGATTTTCCCATGGCTCCCGGTGCAGGGGAGGTTATGGCGAAAATTTTCGAAAATTTAGGGTGTTAGCCAAATTTTTGAAGAATTTGAAAATTCTCAGAAACTGAAAAGTTGGAGAATGGAAGCCAGATCGAACGTAGAATTGATTAATCAAACCACTTTCGATTTTGTTCCTTTTCGGGGACGAAAAGTTTTAAGTGGGGGAGATTGTAATAACCCGAAAATCTGGGCCAGTTTAAAATTTTTATTTTGGCAATTTTAGCGAATTTTGATTATTTAAAATACATTATTTTAAATAATATCGACGAGAAATTTATTTTGAATATAATTAGAACGTATATAGTTATATAGATCGTCATTAGAATATAAATATTTATTTTAAATTATAAAAGGAATTGAAAATGGCGCGGTAGTTCGATAATTCGATTTCAAACTTCAATTGAACGTACCGGGTGCAAAACAATCCGGATTTTAGTGAAACAAAAAACAATAGGATCTAATTGATGATATCTTTCCAACGAATCCGAAAAATCAAAATTTCATAGCGGGAATCAAAAGATATGTCCAGTTGAAAATTCTAAATAGTCGCTATGGAATTCAGGCCCTTAAAAATAGACATTTTGCAAATGACCTCGGATTTCGACGAAACCACTTTTGTTGGATCCGTGATGTCAAATTATTGCTAGATTCCAAATTTCATAATTTTTCGAATCAATATGTGAGCGTGGCAAAGGAAAACGTGTTTGACCAGTTTCAGTTGATTTTAATGGACTAGAAAATGGCCATTTTTCCAACGGTCTCAGAATTCGACGAAACTAGTTTTGTTAGGACTGTATCGTCAATACGAAGCTAGAAAATATTTTCTGGAATTTTTCTAGTTCGTATGTGACCCCAGTAAATTGAAATGCGCGTTCAAATTCAATATATAGAGTTATATGTTGATTTTGATGAAAACTGATCGAAACGATCGAATCAGCTTACGATACATATCCCATTGTGTTCGGAATGGGGGTAATTAGCTGTGGATGACAGGCGGTGGGCCTCGTTTAGAGGTCGTATGTAAAAGTCAAATTTTTGAATTAAAATAATTAAATAAATAAAAAGAAAATATCCCCCCTCCTTTTCTCCTTAACCAGCCCCCCCTCCCCCCGTTCAAAACGAATCAGAAAACAAAAAAAATATAGAAAGAGGAAGACGGGGGGAGAACTCGCCCCCCCCCCCCCCCAGATAGATCGCGACGCCGCCAGGGGGGCCCCAACCACCGCCGCCCTCCATCTTCTTCTTCCCCAACCTCCTCCTCTCCTCCTTCCCCCATCTCGCGCAAAACCCCCAATCCTCCAGCCCTCCGTCGCCACCAAGGACGCGCCGCCCACTATCGTCGGCCCCCCTCCCTTCATCTCTCCTCCTTCCGATGTCTCGTGTGACGCGCCAGGTGGAACCCTCGTTCTGAGCAATAGGTTCGAACCATTCGGGAGCTTCCAAGAAGGTAATTAACAGCTTAATTAATCAGTTTATTAATTAATTTAGTTAATTAAAATCTAAAATTTACTTGAATTAAAATTGTTTAAAAATGAATCAAGATTGTTTTTAAAACTGATTTTCTTTGTTAAGTTAAAACTGATTTTCTTTGTTAAGTTAAAACTGATTTTTCTTTGTTTATATAAAACTGATTTTCTTTGTTAAGCTAAAACTGATTTTTCTTTGTTTATATAAAACTGATTTTCTTTGTTAAGCTAAAACTGATTTTTCTTTGTTTATATAAAACTGATTTTATTTAAAAATAAAAGGGTTAGGCCTTTATAAAAAAATTAGCGAAATAAAAATATAATTTTTATATCATAGGAAGAATAAAGATATAATTTTTATATAAAGAAAATAATAAAAATATGATTTTTTAGACGAGAAGAATAGAAATATAATCTTTTATAATGTAAAAATATAAAAATATAATTTTTATATTTTATAGATAGTAAAAATATCATCTTTATATAGGTAGCAAAATAAAAATGTGATTTTTATAATGATGAAATTGAAAAGGAGAAATCTTTATAGTTGAAAAGGCGGGACCTTTATATAGAGAATAACGATGTAAAAATAGAATTTTTATCTATATAGCAACGAAATAGAAATTCGATTTTTATATATTGAATAGCATAGAAAAAATTCGATTTTTATATATTGAATAGCATAGAAAAAATTCGATTTTTATATATTGAATAGCGAAGTAAAAAATTCGATTTTTATATATTGAATAGCAAAGTCAAAATTCGATTTTTATATATTGAATAGCGAAGTAAAAATTCGATTTTTATATATTGAATAGCAAAGTCAAAATTCGATTTTTATATATTGAATAGCGAAGTAAAAATTCGATTTTTATATATTGAATAGCAAAGTCAAAATTCGATTTTTATATATTGAATAGCGAAGTAAAAATTCGATTTTTATATATTGAATAGCAAAGTCAAAATTCGATTTTTTATATATTGAATAGCGAAGTAAAAATGTGATTTTTTTTATATATAGTGACTACGGGCAACGAAGGTGACAAAAAGGCTAGAACGATGAAGATTTCTCTAAATGAAGTGGCGTGGAGTTGGAATAGCTATTGGTGAGAACTCCTCACTCAAAAATTCTTTTTCTAGTTATATATATATACACTAGGATGCAGACGGTGTTTAGTAGCACCCGACACCCGTCATCCACAGACCATGGATGGCTTGTTTGTTTGATTGATATGTCATGAAAATTTGTTTGTGATGTTGATGTGAAATAGATAATAAAATATTCTTGTGTTGAAAGGAAATAAAATATTTATATAGTTAAAAATATTTTATCGTTAAAAATATAATTTTTAACGTGATTGTGAATAAATAAATATTTATAAACAAATCGACCGATTTGTTTATATACACTGATTTGACTGATGGATTGGGATGTTAAATTTTACACATCGCCCAACTGCACAAATAAAAATCCGTGTTTGGTTGTTTGAAACCCCACACGGGTGTTGGGATGAAATTTGAAGTTCACTCATCCTGATTGATTAAATATGTCGATCGATTGATTGACAGGCTGTTATAAGCTTTAGATGTCTGTATTTGATGCTTATACAGTGTAGTGCACTTTGGTTGATGGTTGATTATTTTTCAATGTTATTATATACGTGTGATGTATGAAAATCCATATAATTAACATTATATGGTGATTGATTGGGCCTCATTCCAATTTAGAAAATAAAGAATAATATAAAATAAAGGTTCATGTGTTGACCGTACTCATCCGTTGAGATTAGTCATGTGTTGAACGAAATATTTTAATAATAAAATTTACATCTTTATCAATATAAAATAAAGGTTCATGTGTTGACAGTACTCATCCGTTGAGATTAGTCATGTGTTGAACGAAATATTTTAATAATAAAATTTACATCTTTATCATATATGAAATCAGAAATTAACTGGAAGATAGATAAGAAGAATGGTTTCCTGGGTATGGATCTGATGTTAGTTTCGGCCTTCGGGGTTAATATTTAGGGAATCGTTCTCTTACTAATTTACGGTTGGAGTCTGATTTGATATCAAACGATAGATACCCTAATTTTTATAAAATATATTAAATAACAAAAATAGTCACACGTGGACAGTACTCATTCGTTGAGATTAGTCGTGTGTTGACAAAAATAAATATTCATTTGTTGAATAGAATATTTGAAAATAGAAATATATGAAGTCGTGTTGATTAGATTGACGCCATTTTGACGTGAACGATATTTATATCGATTTTATTCATTTTAAAATGAATGTTTAAAAGTGATTTCGAAATCGAATATTTTGAAATGAAATTTGAATTAAATTGAATATAAAACGAATTCGAATTTAATTGAATATATAACAAATTCGAATTGATTTGAATAAGAAACGATTTCGAATTGAATCGAATAGAAAACCAATTTGAATTGAATCGAATAGAAAACCAATTTGAATTGAATCGAATAGAAAACCAAATTGAATTGAATCGAATAGAAAACAAATTTGAATTGAATCGAATAGAAAACCAATTCGAAATGACTTGAATATAAAACGAATTCGAATTGAATTGAAAACGAATTCGAATTGAAATGAATTCAAATTGACTTGAAATTTGAATTGAATAGAAATGAATTTTAAAACGAATTTATAAGGAAAAATTCAATTTTGATTTGAATTGAAATGGAAGTTGAAATTGTTTTTGAAACGAATTTAAAACTATTTATAAAATTTGTTTTAAAAGGAAATCAATGAAATATATGTTATATATATTATATATATAATATAATGGCCTGAATAGAAAGCGCTGCGCCGCGGCAGTTCGTGAATTTTGACCATTTATTTCAAACGGACATTACGGGAGATCCGACCGTCGGATTCTCCTAAAACTGGAACCGTTGGGTTCGTATCGAAAAGAGCTTTCTAGCGAAGATTAGAAATTTGAAATCTAACAGTTGGATTTGGAGATACGTCCAAATTAAATTGGAAAAAAGGTCGCTGTAAGTGTAGTTCGATGGCCGTTGATGGAAATCGACTGTACGGGCCTTGATTAAATTATTAAAAATAGTAATAATTTGTGTAAAATCATAAGAAATGATTTGGGAAAAATTGGGATGAAAAACTCCATATTTGAAAAGATAAAAATAGATTTTTATCGAAATGAACTAGTTTTGAACTGAAATTAAAACCCATTTATTTTTAAATAAATAAATTGGATTTGAAATGGGTTTAAATAGAATTGATGTGGGTTTATCGTGAACAGTGTTTTAAATAACACCAGTTCTTTAACCCGATAATAAATAGAATGTGATTTGGGTTTGTCGTGAACTGTGTTTTAAAAGACATTAGTTCTTTAACCCAATAAAAGGAGTTTTAATGAATCTTCAATTTGATTGAAATGTGAATTGATAATTTAAATTATCAAATTTAGAAAGTGAGCGAGAATGGAGTATCACCAGTTTTACTCCAAAGCGATAGTTAAATCTTTGATTAGATTTGAACGTGAAATGGTAATTAATTTTACCGATAACACCGTGGTATTAGATATGGAGTATTACCAGTTTTTCTTCATGGGATGAATAGGTTGGGATTGGGAATTAAAATAAATAATTACTTCGGTACGATTCGCTAATCTCGACTAGTTTGGAAAAACCATAATTTGGTTTGAAATGACATCTAAAGGAAGATTAAAGGATAAATTTTAAAGAATTTATCTTGGATAAAATTAATGGGAACCTTTCCCTAAGAATATGAAATTTAGAAACTAGCTGTGGGTTAGCTAAGAAGAATGGTTTCCTGGGTATGGATCTGATGTTGGTTTCGGCCTTCGGGGTTAATATTTGGGGAATTGCTCTCTTACTGATTTACGGTCAGTGACTAATGAATTGCAATGAGGCTTTTGTCGTGTTTGTGTAACATTTTTTTTTAATATACGCGGGTTGTTCAGAAAGGCCGGGTTTACACCCATTCTGAATAACCGATTCAACGATAAGTCGAAGATGAAGACGGTGGTTGAAGACCGGAAGTCTTCACATCGTTTGGGTGATTACTGATGATCTTGATTGGGCTGTACACCCAAGATGAGAGAATCAGTTGGTGGTCGTCCAAACGTACTTGGAGATCGATGGATATGCGAGGAAAGTGCCTCCGGTTTCGTTCAGACCCAGAACGAACTTGTAAATGGATTGTGTGTCTGACATTGGATTTTATTCTATGTTGATTGATTTCTGTTAAATATATATCTGTTTGGCGGCGGAGAATTTATTCTCTTGCTTAACGCCCTTCTCTGAGACGTACGAGCTTAGAGGTTATATATCGATAGATATCAATCGCATAGCATTAATTGCCTGTGTGGCACGCTGAGTTGCATGGATCAAGGCTTCTGTTGAAAAGCAAAGTCTTGTGGTTGATGATCAAAGCACGGCCTACGTGGCAGCTTTGTGTATAGCGTGGATTCGCGAGCCTCACACCTCGGTATGAGTCAAAAACGGGATAAGGACCCAAGGAGTGCATGACGTTTCTTTCTAGCTATGGTGGTGTCAGTGACCTACCAGCCCTGACATTTATATACTTTTCACCTTTGTGGTTTGGATGCGAGGCGCCTCGATTATAGGTCTGTAAGGACCGGGAAACGTGTGTTCAGGAATAACCAATCCTCAAATGTAAGAGAGGACCGGCCTTAGAGGATCCGGGGTTACCCAGAGTGTGTAGTCCCGAGGCATTTGCTAGAGTGTCTCGAAGCGGAGAGGAGCTTGCCCCTTGCCTCGACTCATGACGGAAATCCAATTTCCAATACGAGATGTTTCGGTTTTATTTGTAGAGCCTAGTATGGCGACATAGTGATATGGGGCACTTATGCCGTCTATGATTTATATTTATGATTGAAATTGTTTTGACACTATACACTTATTATAGTATCAAATGATTTGTTTTAAACGTATCAAGCATGTTTGGCCATTATAAGGGAAAACCCTATCCTCCGGTTTGCGTTGCATTGTGTGATGGGACCTGGGTCTTATAATAGCTTCATTTTTCGAAAAAGCATTGCGCTGTTTAATCTATGCACTGGTATTCTTGGGAGGAAACCCGTTCCGTGTTATACGGCGTGGTCCCTTGAATTACTCTCTTTTAAAGTAAAGTTTTAAATAACTGTTTTAGTTCTCACACCAGTCACATGACTGACCTGGAGTTTATTGTTTTAACCTAAACTCTGGGTGCCCTCATTTTCCGCACGGGCAGCTAGTAGTTTTGGTTTTGCAGATTTACATTCACAGAATCCAGGTTTACAGCTGGAATGATATCCGGAAAGCTCTGTATCCGTATATCACCTTCAGTTGTGCTTTGTATTATTTTTCCGCTACTATGTAATTTATTGTAATCTCTGATATTTATCGAATGTAATTTATTCATTTATACTCTGTATATTCTTGTATCTGATGGAATTGTTGTAATAGCAATGAAATGTTCTTCCGTTTGTGTTCTGATTTGTCGTGTTCTCAAACGATCAGGGGTTTGAACGGTCTAGATCGGTTTAACGACTGATTCGGATCGAGCGAAATTCTCGGCCGTCACAATTATCAATATATACCCTCTAAGTTCGTGCGCCTCGGAGAAGGGTGTTAAGCAAGAGAATGAATTCTCCGGCACCAACAGATATATATTAAACAGAAATCAATTTACTTGGAATGAAATCCAATGTCAGACACACATCCATTTACAAGTCTGTTCTGGGTCTGAACGAAACCGGGGACACCTTATTCCTCCTCCTATATGTCCAATACGGAGGAGAGGCGCTCGCATATCCAAACGATCAACAAGTACGTCCGGACAACTACCACTGTAACCCTTTCAAGGCAGCAACTCCAATCAAAGGCATCAGTAGTCATCCATTCAATGTGAAGATCGTCGGTCAATCACCGTCTTCAAATCTTCGACTTCCAATCGTCGTATATTTATTTGAAATGAGCGTTAACTTGAACTTTTCAAATAATTATCAAATATATATCATTTAAATCATTATATATCGTCTATAATATTTTATAAGGATTTATCGCTATTTTTATTTATTTAAAAATAGACATTTTCAATTAAACGACGCTTCGCGTCATTACATAGCCCTGGCACTGTTTTTATCGAAATTTGATTTACACATTTCTCAAAATCTAACTGTTGGATCTTAGCAAATTATATATCGTTGTAAAGATCTTTCCAAATCCAACCCAAATGTTCCAGTTTTAGGAAAATCCGACGGTCGGATCTTTCGGTATAATCGTTTGAAGTTTCGATTTCAAAACGCGAACTACAGCAGCGCGATTCGCTTTATTTTAATTTATATTTATATATAACAATATATAAATATAATCGTTCGACAATATCAAGCCCTTTTCAATTCAATGTTGATTTCTATAATATATGAAATCGTATATTACATTAAAATGAAATTTTTAATTATAATACCCTCCTCTTTGTATATTGAATCTTTTATCTCATTATTTATTTACATTGAAAATGCAAATCTTTTATATCATTATATATTTACATTGAAAATGTAAATCCTTCATATCATTATCTATTTACATTAAAAATGTAAATCCTTTATTCATTATATATATTTACATTGAAAATGTAAATCTTTTATTCTCTATATATTTACATTGGAAATGTAAATCCTTTATTCTTTATATATGTTTACATTGAAAATGTAAATCCTTTATTCATTATATATATTACAATGAAAATGTAAATCTTTTATTCATTCCTTGATTACAAATAAGAATGTAATTACATTCCTACTTTAATTACATATATAAAAATAATAATATAACTTTCATTCTTTACTTTAATTACATATTAAAAATGTAACTTTCCATTTTATTTTATTTACATAGAAAAATATAAACCTTTTATCCTTTCTTTACTTACATTAAAAAAATGTAAATTTCTAAGTAATCCTTCCTTAAAATAAAAATGTAAAATTTTCAAGTAATCTTTATTTGCATTTAAAAAAAAAAGTAAATTTCAATTCTTTGCTTTGATTACATACAAAATGCAATTTTCTGTACTTCATTCTTTGATTACACTGAAAATGAAATCTGTTATACTTTTCTAGATTACAAATAAAAATGTAATCTTTATTCTATATATCATTACGTTGAAAAAATGTAACTTTTTACTTCAATATAAAATTACATTGAAAAGTGTAAATTTGCATTTCATGTTTGGTTTACATTGCAAAATGTAAATCTCTATTCATTCCTTTATTTACATTGACAAATGTAATTTACTGTTCATTCTTTAATTTACATTGGGAAATGTAAATTCTGGTTCATTCTTTATCTTCATTTGAAAAATATATTTTTTTCATTCCTTCTTTATTTTCATTTGAAAAATGTATATTTTCGTTGATTCTATATTTACATTTGAAAAATGTATATTTCCATTGATTCTATATTGACATTTGAAAAATGTACATTTTCATTCCTTCTATATTTACATTTGAAAAACGTATATTTTCATTGATTCTATATTTACATTTGAAAAATGTAAATTTTCATTGAAGTATGAAATCTAATGTCAACATTTTTATATCCAAATGGCTATTTTAAAGTTGCATTACATAGAAATGTAGAATGCAATGCAAATACAATTCATATTAAAATGTTCATTTAAATGTTTTATTTACATTGAAAATATAAGATCACATGTAAATTCATTTTCCCTAAATAATTATTTTAACGCCATATTTACATTAAAATGTAAAATCAAATATAAATTCATTTTTCTATATAAATGCTTATTTTTAATGTTATATTTACATTAAAAATGTAAATTTAAATGTAAATTCATTTATCTGAAATAAATGCTCCATTTTTTACTACATTGAAAACGTAGATTTATGTTGACATATAACGATCAATTTCACATATATATATATATATTAAAAAATCTGATTTTCATATTATTCAAACACTTAATATATAACAACATGAATATTTTATAACATAAAATATTTCAGAAAAATTCGGCAGCATAACAGCAGGTAATTAAAACCGGCACCGTCCCGACGTACGGCTTCTCGCTCTATCTTAAAGCCTCACAGCTTTTGACAATGGGGATTTCAATAATCTATTTCATACGCAGGCGAATTTTTCCACAGACTAATCCTATTTTTTTCCACCCAAAATCAACTACAAACAAAAATTAACCATTCGTAATATTCACTAAATTTCAAACCACAAATCAAACAAGTTGTTCATGACTTGTGGACAACGGTTGTCGGGAGTTTCTAAACTCCGTCTGCATCTTAATATATTTTTATTTATTTTAATCGGATCCAGAAATCTCACCTCGCTTTCTATTTCTCTAAATTTTTCGATTACTCCAAAAATTCTGTGGACAGTTCTGAAATGTAGATCTCGATTCAAGGATTCCAACGCTTCTTGAATCGTTCAATTCTGACTCTGTTTGCAAAATATATAGTCGTTAATGCATTTGATAATTTAACGAACAATTAATTAATTATTAAAAAATCTAATTACTTTTTAAATTACACAGAGCCGCCTCTCTTCTTCTACTTCTAGGAATCAGTCACGCTACCCAATTCGTTCAAACCCAAACTCCTCAACGCACCCTTCAAGAAACCGCCGGAGACTAATCGGACTTCACCCTGTCGGAGACCACGGCGAGCTCCTCCATCGCTGGCAAGTGCGCCAGTCACGACACCCCCATGCGCCGTACAATTGGCTGCGAACGCCAAGCCTTCTCGAGAGGAATTTGACCACCTCGCTCAACAGAAACTGATCATGGCCGTATAGTTTCGAAGGTCTATGTTTGCTCTTTGATTTATGCTTAGGAACCTTGGTCTAATATAATATGGTTTGATTTCTTTTAAGGAATCAAGTGGGATCTCCACGGCCATTGAATTTACAAAGATGGCGGTTGTATACTGTAGCTAGGGTTTTGGGAGGAATACGGTGTATTTATACCGTATACTATTTTATTTTATTTTATTCGAATATAATTTCTATCACGCTCCTAACTCCAAAACTAACACAACGAGTAATGCCACTAGATAAATACCCCCATTACGGACACAAAGGGATATGCCTTGTAGGTCCATTCAATTGTTTCAGTCAGTTATTCTTCAATTTAAGTAATAAAACATTTGATTATTTAATTTGATCGAACATTTTAATTTACCGAGGCCACAGACTGACTCTGAAAATTCCCGAAAAATAAATCTGGCTATGTTTTGATGATACGGTCCCAACAAAACTAGT
The DNA here is from genome assembly GCA_030737875.1 of Allium sativum. Classification (NCBI taxonomy): domain Eukaryota; kingdom Viridiplantae; phylum Streptophyta; class Magnoliopsida; order Asparagales; family Amaryllidaceae; genus Allium; species Allium sativum. The sequence goes on along the minus strand of CM060924.1, from coordinate 951,578,279 downwards.
TTCATCGAATTTGGAGACCGTTGGAAAAATGGCCATTTTCAAGTCGATCGAAATTGATTGAAATTGTCAAAACACTTTTTCTTTTGTCACGCTCACATATTGATTCCAAAAATTATGTAAATTGGAATCCCGCAATAATTTGACATTTTGGATCCAACGAAAGGGGTTCCGTCGAAAATGGAGGTCGTTTGAAAAATGGCTATTTATATGGGCCATATATTATATTAAATTCCATAGCGGCCATTCTGAAAATTCAACTGACCATAGCTTTTGATTCCCGCTATGAAATTTCAATTTTTCGGATTTGTTGGAAAGATATTCTTAAACAGATTTAAATATTTTTGGTTTCACCAAAATCTGATATAATTTTCATCCTGTATAGTCGGTCAAAGTTTGAATTCAAATTTTCAAACCGCTGCGCTATTTCTAACTCCTTTTGAAATGAAAATAAATATATTCATTCGATCTTCAATTTAAATAAAATTTTTAATCGTTATTATTTAAAATAGATTATTTTAACTATTCAAAATTCAATAAAATAGCCAAAATAATTTATTTTTTTAATTGGTTTCGATTTTCCGGGTTGTTACAATCTCCCCCACTTAAAAGCTTTTCGTCCCCGAAAAGGAAACAATAGTAAAGTAGGAAACAAAACTGAAAATGTGGATATGGTAAATGTACCTCACACTAGAGCTCGTCAGAGATATCCACTCTGCACTGGGGATAAGCCTGTTTGATGCTATCCTCTGTCTCCCGTGTACAGTCTCTGGGGTCACCGCTTCACTGTACTTTGACTAGATGAATTCTTTTGTTCCTCAGAACTCGGGTTTCTTTGCCAATGATCTTTACCGCCTCCCTTCTTACCGCTAAGTTTGGGGTAATTTCCAAATCTTGCTATGCAGCTTCCTCCACAACCAAGTCTGGATCATGCACATGCTTCCGAAGTTGAGACACATAGAATATACATCATATACCCCTAGCAACCAGTCAGGTAACTGAACCCTGTAAGCGAGAGTTCCAATTCTTTCTGGAATAGGGAAAGGACCAATGACTCTTGGAGCCAACTTCCCAGTCTTCCCAAAGCGAACTACTCCTCTGAATGGAGAAACTATCAAGTACACATGATCGCCAACTGCGAATTCTAAATCTCTTCTTCTTGCATCTGCATAACTTTTCTATAGGCTCTGAGCTGCTAGTAGCCTCTTCTTAATGAAATCAACTTTGTTCGAAGCTTCACGGATCATGTCGGGACCCAATACTAGTCTATTGCCTGGTTCTACCCAATATGCTGGAGATCTACAAGCCTTCCATACAATGCTTCGAATGGAGACATTTTCAAGCTTGCCTGGTAACTGTTATTATAAGAAAACTCGACCAAATGCAAGTGACCTTCCCATGGTCCACCAAAGTCAAGAATACATGCCCACAATAAATCTTCCAGTATAAGGTTCACCCTCTCAGTCTGGCCATCTATTTGAGGATGATAAGCAGTGCTCAGATTTAATGTTGTCCCCAGCTCTTCTTGGAAAGCTTCCCAGAATTTACTAGCAAATATAGGGTCATGGTCACTAACAATTCTATTGGGAACTCCATGTAATCAGACAATTTCTTTGAAATAAATTTTTGCCAAGCTTTGAGCTATTCTGGTAGATCTAACAGGGATGAAATGGGCAGACTTTGTGAAACAATCAACGATCACCCAAATACTATCATTTCCTTTTCTGGTTCGGGGCAAACCATCGATCAAATCCATGGAAATCTGATACCATTTCCAAGTTGGGACTGGTAGTGGCTGTAACAAGCCAGCAGGTTTTTGCTGATCACTTTTGACTTGCTGGTAAGTAGAACACCTGCTGATATAGATAGAGATGTCTCTTTTCATAGATTTCCACCAGAATGTACGCTTGAGATCATGATACGTCTTGCTCACCCCTGGATGAATACAAAGCTTGTATTTATAACATTCATCCATTACTTCTCTTCTGAGCTCAAGAATATTTGGGACACAAATTCTGCCTTTTAACCTCAGAATTCCCTTGTTATCAATTTGGAAACTCGAGGGTTCGCCTTCTCGAACTCTTTTACTAATTCTCTATATAAATTCATCATCTTTCTGAAGAGCAGAGATTTTGTCAATCAATGCAGGTGTAATGATGAGATTGGAGATGATAAGATTGGCAACACTCGCATTTTTTCTGCTAAGTGCATCCGCCACAACATTGGCTATCCCTGGCGTATATAAGATGTCCAAATCATAAGCCGCTAGAAATTCTACCCAACGTTGCTGCCTCAAATTCAAGTCCAGTTGGGTGAACATATACTTCAAGGATTTATGATCTGTATATAGTTTGAACTTCACACCCAAGAGATAGTGCCTCCATATCTTTAAAGCAAATATGATGGCCATCAACTCAAGCTCATGAGTGGGGTATTTCTTCTCATGCGGTTTCAATTGACGACTAGCATAAGCAACCACTTTGTCCCTCTGCATTAGTACCGCACCAATACCTTCTCTCGAAGCATCAGTCCAGACTTTCAAATTTTTGTTGCCATCAATAATAGTCAACACTAGAGCAGTAGTCAACACTAGAGCAGTAGTCAACTTCAATTTCAGCTCTTGGAAAGCTGCCTCACATTCAGGTGTCCAAATAAACTTTGTATGCTTCTTTGTAAAATTCGTCAATGGACAAGCTAGCCTCGAAAAATCTTTAACGAATTTCCGATAATAGCCAGCCAATCCTAGAAAACTTCTTACTTCAGTAGGAGTGTTAGGCTACTTCCAATCTTTAATGGCTATGATTTTACTAGGATCCACTGAAATTCCTTCCTTCGATACTACATGACTGAGGAACTTCACTTCTTCTTGCCAGAATACGCATTTAGAAAATTTGGCTTTTAATACATTCTTTCTCAAAATTTCCAAAACTTGTTCCAAATGCCTTCCATGCTCAGCAGTTGATTTGGAGAAGATTAAAATGTCGTCGATGAAAACTAGCACAAATTTGTTTAGGACATCACGAAATACTCGATTCATCAAATCGACAAAATAAGATGGAGTGTTGCATAAGTCAAACGGCATCACTAACCATTCATAAATATGTCTAGACCTCTGAAAGCTATCAAAGGAACACACTCTTTAGAAATACGCACTTGACGGAAACCCATAGCCAGGTCCATCTTAGAAAACACTTTAGCTCCATTTAAATGATCCAACAAATCATTTATACGAGGCAATGGATATTTATTCTTGAGTGTCTGCTTGTTTAGATCTCAGTAATCCATACAAAGTCTGAGAGTACCATCTGACTTTGGAACAAACACTACTTCTGCTCCCCACTCCAAGAAACTAGGCCTGATCAGACCTTTCCATAAGAGCTGTTTAGTTTGGTTACTCAACTCTTCTTTCTCTTTCCATGTCATTCTCCAAATAGGATGTACCACTGGCCTCGCATTCGGAACTAGATCAATCCTGAAGTCGATTTCTCTTCGCGGAGGTAAGCTATCAACTTCTTCGAACACATCCGCATAATTCTTAACAATAGGAATATCTTCAATAGGAGCAGGAGAAACATCAACAGAAGACCAAAATTCTTTTCTATCTGAATTCGGTCCTATGCATGGTATCGTTATAAAATTGTTATACTTGGTCTTCGCCTTAACGATCCTTTCTGCACATTTAACCTCGGCTTCATATTTGGTTAACCAGTTCAGCCCAAGAATGATGTCAAATTCAGGGAAATCCATGACGATCAAATTAAAAGAAAACAGGTAACGTGAAAAGGAAATAGGTGCTCTACAATACACACCGAGAATTAGAAAACCCCTATCGGATTATGAACTCTAACCGATTCCTTAAGGTTCCTTAGCTTTAGCTTTAGCTTCTTAACTGTATTGCTTGAAATAAAGATCTGTGACGCACCCATATCAAACAATACTTTAACTAGAATATTGTTGGCAGTGAGAGTGCCTTCTAAAACATCTGGGCTTTGCTGACTAGCCGAGGGTGCTGGAGTCTCTGCTACTTCATTTACATGAGCTACTACATACTCCTTTAATAATAGGAAATCCCTTGCAAGATGACCTATCTGGTGGAACTTATGGCATTTCCTTTTACTATGAGATCGCTTTTGCTTCTTAATGGATTTAGATCGGTCATCATTTCATCTCTTCGAAGATTTGCAATTCCTCAACATATGCCCTGGCTTATTACAGTTATTGCATATGGCAGTCGTTAACGGTTCTTCTTTAGATTCACCCTTTGTCTTATCAGCTTTAGGCTTCTTGCTGGCCTCAGGCTTTGTACTTGTCTCAGAGCTATCAACTTCAAATTTCCTTTTGCTACTGGAATTGCTTTCTTCTACATCTTCATCTTCCGTACCATATTGCTTATCATTATACTCATAGTGGAAAGACATTTGTATCATTTCAGAGAATGGGAGATCCACATGAGCGAGTACTCTACCTTCATATTTCTTTTGAAGTCCTTTGATAAATCTCATATTCTTCCTTATAGGATCTTGAATTAGTTCTGGGGCAAAGCGAGAAAGTTCATTGAATTTCTTCTGATATTCTTGGATGGTCATATCTCCTTGTTTTAGATCATAAAACTCATCATTTAGCCGCTCCGTCGTTTTTGGAGGAATAAATCTTCCTTTGAACATTTCTTTGAATCTATCCCATGTAATATTACCTTCTGGAATTTCCTCAGTAATAGTTTCCCACTAGATTAGAGCTTCGTCTTTGAGTGCCCAAGATGCTATAAATCTTTTCTGATCATCTCTCAGTTTTAAGCCTTCAAGAATTCTCTCAGCAGAACGCATCCATGCCTGTGTTTCAATCACGAATTCTTTGCCCGAGAATTGTACTCCATCCAGATTTCGATATTTCATTACTAGAGCTTCTAGATCTGGTTCTAGAAGCACGTTTAGTTCATTAGATTGTCGAACCATAAAATTACTTCTTCTGTTTCTGCCACTCATTTTCAACTATGTTTGCAAATAGCAGATAAAGAGTCAGGCCAACAGAATAGATATTGTAAAACATAAAGACATATATTTAAAAGTAAATGAATCTATGAGGGATGTGTTTTATTCTGCTATACTCACTGTAGGACATAACTAGTCCTATCTACAATGAGTTATTTTTTTTAGAATACTACTGATTCTTCTTCTGTCTGGTTTATTCATATGTTATATTCCGAGCTAAGTTTAACCAAAGCTCTGATACCAACTGTGATGACCTCAAACTTCCGCATTACGAAAGCAAGGATAATCATTGGAATATAACACATAAAAAATAATAGCAAAACAAAAATATAGAATTACAGCAGAAATTGTACATCGAATTACACTGAGAATAATATATCATCAGAGTTACACAGCATAATAGGATCATACTTAGTACATAATACAGTTTTCAACTTAATATAGAATGTCTACAGCGAAATAAACATAATACACAAAGTGAAATGTGAATAGTAATATAGAAATGGTAAGTACATCTTCAGCTCCAAAGCTATCCAGAATGAGTCTGCTAAACCTGTACACAAGGCTGCCCGTGTGGAAAAGAGGGCACCCGAGTGTGCAAAGTGAAACGAACAACGAGTCAGTCATGGGACTGGAATGAAAAATCTGATTTAACCTATTTAAAAATAAGGCTAATCACAGGACTACATCGCTAATGTGGAACGGGTTTACTCCATTGGATTGGCAGTGCATAAATAAAGTAAATCGTTAAACAACGCAATGCTTTTTAGAAAAATGGACCCATTATAAGACTTAAGTCCCATCACACAATGCAACGCAAACCGGAGGATAGAGTTTTACCTTATAGTGATCAAAAATGCTTGATACAATAAATCGGAGTTGATATTAGTGTATATATGTTTTCAAAAACATTTCAATCATAATGTATCAATCATAGACGGCATAGCTACCATATACTATGTCGCTATACTAGTAATACAATCAAAACTGCATGGGTCGTATTGGAAGTTGGGTTTCCATCATGAACCAATGCAAGATATAGTCCTTACCGAATTCGAGACAATCTAGCCCATGTCTCAGGACAAGTGCTCTGTCAAGCCCTTAGGATCACCAGGGTTGGTCCACACATATGTTAGTGGATTAGTTATGAATGAACAATACGTCTCCCCCCCCCCATATGGGGTGTAAATAGAGCTACTAGGGACTCAAATCCGAGGTACCTCGCTACACATCATCCACATAAGTAAAATATCTGGGCGTTTAAAATAACAGACACCACTTCTAGCTAGAAAGAAATGCATGTTCTCCATGGGGTCCTTCTCCCGTTTCTGGTTCATAACGGGGTGTGAGGCTCGTGAAGTAACTCTATACACAAAGCTATGCTACAGTAAAGCTGTGCCTCTGCTTTTCAACAATAAACCTTGATCATTTGCCTCTTGGCATGCCACACTGACAATTCACGCCATGCGATCGATAACTATCAGTATATACCCTCTGAGTTCGTGCGCCTCAGAAAAGGGTGTTAAGCAAGAGAATGAATTTTCTGCCACCAACAGATATATATTAAACAAAAATCAATTTACCTGGAATGAAATCCAATGTCAGACACACATCCATTTACAAGTCCGTTCTGGGTCTGAACGAAACCGGAGACACCTTATTCCTCCTTCCATATGTCCAATACGGAGGAGAGGCGCTCGCATATCCGAACGATCAACAAGTACGTCCGGACAACTACCACTGTAACCCTTTCAAGGCGGCAACTCCAATCAAAGGCATCAGTAGTCATCCATTCGATGTGAAGATCGCCGGTCTTCAATCACCGTCTTCAAATCTTTGACTTTCAATCGTCGTATAATTATTTGAAATGAGCGTTAACTCGGACTTTTCAAACAATTCTCGAATATATATCATTTTAATCATTCCATATCATTTTTAATATTTTATAACGATTTATCGCTATTTTTTTTTTAAAAAAAATAGCCATTTTCAATTAAACGACGCTTCCGGTCATTACATGGCCATGGTGTTGTTTTCATCAAAATTTGATTTACACATTTCTCAAAATCTAATTGTTGGATCTTAGCAAATTATATATCGTTGGAAAGATCTTTCCAAAACGAACCCAACGGTTCCAGTTTTGGGAAAATCCAACGGTCGGATCTTTCGGTATAATCGTTTGAAGTTTCGATTTCAAAAAGCGAACTACAGCAGCGCGATTCGTTTTATTTTAATTTATATTTATATATAACAATATATAAATATAATCATTCGACGATATCAAACCCTTTTCAATTCAACATTGATTTCTATAATATATAAAATCATGTATTACATTAAAACGAAATTTTTAATGATAATACCCTCCTTTTTGTATATTGAATCTTTTATCTCATTATTCAATTACATTGAAAATGCAAATCTTTTATATCATTATATATTTACATTGAAAATGTAAATCCTTCATATCATTATCTATTTACATTGAAAATGTAAATCCTTTATTCATTATATATATTTACATTGAAAATGTAAATCCTTTATTCTTTATATATTTACATTAGAAATGTAAATCCTTTATTCTTCATATATATTTACATTGAAAATGTAAATCCTTTATTCATTATATATATTTACATTGAAAATGTAAATCCTTTATTCATTATATATATTTACAATGAAAATGTAAATCTTTTATTCATTCCTTGATTACAAATAAGAATGTAATTTCATTGCTAACTTTAATTACATATATAAAAAATTAATGTAACTTTCATTCTTTACTTTAATTACATACTAAAAATGTAACTTTCCATTTTATTTTATTTACATAGAAAAATATAAACCTTTTATCCTTTCTTTACATACATAAAAAAATGTAAATTTCTATGTAATCCTTCCTTAAAATAAAAATGTAAAATTTTCAAGTAATCTTTATTTGCATTTAAAAAAAAAGTAAATTTCAATTCTTTTCTTTGATTACATACAAAATGCAATTTTCAGTACTTCGTTCTTTGATTACACTGAAAATGAAATCTGTTATACTTTTCTAGATTACAAATAAAAATGTAATCTTTATTCTATATATCATTACATTGAAAAAATGTAACTTTTTACTTCAATATAAAATTACATTGAAAAGTGTAAATTTGCATTTCATGTTTGGTTTACATTGCAAAATGTAAATCTCTATTCATTCCTTTATTTACATTGAAAAATGTAATTTACTGTTCATTCTTTAATTTACATTGAGAAATGTAAATTCTGGTTCATTCTTTATGTTCATTTGAAAAATGTATAGTTACATTCCTTCTTTAATTTCATTCGAAAAATGTATATTTTCATTGATTCTATATTTACATTTGAAAAATGTATATTTTCATTCCTTCTGTATTTACATTTGAAAAATGTATATTTTCATTGATTCTATATTTACATTTGAAAATTGTAAATTTTCATTGAAATATGAAATCTAATGTCAACATTTTAATATCCAAATGGCTATTTTAAAGTTGCATTACATAGAAATGTAGAATGCAATGCAAATACAATTTATATTAAAATGTTTATTTAAATGTTTTATTTACATTGAAAATATAAGATCACATGTAAATTCATTTTCCCTAAATAATTATTTTAATGTCATATTTACGTTAAAATGTAAAATCAAATATAAATTCATTTTTCTGTATAAATGCTTATTTTTAATGTTATATTTACATTAAAAATATAAATTTAAATGTAAATTCATTTATCTGAAATAAATGCTCCATTTTGATTACATTGAAAATGTAGATTTAATGTTGACACATGACGATCAATTTCATATATATATATATATATATATATTAAAAATTTTATTTTCATATTATTCAAACAATTAATATATAACAACATGAATATTTTATAACACAAAATATTTTAGAAAAATTCGGCAGCATAACGGCAGGGTAATTAAAACCGACACGGTCCTGATGTACGGCTCCTCGCTCTACCTTAAAGCCTCGCAGCTTTTGACAATGGGGATTTCAATAATCTATTTCATACACAGATGAATTTTTCCATTGACGAATCCTATTTGTTTTTCAACCAAAATCAACCACAAACAAAATCAACCATTTGTAGTATTCACCAAATTTCAAACCACAAATCAAACAAGTTGTCCATGCTTTGTGGGCAACGGGTGTCGGGAGTTTCTAAACTCCGTCTGCATCTTAATATATTTTTATTTATTTTAACCGGATTCAGAAATCTCACCTCGCTTTCTATTTCTCAAAAATTGTCGAATGCTCCAAAAATTCTGCGGACAGTTCTGAAATGTAGACTCGATTCAAGGATTCCAACGCTTCTTGAATCGTTCAATTCCGACTCTGTTTGCAAAAGATATGGTCGTTAATACATTTGATAATTTAACGAACAATTAATCAATTAATTATTAATAACCCTAATTACTTTTTAAATTACACAGAGTCGCCACTCTTCTTCTACTTCCAGGAATCAGTCATGCTACCCAATTCATTCAAACCCAAACTCCCCAACGCACCCTTCTAGAAACCTGTAGTGTCCCATAATTCCTTTATAATTTGAGCTGACTAAATAACGAAAGTCCAACCTCAATTGCATTGGAAACCAGAAAACTAATAGAAAGAAAATAGAGGGTGAGAATAGATAAGATAGAAACATAGAATAGAAGAAGAAGATGAAGAAGAACATACAACATCAGAGTAAACACGAACCTCACAGCGGAACGAATAAAATATAACATAACTTTGAAATAAAAGATTTTACTTGAATATACATATCATTATCAAAGTACAACACTTCCAACACCGTGGAAATAAACAATAGCTATATGAACGCTGCTGAAGCCTCCTACTCCGTCTTTCCAAGTATATATGTAAAATCCTGACTACTTGACTGCCCGTACAAAATTGGGCACTCAAGAGTTTAGGGAAAACAAAAAAAAATAAACTCCGGGTCAGTCATGGGACTGGTGTGAGTAAAACATTTTAAAACATTTGTGTGACTAAACAGTATCTCATTAGACCGCGCCGTATAACGGAACGGGTTTTTCCCTTATGAGAATCCAAAATAATCTTTATATCAAAATTCTTTTGATATTATAATAGTGTCTATCAACCACAATATAATAATCATCTAGAAGAAATGCTTTCATCTAACGTTCTACATATATAGTATACAATCAAAACCGCGAGCACTTATTGGATAATGGATTACCAACTATGACAAGGTATGGAACCACCTTCTGATAGTGTACCTCTAAAGAGGAATACACTGGGTTCAACAAGAACATCTTGCAACCCGACCACACATGACCAACCATTCATTTCTCTTGAGTGTATCGAATGTATATCACCAACGGTTGGGATCAGCGATCGTTTCCCAATAAGGGACAGCATTGATAGATTTAAGAAGCAAATGAATATTCTCTAGATAGGTGATTATACACCCTAATAGGTGCGATTAACATAGCCATGCTGCCTGCCCGACTTTTGTCATTTCCGGATGTAAGGCTAGAAGCTACGCTTATCATTTTACATATCATATCTTCAGTTACTTGGAATACCACATCATCATACGTGCCAAATCATTATCGATTTCCCTAACCGTATCACGCGTATGAAGCTAAGAGAAACGAATTCCTCCACCACCAAACGTAATACGTTTGAAGAGATCAATATATATGATTCGTTAGGAATACTCTGTCAGACATTCGTCCATACCAGTTGTCCTGGGACTGGAAAAACCGAAGACACTATTCAGTACATCCATCTTAGGCAATCTCTACCTAAGATTTATACAATAGCCCTTGCACTTTACTCCGTCTTCAATATATTAAGCATACTTGGTGTGCAACGCTTATGCCAATACGGGGTGGTTCTTCGGATAATAATCCAACCGGTCTCTCCATATTAACAACGTTAAAATGGTCAAAAACTTTGATAGTCGGTGATTTAACTATCAAATGAAAACACGGGTGCAAACAACAATCTTATTTCCAATTGGAATTTTCTATTGATCAATCATCCTCATATATATATATATATATATATATATATATATATATATATATTCATATTCATATTTCCTTATTTTCTATATTCAGAAAATATATGTTATGAACATTGGAAAACATTCCCATTGCTTATTTACTTATCACTATTCTTCCACATCTATCAGTGTCTGACTGTAAACAAGTATAAGAACAATTCCCTAAGTATCAATCTCGAAGGTCGTAACCAACATCAGATAGACACTTAAAAAACCATTCAACTTAACTAATCTCCAGTCAGTTTCTAATTTAGCATAACTCCATTCCATTTTCTATGTTTAGAAAATATCTCTGATTTTATATTTGGAAAACGTTTCCAAAACTCATTTATATGGATTTTGTAACGACCCGTATTCTACGCATCATAGGATCGAATATTTATTTCTTTCACATAAAAGTCGTATGGTCATGTAACTTTGGGAGACGAATATTAGGGTCATTTCCCATGTTCATGATTTTTCCCGAATTTTAAATGACCATTTTACCCCTAGTTGGTACTGTTTTGTCCATAACTTTTGATTGGAAAGGAATTTTGACTTGAAACCACTTCCATTGGCTCCGGATGATGGTTTACAATTCCGTAGAGTGGTCACAATAGCCAAACGGACTTACCGTTTGGGAGATATGGCTGAAACAAGTTTCAGATGGTGAAAAACAGCTTAATTGGGCTTAACCGGGTGATTAACAGCTAGGCCCAATAGGGGATTTCGGCATTAGGGTAAGAAGGAGGCTGAAATCAGTTAGAGAACGATCTTATCCTCATTTCCCAGCCGCCACTTTCTTTCTTGCAACCCTAGCAATGGCCTCCAACACCCAAATCACCTTCTAATCACTTTCTAATCAAGTTTTGGCTTAATCTACATCAAATTAAGGAGAGGAAACACGAAAGCAAGGCTAGAGCTGCTGTTAGACGTTAGAATTCACCCAAATCAGCGAGGTTTCAGTTCTGAGAATTTCATTTGTGGCCAAGGTGAGTGATTTGCATAGTTTTTGCACTAATTACGGTAATTAAGGGTAATTAGTGAAGATTAGCGAATCTATACACTAATAAATTCTGGAAAAATGTTTAGAAATTCTTAAATAATATTTTATGCCTCTGTTAGAAATTTGGTTCGATTTGATTAAGTTTCGTTAACCCTATGATTAGTTTTATTTAATTATGCTTAAAGGAAAAATGGGATTTTGGGCATCTTTGATCCATTTTGACATGTAAATTCATTGTTTTGGTGTTTGTGGTTAGTTTGCTATGTTGCTATGACTGTTTGGGATGATTTGTGATTGATTAGTATAGCTAGATTTGTCGAAAACGTCGTCGAATGGCGTAAACAAGTTGCTGGAAAAAGTTGCAGAAAGTTGTGCAGGGTTTCGGATCGGATCAGATATGGGCTCGGATCGGAGATCTGGGTAAGGAACCGGACCCGAACTGGAACCTGGCGCAAAAGAGGCTTGGCAAAAAGGAAGGCCATGTTGGTTAAGCTGGGGATCGGACTAACTTAAAGACGAAGGGCTCGGGTCGGATCGACTAAAGGATGAAAGGCCAGGACTGAAGTAAGGCGGAGGGATCGGATCGGCTAAAGGAGTAGGATCGGATCGGCTAAAGGAGGAGGATCGGATCGGAGTAAATGGAGAATGAGGGAGCTGATCGAAGAAGGAGCATGAACTGGAGAAAAGATAGCAACCCGACCCGACCTGGAGGAGGACACCCGACCCGACCCGAAGTGGGACGCCCGACCCGAATCGACGCGATGGAGTGGACCCGAACCGAACCGCTATCAGATGGAGACTGAAAGAACCCGTAACTTCCCCGTCAAGGAAAGCGCGGATACTTTGAGAACAACACACAAATGAACGCAGACGGAAGAACATTTCATTGTTATTACAACAATTCCATCAGATACAAGAATATACAGAGTATAAATGATTAAATTACATTCGACAAATATCAGAGATTACAATAAATTACATAGCAGCGGAAAATAATACAAAACACAACTGAAAGTAATACACGGATACAGAGCTTTCCGAGCATCGTTCCAGCTGTAAATCAGGACCCTGTGGATATAAATCTGCAAAACCAAAACTACTAGCTGCCCGTGTCGAAAATAAGGGCACCCAGAGTTTAGGTTAAAACAATAAACTCCAGGTCAGTCATGGGACTGGTGTGAGAACTAAAACAGTTATTAATCTTTATTTTTAAAGTTAGGTAAATCAAGGGACCACGCCGTATAACACGGAACGGGTTTCCTCCCAAGAATACCAGTGCATAAAACAAACAGCGCAATGCTAAATAAATAAAAAATGAAGCTGTTATAAGACCCAGGTCCCATCACACAATGCAACGCAAGCCGGAGGATAGGGTTTTTACCTTATAACAGCCAAAGCATGCTTGATACGTTTAAAACACATTATTAGATACTACAATAAGTGTATAGTGTCAAAACAATTTCAATCATAAATATCAATCATAGGCGGCATTAATGACCCATACCACTATGTCGCCATACTAGGTTCTACAAATAAAACCGAAACACACGTATTGGAAATTGGATTCCATCATGAGCCGAGGCAAGGGGCAAGCTCCTCTCCGCGTTCGAGACACTCTAGCAAATGTCCCAGGACCCCACTATGATCCTTGGAATCGGCTGGGCCGGTCCTCTCTTACTTTTGAGGATTGGCAATTCCTGAACACACGTTTCCCGGTCCTTACAGACCTATATCCGAGGCGCCTCGTATCCAACAACCACACAGGTGAAAAGTATATAAATGTCAGGGCTGGTAGGTCACTGACACCAACCTAGCTAGAAAGAAACGTCGTGCTCTCCCAGCGGTCCGTCTCCCGTTTTTGACTCATACCGAGGTGTGAGGCTCGCGAATTCACGTTATACACAAAGCTACGCCACACAGGCCGTGCTTTGATCATCAACCACAAGACTTTGCTTTTCAACAGAAGCCCTGATCAATTGCCACTTACGCATGCCACATTGGCAATTCACTCCATGCGACTGATGTCCATCGATATACAACCTCTGAGCTCGTATGTCTCAGAGAAGGGCGTTAAGCAAGAGAATAAATTCTCCGCCGCCAAACAGATGTATATTTAATAGAGATCAATCAACACAGAATAAAATCCAATGTCAGACACACAATCCATTTACAAGTTCGTTCTGGGTCTGAACGAAACCGGAGGCACTTTCCTCGCATATCCATCCATCTCCAGGTACGTCTGGAAGATCACCAACTGATTCCCTCGTCCTGGGTGTACAGCCCAATCAAGATCATCAGTAATCACCCAAACGATGTGAAGACTTCCGGTCTTCAACCACCGTCTTCATCTTCGACATCTTGTCGAATCGGTTATTCAGAATGGGTATAAACCCGGCCTTTCTGAATAATCCACGTATATGATAAACAAATGTTACACAAACACAACGAACGCCTCATTCCAGTTCAGAATATTCTTTTATTCACAAAATCACATTCTTAGGGAAAGGTTCCCATTAATTTTATCCAAGATAAATTCTTCTAAATTTATTCTTTATCTTCCTTTGGATATCATTTCAAACTAGTCGGGATTAACGAACCACACCGAAGTAATTATTTATTTTATTTCCCAATCCCAACCTATATATCCCATGGAGCAAAACTGGTGATACTCCATTCCTAACACCACGGTGTTATCGGTAAAATTAATTACCATTTCACGTTCAAATCTAATTAAAGATTTAACTATCGCTTTGGAGCAAAACTGGTGATACTCCACTCTCGATCACTTCTCAGATTTGATAATTTAAATTATCAATTCACATTTTAATCTAATTAAAAATTCATTAAAACTCCACTTAGTTTTAATCTTCTCAAAAATCGATATCTTGCCTTTAACTGGGTTAAAGAACCAATGTCTTCTAAAACACGATTCACGATAAACCAAATCACATTTGATATTAAATACAAGGCTCTGAATAGAAAATATATCGGCTTATATTCAATATCAAATTCTGAAACCAACAAATATCGTATTGGAAATAACGATATATAATATATCTTTCAAATTCCCAAAACAATATCTGTATAGTCCCGAAATCCAACATCGAAATATTCCGAAGATAATTTCGATTCAACTCCACTCCAATCCACGTATCGGGAATATTGGTTACTTTTAAAATCACTTTCAAATTCAATTTATTTATTTCAAAAATAAATTGATTTCAATTCTAGTTCAAAACTAGTTCATTTCGATAGAAATCTATTTTTACCTATTCAAATGTGGAATTTTCCAGCCCAATTCTTTCCAATTCACATATTATAATTTTACACAAATTATAGATATTTTTAATAATTTTATCAAGGCCCGTACAGTCGATTTCCATCAACGGCCATCGAACTGCACTTACAGCGACCTTTTCTGAAATTGATTTGGACATAATTCCAAATCCAACCGTTAGATTTCAAATTTCTAATATTCATTGGAAAGCTCTTTTCGATACGAACACAACGGTTTCGGTTTTAGGAGAATCCGACGGTCGGATCTCCCGCAATGTTCGTTTGAAATAAATGGTCGAAATTCACGAACTGCCGCGGCGCGGCGCGTTCTATTCAGGCCATTATATATATATATAATATATATATTATATATATTTCGTCAATTTCCTTTTAAAACGAATTTTATAAATCGTTTTAAATTCGGTTTCAAAACCATTCAACTTCTATATTCAATTCAAGATCGATTTGATTTCAATCAATTCGAATTCAATTCAATTTCACTTTAATTTTATTTGAATTCATTTCTATTTTATTCGAATTCAAATTCACTTTCTATTCAATTCAAATTCTAATTCGTTTTCTATTCAATTCGATTCGAGTTCATTTTCTATTCAATTCGAATCGAATTCATTTTATATTCGATTCGAATTCATTTCAAATTGATTCAATAAAATTTCAATTTCAATTTTATTCTAATTCAATTTGAATTTCATTTCAAAATATTAGATTTTGAAATCACTTTTCCATATTCATTATAAAACGAATAAAATCGATATAAATATCGTTCGCGTCTAAATAACGCATCTCTACTCAACACGGCTTTATATTTTTCAAAAACTTCTTTATTCTATTCAACAAATGAATATTTATCCCATTCAACACATGAATCTATATTTCTTTCAACACACGACTAATCTCAACACATGAGTACTGTCAACACATCACTATTTTTGTTATGTAAAATATTTTATAAAACTATGGTATCTAATTGTTTGATTTTCAATTAGATTTCTACTGGGAAGTAGTTCTAATTTTAAATATGATAAAGATGTAAATTTCATTGTATAAAATATTTCACTCAACACATGGACATCGTCAACACATGACTTTTTTTTTATATATTCAACACATGAATTTTCTTTTATAATATTCCTTATTATCCCGATTGGAATGAGGCCCAATCAATCTCCATATAACGTTAATTATATGGATTCCATACAACACATGTATATAATAGCATTGAAAAATAATCAATCATCAACCAAAGTGCACTACACTGTATAAGCATCAAATATAAATATCTAACGCTTATAACAGCCTGTCAATCAATCGATCAACATATTTAATCAATCAGGATGAGTGAACTTCAAATTTCATCCCAACACCCGTGTGGGGTTTCAAACAATCAAACACAGATTTTATTTGTGCAGTTGGGCGATGTGTAAAATTTATCGACCCAATCAATGTCAGTCAAATCAGTGTACATAAACAAACCGTCCGTTTTGTAAATGAATATTTTATTTATTCACTTTCACGCTAAAAATTATATTTTTAATGATAAAATATTCTATTTCAACACATGAATTTCTTTCAACACATTTACACAATAAAAATGATATTTTTATCTTTCTAACATATTTTAGAAAATTTCGGCGGCATAACGGCACGATACTAGAAACGGGACGAGGCCTAGCCTTATCCCCGGTCTAGTGAAGGCCCACGCCATTCACACATCAATCAAATCAATTTCAATTCACCAAACAATTCAATTTAAACCAAATAGACTAACCAACTACACAACCAAACAATTTAACAAACAAGCCATCCATGGTCTGTGGATGACGGGTGTCGGGTGCTACTAAGCACCGTCTGCATCCTAGTATATATATATCTAGAAAAAGAGATTTTGAGTGAGAAGTTCTCACCGATAGCTATCCAACTCCACGACACTCCTATTGTAGAGATCTTCGTCGTTCTCGCCTTTTCTTCCATCTTCGTTGCCCGTAGTCACTACATATATAAAAATCACACATTTTTATATTTTGATGTCTTTAAAATAAAAGTCACATTTTTATTTGTTTACTTTCAATTTAAAAATCATATTTTTATAATCACTTCATATATTTAAAAATCGAATTTTCACTTCGCTATTCAATATATAAAAATAAGCATATTTTCACAACGCTACTATATAGATAAAAATTATATTTTTATCCCCTTATTCTTCATATAAAAATTTCACCCTTTCAAAAATAAAGTTTTCGCCTTTATAAAAATAAAGTTTTCGCCTTTTCAAAAATAAAGATTTCACCTTTTCAAAAATAAAGATTATATTTTTATAGTTCCTACTATGCAAAGATTATATTTTTATCTTTCTACAATATAAAAGATTATATTTTTACTACTTTAAAAATATAAAAATCATATTTTTATAATCGTTATATAGTAAAGACAATATTTTTAATACTTTAAAAATATAAAAATCATATTTTTATTACTTTAAAAATCTAATCTTTCTACGATTAGAAATCCTATCTTTCTATTAAAAAAAACCTATGCTAATTTTTAATTTTAAAGATCTATATAATCCTATAATTTTAAAAACAATATAATCCTATAATTTTAAAAACAATATAATCCTATAATCGGATTTTATGTAAATAAATAAAAAGGAAGAAAGTTAAATTATAAAACTTACTGTGAAACGAAAAGGGGGGGAGGAAGCCGGGGTCTGGCGATCTGGACGAGGCGGCGATGGGAGGATGGGTGGCTAGGGCTGAAGGGAGGCGGAGGGGAAAGGGTTCGTGCGTTCGATCGGAAGAAGAGGCCAAGGCGAGGGCGACGTGTACGGGGAGGGACGGAGGCGCCATGGGAGGCCGGAGGTCGCAGTGGCCATCAGGAGGGGCGCGATGAACGTCGGTGGCCATCAGGCGAGGGCGACGTTGTGGACTCGACCCGAACCGATGGCTTGAAAGGAACCCGACCCGAACCAGTATTGACCAATAACCCGAGATGCAAAGGTAGTCCAATATGGGAAGTTAGAGCTCAGGATCCAGTTGGGAACCGATGAGTTCACTTCATGATTGGGCTTTGCTGCGGGACGTGTGCCAAGGGGCAGTCGATGTTTATGACTTTGGATCACTATGTATGGGAAGTATGCTAACGGATTCAGGGCTGAAATGGCCTAGGTACGACTAAAGGGCTATAAACCAATGAAGTGGGGTCATTTGTAAAGATTTGGTCATGACTCCATGTGGTAAGCTTGGTAGTAGCAGTAGTTGTACAAGTCGAACTCCGTCACTACTTCGATGGGTCTAGTGATTGACAGTGGTGGACATCGTATGCTTTACGCACTGAGTGAGAGATGTGAGGATGGTTGCTTTGGTTGACTTGTTTGCTATCATTATGACATGCACACCCCACCCCCGTATCCATTACACTATTTATTATGGCACCTTAGAGTACTGTACGGTATGTGGTACTAACTCTTTGGTTGCAGGTTCAGGTTCAGGTATGGTTTAGTATACCTGTTATTGTTCTGTTTAGATGCTTATCGCTCATGCCAGGCTTTATGTCTGACCCAGAGTTTTATGTCTCCTCTTATTACTCTGGGTGCTCACACGAGCAGACTAGAGACAGGTTAGCTGGTGATGCACGGGTAGATGATCCGGAGACGAGCAGGAGGCTTCCACGTAATATATATAGTATCCTCCCTGTGTTGTTGAAGATCACTGCTTGGGCATTAGTGGTGCATCTTCTATTTTAGCTTTCTTTTGTTTAGGGACAGTAAATTTGGAAAAGTTGTAATAAGCTGTACTTGGATTTCCGCTGCTCTGATGTTGATGTTGATTTTAGTTATCAGCTTATGCACTGTCTCACCTGTTTTATGCCAAGTATGTTATTATTATTATATTTTATTCCTGTGACGAGAAGGAATTTCGCTCGGTCCGAACCAGTCGCTAAACCGACCCAGACCGTTCGAAACGCCCTATCGTTTGAGAACACGACAAAATAGAACGCAAACAGAAGAACATTTCATTGTTATTACAACAATGCATCAGATTACAAGAATATACAGAGTATAAATGAATGATCATTACACAAAAATATCAGAGATTTAAATTACATTTAAATACATAGCAGCGGAAAATAATACAATACACAACTAGAAGAGATATACGGATACAAAGCTTTCCGGATATCGTTCCAGCTGTAAACCAGGATCCTGTGAATATAAATCTGCAAAACCAAAACTACTAGCTGCCCGTGTCAAAATAGGGGCACCCAGAGTTTAGGTTAAAACAATAAACTCCAGGTCAGTCATGTGACTGGTGTGAGAACTAAAACAGTTAATCTTTATTTTTAAAGTTAGGTAAATCAAGGGACCACGCCGTACAACACGGAACGGGTTTCCTCCCAAGAATACCGGTGCATAAAACAACCAGCGCAATGCTAAATAAAGAAAAATGAAGCTGTTATAAGACCCAGGTCCCATCACACAATGCAACGCAGCCGAGGATAGGGTTTTCCCTTATAACAGCCAAAGAATGCTTGATACGGTTAAAACAAATTGTTTGATACTATTATAAGTGCATAGTGTATAAAACAACTTCAAATCATAAGTATCAATCATAGGCGGCATGAATGCCCCATACCACTATGTCGCCATATATAGGTTATACAATCAAAATCGCAAAGTCACGTATTTGGAAATTGGATTTCCGTCTATGAACCGAGGCAAAAGATAGTCCTCAACCGATTCGAGACAATCTAGCCTACCATGTCTCAGGAACAGAGCTCGAGTGTCCCTTGGATCCTCAGGGCCGGTCCATCGATGTGGATTAAAATGCCTGAACACTACGTTTCCCCGCCCTTTGGGGCGCAAATGAGCCAACGAATGACTCCATCGGACCCGGATCGTCCGATCAAACCGAGGCGCCTCGCGACAGCAACAACCACATAAGTCAAACTCGTCAGGGCGTGTAAAACCACTGACGCCACTTTTTAGCTAGAAAGAAACGCATGCCCTCCCTGACGTCCTTCTCCCGTTTTTGGTTCATACCGGGTGTGAAACTCGCGAAGCAAACGTTACACAAAGCTACGCCACAAAGGCCGTGCTTTGATCATCACCACAAGACTTTGCTTTTCAACAGAAGCCTCGATCAATTGCCACTTAGGCATGCCACACAGGCAATTCACTCCATGCGTTTGATATCCATCAATATATAACCCCTGAGCTCGTACGTCTCAGAGAAGGGCGTTAAGCAAGAGAATAAATTCTCCGCCGCCAAACAGATATATATTTAATAGAGATCAATCACACGGACTAAAATCCAATGTCAGACACACAGTCCATTTACAAGTCCGTTCTGGGTCTGAACGAAACCGGAGGCACCTAGTACCCCGCATATCCATCGATCTCCAAGTACGTCTGGACGATCCCTAACTGTTTCCATCTTCTTGGGTGTACAGCCCAATCAAGATCATCAGTAATCACCCAAACGACATGAAGACTTCTGGTCTTCGACCACCGTCTTCATCTTCGACACCACGTCGAATCAGTTATTCAGAATGGGATAAACCCGGTCTTTCTGAATAACTCGCGTATATATTATAAAAGTGTTACACAAACACAACATACGCCTCATTCCAATTCAGAATATTCTTTTATTCAAATATTCCTATACTTTGGGAAAAAGTTCCCATTAATTTTATCCAAGATAAATTCTTTAAATTTATTCTTTAATCTCCTTTGAATATCAATTCCAACTAGTCGGGATTATCGAACCACACCGAAGTAATCATTTATGTTATTTTCCCAATCCCAACCTATTCATCCCATGAAGTAAAACTGGTAGTACTTCATATCTAACACCATAGTGTTATCGGTAATTCAATTACCATTTCACGTTCAAATCTAATTAAAGATTTAACTATCGCTTGGAGTAAAACTGGTGATACTCCATTCTCGATCTTTTCAATCTATTTAAAGATTCACTAAAACTCCACTTAGTTTTAATCTTTAACTGGGTTAAAGAATCCGTGTCATTTAAAACACGGTTCACGATAAACCCAAAGTCACATTCATTAATTATCGGGTTAAAGAACGAGTGTTATTTAAAACACTATTCATGATAAACCCAAAAATCAATATCAATTCAATTCCAATTAAATATTATTTAATTGGTACACTTCATTAAATCTAAATAAAAAGATTTAATCATTTCTCAACTGGGTTCAAGAACAGTGTTAGTGAAGACACCATTCACGACAAACCCAAATCACATTCGATATTCAATACAAGGCTCTGAATAGAAAATATATCGGCTTATATTCAATATCGAATTCTACGACTAACAAATGCCGTATTGGAAATAACGATATAAATATATATCTTTCAAATTACCATAACAACACCTGTATAATCACGAATTCCAACATCGAAATATTCCGAAGACAATTTCGATTCAAATCCCCTCCAATGCAATCATTGGATATTCTGGTTATTTTCAAAACCCTTCTTAAATTCAATTCATTTATTTAAAAATAAATAGAATTATAATTCTAGTTCAAAACTAGTTCATTTCGATAAAAATCTATTTTTATCTTTTCAAATATGGTGTTTTTCATCCCAAATCTTCACAAATCATTTCTTATGATTATACACAAATTATTAT
This sequence comes from Allium sativum, assembly GCA_030737875.1. Classification (NCBI taxonomy): domain Eukaryota; kingdom Viridiplantae; phylum Streptophyta; class Magnoliopsida; order Asparagales; family Amaryllidaceae; genus Allium; species Allium sativum. The sequence continues at coordinate 951,556,284 of CM060924.1, read as the reverse complement.
TATTTTTAATAATTTTATCAAGGCCCGTACAGTCGATTTCCATCAACGGCCATCGAACTGCACTTGCAGCGACCTTTTTCAAATTTGATTTGGACGTAACTCCAAATCCAACCGTTAGATTTTGAATTACTAATATTCATTAGAAAGCTCTTTTCGATACGAACCCAACGGTTCCGGTTTTAGGAGAATCCGACGGTCGGATCTCCCGTAATGTCCGTTTGAAATAAATGGTCGAAACTTACGAACTGCCGCGGCGCGACGCGTTCTATTCAGGCCATTATATTATATATATAATATATATAATATATTTCGTCGATTTCTATTTAAAACGAATTATATAAACAGTTTTAAATTCGTTTCAAAAGCAATTTCAACTTCCATTTCAATTCAATTCAAAATTGAATTCTTCTTTATGAATTCGTTTTAAAATTCATTTCTATTCAATTCAAATTTCAATTCAATTTGAATTCATATTCAATTCAATTCATTTCGAAATCGTTTTCAATTCAATTCATTTCGAAATCGTTTTCAATTCAATTCATTTCGAAATCGTTTTCAATTCAATTCATTTCGAAATCGTTTTCAACTCAATTCATTTCGAAATCGTTTTCAATTCAATTCATTTCGAAATCGTTTTCAATTCAATTCATTTCGAAATCGTTTTCAACTCAATTCATTTCGAAATCGTTTTCAATTCAATTCATTTCGAAATATTCGATTTCAAAATTACTTTTTAATATTCATTTTAAAATGAATAAAATCGATATAAATATCGTTCACGTCAAAATGGCGTCAATCTAATCAACACGGCTTCATATATTGATATTTTCAAATATTCCATTTCGAATATTTCTATTTCAAATATTTCTATTTTAAAACTGGAATGAGGCCAAATCAATTACCATATAAAGTTAATTATATGGATTTTCATACAACACATATATAATAGCATTGAAAAATAATCAACCATCAACCAAAGTGCACTACATTGTATAAGCATCAAATATAGATATCTAACGCTTATAACAGCCTGTCAATCAATCGATCGACATATTTAATCAATCAGGATGAGTGAACTTCAAATTTCATCCCAACACCCGTGTGGGGTTTCAAACAATCAAACGCATATTTTATTTGTGCAGTTGGGCGATGTGTAAAATTTATCGACCCAATCAATGTCCTTCAAATAGGTGTACATAAACAAACCGTCTGGTTTGTAAATGAATATTTATTTATTCACATTCACGTTAAAAATTATATTTTTAACGACAAAACATTTTATTCCAACATATGAATTTCTATTCAGTTCATTCTTTAAATAAAATGATATTTTTATTTTCTAACTTATTTTAGAAAATTTCGGCGGCATAACGGCACGATACTAGGAACGGGACGAGGCCTAGCCTTATCACCGGTCTAGTGAAGGCCCACACCATTCACACATCAATCATATTCACCAAACAACCAAATTCAAATCAAATCATCAAACTAATCTATGCAACCAAACAAACAAGTCCATGGTCTGTGGACGATTGTGTCGGGTGCTACTAAGCACCGTCTGCATCCTAGTATATATATATAACTAGAAAATGAAATTGAAAGGTGAGAAATTCTCACAGATAGCTATCCTAGCTCCATGGCACTTCATTGATAGAAATCTTCATCGCTATCGCATCTTTGTCATCTTCGTTGCCCGTAGCCACTACATATGTAAAAATCGAATTTTTATTCCGTTATTCAATATATAAAAATCGAATTTTTTCTTCGACGCTATATGGATAAAAATTCTATTTTATCACACTATTCTCTATATAAAGTTCCCGCCTTTTCAAAAAGAAAGATTTCTCCTTTTCAAATATGTCATTATAAAAATGATATTTTATTTCCACGTATATAAAAATTCAATCTTAAATCTTGCTATTCATATCAAAAATCATATCATAATTTTTTTCTTCTATTCTTTCTATTTTAAAAACAAGGCTAACTTTATTTCATAAACATTGCCAATTTTATATTTTTAAAACAAAGTATATTTATTTTCAAAAAACCAAGTTCAAAACAAAGTTATAAATAAAAGAAAATCGTATTTTTACACCTCTATTTATATTCTCAAAACAAAGTTAATTTTATTCTATTTTAAAACAAAGTTATATATATATATATTTTCAAAGAAAATCTAAATTTCACTAATTTAACAATATAAACTTCGCACCATAAAAATCTCATCTTTTCTATTGAAAAATCTAATTTTTCTTCTAATGAAAAATCGTATTTTTCTTTTATTAAAAATCTAAAAATTCAGTTTTTCCCTAAATAAAAATTAAGTTTTTAACTAACTAAAAATTCAGTTTTTAACTAACTAAAAATTCAGTTTTTAACTTCGGAAAAAAAAATCGAAATCAAAATCGTAAAGAAAGAAAAAAAGAAAAGGAAATAAAGCTTACAGGTGATCGTTCGGAGGAGGGTTTGGAGTTGGCGACGCCGAGGCTGGCGAAGGGGGAAGCTCGCGGTGGTGGAGCTCCTCCGGTGCGTTCTCCGATCGGTTCTAGGGTTAGGAAGGGGGCTCGGGTTTCACGACGCGGCTCACACGAGGAGAGAGAATCGAAGAGGAGAGGGAAGGAGGAGGAAGGGCTGTCGGTTGGAGGGGGCGCCGACCTGGATGTGGGTGGCGAGCGTGGGTGGAGGCGCGTGAATTTGGGGGTGATTTCCGCCCTCGTTCTGGAGAAGGAGGCGGGTTTAACCGCGGTTTGAAAGTGTTAGGGTTGACTAGGTTTGATTGGAGATATATATATATATTTATATTATTTTATTCTTTTAATTCATTTTAAAATTCAACCTCGTTATGGACTTCAAATCAAACCCAACGAATGTCGCCCCTAGCTAAATACCCCCATCCCGGGCACAATGGGATATATCCCGTAGGCCAATTCGATCATTACGATTAGTTTTCATTGAATTTAAAATATAAATCTTTATATATTCAATTTAAAAGCACATTTCAATTTACCGGGGCCACATACTAACTCTAAAAATTCCCAAAAAATTATTTCTAGTTTCGTATTGACGATACGGTCCTAACAAAACTAATTTCGTCGAATTCTGAGACCGTTTGAAAAATGGTCATTTTCCAGTCGATTGAATTCAACTGAAACTGGTCAAACACGTTTAAGCGTGCCACGCTCACATATTGATTCTAAAAATTCTGGAAAAATAAACCTAACTATGTTGGGACGATACGGTCCCAACAAAACTGGTTTCGTCGAAAACAAAGGCCGTTTGCAAAATGGCTATTTTTAAGGGCTATATATTTTATTAAAATATATATAAATTTCACAGCGACTATTCTGAATTTTAAACTGGACATATCTCTCCCACTCTAAAGTGAAATCTCAGTTTCTTACATCCATTAGAAAGATATGATTAAACAGATTTAGATATTTCTTGTTTCGTCCAATTCCGACTTAAAACGAATCCTGAATATTCAATTGAAATTCGAAATCGAATTTTTGAACTACCGCCCCATTTTCAATTCTATTTATAATTATATATAAATATTTATATTCTAACGACGGCGTATATAATATATACGTCGAATTCTATATTGAAAATAAACTTCACGTCGATATTATTTAAAATAATTCATTTTAAATAATCAGAATTCGCTAAAATTGCCAAAATAAAAATTTTAAACTGGCCCAGATTTTCGGGTTGTTACAATCTCCCCCACTTAAAACTTTTCGTCCCCGAAAAAGGAACAAAGTCGAAAGCGGTTTGATTAATCAACACTACGTTCGATCTGGCTTCCATTCTCCAACTCTTCAGTTTCTGAGAATTTTCAAAATTTCAAAAATTTGGCTAACACCCTAAATTTTCGAAAAATTTCGCCATAACCTCCCCTGCACCGGGAGCATCGGGGAATTTCAAATAGCTTCCCCGGTCCTTCTAATCTCAAAAAGAAAAAGAAAAAGCCAAGCGGCTAGCCAATAGGCTCATAAAATCATCATCACCCAAACAAAACAGTAAATTATGTATTAAACATGTACCTATTTGTCGGGCAAACAAATTTTATTCTCTGCTCTAGCCTCTTTGCTATGACCTGTTCAATGTAAGTAGATGTATATGCAAGCAAATGCGACCAATTTTCAATATAATTCAATATTTGATACAGTTAGGCATAATGATTCAAAATTATCAAACAATTTAACAAACAACACAAACATCAATCAACTAGTGAATTAGAGTTTCAAATTCATAACTTTGATATATATAAAGAAAATCATGTTTTGATGCCAAATCACAACAATGTATTCTAGCTATATTAGTTTTGGTTCTCACACCAGTCTAATGGAAATATATAGAAAATCACACCTTCGAAACTCGAATACCAATTCTGATGATGTCTAGACTATCATCAGAATCGTCTCCGGGCGACTAGAGTGTGACTCTATATCTATCCAATATATTAAAACTTCAAATACACGTGGATCAGACGTATACGCAAAGTCTATATATACTGGACTGTCCAAATTCAAACATAATAAATAACCAAATACGAATAGTTGATTTAGATTTTCAAAACAAAATTTGTTTTCATTTGAAAAAATATACTCTTCACACTCGTTCTAGGATACTACTGATCCCATCTCTAACGAGTCATTACCGTTGGATATTACTAATCCAGTTTCTGATGAATTCTTTCGTATGGTTCTAATGTGCCTTGTTCTCTGAGCTTTGTAAACCAAAGCTCTGATACCAACTGTGACGAGAAGGAATTTCGCTCGGTCCGAACCAGTCGCTAAACCGACCCAGACCGTTCGAAACGCCCTATTGTTTGAGAACACGACAAAATAGAACGCAAACAGAAGAACATTTCATTGTTATTACAACAATGCATCAGATTACAAGAATATACAGAGTATAAATGAATGATCATTACACAGAAATATCAGAGATTTAAATTACATTTAAATACATAGCAGCGGAAAATAATACAATACACAACTAGAAGAGATATACGGATACAAAGCTTTCCGGATATCGTTCCAGCTGTAAACCAGGATCCTGTGAATATAAATCTGCAAAACCAAAACTACTAGCTGCCCGTGTCAAAATAGGGGCACCCAGAGTTTAGGTTAAAACAATAAACTCCAGGTCAGTCATGTGACTGGTGTGAGAACTAAAACAGTTAATCTTTATTTTTAAAGTTAGGTAAATCAAGGGACCACGCCGTATAACACGGAACGGGTTTCCTCCCAAGAATACCGGTGCATAAAACAACCAGCGCAATGCTAAATAAAGAAAAATGAAGCTGTTATAAGACCCAGGTCCCATCACACAATGCAACGCAGCCGAGGATAGGGTTTTCCCTTATAACAGCCAAAGAATGCTTGATACAGTTAAAACCAATCGTTTGATACTATTATAAGTGCATAGTGTATAAAACAACTTCAAATCATAAGTATCAATCATAGGCGGCATGAATGCCCCATACCACTATGTCGCCATATATAGGTTATACAATCAAAATCGCAAAGTCACGTATTTGGAAATTGGATTTCCGTCTATGAACCGAGGCAAAAGATAGTCCTCAACCGATTCGAGACAATCTAGCCTACCATGTCTCAGGAACAGAGCTCGAGTGTCCCTTGGATCCTCAGGGCCGGTCCACCGATGTGGATTAAAATGCCTGAACACTACGTTTCCCCGCCCTTTGGGGCGCAAATGAGCCAACGAATGACTCCATCGGACCCGGATCGTCCGATCAAACCGAGGCGCCTCGCGACAGCAACAACCACATAAGTCAAACTCGTCAGGGCGTGTAAAACCACTGACGCCACTTTTTAGCTAGAAAGAAACGCATGCCCTCCCTGACGTCCTTCTCCCGTTTTTGGTTCATACCGGGTGTGAAACTCGCGAAGCAAACGTTACACAAAGCTACGCCACAAAGGCCGTGATTTGATCATCACCACAAGACTTTGCTTTTCAACAGAAGCCTCGATCAATTGCCACTTAGGCATGCCACACAGGCAATTCACTCCATGCGTTTGATATCCATCAATATATAACCCCTGAGCTCGTACGTCTCAGAGAAGGGCGTTAAGCAAGAGAATAAATTCTCCGCCGCCAAACAGATATATATTTAATAGAGATCAATCACACGGACTAAAATCCAATGTCAGACACACAGTCCATTTACAAGTCCGTTCTGGGTCTGAACGAAACCGGAGGCACCTAGCACCCCGCATATCCATCGATCTCCAAGTACGTCTGGACGATCCCTAACTGTTTCCATCTTCTTGGGTGTACAGCCCAATCAAGATCATCAGTAATCACCCAAACGACATGAAGACTTCTGGTCTTCGACCACCGTCTTCATCTTCATCTTCGACACCACGTCGAATCAGTTATTCAGAATGGGATAAACCCGGTCTTTCTGAATAACTCGCGTATATATTATAAAAGTGTTACACAAACACAACATACGCCTCATTCCAATTCAGAATATTCTTTTATTCAAATATTCCTATACTTTGGGAAAAAGTTCCCATTAATTTTATCCAAGATAAATTCTTTAAATTTATTCTTTAATCTCCTTTGAATAGCAATTCCAACTAGTCGGGATTATCGAACCACACCGAAGTAATCATTTATGTTATTTTCCCAATCCCAACCTATTCATCCCATGAAGTAAAACTGGTAGTACTTCATATCTAACACCACAGTGTTATCGGTAATTCAATTACCATTTCACGTTCAAATCTAATTAAAGATTTAACTATCGCTTGGAGTAAAACTGGTGATACTCCATTCTCGATCTTTTCAATCTATTTAAAGATTCACTAAAACTCCACTTAGTTTTAATCTTTAACTGGGTTAAAGAATCCGTGTCATTTAAAACACGGTTCACGATAAACCCAAAGTCACATTCATTAATTATCGGGTTAAAGAACGAGTGTTATTTAAAACACTGTTCACGATAAACCCAAAAATCAATATCAATTCAATTCCAATTAAATATTATTTAATTGGTACACTTCATTAAATCTAAATAAAAAGATTTAATCATTTCTCAACTGGGTTCAAGAACAGTGTTAGTGAAGACACCATTCACGACAAACCCAAATCACATTCGATATTCAATACAAGGCTCTGAATAGAAAATATATCGGCTTATATTCAATATCGAATTCTACGACTAACAAATGCCATATTGGAAATAACGATATAAATATATATCTTTCAAATTACCATAACAACACCTGTATAATCACGAATTCCAACATCGAAATATTCCGAAGACAATTTCGATTCAAATCCCCTCCAATGCAATCATTGGATATTCTGGTTATTTTCAAAACCCTTCTTAAATTCAATTCATTTATTTAAAAATAAATAGAATTATAATTCTAGTTCAAAACTAGTTCATTTCGATAAAAATCTATTTTTATCTTTTCAAATATGGAGTTTTTCATCCCAAATCTTCACAAATCATTTCTTATGATTATACACAAATTATTATTATTTTTAATAATTTTATCAAGGCCCGTACAGTCGATTTCCATCAACGGCCATCGAACTGCACTTGCAGCGACCTTTTTCAAATTTGATTTGGACGTAACTCCAAATCCAACCGTTAGATTTTGAATTTCTAATATTCATTAGAAAGCTCTTTTCGATACGAACCCAACGGTTCCGGTTTTAGGAGAATCCGACGGTCGGATCTCCCGTAATGTCCGTTTGAAATAAATGGTCGAAATTTACGAACTGCCGCGGCGCGGCGCGTTCTATTCAGGCCATTATATTATATATATAATATATATATAATATATTTCGTCGATTTCTATTTAAAACGAATTATATAAACAGTTTTAAATTCGTTTCAAAAGCAATTTCAACTTCCATTTCAATTCAATTCAAAATTGAATTCTTCTTTATGAATTCGTTTTAAAATTCATTTCTATTCAATTCAAATTTCAATTCAATTTGAATTCATATTCAATTCAATTCATTTCGAAATCGTTTTCAATTCAATTCATTTCGAAATCGTTTTCAATTCAATTCATTTCGAAATCGTTTTCAATTCAATTCATTTCGAAATCGTTTTCAACTCAATTCATTTCGAAATCGTTTTCAATTCAATTCATTTTGAAATCGTTTTCAATTCAATTCATTTCGAAATCGTTTTCAACTCAATTCATTTCGAAATCGTTTTCAATTCAATTCATTTCGAAATATTCGATTTCAAAATTACTTTTTAATATTCATTTTAAAATGAATAAAATCGATATAAATATCATTCACGTCAAAATGGCGTCAATCTAATCAACACGGCTTCATATATTGATATTTTCAAATATTCCATTTCGAATATTTCTATTTCAAATATTTCTATTTTAAAACTGGAATGAGGCCCAATCAATTACCATATAAAGTTAATTATATGGATTTTCATACAACACATGTATAATAGCATTGAAAAATAATCAACCATCAACCAAAGTGCACTACACTGTATAAGCATCAAATATAGATATCTAACGCTTATAACAGCCTGTCAATCAATCGATCGACATATTTAATCAATCAGGATGAGTGAACTTCAAATTTCATCCCAACACCCGTGTGGGGTTTCAAACAATCAAACGCATATTTTATTTGTGCAGTTGGGCGATGTGTAAAATTTATCGACCCAATCAATGTCCTTCAAATAGGTGTACATAAACAAACCGTCTGGTTTGTAAATGAATATTTATTTATTCACATTCACGTTAAAAATTATATTTTTAACGACAAAACATTTTATTCCAACATATGAATTTCTATTCAGTTCATTCTTTAAATAAAATGGTATTTTTATTTTCTAACTTATTTTAGAAAATTTCGGCGGTATAACGGCACGATACTAGGAACGGGACGAGGCCTAGCCTTATCCCCGGTCTAGTGAAGGCCCACACCATTCACACATCAATCATATTCACCAAACAACCAAATTCAAATCAAATCATCAAACTAATCTATGCAACCAAACAAACAAGTCCATGGTCTGTGGACGATTGTGTCGGGTGCTACTAAGCACCGTCTGCATCCTAGTATATATATATAACTAGAAAATGAAATTGAAAGGTGAGAAATTCTCACAGATAGCTATCCTAGCTCCACGGCACTTCATTGATAGAAATCTTCATCGCTATCGCATCTTCGTCATCTTCGTTGCCCGTAGCCACTACATATGTAAAAATCGAATTTTTATTCCGTTATTCAATATATAAAAATCGAATTTTTTTCTTCGACGCTATATGGATAAAAATTCTATTTTATCACACTATTCTCTATATAAAGTTCCCGCCTTTTCAAAAAGAAAGATTTCTCCTTTTCAAATATGTCATTATAAAAATGATATTTTATTTCCACGTATATAAAAATTCAATCTTAAATCTTGCTATTCATATCAAAAATCATATCATAATTTTTTTCTTCTATTCTTTCTATTTTAAAAACAAGGCTAACTTTATTTCATAAACATTGCCAATTTTATATTTTTAAAACAAAGTATATTTATTTTCAAAAAACCAAGTTCAAAACAAAGTTATAAATAAAAGAAAATCGTATTTTTACACCTCTATTTATATTCTCAAAACAAAGTTAATTTCATTCTATTTTAAAACAAAGTTATATATATATTTTTTCAAAGAAAATCTAAATTTCACTAATTTAACAATATAAACTTCGCACCATAAAAATCTCATCTTTTCTATTGAAAAATCTAATTTTTCTTCTAATGAAAAATCGTATTTTTCTTTTATTAAAAATCTAAAAATTCAGTTTTTCCCTAAATAAAAATTAAGTTTTTAACTAACTAAAAATTCAATTTTTAACTAACTAAAAATTCAGTTTTTAACTTCGGAAAAAAAAAATCGAAATCAAAATCGTAAAGAAAGAAAAAAGAAAGAAAGAAAAGGAAATAAAGCTTACAGGTGATCGTTCGGAGGAGGGTTTGGAGTTGGCGACGCCGAGGCTGGCGAAGGGGGAAGCTCGCGGTGGTGGAGCTCCTCCGGTGCGTTCTTCGATCGGTTCTAGGGTTAGGAAGGGGGCTCGGGTTTCACGACGCGGCTCACACGAGGAGAGAGAATCGAAGAGGAGAGGGAAGGAGGAGGAAGGGCTGTCGGTTGGAGGGGGCGCCGACCTGGATGTGGGTGGCGAGCGTGGGTGGAGGCACGTGAATTTGGGGGTGATTTCCGCCCTCGTTCTGGAGAAGGAGGCGGGTTTGACCGCGGTTTGAAAGTGTTAGGGTTGACTAGGTTTGATTGGAGATATATATATATATATATATATTATTTTATTCTTTTAATTCATTTTAAAATTCAACCTCGTTATGGACTTCAAATCAAACCCAACGAATGTCGCCCCTAGCTAAATACCCCCATCCCGGGCACAATGGGATATATCCCGTAGGCCAATTCGATCATTACGATTAGTTTTCGTTGAATTTAAAATATAAATCTTTATATATTCAATTTAAAAGCACATTTCAATTTACCGGGGCCACATACTAACTCTAAAAATTCCCAAAAAATTATTTCTAGTTTCGTATTGACGATACGGTCCTAACAAAACTAATTTCGTCGAATTCTGAGACCGTTTGAAAAATGGTCATTTTCCAGTCGATTGAATTCAACTGAAACTGGTCAAACACGTTTAAGCGTGCCACGCTCACATATTGATTCTAAAAATTCTGGAAAAATAAACCTAACTATGTTGGGACGATACGGTCCCAACAAAACTGGTTTCGTCGAAAACAAAGGCCGTTTGCAAAATGGCTATTTTTAAGGGCTATATATTATATTAAAATATATATAAATTTCACAGCGACTATTCTGAATTTTAAACTGGACATATCTCTCCCACTCTAAAGTGAAATCTCAGTTTCTTACATCCATTAGAAAGATATGATTAAACAGATTTAGATATTTCTTGTTTCGTCCAATTCCGACTTAAAACGAATCCTGAATATTCAATTGAAATTCGAAATCGAATTTTTGAACTACCGCCCCATTTTCAATTCTATTTATAATTATATATAAATATTTATATTCTAACAACGGCGTATATAATATATACGTCGAATTCTATATTGAAAATAAACTTCACGTCGATATTATTTAAAATAATTCATTTTAAATAATCAGAATTCGCTAAAATTGCCAAAATAAAAATTTTAAACTGGCCCAGATTTTCGGGTTGTTACAATTCCATGCGCTATGAGACATTCTACAGGTTTCTCGTTAGTTAATTCCCTTCTTTCCTTTCTTCTGACGATTGTCCCGTGCTAGCCGGGCATGTGTACAGCGCACTCTCGGAGGAAATGCAGGCTGGTGCGGGGCAGGCTGTCACACTTGGTATCAGAGCTCTAGGTTGCGTAGTTAACCTAGGGAAGTTATCAGGGAGAGATAAAATACGTATAAGAGAGAGCGTATTTGTGATTATTTTGGTTTTTAAAAGCTATATATATACTATTAGTAGTATAAGAATGAAGTCGTGCTGCACTAGCACCACTATGGGTTCGTTAATCGTTTCCTTTTTCAGATTGACGATGAGCCGATATGTTAGAGGTACCGGTAGAGGGGCCAATAATGGAAATGCTGCTGACATGAGGACGATGTTTACTGACCTCATGAGAGAGATGCTTAGGGATGTACAGAGGGCAGCTCCCAATGGTGGAAATGGTGGTGGTCCAATAGTGCAAGCGCCGAGGGTCGACTTCGCCAAGCTAAATAAGGATTATACTAGCCTTAGTAGGAAGCCGTTTCACGGAACGGAGTCGGCCACGGATGTTCAAGATTGGTTGGATAGTTGCGAACGTATCTTCGAAGATTTGGGTATCGAGGATGCAATAAAGAGAAAGCTAGCGTCCCGTCAGCTGCAAGGGCGGGCAATGAATTGGTGGAATGCTATAAAGGCAGCTACTCCCGAAGATCAAATTACTTGGGAGCAGTTTAAGGCTCGCTTTAGCGAGAAGTTCATCCCAGCTGCTCAGAAGTCAGTGCTGTTTAAGAAATTCTTGGAGCTCAAGCAGAATGGCAGGGCTGTCTTGGAGTATATTGCTGAATTCGACACTTTGTCGAAATATGGGTTATCTGTAATTGATACTGCCGAGAAGAAGAATGAGAAATTCATAACTGGTTTGGATCAGTACTTGGGGGAAAGGCTTATTAACCACATCGATGAGACGTTTGAGTTGATTGTGGGAAAAGCATTGAGATCAGAAAGTCTCTACCCTAAGCCGAAGACTGAGGTTGCATCTGCAGAGGAGCCAAAGCCACAAGTAAGTGGTGGAGGCAAGGGTGGTTCCCAGAATAAGAGAAAGCAGAATCAGACTAAGGATGGCCAGAAGAAAAGGAATAAGCAAGATGTTGAGTGCTTCAGCTGTGGTAAGAAGGGCCACTATGCTAGTAATTGTCGGGCCAAGCCAGCGGATAGGAAGTGCTTCAACTGTGGCCAACTGGGACATCACAAGGAAAAGTGTCCGCGGCCCCCTAAAGAAAAGCAAATGGTGAAAGCATATGCCCTTAATGCTATTCCTTCTTCGTCGAATGCCCCAACTGCGGCGGAAAAGGGAAAGAATGTCGTCATTCAGGGTATGCTTTCTGTTTATGATGTTCCTGTTAGAGTTTTGTTTGATACCGGAGCTTCCAGTTCTTTCATATCTAGTGACCTGGTAGATAGGTTGGGATTGGAGCCCGAGATTGTCGATAGACCTTTAGTAGTGACGAACCCGATTGGTGGTTCGACTAGCCTTAGCATGATTTGTCGTAATGTAGTCTTATCGAGTCATGGATGCATGTTTGTTTGTGATTGCTTTGTTTTGGGCTTTACTGGGTTTGGCATTATTTTGGGAGTAGATTGGCTCCGAAGATACGGGGTGGTGGTAGACTGTGAGGGCTTTTTGGTGACAGCTAGAGCGAATGATGGGCGGAGGATGGTGTTTGGTGGTCTACCCAGTGAGGGGGTATTGGCTAGTTTTCTAAACTCCCTCGATATTCCGCATAGTGAGTTGTCAGGTTTGCCCGTGGTTGGCCAGTATCCAGATGTTTTCGAAGAAGTGACCGGACTTCCACCACACCGAGAGATTGAGTTCCGTATTGATTTGGTAAAAGACGCCAGACCTTTAGTGATGCCACTTCGTCGTATGGCACCAAGGGAGCAGCGAGAGCTCGAGGTGCAAGTCAGCGATCTTTTGAAGAAGGGATTTATCAGAAGGAGTGTTTCTAAATGGGGAGCACCAGTTGTGTTTGCTACCAAGGCGGATGTTTCCCTTCATTTGTGTGCAGACTACCGCGAGTTGAATAAAGTGACGAGGAAGAACAAGTATCCTCTACCGCGGATAGATGATTTGTTCGATCAGTTGAGCGGCGCGAGAGTATTTTCTCATTTGGATCTCGCGACAGGTTTTCATCAGCTTAGAGTGGAAGCTGAGAGTATAGCTAAAACGGCATTTCGGACACCATCTGGATTTTATGAGTTGTTGGTCATGCTATTCGGGCTGACCAATGCCCCAGCATATTTTGTGGATCTTATGAATAGGGTATTCAGAGATCAGTTGAATAAGTTTGTCCTTGTGTTCGTTGATGATATTTTGGTCTATTCGAGGACAGAGGAAGAACACAAGGAACATTTAAGAATAGTGATGGAGGTGTTGAGAAAACACCAATTGAAAGCAAAGTTTTCTAAGTGTCACTTCTGGAAGAGGGAAGTGAGGTTCTTGGGACATGTTGTTTCAGAGAATGGTGTTGCCGTGGACCCGGCGAAGGTGGCTACGGTACAGGATTGGCCTACGCCCAAGAATGCAACAGATGTAAGAAGTTTCTTGGGGTTAGCTGGATATTATCGTAAGTTTATCCAAGGTTTCTCCAAGATAGCAGCACCATTGACCCAGTTGACCAAGAAGAATCAAGCTTTTGTCTGGGATGAAAGGTGCGAGAATGCATTCAAGAGTCCAAAGGACAAGTTGACAAGCGCACCAGTGTTAGTCATTCCTAAGGGGAATGTAGAGATGACGGTATACACGGATGCCTGTGGTACCGGACTGGGTGCTGTATTGATGCAAGGCGGTAGGGTTGTAGCTTATGCAAGTCGGCAATTGAAACCGCACGAGAGAAGATACCCTACCCATGATTTGGAATTGGCAGCGTTCGTGTTCGCGTTAAAGATGTGGAGACACTATCTCTTAGGGGAAAGATTTGAGCTGTTTACAGATCATAAGTCGTTAAAGTATCTCTTCTCCCAGAAGGATCTAAATCTCCGGCAACAAAGGTGGTTAGAATTCTTGGCTTCCTATGATTTTGACATCGCATATACACCGGGAAAGGGCAATGCGGTGGCTGATGCATTGAGTAGGAGACATGCCAGCTTAGGGGCTATGTTTCTAGAATGGAAGCAACTGGAGTACATCGCTGGGTATGATTTCAGACCAAAGTGCGAATTGGATCCAGAAATGTTAGCAAGTTTGACAATCAGACCCACTTTGATTGAGCGGATCGGCTCTAGTCAGAGGGACGATCCTAACCTATTGGAAATCATCTCCAAGTTAGAGATGGGTATCGATGAGGAGATGAACAAGTATGGGCTTGATCGAGATGGATGGCTTAGAAAGAATGGAAAGCTTGCTGTACCCAATGTTAATGGATTGAGAGATGAAGTGCTTAGGGAATGTCATCACTCAAAACTGACTATACACCCCGGTGGTAACAAGATGTATCGATACATGAAGCAGACCTACTACTGGGAAGGGATGAAAAGAGACATTGGGAGGTTTATATCCAAATGCATGAATTGCCAGCTAGTTAAAGCCGAGCAAAAGAAGCCTAGTGGGTTGTTGCAGCCATTAGAAATTCCCGAATGGAAATGGGAGCAAGTCTCGATGGATTTCATCGATGGTTTACCAAGGACTAGATCGGGACATGATAGTATTTGGGTGATTGTGGACCGATTGACTAAAAGTGCAAGATTTATACCAGTCAAATCGACCAGAACGGCAGCTAAGTTGGCAGAATTGTATATGAAATGGGTAGTGAGATTTCATGGAGTACCTAAAAGCATTGTGAGTGACCGAGACCCGTTGTTCACTAGTGGGTTTTGGAAGAGCTTACAAGAGGCTCTAGGGTCGGAATTACATCTCAGTACCGCATATCATCCTCAGACCGACGGTCAGACGGAGAGGGTGAATCGTATTTTGGAAGATCTCTTGCGAGCATGTATATTGGATTTTGGTGGATCATGGGATGACCATTTGCATCTAGTAGAGTTTGCATATAACAATAGCTACCAATCCAGTATCGGTATGGCTCCGTTTGAAGCTTTGTACGGAAGACCGTGCAACTCACCATCATGCTGGATAGAGACTGGCGAGAAGTTTATGCTTGGACCAGATGTGGTGAGGGAAACTTCAGATAAAATCAAGACCATTCAACAACGAATGAAGGCTGCCCAAGATAGGCAGAAGAGTTATGCTGATAAGAGGAGAAGAGACTTAAAATTCTCCGTTGGCGACTTGTTGTTTGTCAAGATTTCTCCGTTGAAGAGCGTAATACGATTTGGCAGGAGAGGTAAGTTGGCACCAAGATTTGTTGGCCCATTCCCTGTTCTTGAACTAGTCGGGAATTTGGCATATAGAGTTGACTTACCAGAGAAGATGGCGGGAGTTCACAATGTATTTCATGTTTCCCAACTAAGGAAGTTCGTTCACGACCCAGATATGACTATTTCACCTGATCAGTTAGAGGACTTCGAAGTAGAACCCGGGGCGGTTGGGAACCGCAAGCCGGCCCGTATTGTCGAGCACAACATGAAGCAACTTCGAAGGAAGGCGGCGAAGCTAGTCAAGGTTCAGTGGGGCAAGGACGAGAATGATTGTACTTGGGAGACAGAGGAGAACATTAGGAAGACTTATCCAGAACTCTTTGCCTGGTAAGATTTTGACTTCGATTTAGCTTTCCGCATGCTAGGTTAGGCTTGTTTGCTTGTTTTGCATGTTTGATTGTTGTATGTGGTTGTTAGGCATGCAGGATCTTTTGTATGTTTCGAGTTAAGGAATTTCGTGGACGAAATTTCTTAAGGGGGGAGAGTGTAACAACCCGTATTCTACGCATCATAGGATCGTAGAATATTTATTTCTTTCACATACAAAGTCGTATGGTCATGTAACTTTGGGAGACGACTATTGGGGTCATTTCCCATGTTCATGATTTTTCCCGATTTTTAAATGACCATTTTACCCCTAGTTGGTACTGTTTTGGCCATAACTTTTGACTGGAAAGGAATTTTGACCTAAAACCACTTCCATTGGCTCCGGATGATGGTTTACAATTTCGTAGAGTGGTCACATTAGCCAAACGGACTTACCGTTTGAGAGATATGGCTGAAACAAGTTTCAGATGGTGAAAAACAGCTTAATTGGGCTTAACCGGGTGATTAACAGCTAGGCCCAACAGGGGATTTCGGGATTAGGGTAAGGAGGCTGAAATCAGTTAGAGAACGATCTTATCCTCATTTCCTAGCCGCCACTTTCTTTCTTGCAACCCTAGCAATGGCCTCCAACACCCAAATCACCTTCTAATCCCTTTCTAATCAAGTTTTGGCTTAATCTACATCAAATTAAGGAGAGGAAACATGAAAGCAAGGCTAGAGCTGCTGTTAGACGTTAGAATTCACCCAAATCAGCGAGGTTTCAGTTCTGAGAATTTCATTTGTGGCCAAGGTGAGTGATTTGCATAGTTTTTGCACTAATTACGGTAATTAAGGGTAATTAGTGAAGATTAGCGAATCTATACACTAATAAATTCTGGAAAAATGTTTAGAAATTCTTAAATAATATTTTATGCCTCTGTTAGAAATTTGGTTCGATTTGATTAAGTTTCGTTAACCCTATGATTAGTTTTATTTAATTATGCTTAAGGGAAAAATGGGATTTTGGGCATCTTTGATCCATTTTGACATGTAAATTCATTGTTTTGGTGTTTGTGGTTAGTTTGCTATGTTGCTATGACTGTTTGGGATGATTTTTGATTGATTAGTATAGCTAGATTTGTCGAAAACGTCGTCGAATGGCGTAAACAAGTTGCTGGAAAAAGTTGCAGAAAATTGTGCAGGGTTTCGGATCGGATCAGATATGGGCTCGGATCGGATCGGAGATCTGGGTAAGGAGCCCGACCCGAACTGGAACCTGGCGCAAAATAGGCTTGGCAAAAAGGAAGGCCATGTTAGTTAAGCTGAGGATCGGACTAACATAAAGACGAAGGGCTCGGGTCGGATCGACTAAAGGATGAAAGGCCAGGACTGAAG
This sequence comes from Allium sativum, assembly GCA_030737875.1. Taxonomy (NCBI): domain Eukaryota; kingdom Viridiplantae; phylum Streptophyta; class Magnoliopsida; order Asparagales; family Amaryllidaceae; genus Allium; species Allium sativum. The sequence continues at coordinate 951,538,947 of CM060924.1, read as the reverse complement.
TAAGGCGGAGGGATCAGATCGGCTAAAGGAGTAGGATCGGATCGACTAAAGGAGGAGGATCGGATCGGAGTAAATGGAGAACGTGGGAGTTGATCGAAGAAGGAGCATGAACTGGAGAAAAGATAGCAACCCGACCCGACCCGGAGGAGGACACCCGACCCGACCCGAAGTGGGACGCCCGAACCGACGCGATGGAGTGGACCCGAACCGAACCGCTATCAGATGAAGACCATGCACCAACGCAACGCTGTGGACTCGACCCGAACCGATGGCTTGAAAGGAACCCGACCCGACCCAGTATTGACCAATAACTCGAGATGCAAAGGTAGTCCAATATGGGAAGTTAGAGCTCAGGATCCAGTTGGGAACCGATAAGTTCACTTCATGATTGGGCTTTGCCGCGGGACGTGTGCCAAGGGGCAGTCGATGTTTATGACTTTGGATCACTATGTATGGGAAGTATGCTAACGGATTCAGGGCTGAAATGGCCTAGGTACGACTAAAGGGCTATAAATCAATGAAGTGGGGTCATTTGTAAAGATTTGGTCATGACTCCATGTGGTAAGCTTGGTAGTAGCAGTAGTTGTACAAGTCGAACTCTGTCACTACTTCGATGGGTCTAGTGATTGACAGTGGTGGACATCGTATGCTTTACGCACTGAGTGAGAGATGTGAGGATGGTTGCTTTGGTTGACTTGTTTGCTATCATTATGACATGCACACCCCACCCCCGTATCCATTACACTATTTATTATGGCACCTTTGAGTACTGTACGGTATGTGGTACTAACTCTTTGGTTGCAGGTCCAGGTTCAGGTATGGTTTAGTATACCTGTTATTGTTCTGTTTAGATGCTTATCGCTCATACCAGACTTTATGTCTGACCCAGAGTTTTATGTCTCCTCTTATTACTCTTTTATGTCTCCTCTTATTACTCTGGGTGCTCACACGAGCAGACTAGAGACAGGTTAGCTGGTGATGCACGGGTAGATGATCCGGAGACGAGCAGGAGGCTTCCACGTAATATATATAGTATCCTCCCTGTGTTGTTGAAGATCACTGCTTGGGCATTAGTGGTGCATCTTCTATTTTAGCTTTCTTTTGTTTAGAGATAGTAAATTTGGAAAAGTTGTAATAAGCTGTACTTGGATTTCCGCTGCTCTGATGTTGATGTTGATTTTAGTTATCAGCATATGCACTGTCTCACCGGTTTTATGCCAAGTATGTTATTATTATTATATTTTATTCCATGCGCTGTGAGACATTCTACAGGTTTCTCGTTAGTTAATTCCCTTCTTTCCTTTCTTCTGACGGTTGTCCCGTGCTAGTCGGGCATGTGTACAGCGCACTCTCGGAGGAAATACAGGCTGGTGCGGGGCAGGCCGTCATAGATTTCAAACTACCATTGTGCAAAACATCATTATGACCGCTAAGTCCATAAATCGCTTATTACTTAACTGTATTTCTAACTAACTCTCGCCATCGAACCTCAACTATTTCTTAGTTAAATAAGGAAGTCAATCAAGTTGGGGTATAATTACCTCTCGGACGTTAACTGAACAACGTTCTTAACCTTGCAATAGACAAAGCTCACCGCTCCAATTTCTACAATCATTTGCTTATGCAAATTTTCGGATTCAGATTATGAATCTACTTTATTTATGAAAAACATTGATTATAACGCTAACGTTATAAACCTTACTTCTGGAATATCTAACTTAGAAATTCTAACTTAAATTCTTATTTTGAATAAATAAACAAACAACTAATTTGTTAATAAATAAAAAATCTTGATTAAAAACCGGAAGTAAATAATACTTTCCCTCTGACGTATAACTCTCTTTCAAGTAATCTCTATTCGATTAACTCCTTTCGAATAAACTATATTCGATTATCTCCTCTCGAATAACTAATATTCGACTAACTCCCTTCGAATTACTTATATTCGATTTTCTCTAATCCGAATAAACTATATTCGATTAACTCCTTTCGAATAGACTATATTTGATTAACCCCTTTTGAATAAACTATATTCGATTAAATCCTTTCGAATAAACTATATTCGATTATCATTCTTCGAATAACTAATATACGATTAACTTACTTCGAATAACTAATATTCGATTAATTCACTTTCGAATAACTACTTTTGATTAACTTTGAATCGATTAACTTTATTCGATTAACCCTAAGTCGATACTCTAATCGATTAACTCTAACTCGATTTACACTAACTGATTAACTCTAACTGATTAACCCTAACTGGTTAATTCTAACTGATTAACTCTAACTGGTTAACTCTAACTGGTTAATTCTAACTGATTAACTCTAACTGGTTAATTCTAACTGATTAACTCTAACTGGTTAACTCTAACTGGTTAATTCTAACTGGTTAACTCTAACTAGTTTGTTCTAACTGATTGACTCTAACTAGTTAACTCGAACTGATTAATTCTAACTGGTTAACTCTAACTGATTAACTATAATTGATTAACTCTAACTGATTTACTCTTCATCCATATTTAGTTCAAATATCGATGTTGAAATCGATTCTTACTTCTCTATATAAGTCCTGAAATATATATTCTATTTATCCAATGATAAATATTTTATTAAATTTATAAAACCTTATTTATAAATTAATCTTCTTACTTTATTTATTGAAACAGATTTCTCTTAAATGTTCACTTTGAATTCATATTCTGTTATACCCGTGCGCGAAGCACGGGTCTAAACCTTCCTAGTATAAAATTCTCTTTTTATACAATTCTATTCATTTTTCAAGTGTTTCCTTTTATAATCTATTTATTTTCGATTTTTTTTGTAATTCTATTTACTTTCAAAATAAATATTTCTTTTCCTATTTGTTTCACAAATATTTTCCTTTTATAATTATCCTTTGATTTTATAATTATTTTCTTTTATAAAATCCTTTTCCTTTTATATATAAAATCCATTGATTTTATATAAATAATTCATTTTCAAAATACACTTTGAAAATCCTCTTTTCTACATCCCAGTATTTCTTACGGTATCTAAAATACCAAATAACAATGATTGGTATCATTCAAACGCACATAATCAACACATATTATATATCACATCATATATTTCAATATATGAAAACAACAGTATTATAAATATTGAGGAATCCAGTTGGATCCCTCCAACCTGTTTCCTTGCATTCACAGATGTTTAAACAATATAATTAACATCAACTTCATTTCAATATGAAGTATTCTGATCAACAGAATCAACATTTGATTAACGATTTATATATATATATATATATCGTTATCTATAATTTCAACCAATACATAAGCAGTTCAACCAAACAATCAGCACACATCAATCAATCATCATTTATCAGTTCTAAAAATACATTATAAAAATATGAACTGATAGAGTTGGTGAGTTTTACTCACACTGGACGTTGATCGTTAAATAACGATGACCGTCGCTGATTCGGACCAAACAATTTATTTCGTTATAAATTGTTACGAGCTCCAATATATGCCCAGTCAGTTCCAGACTGTAGTGTCGGTCTATACGACCCTATCGGATCTGATTTTGAACATTTCTGATAAAGTACAGATATGTTATACAATATACAAGTTAATACATATTTAAATTACAAAGATTTGGAATCTAATTAATTTGGGCCCAACCTTTTCTCTATGGCCCAAAAGACTTCCACAACAGCAGTAACCCACTCGATCCTTTTACATGCCATGGTTGCTGCTTTCAAGACCAATATCTCATTCTGTACTATTTATAAAAATACCAGCCCGTCCATTTAATACCCACACACGTATCACCATACTCATCTTCCCCATATCTCCATTCACTCACCAGTTTATGTTTTCGATCCATACTTTCCCTTTCACACATAGAGCTTCTTCCATTTCATGAACACATCATAAGTTCGAACCCGAACCAAGATGAACATCAAAACCAAGACCGTATATTTTTAACAGAATTCAACTCCTTTTAATAATTTTCCTCCAGCACAAACAAAGGCTTCTTCATTTTAAAACTAATTATTAAATCATTATCCTTTTCTTCCGGGCAGTATACGAACTGGTTTCCTTCACTATGGCCAACTGTCAACATCCCTTTCTCCTTCCTTATTCATTTCGAGCTGCTCCTCATCCTTCCCCGATTCCCCTTTCACCTGTGGTCTCTTCCCCAAACCAAAAATCCTCCGTCCCATCATCGATTCAAAGAGTTCCATCCTCCTTTGACCCCTGCGATCAAACCTAGGCACCGTCGCCTCACGTTGTACGATTTCCAGCAAGAAACAAAGATGTCGAACCCAAAACTTGCGACAGTTAATGTCGTAGAATCAAACAAAACTATGCAGCGAAGTGCAAGACAACCTTATAAACTTGAATCCATCAACCAACTGGAGAATCGATACCCAAAATTCGGTATACATCGAACCCTAGATCGCGGCAGCTTCACTTCAGCGAATGAAAACAAAGTCGAACCCACAAAGATTGGTGCGAGGTTAAAGTCCTACTTGCTAGGAACTCAAATATGTGTATAACATGATTTAAAGGATTTGATTTTGAATTATTTTGATTTATTGTAGGTGGCGATTTTGTTTTCTCATTTGAGCTGAAACGCGGCGGCTCCATTTTGATCGAGCAAATGAAGTTCTGAATTAGGTTAAAACTAGTGTATTTATAGGGAAATTTCTTTGATTTTTAGAGGATATTTGAGAAGCCACGATTTTGTTTGAGGAACGAGAGTTTTGTGTGGCTGAAAAAGAAAGGACGTGGACTTTTATTTGATCGCTGAAATGAATTTAGGTTTAGGAATGGGAATGATTAATTATTTATAGGAAAGAAAAGGGTTAGATATTTATATATAATATCCCGTTTACACTGTATTGTTAATTCATACTTTTTCGACTAATTCAGAATTATAATATACTATTATATTATAAATATTTAATTAAAGTTATCTATATCGCCAAATCGATACTTTTAATAATTAAATAAATTAATTATTCAACCGTCAAAAATACGGGATGTTACAAAACCGCCGGAGACTAATCGGATTTCACCCCGTCGGAGAACACGGCGAGCTCCTCCATCGCTGGCAAGTGTGCTAGTCGTGACACGCCCCTGCGCTGTACAATTGGCTGCAAACGCCAAGCCTTCTTGAGAGGAATTCGACCACCTCGCTCAACAGAAACTGATCATGGCCGTATAGTTTCGAAGATCTAAGTTTGCTCTTCGATTTATGCTTAGGAACCTTGGTCTAACATGATACGGATTGATTTCTTTTAAGGAATCAAGATGGGAGCTCCACGACCATTGAATTTACTAAGATGGTGGCTGTATACTGCAGCTAGGGTTTTGGGAGGAATACGGTTTATTTATACCGCATACTATTTTATTTTATTTTATTCGAATATAATTTCTATCACTCTCCTAACTTCAAAACTAACCCAACGAGTGATGCCCCTAGCTAAATACTCCCATTCCGGACATAATGGGATATGCCTCTTAGGCCCATTCGACTGTTTCGGTCAGTTATTCTTCAAATTAAATAATAAAATATTTAATTAGATCGAACATTTTAATTTACCGGGGCAACAGACTGACTCTAAAAATTCCCGAAAAATAAATCTGGCTATGTTTTGGCGATACGGTCCCAAAAAAAATAAATTTCGTCGAATTTAGAGACCGTTGGAAAAATGGCCATTTTCAAGTCGATCAAAATTGACTGAAATTATCAAAGCACATTTTCTTTTGCCATGCTCACATATTGATTCCAAAAATTATGAAAATAGGAATCCAGCAATAATTTGACATTTCGGATCCAACAAAAGTGGTTTGTTCGAAAACGGAGGTTGTTTGAAAAATGGCTATTTATACGGGCTATATATTATATTAAATTCCATAGCGACCATTCTGAAAATTCAACTGACCATAACTTTTAATTCTCGCTATCAAATTTCAATTTTTTGGATTCGTTGGAAAGATATTCTTAAACAGATTTAAATATTTTTAGTTTCACCAAAATCCGACATAATTTTCATCCTGTACAGTAGGTCAAATTTTGAATTGAAAATTTCAAACCGTCGCGCTATTTCTAACTCCTTTTGAAATGAAAATTAATATATTCATTCCTTCGATTTAAATAAAAAATTTAATCATTATTATTTAAAATAGATTATTTTAACTATTCAAAATTCAATAAAATAGCCAAAATAAAAAAAATTAAATTGGTTCAGATTTTCCGGGTTGTTACATATTATTAATGAGATAATTATTTTATTCAAGTCGTTAATATTTAAACGTGAATAACTGGCACACATGTTATCAGAATTGGACGGTTCAAGTCGCATTACGATCATCGTGAGGAGATTTACATTTTGGAACAGAATGGATGTGATTGGAATCAACCTAGTTTTTAGTTAAATTAAATGCCTATTTAATTTAACTAAATGAGCCGTTTTAACAGCAAATCAAATCAAGGTAAGTTAATCTCACTCAGTTCTTCCCACTTATATTTTATATAAGTCGGTTTTTTATTTTGTGTGCTACGATTACTACTGGTTGATTATTTGTTAAATATATGTTCATATATTGATTGAACCAATGAAATTAAACGCTGTTTAATTTCAATGGAAAACAAAATCGTTATTTTAACGGTTGGACTTAACTGAGATAACTTACCTTGTTGGTCACGTTTATAAAATTAACGTGTTTAATTGTTTGAATTATTTTTGTGGATTGATGATGTTAATTAATCATTATTTACTATTATAAAAATTATCAATTAAATTGAATTGAATGAATTTATGTGAGATAATCTATTTTAATACAAGGAAGAACAGGTTGTAGGGATCCAACTGGATTCCTCAAATATACTAGATATTATTTATTCTCATATTGTCATCACATTAACTATTCTGATTGAATGATTGATTTGATAGTTGACCGTTGATATGAAATTCAACGGTTGTTTTGTTTTAATAAGTGGGCAATATTGGTTGAGTAATTGGCAGTATATAGCCTATAAATCAATCGTTTTCTAAATATGGAATTACCGTCAGCTGAATCTATAAAAGTGAAGTTATAAAATTTATTTTATAACTAAAGATAGATTTTTAAATCTATTATTTAAAATTAAAGTTATTAAAGGGAAATAAATATTTATTATTTAAAATTTATAAGCGAGTATTAAATGATTTATAAAGCAAATTATGATATTAGTCAGATTTATAAGAAAGAGAATAGAAAATTAACCTAACAGTTAAGAGTTGGATAATCGTTCTTAAGAAAACAATTAAATGGAATTAATTATATTATTAATTAAATTTAAAGGAAGGATCAATTGAATTTGGTTACCGAGATAACTGTGTTTTGAGTTGACTAAGTTAACTGTTTTAAACTGGAATTGATTATTAAATGAATTTGCTTTAGATTAATAAAATAGTTTAACGAATATTTGTTTTATTTTTAATAAGATTTTTTAAAAGGGAATTTACTATTTATTTTAGTTAATAAAGAAATTAACTACTTCTGCAATAGTTAATATGATAAAAGTAAATTATTATTTTAATTAATAATAATTTAAGATTTTTTTTTAATTGGAACTCATTAAAAAGTAATCGAAGTTGAAGTAAAATCTAATTGAATTGTGAAAGGAGTGTATGAACGGGTTTATATTAAAACCTAATTTTTTATATAAAAAAGTTATAAAAAGAAATTTTAAGCAAATGCAATAGCTTAAATTAATGTTTACTTAATGTTTGAATTAAATAAAGGGAAATTGAGAAAAAAAGGGTTTATATTAAACCCGAGTTTTATAAACGATATTTATAAAAGAGATGTGGAGTTAAAACGTTAATTTCAAATTAATGTTACTTAATAATGGAATTTAGTTAAATCGACGGAATTGAAATGGGATTCTAAGAGGGGAATGGTTAAATGGATTGGGAAAAAAAGGATTTCTGAAACGGTATCGGTTAAAGGATTTAAGAAAGATTTGTAACAAAAATCCGTGTTATAAAATAAATAAATTTAAAGTAAGAAGGGATGTTTAATAAGTAATTACTTAATTAAGTAATAATATTTGTATTTGAAAGCAGATTTTCAAAAATAAGAGATAAATTATAAAAGCGTGGTTTAAGTAAAATGGTTAAATGGAATTTGGTTTGATATTAGAATAAATATCAGTTTTTTAATTACAACTCATTTCTATCTTAAGATAAGAACGTTGTTGATCAAGGTCTCAGAGGTAATTAAAATAACCCAACTTGAACGACTTCAGGATTATCTGAGGATGATATTAGTTGTAATGATAAAGAGGTTTATAATGATTTATTATTTCCATATGAGAAATAATAACGCAGTGATAATAAAAGGATTTGAAATATTTATACTGAGATTTCCAAAGTAACGGAAATGAAAAGATTGGGGAATATATATATATATATATATATGTAATGATATTCTCGAAGTAAAGTAAAAAAAGGAGATCGCATGAAATTATAATGGTATTTTCAAGGTGAAAGAAAATGGAAAAATGGAGTTTTGGAATGGGTTTATTCTAAAAGAATAAAGGTTGGTTATTGTTTTCAAGTAATGAAACAAAAGAGATTTCATAATATTATTTTACGAGTGTTAAGATAATTTGATTTCCCAATTATAGATAATGAAGCAAAGAGGTAGAAAATGTTTTGAAAATGATAACAAGATAGAAGATTGGATATGCTTTTAGAATAGTTTCCTAAGTATTAAATTAAAAATAGTTTTGAAAATAATCTTATGTTAAATAAGAAGTGAAAAGCTAGGTTCATGATATTGAAAGATTTAAGAGTTTTAAATTAACTTTCGTTAGTTATTTTTAATTAAGGAGCCCAAGTAATGCCGAGTACTGAATCAATGAGCTCATTTTATTCTCTTGATTATTTACTTGATAGTTAAACAACCAACTATCAAATCTGCCCCATACGATTGTTGGTACGGAAAGACCGGACCGAATTTATATTCGAAAACCATTCCGAACCAGTGAATACGTAGAAGATGCTGATTGAAGATGGAGCATTTGAAGATCGTGGATCTTCATAAGCGAAAGGACTACTTGTCGAATTCTCTGGAGTCGCGTCCTGAGATAATCTAATGATGATCCTGTCGTGGTTGAAATCGACGGATTGCAAGGATTACTCGCTACTAATCCATAGGTTGATACCTAGAATGTGGTAGGAGTGTGTGTTCGGTTCATTCTGTTCCTAGATGACTTGTATGGACTTGTGTTTGATAGAGTATTTCCAAAGGGGTCACATACATTGATTTCTTCAAACATACCACAGTTGGTGGCGGAGAACGACGGTTTCCTTAACTTAACAACTAGTGTATTTTTGTAGACGTCGATTAGTGATTTCTGGCGGATCTGACGATGTAGCATTCAGAGTGAATGGTGGCCAAATATTCTAAAGGTATTTATAACCTCAAGCCTCATCAACCGGAAAATGGTAAAAATCGGGTAGGTCGCATGGCTATGTGGGTCGCACCCATTAAAAGGGTATATCATTACGTGATCTTCAAATACCTTTGGTTGTCCCTTTTATTTACGTATGTATGTTATCGGTTCGGTTGTCTGGCCCCCAGCCGTGGTAATGATATATTCGTTACTCTCAAGGGAAATGAGGGGTCGGTCATGCTTAACCTGGGTTGCAAGATGTTCTTGTTGAACCCCAATATATTCATCTTCGGAGGTACATTGTCAGAAAGGTGGTTGCCCATACCTTGCCATGGAAACCCATTCTCCAATAAGAGCCCGATGTTTTGATTAAATACTATATATGTAGAGCGTGAGATGCAAGCGTTCTGCTAGATTGATATTTATTTGTATTTAGACACTATTATAATATCATAAAAGATATGGATTTCAAAAATATTTTGGGTTACCGTAAGGTAAAAACCGTCTGTATTTATGTGTGGATTTGGTCTTACGATTTTCCTTTTCTTTCGAAAATATTTTGAATTAAAATCAAGTTGTGTGATACCTTTAAATTTAGTGTGTTTTTCTCACTCTGGTTCACTAGACTAATTCGGCGTTTATAATGCTCGGTTAGACTGGGTTTACAGGTTCATGTTATCGGATACTATGAAGAGACGAGCTGGAGGAGTTCAGACGTATGATATTATATTATTCCGCTATGGGTTGTATTTGAGGACAGATTATTATAACTGTCCAGATGTGTTGATGTACTCTGATGATTGTAAGTATTTTCAAAGCTCTCAGTAAAGATTTATTTCTATATTATATTTTATTCCGTTGTGATGTGACCCTTTAATTTCTTTCTAATAGTTATATGTGTTTTCAATACTTGAGTTTTGGAAAGTAATATGGGATTTATGTATTATTGCTAGAATTTAGACATCGAATTCCTACTGGGTCGTTACAAAAAGTGAACGCACGCCACGAAGAACACAATCGTAGACATGTAGAAAGACATGAAGAAGCTAAGGAAAAAATATAGGTTATGAGAAGGTTTGCTGATCTGGAAGAGAAGAGGCTACAAATTCTATCGAACGAGTTAGCATATAAGCAACAACAAGATGAGAATGCTATCATGGACAAAGATTTGAATGGAATGGATGACATAGAGAAGGAATTTTGGATGGGAATGAAACAACATATTCTAATGTCAAGGTTTCCTCATTTGTAAGTAGATTGTTCATCACTATCTTTATTACTAGTTGCTTATATTATGTTGATGTAGTAACGTTATATTTCCTACTTTAGTAATAGTTTTCTTATAAATGCAATATGTGATTTATTTATACTGTTACTATTTCCCTAAGCTGATAGGTTTATACTATGTACTAAAGTATAAAATTAGAAGAACTCCATATTTTTTGTAGGATCATTAAATAAAAGAAAAGCTCAACTATGAAAATAAAATAGACCGAAACCATTAGCCTATTCAGCCTCATATCAGGTTAGCCCCCTATAACGGGCTTTGTGGCTAACAAAATTAGTACCGTACTCTGCGAGGTAATGAGAATCAAAAGTCGCTTTAGTCGGTTTAAATATGTCTTCATCTTCAACTGTTTGTGTAATCTTTTGGTATCGTTCACAAACTTCTACGAAACATTGATGAGCCATATGAATTTCAATAAAAGACCTTCTAGTATTGTAGGTACGATGATTGTTATGTAATCTTGTTATCATTGACCAAAATTCTTCATGGGTTAGACCCCTCCATTTTGCATCAGTAACAAATCTCTTCGATCAACTTCGGTATAGGATTTCACGAGTGTAAGTCAGTCCTGAGGAGAGAATCAATTGTAGTAGTACTAGAGCTAGCATTACTTGGGTTGTGACGATTAAGATTACCAATTTTGTGTCGCTTTGTTGTATCATGAACGCGCTTTTGGATTCTGAACTTCAACTGCCCGATGAGTACCACGAATAATTTCATTCTGAACCGCTTCGTCCGCCTCTTCCATTTGTGTATCTGGAATGAATCCACCCTCTTTCTCATCCTCCTTGTTCCGTTCATACTCATCAAACATTTTATCCATGACTTCCCAATCGTCCATTTAAGCTACACAGAAACAAAAAACGTGTTCTGTATACAAAGAAATACTTGAACATGTAGAAGCAAAAAGAGTAATGGTTTCTCACCTAAATGTCGTTGTTGATCTAGAATGCACAAATTATAGTTATGGTTCGAGGACGAAATTCATCACTATTTAAACAAGTGGGGTGATCGTTGAGGTCATCCTATACCACATGGTTATAGGTACAAGTTTTATTGACCGAACTTGACTGAAGATGTGTACATATGTCATAGTTGTACCACAACTTATCGCTCTTGATAAATCTATGTCATCAATAGTTGAGCTATATAATTGAAACATATGACATGACTATACTCTGCAAAAATTGGGCAATGTGCTATAGCTTGTCCAACTAATAGAAACAACATGACTTGGCAAGTCGTATTGATTAAAGATGACATGTTCACTACTTTAATAAAGCAAAGCACGAAATTAGTGGACTTGGCAACTTTTAAGACCACCCATCCCTCTTCCTCTATTCAGTACTTTTGAATTCTTATGTTTGTCAAATTACTCACTTTATCTAGCTGCCACTTTTCAAGTAGTTCAAAATGTCTTCTTGGGAATTGGATGATGAAACCATGGTCTAAATGTACGATCAAATGAAAGAAATAAGCAACCAGTCGAGTTTGTGCCCGAAACGCAATTGCAAGATCAAGTGGAAGCTGGAGAAGTGGAGTCTGAACTCTTTAGTGCCATGTAACCGAACGTTGTCTTCCCACATATTGGACCTGTTCAAAAAACCCTCAATGCTCGGTTAAGGGAAGTAATTGCTCGAGAGAACCCAGATAGTTCAAGCTTTAGCATGACGGGTCGTTCAGTACTTTACTACTGCGGAGTGGAATGTAATGTGGTTGTTTCTAAAAGCCAAAGCAACGCAGGTCATCGCTTTTATGGTTGCAAAGCGTACATTACTGCACTTAACTGGCAGAGGTTGGAACATTGTAATTTTTTCTCATGGACCGATCCACCACTGACGAAAAGGGGTAAGTCGCGTGGAAAGGTTGAATGTTGCAGCAAAGGCTAAAATATTGTATGGGTTCTACGGTTCATCCCGAAACTAGGGTCTTAATTATATGGTACTATGTCTTAATTATATGTATTGTATTCCACGTTATGTCGTATTTTATCATAGTTGAATGTTGGGTCAAACATTCACTATATCATGTATCTTGTATTTTGTTATATTGAACGAAGTTTCTATATCACTTAAAAGGTATTGTTCATATTTATGAATGCAAATGAGTTAAAAACTAGGGCCATCCCCGTTTAAATTAAACATTTCAATGCACAAAGGAATTAAAAAATAGGGTCGTACTCATCTACATGAGCATTATTGCTGACAAATGCTTTGGAAATCGCATCACGTAAAGCAAAGTGGAACCAATGACTGTTCACATCACGACAGTACAAAAAGAAGATTCCCTACGGTATTACGTCAGGCGAAGCAGTGTCGGGTATCATGTAAAGCACAGTCGTAACACAGACCGGTGACATCATTATTTGTTTTATTCATTTGTACACTATGCAGCTATATATCTCTGTCAAATTACTCACAACTTATCTCACTCAAACAACTTTGTTTCCAACTACTCTTTGCATTCCTATAACTACGCCTTCATGGCCCTCGTCAATGGATTCTGACTGGGATCGAAACTTAGCTCAACCACCGCCAAGTAGTCCAAGAACAGATATTGATTGGCTTATCGAATGCCAAGAGAGGCACTACGAGGATATGCGTCGTGATTTCCCAGATCCGAACCTACTTAGACTCCAGGAACCAGTTGATTATATCCTAGATTTTAGTCACCTGGTAGTTCAACCTATATTTGAACGAGAGGTACAAGCGACTAATGTTACTCTCCCTCCAACACAAGAAGTGGTAAATCAATTCTTAACCAATCAACCTGTATACGAACAAGAGGTACTAGCGACTGCAATTACCCAACCTCCAAACGATCAAGAGGTGAATTCATATCCCATTTGTTGCCACTGTGGGTACGAGGTGGAGGTGGTGGTAAGGGAGGATGGAGAAAATATTGGTCATAGGTTCTAGTTATGCTCATTGTGGTACTCTGAATGGATTGACGACCATTTATGCCCAAGGGATATTTCTTATGTCAACGAGTTAGAACAAGAGATTAGACGGCTTAGAACAACTTTGGAATCTCTTGATATTGAGATTTAGTTTGCTTACGTATTTATTTCCCTACTTTACTTTAGTCTAATTCTTAGTTGTATCGTTTATTGCTTCTGGCGCACGTAGTGACTTCTGTTGTATTTGTATCTAGCGGATGCAGTAAGGTCTGTTATACTAGTTTGCTTGCGGATGTAGTAACGTCTGTTGTATTTGTGTATCGGTGTACTTAATATTAGTTGTATCATTATGTTTATGGGCAACTGTTTTTTATGCTTTATTACCAGTTGTATTGTGAGTATTATATGTCCATTCAAACGTTTTATATCAACCTAAAACACTAAATAAACTTAAAAGGGAAAAAAGTTTCACATAATCTTTATAGTTTAGTGGATAGTTTGTTTAAGTGTAAAATGAACAAAGACATAGCGCCGATTTTATCGGCGCGCTCCTGTCGGGAATTTATCCTAGCTCCCCTTGAATCTTACGGGTCGTAATATTACGACCCATAAGTCTGTTGGAGATGCCCTAATAATGCTAACGTCAAATATGTCACTCCATCCAAAAAAATAACTATGATGATCACGTAGATGGCTCAAATACGCCACACGTGAAGGGGGAGTGTTGAAAATATAAGTCTCACATCGGAAAATATTCAACTAAGATCCTGGATAAATACTAAGAGGCTATAGTTCACATCAACCAATTGGTTTTGTGAACAAACAATGTAGCTAACTAAACTATAAACGCCAACAATTTAACATAAATATTAGCAACTGTGTATCCAGTCACATTCATTTCTGTTTAAATAAATAAACGAGGTAAACCGTTTTGTTTTGAAGTTGCTACGCTTGAAAATACCTTACTTTCTCTTAAAAAAAGAAATCAATTTCATCGCTTTTTACATGTGCTTATGTGGTGTTGAAATCATCTAAATTTAAAATTAATTTATCCTCTGCATCTAGCTCAATAGAGCGTCCTGATTTATTTATTTTTGTAATTTAGGGGACCACGCTCTTCAGTTAATCTGCTCCCGTTAACGTGTGCTGAGTGCTAACCGGTTTGAATGGGTTCGTTGTCGCTATTGATTTGGGGTTTTCTTTTCAATAGTAATAACTGTTTTCGTATCGCTGAATTCCAATTTCTCCGAACTTTGAAAATTTGTAAATGGATCCCACACGCATATTCGTTCATATCCTTGTTTTTATTCAATCGTCACAAGTTTTTTTCTGCAACCTCGAATCACGCAATGAACTTTTAGAGAGAAAAAGGCAAAAATACCTAACAAATGAGCGAAATTGCAAAGAAAGGATGGGAGAATTACATGTGGCAGCTCCAGCATCGTCCACTTCCAACCAAAGCTGTAACAGCCGGAGTACTCTCCGGCATAAGTGACGCTGCCGCTCAGAAACTCTCTGGTGGTCAGAAGCTTCAGCTTAAACGGCTGCTTCTTAGGACGGTATTATTATTATTATGATTAAGCCCTTTGCATAAAAATTATTTAGATTTAACTTGTTCAGGATAGTAATTACTCGTCAGCGTTAATTTTCATATTGTTTGAAAATGGTTGACGGGAGTCTCTTTTGCGCATGCATTTTTGCTTGGTCTTTAGGCAAATAGAGGCAGTAGTCGACGCCTTCTCTCTCTCTCTCTTTTTATAATCCAAAT
Source organism: Allium sativum (assembly GCA_030737875.1). Taxonomy (NCBI): domain Eukaryota; kingdom Viridiplantae; phylum Streptophyta; class Magnoliopsida; order Asparagales; family Amaryllidaceae; genus Allium; species Allium sativum. The sequence continues at coordinate 951,523,548 of CM060924.1, read as the reverse complement.
CCTCATTTAAGCTACTGGCCAGAGTGTTTAACACATAGTTCGGTCCCTGCTGATTATCCACTTTCAAGCTTTGAATTTTAATATAATTGTTATATTATATGACTCAAATATGTATGAAACATGGGGTGAAACATCCATGAAGCAATTGTATAATTTCTTATTTAACTATTTTTGTTATTACGATCCATGATTCAACAAAATCAATAATGTAACTTCAAAGAAAACCGTTCAGTCCTACTAACATTTGTAGTTCTCTTGATAGATCACATGAATGCTTGTGGCTGTGGCACTCACTTCATCTGTTAGATCTCTACAAAATTTTCATGGCCAAAATCTTGAAACTGTCGGCTTTGTTGCCAGTACTGAAATTGATTTATGACTACAGGTTAACGCATTAGATAGAAATGATTTGCACAACCATTTATTTATTCCAATAAAAAAGATGGAGCATTTATTATTGAGGCTCAATTCAAAAACGAAGCTTGTATTCAGCACTCTGTTTACCACCATATTTCTCATGTTACCTTGTAATGTGTAGTAACTCCCTCTACACAGGCATGCACTGAACAGTCAAACCAATTAGACAAAAAAAAGGTAAATTAGAGACACAATTTTGGCGAGATTCGGTCAGACTGATCTATGCGCTTAAACCCGACAATTTCATTTGTTACTATCTTTGTAATTAATAGATTACAAAGTCGACAGCCTTACAAAATCAGTATAAAAAGCTCCGTGCAACAAACCATGTAAAATTCTATATTAAACAAAATAGATGTATCATCTTTTTGAGATGATTAAATCACCACTGATTTTATTAATTCTTGGAATAATGATAGTTTGATTTTGATTAATTCTTGGAATAATGATTGTTTGATCAACTACCATGGATAATAGGAGGCTAGGGTTATATTAGTTTTTAAATTAATCTCCACCGCTACCTGTTACCGAAGACAGATCCAAGCGGACCAAGCAAACAAATTAATCCTGAGAACATGCCCCAGAATAGTGCCCAGTAATTCAGAGTATGTCAGCATACTAGTGGAGAACCTGAAGCCTGAACATGAATGGTCTGAAGGTAAATCTATCAACATGGCATCACGTGGCATCTAATGAATGTTGGAATAGAAACAGGAACAAACTAGAAGAGGAAGGCCGTCTCATGAATGAGCTATTGCCAAAAACGAAATGCAGGCACGATTGTGGTGCAACCATTAATTGTAGTTCATCAGCCAAGATTAACATAATAATTTTTAAACTTGTGCACTGAATGTTGAAGGATTCGAGAAGTACAGAAAACCCCTTTCTTAGAAGTTTCAGAAAGTGCAAAAAAATGAAGTTTTTATCTTATATTGTATGTATATATCTCTTCTGTCAAGTGAATGTCAGTAAACATGTGTAAGTAGAAACCGTAGGCGAATATTTAAAGGGACAACAGAAGTTTAATGTAAAATATAATCCAGTCAATTAAAGCGACAACGCTCAATTAAATGAAGAGATTTATCTTTTCAGTTGAAATGCATGGTTTTTCGGCTTAGATATAATACGAAAGGACCAAAATAAAAGGAGGACAACAACGGTGACCTAAGCGAAGTTAATCCAGTTTCAGTGCACGATGTACAGTACCAAGCATACCATCAATGCACAACATACGCCCATTCACCTGCGTTGCTCGCTGCATGTGCGAGCTTGCCCATCCATCCATGCTCTATGCACTTAATCAAACACAATTATATATAAAGATGAGAATGTCAACATAATAAAAAAATATGGGATTAAAGAGTTTTATTGTAGTTGTCCAACAATGAAAATGTTAGTTACACAATATTGCATTCTTGTTAGGTATGTTTCAGTATACATACATGTGGGTGCGTATTTATGCATGTGTCCGAACATTAGTGTGCGCTTCTCATGTGTGTATGTAAACAAAATTACAAGCATATACTATTCATCCAGTTATTTGGCTTTGTGTATTTCGGCCCAATCGGACATTACAAGCATATCTTATTGGATAAAATCTTCAAGGGGAGGAATGATAAGAAGACAGTTGCTAAAAAGGTATGATAATAAAAAAGTTTGATTGTTTACGCCCTTGTTTTGTATGTTGTTATTATATGTTCATCGTTCTATTTTCTATATTCAGGTGATTGTGGATCAGCTGACGGCATCTCCTTTGAACAACTTGGTTTTCATGATGTATTATGGTTACATCGTGGAAGGTATATCTTCATCTTTTCTAACATTAAAATTGACTGATGCTTAACAATTCATTTGACTGGCAATGCATTGGTAGTTGTGTATCTGTTACTAAGAATATCAATGATGTATAGGTTTCCTGTCTAATGTTTTCTGCCTATTAAAATTAAAATCAACAAGAAACTGATGCCAAAAGAAAGCCCAATAAATTTAACATTAAGATTATGTTGATGAGTTCAAACCATAAATTGAGGTGGAAAAAGCTTTTATTCCACATTCTATAAATTTATCTATATTTCTATATTGAACAAGGTATGTATGTGTAGGCATAAGGGTCCCTATCGTCAAGGAACACGAGCAATGAGAGTAATATTACCTCATTTATTCAACTTAAATCTTTCTCACTAGGTATTAATCTAATATGATCATCATATAGTGCATATGTAACGATTACTAAAGCCGTAAAAACAAATGATTGTTTTCTTAACAATACATTGTTAGGACTTACAACTCTTTTGATCTAATTAATTATTAAACATTGGTTTGAATGGATAACTAAAATTGATATAATCGAGAATATACTAAATGAAATTAGATTAATTAGCGGAAGCCGTACATGAATCAATGATCATGATTGGAATAGAAGAATAGTCGATGCTGCCCTTTGTATTATTATCTCCATGGAAGATGGTATGACCTTGTGTAATATGAATACCATAACCCTTTATTTATAATGATATTATCTAATTTGGCCTTTCAACAAATCAGAAAACATCGCTGTCTAAAAAAAAATAAAAAAAAATGAAAAAATAAAATAAAACCATCAGTATCCGCATGGACCACATACTAGACAATTAGGTCCTTAAACCTCTTATATTTAATTTAAAATTTGATCATTTTAATTAGTTTTTATACCAAAGTAGCACAACATATGTCATCATATGTGACTGATATATTGAAATATTCTGACATACACGCGTCAATCGAACATCATCCACTGTTCAAAAGCTCATATGCATCGAGCCATATCCCGAAGTTGATGTAAAACTCCAAAATAAAATTAAATAAAATAATAAAATTAAATGCAAAGATCTTTTTCATTGTACATTAAAATTTAAGATGTATAGGAGAAAAACAGTTACAAGTACTAGGAAACTTATAACTTTTTTATTCCTGTTTTATCTTAGATTTTAATGTAAAAATAAATAAATAAATAAAATTCAATAAAATACTTCAAAAATGACTTCAAGTGTCATGAGATGAAGTAGGCAGACACGACTTAATTCCCCTCCGGAGTTCGTCGGTTCGTCACTTTCTCCTAAGTATAGTTTTAAAAAGAAGTTAGAAATCAAAACAAATGTTACTTATGTTCTTTGGTAGTTTAGTCAAGTTTTGATTGAATAATCAATTTCCCCGGCCGTGAATGAAAAAAATAAAAAATTAGTAATTTAAATTACGAAAAACAAACTTTATTATAAAGCTACGACACTTCACCATTTATAGTCCAGCAGGCCAAAATTAAGCACTTGTCAAAGTTCCAACTTGGATTGGAGATGATTGTAGATAATTTAGCTATTGGATTAATGCACTATATTATTCGACTGGGACTAGAGTTGAGAACGCGGCTTAAAGGAATCCAAGGGAATGTTAGAAACAAACTTTAAGCCTCCATGTGTTCCTCAAATGAGCCATCAATAACATATATACATAGACATATATGTATACAAATATACATATACATACATACATACATACATACATACATACATATACATACATATATATATATATATATATATATATATATATATATATATATATATATATAATGACGATATATTTATCAGTTTTTACTGGACTACACATAGTACACAAGCTTTGATTTAGCTATTGAATTAGTAGTGAATTTAATTAAGAATAGATGAAATGAGTGCGGAAAAGAAACCAGTCTTGGAAAAAAGGAGAGGATACAAGTATCACTACAACTACAATACGTATATTGCTATTACTATCACTACAGTTATTGTTTCTATTAATATTACCAGTGCTATTATTATTACATATATGACGATAATGTCCGTCCTAGTAAATTAAAATGAACCACTTCAAATAAATAAACATAAACATAAAAGAAAAATTTACGTCTAAGCCACTGTTTAATTTTTTTTGAAAATAATGACAAACTTTATCCCCAAATCCTAGTTCCCTTCCAGCTAATCATCACCGCCATATCGCCGTAGGTGGCCTCAAATGCACCATCTCAGGGGCGCACCATCACGCCGTCCGCATCTTATCCATCTCGTCGTCTTAAACACCATGGACCTCATCATGGCGCATCAAGTTGCCCAACCCAAAACCTAAGTCACGAACACCGTAATATGTTGTCGCCGTGGCGCTCCCCCACCATGGTACACCACATCATCAGAACTCGAAGCTTCATCATCAACTTGAAATAAATAAATAAGCATTCAATAACAGATTATAATGCTAAATTAGATCAGTATTAAATCAAAATAATACGATATTCATTCCTTTTCATAGTTCATATAAAATGCTAAATCAAAGTACCATTAAGTTATATGCATTTTATATTGATAAAAAAAAGTTAAATCAAATCAGCATTGTTGTTCGTTTTTGCAGGTTAAAAAAATGGATAAAATAACTTAGCACTATACACATATAATGACTTTTCTTTTTCAGTTTAAAAAATGCTAAATTAAACGAACATAAAATCACCGTAGTGTTATATGCATCTTTTTATAGTTTAAATGATAAAACCAAAGTGTCACTATCAGTAAATCTTATAGCTTAGAAATGCTAAATTAAATTAGCATCATACACCTATAATGTTATATTAATTTTTTACTTACAGATAAAGCTACTTGTATTTAGCATTTTTGATGTGCGAGATGCATGCTTTAAATTGGTAGAACTTAGAGCCTTGCGTTTTCTACGACTGTATACCCCTACTGTATACCAAATCAAAACTGCATTATCTTTGAGTTATCCTTCTACCATCTCATGGATTCACAAAATTAATGAAAAAACATCATATATGCTTTAGCGTTTTAAAACAATGGGTAATGTAAAATACTACATGACCATATGAATATGGAGCCTTTCATTTTTTTGAATGAAATTGTCTGTATCACCAGAATCATATATAACAGCTATACACAATCACTGAATATCAAACAGTGATATACATTTTCTTTGTTGAATTACATTTCGTTGTGTTAAAATTTCGTATGCAGGAAGACCTTGGCGAGAAGTCCAAAAAAGAACAAAGAAAGGTTTTCCCTCTTTGCAGTTAACATCATGGATGGTAAGTAGCAGCTTTCAATTCAACATATGACTCTCATGACTAATTAGCGCGTGCAATGCAGTTTTGGCCAGTTGTAGGTTGGATAAATTTCCAGTACATGCCAATTCAATTTCGTGTTGTGTTCCAGAGCTTCATTGCTTGCTGCTGGTATGAATTACACCCTGCTTGAATTTAAATAATTAAAACCCTATATTTCAAAAGTGTATGCTAGTATTCTCAGTCACTTTAATGTTTCATATTGTTGGATGTGAAAACACACTTTATTAAAGAAATGAAATAGCACAAATTGATTGTGCGTCATTTGTTGTACATCATCTTTAAGTTTCAGAATACACTGAAAAGTTTCAACCAACATCCCTGGTTTTAATTTCAGTCAGATTGCAAATATTTGCAACTTCAAAACGTTCAGATATTTGCAGCTGTACTTATCCAAAAACAAATTCCTAAAAAAAAAGTTTCGGTCATATAAACTAGCGATTGAGTTCAGATTTAATTTAAGAAGAAAATGGAAAACGTTTGTGAAAACAGTTTGAATGATGTAAGTTAAAATATGTTTTTAAGGTGGGTTTTCATGTATCAAACCTGATAAGAAGGGCCAGATCCAAATTACCACAAGCATTTATGCATCCTTTTGAGTTAACAGAACTCATTCAAAATTTCATATCATATTTGCGCTGATCATATAACTGTTTGTTGTAAATACCGTGGTATCAATGGCGTCTGAACTGAATAATTTTGCTATTTTCAGGGGAATATTTCTTAACCTCAGAGCTAGGGCATTGGTGTTGAACAAGTGATGTGATCCGGAAAGATTGTTTGTGCATCATTCAAATTATTAGTGCTCTCTTAGGTGTTGGACTACAAAAATGTTATGTATATTGTATCCATATGTTTACTTGACTGTGAAGTTGGGAGGTGGAGTTGTTGACATGATATCCTCCAGTAGAGAACAAATAATTGATGTAAACCGTGCATTCCTTGTTTAATTTGAGAGTGGAATGAATGTTACATCATATCCGGTGACTTCCCTATGTTTTCAAGATACATACATACATATAGAAATGTTTTCAATTTTCCTTCCTAATTGGCCAAACTAATCAAAGTTTTCCCGATGTATGTATGCACATGTAAGAAATGATTAATTACTGCTGTAATTGATTAGCTAGTAAAAGTTACATTTTTATTTATGAAATTCGTGAATAACTTTTGCATGATTTGCTCTTGTATACCTTATCTAATTGTGGGGATATCCAACTGTGTTATAAAGAAATCCGCCTTCCTTACATGTGCCTTATTCAGCGTTCAGATTGAATTGTGACACCTCATTGTAAACTAGGTGGACACAAATCACAAACTTATAGTCTATTATTCTGTATAACTCTCCATCTAGTAGAAGAAAAGTGAATATAATAAATTTTGTTGATTTTTATATTTTTAAGATACCCAATGATTCTAATGCAAAACAGGTTCCGTGTATAAGACTGGCCAATGCTGTTATGAAGTTCTTTAATTTGACTATTGCAATGGAGGACTTGTCAGCATATAGGCTGTATAATCCACGAATTACATATTGTATGTTATATAATCTGACATTGGCTAATTATGAGGCATATAGTTAATTTTTATTTTTCCTACCAAAGGTTTTTTTAGCTGGAAACCTAACCAAAAACATGTGATCTGCAAAGAAGGAAGCGGGTTCTCCTGTATAAGATGGAGGGTGCGTTCGCAGTAAAGAAATGTCACGTTGGGCTTTGTGTTCGCGTCGGATGCCAACACAATTTTTTTCCGTTCAACAGAAACGCTTTACCAACGCTGAAAACCAGTTCTTGGCGTCAGACGCATCTGACGCGTCCGACGCAAAGATATTAAAATTTTTGATTTAAACACATCTAGTTTAGTTGGTAAATGCTCATTCCTTTCTCCACGTTGCCCACGGTTCAATACCTTGCTTTCACGCATGCATCCTTTTTTTCTGTTAACTGCATGCATCTTTTTCTTGCTGTTAACTGTAGATATCACCCATGCATCTTCTTTTTCCTGTTAACTAAATGTGCTGAAGACAAAATATTAAGGCCAAAGCAATATATATTATTTTTGAACCCACTTTCCGTTTAGTACAAAATGGTAATAAAAGAATAATTAAATAACAACTAATTACCCCATTTAAAAATTAGTGTTTAATTAATTCAAACCAAACAAATAAATAACTAATTAGCCCCATTTAAAGATTAGTGTTTAATTAATTCAAAACAAACAAATTAACAACTAATTACGCCACTCACATACCACGCTCAAATATCCCGTTCGTAGCAAAAACACATTGAGTGCGTTCTTAACGAACGCGAGCGGGGCATTTGAGCGGGGCATTTGAACGGGGTATTTGAGCGTGGTATTGTAGCGAACGGAAAATGTGTTTTTAGCTACGAACGGGGTATTTGAGCAGGGTATTTGAGCGGGGTATTTAATTGTTGAATTAATTGTTTTGAATTAATTAAATACTAATTGCATAAAATAAAACGACTACATTTTTCATTACACGAACAAAAATACAAATATAAAGAACACAACAGGACTGAAATTAAAACAAATACATGAAAATCTAAAATAAACGACGATGGGGGCAATAAGCTAAACTCCGCCAAAATAAATCCATGTATGCCCTCATTAGTAAGCTTCTGAACAATATCCACATTCCGCGGATCATTGGGGAAAATCGTCAGAATCTCCCAAAGCTCCACACGCGTACCCGGTCTCTGAACAAGCTCCAAGCAACGAGCAGCAAGCTGTCTCAGCTGGTCGGTCATAAACGAGCTGGGACGCTCTACCTGTCTGCGCCTAGAGGGCTGACTGGAAGGGGGATCGCCAGAAGCCATCCAACCAGTATAGTAACCCGCTTCGGCACGGGAGAAGGAAGCGGCTGGCATAGGCGCTGGTGGAGGTGGATGTGCAGTAGGAGGCGCAACCTCAGGAATCAGATACGCACAAGTATCTCTGCGCAAACATCCCTCGAACATAATGTCCTGGTCTCGGAACTTCAACGACGAGTTCTTCCTGAATTTTCTGTATGGTCTGCCACCGCCGGTACTCCAAAAATCATCAGGCTCGTCCAAATAATCGAACTCTGCATTCCATACACCGCTTAGTGTTCGTAGAAGTCTGTCCCAATCGCGAAAAACGCGCTTCACGTTGTCCCATTTATTTTTGATCTGGGTTTCTGTGAACTCCAGATTATAACGGTCATTCATTGTTGCCGCGACTGTTGAGTAGAACCCACTGACGCCTGTATCGCGAGCGGCTATAAACTCAACGCAAATATCTATGAAAGCGGACTCCCGTCGTCCGTCCAGTTCGCAATTGGCTGCGAGGTAGCAGAGATGGAAGACGAAGTCATCTGCATAACAAAAAAAAAAATCGAAAAAAACATATGTTATAGGAAATTGAAAAATATACACAACCGTATAAAAAATTACCATTTTTTAAGCTTGAAATTGCTCGAAAAAATTGAAATTCAGGGGTTAGGAGGAGAGGAATCGGACTGAGGTGGGGAGAAAAGGGGGAGGCGGTACGGTTTTATAGAGCAGGAAAGGATACTTTGGAAAATCAACCGTTGGCGTCCGACGCGTCGGATGCCAACGGTTGATTTTCCAACGTCCAAGAGTCGTGCTATCTGGAAGGGGAAAAAGGTACTTGCGTCCGACGCGAAAAAAAAAGAGCGTGCCTAAATTTGACTGCGAACGCTTCCATTCTCCGTTCGCTACAGTACCCCGCTTAAATGTCCCGCTCAAATACCCCGTTTTCGTTCGCAAAAACGCATCCGGAATGTAGGTATACAAAGGCCATGGCGTCAAAAAAGATGTTCAAACTTGTTGTTTCATTTGTTATACTTTGTTGCCTTTATTTAGCCTTGTGTCTATCTGACAAGATGTTTTATTTGATGGTATTTGTTGTTTTATTTGAATTTTACAAACTGCGTATTCATATACAGATCTTATATCATGAGCTTTCAACTTTTTTTTTTTCTAAATCCTTATTGAACGTTTAATTATAAATTTTAAATATAGCATGATTACTGTAAAATTATATTTCAAATTTTCAATGAGGAATGCTCGTTAATAAATTAAATTTTAATTAAGGTTGTTGACATATGCCTCGCTATTAGGGCTGCACACAACCCATATCCAACTCGACCCAACCCACCAATCCGACCCAACTCACATAAACCCAACCCAACCCATCCTAGTTCGGATCGGATATGAGTTACAATTTGTAACCCATACTATATACGGGTTGGGTTTGATATTTCGTTCAACCCAACCTTACTTTAATCCAATCCAGCTCTATATTGAAAAACTAATTTAATATCCATCCACTTAAAATTAGAATAGTATAATTCTAGAATAATGTTTATGTATTCTATAGTAAATATATAGAAAAACATACTTCATGTCAATCCAAACTAGATAGGATTCGACAAATATATTTTAAAGAGCATTTTAATGTATATTAAAATGAAACACTTGTTTTATTATGTTGTAAATTAATTTCATATGATGTATTTTACAATGAAATTTTAATAAAATGTGTCTCATAATGAATTAATTATTTTAAATGCATTATACTAGCTAAAATCTGATATATTATGCTAAATATTTTAATATTATTTTTTTAAAAAAATCTCTTATGTTCTCACTTTTTATTTTATTCAAGCAACCCAACCCAACCCTACTAAACCCGACCCAACCGATATCCAACCTCATATAGGGTCGTATACGGGTTGAACTACCTTAAACTCATACCTATGCGGGTCGGATGAAGTATTTGGTCCAACCCGACCCAACCCATACTTTGTGCAGCCCTACTCGCTATGTTTTAGTTTATAAATCTAATGGTTAGTTGAGGCATTTATAATTGCCCTTAATAAATTTTTTCTTTTTTGCTTATGTGGCATGGTAAAGGGGCAAAAAAATAGTTGGATCTACTCTTGCTTATTATTAAGGATTTCACAGTTAAGAAGATTTCCTCGTCTGCTTGTCGTATGCATAGGGCCAGATAAACATAATTTTGCGTCTCTATTTTGATAAGTAAAGGCATTTTTGATTCGCTTTAATACTTTAAGCTTTGGTAGTGTATTTTGATTCTTAGACCTGCAATGCAACTTCAGTTATGTGCAGTCTCCCAAAATAACAATAAGTGACTATGTTATATTTCATTTACAAATATCAGCATCATTGTAGTATCCTGTATATATTGTTTTTTTAAGAATAAATGTAGATTATGATGAAGATTACACAAAAGAAAAGGTATAATGTTGTAACTAATGTGATTTTAGAGATGACGTGTTACCATTGTCTTTGCATAACATGTTTAATTATATTTTCTTGCATCAAGCCTGCTACACAATGGTTAACCATTGCACTTGCCAAGAAAATTGTCATATAAACTGATTAAGGAAACAAACAAAGTATTAGCAAACAAAAAGGTGACTGAACTTATTAGCACACTCAGCTATTTAAAATTTAATTCCTCTTGTACTAGTATTACCGCACAACGGTGAAAAAATCGACCATTAAAGTGTTAAATATGAAATATAAAATTATTAGTTAAAACATATTTCAAATCAGATTTACTAAAAAATTATATGGTACTTTAAGAGAAAATGATAATAATTAAAAAAGTGAAAATTCAATTAAAATGGATTTTACATGTAAATCAGCTTCAAACTGAGAATATATTATCAATATATTGACTTAATGCAGAACATGCCTCAAAAGCCCAAAAGGATGAACATGATAAATTACTAAATTAAAAGAAAGAGAAAACAAGAAATGGAAAAAATAAGATTGAAAATCCGTAAGAAAGAGGCAATTTCTTCTTATCAAGCATTACCTAATGGAAATAATCAAAGACCCAACGACTACGTGGACAGAGTCTAAGCCAAGTTTCGAGAAAGATCCCAGCCTCCCAGGGTCATGCAACAAATCCTAATCTGGATGAAATTGATGCAAAAAAACTACTTCATGACCATGTTAAAGATCAGCTTGAGCGTTGTGCACGTGAATACCGATGCTTTCTCGAGGAAATCCTATCAACAAAAGTTGCTTTACAATCAAACAATGATGTCAAAAATGCCCTTAATTCGTGGATAGAAGCCAAACTAAGGTAGCGTTTGATTTTCCAACTGGGAAGTTAAAGCTAGCGTCTGCATCGGACGCGTCAATAGTGGGACCCACGCATTTGCCCCTTCCAGCTGAACTGCTGAAAAGTTAGCTTTCGCGTCCGATGCGTCAGACGCGTCCGACGCACGTCCGACGCGACTCTGCCCCTTCCCTTTTCCCTCTCCCCATATATATTCCACTCATATCAACACTAAATCACCATACTGTTTGTCCATTTTCCTCTAGTTCTTAAACAAATTATGGCATATAGTGACGAATCTGATATTGAAGATTTGCAAGATGTGGTAGATATTCAAGAAATTATGGCTAATCAAACACGAGAAAGGAGAAAAATACACAATTCCTTAAGTTCCGGCCTCGCTTAGGTTCATGAAATACTAGCAGGACACATAGATCGTTGTCATAGCAATTTTCGAATGAAGCGATTATGTTTCAGATCCTTGTGTGAACGGTTAGAAAATTACGGGTTGGAGCGCTCAATGCACATAACGGTCAAAGAAACGGTGGCTGTATTCCTATATACTATTGCATTGGCCCTCCCTACAAAGCAGGTTGCTGAGCGGTTTCAACGATCAAATGGTACGATTAATGTTATTTTTCATAAAGTTTTGGATTCAGTTCTCTTATTGGCAGTCGATATTATTAGACCGGCCGATTCCCATTTTAACCGAATCCCAGAACAAATTCGTTCTTCACCTCGATATTATCCTTTCTTTAAAAACCGTATTGGGGCTATTGATGGGACACATGTGATGGCTCACGTGGGTCAAGAAGATATGCAACGTTTTTTAGGGCGGAAAGGATCTGCTACACAAAATATTATGGTTGTTTGTGCGTTTGATTTAACTTTTACATTTGTAAGAGCGGGATAGGAAGGAACTGCGCACGACACCAAAGTATTTCGGGAAGCTATAAATAATCCGGATCTTAATTTCCCTCATCCTCCAGCTGGACAGTATTATTTAGTGGATTCAGGATATCTACTAATGGAAGGATATATAACTCCTTACCGATCCATGAGGTATCATATACCAGACTTTAATGACACACGAAATGAACCGAAGTCAGAAAATGAAATTTTCAACTACTATCATTCTAGTTTGCGTATGGCTATTGAAAGAACATTTGGTATCTGGAAGAAAAAATTTGCCATCTGACGTAACATGCAGACGTATCCATATCATGTTCAAGTACAAATTGTTACTGCAACAATGGCTATTCACAACTACATCAGAAAATACAACGCTGGCGATCCAGATTTTATGTCGTATGATGACGACCCTGACTTAGTGCCAGACGAATACCTCGAAGAATATTACAGTATATCAAATCGCGGAAACAGAGATCGAGAACCCATTCAAAGAACCAGAACAATAGCCACCATGGCGATAGTACGAGACAATATAGGAAACGAACTAGTTGTCGCGGGAATGCATTAAGAAGTTTCGTTGTATTATGTATTTTATATTTGCATTTTAAATTCTGCAATTTGTATTCCGCAATTATGTATTTTTATTTCTGCAATTTGTATTCTGCGTTCTATTATTCTGTTCAACAATAAACACAAACAAACACAAACAATTAAAAATAAAATATACAAAAACAATAAAATAATAACTCTGCCCCTTCCAAAATGCCCCTTTCGTAAAAAGAACACATTCCCCGTTCCCAACAATTCCCCTTCAAATGCCCCTTCCAAATGCCCCTTCCCGTTCAAAATCAAACGGGCCCTAATAGAACAATAAAAAAGTCTACTTTTTTTTAATAAAGTGCAAAATGGCTAACATAACAATAAAAATAAAGAGCTCTCTCGGTAGTACATAATAATCTGATTGTAATACGTCTGCCAATAGATCACCATCCTTTTAAATAAATATTAAATATCTTCTTCTTTTGTAACTTAAACGAAGCAAACCCTAGATATTACAATCTTGAATCATTATAATAACACAAGCATTTTTGTTCCTATTTTGGTTAGAGATATAATTTGATGAGCTCATCGCTTACAACTAACGAAGTGAGCTCCCCAAGATCAGTGAATAAAAGGGTGAGATACCGAGGCGGTGTATAGTCTCTAGCTTATTTTTCTACCTCGACTCCTACTGGCATCGGCACGACACTCCAAAACTTATTGGTCGAAGAGATGGTCCAAGGTTTCTTGATCAAGAGGGTACAACCGTGCAAACTTTTAACTGTCAACATCTATGTAAACAGGTTTATCCATGCAATGAGCAACTAATGCAATTTGATATGTTCCCATCATATTTAAGATTCCACCACTCTCAACTACATCATCAGCCCCAACATAAACAATATCTGTTAAATATGGTGATACAAAATCACCAATTGGTTGGAACAAATTTACAAAAAAGGAAAGTAAATATTTTTATAATGGGAATGCATTATTGCATTTGATGGGATGGTAGAGAAATAAATAAAGGGATTAATTTCTTCCATCTATGCAAAAGAAACGGATTGATTTACTTTCTGTCTTTGCATATTTGTTGCTATGGTAATTTTCCTCCATTATATTATTACCATATGTTGGTTGGTAATGTAATTGATGACTCACATGGATTTGCACTGGCTATATATTGAGGGGTAGAATTTAGTGTAAACCTATCCTGGCATGGAGCCAGTGATCCCCAATGGTGTCTCTTCTTATTAAGTCTGTTTGAGGTTTTGATATGTAAACTCTTATTTTGTAATCTCTTGTATTCTCTCATGTGGAATAAAATCTCTTTCTGTTGGACTGGACGTACACTATCTTCTCGATGATAGTGGAACCAGTATAAATATTGTGTGTCTCTTTGTTTCTGTGTTATAGTTATTTACTATTTGCTTGATGTAATAGAATAATTGCTATCAGATTAGATTGATGTTCAATTGGCAAATCTAGATCCTGCTTATTGTGCTTCCGCATTCGCATAATCTTCTCGCAAAACGGATTGATATCAGAGCAATTTTTGCATAACAAATTGGTATCAGAGCGAGGCGATTTGTTTCAAATTGTGCATCAATTATTTCTACAAAGGTTGGTAGATTCAGTGGTGATTATGCTATTACTATTTTGGGAGAAACGGAAGACTTTGGTGGAGGAGATTATGTTGAGAGTGAAGAGCGTTTCAATCTGAGAACTTTGACGTGATATGGAGTTACTGTGTTGAAGGGGCTATTGCATTTGGGAAGTTTTGATCATGTTTCTGATAGGGGTCTTCTTGTTGATGATGCTCGAGGGATCCAAGACGATCAGGAAAGGAGCTCAGGTCAAGTGATAGATGGGTGTCGAGATAGAGATCATTGTGGTTTAGACAGGGGTCTTCACGTTGATGATACTCGAGGGATCCAGAGTGATCGAGAAAGGACCTAAGATCAAGTGGTAGACGGGTGTCGATGTGTATTGCAAGCACTTTTAGGCTGTGGATGAAGCTTGTAATGGTTTTGATTAAGTGGCAGGAGAGAGATTTTTTGGCGATTGCGAGAATTATTTTTTGGTCTTGGTGGTGTTGAGATTACTTTGGAATCTGCCTTTTTTTTATTTTGGATATTTGCAACATTTTGTTGGCGGGCGGGGACGTAGTCTGAGTGTAACACCCCATGTCCATTAATGTCACTCACAAAGGGAATGCATTAACTTCTATGGAGCGTTTTAAGTGAATATAGAACAGAAAATCACAACAAGACAGATATGAAATAGTACTTGAAAATTTAAAACTTTATTTATTACAACGGAAGGTAAATATGTTTGGTTACATCACCAAAACCCAAAGACTAAAGTCAAGTACATAATATCCATCTTGACAAAATCAGAGTACATAATATAAAAAGCATAATCCCATAAATAGCCATAAAAGAGATAGGTTGAGCTTTACTTCAGCAATCCAAATCCAAGTGCTCCCAAAGAGATCCAAATCAAGCTTCCCACCCTAAGAACCTGGGGGGGGGGGGGAGGAAGAAAAGAGGTGGAAACAAAGGGGGTCAGACATAAAGTCTGGCAAGTCCGATAACTCCAACAATATAATTATCAAAATAACTAGGATAAGTCATAAGCTTGGTAAATAAGGAAATGACTGTGAATTAATGGCAAGACCAAGCAACCAAAAATAATAGGATGAGCAAAGATAACGTTAAAGGCGCTTCCTAATCAATATAGGGTAATTACTATACTCTACCGTACTGTACCGTACTGTACTGTACTAACACTAACTGCACCCATATTAGTCACTCTAGAAACTTGATCCCTCTTGACTAAATAGAATGATGATAGCTTCGTGTACTACTAGATGTACCCACTATCCCCACTAGATGTACCCCATCAATGGTAATTCCATGTACTCCTAGCTGACGTCATAGGTGCCGCCTGCTCCTATCTCCACTAGGTGTACCCCTTTAATGATTAATTAATAATGGTAGCTTCGTGTACCCCTAGCTGACTACATAGGTGCCTTCTGCTCCTATCTCCACTAGATGTACCCACTACCCTGCCCCATTCGATCGGCTCCCTAACTCGTAGATACCCGTGCTGGTCCCACAGTGGGGTGTATCACTCCCCTAAAGTGGCAACCCAATACAACTTAAGGATGCACGACTTATACCTACACGATGCAACAACGTATTACCTACCAGCCCGGGCACACGCACGCACATGACCCCGTTGGACTTGCGTTGCCACCGCTAACCCATTTTGGCCTCTAACAATCAGGCCCAGTAGGCGTGTCCCGTCCTCGACTTGGGTCGAGCTCACAAAGATACTTAATGGGCTACTGGACTGAAAAGGGCCCCCACCAAGCTTCCCACCTAGGCTTGGTCCCCTCTAATACATCCCACTTAACCCCATGTCCACTTACATGTATAAATTTGGTTAAGTGTTTTCTAATTTAACCTAGTCTCACCCTTTTGTTTAATTAACAGGTTGTATTGGTTAAGTCTGTGGGCCTATATACACAAATATTACCCACCTACCCAAGATTTACTTAACCCTCTCACTGGTTCAGACATATTTAATTTACAGTTAAGTTTGTGGGCCTATATGTACTAATATTACCCACCTACCCATGATTTACTTAACCCACTCATTCCGTATAACCCAGTTACTTAACCCCCAACTTAAACTTAAGTTCTTACAATCCCTAGGGATCAGATTTGGTTAAGTAGTCCATTTCATTTACCATGTCCATTTTTAATTAATTAATCAATTAATTAAAACCTTTCCCTTCATAGGTGTCAATACCTATTTTATCCAATAATTTGAATTACATGTCATAATTGTTTATATTCAAATTACTCCATTTTTCTAATCGTATTTCTCATGACATCCACATGTCACCCACTAGATTCCTCATGCCACCCAAGGCACCCACTTAACCCCCTCATGTCCCACTACATGCTTATCTGGTTAAGGATTTCTTAATTCATTAAGGCCGTAACCTTATAAAGACCTCTTACATTAGACTGACATTTATGGCAGCTGGATTTGCCGGGCGGGTCCGGGCAGTCTTACACCATAAAAGAGCCTAACCTCGTGTC
Organism: Allium sativum; assembly: GCA_030737875.1. Lineage (NCBI taxonomy): Eukaryota > Viridiplantae > Streptophyta > Magnoliopsida > Asparagales > Amaryllidaceae > Allium > Allium sativum. The sequence continues at coordinate 951,506,328 of CM060924.1, read as the reverse complement.
TTTACAACTGTTACGCTTTTAATTTGGGCCTAGGACCTCTCACATTGGGCTACCATTTGTGACTACTGGATTTGCCGGGCGGGTCCGGGCAGTTTTACGTCACAAATGAGTCCAACCTCCTGTCCTAAGCATTGATTATCACTTATAATCCTTTACCTCAATTTGAATTATTTTCCCTATTCAAATTATCAATTAATTCCAAATTTAACGATGTCCATAATTGACTCAATTATGTCCATCCATTTATGGTATGCAAAATTATACCAATTTCGTCACAAATTTATTATATGCCATTAAAGGCCTTTTATCTCACTATTTAATATCCCTATTCAAATTCAAATTAATTTACATATATGACTCATTTACATTCCAATTCACATTTATTAACATAATATTTTCATCCCATATTTGGATTAATTATTCCTAATCAAATATGTTAATAAAATTCCAGTTATCTTTATGACCATAATTCACATTAATTATGTCCATATATCACTTTACCAATTAATATTTCAATTTACATATATGCCTCTTTTAAGGCCATTACATGCCAATTCACATTTATTAACATAATCAATAGTTTTCCCTATAACCCCCGCGGCGTCCATTCACATAGAATATATGATAGACTAAGAAATAGTCTAACACATGGAAAAGGAAAAAACACCACATATTCACATAACATACAAAATAGGCCTAACTTGCATATGAGAATTTACCACATAACCTGCATAAAATCATCGATCTAAACATAGGCCTAAAAGTATGAACCTACATGTTATGAACAAGATTTTCATCACAAAACCTACATAGGCAATAACCAAAAACTTGCATAACATGATTCATATTTCAAACTCATATTTTTATATAAACTTGCATATGTGATTTATGCAACATAACAATGGTGTAAATTTACCTCTAAATATACAAACTAGCATGTACAAATTTGGCATGTAACTTATGCATATCATAGCCTAACTTTTGATCTAAAATAGATGTCATAATATTTACTAACTTGCATGTGATTTATGTCTAAATCAACATCTAATCTTGCATACATAAATATGATCTATCATATGAATCAACATAACCAAACTAGCATTTAAACAACATGATGATTTGATTACACGTAAGCCAATCGTAGAATTACAACATAGATCATAACTTTACAACATAGATGACAACATAAAATCATAGAATTTACAACATGTATGATAACATCACAATTTAACAACATAATCATATCATACGGTCAATAATTCACATCATATCCATATAATCCACAATTATATCTAATCTTACTTAATTTAATAATTATCTTGATTAGAGAAATCGAACTTGCCTTTCGTGGTTAAAGAATTATGAACAATTGATCAAACTTGATGCAGAATTGTTGTAGCGACGTTAGTTGATTCGTTGTTGAAGCTCTAAGCTTGAATTAGGTTGAATTGATTAGCTATCTTCCTCTTTAGTTGGCGGCGGCTACACTGAGTTCCATGGCGACGGCATAACGTCTTTGGTTCCAATTTCAATTAGGTTTAGGGTTAGCATTAGGATGTATTTATAGGTGTAGGAAGTTATTTAGGACCATTAGATTAACCCTGAACCATGAGAACCAATCAAATGCAAAATCTGCATTTGAGCGAATCGGCCCACGGGTTGACAGCCAAACACCCTTGATTAACCCCTAGTCGACCCAGCGGGGCTCGAGTCGACCTCAAAAATGGGCCGGTTCAGTTATTCCCCCTTCCAATTCGCTGTTTTGAACTTTTTCGCATATTTATTTATTTAATTTTTAATTTATATATATATATATATATCAATATATATATATATATATTTCTCTGCGCAACCCATTTCACTTAATTCTTTTCTAAAAATTAAGTATACTTTAATTTGTGAATTTTAATGTTATAAAATTACGGGGTGTTACATTCTCCCCTCCTTAAAGGATTTCGTCCCCGAAATCTCCAAGTCAAGATGAATGTATATCCTACCATCTAATCATCCATCTACTCAACCATCAAACACCAGCATCCATTGTCCTTAAAAGACTTCTAATGCTTTAATATTTATATGCACAGTGTGTGTATATGTCCATATCTAATGCAAAATCAGGCGGTCTACTGATTCAGTCGACCTCCTTAGTGCAATTCATGATCGTGCCATGCGTCCATTATGTATGCAAAAGATTCCTAATGATACATATTAATTCTATATGCGTGCACAACCATCCACCCGAATGCAGCAACCATATGATAATACAACCATTATACATCCATTTTACTAAATACATCCATATATATGCAATATGCAATATGAAGTGACTGAGCCGATCTGGTGCCTAATAGTGTGTGTATATGCATCCATGAGCAACCACTAGCGAACACTTGCATCCACTTTGCATCCATCATACATAACATGTCTCAAACACATGTTTCAACCATAGGATTTCCCTAACTAAAGGTCAAAGATACTAGCGAGAGGACATACTAAAGATAAGATAAGCAAAAGCTAAGCGTTAAAGGAGAAATTAAAAGACATACCCTCGAAAACAAAAGGGTACAATGAACGCATCTTCTCTTCCGTCTCCCAAGTAGCGTTACTCTCATCGTCTCCCCATTGTACTTTGACTAGTCTGACCTCTCGATTTCTCAACTTCTTGATCTCCGTCCCAAGAATGCATGTAGGAGCTCGTCGAATCGTCGCATCACGCTCTATTTCCACCTCTCTAAGCAAGCTCGGCTCCACTACCTCCGCGGTCTCGTGTAAGCACTTCCTCAAATGTGATACATGGAATACGTCGTGTACACCACTAAGTCTCTCAGGCAACTCCCCTCTATACGCCATCTGACCAATCTTCTCCTTTATAGGAAACGGCCATACGAACCTTGGTGCTAATTTCCCAACGGACCCAAAGAGAACAACATTCCGTAATGGAGACACTTTGATAAAGACCATGTCCCCAACCTCAAACTCAAGATCTGTCCTCCTCTTATCCGCATAAGATTTCTGCCTATCTTGCGCTGCTTTCATCCTTCTTCGAATCAAATCAATCTTCTCCAAAGTCTCTCTAATCATATCGGGCCCAAGTAAGATCTTATCCGTAGATTCCCACCAACGTGTAGGTGAACGGCAAGGTCGTCCATAAAGAGCTTCGAAAGGTGCCATGCCAATGCTAGACTGAAAGCTATTATTATATGCGAACTCCACCAATGGAAGATGCTCTTCCCATGTACCCCCAAAGTTTAGGATACATAGCCTCAAAAGGTCCTCTAGAATACGATTCACCCTCTCGGTTTGGCCGTCCGTCTGAGGATGATATGCGGTGCTCAAACATAACTGAGTCCGTACCGCTTCTTGTAAGCTCCTCCAAAATTCGCTAGTGAAGATAGGATCGCGGTCGCTTACTATGCTAGAAGGAACACCATGCAAACGAACTATCTCTCGGACGTATACAGAAGCTAACCATGGAGCAGTCCTCTTACTCCTCACAGGAATAAAATGGGCGCTCTTAGTAAGTCTATCTACTATAACCCAAATCCCCGTATTACCCTTCCTCAATCTTGGTAATCCATCAACAAAATCTATCGAGATACTATCCATGTGAACTCATCACAACTATCCATCTCCCACGCAAGCCGTCCTATTCGAACTCGATATCCCCCAAGCACAAGCCCCAAAGGCCTAAACTAATATCAGACAAGCACCCAAGGAATACCTCCTTCGATTTCAGATAGTCTACGTGAGATGATACCAGCAAAACAAATAATTGGGCACTTAACCGACTCTGGCTGTCCTCGCCAGTCTTGCTTCAAAACCATCACTAATCACCTAACTGACTTTGCATTATCCCCTAGGCACACACGAATACCTCGTGTCTCTAGGTAAACCCCGCACTTCATCGAAGACGTCACTATACTCACGGACCACACGAAAAGATTCCAAATCACCGTTGGATACGTCAAGAGATTCTAGGCAGCTAAACGTCACTGAACCCCTAGGGTCACAAGAAATATGAGGGTCTTTCCATAATGAATCAATAGTCTAACTACCCTCCTTTCACAATCTAGGATGGCACCCCGCGTGGGTAGCCAATCCACCCTTAGAATCAAACTATAGCCCGTGAAACCAAGGACGAAGGCGTTGCATTCAAATCCAACGTCCAAGATAGACACTCTCAAATCCCGACAAACCATTGAAGGATGAGCCGAACCACCAAAAAGATTTGAGACTAGGATGGGATCCTTAACTAGACTAGTATTTAGGTGCAGTGTTTTCAACTAACGAAGCAGATACTAACAAGTATGAAGCGCCAGAATCAAACAAAGTTCGAACAAGATGATAAAGGAAACCAAATTTCTACCTGGACGGTCCTACCCCTATCAGGTATACCAGCCGTGAGGGAATATAACTACCCTCCAGAAGATCCTGTACTTTGCCCTTGCCTCTTTGGACAATCCTAATAAGGTGTCCTATTTCTCCAAAAGGATAACTACTAGCCTTCTTGTTCACATTCCCCATTCGTGACCTTCCACCAAGATGAGGTTTCGTCCTTCATTAACCAACAGCTATTTGAACCTTCCTCCCATCATCTACCTTAAAGGTATCAACAAGCCCTCCACTTCCTTGAACTAACTTCTAGCCCGACAAACGTCTAAGTCCCTTGAAGTGGTTTTTCGTCCTTCGTATGGAAGTCCCTATTTATCTTAGAAAAAGCATCTATACGCTGAGGGGGAAATTCAAAAAGAGAAAGAGGAAGAGATTCAAAACGGAGAATCGAAGGAAAGATATATGGCTCTTGGGGATTATGTTTTTAAAACAAACCTTTCTTTCAAAAATACTCTTCTACAAACATATTTTTGAAAGTATTCTTTATAAAAATGCTTTTGAAAAATAGTTTCTCAAAATATCTTATCTGTTCTGGTAACCTTCAGCTCTGATACCACGTGTAACACCCCATGTCCAATAATGTCACTCACAAAGGGAATGCATTAACTTCTATGGAGCGTTTTAAGTGAATATAGAACAGAAAATCACAACATGACAGATATGAAATAGTACTTGAAAATTTAAAACTTTATTTATTGCAACGGAAGGTAAATATGTTTGGTTACATCACCAAAACCCAAAGACTAAAGTCAAGTACATAATATCCATCTTGACAAAATCAGAGTACATAATATAAAAAGCATAATCCCATAAATGCTCCCAAAGAGATCCAAATCAAGCTTCCCACCCTAAGAACCTGGGGGGGGGGGGGGAAGGAAGAAAAGAGGTGGAAACAAAGGGGGTCAGACATAAAGTCTGGCAAGTCCGATAACTCCAACAATATAATTATCAAAGTAACTAGGATAAGACATAAGCTTGGTAAATAAGGAAATGACTGTGAATTAATGGCAAGACCAAGCAACCAAAAATAATAGGATGAGCAAAGGTAACGTTAAAGGCGCTTCCTAATCAATATAGGGTAATTACTATACTCTACCGTACTGTACTGTACTAACACTAACTGCACCCATATTAGTCACTCTAGAAACTTGATCCCTCTTGACTAAATATAATGATGATAGCTTCGTGTAATACTAGATGTACCCACTATCCCCACTAGATGTACCCCTTCAATGGTAATTCCATGTACTCCTAGCTGACGTCATAGGTGCCGCCTGCTCCTATCTCCACTGGATGTACCCCTTTAATGATTAATTAATAATGGTAGCTTCGTGTACCCCTAGCTGACTACATAGGTGCCGTCTGCTGCTATCTCCACTAGATGTACCCACTACCCTGCCCCATTCGATCGGCTCCCTAACTCGTAGATACCCGTGCTGGTCCCACAGTGGGGTGTATCACTCCCCTAAAGTGGCAACCCAATACAACTTAAGGATGCACGGCTTATACCTACATGATGCAACAATGTCTTACCTACCAGCCCGGGCCCACGCACGCACATGACTCCGTTGGACTTGCGTTGCCACCGCTAACCCATTTTGGCCTCTAACAATCAGGCCCAGTAGGCGTGTCCCGTCCTCGACTTGGGTCGAGCTCACAAAGATACTTAATGGGCTACTGGACTGAAAAGGGCCCCCACCAAGCTTCCCACCTAGGCTTGGTCCCCTCTAATACATCCCACTTAACCCCATGTCCACTTACATGTATAAATTTGGTTGTGTTTTCTAATTTAACCTAGTCTCACCCTTTTGTTTAACTAACAGGTTGTATTGGTTAAGTCTGTGGGCCTATATACACAAATATTACCCACCTACCCAAGATTTACTTAACCCTCTCACTGGTTCAGACATATTTAATTTACGGTTAAGTTTGTGGGCCTATATGTACTAATATTACCCACATACCCAAGATTTACTTAACCCACTCATTCTGTATAACCCAGTTACTTAACCCCCAACTTAAACTTAAGTTCTTACAATCCCTAGGGATCAGATTTGGTTAAGTAGTCCATTTCATTTACCATGTCCATTTTTAATTAATTAATCAATTAATTAAAACCTTTCATTTCATAGGTGTCAATACCTATTTTATCCAATAATTTGAATTACATGTCATAATTGTTTATATTCGAATTACTCCATTTTTCTAATCGTATTTCTCATGACATCCACATGTCACCCACTAGATTCCTCATGCCACCCAAGGCACCCACTTAACCCCCTCATGTCCCACTACATGCTTATCTGGTTAAGGATTTCTTAATTCATTAAGGCCGTAACCTTATAAAGACCTCTTACATTAGACTGACATTTATGGCAGCTGGATTTGCCGGGCGGGTCCGGGCAGTCTTACACCATAAAAGAGCCTAACCTCGTGTCTTTACAACTGTTACGCTTTTAATTTGGGCCTAGGACCTCTCACATTGGGCTACCATTTGTGACTACTGGATTTGCCGGGCGGGTCCGGGCAGTTTTACGTCACAAATGAGTCCAACCTCGTGTCCTAAGCATTGATTATAACTTATAATCCTTTACCTCAATTTGAATTATTTTCCCTATTCAAATTATCAATTAATTCCAAATTTAACGATGTCCATAATTGACTCAATTATGTCCATCCATTTATGGTATGCAAAATTATACCAATTTCGTCACAAATTTATTATATGCCATTAAAGGACTTTTATCTCACTATTTAATATCCCTATTCAAATTCAAATTAATTTACATATATGACTCATTTACATTCCAATTCACATTTATTAACATAATATTTTCATCCCATATTTGGATTAATTATTCCTAATCAAATATGTTAATAAAATTCCAATTATCTTTATGACCATAATTCACATTAATTATGTCCATATATCACTTTACCAATTAATATTTCAATTTACATATATGCCTCTTTTAAGGCCATTACATGCCAATTCACATTTATTAACATAATCAGTAGTTTTCCCCATAACCCCCGCGGCGTCCATTCGCATAGAATATATGATAGACTAAGAAATAGTCTAACACATGGAAAAGGGAAAAACACCACATATTCACATAACATACAAAATAGGCCTAACTTGCATATGAGAATTTACCACATAACCTGCATAAAATCATCGATCTAAACATAGGCCTAAAAGTATGAACCTACATGTTATGAACAAGATTTTCATCACAAAACCTACATAGGCAATAACCAAAAACTTGCATAACATGATTCATATTCCAAACTCATATTTTTATATAAACTTGCATATGTGATTTATGCAACATAACAATGGTGTAAATTTACCTCTAAATATACAAACTAGCATGTACAGATTTGGCATGTAACTTATGCATATCATAGCCTAACTTTTGATCTAAAATAGATGTCATAATATTTACTAACTTGCATGTGATTTATGTCTAAATCAACATCTAATCTTTCATACATACATATGTTCTATCATATGAATCAACATAACCAAACTAGCATTTAAACAACATGATGATTTGATTACACGTAAGCCAATCGTAGAATTACAACATAGATCATAACTTTACAACATAGATGACAACATAAAATCATAGAATTTACAACATGTATGATAACATCACAATTTAACAACATAATCATATCATACGGTCAATAATTCACATCATATCCATATAATCCACAATTATATCTAATCTTACTTAATTTAATAATTATCTTGAGTAGAGAAATCGAACTTGCCTTTCGTGGTTAAAGAATTATGAACAATTGATCAAACTTGATGCAGAATTGTTGTAGCGACGTTAGTTGATTCGTTGTTGAAGCTCTAAGCTTGAATTAGGTTGAATTGATTAGCTATCTTCCTCTTTAGTTGGCGGCGGCTACACTGATTTCCATGGCGACGGCATAACGACTTTGGTTCCAATTTCAATTAGGTTTAGGGTTAGCATTAGGATGTATTTATAGGTGTAGGAAGTTATTTAGGACCATTAGATTAACCCTGAACCATGAGAACCAATCAAATGCAAAATCTGCATTTGAGCGAATCGGCCCACGGGTTGACAGCCAAATACCCTGGATTAACCCCTAGTCGACCCAGCGGGGCTTGGGTCGACCTCAAAAATGGGCTGATTCGGTTATTCCCCCTCCCAATTCGCTGTTTTAAACTTTTTTGCATATTTATTTATTTAATTTTTAATTTATATATATATATATATATCAATATATATATATTTCTCTGCGCAACCCATTTCACTTAATTCTTTTCTAAAAATTAAGTATACTTTAATTTGTGAATTTTAATGTTATAAAATTACGGGGTGTTACAGAGCTTGTTTACATGGTGTGATGGGGGGTAGCTTTGCTGGAACCCATTAGACAAATATTCATTTTTTGGTTTCTATCTCATGCTGAGATTTTAATTGAAGGTGGAGTTCTATTGAAGAGTTTTATGTGATGAAGAGGATTTGATTCGAGGTGGGGTGCTGGAGATATGTGAAAACCCGTAACTTTCCCGTAAAGGAAAGTGTCGGATAGTTCGAGAACAAGCCACAACAGAACGCATATAAAAGAACATTTCATTGTGTATTACAACAATGCATCAGATTACAAGAATATACAGAGTATAAATGAATAAATATTACACAGAAATATCAGAGGTTTAAATTACATTTAAATACATAGCAGCGGAAAATAATACAATACACAACTAGAAGAGATATACGGATACAAAGCTTTCCGGATATCGTTCCAGCTGTAAACCAGGATCCTGTGAATATAAATCTGCAAAACCAAAACTACTGGCTGCCCGTGTCAAAATAAGGGCACCCAGAGTTTAGGTTAAAACAATAAACTCCAGGTCAGTCATGTGACTGGTGTGAGAACTAAAACAGTTATTAATCTTTATTTGAAAGTTAGGTAAATCAAGGGACCACGCCGTATAACACGGAACGGGTTTCCTCCCAAGAATACCAGTGCATAAAACAAACAGCGCAATGCTAAATAAAGAAAAATGAAGCTGTTATAAGACCCAGGTCCCATCACACAATGCAACGCAGCCGAGGATAGGGTTTTCCCTTATAACAGCCAAAGAATGCTTGATACGGTTAAAACAAATCGTTTGATACTATTATAAGTGCATAGTGTATAAAACAACTTCAGATCATAAGTATCAATCATAGGCGGCATAAGTGCCCCATCCCACTATGTCGCCATATATAAGATTACAACTAAGATCGCAAAGTCACGTATTTGGAAATTGGATTTCCCTCTATGAACCGAGGCAAAAGATAGTCCTCAACCGATTCGAGACAATCTAGCCTACCATGTCTCAGGATCAGAGCTCGAGTGACCCTAGGAGCGACAGGGCCGGTCCACCGATGTGGATTAAAATGCCTGAACACTACGTTTCCCGCCCTTTGGGGCGCAAACGAGCCAACGAATGACTCCATCGGACCCGGATCGTCCGATCTAACCAAGGCACCTCGCAACAGCAACAACCACATAAGTCAAACTCGTCAGGGCGTGTAAAACCACTGACGCCACTTTTAGCTAGAAAGAAACGCAAGTCCTCCCTGAGGTCCATCTCCCGTTTTTGGTTCATACCGGGTGTGAAACTCGCGAAGCAAACGTTACACAAAGCTACGCCACAAAGGCCTTGCTTTGATCATCACCACAAGACTTTGCTTTTCAACAGAAGCCTCGATCAATTGCCACTTAGGCATGCCACACAGGCAATTCACTCCATGCGTTTGATATCCATCAATATATAACCCCTGAGCTCGTACGTCTCAGAGAAGGGCATTAAGCAAGAGAATAAATTCTCCGCCGCCAAACAGATATATATTTAATAGAGATCAATCACACGGACTAAAATCCAATGTCAGACATACAGTCCATTTACAAGTCCGTTCTGGGTCTGAACGAAACCGGAGGCACCTAGTACCCCGCATATCCATCGATCTCCAAGTACGTCCGGACGATCACCAACTGTTTCCATCTTCTTGGGTGTACAGCCCAGTCAAGATCATCAGTAATCACCCAAACGACGTGAAGACTTCTGGTCTTCGACCATCGTCTTCATCTTCGACTTAACGTCGTAGCAGTTATTCAGAATGGGATAAACCCGGTCTTTCCGAATAACTCGCGTATATTTTAAATAAGTGTTACACAAACACAACATACGCCTCATTCCAATTCATCAGTCACTAACCGTAAATTAACCAAGAGAATAATTCCCCAAATATTAACCCCGAAGGCCTAAACTAACATCAGATCAATATCCAGAAAACCATTCTGCTTGGCTAACCGACAGTTAGTTTCTAATTTTCACATTCATAGGGAAAGGTTCCCATTAATTTTATCCAAGATAAATTTCTGGAATTTATTCTAGTCGGGATTAGCGAACCTTACCGAAGTAATCATTTATTTTAATTTTCCCATCCCAACATATTCATCCCATGAAGTAAAACTGGTTAAACTTCATATCTAACACCACGGTGTTATCGGTAAATTCAATTACCATTTCACGTTCAAATCTAATTAAAGATTTAACTATCGCTTGGAGCAAAACTGGTGGTACTCCATTTTCGATCTTTTCAATCTAATTAAAGATTCATTAAAACTCCACTTAGTTTTAATCTTTAACTGGGTTAAAGAACCAGTGTCATTTAAAAACACAGTTCACGATAAACCCAAAATCACATTCATTAATTATCGGGTTAAAGAACGAGTGTTGTTTAAAAACACAGTTCACGATAAACCCAAAAATCAATATCAATTCAATTCCAATTAAATATTATTTAATTGGTACACTTCATTAAATCTAAATAAAAAGATTTAATCTTTTCTCAACTGGGTTCAAGAACAGTGTTAGTGAAAACACCATTCACGACAAACCCAAATCATATTTGATATTCAATACAAGGCTCTGAATAGAAAATATACTGGCTTATATTCAATATCAAATTCTACGATTAACAAATGTCGTATTGGAAATAACGATATAAATATATATCTTTCAAATTTCCATAACAACATCCGTATAATCACGAATTCCAACATCGAAATATTCCGAAGACAATTTCGATTCAAATCCACTTCAATGCAATCATTGGAAATTTTGGTTATTTTCAAAACCATTTCAAATTCAATTTATTCATTTAAAAATAAATAGAATTATAATTCTAGTTCAAAACTAGTTCATTTCGATAAAAATCTATTTTTATCTTTTCAAATATGGAGTTTTTTCATCCCAATTCTTCTCAAATCATTTCTTATGATTTTACACAAATTATTACTATTTTTAATAATTTTATCAAGGCCCGTACAGTCGATTTCCAACAATGGCCATCGAACTGCACTTACAGCGACCTTTTTCAAATTTGATTTGGACGTAACTCCAAATCCAACCGTTAGATTTCAAATTTCTAATATTCATTAGAAAGCTCTTTTCTATACGAACCCAACGGTTCCGGTTTAGGAGAATCCGACGGTCGGATCTCCCGTAATGTCCGTTTGAAATAAATGGTCGAAATTCACGAATTGCCGCGGCGCGTTCTATTCAGGCCATTATATTATATATATAATATATATAATATATATTTCTTCGATTTCTATTTAAAACGAATTATATAAATAGTTTTAAAATTCGTTTCAAAAGCAACTTCAATTTCCATTTCAATCCAAAGCAAAAATGGAATTCTTCTTTATAAATTCGTTTTAAAATTCATTTCTATTCAATTCAAATTTCAATTCAATTTGAATTCATTTCAATTTGCTTTCAATTAAATTTGAATTCGTTTTCAATTCATTTCGAAATCGTTTTCAATTCAATTCATTTCGAAATCGTTTTCAATTCATGTCGAAATTGTTTTCAATTCAATTCATTTCGAAATCATTTTCAATTCAATTCATTTCGAAATTGTTTTCAATTCGATTCATTTCGAAATCGTTTTCAATTCAATTCATTTCGAAATCGTTTTCAATTCATGTCGAAATCGTTTTCAATTCGATTCAATTCAAATTGGTTTTCTATTCGATTCAATTCAAATTGGTTTTCTATTCGATTCAATTCAATTTGAATTCGTTTCGAAATCGTTTTATATTCAATTCATGTCGAAATCGTTTTCAATTCAATTCATTTCGAAATGAATAAAATCGATATTGAAACACCCCACCTCCGTTAGGGTCACTCTCAAAGGGAATGCCCTAATTTTGGTGGAGGTTTATAAGTACAAGTCACAGATATACAAGACAGATATAAGAACACATATTTGTAAACAGCGGAAGAACAACAAACTTTTATTTCATAAAGTCAAATACGTGTTACAACAACATCCTTTCCAAAAACACAGCATAACATTTTCATAATCTGTCTTGAGTACATGATTTAAAGAAGCATAAATAAAACATAGATAAACTGCCAAAAGTCCCCATAGTGGATTGTCCAAAGCCATAGTTCAAAACAGGAAAGTCCGAGCAATACATTCTCTTCTTCAAGCTGGATGTCAAGGCTGATCAAGCTGCTGTGTTCCCTCCCTGAGGACCTGGGGGGGGGGGGAAACGGAAGAAAGAAGACGAAAGAAAAATAGAGTCAGACATAAAGCCTGAGTAAGTCTAGTACTACTTTGTCTATGAATAAAGAACTGGGTATGATAAGTAAAACAGGAAGTGGGCAAACACTATGAACTTGGTTAAGTTATCTAGGGTCGAATATACTATCGTACCCCATGTTAATCTCTGAACCCATATAAACTAGTTTCCAGTTTGCACCCCATAATCAGGGTGATGTGATCCATTCACTGATGATCGGCTCCTACTCGCATAGTTACATGTGTCTTACGGCCCCCCGATGTCTGTAGTTACCTATGCTGGTCCCACCATGGGGTGTATCAAGTCCCATAGTGGCAACCCGACACAACCTTAGAGTGCAAAGGTATGCTACTGGTGTCCAGTGCCTTATTTTTCTGCGCCGGAGTGTGTGCACGCCCGCACTCCGTTAGAACCTACACTGCTACACCCCCGTCGTCGCTTTGACCTCTTACAATCAGCCCAGTAATCGTGCCCCACCCTGCCTAGTTTCAGGGTATCATGATACACCTTTTAGGGTTACTGCTGAAAAGGGTCCCCCGTTACTAGGTTTTCTATCTCTAGCCAACATGCTAAGTTGGTTAAGCGTTTCTAACCTAACCCCCACCAGTCCGTTTAGTTTAGCATGTTCCATTTTTGATTAAGTCTTTAGTCCACTTAATCCTAACAATCCTGACTCAGCCTTAATTGTCTTATTAAGGCCCTGACCTCTCACATTAGACAGGTATTGTTGTGGCTGCCTGTTGCCGGTTGGTTCCGGGCAGTCTTACGCCACAACTCAGTCTAACCTCGGGTCCTTATTGGGCTCCATGTTTAACCTCTCACATTGGATAGGTATTGTTGTGACTACTGGACAGCCGGGCGGTTCCGGGCAGGTTTACATCACAACTCAATCCAACCTCGGGTTAAACACATCGTATTTTCTACATTTACATATCTTGTCATTCTTCTTTATTTATATGTAAATATTTGCGGCCCATTATTAAGTTAATGGTGTAAAGGTTACACCAATCATGGGCCCAACCCATACTTGAATTTGGGCCCTTCTATTTTATATTTTCATTCATTAATAAATTTTAACCCAACGTTATTTTCCCCCGTTTTACACGTCCGTTTATATATATTGGGCTTAGCCTTTTAAAGCCCAATTTAGCCATGCGAAAAGGGGAGGCTTATGGCGTATACACAAAGAGGGGAAGGTGAGCGCATGAACTTGCAATACGACGTTGGAAATACAAAAATAGAAATTGGTGTACTTGCATAGTGGTAACATAGGTGACATGAATAAAAGCATGTGAACTTGCATAGGTTTAACTACAACATGAACCTATATTCTCATTTAGGCATAATGTCAAACATAAGTATGTCATAAATATTCCTAGCATAAGCATAGCATAATGTCAAACATAAGCATGGCATAAATACTTCTAGCATAAACATGGCATAAGTAAAGTTAACTTTGTTCATGGCATAAACATAAACAAGTCATGTTCATAAGGTTTCTACATGTTTACAAAGGGGATACTTTGTTACTAACACAAAAGCATAGTTCAACTTAAATCATGGTTTAAGTCTAATCATATAACGATGGTATAAATATACTTATGCATAAATATTCCTAACCATGGTGTTTGCTTTAAACTTGCAAAAAGAGGATTTTTGAGTCTAACCTAGCCATGTCTCACATATGTCACCATATAATTCTTTTAAACAAGATAGACTTAATCATAGATTTCAATTATGCCAAATATAATTCATAGCCTAGCCATATTCATAAGTTTTGCAAAAGCATGACTTAATACATGGATTATAGTGTCAAAATTCCAACATAGTTTCATAGGAACTATAACAACCAAACTTGTCTCAATTACTTGCAAAATGATTTATGCACAAAAATATACATCATGATGGCATAATACCAAAGCCCAAACTTGCATAAATTTCACTCAACTATATACATGTAGCTTCAACATAAACTACATAATTTGCGCAATATTCCAAACGTATATTTGCATAGAACTACCGCATGTAGTTCTTTATAACATGAATAACATAATTCAAGAACATCCAAACGTATACAAATTGATAAGAACGTACAAATATGAATTACTTCCATTGCCACAATTCAAGCATACACATCAACACAGTTGTTTATTTATACCAAAGTAATACTCTACTTACAATGGTTGCGGCGAATTCTCTAATTAAGAAATACGATTCCTTTGTTGAATTGATTAGCTTTAGGTTGCTTGAATTGCTTTAGGCTTAGAACTTTCTTCCTAACTCTCTCTCTAGTCGGCGGCTACTCTTTGTCGTTCCTCAGCAACATGGCGGCTATAATCTTATTTTGAATGAATAGATTAGGGTTTAGTCTAGGGTTGTTTATATAGAGGTTAGGAATTGATTAGGACCCTTGATGTTGCTAGGTTAGATCATAGCCATTCATTAGGAAGAGAGACCAATAAAAACCCGCCACCTAGCCCTAATGACAAAGCAGACCACAGAAATTCGACCACACACCGACCTGGCCAGCCAGGTTGACTGGGCTCGACCAGGTCGATACCCCTGTCGACAGGGCTGTCGACAGCCCTGTCGACATGGGTAGCCCAGGTCGACAGCCCAGTCGACCTGGGTGGCCCAGGCGGGTGTTCTTCCACCCTGACCCAATGGGCCCCACTCCGGAATATTTAATAATTTAATTCTGTTTGAATTTTAAATTTAATTCAAAACTTCCGGAGGCCATATCTTCTTCATACGGACTCCGTTTTTCGAAAACTCGGACTCTATTTCGCGTATTTTTCCGAGACGAACGCAATGACGTATCCCGTTTCCCTTAGTTCTTTGATTTCAGATTAATTATACTTTAATTTGTTAATTTCACAGTTATAGAATTTTCGGGGTGTTACATTCTCCCCCACTTAAAAGGATTTCGTCCCCGAAATCTTCAAGTTAGGAGGAATGTAAATCCTAACATCCAATCATCCATCTACTCATCCATCAAACACGAGCATCCATTGTCCTTAAAAGACTTCTAATGCTTCATGATCATATGCGAAGTGTGTGTATATGAACTTATCTAATGCAAAATCAGGCGGTCTACTGATTCAGTTGACCTCCTTAATGCGAATTATGTAAGTGCCATGAATCCATTATGTATGCAAATTTTCCTATTCTTGATTCTACATGAGTGCACAATCATTCAATACAAATGCAACATCCATATGACAACACATTATAGTTCAACCACATACGAAAGCAAACATATATGCATATGCAATATGAAGTGACTGAGCCGATCTAAAACCTAGATTGTGTGTGTATATGCAACCACGAGCAACCACTAGCAATCACTTGCAACCACTTGCAACCATCATACATAACATGTTTCAACTACATGTTTCCATCCAAAAAGATTCTACCTAAAAGATATGGTCGAGGAAATATACCTAAAAAGATAGATAAAAGCGCAACTTAAGGAAAATGAGAGATCAAAGATGTACCCTCGAACAGAAAAGGGTAGGCTGTACGGATTTTAGCTTCAGTTTCCCAAGTCGCGTCTCCCTCGGCGTCGCTCCACTGAACTTTGACGAGCTTGACTTCGCGGTTGCGTAGCTTCTTCACTTCCGTCCCTAAGATGCGGGTTGGAACTCTCCTTATGGTTGCTTCGCGTTCCACTTCGGCCTCTTCGAGGATATTTGGCTCTACCACTTCAGCAGTCTCATGTAGACATTTTCGAAGGTGTGAAACGTGAAAAACGTTGTGGACTCCAGCCAACTTCTCGGGTAGCTCTAATCTATAGGCCATTTTCCCAATTTTCTCGATAATAGGGAATGGCCCTACGAATCTTGGCGCTAGCTTTCCTGTGGTTCCAAAACGAACAACGTTTCTTAGCGGTGATACCTTGAGAAAAACTCTGTCTCCAACCTCGAATTCAAGGTCGGTCCTCCTCTTGTCGGCGTAGGACTTTTGTCTGTCTTGGGCCGTCTTCATCCTTCTTCGTATTAAGTCCACTTTCTCTGAAGTCTCTCGGATCATATCTGGTCCAAGTATGAGTTTATCAGTAGACTCCCACCAACAAGTGGGCGATCGGCACGGTCTTCCATATAAAGCTTCGAAGGGCGCCATTCCTATGGTTGCTTGATAGCTGTTGTTGTAGGCAAATTCCACCAAAGGAAGGTGGTCTTCCCATGTCCCTCCAAAGTCAAGGACGCATAGCCTTAAAAGGTCTTCCAAAACTCTGTTCACTCTCTCTGTTTGGCCGTCGGTTTGGGGATGATAGGCTGTGCTCAAGCATAACTGCGTTCCTACTGCTTCTTGCAGACTCCGCCAAAATTCGCTGGTAAAGATGGGGTCTCGGTCACTAACAATGCTAGATGGTATTCCATGGAGTCGAACGATTTCCTTGAGGTAAAGTGATGCTAGGGATGAGGCAGTTCTTTTACTTTTAACCGGTAAAAAGTGGGCGCTTTTAGTAAGCCTATCCACTATTACCCAAATGCTAGTGTTGCCTCTCCTAGACCTTGGCAGCCCATCGATGAAGTCCATTGAGATGCTCTCCCACTTCCACTGCGGGACCTCTAGAGGATGCAGTAGTCCGCCAGGCTTTTTCTGTTCCGCTTTAACCTGTTGGCACACCATACACTTAGAAACGAATTCTGCCACGTCCTTTTTCATGCCGTTCCAAAAGAAAGTCCTTTTTATGTCTTTGTACATTTTATCCCCGCCTGGATGTATCGTCATCTTGGAGTGATGTGCTTCCTCGAGAACCTTCTTTACTAAATCTTTTATCTGTGGGACGCATAGTCTTCCGTCTCGCCTTAGCAAACCCCTATCGTCGATGGAGTATCGGTTGAGGTGACTTGAAGTCTCACCCCTAATTAGGCTATCAATTATTTCCACAAGCTGAGGGTCTTCGCGTTGTGCTGCCCCTACTGAATCTACTAAAGTTGGGCGCACTTCGAGAGATGCAAGCAAGCCCGGTACGAAATCGGAGGAAGGCCTAAAGTCGAAGCTGGCTATAAACTCTAGGCTTTGTCTTTCAACAAACAACGGGCTTAGGGTCAATTTCTTTCGGCTCAACGCGTCTGCCACTACGTTGCCTTTGCCCGCCTTTCTTAAAGTCTGTCTTCTTAGGCTGCAAACCCTCTTTCTTCCCTTGAGAGCTTTCTGCCTTTGCCTCCTTCTTGCCCTTATCCTCTTCATTCAGCAATGCCATTTGCACCAATCTTTCATATGTGGCTCCCATGAGTATATGGGTCATGGCCAAACTGTGTAATGGCTCATTTAACCCTTTGACGAAACGAAGAGCCTTCTTGTGCGGGGTGTTGACTAGGTCAAGTCCAAACCTAGCCAGCTCATCGAACTGATTCACATATTCTCTGACTGTCTTGTCCCCTTGCTTAAGAAATAAGAATTTTTCCAACTGCAAACTCCTTTCCGCATCTGAGAGAAATTTGGTCTCAAACCTTGCCGCAAAGTTCTCCCATGTCTCCACTGGTCTTTCAGCATTAGTGACCTCCCACCAGTAGGAAGCCTCGCCCTTCAATAGCCACACCGCCAATTGTACTTTCTGTCTATCTTCTACCTCAAAGATGATAAATAGGTCTTCAGTCTCTTTCAGCCAATTCCTAGCTGCCACGAAGGACTCAGTTCCATGGAAATCCCTTCCTCCCATAGCTTTAAAATCTCTACATATCTTAGCAAACGTGTTTCCCCGAGGAGGAGGTGGAGGAAAAGGTGCCGCTGCAGCTGGATGATTTCCTTCCGCTGGGGGAGGAGGAATGGTAGGACCTGGCTGAGTGGCCCTTGCTTCTAAGAACCGTCTAAACCAACCAGGTATTGGTACCCCTTCCGGCAAGTTAAGTTCTTGGGACATGCTGAAACAAAAAGGATAGATTCAAAACGAAGGATAAGAGATAGTTCATATGGCTTTGGGGGGTGGACTTTGCCTTTTTTTTTAAAATAAAATAATATTTTTCTTTTAAAAATGCTTCTTTAAATTTCCTTTTTGAAAATAATTTTTCAAAACTTTTTATCTTATCTGGTAAACCTATGCTCTGATACCAAGTGAAACACCCCACCTCCGTTAGGGTCACTCTCAAAGGGAATGCCCTAATTTTGGTGGAGGTTTATAAGTACAAGTCACAGATATACAAGACAGATATAAGAACACATATTTGTAAACAGCGGAAGAACAACAAACTTTTATTTCATAAAGTCAAATACGTGTTACAACAACATCCTTTCCAAAAACATAGCATAACATTTTCATAATCTGTCTTGAGTACATGATTTAAAGAAGCATAAATAAAACATAGATAAACTGCCAAAAGTCCCCATAGTGGATTGTCCAAAGCCATAGTTCAAAACAGGAAAGTCCAAGCAATACATTCTCTTCTTCAAGCTGGATGTCAAGGCTGATCAAGCTGCTGTGTTCCCTCCCTGAGGACCTGGGGGGGGGGGGGGAAACGGAAGAAAGAAGACGAAAGAAAAATAGAGTCAGACATAAAGCCTGAGTAAGTCTAGTACTACTTTGTCTATGAATAAAGAACTGGGTATGATAAGTAAAACAGGAAGTGGGCAAACACTATGAACTTGGTTAAGTTATCTAGGGTCGAATATACTATCGTACCCCATGTTAATCTCTGAACCCATATAAACTAGTTTCCAGTTTGCACCCCATAATCAGGGTGATGTGATCCATTCACTGATGATCGGCTCCTACTCGCAAAGTTACATGTGTCTTACGGCCCCCCGATGTCTGTAGTTACCTATGCTGGTCCCACCATGGGGTGTATCAAGTCCCATAGTGGCAACCCGACACAACCTTAGAGTGCAAAGGTATGCTACTGGTGTCCAGTGCCTTATTTTTCTGCGCCGGAGTGTGTGCACGCCCGCACTCCGTTAGAACCTACACTGCTACACCCCCGCCGTCGCTTTGACCTCTTACAATCAGCCCAGTAATCGTGCCCCACCCTGCCTAGTTTCAGGGTATCATGATACACCTTTTAGGGTTACTGCTGAAAAGGGTCCCCCGTTACTAGGTTTTCTATCTCTAGCCAACATGCTAAGTTGGTTTAGTGTTTCTAACCTAACCCCCACCAGTCCGTTTAGTTTAGCATGTTCCATTTTTGATTAAGTCTTTAGTCCACTTAATCCTAACAATCCTGACTCAGCCTTAATTGTCTTATTAAGGCCCTGACCTCTCACATTAGACAGGTATTGTTGTGGCTGCCTGTTGCCGGTTGGTTCCGGGCAGTCTTACGCCACAACTCAGTCTAACCTCGGGTCCTTATTGGGCTCCATGTTTAACCTCTCACATTGGATAGGTATTGTTGTGACTACTGGACAACCGGGCGGTTCCGGGCAGGTTTACATCACAACTCAATCCAACCTCGGGTTAAACACATCGTATTTTCTACATTTACATATCTTGTCATTCTTCTTTATTTATATGTAAATATTTGCGGCCCATTATTAAGTTAATGGTGTAAAGGTTACACCAATCATGGGCCCAACCCATACTTGAATTTGGGCCCTTCTATTTTATATTTTCATTCATTAATAAATTTTAACCCAACGTTATTTTCCCCCGTTTTACACGTCCGTTTATATATATTGGGCTTAGCCTTTTAAAGCCCAATTTAGCCATGCGAAAAGGGGAGGCTTATGGCGTATACACAAAGAGGGGAAGGTGAGCGCATGAACTTGCAATACGACGTTGGAAATACAAAAATAGAAATTGGTGTACTTGCATAGTGGTAACATAGGTGACATGAATAAAAGCATGTGAACTTGCATAGGTTTAACTACAACATGAACCTATATTCTCATTTAGGCATAATGTCAAACATAAGTATGTCATAAATATTCCTAGCATAAGCATAGCATAATGTCAAACATAAGCATGGCATAAATACTTCTAGCATAAACATGGCATAAGTAAAGTTAACTTTGTTCATGGCATAAACATAAACAAGTCATGTTCATAAGGTTTCTACATGTTTACAAAGGGGATACTTTGTTACTAACACAAAAGCATAGTTCAACTTAAATCATGGTTTAAGTCTAATCATATAACGATGGTATAAATATACTTATGCATAAATATTCCTAACCATGGTGTTTGCTTTAAACTTGCAAAAAGAGGATTTTTGAGTCTAACCTAGCCATGTCTCACATATGTCACCATATAATTCTTTTAAACAAGATAGACTTAATCATAGATTTCAATTATGCCAAATATAATTCATAGCCTAGCCATATTCATAAGTTTTGCAAAAGCATGACTTAATACATGGATTATAGTGTCAAAATTCCAACATAGTTTCATAGGAACTATAACAACCAAACTTGTCTCAATTACTTGCAAAATGATTTATGCACAAAAATATACATCATGATGGCATAATACCAAAGCCCAAACTTGCATAAATTTCACTCAACTATATACATGTAGCTTCAACATAAACTACATAATTTGCGCAATATTCCAAACGTATATTTGCATAGAACTACCGCATGTAGTTCTTTATAACATGAATAACATAATTCAAGAACATCCAAACGTATACAAATTGATAAGAACGTACAAATATGAATTACTTCCATTGCCACAATTCAAGCATACACATCAACACAGTTGTTTATTTATACCAAAGTAATACTCTACTTACAATGGTTGCGGCGAATTCTCTAATTAAGAAATACGATTCCTTTGTTGAATTGATTAGCTTTAGGTTGCTTGAATTGCTTTAGGCTTAGAACTTTCTTCCTAACTCTCTCTCTAGTCGGCGGCTACTCTTTGTCGTTCCTCAGCAACATGGCGGCTATAATCTTATTTTGAATGAATAGATTAGGGTTTAGTCTAGGGTTGTTTATATAGAGGTTAGGAATTGATTAGGACCCTTGATGTTGCTAGGTTAGATCATAGCCATTCATTAGGAAGAGAGACCAATAAAAACCCGCCACCTAGCCCTAATGACAAAGCAGACCACAGAAATTCGACCACACACCGACCTGGCCAGCCAGGTTGACTGGGCTCGACCAGGTCGATACCCCTGTCGACAGGGCTGTCGACAGCCCTGTCGACATGGGTAGCCCAGGTCGACAGCCCAGTCGACCTGGGTGGCCCAGGCGGGTGTTCTTCCACCCTGACCCAATGGGCCCCACTCCGGAATATTTAATAATTTAATTCTGTTTGAATTTTAAATTTAATTAAAAACTTCCGGAGGCCATATCTTCTTCATACGGACTCCGTTTTTCGAAAACTCGGACTCTATTTCGCGTATTTTTCCGAGACGAACGCAATGGCGTATCCCGTTTCCCTTAGTTCTTTGATTTCAGATTAATTATACTTTAATTTGTTAATTTCACAGTTATAGAATTTTCGGGGTGTTACAGATATAAATATCGTTCACATCAAAATGGCGTCAATCTAATCAACACGGCTTCATCTATTTCTATTTTCAAATATTCTATTTCGAATATTTCTATTATTAAAATATTTCGTTCAACACATGACCAATCTCAATGGATGAGTACTGTCAACACATGAACCTTTATTTTATATTGTAAAGACGTAAATTTTATTACTAAAATATTTCGTTCAACACATGACCAATCTCAATGGATGAGTACTGTCAACACATGAACCTTTATTTTATATTGTAAAGACGTAAATTTTATTACTAAAATATTTCGTTCAACACATGACCAATCTCAATGGATGAGTACTGTCAACATATGAACCTTTATTTTATATTATTCTTTATTTTCTAAATTGGAATGAGGCCCAATCAATCACCATATAATGTTAATTATATGGATTTTCATACATCACATGTATATAATAGCATTGAAAAATAATCAACCATCAACCAAAGTGCACTACACTGTATAAGCATCAAATATAGACATCTAATGCTTATAGCAGCCTGTCAATCAATCGATCGACATATTTAATCAATCAGGATGAGTGAACTTCAAGTTTCATCCCAACACTCGTGTGGGGTTTCAAACAATCACACAGATTTTATTTGTGCAGTTGGGCGATGTGTAAAATTTATCGACCCAATCAATATCAGTCAAATCAGTGTACATAAACAAACCGTCCGGTTTGTAAATGAATATTTTATTTTATTCACTTCACGTTAAAAATTATATTTTTAACGATAAAATATTTTATTTCAACACTTGAATTTCTATCCAGTACACTCTTTAAATAAAATGATATTTTTATTTTTCTAACTTATTTTAGAAAATTTCGGCAGCATAACGGCACGATACTAGAAACGGGACGAGGCCTAGCCTTATCCCCAGTCTAGTGAAGGCCCACGCCATTCACACATCAATCAAATTCACCAAACAACCAATTCAAATCAAGTCATCAAATTAATTTTTGCAACCAAACAAACAAGTCCATGGTCTGTGGACGATTGTGTCGGGTGCTACTAAGCACCGTCTGCATCCTAGTATATATATATATAACTAGAAAAGAAATTGAAAGGTGAGAAATTCTCACAGATAGCTATCCAATCATCTTGACTCTTCTTTTGATAGAAATCTTCATCGTTTTCGCATTTTTGTCCTCTTCGTTGCTGTAGCCACTACATATGTAAAAATCGAATTTTTACTTCGTTATTCAATATATAAAAATCGAATTTTTACTACTATGTTATATAGATAAAAATTATATTTTTATCACGCTATTTTCCATATAAAGATTTCGCCTTTTCTAAAATAAAGATTTCGCCTTTATAAAAACATAGACTTCGCCTTTTCAAATTTAAAGATTTCATCTTTATAAAAATCTCATTTTTATTTTTCTACACATATAAAGATGATATTTTTAATACTCCTATCATGTAAAAATTATATTTTTAATTCTCTACCTAACCAAAAATCATATTTTTACATCTTCTATATAGTAAAGATTATATTTTTAATACTTTAAAAATATAAAAATCATATTTTTAACTTCTATACTATATAAAAATTATATTTTTATAGTTCCTACTATGCAAAGATCATATTTTTATTTCGATAGTTTCATAATAGAAATCTACATCTTATAAAAATTTCGCCTTTCTACTTATAACAACATCGTCTTTACTTCACTAAGAATCAAATCTTTTTAGAATTAAAAATCAAATCTTTTTATTGCAAAAAAACTCATCTCTTATAGGCTATTCATATAAAAACTTATTTCTAAAATTATTGCTTTTTATATATAAAAACTGATTTTACACTATATTTTATATAAATATAAACTGATTTTAAAATGTTTTGTAATCAAAATAAAATCAGTTTTTAAGACAATGCTTTATATTTTAATAATTCGGATTTTAATCTAGGAAAAGAAAAAAGAAACTGAACAGGAAGTTCAATAGAATAATAATAATAAAAAAAAACATACCGATTTTCGAGGGAGGGGTGAAGAACTGCTCTCGTCGTTGGAGCCAAGGGGGTCGGCGCCGGAGCTCTGGCGGTCGGGGATAGGGTTTTCCGGCGCTTGGGGTTCGTCGAGGTCACCAGAGGGCTTCGCGTCGGTTTAGGGGATGGAAGGGGAGAAGCGACGGGGAGGTTGGCCGAGGGGGGAGTGAGGCGGAGGGGAGGTCGGCGACTGGGGCACGGCGACGCCTGGAGCGGCGGCTTCCTCCGCCATCGCCTTCCTTTCTCTTTCCCTTTTTTTTTATTTAAAATCGATTTGAAGTATAAAGGGGGCCAGAGGGTATAGAAGGGAAAGAGGGTTTTTTTTATTTATTTACTAAAAGTTGACTTTTACATACGACCTCGAAACGAGGCCCACCGCCTGTCGTCCATAGCGTTTCACCCCCATTCTGAACACAATGGGATATGTATCGTAGGTTGATTCGGACGTCTTGATCAGTTTCCGTTGAATTTACATTTAAATCTATATATTAAATTTGAATGCGCATTTCAATCTACCGGGGTCACATACTAACTCGAAAAATTCCAGAAAAATATTTTCTAGCTTCGTATTGACGATACGGTCCTAACAAAACTAGTTTCGTCGAATTCTGAGACCGTTAGAAAAATGGCCAATTTCCAGTCGATTAAAATCAACTGAAACTGGTCAAACGCGTTTTCCTTTGCCACGCTCACATATTGATTCGAAAAATTATGAGATTTGAAACCTAGCAATAACTCAACATCACGGACCCAACAAAAGTGGTTTCGTTGAAATCCGAGGTCGTTTGCAAAATATCTATTTTCAAGGGCCTGAATTCCATAGCGACTATTCAGATTTTTCAACTGGACATATCTTTTGATTCCCGCTATGAAATTTCGATTTTTAGGATTCGTTGGAAAGATATCATCAAATAGATCCCAATGTTTTTGGTTTCACTAAAATCCGGATTGTTTTGCATCCGGTATGTTCAATTGAAGTTTGAAATCGAATTATCGAACTACCGCGCCATTTTCAATTCTATTTATAATTATATAATAAATATTTATATTCTAACGACGACGCGTATAATATATACGTCGAATTCCATTCAAAATAAATTTTCTCGTTGATATTATTTAAAATAATTCATTTTAAATAATCAAAATTCGCTAAAATTGCCGAAATAAAAATTTTAAACTGGCCTAGATTTTCGGGTTATTACAATCTCCCCCACTTAAAACTTTTCGTCCCCGAAAAGGAACAAAGTCGAAAGTGGTTTGATCATTCAACTCTACATTCGATCTGGCTTCCATTCTCCAACTTTTCAGTTTCTGAGAATTTTCAAAATTTCAAAAATTTGGCTAACACCCTAAATTTTCGAAAAATTTCGCCATAACCTCCCCTGCAATGGGAGCATCAGGAAATCTCAAATAGCTTCCCCGGTCCTTCAGATCTCAAAAAGAAAAAGAAAAAGCCAAGCGGCTAGCCAATAGGCTCATAAAATCATCATCACCCAAACAAAACAGTAAATTATGTAGTAACCATGTACCTATTTGTCGGGCAAACAAATTTTATTCTCTGCTCTAGCCTCCTTGCTATGACCTGTTCAATGTAAGTACAAGTATATGCAAGCAAATGCGACCAAATTTCAATACAATTCATTATTTGATACAATTAGGCGTAATGGTTCAAAATTATCAAACAATTAAACAAACAACCCAAACATCAATCAATTAGTGAATTAGAGT
Source organism: Allium sativum (assembly GCA_030737875.1). NCBI lineage: Eukaryota > Viridiplantae > Streptophyta > Magnoliopsida > Asparagales > Amaryllidaceae > Allium > Allium sativum. The sequence continues at coordinate 951,480,147 of CM060924.1, read as the reverse complement.
TTCAAATTCATAATTTTGATACATATACAAAAATCATGTTTTTGATGCCAAATCACAACAATAGGCCCTATCTAATTTTGGTTCTCACACCAGTCAGTTGGAAATATATAGAAATCCCACTTTCGTCGCACGAACATAAATTCTAATGATGGAGCTCCATCATCAAAATCATCTCCGGGCGATTAGAGTGTAATTCTATATCTATCCAGTATATTAAAACTTCAAATACACGTTTGCAAGGCGTTTATGCAAAATCTTTATATACTGGACTGTCCAAATCAATACAAATAAATAATCAAATACGTATAAAATGATTTAAATTTTCAAAACAAAAATTGTTTTCATTTGAAAAATATACTCTTCACACCCGTTCTAGGATACTACTGATCCTATCTCTAACGAGTCATTCCCATTGGATATTACTAATCCAATATCTAATGAATTCTTTCGTATGGTTCTAATGTGTCTTATCCTCTGAGCTTTGTAAACCAAAGCTCTGATACCAACTGTGAAAACCCGTAACTTCCCCGTAAAGGAAAGTGTCGGATAGTTCGAGAACAAGCCACAACAGAACGCATATAAAAGAACATTTCATTGTGTATTACAACAATGCATCAGATTACAAGAATATACAGAGTATAAATGAATAAATATTACACAGAAATATCAGAGGTTTAAATTACATTTAAATACATAGCAGCGGAAAATAATACAATACACAACTAGAAGAGATATACGGATACAAAGCTTTCCGGATATCGTTCCAGCTGTAAACCAGGATCCTGTGAATATAAATCTACAAAACCAAAACTACTGGCTGCCCGTGTCAAAATAAGGGCACCCAGAGTTTAGGTTAAAACAATAAACTCCAGGTCAGTCATGTGACTGGTGTGAGAACTAAAACAGTTATTAATCTTTATTTGAAAGTTAGGTAAATCAAGGGACCACGCCGTATAACACGGAACGGGTTTCCTCCCAAGAATACCAGTGCATAAAACAAACAGCGCAATGCTAAATAAAGAAAAATGAAGCTGTTATAAGACCCAGGTCCCATCACACAATGCAACGCAGCCGAGGATAGGGTTTTCCCTTATAACAGCCAAAGAATGCTTGATACGGTTAAAACAAATCGTTTGATACTATTATAAGTGCATAGTGTATAAAACAACTTCAGATCATAAGTATCAATCAAAGGCGGCATAAGTGCCCCATCCCACTATGTCGCCATATATAGGATTACAACTAAGACCGCAAAGTCACGTATTTGGAAATTGGATTTCCATCTATGAACCGAGGCAAAAGATAGTCCTCAACCGATTCGAGACAATCTAGCCTACCATGTCTCAGGATCAGAGCTCGAGTGACCCTAGGAGCGACAGGGCCGGTCCAACGATGTGGATTAAAATGCCTGAACACTACGTTTCCCCGCCCTTTGGGGCGCAAACGAGCCAACGAATGACTCCATCGGACCCGGATCGTCCGATCTAACCGAGGCGCCTCGCAACAGCAACAACCACATAAGTCAAACTCGTCAGGGCGTGTAAAACCACTGACGCCACTTTTAGCTAGAAAGAAACGCAAGTCCTCCCTGAGGTCCATCTCCCGTTTTTGGTTCATACCGGGTGTGAAACTCGCGAAGCAAACGTTACACAAAGCTACGCCACAAAGGCCTTGCTTTGATCATCACCACAAGACTTTGCTTTTCAACAGAAGCCTCGATCAATTGCCACTTAGGCATGCCACACAGGCAATTCACTCCATGCGTTTGATATCCATCAATATATAACCCCTGAGCTCGTACGTCTCAGAGAAGGGCGTTAAGCAAGAGAATAAATTCTCCGCCGCCAAACAGATATATATTTAATAGAGATCAATCACACAGACTAAAATCCAATGTCAGACATACAGTCCATTTACAAGTCCGTTCTGGGTCTGAACGAAACCGGAGGCACCTAGTACCCCGCATATCCATCGATCTCCAAGTACGTCTGGACGATCACCAACTGTTTCCATCTTCTTGGGTGTACAGCCCAGTCAAGATCATCAGTAATCACACAAACGACGTGAAGACTTCTGGTCTTCGACCATCGTCTTCATCTTCGACTTAACGTCGTAGCAGTTATTCAGAATGGGATAAACCCGGTCTTTCCGAATAACTCGCGTATATTTTAAATAAGTGTTACACAAACACAACATACGCCTCATTCCAATTCATCAGTCACTAACCGTAAATTAATCAAGAGAATAATTCCCCAAATATTAACCCCGAAGGCCTAAACCAACATCAGATCAATATCCAGAAAACCATTCTGCTTGGCTAACCGACAGTTAGTTTCTAATTTTCACATTCATAGGGAAAGGTTCCCATTAATTTTATCCAAGATAAATTTCTGGAATTTATTCTAGTCGGGATTAGCAAACCTTACCGAAGTAATCATTTATTTTAATTTCCCCATCCCAACATATTCATCCCATGAAGTAAAACTGGTTAAACTTCATATCTAACACCACGGTGTTATCGGTAAATTCAATTACCATTTCACGTTCAAATCTAATTAAAGATTTAACTATCGCCTGGAGCAAAACTGGTGGTACTCCATTTTCGATCTTTTCAATCTAATTAAAGATTCATTAAAACTCCACTTAGTTTTAATCTTTAACTGGGTTAAAGAACCAGTGTCATTTAAAAACACAGTTCACGATAAACCCAAAATCACATTCATTAATTATCGGGTTAAAGAACGAGTGTTGTTTAAAAACACAGTTCACGATAAACCCAAAAATCAATATCAATTCAATTCCAATTAAATATTATTTAATTGGTACACTTCATTAAATCTAAATAAAAAGATTTAATCTTTTCTCAACTGGGTTCAAGAACAGTGTTAGTGAAAACACCATTCACGACAAACCCAAATCATATTTGATATTCAATACAAGGCTCTGAATAGAAAATATACCGGCTTATATTCAATATCAAATTCTACGATTAACAAATGTCGTATTGGAAATAACGATATAAATATATATCTTTCAAATTTCCATAACAACATCCGTATAATCACGAATTCCAACATCGAAATATTCCGAAGACAATTTCGATTCAAATCCACTTCAATGCAATCATTGGAAATTTTGGTTATTTTCAAAACCATTTCAAATTCAATTTATTCATTTAAAAATAAATAGAATTATAATTCTAGTTCAAAACTAGTTCATTTCGATAAAAATCTATTTTTATCTTTTCAAATATGGAGTTTTTTCATCCCAATTCTTCTCAAATCATTTCTTATGATTTTACACAAATTATTACTATTTTTAATAATTTTATCAAGGCCCGTACAGTCGATTTCCAACAATGGCCATCGAACTGCACTTACAGCGACCTTTTTCAAATTTGATTTGGACGTAACTCCAAATCCAACCGTTAGATTTCAAATTTCTAATATTCATTAGAAAGCTCTTTTCGATACGAACCCAACGGTTCCGGTTTTAGGAGAATCCGACGGTCGGATCTATCGTAATGTCCGTTTGAAATAAATGGTCGAAATTCACGAACTACCGCGGCGCGGCGCGTTCTATTCAGGCCATTATATTATATATATAATATATATAATATATATTTCTTCGATTTCTATTTAAAACGAATTATATAAATAGTTTTAAAATTTGTTTCAAAAGCAACTTCAATTTCCATTTCAATCCAAAGCAAAAATGGAATTCTTCTTTATAAATTCGTTTTAAAATTCATTTCTATTCAATTCAAATTTCAATTCAATTTGAATTCATTTCAATTTGCTTTCAATTAAATTTGAATTCGTTTTCAATTCATTTCGAAATCGTTTTCAATTCAATTCATTTCGAAATCGTTTTTAATTCATGTCGAAATCGTTTTCAATTCAATTCATTTCGAAATCGTTTTCAATTCAATTCATTTTGAAATCGTTTTCAATTCGATTCATTTCGAAATCGTTTTCAATTCAATTCATTTCGAAATCGTTTTCAATTCATGTCGAAATCGTTTTCAATTCGATTCAATTCAAATTGGTTTTCTATTCGATTCAATTCAAATTGGTTTTCTATTCGATTCAATTCAATTTGAATTCGTTTCGAAATCGTTTTATATTCAATTCATGTCGAAATCGTTTTCAATTCAATTCATTTCGAAATGAATAAAATCGATATAAATATCGTTCACATCAAAATGGCGTCAATCTAATCAACACGGCTTCATCTATTTCTATTTTCAAATATTCTATTTCGAATATTTCTATTATTAAAATATTTCGTTCAACACATGACCAATCTCAATGGATGAGTACTGTCAACACATGAACCTTTATTTTATATTGTAAAGACGTAAATTTTATTACTAAAATATTTCATTCAACACATGACCAATCTCAATGGATGAGTACTGTCAACACATGAACCTTTATTTTATAATGTAAAGACGTAAATTTTATTACTAAAATATTTCGTTCAACACATGACCAATCTCAATGGATGAGTACTGTCAACACATGAACCTTTATTTTATATTATTCTTTATTTTCTAAATTGGAATGAGGCCCAATCAATCACCATATAATGTTAATTATATGGATTTTCATACATCACATGTATATAATAGCATTGAAAAATAATCAACCATCAACCAAAGTGCACTACACTGTATAAGCATCAAATATAGACATCTAACGCTTATAGCAGCCTGTCAATCAATCGATCGACATATTGAATCAATCAGGATGAGTGAACTTCAAGTTTCATCCTAACACCCGTGTGGGGTTTCAAACAATCACACAGATTTTATTTGTGCAGTTGGGCGATGTGTAAAATTTATCGACCCAATCAATATCAGTCAAATCAGTGTACATAAACAAACCGTCTGGTTTGTAAATGAATATTTTATTTTATTCACTTCACGTTAAAAATTATATTTTTAACGATAAAATATTTTATTTCAACACTTGAATTTCTATCCAGTACACTCTTTAAATAAAATGATATTTTTAATTTTCTAACTTATTTTAGAAAATTTCGGCGGCATAACGGCACGATACTAGAAACGGGACGAGGCCTAGCCTTATCCCCAGTCTAGTGAAGGCCCACGCCATTCACACATCAATCAAATTCACCAAACAACCAATTCAAATCAAGTCATCAAATTAATTTTTGCAACCAAACAAACAAGTCCATGGTCTGTGGACGATTGTGTCGGGTGCTACTAAGCACCGTCTGCATCCTAGTATATATATATATAACTAGAAAAGAAATTGAAAGGTGAGAAATTCTCACAGATAGCTATCCAATCATCTTGACTCTTCTTTTGATAGAAATCTTCATCGTTTTCGCATTTTTGTCCTCTTCGTTGCTGTAGCCACTACATATGTAAAAATCGAATTTTTACTTCGTTATTCAATATATAAAAATCGAATTTTTACTACTATGTTATATAGATAAAAATTATATTTTTATCACGCTATTTTCCATATAAAGATTTCGCCTTTTCTAAAATAAAGATTTCGCCTTTATAAAAACATAGACTTCGCCTTTTCAAATTTAAAGATTTCATCTTTATAAAAATCTCATTTTTATTTTTCTACACATATAAAGATGATATTTTTAATACTCCTATCATGTAAAAATTATATTTTTAATTCTCTACCTAACCAAAAATCATATTTTTACATCTTCTATATAGTAAAGATTATATTTTTAATACTTTAAAAATATAAAAATCATATTTTTATTACTTTAAAAATATAAAAATCATATTTTTAACTTCTATACTATATAAAAATTATATTTTTATAGTTCCTACTATGCAAAGATCATATTTTTATTTCGATAGTTTCATAATAGAAATCTACATCTTATAAAAATTCCGCCTTTCTACATACAACAACATCGTCTTTACTTCACTAAGAATCAAATCTTTTTAGAATTAAAAATCAAATCTTTTTATTGCAAAAAAACTCATCTCTTATAGGCTATTCATATAAAAACTTATTTCTAAAATTATTGCTTTTTATATATAAAAACTGATTTTACACTATATTTTATATAAATATAAACTGATTTTAAAATGTTTTGTAATCAAAATAAAATCAGTTTTTAAGACAATGCTTTATATTTTAATAATTCGGATTTTAATCTAGGAAAAGAAAAAAGAAACTGAACAGGAAGTTCAATAGAATAATAATAATAAAAAAAAAACATACCGATTTTCGAGGGAGGGGTGAAGAACTGCTCTCGTCGTTGGAGCCAAGGGGGTCGGCGCCGGAGCTCTGGCGGTCTGGGATAGGGTTTTCCGGCGCTTGGGGTTCGTCGAGGTCACCAGAGGGCTTCGTGTCGGTTTAGGGGATGGAAGGGGAGAAGCGACGGGGAGGTTGGCCGAGGGGGGAGTGAGGCGGAGGGGAGGTCGGCGACTGGGGCACGGCGACGCCTGGAGCGGCGGCTTCCTCCGCCATCGCCTTCCTTTCTCTTTCCCTTTTTTTTATTTAAAATCGATTTGAAGTATAAAGGGGGCCAGAGGGTATAGAAGGGAAAGAGGGTTTTTTTTATTTATTTACTAAAAGTTGACTTTTACATACGACCTCGAAACGAGGCCCACCGCCTGTCGTCCATAGCGTTTCACCCCCATTCTGAACACAATGGGATATGTATCGTAGGTTGATTCGGACGTCTTGATCAGTTTCCGTTGAATTTACCTTTAAATCTATATATTAAATTTGAACGCGCATTTTAATCTACCGGGGTCACATACTAACTCGAAAAATTCCAGAAAAATATTTTCTAGCTTCGTATTGACGATACGGTCCTAACAAAACTAGTTTCGTCGAATTCTGAGACCGTTAGAAAAATGGCCAATTTCCAGTCGATTAAAATCAACTGAAACTGGTCAAACGCGTTTTCCTTTGCCACGCTCACATATTGATTCGAAAAATTATGAGATTTGAAACCTAGCAATAACTCAACATCACGGACCCAACAAAAGTGGTTTCGTTGAAATCCGAGGTCGTTTGCAAAATATCTATTTTCAAGGGCCTGAATTCCATAGCGACTATTCAGATTTTTCAACTGGACATATCTTTTGATTCCCGCTATGAAATTTCGATTTTTCGGATTCGTTGGAAAGATATCATCAAATAGATCCCAATGTTTTTGGTTTCACTAAAATCCGGATTGTTTTGCACCCGGTATGTTCAATTGAAGTTTGAAATCGAATTATCGAACTACCGCGCCATTTTCAATTCTATTTATAATTATATAATAAATATTTATATTCTAACGACGACGCGTATAATATATACGTCGAATTCCATTCAAAATAAATTTTCTCGTCGATATTATTTAAAATAATTCATTTTAAATAATCAAAATTCGCTAAAATTGCCGAAATAAAATTTTTAAACTGGCCCAGATTTTCGGGTTATTACAAGATATGTGATTTTGCATCAAGGTGGAGTGTTAGATTTGGTGATACAAAATCACCAATTGGTTGGAACAAATTTGCAAAAAATGGAAAGTAAATATTTTTATAATGGGAATGCATTGATTGCATCTGATGAGATGGTAGAGAAATAAATGAAGGGATTAATTTCTTCCATCTATGCAAAAGAAACGAATTGATTTACTTTCTATCTTTGCACATTTGTTGCTATGTAATTTTCCTCCATTATATTATTACCATATGTTGGTTGGTAATGTAATTGATGACTCACATGGATTTGCACCGGCTATATATTGAGGGGTTGACTTTAGTGTAAACCTATCCTGGCATGGAGCCAGTGATCCCCAATGGTGTCTCTTCTTATTAAGCCTGTTTGAAGTTTTGATATGTAAACTCTTATTTTGTAATCTCTTGTATTCTCTCATGTGGAATAAAATCTCTCTCTGTTGGACTGGACGTACACTATCTTCTCGATGATAGTGAAACCAGTATAAATATTGTGTGTCTTTTTGTTTCTCTGTTATAGTTATTTACTATTTGCTTGATGTAATAGAATAATAACTATCAGATTAGATTGATGTTCAATTAGCAAATCTAGATCCTACTTATTGTGCTTCCACATTCGCGCAATCTTCTCGCACAACAGATTGATATCAGAGCAATTTTTGCATAACAATATCTACTTCATCAATTGTGTAAGCAACTCTACAAAGAACTTTAAATAGTTTTCCATTTGAAGCAGCCATCTTTCCAAGACAAATCTAGAGAAACCGTGAACCAGTATTGTGCTGCCATTAAAAATAAAATCTTGACTGAGCATAGCAATTGTTTTGTGAGCCTTGGACGATAAATTTTCATCCCACTCGATCAAGCGTGATATAGTAGCACTGAAATCATCATAATCTAAAGCAGAGGTTCTAGTCACATGGATATAAATACCCAGCCTTTAAACAATTTTGTATGCTTGTGCTTCCAAAGCTATTACACCGATTTTATTCAATGCAGGACTTGAAAGGATTCATTACTCTTTGCCAGTGCTTTGATCAAAATAAATATTATTATTTTTGTAGCAATGAACTTGGAGATAAGTAGAGCACACATGAGAACATCTTGGAATTAGAACAATATTTATCTTTTCTCTGATGTCTGGTGTTTGTGTAGAAGACAAAAATTCAGCGTTGATCTTTTCCACCTTTAATATACATATATATTGACCTGATTTTCCATACAGATACCAAAAGTAAGCTAGTAAAGCATTAAATAGTCAACTGAAAAAAAATCATACAGAACAAAAATATATAATATAAGCAAACAAGGGAGTTGATTCTTACCAATTAAAGGAAATATCACAAGGATTGTGCCTGACATTGCAAGTGCAGGTCTTGATTGCACATTGATTTTCCTCCTCTAGTGGGCATAAGGCAAAAACAATCTTTTCCTAGTTGAAATATTCAACAACTATAATGTTTCTGTGGTTTCTCAAAAAGCCAATTTTCCGCCTTATAGCAGTTCAAAATGATTTACAGTTTGGATGTCTTTGGTGGTACCAACACAACTAAATATAATACCTGGAAGCACAACTTAGATGGCTTCCAATTGATTTCCCCGAAAATCAAAACAACCAAAATAGTGCAATCCCAAAATAACAAGTCGTTGATTTTCCTTCGACTTTCATTCTTGATATGGATGTATATTTTGTAAATCCCCAGTTTTTTTTTTGTAATTAAAAATCCACTGAAGAGATGCTTTATACAATATTAATCAAAGTTTTGCTCTATGTTTGGATATTTACAACAACAGAGAAGTAATTTGCACTCATCTCAGGAATTTCATACAGCTTTTCAGTCAATTCCCATTAACATAGTGTACATCTACAATGTAAATTTATGATATATGATCTGTAGAAATATATTTTGTAGAGAATTGATGTATATAGAAATTGTTGAAATGTAATAAGAGTTGCAGAAATTTTATTAATGAGAACAAATTGTTTAATGTACAATACTGGTACATATATATAGCAATAGTCTAGAGATTGTTTTCGTATTGGGCTTAACTCCAGCCCAGTATACATCATATAACCTGAAATATGGTCAACGTATACATTCATTCTCTAGTGTTATTTCGGCAAATCCTTATTACCCCCACTCAAACCTAGGGTTAGGTCACGAAACCCTAGCTTTGCATTGATGGCGAAATCTGGAGAAATAAACTTCGATTTCTTTATTCTCTTCTTCTACACCTTCATTGAAGCTTAATTAGGCTTGGAAGCTTCTCGACTGAACTCTGGATTACTCTAGAAATGTTGTCGCCTATATTGAGACTCCGATTTGGGTTAAGGAGAAAAATAAAGTCATATCTGGGTAGCGTTGACGCTTAATTAGGTTTGGCAGCTTCTCAATTGAACTCTGGGTTACTCTAGAAATGTTGCTGCCCGTGTTGAGACTTCGATTTGGGTAAGGAGAAATAAATAAGGTCCGATCCGGGTAGCTTGAGTTACTTTTGAGTTGAACTTGGAGATTCATAAGCATCGATGTTTTGGATCTTCAATTCATCTCGCAATCTGATGAAGTTTCTTGTTGACAGTGATTTGGTAAGAATATCTGCTTTCTGATGGTAAGATGGTATGTAGTTGACTTGCAGCTTTCCTTCTTTAACTAGATCTCGAACAAAATATATGTCTATTTCGATATGCTTGGTTCTTGCATGTTGTATAGGATTTGCAGACATATAAATTGAACTTTGATTATCACACCAAATTGTAGCAGTAGATGTATTAAGTAGCTTTAGCTCTTTTAATACTGATTGTAACCATGTAATTTTGGCTAAAGCACTTGCAATGCTCCTATATTCTGCTTCGGCACTGAACTTTGATATTGTAGACTGCTTTTTGGAACTCCATGAAATTAGATTACTTCCAATGAAAATACGGTACCCACTGACAGATTTTCTGTCATCTGGGTCTGTAGCCCAATCAGAATCACTGTACCAAGTAATGTTTACATTATTTGATCCCTTTAGTTGTAATCAAAGGTTGATAGTCCCTTTTAAGTATCTTAAGATCCTTTTTACTGCTTTCCAGTGCTCCTCCTTTAGATCCTGTAAAAATTGAGAAACTTTGTTAACACTGAACGATATGTAAAGTTTAGTTATCGTTGCGTACTGCAGTGCAACCACAACACTCATGTATTGTTTAATATTATTAATGTTTCCCCCCTGTATTTGGAGTAATGCTGATTTGAAACCATTGGAGTTGGTTGAGGCTTTGCTTCATTCATATTTGTTTTGTGTAGCAACTCTGTTATATTTTTTCTCTGACATAACATCATCTCTGTGTTGGATTCACTACAACAAAATGACCCTATTACAATGGTGGAACACGGTTGTAATATACATTTTACAACGGTGGGCAAACCGTCGTGTATTAAGAAGTTGTAATAGAATAATATCTTTTACAACTTTTTTGCACTGTTGCAACACCATTGTAATATGTATATTTTACAACTTTTTTCCACTCTTGTAATAAACTTTATTACAACAGTTATGCACCGTTGTGATAAAATCTACTACAACTGTTATGCACCGTTGTGATTGACATTTGGGTTTTAAAAAAAATAAACATCTTTTGCAACTGAAAAGAACAATACACTAAATATAGCAATACTCCATAAGCAAATCCGATATTATAGTTATTTGTAAACTAATTTATTAAAATACTCAAATATTCGGTATTACAAACAATAATTTTTAGACAACATTTTGTACATTATTACATATTTGACCGTTACAAAGCAACTTAGTACAAGCACAAGTTATCTACAAAAAAAATGCATATCCTACGGGAGTACACTAGTCGAAGACAAGGAAATCTTAACGCCATTTATCCTTTTGGTGCAAGTTTACTGCAGTGATCAAACCTATTGCATAAGAATATGTCTGTTGTTAGAAAAAAGAAAAAAAAAATTGTTTTTTAAGCCAACAATACCAAAACTTAACTATAATGCTTAACGTACCTGATAGCATGAACTGCATGTGGTCCAAAGCCCCTTTTTAAACAATTGGAAGTTGCACAACTTCTAAAAAAAAGAGCATATGCACTTGGACTTTCAGAAAACAAATTAGCAGATGATAATATTGACATGGTAGCTAAATCCATTAATAAGCAAAGTAGTCATTTAATCCAAACTTTCTAACCAGTGAATGAAACATTGCCAAACTAAAACAGTAACATGTTAAGGTTACTGCATCTCCTCACTGCCAAACTTACACCGTAGAGCAATGAAGAAAACTAATACTAAATTACATAGTAGAACATTATAAAGAAGTAGCTTAAGCTTACTGCATCTCCTCACTAAAACAACAGACAACTGTTACAGTAAATATAATATAAACTACTAACTTAATAAAACAATAAATACAAGGATCAATCTAACAAGGAAGTGATGCATAAAGGAACGTATTGCATTTACGACAAGCACATACTAATATGGTTTTATTTCAGATTACCACACGGACGTAAAATCATTGAACTTACGTGCTAACAGTAGACGGTTGGTCCAATCCAAGAATAAACTTCTTTTCCACGTCTATTTTGTCAACAAGAGGTCTAGCATAACCTGAAACATGGAATGAAGTCTAAATTCTCTTCAAAAATCTAGAGTGTTCAAAATCCTATGGAAAGGACTTAAAGCAGGCAAGGGTGTGTAGTGACAGGGTCCGAAATGTATGAAGACAACTAGGGAAAACAACTTCTCGGTTCGGTAGTCCTTATTCAATCTCACAACAATAACATGGTGTGTAATAACCAGTTTATGACTCATCAGGGAATGAAAAGGAAATTTTAGCCCAGGCATCACGAACTACTTACCAAGCCTGTACTGGTAACATGCATGCAGTGTTTCGCATTTGAAGTATTATATATGCCCAAAACAATGGAGTAGTCAAAGAGACAATACAAGGCAAATGTAGTAGTCAAGATTTTAGGTTTGACGGAAAAATGATCGTAAGCCGTAAGCCTAAATACTAGGATCAGGGTTACCACTTATTTGTAATCATTATACAGCTGTAAATACATGCATGGAGATCATTCCTGTGAAAATGGAATCGGCCAAAATAAGATTTTTAACCCAAGGCAAGATTTCATATAGCAGGGAGTAAATCACTTCATTAATACCTATGTTCTGGTCTTCTTGTAACGGGGTTAACTAAATTTAACAAACAGTCAACCTTAACAATCTGAAATATAACTAAAACATTGACAAAAAGTAGGTAAAACCTTCAAGACCAACAGTAAATAAAACAAGATCTCCAAATTCACTAATCTTGTGCAAGAATTCTCTTAACCCTGGCCTCTCAAATACAGTTACATGATTTACTTTTGGGTTTCCTTCTGGATCTTTCTCCGAAGATAACCACTCAAGCTCAAAACAATTAACTTCCACATGAAAATTCAACATCATTCTTTTCTTATCTAACATGCGTTTTCTCCTAGTGCATTGTTTTTGTTTCGATGTCTTTTGCATTTTCACAGTTTACTTCATCGTATTATAGAACAATCTAATTCCAATGATGGTAGCCAGTAGACTTTAATGTTAACATAAAAGACATGATAGTTGTAGCTCATAATTTTCTTAAATTATAATTCTACGATAACTGAAAATTTCTTTCCCTGTGTAAATTCAATGAATGCATGCCCTTTTATTCTAATCTCCAGGATGGATCGGTTTTCTAAAGTCCTAATTCCTCAACTACGCTGAACTCCTAATTCTCTTAAGTCTTGATCCATCGTAGATCGAACATGCGTTCAAGCTTCAATAACTGATCTACGGTAAGAGCGATCTGAGGATTGGCCCTCTTTAATCAAGTGAAAGCAGCGGATTCCTAGATCCAAAGGTCACAATAGATCGATTGGAAGAAAAGGATGAACTTCAAAACAAAATATTATAGATTGCAATCAATTTCGCTAAACAATCCAGTTCACGATTGCTTGGACCTCGGAATCGAATAGTAGCACAGGAATGAATGAACTTCTTGAGACGATAAACTGAAGGATTGAAATAACAAATCGCTAAAAAACCTATTATCACTGATTTTAGATCTGTGGAATAAGATTTGGAATTTTGATGGAGGCTTAGAAAAGACTAAAAGGATTAGGATTATTGAAAATTTATCACCTGGTTGAACTCTTGCTCTCTAGAAAGTGGAGACATTAGGAAAGCGCGGGGTGAAATTTTAGCGAAAGTTGAAGGCAGTGCAGCGAAATAAAATTGGTTTCCCCACCATAAGTTTGGGCTACCACCAAAAATTGGGAAAAAATTACAACGGCGGTGAAGCGAAATAACATTGGTCTGCACTTAAAGGTTAAAACCAACGAACATAGCTTTACCTCAAAAAAACCAACCAATGTAATAATAGCCTATATGATATATTTCAATATTTCTGATATTATATATAACATTAATTTTTTCTACTTATCAGTTAACCACTCTTGATAATTAAATTGATTATACTATTCTATGCAATGTCGATTACATCATTTAAATTAGGGCTTCGACTTTGGAATTCATTTATTGTAAAAAAAAAATAGAGAGAGCTAAATGCTGAAAATTTGCAAAAGAGGTAATTAACATGTTTTTTGAAATTTTGAATATTTAATAAAAAATTATATTATATAAAAAATTAGTTTTTATCTTCGATTTTTGTGAAAATTTAAAAATTATATTAATATTTGAAATTTAATTAAGAAAATTTCAAACTTTTCAAAATATTAAATATAATTATCAACTATAAGTACTAAATATTAAATACTAATAATAAAAATTACTTCAGAATTATTGAAGATTATTTACAATAATTCATTGTTGAAAATTAATTATTAAATAGTAAATATTAAATATTGGTTTTAATAATTAATAATTGCTTCTTAATTATTAATAAAAATTAGTAATAATTAATAATAATTAATAATTAGTATGAATTAATAAATATTAATTTATTATTATTAAACAACAGTTATTGAGTATTAATATTTTTATTAAATATCGAGTTTTTATTAATTATTAATATGGTATTTTTGTTGTAGTGTAGTCATGTATTACAACAGTCAAAAAATAAAGTTGTGATAGGCTTTTATTACAACCGTCAAAATAACACAGTTGTTAAAAATAAGTTTATTACAACTTTTCTGGAAAAAAGTTGTAAAAAAAAACATTTATTACAACGGTGATTTTACCACCGGTGTAAAATTAAAATTGTAATATGGTGTTTTTGTTATAGTGATTTTCTCACAAATTCTATTCCTATGAAATATGAAACATCTCCTAGATCCTTGATGGAGAATTCTTTGTTTAGGTAATCTGCAAGTTCTTTTATTTCAGCTTTATTGTTACCTATCACAATCAAATCATCAACATATATTAAAATATATATAGTAGAACATTTGCCGATTATAGTAAACAATGAATTGTCTGATTTTGTATATTGGTAACCCATTGATGATAATACTGATTTCAGTCTTCAAACCAAACTCTTGGAGCCTGTTTTAGGCCATATATTGCCTTCTTTAGTTTGCAAACATAATTTGCATTCTTCTTATACCCTTCTGGTTGTATCATATATATTTCTTCTCGTACAATTCCATTTAAGAATGCATTATTCACATCAAAATGTTTAATTCTCCATCCATTGTTCAGTGCAATAATAAATACTAATATGATGGTGGCTTGTTTGACTACTGGTGAGAAAGTCTCACTGTAGTCAAACCCATATTCTTGGGTATACCTTTTGCAACAAGTCTAGCCTTGTGCCTACTTATTGACCCATCTGAGTTTCTCTTTACTTTGTAAATCCACTTGCATCCTATAAGATTTTTATTTGCTGGAAATTTGATAAGTTCCAAGTTTGATTTTTAATAAGTGCACCATACTCTTCCTTCATTGCATTTCTCCAATGCTTGAACTTCACAGCTTCTTCATATGTGCAGGACTCATCATCCATAGTTGTGGCAGTATATGCCTTGGGCTTAAATATGCCACATTTTTCCCTAGTTATCATGTGATACCCTGAATTTGTAGTTGGTCTATTGGCTGACTGATTTGATGAAGTTGTGCTACTACTAGTCATTGGTACATTATTGTTTGAATTATCAACAGTGTTGCCATCTTGAGTATAACTATCATTGCTAACTCTTCCTTCATCTTCTTTTATTACAGGTAGAGGATTGGCGAGGCTAGGTGGCTCACTATCATCATTGTTGTATTGAATATCATCAATGATGTTTGTTGGTGAATCATCAACAACCCTCTCTTTATCAGTAGGTAATAGCAAATCAGTATAATTTGGGATTTCAGATATAATGTTTTTATCATTGACATCTTTATTTGTTGTTTTAATATCTGATCCGCTATATGGAAATATTTCTTCATTAAAAATGACATGCCTACTAATAAATATTCTACCACTATCATCTATACATCTATTCCCTTTTTCCTAGTAGCATATCCAATAAATGTACAGGGTTTAGATCTAAAATTCAGTTTATTTGAGTTGTATGGTCTGAGATAGGGATAACATAAACACCCAAATGTTTTCAAATCATAATAATCTGGTTTAGTATTATATAACTTTTCTAAAGGACTTAAATTTTTTAGCACTTTGGTAGGCATTCTATTAATTAGATACACAGCAGTACTAAAAGATTCAAACCAAAATTTTAATGGTAGAGATGCATGAGCTAATAATGTTAAACCTGTCTCAACTATATGTCGATGTTTTCTTTCAACAATTCCATTTTGCTTAAATGTATAAGGACATGATGTTCTATGTATTATCCTCATATTTTAAAAGTATTTGAACAAACTTTTATACTCAGACCCTCCATCTAATTGAATAATTATAACTTTGGTACTGAATTGATTTTCTATCATACTTAGAAAATTCACAACAATGTCATGAGATTTAGATTTAGCTTTCATAAAATATATCAAAGTATACCTAGTAAAAGCATCGACAAATGAAATATAGTATTTATATCCATAGTCTGAATATATAGGAGCAGGACCCCACAAGTCAATAACAATTAATTCAAAGGGTTTGGTGTAAACAGTTGTAGATTTGCTAAAAGGTAATTACGTTGTTTACCCATTTGATAGTAAGTACATATATCAGGAAATGCAACGTTATCATAAGAAATATTATTCTTATCAAGAATATATTTAGCAATTTTTGCACTGGTATGTCCTAATTTGTAATGCCAAATATCAAAACTATTTTTACTGGCATTCTCTTGCTGTATCACGGAATTGTAGCAAGTATTGTCTTTTGCTATGTTGATATTATCACCATGCCTGAACTGATATAGACCATTCTTTTCTTCAACCTGCAAAAGAATACCGCTAGTTAGATGTCTTTAACTAAACAATATTTAGGATAAAATTCAAAGTAAACATTGTTATCCTTTGCAAACTGTGATACACTTATCAGGTTTCTCTTGATATTAGGAACTCCTAATAAATTATGTAAATATAATTGTTTTTTCCCTTTAAGTATGGCATTTCCAGTATGACAAATTTTAATACACTTACCATCTCCCATGCTTATTGTCTGTTTACCTCTGTACTCTCTATTTCCTTGATTGAGATTTTCTAAGTTGTTTGTCATGTGATTATTTGCTCCGGAGTCTGGATACCAGTTGTCATCTTGTGTGTTGTCAGTTCTTGAACTTTCACCTTGACTGTGCCCATTATTTTCTGATTGTGTGTTTGCCTCTGATTGACTTTGAACAAAATTAACATTAGGGTTCAACCCCCTTTGGCTGTTTTCATTCTGACCTGAGTTATAGTTTGAATTATATCTGAAATAACACTTTGATGCAGTGTGTCCAAATTTTTCACAAATTTGACATTTGGGTCTATTGGAATTATTCCATCTGCCCCTTCCTCTGCCTCTATTAGAATATACTCCCCTTTGATTAGAGTAGTTACCTCTATTGTTTTGACCCCTTCCTCTATTACTGGCAGTAAAGTTTAACGAATATTCATTTTCTGATGATTTCTTGATATCAATTCTTGCTTCATGTGCAAGAAGAATTGAATGTACATCATCTAGTGGTGGAGTTACTTACTGAGATGTTATCACTGCTACAACTGCTTCATATTCTTCATTAAGACCATTAAGTAGACACAATACTTATTCTGATTCATTAATAATTCTTCCTGCAGCTTGTAACATATCACATAAGTTCTTGACTTTGGCAATGTATTCTCTCATGCTTGCATTTTCTTTTCTGCAGTTTTGCAGTTGCCTTTTTTAGTGTATTGCCTTTGCAGCAGGTTGAGAATTAAAGTTCTTGTCCACAGTTGTCCAAATTTCATTTGCAGTTTTGCACCCAATTACTTGAGATAACAAATTAGGACTGATCGAAGATAAAAGCCAAGCACTTATCAGTCTTTCTTGTCTGTAATATTCCGTGTATTCATTGTTACTGACTACATTATTTTGATTGTCAGTAATACTCGACGAGGAATTGGCAGAGTTCCAAAAATGTAGCCATCGAGCCCATATCCTTGGATTGCTGTTTCAACTTGCAATTTCCAGAAGAGATAATTGTTCTCATCAAGACAAACAGTTATAAGTTGGCTCTGCGGACTTATAATTGTTTTGATGAGTTTCTCTATAGCCTGAGTCCCTTCAAATCTTCTTGATGATGCAGTACTATTATTGTCTGCACCTAACGATTCAACTATGGTGGAAACGACAGTATAAGAGGTATTTCTTTAATTATGTACACTTGAATTAAGAAGTTTCAGGAATTTTATTATAATCAGAAGAGTATTCGATGAAGATGCAATAAATGTACTCAGATTTTTGAGATGAACACTGAGAGACTCTTCTGAATGTAGTGACTTCTTGATCTTCTTGATCACTTGCAGTAACTTTTAGAATACCTCTTCTGATTCAGTGTTTTAATTTGTTGATGCAGCCAACACTAGTTAGGCATGGCACAACAATAAACACTGAATCTTGATCTCCAATGATGATGGAAGAATCTGAGGAGATCAATGAACCAAATGATGAAGATTTTCTGATGGTTCAAAGATGAATATACCACGAAATGAATCACTGATTTGATGAGTTGTAGCTGTTAAGCTGAGAGAGCTCCGATACCATGTAAATTTTATGGTATATGATCTGTAGAAATATATTTTGTAGAGAACTGATGTGTATAAAAATTGTTGAAATGTAATAAGAGTTGCAGAAATTTTATTAATGAGAACGAATTGTTTAATGTACAATACTGTTACATATATATAGCAACAGTCTATAGATTGTTTTCGTATTGGGCTCAACTCCAACCCGATTCTACTTTACACCATATAACCTAAAAGATGGTCAACGTATACATTCATTCTCCAATGTTATTTCGGAAAATCCTTATTATACAACAATTTTATGATAAGAATCTTAAGGCATTTTTGGTTTGTATCATCTTTAATTTTTTGTTGTAGGTTTAAATATACTAACAAACAAGATTTGCATTTGAAGTGCTTCTTTATTTTAAGCATTTGTATGCCTAAGGGAAGAAGATTTGTAGTGATGGTACCATCCAAGTTGCCTGATCAGTGGGTTTAAGACTAACTTGACAAAGTCAAATGGATAATATTCGTGCGTTTTTCTTATCATGTAGACAATTACAATAATTCATGTATGTTTGCACACGTGAATTGATATATTCATAACGGTACAAGTTCTAGAACTTTATTTCCATCATACTACACCATGGATGAACTAACAAATGAAAATGCCAGAATACCTGATTTCTAATATGCATGAAAATTTAAAATATTTTTGCAATACACATCAAAGCATTACTCCTGCACTCGAACAATATTAAATGGACATGCACCGTTTGGATGAGCCAATGCAGACCCTGTGCATGAAAAAAAGTTCAATCAACATAACAAAGTCTGTTTTGAAGTTGATATTTATTTGACTTACTATGCCATGTTTGTTTCATTTTCTGATGGTGTTTATAGCAAGCATCAAGAATTTATTATCCTGCAACTCCTGCCTTTAAACCGTACTACCATTACTTTTCTAGCGCTGATTCTACTATATTTCACCTTGACTATTTACGTTCTTACAAGACATGATGCTACAAAGTGCATTCATCTTTGTATAGTTTTAGTATGCTATCCAGTCTACTTATTTTCTTCACATTATATGCTATACATTCGATGCTGATTATTTGTAAAAACTTCTTAAACTGCTATACGGTAACCGGAGCAACTACATTCACTGAGCTGATAAAAAACAAGCATCATCCATGATTTACTTTTTCCATTGATCCATTCTGATTCATTTTACTGTCCTTAAATTATGCACGATAACTGAAATTTTTTCACTCATTACACTAATTCCACTCTTACACATATTATGTTTCTGAACTGTAAAATATTACTACTCCCACTAAGGACACTAAATCCACTAATGCCCAATACTCCTACACTTTCACTCCGCTGTACATGATACCCACTACATGCAACCTGCACACAAAAAACAGTTTACTTTGGCCCGTCCCAAGAGATAGCCAAGTCAGACGACCGCCTATGACAACCCCCTCCCCCTCCTTGGATGAGGGTAATGAGGAGGAGATGGAGAAGTAGAAGGTTTGAAATTTTTAATGTTGTAAACATGCAATTGTAGTACAAAAATGACCGATGGTTTGGTCTGGTGGTTGTATGTGTCTCGCCTCAATTGAGGTGGTTGGTTCAAGGTCTAATAGGATAGGTTTTATCAAAATTCTCTTAACAAAGTTGCATTTTTCCTTGGGACACGCCTAAGTTCAAGGTAAATTTATAACAAATCTAATTTATTTTTTTTCCGATTTTAAATAATTTTTCAATGTACATTTCCAGGCTGAGTCAGAAAGGAACTCCGCAAACAGGAAACAAGAATCTTGTAACTCATCGCGGATAATCTAAGTCTTTCCAGCATCACCACGAGGACTAGGTAAATTTGTTAATTATTAGTTTCATAAATTGATTAGTTCAACGATTGACTATGTGGAATTTGTTAGAATTTGATATAGAGAGAAGGAGAGTGATAAAACGTAGAATAATTGAATGACTACATTATTATTGCTTCACACCTTCAAGTTGATTACATTCATAAGCTTTAAATAAATAAACTACTTCCTCAATTCTAGGTACATTCCTAAAGACTAGATAAAAATCTTATTTCCTATAGAATAGAACAAGCACAACAACTATTTCCTAAACCCATTAAACGCTAGTTCTAATTATTCATGAACTAATTACTTTGAAGCACCAATATAACTTTAACATACCCCCTTGCTTCAAAGTTGTTGAGATAATAAATGAAGCACTTCTCTTCAATTTGTGATGCACTTCTCATCACCTTCAATTGTTGAAGCACGTCTCATCAACACTACTCTTTGAATATTGGAGCACTTCTCTCTATGGTGCACTTCTCACCCACAACTCTAAAATAAATTCTCTTCCACAGCTACTTGTGCCATGTTCTCTTGCTCTTCATCTTTGAACCTACAATTCCTTGCCATATGCCCAAATTTTTGACACTTGAAACACTTCGGTTTTCCCTTATGCCAACAATCATTTTCTTCATGACCAGAAATGCTTGATTTTGTTGTGCTTCAACTGGTCCATATTTGAATTGTTCAAAAAATCGATTTTTTTTCGCTTTCTAGAGATTTCTCTATCCCCTGTCATCAACCTTGCTCTGATACCATGTTAGAATTTGATATAGAGAGGAGGAGAGAGATAAAACGTAGAATAATTGAATGACTACATTGTTATATCTTCACACCTTCATGTTGATTACATCTCATAAGCTTTAAATAAATAAACTACTTCCTTAATTCTAGTACATTCCTAAAGACTAGATAAAAAAATCTTATTTCCTATAAAATAGAACAAGCACAACAACTCTTTCCTAAACATATTAAACGCTAGTTCTAATTATTCATGATCTAATTACTTTAAAGCAACAATATTACTTTAACAGAATTTAATTATTCAAATTATCAACTAAAGGAACGAGCTTGTGGGCATGCCATGTCATACATGGACATATTTACTCACACCCATGCATCCAGGCAGGTAGATGAGGCTGACAACGTCACATATCAGTGGAATGATCAGGACAAGGCGACAACTGCATACGTATGTGTATTTTAAATATTACAAGGATAAATCAATTAATTAATTACTAGTTAATGTAAAATAAAATCATCGTTTTATTATTTTTGCAAATGAAATTGTTTTTTGTATTATAGGCAAAGTTCTAGGAGGCACAGGCTCATGTGCTTGAGGAGTCGGGCCATGATGAGTTGACGCAGGAGGAGGAAGACTGCCTGGTTGATGCTGTTATGGAAAAATAACAGCGGAGCAGGCGTTATGGATTCGAAAACATGACAGTAATATTAATCATTTCCAATATGTGTAGAAATATTTCCAATATGTGTAGAAAAACCTTAATCGTCGAAAATAATACTCAATTCCAACATGTGTAGAAATATTTGAATAATATGAATATTATTCTAAAATAATGAGATTTTCATTTATTTCATTTATTTCTGAATAACATGAATATTATTACTTTGTTTATTTGTGAATTGATAACAATAATTTCCTTGATTCATATATCATTCTAAAATAATGAGATTTTCATTTATAAAATCTAATTAGTACATAATATGACATGTTGGGAATTGTAATTGATCAAAAGAGAAAATGTCTATGTTTCTCCTCCAAAATATGAATGAACAACTTTGGAATCATGAGACGATCACGTCAAAATGATCGTTCTTCGTCCATTTTCATATTAAATTTGAAATATTAACTAATAAGCAATAATTTTTTTGAAATATATGGTAAGTGATAATGGTACTTTTTGATCGTGCTCTCATTTTCAATATGTGTAGGCATACATCCTGCTCTCATTTTGTTATTATTTCAATTCATTCTTGTCCAAGAGTATTTTTTATCGTTTTCTTCTATACTTGTATTTGCAGGTTCGACAAGATAAGAAGGCGCAAGACAAGGAAGAAACTAAGGAGTTGCAACATTGATTGGGCAGCTGCAGGACCAAATCGCGTGTAGAGTATGCAGATTGAGCAGCTGATTCGAAGGCTGCGGATTACATGCATAATCATGGTGATGCTCCTTCATCATCTGCTTCTGGAGGACACAGCGACGATGCAACCTGAGGTATGTGTTTTGATGCTTTGTTGGGAGATATGTTTTGTTTTGATGTAACTTGATGAGACAAGTTTGGATGGTATTTGATGGTTTCTATATATTGGTATGCTATGTAGACGTGTTGGATGGTTTTTTCGATGTGTTGTATATATTGATACGCTTTGTAGATGTGTTTGGATGGTTTTTTTGGATGTGTTGATAGTTTTGGTTGTAAATATTGATGTTTATGTGTTTTATTTTGGTTATTTGTGTTGCTATTGGTATATATGTGTTGACTATATGCGGAATTGGTTGGAAATGAGAATGGATTGGAAATGAAATGAATTTGGGGGGTTGGAAGGTAGCTTGCTTGCTGTTATATAAATAAAGCAT
Organism: Allium sativum; assembly: GCA_030737875.1. Classification (NCBI taxonomy): domain Eukaryota; kingdom Viridiplantae; phylum Streptophyta; class Magnoliopsida; order Asparagales; family Amaryllidaceae; genus Allium; species Allium sativum. The sequence continues at coordinate 951,457,077 of CM060924.1, read as the reverse complement.
CCAGTATTTCCAACGGCTACCATCGTTACGGCGATTTGGTCATTCTTTTCAAATGGTTTCCAATGGTTTAATCTGTTGGAATCCGTTGGAACAGCCATTGGAAAATATCCGTTGGTTCTGATGGAAACCATTGGAAGACAATGGCTTCAAATGGCAGCTAGTGGCTAATAGCCGTTGGAATAGCCATATGTTCTTGTAGTGTACAACAACCATTCATACGTTTCATTCAGTCCCCACAAACATAAACTCCACATCCCCCACCACCTTCCTCCCATATTTCTCGTGTGCAAAGCACGGGCCTTAATCTAATAGTACAAGAACATACAACAGATAATAATTCAAGTTAAGTTAATCCAGCTATGGATGTAAATCTTTCATACCGGACAGAGTGTTAGTTTCAGTCCTAAATAAAATTGGACCTTAAACGGACCAGACAAATTTTTTTCTCATACAAATTTCATTGTCCTAACTCGTGTCCTAAATGAAACCGGTCAGACACGACGTGTATTTTTCAAACATAAATATGAACGAACCCGGGTCAACATAGCTATTTTTATATTAAATTTTATAATTTATTAGATTTTCTCTCAACTATATATCGAAGTACGAGGAATTCAGATGAATTCAAATGAACACAGACCGAACGTGTTTTTTCTCGTACAAATTTTATTGTCCTAACTCATGTCCTAAATAAAAATCGGACGGACTCAAACGGATGTATTTCGGTCACGGACACGAACGTACATCAGACGTTCGTACAAAATTTACAGCTCTAAATCCAGCAGAGAAGCCTAATAACAAATTAAAAAGGTTGTCATTAATCTCGTGCGCTAGCCAATATCTGAGAGCTCAACTCCCATCGTCATTGTAAATCAGCAGGACGATCATCCATGCATGGTTTGCTCTAATTTCCTCTAATTAAAATTGCACTTCCTTTCCTATCGGTCACACCATGATTGTGGAATGAGTACTTCGCCTCTTGTACGCACAGGCATTCCTCTCCTCCCATATGAAATAAATAGTTGTAGTGAACACCAAAAAAGCAAGCTCCTGATTTTAGTTTTTTGTAGGAAAGTTGGATAATATAAGCGCCACTTCCTCGTCCAGATTGGGTAAGTTAGTAGGTTCTAAGTTCAACTTTAATTTCATGGAGCACCACATGAAACCAGAATAGTCGCATTCGAAGAAGGGATGATTTGTAGATTCATTGTCTTTATTGCAGAGCGCATAAGTGGTGTTCTTTTGAATAACATGTCGATGAAGCCTTTCCTTGGTGGATAATCTATCTACAGCTGCTAGATATAAAATAACAGACATGCGCTTGGAATTTTTAGCATGGCGAACAAGCTTGAAGATAGGTCTATGAATCTTGCTTCATCTTACTTTATTCCATGTACGGTTTGTCAAATGTGAAGTCTCCACCTTCACACCACTCATACATGTCACGAGTCTTATTGGGGAAAACGGAGATAAGTCGAAATTCAGGCAGGGCTTCTCTTGTAACATCCCAGGAATTTCAACAACTTGAGTATGGAGTTAATTAAATAATTAACTATTAATACTCAATTTTATATTTGAGTTAAAAATAAAATATATGATTTTGTGTATGAATTGAATTCAATATTTTGTTCAGAATGGTTTTTGGGATTCAAATATTTATTTTTGAATATTTGAATTGAATCAGATTGGATATTTGAGTTGGATTTGGAATTCAACTGGAAAAAATATAAACGATTGAATTTAAGATAAATGTAGTTGACATTAAATGAATTGGAAATTTTATTTGTTTAAACATATGGAATTTCAATTTAAAAATATAAATGGTTGAATTTGAAAATAAATGCGATGAACATTAAACAAATTGGAATTTCTATTTGTCAAAATATATGGAGAAATTGGCTTGGATATGTGTGTATTTCTGTTTATAAAGAAAAGGGAATTTGACGTTTCAAATTTGGAATTAAACAAAGCTGTGTTGTAAACAAGCAGTGAACCAATAAATAATTCACAATTAAAAATATCAACATATAGGAGTCAAATTACAATTAAATTAATTTTATTGAATTCAAAAAATTGAAACAAAGGGGCACGTATAATTTTTGTTGTATTTGGAGACTGTGGTTACAACACGAATATTAAGCATTCAACATTAGTTTATGGTACCGGTTAAATATTTAATTAAAACATTTATAACCTTCCTTAGTAAATTTTACATCGGCCTATCTTCGGAAAATGTGCGCTAGCATATAACCTATGAATGATGTTGTTCTAATCTTCGTGATTTTTTTTCTATAAAAATGTCTCTCCCATTGCAACGGCCTGGAAAATCCAAACCAATTTAAATTTTTTATTTTAAATTATTTGGTGGAAAATGTGGCAGAAATTTAAAATTTTCATTTTTAAATAATATTAAAGCCAGTGAAAATAGTTAATTTTCAAATGATCTCTGTTTTCGACGAAACCACTTTTGTTGGAACACGAATGTTGAATTATTGCTAGGTTTCAATTTTTAGAATTTTTCGAATTAATATGTGAGCGTGGCGAAGGAAAATATGTTTGGTCGATTATAGTCAAATTTAATCGACTGAAAAATAGCCATTTTACAAACAGTCTCAGAATTCGACGAAATTAGTTTTGTTAGGACCGTATCGTCATAAGATAGACAAATATATTTTTTCTGGATTTTTCTGATTCCGTTTGTGGCCTCGGTGAATTTATTTATGGAGAAGAATTAAATTAATAAAGGAATTAAATATTAAATTAAATAATACAGGCCACAGACAGCCGTTTGGGCTGACGGGACCTGTCCCATTGGATCCGGAATATGGGCAATTGGCTAGGGTCACTTTCTGCTGGACTGAAATTGAACCGGTTTGAAAGATATGGTTTTTTTTGTAAAAATACATTAAAATATTATAAATATTAGGAGATTAAACCCTAAATCACTATTCAATGCCTTCTTCCAGCCGCCATCCTCAAAACGCATGGCCACTAACCTCCGAAAATTCTCCTCTTAATTCCTCCTTCATCTTTTCGAATTAGAACCCACTCTTTACACCACATCGAAGCTCTTCCCCTCCTCTTCCCATTCATACGGTCAAAGCTACCTGAAATTGCCTCTAGCAGCCACCTCAACTCCCCGAACGTCCGCCGCATCGCATCGCCGTGGGCCCCCCAGGCTCAACCGAGCTGCGCCGAACACCCCCCTCGTGCACCCCACTTCCCTCTCCAGTGTGCCACCGACCGTTCAGTGCCTCGTACCCTGTAGTGGCTGCAATCCCGAAGCCTAGTTTTGAACACTAAGTGAAACATACGGCCTGTAGTAACAGAGGAAGGAGAATGGTTATTTTCTTAACTAATTAATTAATTAATTTAAATTGTTTTAAAACTTCATTTAACCATAACTGATTCATTTCAGCTCAGAATTTGACGATTTCGGAAGCGTTGGAATCGTAACAACGAATAGAACGTGTTGAGACTGAAACGGGACCATTCTGAACAGTTTTGAATTTTGGCCAAAATCTACAACGACTTTGAGATTTCTAGATTTTAATAATTAAATAATTTAATTTTATTTGTTATGTGAATCATTGTATGTTATTTCTGATCTGTGATTCGTGATTGTTGTATGGTTGTTTATATTCGTTGTGATATCATGATATAGCATGTCAGTTTAGATCTATGAAATTCTGATGTAATCTCTATAAAGTTCTCATCTTTATTGTTTTTATTTTTATTCTATTTTTATTTTTATTTTTATTCCTTTATAGAAATGAAAAATTGAATCTTTGTTGCTTTACAAATAAAGATGAAATTTTGAATCTTTATTTTGTTTTTACAAAGTAAAATGGAAAATTGAATCTTTGTTTGTTTTACAACAAACATAGAAAGTTAAATCTTTATTTTTTGTTTAACCCATAAAATGGAAAGTTGTGTTTTTGTTTTGATTAACAAAATAAATGAAAGGTAAATTTTATTTTGATTGGTAAAATAATAGCATAAGGTAAATTTCTATTTTGATTTGCAAATTAAAACAAAGGTTCGAACTTTATTTTTGATTTACAAAATAAAACAAAAAGTTAAATTTCTATTTTTTTGATTTGCAAAATAAAACAAAAATTAATCTTTATTTTTGATTTGCAATTATAACAAAGGTGGAATCTTTATTTTGACTTACATAAATGAACAAAGATTGAATTTTTATTTTGTTTATGATTTCTAAAATAAAGATAGTTTAAATCTTTTTAAATTTTAATTAAAGGATAAATAAAGATTAGATATTTTATTTTGATTTACAATATAAAATAAAGATTAGATGTTTTATTTGATTTACAAATAAAACAAAGATGAGACCTTTTATTGTGATTCATCGAATTTATACACCAAATCATATATTGTGTTGTATGTGTAGACATTGAAATGACGATGTTGGGTAAATAGAAATGGTTAGACAAAAACCATTATTTTTGGTTATCATATTTTGACACCAAATTGAGTTGAGTCCCTATAGGAATAATGTGCATTAAGAAGACGATTAAAGGAGAATTTACATTTTTCTATTATAATAAAGAGTAATAGGAAATTTACATTTTTCCATTGTAATAAAGAGAAATAGAGAATTTACATTTTTCTATTATAATAAAGAGTAATAGGAAATTTACATTTTTCCATTGTAATAAAGAGAAATAGAGAATTTACATTTTTCTAATGTAATAAAGAGTAATAGGAAATTTACATTTTTCCATTGTAATAAACAGTAATAGAAAATTTACATTTTTCTATTGTAATAAGTGTAATAGGAAATTTACAATTTTCTATTGTAATAAAGAGAGGTAGGAAATTTACATTTTTCTATGTTAAAATATAAGATTTACATTTTCCTGTGTAAAGATGAGAGATTTACAATTTTTCTATGTAATAATGAAAGGTTCACATTTTTCAATGCAAAAGAATTTACATTTTTCATTGTCAAAGAAAAAGAGATGAAACATTTACATTTTATAAAAAGTACATTTGTGTGTTATAAAAATGGATTAGGATAAAAAGTTCATTTTTATGTTGTAAAAATGGATTAGGATAAAAAGTTCATTTTTATGTTGTAAAAATGGATTAGAATAAAAAGTTCATTTTTATGTCTTTAAAAAAAAATAGGATAAAAAAACATTTTTATAATTAAAGAAAGAGTACATTTTAAAACATCATTTTTGTCGCATTAGAATTGGTGAACAAAAATGTCATTTTTGTTGAATATAAAAATATACGACGTTGAAAACATCATTTTTGTCGCATTAGAATTGGCGAACAAAAATGTCATTTTTGTTGAATATAAAAATATACGACGTTGAAAACATCATTTTTGTCGCATTAAAATTGTCGGACAAAAATGTCATTTTTGTTGAATATAAAAATATATGACGTTGAAAACATCATTTTTGTCGCATTAGAATTGGCGAACAAAAATGTCATTTTGTTGAATATAAAAATATACGATGTTGAAAACATCATTTTAGTTGCATTAGAATTGGCGAACAAAAATGTCATTTTTGTTGAATATAAAAATATACGACGTTGAAAACATCATTTTTGTCGCATTAGAATTCGCGAACAAAAATGTCATTTTTGTTGAAAAGTAAAATATACAATGTTAAAACATCCTTTTTGTTGCATTAGAATTGGCGAACAAAGATATTGTTTTTGTAGAAAAAAGGAATGAATTTTAATAAAGGGAATCGCCCAACGGTTTATATATTTTTATATAAATATAAAATTTAATGAAACGAGCGCGACAATTCGCGTATCGACAATCGTAACTTCAAACGATTATTCCGAAAGATCCGACCGTTGGATTTTCCTAAAACTGGAACTGTTAGGACTGCTTTAGGAAGAGCTTTCCAATGATATAAATTTCATCAAAATCCGACGGTTAGATTTAAGATATGTGTAAATCAAATTTTGGTAAAAACAGCGCCAGAGTCGCCCATTGACCCGTAACGTCGTTTATTTATTTCGAGCTATTTTTAATAAATAAAAATAGCGATAAATAGTTAAATATATATGAAATGTTTTAAATTATAATTATGCGACAATTATTTGAAAAGACCGAGTTTAACTCATTTCAAATAATTGCGCGGCGATTAAATCAAAGACGTAAGAAGACGATGGTTGAAGACCGACGATCTTCACTTCGAATGGACGATGACTTCTGATACCTTGGACTGACTTACTTCCAGGACAGGGTTGAAGCAGTAATTGTCCGGACGTGTGTGTTGGTCGTGCGGATAAGCGAGCGCCTTTTTGGTGTCTCCGGTTTCGTTCAGACCCAGAACGGACTTGTAAATGGATGCGTGTCTGACGTTGAAATTCACTTCATGTAATTAAATCGATTTATATTAATATATGTCTATTTGGTGGTAGAGGATTTATTCTCTACTTAACACCCTGACACGTAGTAATAGTTATCGATCGCATGGTGTTGAATTGTCAATGTGGCACGCCAAGATGCAATGATCAAGGCTTTGTTGAAAAGCAGGCCTTGTGGCTGATGATCAAAGCATAGCCTGTTTAGGCATAGCTTTGTGTATAACGTGACTTCGCGAGCCTCACACCCCGGTATGAGTCAAAAACGGGATTAGGACTGCAGGGAGTGCATACGTTTCTTTCTAGCTAGTGGTGTTTGGGCTTTAACACGGCCCGACATTTTACTTATGTGGATTTTGGATTGAGGTACCTCGGGTTTTTATAGGCCGGAAGTGGTCATACTATAGGTTCATAGGAACCGGGAAACGTGTGTTCAGGCATAATTAATCCACTACTGTTAGGTGGGGACCGGCCCTGAAGATCCAAGGGTTCACTGCGGGGATCCTGGGGCTTTTGCTAGAGTGTCTCGAATCGGAAGAGGATGATCCCTAGCCTCGATTTCATGACAGAAAACAAATTCCCAATACGACAACATTTCGGTTTTGATCGTAAACTTATATACGTCGACATAGTAGGATGGGGTACTATGCCGGCTAGGATTGATATATTTATATTGAAGTATTTTTACTACTGCTTAAACACTGATGGCAATGTTAAAATATTACTTTTCACGTATTAAGCATGTTTGATCATCATAAGGAAAAACTCTATCCTCCTGTGTGCGTTGCATTGTGTGATAGGACTTGAGTCTTATGATGATTTCATTTTTCAAAAGTCATTTCGCTGTTTTTCATAAACTTTATAAAATTATGCACTGGCAATCCAATGGAGTAAACCCGTTCCGCGTTAGCGGTGTGGTCCTAAGATTCGCCATATTGATAGTTAATTTAGTTAAGAATTCTCACACCAGTCCCCTGACTGACTCGTAGTTTGTTTCACTTTTGCAAACTCGGGTGCCCTCTTTCCACACGGCCAGCCAATTGACAGGTTTAGGTGATACATTCTGGTTGGAGCTTGCTTGGACGGACGAAGAAGAAGACTTTTTCTCTAGTTTTTACTTCTGCTTTGAGACATTTTTCCTTCTTTAGCTTTGATGTATGTAACAGAGCTTGAGATTGTTTCTTTCCATTTGAAACTTATTTCCCTTTGTGTTGAGACTCTTTATTTGGCTATGTTGTATCCTGTACTACGTACTCTGATGTATTGGATATTATGATGTTGATGACATTTATTTCAGCTGCAATGGTTTATGTGTTATGATAATTATCTGAGATCTGTTTTTGTTGTAAATATGTTGTATTCTAGTATGATTATCCTTACTTTCGGTCTGCGGAAGTTTGGGGTCATCACAGTTGGTATCAGAGCCTAAGTTTAACCTTAGCTTCGGAATATAACATATTTAGAATAATTCGTCTAGATAGAATCCACATAATTCTAAGACGAGTAGCTCATTAGAGATAGGACTAGTATTGTCCTAGAGTGAGCACAGCAGAATAGCACATATTTACCGTCATTACATCATCATCTTTTCATCTCGTCCTTATCTTATCATTTCTTGAAAAATTCTCATTTTGGTTGGTCTGACTCTTTCCTTGATGGTACAAACTGATTTAAATGGATACTAGAGCAATATCAGCCCGAGGTGGAGCTCGAGGCGGGGCTAGAGGAGGAGCCCGAGTAGGAGCTGAGGGCAAGCTAGAGACGAGACACCCATCACTCAAGAACAACATAATTCAGAGGTCGTAGTCGAACAACCTCCACCTCCACAGCCTTTCGATTTGGAGAGAATGTCAAAGAAATTCAAAAACCTTGGAGGTGTACCTTTCACGGGGCGAGAGTCTGCGATTCAGGCAGAAGCATGGCTTAAAGATTGTAAAAAGATCCTAGAGGGCTTGGAACTGGAAGATCAGCGAAAGCGTTACCTGGCAGTTTGGCAACTAAAAGAGGAAGCAGGGCATTGGTGGGATACGGTCAAAATCTGCAATGACGTGGCCAATATGTCTTGGGCCAGATTTAAGGAGCTTTTCAATGAGAAGTATATACCCCACAAGCTAGAGATCGCCTGCTCGAGCAGTTCGTTAACCTACAGCAAGGGAATATGACCATTTCTGAGTATGTGAGGAAGTTTGATGAGCTTTCACGATATGCTCCTAGTTTGATTCAAGATCCGGTAGAGAAGAATAAGAAATTTATCAAGGGGCTGTCCAAGAAATATTTGAACCGAGTCACTGCCCATATCAAGCTTCCTTTCAATGAAGTAGTAGAGATGGCTTGCCGCTATAAAGAAAATGACGAGTCTGGACCGCAGGATATAGGGAAAAGTCAAGGCAACAATCAGAAGGAGCAGGCTAACAAGAAACAGGAGGCGAGTAATTCTTCTACAGCTAAACTCCAAGGGAAGAAGAGGGATAGGAGCAAGGTGACCTGCTATAACTGCGGCAAGATTGGGCATTTTTATTACGAGTGTAGAGCACCTAAAAAGGTCAAGAGAAATGATTCAGGCCCTAGTCAGAATCGTGGTCAGAGTTCCCAGAACCATGGTCAAAATCCTCAGAATCGTGGCCAGAGTTCGCAGGACAAAAGGGAATGCTACAATTGTCATCAAAAGGGGCACATTAAGGCGAACTGCCCACTGCTAAGGAATGCTCAGGTGGCACATGTTTATGAGGGAGCAGATACACCAGCTTCGACTGAGCGGCCTAATAAACCCAATGTCTTAAGAGGTACGCTTAATATTAAGAACATCCCTATTACCGTCTTATTTGATACTGGTGCTGCTCGAAGTTTTATTTCTAATGATGTCATTCAAAAGTTGAAATTGAAACAAAGAAAACTTAAAGAGTTGATTAGAGCAAATAGTCCGATAGGAGGTTCTCTTATACTCGATAAATACTGTAGAGTGCCAATCTCCTATTCTTGCTACCAATTCCCTATAAATCTAATAGTTATGAATTTCTCTGGGTATGATGTAATCCTTGGGATTGATTGGTTACGAGGCATGGGGCTGAAGTCAAGTGTGCCGAGAGGATTGGCCAAGTTAAAACTAAACTCGGTAATGTATGTATCCCCTGCCATGGCTCAGCCACCAACAGGAAAACATTCTGGTCTTCTCTAGAAGTTGCCCCTACTTCTATTGAGGATATCCCTATCGTCAAAAATTACGCTGATGTATTCAAAGAAGTTGAGGGCCTACCTCCGCATAGAGAAATCAGTTTCCGAATTGATTTAGCTCCGAATGCAAGGCCTGTTGTACATCCCATTCGGAGAATGTCGCCAAAAGAAAGAGAGGAGCTGAAAAATCAAACCAAGCTGCTTTTGTGGAAGGGTCTGATCAGGCCCAGCTTCTCAGAATGGGGAGCAGCAGTGGTGTCCGTCCCAAAATCGGACGGTACTCTCAGGCTATGTGTAGACTACCGTGATCTCAACAAACAAACTCTAAAAAACAAATACCCACTGCCTCGTATAGATGACTTACTTGACCGCTTGCATGGAGCACGAGTATTCTCTAGGATGGACCTAGCTACTGGCTTCCATCAACTTTGCATTGCAGAAGAGTGTGTGCCTTTAACTGCTTTCAGAGGCCCGGACATCTTTTATGAATGGCTAGTAATGCCTTTCGGTCTATGTAATGCTCCAACATATCTTGGGACTGGCCGGCTATTATCGGAAATTTGTCAAAGATTTTTCGAAGGTAGCTTGCCCATTGACAAACCTGACCAAGAAACATACAAAATTCAAGTGGACACCGGAATGCGAGACAACTTTCCAAGAGCTAAAGAAGAGGTTGACCAATGCTCATGTGTTGACCATCATAGATGGCAATCAGGATTTGAAGGTCTGGACCGACGCTTCTAAGCAAGGTTATTTCTTTTATAAATTAACATGTCAGAGATAACATTTTTCCTTTAATGACAAATCTCGTTTTAACATGTTATCCCTTATTTATTTAAGGTATTGGTGCGGTGCTGATGCAAAGAGACAGAGTAGTCGCATACGCTAGCCGTCAGCTGAAACCGCATGAGAAGAATTATGTCACGCATGACCTTGAACTAATGGCCATTGTGTATGCTCTTAAAATATGGAGGCATTATCTTTTGGGTGAGAAGTTTGAAATTTACATGGATCACAAATCCTTGAATACCTTTTTACCCAAAAATATTTGAATATGAGGCAGCAACGCTGGGTTGAATTTCTTGCATCATACGACCTGGATATCCTATATACTCCGGGAAAAGCCAACGTTGTAACCGATGCACTCAGTAGAAAGAATGCAGAATGCAACAATCTCATTATCGCCAGTCTCATTATCACTCCTACTTTGATTGATAAAGTTTCTGCTCTTCAGAAGAATGATAAATTTATTCAGAAGCTTTGTGAGCGAGTTCGTAAAGGCGAGGCCTCAAGTTTCCAGATTGACGATAATGGGACCCTTAGATTGCAAGGGCGAATTTGTGTGCCTAACATTGCTGAGCTAAAAAGAGAAGTGATGGATGAGTGCCAAAAATCTAAAATCAGCATCCATCCAGGTGTAAACAAAATGTACCATGATCTCAAGCGCACCTTTTGGTGGAAATCGACGAAGAGAGATATTTCTATTTATGTTGCTAGATGTCCAACTTGTCAGCAAGTTAAAAGTGATCAACAGAAAGTGGCAGGTTTGTTGCAACCACTGGGAATTCCAGGTTGGAAGTGGGAGGAAATTTCTATGGACTTTATAGATGGCTTGCCCCGAAGCAGAAAAGGCAACGATAGCATATGGGTGATTGTGGATCGCTTAACAAAGTCTGCCCATTTCATCCCTGTTCGGTCCAACAGAAAAACTCGAAGTTTAGCACAACTATATCTTAAAGAGATAGTCAGACTGCATGGGGTTCCCAAAAGCATTGTCAATGATCGGGATCCATTATTTACCAGCAAATTCTGGGAAGCTTTTCAAGAAGAGCTTGGGACCAAGTTGAATTTGAACTCTGCCTATCACCCTCAGACAGATAGCCAGACTGAGAGGGTGAATCGTGTTTTGGAAGACTTATTGCGTGCTTGCATCCTTGATTATGGCGGTTCATGGGAGGACCACTTGCACATGGTGGAATTCTCCTATAATAATAGCTACCAAGCAAGCTTGGGGATGTCACCGTTTGAATTACTTTATGGCAGGCCGTGCAGATCTCCGGCATGTTGGGTGGAGTCAGGCAATTGACTAGTCTTGGGCCCCGACATGATTCGTGAAGCATCGGATAAGGTTAACTTGATTAAGAAGCACTTGTTGACTGCTCAGAGCCGACAAAAGAGCTATGCAGACCAGCGAAGAAGAAATCTAGAATTCTCTGTGGGTGATCGAGTATACTTGAAGGTTTCTCCTTTGAGAGGCGTGATTCGTTTTGGGAAGACGGGAAAGTTGGCACCGAGGTTCATTGGTCCATTCCCTATTCTTGAAAGGATTGGTACTCTCGCTTATTGAGTGCAGCTGCCGGACTGGTTGCCAAGGGTGCATGATGTATTTCATGTGTCGCAACTCTGCAAGCATGTGCACGATCCAGATCTGATTGAGGATGAACTAAACCAATAGGTCCTAGATATTGCTCCAAATCTGACAGCGAAGAAGGACCCGATTAAGATCATTGGCAAAGAAACCAAAATCTTGAGGAACAAGAAGATCAACCTAGTCAAGGTTCAATGGAGTGGGGATCCTAGAGACTGTACTTGGGAGACAGAGGATAGCATCAAAGAGGCTTACCCCAAGTGCAGAGTGGATATCTCCGAGTAACTCTTGTACTGAGGTACGTTTATACCAATTTACATTTTCCATCTTGGTTCCTACTTTTCTTTGTTTCCTTTTCGAGGACGAAATTTTTTAAGTGGGGAAGATTGTAACGACCCGGAAAATCCGAACCAATTTAAAATTTTTATTTTAAATTATTTGGTGGAAAAATGTGGTAGAAATTTAAAATTTTCATTTTTAAATAATATTAAAGCCAGTGAAAATAGTCAATTTTCAAACGATCTCTGTTTTCGGCGAAACCACTTTTGTTGGAACCGGAATGTTGAATTATTGCTAGGTTTCAATTTTTAGAATTTTTCGAATTAATATGTGAGCGTGCCAAAGGAAAATGTGTTTGGTCGATTACAGTCAAATTTAATCGACTGAAAAATAGCCATTTTACAAACAGTCTCAGAATTCGATGTTAGGACCGTATCGTCAAAACATAGACAAATATATTTTTTCTGGATTTTTCTGAGTCCGTTTGTGGCCTCGGTGAATTTATTTATGGAGACGAATTAAATTAATAAAGGAATTAAATATTAAATTAAATAATACAGGCCACAGACAGCCGTTTGGGCTGACAGGACCTGTCCCATTGGATCCGGAATATGGGCTATTGGCTAGGGTCACTTTCTGCTGGACTGAAATTGAACCGGTTTGAAAGATATGGTTTTTTTTGTAAAAATACATTAAAATATTATAAATAATAGGAGATTAAACCCTAAATCACTATTCATTGCCTTCTTCCAGCCGCCATCCTCAAAACGCATGGCCACTAACCCCGAAACTTCTCCTCCTAATTCCTCCTTCATCTCTTCGAATTAGAACCCACTCTTTACACCACATCGAAGCTCTTTCCCTCCTCTTCCCATCCATACGGTCAAAGCTACCTGCAATTGCCCCTAGCAGCCACCCCAACTCCTCGAACGTCCGCCGCATCGCACCGCCATGGGCCTCCTAGGCTCAACCGAGCTGCACCGAACACCCCCCTCGTGCGCCCCACTTCCCTCTCCAGCGTGCCACCGACCGATCAGTGCCTCGTACGCTGTAGTGGCTGCAATCCCGAACCCTAGTTTTGAACACTAAGTGAAACATACGGCCTGTAGTAATAGAGGAAGGAGAAAGGTTATTTTCTTAACTAATTTATTAATTAATCAATTTAAATTGTTTTAAAACTTCATTTAACCATAACTGATTCATTTCAACTCAGAATTTGACGATTTCGGAAGCGTTGGATTCGTAACAGCGAGTAGAACGTGTTGAGACTGAAACTGGGCCATTCTGAACAGTTTGAATTTTGGCCAAAATCTGCAACGACTCTGATATTTCTAGATTTTAATAATTAAATAATTTAATTTTATTTGTTATGTGAATCATTGTATGTTATTTCTGATCTGTGATTGGTGATTGTTGTATGGTTGTTTATATTCGTTGTGATATCATGATATAGTATGTCAGTTTAGATCTATGAAATTCTGATGTAATCTCTATAAAGTTCTCATCTTTATTGTTTTTATTTTTATTCTATTTTTATTTTTATTCCCTTATAGAAATGAAAAATTGAATCTTTGTTGCTTTACGAATAAAGATGAAATTTTGAATCTTTATTTTGTTTTTACAAAGAAAAATGGAAAATTGAATCTTTGTTTGTTTTACAACAAACATGGAAAGTTAAATCTTTATTTTTGGTTTAACCCATAAAATGAAAAGTTGATTTTTTGTTTTGATTAACAAAATAAATGAAAGGTAAATTTTATTTTGATTGGTAAAATAATAGCATAAGGTAAATTTCTATTTTGATTTGCAAATTAAAACAAAGGTTTGGTCTTTATTTTTGATTTACAAAATGAAACAAAAAGTTAAATTTCTATTTTTTTGATTTGCAAAATAAAACAAAAATTAAATCATTATTTTTGATTTGCAATAATAACAAAGGTGGAATCTTTATTTTGACTTACATAGATGAACAAAGATTGAATCTTTATTTTGTTTATGATTTCTAAAATAAAGAAAGTTTAAATCTTTTTAAATTTTAATTATAGGATAAATAAAGATTAAATATTTTATTTTGATTTACAATATAAAATAAAGATTAGATGTTTTATTTGATTTACAAATAAAACAAAGATGAGACCTTTTATTGTGATTCATCTAATTTATACACCAAATCATATATTGTGTTGTATGTGTAGACATTGAAATGACGATGTTGGGTAAATAGAAATGGTTAGACAAAAACCATTATTTTTGGTTATCATATTTTGACACCAAATTGAGTTGAGTCACTATAGTAATAATGTGCATAAAGAAGACGATTAAAGGAGAATTTACATTTTTCTATTATAATAAAGAGTAATAGGAAATTTACATTTTTCCATTGTAATAAAGAGAAATAGAGAATTTACATTTTTCTATTATAATAAAGAGTAATAGGAAATTTACATTTTTCCATTGTAATAAAGAGAAATAGAGAATTTACATTTTTCTAATGTAATAATGAGTAAAAGGAAATTTACATTTTTCCATTGTAATAAAGAGTAATAGAAAATTTACATTTTTCTATTGTAATAAGTGTAATAGAAAATTTACATTTTTCTATTGTAATAAAGAGAGATAGAAAATTTACATTTTTCTATGTTAAAATATAAGATTTACATTTTCCTGTGTGAATATGAGAGATTTACAATTTTTCTATGTAATAATGAAAGGTTCACATTTTACAATGCAAAAGAATTTACATTTTTCATTGTCAAAGAAAAAGAGATGAAACATTTACATTTTATAAAAAGTACATTTGTGTGTTATACAAATGGATTAGGATAAAAAGTTCATTTTTATGTTGAAAAATGGATTAGGATAAAAAGTTCATTTTTATGTTGTAAAAAAGGATTAGAATAAAAAGTTCATTTTTATGTCTTTAAAAACAAATAAGACAAAAGAACATTTTTATAATTAAAGAAAGAGTACATTTTAAAACATCATTTTTGTCGCATTAGAATTGGCGAACAAAAATGTCATTTTTGTTGAATATAAAAATATACGACGTTGAAAACATCATTTTTGTCGCATTAGAATTGAAGAACAAAAATGTCATTTTTGGTGAATATAAAAATATACGACGTTGAAAACATCATTTTTGTCGCATTAGAATTGGCGAACAAAAATGTCATTTTTGTTGAATATAAAAGTATACGACGTTGAAAACATCATTTTTGTCGCATTAGAATTGGCGAACAAAAATGTCATTTTGTTGAAAATATAAATATACGATGTTGAAAACATCATTTTTGTCACATTAGAATTGGCGAACAAAAATGTCATTTTTGTTGAATATAAAAATATACGACGTTGAAAACATCATTTTTGTCGCATTAGAATTCGCGAACAAAAATGTCATTTTTGTTGAAAAGTAAAATATACAATGTTAAAACATCCTTTTTGTTGCATTAGAATTGGCGAACAAAGATATTGTTTCTGTAGAATAAAGGAATGAATTTTAATAAAGGGAATCACCCAATGGTTTATATATTTTTATATAAATATAAAATTTAACGAAACGAGCGCGACAGTTCGCGTATCGACAATCGTAACTTCAAACGATTATTCCGAAAGATCCGACCGTTGGATTTTCCTAAATCTGGAACCATTAGGACTGCTTTGGGAAGAGCTTTCCAACGATATAAATTCATCCAAATCCGACGGTTAGATTTTAAGATATGTGTAAATCAAATTTTGGTAAAAACAGCGCCAGAGTCGCCCATTGACCCGAAACGTCGTTTATTTATTTCGAGCTATTTTTAATAAATAAAAATAGCGATAAATAGTTAAATATATATGAAATGTTTTAAATTATAATTATGCGACAATTATTTGAAAAGACCGAGTTAAACTCATTTCAAATAATTGCACGACGATTAAATCAAAGATGTAAGAAGACGATGGTTGAAGACCGGCGATCTTCACATCGAATGGACGATGACTTATGATACCTTGGACTGACTTGCTTCCAGGACTGGGTTGAAGCAGTAATTGTCCGGACGTGTGTGTTGGTCGTGCGGATAAGCGAGCGCCTTTTTGGTGTCTCCGGTTTCGTTCAGACCCAGAACAGACTTGTAAATGGATGCGTGTCTGACGTTGAAATTCACTTCATGTAATTAAATCGATTTCTATTAATATATGTCTATTTGGTGGTAGAGGATTTATTCTCTACTTAACACCCTGACACGTAGTTATAGTTATCGATCACATGGCGTTGAATTGTCAATGTGGCACACCAAGATGCAATGATCAAGGCTTTGTTGAAAAGCAGGCCTTGTGGCTGATGATCAAAGCAAAGTCTGTTTAGGCATAGCTTTGTGTATAACGTGACTTCGCGAGCCTCACACCCCGGTATGAGTCAAAAACGGGACTAGGACCGCAGGGAGTGCATACGTTTCTTTCTAGCTAGTGGTGTTTGGGCTTTAACACGGCCCGACATTTTACTTATGTGGATTTTGGATTGAGGTACCTCGGGTTTTTATAGGCTGAAAGTGGTCATACTATAGGTTCATAGGAACCGGGAAACGTGTGTTCAGGCATAATTAATCCACTACCGTTAGGTGGTGACTGGCCCTGATTGTAACAACCCGAAAATCTGGGCCAGTTTAAAATTTTTATTTTGGCAATTTTAGCGAATTTTGATTATTTAAAATGAATTATTTTAAATAATATCGACGAAAAATTTATTTTGAATATAAATCGAACGTATATATTATATACGCCGTCGTTAGAATATATATAATTATATAAGGAATTGAAAATGGCGCGGTAGTTCGATAATTCGATTTCAAACTTCAAATGAATGTACCGGGTGCAAAACAATCCGGATTTTAGTGAAACCTAAAATGATAGGATCTATTTGATAATATCTTTCCAACGAATTCGAATAATCGAAATTTCATAGCGGGAATCAAAAGATATGTCCAGTTGAAAATTCTGAATAGTCGCTATGGAATTCAGGCCCTTAAAAATGGGAATTTTGCAAACGACCTCGGATTTCGACGAAACCACTTTTGTTGGGTCCGGGATGTCTAGTTATTGCTAGGTTTCAAATTTCATAACTTTTCGAATCAATATGTGAGCGTGCCAAAGGAAAACGCATTTGACCTGTTTCAGTTGATTTTAATCGACTGGAAAATGGCCATTTTTCAAACGGTCTCAGAATCTGACGAAACTAGTTTTGTTAGGATCGTATCGTCAATACGAAGCTAGGAAATATTTTTTAGGATTTTTTCTAGTTAGTATGTGGTCCCAGTAAATTGAAATGCGCGTTCAAATTCAATATATAGAGTTATATTTTGATTTTGACGAAAATAAATCGAAACGATCGAATTGGCCTGCGATACATATCTCATTGTGTTCGGAATGGGGGTAAAATGCTAGGGACGACAGTCAGTGGGTCTCGTTTCGAGTTCGAAATAAAAAGTTGCTTTTTGAAAATTAAATTAATATAAAAAGAAAAGTCAACCCTCTTTACATTAAAACCCCTCCCTTCCTCCTTATCTCCCCCGTCGATTTACAGATCTGAAAAAAAAACCACCGATGACCGCTCCTCCACCTCCCCCCTGACCGACGTCGCACCCCCTCCTAGAGCCCCGTTCTCCTCCTCCTTCATCGTCTCCCTCACCCTCCCTTCTCCGCTTCAGAAACCGCGCCCCCAAATGCCCATCCCGAAATCGAATGACGCCCCCCCTTAGCTCAGGCGCGAGCTCCACCGCCGCCTCCACCCCGCGATGGCCTACCACTGGCCAGCGCTGCCACCTGCGCGCGCCAGTCCTACCTCCAATGATAATCCGACGACCCCTCCCTTCACCAAATCTCCTGAAGACCACTGAGTTGGACCACGTGCCAGTCGTCGCAGGGAGGCAGTCAGGCGGAACTCCGGCGATGTAATGAAGCGGGCGACAGGGAGGTTCCTTAGTCAGTGAATGGATTCGAACACTGGTGGCTCTAGTTCGATAGCGAATGAAGTACAGGGAGGTAATAAATTCAATTTTTAAAATGCGAGTTTGTGTTTCTTTTTCTTTCTACTTTTCTGTAAACAACCTTAGATTTTATTTTTATTTTAAATATGACTTTGTTTAAAAGTACAATCTATATGTATAGAATGGCGAAGAATTTTTTTTAAAATCAGTTTTCTTTTTATATAGTAAGGAATAGATTTTTATTAAATAAAATTTGAATTTTTAGAAAGTAAAAAGGCATGATTTTTATTTTAGAAGTAGCGGTTTAAAACGAGATTTTTCTCATATGAAAGATGAGATTTTTAAATATATAAACGTGGGATTTTTCGATATAGAAAAATATGATTTTTATATATTGAATAGCAAAGTAAAAATTCGATTTTTATATATTGAGTAGCGAAGTAAAAATTCGATTTTTATATATTGAACAACGAAGTAAAAATTCGATTTTTATATATGTAGTGGCTACGGTCAACGAAGGTGACAAAAAGGCGAGAACAACGAAGACTTCTGCAAAAGAAGAGTCGAGATGGTTGGATAGCTATCGGTGAGAATTTCTCACCTTTCAATTTCTTTTTCTAGTTATATATATATATACTAGGATGCCGACGGTGTTTAGTAGCACCCGACACAATCGTCCACAGACCATGGACTTGTTTGTTTGGTTGCATAAATTAATTTGATGACTTGATTTGAATTGGTTGTTTGGTAAATTTGATTGATGTGTGAATGGCGTGGGCCTTCACTAGACCGGGGATAAGGCTAGGCCTTGTCCCGTTTCTAGTATCGTGCCGTTATGCCGCCGAAATTTTCTAAAATATGTTAGAAAAATAAAAATATCATTTTATTGAATAAATGAACCGAATAGAATATTCATAGGTTGAATAAAATGTTTTATCGTTAAAAATATAATTTTTAACGTGAAAGTGAATAAATAAATATTTATAAACAAATCGGCCGATTTGTTTATATACACTGATTTGACTGATATTGATTGGGTCGATAAATTTTACACATCGCCCAACTGCACAACTAAAATCTGTGTTTGATTGTTTGAAAACCCCACACGGGTGTTGGGATGAAATATGAAGTTCACTCATCCTGATTGATTAAATATGTCGATCGATTGATTGACAGGCTGTTATAAGCGTTAGACATCTATATTTGATGCTTATACAGTGTAGTGCACTTTGGTTGATGGTTGATTATCTATCGTTGCTATTATATACATTTGTTGTATGGAATCCATATAATTAACTTTATATGGTAATTGATTGGGCCTCATTCCAATTTAGAAAATAAAGAATATTATAAAATAAAGGTTCATGTGTTGACTGTACTCATTCGTTGAGATTAGTCATGTGTTGAACGAAATATTTTAATAATAAATTTTATATCTTTATCACTATAAAATAAAGGTTCATGTGTTGACTGTACTCATCCATTGAGATTAGTCATGTGTTGAACGAAATAATTTAACAAAAATAGTCACACGTGGACAGTACTCATTCGTTGAGATTAGTCGTGTGTGGACAAAAATAAATATTCATTTGTTGAATAGAATAAAGGAATATATGAAGCCGTGTTGATTAGATTGACGCCATTTTGACGTGAACGATATTTATATCGATTTTAAACGATTTCGAAATGAATTGAATTGAAAACGATTTCGAAATGAATTGAATTGAAAACGATTTCGAAATGAATTGAATTGAAAACGATTTCGAAATGAATTGAATTGAAAACGATTTCGAAATGAATTGAATTGAAAACGATTTCGAAATGAATTGAATTGAAAGCGAATTGAAATGAATTCAAATTGAATTGAAATTTGAATTGAATAGAAATGAATTTTAAAACGAATTTATAAAGAAGAATTCAATTTTGATTTGAATTGAAATGGAAGTTGAAATTGCTTTTGAAACGAATTTTAAAACTATTTATATAATTCGTTTTAAATAGAAATCGGCGATATATATATTATATATATAATATAATGGCCTGAATAGAACGCGCCGCGCCGCGGCAGTTCGTGAATTTCGACCATTTATTTCAAACGGACATTACGGGAGATCCGACCGTCGGATTCTCCTAAAACCGGAACCGTTGGGTTCGTATCAAAAAGAGCTTTCTAACGAATATTAGAAATTTGAAATCTAACGGTTGGATTTGGAATTATGTCCAAATCAAATTTGAAAAAGGTCGTTGTAAGTGCAGTTCGATAGCCGTTGATGGAAATCGACTGTACGGGCCTTGATAAAATTATTAAAAATAGTAATAATTTGTGTAAAATCATAAGAAATGATTTAGAAAGAATTGGGATGAAAAACTCCAAACTTGAAAAGATAAAAATAGATTTTTATCGAAATAAACTAGTTTTGAACTAGAATTATAATTCTATTTATTTTTAAGTAAATAAATTGAATTTGAAAAGGGTTTTAAAAATAACCAGAATTTCCAATGATTGCATTAGAGTGGATTTGAATCGAAATTGTCTTCGGAATATTTCGATGTTGGAATTCGTGATTATACGGATGTTGTTGTGGAAATTTGAAAGATATATATTTATATCGTTATTTCCAATACGACATTTGTTAGTCGTAGAATTTGATATTGAATATAAGCCGATATATTTTCTATTCAGAGCCTTGTATTGAATATCAAATGTGATTTGGGTTTGTCGTGAATGGTGTCTTCATTAACACTGTTCTTGAACCCAGTTGAGAAAAGATTAAATCTTTTTATTTAGATTTAATGAAGTGTACCAATCAAATAATATTTAATTGAAATTGAATGGATATTGATTCTTGGGTTTATCGTGAATGGTGTTTTAAATAACACTCGTTCTTTAACCCGATAATTAATGAATGTGATTTTGGGTTTATCGTGAACTGTGTTTTAAATGACACTGATTCTTTAACCTAGTCAAAGATTAAAACTAAGTGGAGTTTTAATGAATCTTTAATTAGATTGAAAAGATCGAAAATGGAGTACCACCAGTTTTGCTCCAGGCGATAGTTAAATCTTTAATTAGATTTGAACGTGAAATGGTAATTGAATTTACCGATAACACCGTGGTGTTAGATATGAAGTATAACCAGTTTTACTTCATGGGATGAATAGGTTGGGATTGGGAAATTAAAACAAATGATTACTTCGGTAAGGTTCGCTAATCCCGACTAGTTTGAATTGATATTCAAAAATAGATTAAAGAATAAATTCAAGGAAATTATCTTGGATAAAATTAATGGGAACCTTTCCCTATGAGTGTGAAATTTAGAAACTAACTGTCGGTTAGCCAAGCAGAATGGTTTTCTGGATATTGATCTGATGTTGGTTTCGGCCTTCGGGGTTAATAATTGGGGAATTATTCTCTTGATTAATTTACGGTTAGTAACTAATGAATTGGAATGAGGCGTATGTTGTGTTTATGTAACATTTGTTTTTAATATACGCGGGTTGTTCGGAAAGGACGGGTTTATACCCATTCTGAATAACCGATTCGACGATATGTCGAAGATGAAGACAGTGGTTGAAGACCGGAAGTCTTCACATCGTTTGGATAATTTCCGACGATCCTGATTGGGCTGTACACCCAAGAGGATGGAAATAGTTGGTGGTCGTCCAGACGTACTTGGAGATGGATGGATATGCGAGGAAAGTGCCTCCGGTTTCGTTCAGACCCAGAACGGACTTGTAAATGGATAGTGTGTCTGACGTTGTATTCCTTTATACTGTATTGGTGATCTCTGCTAAATATATATCTGTTTGGTGGCAGAGAATTTATTCTCTTGCTATACACCCTTCTCTGAGACATACGAGCCTAGAGGTTATATATTGGCAAAAATCAGTGGTACAGTATGGACTGACAATGTGGCATGCTGAGTTGCATGGATCAAGGTTTTTGTTGAAAAGCAAAGTCTTGTGGTTGATGATCAAAGCACGGCCTTGTGTGGCTTAGCTTTGTGTAACGTTGATTCGCGAGTATCACACCCGGTATGAACCAAAAACGGGAGACGGACATCAGGGAGGACATGCGTTTCTTTCTAGTTAGGAGTGGCGTCAGTGCTTGAACTGGCTGACGAGTTTGACTCATGTGGATGTTGCTTATTATTACTTGCTGAAAAGCGAGGCGCCTCGTGATATCGGTTTCGGCCGATGCTTCTGGTCGGCGGACGGGCCAGGCTTACGCCCCAAAGGGCGGGGAAACGCATGTTCAGGCATTTTAATCCACATCGGTGGACCGGCCCTGACGATCCAAGGGCCCACCTGAGTCTGGGTCCTGAGGCTCGGACTAGACAGTCTCGAATCGGTGAGGATCTTGCCCCTAGCCTCGGTTCATACCATAAATGATAACCCAACTTCCAATACGACATTGCGGTTTTGATTGTAAACTTATATATGGCGACATAGTGGTATGGGTCATTCATGCCGCCTATGATTGATACTTATGATTTGAAGTTGTTTTATACACTATGCACTTATTATAGTATCAAATGATTTGTTTCAAACGTATCAAGCATTCTTTGGCTGTTATAAGGGAAAACCCTATCCCCCGGCTTGCGTTGCATTGTGTGATAGGACCTGGGTCTTATAACAGCTTCATTTTTCTTTATTTAGCATTGCGCTGTTTGTTTTATGCACTGGTATTCTTGGGAGGAAACCCGTTCCGTGTTATAAGGCGTGGTCCCTTGATTTACCGAACTTTAAAATAAAGATTAATAACTGTTTTAGTTCTCACACCAGTCACATGACTGACCTGGAGTTTATTGTTTTAACCTAAACTCTGGGTGCCCTTATTTTGACACGGGCAGCTAGTAGTTTTGGTTTTGCAGATTTAAATTCACAGGTTCCTGGTTTACAGCTGGAACGATATCCGGAAAGCTTTGTATCCGTATATCTCTTCTAGTTGTGTATTGTATTATTTTCCGCTGCTATGTAATTTATTGTAATCTCTGATATTTCTATGTAATTTTTTTTTCATTTATACTCTGTATATTCTTGTAATATGATGCATTGTT
Organism: Allium sativum; assembly: GCA_030737875.1. Classification (NCBI taxonomy): domain Eukaryota; kingdom Viridiplantae; phylum Streptophyta; class Magnoliopsida; order Asparagales; family Amaryllidaceae; genus Allium; species Allium sativum. The sequence continues at coordinate 951,433,876 of CM060924.1, read as the reverse complement.
GTAATATACAATGAAATGTTCTTTCGTCTGCGTTTTGTTGTGGTTTGTTCTCGAACTATCCGGCGCTTTCCTTTACGGGGAAGTTTCGGGTTTTTACATTTGGTATCAGAGCTTTGGTTTACAAAGCTCAGAGAACAAGACACATTAGAACCATACGAAAGAATTCATCAGATATTGGATTATTAATATCCAATGGGAATGACTCGTTAGAGATGAGATCAGTAGAATCCTAGAACGAGTGTGAAGAGTATATTTTTAAAAAAATGAAAACAATTTTTTTTTGAAAACTTAGATCGTTTTACACGTATTAGAATAATTTATTTATATTGATTTTGGACAATTCAGTATATAAAGAATTTGCATATACGCCTTGCAAACGTATATTCAAAGTTTTAATATATTGGATAGATATAGCATCGCACTCTAGTCGCCCGAAGATGATATTGATGATAGCGATCGCATCATCAACATTTATGTTCGAATTTCGAAGGTGTGATTTTCTATATATTTCCATTAGACTGGTGTGAGAACCAAAACTTATACAGTTAGAAAACATTATTGTGATTTGGCATCAAAACATGATTTTTTTTGTATATATATCAAATTATGAATTTGAAACTCTAATTCACTAATTGATTGATGTTTGTGTTGTTTGTCTATTTGTTTGATAATTTTGAACCATTATGCCTAATTGCATCAAATATTGAATTGTATTGAAAATTAGTCACATTTGCTTGCATATATATGTACTTACATTGAACAGGTCATAGCAAGGAGGCTAGAGCAGAGAATAAAATTTGTTTGCCCGACAAATAGGTACATGTTTACTACATAATTTACTGTTTTGTTTGGGTGATGATGATTTTATGAGCCTATTGGCTAGCCGCTTGGCTTTTTCTTTTTCTTTTTGAGATTAGAAGGACCGGAGAAGCTATTTGAAATTCCCCGATGCTCCCGGTGCAGGGGAGGTTATGGCGAAATTTTTCGAAAATTTAGGGTGTTAGCCAAATTTTTGAAGAATTTGAAAATTCTCAGAAACTGAAAAGTTGGAGAATGAAAGCCAGATCGAACGTAGAGTTGAATAATCAAACCACTTTCGACTTTGTTCCATTTCGGGGACGAAAAGTTTTAAGTGGGGGAGATTGTAACAACCCGAAAATCTGGGCCAGTTTAAAATTTTTATTTTGGCAATTTTAGCGAATTTTGATTATTTAAAATGAATTATTTTAAATAATATCGACGAAAAATTTATTTTGAATATAAATCGAACGTATATATTATATACGCCGTCATTAGAATATATATAATTATATATAATTATATAAGGAATTGAAAATGGCGCGGTAGTTCGATAATTCGATTTCAAACTTCAAATGAATGTACCGGGTGCAAAACAATCCGGATTTTAGTAAAACCAAAAATGATAGGATCTATTTGATAATATCTTTCCAATGAATTCGAATAATCGAAATTTCATAGCGGGAATCAAAAGATATGTCCAGTTGAAAATTCTGAATAGTCGCTATGGAATTCAGGCCCTTAAAAATGGGAATTTTGCAAACGACCTCGGATTTCGACGAAACCACTTTTGTTGGGTCCGGGATGTCTAGTTATTGCTAGGTTTCAAATTTCATAATTTTTTGAATCAATATGTGAGCGTGGCAAAGGAAAACGCATTTGACCTGTTTCAGTTGATTTTAATCGACTGGAAAATGGCCATTTTTCAAACGGTCTCAGAATCTGACGAAACTAGTTTTGTTAGGATCGTATCGTCAATACGAAGCTAGGAAATATTTTTTAGGAATTTTTCTAGTTAGTATGTGGTCCCAGTAAATTGAAATGCGCGTTCAAAATCAATATATAGAGTTATATTTTGATTTTGACGAAAATAGATCGAAACGATCGAATTGGCCTGCGATACATATCCCATTGTGTTCGGAATGGGGGTAAAACGCTGGGGACGACAGTAAGTGGGTCTCGTTTCGAGTTCGAAATAAAAAGTTGCTTTTTGAAAATTAAATTAATATAAAAAGAAAAGTCAACCCTCTTTACATTAAAACCCCTCCCTTCCTCCTTATCTCCCCCGTTGATTTACAGATCTGAAAAAAAAAAACCACCGATGACCGCTCCTCCACCTCCCCCCTGACCGACGTCGCACCCCCTCCAAGAGCCCCGTTCTCCTCCTCCTTCATCGTCTCCCTCACCCTCCCTTCTCCGCTTCAGAAACCACGCCCCCAAATGCCCATCCCGAAATCGAATGACGCCCCCCCTTGGCTCAGGCGCGAGCTCCACCGCCGCCTCCACCCCGCGATGGCCTACCACTGGCCAGCGCTGCCACCTACGCGCGCCAGTCCTACCTCCAATGATAATCCGACGACCCCTCCCTTCACCAAATCGCCTGAAGACCACTGAGTTGGACCACGTGCCAGTCATCGCAGGGAGGCAGTCGGGCGGAACTCCGGCGATGTAATGAAGCGTGCGGCAGGGAGGTTCCTTAGTCAGTGAATGGATTCGAACACTGGTGGCTCTAGTTCGATAGCGAATGAAGTATAGGGAGGTAATAAATTCAATTTTTAAAATGCGAGTTTGTGTTTCTTTTTCTTTCTACTTTTCTGTAAACAACCTTAGATTTTATTTTTATTTTAAATATAACTTTGTTTAAAAGTACAATCTATATGTATAGAATGGCGAAGAATTTTTTTTAAATCAGTTTTCTTTTTATATAGTAAGGAATAGATTTTTATTAAATAAAATTTGAATTTTTAGAAAGTAAAAAGGCATGATTTTTATTTTAGAAGTAGCGGTTTAAAACGAGATTTTTCTCATATGAAAGATGAGATTTTTAATTATATAAAGGTGGGATTTTTTGATATAGAAAAATATTATTTTTATATATTGAATAGCAAAGTAAAAATTCGATTTTTATATATTGAGTAGCGAAGTAAAAATTCGATTTTTATATATTGAACAACGAAGTAAAAATTCGATTTTTATATATGTAGTGGCTACGGTCAACGAAGGTGACAAAAAGGCGAGAACAACGAAGACTTCTGCAAAAGAAGAGTCGAGATGGTTGGATAGCTATCGGTGAGAATTTCTCACCTTTCAATTTCTTTTTCTAGTTATATATATATACTAGGATGCAGACGGTGTTTAGTAGCACCCGACACAATCGTCCACAGACCATGGACTTGTTTGTTTGGTTGCATAAATTAATTTGATGACTTGATTTGAATTGGTTGTTTGGTAAATTTGTTTGATGTGTGAATGGCGTGGGCCTTCACTAGACCGGGGATAAGGCTAGGCCTTGTCCCGTTTCTAGTATCGTGCCGTTATGCCGCCGAAATTTTCTAAAATATGTTAGAAAAATAAAATATCATTTTATTGAATAAATGAACCGAATAGAATATTCATAGGTTGAATAAAATGTTTTATCGTTAAAAATATAATTTTTAACGTGAAAGTGAATAAATAAATATTTATAAACAAATCGGCCGATTTGTTTATATACACTGATTTGACTGATATTGATTGGGTCGATAAATTTTACACATCGCCCAACTGCACAACTAAAATCTGTGTTTGATTGTTTGAAAACCCCACACGGGTGTTGGGATGAAATATGAAGTTCACTCATCCTGATTGATTAAATATGTCGATCGATTGATTGACAGGCTGTTATAAGTGTTAGATATCTATATTTGATGCTTATACAGTGTAGTGCACTTTGGTTGATGGTTGATTATCTATCGTTGCTATTATATACATTTGTTGTATGGAATCCATATAATTAACTTTATATGGTAATTGATTGGGCCTCATTCCAATTTAGAAAATAAAGAATATTATAAAATAAAGGTTCATGTGTTGACTGTACTCATTCGTTGAGATTAGTCATGTGTTGAACGAAATATTTTAATAATAAATTTTATATCTTTATCACTATAAAATAAAGGTTCATGTGTTGACTGTACTCATCCGTTGAGATTAGTCATGTGTTGAACGAAATAATTTAACAAAAATAGTCACACGTGGACAGTACTCATTCGTTGAGATTAGTCGTGTGTGGACAAAAATAAATATTCATTTGTTGAATAGAATAAAGGAATATATGAAGCCGTGTTGATTAGATTGACGCCATTTTGACGTGAACGATATTTATATCGATTTTAAACGATTTCGAAATGAATTGAATTGAAAACGATTTCGAAATGAATTGAATTGAAAACGATTTCGAAATGAATTGAATTGAAAACGATTTCGAAATGAATTGAATTGAAAACGATTTCGAAATGAATTGAATTGAAAACGATTTCGAAATGAATTGAATTGAAAGCGAATTGAAATGAATTCAAATTGAATTGAAATTTGAATTGAATAGAAATGAATTTTAAAACGAATTTATAAAGAAGAATTCAATTTTGATTTGAATTGAAATGGAAGTTGAAATTGCTTTTGAAACGAATTTTAAAACTATTTATATAATTCGTTTTAAATAGAAATCGGCGATATATATATTATATATAATATAATGGCCTGAATAGAACGCGCCGCGCCGCGGCAGTTCGTGAATTTCGACCATTTATTTCAAACGGACATTACGGGAGATCCGACCGTCGGATTCTCCTAAAACCGGAACCGTTGGGTTCGTATCGAAAAGAGTTTTCTAATGAATATTAGAAATTTGAAATCTAACGGTTGGATTTGGAATTATGTCCAAATCAAATTTGAAAAAGATCGTTGTAAGTGCAGTTCGATAGCCGTTGATGGAAATCGACTGTACGGGCCTTGATAAAATTATTAAAAATAGTAATAATTTGTGTAAAATCATAAGAAATGATTTAGAAAGAATTGGGATGAAAAACTCCATACTTGAAAAGATAAAAATAGATTTTTATCGAAATAAACTAGTTTTGAACTAGAATTATAATTCTATTTATTTTTAAGTAAATAAATTGAATTTGAAAAGGGTTTTAAAAATAACCAGAATTTCCAATGATTGCATTGGAGTGGATTTGAATCGAAATTGTCTTCGGAATATTTCGATGTTGGAATTCGTGATTATACGGATGTTGTTGTGGAAATTTGAAAGATATATATTTATATCGTTATTTCCAATACGACATTTGTTAGTCGTAGAATTTGATATTGAATATAAGCCGATATATTTTCTATTCAGAGCCTTGTATTGAATATCAAATGTGATTTGGGTTTGTCGTGAATGGTGTCTTCATTAACACTGTTCTTGAACCCAGTTGAGAAAAGATTAAATCTTTTTATTTAGATTTAATGAAGTGTACCAATCAAATAATATTTAATTGAAATTGAATGGATATTGATTCTTGGGTTTATCGTGAATGGTGTTTTAAATACCACTCGTTCTTTAACCCGATAATTAATGAATGTGATTTTGGGTTTATCGTGAACTGTGTTTTAAATGACACTGATTCTTTAACCGAGTTAAAGATTAAAACTAAGTGGAGTTTTAATGAATCTTTAATTAGATTGAAAAGATCGAAAATGGAGTACCACCAGTTTTGCTCCAGGCGATAGTTAAATCTTTAATTAGATTTGAACGTGAAATGGTAATTGAATTTACCGATAAGACCGTGGTGTTAGATATGAAGTATAACCAGTTTTACTTCATGGGATGAATAGGTTGGGATTGGGAAATTAAAACAAATGATTACTTCGGTAAGGTTCGCTAATCCCGACTAGTTTGAATTGATATTCAAAAATAGATTAAAGAATAAATTCAAGGAATTTATCTTGGATAAAATTAATGGGAACCTTTCCCTATGAGTGTGAAATTTAGAAACTAACTGTCGGTTAGCCAAGCAGAATGGTTTTCTGGATATTGATCTGATGTTGGTTTCGGCCTTCGGGGTTAATAATTGGGGAATTATTCTCTTGATTAATTTACGGTTAGTAACTAATGAATTGGAATGAGGCGTATGTTGTGTTTATGTAACATTTGTTTTTAATATACGCGGGTTGTTCGGAAAGGCCGGGTTTATACCCATTCTGAATAACCGATTCGACGATATGTCGAAGATGAAGACGGTGGTTGAAGACCGGAAGTCTTCACATCGTTTGGATAATTACCGACAATCCTGATTGGGCTGTACAACCAAGAGGATGGAAATAGTTGGTGGTCGTCCAGACGTACTTGGAGATGGATGGATATGCGAGGAAAGTGCCTCCGGTTTCGTTCAGACCCAGAACGGACTTGTAAATGGATAGTGTGTCTGACGTTGTATTCCTTTATACTGTATTGGTGATCTCTGCTAAATATATATCTGTTTGGTGGTAGAGAATTTATTCTCTTGCTATACACCCTTCTCTGAGACGTACGAGCCTAGAGGTTATATATTGGCAAAAATCAGTGGTACAGTATGGACTGACAATGTGGCATGCTGAGTTGCATGGATCAAGGCTTTTGTTGAAAAGCAAAGTCTTGTGGTTGATGATCAAAGCATGGCCTTGTGTGGCGTAGCTTTATGTAACGTTGATTCGCGAGTATCACACCCGGTATGAACCAAAAACGGGAGACGGACATCAGGGAGGACACGCGTTTCTTTCTAGTTAGGAGTGGCGTCAGTGCTTGAACTGGCTGACGAGTTTGACTCATGTGGATGTTGCTTATTATTACTTGCTGAAAAGCGAGGCGCCTCGTGATATCGGTTTCGGCCGATGCTTCTGGTCGGCGGACGGGCCAGGCTTACGCCCCAAAGGGCGGGGAAACGCATGTTCAGGCATTTTAATCCACATCGGTGGACCGGCCCTGACGATCCAAGGGCCCACCTGAGTCTGGGTCCTGAGGCTCGGACTAGACAGTCTCGAATCGGTGAGGATCTTGCCCCTATCCTCGGTTCATACCATAAATGATAACCTAACTTCCAATACGACATTGCGGTTTTGATTGTAAACTTATATATGGCGACATAGTGGTATGGGTCATTCATGCCGCCTATGATTGATACTTATGATTTGAAGTTGTTTTATACACTATGCACTTATTATAGTATCAAATGATTTGTTTCAAACGTATCAAGCATTCTTTGGCTGTTATAAGGGAAAACCCTATCCCCCGGCTTGCGTTGCATTGTGTGATAGGACCTGGGTCTTATAACAGCTTCATTTTTCTTTATTTAGCATTGCGCTGTTTGTTTTATGCACTGGTATTCTTGGGAGGAAACCCGTTCCGTGTTATACGACGTGGTCCCTTGATTTACCGAACTTTAAAATAAAGATTAATAACTGTTTTAGTTCTCACACCAGTCACATGACTAACCTGGAGTTTATTGTTTTAACCTAAACTCTGGGTGCCCTTATTTTGACACGGGCAGCTAGTAGTTTTGGTTTTGCAGATTTATATTCACAGGATCCTGGTTTACAGCTGGAACGATATCCGGAAAGCTTTGTATCCGTATATCTCTTCTAGTTGTGTATTGTATTATTTTCCGCTGCTATGTAATTTATTGTAATCTCTGATATTTCTGTGTAATATTTTTTTCATTTATACTCTGTATATTCTTGTAATCTGATGCATTGTTGTAATATACAACGAAATGTTCTTTCGTCTGCGTTTTGTTGTGGTTTGTTCTCGAACTATCCGGCGCTTTCCTTTACGGGGAAGTTTCGGGTTTTTACACTGATGATCCAAGGGTTCACTACGGGGGATCCTGGGGCATTTGCTAGAGTGTCTCGAATCGGAAGAGGACGATCCCTAGCCTCGATTTCATGGTAGAAAACCAATTCCCAATACGACAACATTTCGGTTTTGATCGTAAACTTATATACGTCGACATAGTAAGATGGGGTACTATGCCGGCTAGGATTGATATATTTATATTGAAGTATTTTTACTATTGCTTAAACACTAATGGCAATATTAAAATATTACTTTTCACGTATTAAGCATGTTTGATCATCATAAGGAAAAACTCTATCCTCCTGTGTGCGTTGCATTATGTGATAGGACTTGAGTCTTATGATGATTTCATTTTTCAAAAGTCATTTCGCTGTTTTATATAAACTTTTTAAAATTATGCACTGGCAATCCAATGGAGTAAACCCGTTCTGCGTTAGCTGTGTGGTCCTGAGATTCACCATATTGATAGTTAATTTAGTTAAGAATTCCCACACCAGTCCCATGACCGGCTCGTAGTTTGTTTCACTTTTGCAAACTCGGGTGCCCTCTTTCCACACGGGAAGCCAATTGACAAGTTCAGGTGATACATTCTGATTGGAGCTTGCTTGGACGGATGAAGAAGAAGACTTTTTCTCTAGTTTTTACTTCTGCTTTGAGACATTTTTCCTTCTTTAGCTTTGATGTATGTAACGAAGCTTGAGATTGTTTCTTTCCATTTGAAACTTATTTCCCTTTTTGTTGAGACTCTTTATTTAGCTAAGTTGTATCCTGTACTACGTACTCTGATGTATTGGATATTATGATGCTGATGGCATTTATTTTCGCTACAATGGTTTATGTGTTATGATAATTATTTGAGATCTGTTTTTGTTGTAAATATGTTGTATTCCAATATGATTATCCTTACTTTCGGTCTACGGATGTTTGGGGTCATCACACCCATTCATTCCTTCAGCCAAAATAAATTTTCCCAAATCCTCGTAATGTCCTACTTCGCAAAATCAAAATTTCCCAAATCGATGAATATGGCCGCTGCATGTACCACCCCCGAAGCCATCATCCATCAGTGGCCACCACTTCAACATTACCTTCAAATTGGATCTGCCTTGGCACTTCTTCACTGATCGAAGACCAGTCAAGGCCTAGACCATCATCGCCCTAACCAAATCAAAGGCCAAGCCTTCGTTTAATCCCTTCGCTGCTTCCATAAAGTAAGATTCCTCTTACGATTAGTATAAATTCAAGTATCATAACATTAATAGGAAACTGGGTATAATAGTGGGCTAATTGTTTGTCCAATTTTGAGAAGGCTGGAATGTTTGCACTTCGACTTTGCATGCCGCAGTTATCCTTTAACGTTGTTACACTTGAATAACTAGATGGATGGTTAAGCCATGATAAAAATTCGGTCCCTTAATACATACCAGAACACATACTACATTTAATATTTTGCTGAATAGGAATACTTTCTTGCCTTGAATTGTTTTTGCTGATTACATGATTTGTTGCCTAAATTATTTGCCTATATAGCCTTAGAACTTGCACTTGATTGCTTGGAAACTTGCTAATAAGATAGTTGATATACACAACAATTTTATTGATTTGTTACAATTGCAAATTTATATATAAACATGCAGATTGACATGGTGCTCATTGCACCATAGACTTGCCATTTAAGTTTTTAATTCATAGAGCAATTTGAAATTTGTCTGCATTTAAAGGCTTGCCATATGTATACGTATTGTGTGAAGAGAATCAAGTTGCATGTGGAACTGATGCCATATTTGCTATCATTTAGTCATGACTTGGTTTTTGGCCTTGGGATAATTACTGCCATGTTTCCATTGCTTGTTGCAACATTATTGTATTGATTTATTTCCAGATAAGGAAAAAAGAAATCCTACACGTGAATATTTTCTATTCCATGTTTTCATACGTCATCCCATATATTTATTATTCTTGTATTTAGTTTCTTGGTCAAGCTAACAGTCTGCAGGTTGGTTAGGGTTTGTTACATTCTTCCATGTTTTTAAAACCACATATTCATTCATTTTGTTGAAGAAGATAATCATGCGGATTACTATACTATTATGTGTGTATATAGAGCCTGTCATCATGTTGGTTTCTCATGTGGTACAGTCGACAGAAAAATGCATGATTGAGGCTATAGTATATGATCCAGTATTTGTTAGCAAAAACTATATATATACACTGCTACATGTGTACCCACATGATCAGTAACCTGAATCTAGATATATGCTGCTACATGTGTACCCATATGTTCAGTGACCTGAATCCTACTACTGTTGTTTAAACTTGAACTTGCATATATAAGCATATATCACTTGTTATCCATTGTGCCTTTTTATGCCTGGTACGGTGAAACTATTTTGAAGTTCAGAATATAAATCAAATGAGATTTTTATGAAGTTCGAAATATATTATCGGGAAAGAGATTATTCGAAAGGAAGTTATTCATGGAAGTCAATTATGTCAAATTTCGAGAAAATGTTGTTTACTTTTTGTTTTAATTAAAAATATAATATATTATTATTAGTTGAATATGCATTTAGATTAATGAATAAATATATTTTAAAGTTAAATATTTCGAAGGCCTGAATTATTGTTATAATCAACGGTTTTCGGAAAGAAGTGAATTCTTAACTTGAATTTGAAAATTTCGAGAGCGTTAGATTTGTTGGCACTCGAAGTTGTGAACTTGATCTATTCTGAAGCTAATAAGGTTGTTCGGTTAAGGTCTGAGAGGTAACTATACCCCAACTTGATTGACTTCCCTGTTGACTAAGAAATGGTTAAGGTTCGATATCAAAAGTTGGTCAAGTGAAGTAAGTTAAAGAGTTCCAACAATTAAGTGAGAATAACGATGTTTTATCTAACATATGTTTTGATTCGAATAATGAATTTAGAAATGTTCCCCCTGAAAATAAAGTATATTTTCTATAGAGAATAAAGATTTGCAAATATATGGGAATATTTTCCTATGGTAATACGAGTTTTTCTAGGATTATGGAAAATAAATATAATAAATGGGAAATGTTTTTCAATAGATCGTGAGAGGCTGACGATGACAAAGGGCAGAAGAACGTAAGAGATGTGGATTTGTAAACTAAATTCGAGAGTTACGTAGGAAATGATTTGGTAAGAAATGACGTAAAGAGATTTAGAAACTAACCGGAGATTAGTTAAGTTGAATAATTTCCCGAGTGTTGATCTGATCTTGGTTACGGCCTTCGGGGTTGATACTCAGGAAGTTGTTTGCTTGCAAATTTATGGTCGAAGGATGTGAATATGGAAGAGTTATAATGCGTGAATGAGAAAATGTGTTATAGAAATGAAAATTCCAAGATGATGAAAGCATTAAGATTTGAATTAAGTGAGCAATTTAGTAATTGGGAATTTGGAGGAAAATTGGTTTATAACCAATAGATTCTAAAATCTGAGTGTGAAAAGATGTCAAATAGATGAACTGATTAAGAAATCAAAACTGAAATTTTGAAATTGGAATAGGATTTGAGGATATTCGATTTCGGATATTGAATATAGAATTTTTCGGAATCTATATGGAAAATATATAAGAATTTAATGATTTGGGAGGTAGTGTTTTGAGATAAAATCTTTTAACAGAATGTATATAAAAATGAAGAAATGGAAAACATGATTTGGAAAAATGTGTTGAGGAAATTTTATAACGAGATATATAGAAGGTAGCAGGAGTACTATATGTACATAATATTTTATGTTTCAAAACAAAATATGGAAAGTACCTTCCTTCTTCTTTGAATCTCAAGCTTCGTTGAGATGTGCTGCTAGTGGTAGTAGGTTGTCCGGACGTAAAACTCATAAATTGTCATTGTCCTTAGAAGAACACAACCGCGTAGCGTAATTCACTGGAATGTAGATGGCCTATGGCGGACGGATGTTTCTTAGGGGAACCGAGCGCAACCATTATATCTGCTACGATCTACAATCATGATAAGGGCGTAATCCGCAAAGTTGTGAAAGCTTACGGGTATGGATGTTTCATTGGGGAGCCAGCGTAACTATTGCATACCTACGGTCCACATGGTATATGTACAAGTGAAATAGGTTTAACCACTAGAGTTACTAAAGGTAGAATGGAGCCATGTGATGTTTGAGGTATCTTAGTGATGTGAAGCCGCCAGTTTGATGCAATGTTGTGTCTTTGTGATATGATTTGTCGTTGTGACATGATTTGTCATTGTGCTTTGTCCTTATGACTTGATTGATCCTCGTGCCTTGATCTATTTTGCTGATTTGTTTCCATGACCCTGGGATAGAGCAGCCAATGCTCAATGACCTCAGATTTTCTTTGATTCTTAAATATCTTCCGTTGACATGTCCATGACGAAATCCGCAGCAAAAGTGATTTCCTTTGATATGGATGTTTTCTGGGGGATCCAGACGAAACCATTGTGTATTTGCGATTCATGAACAATCAACTATTAATATCACATTGGTACTTTCTGTATTTGTTTTCATTTAAGAAAGAATTTTTGAAATATTTTCACTGGGAGTTGATGCTAGGATATTTAGTACTTGGAGATTTTAGTCGCGCGCCTTGCTAGCGTATTCTTAACATCTGTGAGAACGACAATAGACTTGTCAAACTTCAAGTTATCAAAGTATTTTCAAATCAATAATTTTAAATTAAAATTTACCTAAGTTAAGAAAGAAGGTTTCAGAATATTTTCAAGCCCATAGCTTCAGAGTAATAATACAAATATTTTTTGTATAAAAGTTACAAAAGATTTCGGATTTTTGGAAATTTTCAGGTCGATAATATGTAACTTAAGTGGAGATGTTATTTACACTCCACAATGAGTGTTTGGAAAAATTAAATGGATTGAATTGGTTGAACTAGGATTGTAAGGAAAAAGTGGAACGGTGGATAAGTAAACATTGACAAATGAGGTTTATAAAGAGATTTGGAATAATTTAGGATGCATAAATCCAACTTATGCAGGATTTGAAATAAAAGAAGACATTGGTTTTGAAAAGAAAATGATTTTTAGAGTTAATTGAGTATGATGGACAAACAAAGAGGATCAATGGCTTATATATCGATAATTAAAACAGTTTTGGAAAAATTTCACATAATTCGGAGTATACATTGGTACAGCTCCAACGATCTCTCCTTTTCGAGGATGAAAGATTTAAAGGGGGGAGATTGTAACGTCCCAGGAATTTCGACAACTTGAATATGGAGTGTTAAAACCAAAAATTTGATTTCAACACCAAAGGTGTTATATAAACACTTCAACAATCGGTTAGAGTGAGACCACAATCACAAAATAAAAAGAAAAAAAATGAAGAACAAGGATTTTTATAGTGGTTCGATCTAAAATAGATCTACGTCCACTTTTGAATCACATCTCATTATGGTATTTCGTTTTACAAGATGCATAAATTCTCTCATATTGTTCATTTCTTGCTTTTCTCTCTTTCTAGGATCTAAATTACACTTGAATTGGTGAAGGAATTGGAGACATCTCTTGCTTTGTGATGGTGGCAGTATGAATCTTCAATCACGTTAGCAATTGAATGATCTTCATGGATTCCATAGTGATTTAGTGTTAGATCTAGGCTTTAGAGAGGTTTATCGGAGATTAGATATCACTTGAATTGTGTTGGTGAGATTTCAAAAGTAGTTTGAAGGAGATTTGGTCCATTTGATGTTGCATGAAGGTTGGTTGATCCTTGGAAGCCATTAATGAAGTTTGTAATGAAGCTTTGAAGGTATAAGAAATGATTTGGCGGCCCTTCGGGGGAGAAGGATTCCTCCCCTCAAGTGAATTATGGGGTGTATTTATAAGAGTGTTTGAGGGGTAGTGGCACACTTGTAAATAAGTGTACACGGCTGGAATTATCACTATACAGCTGTCGCTAGCTGGCTGGTAACGACTCACGACTTGATTAAAAACAGCAGCATGCTTTCACGTGGTGTAACACCCCGTATTTTCGATAAACATTAAAGTTACGAATTAAAGAATATTTAATTTCAAATGTGAGAATTAAGGGAAACGGGTTATGCCAATGCGTTCGTCTCGGAATTCTTCTTGAGCCAGAGTCCGAGTTTGCATAAATGGGATTCCGTATGAAGGAGTTATGACCTTCTGAAGATTCAGGAATTTAAATAAACAGTTCAGAACATAGTTCAAAAATTCAAAATTCAAAATATGAAGTTGAAGCGGGCAGGGCAGGAAACTTCCCGCCCAAGGCCAGGTCGACCAGGAGGTAGACCAGGGTGTCAACCTACCCCCATACAGGTCGACTTGGGGGTCGACCTACCCCCTTGGGCAGATATGAAAACTGATGTGTTCTGACTCCCTGCCGAGTCATTAGGGCTGATTTGGCTGTTCTATCTTGTATGGATGGTCTTGATTGCTTTTAGGGTTAATCTGACGGCTCTAAATTAATTAAAACTCTATATAAGCAACGTAACTCTCAACCTAAAATCACACAAATTCATTCCTAGAGCCGTCATGCCGTCAATAGTGAACCTAGAATAGCCGTCATCTCTTTCAACTCAAAGGCAAGATAGAAGCTACATCAAAATCAAATAAAATTTAATCTAATTCAACTAACAGAATTCAACGATCTACATCAAAAGCGAGCAATTCAGTTTTAGAATACATATCCCAGAACTCAAGAATTCCTTTTTGGTTGTAAGTGTAGTTATCTTTCAGATGTGAATAAATTAAAGACATGGTTTGTAATGAATTGTAAAATAGAATTGTATCAAGTTGTATATGATGCTAATTCATGTTTATTCATGTCTATTCTATCATATATGCCTATGAACTATTGTGGTCTATCGAACCTATCATGTTATGTGGAAATTGGTGAATAAACCTATGATGTCGTATAGGAATTTGGGAATGAAATTATCATATGTAAGCTTGGTGATATTATGATACATAAAAGTTTTAGGCTAAGTCATGTCGTTTATGCCTAACTGTTTAGATCCATTCTGCATACATGTTTAGATCTACGAACTTGTATAATTTAGTGATGACATCTATATGTTGTATGTCAATTTGGAAATTATGCCATGTTTATGCAAGTTAGGTGATGTTATCATGTTATGAATACATGCAAGTTTATAGGTTAAAAACATGATTATGTAAACCTATATGTTTAGACCTACACTTTATATGTCAGATCCATATGCCTCTATGTTAGATCCATGTTAGCATGATTCAACCCCTGTGCAAGTTTACTACTACATGGCTAACTAAGTTTTGGTAGTTCTGTGTAAAACTATTATTTTATGATTCATGTTGCATAGGTCTAGTTTGCTAATTCATAATTAAAAGTATATTATGCCAAGTTCATGTGACACATCTGTAGTGAGATCCATATTTTTGTATGATGTTGGAATGTTGCAAGTTCCTCTGTTTCCCCTTTTAGCTTATAAGTTAGGCTAAAATGTCGAGCCTAACATTCTATGAAACTGTGCGAACGTACAACGGGGGTAACGTTAGGGAAAAACATGAAACTACAGGTAATTGACATATTTTGCTGATAATCATGTAAATGGCATGGCATTGAAATGGTATAATTTACATACCAAAAATTATGAATCTGATTTATAAGGAAAGTGGGCCATGACAATAAATTGTTGACAAATTTGCATATAAGCATAAAAGGATAAATATGTAAGTTTAGAAAAGACGAATATGCCTAACCCGACGTTAGACTGAGTTGTGGTGTAAAACAGCCCAGAACCGACCGACACATCCAATGACCACAACAATACCTATCTAATGTGGGTGGTTAGTGCATTGAACCCAAAAAGGACCTGAGGTTAGACTGAGTTATGGTGTAAAATTTCCTGGAACTGACCGGCACATCCAGTGACCACAACAATACCTGTCTAATGCGAGTGGTTGGTGATTTAATAAAGCTAATTCCAGATTGGTAGGGTTAAGTCAATTAAGGAAACATTTAACCAATTCAACATGTTAACTAAACTGACGGGTGGGGTTAGGACACTTAACCAATTTAACATGTTGGCTAGAAAACCCTAGTAACGCGGACCCATTTCAGAAGTAACCCACATAGATGTATCATGGAACCCTGAACTAGGCATGGTGGGGCACGATTACTGGGCTGAATTGTAAGCGCTCAAAACGTCGGTAGGTGGTGCATCAGTGGAGGTTCCGATGTAGTACGGGCGTGCACGTACTCCGGAGTGGAAAAAGCAGGCACTGGGCATCAGTAGTCATACACTGTGCATCTTGAATCATGTCGAGCTGCCACCATAGGATTTGATACACGCCGTGGTGGGATCAGCACGGGTATCTACAGTCAAGCGTGGGCCGAATGACACACGTGATAAATGCATGCGAGTAGGAGTCGATCGATACAAGGGGATCATTTCACCATGAACACGTGGTGCTAGTTGGACAAGTATAAGTAGGTGCAGAGAATTAGAAAAGGGTGTGATGTATATTTGGTTTATCATGCCTTATATAGTTTTATGTTAGTTTGTTGTTTTGGTACTGTCCTATTTTCAGTTTATTCCCATCATGACCTTTTCCTTATTCACACACTGAAAAGTCAATGGACTTACTCAGACTTATGTCTGACCCATTTTTGTTTCGTCTTCTTTTCTTTCGTTCCCCCCTTAGGTAGCCAGGGAGGGAATATCTCAACTTAATTTGGAACATTTATCTTTCCAAGCTAGAAGACTCTGTGATGTACGGCTTGGAATCTCTTATTTTTAGCTATGGCTTTGGACACACTAGACTTGGGGATTTATGTAGTTTTATTCATGTTTTATGCTTTGTTATGTTTTAATCAAGACATAGATTATGATGTAATATTTTGGAAGTTATTTTGAGACAATTTGCTGCAATGGTTTTTGTATTGAACCATGTACGAAATAAATGTTTGTTTTCCGGTGCTTATATTTCTGTCTTGTAAATTTTCTGTGTCTTTTACCTATAATACTCCACCAAAGTTAAGGCATTCCCTTTGTGAGCGACCTTAACGGAGATGTGGTGTTTCACTTGGTATCAGAGCAAAGGTTTACCAGATTAGATAAAAATTTTGAAAACTGTTTTTCAAAAAGAAGTTTAAAGAAGCAATTTTCGAGAAAAAAAATGTTTTATTTAAAAAGGCATAATCCCCCAAAGCCATATGCACTATCTTCTTATCCTTTGTTTTGAATCTCTCCTTTCTCGTTTCAGCATGTCTAGGGATCTTAACCTTCCAGAGGTCGTGCCGGTACCTGGCTGGTTCAGAAGGTACCTAGAGGATAGGGCTAATGTCGTAGGCCCAGCAGACATTCCTCCTCCCCCAGCTGCTGCGGTTCCTCCTCCTCCCCCTCGTGCAAATGCTTTCTCAAAAATATGTACGGACTTTCGAGCCATGGGTGGAAAGAACTTCAATGGAAATGAATCCTTCGTGGAAGCAAGAAACTGGCTCAAAGAAACTGAGGATTTGTTCGATATCTTCGAAGTGGATGATAGGCAGAAGATACAGTTGGCGGTATGGTTGCTCAAAGACGAAGCTTCCTATTGGTGGGAAGTCACTAACGCTGAAAGACCAATTGAAACTTGGATGGAATGAGGTTTGAAATGAAATTCCTCTCACAAGCTGAACGATGCCTACAGATGGAGAAGTTCTTAGCTCTCAAACCGGGAAGTATGTCGGTCAAGGAATACGTTAACCAATTTAATCAGCTGGCTAGGTTCGGATTGGAGTTAGTGAACACTCCACATAAGAAGGCTCTCCGCTTTGTTAAAGGATTGAATGAGCCACTGCATAGTGTAGCTATGTCCCATATACCTATGGGTGCGACTTATGAGAGACTGGTGGACATGGCACTGTTACAAGAAGAAGATAAGGTTGGCAAGAAGGAGACAAAGGTGGAAGCATCTCAGGATAATAAAGGGGAAGGATCACAAAGCAAGAAGACAGATTCCAAGAAGGGCGGGAAAAACAACAAAACCCATGACAAGAGGAAGTGTAATTTTTGTGGCATTCCTGGACATATGGTTAAGGACTGCAGGAAGAAGAAAAGAAAGATGGGTGGATGTTTCCATTGCGGCGGTGGCAGGACACATCACTAGGAATTGCCCAAGAAAGCAAAGGCAAGAGCAGAGAGCTGGATCTACTTCGGGAGGGAAGGTTCACGCTCTCATGGAACCTCCGCAAGAACGAGGTAGAAATGTTTCTGATGAGAGTTTAGTTTATCTTTTTGATTATCCTGTTCGTACACTCTTTGATTCTAGCGCATCGCACTCTTTTATATCTACTGCTTTAGTTGAATCTCTGCAGCTAGACACCAGTTTAGTAGAGGATCCCTTGGTTGTTTCAAACCCAATTGGGGGCTCAACTTATTTGTTAATGATTTGTTTGGATATGGAAATTTCTATACTAAGTGTGGGGTTTAGATGCAATTCCTATGTTTTAGGCTTCATGGGCTATGGGTTGATTCTAGGCATGGATTGGTAATCCAGTAATGGTTCCATCCTCGATTGTGAAAGGAGAGTGGTTAGACTCATGACTCGCCTCGGTAACACTCTCAAAATTTCTTGTAATCCCATGAACTCTATTATGCTTAGCTATCTAGAATCTCTTGATGCGCCTATTGAGAATTTGCAGTCTGTTAGAGTAGTCCCTGAATACTCGATTGTCTTTGAAGTGGTTAAAGGGTTACCTCCGAAGCGGGAGATAGACTTCCACATATACCTTGCTGATAATGCAAAACCTGTCGCTTTACCCGTTAGACACATGGCTCCAAGGGAGAGGAAAGAACTCAGCAAACAAGTTAAAGAGTTGCTTGCGAAGGGGTTTATAAGGCGGAGTATTTCTGAATGGGGTGCTCCAGTCATGTTCGCAATTAAAGCGGACGGTTCGCTTCGCCTATGCGTTGATTATAGGGAGCTAAACAAGCTGACCAAGAAGAATAGGCACCCACTTCCAAGAATAGATGACTTGTTCGATCATCTTGTAGGTGCATCGGTTTTCTCCTAATTAGATTTAGCTACCGGGTTTCATCAGCTGAGAGTGGCTGTAGACAGCATTGACAAGACCGTGTTCAGAACTCCAGATGGTTTCTTCGAGTGGCTTATCATGCCTTTTGGCCTGCCAAACGCACTCGCTTACTTCATGGATTTGATGAGCAGGATGTTCAAGGAGTTCCTCAAAGTTTGTGGTGGTCTTCGTAGAGTGAGGAAGAGCATGCTCAGCATTTAAAAGAAGTCATGGATACTCTTTGAGCACATCAGTTGAAAGCCAAATTCACCAAATGCCACTTCTGGAGAGAGTAAGTAAGATTTCTTGGACATGTGGTATCCAAGGAAGGGTTAGCCGTGGACACTGCAAAAGTAGTTGTGTTGCAAGATTGGAAGGTTCCACGGAATGCGACCGAGGTTCGGAGCTTCCTCAGGCTAGCAGGCTTTTATCGATAATTCATCAAAGATTTTATCGATAACAGGCTTTTATCGATAGTTCATCAAAGAAGGACCGACCTTGAGTTTGAGGTTGGGGACAGGGTTTTCCTTAAAGTATCTCCTTTGAGGAATGTCATTCGCTTTGGATCCGCAGGAAAGTTGGCACCAAGATTTGTAGGGCTGTTTCCTACCATTGAATTGGGAAGATGGCTTACAATGTAACACCCCGAATTTTCTGTTAACAGTAAATTAACAAATTAAAGTATAATTAATTTTAAATTATAGAATTAAGGGAAACGGGTTATTCTATTGCGTTCGTCTCGGAATTATGCTTGAGATAGAGTCCGAGTTTGGGTAAATCGGACTCCGTATGAAGGATTTATAACCTCCGGAAGTTTCAGAATTCGATTTAAAATTCAACAGCCCGAAAACAAGTTCAAAAATCAAAACTGGACCAGAACTGGGATGGGAGGGAATTTTCCCGCCCAGGACCCAGGTCGACCTGGGTACCCAGGTCGACCATGTAGTCGACCTACAGGTCGACTTGCTTGGTCGACCTGACTTGCATGGTCTGGTTTTGGCTCGGTTTATGGGGCTTGGCTGTGTCACTAGGGCTGATTTGTCACTTTTTGTTTGGCATCTCTTGAGACGGATGGCCTTGATTAACTCTAGATTCATCGACGACTCTAATTAGTTTGAAATTTTATATAAACAACCTTAGTCTCCAACCTAAATTCACACAAATAAAATAGAGCTAGAGCCGTCATGCTGCTGGAAGGAAGGCAAGAGTAGCCTCCACTTGAGGAAAGCTTAGAGACAAGCAAAACTAAAGTAAAAACAAGATTCAAACAACGTTTATCTTCCCAAAGGAAAGCATTGCAAATTCAGAACTCAGAATCCCGAATTCAAGTTCGTCGTTTGTTGTAAGTATAGTGATTTTTCCGATGGGAATAAAATTGAGAATTGATTCGATGTAAAGTGGAAATGGAATTTTACTGTTGTATAACGACGATGCTAATTCATATCTGTGTGTTGCAATGATTGTTTTGATGAATGATATTGGGATGTTTTTGGTATAACTGACTTGATGTTGATCCTATTGTACATTTAGAATGAAAGCAACATCACATACAAGTATATGGTTAATGTTAGAATTTACACCTATGTGTTTATATGTTTAACATAGGTTGTATACATTTTTATAAGTCCAAGTTAAGACTTATATACACATGTTCTATGTTAAGACCATTATGCCTACATGATTAAATCCCATGTATATGTTCCTATGTTCTTTGCAAGTTTGTAATTGGGTCCATGCCAAGTACCATTTAGTTTCACACGATTATTACAAGTTTCACGTTATAATAGGATACATGATTTGATCTAGTTCACGCTTTTGGTTTAATGTCAAAAATAGACATTTTTATGGACATGTAATAACTTTGTCACATGCTAGTTTGTATTTGAAGTTATGCCTAGATAAAAATATGTTTGGGCTTATGTTTTATGCAAGTCTAAATTATGCTATTTCATGTGACACCTATTTAATTAGATTCTTATTTGAATGCAAGTTCACATGACAAGTTGAAACCCATGATTTATGTTAATTAGATCGCAAAGTTGCAAGTTCATATGTCACACACCCTTTATGTTATTTAGAATATTTCATGTTCTTGGCTTTCCCTTCTATGTTTATAAGTTGGGCTGAAATATCTAGCCCAACATTCATTATAATCTTGCGAACTTACAAACGGGGGAATATCATTGGTATTAAACAAGAAAAATATATGTGCTGGCATGTTTGGCACATGCCAATAATTGGTGACATTTAAATGGTATGAATTGCCATGCCTAAAAAAATAACGAACTTGGAAAATGAGCCATAACATTTACATATAACAAGTATAAGAGACAAATATGTAAATTTAGAAAATACGAATATGCTTAACCCGAGGTTGGATTGAGTTGTGATGTAAACCTGCCCGGACCCGCTCATCTGTCCAGTAATCACAACAATACCTATCCAATGTGGGAGGTTAAGGCATTAAGCCCAATAAGGACCCGAGGTTAGACTGAGCTGCGGTGTAAACCTGCCTGGAACTGACCGGCTGTCCAGTAATTGCAAGAATACCTGTCTAATGTGAGTGATCATTGCTTTAATGAATAAATTAAAGCTAGAATAAGGATGGTAGGGTTAAGTTAACTAAAACACTTAACCAATTCAGCATGTTAACTAAACTGATGGGTGGGGTTAGGTTAATACAGACACTTAACATGTTTGACTAGAAAACCCTAGTAACGGGGACCTATTTCAGCAGTAACCCAATTAGGTATCATGGTACCCTGAAACTAGGCAGGGTGGGGCATGATTACTAGGATGATTGTAAGCGGTCAAAAGCGACGGCGGTTGGTGCAGTAGTGTGGGTTCTAATGGAGTGCGGGCGTGCACACACTTCGGAGCAGACTAACTGGGCACTGGGCACCAGTAGTATAACATATGCATTCTAGGATTGTGTCGGGCCACCACCATGGAACTTGATACACCCCATGGTGGGACCAGCATAGGTATCTACAATCATTGGGGGCCGTATGACACATATGATTTTGCGAGTAGGTGCTGATCTTTAGAAAGGGGATCACTTCACCCTGATCATGGGGTGCCAGTTGAGACAATGCAAGTAGGTGCAGAGATGTGGTGAGGGGTGCGATAGTATATTCGGTTCAAACTGCTTTATCTTAGTTTATGATACTTTCGTATTTCCAGTTTATACTTATCATGCCCTTTTTCTTATTCTCATACTGAAGAGTCACTAGACTTACCAGGCTTTATGTCTGACTCTATTTTTCTTTCATCTTCTTTTCTTCCGTTTCCCCCCCAGATCCACAGGGAGGAAACAACCCAGCTTAGTCAGACTCTTTGCAAGCTTATTTCGTAGACCTAATGAGCAGGGTGTTCAGAGAATTCCTCAATAAGTTCGTGTGGTCTTCGTAGATGATATTTTGATCTTCTCAAAGAATGAGAAAGAACATGCTCAACATCTGAAGGAAATCGTGGATACTCTCCGTGCACATCAGCTAAAAGCAAAATTCCTCAAGTGCCACTTCTGGAGAGAAGAGGTAAGGTTTCTTGGACATGTAGCGTCCAAAGATGGGTTAGCTGTGGACCCCGCGAAAGTGGTGGTAGTGCAAGATTGAAAGACACCAAGAAATGCAACCGAAGTCCGAAGCTTTCTTGGGCTAGCCGGTTTTTACCGAAAGTTCATTAGAGATTTCGCGAAAATCTCAGCTCCACTCACAAGGCTAACAAAGAAGAATTTGGCGTTCTCTTGGGATTTGGATTGTGATATTGCTTTCCAATGCTTAAAAAGGGCTCTTACAACAGCCCCAGTTCTGACTTTGCCTGATGGAAGCAAGATGTTCACAGTATACACGGATGCTTGTGGTATGGGGCTAGGCGCTGTTCTGATGCAAGAAGGGAGGGTAGTAGCTTATGGCGGAAGACAATTGAAAGTTCATGAAAAGAACTACCCAACCCACGATCTTGAGTTGGCCGCCATCGTCTTTGCGCTTAAGTCTTGGCGCCATTATCTCCTAGGTGAGAAGTTCGAATTGTATACTGACCATAAATCGTTGAAGTATCTTTTCTCGCAGAAAGATCTTAACTTGAGGAAGCAAAGATGGATGGAGTTCCTTGCCTCGTATGATTTTGAGATTTCTTATACTCCTGGCAAGGGCAACGTAGTAGCAGACGCCTTGAGTAGAAAGAAGCTGACCTTAAGCACTCTCTTTGTAGAAAGGCAAAGCTTGGAGTATATAGCCAATTTTGACTTTAGGCCCTCCTCTGATTTTGTACCTGGTTTGTTGGCATCACTAGAAGTATGGCCCACTCTTTTAGACTCAATAGGGGCCGCACAACGTGAAGACCCTCAGCTTGTGGATGTGATTGATAAACTAATTAGGGGTGAAACTTCCAGTCACCTCAATAGGTACTCCATCGATGATAAGGGTTGGCTGAGGCAAGATAGAGGACTATGCGTCCCACAAGCAAGGGATTTAGTAAAAATGGTTCTCGAGGAAGCACACCATTCCAAGATGACAATACACCCAGGTGGAGACAAGATATACAAGGACTTAAAGAGAGTTTTCTTTTGGAGTGGCGTGAAAAAGGATGTGGCAGATTTCGTTTCTAAGTGCGTGATATGCCAATAGGTTAAGGAGAAACAAAAGAAGCCTGGAGGACCGCTTCATTCTCTAGAAGTCCCGCAATGGAAGTGGGATAGCATTTCAATGGACTTCATTGATGGGTTGCCTAGGTCAAAAAGGGGCAATACTAGCATTTGTGTAATAGTGGATAGGCTCACAAAAAGCACCCACTTTATACCTATCAAGATTAGAAGGACTGCCTCATCTCTAGCTTCTCTTTATCTCAAGGAAATAGTTCGACTACATGGAATACCCTCCAGCATAGTGAGTGACCGATATCCTATCTTTACAAGCGAATTTTGGCGGAGTCTGCAAGAAGCTGTAGGCACGCAATTATGCTTGAGCACGACCTATCACCCCAAACTAATGGTCAGATGGAAAGGGTGAACAGAGTATTAGAAAATCTTATGAGACTGTGCGTTCTTGACTTTGGAGGAACATGGGAGGATCATCATCCTTTAGTGGAATTCGCCTACAAAAACAGCTACCAAGACACCATCGGCATGGCGCCCTTCGAAGTTTTGTATGGAAGACCGTGCCGATCACTAACTTGTTGGTGGGAGTCTACAGACAAGCTTATACTTGGGCCAGACATGATTAGAGAGACTTCAGAAAAAGTGGACTTGATACGAAGGAGAATGAAGACTGCCCAAGATAGACAGAAATCCTACGTAGACAAAAGAAGGACCGACCTTGAGTTTGAGGTTGGGGACAGGGTTTTCCTTAAGGTATCTCCCTTAAGGAACGTCGTTCGCTTTGGATCCGCAGGAAAGCTAGCACCAAGATTTGTAGGACCGTTCCCTATCATCGAGAAGATTGGGAAGATGGCTTATAGAGCTGCCTGAAAGGTTGGCTGGAGTTCACAACGTCTTTCACGTTTCTCATCACCGGAAATGTTTATATGAATCTGCGGAAGTGGTGGAGCCAAGCATTCTAGAAGAAGCCGAGGTGGAACGCGAAGAAACTGTGAGGAAAGTTCCAACCCGCATCCTAGGAACTGAAGTGAAAAAGCTATGCAACCGCGAAGTCAAGCTTGTCAAAGTTTATTGGACGACGCCGAGGAAGACGCGACTTGGGAAACTGAGGACAGAATATGCGCGGCCTACCCTTTTCTTTTTGAGGGTACATCTTTGGTTTCTCTTTTTCCTCAAGTTGTGCTTGTTCCTATCTTTTTAGGTATATCTCATCGATATTATCCTTTATCCTTAGGCAGAAACCCCTTTGGATGTAAACATGTAATTGAAACATGTTATGATTGATGGGTACAAGTGGTTGCAAGTGGTTGCTAGTGGTTGCTCGTGGATGCATACACACATACAACCTAGGTTTTAGATCGGCTCAGTCACTTCATATTGCATATGCATATATGTATTCATATTTGTATGTGATTGAAACTTGACATGTTGTCTTATGGATGTCGCCTTTGTATGAATGATTGCGCACTCATGTAGAATTATGAGTAGGGAAAATTTGCATACATAATGGATTCATGACACTTACATGATTTGCATTAAGGAGGTCAACTGAATCAGTAGACCGCCTAATTTTTGCATTAGATAAGGACATATACACACACTATGCATATGATCATGAAGCATTAGAAGTCTTTTAAGGACAATGGACGCTTGTGTTTGTTGGTTGAGTAGATGGACGATTGGATGTTAGGATATACATTCTTCTAGACTTGAAGATTTCGGGGACGAAATCCTTTAAGGATGGGAGAATGTAACACCCCGAATTTTCTATTAACAGTGAATTAACAAATTAAAGTATAATTAATTCTAAATGATAGAATTAAGGGAAACGGGTTACGCCATTGCGTTCGTCTTGGAATTCTACTTGAGACAGAGTCCGAGTTTGCGTAAATCGGACTCCGTATGAAGGAGTTATGACCTCTGGAAGTTTCCGAATTCGATTTAAAATTCAAATAGCCCGAAAACAAGTTCAAAATTCAAAACTGGACTCGAACTGGGCTGGGCGGGAAATTTCCCGTCCAGGACCCAGGTCGACCAGGGAGTCGACCTGGGTACCCAGGTCGACCATGTAGTCGACCTGGGGATCGACCTACAGGTCGACCTGCTTGGTCGACCTGACCTGCTTGGTCTGGTCCTGACTCGGTTTCTGGGGCTTGGCTGTGTCACTAGGGCTGATTTGTCACTTTCTGATTGGCTTCTCTTGAGACGGATGGCCTTGATTAACTCTAGCTTCATCGACGGCTGTAATTAGTTTGAAATTCTATATAAACAACCTTAGTCTCCAACCTAAATTCACACAAATAAAATAGAGCTAGAGCCGTCATGCTGCTGGAAGGAAGCCAAGAGTAGCCTCCACTTGAGGAACGCTTAGAGACGAGCAAAACTAAAGTAAAAACAAGATTCAAACAATGTTTATCTACCCAAAG
Organism: Allium sativum; assembly: GCA_030737875.1. Classification (NCBI taxonomy): domain Eukaryota; kingdom Viridiplantae; phylum Streptophyta; class Magnoliopsida; order Asparagales; family Amaryllidaceae; genus Allium; species Allium sativum. Next base: position 951,408,171 of record CM060924.1, on the reverse strand, counting down.
GAAAGCATTGCAAATTCAGAACTCAGAATCCTGAATTCAAGTTCGTCGTTTGTTGTAAGTTTAGTGATTTTTCCGATGGGAATAAAATTGAGACTTGATTCAATGTAAAGTGGAAATGGAATTTTACTGTTGTATAACGACAATGCTAATTCATATCTGTGTACTGCAATGATTGTATTATGAATGGTATTGGGATGTTTGTGGTATAATTGACTTGATGTTGATCCTATTGTACATTTAGAATGAAAGCAACATCACATACAAGTATATGGTTAATGTCAGAATTTACACCTATGTGTTTATATGTTTAACATAGGTTGTATACATTTTTCTAAGTCCAAGTTAAGACTTATATACACATGTTCTATGTTAAGACCATTATGCCTACATGATTAAATCCCATGTATATGTTCCTATGTTCTTTGCAAGTTTGTAATTGGGTCCATGCCAAGTACCATTTAGTTTCACACGATTATTACAAGTTTCATGTTATAATAGGATACATGATTTGATCTAGTTCACGCTTTTGGGTTAATGTCAAAAATAGACATTTTTATGGACATGTAATAACTTTGTCACAGGCTAGTTTGTGTTTGAAGTTATGTCTAGATAAAAATATGTTTGGGCTTATGTTTTATGCAAGTCTAAATTATGCGTTTTCATGTGACACATAATTAGATTCTTATTTGAATGCAAGTTCACATGACAAGTTGAAACCCATGATTTATGTTAATTAGATCACAAAGTTGCAACTTCATATGTCACACACCCTTTATGTTATTTAGAATATTTCATGTTCTTGGCTTTCCCTTCCATGTTTATAAGTTGGGCTGAAATATCTAGCCCAACATTCATTATAATCTTGCGAACTTACAAACGGGGGAATATCATTGGGATTAAACAAGAAAAATATATGTGCTGGCATGTTTGGCACATGCCAATAATTGGTGACATTTAAATGGTATGAATTGCCATGCCTAAAAAAATAACGAACTTGGAAAATGAGCCATAACATTTACATATAACAAGTATAAGAGACAAATATGTAAATTTAGAAAATACGAATATGCTTAACCCGAGGTTGGATTGAGTTGTGATGTAAACCTGCCTGGACCCGCCCGGCTGTCCAGTAATCACAACAATAACTATCCAATGTGGGAGGTTAAGGCATTAAGCCCAATATGGACTCGAGGTTAGACTGGGTTGCGGTGTAAACCTGCCCGGAACCGACCGGTTGTCCAGTAACCACAACAATACATGTCTAATGTGAGTGGTCGGTGCTTTAATGAATAAATTAAAGCTAGAATAAGGATGGTAGGGTTAAGTTAACTAAAACACTTAACCAATTCAACATGTTAACTAAACTGATGGGTGGGGTTAGGTTAATACAGACACTTAACCACTTAACATGTTTGACTAGAAAACCCTAGTAACGGGGACCCATTTCAGCAGTAACCCAATTAGGTATCATGGTACCCTGAAACTAGCAGGGTGGGGCACGATTACAGGGTTGATTGTAAGCGGTCAAAAGCGTTGGCGGTCAGTGCAGCAGTATGGGTTCTAACGGAGTGCAGGCGAGCACACACTTTGGAGCAGACAAACATGGTACTGGGCACTAGTAGTATAACCTATGCATTCTAGGATTGTGTCGGGCCGCCACCATGGGACTTTATACACCCTATAGTGGGACCAGCAAAGGTATCTACAATCATTGAGGGTCGTATGACACATATGATTTTGCGAGTAGGAGCCGATCTTTAGAAAGGGGATCACTTCACCCCGATCATGGGGTGCCAGTTGAGACAATGCAAGTAGGTGCACAGATATAGTGAGGGGTGCGATAGTATATTCGGTCTAAACTGCTTTATCTTAGTTTATGATACTTTCCTATTTCCAGTTTATACCTATCATGCCCTTTTTCTTATTCTCATACTGAAGAGTCACTAGACTTACCAGGCTTTATGTCTGACTCTATTTTTCTTTCGTCTTCTTTTCTTCCATTTCCCCCCAGGTCCACAGGGAGGAAACAACCCTGCTTAGTCAGAATCTTTGCAAGCTTCAAGATAGTAGATGTATGGTTTGGACTCTCTTTCCTTCGCTATGGCTTTTGGACACGTTCTATGGGGATTTATGCAGCTTTTATTATGTTTTATGCTTCTTTATTTAATAATCAAGACAGAAATGATGATGTAACATTTTAGAAGTTATTATGAAACAATTATGAAAATGTTTTGTATGAACATGTATTTATGAAATGAAAGTCTGTTTGTTTTCCGCTGCTTATACATATGTGTTTATATCTGTCTTGTGTTTTATATGTGACTTTTACTTATAAACCTCCACCGAAGTTAAGGCATTCCCTTTGTGAGTGACCTTAATAGAGGTGGGGTGTTTCATACAGAGTAGAGCTGCCCGAAAAACTGGCTGGAGTTCATAATGTCTTTCACGTTTCTCACTTATGAAAGTGCCTACATGAGTCTGTGGAAGTGGTGGAACCAAGCATGTTAGAGGACGTAGAAGTAGAATGAGAGGCAACTGTGAGAAGAGTTCCAACTCGAATCTTAGGTACAGAAGTTAAAAAGCTACGCAACCGCAAAGACAAACTTGTAAACGTACAATGGAGTGGCGCTGAGGAAGACGCGACTTGGGAGACTGAGGCCAAGATACGCGCAGCCTACCCTTTTCTTTTTGAGGGTACATCTTTGATATCTTTTTCCTTAAATTTGTTCATGCTCGTATCTATCATTTTATTATTTTTCCTCAATGTTGTTCTCGATCCTTAGGTAAAAACCAACGGATGTAAACATGTATTTAAAACATTTTATGGTTGATGGTTGCAAGTGGTTGCAAGTGATTGCTAGTGATTGCTCGTGTATGCATATAAACACACATTAGGTATTAGATCGGCTCAGTCACTTTTCATATTGCATATGCATATATGTATTTGTATATGATTGAAACTTGATGTTTCATCACATGGACGTTGCACTCGTATGAATGATTGTACACTCATGCAGAAAGTATGATTAGGAATAATTGCATACATAATGGACTCATGGCACTAACATAATTTGCAATAAGGAGGTCAAATGAATCAGTAGACCGCCTGATTTTGCATTAGATAGGGACATGTACACACACTATGCATATGATCATGAAGCATTAGAAGTCTTTTAAGGACAATGGACGCCTGTGTTTGATGGTTGAGTAGATGGAAAATTGGATGGTAGGATATACATTCTTCTTGACTTGAAGAATTTGGGGACAAAATCCTTTAAGGAGGGGAGAATGTAACACCCCGTATTTTCGATAAACATTGAAGTTACGAATTAAATAATATTTAATTTCAAATTTGAGAACTAAGGGAAACGGGTTATGCCATTGCGTTCATCTCGGAATTCTGCTTGAGATAGAGTCCGAGTTTGCATAAATCGGATTCCATATGAAGGAGTTATAAACTTCAGACGATTCAGGAATTTAAATAAACAGTTCAGAACATAGTTCAGAAATTCAAAATTCAAAACTCAAAATTTGAAGTTGAAGCGGGCTGGGCGGGAAACTTCCCGCCCAAGGCCAGGTCGACCAGGGGGTCGACCTCCTCCCATATAGGTCGACCTGGGGGTCAACCTAGGGGTCGACCTAAGGGTCGACCTGCCCCCTCGGGCAGATCTGAAAACTGATGTGTTTTGACTCCCTGCTGAGTCGTTAGAGCTGATTTAGCTGTTCTATCTTGTCTGGATGTCTTAATTGCTTCTAGGGTTAATCTGATGGCTCTAAATTAATTAAAACTCTATATAAGCAACCTAACTCTCAAACTAAAATCACACTAATTCACTCCTAGAGCCGCCATGCCGTCAATAGTGAACCTAGAATAGCCGTCATCTCTTTCAACTCAAAGGCAAGATAGAAGCTACATCAAAATCAAATCAAATCTAATCTAATTCAACTAAGAGAATTCAACGATCTACATCAAAGGCGAGCAATTCAATTTTAGAATATAGATCCTAAAACTCAAGAATTCCTTTTTGGTTGTAAGTGTAGTTATCTTTCAGATGTGAATAAATTAAAGACATGGTTTGTAATGAATTATAAAATAAAATTGTATAAAGTTGTATGTGATGCTGATTCATGTTTATTCATGTCTATTCTATCATATATGCCTATGAACTATTGTGGTCTATCGTACCTATCATGTTATGTGGAAATTGGTGAATAAACCTATGATGTCGTATAGGAATTTGGGAATGAAATTATCATATGTAAGCTTGGTGATATTACGATACATACAAGTTTTAGGCTAAGTCATGTCGTTTATGCCTAACTGTTTAGATCTATTCTGCATACATGTATAGATCTACGCCTTGTATAATTTGGTGATGACATCTATATGTTGTATGTCAATTTGGAAATTATGCCATGTTTATGCAAGTTAGGTGATGCTATCATGTTATGAATACATGCAAGTTTATAGGTTAAAAACATGATTATGTAAACCTATATGTTTAGACCTACACTTTATATGTCAGATCCATATGCCTCTATGTTA